>OY783218.1:2428151-7228151 GCA_963678705.1 Panorpa germanica
TGTTTGCATTGTTGATGTAAAGAGCATCACCATGGGACAGGATAGAGGTACTCCACGGGAGGGAGAGGGGGTGGGGTCGCAGGGTTCAAGAGCTCGGTCAACTATACGGTGTCGACTCTAGTTGTGCAGTTGATATGTAGAGAAAAACGGTTTGAATTTCCATGGAAATAATTTGTAAAATCCACATTGGAAGATTCCATTTCGTAACTGAGAGAAAGCCACACATAGAATTGGGTTTACAAAATGTTTTTATAACTTGATAGGTGGTATAATTAAATTTTAAATAATATTTTTTTCATATCAGTAGGACCTTTATATTTAGAGAAATGGATATTTGTTGGAAGAATCATCTGAAATTAAAAATTAAATGGAGGCGATGGCCCCTACATGTGGGTGTTTTGTCCTTAAAATTACGTATATAACTTGCCCTTAAATTAACGATAGTCGGAGACAGGATATCCTGTATGGTGAAATTGACCTAAACCTTATGATATATATGGAAATTGGTTATTTTTAATTCTTTCTAAAATAAAAGTAAGAACCCCTGTTCCCTAAAAGTTTGAGACTGCATGTATTTTTAACTATTTTGATCGACCCTCCAAATTTGACGACATTTTAATCATGAGGTATACAGTAACCATCTTAAAGGAGTAAACATTTACAAAAAAAGGCCAACTTATAAACTCCAATTCGCAAGGGTCAGAAGTGTTGTGACGTCACATGCAGCATAAAATCTATAAATAAAATGTAAAATGTAAAAATATCCAAAATTTCCGCAAGGGGCAATATAATTTTTTTTTAAATATGTTTAAAAAAACCAGAAATTTGTGTAGCGTTATTTATCCCTTCTTTTTCACAATCGCTTTCCTTTGCTTTAAAGTAGAAGCTTGCTCTTATGATAAAGTGTACTTATGCCGTCCATAGTCGGAAGTAGCCTGTTCTAGGGGCCCTATTCCTGAATTTTGCGAGCAATGTTCGCAATCGAACAGATTCGATCGAAACGAATGAAGTAAGATTCGATCACAATTCTAAACACTATTCCTGAATACGATCGAATCTAACATTCGTAGACTAGCAAAATGCGGGAAATTTAAATTAATTTAAATATTCTTTGTAAGTTGGATATCATTATCATGATTAAACTATTATTTCTACCGTTTTTCTGGATTTTAAAAGAAGCATTTATCTTAGTATAGTACAAATTTAATATTGAATACAGAGTTTGCATAATAGTTTATATATTCTCCTATTTATTAATTTTATAGAACTTTTAATCATTTAACAATTGAATTTTTTAAAATTATATGCATTAATAGAATATTAGAATACATTATATTTGTTAAATTATGATAGATTAAAAAAACAGCACTTATTTTAATAAGTATATTTAAGAATAAATACAATATACTATTTCTAATTTTATTAATAAATAAACAGTATATTCTATTATAAATAAGATCTATTAATTAAGTGTTTTGGCTACGTCTAGTTTCTGTTTCTAATGGTTGTATTTTCTTAACTGTATTTCATTTTCCATATAATTTACCACCGTTTCTTCAAGCGTAGCTAAATTATTTAAAGCCATACTTCTTAGAGATGTCATTTTTATTAAATTAATATAAAGCGCAATAAAAAGTAATAGAAAAATGTTAGGTTAATTTCAACAAATATTTATTTTTCTGACATTTCTAGAAAAATAAAACAAATAACACAAATTTTACTAAATACTCTTGTCTCAAACAGTGATAACTAATAAAAATCACTAAAATTTACTGTTCGATCGTACATTCGCAAGCTAAATAGTCGACGTGCAAATGTTCACTTTTTTGCTCGATTTCTTTGCTCGTAAATTTTCGTAAAATTTTCAGGAATAGCACTTTTGAGTAAATCGAGTGATTTTTACGGAAAGAAGAAGAGTTTACGATTGGATTGAACTCAGGAATAGCGCCCCAGAGTGAAACAGCGATTTCGTAAATTAAACTCGTCCTCACGTATCACATACATATATTTATAAAATGAAAATGAACACAATGAATGTCTTTGAAGTTGTAACCGAGAATCTTAATTTCAAAAGGTTGTGAGATGTATGGTACACACACACACGAATATGTAGTCATATATGCCTTTGCCTTTGCTAACCCCGTATTAAGCACAACGTTATTCTGCGGAAATGTTTGGGTCCTAGCCGCAGGCAACCTACACAGAATTCCAATTTTCAGTTACATAATTCCTTTAGAGTTTCCAAATCTTTTAAGTAGTAAATTAATAATACATACATGAAAGCAGGCTCTATGTCATATCTTTGTGTGTGTGTGTGCTTTGTACTAATAAATATAAATCCTGCAATAACAAAAACGGATCTTGCTTATCTCATAACGACAAAGGAAACCAAAGCAAAAGCCACGAAAGCTCTTCAGTAGTTCAAAATATGTCCGCAGGCTGGCGCGTGTTGCTTTGATTCTAAAGTTAATAGGATATAACCCGTAACTAGACAAATTGTTGACAACCCTTTGCATGTGAGCTAATTGTGGAATAGCACATTAGGGTTTTACATTTACATAATTAAAAAACTTACTGGGTTAATATTATACGCAAAATCAGACTAGATCTGTGAAAGTTTTAAAATATTTCGTAGTTATCGAAGCAAAGATATTGGTTAAGAACGCATGCACAACCTATATATTTATATAGATATTTCATGTTCTTTAATGTATTTCATTAGAATATAATTTTGTATATTTTTAGTTCTTAAGTTTTGTAATAATTCTATTGTTTAACCAAATATTTTATCAAACTTTGTTATTGAATTAACTAACAAAGTTATTGTCATTGTTGCTCTGGCATTGTATTCTATTTTACAAACCAGTTTCAAGGGCACACAGCTGGCCTGCCAAATGCATTTTGTACCAATGTACTTTTAAAACACTATTAAAATAATCATTATTAACTCAAACTTCATACAATAAACATCACTAAATATTTAACTTATTAGCTATCAACTAGAACAGTAAACATCTAAAATATCAGCTCCAACTTTCAACAGTTTGATAATTATAATAAAATCTTAATAGTGAATTGTATCACAGTATCATTGATATATATAGTTATTCATTTAATTTTCAATTATTGTAATTCGTCAAGTGTATTTGTATAATAAATGTTTTATGTAAAATACTAGTGTTTTGCTGCTATTTGATTTAAAGCAAAAATAAAAAATTGTTATTAATTATTTAATAACAAAAAGGTCCTTCGAGAAAGTTTTGGCGCAATCTATCGCTATCAAAGGAGTTAGAAGCAATCAATCAATCTGAGAAATTGGAAACCGTCAACATCGCAGATAAGCCAATCTCAAGCTTATATAGATACATAGGTCCAAACTCAACCATTTGGTCGTCTTCGAGCCGGATGCACACCATTAAATCATCTTCAAGAACGGATACGAGCTAGGATAATCAGCATTTTTCAAAGAAGATTCCATCCATTTGATCATCTTCAAGCAAGATTCTCATCAACGGATCCAGCAATTGAGCATCTTCAAAGAAGATTCATCCCACATTGATCATCTTTGAAAAGGATTCATCAAGCAAGGTGAACAATCTAGAAAAATCTCACTTTTGGCGTCAAGTACAACAGCACACACGAGTCAATCGCAGCAGCATCTGGATTCAGTCTTGAAACGAGAGCTACTACACGACAGTGGTGTCAAGGTAATCCTAAAACATTTATATATTTCCCATCCTATCCTTTATTACCTCTATTTTGGGTTTTTGCACTTACATCTTACATATTTTACAAATTTTACATTTACTACTGTTTGAAGCGTTATTTCATTTTACCAAGGTGTTTAGACATCAATGATTCAGTTCCATCATAAGTTCGTATCATTGTTGTATTATATTTTTTAATCAATCTTTCAACGATATTTAGTTTCTGTTTGTAGTTAATAAATCCTTGCCACTTTAGTCAAGTCATTTAGCGTTACCAAGCTAATGACCATCTATAGGGCTCGTATTAGTGTCATTAAGCACACACACACACACACATTAATTGCATTGGTTGCGAATATTAGATTCCATAAATATAGCCTCTTATTACGTCATCTAACGTCCTCTCATAGGAATACGACACTTAGAGCACATATGCCAATCGCATTATTTAGCGAATATAATTATTCCATCTTAAGCATTTGAATATATTTGTTCAAATCAAAATACTCATCTGTGTATTTTGCACAGAAATCTTTTTACGTGTTACGTAATAGATCATCGTTTATATTATTGCATCCACAATAATATATCTTTTTCAATCATTTTTTAAATATTATATTTGTGTCATTCAGCACACATACATTAATTGCATTGGTTGCGAACATTCGATTCCATAAGTATAATCTCACATAGGTCATCTAAAGTCCTCTCATAGGATTAAGACATTTAGAGTACATACGCCAATCGCATTTAAATAGCGAATATTATTATTCCATTTTTAGCGTTTGAATACATTTTTTCAAACCGAAATTACCGTCTGTGTATTTTGCACAGAAGTCTTTTACGTATTGTACGTAATAGAGTACCATTCATATTATTTGCATCAGCAATAATACACTATTACAATTAGTTTTAAATATTATATTTAAAATATCAATAGAGATTTTAAAGTCACATTCACAATGTCTTTAAAAACCTTAATTACAAAAATACATAGTATTAAATCATCATTAAATCGATGCAGTAAAGCCATCGAAAATGTTGATATAACAGATCCATCCACTTACGATGTGGATGGAATGAAAATGTGGTATAAACAATGGCAACCACTAATGGCTTCGATTAATAAAGTTCATGAACAAATGCATGAACAAACTGAGGATCAAGCTGAAATAGACCGCATTGATGAAGAAAACACTGATTTTCTCATGCAATACGTTAAAATAGGCACCAAAATCAATAAAATTATCTCAGTGTCTAAATCAATTGAAGCATCAAGCACTTCAATTCCTAAAGCTGCCACTTCCAGCACACTCACAGCGCAAGTCAAACGCACAAGTCAAGTTATGTTATCAACCGCTTTAGTCAACATACCTGACAAAAACGGTAAAATAATTACTGCACGCGCGCTTCTGGATAACGGTAGTCCATCAAGTTTTATAACCAAAGGTTTATTACAAAAATTAAAAATTCACACTACAAATTCGGATGTAGTTGCTACCGGAATTGATAACTCCGAAACTAAAATAAACAAGCAAGCAAAAATCACTTTGCATTCATCTACTAACAATTACAAAACGTTTGTAAATTGTCTGCTCATAGACACAATAACCGACAAAATCCCACACATCAAATTGGATATTGTCAATCTATCAATACCGCATACCATAAAACTAGCAGATCCTAGTTTTAACGAAACACAATCTGTGGATTTATTGTTAGGAGCTGATATTTTTTGGAAATTATTACGCGTAGGCAAATCAACACTATCCAATGATCGATTGCAGTTGCAAAACACTTCACTGGGTTGGATAGTTACTAAATACAAATCTGCTACCAACAACAATCATGTGCATCATTATCACACATCCTTGCAAACTCAAATTCCCAAGCTTTGTGAAAGCGAGTATGTTAAAGAATGTGGCACTTTAATTATAAAACAGCAAACTCAAATTCACAAGGTTTGTGAAAGCGAGTCTGTTAAGAAATGTAGGACTTTAACTTCAGAAGAACAAGCATGCCATGATTATTGTAACAAAACTACTACTCGCAACTCAGATGGTAGATTCGTAGGTACATTACCATTAAAATTGCCCACATCAGCCTTAGGGGATTCCAAAACCACAGCTACCCAACAATTTCTTTCATTGGAAAGAAAATTTGATAGAAATACACAACATAAATCTATGTATTCTGCATTCACTCATGAATATATACAATTAGGTCACATGACCACTAACATTATTCAAAATTCATCCGAATCTACATATATTTTACCGCATCACGGTATAGGAGATTCCAAAACAGCAATTACTAAACCCTTTCCTTTACCACAAAGAAAGCGTGTTACTAGTAAACATCATAAATCATTCCTACTGTCAAACTACTCCATAGCCAAGTCAAATTCTATATTTGACAAATTTTCAAATTTTAAATCGATCAATAGCGTCACCACATACTATTTACGTTTCATTCAAAATTCTAGAAACAAGACAAACGGCATTTCTACGGTCAAGGAATTGCATAATTCAATTCAAATACTTATGAAATTTACCAAAGCAAATGTTTTATCATTAATAGCTAGAACCTTGGATCCACTCGCATTACAATTGCCTTGTGACATACCATGCAAATTAATGATACAACAACTATGGTTAATTAACTTACATACAAGGTCTAAATTATTATTTTTAAATTCACATCCATATGCCACAAACACCACCCTTAATGATTCATATGTTGATAAGCTACTGACTGGATCAAATGATCTATCAGAATTCAAGCTACGCTGTATTAAAACAATAGAAACATTAAGTAGTGCAGGATCTTATTTACGAAAATGGATGTCGAATGATCCCATTATTTTATTTGATTTAGACAACAATATTCAAGACCAACTCTTTTATATAGATCACGCAGACTTAGAGCCTTTCAAAATTTTAATTGTCAAATGGTGCTCAAAAACAGACTGTTTCAAATACAGCATCGCCATTTTTGGTCCACCTGTAAAATTAACAATAAGAAATGTTCTATCTTTCATGGCCAAAATCTTTGATCCACATGGATTATTATCACCCTGCGTCAAACCGTTTATGCTATTGAAACAACAATTAAGGCTAACAAATCTACACTGGAATGTTGAAATTCCAGAATATTCAGTAAAAATATGGACTCCTTTAATAAAGCAATTACCGACCTTAAACAATGCATCCATACCACAAAAATCATTAATCAAGAATTCCAAAACATTTGAAATTCATGGTTTTTGTGATGCGTTAGAAAATGCATATGGTTCTTGTATTTATTTTAAATCTATTAACTGCAATATCATAATTGACAAACTCTTCTATATCGACCCAGGAGGTATAGAATATTTCAAAATTTTAATCGTTAAATGGCACTCTGAACCTGACTGTTTTAAATACAGTATTTTACATTGTTATCCACTTGCCAAAATAACGAAATTAAAACATCATACCAACTTCAAAGACACTTGTACACTGCAAACTCAAATTGAGGCAATGCTCAATTTCCATCCCTTTTTTCCCGCTTCCAATAATCCCAATGACCTAATTCCCTTCACACCTGGACACCTCTTATTAGGACGGCAGATCACAAGAATCGCTCCTGCAGAGGACGCTCCAACTAAATTAAGCCGAACGCAGCGATACTCACAATTTCAAGACTTTGTTCAAAGTTGTTGGAAACAATGGTCAAGCAAATACTTAGGACGCTGTAATCAGCTCGTGAAGTGGAAAATATCAAAGGATGCTGTACCGCAGCAAGGAGCTTTGGTCTTAATCAAGAAGCCAAATCTTCCTCCATCGCAATGGATGTTGGATAGCCAAGTGAAATTAAGTGCTAATGAAGTTTCAGCGACTCGAGCAGCCACTATCAAGACAGCTAAGGGAAAAACAAAGCGTCTAGTGCAATATCTCGTTCCGCTACTTATTACAGAACATCAGTTGAAAATCAAGATGACTCTTACAATTTTCAACGCGCGGGAGTATGGTTAAGAACGCATGCACAACCTATATATTTATATAGATATTTCACGTTCTTTAATGTATTTCATTAGAATATAATTTTGTATATTTTTAGTTCTTAAGTTTTGTAATAATTCTATTGTTTAACCAAATATTTTATCAAACTTTGTTATTGAATTAACTAACAAAGTTATTGTCATTGTTGCTCTGGCATTGTATTCTATTTTACAAACCAGTTTCAAGGGCACACAGCTGGCCTGCCAAATGCATTTTGTACCAATGTACTTTTAAAACACTATTAAAATAATCATTATTAACTCAAACTTCATACAATAAACATCACTAAATATTTAACTTATTAGCTATCAACTAGAACAGCAAACATCTAAAATATCAGCTCCAACTTTCAACAGTTTGATAATTATAATAAAATCTTAATAGTGAATTGTATCACAGTATCATTGATATATATAGTTATTCATTTAATTTTCAATTATTGTAATTCGTCAAGTGTATTTGTATAATAAATGTTTTATGTAAAATACTAGTGTTTTGCTGCTATTTGATTTAAAGCAAAAATAAAAAATTGTTATTAATTATTTAATAACAAAAAGGTCCTTCGAGAAAGTTTTGGCGCAATCTATCGCTATCAAAGGAGTTAGAAGCAATCAATCAATCTGAGAAATTGGAAACCGTCAACATCGCAGATAAGCCAATCTCAAGCTTATATAGATACATAGGTCCAAACTCAACCAGATATCATAGATAGAAATAGAAATTTACTGATTGTTAGCAACCAACTTTTTTATGTATAACAATATTCCTGTTTGTGAATATAAAACACATAAAATAATTTTGAATTTATTTCTAAATTTTCAGCGCAGTATAACTGGAATGGGCGACGACGCTCTCCTCAAACAAATGCTGGCCTGTCTGCAGGTGTTACCCACAATGGGGGTCGTGGGGTTTCACCCTGCCGCTCTCGCTACCACAATAACTGTTGCCAACCGGGCCCCCTTCACGTCGAGCAACCTGCGCGGACCCGAGTCAGCCCCAGAGCCCACCGCCGAGCCACAGGTAAGTGCTTTTCAAAAGGTTTTAGCGGTGGATATGTGCCTACGTCTATAGAGCCTATGTTACTATGTTACGGGAATACTTGGTCCATTAAATTCCATGGGATGGGGTGGGATCTTCGTTGAGTGAAATTTAATGAAGTGGAAAATGTAGAGGCTTCATACAACGGTAATTATTAGTACTTGGTGGACAGAATAGTAGGCAAAATTAATGACTTGAAGTTCTAACATATTGATTGCCCAGTTCAAGAGTGGGACAACTCCGACAAATCTAAATTCGAGGTGAATATACATACAGTTGTATATTGTAACTGCTTTCTGATTTAAGGAGATACTACACGTACCGTCAATGCAAAAAGTGTATTTCTCGGTAATACGAATTACGAAATGCGAAATATATGAGGGATAAACAAATATTGAGACTGTACCTTTGAAAATGAATTTTTTAATTCACAATTAAATTACTTTTTGCCTGTTAAAATGATTTTTTAATATACTATATACGAGTAGTTTAATAAAAAAATTAACTAAAATTAATATCAAATTTATATTAATTCAATTCAAATTCAAATTAAATATCTGTAAAACGTAATAATAAATTTGCAACGTTGTCAAAAGAAATGTATGATTTATTCATTTCTTGGATTCTTGGAGTATAATTTCGTTTTAATTTGAATTTTCAACTCATAACCCACATTTACTGTTTCTTACTGCTTTTATTTAATTATATATATATATATATATATATATATATATATATATATATATATATATATATATATATATATATATATATAAATAGATATCCTTGTGATAATTTTTCTTCTCCAATAGTTTCAAAAACTATATTTTAAATACACGTGGTTTTTGAAAACCATGAAATGTTATGTGATGAAATTGGGCTACTCTGCGAGGACAACAACCGAGATTAACTTTCGGTTGACTATCTGAGATTGAGTTGCTTTCCGACGCAAATTGTTTTAAAATGCATTTATACGACTAAACATATATAGACTCTTAAAACATAGGCGCATACAATTTCTCATCCGCTTCCCACTTCTTCTATGTTTTAAAAAAAAAGCCTTCTTTGCGGAGCAGTGAATTCTTACTTTTACGCGGCATTGTACAGAATACAACAATTTATCATACTGCGATTGTTGTCTCTGGTGCCATGTTAAAGGACTACATTGTTGCAATACAATACCTTCTTTTACAGCTCTATTCTTAGCTCCGCCGATCGTTTTTAGTAGGGTTGTAAACCGACAACCCCGCTTAACCCCTAGACTTTCCTAACCCTGCCTTGAGATCCCATGCACTTTTATTAAATTCCACCAATACTAAGTTTTTCCTATATATTTTTTTATATCCAATTGAAATATATCTTAGTTTTATAAATTGTAGTTCACTGTATTCCCGTAACCTCAGTAGCAGCGCTGCTGTCGTTTTATTTATTACATTTTCTTTTATAACCACCATAAACGCAGTTGCTTTTGTAATAGACTTAACAGCATTAACCTATTTCGAAATTGAGCTTATTAAATTTAACGTGGATTTAAAACATGTTAAGGCTCCGTCGTACGCTCATTTGAGTTTCCTCAAGATATAAAACTATTATAAATTACTAAACTAAACGACTAAATTATACCTATTAGTTCTTAATATTGATGTAAGATGACAAATAAAATTATACACTGCTGTGCACAATTTATTCTGCCGTGTCCATGCCATCAAACCATAAGAAAAATAAACGTAAGAGCTGAGCGGAACCTAGATCGCTAATTTTGTACGCTAGTGCTCTTATATTTGAGCTACCCGGACTGCTGATAATTCATTAGGTACAGTAATTAGTATAGGTTTTGTACACAATAATACAAAACAGATACAGTTAGATAGTTATTCTATCTAGAGTGTACAGTGTCAATTTTGAGTTCAACTGAGTTCTCTTGTTAAGAGTAGATCAAAGTTTATATTTCATTTACTAAAAAATACATCTAAAAGTATTAAAAATACTCTGCTTTGATATTTTGTATTAAAATAAAGATTCAGGTATAGACATCTGTTGAGTATCAGTTGTACTAATTATCAAAGCTTCCAACCATATTTTGATGTTTCATATAAATTAATATTTTGTAGATATATTTTAATATCAAAAGCAACATAAATAACCCTAATGATGCTTAATACATTTTGAAGCCTTGTAAAGTAATTCTTTTTTAATGGAAAACTTTACTTTGATGTCAAACAGCTATTCAATTCAAATCTTGTGAAACGGAAATAGCCATTAAACACCAAATGCCTATTTTTGAAACAATTTTACATTTAATTCTTCAATCTTTAAGTCGTTGCAGAGGCGTCTCGCATCTCTAGGGTATTTTTCCAAATGTGTAATTATGTTATAATTAGTCACAATATTATAAAATATTTTAAGAACTCATTCCTTAGGAGTGTTTTTTAAACATCCAAAAGTTGATAGAAATATAGATAATCAAAATTTGAATTTCTGTGTTGTCGCATAATTTTTATCCAACTTTTTAAGTTAGAGACCTAATGATCCAAGTAATAGATTTAATTTTCTATGTTCACGACGATAATAACATGAAAGCTCTATGAGTTGCACAAACCAGCCGTTACTACTAATGGGCTTGTATCCTCATTTTTTAGTGGTCAACTGTTCAATTGTTGATTGAAATTGATGTTAATAAATGTGTATTGGCGTGTCTATTTTATTAAATATCTAAATGTTGAAGAAGATGTAGCAATTAAAAATTTGAATTGTAGTTTTAGCGCTAGAAATGGTCGGCCATTGTATGACGTGAAATGCATTATATACGTCAGTTATTTGTTGATCAGGTCAGTGCTGTGGTAATGTTTTGTAGCTGTTGGTAGTCAAAATAATCAAGTCAAGTCAAAGAATAATAATTTTCCCTTTATTTAACCCCGTAGTAAATAATCTTAATATATAAAAGAAAGACGGGTTTGTTGCAACACTTATAACTCGAGATCTGCTGAACCAATATTCATGGTTATTGATTCGTTGGATTTGTCTTCGCCCCGAATAGCATAATACATCTTAAAAACAATGAAAATATATAAAACAAAGACGGGTTTGTTACAACAATGAAAATTCGAAATTTAAAAAACTCGACAATGAAAACTCGATACTTAAACATTTCAATAAATGCTCATTTGTTTATTTCATGTCAAACATTTGTTGCCATGACAACATGTAACAACTATTCATATGTGCGTTCAGAAATTTATTTTTTGTAAAATGTGTCGAAAGTTCAGGTACTGTTATATTTGTTTGTTTTAGACATTAATTTGTGTAAATTATTTATTAATTATTTAATTTTTAATTTCAGAAAATAATACCTAAGATTTATTGTACACGTTAACAAAAGTGTAAATGTCTTTTTATAGGTTATCTATAACTATAATTTTTCTTGATAAGCTATTCATATGTAGTGCTTATATACTCTTTGAGCTATTGTCTATATCTCGAAAGTGGTTTTTTGTGGTTTTATGCGAGTGCACATTCAGTATTTATATTAATAACTATGCCGCGTCCTAGAAGATCTAATCTTTCCCAGCGGAGCCGTAATGCAATTAGGCAACGGAATATCGCGAGTCAATTATCTGATGAAGAACGAGAAATTGCACGAGAAGAGCACCGCGTTAGTATGGAGCAAAGAAGGGCCTTAATTCGTGCTTCTCAAACACAAGAGCAAAGAGAGGTAGCCCGTGAAACGGCTAGGTTAGAAACGAGGAATCGTCGAGCTTATCGTACAGATGAACAGAGGAATAATCTTCGAAGTGCAAGAAGAAATGGTTCAAGTATTGATTTGAATCGAGCAGCGTTTCTATATGATTGCACCATCGACTACAGCTTGCATCGTTTAGTTTGCATTGGTCCAATGGACGTTGTTTGCCAGCATTGTGGAGCATTGAGGTTTGCTGGTGAAACGCCTGGTTTGTGCTGCCTTAGTGGTAAAGTGAAATTGCCATCATTGGTCCCGCCACCAGAGCCATTGTGCTCCCTGCTTTATGGCGAAACACTAGAATCACGACATTTTCTAGCGAACACTCAAAAATACAATGTCTGTTTCCAAATGACTTCATTTGGGGCGGAAATTATCGAAGAACACGGATATAATCCGACATTTAAGGTAATTTACGTTAAAAACTATATTTTCTATGATTGTAAAAAAAATCTGGAATGTAGTTTGTTAGATTTCTGTATTTGTCTCTGAAATAAAAATGGCATGTTATTATTTGAAAAAAAAAGTGTTTGTAAAAAAAGTGTTTGTCAATCTAACTATAACTATGGCTTTGACTTCACAGATTCAAGGCCAGATTTGCCATCGCATTGGATCATTGCAACCTATAGAAGATGCACAGCATAAATTCTTGCAAATATACTTCATGGGCAATATGGAAGAACAACTTGACCGGCGTCAAGGGATCAACACAGCTACGAAAAGAGCAATTCTCCAACATCTGCAGCAAATGCTTCATGAACATCATGCATTGGTCAGGCTGTTCAAGACTGCATTAGAGCGCATGCCAAGTGATGACTATAAAGTTGTGATCAGAGCAGATAAAAGACCAGCTGGAACACATGAACGCACATTTAATGCTCCAACAATCGATGAAGTGGCAATCCTGATTGTTGGTGAAAACTTGGAAACACGTGATATTGTACTTACACGGCGCAATACTGGGCAACTACAAAGAATATATGAAACACACCGTTCATATGACGCGTTACAATACCCGCTGATGTTTTGGCAAGGAGACGATGGATATCACTTTAATATCAAAATGATTAATCCATTGAATGGTAAGATTAATATTGTTGTTTTCATTTAAACTTGATATACATTTTATTCTGTTTGCTTTTAGTACCCAAAAAAAGTTGTAATTTCTAATTTAGTAGAGAGTAGCTGTAAGAGTCGTTAACCTATTAGGGATTCTAAAATACAATTTTTACTGCATTTGTTCCAGGTGAGGAAACTACCAAGAAGGTTAGTTCAATGAATTATTACGCATACCGTTTGATGATTCGTGAAAATTCTGACAATTATTTGTTGCGATTTCGTCGACTGCTTCAACAATATTGCGTTGACATGTACGTTAAAATCGAAACGGAGCGCCTGACTTTCATTCGGTTGAATCAAGTTAAATTGCGTTCAGAAGAGTATATTCATTTACGCGATGCAATTAGCACAGAAGGAGATTCAGAAAATGTTGGTCGATTGACTATTTTACCGGCGACATACACAGGTAGCCCGCGTCATTTGCATGAATATGCGCAAGATGCAATGACATATGTTCGTCATTATGGTCGGCCAGATCTATTCATTACATTTACATGTAATCCGAAATGGATAGAAATTATTCAATTGCTGCTTCCCGGACAAACATCAAGTGATCGACACGACATCACCGCACGTGTTTTCAGGCAAAAAATTCGGTCACTAATGAATTACATTGTTAAGCAACACGTCTTTGGGAATACTCGATGCTGGATGTATTCAATCGAATGGCAAAAACGAGGCCTGCCGCATGCTCACATTCTAATTTGGTTAGTCGAAAGAATTCGGCCAGATCAAATAGATGACATCATATGTGCGGAGATTCCTGCTCCTGAAACCGATCCAGACCTACATGATGTTGTAATCACGAATATGATTCATGGACCGTGTGGCACTATCAACCGCCAATCACCGTGCATGGTCGACGGCAAGTGTTCCAAACGGTATCCACGAAAATTGACGGCAGAGACCATTACAGGCAACGACGGTTATCCATTGTATCGGCGTCGATCGCCCGATGATAATGGTAGAACTATCACAACTAAAGTGAAAGGAAACGATTTCGTAGTTGACAACAGTTGGATTGTTCCATATTCACCACTTCTTTCCAAAACATTCAAGGCACATTGTAATGTTGAGTATTGCAATTCGGTCAAGTCAATTAAATACATTTGCAAATATGTCACGAAAGGGAGCGACATGGCGGTTTTTGGTATCCAAACATCCAATATCAACGATGAAATCACGCGCTATCAAGTCGGTAGATATGTGAACTGCAATGAAGCAATTTGGCGTATATTTTCATTCCCTATTCACGAACGTCATCCCACTGTTGTACATTTGGGGGTGCATCTAGAGAACGGTCAGAGAGTATATTTCACAGCGTCGAATGCTGCTCAACGTGCCGAAACACCTCCAGCGACAACACTAACCAGTTTCTTTGCGATTTGTCAAAGCGATCCGTTCGCACGAACTTTGCTTTACTCAGAAATGCCACGTTATTACACTTGGAACGCTACATCAAAGAAATTTCAACGTCGGAAGCAAGGCGATGCAGTTCCTGGTTATCCAGATATGCATTCTACTGATGCTCTTGGTCGTATTTACACAGTTCATCCGAAGAATGATGAATGTTTCTATTTGCGGTTGTTGCTGGTACATGTTCGAGGGCCAACATCATTTGAATCACTACGAACTGTTAATGGTATAGTGTGCCCCACATTTCGTGCAGCATGTCAAGAGCTGAATTTGCTTGAAAACGATACTCATTGGGACACGACAATCGCTGAAGCAATTATTTCTGCATCTCCAAGTCAGATACGCACATTATTTGCTATCATCATTTCGACATGCTTCCCATCGAACCCACGTGACCTATGGAACAAATACAAAGATAACATGTCTGAAGATATTTTACATCGAATTCGCGTCAGCTCAAGAAATTCCGATCTTGAGGTGAATGAGGAGATGCATAACCAGACTTTGCTCTTGATCGAAGATATGTGTTACCTCATGTGCGGCAGTTTGTTAGTTAGGTTAGGAATGCCAGCGCCAGATCGCGGAATGAATGACGCATTTAATAGAGAATTGGAACGTGAACGTGAATATGATCCACATGAACTAATCCAATCAGTCCAAACGAATGTACCTCTGTTGAATCCTAAGCAGAGGGAAGTCTATGATTTACTGATTAATGCAATTGATGATGGAAATGGCGGCTTATTTTTTTTAGATGCCCCCGGTGGAACTGGGAAGACATTCCTCATGTCATTGATTTTGGCCACTGTACGTGCGAGATCCGAAATTGCGGTAGCAATTGCTTCTTCTGGAATAGCGGCCACATTGTTAGACGGATGCCGTACGGCTCACTCAGCGTTAAAATTGCCATTAAACCTTCAAACTACTGAACAACCGACATGTAACATTTCGAAACACTCCGCAATGGCCAAAGTTTTAGTAGCATCAAAAATCATCATATGGGACGAATGCACAATGGCGCACAAACGCGCATTGGAAGCACTAGACCGAACATTAAAAGATCTGCGCAATGACTCGAGATGTTTTGGTGGTGCAATGATTTTATTATCTGGCGATTTCCGACAAACACTACCAGTCATTCCAAGATCTACTGCTGCCGACGAAATAAACGCTTGCCTCAAAGCATCAAATCTGTGGCGATATGTAAAGAAACTTCAACTGTCTGTAAATATGAGAGTTGCATTGTTGAACGATCTATCTGCTGATGATTTCTCGAAGCAATTGCTGACTATCGGTAATGGCCGTGTTCCTGTTGACAAATCGAGCGGTTTGATTTCATTTCCTCCAAATGTTTGCAATTTTGTATCATCAAAAGACGAGCTTATCAACAAAGTATTCCCGGATATCATTGCTAACCACAAAAATACTATATGGTTAAGTGAGCGAGCAATTTTGGCAGCTAAAAATAAAGATGTAGATGACCTCAATTTTATAATTCAAAATCAAATCGTAGGTACTCTGTATTCATTCAAATCTATCGACTGTGTAACAAACGAAGAAGAAGCCACTAATTATCCAAGTGAATTTTTAAACTCCTTGGATGTGCCTGGTTTACCACCGCACAATTTAAAACTTAAGGTTGGCTCGGTAGTCATCATGCTTAGAAATTTAAACCAACCAAAACTGTGCAATGGAACGCGTTTGGTAATAAAAAAACTGATGAGCAATGTGATTCACGCGTCGATACTTAAAGGAAAATTTAAAGATGAGGAAGTTCTTATTCCAAGAATTCCGATGATCCCAACGGATATGCCATTTGAGTTTAAACGAATTCAATTCCCGATTCGTCTTGCCTTCGCCATAACGATTAACAAATCACAGGGCCAATCCTTGACTATTTGTGGCCTCAATCTAGAAAATGCATGTTTTTCTCATGGTCAATTGTACGTGGCATGCTCACGTGTCGGCAAACCATCCGCTTTATTTGTTCTTGCGCCTGACCAAAAAACAAAGAATGTCGTTTACCACAAGGTGCTTGAATGAAAATCCCATTATTGAATTAATCCGAGTGTATTCCAATCTGCACAACATAGGTTTCACTCATTTTTTTCTGACATGAGTTTGAATTACTTAATTATTATTAATTTTTTAATTTTTATTCTCATTCTGTATGTTTTTATTATTATTCATCATAATAAAATACTTTTCTATCTATATTAATAAATATTATTTTGTATCATTGTATTACGTTCATCAAAGCCTAAATTAGTTCAGCTAAAAGGTAACACGACATTCATTGACTGTTAGGCGGTACGAAGTTCGCCGGGTCAGCTAGTATATAATAATAATAATAATAATAGCTGTAAATAATTTTTGATATTTTGATATATAAATACATATGGCAGAGATTTATGAGCTGTAATGTTGGTAACCTGTAAACTTGTCAGAGTTCTGTCAAGACTGTATCTCTTTTACGCTCTGTTGTATAAAAGAGATAGCAACGTAGCGAACGTGAGGTTACATGTCTTGGAATGTTCTACAACGTTGAATCCCTTTAATAATAAAGGAGACAAAATGACTTTTTTAATTGATTATATTTCCTAACATAAGGAGTTATTAAAAAATATTTGGACATTTGGGGTCCTGCTAGCTAATTTTATCAATATACAGTTCAGCTTTATAGAAATTAAGACTCTCTCAGATCTCTCAGAACTCGGAAAAGTTTGACCTTTCTAAATTGTGTAGCAGGGAAGATAAAGTTTCAAACTTTATCAATGAATTTAATTTAATCTTTATATTTTGAATACCCATACTTGTATTTATAGTCTGTAAATTATGTATTACAAATATTTATAAATGTATTATAAAAAAAAACGTTTCAAAATAGTACACAATGCAAATGCAGACATTGTTCATAACCAAACTAATTTTATTTCAATAATTGACGACATTAGTATTTTGTAAATGGGTTTTTCTGCGTACGCCAATGGACCTGAACGTTTCTTTTTATATTTTCAGATAAAATCTACTTTCCATTCGATTAACAAAGCGAAGGGGATTACATTTTCATTTTTTCTTTTTTGATATTTTTTTCAACAGTCCCTTCCCTTTCAAGCGGTATGCTGCAGTACATATGTTTTTTACGAAACCGTGGAATGTAGGGGTTCAGGGGTGAGGGGGAGGTGGGGGAATCAGTCTACGTAGTATATGACGTTTATCACTCAATGTCAAAAAAGACTTTTCCATCATTACGGATTACAGAATGTTACTACAGAAACAATCACCTCATTCGGTTCGCCGATTTGAACAGATAAATACCTCTGCTCCGCTCTGCCCGTGTCTGCCCTATTCGCCTATAGCCCTATCTCGGTGTTTTGACGAAACACAGAGTATTCCCAAATATTAGATAGGTTGAGCACTTATTATTGAAGTTATAATAATTGTATTCCTATTTGTATTTATTTAACCAATTACATAGCATCTTTTTAATTTTTATCGTGGTCTAGTTTTCAATTTTCGAAAAATATGTCTCCTTCTTTAGTCGTCTGGGTGGCCGAGCTATTTAGGTCTCAGCGGCTATACAACTTTGGCAATGGCCATACCATGTTGAACACAACAGATCTGGACAATCTGGTAGGTTAAGCGAATGAGGGTAAATCCCGTTGACATTGCACCCCTCGTGCCAGTGGCGAACAGTGTTCGGTTCCCCATCATACTATTTCCTTCTCTCCCCAGTACGAACACACTTCAATGATCCATATTAGTTTGGGATGTATCTCCCCATGCTACATACCTAAAGTTCCGTCTTCCGCATTTTCTGCACAATATTTCGCGAGTTTATGGCCAATATAGGCTGGCATAGCACATCTTTAAGAGTAGAGGGAAATCAAATAATGATTTACTGCACACAGTACTTTAATACTTAGCTATACTTACGTCTAGGTTCGATTCCCGGAGGTGGAATATACTTATTCCATGACTGGGAAAGAATTAACTCACCAAATAGTAAACAAATCAAAATTAAAGAAATAATACCAACCATATAAATAAACAAATCTACAAAAAACACAATTATTATATTAAAATTAATGCGAGATATCACCTAGCTGTTGAAATCGTAGTAATATTTTAAAAAAAAATCTTATTCTTCTCGTGTCTTCTCCCATATCTCTTTCCTTTCTCTTCCTTCCATGATATGATTCTGCTCGGATCGGCAAATTGGTGTAAATAGTAATGCCCTTCTATCTGGGTGCTCAAGGTCAGAAAAAAATGCTTGTGGCATCATCTCTCCTATCTTTTTTTTACTTCTCCTGGTTTTCATCTCATTCATCCATTTTATTACACTCTCCCTTCCTTTCAGGATTTCCATCAGGTCGATTTCGCATTCCAATTTCTGCTTACACCTATTCTCCATATGCTTTAATATTTCTTCTTCTTTGCCACGCATTATACTTTATATCCAGACAACAAGTTCTCTATAGGTTTCATCGTACACTATAGCTGGAAAGAACGGTTTGGATGCTACAACCCTTGTGTCTGGGGGGTCTTTCTTAGATAGATCTTAATTCTATTAACCTTTACTACGTATTGATACCATAGAGTAGGCTACCAGAAAGTCAAATGTTCAATTATTTATTAATGAGTAGCAATATTTTAAGAAAAATTATGAATTACATAAAAAATATATGTGAACTACCATTTCTTTTATTCAACAGAGTACAAAAGAGATACTATATTATTACGTTCAGCTGACTAGTCCGACGAATAAAGTTTCGATATTATGAACTTGTAAACATGAAAATAGAATAGATTATTTATTAGTCAACAGTAATTGTAAGACATTTTATTAGGAATTGTAAATTTTTAATCAAACTTATGTGTTGCTTCTGAAATCAAAGACTTTTATTTTGGTAATTTACATACACATTATAATAATTACACTGTTTAACTTAAATCATACTATCTTACCTGAAATCAAAGAAACGACATTTAAAGTTTATTATTTAAATTGTCAATTTCTTTTTATCTAATTTTATTATAACTTAACATTATGTACAGTGAATTCTGTCAGCTCCAAATATCAACTGTGTTGGTCGTTCGCACATATTACAATGAAAGTAGCTCTAACTAATATATACCGTTAGCTCATCTGACCAGACTGCAGTTGTAATATCTCTGGCCAGTGTTATCAACTAAAAAAATATAATTTCTTTACATATAAATATATCGTATTAATCTATATTTCAAACAAAAATGAAAAACCCACCCCTAAAAGTGAGTTTGTAAGTCTAGTTTTATATCAGTTTTGAGAGGTTATTGTTTTATAATGAACCCGAATGGGCTTGTGTCCTATGTCTTAATTTCTATAAAAGTACTATATATTGATAAAGTGGGTTACTAGAACCTCAAATGTTCAATTATTTTTTAATAACTCCTTATATGTTAAAAGATATTAACAATTAAAAAAGTCATTTTGTCTCTTTAATTATTAAAGATTCAACGTTGTACACACTCCAAATGCATGTGACATCACAACCCTTGTGTAAGGTTACCAACCTTACAGATCATAAATCTCTGCTATATGTATTTACGAGGCATGTATTTTAAGTAAGTACCGTTTTGCGATTCCGCCTTTGCAGCGCTACGGTCGGCGTTCCGCGCATGCACGCTGGTTACCTACATCTCTTGTCTACGCACTGACGCCATTACAGTCTGATTCTTCATTGTATACGTTGTTTACTGAGTGTTTAAGATGCCTCCGACAATCGTGAGTCCCGCCGATTGTGAAGTACGGGCTGTTATACGATTTCTTAGTGCTAAAGGCGTAAAACCGATCGATATTCATCGTGAGATCTGTGAAGTTTACGTTTACAAAACATTATGAGTGATGGAATGGTAAGGAAATGGGTGAGAGCATCTAAAGATGGCCGCACAAATGTGCATGATGAAGAACGGAGTGGGCGTCCTTCGGTCTTTAATGAAGATTTTGTGCAGTTTGTTGTTAATTGTTTTTATATATAATTTACAATATTGTTTTTTAATTCCAAAACGGTACTTACTTAAAAAACACGCCTCGTATATATCAAAATATCAAATATTATTTACAGCTATTCCAAGGAACAATCAAATTTCAATATTATGTCTGCCTTAGCAGGGTTAAATAAAATAAAAACTTATTATTCTTTGATTTGACTTGATTGTTTGGCTACCAACAGCTACAGAACATTACCACAGCACTGACCTACTCAACAAATAACTGACGTTAAAATGCATTTCACGTCATACAAATATGGTCGACCATTTCTAGCGCTAAAACTGCAATTCAAACTTTTAATTGCTATATCTCCGTCAATATTTAGATATTTAATAAAATAGACACGCTAATACACATTTATTAACATCAATTTCAATCAACAATTGAAAAATCGACCACTAAAAAATGAGGACACAAGCCCATTGGGTTGTGAACTCATCTTTAGAAGTAGATTTTTAAATTCTTTATTGCAATATCGGTTAATTAACCGATAATAAAACTGACGGATATATTCAAAGTTTGAATTTTGTTTTACTGCGTAATATTCCGGTTGTTATGCTAGTAGTTGGTGACATCACAAACTTGTTAGAATATAATCTTAAAGTGATATTATTTATTTTTCGTTTTATATCACGACATTATATTGAAATATTATAACGCAGTAGCTGCTATAGCTTTGACGTTTAATTCTGCATCTGTTTTGCACATCTCTCGTGGTTGTAAAGGTTGACAAATGGTAGTGGAGAAGACGGTGAGGAAGCAATGACATCGTATAGTCGGCTGTGCAAATTGTTACAACCATCATTATTAAATGGAAAAAATGACTATAATATTGAATAAGTTAATAAAAATAAGTGTATATTTAAGATTTTGATAAGCATCTCTATCAATATGCAGTGCAGTTTTAGCTCACAACCCAATTGCCGAGCACGCAAGCGTTCGAGCAATGAACGGCCCAAAGACAACCCAATATGATCCGTAAATGCCACGCTTTTTAATACTAAATGTTCAACCTAATATATTACACGTACAGCATATTGTTTAAGTTTTATTACCCATAAAAACATAAAAAAATGTGTATTATAAAATCAATAATTTACCTAGGCAATACTAGATTAGGTACAGTCAGGCACAGAGTGATTGTGAGAAATTACTTAGAAATTTATTTGTGTTCTAAACTTATATACGATATTGATGAACTATAATGCGTGTGTATCTCATGACAGATATGCATAAGGTTCATTTTAAATTTTAATTAGCTCTACAACAATTATGACGTTGAATGTAAAATAGCGACACAAAAGATTTCGTGCAACGGGTGAATGCACTGTATTGACAACGGACCAGTAGGCGGGGCTTAAAAAACATGGCTACGTCTTGTGTGCAACCAAAGAATTAACCATAAGTTTACATTGAATTAGTGTCATGAATTTTAATTATTTATGTTTTCTTTAAACCAACTTTTTCACTGGGTTGGATCAAATCCAGCTCAGAAAAATGTTAGAAATGCAGAAAAAATTCTGCAAGCTGGACATTTGATAAAATGTGGTAAAAATAATGATAATCCAAACAGTGACGTTGTGATACACAAGTATATGGTTTAGTATAAATTTTTTAACCGTACGGAAAAAATGCAAGTTAGATAAATTGTAGAGAATTTAAATGCGCATCTAGCCGTACTATTTTAAAAATTTAAAAAAAATATTTTACCATAGTTTTTGTGTTTTTCTGTTTTTGACCTCACGTTTTTTGACCATAACTAGGCGACAAAATCAAAAAGTCCACGTTGTTTGTTCTACAAGTTGTAAAACTTATTGTTTTAAACATATTTATACATTAGAAAAAAAAACACTTTTCATATAATTTTATGAAAAAAACGTGAAAAAACGTTTCGTAAATGTTGAAAATTAATTTTTGTTGGTCCATGTTTTTTCACGTTTTTTCATAAAATTATATGAAAAGTGTTTTTTTTTCTAATGTATAAATATGTTTAAAACAATAAGTTTTACAACTTGTAGAACAAACAACGTGGACTTTTTGATTTTGTCGCCTAGTTATGGTCAAAAAACGTGAGGTCAAAAACAGAAAAACACAAAAACTATGGTAAAATATTTTTTTTAAATTTTTAAAATAGTACGGCTAGATGCGCATTTAAATTCTCTACAATTTATCTAACTTGCATTTTTTCCGTACGGTTAAAAAATTTATACTAAACCAATCAAAATTGTGTATCAAGTGCATACTAAAACTAGTACTTCTTTTGACCACCAGACGTCGTGGCCAAAGTGGTCAGTTGTCAATAGTGATAAACAACACTTTTGCTGAGTATAGGTATATGAGAAACTGGAAAAGAAAAGGGTCAGGTTCCCAATCCCTGATCTTCTTATTAAAGTTTATGATTTTGGGGCTGTAGCATAGATTGCACAGTTATTCTCTTAAATTTGCTACACATTTAATAGCACAACCAAGAGATGGTTTAGAAATGAGTCCCGCAAAATTATATCAACTTTAATCAGAATCAAAAGTAATCATTGCAAAATTCCAGCTCACCTGTACAACATTAATATTAAATCCGACGATAGATGTCAATGTGGTGAAGAAGGAACTTTGGATCATATTATATTTGAATGCATAAATTATAGTTTAGAAAGATCAAAATTGAATAGTGAAATATTAGATGTGATTAAAACTTTTCCTGTTAATACTAAATTTTTGTTAAGTGATTCAAAATTAATTAGTGAATTATTGAAATATTTAGAAATGGTTAAAATTGAATTATAAATTATAAAAGATGTATAAAAAATGTTTGATGGTGGCTATGACGAAAGAAAGTCAAGGCAAATAAGTAAATAAATATAAAAAAAAAAAAAAATAATAGCACATCCTAAATTCAAATGCAAACTCTAAAAAATGTTGTAAATATTTTTAACAGTGTGATGTTCTGTAATACATTTGTCGCTTTATAGGAAGAACTCGGAGATAACTCGCATTATCTTCCGTATATTTTCCTTTTTATATTTATTTGAATGCATCAACTTTTAATAGTTATAGCACTTAAAATCAATACAAATATTTCACAAACAGTACAAACATTTTATAATACATAATTTTTACAATTTATAATTTTTCCTTTTTTCATTTTATTCCAATCTCTTCCATCGTCGCTTCTTTAACAACCTCATCATCCATCTTCCAACATCCCTCTCATTGTATTTTTATGGTTTCATTCGTTTTCCTTGAACAACAACCGCATTACGATCTAATACAGGAATCGTCCTATTGCATTTCTTCCTTGAAATGTATATTCCGTCTATCTGCTAATGCAGTCCTCCCTGTCAAGCAAATATAAACTCAATTGTTATGGGCACCGGTATTGCACTAAACGAAAAATTTGATAATTATGTAAAAGAAGCCATTAATTCAGGGCGCATTCCAGATGAATCAACACGTTCATAACCTGCAGTCTTAAAGAACAAATTTAAAAATGTAATAAATGGTTCATGGCAGAAAAAATGGACCGAAGAAACTGATAATAAATTAAGGGAAGTGAAGCCATCAATTTGTCGGACTAAATAGAAGGCTGAAAGTAATAATAAGTAGAATAATGATAGGTCATACAAATTTTACTCATACCTACTTATTCAAAAGAGAACCCCAACCAATATGTGAACAATGTAACAGCCCCCTAACGGTAAACTATATTATTCATCGATGATCAAGGTACTCGTCGCACAAGGCTGTAATATGTCTGAGGAATATAGGCAGATATCCCAGTAAACAATTTGGAGTCACTTTGACATCATATTGAAGATGCGTCATGATTTTTTTGTCATAAAAGAGTTCACTTATAGTTCAGTTTCTCATATTTTTTCATATAAAATGTCTACTTTATCGGCTACAGATGGCGAAATTACTCCACCTGTGAAGATAATGAAGATGAAGATAAAGTTGATGCGAACTATAATTGAAGTGAAATAGTGAGAGAAACGTCACTAAATAGGGCACTTCACCAAATTGTTTACTGGGATTTGAAAGCTGGGAGAGCCTGAAAACCTTATTTCCCAGTAAACAATTTGGTGAAGTGCCCTATTTAGTGACGTTCGAGTCACTCGTACAATTCCATTCTAACGCTTTACAAGTTCTCTACCTGTCACAGATTTTGTGTTAGTGTTAGAATTTTTTCATAATAATATTCTTTCTTTTTCCAACATCATTCATTAAGTAGCAGTTGTTTCTTTCACACTAGGATATATTTTTTTTATTTCATTTTCATTCCAAAGTGAGAGAGAAACGAGATGCGGTTAGACAAGTAAAATATATTTTTCACCGTTACACTTGTATACTTGTATAGTATTTCGTTCAGTACAGTATGTTTAAGGTATATGCTATCCTTTTTCAACAAATATTTCTTTAATGGTAATAGGCACACGCTGTCTCCCTCAATCCCCGAATATAATGTATTTAAACGAAGATAGTATCCAGCGTTTTTAAGACAGAGGTTTTAAACCTAACGCAGACCTGCCGATCGTGGATTTTTGAATCACCAAAACAATGTAAAAAACTTATATAACGAGTATTGTTGAAGATGAATAATATTCATTAAAGAAATCACGATCCGTACTAAAGATTACATCTATTTATTTCTTCATTTAAATATTTATATTTTGCAGACTCTAAAAAGTAGAATTCCATTAAGTTTTATACCCCTGCCATCCCTGCTAGTGTCAAGTTTATAACTCCGGTCATAAATCATAAACCGGAGTCGCTTTTAAGAAATTAAGTAGAATTTACTCCAAAATGTTTACTGGGTTACTTTATCAATAACACTAATTTAATATCTTTATTTTAAATACCCATACTCGTGTCTATAAGTTAAAAATTATGTATTGTAAATATTGAAAGTTGATGCACTGAAATAAATATTAAATCGAACCCAGAGACATAGTAGCTGTGGAGTACGAATTATACACTACTCTGTGTGCAGTAAAATCATGATTGATTTTTCCACTACTCCTAGAGGTGTGCGATGCCAGTCTATTATATACCCTAAACTCGCGAAGTTTGAGCAGAAATTCCATCCAGCGAGGAAGCTGGAACTCAAAGTATGAGCCAGAAGAGAAACATACCAAACTAATATGATCACTTAAGCGTGTTTGTCCAGAAGTGGAAGGAAGTATATGGAAGTGAACCGAACACTGTTCTCCATTGGCACGAGGGGTGCAATGTCCACGGGAAATATTCTCATACGCATAACTCCACGAACACAATCTAGACGGATGTTTCTTATTGCCAACGGCACGCAGTGGTCCCAGGCGGTCTTCCATCACAGTACTAATTGCACCCAAAGTTACTTAACTTCAGTGATCGGAACGTGTTCTAGTGCGTTCAACCTTTGACATAGTAGTCAGCGTTAATCATCAATGCTCTCGCCCACTGTGCCGCTTCCGTATATATTATTTCATGTTATAAGAAAACTCTTGTGCGTCTTAAGAGCTGCCGGGCTTGCGTTTAAGGAGGTATAGGACCTTATCGTAAATGAAGGAAACGTTGTGAAATTTGGAGGGTCGATAAAAATAAGTGAAACACATGCTGTCTCAAAGACCTAGGGTTCATAGTTTTCTTTTTATACATGATTAAAAATAGTCATTTTCCATACAAATCATAAGTTGTAGCTCAATTTTACCACATAATATAACTTTAAACCATCAAAAAATGATGATACGGCTTTCAAAAACTAGGTGTATATAACAAAATCCTTTCTGAAACTATCTAAAAAGAAAATTATCAAAAGGATACCTATATACGAAAATAATTAAATAAAACCAGTAAGAAACAGTAAATGTAGGTTATGAGCCGGCAACGTTGCAAATGGCAAATCGAGCGGGAAATTCAAAATATGAAAAAATAGTGACACAAGTTTATATAAAACTAGCTGTCCCGGCCACGCGTTGCTGTGACTAACGTTTTTGTCATATTACATTACATAGCGCCATCTATTGAATATTTACTCAATCTAGTCAACAGATTTCGATTTACTCAACACAATATTTACTCAATCTAGTCAACAGATGTCGCCATCATCGTCGCCCGATGTCATATGTCATATACAGATAATTAATAGACAAATAATTAGCAATAAGATAAATAAATTGAGATGTAAGCTATCCTATCTTTCAAGTTGGGTCAAACTGCACACGGTGTACAAATTTCATTAAAATCGGTTAAGTAGTTTAGGAGTCCATAGCGGACAACACAGTGACACGTAATTTATATATATTAAGATAATCTACATAAAAACAAAAAAGTGTTATTATTGTGTAACTAAATACTATCCTAAAACAAATAAAGTACCTACTATATAGAAAACAACTACAAAATGAAACTGTGTTTAAAAAGTAATATTACGATGATAATTATATCGCATAAACAAATTAGCGCTGCATTCAACCGTTCAGTAGGGAGCCGACCGCGCGAGTGACCCGCGCGGCATGGTATCTCGTTGAGCTACACCTCCCTCCCGGCTTGCCCGCAAGCACCGCCTCTCTCCCGCCGTGCCGGCCAGCGCAGAGAGCGAGTTGGTTTTGTTTGGGAGTTATTTATCATTGTAATCTTTAAAGTTTTTTGTTGAAATACCATAAAAACGGTTTTTGTGAGTTAATCTTAAAAGATAGACATATACTATCGCGGACTGTTTTTTAGATCATTAAAAGAGCTATTATTCTTTAATACATATTTTTTGTGTATCTTGAACCGTTTTCACGGCGCACGCAACGGAAGGCTTCAAAGATGAAATAATTTCTCCCGTTTTTTACACATTTACCACTATATCTTTGCTCCTATTGGTCGTAGCGTGATGTTATATAGCCTATAGCCTTCCTCGATAACTGGACTATCCAACACAAAAAGAATTATTCAATTCGAACCAGTAGTTTAGGAGATTAGCGCGTTCAAACAAACAAACTCTGTCGCTTTATAATATATTTTTTTTATATTTATTCACTTATTTGCCTTGACTTTCTTTCGTCATAGCCACCAACAATCTTTTTTAAATACATCTTTTATAATTTATAATTTAATTTTACAAATTTATAAATATTTCAATATTTCACTAATTAATTTCCGTCCGTTCCACTGTATAATATCAATTTCTAGAAACCTTATTTACGAATAGACGCTATTTAATAATTATAATTTTATATGTTACTATAATATGTATGCTCTTATATTATATTATTTTTATAATTTCGCTATTTTTTTCTTCTTCTTTCTATATTTTCAAATATAGAAAATTTATTTGAATCCGTCATGAATTTATTTCTTTCTTCATTTTTATTTTCACTAAAATTTTGTGATACTAATAATTTAGAGTTGGATTGAATTTTTGGTACTTTTATGGACCTCTGAGAATTATTTTCTGTTTGTTCCTCGTCATTATCTTGTTCATTTTTTCTGTAATTGTTCCTTGTATTATAAGTTCTAGGTGTAGAATTTGTAATATAATTAATGAAACTTTGTTCTTTCTCATTCTGTTTAGTTTCAATTTTATTATCATTTATATTATTTTGTTTTTTAATATTTTCCTTTTTACAGTTTCTATCTAAATATGTTCTTTTTCTAATGGGTGCTGGCTTATATGATGGTATACTATTTTCACGACTTGTTAAATTTTGAGGAAAGTCCTTTTCATAATTAGATAATATATCAAATCTATTTTTTGTAGTTACAGCATACGAATTTTTGTCTTTCCAAATTTGAGGTATTTCAATAGCGGCTTCTTGATAACTAAGATTTCTGTTTCCCATTAAAATTTTTATTTCTTGTTGCCTTTTTCTTTCTTTGCAATTTTTATCAGTCGCATCATGTTCTTCATCACAATTTACACATTTTATAATTTCATTTTTACATAAATTTAGCGTATGTTCATTTGAACCACATTTGCTACATCTACTCTTTCCTTTACATTGATTGGCCGTATGGTTATATCTTAAACATTTATAACATTGTCTCGTATTTTTAATAAATGGTTCACAGGGTAATTTAGCATTCCAAATATAAATATATTGAGGTAAATTTTGGCCTTCAAAGAAAATGATAATATTTCTAGAGTCCTCATATTTAATTTCATCTTCAACTTTCACTCTCCTTTTTAATCTCCTTATGGAGTGGATTTTATACGGGTCACTATAAATGTTTTCTTTTAATTCTTCCTCCGAAAATTCAATATCTACATTTTTGATAATTCCAATTCTTGTAATCCAAAACATTGGTATAAACATATCAACTCCTGATGTTTTCTTGTTATTCAATTTCACTAACATATTAGCTGATTTAGGATTTTTACATACCGCCATTATTCTATTTTTCCCTATTTTCTTTATTTCTGTAATATCTTTTCCATATTCTGAATTATATAGCATTTTTGCTGTTTTTAATGTACTGATCCCATATTTTTCATTTAGAATATCTTCTTTCTGAATCATAATTTTATAAGAAGATAAAGTTAGATTATCTTCATTGTATACATTTATATTGGGGTCAACTCCCACTTTCCCCTCAGAATTCAAATTCATTTTTTAAATTCAGAAAATTTGAATATTAAAATAATAATATTTTAGATAATGCAATTTTACTTTAAATTTAAATTTACTTTTTAATTAATTTATATATATATGTATATTTAATAATATTAGTTCAATTAAATTATTTTAAGGAAACAAACAAAACACGTCTATCACGTATCGAATGACTACTCGATTGTGCTTTATAATATTTCTCCCGTTTTTACACATTTACCACTATATCTTTGCTCCTATTGGTCGTAGCGTGATGTTATATAGCCTATAGCCTTCCTCGATAACTGGACTATCCAACACAAAAAGAATTATTCAATTCGAACCAGTAGTTTCGGAGATTAGCGCGTTCAAACAAACAAACTCTGTCGCTTTATAATATTAGTATAGATATAACAATTTGGCTGTCAAAAAAACGAAACACGCATGCGTCAACATACGTAAATTTACAGCGTTGCCAAATTTTTTATTAATTTTTCAAAATATTTAATTTGAATTTAAATTGAATTAATATAAATTTGATATTAATTATAGGTAATTTTTTATTTATTAAACTATTATATGCACAAAAAAACCATTTTAGCAAGCAAAAAACCATTTAATAGGGAATAGAGAATTTATTTTCAAAGATACAGTCAGTCCCAATATTTGCTCGTCACTCACATATTTCGAATTACGTATTTCGTATTACCGAGAGATAAACTTTTTACATTGACGATACGTCCTTAACTATAAAAATATTTGCATGGGACACCACAAAAATCAGATGCAAAATGAAGGGATTAGGAATCGATTCAAAATTCCGTGTTTCTGGATGACGTAAAGCTCCTATAATCGTCAGTTACATCGCGTCTATTTAAAACCAACGAACCGGAAATGAACCGATAAACCAGTGGGATAAGGTGTCAATTTCCTCACCAGCCTCAGCATCAGCATCTTCGCGCACGCGGCTTTATTTTTCATTTGATACTGAAAACGGATTCAAGGTTACGCATCTAATAATTCGCGTTGAAACCTTAGAGCCGATGTCTTCAGATTTCAGATTCATATAAATTGTATTTTTCATTCAATTAGAATCGTATTTCAAACAAAAGTTTTATGTATTGTAGACTGCTATACTTGACACCGGATGGCTTTTCTTTTAGTTCCAAATTCAATTCTATGTTGTCTAACATGTTAAATGATTCAGACACCTAATTCTTTTATAGCAATATGCGATTCATCATGTATGACAGTAGTTCATAGCAGTGGCGTAACTATACCATCGGGGCCCTTCCTTAATGTAAGAAAACTTGACGTTGTAGTTTAATTTTTACAAATCACTTTCTTACGAATTTGTTCAAATCATGATCACTTATTTGCTTAATTCCTGTAAGTTCTTGAGTAAATAACTATAACTTAAATTGATTAAATACAAAATTAATATTTTTTACTAAATTTTGTAATAATTGTTAGATACCTCCTGTCCTCACGGCAAGGGCCCATGGCATTTTCTATTGTTACGCCACTGGTTCATAGTCAGTATATCTTCCTGAGTATTTTTATTCAAAATTGTGCGAATTGTGTACATTTATCTGACTACAGCCTTTCTATTTTTAAACTGAACAAAATAATTGTACTGGTAATACTACCAGATAAGCTAGCTGGCAATACTTAGGCCCGGTTGCTGATTTCATTGATACCTATCCGATGTCCGATAACTAAGCCGGTAAGTATTCAATAGCACTAAATCGGGTTGCTGCTTACATAGTTAGTGACGTCACAATGATAAACAGTGTGTTAAGTCTAACTATACGAATTCTGACGTATAACTATTGAGCCATATATTATTTTTAGTGTCAAAAATATATAAAATATTTTTGAGTTATTCTAATAACCTCCAAAGTTTAAAAAAAATTATTCTTAGAAATTAAAATTAAACAAATATAAAGAAATGAGTGATATAGAAGTATTCAGTGATTCCAATGATTCGTCGTCAGACTATTCATCTGACGAGGAAATTGTACAGTTTGTTGAAAAAGTAACCATGCCCAAAAATATCATAATGAATAGAAATAATTCTATGCTAAAATATATAAACGATATTCAATTTTTTAATCGATTTCGGCTAAAGAAAACTACAGTAATTGAAATTTTATACATAATTGGCAATAAATTAGAACCGCGCAAGAAAAATGAAATTTCTATATCAGCATAAAATAAACTACTAACAACTTTAAGATTCCTGGCAACTGGAACTTTCCAAATTGTCATTGGTGATAATATGCGACTAGACGGCACAAGTAATTGCCAAATTGTTAGGAAAATATATATTCATGCCGAGTAGTATACAGGAAGTTCAATTTGCAGCTGTAGAATTTTTTGAAAAGTTTAGTTTCCCACGAGTAATAGGATGTATAGATTGTAATCATATCAAAATACAAGGGCCGGGTGGAAGTCGCTCTGAACTATACAGATGTAGAAAGGGTCTTTTTCCAATGTGTCTGCAACGCCTCCCTAAAAATGATCAGCATTGATGCTCGTTGGCGAGGGTCCACTCATAATGCAACTATTTTTGCATTTTTTTCATTTTTGCATTTCACATTTTTGCACTCATGATGCATCTTTACTTAAACTTAATGCAGAAGGTGGCACTTTTGGGCACAAAAGATATAAAGATGACATGAGATACCCCTACAACTGTGGCAATACTATCCAACTTACATTTTATGACCAGAGATACTATTTATTATTGCATAAGTTGCATTTCTTTTTATAAAAGGTTTCCGTAGGCTAAATAGGTAAAGAGTACTTCAGATTTAGTTTACAACTCAATGAAGAAGGACCTATAAATAAAAATACATATATATATTTTATAGAGAGGTTTTGTACAGAGGTCACTGATCAAAAGAGAGAAGTATACTTCTCTCTTTTGATCAGTGACCTCCCTGAAAACGAACGTTTCTTCACGGCACTGACAAATTATAAACAACAACGCTTAGAGTATATAATCTAGTGGTCTATTTTAAAACAAATTAAAATAAGTTTATCACAGTAGTAAGTAGATCACAAAAAAATATACGAAAAAAAAAAATACAAGAAAACAGAAAGAATTATAAGAGCAATAGAAGATGAATAGAACAGCTTTATAAAAGTGATGGATATGGTTGAAGGAATGGAAGTTGTGTTCTAGGTGGACTTTATTAGCAGATCTCTGCTACATGTATTTATATATCAAAATATCAAATATTATTTACAGCTATTTCAAGGAACAATCAAATTTCAATATTATGTCTGCCGTAACAGGGTTAAATAAAATAAAAACGTATTATTCTTTGACTTGACTTGATTATTTCGACTACCAACAGCTACAAAACATTACCACAGCACTGACCTACTCAACAAATGACTGACGTTAAAATGCATTTCACATCATACAAATATGGCCGACCATTTCTAGCGCTAAAACTGCAATTCAAATTTTTAATTGCTATATCTCCGTCAATATTTAGATATTTAATAAAATAGACACGCCAATACACATTTATTAACATTAATTTCAATCAACAATTGAAAAATCGACCACTAAGAATAGTCTGTCATATACTCATGAACGCCATAGAAGTCGCTGTAGTAATAACGGCCAGGTTGATATTTGGAGCCGACAGAACTCACGTTTCTAGTTAGTTAGTTAAGTGAATGCATATTGTGAGGTAATAATAAAATTATATAGAAAGGAATTCACAATTTATGGTAAATAATAAACTTTAAATGTCGTTTCTTTAAATTTCAGGTATGATAGTATGATTTAAGTTAAACAATGTAATTATTAAAATATGTATGTATATTATCAAAATAAACTTTAATTTTCAGAAGCAAAACTTGAGGAGTTTGTTTAAAATTTACAATTCCTAATAAAACTGGAGATATTGTATTATAAACATATAAAAAGGAATTCCACCTGTAGGCACCCCCTTCCATCCTGAAGCCAAGACGCTCCTGGTATTATTAGTAATAAAGTTCAGTTTATTTTAAATTCGTTCACCTTTTAATCCTTCCTGTTTCTTTGAAAATAGATCTATGTGACGTTTATAGTCTCTACTAATTGCTGCTGATGTTAACTAGAAGCTTTTACATTTTATTATAGTCTGAAGTTGAGCTTAAATATCATGCTTCAAACACTTCAGAACAACACTTCAATTTCAACAAAAGCTCCATGTAAAGTCCGTCATAAAATAAAATCTTTTTTCATCTTTTTAAATACATAAAAAGGATCTTTCGCTCCACAAGTTGCTGGAGGTTGACTTTAAACGTAAACTCTCTATCTCTATTTCTTGATCCCAGATTCTATTCTCTTTTGTTCTGGCTGAAGTCTGATGAAGTCGATCCTCACACCACCGTCGCAACACACGACGATTTCTCACGTAGTGTAGACTCGAATTTACTTTGATTGTAATTTATTTCAAAAATTCGACATGTAGGAAAATACGGGAACCGTGAAAAATAGTTGTTCAGGTTTGAATCTTGAATATTTATGTATTATGAGGGACGGAGAGGGTTTAAAGGTTTTAATTTTTTTTAAATTTATTTACATTACTGTACAACATATTTAGTTTATTGTGTGAAAATTTGAAGTCGATTGAAGTCGTGTTTGAACTGTCGAAGATATAGAGTTTTAACACTTTCTTTAAAACTTTTAAACGCGTTTCTCTCACACTTAGCTTTTACAGAGCTGGTGTCCCTCTCTAGATCAAAATCTACTGCACCGATCATTTTTAAATTTTGTACACTATTTCTTTACATAAATGCTGAGGTAACGTTGTCGACTTTTTTTTTTAATTTTAACGTATATTAACAAAGTTTCTGATTTCTTTCATGAAAAATCGGTATTTTGACTTCTAAGTGCTGTAAAAAATTAAAAAATCAATAAAAAAAAGGTTACTTGCAGAAAGTTATCAACTAATGAAATCATTCTGATTTTTTGATTTCAAATAATCCAGTGATGAATTATGAGTGAGAATTTTTTTTTGTGACGTCTGCGGAAATTCGCTCTCATTAACTCATTTCTTGATATTTATTTATAAGAAATTCACAAAGTATTATTTAAATGTTATTTTTTCATATAGTATATATTAACTCTGTCCTCAAAAAACATTATCGAAACTATACTCTTTTTTTACCGATTTGATTTTATAAATCTGTATCTGTATGGTTCATACGGCATACTTGCAGTTTTAATTATAATTTAATGTGTTAAGTGTTCTACTTACTAAATGTTCTACTACCACCAAGATCTGCACCGATAGCGGCTCCAGGTAGTCTCACGATCAGACTTTCTGCGCACCACCGCGACCCTCCTACTCATTGAGGGTTTATTTATTTTTATTGATTTACTTGTGATCGTTCATAGCATATTTAATTTGATAAACTTAAATTAGCGTCACTTCATACGCACGGTGCAGTCATTTAGTGCTTGTTGTGCGATTTCTTGTAGCTTGTATTTAAGCAAAGGAGGCTCTGTCCACGGAGCTGCAACGTCATGCAGCCTTTGCTGCAACATGTCATAGCTCTAACGTACAGCCCGACGCATACACGTAATATTCTTTTACAAATGACGCACTCGGCAGTCAAATTTTCGGTTTACTGATTCAAATACTGAATCATCCTCTGATAAATCTCTTACAGAAAACAAACAATCTGCGGTTACTGTTCTTTTCGATGTATAGATGAAGCCAGTACATTCTACGTCTAATTCATCGTCTTCCAATAAAAGCGTGTGCTACAATCACATCTTCTTCATCACTTGACATTTTCACAATGATAAAACGTGCTTTCTCAATGCTAAATTTCAGAAAAATGATGAAAGATGCAAAATACGTCTGGCTTTATTTGCACCTTGCATGCAACCTACAAATGAAGCTGTCGTGGACTTTATTCCTTTTTGACTTTTTGCCGCAGACTTTATTCCTGCAACATCACGTTCAAGTAAGACTTCACACAACTTAGCGCAGTGCTGAAAATTCTCACGATCCTGCTAAATTACTACCTATATATCCGTAGTATGAAAGCGAACGAGATAGCATTATGACCACTCTTTCGAATCAGAACGGATGATTATGATAATTTAATTTCCTTAATTAATTAAAGACCGCTTTCAATTTTGATGGCACCATTGTAGTCAAACGATTTAAGTAAATTGTAAGCTATATTTAGATATTAAAGCGAGTTTTCTAATACGATTTAATAGAGGATCCATTACGTCTGCAAAGAGTTTCTTCTGTTTGGTGTTCATCTTCTTCTGAAACGCTTCTTATATTCATTCAAGACATACAAAAAAGAAATAGGTTATAGCTTCATGGAGCAATGCAAATTTCATTTTAGGGGCCCGTAAGTTGTAATTTTGACAATAATCGATGAAACGAAGTCAAGATTCGACGCATTGCTGATTTTGTATTTTTTTACTGGTTGTAAGTCAGTTTGATCCTTTTGATTTACAGGACGGTAATTTAATGTTGTTATTTCATTTGATATATTTGATGAAATCTCGTTTTTAAAGAATGGAAGAAAAATAATATATTTAAAGCAGTTGGATTAGGTAAACAGATTATTTTTGAATGTGTATTTGAGTAGGCGAGAAAAGGTTTTTCTTGGTGCGATGTTTATGAAGTAATTAAGTAAGGAGTAATGAACTAGTTTATGCAATAAACACATTTAGGTAAAGGAGAATCTTAAGGTGGGGGTAATAGGAAGGATTTCATTTCGAATTAAAAATATGAAGTCAAATGTACAGATGCTTTAGGATAATAGATCCTAATGTTGATTTTCGTCCAATAGATTTATAAACGATGGGTTTGAGGCCCTCTCCTTTTGATAAATGGATTACAAACCACTCTCATATACTTTACTCTCTGCAGAGCCCTTATATGCAGAAATTATTTTGTATATGACAAAACAAGTATCAGTCAAGCTTAAAAAATAATGAATTCTAATGTTGCTTTAATGGAGATCTTTTTGTGGGTCCTTTTGGTCTTACAATCTGTTTACAATTATTTCTTATTACATTCTCTAAGTTAACAAATGTTAAAGATCTAATTCCATTAATTTCTATATATTAAGAACTATTTCTCGTGTATCGTTCTTCCTTCTACTCTTTATCTTTACTTCTTCAATCTTTCCTTGCACCTTTCTGCTGCACCTACTCTTCCTGTAATCTAATGATCTTGTAAGTTTGTTTTGGGGCCCCTGTTAATGGGAAATTGTTCATTTCGCCCTTAGTATAATACGACACTGTAATTTGGTATATTTTGCTTACAGGAAACAGAGAAATATAGAAGGAAACACACCCTTATTTCCTATGCGGTAGCATATTGTCAAAATCCATCAAGTTTTCCATCCCCAGATGAAAATGCTTTATGAATAACAAATGTAACATTTACGCACGTCGATTTTTCCATTATTTTCACATTTTACAAACGATGACGTCCGGAATATCATCTTACGTGTAACTCAAGATCTTGATGGAGCGTTCCTCTTTAATAAAGAGAAAAAATGATGTCACCTTATAATATAGATAAAGGAGGAGGGGGAGGGGGAGGGGTATGTTCAATGTTTACAGCCTGCGGAAGGTCGCGCTTCATAATTACGTTTATTTCCGATCCGGGAAAATTGAAAAGTCACCAAACGGACAGTCGGATGAAACACAAGCCGTAGGGAGAGGAGAGGGGGGTTTGGTGAGTGGGAAGTGGTATGAAACAATCGACGTATTGTAATAACCAGTTGTAATTACATAGATCAGTGGTATAGCCAGAGCCGGTCCAATACCGGGCGATAAGTATGAGTAACAACTCTTGGTCGGGCAAATTGCCATCGAATTTTGGGTAGAAGCAATTTTTTTATTTTCGGAGTATGAGCGCCCCCGGTCGGTAGCCTTATTTACAATGAAAATGTAATCAGTTTCTTTTGGTTATCTTGAAAACAATAATTATACACCTAAACTTCGTTTTATACAAAGCTGAAGTTAACGAACAGTACTAGTGAGTAAAACTGACAGGCGTGCAAATGACTTTAAACTTGTTGAAATTAATATGTATAAGTGCCTTAGGGTAATATTTTAAAAAAATAAAATATAATTTGCAAGTCAAAATTAAAAAATACAAAACATAATTGATTATTATAACATAAATAACATATATTCAATACGAGGAATAAAGGTTTGTACTACACATAGAAAATGTAGATTATCTCCCAAACATAACCCAAGTAAGCAATAAAAGTCTTATTTTAAATTTTGTTTTATTCTATTAGTTATGATGTCATTAAGCTATGCATTTAGTTTCATTCCTTTATTGGCTTATGTTTGGAAGATAATGTATAATATCGATACGTTCTAACAACATCCGTAAGCGTAAAAAGAAATCGTGTAAAAAATTAAATGCTGCATATGGTAAACTTGAGAATGTGTTCCACAGCTATAAATACACCGTGTAAGATAAAAAAAGATCTATATTTTGATGTAAAAACCGTGCAATAAAAATTAAGAAAACCCATAATATATAAATTCTGCAAAATGTGGTTACAAATTTCATTCATATTATTATTATTTTTTTTTTTTATATTTATTTACTTATTTGCCTTGACTTTCTTTCGTCATAGCCACCATCAAACATTTTTTATACATCTTTTATAATTTATAATTTTACAAATTTCTAAATATTTCAATAATTCACTAATTAATTTTGAATCACTTAACAAAAATTTAGTAATAACAGGAAAAGTTTTAATCACATCTAATATATCACTATTCAATTTTGATTTTTCTAAACTATAATTTATGCATTCAAATATAGTTCCAAAGTTTCTTCTTCACCACAATTCATATTAGTAATATGATTATTTAATTAATTAATTAATTGAATTGATTAATTAATATAATTAATTAATTAATATAATTAATAATGATTTTTTATGCTTTTTGACTAAAATGTGTATTTATTCATATTATTCATATAAGAAGAAATACACATTTTAGTCAAAAAGCATAAAAAATCATAATTCCAATTAGAAATAAAAAGTTTATATTAACGATTTTTATTAATAACATCAACTGATGTTGACTTTCTTTTTATTAGAGATCGATTCCACAATAACATTCGCTTTATTTTCGATATTTTACAAAAATTCTTTATATTAATAACAAATAATTTAATCCTCATTACTAGGCGAGATCAATTATAACTGACCTTCTTAACTCTGGTATCATTAATACTTTATTACATTTAGAAAAAATAAAGTAAAAAAACATTTATAGTAAAATTATTTTCGGATTCGTGTTTGTTCTTCTTTGTGAATCGTGTTATTTCGAATCCGTGTAAAAGAGGGTTAAGTGTATATCAAAATATGTTTACCATCAATGTATACAAAGATAAAACTCAACTGAACTCGACCGGGAGGTCTACAGTTCAATTCCTGAACAACAGACAATTATAACCAATTAGGACTTGAAGCCATTGTAATTAAAATTCTATTTCTGTCCTCTGATGGAATTTAAAAGACCTCGTTATTGAGTCTTGTACTAAAAATATACTTTAAAGAAAATTTAAGTTATTGTTCTAAAAGTATGGTTTATCTTAGATAGAAACAAAAAGATATTATTTGGAAAAGAGAATTTCATTATTCCATAATATTTCTTAATAATAATAATTCATTTTTTGAATTAAGATTCAATAATAATTATTTTGAATGTGAAGAGCAAGGTAGCAGAATCCGTAAGGTTAACATCACTTTGATGTTAATATTATAAAAACATCAAGTATGTTTACCTAAAACAGGGAATTCCGACATTCTGGAATACACGTTTATAAAAAGCACATTAAAAATTATCATAAAATTATATATAAGTCAACCTATAAGCGGATGCGGATGTATTTCTATCTGTCATCAATTTGACGTCACCGGCGTGCCGTTCTCCATCATCGAGTCGTTATTTTTTAACGGTTCTTTTGATGCTGAACATCCCCGAAAGTTTTAAACATTAAAAAAACATTAAACATGGACGTGACATTTGCGTCTTGGCTTGAAAGGTTTGTGGGGAGGAGTTTCGAATAATGATCTGCGATTTTTTTTACTGTACCTATTTGAGAATAGTCCCAAAATTGTATTAAGAGTACTAGTGTTCAGTGCTTTCGTTACGGCTGTGTTTTTAAACCCAGATTTGGGTTTCTTTTATATTCATCTAGAGGGTAGAAGTAGATGACAAAAACGAGATGCCTCAGCTTTTGCTATCTTCTCAACCTTAATTCGATGGTCATCTTTTTAAATGTTATCGGTAGTGCTTGCAGATTTTGGCTATCTCGGATATCGGATCTTTAACTGGGCTTGTGAACTCATTTTTTAAGTGTCGTTTTTCAATTTGATGAGTCGTACACACTGGTGCGACTTAAACATGCGACATCCAAATCAATTTATTTCCAATCATAATATAACATAACATGAGTGTAGGGCTTCACACGAGACGAGAAAAGGTGAGATTTTCAAAAATCTTGCGTCGTTCTCGTTAGTTTAGAAAAAAATAGGTATCGTTTTATTCTCGTAATGGTTTGTCTAGTCCCGTCTCGTCACATCTCGTTATTGTGAGAACTTACTCATAAGACAGTCCTAAACAAACTATATACTAATAATCAAATATTATTACTGCTAATATTTTTTTTATTCTAAATTTTTCACACACTATATCGCTTTTGTTTCACCAATAATTGTATCAAGTTTAAAAAAAAATTAAACTTTGAAGATTTTTTTTTATACACAGTTGACCAATTCAATTTCACTTAATGCATCATCACTTTCATCTAATCTCGGTCTTTTTCTTTGGTTGACACTAATAACACCTACGCCCAACGACATTTTTGCGGCAACTAAAGGCTAAAATGTCTTCAAACAATCGCATTGTAAATAATTTATATTCACATTTATTTTCCCTTAAAACATTCGTTTCCGTTCGGCTACAAAATGTTGTAAAAGACAAAATAATAAAATAAAATATTTAACAGATGTTTGTTTACCAGATATTATATTTAGTAAATGTACGACCTAACCTTTTTTGTAATAAAAACGTGTATATTGCTTGTTAGTTTATTTTTCTTGCAATTTTTTTTTAAATAACGACAACGGGACTAGGGACGGCCAACGAGACTCTCGGGTCTCGCCGTGTGTGGTCTCGGTACCGTCTCAATAGTTTTCAAAAATGTTTTGTCTCGTATCGTCTCGCATTTATGAGACGAGAACTAGTAGCTTCTCATGAGCTTGTAATGAGAAAAGTCTCGTGCTCGTGTGCAGCCCTACATGAGTGTACTAGCATAAATGTGTTGTACTTTTCACGTACAGACTAGTGCGATTTAAACATGCGAGACCAATGCCCTTCTTATGCTATTTAAAAAAATTCTAGGTAGTATTTTTATGAAACAAAAATGGTGATCTCGGGCAAAAGGGTCTGTCTACAGCATAATCTCAGTGTGGGTTGACGTTTCTTTTAGTTGTGTTTAGTCAATAAATAAAAATAATTGAAAATGGTGTTTAAATGTACAAATGAAATAGACCTGAACAATAGACCCTTGTCGAACTGACTTTGTTAGTTAGGTAGGTTCTAAATATTTTTTTTTCAAAAGCTGGTTCGTTCGAAATATAAAAGCTTCCGACGTATTAAGTAGCATGTCGCACTAGTGTGGACGTGTTGTTCCAACAATTGTTGAATGTCGCATGGTTAAGTCGCACATATGTGTACAACGCTTTAGATTGAATTAATTTTAATATATATACGAGGCGTGTTTTTTAAGTAAGTACCGTTTTGGAATTAAAAAAAGACGTGCAAAGATATCGCAATAATTTTATTTTTACATGAAAGCCTGTACCTTAATCTACTTTTCTACATAATTTCCGTGAATATTGAGGCACTTGTCATAACGTGGCACCAGTTTTTGAATACCCTCCTCATAAAATTCTGCCGCCTGACTTGTTAAGCACTGTATCAAAATCTTCATTAAAGACCGAAGGACGCCCACTCCGTTCTTCATCATGCACATTTTTGCGGCCATCTTTAAATGCTCTCACCCATTTCCTTACCATTCCATCACTCATAATGTTTTGTCCGTAAACTTCACAGATCTCACGATGAATATCGATCGGTTTTACGCCTTTAGCACTAAGAAATCGTATAACAGCTCGTACTTCACAATCGGCGGGACTCACGATTGTCGGAGGCATCTTAAACACTCAGTAAACAACGTATACAATGAAGAATCAGACTGTAATGGCGTCAGTGCGTAGACGAGAGATGTAGGTAACCAGCGCGCATGCGCGGAACGCCGACCGTAGCGCTGCAAAGGCGGAATCGCAAAACGGTACTTACTTAAAAAACATGCCTCGTATATTGACGTTTTTATTATTTTAAATATTCAACAGTTGACGGAGATATATCTCCGAGCTATATCAAATTAAATTTTAGTTTTACCGTATGTTTTAGCTGTGCATAAGGCGTCACAGAAGAACTAAGTAATTTAGATTATTTTTGTTTTTTTACAACGTTCGTAATATAACACTTCATGTGATACACAACCCCACACTGGATCACACACACACACTCGTATGCGTCTCTGTTATATAAAAGAGATGGCAAATCTGTGCAAGTGACGTAGATGCATTGGAATTTTCTATACGTTGGATCACTTTAATACGTAATGAGACAAAATACCTATTTTAATTGTTAATATCTCCTAAAATATATCGCGTTATTAAAAAATAATTGGACATTTGAGGTTCTGGTAGTCAACTTTATCAATATTTTAGCACAATTTTCAGACCTTAAGTCATGATTCACACGGCCATTCATCTATCCAAAATTTCACAGTGGCAAATGATGGTGCACAGACTCCATCTCTGAATTTTCGTAGACGTATTGCTTTTCAAAATAAGTAATGACTTCTCGATAATCGATGTTTTCCATCTTTACAGAAACACTAACATCGATTAACACAAATAACTGTCAAACAACATCTGAGCATCTAATATGGCTGATATTTACAAGGGTATCTTTCAATGCATGCGCAGTAATACTATCAGAATATTTTTGACAAGTAACACCATTTTCATATTAAGCGCTCGGACATTTGTAGGATACTTCTTTAGGTTAAAATAACCTTAAATAAACGTAACGATATATGATACATTTTGTGTATAATGCACATTCAACTATTTTTAAAAGATTTAAGCAACAGCTGTTTGTGTATTCATTTCTATTTTTAAATCATTCACAGCAAATAGCATTATACTTTGATCCGTGAAAAGTTGACACGTTTCCAACAATACGTCATCAAAATGCACTCGCTGTCTATTGTAATATGTAATGCGGCTGCGGCTAGAATGGCAAACGCACTTACTTGCACAAAGTGTGCGCTTAATTACAGACGCCACAACATGATCGCACAAGCGCATGACGAGTAGTGGGTGGGCTGGGATCCCTTGACAAGACCTTTGCCAGTGACGTCTGCTTTCTAAAGATGAAACTTGCAATATTCCGCTAAACACTGTTGCTCATATTCAAAGTTATTTAATATAAAAATGATTACTTGCTTCATAACAATAACACTTTTTACACAAGAATTTTAATGTCCTTTGCATATATTTAATGACAATGTAACAGACAATGTAACCCCGGTAAATAACAAAAAGTAACTTTGAATAATATCTCAGATTAAAAATTAATATTGGGACTAGCTTGTAACAAGCTAGAAAGTATGAAACTTTCATTGCAAGATACTTTCTATATAAGAAGAAAAACAATAAATAAAAACTATAACCTTAAATAATATCCCAGGTAGAAAATGAAAAAGAATTAGCTTGTGGTAAGCTACTAAGTACGAAACTTGCATTCCAAAACAATTTTCAGCGGTTACGTTTTAGGTTTAGAGGGATTATTAACGGTTCACTTGATTCTAATTTCGATATTATTACTGCAGTAATGAATTCATACGCGATTGGGTACTGGCTGCCACTGGTGTACGTTGAGTATGGAAGATAGAAGCCTGGTCTACGTATAGGGTGCTCCAAAAAGAAACTTTCTTTTTAAGGTCGTTTTAGAAAAAAACTACGATCCAGGTAGAAATGAATCTTGATATTACAATGTACCAAGTTATCTTTGCAAGGTGTTAGCGTGTTTTAAGCTTATTAATTAATGTAAGCGCAAGGTTAAATGTGACTGACTGTTACATCTTCGGGGTCGATACCCGGACCTGAGTTATATTTTCAAGGTTTGTTATTATCAAGTTAAATTGATTGGCGTATATTTATTTTAATCGTTATGCCATCTATCTCTTCCCTTCATTGCATCCCTTTAAAACTGCACAATCTTCTTTTCACTTTTGACTCTTTTCTCACATGATACTGTTTTCTCACAGCGTGTCTATCTCTCTTCAGCACACCTTGCACATTCTTTTCTCTCTTTGTTCTCAGTATCTACGGCCTTTCTCTTCGTTTCCCAATCTAAATCTTGCAATTCTTTTTATGTTCCCTGTCTCTTTTCTCGTATATATTCCGGTATCTTTCTCTACCAAATCCTCTTGTATCTTTCATTATATTTGCTATTATGAATTTTCTCCATTGTTTTCTGCTGTTGTATCTTTCTGCTCTTCTTAGCCCGTCTTCTTCTTCTCTCTATCTCTTCTGTTGCCATTGCGTTCCTTTCAAAGTACTCCTTTCTCCTTTCGTTCCTCCTCTTCCATCCTCCTTTCTACTCTCCTCTCTTATTTTCCTTAGGATCTCGCATTCAGCATTTCACATTCTCTTCTCGAATCTTATTACCCTTCTTCCTGCTTCGATTCTTGTTTTGTTCTTTTTCACATCCTCCATTACCATATATCTCGGCGTATTTGATATACCTTTCCTGGATTAATTACGTATATTTAATAGGCAGCGAAGTAGTTCACATATATGAAGTATCCGCGGTATCTGTTCTTCCTCATTCCAACTCGCTTTCTTCCACTTTTTGCTTGTGTTTCTTCCTCTACCTAACACTTTCTTTACTTCATTCCATACACATGTCTCACCTTCCTGCCTTGCTTCCCTTTTCCTGCCTTGCTTCGCCTATGCTATTTGCTTCACTGCTTCTCTCTTTCTTTCATTCATAAATATAGAAATTGGGAAAGTATTATATTTTATTTACGTGAATAAAGGTACTGATCGTGTTTGTAAAATTATCACAAAACACACGATCTGTTCCTAAGAAACGCTCCATAGTGACATGCGTCTCTCTGGTTTTTTTCTTTGAAACACCCTGTAGTTCATTCTGCAGTGATGATAAATTTTATCCTTTTGATAGATTCCATCAACGTATTGTCATCATTAGTCACTCCACAATTTAACTGTCATCAAGTTCTTTATGCGTCGGACAAGCTGGGAAAACATTGCCATTTAGTTTTTTGATTAAACACAATTTTTCTTGTTATTTTATATCAGTTTATTATTATAGTGTAACTAACGTCAAATGGCTGTGAAAACTATTACGCTTGTTAAAATTAATTGCCTCCCGATAAAATTACGTCGTAGGAAGTTGCGGAATAACGAAATATACGAAAATATCTGAAAACGGAAGTGGCCCGTCCAGTTCATTAAGTAGGCTATTAGAATGTAAGATAATCGTTTATCGGGTTTGGATTAAATTCAGTGTCGGATTAGCCATATAGCAGAAGTAGTAAACGCTGCGGGTTCTGCGTTTCTGGAAGATCAGGGCATAGAACTGAAAATATTCACCTGTCGTGTTCAGGTCTAGCATTAGAGCAGCACAGACGCGTAAGATACTAGCTAATACTACCATTAATCTTTTTGTTTTTGTACTTACTTTTAAAACTTATTATAATCTTTGACATTTCCGTCATTAAAAAAAAAACTTTAAGCCACTGTAAAAACTGTATTATTTTTCGTAAAATAATAAAATACATTACAAAAATTCCACGCGATCTTGAGAAATTTTATGAGTATAAACTGCAATTTTATAAATTGTAAGAGTAATGCACAAGCACTCGCTGTAGCAAGCAGGGCCGGCTTTACCTATGGTACAGGGTGTGCAACGTACACGGGCGCGGGTTTAAGGGGGCGCTGAGCGATTCCACTGCTCTGTTGAATATTTTAAATTATTTGTTAACGAATATCTTAATTCCAGTGTTCCCAAATCTATCCACAGCACTTAGAATGAACCTCACATTGCCAGTCACTGTCGCACACAGTGAAAAATCATAACAATACTAAAAAACTATCTTAAATCAACATTGTCGCGAAATAGTTTGACAAATTTATCGTTACTAAGTATTGAACATGAAATCAAAATTGAAATCAGTGACAGCGTTAAAGATTTTGCACGAAAAGTAACTTTTTGTAAATATTTTATTTACTTATTTATTTTTATTATTTGTGTTGTATTACGAACATCTTTTAATGTAATTAGTTTTTAAATTAAATATTTTTGAAATAACTACTACTACTTATTTATTTATATATTAGCCTTGACTTTTATTCGTCATAGCCACCATCAAACATTTTTTATACATATTTCACAATTTATATTTCTATTTTACAAATGTCTAAATTTTTAAATAATTCACTAATTAATTTTGAATCACTTAACAAAAATTTAGTATTAACAGGAAAAGTATTAATCACATCTAATGTATTCACTATTGAATTTTGATCTTTCTAAAGTTTAATTTATGTATTCAAATATAATATGATCCAAAGTTTCTTCTTCACCACATTGACATCTATCGTCGGATTTATAACTACAAAGTTGTACTCTTTTATTCTTGTAACCCCTTCCTTCCTAAAAAAATACTTTTACTCGTATACTCGTATTGAAAATATAACTGTAAGTATTTATTGCATTTTGATCGCGCGCTTACTAGAGGGCGCCAGGGTATAGATTGCACACGGGCGCTACATGGGTTAGAGCCGCCTCTGTTAGCAAGACAGTTACTAATATAATGAAATTAAAATAATATTTTTGCACTGGCTACTATTTAATATTTGCTACAGGCACCGCACTGAGTTAATTCGCCCCTGTTTAAATTTCTACGAGATATAACTGATTGTTTTTAAAGTGTTACCCGATCATTTCCAAACGTAAATCCCATAAGGAACTCTGATAAGTTCCTTCCCGAGTACAGCCCTGGTACATTAGATCGTTGTACTGCAATTCTACATGTGATTCTCTCTAAACATAGACAGTAGCAAGTCGGATTGTTTGCAGTCGCTTAAGAATGTGTTTAATGAATTTTATCTTTGTTTGCAACTCTTTACTTGGCGCATACCTGTCTTGACTATCTAGGTGAGTGAGCTGACACATGACTGACGTGAGTTAATTACCCGGAGACGTCTGTTGTCTCCTCGCGGCACTTAACGCCGCCTGATAGACTGATACGACACTGTCAAGTACCAAAACACTGTTAATTAAATTGAGTTATATAACCAGGCGTATCTTACATAATAACTACATTCGAAAAATGTTTCTCAATCTCTGTTTTATTTATACAAGTTCTTAGCCCTTCAAACAAGTTTGACAAGAATCTTGTAAGATTGGTACGCTTCTTGAGAAATGGGCTTGTGTCCTATGTCTTAATTTCTATAAAAGTGTACTATATATTGATAAAGTGGGTTACTAGAACCTCAAATGTTCAATTATTTTTTAATAACTCCTTATATGTTAGGAGATATTAACAATTAAAAACGTCATTTTGTCTCTTTAATTATTAAAGAGATTCAACGTTGTACACATTCCAAGTGCATGTGACATCACAATCCTTGTATAAGGTTACCAATCTTACAGCTCATAAATCTCTGCATTATGTATTTAAATATCAAAATATCAAATATTATTTACAGCTCTTTCAAGGAACAATCAAATTTCAATATTATGTCTTAGCAGAGTTAAATAAAATAAAAACTTATTATTCTTTGACTTGACTTGATTTTATTTGACTACCAACAGCTACAAAACATTACCACAGCACTACTCAACAAATAAATGACGTTAAAATGCATTTCACGTCATACAAATATGGCCTATATACAGGGTGTCGCAAAATTCAACGATAAGCCGGCACCAGAGGGTGGTCCTGCTCATGACTACACGAGAAAAAAAGAAAGAAAAAATTTATCTCATTTTGTTTAGAAATTAGAGAAAAAAATTAAAAAATTTCAAAAATTGAAACACCTTAAGATGTTTTTAACTACCATGACCACAATTTTTCAAATATTTCTGATTTCTTTTTTGTATCGGCAACCTAAATAGTACAGCTATCCACCACAACCATTAAAAATCCCAGAATGCTAGTAGTTTTTACACAAAAATCAATCGAAATTATTTTTTTGCATAAAATTTTTAAAGATTTTTACTTTCAGTCCACTTTAACTCATCGTGGTGTAAAAAAAAAGTATGAACACTACTATGGCAAGTTTTTTAAAAACTCTTCAGAATTCCAAAATGGTATAATACTCCAGGAAAACTAGCAATAAAAAAAAATTATGCATATTATTTCTAAACAAGAACCAAATTTCATAAATTTAAAAAAGAAAATCAGAAATATTTGAAAAATTGTGGTCTTTTCTTCAATTCTTTTTTTCTTGTGTAGTCATGAGCAGGACCACCCTCTGGTGTTCGCTTATCGTTGAATATTGGGACACGGGAATATGGGAATTATATCACCATCGTATTGTAAATTTATTCAGCTCTGATAACCTCTTTTAACCCTGTGTGTGTGTACTGGGTCTTTTAAGGAACAGTTGAAATTTCAAACTCGTATTTCTCTCTTCACCTATGCCCCCTAAAAAAATTAAGTAGTGGTAGGGACTTAAGGTTCCAGCAGCGTACGGATCTGGCAGTTTACTTGCAAAGGCGAGCCACTGAAACTTGCCGCAGTGTACAAACGACGTTAGTATTTTCCAATGTTAGTTAATGCACTTTTTTGCTTTTCTCGCTGTCTTACAGTTTTTTCATGGTTAAAATAAATGTATTATGTAATTTAATATATTATTTCTATATATATAATATAGATTTTTCTTTTAGTACTTCATCTTTTTACTACAATAAGTTTTTGAAGATGGGTGACAATTCAATGGGTAAACTAGAAAAGCGAAAACGATTTTCTCTTTGCACTTGGAAGGAAAACAAAAAAACAATGTATTCTTGTGTATCGTGCGGAGTGCCGGTTTGCGGCAATTATTGTAGCCACTGTTGTCACAGTTGCTCACCTAAATTCTCTTTTTGGCACTAATTATTATTAATTATTATTTCACAACTTTTGTATTTTCAACAATAAAAACTTATTTTGTGCCGAATAATCACCGTTCTGTTCCAAGGGCACTACATTCTTTCGAAAGCTTATAGTCTAAGATAAAAAAGTCCAGAACCGTTTTTCTTAATATTAATTTGTTATAAAGTTACGAATTTTTCACAATGTTCCGTTTTTTCCGCGTTTTTTACTATTTGTCAATTTTTATTAACAACTTTGGACTTTGACAACTTCTCAACCACATAGTAGACACTTCAAGAAGTAATCCAGAATTTTAACAGATTTTTTGAAAGCCTAGAAAAATATAGTGTTCACACGGAGGGTTAAGCATGAGTCACTAGCGACCTCTCGTAAATTTAACCATAATTCACACCTATTTGAGTGTGAGTGTTTAAGAATGGGCTTGTGTCCTCATTTTTTAGTGGTCGTTTTTTCAATTGTTGATTGAAATTTATGTTAATAAATGTGTATTGGCGTGTCTATTTTATTAAATATCTAAATATTGACGGAGATATAGCAATTAAAAATTTGAATTGTATTTTTCGCGCTAGAAATGGTCGGCTATATTTGTATGACGTGAAATGCATTTTAACGTCAAATAATCAAGTCAAGTCAAAGAATAATAAGTTTTTATCTTATTTAACCCTGTTAAGGCAGACATAATATTGAAATTTTACTGTTTCTTGAAATAACTGTAAATAATATTTTATATTTTGATATATAAATACATATAGCAGAGATTTATGATCTGTAAGGTTGGTAACCTTACACAAGGATTGTGATGTCACATGCACTTGGAATGTGTACAACGTTGAATCCCTTTAATAATTAGAGACAAAATGACTTTTTTAATTGTCAATATCTCTTAACATATAAGGAGTTATTAAAAAATAATTGAACATTTGAGGTTCTAGTAACCCACTTTATCAATATATAGTACACTTTTATAGAAATTAAGCCATAGGACACAAGCCCATTGGTCATTTGGAACAAGAATAGAGAACTCTAAATACAGACCACAGGTCTCACCGTTGCGTAGATCAAGGGGCTCTAACAACGTAATGCGGTCCTGATCATAATACAACATACTTGGACGTTAACAACCAGGGCCTAATAATTTAAACATCAATGAAGGTTCGCTTGAACCCTACTTTCGTAATCCCTTATTATTTCAAAGCATTCATGAATAGAGTATTTTAGAAGATAATCGACGTAGTTCACGAATCTGTTCCTTTCATTTCTTTTAATTCTTGAGATCGTCTGACAAGATGATGCGACCGTGCGCGTGCAATGTATCTGTCCCTCTCTAACTTCAATCTATTCCGTACCTTTCCTTCTTACACGTTTATATATCGTTATCTATATCTACGGTCGGTCGTCGTAGTACGGGATATTCTTCACTACTTTGTCATTTTCTCTAGCAACACTTTTCGGTCGGGAAAAGGTTCCGTAAGTTCAGTTTCAGTCGCACGGCGGACACCGCGTGCGAGAGTTCTGTGTTGTCCGTGATTTTAATTCCAACAAAATGTACTCGCGAAAAAACTACGTGTTGCTTAATAATCTAAAATGGTTTCACTAATAGTTGTTGATAGTTTATTGTTGACGTTTATTTTAACAGTTTAAAATGTGTTTTTAATCGTAAAAGTATTAACAAAACATTTGTTTATAATAATGGTGATTGTTAAAAGTTAAACAATAAATTAACAATGGTAAATGGAAAGAGTTGTGCCTAAAATACCTGTTAAAACCTGTTTTTTAATTAGAGTTTTAATGCAATTTATCATTTAAATATGTTTTACTTTTTTAAGTACTCAGTAAATTAAAATCTGACATAGCGAATGGTGATTATTGTATTTTATTGGTTTTTTTAAAGAAATTACCAGTGCCGCATTAAGACTAGGGACCACAGGGTCTCCAGAAAGATTAACAGTAGTACCTGTAGCGCAGGGGCTTTCAATATCTTAATGCGGCTCTGAGAACGATAAGGACTCCTTGAAATGGGACAACCCATATTAAAACCGCAAGTTTAATCAATTAAGCCATTAATGGTAAAAGTGCTTAACTTAAAAATAGGCTGGCACGTAAAAATGTCATATATTAAAATCATTTTATCTATTTCTTTAGAATACCAAACTTATTATCATCCCGGTGAGGGTTTCAACCCTCTCACACTGGATCAGACTATTTGCGACCCCGACTGTTTTCAGGAGGCAATAGTGCATTTTCTTTATCATGAACAGATTGTATACTACTGTGTAATTACACCACTTCATTTTACATTTATTTCTGCTTATAACTTTTTATTATAAAAGTTACAAGAAAAAGTTATTAACAAAAAATGTACATATTATTACTACCAACAAAAAATTTCTTTTCAAAATTTTTGTAGGAGTTATAGTTTCCAAGATAATCAAAACTCAAGACTGTATACTCAATGACTAAAATTTAAATCCACATTGTAAAAAATTGGTTCAATCTGATTGATTTAAAATTGATTTGGAAATGGAATTTTAAGCAAATCTGATTTACACACTGTTTTAAAGAGAGAGGTGTCTAATGCCGGTTTCACACCAGAGAGACAGTTCAATAAAACACGAACAAAAACTTGTTTTTCTGAACAAAAACACCGTGGTTTACACCAAAGAAACAGTTCTTAAAACATTTTTGTCTTTTGTTGCTGTTTTAGTAAACAAAACACATTCCCATATGGAGTCGGTAAGATCAAAAGAAAACACGTTTGTTGTTGTTTTTTAATCTGTTTGCTTTGAACACACAGTTTTGTTTTTTGTGAACATTTGCGCTTGTCAGTTGTTGTTTATCATGTTTATAATTTTTATGGGACACACAGAAAAACACTTTTCGAAAAACAGAACTGTTTTAAAATAAAACAAGATATGTTTTTGTTGTTGTTTGACAACAAAATTATTTTCAAAACTGGCATAACCGGCATAAAGTTTTCTCCAAATAATTCAGGTTTGGTTGTTTTACATGGTGATAAAAATAACTGCTGCCTACTCAAAATGTACGGTTTGATGCCGGATTTACTAGATTATACTGTTACTATTAATATCAATTAAAAATTAACGTTATCAGCTAATTGTATAAATATAATTAACGTGTCAAACTTGAACACCGGTTAACCTCTTATAATTAATAAAACCACTACAAGTATGAGTAGTAAATATATACTGGCATGGTCGCTGCAATCTAAAAGATTGTAAGACTCTAAACAAAATCATTAAGGTAGTTGATCAGTTGTTATACAATTATAAGATAGCCAAAGAGGTTAGTCCCAGTTGGAAACTTTGTGGAAGCACAATATCACATCTCTCACACACAACCAAATAACATGAACACGTCTCACTCACACATCCATAGTAATACAGATATGTTCGTGACAACTACGTGCTTTTTGTTTGCGCGCCGTTGCCAGCATAACCAAATACGCTGTTGCCATATTACTACTACTGTTCGATTAATCTATTGAGTTAGTTGAAAAATTCACATTTTAATAATAATATCGATAACGACGTGGTCAATAATTTTCGTGTTTTTTATGCAGTCTGTACGATTCGAATTTTGAACAAAAAATTTAATTTTTTAAAAGAGCGTTTTCAATTTTGAAATAATTAGGCTCATATGATTTGTATTTAATCAAAGAATAATACGTCGCTGAAGTTACGGAAAAGTTACAGCGAAAAGTTGGAAAAGGAGCAGTACTAGTGGTATCCAACTGACATTCGCGCAAAAGTCTAATTTAAATAAAGAGTTTACAATGTGTAGGAAAAAAAATAAAAAAACATAAATAATAATAATAATATGGTAAAAATACCATATACGAGGCGTGTTTTTTAAGTGAGTACCGTTTTGGAATTAAAAAAAGACGTGCAAATATATCGCAATAATTTTATTTTTACATGAAAGCCTGTACCTCTCCTTTTGCCTGAAAGCCTGTATCTACTTTTCTACATAATTTCCGTGAATATTGAGGCACTTGTCATAACGTGGCACCAGTTTTTGAATACCCTCCTCATAAAATTCTGCCGCCTGACTTGTTAACCACTGTATCACAACTGTTTTGACTTTTTTCATCATGCACATTTGTGCGGCCATCTTTAAATGCTCTCACCCATTTCCTTACCATTCCATCACTCATAATGTTTTGTCCGTAAACTTCACAGATCTCACGATGAATATCGATCGGTTTTACGCCTTTAGCACTAAGAAATCGTATAACAGCCCGTACTTCACAATCGGCGGGACACACGATTGTCGGAGGCATCTTAAACACTCAGTAAACAACGTATACAATGAAGAATCAGACTGTAATGGCTGTATATTAATTAAAAAACTACAGACATCAGAATTTCCCCAACTCAAATTATGTTGCCAGTGAACAACTACCTTAAAGAATATGCTCTATCATGAAAACTGATAAAGCTAGGACCAATTCAAGGTCAAGAGCAAGTACACAACGGAGACTCGACACCAACAACGCCAGGCGTGTCTTAATTGCTCCTAAAACTCTCAAATTACCGTCTTAATTAGTCATTTATATTTTATGTCACAAACCCATTGTTTCAAAAATGAAAGACACTTTAACAATGTCTTGTTCTGATAAGAATCTTGTCAGAAAGAGTCAAGATTTCATTAGGAACGGAGGAACCGCGAAAGCGACAAATACTTTTATCTAAAATAAACATTTAATGATTAAGTAATTTAATCTTTATTTCTAATAGATAGATTATTTGTCTACTTCAGGGTGCGGTAGTTATCAATAGAACCAATGTTGGAGCTAGAAATCTTGGGTGTTTCGAAGGCCCCTTATCTATATATACATATATTTTTACAGAGGCAAGAATCACAATTAATTTCTGTATTATTCAGTTTAGAAACAGGGGCGTTCGCCAAAACTTTGACAAACCTTAGATTCCATTCTATCAAATTTAATCAGATTATCACAAGTTCTATTTTATTCAATATAATTTTGTCAGCGAATTCTTCATAATTTGAGTTTGTTTTTATTTAACTTTTTTGCCGTTATAGGCATTACATTCTTCAACATTAATTGTACCCAATACATTGCAATTTTTATTTTTATTTTTATTATTAAGTACTTATTTTCATAAAATATTTCTCCTTCCTTTCGTGTCTTTTTTCAAAGTATTTCTTCCTCTTCTCTTTCTCTTTTTGTTTTGCCTCCGCACCGATTATTGCCACTTGCCAGCAATTTGCTGTCTACCTTTCGTACCCATTCCCATAAACATTAAGCTTTCTCCCATTTATTCTCTTTCCCTCTTATCTTTGTCCTTGCTTCTGTCATCCATCATATATTTTTTCTTGTGTAGTCATGAGCAGGATCATCCTCTGGTGCCCGCTTATCGTTGAATATTGGGACACCCTGTACATATATGTCAAACTTATGTGTTGCTTCTGAAATCAAAAACTTTTATTTTAGTAATTTACATACACATTATAATAATTACCCTGTCTAACTTAAATCACACTATCTTACCTAAAATCAAAGAAACGATATTTGAAGTTTATTATTTAAATTGTCAATTCCTTTTCATGCAGAGTGAGTTCGACTTCAAATATCAACTGTGTAGGCGTTGGTTTACACTACAATGAAAGTAGCTATAACTAATATATTCCGTTAGCTCATCTGACCAGAATGCAGTTGTAATATCTCTGGTCAGTGTTACCAACTAAAAAAATAGAATTTCTTTAAATATACACTGTAATATTCAATGAATTCTATCAGCATTTTCGTTTCTTCATCTTCTCCCTTCTCTTTCTCATAACTTTTCATATCTTGCTTCATTCTCTCTTTTTTTACCATATCTCTTGCTGTTCGATTCATATGTATTTCCTATTAGAAGTCATATTGGAATTCGTTATATTTGGTGTGGAACTGGAAAGGATAAGCAAGAGCTCCATTTGACACTACTACGCCTATAAATATCACAATCACTTTAATCCTTAGGCCTGTCGCAGTATGGCACGTATTTAGGCGACGGCGAATCCGGACGTAATTCGTTTACGCTCAAAGCAAACCGACTGTTGTGTGTGTCACGATACATACATACCCCGTACCGACATGACAGTACTACAAGCAACTTGTGTATTGGAGTTGTATGCCGATAGATCCCAAACGAAGCGGATTGAAGCGTTAGAACGAGCCTTCTTATGTATCCCCTCCAGTCTGAGGCGTCTGTTTGCATTTACAAAGGATCAGATAGGTTTAGCGTTGTGGTGGTGGTAACGCTTGGTTAAAATTCGCTGTTATACGGTTCTAATGTGAGAGCCCGTATTTGGACGGCTTTGCTGCTTGCAGTGTGAGAGTCTCGTTACATCTGCAGGGTTCGGATAAGTAAAGCGTAGTACCGCGTATAAGTCCAGCCGAAGTTTGTACAATGACGGTGCCATACTGAGACAGGCCTTAGTTTAAATATGTAGATAGCTGCAGATCTAGCTCAGTATACGTACTTGTTTCTATTCTTAAAAAAGTTGTGGCAATACACTGTATCCCCCCCCCTCCTCCTTCTCTACTACGTCACTGGCTCCCAAGCACTTTATGCGCAATTTCGCAATGAATTATCGTGGTGAATGGAGAACGGGTCGGGTAATGCAGATGTCGAATGGTAATTGAATTGTGCCTAGGGACAGGCAAACGTCACCCATCAAATTATATCATCATTTAATCAACGAACATTTTAATAACTTAATTAATTGAACATTTTATTGAATCAATCTCACGAGTAATATTTATTTTAAATTAATTTAAAACAAGCAACGAGCACTGGCATCGGGTTATTCTGGAGCCCCCTCTTTCTACGCGCCAAACCCCACCAAAGGAAAAGGAACTGAACTGCTCCAGCCGCAGCCAGCAGCAGCAGCCGGTGATAAATTGCGGTTGATGTTTCCTGACTAATTGCTTTAATTCGTAGATAACAATTTTAATTTAGTTATTGTTGCTAAACAGTGGCAGCTGACTTTTAGGGGCATACCACATCCTTACACTTTAAAACTTCACTCTATTTAATATTTAAAACACTATATAAAATTAAAAATAACATATTTTTTATAAGAGAAAATATGTAAGCAGTTATGATTGCAGACGATAAATTGATTCGATTCTGAAACTTCTACAAGGTTGGCCTATTTAGATTTATCCAAACTATAGCTACAAATTTTGTGCACTCGCAGTGGTATTTTATTAATGAATGAACACCCTATTTCCATTAATCTGGGTACAACACTGCTATTTTTAAACTAACTATTATTACACTGGCTTTACATACATCGGGTAATAATAAACTCTGGCAATAATACCCAACCTACAATTTATGACCTGCATAAGTTGCAAACCTTTTTTCAAAAGGTTTATATAGGCTAAACCGGTAAAGAGTACATCTAAATTGCAATAACCAATTCTCTCTTGTGATCAGTGCACCTCTCTGAAGACTAACGTACTTAGTTTCTTCATGGCAGTGACAAATTATATAAAACCACACTTAAAGGATATAAGCTAGTGGTCTATTTTCAAACAAATTAGAATAAGTTTAGATATAAGAGATTAATTGTATTTCCAATATTCAACTATAATAACTTAAATAATTTATAATACCTAACTCTCAAAAATAAACTGCATAAGTTTTAGAACAGTTCTAAAACATAGTTTAGAGGTATTAAAAAAATTCAGATCTCAGAATATTAATTTTCATAATATATACAGTGTATTTTCATAGAATCGTTTACCAAAGTCAGACTTAAAACAAATTAATAACCTTAATTTTAATACGCATTTGTATATTAAAATATGTATTAAAATTAGAAACATTTAGGGCCTTACTCTGTAACTTTTAAAAAAATCGACCTTATTTTTTCAGCGGTGGGAATATTTAATTTTTTCACCGCTCTAATAAAGTCGCTGTATTTAAAATATCTAAAGTGGTATTCTGTATGCAAAATTTTCCATCGCCCTTATAATATACAACGATGGAAAAGTATAAACTGGTATTGATGACGTATTTTAAGACGTCATCAATTTTAAAAATATACGACCAATCACGGCATTCAGAATATTCAAATATTTAAAAATTCAAACACTTGACAAGTACGAATACATGTCAATTGTTCAAGTCAATTGACAAGCAACATAACCTCACTTTCTGATATATTTATATTTGTATATTCATATGACCATACATACGAGTATACTGTGTATTAAAAAATTTGTACTGAAATTCAAATTATAATTCGAATTGTTTGACAGTTTTAAAAAATACAGCGATGGAAAATTTTAAAGTCACCGCTAAAGGCGTCCTTATAATTTGGTCGATTTTTTTTCAGCGACAAAAATAAAATCGATGGAAATTTCTTACAGAATACCAAATAAAAAATCATCGCTTTTGTTACGTCATTTTACAGCGATGAAATTTTTTCACCGGTGGAAATACTTTACAGAATAAGGGCCTAATAAAGCGAACTAAAGTGTATAAATATTAAAGTAAAAACTAGCTCCTTGAAAAAGTTTACTAATGCGAAACAAATCCAATATTCTCTATTGAACAAAAAGACGCAAGAAGTTAGAATACACGTGGTTTTTGGCAACTACCACTTGTAAGAAACAAACGACTCCTCAATAAAACCAAGTCGACGATCACCAGCGGATTTAGCATAAGGCAATTGTGACTATATACAATTGTTTTAGCTGAAACAATTGTGTACGAAATAAAACCATGCGAGTAAGATAGATTGAATAATTTATTCAATTATTCAACAATAAAATTAATTTACACTTTTATTAAAATAACTTTAACCAAAATTCTAATAATACAAAATGGTTGCGAATCATGCTACGACAGTGTAAAAGCCAAAACACGACTAACTGCTTCGCTGTATGGCCGTGGCGTACAGTCCAATAGTCGTAATGTTGCCATGCGTATAACTTCTACCAGAGACAACAATACATTATAATGTTGGAATGTCAGCAGAGACATATCTTATGTTCTGTACTAATTTTGTACTGAACATAAATTGCGAGCCCAGGATAAATAGATAAGCTCACAACCAATATCAAATTATACAATATTACATAAAATTATTATAAACAAAATCACACAAAATAATATAAACTTCTTAATTCTAATTCTTCTTAAAACTATTATAAACAAAATTACACAAAATAATATAAACTTCTTAATTCTATGGTAGTCTACATAATTTTGTGAAAATAATATAAAACAAATTAATAACTATCCTAAATATAACAGAAACCGTAATTATCAATGTAGCATACAATATCATTAACATAATTGGCACAACAATCATCAACTTAGTTACAATAATAGTAATGAGCCAAAAATGTTTCAGTTTAATGATGTTAGAAAATTCTTTAAACAAATCCAACAGTAAAGGTGCTTGTTTTACTTCAATGTTGTAAGCATTGCTATTAGTATCTTCACCTTCTGATGGAAGTATTGTATTTGAATCAGAAATTTTATCTGTTGCTTGTTTTATTTGCGCCAGCAACACTGCGCTAATAAGCTCAAGTTGGGGTATTGTAAGTACCTTACTTGATGGAGCCACACTAGACTTGCAGCAAATTAAATTTGTTTTTATCTTGCTATTTATAAAAATAATATTGTGTTTCAAACCTAATGTCATTACAATGGTTGATTTATTTAATAATGTTTTATAGACCTCCAATAGTGAAGGATTGCGTCTAAACCTTTTTTCTAACACATTAAATCTTTGCAGGGCGACTGAGAAAGAATCCCCCAATTCTATTTTATTTACTGGGCTGAGTAATGGCAAATCAACAGTTAAAGTATTATTTTTAAGTGCTACTGAATTTTGAAAATTATGTTCAGCCTTTAAGTATTCCTCAGAAAACTTATCTGATTCCTCTGGGACTTTCTCAGTCGTCCAAGATTGTTCCATAACATTCTCAAAGTTTGTATGGTCATAAATAGCAAGATTACATACAATATTATTATGTGAATACTTATTTTGATTATGCAATTTTCTTGGAACCACATTTCCAAATGTGTTTTGTGGATCAATAAATTTTTCTTTATAATTATTGTCATGTGACATATTTTTATAATCTAAACTATACTCAAGTGCAATTGCACGTCTTTCTAAAAATGAAATAAATTCTGCCATAGTAGGCAGTTTTTCTAAATTTCTTTCCATGTGGAAAGTGCGGTTAGTAAAGATATCTAATTTTCTACTTAAGGTTGAGATTAAAATCATATCCCATTTGTCTACAGGCTGATCAAGATTTTTTAACGCTTGTAATTGCTGTTTGACTTGACATAAAAAAGCCCTTATAGCGACTGCAGTACCTTTCTGCATGTTTGGAATATCAAGTAGTATACTAATATGATTAAAGATTAATCTCGCCTTATTTTCATACCGCGCTAACAATAAATCAAGAGCCTCTTTGTATGAGCTGTTCACAAGCGGCAGATTTATAATTATTGAGAGAGCCTCATCAACGAGATACTTTCTCAAATAAAAAAGTCTTTGTACATCGGACAATGAGGTATTATTATGAACAACTGCTTGGAAGAGCTCATAAAAGGGCTTAAACCTGGTCATCGAAGTTTGGAATTTCCACCGCTGGAAGCTTCGATGGAACTAAGTTAGGCCTATTAACTTCTTTTAATCTATTGATGCTAGCATTTAATTTTGCTAGAATATTAAAATACTTTTCTTCAACTTCTTCTATGTCTTCCTCATCTTGATCATCAATCTCTAAAATGCTGTACTGCGTGAGCTCGTACGATTGAAATGTAGTCATCAACTTTTCTTTTTTCACCTCCAGCACCTCCACTGTAGCGGAGTCGAGAGCCCTTGGGTCGCTGACGTAATTGTCCATCCTTGATATTGAACTTTTTGCAGTCGTCCGCGCCGTTCTAAGCCTTTTCAATCCCTCCATCTTGCTTAGGTGATAAAATCGTACTTTTACGATATACGAAACGTGGATGACAAAACTAATCCAGGTTAATCCAGCAACTTAAGAAGTTTTTAATAAATTGGTACTTGTAGATAGTAATAATAGCTTTGTACCTTCATGAGTAAAAAAGTATTTTACTCTCTTCCAGCATCCATGTATCCTTTTCCGATGATAACTTTCTTGAATAATTTTTCTTGAAATATAAATGTGTAGTAATCAAACCGTCTGTGAATCCGTCTAAATCAAGCGTTGCATTACCCAATCAATGGCAATTGATGACTTGCCGGGCCGCCATAGAGTAAATGTAAAAAATAGCTTGTACACGTGTCGGGTATTATACAGATGTAACCTCAAAACACAACGAGATCACACGCGGTTACCAAAAAACGTAAATGTAAAAAAACGCCTCAAAACACAACGAAAACACACGCGGTTAATAAACTCGAAGGACCGGCTTTGCTTGTATCGAAGGACCAGCTTCGCATGTACGAAATAAAACCATGCGAGTAAGATAGATTGAATAATTTATTCAATTATTCAACAATAAAATTAATTTACACTTTTATTAAAATAACTTTAACCAAAATTCTAATAATACAAAATGGTTGCGAATCATGCTACGACAGTGTAAAAGCCAAAACACGACTAACTGCTTCGCTGTATGGCCGTGGCGTACAGTCCAATAGTCGTAATGCTGCCATGCGTATAACTTCTACCAGAGACAACAATACATTATAATGTTGGAATGTCAGCAGAGACATATCTTATGTTCTGTACTAATTTTGTACTGAACAAATTGTGATTGAATACTATTTATTTCGGCGAAGCAATTATGACTGGATACAATTTATTTGTTTCTCATTGCGCCAGACCTACAATAAGTGTAATCCGGCACTGAATATACTTAACGGGAATATATGGGAATATAGGAACGGTTAAGTAGAAAAAATCCAAAATATTCGTCTGTGGTCCTACCCAATCTGCCCCTGTCGGCGATAGTCGGTGGTCGCAAATAGTCTGTTCCAGTGTGAGAGAACATAATACTTACATTCTATTTTTTTCTTAATTTTTTAATGTTTTTAATTCTTAAGCTCTAGGTTTTTTCATGTCCAGTTAAAGAGTAGGTCTCAAATAGTGAATAATACCAAAAGTTGCTTAAAAATTTTAAAAAATTTCCTGTTGTTCAAACGTGAGAATTTTACGCCGCCATTTTGATACAAGGTTTTTGCATGTTAAAATTGTTATGTAAAATTTCGCATACGGACTCTTTATAGAGATTACAGATTACAGATGTTTTCGATATTGTCATGCGTTTCTTATGTGGAAGAGCGACCGAGCGTGAATCATATTAAACGTCTTCTCGACCATCTTGAAAACGCCTAAATCACTCAATAATAAACATCCATCGCCATACTCTTCTTTCAATAAATTATAAGTTTCAGTAGCGGTTTTTCCAAGCTTTATGTGAAATTTCACAACAATTCGTTGCTCTATTGTTACACTTAACATTTTTCCGACGAAACAAAAAACTACTCTAATGCGAACGAAGGCTACGACTATACTGATTTGTTTACAGAACCGAGAGGCACTGCATTCGAAAGAGAAGGCTTCACTATAAGCAGGTGTCAGTCACTATCGTTTAGCGCATACATACTTGTTTTGTAGCAGCGTCAGTCTCGGTTTTGTCTCTTAAGAATAATAACTATTAAATATTGATTTTACTTATTATTTTTACATCACTCGTTCAGTCAAAAAAACTACTCATCAGAAAACAGCAAACTCACTTCATCTGCTCTACTTCATCGCTTAACAACTGCAGCAGCTCCTTTTTGCGAGTGACGCGACGTTTCTATCTTTTCAACATCATTACCCACGTCCAAGATATTGTAAGACGTGAAAAGCATTATTGAATGTAAAAACATAACAAAGAAAATAGAGAAGTTGAAAGAAACAGGTTGGTACCCCACCTCCTCCAGGTACTTGCTTACGAGTAAGATGTAGTCCGTCGTCAAGGATAATGTCCAAGGAGAAGAAAAGTCGATGGATTAGGTCACGGGTGACTTACTTCTTAAAAGCAGGCAACCTGGTCGTTGAGTTTCCTTGGTGACAAGGGTAGCAAACAATGCTCATTTAATTACGTCGGGAAATTTCTATGTGGCATGCAAAAACTTTCAAACTTGGTAACAAAGTTATTCAAAACCAAAAAGGGGCAACCTCAGTGGCGTAGAAAATGACATGATCGTGCTCTGTTGGTGTTGACTGTAATAAAAAAAACATTCATTTTTGCAAAATAAATTCAATAAGGCACTATTCATAAATTAAGTGGGGGTGGGGGGAGATGGTTCCGGAAATTGTAACTAGATGTGAAAAATTTCTGAAAAACAAAATTTCGAAAAAATATAAATTTCCGTGAGGGGCAATATAAAAAAAGATATTAGTAAATTAATGCATTAAGTTTATTGTGTAAAAATTTGAAGTCAATTGGAGTAAAACTGTCGGAGATACAGAGTTTTAAGACAAAATTTCTCTGGTCTGGTTTCGTGTTTCTTTGAAACTATTAAACAAGTTTTTCTCGCACTTAGTTTTTTCTGAGTCTGTGCCCTCTCTAGCTCAAAATCTACTGCGCCGATCCTTTCGAAATTTTGCACACTATTTTTTACATAAATGCCGAGGTAACGCTGACGAGTTTTCTTTTGTTAATTTAAATGTATTTTAAAATAACAAAATTTCTGATTTTTAAGTGCTATACAAACTTGATAAATCAATTTAAAAAACTCGTAAAACTTATCAACTAATGAAATCATTTTGGTTTTTTGATCTCAATCCTCAAAATGTGACAAGCATGGGAGAGTGGGATTCAGAATAGCAGCTAAATTTGTATGACGTAATTTATGGATGGCACCTTAGTAAATTATAGCACCCCCCGCTACATTTTTCATCGTAGCTACGTCATTGGGGTGCCTGTTTAAATTAAATAACATCATAAAAAGATTTCTATATAGAAAAACACCTGACAAATGTTTTAATATAATTTAGACAAATCTGAATAACATAATACAGTAATAGTTTATCAACAAGTGAACAAGTGAAGCACATTGAACATTCAAGTTTCAAGATTAAAAATGAACCCAACTCTACCATAAAATGTTGTGTAAATAAAAATAAATGTTGATTATAGTGAGTGTCATGTTGGATTGATTATGCGGGAATTTTTCCAAATGATTTAATTACTTGAGATTTCGTAACAAGGGTTTTTCACGGGGTGGAGTTGTTAGGACCACGCGCAACCCCCAGCCTGGAGGACCAGTCCTCTGATATAATCCCCAGGGGCAGGGTGCCCGGCTATACCCCCAGGCACTGGGTACCCATTTTAACCCCCACTCGGGAATTATAACCAAAACCCAGATAATATCTGGCCCGAGGATCGAACCCGAGGACATAGTAGTCAGAGTCAAGCATCAATGCCGTTACATAATAAGACCACGACACCATAAAAACGGCCAACATAGTAAAAATAGACCAACGTAAATAAATTAATCTAAAGAAATTTTAAATACCTTCATCAAAAATTTCCCAATTGCTAATCCATCTTTATCAATAAAAAAGAAATACAGATATTTGGTAAGTGCACTTGAGAACGGCCTAATTTTTTAATGTTCGTAATAATCTAAATAAGGTTTTTATAAATTGTCGATTTGCATGGTGAATAAAAGTATGTGGGCACTCGTTTCAAAATATAATAAATAATGTTATTTTTTTTTTATATCACTACATAAATAAAGTAATAAAGTAGTAAAAATGTTATAATTGAAAATTTAGTTGAACATTAAAGCAGCGTTTGAATTCGTTTTTTTTTAAATCTCTGCATTTGTAATTGACTAAATCAAAGAGAAACGAAACCACAGTGTTTGGTGTAATGGAGGGGATACGGGGATGGGGTTGGGAGAGGGAGACGGGGATGTGTTGGTGGATTGGTAATTAAGTACAACGATCTAATGAAGCCTTTGTACGAATATGCAAATACAAAATGGAAACTGTGCGTTAGCGGAAATTAAAAAGACTAATGAAATGAAATAAAGTAGGATGCGTGAACGGCGTATGTTACGCGTTGTACGTTTGTACGCCCTGTTACAGGGGTTACAGAATTAATGGAAGCCCCTACGTAACACAGTTATGTTGGTTCAACTATAAAAGGCTCTGAAAAAAATTTCAATCAAACATCTCAACGCATTTAGGAACTGCGTTTAATTGATTAACTTTAAAACTCTCTCGTTCTCTACCCTTGTCTTATGTTTTATATAAGAGAAAGTTATAAGAGAAAGAAGTGTGAAGGGAGTAAAGTGTAAACATTTTGAAGTGTACTCTCTTCACCCTCCCTTCTCTTCAGATGTTGAGTAGCCGGGAAATTTAGTTCATAGAGATATAATATCCCAACAGGGGTCGCCTAAAGCGGTTTATCCCATGTCAAAGATTTTATTCTAAGTGATAGTACCCTGCTCCTTTGTTTAAATGCAAGCTACAAGAAAGCGTGACGAAAGCGTGCGTATGCAGTGACTTGTTCCCTCTGAAACAGAGTTATTCTCCTTGGCGTCCTATTATGCAAGCAGCTTTTATAGTGATGAAGTAACTAGAAATAAATATTAATGGAATAAATTTTCAATTAATATATATTATTATATAACTACAGTAGCGACTCGAGTTACGAACTTTATTTGATCTTTGGCTATGTTTGTAAGTCGTAATGTTCGCGAATAGAAAAGACCCTAGTTTATCCCGCCCTAGATCCGGGACTGTTTTACCGTGTCTACTAAATAATTCTTCACATAATCAGATTCACCTCTGGCAACCCAAATTTTCTTCTAGCACTAATTCTTCATTAAAATGCAAATGTTAAAAACTTTTAAGCAGCCAAACTTTGTGTAGCGCCTAGCGAATCCTTAAATTCACGAAACGTAGCAACTCGGCTCAAATTACGAATACCAGAAACATATTCATATACTCATAAAGTGGAATAAAATAAATTATTCATTTCGTGGGGTTTTACTGTATTCGTTTACAATTGGACGCCTAAATCTACCACTCTACATACCCCCCCCCCCCCCCCTTTCACGCCTCTCTTCATGATACTACCACATATATCTCTCTCTCCATTAGATGTTCACTAGAAATCACCATGAACATTACTGTGTTCAAATTATTTCAAACATCAAACGTAACTTCATTTACATATCAACGCCTGATTTGAAAATGGCCAATTCCATGCACGAAATTGTACAATACTTATTAAGGAGATTCAAAACCTTTATGTAAATGATGAAAATGTCGTTAAATTTGGAGAGTCGATAAATATAGTTAATATACATGCTGTCTCAAAATTAGTGTCCTAGGGTTCATAGTTTTCTTTTTAGAAATGATTCAAAATAGATAATTTCCATATATATCATAATTTTTAGCTCAATTTCACCACATAACATAACTATGAAAAAATGATGACACGGTTATTAAAAACTACTTATATATAACAAAATTCTTGTTTGAAACTATTGGAAAAATTATCAAAAATTAATCAAAATAAATAAAAGCAGCAAGAAATAGCAAATTTGGGTTACGAGCCGGCAACATTGCAAATGGTAAATTGAGAGAAAAATTAAAAGAAGCGAGATTATACTCCAAGAAATGAATAATTCATACATTTTTTTTAACAACGTTGCCAAATTTATTATTACTTTTTTCAAAATATTTAATTTGAATTTGAATTGAATTAATTATATTATTATTATTATTATTATTATTATTATTATTATTATTATTATTAATTGTTCGCCTTTCAACTTTACAATCTACATTCTTAATACATTTCATAGAACTTCAACTTGAAATTAAACTTAAACTATTCTAGACCTTTTTATTTCCAAAAGTACTTTCTGCTTCTTCTTCTCTTGACCCTCTTCCTTCATTTTCCCTAGTCTTCCTTCATTCTCACCGTTTCCTCACCTCTTGTCTTCTTTGTCACCTCTCGGCAAACCGTTTCCTGCTTCTCCTTCCTTATTGCCTGTATCTTCATCTATCACCTCTTGCCTTCCTTGTCTCCTCTCGACAAACCCTCTATTATCTTTTCACTATCCTTCCTGCCTTCTCTCTTCGTTTGAATTAATTATATATTATTAATTATATATTTGAATGACATTAATTATACGTAATAATATTTTCAATTTTATTAGAAATTGTAAATTTTTAATCAAACTTATGTGTTGCTCTGAAATCAAAAACTTTATTGTAGTAATTTACATACACATTATAATAATTACACTGTTTAACTTAAATCATACTATCTTACCTGAAATCAAAGAAACGACATTTAAAGTTTATTATTTAAATTGTCAATTGCTTTTTATCTAATTATAATAACTTAACATTATGCCGTTATTCCGTACAACGTCATCTATAAAGTACATAAGTATATGGTTACTGTTTTACCGACTTACGAGCTTTGTACCAACTAAAGAAATATAATTTCTTTACATGCATTACACGCAACAGGGAAAAAGGCTGTAATTTGGAATTAGAACATTTATTTTCAAAGGACAGTCTCAATATATGTTCGCCTCTCATATATTTCGTAGTTCGTATTACGTATTGCCGAGAGATAACTTTTTGCATTGTCGGTACGTCCTGTACCTCCTTAACCTCGATTTTAATAACTGGTACAATATTATATTGTTCGCTGAATGCTATAGGAGCGATGGCACTGATACAACAAAATAATATTGCATATGTGTCACTATTCAGAAAGCTATGTGGTTGCTAATTGATCAGACAAAAACTCGGTTTCTTATGCCGGTTTTACACCAGAGAGACAAAACAACAAAATACGAACTGTTTTTCTGAACAAAAACACCAATGTTTTGTAAAAACGGAACAGTTCCTAAAACATTTTTGTTTTTAAAAACTGTTTTAGTAAACAAAACTCATTCCCATATGGAGTCGGTAAGATCAAAGGGAAACAAAGGTTTGTTGTTGATTATTAGTCTGCTTGGTTTGAACACGCAGTTTTGTTCTTTGTGAACATTTGCGCTTGTCAGTTGTTTATTAGTTGGCTTATTTGGTTCAACTATATTTTGGAATATGGTATTTTTCTTGGCGATTTTAGGTCCTACCAAATTAATTAACAGTTCAAAATTCTCCATTAACCCAATGTCGCCAGTACTTAAGTCATGCAATTATTCTTCTATGTGAATGAATGAACTCTCCCTTTCAATAGTGAACTGACCCAATATTTCCATTTGTTTCTAATTGGTATGTCATTTATTAAAGAAAAATCGCATTTAATTATAAAATTATCAACGTCGGACATTTTTATGAGACACACAGAAAAACTCTAGAAACAAAACCAGTCTGTTCAATGTGAACAGTCTGTTTTCGAAAAACAGAACTGTTTTAAAATAAAAAAAAAACCTCTTTTTGTGTTGTTTTTTGAAAACAAAACTGTTTTCAAAACTGTCTCTTTGGTGTAAAACTGGCATTACAATTCTTTATTTGTTATTATGTTGTGTTTTGTATATATTTTTATATTTATTCAAGGTTTCTTATCTATTTTACTTGTTATTGAAGCAGATTGCGCTGGTAAACGGCTCTTAGGCCTGTCTCAGTATGGCACCGTATTTAAGCGAATTTCTGCCGGACGTATTCGGGCTACTACGCTTTACCTATCCGAACCATGTAAATGTAATGAGATCGCTCTGGAGCTCTCAGACTGCACGCTACAAAGCAGTCCGAATACGGGCGGCACTACCTCGCACATTAGAACCGAATAAAGGCGAATTTTATCCAAGCGTTACCACTACTACAACGATATCCTATCCGAACCTTTGTAAATGCAAACAGCCGCCTCCGACTGGAGGGGATACCTAACATCGCTTGTTCTTTCGCTGCAATACGGATCTTTTCGGGTCTATCGCGACATCGCGTATGACGAGTATGTTCAGCATGCTTCAGTTTATGTTTGTATTTCAGTGAATCATGGGCACGGATGCCCATACCAATACGATAGAACTAAATTTAAATTCACGCCCACCAGAACTCAGATATATAATAAATGCTAAAGTCCCTTTAATACCAGTAGTGAATCGATAAAAATTAAAGGTAAAGTTTGCTCTCATGATAAATTATATAAGTGCTAAAGAACTCCAATACACCCCCTAATACACGACTACAGACATCTGTGACACACATAGGCGGTTTGCTTTGTAGCTCATCCAATCCGCCGATTTACGTCCGAATACGCCGTCGCTTAAATACGGTCCCATACTGAGACAGGCCTTAAACGACACTAACAGCGTTCATGACGGATCTAAACGGAACTCGACTAAAATTTATTGAATTATTTTAATGGGTTATAAAATATCAATAAGTTCGTAGGATGTCATATTAACGGCGCCACTTTTCGACAAATCCTTATGTTTTTGAGATAGTACCAACCTTTAAACGATATGTATCAAACTTTCATGGCATTCTGACCAATAATTTACGTGTTACAGTGGTTTTAGTGACGCTACTTTTACTCTTTAATATGAAAAATACCGATTCAAATAACACTTGTCAAGGTATTACTTTGTTTGAACGGTATTTATTATTATTAAAAACATACAAAACAAAATGTAATACAAAAGAATAACTAGCATAAAAACATCGACAATATGAATTTAGGCTCTGGCCGGCTCCATACATTAGAATAAGACATAGGACCTTTATGTATTGTAAATGTTTATATATGTATGTAAAGAAATTATATATCTTTAGTTGGTAACACTGACCAGAGAGACAACTGCATTCTGGTCAAATGAGCCAACGGTCAACACAGTTGTTATTTGGAGTCGACAGAACTCACTGTGCATAATATTAAGTTATTATAAAATAGATAAAAAGGAATTGACAATTTAAATAATAAACTTTAAATGTCGTTTCTTTGATTTCAGGTAAGATAGTATGATTTAAGTTAAACAGTGTAATTCTTATAATGCGTATGCAAATTACTAAAATTAAAGTCTTTCATTTCAGAAGCAACACATAAGTTTGATTAAAAATTTACAATTCCTAAAATGTCTTATATGTATATGTGCTTTTTAAGTGCTAATAACTTTTGAAAGTTGATGCACTCAAATAAATATTTAAAAAAGACATAGGGTCTATGTTGCACAGCGAAATAATTACGCGCGTTTTTAAGCAGAATTAAAATCACAATGCGTGTATGTTCAATTCATCTGTGTTACAGAATTCATGTTTTTTTCCGCGCGGTATTATTCCGGCTATATAATAAATATTGTTGAACTTGAACGTGAAACCTAAATTCAAGAAATGTGTTGAACCTTTTTATTGTTGTACGTGCCGCTACTGTTGCCTACACAACTTTGCCATATGCCGCACATAACATATTGTAAGTCAAGCAAACGTTATCGCATTAAGAAACACAGCTCCAGCTCCTGCACCAGCATCAGCATCCAGCGAAGCAAGTTACTGGAAAAACACTGAAAATAATAAAAAGATACGAGTATTACTCGAGTACTCGACTAGTAACTCGTACTTGGCAATAGCAAATAGAAAACTGTATGAGGAAAATATTCCAGACGCATAAATCTTGATTAGCTGGGGCACATATGAACATGATATGAAAATAGATCGCCCGGGATGAAACTGTATCACTACTTATAGCTTGATTATATTGATTTCATCACGATGGCGATGCGATAGCGATAATGCGGACGTAATGATTAATTTTCTGTACAGAGAACATGCCCTTTTAAATGTACGCGTCCAGTTATCAGCATGAAATTCATTGCAGTACTTTTATACAAGGCAATACTAAAACTTATATGGCCTTAAGCATAGGGCTATGGAGTGAAGTGCAAGCTCTTCCAACTTAGAAATCCTTAAACGTTTCCAAAATAAACTGCTCAAACAAATCGCTAACCTTCCAAGATATGTTCCAAACTGACTTGTACACCAAGCCCTAGGTACGCCTTACATAAAGGACGAAATTAAAGTCATCAGCAAGAAATATCTACGAAGATTATGAACTCATCCAAATGAATCAGCTGTACAAATATATTAGCACAAACCAATAAGACGGCTGAAACGCAAAAATCCAATGACTTATCAACAACAGCATAGAACTTATATGCTTAGCTGCATAATACTCGTATTAAGGAGGTACAGGACGTACCATCAATGCAAAAAGTCTCTCGGTAGTACGAAATGTAAAATACGAAGTACATGAGGGACGAGCAAATATTGGGACTGTATCTTTGAAAATGAATTTTTCAATTCCCTATTAAACTGATTTTTGCTTGTTAAAATGATTTGATGCATATAATAGTTAAATAAATTATAAATTACCTATAATTAATATCAAATTTATATTAATTCAATTTAAATTCAAATTAAAAATTTTGAAAAAGGAATAATAAAGTTGGCAACGCTGTAAATTTACGTAAGTTGACGCATGCGTGATTTGGTTCTTCGACAAATAAATTGTTATATTTTATAAAATATTTATTCCGATTTTGAATTTCCCACTAAAATTGGGATTTCCAACGTTGCCGGCTTATAACCTACACTTACTGTTTCTTACCTCCTTAATCTAATAAGTTAGGCTAAAGAGGACTTCATTCAGAGGTGGATGGCAAGCTCACATGTCATTTACATGTATCAACAAGGTTTGATGAATGTCTCTCGGCACAGATTGTAAATTATAAATTGAAATTTTAAAAAATCTTTGCTACTCACACAAGTGCGTCCACTGTTCAGTATCGTATGCGTCGAAATGGGAATGGTTTTTCGTCGTCCCGAACGCCCATAGTCAACCAATTCGGTACGACCACATTTCAATTTACCTGCCACAAATGGGTTTGTGTCCTATGTCTTAATTTCTATAAAAGTGTACTATATATTGATAAAGTGGGTTACTAGAACCTCAAATGTTCAATTATTTTTTAATAACTGCTTATATGTTAAGAGATATTAACAATTAAAAAAGTCATTTTGTCTCTTTAATTGTTAAAGGGATTCAACGTTGTACACATTTCAAGTGCATGTGACATCACAATCCTTGTGTAAGGTTACCAACCTTACAACTCATAAATCTCTGCTATATGTATTTATATATCAAAATATCAAATATTATTTACAGCTATTTCAGGGAACAATTAAATTCCAATATTATGTCTGCCTTAGCAGGGTTAAATAATATAAAAACTTATTATTCTTTGATTTGACTTGATTATTTGACTACCAAGAGCTACAGAACATTACCACAGCACTGACCTACTCAACAAATAACTGATGTTAAAATGCATTTCACGTCATACAAATATGGCCGACCATTTCTAGCGCTAAAACTACAATTCAAACTTTTAATTGCTATATCTCCGTCAATATTTAGATATTTAATAAAATAGACACGCCAATACACATTTATTAACATCAATTTCAATCAACAATTGAAAAATCGACCACTAAAAAATGAGGACACAATAGCTAACACTAACAACGACTGTAACAAATGGCTGATATTTTCGAGTTATCTTTCAATGCATGCATAGTTATATTACCATAATATTTTTAACAAATAACACTATCTTCATGTTATAGTTGGCAACTTTTTTGACTACCTGTCTTGGTTGCATAAAGTCTCATTCCCACTCACTGTTTTAATTTTTTTTTAATTTTAATCATTCCCTGCACCATTTGTAATACATTTTCTTTGTTTTTTTGGAAGATCTAATGCCTACAAGATCTAATGTTTCTAAATTAAAAATACCCGTACTAAATTAAAGGAAAACTGTATTATATTATAACCTAAAAAATGTGACAATCTATCAAAATGCAGTAGGATTTATTTTTAATAGAAATTCAATGTCAGTTTCTCAAAAATGAAGAAGTAAAGACTATTCAACTTTAATTATTCCACATTCAATTTTATCCAACTGTCAAAATGTATATTACCAATGACGTATGCGCACCAACTAAATTAACTAACCTCGAATTAAAACACGAATGTAACAAGGAATGAATATTATCTCGGATTAAAATATTAAATAAAAACGTAAATTAAATATCAAAACAGGGAGTGGGAATAAGATTGTCTATAGGTTTTCCTTTTAATAAATATTAAAAGCATTAATAGTCTGAAAAATGTGCTCGTGAACTATGTCTTAATTTCTATAAAACTGTGCCATATATAGGGTGTCTCAAATGTAAAACGTCAAACTGACACTGGCCAAACACGACCTTAATAAAAATCGCATGGTTTTCGAGATATCGTCAGTTAAAGTTTTTTTTAAATTATCCATTTTTTAACATTGTTAGTGCTAGCGTTTTCTTGTATAACTGTGCCGTTTAGTTTTTTTATTCATATCCTGAATAGTTACTTAAGATTATACAAGCATTATTTTATCGATGACTTATGTAAAATACGAAAAGTTTCTGGATTAATCTGTACTTAATTCTTTAGCAAAAACATTAACTTCCTCCTTGACCAGCTGCCGTGAAAGAAAAATACTAGACACGAATTGAGCAAATGACTTTAGAAACTTGCTCAAGTTATGCCGATTCAGGAATGGTATAAGGCCTGTCTCAGTATGGGACCGTATTTAAGCGACGACGTATTCGGACGTAAATCGGCGGGTTGGATGAGCTACAAAGCAAACCGCCTATGTGTGTCACTGATGTCTGTAGTCAGTCGTCAGATAACTAACTTGTGTACTGTAGGGTGTGTATTGGAGTTCTTTAGCACTGATATAATTTATTATGAGAGCAAACTTTAACTTTAATTTTTAACGATACACTACTGGTATTAAAGGGACTTTAGCATTTATTATATATCTGAGTTCTGGTTGTCGTGAATTTAAATTTAGTTCTATCGTATTTTTATCGGTATCGGTGTCCATGATTTACTGAAATACAAACATAAACTGCATGCAGAACACAAGCAACTCGTCACAAGCGATGTCGCCGATAGATCTCATTTGAACCGTATTGCAGCGTAACAACAAGCGATCTTAGGTATCCCCTCCAGTCGGAGGCGGCTGTTTGCATTTACAAAGGTTCGGATAGGATATCGCTGTAGTAGTGGTAACGCTTGAATAAATTCGTCTTTATACGGTTCTAATGTGCGAGGTAGTGCCGCCCGTATTCGGACGGCTTTGTAGCTTGCAGTCTGAGAGCTCCAGAGAGATCTCATTACATTTTCATGGTTCGGATAGGTAAAGCGTAGTAGCCCGTATACGTCCGGCAGAAATTCGCTTAAATACGGTGCCATACTGAGACAGGCCTAATACTTGTATTTCTCTGACATAAGAAAGAAAATCCAGTTATATTTACTAAACAAAAACCAAAATTTAAAAGTAATTATTAAGCAAAAGAAATGGTTGTTTCTAATTAAAACGAATTAGTCTTTTATTGATAATGTTAAAATATTTTGATAATTAAAAACATGTTTACCTTAAAGTGGTTTATTAAAACAACTTAAACTTACCCTACATTAAGTGCTCAAATTGTCCCCCTCAAACTCTTTTATAGAAAATTACAATACATGATACGTTATATGAAGTAAACATGTCATCTCTTATATGCAACAGAAACGCATGCGAATGTGTTGTCCACCCCATGAAGTATTATATAACAAAGGTTGCCAACAGGAAAAAATAATCTGAATTACTTATTACTACTTATTTCTTGTAAAACAAGCGTTAGTATACATATACTAACATTTATTTCAATCAAAAATTATAAAAATGACCTCTAAAGAATGAGTTTACAAGCACGTTTAAGTTCTATTGTAAGTTCCCAGTAAACATTTTGGAGTAAATTCTACTTAATTTCTATTACATATCATGAGTTTTTTGTCTGGAACGTGTTCGTTTTCTATTCAGTCGTTCATAGGAAAGGCCCTTTTTATGACCTACAGAAATCGCAACGACGGTTCACTGCTGAATTAAAAGCGGAGTCGGTTTATGATTTATGACCGGAGTTATAAACTTGACACTAGCAGGGATGGCAGGGGTATAAAACTTAATGAAATTCTACTTTTTAGAGTCTGCAAAATATAAATATTTAAATGAAGAAATAAATAGATGTAATCTTTAGTACGGATCGTGATTTTTTTAATGAATATTATTCATCTTCAACAATACTCGTTATATTAGTTTTTTACATTGTTTTGGTGATTCAAAAATCCACGATCGGCAGGTCTGTGTTAGGTTTAACACCTCTGTCTTACCCTAGCTGATTAGAGTATTCGTTTAAACACATTATATTCGGAGATTGAGGGAGACAGCGTGTGCCTATTACCATTAAAGAAATATTTGTTGAAAAAGGATAGCATATACTTTAAACATACTGTACTGAACGAAATACTATACAAGTATACAAGTGTAACGGTGAAAAATATATTTTACTTGTCTAACCGCATCTCGTTTCTCTCTCACTTTGGAATGAAAATGAACTAAACAAATATATATCCTAGTGTGAAAGAAACAACTGCTACTTAATGAATGATGTTGGAAAAAGAAAGAATATTATTATGAAAAAATTCTAACAACTAACACAAAATCTGTGACAGGTAGAGAACTTGTAAAGCGTTAGAATTGAATTGTACGAGTGACTCGAACTTCACCAAATAGGGCACTTCACCAAATTGTTTACTGGGTTATTTATTTTTTTGTTAGCATTTTAATAAAATGGCGGTCAATAGGGTAGATATCACAGAAGCCGTTCAACACAGAACAGCGTTTAAAACAATTTGGTACAATTAAGTAAGTCGTGGGTGGTGACCCGAAATAGATGGGGAAAAACCTAATAAGTGCAATTATCTTAACAAAGATAAAGTGAAAGACGTCATTGTGTGTCCCTCTCCTTCCCACTCCCCCTTACACACCGTCGGCTGCTACTTGTTTCGTGTGGAATCCCTTGGCCCAGGAAATTGCAAATAATCTTGTACAACATTGTCCCCATTCCAATTCAAACGATTATAGCCCTTATGGTCACTCGGTTTTCTGGTAACAACACAACAAAATGATTCTTATGCACGACACGACAAATAACAATAAAACGTTGGGATAATTGTTTACTTAAAATGAGAAAAAGACAAGAATAAAACATGCAAGAATATGTTATGAAAGTAAAGAAAGAGATAGCAACAAGATGCTAATGATGCTGTTTCAGCTAACGTCTTATCAGTACTGAGTAAACGCGGTACCACATTTACGCGAATATAATGAATTTTAACCACCAACTATAACGGCTGTAGGCTGTATTAGAGTTGTTTCGCGTTAGCACTTCTACTTTAATGTTTATCAATGCACCACTATGATTAAAATTCTCTTCAAAAATTCTAAGGTTAGTAATAGAACATAATATTTCAGTAAACAATTTGGTGAAGTGCCCTATTTAGTGACGTTCGAGTCACTCGTACAATTCTATTCTAACGCTTTACAAGTTCTCTACCTGTCACAGATTTTGTGTTAGTTGTTAGAATTTTTTCATAATAATATTCTTTCTTTTTTCAACATCATTCATTAAGTATTTCTGTTTCTTTCCCACATGGATATATTTTTTTTAAGTTCACTTTCATCTCATTTATTCCAAAGTGAGAGAGAAACGAGATGCGGTTAGACAAGTAAAATATATTTTTCACCGTTACACTTGTATACTTGTATAGTATTTTTCAGTACAGTATAAGTATATGCTATCCTTTTTCAACAAATATTTCTTTAATGGTAATAGACAGACGCTATCTCCCTCAATCCCTGAATATAATGTATATAAACGAAGATAGTATCTAGCGATGGTAAGACAGAAGTTTTAAACCTAACGCAGACCTGCCGATCGTGGATTTTTGAATCACCAAAACAATGTAAAAAACTAATATAACGAGTATTGTTGAAGATGAATAATATTCATTAAAAAAATCACGATCCGTACTAAAGATTACATCTATTTATTTCTTCATTTAAATATTTATATTTTGCAGACTCTAAAAAGTAGAATTCGATTAAGTTTTATACCCCTGCTAGTGTCAAGTTTATAACTCCGGTCATAAATCATAAACCGACTCCGCTTTTAATTCAGCAGTGAACCGTCGTTGCGATCTCTGTAGGTTATAGAAATATAATTTGTATTTGTATATCAAATATGTAGTTTAAATATGTATTTATATATCAAAATATCAAATAATATTTACATCTATTTCAAGGAATAATAAAATTTAAATATTATGTCTGCCTTAGCAGGGTTAAATAAAATAAAAACTTATTATTCTTTGATTTGACTTGATTATTCGACTACTAACAGCTACAAAACATTACCACTGCACTGATCTACTCAACAAATAACTGACATTAAAATGCATTTCACGTCATACAAATATGGCCGACCATTTCTAGCGCTAAAACTACAATTCAAACTTTTATTTGCTATATCTCTGTCAATATTTAGATATTTAATAAAATAGACACGCCAACACATATTTATTAACATCAATTTCAACCAACAATTGAAAAATCGACCACTAAAAAATTAAGACACAAGCCCATTTCTTTATTTTAAGTCTTCTGTAAGAAACTTCTACAGACAAATTCAAAATGTTTGTTCCTTTTGCCTTTCACAGAAAATTTATCTATTTGAGTTTCTGTGGGTCTGGGTAGGCCTTAGCCTATGTTTTAAATATTATTTAGTTTCTACATTGCATATTTACTTATGTGTAACTTTCCCTTATTACGAAAGCTAATAGAAATATTTAAAACTTTTAAATACCAAGTTCCCTGATGGGCTCATACTCATCTTCCAACCTATCCCGTCGTGTATTCATGCGTTCAAATTGGATCTTTAAGATTTGAACCTTCTCTTGTTTAGAATTAATAACAAACCAAAATACCACAACAGAACTAGTGTTGTGATCTTCAAGACGTTATTGCGAGGAACAACATCCGGCTCCGGGGTAGAACTTGATGAGTTTAAATTCCTAAAGCTTCAATTTCCTATTTGCGATTAACAGCTAGCGAGACCAGTAGGGTAGCAGTCTAAACGCAAATCTCCACGGGTTATTTCTATGGTTAAATATTTAGTTTTAGAAAAGTTCTCTCTTAAGGAGGTATAGGACCTTAACGTAAATGATGAAAACGTCGTGAAATTTCGAGGGTCGATAAAAATAGGTGAAACACATGCTGTCTCAAAGTTTTAGAGACCTACGGTTCATAGTTTTCTTTTATACATGATTAAAAATAGTCATTTTCCATACAAATCATAAGTTGTAGCTCAATTTTACCACATAATATAACTTTATGGTGACACGGCTTTCAAAAACTAGGTGTATATAAAAAAATCCTTTCTGAAACTATTGCAAAAAGAAAATTATCAAAACGATACCTATTTACGAAAATATTTAAATAAAACCATTAAAAAACAGTACATGTGGGTTATGAGCCGGCAACGTTGCAAATGGCAAATCGAGCGGGAAATTCAAAATATGAAAAAATAGTGACACGGGTTTATATAAAATATAACAATTTGGCTGTCAAAAAACAAAACACGCATGCGTCAACACACGTAAATTTACAGCGTTGCCAAATTTTTTATTAATTTTTCAAAATATTTAATTTGAATTTAAATTGAATTAATATAAATTTGATATTAATTATAGGTAATTTTTTATTTATTAAACTACTAGCTGTCCCGGCCACGCGTTGCTGTGACTAACGTTTTTGTCATATTACATTACATAGCGCCATCTATTGAATATTTACTCAATCTAGTCAACAGATTTCGATTTACTCAACAGAATATTTACTCAATCTAGTCAACAGATGTCGCCATCATCGTCGCCCGATGTCATATGTCATATACAGATAATTAATAGACAAATAATTAGCAATAAGATAAATAAATTGAGATGTAAGCTATCCTATCTTTCAAGTTGGGTCAAACTGCACACGGTCAAACTGGACAACACAGTGACACGTAATTTATATATATTAAGATTATATGCACAAAAAAATCATTTTAGCAGGCAAAAAGCCATTTAATAGGGAATTGAAAAATTTATGTTCAAGGTACAGTCCCAATATTTGCTCGTCCCTCATATATTTCGAATTAAGTATTTTGTATTACCGATAGCTTTAAAACTTTTAAACTTTTTACATTGACGGTACGTCCTGTACCTCCTTAAGGTAAGCGTCCACTGATCCGTATTGAAGTCATTTGACGCATCCTATTAAATGAGTTCAATAACAAAAGTATGTGGTTAAAGTTATGCGTTTACATTTATAGGATGAGCCGTGTAAAGTAGATTTCAGTTCTATTACCTTTAAAGTCAACATTTTTGTTTTTTATCTCTAGGTGATACTTTGTAATCGGTATCACTTTCTTTAAAAAAAATATTTTGTTTTTTAACTTCAGATAATACGTTCGTTACTAAAAAATATTTTCTAGGTTTTAATATTAAATGATACCCATAAAGACCCGTACACATACGTGCGACTTAAACATGCGACATCCAACATTTGTTGGAAGAAGTTGTACAACACGTCCACACTGGTGTGACATGCATCTTAATACGTCGAAAGCTTTCATATTTCGAACGTTTACTTCAACCTGCTTTAGAAAAAGAAATTACAGAAAAAAAAGTAATAAAACTCAGTTGTTTAACAAGGTCTCTGCTAATTCGTGATTACCCTTATCAAACTCAGCACCACAGCAGTTCCAATTATTTTTATTTATTTACTGAACACAACTAAAAAAAACTGGAGAAAAACTGACCCACTGTGTGCTCACAACATATATCATATGTCAAAACATAAAAACAAAGTTATGTATATCGCTTTTTAAATAATGTGCACGCACTACTGATTAGCACAAGATGCGAATACCAATATCATGTCATCGATATATTTGTTTTGTGTTTGAATTCGAATTATTATTCATAGGTCATAGTTAAGACTTATTTTTGTCGACATATGATAATGTTTGAATTTAATATTCGGCTAGTGAAGCAACACAACCTGGTGACGTTAATTAAAACTAATTTTGTTGTTTACTGTAAATAAATAATATAACATATTAATAACTATATATTTAATTAATAATACTCGTCTATTAATGCGTCTCTAATAGCACATGAGCTGAAAAGTCCCGGGCCTAACACATAGAATGGCGCTAGTTTTATTGCAGTCGCCTTTGGCCTCGGTATTTTGGGATGTGCGTGGTGTAATATTCATCGACTATCTTGAGAAAGGAAATACCATTAACAGTGAATATTATATAGCGTTATTGGAGCGCTTGAAGGCCGAAATTGCAAAGAAACGACCGCATATGGCAAAGAAAAATTTTTGTTTCATCAAGACAACGCACCGTGTCACAAGTCAATCAAAACAATGGCAAAACTACATTGAATTGAACTTCGAATTGCTCCCACATCCACCGTATTCGCCAGATTTGGCTTCCAGCGATTACTGCCTGTTCGCAGACCTGAAAAAAATGCTCGCCGGTAAGAAATTTCGCACGAATGAAGAGGTTATCGCTGAAACTGAGGCCTATTTTGAGGCAAAAGATAAATCGTTCTACAAAAGTGGTATTGAAATGTTATAGCGGCGCTGGAATGATTGCGTTGCTCTTGATGGAGATTACGTTGATGAATAAAGCTAATTTTGAACCAAAAAAACTGTGTTTTCTTTGTCAGGCCCGGGACTTTTCAGCCCATGTGTTATATGAGCCCATAAAATAATAGATTTAATGCCGATTTTTCACTTTTTAGTTAATTGTTATTTCTTATGCGACACCAACATTTGTTGGAAGCGGTTGTATATTCAAAACGTCCAAATCGAAGTAACATGTTACATAATACATCGGCATCCTTGTCGGTACTACGTATTCAATTGGACAGTTATATATGTTTATAAAAAAAAGTAAATTGATTTCGATTTTTGAGTTTCCCAGTAAACATTTTGTTTTCCGATATTCCTGGTAGATCCCAGTAAACATTTTGGTGAAATGACATAGCTAGGTGAAATTCCAATAAACATCTGTTCTTTTTTATTATTTAGAATTTGAGGCGATTTCAACATCAAGGTCATGCTCGCCTGAAGTTATTTTATTTTATTTAAATTTTAATATCAGTTAGGAATACGTCATCACTCTCCCAGATGTCTGCAATCTTTGTTAAGTATCGTCATCTGTTGAATACCACAACGTTCTGTGTCGTTTGAGTATCTAAGTTGTTTGCTAGTTTTGTGAATTTTGTTTTCATTTTACTGCTCTGTAGTAAGGGATATACGAGTAGATCACGTAGTGTAAAGACCCGTACACATACGTGCGACTTAAACATACAACATCCAACATTTGTTGTAAGAAGTTGTACAACACGTCCACAGTAGTGCGACATGCAACTTAATACGTCGGAAGCTTTCATATTTCGAACGAATTCCTTCAACCTGCTTTAAAAAAGTAATAAAACTCAATTATTTAACAAGGTCTCTGTTAACTCGTCTATTGTTCATTTTTTATTCAGTTTTATTTATTTACTAAACATAACTAAAAAGGGGTCAACGCACAATGAGATTATACAGGAGACTGAGTAGGTACTCAACCCTTTTGTTCGAGATCACATTTAAGACCGTAATTTCTTTAGATGTTCCAAGTAATAACTATAAAATACTACCTAGAATTTTTTAAATAGCATATAAGTAAGGGTTTTGTTAGTGTCGCATGTTTATGTCGCACTAGTTTGTACGTTAAAAGTACAACGCATTTCGTACACTCATGTCTAAATAATGTCAACTTATGAATGAAAATATATAAATGTTTATGTCGCACCAATCTGTACGAGGCATTATACCTATATCTAGTGGTTTTTCGCATAAGTTTTTGAGTATTTAATTATTTCGTTTTCCCTTGTGAATCTTGTATGAATTTTTTTTAGATTATTAAAATCCATTATGTATTTCTTTGTGTGCTCATTCATTATCTTTTTTAAAGGCTTCAACTCTGCATCTATTTCGGATAAGTGCTTTTGATTATTATTGGATTTCTTCTTTTTTTTACATGATTTAAAGATGCTTTTGTAACCTCCATTTCATCAGGATAGAATTCGATTTGCGATTTCGTGGCGTTATTTGCACTTTGATTGTTGTTGTTGAATGAAGGAACTGACAATATAGTGATAGGGGATGTATTATCGTCTTCTATTTGGTTGTTGGTTTGTTCTCGGGTAGTAGATGAGTTTTGAAAGAATTGGTCACTGAATAATCTATTCTTTTTCACACAGATTTCAGATAGATGTCACCTATGACAAAGATATTATCAGATTCTTTTCAATAGAATATTCTTTCTCTTTCTAACATCATACTATTAAATTAAGATATAGATGCTATCCCTTTCACATTTGGAAATGTTTATTTTAATAGAGATGAAATTCTACATTTATCTCACCAGAATATCATAGAAAAAGAAACAAGATACGAGGCATGTTTTTTAGGTAAGTACCGTTTTGCGTTTCCGCCTTTGTAGCGCTACGGTCGGCGTTCCGCGCATGTTACCTACATCTCTTGTCTACGCACTGACGCCATTACAGTCTGATTCTTCATTGTATACGTTGTTTACTGAGTGTTTAAGATGCCTCCGACAATCGTGAGTCCCGCCGATTGTGAAGTACGGGCTGTTATACGATTTCTTAGTGCTAAAGGCGTAAAACCGATCGATATTCATCGTAAGATCTGTGAAGTTTACGGACAAAACATTATGAGTGATGGAATGGTAAGGAAATGGGTGAGAGCATTTAAAGATGGCCGCACAAATGCGCATGATGAAGAACGGAGTGGGCGTCCTTCGGTCTTTAATGAAGATTTTGTGCAGAAAGTGGAAGAAAAGGTGAGAGAAAACAGACGCTTTACAATTTCATCAATGTGCGACTCGTTTCCTCAATATTATAGTCAGTACAATACAATACAATACAATAGTCAGGCGGCAGAATTTTATGAGGAGGGTATTCAAAAACTGGTGCCACGTTATGACAAGTGCCTCAATATTCACGGAAATTATGTAGAAAAGTAGATTAAGGTACAGGCTTTCATGTAAAATTATTGCGATATCTTTGCACGTCTTTTTTTAATTCCAAAACGGTACTTACTTAAAAAACACGCCTCGTATATCTGTCTCTGTTACACTTTAATGGTTTATTTGCAACTTCATTCAATACTGGTACGGTAGCAAGGCCAGGTGAAGTGATTTTGTCATTTGTAGTTCATATCACTGACATTCCCTTGAACGAGTGAAATCAAATTGAATTGTTTCATGACAAAAAAATCATACGCATGTCAAAGTGACTCCAAATGTTTACTGGCTTGATGCATCCACCACCTGTAAAATCGAAGGAACGTCACTGGCTAAAATTCTAGCTTAGACTCTGTCTTATATCAATATTGGAATTTTTATTACGAATGTGTTTTCTTATCAACTAATTATTATTCACTTTTTAATCGTTCTCTTTCAACATGTGCAATGCAAGTATGTATTTACCAGGTACATTTATTTATACTAGTGTACCTCTTAAGCTAGGCGCACAAGGCATATATCGCTAGTCGCTGCGTTGCGTCCACATGATGCGTTGACACGCGAACACAGTGCAACGTACAATCAGCGCACCGTGCCGTCTTTTTAATTTATGTTACTCCTTCTCCCCTTTTGAGATCAAGTATTATGGTATTTTATTAGTGGAGAGATACATTTGCCGTAAAAAGGCGGTACACCAAATAAACAGCAGTAGGGGTTTAAAGTTATCTGTTTTGTTTGTATTTTTATTTTTTCTTAAATGGGTAGATGGTATGTAATTTAACACAATGATATGTAATTTAAGGATTTAAGGCGAAAGAATGTAGTGCCTAATGGCAAAAACATTACAATAAAATAATAAAAGCAAGAGTACTACCCAGTAAACATTTTATTATATTAGTTTTTTACATTGTTTTGGTGATTCAAAAATCCACGATCGGCAGGTCTGCGTTAGGTTTAATACCTCTGTCTTACCATCGCTAGGTACTATCTTCGTTTATATACATTCTATTCGGGGATTGAGGGAGATAGCGTCTGTCTATTACCATTAAAGAAATATTTGTTGAAAAAGGATAGCATATACTTTAAACATCTGTACTGAACGAAATATTATACAAGTATACAAGTGTAACGGTGAAAAATATATTTTACTTGTCTAACGCATCTCGTTTCTCTCTCACTTTGGAATAAATGAGATGAAAGTGAACTTAAAAAAAATATATCCATGTGGGAAAGAAACAGAAATACTTAATGAATGATGTTGGAAAAAGAAAGAATACTAGAAAGAATAACTAACACAAAATCTGTGACAGGTAGAGAACTTGTAAAGCGTTAGAATAGAATTGTACGAGTGACTCGAACTTCACCAAATAGGGCACTTCACCAAATTGTTTACTGGGTACTTTATAGTAAAAACGTGAAAATATTACAAGTTGTAAAATACGGTCCGGAAGAGAAGGAGTAACATAAGTTAAAAAGACGCATATGTCCGACATGTAACGTTCAAATTATCAGCGTGGCACAGTAGTTGAAAATATCTTCTAAGTTTCTACAACATCTCAAGACAGTGTGCGTCTTTACTGATTGCATGGATATTATTTCATGTTATATACATTTAGCATCACTAAATTACATACTGAAAACAATGAGCCGAGATCGCACGATCCTATCCGATAATGAAATGCAAATTGCTCATATGTTGTTTTCCGTTTAGTATTTAATCATTTTTTTAGTTGCTACCTGCCAGGTGGTACTGGCACAGTGCTGTACCATTCTATCGCTGGATCGCTGGACCGGTGGATATCGCTTGATATAATACAGTACACTCGTATGTCGGGTCTCACTATTACTGCATTTAGTGAATTCAACGCTGTAGAACTTTTAAACTAATGCAGCAATGAGATTGTTTATTCTCTGTGATTTTATGCTTTTACCTGCATGATTAAAAAATAAATGATATTGTGATAAAATATTTATTCAGTTTTTGTGAAATGGAGCTGCAGGACGAAGAACAAAAACCACCGGAGACGGAAGTGAAGAACGAGACTGAAGGTTTGCGTTTTAAATTTTAAAAAATATTCTGTATTTCGTCATATACTGATACCATGTCAATTCCATGTCAAAACGAATATTATTCGGTAAAAAATTGAATTGGTGATTCGATTTTTTTAAACTTTGCAGACGTATTCTATACATGAAATAATGGAATACGTGTTTCGCGAAAAAATATTGAGATTTTTTTTAAAGACGTTTTGAAGAACGTTTTTAAATTGCAAGATCACAAAAAACGTCACTCGCACGAACATTCAAACTAATACTAATGTATCGTCGACACCATTAGTCGTACTAAAAGAATGCAAGAGGTTGATTTCGAAGATCTTGAGTTATTCTATGTATTGATAAATTATTAATAACTTGTTTATAAATTTCAATGAGAATATAAATTGAACATGAAAATTTTTCTCATGAACTTCAAGTATCAGTCCCACTCAATTTTATAATTTTGTATTTAATTTAAATTGTATAGTACATGGGAATATTCGTTCATTAACTGCACCATTTTCAATTTACAATTTAATTTACGTTTTCTTTGTTTATTCAGAACCTTACAAGGTCCATTGTTTCTAAATTTAAAAAAGAACTGTATAATATTATAACCTCCAAAATGTGACAATCTGTCAAAATGCAGTACGATTTATTTTTAAACGAGGTTTAATGTCTGTTTGTCAAAAATAAAGAAACAAAAACAATTTCTTCAATTTACTAATTGTTATTAAAAACAGCAATTTTAATTATTCTAAATTTAATTTTGTCCAACTGTCGAACTTTACTAGAAATCTAGATTAAAATATTAAATAAAAACGTAAGTTAAATATCAAAATTGGGAGTGGTAATGAGACTTAAAATTATGAAAAAAATATAATCGTGTTCCCACTTTAATTTTAAAGAAACAGTGAAAATTTGAAAATAAAGCTCAAATGGGCTCAATATTTAAAACATTATTAAAAAGATTAAAATATATATATTTTAAAATAAAAATTAAATTAAAATTGAAAAATAAAACTGGTATAAATAGAAAATTGATTGTCATTTTTCTTCTAACTCGTGATTCAAATCAGTCAATTCTCGTAAAATTTCTGCAAATTTTCTGAGTTCAAATTTCTCACATGTGAGAGAAGCTTAAGGCCTGTCTCAGTATGGGACCGTATTTAAGCGACGGCGTATTCGGACGTAAATCGGCGGATTGGATGAGCTACAAAGCAAACCGCCTATGTGTGTCACAGATGTCTGTAGTCGTGTATTAGGGGGTGTATTGGAGTTCTTTAGCACTTATATAATTTATCATGAGAGCACACTTTAACTTTAATTTTTATCGATATACTACTGGTATTAAAGGGACTTTAGCATTTATTATATATCTGAGTTCTGGTGGGCGTGAATTTAAATTTAGTTCTATCGTATCGGTATCGGTATCGGTGTCCATGATTCACTGAAATACAAACATAAACTGCATGCAGAACATAGTGATGTCGCCGATAGATTTCATTTGAAGCGTATTGCTGCGTAACAACAAGCGATCTTAGGTATCCCCTCCAGTCTGAGGCGGCTGTTTGCATTTACAAAGGTTCGGATAGGATATCGTTGTAGTAGTGGTAACGCTTGGATAAAATTCGCCTTTATACGGTTCTAATGTGCGAGATAGTGCCGCCCGTATTCGGACGGCTTTGTAGCTTGCAGTCTGAGAGCTCCAGAGAGATCTCATTACATTTACATGGTTCGGATAGGTAAAGCGTAGTAGCCCGAATACGTCCGGCATAAATTCGCTTAAATACGGTGCCATACTGAGACAGGCCTTATGCTGTGTTCCAGTGTGAGTGAACCTTAATGCGCCAACCTTGTCTATAAATATATCCAATAAGAATATAAGACGAGGTTATAAATTTACAACAATTTAGGTTCGTTATTTCCATAATAAGGCTGTAAAGTAGGATTATGGTACAGTGATGGATTCTCAAGCGGCACGTGACAACCCTTATCCCCTCCCTATACCGCACCCTTCCCTCCCGTTGTCCACAGTCTCATGTTACATCGTAAAAAATGGTTTTATTTTAACGCCGCGGACAACTTTACGACGGAAATCAAATGCTCCCGTTTAAATTGTGTAGAAGCTTCTAAAAACTTTTTACTAAACTGCCGATGGCTAGCGAGCTGCTTTTTGGGCCATTCTGACCGCCAGAGGATGCTGTTAAGTAAGTTATCAAAGCCACGCAACATTGAGCTCTGTAAAAAACATTTGTAAATGAATACGTTCATTTGTGTAAATACAATTATACTTTAAGGGAATGCAAAGTTATAGAAAATATATCTCCATTTGATGACCAAACTGAATGGAACCTTTTCACTTCTGTGAAATTCCATCTCTTTTATGCAACCGAGTGTAAAGGAGATGCATGTCTATGTGTGTGGATTCGTCAGTTGCTAGTTACAGCTGTCAGCTGGTCGTGTATTCCATCAAGTCTTCTATTATGATTATTGTGAACAAAGAAAAATAATATCGATTACTTATTTGTTTTGTGATGTCATATTTATGCATATACGATATATAATACTCTCACTTATTTAATTACGGTACCATTTAAATTTTTACAATATTCTGTAGCTAAAAACACCATATGACATTTTAAAATTTAATAGTACATCTAAATTAAAAATGTCAATATGAAATGTCATGTTATACTAAAAAATCATATTAAGCCTCACTGTTTTGATATTTAATTTAAGTTTTTGTTTAATCTTTTAATTTAGATTTCAAGTTTTCAGAATAGGCATTCCTTGACACATTCGTGTTTTAATTTGAGTTTAGTTAATTTAGTTGGTGCGCTTGCGTCGTTAGTAATAGAAATTTTGACAGTTCAATAGTGGGACAAAAATGAACGTAGAATAATTAAAATTGCTGCTTTTAATAACAATTAGTAATAGAAATTGTTTTTACGTCTTTATTTTTGACAAATTGACATTGCAATTCTTTTGAAAATAAATCCTATAATATAATGCTGTTTTTTTCTTAATTTAGTAGTATTATTATTATTATATTAATTGTGTGCCTTTCGGCTTTACAGTCTACATTCTTAATACATTTCATAGAACTTCAACTTGAAATTAAACTTAAAACTATTCTAGACCTTTGTATTTCCAAAACTTTCTTACTTTCTGCTTCTTCTTCTCTTGATCCTCTCTTATCATTTTCCCTAGTCTTCCTTCATTCTCACCGTTTCTCCACCTCTTGTCTTCTTTGTCTCCTCTCGACAAACCCTCTATTATATTTTCACTATACTTTTTCCCTCTCTTTAATAACTGCACAATATTCTTCTCGCTTATTACCTTTCTCTAACATGAAAACTTAATGTGATCCAATAATTATCTCCGTTCTGCACACCCAGCATATCCTTTCCTCGCTATTTGTCCAGTATCTGTTACCTTTCTCCTCGTTTTCCAATGTAAATCTGGCAATCCTTCTCATGTTTTTTTTATCTTTTTCTCTTAAGTATTCTGGTATCTCTTTCTTCCAAATCCTTTTATATCTTGTGTTGTAATTGCTCTTCTCAATTTTTTGCTGTATCTCCCTGTCTCTTCTCCTTAGCTCCTCTTCCACACTCGTGCCTTGTTCTCTTCTTCTCTCTGCCTCCTCTGTCGTCATTCCTTTCGTAATACTACTTTCTCTTTTTCTTAATTTAGTATTTTTAATTTAGAAACATTAGATCTTTGCAAGGCCTTAAAAATAATAAGAAAACGTAAATTTAATTCTAAATTAAAAATCGTGTAGGGAATGACTACGCATAATCACTTACGCTATGCAATTTAAATTAAATACAAAATTAAAACAGTGATACGTAACACAACTGGTAAAATAGAAATTAGAAATTTTAAATATCTGTATCTTGTCAACTTTTGAATTAAACAAAATATAAAAACGAGAATATACACCCGAGAACATTAAGCTATATTTCAATAAAAAATTAAAAAAACGACCACAAGAAAATGAATTAATTGCACAAAAAAGTATTACAGTATATCGATGAACCTTATAGCGCGACAACTACCTTAAACACACAAGGCACTTTATTTGCCCGCAAGCGGCTAACCGTTCAAACAATTATATATTAATTAACTAATTGCATAACAACCGTGTTGTTTGCTTGTTCGGTAATTGCGGTAATATGCAATGATATTTATTAGTTTGAAATAAAACTAATTAGAATAACAATAACAAATAAACAAAATCAAAGGCAAGCCGCTAATATTGAGCAAACAGTTTTATAGGACAAACTCCATTTAGTTCCTCCGACTTTCAGTCAGAAGCGGAACCCGGGTCCGAGCCCGATCGTGTTTAATCTCGTTTGATTGTAATTACTGATAGTGACTTAAATACTTCTCTGCCTCTATACCCCGCATCACCCATCTATCTCTCTCCAAAATAAGACAAATTAAGAGAGACAAGATTAAGAATGAAACATTCCACTAAACGTCTTTAGGAAATGTCTTCAGATATTCTTGTGAGACGGACGTAAAACAGGGTTGCTTGAATTGTTCCAAATGGAAAGTATTGGGGTAGCGAAGGCACAAAACATTGATAAATGACTTGAATGAATTCAATAACCTCTAAAATGTGACAATCTACCAAATCGATTAAGATTTATTTGTAAAAGAAGTTCAATTTAAATTTGTCCAAAATAAAGACGTAAAAACAATTTCTATTATAATTGTTATAAAAACAACAATTATAATTATTCCACATTAAGAGGCCTATTTTGTAATTGCTTACCTGACGTCTGTTACCTTCTGATGATTTTTCAAAGCCCTATAATTAGGCTACTTCTGCCAGTTTCAAGGTATGGGATTAATTATACTCCTTATTTAAGGTCTTCTGATAGTTTTGTGTAAACTGACATAGTTTAGTCTAGAAAATATAGTCCTTTGAAAAATCGGCAGAAGTTAACAGACGTCAAGTAAGCAGTTACAAAATAGGCCCCTAAATTTGGTCCAACTGTCGAACTGTAAAAAATATATATTACTAACGATGCATGCGCACCAACTAGATTTTAAGTTAAATTAAAATACGAATGTAACAAGAAATGTCTATTCAAAAAACCTAAAATTTAGATTAAAATATTAAATAAAAACGTAAATTAAATATCAAAACGGTGAATGGGAATGAGGTTTTATCTGCTTTATTTGTATTGTATTTTATTTGGAGACGCATGAAGCCCCAATTAAGGTCCCAGTACGACTTGCCGATCGAGTCTTAACTGGGTACTAAGTTTAACGAACTAAGAAAATATCATTTAAGGGCCCCATCGCCGTCGGGTATTTCTGAGATTAACTTCACTAGAGGGTCGTAGCCAGGGACTCACAAAGGTTGCCCAACTATGTTACATTCCTTACCAGCGCCTTATTGGGACATGAGGCACACATCAGGTCTTCTAGGGTAAAACTCTTCTAAAACTCAAATAGTAAGCTGACATCGGACTACTTAGGACAATGATTGATAACTTTCCCGATGTTAAGATTGTAATAAAAATTGTGCAAGGCTCAAAAACTCAAGATCATAAAGGCGGTCATACGCTGGACTGTCCAACAAGCTGTTATCTATGACCAGTTCATCACTGATTAGTAATTAGGGTGCATCCTTGCTCAATATTCGTATGGCCAATATCAAAAGCGATAAACTTAACATTAAGGGCCTTATTCTGTAACTTTTAAAAAAATCGACCTTATTTTTTCAGCGGTGGAAATATTTAATTTTTTCATCGCTAGAATAAGGTCGCTGTATTTAAAATATCTAAAGTGATATTCTATATGAAAAATTTTCCACCGCCCTTATAATGTACAGCGGTTAAAGAGTATAAACTGGTATTGATGATATTTGACCAATCACGACAAAGTATTAAATAAAAAAATATAAAATATTTTAATGACAGTTGTTTATATAATTCCTACATGTCAAAATCTATTAAAAAAAAGTCAATATAGCGTCTACGAAAAGTAAAACGGGAAAATCAGTGGGGAAATAATTATTATAAATAGAATTTCAAATAGCCATGCACAATTTATGTTAAAAAAGCATTCACCTGAAGCAATAATTGACAAACAACATAACCTCACTTTCTGATATATCAATATATTCATATGTATACATATTATTATATCTATGGATAGATTGTAATATTGTAATGGGATGTCAATAAAAAAAAATAAAAAATATATGTATACATATAAATACTAACTTATTTTTTATTTTTCCGTACAATGTTCCAACTACATCAAATTATTGTTCACATTGTTTGTTAATTCTCAAAAATACAGCGATGAAAATATATAATTTGGTAAATTTTTTTCCAGCGACAAAAATAAAATCGATGAAAATTTCTTACAGATTACCAAATAAAAAATCATCGCTTTTGTGACGTCATTCACCGGTGGAAATAGTTTACATAATAAGGCCCTAAAACTAAGATTTCTACATTATTTAAGAAACATTAACAATAAATTAAAATGTACAGTTTTTCTCTATATTTTATAAAATCCATTTGTTATCAGCCAATGGTAATCGCATCACGATAAGCAAAACTTATCGAATCGAATCGGCATTAACTTTAAAGCGATAATAACCTTCTTGTAAGTGCAATTTCGTTGTTATAAAAAATCAATAATGTTGTGCACCAGCATTTAATATATTCGCACAAAACGAGATGTTACATGTAGATCAATTTCCAAACAAAACTCGTTAGCGTTGATCATTTTTATATTAATAACGTTTATTGTAACGAGTGTACGAAGTTTATCTAAGAGTTTGGACATATTGGTACCCAGTAAACATTTTGGAGACACTTCGTTATCAAATTGAAGATGCGCATGACTTTGTTGTTATGAAAGAGTTCATTTATAGTTCAGTTTCTCACAGTCGTTCATATAAATTTCTATTTTATCGGCTACAAATGGCGAAACGACTCCATCTTGCGGAATACAAATGAAGATAAAGTTGATGCAAAATATAATTGAAGTGTAATAGTGATAGAAACGTCACCAAACTGGTTCAAACACTTCACCAAATTGGTTACTGCATAGTTTCAGTTTCATTTGCAACATTGCTGATAGATTACATGACATCCCTATCAGAGCATCCCTCCCAGTAAACATTTTGGAGTAAATTCTATTTTATTTCTATTACTTTTCATGAGTTTTTAGTCATGAACGCGCATGAATGTCTCTTTTATGAGCTACAGACGGTGCAACAACTGCTCACTGTTGAATAAAAGCGACTCCTGCAACAGTAGGGAATCAATTTGAACTAAAATTGATTTTCTGTGTGTTGCTCCAACTTGTAAAATGTTAGAATTGAAATGTACGAGTGACTAGAACTTCACCTAGCCATTCTATTTCACCAAATGTTTACTGGGCTCTGACAAATTCAAAATTAACATGGATTGCAACTTATAATATATAATAAACCCAGGAAAACTTAGCTCTCTTTCTCGTCTTTTGCGGTGAAGAACACATTGAAACGCATTATTTTTAGCTTCGAAAGATAATCAATTCTAAATATCAATTCTCATAATCAATATCTAGTGGTAGCAGCCTTCCAGCCTACCTGAAAATACCTTTTACTTATTTAACCTGTCTTTTATTGTCAACAACCTATTTTATCGTTAATAAGTAATAATTATTGTCTTAAATTTAAAAATTACTGATAAACCAAGATATTTCAATGAAAAAGATGACAATGGGCTTGTGTCCTCATTTTTTAGTGGTCGATTTTTCTATTGTTGATTAAAATTGATGTTAATAAATGTGTATTGGCGTGTCTATTTTATTAAATATCTAAATATTGACGGAGATATAGCAATTAAAAGTTTGAATTGTAGTTTTAGCGCTAGAAATGGTCGGCCATATTTGTATGACGTGAAATGCATTTTAACGTCAGTTATTTATTGAGTAGGTCAGTGCTGTGGTAATGTTCTATAGCTGTTGGTAGTCAAATAATCAAGTCAAATCAAAGAATAATAAGTTTTTATTTTATTTAACCCTGTTACGGCAGACATAATATACGAATTTGAGTGTTCCTTGAAATAGCTGTAAATAATATTTGATATTTTGATATATAAATACATATAGCGTAGATTTATGAGCTGTAAGGTTCTAGTAACCCACTTTATCAATATATAGTACACTTTTATAGAAATTAAGACATAGGACACAAGCCCATTAATTATATTTATTTAAATTGACATCGCCTTGACATTAACTGTCATGGCCACCACCATAATCATAAAGATAATCATTTTAAAAAACCATTTTTTGAATATAATACTTTTACATGTAATTTATATAATGCTGATTTTTAAGAAAGTGATACTTTTTAAAGCTGTTTTTTTTAACTTTAAAGTGTTGTACATTATAATTTAAACAAAAATAACTTTTTCTGAATTTTGAAATGAAAGAAGGTAAACTGGTAAAATGGAAAATATATTTTATTTTAAAATAAGATTTTCTGTATTTTTTGAAATGAAAGAAGGTTATAATGTATATAACAAAAATTAGTAAACTAAGCCATCGCCAACTATTAAACAGTGAATATAAAAGATAGCTATCATCATTTATTTCATAGGTGGTAGCATTATAATTTAGTATGTGTAGTATGGAACCATATGTACATATATCTGTAAATGTAGTAGCATGCTGATCAGGCGTCAACATATTATTTTTCCCACATTTTAAGATGAAAGAAGATTGATCATATTGAAACTGATAAATATGTTGTGTTTTTAGTTTTAGCGAAAGAAAAATTTTATAAAAGAAAAAGATTGACAAATATGACATTTTATATTACTAGTCCTTACTTTGAAAGATATTCTAGAATCAGAACAACTAGCACTCGCGCCAAATAAAAGTACAAATAATTAAAATCCGTAGATATGAACCCCCACGGACCCTTCATTCAATATCCCCGTATAATGTGATTATAATTTTGACTACTTCCGGTTAACTTTTGTATTATTTTGAAAGAAATATAATTTTATTATTTATGTTCCAGGTACCGGTCAACAAGGAAATGGATCTCTGCCAACATCCGGTACAGGATCCGGTTCCGCTTTCTGTGACGGCCTGTGCAATACCGGTGAGAACAAAGTTAATCATTTTGAAACCATGTCTGAATCTGTTTTTTCCATGGCAGGTTTGGGTAACGTTAAATAATCTTTGAGCCTACAGCCGTCCACAACATATCATACAGACTTTGAAATATTTTTTTCTTACTGTTTTACGGCATACATATTCATTCATATCAATGACTGCAATTGTCCTTTGATGTTGTAGTTTTCTCGAATGGCTTTATACATTTTGCATTTACGATCCATAGGCCACTAGGCACATTTGTGGCGCGAGCTCTCTACTCCCTACATACTACCAATTTTTTGTTGGAATTTTTCCTCTTCAATTTGTGAAAAAAGTAACAAGAAATTTCCGTGAGAGCTAAAAAAAAGATCATTTTCCCTAAAGAGTGCAATTTCTTTACTATTGCTAAATAAATTAAACATTTTTCTTCGTGGTGCAAGACATTTTCTGGTACGGGCCCCTAGACACGTGCTTATGTTGCCTATGCTTGAAAGCACCACTTTTTGTACTCCCACTTTAATACCGTTTATTTGATTTTGTTCCAATTGAATGATAAAGCATATTTTTAATGAGGACGTGCGTGAGAATAACTGTAGACTAAATTTAACTACTTCTGTACGCTCTTAAAGAAAGAGCGTCTTTCAAATTCTGGGTTAAGTTTTAAAATAAGAAACATATTACAGCATCAGAAGCAACCCCCGAGCAAATTGGTGCATATCTTCGATCCAATCCAGAATTTCTCGAGAAATATATAATGGAAGAGGTAGAGCTGGAGCAACTGGAAAGATGGATGATCCGTCGAACTCAAAGAGCGAAGAAAACAGCGCCGCAACCTGGGAAAGCAGGTCGTAAGACAAGTTTATCGCGATGGAAATTCTGTGTCCATGCCGATAAACGTCAAATGCTGCAGGACCTCACGCAATCCTTGCAGCTGAAACCCAGCAAAGGGCACGTCCTGTGGGAACTAGCGAACTGCATTTCATCAGCTGTAGGAGCAGATGGGTTCAAGCTGTATCTGGTGGAGAACGGAGACCCGGAAGTCCTGTGTTTATACCTGGGACAGGATTGTGTCAACAGCAATGGTGAACCGAAGCTGCAGAAGATGAAAGCAGGCATCAATGTGCCGCGGTACGTCGCGAGAACCAGGGAGGCGGTCAGACTGTCCAAGTGTGACGTGGACCCCAGATTCCCAGATGTGTTTCCTTCTAAGGTAAAGACAAATACGAGAAATATTATATAAGTTCTCTTCCAGCCACTCATCTTGCCTTGTGTTACGTTACCTCTTTCCTATCTTCATTTTCCACTCTCCTGCCTTTTACCTACCCTGCCTTTCAGTTAACAGCACTTAACTGAAAATTAGTAATGACTCAAATCATTTACAATGGGCTTGTGTTCTCATATTTTAGTGGTCGTTTTTTCAATTGTTGATTGAAATTGATGTTAATAAATGTGTATTGGCGTGTCTATTTTATTAAATATCTAAATATTGACGGAGATATAGCAATTAAAAATTTGAATTGTAGTTTAAGCGCTATAAATGATTGGCCATATTTGTACGACGTAAAATGCATTTTAACGTCAGTTGTTGAGTAGGTAATGTTTTGTAGCCGTTGGTAGTCGAAATAATCAAGTCAAGTCAAAGAATAATAAGTTTTTAATTTATTTAACCCTGCTAAGGCAGACCTAATATTATTGAATTTTATTGTTCCTTGAAATAGTTGTAAATAATATTTGATATTTTGATATATAAATACATATAGCAGAGATATATGAGCTGTAAAGTTGGTAACCTATAAACTTGCTAGAGTTCTATGTTGAATATGCTATCTCTTTTACGCTCTGTTGTATAAAAGAGATAGTAACTAGCGGCTGTGATGTCACATGCAGTTGGAATGTTATCCAACGTTGAATCCCTAGTTTAATAATTAAAGAGAAAGAATAACTTTTTTAATTGTTAATATCTCCTGATATATAAGGAGTTATTAAAAAATAATTGAATATTTGAGGTTCTAGTAACCCACTTTATTAATATATAGTACAGTTTTATAGAAATTAAGACATAGGACACAAGCCCATTTTGCCCATATTTCTTAAACTCATTGTAGTATATAAAGATATCTTATATCATGGGCTTAGAATGCATGTTTCCGATTCTATTATTTTTAATTGTTTCCATATAAGATTTAGTCCAATATTGCACTTGTTTATAGGTTGCCATTTCTTTAATACGCAGAAAATGCAAAATATACATCACAAGATCAAATGATCAATTCATTAATTAAAAAAAAATCACTAGTCTACCTCTTAAAATACGTTGGCTATCTAAAAATTCTTGGACCGTGTTTTAGTACATTTTTTTGTAGGTAGACCCCAGCCTTAACGTTCTATAACGTTTATAAAATATTTTTTTTATATAAAATAAATAGTTTTACAATTTAATAAATTTATATAAATTCAGTTATGGTTCACAACCCAACTGACGTATTGGAAATAAACAAAAATATTTGTTGATATTTAAAGTAGAATCAAAAACTAGTAAAAAACAAATGAAAGTGCCCATCGAAAAACATAAAAAATACCGTAAAAATTTAATAAACTCAAAAGTTAAAATTTATAATGTATATATTCAAATTGTCTTAAAAATTAAAAAAGTGAAAATGACTATGGATTACAAAATATTTTTCTGTGTTTCATCGTTTCTATGTTTCGCTTATAATTTCCCAGCGGCCATCACGTTTGGCCTAAGTTACTTCACAGTTGCCATTCGAACCGTCATACTTTTTACCAATATTCTGTCAATCATCGGGCTACTAACGATATTTCATCATATTTACGGGCTGATATTCAACAGGCTGCAGATCAACATTTAACGTCCCAATTTAACACCAAAATTACACGTAGAGTAATGCCAAATAGGTAAACAACCAGCGCATTTACATTCCCCGGGCCCTATTAGATATGTCTAAGATAAGAACCTTATCATAGACGCATACTTGGTAGCGAAATTATACTAACACTTATGTGTCGAATATCGAATAGTTCCGCGACGGAAGACATGATGATTTAGATCGTTCCTTGGCAATGCAGTTCATTGTTGATTTGCCTGTCTATTTAGGGAGATGCAGCTCACATCCTTTGTCAAGCTATCGTGCAACCTGATGGTCAGTTAGCAGCCGTCGTGGAACTCTGGAGAAGAGATCCAGGTCCCTGCTTTTACGAAGAAGATGAAGAAATTGCGTGCAGTTACTTAGTTTGGGGAGGCATAGCATTGCATTATGCGCACTTGTATCTAACGATGAATAAACAAAGAAAACTAAATGATTTTCTTCTTGCTGTTGTCAAGTAAGTATGACGAGCCTATCTTCCCCAATTCCATACAAAAAGTTCCCAAATTGAAACACTTTTTTGAAGTTATAAACTGACAATGGTTCCCTTTCTTCCAGGTCCATTTTCCAGGACATGGTCAGTATGGATATGCTGGTGATGAAGGTGATGAATTTCGCCCAACGTTTAGTAGACGCAGACCGTGCTTCATTATTCCTAGTGGACGCTAAAAGTAAAGAACTTTATGCCACAATATTCGATGTAGGTATTGAAACCACAGTCTCAGCAACAGATTCAGGTAGTGAAGACGCCTCAAAATCTACCACCGCCAAAGAAATTCGCTTCCCTCTTGGCACGGGTATTGCTGGACAGGTCGCAATGACAGGAGAAATCCTAAACATCGTGGACGCCTATTCCGATCCCCGGTTCAACCGGACTGTGGATCAATTAACCGGATACCATACAGAGACGATTCTTTGTATGCCGATCTTCATCAGGGGATCGATTATTGGTGTGGTTCAGATGGTGAACAAACATTCTGGGTCGTTCACTAAGGAAGACGAGGAAGCATTCGAAATGTTTGCGGTTTATTGCGGTCTGGCTCTGCACCACGCCAAGCTCTATGATAAAATCAGGAGATCGGAGCAGAAGTATCGAGTAGCTCTAGAAGTTCTCAGCTACCACAACACCTGCTCTGATGACGAAGTAGTGAAAGCACTGCAGAACGGTATCCCAGATGAGCCTGTGGGAGTAGATGATTATTACTTCAGCCCATTCAACCTGGACGATTACGAGAAAGCCAGACATACGATCTACATGTTCACCGATTTGTTTGGCTTGACCAGATTTGATAAGAACAGTTTGATTAGATTCACCTTGACCGTGCGGAAGAATTATCGAAGGGTGCCTTATCACAACTGGACACACGGATTCTCTGTCGCCAACACCATGTACAGCATCATCAAGCACTCGGAGAACGTCTTCCGGCCGAATGAGGTAAGGACAAATTACATCTCGGTAGTAACATCTTTTTAATACAGTTCTAAGTAAGATTAAAAACCAATTTCCTGAATTTAAACCAGGGCGCGCCCAGTAAACATTATATAGTCACTTTGCCATCATATTGAAGATGCTTATGATCTTTTTGTTGTGGAAGAGTTCATTTACAGTTCAGTTTATCACAGTCGTATGAAATGTCTATTTTGTCGGATATTGAAGTTAAAGTTGATGCGAACTATAATTAAAGTTCAATAGTGATAGAAACGTCACAAAAAGAGACACTTCACTAAATGGACTTGTGTCCTCATTTTTTAGTAGTCGATTTTTCAATTGTTGATTGAAATTGAAGTTAATAAATGTGTATTGGCGTGTCTATTTTATTAAATATCTAAATGTTGACGGAGATATAGCAATTAAAAGTTTGAATTGTAGTTTTAGCTCTAGAAATGGTCGGCCATATTTGTATGACGTGATATGCATTTTAACCTCAGTTATTTTTTGAGTAGGTCAGTGCTGTGGTAATGTTCTGTAGCTGTTGGTAGTCAAATAATCAAATCAAGTCAAAGAATAATAAGTTTTTATTTTATTTAACCCTGCTAAGGCAAATATAATATTGGAATTTGAGTGTTCCTTGAAATAGCTGTAAATAATATTTGATATCTTGATATATAAATACATATAGCAGAGATTTATGAGCTGTAAGGTTGGTAACCTTACACAAGGATTGTGATGTCACATGCACTTGGAATGTGTACAACGTTGAATCCCTTTAATAATTAAAGAGACAAATGACTTTTTTAATTTTTAATATCTCTTAACATATAAGGAGTTATTAAAAAATAATTGAACATTTGAGGTTCTAGTAACCCACTTTATCAATATATAGTACACTTTTATAGAAATTAAGACATAGGACACAAGCCCATTTGGTCGGAATCGGATGAATAAAATTATTCGGAATCGGACCCGAATGTTTGTTTTACCGACTCCACATCCCTGATTTGAACACCTAGAAATAAGAAACTACAATATTGGGTTGTGAAATAAAATCGTTTTATACTATGTATTGATAAGTTCAGAATCCAATACATAGGTACTTTAATAATCCGTGGCAACCATAACAAAGTGAGCATAAAATAAATATCATAAACATGTTAATATCTTCATTCTTTCCCCACTGGCAAAATGTTATAGTCTCCATAAAAAATTCCACGTATTCCAACATCCACGCTGAATATGTTCAAAATATGTCTTCAAAATAAAATATAAAAATCTTTGCATTTTATTTTTAAAACCTTTTACATAAATAGTATTTCTAAAAGAAATAAAACAGTATAAAAAGTTACGAAACTTGTTTTTAATATCTCTGCCAGAATGTTCAACAATAAATATAAAATGTTGTGAATTATTTATCACCAAATACTTGACACTAAGTACCTGACAAATGTTGTAATATACTGTTTTGTTTATTTTCTGTTTTCCAGAGTCTAGCACTATTCATCGGAGCGTTGTGCCATGATTTGGATCATCGGGGAAAGAACAACAAATTCATGTTGGACACTGAGTCCCCTCTAGCATCGATATACAGTACCTCCACCATGGAACACCACCATTTTAATCAAACAGTTACCATTCTTCAACAGGTTTGTATCTTAATAATATTTGAAAACTTTTTTAATGGGATAATCCTGAATATTTTTCTGAAGTACAATTTGTTAAAGACTCATGCCTTAGCATAAATATATATAAATATAGATTTTATTTTAAATAATAGCTGATTTCCATAACTTTATTGATAAGTAAATCTTAGAGCATATATATATATATATATATGGAGAGAGAATGCTAGACCTGAAAGTGTGTCCTGAATGTGTGCGAGAGAGAAAGATATATGTTCGTGTATATGCGTTGAAAGTGACAATTTTCAAGTCAAGGCTGTTTACATATTATACGTGACAGTTGTTAAATATGACATTATATTGATGTAGAATAATGCAGATACGTATAAATATAAGTAAACTATATATAAATATAACTAAAAACGTGAGTTCTGTTCACTCCAAATATCAACTGTGTTGGCCGTTATCTCTACAGCTACATCTATGGCGTTCATGAGTACATGTTTACACTAAGCGGTCACTGTTTTACCGACAGATGAGCTTTGTCCCAACTAAAGAAATATAATTTTTTTTACATATTTAATATTTATTATATCTTAATAAAATATTAATATTTATTATGTCTAGACTACTGTCATTTTCGACGCATGCGCATAGAGAACATTTTGGACACACTTTTAATTTATAGAAAATATAGGCTATTCACACTCGAATTATATATATGCTCTAAGAAGTAAACTCTACTGTTAACGACCAAAAGTGTTGCCAGATGTAGAATTATTGAAAAGCCTACATCTGCGCTGCGTTAAAGCTGCGTTCTCACAGGGCGATTTTAGTTGAACGATCTTGGTTCATAGATAAGAATAATAAAAATTACTGAACGAGTTAAGGGTAAAACGGTTCAACTGAATCATCAATTGAAGAAGAAATTGGTTTTTACTGTAAACGTCAGAAAATAAATAGCGCGAAATATAACCATTTATAAATTAATAGCAAATAATTTGAGAGATCACACTTTTAAAATGCCGCTGAATGCAGTTGTGAAAAAAGCTGAAATGCATTTATTAGGACTTCGACTTAAAGAAGAAATAAAAACAAAATTATTGAAATTGAACATGAGTAAGAAATGCAACAAGCGCCGTTAACAGGGTTCGTTGATAGATTTCGTTGATTAGATAAGGAAATAGTATTAGAGGACAAAGAGCAATATAGAAAACAGTTTAGGATGCCTGATATATTTTTATTACTTTTATATTTATATTTTTTTATTTTAGTATTTATTAATTAAATATATTATATCATTTAGAAATACTTTATAATCTAAACCTTTTTTTATAAGTATATGGAACGAAAACAAAACAAAATCACGAGAATCGTAACGCAGAATTACACAATGGGTGCGTTCCACTAGCGTTCCAATAATCACAGAGGTCTCCCGTTCCACTTTCTTGCGAGCGTCTGTAGCAAAAGCTGTATCTACAAACAAAATAAATTTATCATAAAAGAAATATATCTTAAATGATAATGAACATTGTTTATTTATTAAGTTGGGTTATGGTATGAGGAAAAGTGTAAGAGAATGAATGAGGCAATGAAATATGAATTAAAATAATTTTAATTAAACTTATTTAACATAATCTTAATATATATAAATTACGTGTCACTGTGTTGTCCGCGATGGACTCCTAAACTACTTAACCGGTTTTAATCAAATTTGTACACCGTGTGCAGTTTGACCCAACTTGAAAGATAGGATAGCTTACATCTCAATTTATGATTGCAATATTATCTTATTGCAAATTATTTGTCTATTAATTATCTGTATATGACATATGACATCTGGCGACGATGATGGCGACATCTGTTGACTAGATTGAGTAAATATTCTGTTGACTAGATTGAGTAAATATTCAATAGATGGCGCTATGTAACGTTAGACACAGCAACGCGTGGCCGGGACAGCTAGTCTTAATATATATAAATTACGTGTCACTGTGTTGTCCGCTATGGACTCCTAAACTACTTAACCGATTTTAATGAAATTTGTACACCGTGTGCAGTTTGACCCAACTTGAAAGATAGGATAGCTTACATTTCAATTTATTTATCTTATTGCTAATTATTTGTCTATTAATTATCTGTATATGACATATGACATCGGGCGACGATGATGGCGACATCTGTTGACTAGATTGAGTAAATATTCTGTTGAGTAAATCGAAATCTGTTGACTAGATTGAGTAAATTTTCAATAGATGGCGCTATGTAATGTAATATGACAAAAACGTTAGGCACAGCAACGCGTGGCCGGGACAGCTAGTTATATAATAAAATAAAATCCAATAAAATATTTCTTTCCGAATCATATAAAGTAATTTTTTCTGCCGTCATCTCTTAAGTTTTGCGTTATGTTTAAACATTGCGCCGAAATGCTCAACAACGACCACTACGACCCAACTCTTCAACTGGGTCGTTGTGAGTTTGGCGTGATCAACGTTTTCAAACACCTTCGCGCAACAAACGAAGTAGAAAAAGTCATTACTATATATGTATTTGAATCTCGCACCTGGCTCTTTAGAAAGCCCACTAGAATCCCTGCGTATATCTTTTAAGGCATTCATGTACTTTAGTTTATCATCATTAACATTTGTCGACTTGTTAATTTTTATAAATGTTCCAATATAAAATTTTAAAACTCTACATATATTTATTTATCACTTTTACATTTCACTCGTCAATCATTATTAAAAATACTTACTTTCAATTTAAATAAATTACACAAAGAACAGGGGTCTCGCAAAGTTCTGCTGCCCGGGGCCTCGCAATGTTTTAGGGTGCCACTGCTTAGTAGAATGCACCCAATGACCACTGTCAAATACATTCAAATGAAATGACAAATGGCGGGAATCACATGCGAGTCGATCGAAAAGTTTGATTGGCTTAAACTTTTGTTAAACCGTTCAACAGTTGATCCATCTGACTTAATAGAAGGTTCTCACGGGTCGATATTGACGCCCGATTTTATTAAGTCGAGTAAAATCGCCGCTATAAAATGCGGGTTTACAAAATTTAGCTATGAGAAAGACCACTGTTTTGTAACTTTTTACGTTAATTTTACAATTTATAATGCAATTTTTCGATAATTTTCGTAAAAGTAATCTGTCATCATTGTAATATTCAGGAGGGGCATAATATATTCAGCAAGTTAACCGGCGGGGAATACAAGCAAGTGTTGAGTTTGGTCAAGCACTGCATCCTGGCTACAGATCTGGCAGTGTTCTTCCCAAACCGAGCACGCCTGTCTACCCTGGTAGCAGAAGATAAATTCTCCTGGTCGTTCATGGAACATAGAATGCTTATTCAAGCCATCGCGATGACTTCCAGTGATCTTTCAGCCAGCGCTAAGCCATGGGATGTCCAAGTTGAAACCGTTAAAGTTATTTTTGAAGAATTTTATCAACAAGGTATTACTTCTGCCTTACTTAAAATGAACCTAATTTAAAAAGCAATCAGGTTCTAGTGCAATTTGTATTTCTAGGTGATGCGGAACGTGCAGCGGGACGTCCCCCAATACCAATGATGGACAGAAACCAACCAGACCAGCAAGCAGCTTCCCAAGTTGGATTTCTTAATGGAATCTGTATACCATGTTATACACTTTTAGGAAAATTAATACCAGAGACAAAACCTTTATTAGATATGTGTAATACAAATTTAGCTAAATGGCAAAAAATATCTGAAGAGATGCAACGGCAAAGAGAGGAAAGAGAGCAAAAACAAAAGAAAAATGACAAATCCGAATGAGTTAAATAAAATTTAAATTATTGTCATTGGAATTCCTATTTATTCGGGAAATTATTAATTTCTTGAAATATATGAAAATATTAACAAAACATTTAATGGGAATGTACAGCATACTAAATGGAAATATCAATATATTAATAATAAAATAGATATAACAAATATATGTATTACCATAAATGTTTATAAAATTATACACTACAAGTTGACGTTGACCAAGTCTAGGTGTTTAAAAATATCAAAACAATAGCGTTTAAAGCCAAATATTATCTAAAAATATTAGATTTTTCATCGAACCACTATACTGATTGAATATAGTCAATAATTCGAAGATAAGTACTTAAATATAAGTAAAAAGAGTAACTTGAGGTGGCTTAACTGGAGGCTGATTCTGTATTCACCTGATTTAGTATTTGCATCTTCAATTTTATTAACCTAGTAAACCATATTATTTTAAATAATAGCCAAAAAGAAACTTGAAAATACTGTGAATTCAAATTCAATTTCTCCTTGTAGTTTATTGAGTAATATCAAATACATAAACAGGTTCCACATGAGCTCCTCAGTTTAAAGACAGCACAAAACTATAATTATTCTTGATATTTTAAGTCTACTTAACCAACTAGTCATTTAATTAGTCTTTAGTTCATTATATAATATTTATTATCAAAGAAATATATTATTTTGTTTATTATGTTAAATATGTGTTATTATTTTTCGTACATCTACTTGTCCTAAGCAAAGATTTGAACCAAGCATAGAACAAATGGGCTATTAGGAGATATTAACAATAATAAAAGGCATTTTGTCCCTTTAATTATTAAAGGTATTAAACGTTGTACAACATTCCAAGGCATGTGAGGTCACATATGCCTTTCACTATGTGGTCAACTATGTTGCTATCTCTTTTACACAACAGAGCGTAACAGAGATAGCATATTCATGACAGAACTCTGACAAGTTTACTGTTTACTAACCTTCACAAGCTCATAAATCTCTACTATATGTATTTATATATCAAAATATCAAATATTATATACAGCTGTTTCAAGGAACTATAAAGTTTTAATATTATGTCTGTCGTTACAGGGTTAAATAAAATAAAAACTTATTATTCTTTGACTTGGCTTGATTATTTCGACTACCAACCGCTACAAAACATTACCACAGCACTGACCTACTCAACAAATAACTGACCTATACAATGCATTGCACGTCATACAAATGGCCGATATCTTTAGTGTTAAAACTACAATTCAAATTTGTAATTGCTCTATCTCCGTCAACATTTAGATATTTAATAAAATAGAAACGACAATATACATTTATTAACATGTGTGAATTCACATCCTGATATAATTTCTTTCTTCTGTATGTTTTTAAAATCAGAAATGTGTAATTAATTAATAAAATCATTAAAAGAATATAATTTATTATGTATATATAATAAAACAGATAAGAAATATAAGGAGAATTGTAAAATTCACATTGGGAAATCAAGCAGTAGCGTAGTGTGCCTTAGACGGGCCCTGTATTAAAATTTGTTAAGGGGCCCAAATGATGGGTTAAGATTTTTCACAAAAGGAACAAGAACGCTCGCAATGAATTAAAAAAATTATTGATTATACATTATTACTTACAATTAGTTTCTCCGGTTGTAATACTTCGAACACCTTACTTACTTTGTTTTCTTCTTTATTTTATTTTTGAAAATAGTTGTTAGTCCCCATCGTTTGCTGGATTTCTGAACTCGTTCAATAAACCATGGAATTAATTTTAATTTCTTATTTCGCTCAGTCTATTCAAAAGACTTCATTAATTTCATGCTATAGAGCTTTAAAAACAGATTTATTGATTTCAAATAGTGAAGAAAGAATTTTTGCTTACATACCTTTGGGGCCCCTGTAGTTCAGGGGCCCCGTATCATTGATACGGCAGATACGGCGGTAGCTACGCCACTGAAATCAAGTGAAAGTGCAGAAACGATGGCGCATATTAAAGAGACATGCGATTGCAAAATAAACAGTAAAAAGAAGAAAGAGGATCTGATGAGAGGATGCAAAGAGGGGAAGAGATGGATGGCGGAAGTAGAGTAAAGAAGGAAGGCAGAGTAGCAGTGGGAGGACCAGAATAGAATGTCATGGAAATAGCTGCTCAAAAGACACATTTTTTTTTTTCATATATTAAATTTAATAGCCCCATCCCCATCTATTGTTTCAATAGTAATTCCGTCAAATGACATTCGCAAGTTTTTCCTGATATAATAGTTCATTCCTGTTTTAATTACTTGCAAGTCTATCGGCAACCTACCAGTTAGTACTTGTAGCGCATCTGCTCAGAAGACACAAAGAAAAAAGAAGATGGTTAGCAGAGCAGATATGGAGTATATTTAGTTTGTCAAAGGAAAGAAGATAGTGGAACTGATGAGAGGAGCCAGAGAAGAAGGAAGAACGTGGATGGCGGCGATAAAGAGAGAATGGAAGAAGAGAGAGGAGAAACATGGAATTTAGAACAGTGTAGTAGATGACAGATAAAGTGACACGAAAAGTAAAAGAAAGTTTAGTTTAGTTTATGATTAATTTGAATCTAAATTACTTTTAATTTAATTTAATATTCAATTTAATTGAAATTTCAATTTCAATTTATTGAAATTTAATATTTGCATTAAAAATAAATATACAATATAATTTATTTCAAAAACATTAACTCTGATAATAATATAACAGATTTGTTTACCTCAGAGCTGTTCTACATGAATATTTAAATCTCGACTTTGAATTAATTATGGTATGACAATATTCCGTCATTGTTATTATATTCGTTTAGTCAATTAAAAATATTGACCATTCGATAAATTAGATATTTGTTTTGTTAAGTAATCATCATCTTTGGACTAGAGGTACTGATGTCCCGGGTACACGTAATGATGCATCAATATTAGCTTAAACCTAAATTGTTGTCTTTAAATACAAAGCTATCAAACCGAGACAAAGCAAAGTCCTTAAAGTAAAAATAGTGTTTGTTTACTAGTGACCTAATATCCTCTGTAATGAAAGTTGAATGTGAACCAAGTCGTCATTATAGATGTTCAATGTGCAATCAAAACTCGGTTTAAAGATTACCAGTAATTTACAAAGCAACGCGTGGCCGGGACAGCTAGTCTTAATATATATAAATTACGTGTCACTGTGTTGTCCGCTATGGACTCCTAAACTACTTAACCGATTTTAATGAAATTTGTACACCGTGTGCAGTTTGACCCAACTTGAAAGATAGGATAGCTTACATCTCAATTTATTTATCTTATTGCTAATTATTTGTCTATTAATTATCTGTATATGACATATGGCATCGGGCGACGATGATGGCGACATCTGTTGACTAGATTGAGTAAATATTCTGTTGAGTAAATCGAAATCTGTTGACTAGATTGAGTAAATATTCAATAGATGGCGCTATGTAATGTAATATGACAAAATCGTTAGGCACAGCAACGCGTGGCCGGGACAGCTAGTAATATATATAAATTACGTGTCACGTTGTATGTCCGCGATGGACTCCTAAACTACTTAACCGATTTTAATCAAATTTGTACACCGTGTGCAGTTTGATCCAACTTGAAAGATAGGATAGCTTACATCTCAATTTATGATTATCTTATTGCAAATTATTTGTCTATTAATTATCTGTATATGACATATGACATCTGGCGACGATGATGGCGACATCTGTTGACTAGATTGAGTAAATATTCTGTTGACTAGATTGAGTAAATATTCAATAGATGGCGCTATGTAATGTAATATGACAAAAACGTTAGTCACAGCAACGCGTGGCCGGGACAGCTAGTATATTATATTCTATTTTATTTATATTAAAAAATGGAATAGATTACCTTGTAGTTAGTGTATTCTTCTCATTCTCTAACCAGCTATAGCCGAGGTATAAAATGTCTATGTCAATTACATTTCAATATGTATATAGCTAATTATCTTACACAATCTGTATGTTTCAAATTTGAATTTGAATGATTTAATGATTTAGCTGAGTTCCTAAGAGTATTAATTGTAAGTAATAACGTATAATCAATATATAATTATTTTAATTCAATGCGAGCGTTCTTTTTCCTTTTGTAAAAAATCTTTACCCATTATTTGAGCCCCCTCAACAAATTTTGATACGGGGCCACTCTAAGGCACGCTACGCCACTGCTCAGCATTACTGAATGAATGGATCTTTGTAGTTCTAAATGACGTCATCGTTAAGCCTAGGTGAAGACACAGGGTTTTGTGCTGAAAGTATTCATAAGGTAAGAAATATATTTGAAATATAGTTTATTAATTACGACAATCCCAGAAATATAAATTGAAACAATTTAGAAGGAAATTCTTGGGTATCCTTGTTTTAAAAATAGTCACAACAGATAATTTATTAATCTAAATCTATTCCGGAAATTAACGAAATGAAGGAAAGCCCACTTTGATAATGACAATAGCGTTAACTCTTCTAACAATAATCATACGTAATGAGTGTGAAAGAGAAACACATATTTCACATTTATTTAATTAAATAAAAGAAATAAAATAAGTACATTTAAATGATAAATTACTATCAGTTTTACTCATAATGTAATCTTAAGAATGTTAAATACAACAGAACCTAGTTATTATATATCTATCTCTGTCTTACTAATAAGAAATTGGTGTCACATGATACGTACAATGATTAAAAATTATGTCAATAACCATAAATGACGTGCAACTGCACTACGAGTATATGCAAATCGTTAAGTTCAAAAAGGAAGGTGATAGATATACTGTTCTCACTCTCTTTAACCAAATATTCATAAATCTATTTTATGATAAACATCTACGTGACCGGGATTTGGTTAATTGGGGTCCTACAATGGGGATTGTATTTTATTTTCGAAAAATAAAGCTAACCTAATAACTGATAAAGGCGGTGTCGAAAACATTTTCTCTTAATAACTTGATAATGAACTATTGAAAGTGTATACTCAAAAAAGTCCGCATGTCGTTTTGCATTTAATATTACAATTAGTTTAGTGTTACAAGGTCATTTATTTTTAAAGTCATTATCTGTCATTACATCATTTTCAATTTAGCGATATCATTCGAGCTATTGTTATCACAGGTAGACAATTACTTTATATAACAATTAAAAACTGATTCTAATCTAATGATTCTGTATTTTTAAAAGATAATTTCACCTGCTAATTTATGGAATTTGAATTTGTGATCATTGAACTTTCCTTGATATGCGATGAATATATCGACCGTCCACTTCATTAGTAGGGCATCTCAGATCTAAATCTAAATTTCAGTTGAGTATGCAATGGGCCTGTGTCCCCATTTTTTAGTGGTAGATTTTTCAATTGTTGATTGAAATTGATGTTAATAAATGTGTATTGGCGTGTCTATTTTATTAAATATCTAAATATTGAAGGAGATATAGCAATTAAAAGTTTGAATTGTAGTTTTAGCGCTAGGAACGGTCGACCCTATTTGTATGACGTGAAATGCATTTTAACGTCAGTTATTTGTTGAGTAGGTCAGTGCTGTGGTAATGTTTTGTAGCCGTTGGTAGTCAAATAATCAAGTTATGTCAAAGAATAATAAGTTTTTATTTTATTTAACCCTGCTAAGGCAGACATAATATTGGAATTTGAGTGTTCTTTCAAATAGCTGTAAATATTATTTGATACTTTGATATATAAATACATATGACAGAGATTTATGAGCTGTAAGGTTGGTAACCTTACACAAGGATTGTGATGTCACATGCACTTGGAATGTGTACAACGTTGAATCCCTTTAATAATTAAAGAGACAAAATGACTTTTTTAATTGTTAATATCTCCTAACATATAAGGAGTTATTCAAAAATAATTGAACATTTGAGGTTTTAGTAACCCACTTTATCAATATATGGTACACTTTTATAAAAATTAAGACATAGGACACAAGCCCATTATAGTTCGCATTACCTTAATGTTCATTTGTATTCCGACAGATGGAATGGTTTCGCCATTTGTAGCCGATAAAATAGACATTTCATATGAACGACTGTAGAAAACAGAACTGTAAATGAACTTTTTTATGACAAAAAAGTCATGCGCATCTTCAATATGACGGCGAAGTGATTACAAAATGTTTATTAGGTATTCATGTAAATTATGATGTACCCGCTCAGTTGAGATGCCTGTAGCCTCAACCACCTCACGCACTTTCATTCTCCGATCGTACAAAATCATTCCATGGATTTTATCGACTATTTCTGACGTGACGATCTCTTTTGGGCTACTTGAAATTTTGCCGTAACTTATGCTGGTACGACAACAACGACACACAGTAAACCTCTTCTTTACCACTGAAATTGATAGTACAGAGTCGCATGGCTTTTTACGTAAAAAATAATGCTTAATCAGCACACAAAATTAAGTTTTTTTCAGTAATCAATATTTGACTATAGTCTATTAATGGAGGGCAGTTGACGGGAGCAGTGCTGCTTTTAAAATTACAGCGCGGGAAATTCGAAAAGTCACTCACTTATCAAACTGCCATCTTATCTATATCTTGTTTACAACTATTATAATCCCTCAAAGAGTAAGACGGTCATTGGTTGTAGTTCAATACTCAGATAACTCATAAATGCAACCAGACCAAATTACAACGATAAACTTATCTAGTACAGTTGAATTGTTTGTTACTCGAATATTATTTTCGTCGTTATCTCAAAACTCAATATTCGTAGATGTCTAACCAAGGAAGTAAATTATTTATATAATATGAGTCATACTGTTCAACAAATAAAGGTTAATAATGGTAAAATTTAAAAGCAATTGATTTACAATTATGTGATATTACCGTAGTTCAAATATTTGAAAAGAATAACAAATGAATCATCGTGAGTTAGTCATAAAATAAGTAAATGCCTATGAGGTCTTTAAACTTTCGATAATAAGTTAAGTAAGTATGCTATATATTTCATTACGGCCTTAATAGGTGATGCACTCTATACACATCTCGCGTTATCTCAAATTCCCACCACATGCAAATTTTTTCTGAAACTTCTGATTGCACTGAACGAACTAATTGACCCGGCACCCGGCGCTCGGCAACCAGTGGGGGCTGAACACTGCACCGACTTAGAGTTCAGTTGTTCGGAAGTTGGGTAGTTCGAATATCCAAGTTTTTTTATTTTCATTAGTTTATTATTGCAAATACAAGATGGTTAAAACTATTATTATAAATATTATTGAATATTGTAAATTTAGGTTTAATTTTATTTTACCACATTTGTAAAAATTAATTTTAAAAAAAGTGTGTTAAATTGAAGTGCATCATTTCATCTTATTTATTATTATTATTATTTAAACATTTTTCGGCTAAATTGTTTGTGGTTTAATTGGTTTTAAAAAGTTTGTGTTTTCTTTGCTAAGGGGTAATTATACAAATATATTTATGTATATTTATATTATTATTTATATTATATTATTATTAGAATTATTACATAAATTTAAATATATATAATAAATAATACAATTTTACTTAAGTCTTATCAAATATTAAATTGGGCCGCTTGGGCTCATAAAGCCTTTTATTTACCTCCGTCAAGGTGTTTGTTTGTTAAGGTGCATACACACTTTAAGAGGTTGACAACGCATTTGAGTGCTATAATTTTCAATATACACAAGTCACACCAATTTTCTGTTATTTTGCTATCCCCCCTCCCCACTCTTGATCAAACTTTTCAATTAATAAAACTATTTGTTAATTTATAGTATTACATTTCAAGTTTTTCTTATAAATGATGATGTTTTTTTTAATCTCACTTTTATATTGCATGTGACGTCACAAATCTTCTGACCCCCTCCTCTCCCCTCTCATTATCACATCTTATCATAATTTGTGATGCAACTCCCCCATCACCCTTTGCGTATAACGTAATTTATGGATGGCCCCCACATTATAAAAGGGGGTTTCTAAATTCTCTATTTATAATATATATATTTTTAACATTTACAGAGTTTAGAATTTACATTTTCAAAGGTTCTTGTAGATTACTTTTATTTACATTATTTTTATGTTAATGTACATATTATTAAACCTTTCCCTTCCTTTTTGTGTGTTTTCAACGTGTACTGCTTTTATGCGGTATCTTGGGTATATTTAGCCATTTCCATTTATAGTGAAAGGAAATCTAATAAAAAAAAAGTGCGTTATTTTTGTATCGGTCAATATTTTTACTTGTTAATAATTTCAATTATTAAAACCTTTACAAGCCAAAAATCGACGGTCTGATCAAGAAATTAGTAAGAACTCAAAAAATAAGAAATTATATACCTCTCTCGTTTCATCTCATATTACATATACATAAGTGCTTCTCACTTACTCATACATATCTATTAAAACTACCATTAAAATTACATAAAAAGCAAAATAGTTTTCTTTACTAATTAGTGGTACGTCTTAGTACGCCACCCGCAATGAACGACACCTACTGCATATTAGGGATGTAACGAATTTTTGATTTCTTACATTCGCGAAAGCGAATTTTCAAATCCAACATTCTCAAATGCGAATGCGAATATCGTCTTTTTAAATATAGCGCCAAATTTTGGCATCAAAACTTTTATTCCTGACGTTTAATATTGCTTTACTCCAATTTAATTTCTAAATGCTTTACTTAGTATATAATAGTATAATATAAATCAAATCATGTGTGTCCTCAATAAAGATATCATTTAAAGTAGTTTAGTGTAATTTAAAATTCGGTAATTTACTTAGCTCCACTGTGTATTTAAAAAGTTAAAAGTTTATTTTGGTTATTTTATGTTGCAAGTTCAAGTTGTAACTATAATAAGAATATTGTAAACAGAATCAGTTACTTATTTTATAAATTATTTTCACTTGCGTTGCCAAATACATTCGCAAAAAATTACTACATATATGTATATAAATTGTGAGCGATATTCCTTGTCTCTGGCACACGGTTTTTTCTTAAAATCAGTCACCAGATGTCATTCAAATTCGGTAGCATGTGCAATACTGCTAAATAGATCTACAGTAAGGGATTAAAAATTGAACCAATCAGGGGCCAGGATTTCGGGATATACCTGCATACAAAACAAACAAATACCTTGACGGGACTGAACACTGCCTACCTGGCTAGCTGAGCTATCTTATCTTGATCATTAAGTAGCATATCTTTTAACAGTAAGTCCAGGTGAATACAAGTATAACAATTCAGTTTACTATTGACTCCGGTCAGTTAACAACACCTGTTTGATATTTTTTGTTGAATTCTTCGTTTTAATAACGAAATTTTAGATTTTTTTAATTTTTAACTTAAAATGGAAAAAATTGCTCTAAACGTTGATATTTACGATTTGGTTACCCACAGTGAGTAAAGCAGAGACTAAATGAAAAACGGTGGAAAATAAAACGGATTTATTTTTTTTAAATTAATGTGAAAATATTGAAAATGATGAACTACAGCACTATGGCCGTAATTGGTAAGTCTACATTTATTTTAATTCGTAAAATATATCTTAATTGCTCCCTTTTACTTATTACTGAGTAGTAGTTTTTATTTTATTGTTCAATATGTAGTTTTATAGAAATTAGAACATGGTTAATATATCAGATTTCATTCATATGCCAAATTTAGAGGGACGATAAAAATAGTTAAAATACATGCTGTCTCAAAAGTTTAGTTTTTATGACCTAGGGTTCATAATTTCCTTTCTAGAAGTGATTAAAAATAGCCAATTTTCATATATATTATAAATTTGAACTATGGAAAAATGGTGACACGGATTTCAAAAACCACTATATAAAAAATCTATTAAAATATAAAAATATCTCTTTTAAAACTATTAAACACAAGGATGCCTATTTTCGATAATAACTAAATAAAACCAGTAAAAAACAGAGTAAATGCAAATTTATTATTACTTTTTATAAATATTCAATATGAATTGAAGTTTATATAAATTTGACATCAATTATAAGTAATTATTATAAAATTTGAAATTGAAAAATTCGTTTTCAAATGTACTGTCTCAATATTTCTTCGTCCCTCATATATTTCGCATTTCGTATTACCGAGCTCGTGATTTTTACATTTGCGGTACATCCAGATGTTCCACTTACCTTATGGCGTTTTCTTTTCATAAAAATGTTGCTCTCTTTGTCGCACTTCTTTTTTTATTTTTTTTTTTATTTTTTAAAATTTGAGGCGATTTCAATGACAAGGTCATATTTGCCTAAAGTTAATTTTCTTTAATCAATTTTGGTTTATTTTGTAAGGAATTCGAGCACTTTTTTAATTTCTTCCGGATTCTCTACACTTCTTTTTGATCTGACGTTAAACCAAATGTTATTTTTATCAATGAAACACGATAATATTCACAATGTCTTAGGGTTCGACTCCCGGACCAGAGTTATATTTTCTGTGTTTGTTTGTTATCAAGTTATATTGATTTTATACATAAATAATCACTTATTTGGCAGCATTGTAGTCCATAGTAGGAAGTAGGAACATAGTAGGTAGCCGTCGGTGATAAGAGTCAGCATCGGAAATAAATTAAATTAAAAAAACTGGAGCACAAAGTACCTTTACGTATGTTAATAACAAAAAGTGCAAAACGAGTGCAACATTTTTTCATGGATATAAAATGATGACTAAAATTCACTATTCATTGATGATAGAAAACCTAGTTCCTTTCCATAGTCACTTTTCAAATTCCTAATTATTTAATTTTAGTCAGTTAAATTTGATACTTGTCAATAACACAGAACATTTATTTTCAAGTTTGTTCACGTCTAACGTATTACTCGTATACAAATAACACATTATGTTATTCAGTTCTTATCTATTCAGTTATAAAGTATAAAGGTACCTTTATGAAACAAAGGAATTAAAACTAATATGACATATTATATTAATATTATCCTTATGAATAACTTTGTAGATATCATAACCTCAAAAAAAAAACAATCGACACGTGTCTAGATGACGCGTAGATGTGTAAGCAGTTATTTATATTTGTAATTCACCGGACACAACCGCAATTCGCAATGTCCAATTTAAAGTAAACAAATTATCAATAAGAGTTCCCATAACAACTTGCAGATACCAGTAATAATGAACCAAGATGCTACATAAATCAAAAACAATAGCTGGTATCTGACATGTCAAGGCAACTCGTAGTAATGGAATAGTTAGGTTGAACCAATCAAATCACGACTGACAATGTATGGAAACAAAATAACAATCTTACGTATAAAAAACTTACTGCATTTGTTTCTCATTTTAAATCGAGCTCACATTTCTTGTATAAAAACTATTAAATAAGACAGTCACTGTCAGCCAGTTTTATTTATATTATGCATACATTTGGCAACAGTTAAAATATTAGTTATATTTTCATTAAAATACTCATTCAATCTGGCAACACCGCAGAGGTAATAATAATAAACTTTTTTATTTACAAATGAAAACAAAAAGCTCGTAAATAAATCACAAAATCTCAAAACTCGTTCATAATCCATAATAATTTATTATTATTATTAAGTTTCTCGGGCTTCCTAGGCACGTAGCCTTTTATCGCCTCTAATATTGTTCTGCTTCTTCTTATACTTTATATCCAGACAACAAGAATGATCTATTCATGGCTACTGCTGTTATAAATTTCGGTTACTCAGTCAAAAAGGCGGTTTTAACATACAAATTTGGAGTCCATTTCTTGCCATAAAAGTGATATCTTTTAATTAATATATTTTTTCTTAATATCTAAGCTTAATATCTTAATATCATAATATTTAAGCTTAATATCTTTGTTTTCTTAACGTATATAGAATGTAATAGCTGAATTGGGCAATTTATTATATATGGGGAATTTATTATTAAAATATAAGCTAATAATAGGTTATTTACAGTTTTTTTTAAACCAAAAATTAACGCTATTTAAAAGTTTCCAAAGAACCCAAAATGAAGTTACGTAGTTTATGGACACCCGAGTTGAAATTTTAGACCTATCCTGATCCTAAAAGGAATCTTTTCATACTAAATACAGTAAAGTAAACCTCGTCTAGTCCTAAACATTATTATATGAGAAGGAAATCATGATCCTATCGTCTTATATATAATTCAAATTTTGTAAACCTTAGTGGTTGACCACTAAGTAATCGAATATGTTTATCGGTATACCACGTCCTTATATAAACATTTTATGAGTTAAGGCGACGGCTGATTCTGCATCTGCATAGGTTGATTCTGCTTTTATACTCTGTTATTTAACAGCGATGGCAATCTAAGTAGTAAAGAGGGAGACTTAGTTTATATAAATTCTGAAATTAGTTATGGTTTATAACCTAATTGCCTAACTTATTGATAAAAACATATACAGTTAATGACCAAAAGTATTGCCAGAGGTAAGGATTATGATTACTTTTATTCTGTGGCTTATTAAAAATCATTAATATACTTCTGGCAATACAATCAGGGAATTGGATTGTGAATTAATTTTTAGGGGTCAATTTTTTAATTCTTTACTGAAATATTGGTTAATAAACGTATATTGGCGTTTTCATTTTATTAAATATCTTAGAATTGACGGATACGTATTTATTTAAACTTTGAATTTTGTTTTACTGCGTAATATTCTGGTTGTTATCTTAATAGTTGATGACGTCACGAACTGAATAGAATATAATAAGTAATGTTATTTATTTTTCCTTTTATATCACGACATTATATTGAAACATTATGTGTTGACGGAGCAGCAGCTATAGCTTTGACGTCTAATTTCTTTTACACTTCCCTTGTTTGACAGTTATTGTAAAGGTTGGCAAATGGTAGTAGGAAGACTGAAGTCATTTTTTGTAAATTTTTACCACTTTTAATTATTAAACGAAAAAAATGACTATTTCAATCATTAATAACTTCTGTAATATTACGAATTGAATAAAAGTAATTGGATATTTGAGGTTTTGATAGGCAACTTTATCAATGTGGTGCAGCTGTATATAAATTCAGTTATGGTTCACAACCAAATTGAGCTACAGTAAGGCCGTCCGCACATGCGTCGACTGATTGCAAACCTTAGCCCCGAACCGACTGAGAATGCAACTGTGTTGTTAGTGAGGCAACGCACGTGTATACGAGTGAGAGTACACACACGGCACGAACGAAACTAAACTGATTTGATATTTCTTTTGAGCACGTTTTGAGCAATTATGTTTCTTGGTCACAGGGCAATTACATTGCATGCTTTTGATGGTGACATCATGAGCAGAGATGTGCACAAATGCTATTCAAAAGTATTTAAATACATACATACACACCTCATAATACGACATAACAAAATCCCCTATTATGCTACTGTTAAAAATTCTATAGAGTCACGAAACACGGCTCGACATTCGTTGAAAACATCGTTGCGCGGCTAGTTTGTAATCAGTCAGTCGCCCCGTGTGCAGATGGCCTAACTGAATCTTGTATCATTTCCGTAAAAAGTTAATATTTAAAACAAGTTTTTAGAACCACTGCATGTAATGGCCATGTGACTGGTTTTAAATACCTTTAATACTCCCGGCTGAGCGTCTCCTGATAGTACTGCGCACATTGTCATTGCCGCAGTGTTTATAAGATGTTAGTTATGTAAAGTAAGTCCAACAGACAACAGTGAGTTAACTACAAAACTTAAGGCAGTGGGTTTTGCAACAACAACAACAACAAAGCTAAAGACACTTAACAGTTTAAAACAAAACAATTCGTGAGTTTGTTCGTTGAATATTATATAAATAATATACAATAGATTTAGGGGTTCTTCATTCTAAGTTTAATAATTCTTACTACAATAGTAATGTTCATTCAAGAATACAGTGTTCTATTCAGGCTCGGGGCGCAAAAAATACGCATTACTGTATTGTGAATGGACTTGTGTCCTCATTTTTTAGTGGTCGATTTTTCAATTGTTGATTGAAATTGATGTTAATAAATGTGTATTGGCGTGTCTATTTTAAATAATATCTAAATATTGACGGAGATATAGCAATTAAAAGTTTGAATTGTAGTTTTAACGCTAGAAATGGTCGGCCATATTTGTATGACGTGAAATGCATTTTAACGTCAGTTATTTCTTAAGTAGGTCAGTGCTATGGCAATGTTTTGTAGCTGTTGGTAATCAAATAATCAAGTCAAATCAAAGAATAATAGGTTTTTATATTATTTAACCCTGCTAAGGCAGACATAATATTGAAATTTGATTGTTCCTTGAAATAGCTGTAAATAAAATTTGATATTTTGATATATAAATACATATAGCAGAGATTTATGATATGTAAGGTTGGTAACCTTACACAAGGATTGTGATGTCACATGCACTTGGAATGTGTACAACGTTGAATCCCTTTAATAATTAAAGAGACAAAATGACTTTTTTAATTGTTAATATCTCTTAACATATAAGGAGTTATTAAAAAATAATTGAACAATTGAGGTTCTAGTAACCCACTTTATCAATATATAGTACACTTTTATAGAAATTAAGACATAGGACGCAAGCCCATTTCGTTGTATATTCCCCTAAACACAAAATGCGTATATTATTTTAAATACTTCAAAAACTTCACTTTAACGAAACCTAGTAATATTTTATTTAAAAATAAATTAAATTTTTGTTTAAAATGAGTTGTTATTATGGTTCTAAAAGTACAGAAGGTCTTTTTATGGCTTTTGTATACCTTAAAGAGGTCCCTTTGAGAATCTATAATTATAAGAAGAGTCTTTCTTATGTTGATATTTTTTTTACGTAAAAGGATAATTAAATCACAAGCACATTTATAATAATTGTGTTAACCGGTTATTAGATGAAGTAATAAATAAGAGGCTGCATCTAACAGTGAATCTATTTATCTAGCGAATGACGAAACTGACGTATCAAATGGCACGACTATATCTGTCCTTTTCTGACCTTAGGAATCCGAAGAGGACCGACAGAGAAGCAAAGATATGCACGTATGCGGTTCCAAAGTGACTCTAGCCGTAAAGTTATTTGAGATTTACATATATCCTTATTTCATAACTTTTTGACTGACGTCCGTTAACAACTGACGCTTTTTCAAAGGTCTATATTTTCTAAATTAAGCTACTTATGCCCGGTCCAAGGTACAGGATTATTCATTAAAATAATTAAAGCTCATTATTTAAGGTCTTCTGATAGTTCAAGGGGGAGGTTCACTTACATAACCTAGTTTAGACAATATAGGCTTTTGAAAAAATGTCATCATTTCCTATACGCTATCTATTTTTAAGGCTTTATTTGAAGCCTTCTTCTTATCGCACGAGATCAGTCTGGTGATTGCTACATATCATTTACGAAACAAATTCACATTTGTTTGTTATTAAGATTTATATATAGCCTTGAGCAAATATAATATTGTCTGGCTTAACGCGAGAGTAAATAAACCGTTGTTTACACAATTTATAATTATTTAAAAATAACGATATAAATAGTTTTGAAATCAGATCGATATCAAAGTAAAAGGTAAAAGCATCGGCATTGCTGATAAAGACAAATTGATTACAGACTGCATATGGTGCGATACCGCTGACAGTTATCAATCCAGATCATAAGAAAACAATGTTCAGCTCTGACAGCGATGTATGCATATGGATAAACACTTGAAATATATTATAAAGTGCATTTCTTGATTTAATTGTGTTTATTATAATCGCGTGCGATAACATCTTTGTAATGCATTTCCTATGACATAATGATAAGATGGGTTGTTTATTACCTAAGCTATTAACCATACGAACTACGTTTCTTTTATGAATTAATAATGAATTCATATTTAAGTCAACTTCGTTTTATGAATTCATTATGAACTACATATAACTTCAACTATTTCAAAACTGATATTGTATTTCATTGAGCACTCACTATGAATTCTATTTGTAATATTACGGTTCCACTATAGGGCAGTACCGCATTAGCTATATAGAAGAATAGCAAATACTACGGGCCGCACGTCTAGACAGAAAATGGTCAGCATGTACAAATTTCCTTTAAATATTTTTCTTCAGATCTAGGATTAGAACAACACAGATCCTAATTATTCCTAATTACTTTTAAAACTTATATTAATCTTTGGCATTTGCTTTATTTAAAAAAAACTTTAAGCCACAGTAAAAACTGTTTCTTTTTTCTTAAAATAATCAAAAAGTAAGTGTATTACATTACGAAAATACCACGCGATTCTGAGATATTTTGTGAGTATAAATTGTAAGAGTAATGCAGTAAATATAATGAAATTACAATGCTGCAACACCTTATTAACCATAGCGCAGGTGGCATACTCCGACAGACCCTTTGAAAAATATCGTTGAAGATAATTCGGTTGTGAACTATAACTGAATGTTAACAAAACTGTTTTCAAAACTGTTTCTCTGGTCTGAAACCTGCATTAGGAGATGCAAAATTTAACGTCTCTGCGATATCAACTCATCAAGTTTCGGCAACCCTTCAAGTTTTATATAATACCGTGGTATAAAACGAAAAATAAATAAGATTCCTTCTCGATATCTTGACGTCAACAACTACTAGGATAACAACCTGAATATTACGCAGTAAAACAAAAATCAAACTTTAACTAAATACATATCAGTCAATTTTTTTAAATTTAATAAAATGAAAACGCCTATATACATTAATTATTTATAAACAGTCATAAATTATTTTAGTAGTGCCATCTGTTGTGCGGAATATATTCTAAAACATGAACAATTTAAACACTTTTTCAATATGAATTTTATAAAATCTCTACTTTATTTTTTAACAGCAGTAAAACTAGCAAAGACCTTTTTGTACTTAAAAAAGAACCCGTATCTGCGTTTGCGTGATATGGTATGTGTTTTCACGTTTTGATTTAAGGCTAGATTAAGGTTTGAACAATGTACACAGCACACACGAGGTGCGTGGTTGATAACAATGTATATATAGGCAGGGAGCCGTGTGCGCTAAGCATTACCTTATCATTTACCGACACTAAACCGAAAATGTTCGAGTTGATGTACGGATACCGAATGTTTTCCTTACGAGCACGCACGAACATTCGGATTCGAACACGCATATGTGGTCTGGGCATTAGCGTCTTTATCAATCCCTCATCATTAAATATTTATCTTTGATTTTCAGACATCCCAATCCCTATACCATACGCAGATCTGGAACCTACCGAAACTACCCCACTCTTGGGGACGCATTTTACCCCAAAATCGGAACCAATCAGATGTAGAGGACACATCCTGATCCTGTGTGCACTAGGATTAATCCTTGTTGGAGGGATTGCCATAGCAACTTACCTGCTATTTACTGAAGGTAAGATGTCATATCTATCATAACGATTAAACGATCTTTTAGCGGTATTCAAGATTAACATTTAGATAAATCTGTACAGGTGTTGATAAGAAATAAGACACGTTATTTTGATAAAGTATAATTAGTAAATGGGAAGTCAACGGTTTTTCTACAGATTGCTCTTAGATACCAAACAATTGTTTGTAACAGTTTTTTTGATGTTATCAATTTTTAGGTTAGGATTTTAGACATTAACATATTATATGTAATAGAGAGTACATATAGTAGGCATTGCCATTAATCATTATTATTATATGAACATAAATATTGTAGGGTATAGTAAACACACTTTACGTCCTAAAGAACATTCTACAATATACTCTCCAAACTAACATTCTCCAAATTCCACAAAGACGTCACATTACTAGTCAGCTGTAGTCAGATGTCAAAAGTCAGACTACAGTGTCGTTCCTAACTTATTATAAAAAAATATTTGTCTTTCAATTTGCTACACATTTGCGTTACAAAACATCAAAACTCCTCAGGAACTGGTCTGGTTATTAAACAAATAAACAGGTTTAATAATGTAATAAAATTAATAATGTCTCTGTCAGTTAAAAGTTAATACATTGCTGTCTTATTTGTGCCCAAACTAAACCAAAAATGTCTTAAGACATTTATTTAAGTCTTGGACTGTGTTGTGTAAAAATATTGAATAGATAACATTGTTTGTCAATAACTAAGTTTAGCAAATAATGTATTAGCTGTAAAATATATCTGTGAATACCAATAAAGCAAATTTAATTAATTAACCTAAAAATTCAATAGATAATTCTTTTGTTTTATTATACTCGAACTCGTGTATGTAATAAACAAAGAATTGTTCTATTGTTAGCAGTTTAATAATTATTTTTTAAAAATGACTGTGGTCTGATAATGGCAGCAAACAATTATTAAAAATACAATATTACAAAGTAGGAGATTATCTAGGTTGATCGCACACTAAAAACAAATTGTCTTTAAGTGACTGACTAAGGATAAGTTTGGGTTCCTGACCTAATTGAAATTTAAAACTAAGCTCCTTGTGAACATAGCCAACAGATTTTTACAGTAAAAATAATTGAACAAAAACATTGCATATTATTTGTAGAGCGTGTGTTCGAAGTGATGTAACTTAGTTTGCAGTCGGTCCAGGCGCTACAATCGTTTTTAATACACATTAATTTGATGTCGAGGCGATAGCTAGATATTCTTATACGAGTCTGACAGAGATTTCATTAATCATTTCCAGGACAACAATGGTCAGTCATCACTTCATTCGACATGGTAAATCGTAAGGGTTGGCGCGCAATTGAATTTGAGCCCAGATTAACCAGCAGCAATGTCCCTCCGTCGATTCGAAAATATGTGATAATGACGCATACGGAAGGGGAAACTTGCAATGTCAAATCTGAATGTAAAACACTTGTTCGAGAGCTACAGGTGAGACAACACACTCTATATATATCTCTCTCCCTTTCTTTCAAATATATGCAATGACTTAAACGAAACTGTCAACAAAACATCTCGTGCAAAAAGCGTGATAAGAAGTAATCGCCTTATCTAGATGATTTCGTTGATAAGAAGAATACAATACATCTTTTCTTTTTTCCCTTTGTATGTTGAAAATGATATTGATGAGTCATTAAATCATGGTGCAATATTGATGTTTTTCCACGAAATGACAAGCAGGGCATATGCACCAACCGACCTAGATATAAATATTTCCAGAATAAAGTCGTCTGATTTATTTATATTGTACTGGATATTTAAATTAGATTTTTTTTGCAGTCGGCACGTATGAACAAGACCATAAATGACCTTCAGTATAACTTCTTGATCGGCGGGGACGGCCATATTTACGAGGGACTGGGATGGGAAGCTGAGGATGGGCTAAACCACGGCCTCAAAGACAAGTCACTAAGTGTTGCATTAATTGGTTAGTATAAGATTAAATGTGCACTTGTTGCCTTCGTTTTGCACCTATTTTTAATCTGACGGACGTTATTTTTGTAACCATCTTAATGGGTTATATTACATACAGCTATTAGTCCCAAAGAAAGCGATTTTTTCAAAAAAAAATTATGAGAAGACTATTAATTGTATTAATGAAAAAATTTGTAGACATGTTATAGTAACTTTTAACTGTATTTATTGCCAAAATATTAATTTGGAAGTTACTATAGCTGATCTCCAGGAGCTCCTCTCAGAATAGGCATCTTGCGGTGACCACAATATCTTTGGACGGGATCATTTAAAATGAAAAAACCAAACGGATTTTGTTAAAGTAATGTATAATCTAGAAATTAATCGAAGGATTAGGCAAAACAATTTTTTTTGACAAAATGGTGGCTTCACAAAAAAAAAAATCAATTTTTGACCAAATTTTTGGCCTTAAATTGTTTATGTAAAAAAAAAATTATCGGTGAGATAAAACCTTCGATTAATTTCTAAAAAATATACTAAAGAAGCTTGTGTTAAAATTTGAGACTGATCGGTTCAGCCGCTTCCGAGTAATCTTGGTCACCGTTTTTGAAAACACCATTTTGAGAAAAACGCTATTAAAGTTTCAAAATAAAATATTTTTTTTTTGAAAATATTAACTGTATATAATCCCTTAACTCAAGTTCTTTACGAACTCAATATAAATTCAAATTCACTCAATGTACATTTCTGTTCACTAAAATTTAACGAGAGAATCGTTCTTCCAGGTAACTTCACAAAAGCACCTCCGCCAGAAAGTCAACTCAACGGCGCAAAGGCACTGATCATCGAATCAATTCGAAGGAGGAAGTTACACCCCCATTTTATATTGATAGGGGAAACTCAAATTAACGGAACAAAGTCAACAGACGACTCACTGTTGAAAGAAATTCAAAATTGGGATCACTGGAAACCTTGCTTCAAAAATTGTTAACTAAATTTTTTTTTAATTTATACCATTTTAGGTTTAATTTTTAAAATAAGTGTACATATATTTTTTTTTACAAAATTTTAACTTTTTATTATAATTAATTTCTATTTTAAATAATAACAATATTCAGTGTGACCAACAAATTCGGCAAACAATTGTTTTGTATTTTTTCATAATAAATTTTCTGTAAAATTATAAATATTTCATTTTATTTATTTACAATTAACCATTTTTATTTTAAAACATTAAAAAAATAATTAAATATAAAGAATTAACTTAACACAATTCAGTACTTTAATCCACCTCCAATTTTCTGAAGCTCCCAGCGAGTGAAGCTCCAAATTCTTCGTTGTTGTTATTATCACTTCGTTTGTTTAATATTTGGCGGTCACTAAGCAGGGTTATTTGATCCAGTGCCATTAATTTCTCACGTTTTGCAGATAGCTCCATTTTCCATAAAGAAATCATTTCCGCCATTGGGATTGTGCCTCCCATTTCAGCTGGGAGTACGGACTTGTCTATTGTCTTGTGTAAATCTCCTGTAGTTGAATGTAGCTAAAAATAATAGAAATTATTAAAAGAGCTCCTTCAATTTCTAAAATACTACAAGTATAACTTCTCTGTTATAAATTGCTCTTTACATTTGATGAATACAAAAGCAATGACAAAAAATCAATGGCTTGGTGCTAAACGAGCCAATGTCAAACTTATACATTTAGGACGGAGATGAAAATTTAAATGAAATACAAAGCCCAAATTTCAAATTTCTGTTTTTCCTAGTTCAAGAAAAAATAAATTTGAGCAACCATTTAAGCGCACAGTTTATAGCTGCATTCAGGGCAGTGGCGTGCTATTATGCAAAGTGCAGTAGTATAACCAGTTAAATTATGACATTTTAAAACAGCCCAATGGTCTTTGTCCTCATTTTTTAGTTGTCGATTTTTCAATTGTTGATTGAAATTGATGTTAATAAATGTGTATTGGCGTATCTATTTTATTAAATATCTAAACGTTAACGGAGATATAGCAATTAAAAGTTTTAATTATAGTTTTAGCGCTAGAGATGTCAGCCATATTTGTATGACGTAAAATGCACTTTAACATCAGTTATTTGTTGAGTAGGTCAGTGTTGTGGTAATGTTTTATAGCTGTTGGTAGTCGAAATAATCAAGTCAAGGCAAAGAATAATAAGTTTTTATTTTATTTAACTCTGTTACGGTAGACATAATATTGAAATTTTATTGTTCATTGAAATAGCTGTAAATAATATTATGAGCTGTAAGGTTGGTAACCTGTAAACTTGTCAGAGTTATGTAAAGAATATATCTCTTTTATGCTCTGTTGTATGTAGTGGACGTGAGATCACATGTCTTGGAATGTTCTACAACGTTGAATCCCTTTAGTAATTAAAGAGACAAAATGACTTTTTTAATTGTTAATATATCCTAACATATAAGGAGTTATTACAAAATAATTGAACATTTGAGGTTCTAGTAACAGACTTCTAGTACACTTTTATAGAAATTAATACATAGGATACAAGCCCATTATGACATTTTAAAACAACCCAATTTTAACTTAAAACAAACATCTAGCACAGAAACAAACCATTTGGAATATTTCTACAGAGTTCTCTATAACCATTCATTACCTATATGAGAAATAATCTTGTATTGTTGAGAGTTGAATAATTCAAACTAAAATTAATTAAATATTAGTTACACTTACCACAACTCGTTCCTTCATTTTGTTACTTAGTCGAGTTAAAGAAAAATCTAAAGCAAATTTCACTGGAGTTGGTAGATTAATCAAATGAATTACTTTATGTCTCATTGGTAGAGATTGCTGTAAAATAATTGCATGTCAAATATATTAATACATACATTACGTAGCGGTGTGATTAATATATTTGAACTAACCTCTCCCCACTTGACAATTCGTGCGAATTCAGATGGAGACCAGCAGGTGATATGAGCAGTTGACATTCCATGTAAATCCGCCACGTGTGTCACCCCCAGGACCTGGTTTTCTGGATCATCAAGTAGCGTTTCATATGTAATGAAGTGAGACTTTATCATATCATTGCTTGTGTATTTGTAAGGATCAAATCTTCCTAAAATACATAGAATAGAACCGAATAAGATTAATTAACAAATGTAACAATTGTTGCCGAAAATCCAGGGGCCTATAAACCCAGTTTAGAAGATAGATAATTATAACAGGCTACTAGTAATATTACCAGGTAGTGTTAGAATAACTCTGCGTCCGTGTTTGTCTCGAATTGGTGATGGAAATATATATCTGAAAATGAATAACATTTATAGTTAGGACCCGTAAATTTGGTTTAAGAACTGGTTTGAAGTGCTATTGTTTCTGAATTTTGTAAACCCATAATACATAAGACACTTAAATAGTTCCAGTTGCAATTTATAATGATCTATGTATCTGGAAAACTACTGACAAATGAAATTTAGAAAATGATGCAATTATTTTTCCTATATTACTCAGAATCAATGCTGTAAACCATGGGGCACTTGCGCTGGCACAGTAAACATTTTGGAGTCACTTTGCCATCATATTGAATATGCGTATGATATTTTTGTCATAAAAGAGATCATTTACAGTTCGGTTTCTCACAGTCGTTCATATGAAATGTCTATTTTATCGGCTACAAATGGCGAAACCAATTCCATCTGTCGGAATACAAATAAAGATAAAGTTGATGCGAACTATAATTAAAGTGCAATAGTGATAGAAACGTCACAAAACAGGATACTTCACCAAATTGTTTACTGGGGGCAATACTTTCTAATATGTTTGACCAGACAATTGGGTTGTGACTCATTTTTTAGGGTACGATTTTTCAATTCTATATTGAAATATGGGTTAATAAACCTATATTGGAGTTTTTAATTTATTAAATATTCAAAAATTGACAGATATACTCGTATAACTATTTCAAGTTTGAATTTTGTTTTACTGCGTAATATTCTGATTTTTATTCTAGTAATTCATGTCGTCAAGCACTAAAAGAATAAAATAAGCAAGGTTATTTATTTTTTGTTTTATATCACGACATTATATTGAAACATCATGGGTCGACTCAACAGCTACTATAGCTTTGATGTTTCATACTATCATATATCTCTTTTTCACTTCTCTTGTTTAACTGTGATGGTACAGGTAGGCAAATGGTAATGAGGAAGAAGGTGAGGAAGCAATGACGACTTAAACTGTAGTCATATTTAGTAATTTTTACCATTTTAATTATTAAAGGGAAAAGAATGACTATTTCAATAGTTAATAACTTCTATAATATTGCGAATTGAATAAAAATAATTGAATATTTGAGGTTTTGTTAGGTAACTTTATCAGCAGTTTTATATGAATTCAGGTAATGGTTCTCAACCCAATTGATTTATCGTCGATGAATTAAGGAAGGTTATTTAAAATAGGGCGGAATCTAATTGTGACAAGATACAACTGTTAAAAGAAGGTCATATCAGATATAGAGTATCATTTTTGGCTTATCTCTTCCTCTTTTTTTATGCTTGCAACAGACATGAAAAAGTTATATCGGCACTGTTTGTAAATGGTTGTTATTTTTACCATTACATATATGTTATGTAAATGATGCATTTAGACTTAGCCGTACTGCTCAAAACACAACAAATATTTCTATTTGGAGGATGATAATATTTACCCATCAGAAATAAGATCAGCTACAGGAGAAGATAGAAAATCTAAATTATTCATAGACTGCGAGAAAGTCCTCCTCAGGTTCAAATACTTTAAGAGCATTTGTTCGGCCATCGGCGTGCTGAATTTCTTGGCTCTTAGGAACCTCAAGAGAAACTGATCATCAGTGCGACAGTTTTGTATGTCCACGTTCTTCTTGATCCATTCTTTGAACTGCTCCAAGGATTGCTCTCTTGTGCTCTTGTCCTCGCGAAGTTCCTCTCTTGCGATCTTAGCAACGGCGTCGCAGAGGCCTCCTAGTTCGTCACTCGACTTCGATTTCTTTGTGTTTAACCATGATGGTACAGAGATCATAACTTTGGTTGTGGCCATTTTTAATTATCTGTAACAATACATAACAATTTAGTCATATTTCAATAATTTTATTATATTATATCAACCTTCAAGCAAGTTTTTAATTATTGCGGTTGCAAATAATTTTATGCAACGAAAAGTACTTGCACATCGAGGTTGTCTGCAATGTTGGTTTTACTGTGTCATTACTTAATTAGTAACTGCAGGGTTATCAACGTAATAAACAGAGCTATAAAATCTTCTACCAACCTAAAGCGTACAATTTTAATTAAATTAAGTTAAATATATTTTGAAGGATCACTTTTATTTTCAAGTAATGGAGCTGTTGTCCTCATTTCTCATTTATCTCGGTCTTATATTATCTTAATATATATAAATTACGTGTCACTGTGTTGTCCGCTATGGACTCCTAAACTACTTAACCGATTTTAATGAAATTTGTACACCGTGTGCAGTTTGACCCAACTTGAAAGATAGGATACCTTACATCTCAATTTATTTATCTTATTGCTAATTATTTGTCTATTAATTATCTGTATATGACATATGACATCGGGCGACGATGATGGCGACATCTGTTGACTAGATTTTCGAAATCTGTTGACTAGATTGAGTAAATATTCAATAGATGGCGCTACGTTAGGCAGCTAGTTAAATTATATTAATTATTTGGTCATATTTTATAGAAACGGGCTTGTGTCCTTATTTTCTAGTGGTCGATTTTTCAATTGATGTTAATAAATGTATATTGGCGTATTAAATATTTAAATGATGACGGAGATATAGCAATTAATAATTTGAATTGTAGTTTTTGCGGTAAAGATGGTCGGCCATTTGTATGACGTGAAATGCATTGTATACGTCAGTTATTTGTTGATTAGGTCAGTGCTGTGGTAATGTTTTGTATCTGTTGGTAGTCGAAATAATAAAGTCAAGTCAAAGAATAATAAGTTTTTATTTTATTTAATCCTGTTACGGCAAACATAATATTGAAATTTTACTGTTCCTTGATGTAAATAATATTTGATATTTTGATATATAAATACATATAGCAGAGATTTATGAGCTGTAAGGTTGGTAACCTGTAAACTTGTCAGAGTTCTGTCAAGAATATATCTCTTTTACGGTCTGTTGTATAATAGAGAGAGCAACTAGCGGATGTGAGGTCACATGCATTTGAAATTTTGTACAACGTTGAATCCCTTTAATAATTAAAGAGACAAAATGACTTTTTTAATTGTTAATATCTCCTAACATATAAGCAGTTATTAAAAAATAATTGGACATTTGAGGTTCTAGTAGCCCACTTTATCAATGTACACTTTTATAGAAATTAAAACATAGGACACAAGCCCATTAAGACATCGTTCGCAACTCCATTTCGCTCTAAATCAAAACAAGCTGTGACAGGTGACTAATGCGACGCAAAACTGCAAATTAGGAATTCCTCATTAACTAAAACAAATACATTGCTAACTGTCAATTAACAGTAACCTGTTGATGAATTTCACAGATTAGTAGAGTTATGCGGCTGGGGGACGCGGGGACGTGGGGGGTCTGTACCTGTACAATAATTAACCATAATGTTCGCCGTACAGTTACAATGGATTTTCGCGTGTTTGAACTTTCTCCACTTCACTTACAAGTGCACTTACAAACCGGTAAATCAACAATCAGCAAACATTAAACAACGAATCTAACACTTACTTTAATATTTAACAATCTATTTGATTTACAAACGTGTAAACCATATAATTTTGCATGATTTAGTTTGTAACAAGTTTTTAAGCAAATCATATTTTGTAGAGAAATCAAAGTATTAGCGTTTTGGAATTTTCGGTTATTTTGAAAAATGTCTTCAAATTCTTAATTGAAAACAACAACAAAATAGATCTCGTTTAGAATGGTATAATCAGATCCAGTGATGGGGGTGAATGGGGAGAAGATGATTTAAGTAAATGGGTATTGTCAAAGCGGTATAAGAAACACTAAATTCAATACCTTATTAAAAATAAGTAAAGCTACTGTAACTAACTAAAAATAATTTTTAATTAAATCATAGATATTGTATACAATTCACTCTGTCTACTTGAATTCAGTGCCGCATCAGTAAAAATTTGTGGGCTCGCACCAAGAACAGAAATTTTTTAGCTTATAAAATTTCAGTTTAAATATTTTTTGCAGATCTTCGGGATTATAATAATGTTTTTAAAAATATTCACACAAATTGCTGAAATATTCCAGCCCTCCAATAGAAATAGTTAATAGTCCAAAAGACTTAGTACTGTACTAAGACAGAATTTCTTTAGTATTACACACATACGACTAGTGGCTATTTTTCTTTGGTTGGAAACTGTGCTGGAAGGCTTCTTCTGTAGATAAAAGTCACATGGTGTCAACTCAAGCGAATAAGACGGATGGTCTAACACTGGGATGTTATACTTTGCTATAAAAATCTTCGATGGTGAAATTTTTCGGCATCATTATCGCACACACTTTTTGCATGTTGAAATTCTTATGTAAAATTTGCCTTACGCATTTTTTGCCAATTCCTACAGTTGTACCAATCACATAAACAGACGAACCGACGATCAGATTACTGCTTCTTTCAATATTTTTGACCGTTTTTAACGTGCAAAAGCGTCCTATGCGTCTACGTCTTCTCGGCCGTCTTGGAAACTCTAAAACACTTAATTGCACGAGCACGTGACAAACATTCACTGCCGCTTTTAATAAAAGATAAGTTTACAAGCAATTTTTCTTATACACTTTTTTATGACACTTTGTTGCTGTATTAAAACACTTATCATTTTTTCGGCAAAACAAAAACATGGCTCTTATACAAACAAGGGTTACAACAAAAATAAGTCTTATACATTAACAATGGGCTTGTGTCCTTATTTTTTAGTGGTCGATTTTTCAATTGTTGATTGAAATTGATGTTAATAAATGTGTATTGGCGTGTCTATTTTATTAAATATCTAAATGTTGACGGAGATAGGAATTAAAAGTTTGAATTGTAGTTTTAGCGCTAGAAATGGTCGACCATATTTGTATGACGTGAAATGCATTTTAACGTCAGTTATTTGTTGATTAGGTCAGTGCTGTGGTAATGTTTTGTAGCTGTTGGTAGTCAAATAATCAAGTCAAGTCAAAGAATAAAAAGTTTTTATTTTATTTAACCCTGCTACGGCAGACAAAATATTGAAATTTTATTGGTCCTTGAAATAGATGTAAATAATATTTCATATTTTGATATATAAATACATATAGCAGATATTTATGAGCTGTAAAGTTAGTAACCTTACACAAGAATTGTGATGTCACATGCACTTGGAATGTGTACAACGTTAAATCGCTTTAATAATTAAAGAAACAAAATGACTTTTTTAATTGTTAATATCTTTTAACATATAAGGAGTTATTAAAAAATAATTGAACTTGGTAATACTTGCTAGGTCGGGTCATACTGGCTTAATACGAAGCTGCTTGAGTTGTCTTAAAACTTGAATTGTCCTAAAACAATGTCTCGTTAAGACGAACAGAACTTCGATGCTATTTCGTTTGCTTGAGTGATAGTTACTTTGAAATTAAACTGCGTCGTATTTTCATCTTACATATCGTGTAAAATTTTCATTGAAATAAGTAAACAAGAGAACCAACATAGAGGAATGACTGTTCTTTGAACTAGTCGAGTAATTTGCATAATTACATATTATAACTTAAAAACATATACCAGTTGTATTACTTAAATACGAACTACTACAATATTTGCTAATGTTTAATAAACAACGTTGTCGTATGATGATGCAACGAAATGTGTTTCAACTGAATTGCGTCATGGTGTGCATTTACCACAGACATTGCACATGGAAGCGGAATTGTGCTTTGTTTATTGTCTTGACTAATATAATAATGATATTAATTTAAAATTGTATGAAAATATTGCTCTAAAGTGGCGGCCATATCAGTGCCGCATACAACATTCATTTGTTGTCATTGATAAGATGACGTTTTCTAGGGAATAGTGAAACCAAAGCGACATTCATATAGATATATGATATCTTTAAAACATTCTTAAAAAAACTTTTTACATTTTAGAACAAGGTATTGAAAACAATTCAGATCCCAGTATAGTATTTTAAAATTAATATCTGAATTTTTCTTGAAAATGCACATGTTGTAATAATTAATAATTTCAGACAAAAATTCATATATAAAAAATTAATATCCGGTTCTTAATTTTAATACGCATTTGTCTATTAAATTTGTATTAAATTTAAGAAAATTTTTAATAGTGTACTTTTATTATAATGAAATGTTTCCAATGCTATCGCTAAATGCATGATCTTTATAAAATAAAAGATTGATTGGAACTGATGCTTAAAAAACTTAAATAAATAAAATATTCGCTCTATTTTTACATGGTAATAAACATATAAAACTGTCTAAGTGAATATCTAGTACAGACAAAGGATGCCGATGTATATGTTACTTCTGTTCCCACATTTAAACATTTTGGAGTCACTTTGACATCATATTGCAGATGCGTATGATTTTTTTGTCATGAAACATTCAATTTGATTTCACTCATTCAAGGGAATGTCAGTGATATGAACTACAAATGACAAAATCACTCCACCTAACCTCACTACCGTACCAGTATTGAATGAAGTTGCAAATAAACCATTAAAGTGTAAGAGAAATGAATGTGAAATTTTATTTCTACTAAAATAAATATTTTCAAATGTAAAAGAGACAACAACTATATCGCCATTTAAATGTATTGTGTTGGAAAGAGAAAGAATATTCTTATGACAAAATTTAGACCATTTCTTTTTCATAGGTGACATCTATTTGAAATCTGAGTGAAAAAGAATTTCAATTTCTAAACTGGAAGTACACCCAGGTATACCATTGCACCAAAATGTTTACTGGGCTTAGGCGTGTTGCACAACCTCTTGCAAGAAATGTTGGATGTTGCATGTTGGTGTCGCAGTAATGTGGACACGTATAAGATCGTAAATATGGTACACATACGTGTGACTTAAACATGCTACATCCAACATTTGTTGTAAGAAATTGTACAACACGTTCACACTAGTGGACAAAATATTTACAAAAAAAAGTAATAAAACACCATTATTTAACAAGGTCTCTACTAACTCATGATTACCCTTGTTAAACGCAGCTTGACACAGTTTCACATTCAAAACCGTAATTTCTTTAGATGTTCCGACTTCGTATTGTAACATTTTTGTTTCATAAAAATGCTACGTAGAATTTTTTTAAAATAGCATAAGCATAAGGGTTTTATTAGTGTCGCGTGTTTAAGTCGCACTAGTGTGTACGTTAAAAACACAACACATTTAGTACACTCTTGTCTAAATAATGTCAACTTATGAATGAAAATATATAAATGTTGGATGTTGCTCGTTTATGTCGCACCAGTCTGTAGAGGCAATAGAACTGCCAACCTGCATGCCTGACTCTATCGACATATATCTTATTGACATTTCACGAAATAATTTGACTTTTAAGAATTAACCTATAATTTGTATTGTTTTGAATCCCACGCACAGAGCATGTAATTTATTTCCTATTTAATGTTTTAATTTACTATTAATTACGCAAGACAATATTATTCTACCGTTGTAGGTGTCGATTATTGCCGGCGGTTGCTAAAATCAACTCAAATAATAAATACATTAATGTGAATTTACAAACAGCTAATAACCAAAACCTAACCAACAAAAATCTACGCATAATTATTATGAAACACCCGTATGTTTACAGCTATTATAATGAAATACATAATCTTAAAAATGTTTTAACAAAAATAAAAAAAATGCTTTCTCTTTTTTTATAAAACGTGAGGCTGTGGTATGTAACATATGTTTATTTATCAGGCTAGTTTTACAACTTTAAAAAACGCAAAGGTTTATATAATAGCATTAATATTCTATCTACTAAAAGTGCGTGGAGAAAGGCTTTGGCAGCTGGATTGTATCATAAACATTTGGATGGAACCCGAAAACAAAGTTATCTCACCAGAATCTTAAATTATTCATATGTTACAACAGCTACGAAACCGAATCTTTCCGTTTGGTAAACATAACCTAAAAATCATAAATTTTAAATTACATTTAGATATTCGTTTGTTCCATTTATCCAATTACGTAGTTTTACTCAAATTATTCTTCAATCAAGAAACGTTAATATTAAGATAATATGGTATTGCCTGATATACTAATTTTTAGTAGTTGTAAACAGAAACCGAAAAAATAACGTAAAATTAAATGATATCAATGGTACTTTTTTATTGCTGAAATATTATGTTTTAAGAGTGATATACAGAACCGGAATATTGTAATGTCATTTCGTTATAAGTATTTTTAGTTATCACAGTTTTGACGGAACCGTCCACATTTACCGATAAACCGGAGTGTATTGTAACCATACAGCAAACAATTTGGTGAAGTGTCCTCTTTTGTGACTTTTCTATCACTATTCCACTTCAATGGGCTTGTGTCCTATGTCTTAATTATAATTCTTAATATTGATAAAGTAGGTTACTAGAACCTCATATGTTGAATTATTTTTAATAACTCTTTATATGTTAGGAGATATTAACAATTAAAAAAGCCATTTTGTCTCTTTTATTATTAAAGGGATTCAACGTTATAGAAAATTCCAAGACCTGTGACCTCACGTCCCCTATGTTGCTATCTCTTTTATACAACAGAGCGTAAAAGAGATATATTGTTGACAGAACTCTGACAAGTTTACAGGTTACCAACCTTACAGCTCATAACTCATTTATATATCAAAATATCAAATATTACTTACAGCTATTTCAAGGAACAATAAAATTCCAATATTATGTCTGCCGTAAGAGGGACTTGACTTTATTATTTCGACTACCAACAGCTACAAAACATTACCACAGCACTGACCTATACAATGCATTTCACGTCATACAAATGGCCAACCATCTCAAGCGCTAAAACTACAGTTCAATTTTTTAATTGCTATATCTCCGTCAACATTTAGATATTTAATAAAATAGACACGCCAATACACATTTATTAACATCAATTTCAATCAACATTTCAAAAAACGTCCATTAAAAAATGAGTACACAAGCCCATTGTTGTCTTTGACAAACGACATTTCATATAAACGACTGTCTCTCATGACAAAAAAATCTGCATCTTCAATATGATGGCCAAGTGACTTCAAAATGTTTACTGGGCAATGTTTTAGTTTCTATAAAACTGCACTATATATTGAATAGGTAGTTATCAGAACTTCAATCTCAAATGTGCAATTAGTTAATTTATTAGTAATACAGTACGTAGCACAGTAACTATTTTATTTAACCGTGTTTATCAATTTCATAATATAAGGAGTTGGTGGAGAGAGCTGTAAATAATATTTAACGTATTCATCGTCTAACTGTGCCACCTCTTTTGAACTCTATTGTATAACAGAGATGGCAATTGCTTAGAAGGGAAGAGGGTAAGCATTTGCACTTTGCGTTTAATTATTAAAAGGAATAAACGACTTTGTCCTGGTGCCCTACTCGCTACTACTCACTTTCGCTCACTAGAAATGAAACGGAAACTCTTCTTCTTTTTCAAAAAATAGAATTTGGAGAAAACAAGAAGAGGTTAACTAAGACATTAGTAACGAGAGGAGAAATTAGAGGACATTACTAACTCTCAAAAGTGAGGAACACGACCTCTGATAGCTTAGTTCTAAATTAAGTATTTAGTAATAAATCTAAGAAACCCAGCTACTGTTTATCCTTTTAAGGAGGTACAGGACGTACCGTAAATGCAAAAAGTTTATCTCTCGATAATACGAAATGCAAAATACGAAGTACATGAGGGACGAGCAAATATTGGGACTGTACCTTTAAAAATGAATTTTTCAATTTCCTATTAAACTGCTTTTTGTTTGTTAAAATGATTTTTTATGCATATAATTGTTTAATAAATTAAAAATTACCTATAATTAATATCAAATTTATATTAATTCAATTTAAATACAAATTAAATATTTTGAAAAAATAATAATAAATTTTGCAACGCTGAAAATTTACGTGTGTTACGCATGCGTTATTTGGTTCTTTGACCAATAAATTGTTATATTTTATATAACATTTATTCTGATTTTGAATTTCCCGCTCAAATTGGGATTTGCAACGTTGCCGGCTTATAACCTACATTTACTGTTTCTTACTGGTTTTATTTAAATATTTTCGTATATAGGTATCCTTTTGATAATTTTCTTTTTGCAATAGCTACAGAAAAGATTATTTTATATACACCTAGTTTTTGAAAGCCGTGTCACCATTTTTTTATAGTTAAAAGTTATATTATGTGGTGAAATTGGGCTAAAAATTATGATTTGTATGGAAAATGACTATTTTTAATCATGTATAAAAAGAAAACTATGAACCCTAGGTTTCTAAAATTTTGAGACAGCAAGTATTTTAACTATTTGTATCGACCCTCCAAATTTCACGACGTTTTCATCATTTACCTTAACGTCCTGTACCTCCTTAAACAAAAGATTTGTTAATTTAACAGGGGCTATGTGATTTTATACATATAATGAAACAGTGCAGCGGCACTGGCTTTTTACATTAATAAATCGAAACGCTTAAAAATAAAGAAAGAAAGTTGCGTAGTTCTTGAACTATAAAACAGCTGAATGAATGTCAGCTTATATAATTTCGAGTTCGAGTTCAGTGACTATATTCAACCAGTATCTGCGTTAAATATTATTAAATTTTTTTAATATTTATTTCGTTATTTCCAGTGTAATGTTGTGTAACATGTTTCTGTTTTTTGTTAGATTTTGTTAAAAGCAACGTTTGAATTAATTTATACTATTTATTTTATTATATTATTTATATATAATTATTTATGTATAACAAGTATAATTTAGAAGTGTACAATAATTAAAGGTTAATGTCATACGACGATCATACTGCTATTTGCGTTCAATTGATCGAAGAAAACAAATTAAACATAGACGGGTATAAACACGCCATGGACATTTATTAACATCTATTTTAATCAATCACTAACAAATGAGTTTACAAGCCCGTTATGACTAAATACAATTTCATTCTCAGCATTTGAACGTTTTAATAAAGGTTTATTACTCGAAAAGGTATTTGAGGGGGATGTTCGACAGATTGATAATCAATATGATATGATGATGTTTGGAACAGAGATATGGGGGTGGAAGGAGCAAGAGAAGTTGGAAAGAATACAGGAGAGATACATTAAATGAATACGAGTGCTAGACAGGTGCACGCCGGTATACATGATCATGGAGGAGCTAAAAAGGGACAAGATAAGAATTAAAGCAGGTGAAAGAGCAATAAAATATGAGGAGAAAATGAGCAGGGTTGAAAGCAAAATTTTAAAGAAAATAAGAGGGGAAAGTATAAAGAGAGTCCCGAAAAAGAGAAAGGAATGGAATGACGATCGAGGAGGCAGAGAGAAGAAGAGAAGGAGGCGCAAGTGTAGAAGAGGAGCCAAAGAGATACAGCAACAGGAAAGAATGGAAAAAATCGAGAAAAGCAATTACAATACAAGATATAAAAGGATTTGGGAAAATAATACACCTCAGTACTTAATAGAAAAAAACATAAAAAACATAAGATGGATTTAAGGGAAGGTTTAGATTGGGAAATGAGGAAAAAGGAAACAGATACTGGGAAAGTAGAGAGGAAAGAATGAGTAGAGTGTGCGGAACGGAGGACGAAACACTGGAGCACATTAAGTTTGATTGTAAGGAAAAAGTAGGGAGTGAGATGAATATTGGGCAGCTGCAAAAAGGGTGCAAGGAAGGGAACAGATGGATGGCAGAAATAACTAGAAGAAGGAGGGCTGAACCATTTATTTTCTTTTAGATATTAGGAGAATTGAGGTTTTTGTTTTTGGTTCTGGTAGAAGGAAATATATCTTAATATATATAAATTACGTGTCACGTTGTTTGTCCGCGATGGACTCCTAAACTACTTAACCGATTTTAATCAAATTTGTACACCGTGTGCAGTTTGATCCAACTGGAAAGATAGGATAGCTTACATCTCAATTTATGATTGCAATATTATCTTATTGCAAATTATTTGTCTATTAATTATCTGTTAGCTCCAAACGATTTTAAAAGATGGCGACATCTGTTGACTAGATTGAGTAAATATTCAATAGATGGCGCTATGTAATGTAATATGACAAAAACGTTAGCCACAGCAACGCGTGGCCGGGACAGCTAGTTTATATATATATTTAGAAGAATGTAATGCCGAAAGGTAAAACATTGACAACAAAATTTATTATGTCAAAGAAAAAATAAATAGGGAAATAGATAAGGGCCGAAATATTAAACTAATTTGGATACCGTCACATAAGGGAATTAAGGGAAATGAAAAAGCTGATCAAATGGTCAAGGTAGCTTCTTCCTGTGATAAATATATTTCATTTTTTATAAAATCAGACATGAAAGCAGAATTGGAAAAAAATGAAATGAAAAATTGGCAAGACAAGTGGGATAATTCTGATAAAGGTAGAGAATTTTATACAATACAACCAATACTGAGACGTAAGCCATGGTTTGCCAAACTAAAATGGCCAAGAAGATTAATTACAATGACCTCAAGACTAAGAATGAATCATACTGGAGCTCCGAAACATCTAGCAAGAAACAAAATCATTCCAAACTCTAAATGCGAATGTGGAAAAGAAGAGGCAGACCCTGACCACATTCTGTGGCAATGTAAAAATACATCAATGGCAAGAAATGGACTCCAACGGGCGGTGCTACAGACTTCGCAGACGCTTCCTGTTAACACCGCTTTTTTGATTGAGAAACCGAGATTTATAACTGCAGTAGCCATGAATAGATCATTCTTGTTATCTGGGTATAAAGTATAAGAAGAGGCAGAATGTGCCTACGAAGCCCGAGAAACTATATTTAAAAAAATAAAAAAAGGTAAAACATTAAATAAATAAATAATAGTAAAAGGTAAAGGTTTATTACACATATTAGAATTACATAAAGATATGTGGGATTTAATTATTCAAAGTTACGTAAAGAAGGTTTTGTTAAGAATAACCGCATCGAAATAGGTTATAAATATAAATTATATAAGAAATAATTCCATTCAAAGTTTATATGGCTTATTATTATTCTCGGCTGCCAATTAAGCTTAAATATTTTAATTAAGTGACCGCAGCGCATCGCAGAGTCTAATGAAATTGCAACGTCATAATTTACGATGTATAAATCACAACTGGAATGTGGAATCTATTGGCTAGGTCGTAAACTTTCGAGATAGTTTTATGGCCTCACAAATCAGTGGACATTCGATAAGACTGTCATGGGAAATAAATAATAATTACGAATCAGAAAGAAAGTCAAATCAGGAGTCACAAATTGTATCAAGCTATCAATAAACAATATAATCGATTAATCGTCTTGGCGCTATAGCACTTCTAGAGCACTGGCGTCATTAACAATGGGTGGTTGCGATTTTCCAGCCAAATACAAAGCAATAACGCTGTTGAGTTTGAAGGCTTGTAAACAACATAACAGACTAACGCTTGTCAGAAAATGAGCGCGCTGTCATTTGCTGTTTGGTTGCTACAGTGAAATTGACGACACTTCGAGCGCCGACCCCGTATAATACCAACATAAATAAAGCGGCATATGTCATATTTCATATTTCAATTAAGTTGTGTAATACAGAATTAAAGTTGTAGTTGCAAATTTCTTTTTATTTCTAATTAGGAAATAAAAAAAAGTCATTATTAATAAAAAGAAAGTTTTTTTTGTAAATGTTTAACGATTAGTCATCTGCCTAGCGCGGATGCCTCACATCGGTTTGCACGATCATGCATGCTTGTGTTTTGTGTTTTGTGTTAGCCTAGGCGCAGACTGGACAACGGACTGTTTTACCGTTTCTTCAAATTTCAGAAGCAACACATGAGTTTAATTAAAATTTACAATTTCTAATAAAACTAAAGACATAAAAGAACTAGATATATATATATAGCCCACTATTTTTATTGATTCATATGGTTCATGGTTTTGTAACTCCTCTCTCCTCTAACTCTACGCCTTGTCACACACTGTGTCGTCACAAAAAAAAAAGTTTGATTAATCTTATTTTGTTTTTTGGCTTTTTCTGGAACTTAAATGCGCTTGTGTCCTATGTCTTAATTTCTATAAAAGTGTACGATATATTGATAAAGTGGGTTACTAGAACCTCAAATGTTCAATTATTTGTTAATAACTCCTTATATGTTAAGAGATATTAACAATTAAAAAAGTCATTTTGTCTCTTTAATTATTAATGGGATTCAACGTTGTACACATTCCAAGTGCATGTGACATCATAATCCTTGTGTAAGGTTACCAACCTTACAGCTCATAAATCTCTGCTATATGTATTTATATATCAAAATATCAATTATTATTTACAGCTATTTCAAGGAACAATCAAATTTTAATATTATGTCTGCCTTAGCAGGGTTAAATAAAATAAAAACTTATTATTCTTTGATTTGACTTGATTATTTGACTACCAACAGCTACAGAACATTACCACAGCACTGACCTACTCAACAAATAACTGACGTTAAAATGCATTTCACGTCATAAAAATATGGCCGACCATTTCTAGCGTGAAAATTACAATTCAAACTTTTAATTGCTATATCTCCGTCAACATTTAAATATTTAATAAAATAGACACGCCAATACACATTTATTAACATCAATTTCAATCAGGAATTGAAAAATCGACCACTAAAAAATGAGGACACAAGCCCATTTTAGATTAAATGTGACGTCCTGCACTACACTTTATCATATCTTCTCACTCTTTGCCACCTTCTCTCCTTTGAATGTGACTTAATAATGGGTACTTTATTAGCATCCAAACTACCGCATCAAACATTTTTTGTTAAGATTTTATTCATAAATTCCTAAACACAATGTTGTTGCGTAGATTTTTATTTTTAAATAGTTTTATCTTTGTAAACAGATAGATATAAAGGCGGACGCATACTGAAACCATGACTGTCTTTTGATAATGAACCATTCTAAAGTATATTGGTTCGTTCGCACTCTCCTCTGTCTGGTCCAACTGGTCTAGTTCTAGTTCTCCATAGACCGGAACCAAAACGTAACACTAATAATACGATATGTGTACGAGAATGTTACATCATGGTCGATTCTGTTTTTGAGGTTAACGCTGGCAATACTTTCTTTATTATAAAGATTAGTGCGTGAGATCTCCCAATTTAGTAAAAAATTGTTTAGGTAATTTATATTAATAACAACATTTAGAAAACAGTAGTAATTTTACTATAAACTTTTTATCGTGTTCAAGTAGTTCTACAGAGGAAATGTTGAAATGTTGAAATTGTTGAATCACGATGATAAAAAAGTAGCAAATTTCTAGCAGCAGTCATGCGATTCAAATTGGGTAGACTCCATAGTCATAGATAGTATAAAATGACATGTGTTATATAATCATAAATGTGTTTAATAAGGCGACAAATATCCAATTATATTTTAATTGGTTGCAAATTGTTAAACAAAACAACGGAATATTATAAATATATATATATATATATATATATATATATATATATATATATATATATATATATATATATATATATATATATATATATAAATATATATTTAAATGAATTGCAAGCAGTGTTACCAACCCTACTGTTTTAACAGTAGATTTGCTGTTTTCACATTGATGTCCCTGTTTTCTGTTTCATTCCTAATTTTTACTGTTTTTCGATTAGCGTTCAGCTCCACCTATTACACTATGCAAATATTTTTTTGATAACGTGAAAATATTGAAGATGAGGCAATTGAGAATGAAAGTGGAAAATAATTTTACTTTGATTTTTATTTTTTTGTTGTTGTGATTATTAATATAACAATGTATGTGAGTTCTGGTAACTAAGAAAATTGTTCATTGTTTTAATTATATGAGCAAAAGTATGAAATCTGCCTTTTTTTTCTTTACCTACTGTTTTCTCCTGTTTTTTTTTTTGCGAGCTGCTGTTTTTTAGTTTTTTGGGGTTGGCAACACTGATTGCAAGAAACACCCCCTTTAGGCCCTCCGCACACGAGGCGACTGGTTGCAACCGAGAACCAAATGAGAATGGAACTGTGTTGTTAATGAGAGAGTGCACGTGTAAACGAGTGAGAGAACGCAAACGGCACAAACGAAACTAAACTGATTTAATATTGGTTTTGGACAGTTTTGAGCGACTGTGTTTCTTGGTCGCAGGGCACGCTTGGTTGCATGATTTTGATGGTGATATCGTGAGCTGAGATGTGCGCAAATACTATTCAAAAGTATTTAAATGCATACATACATACAAATGCGACATAATAAAATTCCCTATTATGCTATTGCTAAAAATTCTATAGAGTCATGAAACACGGCTCGACATGGCTCGTTTTTCGTTTTCATTTTCGTTAAAATCTTCGAGTTTGCAATAAGTCAACCCGTGTGGGGACGGCCTAAAGGGTAAATAATATTTGAGATAAGAAGTAGGTGCAGCCTACAATTTACGTTGTTAATGTTACTAAAATTATTGTGCAAACTGTAATATTTTATAAATATTTATATGTAAATTTTCTAGTATTGCACAGTTTGACTTTTACTAGCGCAGGGCGTATTTAGATATTATGTAAGTGCACTTACTCACCTTTAAACACAGCGTTTCTCAAACTGTATTCTGTGAGAAACACATTATTTAAATTTTTTAACTTTTCCAAAAATGTATCTGTAATTGAACTGAATATTTAATCTAGAGGCAACCGCACATTGGATATATGACTGTCTGCAGACAGTCTGACTGTTCGGTGGGTTACTTAGAATATATTAAAAGTGGATGGGGGTCTAGAATTTTCAAAAAATCGATTTATGTTTTTTTTTTTGATGTTTCGAAAGTACTGTCTTTTAAGAATATATTATTAAGTTTTGCAAGGATATTGCTAATAGTTTCATTTCTACAGCTGTTTTAGCATATATCAATAGCATAGCCATAGCATACTTAAAACTTTAATCTCATTTATTTCAAAACTACTTTTATCGGAATGGTGTTATAAAAAAAAACTATTCAACGGAATCATCTGAAATTTTAATATGTTATTCACTATATCAATAGCTATCGTTGGAACTAGAGTCATTTTTTTATTTCAATAACTTCATATTTTTTTCATTAAATAAATAGTAAAAAGACCCATTTTTGACAAGGTCTACTTCAGCGCCATTTTTAGCGTATTTAACAATATTTCTAAATTTCATAGAAGATTTTTTTGAATACAGAATAAGTGTAATAATAAGCCAAAAAAATTAAAACATCGTTTTTCATTATTTTTATTATAAAAAAAACAATCCTCAAAATACCTTAAATTTTCGCACTCTAGACCACCGTCCCCCCTTAAGGGATAAGATAGTCTTAAGAGAAAATTGTTAACGTTGTCTCATTGTGATTATGATTATATTGTGTCTATCTTTCTACAACAACTAGGCCTTCCGCACACGAGTGAGAGAGCACACACGGCACGAACGAAACTAAGCTGATTTAATATTGGTTTTACGCAGTTTTGAGCGACTGTGTTTCTTGGCGCAGAACATGCTTACATGCTTAAATGCTTTTGATGGTGACATCATCAGCAGAGATGTGCACAAATACTATTCAAAAGTATTTAAAAACATACATACATACAAATACGACACAATAAAATCCCCTGTTATGCTATTGTTAAAAAATTTATAGTCACGAAACACGCCTCGACTAGTTTGCAATCAGTCGACTCGTGTGCAGACGGCCTAAGATTGTAACGTTTCCAAATTCGAAAAGCGACGCACTAGGTTACTTTTTTTTTGTTTATTTATCTGAACATAGCGAAAGAGATTACTGCGCATTAACTATTTTTTTATTGTACACACGTTATAAGCATTTTAGTTTACATAGAGGTTGAGCACGACTGCTGCTCGGGAATGTTCCTAATGCAGTCTTTAGTGTGCGGCCGTAGGAAAATAGAGAGCACTATAGGAATACGCACAATTGAACAAGCAGAGACAACGCTAACAATTTTCTCTAAAACCATTTGCCTCCAATGTCGTCTTCGGTTTTTTAAATTTTTTTTGTATACTTCAAAGAGTTTTTTTAACCGAAATTTATAACTGCAGTAGCCATGAAAAGATCATTCTTGTTGTCTGGATATAACGCATAAGTAGAAGCAGAACAATATTAGGGGCGATAAAAGGCTACGTGTCTAGGAAGCCCGGGAAACTATATATATAAAAAAAAAAGAATTCTTAGGAAGCCGTCCGTTTTAAACACGTGTACTCCACCCTTGCCACCGCCAAAACGATTAATTTTTATCGCTTGCACAAATATTGTTATGAGAGGAAAAAAATTTAAAAAAAATTTAAAAATTTAATTAAATTGCCAACATTAGTGGGAGGTTAACGGTAACGGTATGCCTTCTTAAAAGTGTTAGTATTTTGTTGTTATTTTCACAAAACGTAAATATTACATAATACCATTATTTTTTTATAAATACTATATTAAGCGTAATAATATTACGTTTTAAATATATAATATAGAAGATTATTAGATCGAACTATTCTCACCTGTTTTTGTTTACTGCTACAATTAATTTGCTACCTCAACGGCCACTGCACCACAACTGATGAAGAATTGAATTCAAACTGTAGACGTGAAATCACAAAGAAAATTCTCCCTCCTCACGTCTCCACCCCCTCTCCCGTTACTATCAAATATTTCGTGGGGGTCCAACAAGAAGCTTACCAATCGCTAAAGGTCGAGTTTAGAGTTTGGGCTGTATGAGAAAGACATGCGTGTACCAAAAGAAATGTTACTTTCAAATAAAACGGTCAGTGGCGCATTTAACAGCGGCGCACATTGCATACGTCTAGGACCCTGGTTTTGCGGCATCCAAGCAATTTGACATTTTTGTCTAATGCCACCAACTTTAGTGACGTATTTTGTAATTTTTTCTCTGACTTCATGCGTCATGCATTTCAGTAGTGTTTGGTGATATTGGCAATTAAAATTATAGTGAAAATACAATTTATAATTAAGCCTTTATTTAGTAATATTAACAAATAAATGAATAACAGCTGCTATAGCTTTAACATCTAATAATGCATCTCTTTCACACTTCCCTTGTTTAAAAGTGATAATAAAGGTTGGCAAATGGTAGTGAGGAAGAAGGTGAGGATGCAATGATGTAAACTTAAGTCAATTTTTGTAAATTTTTACTACTTTAATTATTACAGGGTAAAAATGACTATTTCAATCGTTAATATATCTTCTATAATATTCTTAGAGAATATATATTAATGGAAAGAGAATGCTGGACCTCAAAATGTGTCCAAAATATATGCGAGAGAGAAAGGTATATGTTCCTATTTGTTCTCTATGCGCATGCGTCGAAAGTGACAGCTGTCTAGATATAATACGTGACATTTGCTAAATATGACGTTATATTGATGTAGAATAATGTAGATATGTATACATATAAATAAACTATATCTTAATATATATAAATTACGTGTCACTGTGTTGTCCGCTATGGACTCCTAAACTACTTAACCGATTTTAATGAAATTTGTACACCGTGTGCAGTTTGACCCAACTTGAAAGATAGGATAGCTTACATCTCAATTTATTTATCTTATTGCTAATTATTTGTCTATTAATTATCTGTATATGACATATGACATCGGGCGACGATGATGGCGACATCTGTTGACTAGATTGAGTAAATATTCTGTTGACTAGATTGAGTAAATATTCAATAGATGGCGCTATGTAATGTAATATGACAAAAACGTTAGGCACAGCAACGCGTGGCCGGGACAGCTAGTATAAATATAAATATAACTAAAACCGAGAGTTTTGTCCACTCAAAATATTAACTGTGTTGGCCGTTATCCCTATAGTAACATCTATGGTGTTCATTAGTATATGTTTTCACTGAACGGTCAGTGTTTTACCGACAAATGAGCTTTGTACCAACTAAAAAAATATAATTTCTTTACAAATTTAATATTTATTATATCTTAATAGAATATTAATATTTATTATATCTAAACAGCTGTCACTTTCGACGCATGCGCATAGAGAACAAATAGGAACATATACCTTTCTCTTTCGCACACATTTTGGACACACTTTTAATCTATAGAAAACATAGGCTATTCACTCTCCATATATATATGCTCTAAGATAATATTGCGAATAAAAATAATTGGATTTTTGAGGCTTTGATAGCCAACTTTATCAAAATACAGTTTTATATAAATTCAGTAATAGTTCACAACCCAAATTGCAAGAACATAAGAATGCAATATTTTCATTCTATTAATACGAGTATATATATATGTTATATCATATACATTTGTTTGTAAACTTCTCTTTAGCAAATTTGTTTTAATGTATTTTTAATCTTTTGCGCCTGGGGCCTCAACCTAACAAAATCCGCCACTGTAAACAGTTCTCATGAATTAAATTAGCTAGGCTTATTCACCATTTACCTGATTATACACTTTTTGCATTGTTTTTCTATACACATAATTAATTGATCACGTAGTCCCCATTAGTTTTACCGAATTTGGGTAGTGTTGTCTTAATCTTTCTATGACAAAAATAAGTCAGCGCAAATACTTGAGAAATCTGACAATTGGCTTGTGTCCTAATTTATGTCTTAATTTTAAGAAAAGTGTACTATATATTGATCTCCTTATATGTAAGAAAATATTAACAATTAAAAAAATAATTTTGTCTCTTTAATTATTAAAGGGATTCAACGTTGTAGAACATTCCAAGAGATGCGACCTCACGTCCACTACCCAGTAAACAATTTGGTGAAGTGTCCTATTTGGTGAAGTTCGAGTCACTCGTACAATTCTATTCTAACGCTTTACAAGTTCTCTACCTGTCACAGATTTTGTGTTAGATTTTCATAATAATATTCTTTCTTTTTCCAACATCATTCAATAAGTATTTCTGTTTCTTTCCCACATGGGTATATTTTTATTATCCGGTCATAAATCATAAACCTACTCCGCTTTTAATTCAGCAGTGAACCGTCGTTGCAATGTCTGTAGCTCATAAAAAGGACCTTTCCTTTGAACGACTGAATAGAAAACGAACACGTTCCAGACAAAAAATTCATGATATGTAATAGAAATTAAGTAGAATTTACTCCAAAATGTTTACTGGGTATGTTGCTATCTCTTTTATACAACAGAGCGTAAGAGAGATATATTCTTGACATAACTCTGACAAGTTTACAGGTTACCAAAACTATAATCTAAATATCAAATATTATTTACAGCTATTTCGAGGAACTATAAAATTTCAATATTATGTCTGCCGTAACAGGGTTAAATAAAATAAAAACTTGTTATTCTTTGACTTGACTTGATTATTTCGACTACCAACAGCTACAAAACATTACCACAGCACTGACCTAATCAACAAATAACTGTATAATAAAACTACAATTCAATTTTTTAATTGCTATATCTCCGTCAACATTTAAATATTTAATAAAATAGACACGCCAATACACATTTATTAACATCAATTTCAGTCAACAATTGAAAAATCGACCACTAAAAAATGAGTAAGCAACCCATTATTTCGGAACCGATCAGTTCTTCTTCAATTTCGATGATTTTTTTAAAGATTAATAATCTAAAATATTATTATCTTTACTTTTTATTCAAAACTTGATGCTCTAACCAAGAAATTAGTAAAACCCGAAAACTATAAAAAATTATATACCGTCTCGTTTGTTCTCTCAATAGACCGTTTCCGAAATAACGCACCTTCATTGTCAGATTTCTCCACTAAAAGAAATCCTTATCTTTAGTTTTTATCTTACGCCTAAGAGTTATGCAATGACTTATACAGTAAACATGTAAATAATATATTAAATAATATTATCACAAAGATGTAAGAATCAAAGAAAAGGGTTATACTACTTATTGATTATTAAAATGTTGATTGTTACGGTAATTTTCAATTATTCTAGAGATAAACAGAGAAAAGAGTTAGAATAAAATTTTAATATGAATTTGACATGTTTTATTATAGGTTTACACATAATTATATACATATGCACAAATTGTTTGGAGAACTTTATTAAAGTAATATTTCATGATTCAAAGAGAATCTTTGAATATATATATGTTAAAAAATACAAAGTTTTTAGTATAATTGTCTTATGATTATCAAATAATTCTCATACAACATTGAAGAAATGTATCTCACATTAACTTCTACATACAATCACATATATAAAAAACCTTCTTATTAATAATTGTATATATTAAGCAGATATAAAATAAATAATGAACAACGACTTATTGAATATATGTAACAAAATAACAGGACCAGAATTACATAAGTTACCTTTACGTAAAAAAATTCGCAACATTCAATTCCATATAATAACCAAATCAAATATACAATTGTATAATTGCTTATACATATAAATTTCACAGGACATTAATAAACAAATGCATGGAATTTTAATTACAGTTTGAATAATGTTTTCATGTTAATTACCATTATGTTTCTTACTACTTCTCATTTAGTAATCAATTGTAAATACCTACAAAAAAAATATATGAAGGGTGATATTTAAAAGATGGGGATGAAACACATGAATCGCATCAATTCAATTTCACTTCTGTCGTTTCATTTTTCTTTCCATTTTCTTTTGTTTTTTCTCTGATACTTCTGGGGCTGCTTCATCTGGACGACTAATCCATGGTTTAATCACTGAGCCCCAAAGCATATGGAAAGCCCGAATTGGAGCTAGCAAATACAGCAACCAAAACCAATTCGAAATAAGAGCTAGTAACTGTGTTCCGGTGGTAAGGATAATAAGGTCCTTTACGTGCCTAAAACATAACACAAACTATGTTATAATGGTATACTTTATAAATAATTCAAGTACCCTCTTTAATCTACACAGAACTTACTCGGCTATACCTCCTTCCATGTTTAAGTCAACTCCAGTGTCTATTATTGAACCAGTTTCAGTGAACTGTGCTTTAGCCATATAAGCCATGAATTGATATCCCGCAATATGAGCAAGTATTGCTAAAATTGTCATGGTCTAAAACATATTCAATGAATTAAAAACAAATAAATGTAAATAACTTTCTTTCTTTATATTACTTACAATAATAACACCTGTCATTGTATCTGAAAATATTAAAAACATAACCACAAAATAAATGCCGTTTACTCCCAGTGCCATATTTCTGTAAAATGCTAATGTTGAAACATTTTCTTCCACTATCTGTTTTGCACCTTTTGTACCCTGTTTTCCCTTTTGTACCTGTAAAATTATAAATATTTTTTCAGTAATGATTTAAGAAATATGTGAATTATTCGACTCAATTAATTAAAAAACATTTTATAGCTGTAAATATTAAATAAATCTAATTAAACCCACCGCCATAGTATTCAGCAAGTGTTAATTACTTAAAAGAAGTAAAATTATCACCCTTCAACAATAATTTTTAACCAATATTAAACAATGTCAGTCATTCAACGTATTTAAAGTAATTCCATATTGTGCCATATTGGTTCCAATTTAGTTCCACGTCTTGCAGAGTTGTTCGGATGCTATCAATTCTAACTTCAATTCACTTTAGTATCAGTTTAGATGTAAATAAACACAACAAAAAAATTGAATAAATCTCAAATGAATATTATAATGCGAGTTATTAGTACTAATATAAATAAATCAATTTTTTAAGTAAACATTCCGTAATGATAATGTTAAAAATTCAATTTAGGCTAAATTAAATTTAATATACATTTAAACTTTATTTACACTAATGATAATATGTATATTAATGTAATATATAAATATATACGTATATATATATTATATTTGTATATATATTATTATAAGAATATATATTAATTATACTTATTTTCAATCTAGAATCAAAACATAATTTGAATTTGCTGCTATATTTTCTTTATTGATTTATATTTCTGAATGTTACTGAATATGTGCTGGGTTCGAGAGTTCTCGCATAATAGCTTTGTATCGTGAACAGAGTTGCCAACCCTTCGGAATTTTCCGTAGATCTACATAAATTAAGTTAGAATCTACGGAACTCTATTTTAATGACATTTTTAAAATTATTACCATATTATTACTAATCATTCTAATTTTCTATGAATGATTGTAGATAGTAATAGTTATTCTCAATTAATTGTTTTTTTAATCTTAGCTTCACAAAAATGCATTTGGTTTTGCGGTGTTTAAAGGTCTTTACTTAAATCAATTTAAGTAGTTATGTTAAAAAACAAATTTTCCGTAATAATGCGAACGTAACATTTGTTATTTTATAATTTGGTTATGTAACACAACTTACTAAAATTGCTTTTTTTTTAAATTTTATGCTATTAACCTTTCATTGACATTTATCCATTATTATTAGAAATATATTACGTATATTTTGAAAATAGTTCAAAATTAAAAATATTTTAATTCAAAACGTTTTGGATACCGCCACCTGTGACAGGAAAACGCAGTTACCACTATAAATTAAGTTCTCTTTAGATGTCAGCTGATTGGGTCGGTAATGGTTCAGCGCTGGTCTAACTAATTCTATAACTGTACTATCTTCTGTAAATATTGTCAAGAATATTTGAATAAACATATAATAAATATTCTTTTAAATTTTACATCATGCACTAACATATTTATTTACACCATATGTCAATGCTCTTACTCTCAACTAGTTCAGTGCAGTGTTTTCTAACATTGTTCCAGATTCATCACGTGGGAATCATTGTGGAGCAGAGATAATATAGTGAACTGGCAGTTGGTGGCAAACAGTGGTAGAGGCAGTTAATGGCAGTTGCAGTTTTGGTTTTGGTTAGCTTTGTTTTGCATTTTGAATGATGATAAATATTGTTACATATACAACTATTCTTGGTTGCGATAATGGAAATATATAGTTAACTAGATAGTGCATATACGACAATTTACGTGTTTTAATTTCATATAAATTTAGTTAAAGAAATACAACATAATCTCTCAACATGTCGTCTCCTTTCTGCATACCATATAAAAGTAATTCTTTCATTACTACAAGAAAGTTACAATCAAGGAAAAGTATGGTAGAAAGTTCCTCAATTGATTATTCAAGTTTCAGGACTACTGAAACATTGAATAAATCATCTTCAAACAATAAACAAAAAGTATGTTTCAATAATCCGTCCAATTCAAAAATGAATCTAACGTTCTCTTCTTCAAGTAGCTCATTAGACGTCTTTCAATTTCGATCAAAGGATAACAGCAAAGAACGTAAATCTAATAATCCTAAAGCTTCTGAAATTGAAGCAAGAAACAGAATACCTTTGTTTAAGAAAAATATTACTCCACATGTTACTTCTCCTAATATTAGAAAACCGTTAAAAAATATTAATAATGAATGTTCTCCAAGAACACCGACTAATTTGCCATTTAAACTGCCTGCTAATGGTACCCCAATAACTCCAGCTATGGAACGGTTAATGAGAGATTACAATAGTCCTTCTGCTTCACAAAGAGCACGAGCTCTGAATGCTTTGAGATCTGGAGTTCCACTAGAAGAAGATTCATCTGATGATGAGATAGCCCAATTGCGGGCTCAATTACCAAAACGTGCAGAACGTCTTGAAGATGTTTTAAAAGGTATCATAACTTTTTTTATTTATTTCTTCTATTATATGTTACATGTTATGTTTTTAGTATTAATGTTGATTATATTTTTAGGAGTCATTGCATATGTGGAGGTCCGTACTGGTGAGGATAATCGGTCTTACGGGATAAAAGCTGTTCTCCGAGATATGGGAGCAACGGTCCTAGACAGATTCCTAAAAGATGTTACTCACGTAGTGTTTAAAGAAGGTTTAATGTCTACATATAAAAAAGCAAAAAGTAGAAATGTTCATCTAGTATCAGTTTTATGGATTGAAGCTTCTAGAATAAATATGTATAAAGTGCACGAGACCCTTTATCCAGCTACAGATCTGGAGGTGTATGAATCTCCGCATGGTAGAATTAGGGTAATTATTTAATTTTATACAAGCCATTCTGATATTAAATGATCCTAGTAATAAATAATAAATTAACATTAAATGTTTCAGAGAGTTAAATCAATGCAACCAGATTATGAAGGAATAAATTCAAGTAAAAGTAAGAAAAAAATTAAAAAGAAAACAATAAACGAACCTGCAGATCATATATCTAGTGCTAGTTTGGAGGAATCGATATCTGAACCTGTTGTTATTAGAAAGAAATTAGCTGACTCGCCTACTGTAACAATAATTACGATTTTCAAAGTATTTGCATAAGAAGAAATATTTGCTAAATCTTGTTTTATTTTTAGGAACGGTATTTAGAAATTTTACGCCAACTTGGGGGAAGCGACTTACAAAAGTATTCTGAAGAAACTCCACCTTATCCATCGTCGATATCAGACGGCAGCGAAAATGATAAATTACAGCCTTTGGCTGTTAGACTTATGAAACAGTATGTTTAGAATTATTATTTCGTGCTATACTTATATATTTCCTTATATTACTTATGTTCTATACAACCAATTTGCAGATTCATGTCTACACAAAATCCTATTAAGAGTAAGTCTGCAGATTTACCAGATGAACAACCTGGGGCATTGGAAAATATTGCTTCTCCTGTTAATGATAAACATAATAATGTACCAATACCAAATGAATCTACGAAGAATGTTGAGACTTCTTGTAAGCAACCAATTAAAAAACCTAGCATTGACAGTGATAGTTTTGTAAGCGTGGACTATTTTAATGATCCATTAGAACCAGTGCATAAAAAGCATAAAAGAAATACTTTTCAAAATGCAGCTGAAATTACTTCAAACAGTGATAACTTTGTTAATAACAGTTGCAAAGAAACACAAATAAATAAACCATCTCGTTCTTCTAGAAAATCAAAAACTGAATCCAACACTAGTACTAATATGGATTCTGAATCTTTACATTTATATTTGTCAGTTTCTGAGGAATCTAACACTTCTGGCTCCACAGGTAGTTTCCTTGGCGGTAACAAACATGTTATTAATTTGTTAAGCAAGTCAAGCTCAATAGGTTCAAGCTCGATGGATAATTTAGGTGAAGGATATGCAGAGTCACCTAAACCAGCAAGACGTAACTCTGTTCAGTTGTCATCCTTGCAGTCTGAAAAATTACTCAATAGCCAAGAAAAGTCCATGACCGTAAATAAAAACACACCAAAGGAAAAACATTCCCGTACTTCTAGAAAATCTTTATTTAATTCGCCATTTAAAAAGTATACTCATGTTTTGAACGAAGTAGTTGAAATGGAATGCGATGTTGCTCGAGACAAAATACCTGCAACGGAAGAAATCCCGACAAACGCAGAAAAGGATACTGCAAATATCTGTAATGATAGAAATAGTTCGAAGTCTAACGAAGCAAACTCAATGGAAAATTCTTCTAGTGCAAGTGCGTTCGTAACACCAGATAGACCTAAGAATTCAAATATACGAAATAGTACCACAAGAAATAGACGTGCAAGTGTATTGAATATAAACAACAAAACAGTGGGAAGTAGTGATGCATTTACGACTCCTGACAGAAGAACAAATAGAAGGAAAAGTTTTTTGATTTCTGCTAGTAAAACAAAATTAATCATTGACGAGTTAGAATCACTATCTTTAGATGGATCAATTGAAAGAAAAACAAAAAATAATAGTAACATTAATAATATGCAGGATCATAATACCACTACTAGTAATATTAATAAAAGTGTACAAGTAAAGGGTACGAGCAAAAAGACTGAAAGAAGGAAAACTATGTTTGACTATACATGTAAGATAACAAATACTGAAGAGGACTCAAGGAGCCATAATAGTAAAAATACGTCTGCAACATGTGATGCCAGTATCAACAAAGAAAATACCAACGCGGATAATATTTTTGCACCGACAAATGGTACCAAGAGAACTTATCGGAAGTTATGCAATGTTGATGATGACTTTTTAGACGACATAGATTTTGATAAAACTTCTGCACCGATATTATGTCCATACTTTAGTACGATAAAGGAAAATAATAATAATATCAAGAAAAGAAACTTAAAGCGAAAGCGAGAAGATTCGAATATTAATAATACAATAACTGAAATATGTCAACCAAAGAATGTGCAAACAGAACAGAAAATTACTAACAGTAATGAAACTTCAAATACTTTCGATAGTTTACCGATATCTTTGTTAAATAATCTAAGTCACATAAAACCTGCACGTCGTAGTTCTTTAGAGTTTGTCAAAAAGCACTCTAGGGAGTCTTTAGTAAGACTGCAAACGCAAAAACCAAAACCCAAAGTGAAATTACAGACAATAGTCCGAACCAGTCTACATGGTGCAGACATATCCTACTTTGAACTTGTTGTAAAGGAACTTGGTAAATTTGTCTTAAGTGATTCAGTGATTGAATCGACTACACACGTGGTGTCAGCAGAGCCAAGAAGGACATTGAATATTTTAAAAGGCATCGCTAGAGGTTGCTGGATTTTAAATATGGACTGGGTATTTATATATCTTACTATTCATACAGCTCCCTGTGATATATATTAGTAATTTTATTATTATTTGTTTCTTAGGTGAAAAAATCCAAAGAAGCTGGCAAATGGCTCGATGAGGATGACTTCGAATGGGTATCATTTTCACCAGCTGTTCAGGTAAACAACTTTTCTGTAAAATATGATATTTAAATGAAATATTTGTATTGATTTTCTATATTTTTTAATTAGCGAGCCCGGATAGAACGATTATCTTTTGAATCTTCTTTCAAAATGGATGTATTCTCTACATGTGGTGCTATCTACGTCAGCAGAAATAGTATTCCATCGTCTAAGGATTTAGAAGAACTTATAACATTAGGCTGCGGAAAAATTGTTTCCAATTACAGAATTGCTCAAATTATTGTTGGAGAACAATTGAGACACAGCGATATAAGATGCGTTTCGGAAAAGTGGGTCTTGGATTGTATTGAACTTTATAAATACAAAGGATTAGATAAATATGTTTTAAAATAATTTGAATTGTTAGCATAATTATAATTAATAGGCTTTTTACTTGTAATAATATATTTTATATTAAGTTTTCAATTAAAGATTTAACTTATTGTTAGCTATTACGGACAATTGTAAGTGTTTATTGTAAAGCTGTTTAATTTATTCGGACAAATAAATGCATATCATATGAAATTTGGAATAATAATTTAATTGTTTTCTCGGTTACGTATTTGATTTGTATTACGAAATTTATAAATGCAACAAACAGAATGAACTATATTACACAAATTTTACGTTATTGTTACCATGAATGTCGTGATTATACTCAACAGTGTTAAACATGATTTGTCCTTAGATAATCATCACTGTCTTCATTCACTAAATGTTCTCGTAAAAATTCACTGACTGTGTCTGTATCCCATTTGGATATTGATAACGTGTCTTGAACGTTTCCATCTTTATCAAGTAATTTGATAATAGGATCAAGCCCTCTAACGTACTTAATTTGTAAATTGGGAAATTTAGCAGGTTTATCACTTTTAACAAATGCTTGTATTTGTGGATAAGCACCAAATTTGCATGTGCATACTTCCAATACAGCTCGGGCATATTTATCTAGCGTCCTTAACTCTTCATCCTTATTACAACATTCCTTACAGTGATCTCTAAAAGAGGTAGCAAATGTAAATACATAGAAATCAAAGTTTTAAAATATCAAAAAAGCAACATTTACGAACTTTATTGGTTTTAGGTCAAAATCCTCAAATTTCTCACATGTGGAACACATTAAATTCGCTTTGTTGAAGCCTACAGCTGCACAATCCTCAGCTGTCATGTTTCCATTGGAAATAACCTGTAAAGAAATATGTTTTTGCATGTAATTTAAAATGTAATTAATATTTATAACATGCATATATATATTTATTTACTTACAGCTAATCCTAATAGAAATACACATATTCTTATATGTACTAACATTTTTAAAAAGATAGTAAATACGAGTTTAAGAGAACTAATGAGAACTAAGACCGTAGGTGAAGAGTGGTAAAGAGTTTTGAAATGGCAATGGAGGAAGATCATACGTCATTAAAAACAGTGCGCGTTAAGTATGAATGGAATGAATTGACTTTGTTATTACTTATTAATAATAAAATAAAACATTTTACCAGATTTTACAACACATTCTACATTTTAATAACAAAGTTAAATGTCATATTTATCAAAACTTTAAATTATATCAAAATAATAAAAAATACATAACCTTTTCTAATTTAATTATTTAGTATACAAGAAATTTTATATTAGAAAATAATATATATTAGGTAGAAATTAGACTTGGAGAAGCAAAGTAAAATTACTCCGTACGATGTCCTGAAAAATCATCTAATGACCTAGTTTTTTTAATTTCTTGTGGAAATAAACAACTCCTTATTGTATGTGGAGCCCTAGGACACAAAGGAGTTATTCTAGGTGTCATTGGCTTCTCGGCATTTATTTGGTATCTTATGCCACTACATTTCGATACTCTATTATTTACCATTGACTCTAAATTAATCATCATACTCATTAATTGTTCTTCAAGTTGTGGATTGCATGAAAGTTGAACAGAATTCCGATCGCATCCTGGAGCACCTATAATTATTCAAGCTATATGTATCGTTGCACTCTGTAATGCAATGTTAATACTCTCATTACCTTCTGTGTCTTGAATTAATTCCCATTTATTAAAAGCATCTTTTAAAGCCAGATAAAGTTCAATTCTCTCTCCGGAGTTCCAGGACTCCACCTCACGATCTAAACTTTGTTTCGCATCAAAATCCAAACAGCTCCAATTGTGAAACAACTCTACCAATCTAGGAACTACAAAAATAAACTATGAAGTTACGAGTCCCCCCCAATTATTGAAATCATTAAATCGGTTTTAATATAAATCTTATACCTTCTGGAATAACAGTGTATATAGCATCACAAACTTGCTCCCTTAAAATTTTATTAAAATTGATTGTATTCATATTGTGTAACTATAATTTGTAACAAACTTTTGAACCAAAGTACATAAAATAGTTTTAAATAAAACACTATCGTAAATTTTATTGTTTGTGCAATTTAAAGAAACCTATGTTGCATTTTTATAATTACCATAACTGAACATTACTTGAAACTCTTTTTATCTCCCAAGATGAATATGAACAAGTCTATGAATATTTGCACCAGGACAGTATTTAAAAATATTAAATGAAACAGTTTGAAATGTAATGTTTTATACAATTTTATTTGCTTTTATCATATTTAACATAAAATTACTTTTTTGAAACCTTCCTGGGTTTTGCATTTGCCTTATTGGGTTTAGGTTTGTCTCCACCTTTAGTTTTCTTGCCATACAATGAACCATTTCTGGAACTGATACCCTTCAAGTTATTGAAAGCTCTTGTGCGGAGGATATTTCTTTGTTGACGAGCCTTGCGGAGCTTGAATCGGTCGAAGTCGCCCATGGCAGCGCGCTGCAAATAAACGTTTTAAATTATTGTAAGTGAAGAACATTGATAAAAAAAATAATTGAGAAATTCAATTGCAAATCAGAAAGTTTATGTTAGCTTCATCTATGTATCAGCCGGCAATTCCTATCAAGAATTGGATCATCATGTGAATAAATAAATAAATTGTCTAAACTTCTAATTCGATCAATACAAACCTTCTTCTTGTCTTCAACTTTCTTAGCCCATTGGCTTGCAGCCCATTTCTCATCGATTTTACCATCAACCCATGCTTTTCTGACAACGCGTGTTGATCCGGTGAAGGGGAATCGGATATTGAATTTGGTTAAATGGAGTTGGCTGATTCTCAGAGCTTGACGTGGGACTCCAGTTTCTGGACCATCTACTAAAACCTATAACAAAGCACAGATTAATAAGAGACAATCATTACAGTTTAGTATAACTTTCTACAAAATATATTACAAAGGTTTGTCAAAATCAGATAAGTAAATTATAGCTTCATCTATGTATCAGTCGGCAATTCCTATTGAGATTAAGTATCTAGAAGTCTAGAGTTAGAAAACTAGATGTAATGTTTTTACTTGATATTATTTTAGTAATAACAAAAGAACGTTAACTAATACAAAAAATATACAGTTCGGAATCTCTTACAAAACGGTCTTTTTTACTCAAAATACTATTTAATATTTATCCTCTAAATAACATAAAAGGTTATGGGTACCAGTTACGTATTTGTATTAATAGTAAAGGTAGAGAATTAACAAATATCAAAGTTAGTGATATTAGTGTTATTTTAAAATTATTTTGATAAACAAACGGAAACTCATATTTTAAATTGTATTATCAGGCTGAATACAATAGTTAAAAATAAAATGGAGTTTTATAAACATATAAAACCATTAACCGGTGAGTTAGATTGGCCAATATGGAAGCGCAAGATAAGAGATCTTTTGGATTATCATGAAGGTGCTCTAGATGTAATAGATGGTAAGCTTATAAAACCAAAAGAACTCAAGGAAGGAGCTACAGAATCTGAAAAGCAAGATCACAAGTCCAAATGTGATTTATTTAGAAAATCAAATAGCTACGCTAAATCAATGATCGCAAGCTCTGTTACGGATGCAGTGTACCAGAAAATAATGGATCAGCAGACAGCATTTGATGCTTGGAATATGTTAAGACAGCAGTTTGAGGCATCGTCAAAAGACCAGTTATTTAAGATTTGTACGGATTTCTTTTCATTTAACTGGATTGATGGTGACGACGTAGCAACACATATAGCTAAGCTTAAATCACTATGGAGTGAATTAAATAATGGTCTTAAAGCGAAAAATGAGAATACTTTACCAGACTTATTATTACTATGCAAGACGCTGCATATTTTGCCAAGTACATTTATTACTTTTAAATCAAGTTGGATGTTGTTAAAAGATGAAACGAATAAGACATTTGATGATTTGACGATTCAACTTTGTTCCTTTGAAAGGAACTTTATGACACAAAAAAGTACAAGTTTAGTTTCTCCAGAGAGAGAAGAGGCATTAGTTGTAGCTAACACAAAGTATAATAAGAGCAAAGTTAAGACGAAACAAAATAAATTTACATGTAACTACTGCAAACAGGTTGGGCATTGGGTTAAAGATTGCCAAAAGTGGATCTCTGACGGAAGACCAAAGAAAAACCAACAGGCATCAGCAGCTGTTACAGGACTTATGTTACTTGAAGAAGAGGCTATGCCAGCAGAGTCGTCTACTCACTCTTCAAGATGGTGGATAGACAATGGAGCGACAAGACATGTAACAAATAGTAATTTGTATTACATAGATTTTAAAGAATTCAAAGCTGCATCTGGTATAAGATCTGCAGGAAAAGAAGTCCTTCCCGCCATAGGATCAGGAACTGTAAAAAATAAGAATCTTGGAAACTGGAAAAGAATTTTTGTTAAAGGATGTCTGGTATGTACCAAATTTGAGAAGAAATTTGTTCTCTGTTTTAGCAGCACAAGACAAGAATCCAGAGAGTGTATTTAAGTCAACAGCGACCAAGTGCAGACTCTCAAATCAGGGAAAGTTGATGCTAAATGGAACAAGAGAACTAGGAGGTACTTTATTCGAGGCAAAAATTACACCAGTACTACCAATAAGAAACCCTGAGGTAAATTTTGTTGATAATAAATTGCAATTGTACCACGAGAGGTGGGGCCATCAAGATAAAAGGCACGTACTAGCTAAAATGCAAAAAGAGTTGCATCTGAAAGTTCCAAAAGAGGAAAAGCAATTATGTGAGCCTTGCATCTATGGTAAAGCACATAGGCTACCATTTGGTCATAGGGAAAAATCAACAAAACCAGGAGAATTATTTTCGGCCGACGTATGTGGACCTTTTGATCAGTCATTCAATAAGAAAAAGTACTTAGTTGTTTTTAAGGACAACTATACTAAGTTTCGATATGGTTACCTGATGTCAGAAAAATCAGAGGTAAAAGAAATGCTAAGAAAGGTACTTTCGCATACAAAGATGTTGGGCCATTCGATCAGAGAATTGATTAGTGACAATGGTGGTGAAATGGACAACAAAGAAATCAGAGAGATTCTTAGTGCAGCAGGGGTCACACAAAGGTTGACAGCTCCATACACGCCTCAGCAAAATGCGATTTGTGAGAGAGATTTTAGAACAATCATAGAAATGGCAAGAACATTTAAATATTCTAATGAGAATTTAATTTTTCCAAAAGCTATGTGGGCAGAGCTTGTAGCAACGTCACTGTACATCCTAAATAGAACTGGGAAATCGTCTGTAGAAGGTGTAAGTCCCTATGAATTATGGATAGGTAAGAAACCAAGAATAAAACATTTAAGAGTAATTGGTTCAGTGTGCTACGCCCACATTCCAGATCAGAGACGGAAGAAAATGGATAAGAAAGCCATAAAAGGTTACCTGATAGGCTATGACGGAGATGAGCGTTATCGCATCTGGGTAAAAGAAGAAAATAAAGTTATACTGAGTAGAGATGTTTTATTTCAAGAAAAGTTAAGCAAGTGTGAGTACGTAAAGTTGCCATTTAAGGACATAGAAGTTCAAATTGAGGAAAAACAAACCAACCAAGAGGTGTCTGAAAAGAATAGAGGACAAGAAGACAGTGAATCAGAATCTGAAGAATCGTCTGAGAATGAACAGAATGATTCAACAGACGAAGAAAGAGAAGATCCACTCTCAGAGTTTTCCAGAAATTTGAGAGATCGTTCAAAGTTGTCCAAACCGGCATATCTAAAAGACTACGTAATGTTTGGTGAAGAAACAGTTTTTCAAATCACCACACCTGAAACTTATGAAGAAGCTCTCAGTGGAAACAATAAAAATCATTGGAAAGAAGCAATGGAAAATGAAATAAAATCCTTAAAAGAAAACCATACATGGGAACTAACAAGTTTGCCAAAAGGATCTAGAGTGATACCTTCTAAATGGGTTTTTAGAGTAAAATCAAATCCTGATGGTTCAATAGATAAGTACAAGGCCAGAGTTGTTATAAAAGGTTACAGTCAGAGATATGGTGTGGATTTTAATGAAACATTTAGTCCAGTAGCAAAACTAAGCACGATAAGAGCTATGCTAAGTATTGCAGCTACAGAACAGATGTATTTAACTCAGTTCGATGTTTCAACAGCATTTTTATACGGACATTTAGATAGGGATATATACATGGAACAGCCAGAGGGATATACTGATGGAACTAAAAATGTCTGTAAATTACTAAGGAGTTTATATGGGCTAAAGCAAGCTCCTAGATGTTGGAACAAAAGATTTAGTACTTTTCTAAAAGAAGCGGGGTTTAGAGCCAGTGAAGCTGATCCTTGTCTTTATATTAGAAAACGTAAAAATAAAAGGAGAAAAAGTGTTGGAAGGTGCTATACAAGTAAGGTATATCACTACTGAAGATCAAATAGCTGACATCATGACCAAGCCACTTCCAAAACCAAGACTAGTGAATTTGAATAATAAGTTAGGACTTTTGAGAATCTAGAAAATATATTGTATAATATATTTTATATTCCAGTAATTTAAGTTTATAAATTGTTCAATTCTGTATATAGAGTCAAGAAAAAAGGGAAAGTATTGAGATTAAGTATCTAGAAGTCTAGAGTTAGAAAACTAGATGTAATGTTTTTACTTGATATTATTTTAGTAATAACAAAAGAACGTTAACTAATACAAAAAATATACAGTTCGGAATCTCTTACAAAACGGTCTTTTTTACTCAAAATACTATTTAATATTTATCCTCTAAATAACATAAAAATTCCTATCAAGAATTGGATCATCACATTAAGCAAAACCTATTTTTTTGGTTAGAATATTTTATACAAGATCATTTAACTTAAAATTAAGGGTATATTTTATGGCACTTTTAATATAATCAAAATATGTATAAATCAGTACGTAATATGAATTATTCTACGTTTAATTAAGAAATAGGACGGTATTTAAGGTTAAAATTGGGCAATAAATATGACGCCATTTTAACTTCTATTGGACCCCAAGTCATTGTAGTTCTAACCTCAAATTAGAAATTCCAACTTTATCCATTAATAATGCCAATTTCTAAATAAAAAGTGATATAATAAATATTACGTAATGATTTGTACATGTTTTGAGTATACAACAAGCATCATAAATCATAAAAAATGCAGTAGTTTTGTTTACAACGTTCAAAACAAAAGGTGTAACTAATCTAAATAATTAGCAAAGTTAAGCTTTGATTCTCTGAGAAGAAATATAACATATAAACTCAGTTTCCTCTAAAACACAACAAAATAACTTACTCTTGTTTGATCAATTACATTGACGATGCTGACGAGCTTGCCTTTGTTGGCCCCATCAGACACTAGGGCCACACGGCCTGTCTCAACGAACCTTTGGAACGGCTGAAATAAAATAATATTTATATGAATATAAAAATATACTAAAATATTTAATATTCTAATTAGATAAATTTTAATTCCTGTAAATAACTTTTAGAAAAAAAAATTATTTTCAATAACCACATGGTAAATAATCTACATGTCATTTGTTAAAATAGTATGTATTAATTAATGCTAATAAATTTTCTTGCTATTTTTAGAAAAATATAAAGCAATACACATTTTGTAACGTTTATTTTATATTCTAGTAAACGTATAAAAGAAATAAAGTAAATCCAAACACAAGCACTACCTTATAACACTCACCATTATCAACGAGACACAAAAAAGAACTTTTAACGTGTATGCAAGTAAGCTGGATTGTTTCGCTCACTCTAAAACGGAAATGAACAAGTCCAGTGTTCCCAATCCAACAAACAAATAATTTCACAATTGCATAAAATACAAACTTAATTAATTACACGATGAAGTGAAATTGCAATTAAACACATTTATATGGTATATGTAATTAATATTTGAAAATTGTTGAACAATAAATATAGATTCTTCTTGGCGTTGTAAAATAAATAAACTGTTTTCAAATTCTACCACCTTTCTTTGAAGTGTGGTATCACTGAATTAATATTTTAAATAGTTAGCTCATCTAATGGTCCATTAGGCAGTTCCAATCTGTTCACATCTGGTATCACTATTAAATAGATTAAAATATAACAAGATAAACAAGTGACGTTTAGTGTCATTTTGATAATCTTTTTTACAATAAGTAGTAAATTCATTTAATATTAGGTTTTGTTTATAATTGATTGGTATTTGTTTGATTTTTTAATCAGCTTAAATGTTATACAATTAGTAAATTTTATTAAACAGTAATATTGTTTCTGTAATACCTATTATACAATGTAGAATAAGATAAAAATACATCTTACTATATTTTTAGTTTATATAATACGTACTAATTTTTGGTTACAGTTTTACAGTCTACTGAAACAGATCAGTAATAAGAGGAAAATATAATTGATGGTATTAAGTTTGCTCTTTACACAATGTCTGTTCCAAATAAAAAAACGATTTACATTAATCCTAATATATCAACGCAAAAACCTAACAATGTCCACATAAATCCTTTATTTAAACATGTTCACATAAACCCATTGTTTAAAGTTAATACGAGAATAACTGAAATACAAAATCAAAGACCATCTAGTGTACATATTAATCCAAAAGTGTTTCAACAACTTGCTCCTAAAACTGAATGCAATGTCACCGTGAAACAGACCCAGGGATCTAGTACGGTATCTATTCCAACACCTGTAGTAGATACACTTCAAACGTCTTTTCATAGTGCCATAAAAACAAATCCATATTTATTTGTGTCAGACAGAAAATTAATTAAAAGTGAGAAGCCACCTGTGAACTCAAATGATTCTGTTTTTGTAAAAAAATTTAACAGTCAGATTATCAAAGCACCTTCTTACTCAATCAATCGACAGAATGTAGTTAATTTGTCAAAATTTCCAAGTCGCGATCAATTAAAAAAAGTAGCAACAGAAAATTTTCATAAACCAACAACTGAAACTGCAACGTACCAGCGACTTAGGAGAACTTCGTTGAAGTCAAAGTATAAACTGATACATTCGAATAAAAAAGTACTTGTTGAAAAGAAACCTGTAGAAAAATCTAAGTACAAAATCGATCGACGTCTTAACAAGACGATAAGGAGACATAGCTTTAAAAAAGACAAGTTCCATATTTTACCATCTACATCCAAAACGTAAGGAAATTTACATAAAAGATAATAAAAAATTTGAGATTAATCTTATAATTATTGTACATTTGTATTTTTCCACAGAGGCCAAATTGAAAAGAAATTACCCGTTTCAAATAAACGACTTATAAATATTGGAGGAGTGTTCTACAAATCAACTAAACAAAAATTATGTTTATCAGAAAATGTGAATAAGACAATAACATCAGTTAAAAAATTAAATAAATGCATAGTTACTGTACAAGGAGCAAAATATGTGTTGGACCAAAATGGTAAGATTTTAAAATACATCTAGCTTTTATTGTTATATTAAACGATTCGAATCTGTGTGTGCTTACGGTTCGAATTCAACGTTTTAGCAAAAACTTTGAAGAAAATATTTGACTCTGAAATAACAAAAAAATCTCCATTGAAACGTATCAACGTAGGAGGGGTGACCTACATGACCAAAAATGAAACAACACTTATAAAAATGGCGACTTCGAAAAATTCGAATAAAAGGTGCAACAACAGTGTAAAATATCTATAATTATTGTTAAGGAATTTCTTTTAATAATTTGTACTATTTGTAGCTTTAGCAAACAAAGGATAAATCTTAGGAAGAATAATATGATATGTCTACTGTTTCAACGTTACGGATATTGCAAAAGAAAAGATCTAGGAAGATGCAATAAAGTTCACGACGAAAAGCGAATTGCAATGTGTAAAGAGTATGTATATAAAACAGATATGACTGTTTCCTTTGTAGTTCTATTTGAATTGCTGTTGTTTTATAATGTCTGCTGTGCTACACTATTTTGTTTGCCTGGATTTATATTTTCAGTTTTCTGCGTGGTTCTTGTACTAAATTGGATTGTAAATTGTCGCACAAACCCAGTTTAGAGAAAATGCCAGTGTGTCTACATTATCTATCCGGAACTTGTGTGCGTGATGATTGTTTGTATTTGCACGTGAAACATAATGATTCTGTTCCAATTTGCGATCAATTTGTACGAGGTTTCTGCGATTTGGCGGACAAGGTTAACACATCTATTAATAATATAACATTTCATTATCTCCAATATCATTCGCTAACGTACCGTATATATATTTCAGTGCAAACGAAGACATGAGTTCCTTTGCCCTGATTTTGATAAATTTGGAAAATGTACTAAATTGAAATGCCCATTACCACATAAAGCAAAATCAAAAAAAGTAGCTTTAAAGGCAAATAAACCTAAATCAATTAAAATTAACGATAATGTTTTGAAAGAAGAAAATAACAAAAGATATCAAGAAAATGTTAATGATATTAAAAAACGACAAGAAGAAAATATTAGATACTTCGAAGATGGTCCGAGTAAAAATAATACATCTGAAGAAAGTGACAATGTGAATGCTGAAAATTGTGATACAGAAGAAGTGGAAGCGGTAAGTATTACTAATGAAGACGTTGAGCCTGTCGCAAAACGTCCAAAATTAGGAATTTTACCCGCTTATATACCACTTTAAACTTAAATATTTAATTATTTTATTAAAATTAGTATATTTTTTAAATATACAACATAAATTTGGAGTGTTAAGTTATTTTAAATATTTTGATACTTATTTTTTTTTTTTAATTGTTTTGAGATAAGATGCGATATATATTTTTATAAATATTTAGTTTTAGGTAGTTATTTTTTTTTACAGTTTTTCAGATAAATTAAAAAACAAATTACGATATACAAATAATTATGTATAAAGATATTTTGAAATAAAATATAATTTTAAGTAGAACATTGTTTCTTTTATTTAATAAATTATACAAGCATTACATATGTAAACGCTTTACTAAACTAATATATAATAACTTAGATGAAAAATTTATTATAATATTTAAACATTTTCGTGTTTTATTTCGTATTTTAAAAATATTAATTAATAGACTAGATTCCACAAGGAATAATCACATTTTCTTACAGCTATATAATAAACGTAAAATTTATTGCCATTGAAACAACCAATAATTAAAATGAGAACATAATTATAAACAAAACGGGTGAGAGGTTCTTATAATCAAATTTAAGACGGTACGATACTTTTAATTAATTAGCAATGATAATTATCATTTTTTTTTTAAATGAGCAGGTATCTTTACGAAAGTTAGTTCATAAGTTCAATTTGCATTTGTTTACTACTCTAAGACAATTATTTAATGATTAACAAATACTTTATTCAATTTTCTGGGTGTAAAAGAGCCCAATTACTTGGATGATTATATGACAATAGTATTGGACAATGTAATATTAAACTAGCTAAACTTTTATCACCAATATTAGTTGTAACCTGAACCCATTGGTCTAACCACGCCCTCATTTCTTGTTCTTGCATTGCAGAGGTATTTAAACCACGCATATAACAACAAACTATAAGCTCATCTGCTGGAATAGCGTTTACACCTCCTTCACGTGTTATTGCTTTATCCATCTGTAATAAAATCCACCCAAATTTTTCTAATCGTTTTCTTCGATAAAAACCGAAATGTAACATATGTAAACGTAATAAATGGACCTGAAATAAATTAAAAATTTAAGAATATTCATGGCATCAGGAGTTACAGAAGTATACTCTATTGTTCTATTATAGCAGTAATAATTATGTATTTATAATACCAACCACATGTGTAGAATTTAGTTTGCTTAGACTATAAGGTTCTGTATCGTCTCTAAATAATTCTTTAATTTCTAAAATAGTACTAACTGGTGGGTGCAGACCACTACCTAAAATTATGTTTAGTAAATACAATATTAAGCGTTACAGTTGGTACTGTGGTACTGTGTAATTATCAACCTAACATTCCGAGGCTTTCAGTACAAAGCTTATGTAAAGGATTGTCAGTGAATTTATCCAATTCATATTGCATAGATCGAAAAATTGGTCGATGATGTTTTAAGCGTTTTAAAATATCACGTGATCTATAAGTTATTTTCTCAGCATCAGTCCAAAAATGATGTGTTAAAAATGTCCCGGGGAACATATATCTGTAAATGAAAAAAACTTCTTAACATGCTGATTATTCCTTATAATATTTATTTTGTTAGAACTTACGCAAGTGGTAATATTGCATAAAATATTCCGGGAAGTGATGCTAAAATTAACGTAGGTGCCGCTTTTCTCATTTCCCTTGGCATATAATAATAAATTTCCATTTCCCGACGAGATAAGTCAGATACATTAACATTTGCGGGTCCAGCAATTTTGCGGATCACCTACAATTCAAACCAATTGTTTGATAAAAAGTCTATGTAAAAAGAAATTGATGTTCCTACATATTTACCATTAGATAAAGTTTCATGTCATTGTAGAAGTTATTGACTCCATCCATAAAATATCTATACGCTCGAAATGTTCGTGGAAATCTTTTCTCAAAAACCTATAAGCAATAGTTCATAAAACATCGAGTTGAATATTATTATATTATAATACAATTACTAAATACAAGTGTAGAATAAGTATGGTGATGGTATATTTAAGAAGGTTATTCCAAATTAAATATTGGAAAGCCTATAAATGTACGAATCTGTTTCACTAACGGCGCGACGTTGAGGCGAAGGCGCGATACTCCATAGCTTTTGAGTTAGATTACTGGACCAATGCTATATTTTAAATGGGTTAAAGACACATGAAAAAAAAATTGAAAGCAAAAATCTATAAAATCTTACTTTACTCTACTGCCTAGTTTCCTTTACAATTTGATACACCACCCAGCAAGCCAAGAGCAACTGCTATGTTAGGATTATTTACATAAAGAATAATTAAAAATGACATACATGCATGACCTACTTCTGAATAAAGTTATTTTATAAAGTATCTACACACTCAGATTTGGAATAAACCTCCGTAAATACCTGGTTGTAGTTTTTGATGTAATCAAAGAATTTGGAGAAAACATATGGATTAACTTGTTTAACTTTCGTCTGGTAATAAGTAAAATTTATCCTAGCAGACTTTATAATTGGAAATTTGGTTTCAATCCTTGTAGTGAATTTTGGTTTTTCTGGTGTACAATAATATATATGAGATGTATGAAAATGTCTTCTGACACTGCTGAAATGATAACATAGTGGTAAAACGCAATAATAATTATTGTTCATAAACACATTATGTTAAATATTTACCTTGTAACAAGCAAAGGGCTATAATTTGAGGTTAAAGAAATTGCCGGTTTTCCTAATCTTAATAACACGATCGACATTGCTGTTGAACTTAAATATGTAACTCAAAATGTAAATATGCATACTTTATTTTGCTATGAATTACATTGTTATTGATTGTTATTTATAAATTAAAAGATACATATTATAAAATTGTCAAATATTGTTATTACATAATTTATTCTAATGTTGGTAATGAAAAACATCCAACATCTAATACACCCAATAAAAGGCCACCTGGTGGCCATATATGTTCGTGTTAACAACTATTTAAAATGATCTGTTTACGTTCTTCACATGTTCTTCACTTTTCTTCAGTTCAAATGAGTCCTTCCTAAATTAAAAATGTAATAACAAATAATGTATGTGTAATGTTTTTACCACAAATGCGTGTTCTGTACGCACAAACTTCATACTCATCGGCAAAAATTTGAAATACGTAGTCGCAATACTATAACAAATATTAAATTTTTTTATTTCTTTAATCATTAAAGAGATCCAAAGGTATAAAAAATCTGTATAAAAGGCCTGCGTGTGATATCACATCCGATGAATTGCCATCTTGCCATCTTTTACACAATAGAGTGTCATACATCAGAGTTAATACTTACAGCTGCATCGTGCACCCATCAAGTCTAATATTATGACTAGCAATGAGTAGTGTTTACTCTGTTGATTATTTAATGTCAACATATTATTTCATAAATTGGGAAAGTAGAGAGGAAAGAATGTGTAGAGTGTTCAGATATTAAGTTTGATTGTCAGGAAAAAGTAGTGAGCAAGATGAATATTGGGCAGCTATTAAAGGGAGACAGTGAAGGAAAGAGGTGGATGGCGGAAATAGAAAAAAAGGAAAGAAAAACAGGACAATAATGGGCTTGTGTCCTCATTTTTTAGTGGTCGATTTTTCAATTGTTGATTGATGTTAATAAATGTGTATTGGCGTGTCTATTTTATTAAATATCCAAATGTTGACGGAGATATAGCAATTAAAAGTTTGAATTGCAGTTTTAGCGCTAGAAATGGTCGGCCATATTTGTATGACGTGAAATGCATTTTAACGTCAGTTATTTGTTGAGTAGGTCAGTGCTGTGGTAATGTTCTGTAGCTGTTGGTAGTCGAATAATCAAGTCAATTCAAAGAATTATAAGTTTTTATCTTATTTAACCCTGCTAAGGCAGACATAGTATTGAAATTTGATTGTTCCTTGAAATAGCTGTAAATAATATTTGATATTTTGATATATAAATACATATAGCAGAGATTTATGAGCTGTAAGGTTGGTAACCTTACACAAGGATTGTGATGTCACATGCACTTGGAATGTGTACAACGTTGAATCCCTTTAATAATTAAAGAGACAAAATGACTTTTTTAATTGTTAATATCTCCTAACATATAAAGAGTTATTAAAAAATAATTGGACATTTGAGGTTCTATAGTAACCCACTTTGTCAATGTATAGTACATTTTTGTAGAAATTAAGACATAGGACACAAACCCATTAATCTCGTATCTGGGTTGCATTGGGAACATGAAGAGAGAGGAAGTACTAAAAGAGGCAGTGAAGAGAAGCAGAAGAAAGAGAGAAGTAGCGAGGAAACAGTTAAGTTCAGTTCAGAAAATAGAGGATTTGCGGAAAGGAGATAAGGACAAGAGGTGGATGACGGAGATAGAGACAATAATAAAATAGGAAAGGAAGAGAGTCAAGAAGAAATAGTAAAGGTAGAGAAACAATGAGGAGTAAGGAGCAAGAAAATATAGGAACAAGAGTATAAAATTCAAACATTGCTGTTGGAATTATTAAAAATGTTAGAATAGTTTTAAGTTTAGGTTAGCAATGAGATGTAATTACAAATTTAATATTGAAAGAATGTAAAGTCTAACGACACACACATTAAATTAATAAATAATAATTTCATAAATTAATTTCAAATTTATGTCCATTTTTAAATTAAAATATTTGGGTTGAACATTATTATTAGCAGATGTTCAATCTTAATTCTTTTTTTCATTCCAATAACGAAATAAAACAATTTTTTTTTTCCATTTCTTGAGATAAAAGAAAGTTGGAAGAAGAAAATAAGAAACAGAGATTTTTAAATGTTTGTTACAGTAGATATTTGTACTTTGTGAACAGCTTAGTTAATTATTTTCTATGTAAAATCTCTATTTAGTTGATAGATATTAATAATTAATTTTCTAAAAGTTATTCTTTACTATAATACTTTAAACAAAATGTAACATTTATGAAGCAGTATATATAACAGATATATATTTTTTTTTTTATATTTATTTAATTATTTGCCTTGACTTTCTTTCGTCAAAGCCACCATCAAACATTTTTTATACATCTTTTATAATTTATAATTCAATTATAACAGATATAGATACTCGTAATTACTGCTCCATAGATAGCACAACTAGTTTATAAAATACAACGCCTGATCAGTATACAGCCTAATATATTTTATTTGTGTATCTATAGTTGCATAATGATAGGCGTGGAAAATAAGATTTTTCTGCATTATTTGATATGAAAGAATTTTTATTTTTAATTATAACAAATGTAAGCTTTGAATATAATTAGTAAGTGTTCAAAAATTTTCTTGGAATTAACTAACTATAGAATTTTTCTAAGGAAACCTTTCTCTTTTTTTTGGGATTATTAGAACTATATGGAATGGGGGAGGGAAGGTATAACCGATAATAAGTAAAATCTTTTGATATAATTGAAATACTTTATTATTCTATCATTTTACACATTTACAGAGATTCATAATTATTTTTAATTACAATTTATTCTTTCTCTGATTTGGTATTTCCTAAAAATTAAAAAAATTTAATAGTGTACTTTTTTAAATTAATTTCTTTTAGAGTGAAAGCATGTTATATAAATTATATAAAATAAAATTCATATTGTTTAGTTATTTTGTTTCTAAATTGCACATTGAAAAGATTGACATAGCATAACTTGCATAAGCGTGTAGTTTCATCTTGAAATCATAGCCAGCATCATTTTCAGAATTTGTATCTTTGTTCATCATGTTACAGTTATATTCCGCATGAAGTAAAACAAAAACATGAGTATTACCTTAAAACCATGTAATATTTTAATTAAACAAACTTTAGTATTTAAACTAAAAAGATGTCCTTAAAATGTTTTATACCTTGAAAAAGTCTTCTGTTTAAAAAGTTTTAAGAAAAGCGTTAAGTGGTTCTTTATGTATTTCTACGCATCTATTATTTCATGAAAAGGTAATTGCAAAACATTTTATATTAGGTAATTGTATTTAGCGGGATATAACAAGGGCAAGAGGAGCTGTTGTCTATGATTTATATTTCTAATCTATGAAATTGTGACTGGATACAATAGCTTTTGACTTTCTAATTTGTTGGAGCCTTATGTTAACACATTCTGGTAATGCAAGCCCTAACTACTTCTCCATTACTTGTTCCATATGCCACTAATGCAGTTTTATTCAGCAATAATTTACTTTTTTCACGAGGAAAGAATAGAAATTCGGCTCTGTTTGAATGTTATACGTATGGAAGGGGGTAATGATACACTTCTGTAAATATATGTGTGTGTGTGAAAGACTAGAAGATATTACTTTTACTTTTAAAAAATGATTTAATTGTATGCATTATTATTTTCTTTTACATTTTTAATCAGGAAACTAATTTCAAAACAAACAGAATTACTAATTATTGGGCGACACCCTACCTAAAACTATAATGCGATATCAACTCCAAGATCCAAATCTACATAGTGTAAATTTGTTTATTCTGCAAGTGGTCGTACCTGCTTTTCAAATTTTAAAGCAGTCAGATATGAACCAATTTTTTTTATAAATTTACTCTGGATAAAATTGAATCTGTCAAAAAATTAAACTAGTAACAGGGTCAGATTAACTTTTTGGAGGTCTGGCGTAAGAATCCAAAAATAAGAAAAAATGACATGCCAAATCTAAGAAATAACCAGAAACCAATTCCACAGTTGCCTTTTGGCAAAAAAAAGTATCTAGTCACAATTTCGTTCCGGCGAAGTAAAACTTATCTTATCACAATTGTCTTACGGCGAAATCGATTGTATGCAGTCACAATTGACCCAGACTGGTTATTAATTTACTTATTCAGGGCGATATTACATCTTCCGATATTGTTTATTAATATATAAAATTTAACGGAATCGGATTCAAGAAACTATGATTTTTGTAAGATGTAGCTTATTGCGAATAGAATTTTAAAATGTTTCATAATGTATAGAATATTCTTGTATTAAATTGAATTATACTAAATTCATCACACCTTCTTTAAAGTTAACTACAAATTTCATGACGTATAATACATTTTCACACCAACACTAAAAGTACTAATAAATTTATCATGCATATAAATAATATGTATACATTATAAAACATTTATAAATCAATGTAAGCAAATATAAGAAATAATTTGTTAGTATCCTTTACACACGAAAATATTAAGACATTATACCATCGAAATTAATCGAAATGCATTAAATCAATAGAAAAAAATGAAGGGTTATAACACCCCGATAAAAAAAACACTCTATGCAAATACAGTGGGTTAAACATCTATGGTAGAAAGCCATAACACAAATAAAATTTGACATTGTTCCTACGGGTATTAGAAACATTTCTATGACTCAAACGGAGTTGCTCTAAAGAGCCAATTAACAAAAGTAAATAATTATACACATTTTCAATAAATAAATTAAAAGATACCACAAATAAATTAATATTGACTAAAGCGCGTTTCACCGTTTACTTGCACGTGACCATTTGGTCAAGAAAGAAAACGAGATCACAAAAATTATTTATAAACATTTACTAATGAAATGGATTCAACAAATTTCTATATACTTTAATCTAAGCCACAAAACTGATTTTTATTAGTACTTTTAATTTCTTTTCTTATATATCTTTTAAAGATTAACCAATTAAATATATTTTAGTTAAAAATAAAACTCTATATCTTTACACAACTCTATAAATTTATAATTTGGTCTGCTTGTTAAGTTTACTTTCGTTTTATTCGTTAATATTCTTAATAAATACCCTAATGATTATTCAAGTACTAAACTATGACTAGATTATCCACGTAAAGCAATTATTTTTAACAACATGTTTTAAAAAACGTTTCGTAATCGACTAACCAAAAGAAATAAATTCATGTTACGATCAAATTCGAGATTTTCAATAAACGAATCTCGATCATTACTGTATGCTTCATACAGATGTTGAAACGTACAATTTCATGCATTTCTACGATCCATATATATCTCCATCTTGAAGCACAACAAAAATATTACCAGTAATATCAAATTACAGGACTTGAGACAACAAAAATCAGATTTATCCACAAATCTGATTTAAAAACACGTATTCTTATGTTAATACAAATACGTTATATTTCAAAGGTTAGAGGTCAAAATATTTCAATAATGACATACACCAGAATTACAATTTTCTCATTCAAATATGAATATTATGTTCAACGTTGAGTATAGGGGGAAAACGGAAAATTGTTAACCCACTTTTTGGACGATTTGTTCAAATCATTTTCCACCTTGATTGGAATTAACTCTGGAACAGTAAGCAAAGATTTTAATAAATTGCTGGGTTTATTTGATAATTTGTTATAATGATCTAATTCAGAGACATTAATAATTATTTTGTTTTCACCATTGTGTTGCGACATTTTAACAATTTTTTCTTCTTCATACGGTTTTTCAAATGGCTGGATCGATTCACGTTCAAAGCCGCTTTTCACGTCAATCGCAGAGTGCAGCAATCCATTTTTATCAACCTTCAAGTCAATTGTTAAATATTCTGGTTTCGATTCAGGTACCTTGTTAATTACGTCAGGGTCATCCGGATTCAATTCGAAATCCATATCCTCATTGCTCGAGTTAAGAAGATTTATATTTGGCTGATCATCCATTTGATTTGGTGCCACGATTTTAAAATAATCGTCTTGATTATCGCCTTCAGACATCAGATACAGATCATCGTTGATGTTTTGTTGAAGATCAGATGGTAAGTTGTCGTTCATCTAAAATGAAACATTGCTCTTAAAGGACTGAACTGTAACCATCCATCCTAGATGTACTTCATTAAATTTACCTGCTGCATTGTAGTTAACAAGTCTGCATGTTTCTTGCGCTGATGTTGCAAAAGCTTCGCCTTGCTAGCATATTGTTTATGGCACCAAAGACAGGCATGTGGATGGGTTGTAACACTGCCAACTGTTTGAGAAAATGTTGGATTTGGGACGCCTGGAATTTCAGGAATTCCACCTTTATGGCGATTACTCATCGGCAATTCCTGTCCTATTTAACATATAACACATCATCATAAATAAAAATCTTGTAAGCGAAATAACACATTCCTCAGTATTAAAAATTACCGGGATGATTTTTTAAGATATGAGCTTTTCGTTTAGAACTGCTTTTGTAGACCTTCAAACAATATTGACAATAATAATCTCGAGTAGTTCTTAAAATAGGAAGATTAAGCTCCGGAACTGATTCAGGTCGAATATCCGGATGACGTTTTGCTAAATGATTAACTAGCATTCCACGACGCTTGAAACCTTAATTAGAAATCAATATTTTATTTAATACTCTGTAAAGAACAGAAAGATGTATCAATAATTTACCCAATAAACAGCTATGGCACTTGTAAATAAAACGATGGTAATCACTAGGAGACACCTTTGGCATAAACCTCTTTATTTTCTCCTTTAGTTTAGCCAAATCTACATATTGTTGTTGTTTATTTTCAGTTTGCATCGGCTTCGGGGCGTGTACTTTTTTCATATGTCCTTGTAATTTATCCTTTCGTTTGAACTGTTCTCCACATTGTGCGCACAGGAACTCTCTGTGATTCGAATGTCTGAATATAAAAATAGCTCTATGAGTATGTACACATATTTGACTGCACGTATTGCAAATTTTCTACTACCTTAACAAATGCATCCGCAGTTTATCTTTGGTAGGAAATGGTTTACCGCATTGCGGACACGGTAGCTTTCTTTCTGAATGAAAAGCGCGAATATGTTTTCGAATTAAACTATATTTGGAAAATTGCTGTAAAGAGATAACGGATTTACCATTTAGAGTTTTTGAAAAAGCTAACAGATTTATGTATTGTATTTTATAATTACCTTTTTGCAGTGAGAGCAGGTGAAGAATCCATCGACGCAGTGCACCTTCACGTGCTCTCGCAAGGCCGGCACTAAGTTAAATATTTCATCACACATCGGACATTTCAAAGTTTGATGCGTTTTCTCATGACATAATAATGCAGAATTATTCATGAATTTTTTTAAACATTGAGAACATTGAAATTGTTTATTAGATTCTGCATCTTCTTGATGTATCATTAAATGATGCTGAATTTGTAAACAATAATATTAATTATATATCGTAATATATTAATCTAACTATCTTCCTAAATAAAGTTACCTCTAATCTATCCTGCATTACGAATGCTTTTGGACATTCAGGACATTTGTATATTTTTTTGTCTTCTTTTGACTTAATAATCACAGTAGTTTTTGGGTTTTCATAGACCTCTTCCTTAATAATAATATCATTGTTTATCGCTATTTTAGAATCAAAATTCTTTTTCACATCCGCATTATTTCCTGATACATCCTCTATTTTATTAATTGGAACATTTTTGTTTTCTTTATACTGCTCTTCATTATCTGACGTATATGTGCAATTCTCTTTTTTAATGTTATCATTTTTGTGGATAAGTAAATGCCGACTTAAACTAAAAATAAATTGTTAATTATTTGTATCATGTTAAACTTCGATATAAAATAATTAGAAAGGAAATATATATCTACCTGCTTTGCCTGGGGAAAACTCTGTTGCATATATAACAGGTATGTTTAGTTGGAATATTTTCGGGATCTATTTTATATATATGAAATTTTTTAGTAAGAACAGATCGAGCACGCCTGGCCAATCGCTTACACTTGCCCTCTGAATCAACCTATAATCAACCATTAATTTAATAACATTAAAACAATAAAATATATTGATAAGCTATTACATAAGTTTATAATATCTGAAGGTTACCTTTTTCTCATCGTGAACATTCATATGCTTATGAAGCAACTCAGAGGATTTAAATCTTTGGTTGCACTCGAAACAATTCCAAGAATACTCTAAATCGGCAAGAGCTGAAACATATTTATTATATAAATTACTCAAAGCTTGCACAGTTTTATTAGTAATTATTACTTCAATTAACCTTTTTTTTCTGCTTCGGATGGTTCTAATAATTTAAATCCATATTCATTAGCATATTCTTCACCATACCATACTCTTAATTCACTTTTTGGGCCAATAGATTTTAGAGTTGTAAAATATAAGCATCCTGATTCTTCAGTCATAACCAGATTTTGTGCGCTGTAAGAATCTGCTGGTCTGACGAATCGCATCCAATTAGATGATTCTAAGAAGATTGTATTATTTAATCAAATCAAGCGATTACGATTTAAATATTTATGTATCATCTGAAATTATGTATTAAGTTTTACCCTCGTCAGATATGTCAAGGAAAAAAACTTCGTCTTCAGATTTAATTTGATAAGTAAATTTATTGTCGTCAACAGGATTTCGTAATACAAGTTTAACTCCTTCCACTGGTCCAAATTGCGTTCGAGAAGGGATAGTCTTCCTTGTGAACACTCCAAATACTATAAGAATTAATGTTTTATAACAAATATTTTAACAATTGTGTCTATGAATAAAAACATTGAAAAGTATAAGTAGGAATTTTACCATCTTCATTTTCAACATTAATTTTATTTATAGTCAAATAACTAGCTGGCAGACTAGCCCAAGCTCTGGAAGGCACCTGCTTATCACAAATTGTAACTGAAATGAACATAATTTCAATATATATTTGCGTTAAGGACGTAAAAAATAATTTATAGTTCATATAATATTATATAATTACATATATCTTTTTTCTCATTTTTCTCCTGAACCTTTTGACATCTCGTTGATCTTCTAATATTATCTAGTGCTTCAATACTATCACCATCTACAGCTACTGTAGCTTCCAATTTTAGTTTGATGCAATTATTGTCTTCTTCTTTACTACTAATAGTATTAATATCTCCAAGTGGTATATTGTTTTTAAAAACCAAATCATGAATTTCAGAAACATTTTCTATATTCTGACCAACATTCACATTCGCATCTAAAGTATTATTTTCATTACCGTTTGCAATTACTTTATCTTTATCTATCAAATTATTTTCAGTTTCAAAACGTTCGTCACTGTTGTCCAAGATGAGTTGGTCATTGTAATTTAATGACAAATTCAAATCTTGATTTAATAATTGATTAAATTTAGAATCTGACATTGACTGATCTATTGCTAATTCACTGTCTATTTCTTGACATACCATTACATCCCCTGATGTTTGTTCTACGAAAAACCCTAAAACAAAAATAAAGAAATTGTATTATTAAAATATACTCATTATTTCTCTTAGTTTACTGCCTACTTCGATTGGCATACCTTGCGTTTTAAAACCATTTAAGGTGTATAATCCAGCATCTAACACTAAATAGTCTGACCCAGCGTTATTTTCAACAGCTTCACCAATTACACAATCATTTCTATCAGAAGACGTAATATTACAAGTATCTTCATTGTCCGGAAAATCAAAATTAGTCTGAGGATCATACATATTTGTAGTAGTCACGTAAGTATCGGATAATCCTGAGTCTGCATTTAGAGGAACAGGATCAATCCCATTCACTTCCAACAATGCATCACCATTTAACATTTTACGTTTTATATTCAATGGCTTTTTCGTGGTCATGTGCGAATTGATAGAAAAGACTGCATTCTTCATCATATACTTTTTATTTTTATTGATATTCAAATCGATGTTATATTTTTTTAATGAATTTATATTTCTGATTCCATTTTGTTTAATTGGTTTATGCGTTTTATTAGAAGCAACATGATTTACCATCATTTGATTGTTAATAAACCCAGTTAAATCATTTCTGTTTATTTCATTTTCCTGTAAATTAATAACACCGTCAGTGTTATCAGCCAACACACAGTTCTCATGTAACTCCGTTAAGATGTCATCGGATAATCTTCCATTGATGGTATTTTCAGTTATTATTATGTTGTTATGTGGTATTAAGTTATACGGTAAATGTACAATATCACTGTTAAGAATTTGTTGGTAATATTTTCCGTTGATATTTTGTTTAAGTATAAACGAACTATTTAAATTAGTCACATATGCAGAAGAGGTCAGGGTGTCATTGACTGCAGCGTCGACATTGATAAAGTCAGATGGAATCTGCTGCATTTGTTCTAGAGATGATTCAGGACTATTGAACTCCACCAAGTTTGTTCCATTTGCCACTAAATTGGTTTCAATTTCTCCTAAACTGGTCACATAATTATAAACAGTTCGACTAGATTCTGATGATAATATACTACTTCCATGTGTTGAAAAATTTGCATTATCCAACAAATTTTGGGTAATATGTCCATTTTGCGACAAAGTTTTATTATATTCGTCAATTTCATGTGAACCTGAATTTGCCTGTGAGAAGTGTTCCGTTACTATGTTAGCAATCTGCTCGTTTGGATTTGAAAATTGCAAGTTTGTGTTGTGTGGCGTAATATCCCGGTGTGCATGATTTAAGAGTGAAGTATTTTGAGTATTTGGTGAAAATTGTGCAGAGTTTAAGTTTGGATCTAATGGTGATACTCGTGGTTGGTGAAAAGGATAAGAATCTTCATTATGCTCTACCTGAAAACAAGTACATATTATATATAATAAGTATATAAATTTTATAATTATTTTAATATACTGTCACTTACTGTAACATAGAGCATTCTCTGTTGCGAAATATTTGCCGAGGAAAGAGCATCATCTGAATCAACATCACCTATAGATATATATTTAGATCAATTTTCATAAAAGATATTGTATTTATGTGTTTACGAAAAATATTATTATATTTACCTGGTGAAGGAGTCCCAGAACTATCTGGAACAATTCTTCCAATATCCATGGTTTTATTTAAATCAGGAATGCATAATGTCAGCTGTATTTGAAGGTAATTAAGAAGATTGTTTGAAAATAGAAGCGTTGAAGCTGTAACGAACCGGTATAATAAATCAGTAAACAAAACATAGATTACAATCACGAATGAAGTTAAAACTAAATAAATTATCAGTTTCAAATTGTCATTAATTATGTCATTCTATTTATACTTTAAAATTATGTACATACAACAACTAAAGTCGTCATGTATGTGTTATGAAATATAAACATTGTGGTAATGTTAATCAGAAGTTAATAATAGAAAGAACAAGTCCTTTTATTAAGATATGACAGTTGTTATGACAATCTCATATCAATCATTTTATGATATTTCCAATTATTTGCAATAATAAAATAAATGGAAGATACCAAAGTAATAAATGCGAGGTGAGGTCGCTATATTATTTTGGTAAAAATATCACTCATTTGTTATAATAACTACTAGTACATCTACAGAACTAATCTAAAACGTAAAATTATAAGTTGGCACTTGCATTTAACAGAATATGTACACTTTATTCACTAGTTATAGACAATTACAAAAATTTTGATAAGAAACTATTCCAACCTACCTTAAATGTCGGCCATTTAATTTATTATTTTTAGACGTTTAAAGATTGTACTCCTAATAAAAGCGCGGGGATTTGAAATCTTAGTTTTTTACGGAAACCAGCAAAATATTTTTTTAATTTACTTAATATGATTTCCAATTCAAATTCCTTACTTATAATTTATAATTACAAATTTATTTGAAATATAAAATCATAATCTAAAACCAAGATCAAGATGTTACGTAAACTGAAGACCGTCTTATTTAGTGAAGCAAACGTTTATTGTATTACTTCTCTCTGATTTAACACACACAGACAACCACTTCGGGGTATGAATTTTGACTGGATATAAATGAATTAAAGATTTCTGTATTTGCGAGTAAAAACAATGCATTTAAGGCATTACCCAAGACTAAGTAGAATATTGATTGGATAGAATTAAATTTTGGGTTAGACCAAGGAAATGTATTTTTTTAATGATAATACTAGCGTATGGGGAGTATACTTATTAGCATTTGCATAATCTGCCTGTCAATTGACTCTTTATACTCGTATTAAAGACATTGATTTATTAAATATGTGTTTTTATTATATGAATATATGATACTAAATATGAAGATTTAAGGAAAACCGTCAAGGTGAAGGTGATGAAAGCACGCGCTACTGAAACATACAGTCAAGTGTGCAGGGGATGCAGTATTTAAAAATAAAAGGAGTGTCAGTTAAAACTTAATATGTAACATGGTGGTAATTTTATTATTTCATTGAACCATAATAATAAATATTTTACTCACGAGCTTCTAGATGGTTTAATCGGTGGTTTTTATTTGCACATTTTCAACGATTTATGAGTTTAACTAAAATCAGATTCTATTATGTTACCTTGGTAACGACCTTGACAACGAAAATCAACAAAACTTATCAACGAAGTTTCCAATTAGTCATTTAGTTAAAAATATCTTAATTTTTATAGTTTATTTTCCAATGCAATGGAAAATGAATCGAAAAACTACAAGTATCGATATAAATTTAAGTGAAAAAATTAATTTGGAAAATTCAAATTTGGAAGATGATCACAAAATTAGTCGTTGGTCGAGAATTAAGGCGGAATTTGGTGCTGTGCAGAATGACGGCGAGATGTCAGAGACTGTCAAAGGGATTTTGGATTCCAAGATAATATCTGACTCCTGTATGAAGATATTGAAAGACGATGACATTGTCACGGATCCTACCATTATTATGAACGTTAGGCATGAACAAGTTAGTACCCCAAATCCGTTTCGTCATCTCTTGTACCCAATTTGTGCCCGATTAAGAAATTACAGGTTCTACTTTTTGCCCTAAACGATCTTTTCCTTTGCTCTCACGCCAAATTACATTTTGTGCAGTAACAATTTACTTCTCGGAGCCCTATTCAATGTCTAAGTTGTCTAAAACTAAGCAAATTGCGATGAAAAAATTTAAATAGAATTTAAAATAAAAAATACAATTTGCTTAATCACGAAGAGCCCCCTAACCTAACCTGATTCTGCAAATACGTTTTATGAGACATATAATTAGCAATTTAAGTTTCAGATCAGTTTTAGTTTCTACCTAGTTCAATTTTATCGAACCACAGCTCATATTTCTTATTTTAGCAGCTCCTCCTGATTTGACATTTAAAGTAATCGCTCCTCTCGCTCTACCCTTGGAGTAGTACTATTTTGTATTTATCTTTTAAGTTTCATAAACAAAGAATTTATTTTGTTTACCTGGATTATGCTATTACAAACCATGTAAAAAAAAGTATCGCGCAATGAGAATCACAAACCACTGAATATTGTGTGGTTTGTGATGAGAATACAGATCAATGTTTTACTCATTCGTGAATTCCTGGTGAATTCGATATTCATACAATTGTTCTTCCCGATATTTCAGATTAGAGAAAAACATGGCTATGTGACCCCGCGATCCGGATGGAATATTGACATAATAGCAGAAGCTAAAAGGTGAGTAATCGCATAGAGACTACTTTTGAATCGATAAGATTTTGCCATTAGATCAGGTATAGTGTATATAGTATAAACGTTCTGGTGGTTGCCATTAAATCAGGCGCAATGCATGTCTCATTGCAATATTTCATGAAACAATTCATATAAACCTATTTTTTTTTAATCAGCATAATGCGGCGAGAAAAAATTGAAGAACAACACCACAAAAGAGAAATGGCAATAATAGAACGAGAATTAACAAAATTTCGCGAAGAATTAAAACAACAGAAAAAGAAATACAAACCAACAAAATTTAGAGCTAGTAAAAGTGTAGAAATACCATGGAATGATAACGAATTTTGGACGCAAATCCCAGCTCCATCTAACAGCAAAGAGAAAATGAAGATGGACAAAAAATTGTCTCCTCGGAGATACCGAAGTTTGGAAATTCTGCACAACAAAAATAAATCCGTAAGATTTGGGAAGGCAGTGGTCATTGATGAGAAGAGGAAAGAAAGTCCATTGGATTTAGAGGAAAAGGTCACAGAGGAACCAATAATTTCGCAGCCGGAAATGAAAATTCTTGAAACTGTGAAAGATATTATTGGCGAAGATAATATCAGTGAATTGTCGTCCATTGGGACGGTGGAAGAAATTATCACGGAAAATGATTGGAACAACTTGGAAATCGATAACGAATCTTTAAAAATAAATTCATTGCCTCTTAAAACTAACACAGACTTATGCATAACGGCAAAAACTATTGAAAATGCATTGGAAAAACCACGCTATAATAAAAATACAGAAAATTTATTGAGACAAAGTTTTCTGGAATGGAGGAAATTAACGACAAATTTAAAAAGAAGACGAATCATAGAACAAAAACAAAAACTAGAAAATATTAAGAAAGAGTCCAATGTCAGCCAGGTAGATTCATTTCTTTCGAAATTAAAACAAAGGAAACATCAACTAAACCAATTTTCAAAAAGTTCTGAAAATTTAGCAGAAAATACAATCGACTTAAAAATGAAAAAGAAACCAATATCAGCGCCGAGCCAGCTTCAGTACCAAAACAGGTAAAAAACATGAATGTTGAAACTAACAAAAGCATACAAATATTAATTTCTTTTTTCAGATTTAAAGCGCAGGAGCATATTATTGCATTACAGAAAGCTAAGTTGGCCGATCAGGAAAGATTAATCAGAGAGCTTAAATTTAAGAAGATAGTTGCCGAAACCAAAGAATCAAACCAGGCAGCATGCGCGGATATCAAAGAAACTATTAAAAATGTCAGCAGAAATTTAAAACCAAAAACAATAGGTCTACAAGCAGAAGTTCAAACTTTGACAAAAGAAATTGAGGGTAAGTATTATATATTTTCAATATTCAACATAATAAAATTTGAAGGATGACCTCATTTTGTCAGAAAACACACAAGTAACAGCACATTAGCGAATAACCAATTTTCTGTGTATTAAAAGAAGCATTCTAATCAGGCGCTTTATTTGTAGTGAGTTTCTTAGAAACCCTTAATAATAGTAGAATAAAATTATAATGGCCTTTTTCCAGCACCTTTACAAATAGTTAGCCAAGGTGTTCCGCAATTTCTCCAGCAAATGAATGTCAGAGCCGAGCAAAGAGCTAAGCGACATCGGGAGGCTAATGAAAGAAGAAAACAAAGAGAAGAAATGAAGAGGAAGGAGAAAGAGGAAATCGAACAGGCTAGGGTATATACAAAAGTTATTATTTACTGATTTTATTTAAAAAGTGTGAATTTACTCATTTAGTGGACCCTAACTAAATCATTTAATAATATAAAATTTTATTTCTTTAGCGCCAAGAAGATGTGCAAGAAAAATTAAAAAGAATTGAAGATTTAAAACAAAAAAGGAGACAAGAAAAATTATTGCAAATTCAATTAGAAAAAGATAAGCAAATATATAAAGAAAAATGTGCCAAAGCTGACTTACATTATAGATTATATCTGTTGGAAAAATTTGGAATAAGACCTTTCAGAAAACTGCTTACGTTGAAGTACGATAATATCATGAGTGCTGCAATGCATTATAATAATTATCTGATTCGAAAATCCTTACATGAATGGAAAAGAATATCCATGGAGATCAATATGTGGAAAGTAATTAAAGCCAACCAACTGAACGAATTTAGACTTCAAAAATTGGCATTCGGTAACTGGAGGCAGGTAGGTTATTTCGAATTAGCTTGGGTGCAGATTTCATGGTATTCAATAGTGCAGAATATGTTTTTAGATCCATGCACTTTATAGTTATTGTTACATTAATTATTTCCAGTATCATTTTGCTAGCCTGAGCAATGAAATGGTCGCAGAAGATTGGAGCAATCTACAACTTACTCAACGCACTGTGAGAAAGTGGAATGCAATAACCAAAATAAAGAAAGAAGAACGTGCGCTAAAATATGAAACTGCTAAAATTCATGAAAGAAGGTAAACTATATATACATAGGCGGATTAAATTAACTGGGGCCCTGGGTGGTACGGTCTTGATTTTTGCCGAGTCATAATGGGTTGTGCCCTATGTCTTAATTTCTATAAAACTGTACTATATATTGATAAAGTGGGTTACTAGAACCTCAAATGTTCAATTATTTTTTAATAACTCATTATATGGTAAAAGGTATATTAACAATTAAAAAAATCATTTTGTCTCTTTAATTATTAAAGGGATTCAACGTTGTACACATTCCAAGTGCATGTGACATCACAATCCTTGTGTAAGGTTACTAACCTTACAGATCATAAATCTCTGCTATATGTATTTATATATCAAAATATCAAATAATATTTACAGCTATTTCAAGGAACAATAAAATTCCAATATTATGTCTGCTTTAGCAGGGTTAAATAAAATAAAAACTTATTATTCTTTGATTTAACTTGATTATTTGACTACCAACAGCTGCAAAACATTACCACAGCACTGACCTATTCAACAAATAACTGACGTTAAAATGCATTTCACGTCATACAAATATGGCCGATCATTTCTAGCGCTAAAACTACAATTCAAACTTTTAATTGCTATATCTCCGTCAATATTTAGATATTTAATAAAATAGACATGCCAATACACATTTATTAACATCAATTTCAATCAACAATTGAAAAATCGACCACTAAAAAATGAGGACACAAGACCATTTTCTAGTAGGCCGCACACTGCCACCCACCGTTTATCTCGAAATTGAATACATATTTAATATTATAATAATATAAGTAAAGTTTGTGTTAATTTGTATAAATATTTATTTTTAAAGGCAACTATTATGGCGAACATTAGACAAATGGAGGCTTTTTCCATCTTTGAACCAAATTGACAGATTGCGTGAAAAACGGAAAGAAAAATGGAGACATAAAGTTTGGGAGATTCTACCAGATTATACACCAATAACGGACATATGAATATTCATTAGTATATTCATTTTGATTTACAGATTTCATTTTGTTTATTTTAATCATATTCACTGAAGATACGTTAGCTATTCGTAAGAATCAATAAAGAATGGACTAGCATCGTATTTAGTTTTTTTTTAGGTTGGGGCGAGATTGTTATTTATATCTTTCTTTTAAATTTCACTCTTTACTCAATCAAAAAGTGGTTCCCTTTCCAAAATATCATTCTATTGTCACATGAATATTTGTACATCTAACAGACGTTGATTAATGTAACAAATCTTATGACAAAGGTACATATTACAGAAATATTCGACTCCCCCTACATCGAACGCCAGGAATTGTAATGTCCAATTTTGGTCCTTATATTTAGTGTCTTTGGTGTTAGATATTTGGACTATTACAAACCGCACAAACTTGTGATGATACAGAAGAAAAATGAAAGAAATATTTTTACGAATTTAACACTTTTAATATCATTTATAACTAATCATTTTACATTATTCAAATTATAAAAAAAATATAATAAATAAATGAATAGACTATCCTAATTATTGCTTATTTATTATTGATTACATAGTATTCTGGATTGTGTGGAGTGATATATGTAATTTGTTATAACTATAGTTGCTAACTATGTTACTTATCTCCCAATTTCTTGGGACTTTTAAAAAAACTTCTGCATTTATGTTTCACCTTTATTTGAAAAAAAGAACCATAAAATATTATACCTAAAATACATCTTGCTAACATTGCAGCGAGGCAGTAAATGATCCTTTTTAAAAACAGCGTTTGCATTTTTCTATATTTATTTAAATACAATTCGATATAATTATTATTATTATTATTGACTATTTTTGGACGTCTATTTTAGCAAAGAATTGTACCTTGATTTGAGGAATTTAATTCTAAGCAGTAACTGAAACAATTTGTTGAATTAACTCAGATTGTAAAGATGATGATGATCTGGGCCCGTATTCCTGAGTTTTGCGAACGATGATCGTTATCGAACAGATATGATTTATATGAGTCAAACATCATCTGTATTATTTCTGAATTTTATTATTAATTATTATTATAGTTCAGAAATACTTTTTTAAAAGTGATTTGTAAAATGTTTGACTCATATAAATCATATTTGTTTGATCACGATCATTGTGCGCAAGACTCAGGAATACGTCCCCAGATAAGAGCTTTTAGTTCATTGAATGGGAATCTTGAACATTGTGCTACTTACAATAAATATGTATGGGACTAGATATTTGGTGAATTTTGTGAATTCTCAGTCTCTGCAACAAAGGAATCGTGTCCAGTTAGTAAGGCAACTAGTTCGGCCACGAGGCTTCATATTATTGCGGTATTCAGAACCGGTTAAGCCAATACTAACGAGGTACAACTGAAAATATAAATTATGAGTATAATGACTATTGACTCAAGTAATGATTTTAACTAAGGTTTAATAGTTTTATACCTGATGAGATAATAAGGCAAAAATTCCAACAGCCATCATTAAAGCATAAATGGACGACACGAAGGACAACGCAATCCTATAAATAAGATGTTGTAAGTTGTAATATTCGTAGGCGCATTGGAAGTTGAAAATATTGAAACTTACTCTACATCCATGTATACGTCACTACAATCATCAGGAATTAAAAGACCTCGAGATATTTCGTAAGGGTGACATACAGTGGTGAGCGCTAAATTCGAGCCATATAACAACGCTAGCAAGGACAGAAATAAACCAACTATGAAGTAGCGGTGATTGAATTGTCCAATACAACAATCTAGCCTGCAGAAAAATTAGGTTTACTAAAAGAGTTATTTAGTAGATTTAAGCAAATGCAAGTTTTTAGAATTGTGCATTTCTCCCTATACTTCTCATCTAACAATGGACATTTGTATCCCGTTTGACCACCCCTTATGTAGCCATCTCGTTGTCTAGTGAACAAGTAAAGCATAATAAAATTTACAGGATTAATAGACGAACCACACACAATGATGATCCCGTTTCATAATGCAAGCCTGACAAATTCGACAATGAAATGTTCCTGTTGGAACTTTCTTATTGCAAATTCCACATATCCATTGTCTGCTAGTGTCTGCCTATAATTCATAAAATAATACATTCGCAATTTAAGAATTAGTAGCAAAATGTATTGCGGAAAATGAATTACCGGTCCTCCTACAACGGATGGGTTATTCACGACAACACCAGACAATTCGGAATCATCAGTTATTTCGTTTACAGTATTGGTTTGACTTTGTAACAATTGATCTTCTTCTCCATTTACAAGCGGACCGATTGATAAATTTATTGCGTGACATACACTGGCTCGTGATTTTACCTAAAATTAAATTAACTTATTAATAACTGTAAAAGAATATACTCAGATAATGTTTGAAACAATACCTTATAAAAACAAAATAATGATCCAATCAAAAAGACTAAGAATATACAATTTTCTTCTGGTAAAATTTCCATCATAGGAACTACTTCCACTTCAAAAACAAGCCATAAAAAGAATACAGAAGAGACTGTCCACATTATAAAAAACTGTGATTTTGGCATAATCCTTTGTAATATTACGTAAACGTAGCCAAGAAATATTGGTAAAATCAAAAATACCAATACAGTGCAATACACGCTTTGTATGGATATTAAAGCTAGAAATGGTAATATCAACGGTGGTAAAATGGCATCTGCTGATATTTGCCTAGCTCCGTTTCTCCAAGGAATTCTCAAACGATCTTGAAATGCCAGTATCATATTGGACGCGTTTAATTTAGGAACTGGTGCACAGTAATTAACCTGGAATAATAAATCGATATGGTTAAACATGGTTCTGTTTATAGTTTCCTTAATTTTAAAGTCATTAAGCTACGTTACAATCCGTACATTCATGAACAATAAGTACGTAAGTACTTATAAGTAAGTATGATAATTACGAACTTACTCTTATACAGTAAACTATTTTCCTTATTAATAATTGCATGCTTAATTCTTATCAGGGGTCGTAAATTAGTATTTTGATAAAAACAGTTCAAGTGCTTTTGTATTTATATTATTTTTAATCCTATTTCTTGAACTATCGAAAAATAATTTTAAAAAAGTACTAGTATAGTAAAATTTAATTAAAACAAAAACAATTAGTATTGGTTCTAAAAAGAGGATCTTATTGTGGAAAGGTTGTATGGAATTGTGTGTGAATATTTAAAAAAAAAAATCAAGTATTGCAAAGATTTGATTTGATCATGTGCTATATAAAGAGAATTATTAGAGAGATATTTAATTCGGTGACATGCAATCTTTAAGGTTATGCTTACATACCTTTCGAAAAGTTTATGTAAATCTTCGCAACAGATTAAAATATGACTCCACTCATTATCTCTAATATTGAGGATCTATTTATTCATCCTTTTTTATAACAGAAAAATGCAATATTATCAATATTAATTTTTTTAATTATTACATTTTGACACACAAATGAACTAATTTTGACAGCTCTAAAAGCGCATTGCGGATTAAGGATGGAACAGAGTTAGTTTTGGATTTGAAACACAGGTGGCTGTTAAAGATTGGCTTTTTTAGAAAAACATTAATTTTAAATAAAGAAAAGATACACATTTAACTAAATAGATACTTATTTTAATAATATTATGTAAACTTATGTACTTATGTAAACATGTGACATATAATTATTTATTTTTACCAATTATGTGCAGATATCTGTTTTTCAAATCATTGAACTTTACTATTGGTTAGATTTCTTTATTCGCTTCTTTCTTGTTAAACAACTTATTTAAATTTGAAACAGTGCTCTGCATAACAAAATTCTCTTCACTATAGATTCTTGTAATTTGTTATAAATTGTGGACAAGAGCTCTTTTACTATCTGTTCCATGTTTTGAAATAGTTCCACACGGTTCTGCCATCTATCATAAATAGGTTTAGCGAGCAAATTTAAATTGTCTATTTTAAAAATGTTGTCCCCTATAATACAACACATATTTTAAAAAGGACTTAGATAATTTAAATAAACGATATTAGAATCCTTCGAAATGCATAGAATGAACCAGGGGCAAGAGGCAGCCCAGACTAGAAGGTGTCACTTGTTTAGATATGAATATGAGCCCCCAATCCTTACAAGTGTTAACACGTATTTAAAATGGCTGCCATACGTTTAATTTATTTTATTGTGTGGCTGCTGTTTATAATTAGAACAGAAATAGTTGATATCTTTTATAAAACATTTGGATGCTTTCGTACCGTAACCTCAAAAATATCGTAATTAGGATGTCAGTAAAGAGTGCTTGTAAAGATTCATCACCTGCACTGAAAAAGCAAAATCGTAATCTTTTAAACTATGAATCTGTTTCCGAGTTGTTGCAATCTGGTACATAAATGAAAAACGTACATGGAGGTACATAAGTAAAAAAAACCTCTATCTTCTATCCGACGTTAATTTTCATATTACAATTGGCTTGTAAACTCATTTCTTAGGGGCAGATTTTTAAATTGTTTATTGAAATAGATGTTAATAAATATATATTGACGTTCTTATTATATTAAATATCTAAATGTTGACGAAGATATAGCAATTAAACATTTGAATTGTAGTTTTAGCGCTACAGATGTCGGCCATATTTGTGACGTAAGATGTAGCACTATTAAGGGATAGGTCACTTATTTGTTATATTATATTGACTAGTCGATAAGAGTTCTGTGTTAAGTATGATATCTCTTTTATGTATCTGTTGTAGAAAAGAGATATATACGCTACACAGTAAAGATTTTGGAGTCAAATTTGGAATACAAATGACGATAAAGTTGATGCGAACTATAATGGGCTTGTGTCCTATGTCTTAATTTCTACAAAAGTGTACTATATATTGATAAAGTGGGTTACTAGAACCTCAAATGTCCCATTATTTTTTAATAACTCCTTATATGTTAAGAGATATTAATAATTAAAAAAGTCATTTTGTCTCTTTAATTATTAAAGGGGTTAAAATGCATTTCACGTCATAAAAATATGGCCGACCATTTTTAACGCTGAAACTACAATTCAAACTTTTAATTGCTCCGTCAACATTTAGATATTTAATAAAATAAACACGCCAATACACATTTATTAACATCAATTTCAATCGACAATTGAAAAATCGACCACTAAAAAATGAGGACACAAGCCCATTGAAGTGCAATAGCGATAGAAACGTCACAAAAAGGGACACTTCACCGAATATTTTACTGGGTATATGTATTTGAATGTTCTATAACGTTGGATCCCTTTAATAATTATGTGAAAAAATATTATTTTAATTGTTAATATCTCCTAAAGTATAGCGACGTATTAAAAAATAATTAGACATTTGAGTTTCTGGTAGCCAACTTTATCAATATATTGCACAGTTTTATAGAAATTAACATGGCTCATAAACCAATACGATGAGAGTCTGATTTGAAGTAGATAAACGAATGGCACGACAAAATGCGGAATAATTCGCCAAATATTTCACTGTGTTTACAGACAGAGTCGTAGTAAATATTGAGAGTAAACACGAAGCTAGAGAGAAGGAAGGGGGAGTTAGGAACCAAATTGTGACAACTGTGGTGACAATGGGCTTGTGTCCTCATTTTTTAGTGGTTGATTTTTCAATTGTTGATTGAAATTGATGTTAATAAATGTGTATTGGCGTGTTTATTTTATTAAATATCTAAATATTGACGGAGATATAGCAATTAAAGATTTGAATTGTAGTTTTAGCGCTAGAAATGTCGGCCAGTTGTGTGACGTGAAAATGTATTGTATAGGTAAGTTATTTGTTGAGTAGGCCAGTGCTGTGGTAATGTTCTGTAGCTGTTGGTAGTCGAAATAATCAAGTCAAGTCGAAGAATAATAAGTTTTTATTTTATTTAACCCTGCTAAGGCAGACATAATATTGAAATTTGATTGTTCCTTGAAATAACTGTAAATAATATTTGATATTTTGATATATAAATACATATAGCAGAGATTTATGAGCTGTAAGGTTGGTAACACAACGATTGTGATGTCACATGCATTTGGAATGTGTACAACGTTGAATCCCTTTAATAATTAAAGAGACAAAATGACTTTTTTAATTGTTAATATCTTTTGAAATATAAGGAATTATTAAAAAGTAATTGGACATTTGAGGTTCTAGTAACCCACTTTATCAATATATAGTACACTTTTATAGAAATTAAGACATAGGACACAAGCCCATTGTGGATACAATTGAATTTAGCGGGTGATAATATAAAAATCGACATGCACGAGCTCCTTTTCGTTTGTATATATTTTAAGTTTAATATATTTAACGTCGGTCTAATTTCGATGGTAAGTCCCATCACGGATGGCCTCCTACTATGTACTGGTGGCCTCATACATGTGAGCTACAACGCTGCTTAAAAAATTTATGATTATGTATATACATAATCAAGTTGTCAAGCATCAATGATCTCGTGCAGTGTATCGTCTTCATTTGTATAATAAAATCATTAAAACTGACTTTTATGTTGGTGTGTCAGTGTTCAGGGTGATGTAGCCCCTTAAGCGCTCAACCGGTTAATCCCAATATTTTCTCATACGTATAAAGCTCAATTTATTGTCAGGTAATTCTGTACTCGCACAACGCGAAGGAGGATGTAGAGGAGGTATTTATAATCTAAGCTTAATTCCCTTGCGACGCGAGATGGGTGAAATTTTATAGCGTATCCGGTTTAAACAGTACACTCGTTTACAAGAAACCTAATATATTTATATTCGTGACAATTAGGTAATTTCCTTGGTCTTAAATTCAAAATAAACTGTACTGCACTCGTGTATTGATGAAGTTGACTATTAGGACCTTAGGCCCCTATTTCGTAACACTTTTCGCTGTTTAACATTAGACGGTTTTATTAGCAACTTAACTTTGTTCAAAATAGTACCGTCTAATATTAAACGACGTCGGAAAAAATGATACAAAATCAAGAGAAGGGAAGGTCTAAAATACCTTTATAAAACTACTTATACTTGTAAATCCTTATAAGCCTTATTCTCACTCACTGTTTTGATATTTAATTTACTGTTTTTATCTAATATTTTAATCTAGATTTCAGGTTTTCAGAATAGGTATTCCTAGTCACAATCGTGTTTTAATTTGAGTTTAGTTAATTTAGTTGGTGCGCATGCGTCTTTAGTAATATAAATTTTGACAGTTCGATAATTGACAAAATTGAAGGTTGAAGAATTGAAGGTGAAATAATTAAAATTGCTGTTTTTAATAACAATTAGTAATAGAAATTGTTTTTATTTCTTTATTTTTGACAAACTGACATTAAACTTCGTTTAAATATAAATTCTACTGCATTTTGACACATAGTCACATTTTGGAGGTTATAATATAATATAGTTTTTCTGAATTTAATATTTTTTATTTAAAACGTTGGACCTTGTAAGGTTAAATTAAATACAAAATACAAAATTAAATTAAAGCAGTGAGTGGGAATAATACTATGCTTGTGTCCGTAAGTTGTAAAATATGTATTGTATAAATGTTTATAGTGTCAATTTTAAGTGCTGAAAATAAGTTTAAGTAGAAAAATAAGTTTATGAATCTCTGTTTGCACATACCTGAGCAGAGCCATATACTTGAATTACCTTGTGAACTCATTTCTAGGGGTGGTTTTCTTAATTTTCGATTGAAATAAATGTTAATATATGCATATTAGCTGTCACAGAATAAATGAGTAATCAAAATTATTTTTCCTTGTTGGCAACCTTCGTTATATAATACTTGATGGGATACACAACGTAGCTGTTGTAAAGGAAGTAAATGACGTTCATATACATTCGTATGCGCTTCTGTTGTATAAAAGAGATGGAAAATCGTCGGATGTTACGTACCATAACATGGAATTTTCTATACCGTTTATATCTCCTAAAATATAAAGAATTATTAAAAAATAATTGGACATTTGAAGTGGAATTGTGTAGCAACAACATTAAGGAATAAGTGCGCAGTATATCTAAGGTGGCGGAATAGAAATACATATATACAGCTCGCAGATCGGTGCTCGGACTGAATACGGAGTAATGTGTTAAGACATTAATATATCTTTAATAGTAATGTTAAGAAATTATATTTCTTTAATTGATACGAAGCTCGTCTGTTGGTAAAACAGTGACCATTCAGTGAAAACATATACTCATGAACGCAATAGATGTCGCAGTAGGAATAACGACCGACTCAGTTGACATCAGGGGCCCTATTCCTGAATTTTGCGAGCAATGTTCGCAATCGAACAGATTCGATCGAAACTAGTGAAGTAAGATTCGATCACAATTCTAAACACTATTCCTGAATACGATCGAATCTAACATTCTCCATTCGATTGAATATATTGTGTAGAACGTTTTGTAGACTAGCAAAATGCGGGAAATTTAAATTAATTTAATTATTTTTTGCAAGTTTGATATCATTGTCTGGTTAAACTATTATTTCTACCGTTTTTCTGGATTTTAAAAGAAGCATTTATCTTAGTATAGTACAAATTTAATATTGAATACAGAGTTTGCATAATAATTTATATATTCTCCTATTTATTAATTTTATAGAACTTTTAATCATTTAACAATTGAATTTTAAAAATCATATGCATTAATAGAATATTAGAATACATTATATTTGTTAAATTATGATAGATTAAAAAAACAGTACTTATTTTAATAAGTATATTTAAGAATAAACACAATATACTATTTCTAATTTTATTAATAAATAAACAGTATATTCTATTATAAATAAGATCTATTAATTAGGTGTTTTCTGATTCTAATGGTTGTATTTTCTTAACTGTATTTCATTTTCCATATAATTTAACTCCGTTTCTTCAAGCGTAGCTAAATTATTTAAAGCCATACTTCTTAGAGATTCATTCGTCATTTTTTTTTAATTAATATAATAGCGCAATAAAAAGTAATAGAAAAATTTTAGGTTAACTTCAACAAATATTTATTTTTTTGACATTTCAAAAAATAAAAAAATTGACATCAGAAAAATAGAACAAGCAACACAAATTATACTAAATACTCTTGCCTGAAACAGTGATATCTAATAAAAATCACTAAAGTTTACTGTTCGATCGTACATTCGCAAGCTAAATAGTCGACGTGCAAATGTTCACTTTCTTGCTCGATTTCTCTACTCGTAAATTTTCGTAAAATTACGAAAGAAGAAGAGTTTACGATTCGATTGAACTCAGGAATAGCGCGCTTGGAGTCGACAGAGCTCACGTTTTTAGTTAGTTAGTTACTTAAGTGCATATTGTGAGCTTATAATAAAATTAGTTAAAAAGGATTTGACAATTTATGGTAAATAATAAATTTTAAAAGTTGTTTCTTTAAATTTCAAGTATGTTTTAAGTTAAACAATGTAATTATGAAAATATGTACATAAATTACCAAAATAAACTTTAAATTTCAGAAGCAAAACATGATTTTGCAATAATAAAAGATAATTTATTAAATATAAATTCACAAGAGAAATGTATATAATAAAAAATAAATTATCTTCGCTACAAGAAAGAACACCCAACAATCAGAACCAGTAGCTGGTATTCATCAGCGTCATTATTGACATAATAATCGAACAATTATGTCCAGAAACTCCAGAAACGTAAAAACATTATGCAGTCGATTTGAAACATTATCTAAATTTTGCGTGACGTTTCCTTCCAATGCGACAATTATTTATATCTTCTTCTTTTCCCAAATGTTGGAAGACTAACAGAGCATAAAATAAAGGATACGGAACACCCGTTCGCAAAGGACCATCTTCCTGCGTCACACACAGTCGGAGAAATTAGGCTTCTGATTTCTGACCAATTCTTTTAAATAGTTTTGTTGAATAGAACTGACTGCGACAATGCATTGGTATTCAACAGGTACTGATGGTACTGATGATACTGATGGTACTGATGATTGGACATTCGAGGAATTCGTCACAGACTTCCGTGGACAGCAACGTTGTTCAAATAAGCAACAATAGAACTCCCATGGAGTGTATAGTTTTATTGCACATTTTGTTAACAAATAAAGAATTTTGAAACGATTTGGTACGCTTCATTATTAGTACTAAACTAAAGTTCTTTTTAAAATTATTTCAGGATCATAAAAGTTATTTTTTTGTTTAAATAAATATTGTTTAAAGTTAAGAATTTTTTAACATTATGCATGGATTAGGTAAAATTTAGACAATGGGCATAGAAAAAGAAATACGCCTGGGTTAGATAGTGATAAGTTTAGAGGGTGTCGTTTTTCTTGACTTTTTTTTTTTTAATATTTTATTTTTTCAGTGCATCAACTATTGTAGTATGGTAGTTATTAGCACTTTTAAATCAATATTACATTTTTTATATACATTTTCTTATAACACATAACTTATACAATATAATGTAATTCTATTTTCTACAGGGTGTCTCAAAATTCATTCATTCAGCTCATGACTACACGCGAAAAAAAGAAAAAAATAAATTATTTCATTTTATTTAGAAATTACAAAAAAAAATAAAAATCTTTCGAAAATTGAAAGACCTTAAGATGTTTTTAATTACCATGACCACAATTTTTCAAATATGTCTAGCTACTACTAAAAACTACTACCATACTGTGATTTTTAATGGTTGTGGTGGATAGCTGTGCTATTTAGGTTGCCGATACAAAAAAGAAATCAGAAATATTTCAAAAATTGTGGTCATGGTAGTTAAAAATATCTTAAGGTGTTTAAATTTTTGAATTTTTATTATTTTTTTCTCTAATTTCTAAACAAAATGTCTGGGCTTTCCATAAAAGATGTAAACTTATGGATTCGGCTCTGCTTAAGAATGTTCCAGCCAGTGTTAGCAACTTCGGAGAGTGGGATTATTGTGCCAGGCCCGTAAAATTATAGTAAATTTAAAAAAAATATACAAGCTTTGAAAAATAAAATCGTCAAATTTCATTTTATCGCAATTTGGGGCAACAAAACATTCCATATTTGTATTAATAGAATCCTGTATTATGTACAATCGGGTACAAAATATTTGAGGGATATTATCGAATGCCCTTATATTTTTAAGTCTTAAGCGTAAGTTTGAGAACCGTAATAAACGTGTTAAAATTATGAGAAACCCTTAGAAATATTACCAGGCATATAAAAATTGGATTCAAAACATGTTTTTGCGCTTCCAAAGTCACTATAAGTCAGTGGAAGAAAGCTTAAAATGTAGATACGTTATTCATCTAACGGTTTGCGATTTTGATTCGCGTTTATAGTTACTTACATAAAACGATTTAAACAAAAAGACATGATTTTTTCTTGGATAATATTTAACCTGCTGTATAGTATCGCCATCTATATTTCGCTAGAAAAAGTGGCCAAGTATCGTTTCACCTTAAATAATTGTTAAATGTTTATAAATCATATATAATGAAATTGTTGAATTAAGGGTTCAATTTAAAGTAAACAAATTATTGAAATATGATCACTGACTCGTGATTGGTCAGATTAAGGCGTGAGTACAACTCGCTTTTAAATGTCTAGTATAAATTTGGTTCATTATTCTTAATTTAAGGGTTAATATTCATATTTATTCGCTAAAATACTTTTATCTTCAATTTTGAATTTTAGAACTACTAAAGTGTAATTTTTTTTAAATTTAAACTTTCTTTTATTATTATATTTTCAATAAAATTTAAAATATGCTAGGATCGCTATACGCTAGGTACGTATTGCAATGTACCCTACTGTATCTTGAGTCATCATTTTGGCTCCAAATTTTGAAATAATTACAAAAAAATTTTTTTTTTGGACTAAAAATATGGTTTATAAAAATTATATAGTAAAATGAGTGAGTTATGTTATTGCTAGTTATGTTATTAGTAAATAACAATATTTAAAATAGTATATACTTTATTTATATTGATAAATAAAGTTTTTCTATAATTATATATTTTTTATTACAAATATTATCTCCTCGATGGAGTATAACTAAAGTACTTAAACAAATGAATTAATCAATTCATTAAAACAAAATTGATTTTAGTCAATGTGATTTAAATATTATTTGGTTACTTAGATAATATATTTATTATCTTGTTTAAGCATGATATTAGGGTCACTTGATAACTCCTCCATCCTTAGAGAGAAAAATAGAGAAATTTCGTGAAGGTGTCTCGATTTTTCTAGATGTAGTCGTCACTTCTGTTTCCTGATAAGGGTCCTGCAGCAATAGTATTTGTATTGGTTTTTCTCTGCGAAATTTGCTTTACATGAACATCTTTGATTTTATTGGTGACTGCATCGGAAATGGCTAATACTTTATTATCTTTGATTGCTGTTACTTTATGTGGTCCTGTTTGTGGATTCGTTATCTTCCCTCTTCTTCTATCATTTCTTCTAATGTATGCTTCTTGAATGTGTTTGTTCATATAGTCCCAATAGTATTTTTTTCTGATTATTTCTTCAATCATATTTTCCTCTAGTTTGTTGAAAATTGTTATACTTATATCATTTTGTTTATATGTTGGCTTATCATAATATTTTTCTTTTCTGTGAACATTTATCCACTTAGTGTGTGCCTCTTTTTCTGAATCTTCTAGCCTTTCCGATAAGCACTTAGTTTTGTTTTCCTTTTCAATTTTTCGTTCTATTTTAAATTTTTTAATTTTCTTATTTTCTGCTTTTTCTTGCTTTATACTGTATGACTTTTCTACCTCGGAATATTGCATATTTTGTTTTCCTGGTTTTTCTTGTTTCATGTTTTGTTGTTTCTCTATTTCAATATCTTGTATAGTTTGCTTTTCTGCTACTTGCTTGATTCTTTGTTCATTTTTTACTTTGAAATCTTGAAAGTTTTGATTTTTTGTTTGTTGATTAACCTTTTGTTTATTTGGTATTTCAAAATGTTGTATTTCTTGACTCTTTGTTTCTTGTTTGACATTTTGCAGATTTTCTACTTTGAAATCTTGCATGTTCTCATCTTCTGTGTCTTTGACGTTTACTTCAACAATTGAATTTTCATCGGTTTTTATTTTAATAAATGTTTTAACATCTTTTTCGTTTACTTCTGTATTCCAAACTTCATCTGTAGTGTTTACACTCTGTACTTTGATTTCAGTATTATACAGATCCAATTTATTTGAATTCTGTGTATTCATTCCTGATGTAGTATCCATGGGCGTCCAATGCTTCTTAATTGGTTTATTAGGGTGTCGGTTCCATACGTTGCTCTGTTTGGAGAACATTGTTTCCGATTTTTGCTGGATAGTAGGGTTTGGTGCCCGCCAATTCTGTTGTTGCGGTTGTTGGAAATTGCTTTGTCTCCATGGTCTTTCACTATTAAAACCGGATGAGTGGGAAATATTAAATTTTTCCGATTGATTAGGGTAGTTGAATGTTCTTTGTGTCATTCTGACTGGTTGTTGTACCATATTATTATTCATATTTTCTTCTTGTCTTTGCCAATTCCTATCGTTCTGTTCTTCCGTTACAATAGAGATTGCTTGTTCCAGTGTAGTGGGTGCTCTGGTTCTCAAGAATGATCCTAAAGGTTCCCTTAGGCCTGCTTTAAAAGATTTTAGAGCCACTTCGTCGTACATTTTTGTCTTCATATTTCTTTCTTCTATTGCTCCATTGCATTTTTGATTAGCATATAATAATGCTCTCAATTTTCTACATTTTTCATAGAATTCAAGGAATGTTTCATTCCTCTGCCTTATTTCCATCAGTTCTCGCAGTAATGACATCTCATCTCTAGGGTCGCAAAATGCTTGTGTCAATGTCATTTTAATTTCTGCCCAGCTCTGTATGTCCCTTCCTTCTATTAGTGAGGCAGCTTTTCCAATTAATTTTGCTCGAATCGCTTCTATTAAAGCGACGTTGTCGAAGCAATCTAATTTATTTTCATTGAAAAATTGGCCTAGTAACAATTCGCTTGTTCTGATGTAGTCCGGTAAGCCTTCGGATCTACCATCATACTCTTTTATCATTCCCAAATATTGTTGGAAATTATTATTAGTTGACGTTGTCATTTTTTCTTTTTTATTTATATTCAATTGTGTAAAAAGGTAATTCAATTGACCTACCATATATTAATAGATGAACCTTTAATCTTCTTGTAGTCCTTTGTCCTTGGTCCTTAGTTATCAGTTCACTTCACTATATTTTACACAGCTTATTTTTAATTTTATTTAATTTTTGAATCTTCTTCCCTGGGGTGAATAGATTTGTTCTTTTCCGTCACGATGCTTTGGTTTTATCTCCGCCGCTAGACGACGACTGCGCCAGTTATGTTATTGCTAGTTATGTTATTAGTAAATAACAATATTTAAAATAGTATATACTTTATTTATATTGATAAATAAAGTTTTTCTATAATTATATATTTTTTATTACAAATATTATCTCCTCGATGGAGTATAACTAAAGTACTTAAACAAATGAATTAATCAATTCATTAAAACAAAATTGATTTTAGTCAATGTGATTTAAATATTATTTGGTTACTTAGATAATATATTTATTATCTTGTTTAAGCATGATATTAGGGTCACTTGATAACTAGTGTAATTATAGTATAGTCTAAATCACGATAGTTCGGCATCGATTTATACTTAAAAGAGGTTATAAGAGTGGTATAAATCTATAATACGATAATGAATTTATCGTATTCGTTTCTATAGTCATTATAGAAAAATAAGTGAGTCAGTGCTTTTTAGTTGTATCGGCAGTTTATACCCCACAACTTGTTTTAAGTATGAGTCACTGCCGAACTCTCGTAATTTGAACTATATGTCTACTATAATTATAGTATGGTTGCTGACACTGGTTCCAGCGTGGTATAGTACAGTCAGAACAGAAATTTAAAACTTCTACCTATGAAAATCAACACATACGTGCCGGAATTAAAAAGAAAATGTATGTTATTATATCTCGAATACAAAACGGTGAAGTGTTTTTGTTTTCATTTGTATATACAACATTTTTCTTTAAATACCATTCCGACTCACTGTTTTAATTTTGTTGTTTTTATTATTTTATTTAATGTTTTTGCCGTCAGGCTCTACATTCTTCTGCCTTAAATCTATTAAATTACATTTTATGGTATTCCTTAGTCTAGTTATTCATTCTTTCTACTTAAATTAAGGATAAACACTAGTGCCTCTCTCTTCCTGTTACTTTCTTTGTTTCTCTCCCTCTCATTTCTATTTTGCCATTTCCTCTCCTTCCTTCCTATTTCTTTCTACCTTCGTCAAAGAGCTCTTCCTTTCAATAACTGCTTTATCTTCTTTTCACGTTTTATTTTGGTTTTAATTTAGTCTTTAATTTACATTGTATAGCATATAAGATTATGTGTATTTTTAATTTAGAATTTCATTTACGTTTTCTTTGTTTTTTCGAATCTTACAATGTCCAATGTTTTTAAATTAAAGAAAACTGTATTATATCATAACCTCCAAAATGTGACAACCTGTTAAAATTCAGTAGGATTAGTTTTAAAAGAAGTTGATTGTCAGTTTGTAAAAGTAAAGAAATAAAAACAATTTCTTCTACCAATTGTTATTAAAAACAGCAATAATAATTATTAAAAGTTTGAATTGTAGTTTTAGCGCTAGAAATGGTCGGCCATATTTGTATGACGTGAAATGCATTTTAACGTCAGTTATTTGTTGAGTAGGTCAGTGCTGTGGTAATGTTTTGTAGCTGTTGGTAGTCAAATAATCAAGTCAAATCAAAGAATAATAAGTTATTATTTTATTTAACCCTGCTAAGGCAGACATAATATTAAAATTTGATTGTTCCTTGATATAGCTGTAAATAATATTTGATATTTTGATATATAATAAATACATATATATAAATACATATAGCAGAGATTAATGATCTGTAAGGTTGGTAACCTTACACAAGGATTGTGATGTCATATGCACTTGGAATGTGTACAATGTTGAATCCCTTTAATAATTAAAGAGACAAAATGACTTTTTTAATTGTTAATATCTCTTAACATATAAGGAGTTATTAAAAAATAATTGAACATTTGAGGTTCTAGTAACCCACTTTATCAATATATAGTACACTTTTGTAGAAATTAAGACATAGGACACAAGCCCATTGTAGAACCATTACTGACAAAAAAAACAACGTAAGAGTTCGTCTGTGATAGGACTTAACATCGGAAATAGGTCGACGTTAAATAAATTAAATTAAAAAAAGATGATCCCAACAGCGTAAAGATAGCTCACAGAACGTTATGTAAAAGCAGTGCTGCATTAAGATATTGCATGCCCCTGATTTACATGGATTGTGAAATATATAAATAACAATCCACGTTTTCTTACAAGAAAATGACATTTATTTCGCACAGCAAAGGGTTGCTCAGCTTTTGTAGTCCTTTTGACATATTCCTCCATCCACCTCACCTAGACGCAGGCAGCGCTGTGCAGTCGCTACGTACATTATTTTATTAATTCTATTCGCATGTCAGTTTCTTAATAATGTTTTGTTGGTTTTTGCTTGTTTGAAATAAGCAAGGGCTGAGGGCGGTGTTTACTTTGGTAAACACGACACCTTCTATTCACACAATAATACAAAACCTAACCTAAAAAAAAACTCTTTCTTTTTATTGGTAACCCGTTACCATTTTCCTATATGCATCAAACTTCAAGGGAGTATAATACACATATTAACCTCCTACTATATCCAACACATAAAAGGACCCCAATTCACCAGGACGTGTTCGGTTGTGGCTTTGATTGTATTTGTGAATGTAATAATACCTATGTAGTTATGTTAATTCAATAAATAATTCTCTGTAATCATTGAAACGCCGACTGGGATATCAAATGTATTTCTTAGGTCGGTCCATGTCGTGTTCTTACGATTCATGTGAGAGGTATGTCTCTTTAAGGTAGTTCCAGAATCCAGTGTGAAACCACTCCAATAGATTTTTTTAAGGTTATGTTTATAGGATAAGAATAACGTTTACTAATAAATCGCGAGTTTCACAATTTTTGATCGTTTACAATCCGAGATTTTTTTATTTTTTTATTATTATTATTTACTGCTATAACTAATTTTGTACAATTAACCAATAGCTTATCTCTAATACTAATCTAAACAAAAGAATAACGTCGAGTGTTATCCAGTGATAATACTCGTTCATTCATACTAGTTCGAACGGCTTCGTTCTCTTTAGCCTTCGCTGCAACCCGTCAGTGTCGAGCAACTGTCCCACTTCATCATTTGCGTGTTGATGGAGTCGTTATTTGTGCTTCTTAGCATGTTTTTTGATTTCTTCAGCAACTGTAGTGATTCCTAGATCCTTATGGATGTCTACGTTACGAACGTACCACGGCGCGTTAACTATGTTACGTAGTACTTTGTTCTGAAATGTCTGGATGATTTTGATGTTACTGTCTTTGGTGCAACCCCACAGTTGGATACCATACGTCCACACTGGCTTTAGTATTTGCTGATATATTATTAACTTATTATGTAAGGATAACAATGCTTGTCGTCCCATTAGCCAATACATTTTTCTATATCTGATTCCCATTTCTTCTTTCTTTTTCTTCACGTGTGCCTTCCAACGCAGTTTGGCATCTAGTGTCATCCCCAAATATCAATCCGAGATAACAAAATTGGCAATTTTTAAAATCAGTTTCCATTTGAAGTGTACATTCATATAAAACTTTCAATTCGCCTAACTATTTTCTTTTATATACAAAAAATGCTCGACAGAATTTTGAAAAAAATAGAAGAGTAAAGCCTCATTCCCACTCACTGTTTTGATATTTAATTTACGTTTTTATTTAATATTTGAATTAAGATTTAAGAGTTTCAGAATATGCATTTCTTGTCACATTCGTGTCTTAATTTGAGTTTAGTTAATTTAGGTTAGTAAAAACTAAATCAAATCGCTTTTTTAATTTTGATTGAAATAAGTGTTAATCCTATATTATAATGTTCCAAGTGAAAGTTTATATGTTTATTTGTTATATACTCCATCGATTTGTATGGTGGCTCGAAAACGGCTCCGCTCATTTTCTTGAAAATTACCTATTTCGTAGAGAAAAAAATTGTAAGACTTTATTTAGTAAGACTGAATTTCCTGCAAACCCGTAGTTTTGGAAAACCTAAATTATTTTGTTTCTTTTTGCTCTATAACTTTTAATTCGCAAAAAAGATAGAAAGTTGAAATTTGGTATGTGTATTACAGTGTTCAATGCTAACATTTTTTGAAAATAGGAAATTTTGGAGAAAACTCAAATTTTGGATTACTTGATAATGAAATATGTTATTAAAAAGGAGCACGATGGTGGTTTTTGTCGAGGGTAAAAATTGGGCTAGAAAGTTGAAATTTTATATATGGGCTAACTTTGGTACCTAATTTACAAATCGAAAAAAAAATCTCAAATTTTGAAAAAGAATTTGTCAAGTAACTTATAAATTTAAAATATTTTTTATTTTGTTGAAAAAAATATTTTCTTTTAGTCAATTTATACGAAAATTTATTTTTTAATTGAGCGAGTTAAATATTTCAATTTGAAAATAGAATTAAAATTTGAAATGTAATTACGAATTATTATTATTGGATTCAAATCATACACACTAAAAAGAAGTCGCTTTGTGACGGTGGTAAACTCTGGCATATGTATATATAGCCCGGTCAAGTTAGACATTCGAAGTTACATAAATTCCCACCTAGCTGAAAATCGGTAAGATTGTTTAAAATATCATTAAAAACAAAATTTGAAAACTCCCCATCTATCCCCTGTACGGAAAAATTTTTATTCAAGGTCAAAGGTTAACTTTTTGAATCGTTATATCTCAAAAACGGTAGCTCGCAGAGAAAAAAGTATTAATAAATTTTTTGTAGATAATTTTATGATCTACAATTTTTGTCTGAGGTATTTTTATGATAAAACTTACCGTTTTGCTGAAAATCGCGAAAAACTCATTTCTTTGACCTTTGACCTTGAATAAAAAATTTTCCGTACAGGGGAAAGATGGGGAGTTTTCAAATTTAGTTTTTAATGATATTTTAAACAATCTTACCGATTTTCAGCTAGGTGGGAATTTATGTAACTTTACTCTTATTTTTTGGTTTAATTTGACCGGGCTAATAGCTATATCAAATTTGAATTTCAGTTTTGTCGCTTGTATTACAAGAATTAAGTAGTAATGAGTAATCGAGAATATTTGTCCTTGTTTATAACCTTCGTTATATAATACTTCATGGAATACACAACTAATAATCAAAGGAAAATCTTTTTGAGGTTGTGTTTTTCTCGGATGGCTTCGTATGTTGCATTATTAGTTCTAAATACCAATTTACTTCATTGATGAACTAATGTATTTTAAAGCACTAAGTTCTCGTAATAAAACATTCTCGTCTCGTCTCGTCTTGTCGCGTTAGTGTCACTAATAAACAAAATATAAATAAACAAGAACAGAATTTCAAATGATATCAAATTACCAAGACTGTCGTAGTGTTGGTGTTATATTCAAAGACAATTTAATCGTACAATAATAAAAGCCCTTAAAACTACTTGACAGGTAGGTTACCTGGTTGCCTGGTTACCTGTTGTTTACTTGTTGTTGTCTATTCAAACTTAATTTTAATTAACAATGAAGGCTTTTTGTTAATTATAATTGTTTGTTTATTTTTTAATTTTAATTATTTATTTTCACTGCTCGTAAAGACTTATTAATGGAGTTTACTAGTATATGGTTACTCGAATATTAGCATCCGCTCTGATGAATCAACAAAGGAAGACGAAAGACGAAAGACGAAGGACTAAAGGCTAAACTCTAAAGAAAGTTCAATTACATATCAAACTTATTAGAAAATGTTGTACATATTATATTATCACTTGTGCTCTCTCATACTGGAACAGACTACGTGCGACTTCTGTCAGTTGTTTCGCATAACCAAACTTTGCTTAAATGAAAAGCTTTTACTTTAATGATTATCAATACACTGCTGTGTTGAAAGTAATGAAAGCATGTATTACGGTAGGTCACCCAAATAACACCCGCGTCCTAAAAACGCCCGAACCCTACTAACGCCCGGGCCCTAATAACGCCCACCTGATGCTAACTACATACAAATAAAAGCTAGAAATGTGGATAGGAGTAAACAGGGTGTGTAGTCATTTGTCACATTTGCTGCTAATTCCGGGTATGCGTTAGTTTAATTAGTTTGATATAGGCCTGCCATTAGCTTCTAATATTGTATGGTGCGAAGCATAGACATTCTGCAATGCCAATAATATCCTGCATCAGTTTAATGGTGAACACGAAATGGCTGGCCGAAAGTTGCTAAAATTATTTTTGAAAGGCATCCCAAAATATCCAGGCTCCAATGCTGAATCCGGCAAAAGCCCAAAAATGATCATGAACTGTGTGTGGGTATGGCTAAGGAGGATATATATTCCAATTTCCAATTGTCCTAGAGGCTGCGACTGATTATATTTAATGAAAATGTTTATTGCTTTGATTTGTTTTGGAAAATACTTTCATTTAATGTTATTTCTTGAACAATTTTAGTCCGGGCGTTATTTTGCTCAATGGTCCCTAATTTTTTATCATAAATTGGTAAATTTAGCAATTTTGTTAATCCAAACTCGATTCTTTAACAGAAATATATAAGCTTTATTAAAAATATTCATAGTTTTCATTCCACTGGTAACCTTTGTTGAAATATTAAATGAAAAACACTTAGGTGGGCGTTATTTGGCTATCCTACCTTACATATTGATAGTTACTTATTACTACTAACTTCTTGTAACACAAGCGGGAAAACTGAAATTTAAATTTGATATAGCTAAAACTCCGTAAACATTTGAATATTTGAAGAAATAAAAATGCGATATATTAACATTTATTTCAATCAACAATTAAAAAAAACCCCTAAAAAATGTGGTCGGAAGCAGAAGATTAATGCACAATCACTCATTTTCACAAGACAGTTACAGATATAATGAAATTACAATAATATTGTTGTAGGAGGCCCTGCGCTGGCTTAATACGGCACTGAGCTTCACCTCACCTTAGTCCACAACTCCAATACCCTCAATCTTCCATAGTCGGCGCAATTTGTTCCAGTGTGAAAACAGCTTTAATCTGAAATTAGGAAGGCCTATACGAATCTTTAAAATTGGAAACCGTTGAATAATTCCGCGCACGAAGGCAAGATAACTGCGAACGTCCTTTCAAACATCGATGTTCTGTTACACAGACATTAAACTAAGTAACACAAGTAGAAACAGCAACCACAACAACAACCAGCAGTCGCATTGTGCGTCGTGTGTCGTACAGAATGACTCAATACAGTGAGTCGTACTTGTTAAAATTATGTAAATATTTAAAGCATCAGAACGCACCTGTACAGGTCAGCCTGTGTTCGACGTGTTTGACAGGCGTCTTCAACAAAATATTTAATTTTTATGCGTACAGTGTTTCGTGTATTTACAAGAATATTTTACATACCACTATTCATCTTGTGTTTTTGTCGGCTGCTTCTAACGGCGACCATACAACTAATCATATCTATTAGTAAATTCAATAGATTTTATAAGTGTGAAGCGACTGTCAGATCGACGGATGTCAAGCCAGTTCGAAACTAATATTTTGCTGACTATATATTAAGTATTCTTAAACAGTTGAAGACTATTACATAATTATAATAGTTTTGTTTCTTTAAACAATACGAATGCTTTAGTAACGCATTTACTCTCTGACGTTAGAAAACTGTGGCCTTGTCGAATAATGCGAAATAACTCTCCGCGGTTTTAATTCCGTATACTAAAACTTACTTAGACAAACGTAGATGATGTTAAGTAGAAACTAAATTAATTACATAATATACTTTAAAAACAATATCTTAAAATGGATAAGAGAGCTAAAATTTTTATTTGCTTATTACTAATAGGCTATATTAAACTTATTAAACTCTGTATTAAAGCAATTAATTCCCCTATGTTAATATCTTCATTTTCTGGTTCAACTTCTGAACAATATGACGACGTAACATGCTTGCCATAATATCTGATCGATGCGCTCCAGTGAACGTTTATTTTTATAGATTGCAAATAACAGTAGGTGTTATTCACTGAGACATTTTATGTTCAGCTATATTAGTCCTTTTAGCTAATCAGGTAGATCCAGTGCCCCACATCACAAACAGAGAAAAAGTTATCTTTCTTACTATGACTAGATACAATTGATTTCTCTTTGGAGCAAAAATATTGGTGGTGATTTATATTATCCATAGCTTTGAAATCTTTAATCGAATCATCTGTCATGGAATAGTGCAATGGTCCTTGGATGTTGTGTTTTACACGGATGGCTGTATACATTTTGCAAATATTGTACTGCTATTTGAGACCTGTTTAGCATTTTGTAATAGAGTAATAAACGTATATTTATGTAAATCTATAGTTAAGCGAAGAGGAAGTTCCTGTGTATTAAGTTTTTTGAGTTTAGTTTTAACACAATTTTGTTTAAGCCTGACATACAAGCAGGCCCAAATTTGAGGGAGGGTAGGTAGCGCTAATACCTCGGGGACTCCACAAGACAGAGGCCCCACAATAGAGATAAAAGCAATAAATTTTTGAAAGACTTGACGAAGAAAATTGTTCCTTTTATTCGGAAAATAATTAAGGGCCTTCGCTCTTTCGTTACCCCAGTGCCTCCACAAATTCGGCCCTGCTTACAAGCTGAACTGAGCTAAACCCTAACAAACCCTTGGTTAATTCACGCATACATTGAAAATCAAGTATACTTAAAACTTGTTTTCGACAATACTGATAAAACTTTTCCCTTATTTTATAGAAATATTGTTTTATATTTTTTATTTTTATTGAATAATCCTATACGCGTTTTAACATTTTCTTTTTATTCTATTATATAAAATATATATATGTATATATATACGAGTATATATTTTTTATTTTATATTTTTTTATATTCCAAACAAATACAAAAGCGATTTTAGCCGACTGAAGCGGTAAATTCTTTGATCATTCGACACCTACAAAGAAGTGCTGCCAACTTCTCACAAAATACAAATGTTACAAACTTAATAATAATAATAATACATCATTTATATTAAAAAACGTGAAACCACTGAAGTTTCAAGTTACAATTTCTTATTTTTAAATATGTATACCTATATGTATTTATTTAATTTTTCTTGACGTTAAGCCTTACATTCTTTCTTTACAGTTCCTTTCCTTCATACTTACTAATATGAATATTTAAAAAACAATAAAAAACATTTTTCTCTATTAATATCGTTTGCCAAAAGTAATTCATCTTGTTTTCTTTTCTTTTCCTTCTCTCTTCTTCTTCTGCTTACTTCCGCCATCCCTACTTTCTTTCCTTCTTTTCCCTATCTGATCCCAGCCTAATTGACATTCAACTTTTAACGTTTCATCTTCACTCTTTTTATTTTCCTTTCTCTGATTTCACTTTCCACTTTCTCCTTACACCTATTTTTGATATGCTCTAGTGTTTCCTCTTCTCTACCACACATCCTGCATCGTTTCTTTTCTTCTGTTCCCAAGTATCTACTGCCCCTCATTTGCCTCGAGGCAACTGTCGTTTATTAATTTTGTCTTTTGCAACATTTTATAGCCTAGCGGAAACGAATGTTTTCAGGGAAAATAAATGTAAATATAAATTATTTACAATGCGATTGTTTGAAGACATTTTAACCTTTAATTTCCGCAAAAATGTCGTTGAGTGTAGGTGTTAGTAGTGTCAAGGCTGAAAAAAGCGCCGAGATTAGATAAAAATGGTGCATAAAAAAAATTCTTCAAAATTTAAATTTTCTTTTAAAATTGATACAATTAATAGTGAGAAAAAAGCGATATGCTTAGTGTGTGAATAATTTAGAACAAAAAAAAAATAATTAGGCGAAATAATATAATGGATTACTTTGTTTAGGACTATCTTAGGAGTAAGTTCACACAATAACGAGATGTGACAAGACGAGACGAGACGAGACAAACGATTGCGAGAAGAGACTAAAACGATATCTACATTTTTCTATACTAACGAGAACGAGGCGAGATTTTGGAAACTCTCGCCTTATTTCAGTCTTACTTTTCTAGCTGATGGTGCGGCTCCGTATCATTCCTTTCAAAAGAATTATTTCTACTCGACAAATTCAGTGATACAAGGGATATAAAGTTAGAATCTAACTAAAAGAACTCGGGTTATAATTTATAAATATTAGTAATTATTTATTTAAATAATATTGTTAGGATGTTAATATATAATTTAAAGTGGTTACAAATCTAGTATTTGTGGTAAAATACCAAATTATGTACATTATAAAAAATGACTTCAGATTTTACGTTTGTTGTTGAACGGTTTTAGTTAAATGAACCGCAAACGGTGAACGGGCGAACGGCGATTTGAACTAATTGGTTATGATTAATACGTTAGAATATCTTACGTGTTAATGAACAAAACACTGACCGCACCTGTCAACAACTGGACGTAATTATAAGCACTGCGACTCATGGATATTTTAGAAGGATTAGAGAGGGATGAGGGGAGGGGGAAGATGTTGTTACTATTAATCTTAGAATAGTCTGTAAAATTGTACTATTTGCTCATAAACTTTAGATGTACTAGCATTTTTTTTAATGACTTAAAAAGACAAGAAAAATTGTATTATTTATTTTAAATTAAGCAAGCCAAGTAAAACCGGCTTCAGACGATGCGTTGAACGTTTGATTCAAATGCTTGCCTCCAAGGTGTGAGTCAAATATTGAAAGATTGACATGGCAAGTTTCCTACTAAACGATGGAACGAATGTTTCATCCGAATGGTTTATTTATTTTATTAATTTGTATAAGTTCAAGTATAAAACCTTCCTTTCTTGGACGATTCGTGCAGCAGTGTATGACATGTGGATGAAGTGTGTGATGGGAGTAGGAAAATCTCTTTTGACGCGGGTGAAAAGACCAACAACAGACCGGACTTGTTCCAACGTGAACGTTGAACACACTTAGTTCCAGCATCGACCACTCGATGCGTCCAACCATCAATCGTTCAACGTTGGAAGGTGTTCGTAGCATCGTTTGACGCCTATTTAAGCCATATGAATTTTTAAAGTAAATTATACTGCAAGACGCATGTGCATAGAGAACAAATAGGAACATATACCTTTCTCTCTCGCACACATTTTGGACACCCTTTCAGGTCTAGCATTCTCTTTCCATATATACAGGGTGTCCCAATATTCAACGATAACCGGACACCAGAGGGTGGTCCTGCTCATGACTACACAAGAAAAAAAGAAAACAAAAATTTATCTCATTTTGTTAAGGAATTATATACATAAATCTTAAATGAAAAATTGTTTGTACCATTTGTTTTAATTCATTCAACAATAAAAAAACTATTTTGAGTTTTGTAAAAGTGATCAACAACAACAATTTATGAAATATGGTTCTTGTTTAGAAATAGTATGTATAATTTTTTTTTATTGCTAGTTTTCCTGAAGTATTATACCATTTTGGAATCCTGAGTTGCGCCAATATTTAAAAAAAACTTGCCATAGTAGTGTTCATACTTTTTTACACCACGATGAGTTAAAGTGGACAGAAAGTAAAAATCTTTAAAAGTTGCTTCTGAAATTTTGTTAATTTATATACATATTTTAATAATTACATTGTTTAACCTGAAATTTGAGGAAACGACATTTAAAGTTTATTTACTATAAATTGTCAATTCCTTTTTATTTAATTTTAATATAACCTCACAATATGCACCTTAAGTAAGTAACTGAATAAAAACGTGAGTTCTGTCTACTCCAAATATCAACTGTGTTGGCTGTTATTCCTACAGCGTCATCTGTGGCGTTCTTGAGTAAATGTTTTCACTGAACGGTTACTGTTTTACCCACAGACGTGCTTTGTACCAAATAAATAAATATAATTTCTTTACACATATAACGAATAACTGACCTATCTATTAATAGTGCGACATGTTACGTCATAAATATGGCCGATATCTATAGAGCTAAAACAACAATTCTAATTTTTAATAGCTATATCTCCGTCAATATTTAGATATTTAATAAAATAAAAACGCTAAAATAGATATATTGCCATCTATTTCAATCAACAATTTAAAAATTGACTTCTAAGAAATGAGTACACAAGCCCATCGTCTTCCGATGTAGGCAAATACAAAAAATATATTACCAATGCAGCCCTGAATATTAAATATAATATATATACAGTATTAAGCATATGGCTAACAGAAAACCAGGTGTTAAATATATAAAAGCTTATGTAATATTACTCTTAGTTAATGCTCTCTCTTTCTAACACACGTAAACTCTATCATCTCTTTCATTTGTCGATACATAATCCAATTACTGTAGCAGCCACAACCAAATATACCTCGTACAGATATAATATGTACCTTGAATTAAATTTATATTTCTACATTGTATATGTGTGAATCCATAAAAAAATTTAGAGGAGAAATTGATAGCTCCGCCCATTTGTTTACTGCATGACTTTCAACGTGTTACGTAAGACACACCTCTAAAAAGGTGTTGCCAACTGTTATAAAAATAAAGAATTTTATAATAAAACTGGAATAGACAAGAATGCTTCCACATATGTATACGTATGAACAGTGAACAGTCAGGACGGGGCGAAATTCAGGGTATTAACGCAAGAAATATTCTTAAAGAACACTTTGAGAAAGAATGTGTGACTAACAAATAGTAGTTTGATTTGAATCCGCTTCATTTTAACGAAATGTAAATCAATGTTTTTTATTACGTGTTACTTTCTTGTTGAACGTTTTTGTGATTTTATTAAACCAAAACAAGATAGTTTAATAATACTAATAGCAATAAAATGGTTCACATAACAAAGACAACCTTCGCTATGTCAAATAAACCTTCCCAAGTAGGAACAGTTGAATTAGCTTGTAGTAAGCTAGCAATGTATGAAGCTAATAATATAGATAATGTCAGAAGTAGAAAATGAACCTTAGAATTAGCCTGTGGCGAGCTGGCAAGTATGAAATGAATAATTTATTTTTCCATGAGTAACAGTCCAGGGGTAAGGTCAAATCGATACAAAAAAACATATTATTTAATGTTTTTTGACGGCACGGGTTAATTATTTCTATAATAATTACATGATAAAATAACATTTACAAAATACTTTGTAAAATTTTCATAAATAAATATCAAGAAATGAGGCATTGATAGCGAATCTTCCTCATAACTGGATTATTTGAAATCAAAAAACCAAAATGATTTCATTAGTTGATAAATTTCTGCAGGTAACGCTGTCGAGTTTTTTTTAATTGATTTTTCAATTTTTTACAACACTTAGAAGTCAAAATGCCGATTATTCATGAAAAAGAGCAGAAACTTTGTTATTTTCAAATACGTTAAAATTAAAAAAAAAACTCGACAGCGTTACCTCGGCATTTATGTAAAGAAAGAGTGTGCAACATTTCAAAATGATCGGTGCAGTAGATTTTGAGCTAGAGACGGCACCGACCCTGAAAATGTTAAGTGTAAGAAAAACTCGTTTAAAGTAACACGAAACCAGACCAGAGAGGTGAAGACTTAAAACTCTATATGTCCGACAGTTTTACTTCAAATTTTTACACAATAATCTTAAAATATGTTCTACATTAATATAAATAAATAAAAAAAAACAAATTTGAACATCATTAAAGTAGGAGCTTAATCTCATGATGAAGTTTACTAATGCCGAGCAACCCTACCTAAAAAGTCGGCGTCGCAAGTAGTCGATTGCAGAGTGATTTGGAACGTGAAAGGTCCGAGGCGCAATTCAAATTAGTCAAACGGAATGTCTCAAGCTCGTCTTTATCTGAAATACGTCTACCGACATAACCCTAATATTAAATTCAATCATTTACTTTATAAATATTTTTATAATAATATTGCTGTCTCTTTCCTTTACATATAAAACTATGCACTGCTATAACACATTATATTTCTTTTCTAAAAAGAAACATTGCAAAATAATAAATAGAACATGAAATGCTTTAGCGATCATTGATCTCGGTGCAGGTGTACAAACATAAAACAAAATATTGATGCGCTGTTGCCATAGCTACATAACTAAAATTAAAGTAATGTTTAAATAAATTGACAAATAATACTGATAAAAATAATTTTGATTCTAATGATTACTGAATTATTCTTGTTTATACTCTGTTGTATAAAAGGAACCCACGTAGGAAATACGATGCCCATCATATTCAGACGCTCTTATTAATATTAACAAATAAATTCGCAATAAGAACATTAAACAAAAGTTTGTTGCATAAATGTTTCAAATGTTGCATATTTGTCGTTAATAATTATGTGTTTCACTGTTCATGGGTTATTACATCGATCACGAATTCAGTACTTCATTTATTTTATGTTAGTATATATTATATCTAGTCGTCTAGGCGATGTCAAATCAATAAACACTAAATAATAGAAACTGCTCGTGGCAAAATACATCCACTTATTCAGAAATAATCGCTTTATTCAAAAATCTTATAATTTCAAAGAAATTCAATATCTATTATTTACATAACATACGAGTATTTTGTTATTTAGCAAATCTACGACTAAATGTATATCTATTGCATTCCATTGTGAGTATTTATTCTGGCGTTTAAATTTGCTGGTGGACTCACATATTGTTTGTAATCCATATCGATCACAATGTAAACTAGAACCCAATAAGTAGCGGGGCAATTAGGATCTAATACAAATCTATTAGGGTCCTTGTAGCTCCTTGCTGCTCCTATGTACATAGTACACCGCTTGTTGACTGTACACACAAACAAAAGGGAATTAGTGATTTAAGTTGTGTGGGAAACTGGAAAATGTACACTCGGACGAAAATATTTAGGTCTTCACTAATAAAATAAAAAGTATATTGGTTCGATAAATAAAAGCTCTCTTTCGTAATGCATAAGAGGTTGTTCATAAACTACGTAGCTCCTCTTGGTCAGGGGGAGGGGGAGGTAGAAAGCTACGTAAGACTACGTGGGGAAGGGAATGGTGGCAGTGATGCTATTTGACACAATAGATATTATTTCCATTTTTTAAGAGAATTAACGGTTCTTTTTTTTAGCTCTCTCGTGCACCAAATTTATTTTTATTTTTTAAAGATTGACGACATTATTAAGACAACACCAACTTTGCTGTTCTTTTTTCAATGTAAGAAACTACAGTTCACATCGGGGGCGGGAGTGGGGTGTCATAGTAAAAGCTATTGTAGGCCACGTCGGAAGGGGGGGGGGGGATGTGAGAGAATCTAAAAAGCCCAAAATGGAGCTATGTAGTTTATGGATAGCCCTTAAAGTACAGTGGTACTTCGGGTAACGAACGCCTCTAGTCACGAACAAATCGGCTTACGAAACGGCTTGCATACAATGTTCGTTGCTCTTGACACAATTTTTCTTTATTTTTATGTTTAGTAGTACGTAGTTATGTATATTTAAACTATTTTAAACTAACCGTCATTATAGTTCACAAGAAACTGTGAGTGACAGTGGTGTAAAGAAGCCTAAGCGTATAACAGTAGAAACGAAGAAGGAGTTAATAACTAAACTAAGAATGGTGTTCGTGATTCTGATTGACATGGCTAAATCTACGAGGTCTAAGGGCGGTTTATGTGGCTAAAGGAGTAACTATGTTATCGAAGCAAAGATTTTAAGTGTAGAAAAAAGCAAAACCGAAGATTAACCAAAATTACTGTTAGCTTGGGTTAAGGAAGAGCAGCTTGCTGGAGATTCTGATAGCGGGACCCTAATATGCGAGAAGGATTTATTTTTGCACTGTGATATAGTGGTAAAATGGACAAATTCAAGTGATGCTACCGGATTACGGATTAGCAAACGGATTAATTGGATTTACATTAATTACAATAGGAAAAACTGTTTCGGGTTACAAACTTAGTCAAAGAACGAAATAAATTCGTAACCCGAGCTGCCACTATATTAGGTAAAACTGTTTACGTAACAGGTAAGTTTTGTTATGTTAGATAAATATTGTAGATCTGTGCTTAACGGGTCGAGGCCAGGGATGTTACGGAGGTGGTTTTATCGGAATCAATGTCGGAATCGGAACTGGAGTGGAAGCAGGAAGAGGAAGCAGAGTTAGCGTTAAAGCTGTTAAGGGCAGGCCTAATAAAACAAATGAATACTAACATCATTCAGTCTCTTTAATGGGCTTGTGTCCTATGTCTTAATTTCTATAAAGGTGTACTATATATTAGTAAAGTGGGTTACTAGAACCTCAAATGTTCAATTATTTGTTAATAACACACCAATACACATTTATTAACATCAATTTCAATCAACAATTGAAAAATCGACCACTAAAAAATGAGGACAAAAGCCCATTTCAGTTAATACCTAATACATGTAGCTTTCCAAGGTAACCCACGAGTCAGATTACACCACTCTCTTCGAGTGGTCTCGAATGCAGAGCTATATACGCATTCCAGATTTGTTTATGTTAAGATAAAACTGAAGCAATGCCAGAATAGTACCACGGTTGTTATGGGAACCTTAGAGCGCAATATTTGACGCTTCGATCGACCTTCGATTTAATAGTGTCGGAACCGAAATCGGAGTCGGAGGCGTAATACAATCTGTAGTTCCGACTTTCCGAAATCGGAGTCGAACCTCCGTTACATCCTTAGTCTAGACTAATCAGTACTGTCCATTGATTAGATATTTTTTTATATTAAAAAAGTAAAACACAAAATTCTTCGTGGTAGTGTACTAATAACATATTTACGACGATGTATACAAATTGTGTCGGATCTATTTTTGCTAAAATGTCTAAATCTTCTAACATGTTTAAATATATTACAATATTTAAGTTTATTTTAGTTATTTGTCGGCATCCACTGAACTGTAATAATGCTCTAAAAACTTATGGGTGTTCTCTAAATATTGGACATTGCTTGAAATACTTTTTAAGGTAAAAGGACGGTATTTTTAATCTATTGTTGTTACTAAAGTTGAATGTTTCGTATTATTAAGAGATCGATTGTCACAAACCGTATTTTTATAAAAGTCAAGCTACCGATGTCGTTGTTTAGTGCCGACAAAGTTACTATTATATCCAGCTCCAGCAGCTTTTTTGCAGTTCCGATATCTTCAGACCTATTATATGATGCGGACACAAGCATGCGCATTCAAAAACACAGTATTTAACTTTTTATTTTTTATGTTGGTAACATGTATTGACAATTGTCAATACTTGATTATGTAATACAGGTAGCTGCAGTGGTTTCTATTAACGCGGTATCAGGTGCTTCTTGTAAGCGGAACATGTCGAATCTAGCCCATTGTTTTTAAGGCTGTATATGATATACAGCGTTAGAAGTGATAGAAGGCGTTTCAGCGACAGCTACGAATCTACTATGACTACTACTCAGATTGGCTTATATTTTTAGGCCGTCCACATACTACGAAACGAAAACGAAAAACGAACCATGTCGAGCCGTGTTTCGTGACTATAGAATTTTTAACAATAGCATAATAGGGGATTTTATTGTGTCGTATTATGAGGTATTTGTATATAAGTATTTAAATACTTTTGAATAGTATTTGTGAACATCTCTGCTCATGATGTTACCATCAGAACGTTATTGCTCTGCGACCTAGAAGCACAGTCGCTCAAAATCAATTTCAAATCAGTTTTTTTTCATTCGTGCCTTGTGTTTTCTCTCACTCGTATACACGTTCGTTATCTCACTCACACCACAGTTACATTCTCATTCGGTTCGGGCAGGTTTGAGGCTCGCATTTGCAATCAGTCGAATCATGTGCGGACGGCTTAAGCGTTGTTTTTCGATGCAATCTCGGTGGGAAATGTTGACGATGACACTATTATATGACTAAACCATACAGATAAGGCTTGTCGCACATTGCAAGCGTATTTAAGCGACGGCGACTTCAGCCGTAAATCGTCAACTTGGCTGAGCAGCTAGAACTCTCAAAGCATCGACTTCTGTGTTCTTGCATGTGTGTGTCACAATACATACATACCACGTACCGATACGATAGCACGCCAAGTCTAACTTGTGTACTGTAGGGTGTATTGGAATTGTTTTGCACTAACATAATTTATAATGAGAGAAAACTTTTACTTTAATTTTTATCGATACACCACTGGTATTAAACAGACTATTGCATTCTCTTCCATATCCCTTCCAGTGTATTCGTTTGATTAAAATTCGCTGATGTACGCTTGCAGTGTGCGACAGCCCTTATACTAAAAACCGCAGCTGCCACTTCGCCTTCCCTCTTGTCTCTCTTCTCCTCCACGTTTTTTTCAGTAAAGCCAAGCGTGTGAGATGAACAGTACGGATTTGTGGACGTTTATCTTCAAAATATAAGTAAAAATATTGAAAATGACGAAATGAACAGAAATAATAATTTAGTATTTATAATGTATCGCAAATGTACATACATCGTATGTATAAAGAATATATTTTTCATATTTAAATACTTTTAGAATGTATGTGTTACGAATATGCATAGAATATAAAGAGTGCATATACATACGTTATGCAAAAAATATACAATGCATGGGATATTGTCGGAACATCATGTTGGTTGCATTTACACATACAAATGACATGTAATCGCATATACATAGGATATAGTATGGAATATAGTACGTATATCCCATGTTTTTTGGGTTTTACTATGTATTATAGTTTCCCATTTCTCTAGACTAGATATGTGGAATTTTAAATGTCAAAGTGACACTAACGAAAATGGTGGCCAATATAAAATAGTCATCTCATATTGATACACTTCCTACCATACTACAACTGAGGTTACAACCTCATAACTTCACTCCACCGCGTATTTTATTACCCCAAGTCGTCCCCTAACTTGTAATTTATTCGCCGTTATCGTGCAGTTATTAATAAACAAATAAAAATATGAATAAAGCAAATGTTGCCTCATTTCAGTAAAGGTGTTAAAAACGACGGGTTTTTAATGTTATAGGCGATAAATTTCCTTCGCCAACAAGCAGGGACAAGTACCCTTCGTTTCCGCTGTAAGTAGTCTACAAATGTTTAGCACGGCAATTTAATTAACATTTATTCGTAGCAGCTAATTAAAATTTAGCATACGTAATCATTTTTCACCTTGTTAGTGATTAAGTGTTAGGTAAGTAGTTCATATATCAGGCGCGGTCGTTCCATAGAAAATGTGAAAGCAGTGCTTTTATTAGGAGAGTAAAAAATTATATTAACCTAATACTTAATGATTATAATGCAATATATAATATTATATTATAATACATTAAGATTGCATGCTAAATGATGAAAGAAAATATAGTCAGGAAATTAGAAAACTCAAAAAAAAAAATATTACTTACCTGTCTCCTTCGTTATCATACTACATAGGTGATCTGCACCGAGGACGGCTCCAGACAGTCTCATCATCAGACCCTTCTTTATTATTATATTAATTGTGTGCCTTATAATCTACATTATTATATTTTTTAATAGATTTTATAGAACTTGAATTATTCTAGACCCTTCTATTTCCAAAAGTACCTTCTGATTCTTCTTCTCTTGACCCGCTCCCTTCATGTTCCCTACACCTCCTTCCTTCTCACCGTTTCCTGTTTCTGCTTCCTTTTTTCCAGTATCAACGTCCTTCGTGTGGTCGATGCTAGAACTAAGTGTGTCCAATGTCATGTGTCCAACATTCTCGTAGGAAGAAGTCCGGGCTGTTGTCGGTCTTTTGACTAGCGTCAAAAGAGATTTTTCTACCCCCATCAGACATTTGTCATGCACTGCTGCACAAATCATTAAACATTGAAAGGTTTTATACTTGACACTTTCTTTATTTACTTGAAAGTTTGTTAAACAGTGTCAGTGTCAATAATATCAACAAATTAATAAAATAAATAAATCATTCGAATCAAACATTCGTTCAACTTGTCATGTCAATCTTCCAATATTGACTCACAAGTTGGAGGACATTTGAATCAAACGTTCACCGCACCGTCTGGAGCCGGCTTGATAATAACATAACTTATTAATATTTTACTTTACTTGTCCCATTCATTTTCAGACCTAGTGATAGTAGTCCAAGAGACGTTGGTGCAAAAATACGTTATAGTATAAAGGTTGATTTTTTCATATTTTCTACGGGGGACTATTAGAAATAACGTCCATCCATTGCAAGACCAGTGGGTGGGAGAAAAACTCGCCAGACCTCCTTAAAGTTTATTAAATGTGTTAAAATTACGTTATAGTAAAAATATAGGGTTGAGATTAAAACATTCGGAATCCGATGAGGCAAAACTGAGATTACATTTTGATCCAAGTCGTGTGACATATGTTACGGGTAATCCCAAAGAAATTTCTAGTAGGGGAATGTCGCTTCGTAGGCTGATCACTTGATTGGGCTCGGTGCGCCACTGTTTTAATGGTAAATAAATAAATTTTGTATGTAATAGTGTGAGTTTATAATTGATGAAGCATGTCATTAATCAGATAATGACTTCTTTATATTGTAATCGTAGTATTCTTAAAATAAAGCTGCAGGGTCCAGTGGCGGGGGTTCCCTACTCCCTAGTTCTAGTCGTAGCATGTAATATCATTATAACTTTCCCATTCCACTGTTCAATACAAGACAAACACTACATAATTACACCTGTACCCCACCTCGTGGCCACCTGATTCTCCTGAAGTCTCCAGTTTCTTTTTTCGGCTCTAATTAAAGATCAATCGAATCATTTTTGTTTTTGTTATTATTTACTCGCGCTAGTAGATACTGTTGTCGACTTGCATTTACAACTTAATTACTCGATCGTAAAACCGCCCGCTGTTTCTTTAATTAAACACTTGTAAATATAGAAATCAATATTTTTAAAATGATTGTAATTAAATTGTTAATGAATCAAATGAATTTTAATTACAATTAAATATTTTCACACGATATTAATGCATAGTGTTAATCTATCTATGTATAATGGAACATTGAGATGTACCCAACGGGATGTCATTTCACTCACCGCGGCCTTACAGGTAGCCGAAGAGCCAGGGGAGAGTCAGAGCCCAGAGTACAGGAACTTCTTTTTTCCAAAAGTCAAGCCACTGCGAAATTCACTTTTAGGCCTGTCGCATACTGGTGGTGTATTTAAGCGAATTTTAAACGGACGTATACGCTACACGCTAGTGTGTAACAACTCACCTGCCGAAGCAACTAGCCCTGAAAATGGATGGCGCTGAAGCGTTATGCCTATACTCAGCCGTTGGGGCAAGAGAAGTATTTATAACTTTGTTATAATTATTATAAAGCCTCAATGAGTAGGAGGGTCGCGGTGGTGTGCGCAGAAAGGTCTGGTCGTGAGACTGCCTGAAGCCGCTATCGGTGCAAATCTTGGATGCTTTGCCTATCCGAACCCTATAAATGTAATGAAGCTCGAATACTACAAGGTTAGTGGCGTAGCGTGCCTAAATGGTCCCTTGTTCGGCGAACTTATTTATTAAATTATTCATAGCTGAAGACGATTTCAGTTTTTCTAAATTTTCTGCCTCTATAGACAATAGTGACAATTCTGATAGCCTTTCCTGTCCCATAGAGGCACTTAGATAATTTTTCATCAGTTTTAATTTCTAAAAATTTCCTTCAGCTGTTGCAGTTGTAACCGGAAGAGTCAACAATAGAAAGCATGTTGTTATTACCTCCAAGAAACTGAATGCAAGGCTATTGAATTTTATCAGCAATAATTCCATGAGTTCCTTAATGGAATGAATTTTCTGAATTTCATATTTTAAGCATGTTTTCAAAGCAATTAATTGTTCATAAAGATCAACAGACATATCTTTACTGTATTTCGCACACAGTTTTCCTGCATACTTTTTTATTATTTCGTTTGAAAAAGATAAGAGTTTCTCCTTTCTCCGGTTGTAATACTTCGAACACATTACTTAAATTCCTTTTTTGATTTTCGTAATTTTTGACGTGAAGCTTCTTTAGATTTTTTTCTCAGAATGTACGGCGTAAGAGTTTACGTGAGATAGTGGATAATATTACCCGAATTTTTGCTTACACACGTTTGGGGCACCTGTAGCCCGAGGGCCCCGTATCATTGATACGGCGGTAGCTACGCTCTTGGGTTACGTACACCTCACATTGGAACCGCATTTCAGCGAATTTTAACCAAACGAATACATGCTACAACGCTAAATCTATCCATACCTTGTAAATGCAATCAGTCGGCTCAGACTGAAAGGGAACAGTGATGTATCGATAAAAATTAAAGTAAAAGTTTGCTCTCAGGATAATTTATGTTAGTGCAAAACAACTCCAATACACTCCCTATAGTACACAAGTTGACTTGTCGTACTGTCGTATCGGTACGTGGTATGTAAGTATTATGACACAACACAAGACACGCTTTGAGAGATCTAGCCACTCAACAAAGCCGTCGATTTACGTCCGAATTCACCGTCGCTTAAATACGCTTGCAGTGTGCGACAGGCCTAACCCATTTAAATGCAACACCGCGCCGTCTTCAAATTATAAAAAAAAAACTCTTTTATACCGAAATAAAAACCTAATAAATATTATGTCAATATTATACGATTAAAAAAGAAATCATATTTCACCATTGCTTAATTTAGTTATTTCCTTTACGAATTCCTTTTATTAAGAATTGTTCTATTTCCGTTCGGTAAAGATCGGCAATCGTCGGCATATAGTCTCGTCAAAGGGGTATCGTTTAATACAATCTTTAGAAAAATCTATTACCATTGAGTAAGTATTGTATTACCATTGAACATGGGGCTGGGCGGGGCGGCTTCATTCGGATGAAAAGAACATCGATTCACATGTGCAGCATGTGGAGCAGTCCATGTATTAAGGTAAATGTAAAGGTAATGAAGGGTTAATTATTATTCGCTGTATACGTAGCGTCTTGAGATAATAGTCCACGGTTACGGATCCTTTCACACGAACTGGATTAATTGCATCAAAATTCTAGTAAAATTTTACGATTTGTGGCTTAGAATGCACTTAGAAGAAAAGCAATCATACGCACGACATTTTGGAGTCACTTTGACATCATATTGAAGATGCGCATGATACTTTTGTCATAAAACAATTCAATTTGATTTCACTCGTTCAAGGGGAATGTCAGTGACATGAACTACAAATGGCAAGATTACTTCACCTGGCCTCACTACCGTACCAGTATTGAATGAAGTTGCAAATAAACCATTAAAGTGTAACAGAGACAGATATATCTTGTTTCTTTTTCTATTATGTTCTTGTGAACTGAATGTTGAATTTTATCTCTACTAAAATAAATATTTTTAAACGTAAAAGAGACAACAACTACATCTCCATTTAATTGTATGATGTTGGAAAGAGAAAGAATATTCTTATGAAAAGATTCTGATAATTCTTTTTCATGAGTGACATCTATCTGAAGTCTGATTTCTTGACTGGAACTTCACCTAGCTGTGATAGTTCACTAAAATGTTTACTGGGCGATTGCTGTACTCATAGTTATCGCAATAATTAGTTAACTAGGGCAGGTAAAGAAAAAAGAAAGATTAATTGTCCAAGTAAAGTAACTATTGCAATAACTATGAGTACAGCAACCATATGTCTAACCATATGCATGGTATTAAAAGCCGTAGTTGTCGTTCCTTAGTCCTGTCGCACACTGCAAATTCGGCGAATTCGGACGTAAATCGACGGCTTCGTTGAGTGGCTAGATCTCTCAAAGCAAACCGATTCCTGTGTTCTTTACATATGTTGTGTCATAATACTTATATACCACGTACCGATACGACAGTACGACAAGTCAACTTGTGTACTATAGGGAGTGTATTGGAGTTGTTTTGCACTAACATAATTTATCATGAGAGAAAACTTTTACTTTAATTTTTATCGAAAGAGACTATTGCATTCCCTTCCATATCTCTTCCAGTTTGAGACGACTGATTCCATTGACAAGGTAGGGATAGGTTTAGCGTTGTGGTATGTATTCGCTGGGTTAAAATTCGCTGAAATATGCTTCCAATGTGAGAGCTACGTAACGCCTGTATTCGGACGGCTTTGTCGCTTGCGTGTGCGAGGTTCATTACATTTGCAGGGTTCGGATAGGTCAAGCGTAGTAGCGCGTATACGTCTGGTCAAAATTCGCTTAAATACGCTTGCAGTGTGTGACTTCCAAGCTTAATACGATAAATTTAATGCGTCTGATGCCGAGCAGAAGAATTGATTTTGTTGTGAGAACAGAAAGAAGAAGATTGTTGCAGAAACAGTAGAAAAGAAGAAAGGTCTTTGCTTAGATCTCATAGCACTAGCAGCTCAGGTACCTCTAAAGTCTTAATGCATTACTGATTAGCAATAATTAGAACCTAAACATTTCTGAAACTATAAATAGCCATTCCTAAGACAAGACTGTGTATAGATAGTACGAACAAAACGTTTTTTTAACGAATAACAAAGTTTTCTTTTCCAACGAACTTAATCTTAATATTTTGCAAAACTTAGTTCATTAAATCCGTTCCCAAGGTGTTCATAATACGAGCATCATTTGAAATCTTCTAATTGATCATACCGTCTCATTGCGATTGCCGTACGAGTAGTTCGCTATTATAAATACAGATGTCACTGATTTTGTTTTTTTTTAAATATAAAATATATATAAAATGTACACTCAGTAAAATTTTACGGTTTATTAAAATATTTATGTTATTTATAAAAAAAAGGAATACGTCATAAATATAAATTATTACAAATACAAAATTAAATATGTTAGAATGCAATAAAAATAATAATGTGAAATACATGTGTTAGAAAGAGATAAAACATAAATAAACACATCAAGTTGAATAAAATAAAATGCTATTTAGTATAGTCTGTAGAGAAATTTTGTACGCTGAAGAATTATTCAAATTATTCACATATTTTCACAGGTGAAAACAAAACGTCTCTAAAAAATACACAAAAATTAGTAACGTTTCGTCAGAATTTTTTTATAAAAATGTTCTTTCTCTTTCCAACATCATACAATTAAGTGGAGATATAGTTGTTGTCTCTTTTACATTTGAAAATATGTATTTTAGTATATATAAAATTCTACATTTATTCCAGCAAAGTATTGTAGAAAATGAAATAAGATATATCTGTCTCTGTTACACTAGAATGACTTATTTGCAACTTCATTCAATACTGGTAAGGTAGTGAGATCAGGTGAAGTGATTTTGCTATTTGTAGTACATATCACTGAAATTTCCCTTGAACAGCAGGAATCAAATTGAATTGTTTCATGATAAAAAATTCACGCTTTATTAAACCCGTGGACGAACCATCGCTACTCACCTGATGATATTCTAATTATAATACTTTTGTCACGGACTGTAAACATTTCTACATCTTGTTTCGATTTTTATTTTTTCATGTGGTTATGTTCATAGTGTCACTAACGCTGATAAATTTGTAGGAATAAGCCGACAAAGAATCCATATTCATAGATGTAATAAGGTTACTTGAGTACTACTAAATACTAATTTTATTATGCGAGTTGATATGCGTTATTATGTATTATAGATCACTCATTAGAATCATTCTACTGCCGGTTTCACACCAGAGAGACAGTTCAATAAAACACGAACAAAAATTTGTTTTTCTGAACAAAAACGCCAATTCTTACACCAAAGAGACAGTTCTTAAAACATTTTTGTCTTTTTTAGTAAACAAAACACATTTCCATCTGGAGTCGGTAAGATCAAAGGAAAACACGTTTGTTGTTGTTTTTTAGTTTGCTTGGTTTGAACACGCCGTTTTGTTTTTTGTAAACATTTGCGCTTGTCAGTTGTTGGCTATAAAAACACTAAAAACAAAACCAGTCTGTTCAATGTGAATAGTCTGTTTTCGAAAAACAGAACTGTTTTAAAATAAAACAAAACATGATTTTGTTTTGTTTTTTTAAAACAAAACTGTTTTCAAAACTGTCTCTCTGGTGTGAAACCGGCATTGAGATGGTCGTGTCTCAATATACGAGATGCGGCTATAGAAGAAGTGTGTATGCGCCAAACTACAGCGACCGACAGCTGTTTATCGTGAAGCCTTCTCTTTCGAATGCAGTGCCTCTCGCTTCTGTAAAGAAACAAGTATAGTCGTAGCCTTCGTTCCATTAGAGTTTTTTGTTTCGCCGGAAAAATGTTAAGTGTAACACATGAAACTTGGAAATATCGCTACTGAAACTTATAATTTATTGAAAGAAGTGCATGCCAATGAATGTTTATCGCGTGCACGTGTTTTAGAGTGACCAAGAAGACGTTAAAGATGATTCACGCCCTGGTCGCCCTTCACATCAAAATCTGATTCGATCTGACCGTCGGTTAAGTAATCGTTCGATTGCTGAAGGAATTGATAAAGAATCCGTACGGTAAATTTTACATAACAATTTGATCATGCAAAAAGTGTGTACCAAAATAGTACTCATTGCCTGTCAAGAGATTTCTAGCCAAATACAGCATCCCAGTCTTAGACCATCCACTGTGCGACTTCTATCTGTTTTCTAAGGTAAAATCTGCATTAAAAGGAATAAGATTTGAGTCCGTTGAAGCTGTGAAAATGAAAGCGGCACGCGTTCTGAAGGTGCTGACAGAAGAACTGTTTCGAACAATAGAAGCAGGGGCGGCCTTAGTCATTGCGAGGCCCCGGGACGGCAGATCTTTGCGAGGCACTTGTTCTTTGTATAATTTATGTAAATTGTAAGTAAGTATTTTTGCATCTTTAAAATTTTCAACAAAAAGAAAACAAACATTTATTTTGATATATAAAATATATTTTCTAGCGCAGTTTTTTACGGGAATTTCAAAAACAGAAATAATTTTTAAATATCTGCATTATTTTCCCCTTAATATGCTGATATTCCAAAAAACAAAGACACCTATTTAAAATGATAAAACTGGGTCAGGAACTATTAAAAATAAATAGGAAAAAAATGTCAACTTTTATGAAATTAACAAGATTATAATAACCTTTACCATTTTCAACAAAAAATATTTATATATATTTAATATATTTTCAGCGTAGTTGATTACGCTAATTTTAAAGCTAGAAATAAATGTGCATATCAGCATTATTTACGCCTTAACATGCTGATATCTTGAAAATCAAGAAACTCATCTGGAAATAAATGGCAGATATCAAATCAGCAACATTAAGAACCGTTTAAAAATTAAACCAAACAATAATTTCAATTTGTATTCAATGAACAAGAATATAACTTTCAAAATGTTGGCACTTAGGGTAGGAACAGAGGCGGCCTTAGCCATTGCTAGGCTCCGGGCAGCTGATCTTTGCGAGGCTCCGGGGCGGCAGATCTTTGCGAGAAACTTGTTCTTTGTATAATTTATGTAAATTGTAAGTAAGTATTTTTGTTGATAATTGACGAGAAATAAAATTTTATATTGGAAATGTTTTAAAAGTTAACTAACACAAAGACGACAAATATTAATGATAATGAAGGCACATGTATGCCTTAAAAGAGATACGCAGTGATTGTAGTGGGATTTCTAAAGAGCGAGGCGCGAGATTCAAATACATATATAGTAATGAATTTTTCTATTTGAATTGTTGCGCGAGAATGCGAGGCTCTGTGCGGTTGCCCTGATTGCCACCCCCTAAGGCTGCCTCTGAATAGAAGATTCACATAGAGCGTTGTAGGGGTAGATGAAGGGTATATATTTAAGGTGATAATAAGTAATATGTATAACATCAAAATAAAATGTTTTATCTCAAATGTACTTCATTGGGAAATGGTCAATTCACAGCAGGGGTGCTACATTGACAACTTCACCGCATTCAATAATTTTGTTCAGCAATTTAACATGGAATAAAGTCAAAATCAAAATCACGAACATCTCTATTATGTCACAAACCCTTAGACAGGGACAGCAAGCACTAACATTCAATAATTCTGCATCTTTTTCAAACATATCAAAATATTATCCACACAAATAAAAACATTTTGTATGGAGCAAATATATTCCACGTCTCTTATATATTTATCCCGTTTTGTTGTTTTATAATCTTAAATGTAAATAAGGGATGAAAATATATTTGAACCATTTATGTATGAGGTATACACACATATAAATATTATATATACAATGATCTTAATACGTTCAATTGATACATTTGAACCCCTGAAATTTGTAAAGCTAATCTTTGTTAATACAAACACAAACGCATCTGCCTGATGTTGTGTCCTACTGCATAGGGTTCTACATTCTGCATTGGCTGCATTGTGTGTTTCCGATTTACCAATGTTTACTCAAACCGCACTTCATTTACCGGATTATTCCCGTGACAAATACAGATATACATGTGTGACAGTTTCAACATGACGGAAATCCGTTTTTCGGCAAATAAATTCGATAAAATTCTTTATATCTTTATTAAATTTGTTCACTCTTGCAGTATAAACAAATAGATTCATAATCCTTAAGCGATTCGTCTTCATAGCTGCTTATAAAATCGTACTTCCGCTGATTTATTTCGACAATCTTCAAAAGTTATACAGTACAAACAAAACAGTACAAATATAAATAAAATAAGTAGTAAGATTAGTACTTCTTTTTAAAGAAAATTGAATGCTTACTTTCTTTTAATTACTTGCGCTTTAAGGAGGTACAGGACGTACCGTCAATGCAAAAAGTTTATCTCTCGGTAATACGAAATGCAAAATACGAAGTACATGAGAGACGAGCTTTGAAAATGAATTTTTCAATTCCCTATTAAACTGCTATTTGCTAGTTAAAATGATTTTTTATGCATATAATAGTTTAATAAATTAAAAATTACCTATAATTAATATCAAATTTATATTAATTCAATTTAAATTCAAATTAAATATTTTGAAAAAAGAATAATAAATTTTGCAATGCTGTAAATTTCCGTGTGTTGACGCATGCGTGATTTGGTTCTTTGACCAATAAATTGTTATATTTTATATAACATACATATAGTTAATACATATATAATATACATTTACTGTTTCTTAAAGGTTTTATTTAAATATTTTCGTAAATAGGTATCCTTTTGCAAATTTTCTTTTTGCAATAGTTACAGAAAGGATTATTTTATATACACCTAGTTTTTGAAAGCCGTGTCACCATTTTTTTATAGTTAAAAGTTATATTATGTGGTGAAATTGAGCTAAAAATCATGATTTGTATGGAAAATGACTATTTTTAATTATGTATAAAAAGAAAACTATGAACCCTAGGTCTCTAAAGTTTTGAGACAGCATGTATTTTAACTATTTGTATCGACCCTCCAAATTTCACAACGTTTTCATCATTTACGTTAACGTCCTATACCTCCTTAAATGTCTTAGCGATGTTTTGTGACTAAGCCGTCGAAATAATTTCAAATACATGAGGTCCAGATAAGGTACTTAGTTCGGTCATAGTCAAGTACTCATAAGGTTTGACAGATTAAGGAGGGAGTAAGGTTACAACTTTTTTTTCATTTTTTTAAATTTATTTATATTAATATAGAACATATTAAGTTTATTGTGTGAAAATTTGAAGACGATTGGAGTAAAATTGTGGGAGATATACAGTTTTCGTCTGGTTTCGTACTTTTCACGCTTTTTCTCACGCTTACCTTTCTTAGAGTCGGTGTCCTCTCTAGCTCAAAATCTACTGCACCGTTCCTTTTGAAATTTTGGACACTCTTTCTTTACATAAATGCCGAGGAAGTGCTGTCGAGTTTTTTTTCTTTTTTTAATTTTAAAGTATTTTAAAATAACAAAGTTTTAGATATTTTTCATGAAAAATCGATATTTTGAATTCAATATGCTGTAAAAAATTAAAAAATCAATAAAATAAAAAAAACTCGACAGCGTTACCTGCATAAACTTATCAACTAATAAAATCATTTTGGTTTTTTGATTTGAACTAATCCAGTGATGAGTTATGAGGGACACTGCAATCACTCTTTTTCTTGTGACGTCTGCGGAGATTCGCTGTCAATGCCTCATTTCTTGATATTTATTCATGAAAATTTCACAAAGTATTCCTTAAACGTTATTTTATCATGTAGTAATTAAAGAAATAATTACATACTAACTGTGTCGTCAAACAACATTATTAAAAATATGCTATTTTTACCGTTTTGACCTTTTCTCATACGTCATGCATCAAGAGTTGGACAAATGTGATATTCATTTGTTTGTTAAATGGGCTTGTGTCCTCATTTTTTAGTGGTCGATTTTTCAATTGTTGATTGAAATTGATGTTAATAAATGTGTATTGGCGTTTCAATTTTATTAAATATCTAAATATTGACGGAGATATAGCAATTAAAAGTTTGAATTGTAGTTTTAGCGCTAGAAACGGCCATATTTGTATGACGTGAAATGCATTTTAACGTCAGTTATTTGTTGAGTAGGTCAGTGCTGTGGTAATGTTCTGTAGCTGTTGGTAGTCAAATAATCAAGTCAAATCAAAGAATAATAAGTTTTTACTTTATTTAACCCTGCTAAGGCAAACATAATATTGAAATTTTATTGTTCCTTGAAATAGCTGTAAATAATATTTGATATTTTGATATATAAATACATATAGCAGAGATTTATGAGCTGTAAGGTTTGTAGCCTTACATAAGGATTGTGATGTCACATGCACTTGTCACATGTCATATGAATGTGTACAATGTTGAATCTCTTTAATAATTAAAGAGACAAAATGACTTTTTTAATTGTTAATATCTCCTAACATATAAGGAGTTATTAAAAAACAATTGTACATTTGAGGTTCTAGTAACCCACTTTATCAATATATAGTACACTTTTATAGAAATTAAAACATAGGACACAAGATCATTAAAATAAACTTTTAGTGAAAATTCAACTTGTCAATATTTAAAAATAAATGAATATCACACTTGTTTAATTCATGACGTTAGAACAAAAGTTACAAAATGAGGCCCATAGTTTCTGCGTTCAATTCAAGTCCCCACGAACCCATCTGATTGAGTTATCATTTAACTATTTCCTCTAAGCTGTAAATGCAGTGACATCTCAATTCACGAATTGACGACACACGGAATATAAATGCACAAATAAAATGTGTTCACAGTAGATTTGTCGTAGTTAAGTGGTAACATACATTAGGGGTGAAAAGTTTGCGTTTGCAGCGTTAATATAGGGTGTGTACAATGTTGAACTGTGTACATGTATAATAAACAATGTACTGGTTTATGTGTCGGTGTGATCATCTAACCATAAAACCCCATAACCCCCCATTATCCTAACAAATCGTACAAATCAAAACGTGAAGGGTGAACCAGCAGAACGGGACGGGAAGGTGCACCCCTGACTTACCCTAGCACTGAATCAATTTGAGAAGAAACAATTACTTTGAATATGTGTCGGATATCAATGAACAAATTGAACAGTGTTGGACAAGGTTAGGTTGAAGGTACACCATTTTTTAACTTTTGCGTCTCATTATTACTTGCTATTTTCTTTTCTATATAAATCGAATTTTAAATTAGATGTGACGTCACGAAATTATATATTATTTTAATCGTAATCCTTTGGTATTTACGTCAAAACTATATTGACGTTTGACAATTCGTAGATCCGAACCTGCTATATTAAAATGAGTTTATTGTTCTATATTATTTAAAGTGAATCTCAAGGAACAGTTGTGCTCAACCGACGGAACGATCCCCCTATGTAAACTAACATGTTTATAACATGTGTACAATAAAAAAAATAGTTGATGCGCAGTACTCTTCTTTCTAAGGAACATGGAGAAAATGCGTACTAAAAGTAGTTCACTTTCAACATATTTTTATAAAAAAAATCGGATACCGCTTGCTGTTATTTTCTTTGCAAGACGATATTTGTCATAATCGCAATTAATGATTCTAAGTTTTCCAAAACAATGGTCAGAAAATTACCATCCATTGTATGCCTTGTATGATAAAATGCAAATTTGAAGAGTCAAAATATAAAAATTTAGTGCCATAAAGAATATTGAGACTTCTTCCATTTTAATAAAAAGGAAGGATTTAATAAATATATTTATTTAAATATTCAAGATGATTGTAACGAATATGATTTTCTTGGGAACTTCCTTAAAGCACAGTGGATATTTGTAAATGTATTGTAAAACAAAATTAATTATACTAAAGGCATCCTAAAATGACTAGAGTTTGGCAGCAATACATGCTTAAACGAGGTAATAAGAGTTTTATCAATCTACGACAGGATGTGATTTTATATTATTTGTATTTCTATATTTCTACGCTATGAAACAATTAGTGAGACAGTGATTTTTCATTGTATTATCATTATATTATTATAATTTTTCATTGTATTGTATATTTATACGGTGCAACGTGTTTTAAGTATGAGTACTCTCATAATTTGAACTATAGTTATGAATATTAATTCAATCATATCTACTATCATATCAACTATTGTCACCTATGTATACTCAAACTCTATTCCTTATGCGAATGAAACAAAATATCTAGGAATGACGCTTGATGCTAAGTTAAGATGGAAAACGCATGTCAAAAAGAAAAAGAAAGAACTGAACATAAGATACAGGAATATGTATTGGCTAATTGGGCGACGTTATGAACTAAACTTTGAAAACAAGCTGCTTATATATAAACATTTGCTAAAGCCAGTGTGGACGTATGGAGTGCAACTCTGGGGTTGCACCAAGAAATCGAACATTAAAAAAATACAAACGATCCATAATAAATTTCTGCGAGGAATAGTTAATGCACCGTTGTATACCCACAATGACGACATACATAGAGACCTGAAGATTAACGCAGTCAGAGATAAAATCAAGACTTAAAATACTTTTCTATACTATAGCAGCAAAGCATGAATTGAGACTTCGTAACCACGAAAACATTGCCGTGATGCAAATGTTGCTTGATAGTAATGATGTTCGAAGACTTCGCAGGACTAAACCCTCGGACCTAGTAATCTAATCATGTAGAATTGTTCATTGGAGCAATATCTACCACACCGTGTAATTATTGAAATGTAAGCCACTAGATAAATATATCTATACTTAGTTGTAGTATTATAGTTAAAAAAAAGACGTATGTAGCAAACAATTGATAAACAAACAAAAATCTTTTAAGTAATTAAAAATTTAATGTAAATTATACTGCGTATAATATGGTTCTAACTTGTAAACATTATAAACAGAAAGAATTGTCCCTTTTTAACGGTGAGTTGTCCATCACTGAAACCTAAACGAATGCGAACGAATATTGAGTACGAGTGCAGTTTGTTGATTTGATTTATTTTTGTGTGTATTTCTGATTAACTCCTTGCAATTGTTATGAATTTATTATATTAAAAAATGGAACAGCTTTATTTGTACGCAATGCAACGCAACGCACCGCACCGCACCGCACCTATTGTATAACCGTGTACAACGTGCACTACCCATCGGCATTTCGTTTCGGTTATGCAATAAATTAGATTCTATTTGCTGGAATTATCCTTTGACAATTTACAACAATAAACGTTTAATAGCAAAAGTACACAAAGTAAATCTAATACGTACAATGTGTTCAAGCAGGAGTTCATCGCAGGGACAATTTGTCGTAGTGTCTTGAAATCGAAATTATACGATACCATAACTTCAGTTTCGCAATTTTTCTTTAATTAGTTGAACACGGCTTAAAGTATTATTTTTACTCACTCTTTTAATTTTGTTTTTAATTTAAATTGTATAGAATATGTGAATATGAGTAGTTATTCTCTGTACCATTTTGAATTTAGAATTTAATTTAGGTTGCTGTTAGAACCTTACAAGGTGCATGTTTCTAAATTAAAAATAACTATATTATACTAGCTGTCCCGGCCACGCGTTGCTGTGACTAACGTTTTTGTCATATTACATTACATAGCGCCATCTATTGAATATTTACTCAATCTAGTCAACAGAATATTTACTCAATCTAGTCAAGAGATGTCGCCAATCTAGTCAAGAGATGTCGCCAGATGTCATCGTTTGGAGCTAACAGATAATTAGCAATAAGATAATATTGCAATCATAAATTGAGATGTAAGCTATCCTATCTTTCAAGTTGGACCAAACTGCACACGGTGTACAAATTTGATTAAAATCGGTTAAGTAGTTTAGGAGTCCATCGCGGACAAACACGGACAAACATGTGACACGTAATTTATATATATTAAGATTATACCCTCCGAAATGTGACAATCTGTAAAAATGCAGAAGGATTGATTCTTAAATGAAGTTCAATGTCTGTTTGTTAGAAATAAAGAAGTAAAAACAATTTCTGTTAGTAATTGTTATTAAAAACTGCAATTTTAATTATTCCACATTCAATTTTGTCCAATTGTCGAACTGTCAAAATTTATATTACTAATAACGCATGCGCACCAACTAAATTAACTAAACTTAAATCAAAACACGGATGTGACAAGTAATGCCACTTCTGATAATCTGAAATATAGATTGAAATATTTAATAAAAACGTAAATTAATATCAAAACAGAGATTGGAAATGAGGCTTAAGTGTTTGAATTTTATCCTCAGAATTCTGTTGTGAACTCATTTCTTAATATTATCACTGACAGTACTGATAGTACTGAAGTGAAACTATTTAAGGCGCTAACATTTAAAATAATTGCTTAGACTTATAAAAACTAATGAACATTTGAGGTCTTGATTAACTTTATTATTAAATAGTATAGTTTTATAGAAATTAAGACATGGTTCACAAGACCATTGTGGTCATTGTGGTACTAATCCATTTTAAATTCCAATATTTTCAATCTTAAAAGAATTTTAAATAAAATAACAACTTTATATATAGCTAAATGTACCATATCATTCTTACAGACATTTGAAAAAGTCTTTATTATGGAAACCGGCCGACAACCTAATAATAATAAATATTTCTAAATATACACATCAAGTAAAAAATACAATAAACAAATCTAAAAGAAAATCACCGCACGCTTGCCAATATTATAAAATAATAATAAATCAATATGATTTCAACAGTTTTTTTTTCTTTGAGAATACAACACAATAATATGTATGTGTGTGATATTTTTCCTTTCTGGTTTCGGTACTTTTATTTATACGTTATTTATGTTCCTAGTTGCGGTTGCCCATATATATTTTGGGTTTTATTTGGTTTTGTTATGAATACATTCCAAAATATATCAAATAAATACGTTAAGCGTGAAAGTCAAGTTGGGAAACATCTGCCAGTTTCACTGCTCTAAAGTTAGGCCATTTCAAATTAGAAATTCACAATTGGTCAATGAAAAACACAAAATTAATTAGAAAAAGTATTTATCATATACATTAATAATAAAGGTGCCTTTGGTAATATCATATGAAACTTATAACGAAGCTTTCTTTTAATTTTTAATTGTAATTATAAATTGAAATTATAAAGTATACAGGGTTAACCAGATGAGGTCCTCGTGCACTGGCGTAGCTAGGTATGGGCCAATCGGTGCTGGGCACCGGGGCCCTCAAGCTCAGGGGGCCTCGGACCCTGACCAGCAAACCTCGAATTGTACTAGCTAAAAAATCTGCTTGAAAAATAGATTGCAACACGACTTTAAGGTAGTACTGTCGGTGAGAGAGTTACCGTTTATTATTTTCTAAAATTTGGCATATTAGTAGATTATAATAAGATCTCGTTAAATTTTAGAAAAACTGCAGAGAACCAGTAAAAATATATTGAACTTTGAATTTTTTAATTTAACATTGTGGCTTATGAGAAATAACAGTTTTTATTTCATTTTATAAAAAGAACAGTTTAGATTTAGATTTATTGAAGGTAGACCAGCTAAGCATTGTTGTGAGGTATGCAGTAATAACCGGTGGCCGTATTCCTGAGTCTTGCGAACAATGATCGTGATGGAACAGATCTGATTTACATGAGAAACATTTTATGAATTACTTTTAAACCTCCCAAAACAGTGGCAGAAATTTAAAATTTGGCATGAAAAAATGCCAAAGGCATGAAAAAATGACAGTAATTAAAAAGTATTCTCCCTTTTGTGAACTTTATATAACTTCCTCGTGTTATACAACCTCTGCCGATAAATGTTGGATGTGCAACGCACTGGTCTGGACGAAGCTTTATTTCAACGTGCTCTCATTTTATAAGCAACAATTCAATAGGCCAACAACCAACACAAATTCGCACAACACAGAGTTGTAACACTATCTGTCATATTAATTCTAGAATTGCACAATAGAAAAAAATATTTATAACAAATAAAATATGATCCAATAATAATAACATAATGCAGCTTATTGTTCACATTCTTTTGCTCAGATCTTATTTAATGTTTTTACAGTAATTTGAAACAGTAATTGTATCTTTCGTGGTTTTCACTTTATGGGTATTGGGCAATGGACCAGCCAATTTCTTGAGTTTATCTTTTTATTTTGGTAAACCGCACAGCACTAGGCGAGCTTAATAGACAACAATAGCCTAATTTCGTCTATTATAATCCCATTAGGTTAGGTTCGGATGGATTCAGTTACAATGTCATATTGAGTACAAGTTGGTTTAGAATGCTTTGTGTTTTTGTTGTTGCTAATAAGAAAATAATACGAGTATTAAAGTATTTTCAAATGAAATAGAAGATAGTAATTTGAATAGATGCGTCTCTTCTTTATCTTCAGTTATCGTAATACAATTATTTATATTAAATAGATTTATTTGAGACTTTGGATTACTCTCGAATTAGAACCATACAACTCATATAACAAATTATGCTATGGTGGCTGTGTACCACAAACCACTGAATTATAGACTGTCAATTGTGAGCAAATCATTCGGTACTGTTTGAGGGGTATGAGCATTCTGAGACGTGAGAGGGAAAACACGAAATAGATATACTTTTATCTCTTTCAACCCAAACAACCATTTGACGCCGTATTATAACCTAAAAATATTACTATTTCACATGCTTTGACATGAGTATATCTCTGGAGTATATGTATACAGTTTGTGTATTTAATTGTTTGTGATTTATTTTGATATATTTTTATAAACATGCGTTTCAATAAATCTTCTTTCGATTTGCATGTTATATTAACAAAGCAGTTAATAATATATAAGCACGGTATGTAGCAAAGATAATATGTTAACTGCATTTGTATGCAGATGAAATCTATTTCAAATATGTAGGTGCCATAACTATAATTCTTAATTATTAATAATTTGTAATATTAAACCCTTTACATTTCTTCATTCCCTTCTTATTTTGAGTCGCTGAGAATTTTAGTTCGTAGAAGATATAATATTCCAAGAGGGGTCGCCAAAAGCGGTTTATTTTATGTCGAGGAATTTTACTCTAAGTGATAGTACCCTGACATTAATATAGCAACGATTTTCTGAACAATATTTGTTTTACTTTAGAAATTTATAAAAAAGCGGTTTGTCTGGAATGAATTTCCTTTTACTCCTAAACCAAAATGCATTCTTACGTGTCACCCACTTTTGAGTTGAGATCATAAGTTTTATTCAATTAGTCTGAAGGATGTTAAAAGGTTAAATATATCAGACGCTACTGTAAGAAGTCAATTCCTTTTTTAAATATTTATTTGAGTGCATGAACTTTTGATAGTTATTAGCACTTAAAACAATATACATTTATATACATAATTTATAATTTATAAATACGAGGATATGTATTTAAAATATAGAGATTAAATTAGATTCATTGATAAAGTCAAAAAGGTTTTTAAGACTTTCTCTGATTACAAATATCTGCTTACTTCAGGCATATTACAATTTTGTCTGTGTGATCAGTACATGGAACATTGAAGAATAATATAGTTTACTGTTAGTGAGCTATTACATTGTTCACAGATAGTCAATTTTATATAACACCAAGTCTTCTATAATTTTGTCTTTATATTTTTAGGTGAACAGGTGTATGGAACCTAAGTATATCATCTAGTTTTCTATTCATTTCATCTTTTATTGATACTGCAATTTGTTCACTGCGCCTAATGTAGCTTTAAGGTAAGCGTCCATAAGTCATCATGGCATCAAACGCATTGAATCAGACAACAAGGTGAAGTAAAGCGGGACGTTTACCTTTAGTTACCAAAGAGACAGGACAAAGATTCATATATTCGCACACGAACGAACGTTTTCGCTCTAGTAGCGATAAATAAAACACATCAAAGTGTACGAATCTGACAATCGACAAAGAGCACGAATAGGCGAACACGCATGTGCGGACATGGGGTACTGTCATACGTATTCTCAACAAACAAGACAAAGACAAAACGACATTCTGCAGTTTGGCCGACTTCAAAATGTTTAAGTATCATCAGTGCCACCTAATAAAATTGTATCCAAAAACAAATATTTTTTCTCTCCACTTCAGACACTTCAGTTGGCTGAGGCTCATGGTCTAGAGACCATGCAAACTCTAGTTTGAAGTCAAAATACATGTAACATTTTACTTAAGCAACAGCAAATAATGTTTTATCTAAAACTGTCAAATTTTACTTAGAATCGTTTTATTTTATGATTCTAAAGATACTTTATTATCATTTAATCTTATAGAAGGCAGTTTTAATATTCTAATCCGGCTCTATGCAGGATTTGCCTTTAAAATAAGACATCACATAAACAAAATATAATTCTTATTTACAACTACTTTTCGAAAATATGCACATTAAACAAAAATTTTACAAAAATGTTTTTATCTTCTATCTTAACATAAACAAAAAGTGTACGAAATAAAACCATGCGAGTATTTGTAGATTGAATAATTTATTCAATTGTTTAATGATAAAATAATTTTACACTTTTTAATAACTTTAACCAAAATACTTGTAATATAAAATGGTTGCGAATTATGATCTTGACAGTGTAGAAGCCCAAACCACAACTGACACGATGGCCCTATGGCCGTACCGAACACAGCAGTCGTCGTATTGCTGTCATGCGCATTACTTCTATGAGAGACAACAATACATTATAATGTTGGAATGTCAACAGAGACATCTTCTTATGTTCTGTACTAATTTTGTACTGAACATAAATTGCCGGCCAGCAGAAATAGATAAGCTCACAACCAATATCAAATTATACAATGTTACATAAAATTATTATAAACCAAATTACAAAAAATAATGTGAACTTCTTAATTCTAATTCTTCTTAAAACTATTATAAACAAAATTACACAAAATAATATAAACTTCTTAATTCTATGGTAGTCTACATAATTTTGTGAAAATAATATAAACCAAATTAATAACTATCCTAAATATAACAGAAACCATAACTATCAATGTAGCATACAATATCGTTAACGTTATAGCATACATTATCATTTGCATAATGTACACAACAATCATCAACTCAATAGTTACAATGTTATTGAAACAATTATCTTTAAACAATTCCAACAGTACAGGTGTTTGTTTTACTTCAATGTTGTAAGCATTGCAATTAGGATCTTCACCTTCTGATGGAAGTATTGTATTTAAATCAGAAATTTTATTTGTTGCTTGTTTTATTCGCGCCAGCAACACTGCGCTAATAATCTCAAGCTGGGGTATTGTAAGTACCTTACTTGATGGAGCCACGCTAGACTTGTAGCAAATTAAATTTGTTTTTATCTTGATATTTATAAAAATAATATTGTTTTTTAAACCTAATGTCATAATACTGGTTGATCTGTTTAATAATGTTTTATAGACCTCCAATAATGAAGGATTGCGTCTAAATCTTTTTTCTAACACATTAAATCTTTGCAGGGCGACTGAGAAAGAATCCCCCAATTCTATTTTATTTACTAGGCTAAGTAATGGCAAATCAACAGTTAAATTATTTTTAAGTGCTACTGAATTTTGAAAATTATGTTCAGCCTTTAAGTAATCCTCAGAAAACTTATCTGATTCCTCTGGGACTTTCTCAGTTGTCCAAGATTGTTCCATAACATTCTCAAGGTTTGTATATTCACAAATAGCAAGATTACATACAATATTATTATGTGAATACTTATTTTGATTATACAATTTTCTTGGAACCACATTTCCAAATGTGTTTTGTGGATCAATAAATTTCTCTTTATTATTATTGTCATGTGACATATTTTTATAATCTAAACTATACTCAAGTGCAATTGCACGTCTTTCTAAAAATGAAATAAATTCTGCCATAGTAGGCAGTTCTTCTAAATTTCTTTCCATGTGGAAAGTGCGGTTAGTAACGATATCTAATTTTCTACTTAAGGCCGAGATTAAAATCATATCCCATTTGTCTACAGGCTCATCAAGATTTTTTAACGCTTGTAATTGCTGTTTTACTTGACATAAAAAAGCCCTTATATCTACTGCAGTACCTTTCTGCATGTTTGGAATATCAAGTAGTATATTAATGTGATAAAAGATTAATCTCGCCTTATTTTCATACCGCGCTAACAATAAATCAATAGCCTCTTTGTATGAGCTGTTCACAAGCGGCAGATTTATAATTATTGAGAGAGCCTCATCAACGAGATACTTTCTCAAATAAAAAAGTCTTTGTACATCAGACAATGAGGTATTATTATGAACAACTGCTTGGAAGAGCTCATAAAAGGGCTTAAACCTGGTTATATCCTTGCCATCGAAGGTTGGAATTTCCACCGCTGGGAGCCTCAATGGAACTAATTCAGGCCTATTAACTTCTTTTAACTTATTGATGCTAGCATTTAATTTTGCTATAATATTAAAATACTTTTCTTCAACTTCTTCAATGTCTTCCTCATCTTGATCATCAATTTCTAAAATGCTGTACTGCGTGAGCTCGTACGATTGGAATGTAGTCATCATCTTTTCTTTTTTCACCTGCAGCACCTCCAGTGTAGCGGAGTCGAGAGCCCTTGGGTCGCTGACGTAATTGTCCATCCTTGATATTGAACTTTTTGCAGTCGTCCGCGCCGATCTAAGCCTTTTCAATCCCTCCATCTTGCTTAGGTGATAGATTCGTACTTGTATGATAGACGAAACGTGGATGACAAAACTAATCCAGGTTAATCCAGCAACATAAGAAGTTTTTAATAAATCGGTACTTGTAGATAGTAATAATAGCTTTGTACCTTCATGAGTAAAGAAGTATTTTACTCTCTTCCAGCATCCATGTATCCTCTTCCGTAATGATAATTTTTCTTAAAATATAAATGTGTAGTAATCCAAATTATATGCGAATCCGCTTAAATCAAACGTTGCATTACCCAATCAATGGCAATTGATGACTTGCCAGGCCGCCATAGGGTAAATGTAACAAACAGCTTGCACTTGTGCCGGTTACTATACAGACGTAACCTCAAAACACCACGAAATCACACGCGGGTACCAATGGCTTGTAAGACCAGTTTTTTTTGTAGGAATTAAAACCTTCTTGAAATGTAATCGTAAAATATCCAGCTTCGCTTGTAAGGCTTCTGGAAATGTAACTGTAAAATATCCAGCTTCGCTTGTAAGGCTTCTGGAAATGTAACTGTAAAATATCCAAATCCTCCGTGAATCCGCCAAAATAGAGCGTAGCATTACCCAATCAATGGCAATCACCAAGGGGCAAATGTAAAAAAACGCCAAAAACACAATGAAAAACACACGCGGATAATAAACTCGAAGGATCGGCTTTGTAAGGCTTCGAAGGACCAGCTTCGCATGTACGAAATAAAACCATGCGAGTATTTGTAGATAGAATAATTTATTCAATTGTTTAATGATAAAATAATTTTACACTTTTTAATAACTTTAACCAAAATACTTGTAATATAAAATGGTTGCGAATTATGATCTTGACAGTGTAGAAGCCCAAACCACAACTGACACGATGGCCCTATGGCCGTACCGAACACAGCAGTCGTCGTATTGCTGTCATGCGCATTACTTCTATGAGAGACAACAATACATTATAATGTTGGAATGTCAACAGAGACATCTTCTTATGTTCTGTACTAATTTTGTACTGAACAAAAAGAATTAAATGAAACTTAATTTGTTTTTCATTGTTGCTAGGTAAGTTGTTGGACATTGTAATCCATATTAGTGTCCGGGGAACTTATTACAAATTATTTATCATAAAAGCAACATTTTTAGAATTTGGAATAAAGCCTGGATTATCGGTGGGTGATCCTCACTCCAGGTGATCCTGGGATCGTCATTTAAAGGGGGTAGTAGTTAATTTTTCATTAGTTAATGAAAGGTATACTGATGATTACACGGTTTGTTAATACGTTTACAAATTTTAAATGTTTGTGTAATTGTTTCTAAGTCTAGGCGCACAGTAGAGGCAAAACTCACTTGGAAATATTGAGACAACACCATTTGACTTATCACGTTGACAGCTAACAATGTTCATCTATCTATTATTTTCTTTTGTCGAGTTTTCTTAGCGGTTTTCATTGCAAAAATTAAGGAAGAGTATGGATGACAAAGATAAGGAGATAGAGAAGAGAGAAGGATGGGAAGTGAGCAAAATGATGGATCTGAATTTGAATTTAAAAAAGAAGAAAGACAAAAAAAGAAGTAAGAGTATATGGGGGGAAAATGCTATGTCAGGAAGGCTAGGGATAAGATTGACTCATAGAAGGCAAGAGGTGAGAGACGAAGGTACAGGCTATGTATTCCAATGAAGGATGGAGAAAGTAAGGATAAAAAAAAGAGATGATTGAGAGGAAATTTTGTAAGTAGAGTCTTGTGATGGCAAGAGAAGATAAAAAAGTACATAGATGGTGGAAGTAAGGAGGAGGCAGGGAAGGAAGATAGCAAGGGAGATGAACATTGAGAAGGAAGAAGAGAATTAAAAAAAATGTAATGCCGTAAAGGAAGACACAATAAAATACAATACAATATATTGTAAGACATTAGATAGTTCAATTTTTTTATGAATGAATCACCAAGTTTCGTTAATGTGTTTGAGAACTCATTTTTTGGGGGTTGTTTTAATAATTTATGATAGAAATATAGATTATGTTACTTTCTATTTATTTAAATATCCAAAAGCTGACGTAAATATATCTATTTAAAATTTGAATTTTAGTTTTGTCGCTTCTATTTACTCTGCGTATGACGTCACAGAAAAAATAAGTAATCGAGATTATTTTTCTTTTTCTCCAACAATCATAATATACAACTTGATGTGATGCACAACCCAGCTCTTAGTAAATGACGTTTCACACACATATTGTGCTTTTTATGACATCACAGGCAGATTTCCATTTATAACTTGGCATCACGTTTTATGATTTTAAACAAGGTTAGTTTTTAGATTTAGCTGATATCTTAAAAGACTGTCCTATCACTTTAGCATGTTTTGCGCAGGCGCAGTGCGTACGCAGCTTTAACGGCTGTTTCTTTCAGAAATTTTCCTAAAATTACAATTGTGTAGAACAATATAAGGTATTTTCGCTTGTCACTTTATTCTTTATCTTCCTTCTGATTTATTAAGATTGATTTGAGTGTTTTGACTGAATTTCTATTGTCATATTTTATTTAACAAAAAACAAGAATTCTTCCTGCAACCTGTCGGAATGTTTTTGTTTTAAACCAGACCCGCTGCAAGAATGTTTGAAATGTATCTGTTTTATTTGATGTAATTTAGGAATTCTCTTACCTCATTGATAAGATAAATCCAATGCGTTTGGGATTTCAAGGGAAATGTTAGTTATATGAACTACAAATAGCAAAATCACTTCACCTGGCCTCACTACCATTGAATGAAGTTGCAAAGAAACCATTCAAGTGCAACAGAGACAGATATATCTTGTTTCTATTCCTATGATATTCTGATGAAAGAGATTATTATATGTTACGATCAAATTTAAGTAAGAAGAGATGGTTTAGAAATGAGCCCCGCAAAATTATATCAACTATAATCAGAACAAAAGTAATCATTGCAAAATTCCAGCTCACCTGCACAAAATTAATATTAAATCTGACCATAGATGTCAATGTGGTGAAGAAGGAACTTTGGATCATATTATATTTGAATACATAAATTATAGTTTAGAAAGATCAAAATTGAATAGTGATATATTAGATGTGATTAAAACTTTTCCTGTTAATACTAAATTTTTGTTAAGTGATTCAAAATTTATTAGTGAATTATTGAAATATTTAGAAATTTGTAAAATTGAATTATAAATTATAAAAGATGTATAAAAAATGTTTGAAGGTGGCTATGACGAAAGTCAAGGCAAATAAGTAAATAAATATAAAAAAAATAAAATAATAGAGACAACAACTATTTCTCCATTTAAGTGTATGATGTTGGAAAGAGAAAGAATACTCTTATAAAAAGATTCTGACAGTTCTTGTTTCATAGGTGACATCTATCTGAAATTTGAGTAAAAAAGATTTGCCTAGCTGTGATATTTAACTAAAATGTTTACTGGATGTTTTACAAGGGAGTAAAACTAAAAGAGAGTTACAATTATTTTCGAAATCTGCTTGATTTTTATTTTTTCTTATTAACTAACTTCAAATTTTATTACAGACTACAGTTGTGTTATTATATGTATTATTGATTCAACAATTGCGGTTGAATTGATTGCAATCACGGTAGCTCTTTCTTACTTATACTATACTGACGTACGATTGGCCAGGTGACTGAAAATGCCAGCTCTCCAAAACAAAATTAATCTTAATCTGGCGAAGATGTCAATTTGGATAATTAGCAACTAATTATATTTTAATGCATTAAACACAGTTTAAAAGGATCAATATTTAACATTGAAATATTAGATGTGATACAAAGCTTTTCTATTAATACTAAACTTTGATTCAAGTGATTCAAAATTAATTACTGAATATTAATTAAATTTTTATTAACTTCATGTAAAAGTATATTTGAAACATGTTAAATATAATGGTGCTTAGAAAACGGGTCTCGTCAAAATAGTGCCCCAGAAATAACCCGTCTGTGCCGGCTCTGTCGTGTATTATATTTAGTGAATCTCCATTTAAAAAGGCAACTACCTCATTTCTAATAAATACCAATAAATAACCAACAGGACAGGACAGGGCATGATGCATTGATGAACGGAACGGTCAAGAGAACATTCAATTTACCACTCATTTTCATAATAGACAATTCATCAGAATAAAATTCATCAAAAAGAACAACTTGTCATAAATATAAACTGAAAACATATTTCACGAAGAACAAGAAGATTTCTCTAAAAAATATAAAAAAGATAATCTCAATATTGATGCGTCCCTCTTTCATCAATGTCAAGTTTTTTGACCTTTAGGGAGTTTAGTATTTCGTTCTCATTCATCACCTACTTACGTGTCGTGTCGGTTCACATTATTTTATTTCTATATCTTCAGAAGTTTTAGGACATTGTATTCCTTTGCTATCTTGTTAAGAAGGAAGTAGTAAAGGTAAACAAATCTATCAATAGATAAATGTACAAATGCCTACAGCATCCAGCACTTTACTAACTTTAAGACCAAGTTGTTGAGAATATTAAGACGTTATCACCGGGCTACTGTGTTTTGATCTTTGTGGGTTGCTTGATATACTAAAACGTAACTATGTAGATATTTAAGGTCAGAGGCGATCCGAGAAATGTTTTTTGTAGATGCATGATTTGGCGTCCCATCGCTCATATTTCCTCGTTCTTTTTATTTAGCGTCCTGTGCTACAGCATTTCTCACATGCCTCTCGGACCGGCTCTGTTTAAGATTTATCTAACCAAAAGAAAAATTACGTAAACTTGAATAATAGATTTGTGCATTAGTATACTCAAGCAACACCTTTTTATGATTACCTTTAAAATAAAAAAATAAGGGCCTTTCATTACTAGGTTTTTTTAAAGTAAACTATTATATAAATATGATGTAATATCGATCTATTGTGTTTTACAGATTGTTATTGGACTAGCACTGGAAATAGACTGACGTTAATGTTAAAATTCATGAGATTTCTTTTACGTCCGCTACTTAATGGCGGCGAAACACACCAAATAAAAAATTGCAAGTGCAAGATTCTCACTGATAGCTTGCCATAAATTAATTTCAATTTTAAAGGTCCATTTTCTACTTCTCAAATGAGGTGTAGAAGCAAACGGATGTAAGTGACAAATTTTGAAAATTTAAAATAACCACCACAAACAATAGAAGATGTATTAAACTATTTAGTGGCACAGAGATATAAGCGGAAACTTGAACATATTTTAGTATATAGCGTGAATTCTAAAACCTACTGAACGACAACGCCTATACGATCTTAATTTTAAACTCGTTTTCTAAAGAATTTTACTTTTGTCACTTACATCGTTTTGCATCTAGACGCCTCATTTAAAAATTGTCTTGCAATGCAGTTTCACAATTGCTAGTATACCGCAAAGCTAATTTAAGTGTTCCATTGCGTTACATTTTCTATCTATGACTGGAGACATGAGTGTCTTAATAAAAAATTAGTTAAAACTCACAATTTAACAGACTAAGAGTTAAATTACGGTTTATACCATGTAACAAAAAAATGCGACTTAAATTTTCCAAAAACATAAATCTCTAAAGTCCTAATCAATCAAAAAACGTATAATTTCTATGAAACCGAATAACAGCTAAATGTACCAACATAAAAAACACATCTTGTTGTGTTATGTTGTCTACCCTGTGGCCTGTATGACAGATATAATACACAAAGAATTAAAAAAATATATAAATTTGTAACAACTTAAAGAAAAGGATGTTTAACATAAAAGATATTTGTGATTTAAGAACCCTTTGAAATTTAGTTTTTGTTTATTATGTTGTATATACTGTATACGTATGTGTCTCCATCTCTTATGAATAAAAATCCTTTTTGTTATTAGTTGTTGTTATGTTGGACATCCTTTCACTGATATTCATGACTTTTGAATCTTTGTTGACGTTGAATTCCCACGTGAGTCTTCCATTTACTGGAATGACAAACGTCTCAAATATTTCTGGATTTAAGTTGAATTTGTTCTTAACAAAGAACAATGGAACAATAATGGTTTAAATTGTAATTTGATTATATTGACTACCGTGGAAATTGATATATCACCATACAGAAAAAATGATATTTTAAATATAGCTTATTGTGTTGTTGGGCCTATAGGATGATATCGAGTGCTCATGATGTAGTGTTAAGGTTCTAGCCAGGACCGTATGAAAACACGCAGAGCTGTTTGCACTGCCAATTGTGGGGCGTCCTACCCTTTATTGCCTTACATCAGATTGCATTACCACGATATAACGGTCCTCCGTATAACAGGATATGGATTATGGATATAGTGAACTAAATTTTCGATCCATACCAAACCTAAAATTTTTCATTTTTTTTTAATATTTATTTTATTTGTGCATCAACTTTTAAAAGTTATTAGCACTTAAAAAGCATACAAACATTTACAATACATCATTCGTAATTCATAATTCATAATTTACAACTTATAAAAGATATTTAAAATAAAGAAATTAAATTTGTTTTGTTTATAAACTCTATAAGGTTTTTCAAATTTTCTTTGTTTTTATACATCAGCCTATATTCTTGAGGTATATTATATTCTTGTCTGAGCGACGAGTATTTTGAGCAATGGCAAATAATATGCTTTACCGTTAGTAGGTTATTGCATTGTTCACATATTGGTTATGGCTCTATTTTAAATAAGTAGGTATGAGTATAATTTGTATGGCCTATCATGAGTCTACATATTACTACTTCCAACGTTCTATTTATTCCGTCTGGTAATTCTTGTTTGCAAATTAATGGCTTCACTTCTCTTAATTTGTTATCACTTTCTTCACTCCATTCTTTTTGCCATGAGCAATTTATTATATTTTTGATTTTGTTCTTTAGATCTGAACATGTTATTGTTGGATTGCTTCTTTAGCATAATTATCAACTTGTTCATTTCGTGTGATACCGGTGTGGGAGGGACTACATAAAAATTGAGTTCAAACCTAAAATTTATTATTAGTGCAATTTACACGAAGAATTCATCTGCTTTACAGTAAATATTGTTAACGAAAGAACGAATGAAAACGCTCTGCTATTTTTACTCTATACTGCTATAATAAACCACTATAACAATATTATTGTACGGGTACCATTACCGCCTCTACAACTGTGGTAATACTACTTAACTTACAATAGGCTTGTGTCCTATGTCTTAATTTTTATAAAAGTGTACTATATATTGATGAAGTGGGTTACTAGAACCTCAAATGTTCAATTATTTTTTAATAACTCCCTATATGTTAAGAGATATTAACAATTAAAAAAGTCATTTTGTCTCTTTAATTATTAAAGGGATTCAAAGTTGTACAACATTCCAAATGCATGTGACCTCACAACCGCTGCCAACCTTACAGCTCATAAATCTCTGCTACATGTATTTATATATCAAAATATCAAATATTATTTACAGCTATTTCGAGGAACAATAAAGTTTCAATATTATGTCTGCCGTAACAGGGTTAAATAAAATAAAAGCTTATTATTCTTCGACTTGACTTGATTATTTGAGTACCAACAGCTACAAAACATTACCACAGCACTGACCAAATCAACAAACAACTGACGTTAAAATGCATTTCACGTCATACAAATATGGTCGACCATTTCTAGCGCTAAAACTACAATTCAAACTTTGAATTGCTATATCTCCGTCAACATTTAGATATTTAATAAAATAGACACGCCAATACACATTTATTAACATCAAGTTCAATCAACAATTGAAAAATCGACCACTAAAAAATGAGGACACAAGCCCATTGCTACCCTGGTCGTACCAGATATAATATTTATTATTTATTACGGCAACCTTTTATAAAAAGGTTAGGCTAAACAGACAAAGAATACTTCTGATTTTAGCACTAGGTATCTAAGTATCTCTAAATAAAAATAACTACTTCTTTCGTTTGATCAGTTACCTCTCTGAAGACTAACGTACTTAGTTTCTTTACAGTATTGACAAGTTATAAAAAACCAAGTTTAGGGTAAATAAGATAATATGAGAATAATTGTATTTCTAAAATTCAACTAACAAATATTCTGAACAGTACTAATACCTACGTTAATTATTAAAGTTAACTATATTTAAATATAGAACGTTGGTAATAAAGAAAAGGGCTGAAAAGATACTGGGGAACAACAGAAAAGAAACGATGCGGGATCAGTGACGTAGCTAGGTAACCAAAGGCCCCGGTGCAAAAAGAAACTGGGGCCCTAACTAAACTGTTCAGGTTTTATCAAGTCAAAAAAAAAGAAATATATATATATATATATATATATATATATATATATATATATATATATATATACTAGCTTTTACCCCCGTCGCAAGCGACGTTTGTTTTTTGTGAGTGGCTTGAATTTCAAGTCAAAATTTAATTTTTAAATTGAAATAATAAATAAACTCGTCCTATATTGATTTAACATTTAATAACAATTAATTTTTCATACAAACTGACTAAGAAAATACATTTTTTATATCAAAATAAAAAATATTTTGAATTTATGCGATATTTGAACAACTTTTTTTCAAAATTTGGGATTTTTTTTTCGATTCGGAAATAAGTTGCCAAGGTTAGCCTATATACAAAATTTCAACTTTCTAGCACAATTTTTACTTTCGGCAAATACTGCCCCCGTGCCCCCAATAAAATTTCAAAATTTTGAATTTCTTTTTTTTTAATAATATACTTAATTATTCTAGAATCCAGAAAATGAATTTTCTCCAAAGTTCCCTACCGGGCCCCCAAATTTCTTTAACCCCCCCTTTTTCAATTTTTGAATTTCTAATTTTTGAGAAATGTCAGCATTGAATACCTTAATACACATGCAAAATTTCAACTTTCAATCTTATACGAATTAAAAGTAATACAGCAAAAAAGGGATCACTTTTTTTCCAGTTTTTCCAAAAGTACGGGTTTCCAGGAAATTCAGGGAAAAATCCGAGGACGCCAAAAGTCTTAGAAATTTTTTCTCTACGAAATAGGAAATTTTTAAAAACTTCCCTGAAGCCGTTTTCGAGATGCCATACAAAATTCGAACCAAACATATAAACACATAAACATATAAGAATATAAATATACCCTTGGGACATTATAATATACTTGAGTTTACCCCCGTCGCAATGCAACGTCTTTTGGGCGTGTATCATTTGAATTCAATAAAATAATTCGTAATTAAATTTCATATTTAACTGTTCTATTTTTAAATTGAAATAATAAATAAACTCGCGCACATATACACACATATAAATTGACTAAAAAAATATTATTTTTTTATCAAAATAAAAAATATTTTCAATTTATGCGTTATTTGACCAACTTTTTTTCAAAATTTGGAATTTTTTTTTTCGATTCGTAAATAAGTTACCAAGGTTAGCCTATATACAAAATTTCAACTTTCTAGCACAATTTTTACTCTCGGAAAATACTGCCCCCAAATAAAATTTTAAAATTTTGAATTTTTTTTTATTAATAATATACTTAATTATTCTACAATCCAGAATATGAACTTTCTCCAAAGTTCCCTACCGGGCCCCCGAATTTCTTCAACCCCCCCTATTTCAATTTTTGATATTCTAATTTTTGAGAAATGTCAGCATTGATTACCTTAATACAGATGCAAAATTTCAACTTTCTATCTCTTACCAACTCAAAGTAATACAGCAAAAAAGAGCTCACTTTTTTTCCAGTTTTTTCAAAATAACGGGTTTCCAGGAAATTCAGGGAAAAATCCGGGGACGCCAAAAGTCTTAGAATTTTTTTCTCTACGAAATAGGCAATTTTCAAAAACTTCCCTGGAGCCGTTTTCGAGATGCCATACAAAATTCGAACCAAACATATAAGAATATAAGAATATAAGAACACAAATATACACCTGGGACATTATAATATAGGATATATATATATATATATATATATATATATGTGGTTTTAGCTTTGGCCTACGTTCTACAGGTGAAAAATTTAGGAATGTATACTTAGATTAATAAAATTGATATTAATCAATAAAACAAAGTAAATCAAAAGGTTTATGCACGTATGTATGTAAAACACTTTATTGTATATGAAACATTAATAGTATATTACACACCGAGGGAAGAAAGTAGGACAGTTCAACCCGCGTGTAAAACTGACTCCGTTAAAATTAGCAAACACGCGGACTGGAATATCTTACTTTCTTCGCTGGCATGTATACTATTTTTCACCATATTTATAACAGAAATTTTACTGTTTGTCACTGTTTTGTGGGGAGGTTAGTGCAGTTAGTGCATTTTCTCATAAGAATAGAAAGGCAGTTTCGTCCCTCAAAACGGGGTATAAATTTAAACTTTCGGTGCAGATAAGTATAAAACAATTAATATAAGACAATTTATATACAGATAATTAATCAATTTTTAGCTAGTACAATACGAGGTTTGCTGGTCATTGTCCGAGGGCCCCGGTGCCCAGCACCGACTGGCCCATACCTAGCTATGTCAGTGTGCAGGATGTGTAGCAGAGAAGAGGAAACACTAGAGCATATCAAGAATAGGTGTAAGGAGAAATTGGAAAGTGAAATCGACCTGGTGCAAATCCTTAAAAGGAGGAAGAATAGATTAAAATGAATGAAAGATGTGAAAAGCAGGAGAATGGAAAATAAAGAAAGGGAAGATGAAACGTGATAGTAGGTATTCGGTCGTTATTAAAAGTGGATAGTCGATTAGGCTAGGAGCAGAGAGGGCAAGGAAAGAAGAAAAAGAGAAAGAAGAGTAGGGATGGCGGAAGTAAGCAAAAGGAGAAGAGAGAAAGAAAGAAACAGTTTTTCTATAACGTCATTTATGGATGGCCCCTGATTGAAAAAGTGTCGCCGCAAGTAGTCGGTTGCAGTGTGAGAGACCAGCTTCTACGGCTAATTCATTCGGGACACTCTTATCTACAATGCAGTTAAACGAATACCGATGCAACCGGTCATTTTACACTTCATTTCAATTCATTATCTGTCTACTGCATAACAATCATTTAAATCTATTTTAATAACATTTATTTTAAACGTTTTCAATTCACAAACATAATTTGTTTAGTTGTTACATAAATCTATTTATCAGTGTTACTGAACTGGGTTCGGGAGAGAGGGGTGCGCAGATAAAGGGGAATCCTCTCTATATTCCTACTTCAACTATTCTATATTTTGTATTCGTATCTTATCTTAATACTTAATCAACATGATTAAGCCATTTACGTATCCATCAAATGCAAACACTACGACCCTTCCCCTTCTACCCCTTCTGCCTGGTCCACTCTGAAAGGAACTCGAATATTGAATACCTGAGAGAAAGATATGAATCACGATATACGAAATATTAATCAACTAGCGCTTCGCCCCGTCGAAAGGCGACGTGTAATAGAAGATTTGTGATTCAATTTTGGTCTTACTGCTAATATTATTTTTAAGTAATTATCGCAAAAATAAATGTTTCTAAAAATTTAAATTCACCCATCTCGCGCTGAAATTTGTATTTACTTTAATTAAGGTAGTTGGTCCGAGATAGTCATGCTCAAAAGTATAACTCAGCAACCTAAAATTATAATGTAGCTGAAACGTTAGTGTCAAATAGTCTCGTTAAAAACTTTTGTGAAAGTACAGTCTCACTGTTCTCACTACATGTAAATAGTATCTACACATACATACACGTATACACGTATATACATTCACGTATTCTCACTGTTCTCACTACATGTAAATAGTATCTACACGTATATTCACATACATACACGTATATACACGTATTTTCAATGTTTACAAAATTTTATTTCTGTAATGGCGTGGACAATAATTTCCATTTTTTTTTATGTGATTAATAACTACTGTTTCTATAATATATTAAATTTTTATTGAATTCCTTTGAATCGTTTTTATTTTATTCGATAAAAATAACATTGAAATTACTATTTCCCATAAGAGCCTGTGTTAAAATAACAAAACTTTAATATCGTTTTTCTCAATAATGGAGTGGTAAATTTTAATCGACCTGAGGTCAATATGTCTTATAATTAATTAAAGAGCAATTAAATGAAGTTTTATTAAAATCCTTTGAAAAGTCATTCCACGAACCAACTACCTTAAGCGCAGCATTGAATAATGCCAGCACTCGCTCCTAACCGCTCCCAACCACAGCGCCCCCACTTGCAGCTCCACAGCACACACATCACAGCACCTCGACACTCCGAGTGCACAGTAGTTCATCCCTACACAGAGGCGGCCTTAGGGGTTGGTAAGTATGGCAACCGCCCGGGGCCTCGCATTCTCGCGCAACAACTCAAGTAGAAAAATTCATTACTATATAAGTATTTGAATCTCGCGCCTCGCTCTTTAGAAATCCCACTAGAATCACTGCGTATCTTTTAAGGCATTCATGCACCTTAGTTTATCATCATTAATATTTGTTGTCTTTGTGTTAGTTAACTTTTATAAAACTTCCAATATAAAATTTTATTTCTCGTCAATTATCATCAAAAATACTTACTTACAATTTACATAAATTATACAAAGAACAAGTGCCTCGCAAAGATCTGCCACCTCGGGGCCTCGCAAAGATTTGCCGCCTCACAAAGATCCGCTGCCCTGGGCCTCACAATGGCTAAGGCCGCATCTGTTCCTACCCCAAGTGCCAACATTTTGAAAGTTATTAACAAGAATTGTTAATTGGACACAAATTGAAATTATTGTTTGGTTTAATTTTTAAACGATTGCTGATTTGAAATCTGCCATTTATTTCCAGATGAGTATCTTGATTTTCGAGATATCAGCATGTTAAGGCGTAAATAATGCTGATATGCACATTTATTTCCAGTTTTAAAATTAGCGTAATGAACTACGCTAGAAAATATATTAAATATATCAAAATATTTTTTGTTGAAAATGGTAAAGGTTATTATAATCTTGTTAATTTCATAAAAGTTGACATTTTTTTCCTATTTATTTATAATGGTTCCTGACCCAGCTTTTTATCATTTTAAATAGGTGTCTTTGTTTTTGGGATATCAGCATATTAAGGGGTAAATAATGCAGATATTTAAAAATTATTTCTGTTTTTGAAATTCCCGTAAAATACTACGCTAGAAAATATATTTTATATATCAAAATAAATATTTGTTTTCTTTTTGTTGAAAATTTTAAAGATGTTAATCTCTTGTTAATTTCATAAATATCTAAATTGTCCAATATGTAAACAATGTAACAGCCCACTAACAGTAAAGAATATTATTCTTCAATACCCAATAGAAGATTGCAATATGCCTGAGCAATACAGGCAGACATCTGAAAGCAGGGAAAGTCTGAAAAATCTAATTGACTTTATCAATAAAATGAATTTAATCTCTTTATTTTGAGTACCCATACTCGTGTTTATAAGTTGTAAATTATGTATTGCAAATGTTTAAAAATGTATATATTGTTTCAAGTGCTAATAACTTTTGAAAGTTGATGCACTCAAATAAACATTAAATAAAAAATCGAAATTTGTTATTCACATACCATCGCTACTGAATTAATTTTGTCAATTTTTATATACAACAATCTATTTTGTTTATATCCAAAAACATGTACACTAAATTATAGTACTCTATTTTTTAAATAACAAAGAAACAAATTATATGGTATTAAAATTAGGTTCAGGTTCTCTTTGGCTATTGCGGTCTCCAGTCAATATTGGGTTATAATTATCATTCTGTAATTAAAAGTTGATTTTTTGTCTAACAATTTGCTGTGGTATTTGATTCCTTTGTTGAATGATCAATTTTCGGCGATTTGTTGAACAAACTATAATTGGACCCAACAGATTAGATCGTCTAAAACGGCTTTAAATAGAGTTGTCTTTACCTACGATGTTCGTACCTACAGTTAATAGAAGCCAACCCCCGTTTTCCTCCCCTCCTGTCCTCCTGTTCCTCACCCTTGGTTCTCCACTTCACATTTTCAACTCTTCAACTCATTTGACACTTACAAGTAATATAACAGTATCATGACATTTTTTGCTTAAATTTATTCATATGATTTAACAATTTGAATGCCTGTTAAATATTCGTCATATTGAGGTTAAATCTAACCCTGATTTAAACTGCATGCATTCGTAGTCGTAAGCCTACCCTTTTAAGAGGGTATTAAACTATTAAAATGCTAGGGGGATGCTTTGAACATGTATGTACTTTTAATTTCTAAAGCACGAGTTCTATGGGTTTTATAGCTTTAATGCAGTTTAAATACGTTTTATATGAAATTGTAACAATTTATTTGCACCTTCAGTTATTCTATGCTAGAAGATTATTCTAACAGAAGATTATTTTCTCATGGTCCATATCTTAGGTGTTATTCTCATGTACTCGTATATCATAATTCCGTCACTCACATATGAATCAAGGTGTTATTAATAAATCGAAGCAAAAATACTGAAAATATGAAGGTAGGCTTACCAGTGATGGATTTAGGCTTAGGCCGCAACAATTTAAAAAATGACAAAATTTATAAATGTAAAGAAATTATATTTCTTTAGTTGGTAACACTGACCAGAGATATTACAATTGCATTCTGGTCAGATGAGCTAACGCTATATATTAGTTATAGCTACTTTCATTGTAGTAAGATTGACAATTTAAATAATAAACTTTAAATGTCGTTTCTTTGATTTCAGGTAAGATAGTATGATTTAAGTTAAACAGTGTAATTATTATAATGTGCATGTAAATTACTAAAATAAAAGTCTTTGATTTCAGAAGCAACTCCTAAAAACTAATTAATTTTTTTTTATATATTATAGTATGTTAATTTTGTTAATTATGCTAAACAAATTTTTTAATTTAATTTAAAATTGTAACACACATAAAACTATACTGTATTATGGATGATGACCGAAAATTCTGTCGACAGTTCTCTTATAAAATAAATATGTTAATTAAGAGCCTTTTTGGACTGGGTCTAGTGCCTTATCCCAGTAAACATTTTGGAGTCACTTTGACATCATATTGAAGATGCGTCATGATTTTTTTGTCATAAAAGAGTTCATTTATAGTTCAGTTTCTCACATTTTTTCATATAAAATGTCTACTTTATCGGCTACAGATGACGGAACCACTCCACCTGTCGGAATACAAATGAAGATAAAGTTGATGCGAACTATAATTGAAGTGAAATAGTGATAGAAACGTCACTAAATAGGGCACTTCACCAAATTGTTTACTTTACTTCATCGTAAAGTGTTATAAATGTGGCCCATTATACAATTCATAGCTTTTTCACAAGAAATAGGTTCAAATAATAATCAAAAGACCAGAAGGCAGCCAAAAAATAAATATTGAACATGAAGCTTCATTTTGTTACGCAAATAACAAAAACACTAGAACATGTTCAGCTGTGCAGTTGGTAGCATTGCGTTGGTAGCAGAGAAAGCACGCAATCCACTGTCCACTATTCTTTTTGTTCTTTTTAATAGATAAAATATAATTTCTATTTTATGTAAATTATTTGTACAAAATGACGGTGACATGACTATGACGGTGTTTCTACTACTGTCAACGAGTTAGAAAGTTCATTTGTCAATGAGAGATATTATTCAAGAAACTGTTAGTGTCAACACACTGGGAGTTTGACAGCTGGAAATAATGATTCCATGTTCCTGGGGACCGGGACCTATGGCTGGACCATGTTTGATCTTCAAAAAGTTATAATCACCGTGAAATTGAAGCAAATTGATAAATTACTTTGAAAACAGTTAAACACTTCGATTGTTGAGTGATATATTAACTGTTCTACAAGTAAAGAAGCTTCCGCTATAAGGACGGCTTTGCTTTAAGTGTTTACACGAAAATTACATCGTGTTCATATATCTTCAAGATTCAGCGAATAATAAGAGAAAGAATACAGAAAAATAGAGGAGACAAGATACAATAAGAGAGATAAACGATTTTGTATGAGGACGATACCGATGGACCCAGAAAAACAGGGATATAGGATTATCAGGATATTTGCAAGGTTCACACTGCGAAGTAAAGCTAATATTCAAGGAGGCGCTGAGATTATATAAAATATACGGGGAAGAAGATGAAAAATTGGAGAATATTTTAAGATTTGTTAAGTGAAAGGTGGTAAATACATGAAACTTAGAGGAACTCTTGCTAGAAGAGAGTGAAGGAAGAAGATTCCCAGTAAACAATTTGGTAAAGTGTTCTAATTTGTGACGTTTTTATCAATATTTCACTTCAATTATAGTTCGCAACAACTTTATCTTCATTTGTATTCTGACATGGGGGTGTTTTGTCATTTGTAGCCGATAAAATATACATTTCATATGAACGACTGTGAGAAACTGAACTGTAAATGAACAAAAAGGTCATGCACATATGATGGCGAAGTGACTCCAAAATGTTTACTGGGTGGATGCTGGAAATAAGAAAGATGCGGAGAGAGAGAGAAGAAGAATAGAGATGGAGAGATGGAAGAAGAGTATAGAAGGGTAGTTTGATATTTCAGCGACTTTTTGAATTTTCCGCGCAGCTCCCGTCAACTTTCATTTATTATTAGACTACTGTCACATTTTGAGCAAGCTTTAGTTTGTGTTGGACAGTCATTGAGAACAGCTATCCGCGCGATTGCGATTGACTGTGTAGTCACCATCACAAAAATCCATAAATTGGCATACGAACTACTACCTCATTCAGTATATTTACCAGATTTATCCCCTTGCGACTATTTCATGTTTCTAAACCTGAAGAAATGCCTGAGCGGTAAGAGATTTGGGTTTTAGAAAGAAGTCATCACAGAAACAAACGCTTTGAGAAAACCTGTTATTTGGAAGGAATAAAAAAAATTTGAAAAAATGCTGGACTAAATGTGTTCAGCGTAAAGGAGACTATGTTGATAAATAAAGCGCTTTATGCTAAAAAAAGTCACTGAAATATTTAACTACCCTCGTAATAAGGGACAAAAGTGAATAAAGAAGAAAGACAATAAAGGGTGATAGCAATAGAGAAAAATGATTTATTTTTCTTACATATATAAAGAAATTATATTTCTTTAGTTAGGCTGTCGGTAAAACAGTGACCGTTCATTGAAAACATATACTCATTAATACAATAGATGTCACTGTAAAAATAACGGCCAACACAACTGATATCTGGAGTGGACAGTACCCACGTATTTACTTAGTTTCTTACTTAAGTGTATATATTATGAGGTTATAATAAAATTGTATTAAAAGGAATTGACAATTTATAGTAAATAAACCTTAAAAGTCGTTTCTTCAAATTTCAGGAATGATTTTAATTAAACAATGTAATTATTAAAATATGTTGTAAATTAACAAAATAAACTTCAAATTTTAGAAGCAATACATGAGTTTAATTAAAATTTATAATTCCTCAAAAAACTAAAGATATAATAGAACTGGAGTCTAATTAGGAAAAACATTTTAATTAAGAAAAACATGAAATGTCATCATAAAATGTCAATAAGCTTCGATTTTCTTAGCTAACAATAACAATTTGCAAATTACCACAACAATATTTGAGCTCGTAGTTCGTCCATCAGTCGACAGCACTAGTTCCAAAGCCATTTAATTGAAGTGTTAATCCTGTTACTTTATAAAATCGTACAAAATAAATGTCAAATAATGGAATAAATATTTCTCAAGTACCAGCTTTATTTCCTGTAGCCCGACAATTCAGCATTGTTGTCCCGCTATTGTATCACACGCATAACAAACTAATATTTCCATCTATTGTCATAACTACGATCGAATGTGTTTTGAAATAGTCCTTCACAAAATCACTAAAACCCTTTTTCGTCCACTTTTCATTCTTCTGAGGCGTTCAATTGGAAATTATATTTACAAGTATATTTTATAAATATGAATCACTAAGTAGATTATAATGCATATGGAATATATTAAATTGGATTACATTTTTTGTCGTATTTTTTCATTTTATTTCGAGTAACCCGCATAAGACGGTTTAAGCCCAATTTTGCAACAATGATTACATTCTACTTCGCCACAGGATGTTATTAATATAAATTTTATAGTAATAATCAATTTTACACATAGTTGAGTTAATTCTCCAGCTCCGTTTGATTGCTTGAAAATGTTCCTTTAAAATAAAAAAACGACATGCGGTGCGGTGTATTGATAAACATTAATGCTTAAATGCTGTCATGATAAAGTGTACTAATGCGAAGCACACTGCAGCTCTATTACACCATATTTAATACAAAAACGATACAAGTTTGTGTAGTGTTAGTCGGTATGAAATTTGTGATTACCCAGTAAACATTTTGGAGTAAATTCTACTTAATTTCTATTACATATCATGAGTTTTTTGTCTGGAACGTGTTCGTTTTCTATTCAGTCGTTCATGGGAAAGGCCCTTTTTATGAGCTGCAGACATCGCAACGACGGTTCACTGCTGAATTAAAAGCGGAGTCGGTTTATGATTTATGACCGGAGTTATAAACTGGACACTAGCAGGGGTATAAAACTTAATGGAATTCTACTTTTTAGAGTCTGCAAAATATAAATATTTAAATGAAGAAATAAATAGATGTAATCTTTCATCGCTAGATACTATCTTCGTTTAATACATTATATTCGGGGATTGAGGGAGATAGCGTCTGTCTATTACCATTAAAGAAATATTTGTTGAAAAAGGATAGCATATACTTTAAGCATACTGCCGATCGTGGATTTTTGAATCACCAAAACAATGTAAAAAACTAATATAACGAGTATTGTTGAAGATGAATAATATTCATGAAAAAAATTAGATTACATCTATTTATTTCTTCATTTAAATATTTATATTTTGCAGACTCTAAAAAGTAGAATTCCATTAAGTTCCGGTCATAAATCATAAACCGACTCCGCTTTTAATTCAGCAGTGAACCGTCGTTGCGATCTCTGTAGCTCATAAAATGGGCCTTTCCTATGAACGACTGAATAGAAAACGAACGCGTTCCAGACAAAAAACTCATGATATGTAATAGAAATTAAGTAGAATTTACTCCAAAATGTTTACTGGGGATTCCTATGTGATTACTGCGTATTGCGATATATGCGTCCTGTTAGACAGCTGCTGCGTTTTAGTGTGAGTTGATACAAAAAGCAACTTTTTATATAAGATTTTCCTTCTCTTGTTTGATTGCTTTCCGTGCGGAACAGTGGACGCATACCTTAACAGGACGAAAGACTATTATATGTATATATGATTATCCGCAGCGTAGACCAGCGGCGGATTTAAATTAGATGACGCTCTAGACACATTACGATAAGGTTCATATGTTATAAATTTTGTCGCTCATCAAATTGTGGTGCACTTAGTTCCAGGCTTCACGGGTCTCACTAAATTCATCACTGATATGGGCTTGATACCATAAATAGCATATTGCGTTGGGAATAAATAACCTTTGTATTCCCCAATTTTAAAATAATGGATAGTTCTAATTTGCATATAAATACACCGCATACTTAAGTAAATTATGATCTACAAAATATTTTCCCACTTAATAACAATTAAACAATAATAACGAAATAAATATGAATATGAATACAAATGATAAATAACCAGCCACATGGCAACACTACAAATGATTTCAATACTTTCTTATCTCCCCGCCATCTTGAGGAGCACCTGTGCCAAGGATATTATCTTAGAAGTGAAATAATTATCTCAATATTATTGTTAATATAACAAAAAAGTACATGACTGACTTTCTTTTAATATTAGAACATAAAATTATTTTAAAAAATAACAAAAGAAATATTCACAAGTTATGAGTACATATAATAATTACGTGTTAGTTTTTTTGACACATGCAGCCGCCATTTTGATTATTTTTTGTTGTGTTATATTTTGTTATTTGCATGCGGATATTTTCTTTGTAATGTTACCTCAGTGTTTTGTATTGTAAATAAAATAATTGCTCAGAAGTTGAAAACGTTTTCGTTAGGAGAATGTCTAATTAAACCCTCCCCCTTGACGGCTATTCCACCGTCTATAGTATCCCCTAAATTTGCTACGAGGGTTGTTTGATAACCCAGTGACTTTCTTTTTTGAAAAACCGATTTATTTCTCAATAAAAAATATTTGTTTCAGCGAAATCTTCATTTTCATGCGACGCACTTGTGAACACTAGATTCTTCATATAGTTTGCATTGAGTATCTTCTATCTCACGCGTTAGGCGATGTATCGCATATTCCGTACTAGTTATATTGAGCAGCTACGTGCGCTGTGGAGAGCGCACGGGGAATATTTCTTCAAGCGAAAATAAATTTGAATTAATTCGGCATAGAGATTAAGTTGATTCCTTGCACCTTCCTAAGTATAAAGTCAGTATGTAATTGGGGTATTATATGAGTGTATCACACGAGTTGAATGGCTGTCAAACACAAACTAAATAAAGCAGCTTGCTCAAAATTTGACAGTAGTCTATTAATAGATGGCAGTTGACGGGAGTTGCGCGGGAAATTCAAAGAGTCACTGATTTATCAAACTAACCTCGTACAAACATCTATTTTATATTTTCTCGCGAAATATGATTGAGGTCATTTATTAACTAGTTCGAAGGGCGCTAGTTATATTATAATTACATAAAGGTTGTAAAACCCTGCTAATATAATTCAAAAAAATAAAACATACATTTATATATGTTATATCCAAAATGACTCGACAAAATTTTTGAACAAATAAATAACAACAATTGCTTATGTCAAAAGATAAAACTTCTTTAGAACGCTTAAATTAGTGTGAAAAGCAGCCGCTAGGTGAGCTGCGCTGCGCTGCGCTACACTGCGGTACGGTTCGGCGCAACTTGTCTCTGGGTTGACAGTATTATTACTGGGCGGCATGCTAACAGACTTATTGTAACCCACAAAGGCCTGTAATATACCTTTAGATGTATTAACTTATTATAAGACGCTGATATCTGGTATTTATTCATTTTTAATAAATTATAATAATACATAATACGAAAACGTGCGCTTTTACAATTATAAAAAAAATCATTTCATTATTTATTAAGACTACGATTTTTATCTCAAATAACTGTTAGCTAGTTGGACGTTAGGTAACTTTAATTGTATATATATGTGTTATATACATATTCTTACACGTATATAACAATGAATATAGCTAGAGAGTAAAGGAATTCATTGGAAATGACGGTCACCTGATCCGCCTCTGATTTGGTGACTTTTAGATTCTGAAAATTAGTGAACTAGGGTTTTCAACATTAGTCAATATAAAAAATAAAAAAATATATAATCTAAATATTGATATTGCTAAAATTTAAAAAAGTGACAAATCGAAGCAAAAGACAGGTGTGAAATAAACTTCAATAAATAATGCAAATTTGTTAATTATAAATTGCTCTGTAAAAAGAGCATACAATTGTTGCTAATTGGAATCTTTTAGAGTTTATTTATTTAAAATGTAAAATCTACGTTCTCCAAGTCATTATGACAATCATTTTTACCTAATAATATATATTTCACATAAAAACACCGACTGTTTCAAAAGGTGTGAAAAGAAAGCCTCAAAATAAAATAATCCCTGTTTTAATAAGTAGTTTAGGAAATGTTCACACTGTTAAATGTCGGATCAGGGAAAGAAAGAAGTCTCCACGTATATTATTAAACAGGAGTCAAAGAAGAAGTCCTGTGTAGTAACAAGCGTAGAACCTCAGCGGCTTCACCAGCCAACGGCAACGGCAACGACAACGGCAACGGCAACACCCAAATCAAAAAAATATTAACTTATACAAACTAATTGTGAGTTTAAATTAATCATTGAAGTTGGTACGTACCTATAATTCAATAAATATCCAAATATAGAAACAATAACATATTCATGGCACTTGTTCCTTTATTTCCAGTTACATTATCTACTATTTTTCAATTATGTTATTTAGAAATGCAAACTATAATTACATAAAATACAGAATGTAATATTTACATTTAACGCCAGTTGGGTTGTGGATCATAACTGAATTTATATAAGCCATTGCGAGGCCAGGGGTGGCAGATTTTTGCGAGGCCCTTGTTCTTTGTGTAATTTATGAAAATTGAAAGTATTTTTCATGATGATTGACGAGAAATGCAAAAGTTATAAATAAATAAATGTAGGGTTGTAAAATTTTATATTAGAAGATTTCTAAAATTTAACAAATACGAAGACGACAAATATTAATAATGATAAACTAAGGTACTGAGTGTCTTAAAAGATATACGTAGTATTTCTAAAGTACTAGGCGCGAGATTTAAATACATATATAGTAATGAATTGTTCTACTTGAATTGTTCCGCGAGGGTGCGAGACCCCTAAGGCCGCCTCTGCTGCACTGTATCCAATTATTTCCAATATAAATAAAATCCAATTATTTTTATTCAATTCGCAATATTATAGAAGTTATTAATTATATTGAAATAGTAATTTTTGATCTTCAATAATTAAAGGTGTAATGTAATAATTTATAAAAAACGATTATGACCATTACCATTTTCCTACGTATCAGGGGAGTCCATGAAGTGTAACAAGATGAGACAAGGGAAGCTATAATCTTCGTGGCTGATATAATCTAAAAAATCAAGTGAATTAAATGAATGTAATATTTTATTACTGGAGGAAAGAAAGTGTAGAATGTGTGGAGCGGAGGACGAAACACTGGAGCACATTAAGTTTGAGTGTAAGGAAAAAGTAGCAAGCGAAAGGAATATTGGCCAGCTATTAAAGGGAGGTAGTGAAGGAAAGAGGTGGATGGCGGAAATAGTAAGAAGGAAAGGAAAAACAATAGAATAAATAAGCTGGTGGAGAATAATAGAGAGGGTCAAAAGAAGAAGAAGCAGAAAGCACTTTTGGAAGTAGTAAAAGTCGAGAAGATTTTAAGTTTATTTTAAGTTTAGTTTTAAGTTTGGAATGTATATAGGAAGGAAATGTATTAGAAATATAATACTGTAGATTGTAAAGCCGAAAGGCATACACAATTAATATATAAAAAAATATTTTATTACTTATTGCAATGGCTGTTAAAGTGAATAAAGATCTAAATTTAAAATAAGCGATGTCAAAAGAGTGAGAGAGGGGGTATAGTGTTTTCATACGAATGTGATTACTTGTTAAACAAGGGAGAGGAAATTTGTGTGACGTAATTTATAAGTGACTCCTAAATTAAGGTGTAAATTTGACGTGCACGGAAACAGAAATTGGATCTTGATTTGAAATTAAGCAAAACTCTGATTAGAATTAAGAAGTGAATATTACCGTAACTCATAACTTCAATGTTTGAAACTTGAAAACATAATGTAGGAAACACATCTGCCGCTCGGGGCGCTGGGCGCTGGGCGCTTCGCGCTTCGGACTCGAACAACGACGATTTGGGGCTTACTAATAATATGTATGATTATTTATTATTAAATATATAATTATGCCTAACATTTGAAACTGCGGTGTTATTTATATTTGTTAAATTATAGAGATGAAATTTAAAGATACGAAAATAAAGAAGTTACTTGTCTTACGCAATGCAGTGTGGGATACAGTAAGGGGAGGAGAGGGGAACGGGTTATGCTACACTCGTTTATTATTTCTTTAATAAAACATTGGTTGTTTAGTTGCGTCAATTTATTCAGCTAAAGCATCGTCTCTATTGAAGTAACATCATCGAGATTGAAATTACGAATAATCGTGGACGAAGAAGTTCAAAAAGGAAGACAAGACGTAACAAGGGGAGGTATTCATAAGTTCGTTATGTCACATGTAATCTGTAATTTGACAAAAAAAAAAACAAATAACGTACCATCCGTTAATTACGTCACACGTACAGGGGGAGGGGGAGGGGTCAACAAAATGTGACAAGGGGGTGATAAGGGTCATAAGTTGTGCGGTGTCACATGTAATTTAAAATATTAAAACTACTAAAAAGTGCCACCACGAAATAAACATTATAGTCATAAGTATGTTATGCTAAAGTTTAAAATTGTTTGTTTGTTAAATAGAACCTGTTTTCCCAAACTGAACGACTTATGAAAAATACCTGGTCGAGACTAAACATTTTTTGTTGGGAAATATCAACCCAGTAAACATTTTGGAGCACTTTGACATCATATTGGAGATGCGTATGATTTTTTTGTTATGAAAGACTTCATTTATAGTTCAGTTTCTCACAATCGTTCATATGAAATGTCTGTTTTATCGACTACAGATGACGAAACCACTCCACCTGTCGGAATTCAAATGAAGACAAAGTTGATGCGAACTATAATTGAAGTGAAATAGTGATAGAAACGTCATAAAATAGGGCACTTCACTAAATGTTTACTGGGAAATTGTATTTGTGTCAAATTCTAAAATTTGAAACTACCTTATTAGGCTAATGATATTTATTCCAACGTCCGAAGGCACTCGTAAGAACCTGAAGGACGAATTATTGAATTATAGTTGGATCAGTTATCAGGGCAGAACTGATTATTAGATGCAATATTTAAAATTTGTTTGTTGTTATTCGAAGTTGCCATTCGCTACTAAAAATATATTTCTTTAAAATGAGAAACGTCACGAGGGGTGCGTCTGAAATGTGTGACAAGATGTGATAAGTGGAAGGGGATGATGGATGACTCCTTTAGAAGTTAGGAAGCATATGAATGTAAGAGAATATATTGACCTAATAATGTTTTAGATGTATGCTAATTTACATCACTATCAGGGGCAACTGAACCCTAAGTACACTAGTGCGCTGCTCTACCAAATATGTATTACTTGAAAAAGAAGAAGAATCACAAATTATCATACACCAGAATTATATATTGACTTTATACTTAGGAAGTTGCAGGGAATCAACTTAATCAACTTAATCTCTATGCTGAATTAATTCAAACTTATTTTCGCTCGAAGAAATATTCACTGTCCATTGTCCACAACGCACGTAGCTGCTTAATTTAACTACTATGGAATATGCGAAACATCGCCTAGCGCGTAAGACTAAAGATTACCGGGGCTTGCTAAAATAACATGACTTGACCATTGATTTTTCGCCGCGGATAGATAAAGAAATAAAATTATTAATAAGAAAATGTTGTTATATTGTAACTTTAAGTCTTAATTGTCTATAAGCTAGTAAAGTGCATCACTAGTTCTCGTAGCCAGCAGCCGGCAATGATCACTATACTTCCTCAATTGATATTCGAAGTGAAGTAATGCTTTAGTAATACGTACTAATACTGCATGAACCAAACATTGATGTTGTGTTTGTGTGGACGCAGCCTAATGCCAGCAGCTTGAATAATGAACGATACGGATCTCATCGTCCGATCCGGACAGTGCTCGCCGCCCCGTTACTCCTTTAATTACGCCATGATTCATGTAAGTTTAATTTCTCAAATTATAATACATTGTGGTCAAATTAATTAAGACATTATTTATTTACGGTGTTTGCTTTTTTACGCGCGTGAAGGTGTTGAGTGTATTTAATAAATTAGAACGGCTGCGCTGCCCTGTGCTATGGCCTGTGACTGTGCTGGGCGGTGTACAACAATCAGATTATGAAACTGGTCTTGAAACTTTTGATTTAACTATTTTTACGCTAGCTAATGACTTAGCGGGCGCTGACTAGGACCTAAATTTATATGCAATAAAAATCCTTAAATATGTGCATATAATGTTTCACAAGATGAGGAAACAACGGATGATACTGCTATCTTGGCCGTTGGGAACACTATCAATGAAGCCACATTAAAACTTGAAAAAGCAGTGGACAAGGTCAGCTCTTGGACAAAAATGTGGCGAATTAAACTCAATGAGTTTAAATCAACACACGTAAATTTCACATACCAAAGGAATATTAAAAATCTGCTCATACTCATAAACGCAAACACAATTTCTCATGCGGATGAAGCAAAATATCTATGAATGACGCTTGACGCTAAGTTAAAGTGGAAAACGCATGTTAAAAAGAAAAAGGAAAAACTAAACGTAAAATACAGAAATATGTATTGGCTAATTGGACGACGCTCTGAACTAAACATTGAAGACAAGCTGCTCATATATAAACAAGTGCTAAAGCCAGTGTGGACGTATGGAGTGCAACTCTGGGGTTGCACCAAGAAATCGCACATTAAAGAAATCCAAATGTTCAAAAATAAAGTTCTGCGAGGAATAGTTAATGCACCGTGGTATATCCTCAATGACGACATACTTGTACATAGAGACCTGAGGATTAACACAGTCGGAGTAGAAATCAAAACTATAGCAGCAAAGCACGAATTGAGACTTCGCAACCACGAAAACATCGCCGTGACGCAAATGTTGCTTGATAGTAATGATGTTCGAAGAATTCGCAGAACTAAATCCTCGGACCTAGTAATCTAATCATGTAGAATTGTTCATTGGAGCAATATCTACCACACAGTGTAATTATTAAAATGTAAGAAACTAGATAAGTATACCTATACTTAGTTGTAGTATTATAGAACTATTATATAACTACATAGTATTATTATTATAGAACTACAACTAAGTAGTATTATAGAAAATAAAAAAATATATAATTTTTGGAAAATATGCAAAATAAAAACAAAATTTTTAAACAGGAGTGGGAATGAGGCTTTCGTTTTATTTTTTTTGTTTTAAACTCAAATATTAGTAATATCCTTTATTTAATATAAATCTTTATAATATGTCATATATTAAGAACCCAGCAGACCAAAATATTCAAGTGTACATTCTCATGTGTATTTGGAAGGAATAATACCTTATAAGGATGTATCATTGGATACATTCCTTTCATGTTGTTATTATGTTATATGACTTACTAAATATCTATGGATAAATTGTAATATTCTAGGATATCAAAAAAAATAAAATGTCGAAATAAGCCGAAGTTTAGTAAGGTTAAAACATAACCATAAAATTAACACTCAGTAGATTGTCAGTAGAATTGAGCTTAATAAGAAACCTTATTAACTTATTTTGTCATGTTTTGCTTCATGTTTATATTAGACAAACGTCCCAGTAAACATTTTGGTGAAATTGCAGTCAAGAAATCAATTCTATTTCACTCAGACTTTAGATAGATGTTACTATGAATAGAAATTTGTCAGAATCTTTCTATAAAAATATTCTTTCTCTTTCCAACATTATACATTTAAATGGAAATATAGTTGTTGTCTCTTTTACATTTGAAAATTATTATTTTAGAAGAAATATCAGAAAAAGAAATAATATATATCTGTCTCTGTTAAACTTGAATGGTTTATTTGCAACTATATTCCATACTGGTACGGTAGTGAGACCAGGTGATGTGATTTTACCATTTGTAGTTCATATCACTGACATTTCCTTGAACGAGTGAAATCAAATTGAATTATTTCATGACAAAAAAATCATACGCATTTTCAATACGATGTCAAAGTGACTACAAAATGTTTAGTAGGATAGTGCTTACGTAATATTTATGTATTTCAAATAAATATACGTAAATTAAACATTATAGCTACGTTACCATAATTACAATTATTTTAGTTAAATTTTAAGGTTAGGTTTACGAAATTAATCAAAATCTGCGATTGTTAAAGCTGTTTACAGAAATATTCCCAAATAAACAAATTTCTAAATGACATTGAAGTATGATGTACGTGACTTCATTAAACACCAAACACCAACAAATGCTAATGAAGAACAGAATGTGACCCAAGAATGTGCAGACTCCTTTAAATAAAGATGCTCCGTTCCGCTGTACGCTGGACCTGTTTCGCATCTGGATTAGCAACGATTCACGGTGTAATTGAGATGTTAATACGAAAAAATCGTGTGTATGCTATTAGCATACGAGGGGTTAGCGACAAGAGAGGGGGGCGGGAGTGCTGCTAATTTAACATGTATTTATAATACGTTTATGACACTCGCTCGATGCGACGGGTCCATTCATGACATTCTCTTTTTATATATTTCAATATTTATATCTTTTAATTAATTTTTAAAATTTCAAATCAATGCAGATTGTTGTTGTTGTGCCTGTTGCTTTTCAATTTTATAAATAATCCATAAATTTAAGAGTTTATTTAGACTTGAATTGAAATTATACCGGTTGCCATCGAATCTTAAGATCCACTATGTGTAAAAGGTGCCTGTGCAGATTTCTTACATTCGAAACTGATAGAACTGTAGTACTATATATTGATTAAGTTATTTAACAGAATATCAGAAGGTTATTTACGCGCTAAGGGGCTTATGAACCCAGTTTTTTTAATCAGATTTTACATTTCTTTATTGAAATATTCTTTAAATACCTATATAAAGCTTACTGATATAGTCATGCTACAGTACATGCTGTCCTAATGTGAGAGAGCCTACGCGTATTACTATTACATAACTCAATAAGTTCGTAGGATGGCATATAAATGTCACCATACAAATCCCTATGATTTTTAGATAGTACCAATCTTCAAACGATATGTGTCAAAATTTTAGAACATTCAGAACATGCGCTACTTTGTAATTTTCAAAACAATAGAAAATTTGAATTTCGTGTGTTTATAAAGTATTGCTCTTTAATGTGAAAAAATCCCGAGCCAAATAACACTTCTCAAGTCGTTGGTTGCTTCGTTTGAACGTTCTGTTTTTTCCATTGTTTAGAAAAGTAGCGTTACTAAAACCACTGTAACTCATAAGGTAATAGTCGGAAAGTCATGAAATTTTGACACATATCGTTTGAAGTCTCTTACTGTCTAAAAATCATAGGGATTTGCTATAGTAGCGTCATCTATATACCATTCTACGACTAAAACAGGATAATAAATAAGCTCGTAGCTGGGTTGCATAAGAAACATGAAGAGAGAGAAGTTTTAACTTTGAATTTATATGAAATGCATTAAGAAACATAATAATGTAGATTGTAAAGCCGAAAGGCACACAAATAATATAATCAATTAATTAATTAAAATATCATTCTACGAACTTGTTGAGTGCTGTGTAAAGCCGGCTACAAACGATGGACGCATCGCGTGGCCGACGCTGGAAGAAGTTCGGGTTGTTGTTGGTCTTATAACTCGCGTTGGGATTTTTCTATCTGCACCACACACTTGATCCACATGTCATGCACTGCTGCACGAATCGTCCAACAAAGGAAGGTTTTATACTTGAATGTTTCTTTATTTACTTGAAAGTTTTTGTTAAACAGTGTCAGTGTCAATAATATCAACAAATTATTAAAATAAATAAATCATTCGGATCAAACATTCGTTCCACCGTGTAGTAAGAAACTTGCCATGACAATCTTCCAATATTTGACTCACACGTTAGAGGCAAACATTTGAATCAAACGTTCACCGCATCGTCTGGAGCCGACTTAAGAATGTATCTTTCATGTGTAGAAGTTAAAATGTTTGGAATATTTGCATCACGATATACTGTTATTCATTTCTTTCTAATTTTTAAATCGTTCTCATAAATGGCTTATTGAAACATTATCCAAATAGCCCCCCTTCCCCCACCCTTAGGCCCTTCAACAAAAGAGCAGTTCATTTAAATAACAGCAGTGACGATTTGACATTCAAATTAAATCGGAATCGTTATTTATTCCAGTTGAAATATTTCTTTTAAAGAAATGAACAACAGATTCATTCTCTAAACTTAAAAGAAAAATAGAAAAAACAATTTGTAATGAAATACTATCGCAAAAATCTCAAAGATTATAAAATAGATAATATTATATGTTGCCTAAATTACGTACATCATTTTAAAGTAGAGATTGAAATGGAAAACACATTACAATAAACTTATATAACAACGAAATGACAGTAGAATTGTTCATTTCAAGCACATTTTCAAAAAATAATACAGTCTGACATTTGATATTTAGTAACAGTTACTTTATATGAATTTTAAACACACTAACACACACATGTACAATATCGCACATAACCTAAAAATATTTGTAACAAACAAACAAATATGGTGCATTGTTATCAAACAATGGCACTAAGTAAGATACATTCACATAGCGAGAGATATATGGGTAACTATAAAACATTAACATAGGTTTATATGTTGTTCGGTTGGTACCTAACTGTTCGTATATAAAAATAAGGGGTGCCAATACCAAAATATCAAATTACAAACATGTTAGTAGTTAACTAGCCTCAGCTACGGCCACGGACAATTGTGTGAACGTAAAATGTTGTAATCTGAAAATTATTCACGAATTGTACGTGTACGTGTACACTGCATGTATTACTTGAGCTTATTAAATACATATTCGATACAAATATTCGTGTTCACGGAGTATTCGTACATGAACAATTTCTACACTTATACTTCGCGGGTTTATGGCCAATATAGTTTGACATCGCAAAATTCTAGCCGCTTTACAAATAAACTTGTTATAAAATTTATACCAGGTATAAGGCCCGTCGGGACAGGCTTATTCTCAGTTTATACCTGGTATAAGTTTTATAATAGGTTTATTTGTAAAGCGGTAGGAGTAGAGGGAAATCAAAATTATGATTACATGAACACGAACGTTTTAGAAGATCTAGAGCAGCAAAAAATAACACACAATAAAGCGCACGATTCTGATAATCGGGAACGAACAAGCCGGTGTGGACGCCGGATTAAAATCAGCATGCATCTGTAAATGTTAAGGCATGACACTTAAAGCTACAGTATGATATGAATAATCTATTTTTTTCTATTCTATCATCGACGACCTTATTGCAGGCCTGTTGATGAATTTGTGGTGGACAACAAATGATGAATGGCTTAGCTATTGGTAGTTCAGTAAACATTTGCTGAAGTGCCCTATTTTGTGACGTTTCTATCACTATTTCACTTCAATTATAGTTCGCAACAACTTTATCTTCATTTGTATTCCGACAGGTGGAGTGGTTCTGTCATCTGTAGCCGATAAAACAGACATTTCATATGAAGAATTGTGAGAAACTGAACTATAAATGAAGTCTTTCATGACAAAACGACGCAAAATGACGCATTTCCAATATGATGTCAAAGTGACTCCAAAATGCTCCAAAATGTTTACTGGGAGGCCATTTAAGGAAGGAGTAAACATGCAGATATCACTAGTCCTCCTTGCATACGCTTTCCTTAATGCTGTTCTTCTCTTCAATGTTTTAACGATGAATCCAATGTGGAATAAAACGGGAAGAGGTAAACAGGTTCTGGGATATTTTTAAAGACAAGATGATATTGGATGTGAGGCTATCTCACTGTTACATGCATATCAATTAACAATTATCTCTCTCTTACTACTTTCTCATTTCACACTCCAAAGATCTTTTTTTGGACAATAATGTAGTTTTAGATAAAATAATGCTAAAATTATTACAACAATTAATACAATTACTATAAAAGAAATTATTTATAGTATATTTTATTTAGTCCTTATGATTGGAAGACTTTATGATATATTTTTATATTATATATCTATTTTCTTTATATCTATCTTATCAATAAATAGACATATAAAAATATTCCACACCTTAACATCTTCCTCCCACAATAAACTTCCATCTCAACTTCAAAAGTGTCCCAGAACCTTCCTAGTTCCTCTACTTATAAGTAGAAACGACTGTCTATGTCTTCATTGGACATTTTTCTTTAAAGTTATAATCAGGAAATGGAGTGTTTCCTTCCCAAAGCTCTAGAGTTCATTGCGTCTGAATGAATCGACTGTACATTTGATTTGTATTGTCATCTGACGCAACAATCAACAATTGCAGCAATGCACACATGTTGTTGTATACTCACAGTGTGATATTTCTATCAAACTACGTGAGGGTCATGTGATTTTCGTATTAGTTGATTGTATTTCCGCCAGGGGTGCTGTCGCTCAGAAGGCGTGGACCATTATTTGTCATTGTACGTAAGTTGTTACAGTTGCACTTTCTATTTTATTAAAATAGGCAGTATGTTTAAATATTTGGCTAATTTTGTGTATATAATTTACGAGAGGAGAAATAACATTTGATACTTTGTATATAATTAGAAGTAGAATAATTCGATACTTTCTTTGTTCGAGTTATTTCTCATTTTAACAGTTGAACTATGTTTTCTGTACTATAAAACTGTTGTATACATTGAAAATATCAATTTGACAATAAGGACCACAAATGTACAAGTATTTTTTAATAAGTAACAATAATATAGAGGATATTAACAACTAATGCTGTAGTTTAATATGTTGCATTTTCTTATAAGGCCTGTTGCACACTTCAAGCTTATTTAAGCGACGTAAATCTGCGACTAGAACTTTCAAAGCAAGTCGACGAAGTTTTCAACGAAAACGAGCACGAGCCATGTCGAGCCGTGTATCGTGACTCTATAGAATTTTTAACAATAGCAAAACAGGGGATTTTCTTGTGTTATATTTTATTGTATGTATGTATTTAAATACATACTGTTGATGATGTCATCATGAAACCAACAGTGCCCTGCGACCGAGAAATATAGTCGCTGAATATATGTTCAAAACCAGTTTAAAATCAGTTTAATTACGTTCGTGCCGTGTGTTTATTTCACTCGTAAACACGTTCGTTCTTTTACTAACAACACAGTTGTAATGACATTCGGTTCGGGCAGATTCGGGGCTAAGGTTTGCAACCAGTCGCGTCGTGTGCTGAGGGCCTTACCGTTACTTACTAACTTATTACTAATTAAAGCGTTACATTTTCTACCTGTGTATATTTAAAAATAATTCAGCAAATCAATATGCATTCCTTGACGACCGGCTACCTGCTTTAATACACAGCAGTTATTGTCAGTATGCATCTACGTCAGCTGAAATGTCTACGTAACCGTTACAACGGCTACGCGTAGGTTCCCCCACTCCCCTAAATACCTGTCAGTGAGCATTACGAAATATGGCGTAGACATGTTAGAAAGTTGCGTCATGTATAGTAGTAATTTGTTTTTGATTATATTTCTTCTGCAGAGAAACGGTTTAGGCCTGTCTCAGTATGGGACCGTATTTAAGCGACGGCGTATTCGGACGTAAATCGGCGGTTTGAATGAGCTACAAAGCAAACCGCCTATGTGTGGCACAGATGTCTGTAGTCGTGTATTAGGGGGTGTATTGGAGTTCTTTAACACTTATATAATTTATCATGAGAGCAAACTTTAACTTTAATTTTTATCGATACACTACTGGTATTAAAGGGACTTTAGCATTTATTATATATCTGAGTTCTGGTGGGCGTGAATTTAAATTTAGTTCTATCCTATTGGTATGGGCATCCGTGCCCATGATTCACTGAAATACAAACATAAATTGCATGCAGAACATACCCATGTCGCCGATAGATTTCATTTGACCGCGTATTGCAGCGTAACAAAAGGCGATGTTAGGTATCCCCTCCAGTCTGACGCGGCTTTTTGCATTTACAAAGGTTCATATAGGGTATCGTTGTAGTAGTGGTAACGCTTGGATAAAATTCGCCTTTATACGCTTCTAATGTGCGAGGTAGTGCCGCCCGTATTCGGACTGCTTTGTAGCGTGCAGTCTGAGAGCTCCAGAGCGATCTCATTACATTTACATGGTTCCGATAGGTAAAGCGTAGTAGCCCGTATACGTCCGGCAGAAATTCGCTTAAATACGGTCCCATACTGAGACAGGCCTTATGCATATCGGAAGTAAGAAATATTTCCTTTAAGGCGCTTAAGTGTCTTAGCACAATTTTCTTTTACTACTTTGTGTGATCGCAAAACAACATGCATTCATTCAATGCGTAGTCGATCTTAGAATGTTGATCACAGTCTAAGCACCGCTTCTAAAGGTTTCAATATGGCCGCTACGACGATTGCAGTATTATAAATCTTATTGACATATTTGGTAACATCCGCTATTATTTTTACATTGTTATTATCAATAATTGACCATAATTTGACGACCATATACAGGTTTATGTGAAATCTTTGCCTAAATAGAGAAAAACCTGTTTATTTATCATGTGTTTTAATTATGTTTTATTCGTCTTTAATATTATATCGATGTATTTTTATTTTAATAGTTCCGCATGTAATAAATAACTTAATAAAATAATTATGAAATTTATTACCTAATATTTGGACAAACATTTGCTAATTCTAGAATTCATTATCTCACACACTACGAGTAAGTCTAGACGCACACTACAGACATGACTGCCTTCAAACAAATCTGTCTTAGCCGTGGTGAGAGAGAGACAACCACTATTCACTATTTTAGAAGGTTTAGAAGGCCTGCATTAAATAAAAAAGATAGCCTTGTTTCTAGTGTATGTATATCCAGCATAAGAATAGTATTATTATTATTCGACTAATTAATATCCATGTGGTTCATTGTTTAATAGTAAGCTTTGCGATTGCAAGCAAATAAAACGACCACAGGTATAATGGTGCAATCATACTCAATTCGTAGTCTTAGGAAAAAGTATATCCCGATATTACCCAGTAAACATTTTGGTGAAATGACATAGCTAGATAAAGTTCTAGTTAAGAGATCAATTCTATTTCACTCAGATTTCTAATAGATGTCACATATGAAAAAATTGTCAGAATTTTTCATAAGAATATTCTTTCTATAAACGAAACTTTGCGAGAGTAGCTTTGACTAAAAATATAAAAGATATATGTGCATTAAGAATTTTAAGAAATTGATCCATTAGAATATTAAAAACTTAACCACATCATCAGGTCTTCCATTGATTATTTACATCTGCGTGCTTGCAATACTCATTAATACATATATACTCTCAAGGTAGAAAATTGTCTTATAATAAAAATTACACTTGATGGCTTACCACAAGCTAATTCCAAGGTACATTTTATTCTTTCTATTAAAAGTATATAAAATGAATTGCAATTGTCTTGCTAGCCTGCCACAAGCTTCTACCTGAGTCGTATAAACTTAGATTTATCTATCGCGTATTTATGTTGTATTAATTTTGCTCCTGAAATTATTTTCAATTTATTAAATTTATTATACTAAATATAAATTATTTATTTAATAAATACAATTGAAAAAGGAGTTTAAAGATAATAAAGTGAAAAAACAAAGTAATAGATAAAAAATATTTTTTTTTTATTTGTGTTAAGTGAAAGTGAGGTTATAATAATGAATGACAGGTCTCATGAGAAAGACCTCTATGAAGCAAAAAGGATAAGAACCAGCTATTATCCACATAGTTATTCAGGAGTGTGCTTGGTAATTCTAAAACCAATTACTTATAATACAAACCCTGCCTTTATTGCACAATATTTGCGGTCAAATTATAAGGACATTAACATTATTGCTGTCAGCCAAAGAAAAATTGAGGTGGAGACGAATAGCCCATTTCTGGCTAATAAAATTATAGAAGACGCCATAGTTCTAGCTAAATACAAGAGCATAATTCCGAAGAATTTGGTAGAAGTGCAGGGACTAATCGACTTACACCCCGATAATCTGGATGACGTATTCCTACATGACGCAGTAGGCTTTAATAAAAATAGTAGACAGTTGGCACCAAAAATTACCGATTTTATTAGATTTAATAGAATTGAAGAAGGCAAAAAGACTCCTACTTGGAAGTGCCTAATATCCTTTAGTGGGGATAAGATCCCGGAATATATAGCCTTCCAGGGTATCCTTTACCCAGTTGCGGCGTATATACAGAGAGTTAGACAGTGTCGTCGGTGCTGGAAATTTGGCCACTCCACTAATTTCTGCAGAAGTGCTGAATATTGCCAATTTTGTGGTGGAGATCACAGCTCTTTAAGTTGCAAGAAAGAGAAGTTATTTTGTCGCAACTGTAAAGAAGACCATAAAGCTGACGATAGATCCTGCAGCAAATACTTAGAATTGAAAAATAAAAACGAAGCTAAAGCTAAAACTACCTATATAGAAAAAATTAAAATTGATCGTGGGAAAGAGGTATTTACATTAAACCTTTTTGAGTTCCCTTCTTTGGAAGAAAGTATAAATAAAAAGAAAATTACAGACTGTATTATAAGCGGTGAACCGGAAAGGAAAATCCGTAGAGTTTTGAAAATTTCAGAGCCCCGCAGATCCCCCCGAGAAGTAAAGAAAAGGACGTGGAAACCGGACAATACACATAAGGTAAAGGAAAACGAACGCTCTCAGCCAATTCCCGTAAATAAAACCGATAAAGTGAAGAAACAAGAGATAATTAAGAAATCAGAGTTCGTTAAGAAAACTGATTTAGACAAAAATATTATTGAGACTTCAGAAGAGATCAGAGATTCAGAGGAGATAAACCAAAATATTGATACTGACGAAGTAGTTTTAGAAGCAGAAACTATTACTAATAATTTGAACCAAAAAATTGTAAATAACCATACTATTCCACCCCCAGATAATCAAAATATTGAAATGTTCTAATACAAATATTAGTTAACAAACATAATAAATAATGTATAAAAATACTTGTATAATGCAATGGAACTGCCGCAGTTTAAAATCCAAATTGATAAATCTAAAACAAATAGTTTTTGAAAATAATATTGAAGTAATCGCGCTCTCGGAAACCTGGCTTGATCCATCTTATAAAATCAAATGGAGAAATATGGAACTAGTAAGAGCAGATAGAAATAACAACGGCGTTGCTCTAGTAATAAACCACAACATTTTTATTGACAAAATTTTAATTCCTCTCTCAGGGGATATTGAAATTATAGGAGCAAAAATTAAATGGGGTAATGAGCATATTAATGTTGTATCTCTTTATGCTCCAGCAACAGCATCTATTACTACAGGAATATTGAATGCAATATTAAGATCTATTCCAGAACCAAGGCTAATTCTAGGTGACTGGAATGCTAAAGCCATTGCTTGGGGAAACACCTATGACTGTCCAAGGGGTAAAATTATATGTCAGGTGATGGACAATAACAATATGATGTTCCTTAATGATGGTTCTCCTACTCGAATCAACATCCATTCAGGAACAGCGTCAGCAATTGATTTATCATGGGCAACCCCATCTCTTGATAGCCAACTTTCATGGAACGTAATGGAGGATCAACTAGGTTCTGATCACGCCATTATACTTATGAATGGGGCACAAATTAGTCAATCAAGCAGAGGCAAGGAAAGATTTAAATTAAACATTGTATTAAATACAATCGACTGGGACAATTTCTCTAACCAAATAGAAGCAGACTTATTGGCAAACCAAATTCAGTCCAATACTACGCTGGAAATAAAGTATAATTACCTCATTGACTCAATTGAGTCTGCAGCTAAAAAGTGGGGGAAAAATATTGCAAACAATAAAATCTCAAAATATCCGCCAAATCCTTGGTGGGATGATGAATGCAAAGAGGCTGTGCAAAACAGAAAAAGAGCCTACAGAAGATACCACCGAAATAGTTCTGAAACAAATAAAGTAGCCTTAAAAAAAGTAGAATCTGAAACGACCAACTTACTAAAGTTCAAGAAAAGACAAGCTTGGAGAAACCTTGCCGAAGAGTTAAACCATAATTTAACTACTAAACAATTATGGGAAAAAATTAATAGGATGAGAGGTTCAGGAAAATGCACGAAAACAATTTCACCTAACAGTGAGGACTTGTTATGTGAACTTTCACAAGTAATAGCACCGCCCTGGGTACCTGAGCAAGAAAGCGTACTATATGGAGTCACTCAAGACGACTCCAGTAAAATGATGATTAAAGAAGTAGAAATGTGGGAGCTACAATCTCACCTTATAATGACGAAAACAACCACGCCCGGTCCAGATGGAATATCTTATGAAATGTTAGGCCATCTCCCATCAATCGCTAAAAAATTATTATTAAACATATACAACACAATTTTGGAAGAAGAACTAATTCCTGAGTCCTGGAAAAATACTCAGATTGTTCCAATATTAAAAATAAATAAGCCAGTAAATCAACCAACCTCATATAGACCTATAACTCTCATTAATTGCTGCAGAAAAGTCTTTGAGAAAATATTGAAAACGAGATTAGAATATTGGTTAGATTCTAAGTCGTTAATTCCAAAGCAAATTTTAGGCTGTAGAAGAGGTAGAAGTACCAGGGATGGCATAGTTGCATTATCAGCTAGAATTGAAGCAGGAAAAAGCAAAGGCAATGTATCAATGGCCTGTTTTGTAGATATCAAAGCAGCTTTCGATAATGTAAACATCAATTTTTTATTAAGACAATTATATGTAATAGGAGTACCAAGAGTAATAATTAATATACTAAGGAATTTACTAAGTGGCAGGAATACTCAACTATGGTTTAATGGATTACTATCGGACTGGAGACTATGTTCTAAAGGCATTCCACAAGGCTCAGCACTAAGTCCTCTTCTCTTTAATATGATGGTTAGGTCAATAAAACCGTATCTCAACCCAACAATATCATGGATATCATATGTGGATGACTTAGTTTTCTTATCACAAGAAAATACTATAGAGGAGACTGGAAAAAAAATGCAAAAGATTGTAAATAACTTAGAGAAATGGCTTAATGATGCTTGTTTAGAAGCATCAACAGAAAAATCTAAACTAATGATTTTTAACATGAGTTCAAAAATATCACAGCCACCTATAATAACTCTAGGTAAACAAAAATTGGAATACACAAATAATTATATATACTTAGGATTTCCATTTTCCACAAATAAATCCGAAAAATCAATAATACTCAATATTAAAAAGAAAGCTGAACCTGCAATCAATATACTCAAAATGTTTGCTGGACAAAGATGGGGACTAAATACATCTTCGCTACTAAATTTATATAAATCATTAGTCCGCCCTCATTTGGAGTATGGTGCAGAGGTACTAATAATGTGTAAAAAGAATACAATAGAATCACTTGAAAAATTGCAATATAAAGCTTTAAGAATAGTATTAGGAGCAATCTGTACAACTCATACCCTTTCATTACTAGCAGAGGCTTGTATGCCACCATTAAAAGAAAGATGGATAAAGAAAACGTCTTACTTTATGGCTAGCGCTTTAATGACAAATAACACATTAATAAGGGACGAACTTAACGAATTATCAAGAACAGGTTCAAGAAGTCATGAGCTTAATGCAATTTGGATAAATGAAAAAAGGAAATGGACAGAAAGAGGAACCCCAGTAGAAATACCAATTTTCGAATTAGATTATTATTACTCAGGTAGAGGAACTCCTGCAAATATAACTATTGGCAAGGAGCTAAATATGAGTAACATATTACCTGAGCTAATAACTATAGACTTACAACAAAAATTAGATCAACAATTCCCGAATTATACAAAATTATATACTGACGGCTCAAAAGAAGCAGATGGAGTGGGTGCAGCAGTAGTAGATATTAACAATAGCAGAATTTACAAGCTTCATAATCAAGCATCCATATATACAGCTGAGTTATGTGCTATAGATCTAGCTGTGGATCAAATCATTACTGATGACAGAGACAGCACTTTAATATTATCCGACTCGTTATCAGTCATACAGTCCTTAAGCAGTAAGGGAATCAATACAAAATTAGACAACAAAATTTATTATGTCAAAGAAAAAATAAATAGGGAAATAGATAAGGGCCGAAATATTAAACTAATTTGGATACCGTCACATAAGGGAATTAAGGGAAATGAAAAAGCTGATCAAATGGCCAAGGTAGCTACTTCCTGTGATAAATATATTTCATTTTTTATAAAGTCAGACATGAAAGCAGAATTAGAAAAAAATGAAATGAAAAATTGGCAAGACAAGTGGGATAATTCTGATAAAGGTAGAGAATTTTATACAATACAACCAATACTGAGACGTAAGCCATGGTTTGCCATACTAAAATGGCCAAGAAGATTAATTACAATGACCTCAAGGCTAAGAATGAATCATACTGGAGCTCCGAAACATCTAGCAAGAAACAAAATTATTCCAAACTCTAAATGCGAATGTGGTGAAGAAGAGGCAGATCCTGACCACATTCTGTGGCAATGTAAAAATACATCAATGGCAAGAAATGGACTCCAAAGGGCGGTACTACAGACTTCGCAGACGCTTCCTGTTAACACCGCTTTTTTGATTGAGAAACCGAGATTTATAACTGCAGTTGCCATGAACAGATCATTCTTGTTATCTGGGTATAATATATAAGAAAAGACAGAATAGTATTAGGGGCGATAAAAGGCTACATGCCTACGAAGCCCAAAAATCTATATTAAAAAAAAAAAAAAAAAAAAAACTTAGATTTATTTGAAATCTAATTAATTTTTGTTACTAAAATCTTTTGTGTACTGTTCCTACAGTCAACCAGGCTATCGTTACAGTATACCAACTCACATTTATCGTGGGCCATTCTTTTAATCTAATCATAATTATGTAAATGAAGTTCAGAATTCAACGCCGCCACTCGTAGCAGTTCGCAGTTGTCACTAACATGACAAGTACACGAAATACGAAATACAAAATACCGCTTGGCGTCTGAAACGGAAGTCCGCCATTTTGATTCTGTCAACAATGGCGTTTCACCTGTCATCGTTCTTGTAACAATTAGTTAAGTATGTTTATTTTCGTGTATACTTCTTGTTATTATTTTGTAACATGCTTTTTACCTACTATATTTGTTCATTATTTATGAATTATAAATATTTTAATAAATTAAAAAATTAACATAAAAATATGTATCACTTGGGGCAATGGCTGTCACTTCCCCCCTCCCTTCTTTGTTCTCCCCATCGCTCGATCCGTCAGTTTATAGCTATCACCTTGTAGCTATCATAATTCATCATTTTTTAGAGTTTTTAATTTTTATTTGTTTCTTAGTTATTTCTTTATTGTTAAAATATCTTTTTGTTATATAATTTAAACCGTTAGTTTGGTGAATAAAATATTTTCTTTTTCCGGTTTCTTCATTATTTGTCAGTGAAGAATTGTTTTAGAATATTTATTTGTAAAGTGTGCATTATAAAAGGACACCATTTTTAATGGATGTTAACGAAAAGTGTGCAATGTTTTGCAGATAAAGTCGGCTCCAGACGATGCGGTGAACGTTTGATTCAAATGCTTGCCTCCAACGTGTGAGTCAAATATTAGAAGATTGACATGGCAAGTTTCGTCTAACCATCAAGCGTCCAACGTTGGAAGGTGTTCGTAGTAAATAATTCCTGGTTTATGCCTTTCGTTTTCTTGTTCCTTTTCTGTTAAAGTATAAGGTATACTAACTTGTATAGTATGGTATTATTATATAAAAATAACATGCGATTTCATTTATTGGCTATATACGCTTAGAGCATATATATATATATATATGGAGAGAGAAAGCTAGATTTAAAAGAATGTCCAAAATGTGTGCGAGAGAGAAAGGTATATGTTCCTATTTGTTCTCTATGCGCATGCGTCGAAAGTGACAGTTGTCAAGTCAGAGCTGTATAGATATAATACGTGACAGTTGTTAAATATGACATTATATTGATATAGAATAATGTAGATATGTATAAATATAAATAAACTATATATAAATATAACTAAAAACGTGTGGTCTGTTCACTCCAAATATCAATTGTGTTGGCAGTTATCCATACAGTGACATCTATGGCGTTGATTAGTATATATTTTCATTGAACGGTCACTGTTTTACCGACAGACGAGGTTTGCACCAACTAAAGAAATATATTCAATTATATTTAACTTTTTATATATAAATTACTAGATAAGCCACGCTTAGTTGCAATATTCTTGTATATAAAAAAAAAAACATATTTAATATTTATTATATCTTAATAGAATATAAATATTTATTATATCTAGACAGCTGTCACTTTCGACGCATGCGCATAGAGAACAAATAGGAACATATATCTTTCTCTTTCGCACACATTTTGGACACACTTTTACTCTATAGGCTACATAAGAAACATAGGCTATTCACACTCCATATATATATGCTCTTAAGTTTCCAATTTATATATTAATTTTTATTTTTTTATTGTTTTATGTAAGACGCGTCCTATTATAACAATTTATTTTGGGTAGCACTTAGTATAGTCTGTGGGTATCACCACAAATGTCAATACGTCAAATGTTTTTTTTAAATTAATTTAATACAAATTAAATTAATAGAGTTTTAAATAGTGATATAAATTTTTTTTTTGCAAAGCAAATCTGTAAGTAATTATTCATAGGTAATAGTAATATTTCCTGATTTCCTATAAATGTAATCCACATGTAATTTCAGGTTTAAAAAAAAATAGGACTGGAAATAATAATATTATGGATTACATGATAATAGAATTCATAATGCGAAGGAGAAAATCAGGTATATGATGTGTAAACTGTGTCCCTTTATACTGGATAAAGTACGATGAAATAAAAAATAAATTATTTGCCCTTTCCCTCCAGAGCCATATGCAAATTTGTATAACAGGGTAAAAAATAAGGCACCTGCAGGAGATTCATCGTGGGAATCCTGTAATACTAAAATTAAGATTGAGTATTATTTTCAAATAAAGTGCATCATTTACTCTACTATTGATATACGATAAAAATCTCATTCTCATCTTTCTGCAAAAGTCAGAGCCTAAAATTACTTCAGCAATTGGTACAGCATTTACCAATTCACTATAATGAGATGGCAATCTAAATAGGGATCAAAATTAGAAAATTCTAAAGAGATTCGTCGACATATGAAGAAAACAAAATTTTATTTGTTGAAATTTATTTTGTTAAAAAAATTGCAAAAATAAAATATTTAACTATTAAATTTATAATTATTATTTTTGTATTAAACTTAAAATACCATATCTTTACAAGTGAGCTATAAGCTTCGTTTTCTATATCGGTACTAGCTAAATCTGCAAAGTGTATACAGCTTGATGTTCGCTATTTTCCAGCTTTATTTTTTAACTGTGTGCCAAACCTTAATTAAGAAGCTTAAAACTTGCTAATGCTTTGCAAAGAGAGCTGTATAAAATCTAATTTCAAGATTCATTTCTACTTGGGATTGAATTGTTTGCTTTATTATCTAGAGTGATTTGTCTTTGCTATTTTCGTCACTGCAATTAAACTTTGTGGTCCAGAGCGCGCTGGATTAAAAATATAAAATTTTATTATAACCATTTTTCGATGAGGTATTAAAATAGCTAAGTCTGCAATGTCTATACAGTTTGGTGTTCGCTATTCATTTAACCTTGCGCCAACCTTGATAAATAAGCTTAAAACTTGCTAATGCCTTGCAAAGATAGCTTTATACAATATAACTTCAAGATTCACTTCTACCAGGATGATTTAAATACGAAATATTTTCTAATACTTGTACACACACATGCGTACATGCGTTTATATTCGATGCGTGTTATATTTAGAGTACATGAATATATTCAGTACGAAATACATATTAAATTATAAGTACGAGAAGCAAAAGCAATCGATCAAATGAATATTAATAGCCCTGAAATAAAAACATTAAGAAATGAATATTTAAAATACATTATAGTGACCGGGCAGTGGATTGTGGTGTTAGTGTACCATGTAAAGAACAGGGCTTTGAACAGGCCTTTGTTTGAGCCAATTCCAGTAACGAATAACGGCTAACGACTGACAGAGTGACACCACTGCCATCTGACGTGAAGTGGACGGATTAATAAGGACTGATTGGATCAGACGATCAAACATTTTGATCGGCTCTGCGTAGTGGTTATGATATTATATATTTATTGGTATATTATATTAATATTATAAATTATAAAAATCAACAAAAATATAGGATTAAATTATTCAAAGGTTTTTAAATACTCTGTCACGAATGGCTTGGCCAGCGGTGATCTGAGCCCAAGGGACCAATCGGCGAACCGTGACAATCAGAGTTCTTTTTTTTTTATTTTCTTGTATTTATCATAAAAATATCTGTACGAGAATTATTATATCCTATATTATAATGTTCCAGGTGTATATTTATTCCTATTTTATAATGTTCCACGTGTATATTTATATTTTTATATGTTTGGTACTGAATTTTGTATGGTAGCTCGAAAACGGCTCCAGCGAAGGTTTTGAAAATTTCCTATTTCATAAAGAGAACATTGTATTCGTGAAAGATAGAAAGGTGAAATTTTGCATGTGTATTACGCTATTATCCGGGTAGAAAACACATCCGGGTAGAAAACTGTCTTGGAGTGCAGGTTTGAAATTTGAAAGTAGCGTTATTTAGGCTTGGTGAACAGGGCTTGGTATACAAGCTAACTGCAAGTTGCTACTAGAATAGTATAGAACACAACTCTAAACGAGTAATTGAGCATTAAAATTAGCTATCTAGTAGCTTATTTTCCAAGCATTCTGGCATGCTCATTTTATAAGCGTAGCGCAAACTTGCTGAAAGAGTAAAATACATGCGTTTTCCAATTGGTACTAACTTTTTACTATACTACTAACTATTTACTATAGGTACTAAATGAGACAGCTAGAGCTCATATCAGTTGTCAGAATTCGTTCCTCATATTATGCATACTCACTTACCTCCAGCCCTCACTATATATAATATTAATGATAACAAAAAAATATAAATAACCTTGACGGTTGTGTAAAAAAATATAATATTTTTACGCTAGTTTTTCCGTGCGCCTAAAAAAAATTAAGAAGTGAAATTGTTACCCCGGTGAAGTGAGATACGTGACTGTCTTTAATGTTTTAAGAAATCTTAATAAGTATTCTCAAATTTGTTAAATTTCTGTTGTTCTTACGACTGTACTGTCCTTGCGACTGCCGCTTGCCTTATGTCTTCAATATTTAAATTAATCAGCTTAACTCGGCTCAAACTCTCGGATTCAACTTGTTCCAGTTCTCCAGGGGTTTCTCCAGGGGTTTAAGTTCCAGTTATCTGCTTTCTGTCTTACTGTATTGCAACTTAACTTAAAATAAATACATCCTAACTATCAAATTCAAAATATTAAAGGTAAAAACACTAGCGACACACAACGACAGGATATGAAAACACGGATTAAAATATTTTTATTACATAGAACACCCAGAAGGTGAGGCTGAAGAACCTATGTTTTAGCGAAAAGGTTGTTGAAATGGGTTAAGAAGAATGCTGAAATATTCAAATACAACAGCGAGACCAACAATACAATAGCGAGACGGTCTGTACCTATGAATATTTGGTAATGTTGTAAAAGAAATTCTTACGAGAGTTTAAAATACTCTAATAAATATTTATATTGTTGTCATAAAAACCATACACAATGTTATCGCTAAATTTACTTACTATGTACCTTGTTATGGCCTAACTATTTATAGGTTTATACTTTTAGTGTTTTACATTTTATTATAACTATAACGACTATATTGATCAGTCTCAAATTTTAACACAAGTATAGTTTTAGTAATAAATGGAAGGTTTTTTCTCACCGATAATTTTTTTTTTTTATAAACAATTTAAGGCCGAAATTTTTTATTAAGCCGCCATTTAGTCAAGCAAATTTATTTTGCTTATTTCTTCGATTGATTTCTAGATTATATATTACTTTAACGGAATCCGTTTGGTTTTTTCATTTTAGATGATCCAGTCCACAGATATAGTTGTCACCGCAAGATGCCTTTTTTGAGAGGAGTTAAAAGTTACCATGTTATGTGTACAAATTTTTATATTAATATAATTACAAGTCTTTTGTGGAAAATTCTTAAAAAACTGTATAATACAGTTTTGAGTAGGGATAGGTTAACTTTTTAGAAGACTGACGCAAACGGCAAAAAAAATCAGTTTTATGCCAAAATCAATTGTATCTAGTTACAACGGTAGTCCTATTGCAAAGATAAGCCAAGTACAGCTGCGCATGGTTGATACAGCCCGGACGTTATCTGGTTCAACGCTGGAATTCATAAAGACCCGCACCCCCCAGCCGTCTCTAATCACAGCTTCCTCTTGTTCATTAAGATCATTAAACATATTTATTATTTATCTATTTTATCATTACTAATTGGTATAATTATACTATTTTTTGTTCACTTAATTTCAGTTAACAAAGAACGCCATTTTAGTGTTCAATTTCTCAATATGTTTGTATTATTTTTTTGCTGACATTTCTAGACATATTATGATTAGTAATAGTTAATTCAACAGATTTGTTTTCTAGCGACCTATATCCCGCGGACATTTTCGAATTAATGCCTTCATAAAACACGCGTTGGATTTGCAAATCACTTACTGCTTTTTTATCATTCTAAAAAAGAATCAAATAACGTCTAAGCTTTTTCACATTTTTTTTAGTTTCTGATAATTTGTTGTATAGAATTCTTCAAATACATTGTTAACAACAGTCATTTAATGATAGATTCATAGAGGTGGAGTCACGAATCTGTTTAATTGTTGATATGCTTCAATGTTAGGTGCTCTAATAGTATGTATATCGCCTGTGGGTTATGCAATGAAACGACTATTTCTATATAAATTTATAGTGAATATATATATAGCCGAAGCGGTTAGTCCCAGTTGAAAAATTTTGTGGAAGTACAGCATTCATCAATACGTATTTGTACACACACATCCATGGTAATTCAGAAATGATCGTGATAACTACGCTGAGTGTTACTGTGCATCTTATTTGCTTTCAGTTTCCGATATAACCATATAACTGATCTTGTTTCAGACCATATCACTACTACTGTTCGATTCATCTCTCGAGTTAATTGAAAAATTCACATTTTAAATAATAATATCTCATTAACGTCTTTAACACGGACGTTATCTTCCGTTGCGGACCAGTGAACGCACATAGACTAACTTGAGAACCGCTGGTCCGATGTGAAAATGGTTTTCACTGATGGATTCAGCGGAAAATTTTACGTAAAAATATATTTTCAAAAGTTGGAAAAGCGCAAATTATGAAAATTTTCATGAAATGGCCAACTTGAGAACCGCTGGTCCGATTTGAAAATGGATTTCAGATTTGGAATCAGCGGAAAATTTTACGTGAAAAGACATTCAAAAGTTGAAAAAAACGACTTTTAATTTTGAGGCCAAAAAAGTGATAAGGCTATTATAACCTTCTTAAATTTTCAAAAATTTTATAAGCTCCGATGTGAAAAATTTAAACGGGTCCTATAGTAAAATTCAACGCTGATTCCAAATTTCCAACCCATTTTTATGACCCCCCCCTCGAGATATCGGCAATTACTAGTCGAAATAGTTGTCCCATTTCAAATACGACTTCTGTTGGTTATTATCAACATAGGTAAGTGCTGATAGAGACACCCGTGGTACATGACTCCTCCACTCTTCTCGAAACTTGTACTATAGTTCAAATTACGACTCGATAGTGAATTTTACATTATGGAATAAATATAGAACATAAATATAATGTATTTATGTTCTATGTGTTTAGTAAAATTAGTAAGACTGTACTTTTCTATTCTATCGTAGATATATACATCACAAATTGTATTAAGTATGAATAACCGCCGAACTCTCGTTATTTGAACTATACATAACTTCATTTTGACAAATTTACACTGTATAAAATGAAATATGATTCATTATATGAAAATTTCCGCAGATGCCACTACTTGTAGTGTTTGGATATTGCCAAAAACTTTCAACATAGTAGGAGGTCGTCGGTGGCTCGCCTAACGTTAGAAATAGACCGACATTAAGTTAAATAAATAAACAACAAATGTTTTCTTGTAGAATCCCTTCTTGCAACTGTATAGCTTCTAATAGGTTTTCGTTTTCTTCCATTCATCCCATCCCACAAGCCCATAACACGCTGCAACTAATTCAAACATTCGGGATTAGCCGGATTAGCCCTTCTAAAGTACTTAGAGATTCATTGTCCTGCGTCCTAGGGTTCAGTAGCTCAGTAGTACTGGTTGTGTTTATTTAGTTGTAACAACTTCAGAGGTATATTTATTTTGGTTTTATAAAGGGTTGACAATCATGATGACGATGACGATGACGATGACGATGACATTAAACAAATAAAAGAAAAACGATTACAAAATGAATATACATTCAATATTATTATATTTTGATTGTTATTGCAGTGGTTCGGTTTTGTTGGTTTTGTAGGAAACCCCCTCCCCCGCTACAGCCCCTGTGTTCTTTACCCTTAAAGGATTCGGTGACATCTGTCACACTCTGAGATTTGCGGTCAATTTTAGCTAAGCTCTTCAATGGATTTACTTTTCATTTATTAGCTATAATGATATATAGTTATTTATATAATTGTAGCTTTTGTAATTGTCAAACATAAATTGGTAAATTCTGTCGTTGTTATAAACCACTGGTTCTCAAATCGTAAAATTGAAGACTTAATTTTTAATGCATTTCTAACGTAAAAACACTGTGGTCACCTCTCATTCTAGTATATTTCACTTTTATTGTATTTTCACAAAAAACATAATTTTCTTTTCCATCACGACAAAATGTGGCTTTCCACTTTGGGTAATACTAATAATAACATAATAATGCCGGTACCAAATAATGCTTAAACATTCATTCAATAATGCTTACATGAACGAAGCCACCCAGTAAACATTTTGGAGTCACTTTGACATCATATTGAAGATGCGTCATGGTTTTTTTGTCATAAAAGAGTTCATTTATAGTTCAGTTTCTCACATTTTTTCATATAAAATGTCTACTTTATCGGCTACAAATGGCGAAATTACTCCACCTGTCGGAATACAAATGAAGATAAAGTTGATGCGAACTATAATTGAAGTGAAATAGTGATAGAAACGTCACAAAAAGGGACACTTCACCAAATTGTTTACTGTGCATCTTAAAAAGCACTTGTGATACTAGTTGTCTCTGTGGCAGCTATCTCTCTCATGCAACTGCAATTATAATTTACCGCACTCTTCTATCTCCTAGACTAATATAGGTCTGGCACCTATTTAGCCACTGAATTCATATCTGTTAATTTATTTTCAGGTTTTTTAATCTTAATCTTAACTGTATCATATTAAAATTTCAACAATAATGAAATGATTAGAAAAATATCTCTTTTTAACTACTAAAACAGCTTTAGGGTTTCCTAACTAGGTATAGTAACAATGTTAACAGAAGTAAGGGATTATGTTTTATAAATGGTGGTAAATCACGGTAGAGGGGAAGTCCCAAAAGTATGACAAGATGTGACAAGCAGGAAGAAAGAGTCATAAGTGTCGTGTCGTCTCATCTAATCTAAAATTCGAGTTAAAACAATAAGACCATAAACATTTAAAGAATTAATGTTTCAAATATGTGACCTTAGGAGGATAACGTAATTTATCGATGATCTCTAGTGTAAGTTTCCTGCTTCGAGAAAATACTATTAAAATCTTAAAAATTAGTAATCATTTACCCCTATTTTAACGTCTATTTTGACCGGGCTATATTTTCAAGAACTGTTTATCTACTGTTACAGATTTTTGTTTTGGAATCTATTTTGGCATGCAGTTACTTATATCCTTAGCATTGAAGGTCACAAGCTTGGTTCTGGATATAGTAGATTTTACACCTCTTTTACAAAAACCCTTCCAAATTCAGACTTATTCTTCTCTGCACCTGCATACTGAAGGTAGTCAGTCAGTTATATGACGTGAAATGCTATAATATTAATGTAATTTAACTTTGATGTTAACGGAATGTTGTTTGAAACTCAAATTTGTTCTGGTTATTTTACTTAGCTAATAAACTACTCCATGGGCGCCGGGGAAGAGGTGCAATTGTAACCCCATGCTATAAAATAATATAAATATACAGAAAATCGGTGAGGACTTTTAGTATTTTATTTGTAATAATGCACCAAAGGTCTGTACCAACTTTCAACTCTATACGAATTATAGCTAATTGAAATGTTTATTTTGAACGGGCTTTATATTATGCTGATTTTACACCAAATTAATAGTTTTGAAAACAGTTCAAACAGGTCAAAAAACAAAACAAAAACATGTTTAGTTTTATTTTAAAACAGTTCTGTTTTTCTAAAACAGACTGTTCACATTGGTTTTGTTTCTAGTGTTTCCTTGTGTGTCTCATAAAAATGTCCGACGACGATGATTTTACAATTAAATGCGGTTCTTTTTAATAAATGACATACCAATTAGAAAAAAACGGAGATATTGGGTCAGTTTTCTATTGAAAATTGAAAAATAGAAAATTAAAAATTGATTTAAGCACTGACGACATTGAGTTAAATGGAAAATTGAGATTCTCCTTTCACAACTTTACAAGAATGTCAACTACTTGAATGATTTGAAGTGTTAATTAATTTGGTAAGACCTAAAATCGCCAAGAAAAATACCATATTCCAAAATATAGTTGAACCAAATAAGCTAAATGATAAACAACAAACGACAAGCACAAATGTTCACAAAGACAAAAGTGCGTATGCATACCAAGCAGAGTAAAAATCAACAACAAATGTATCGGTCCGTAAGATCAAAGGAAAGATCTTACCGACTCTTACCTGTCTTGAGACAGGTTACAACATTGGTGTTTTTGTTCTTTTGTCTCTCTAGCGAAAAACCGGCATTATGTTGAATAAAAACTTAAGGTGACTAGGGTTGTTGTCTAAATTTCTTCAACACTTTATCAATGATTCGGTGTCCTCCTCTACCCTTTTCCTATGTTAAATAAAAACTTAAGGTGACTAGGGTTGTTGTCCAAATTTCTTCAACACTTTATCAATGATTCGGTGTCCTCCTCTACCCTTTTCCTATGAAGACTGACCTATGTACCTCCCTGTGGGCGCACTTGTACTGTACCCTGTACGCATTAAAATAGTGTACCTTAGACGGGCTTTGTATCAAAATTTGTTGGGGGCCCACACACAAAAGGAACATAGACGCTCGCATTGAATTAAAATAATTTTATATTGATTATACGTTATTACTTACAATTAAGATAAGAAATAAGAAATTAGAAAAAAGCTTAGTAATAATAATTAAAAAAAAAAAAATAAGAATTAAGCTAAGTACGACATAACAATTCAAGCGAGATTGTGGATAACATATTCAGAATTTTTGTTTACAGAAGTTTGGTGCATTGATACGGTGATAGCTACGCCACTGCCTATACGCACTTGTATGTGTGCAGGTTCGTACTGTTGTGTTGCTTATAGAATCTGTTACGATGTTGTTGTTTGCATTCACCCGCTCATCCATTTAATGGACATTTGACAGCTATAATGTGCTTAGGTTAAGATATCAAAGAATGCCGAAGATTTAAAATCTTCTAAAGTCTAACCACAATATCACCGCGTGCACCGAAGTCGAAGTCGAAATCGAAGTCGAAGTCGATGCAGATCTCCGGTTTATCAAGATGAGTTTATAAGCTGTAGGTGCTGCAGGGGCATGGGGATCTTAAGGACCGTTCTTACTGGAGCAACATTGGAGGTTAACAAGGGTCCATTCCTTTCAGTAAAAATTAACTCCATCGCGGGAATAGTTTTGTGTCAACTTATTATAAATCATACAACAACTTAGGCTGATCTCGCACTTAAAGCGTCTACTTAAGACATCTAAGATTTTTAATAGACTCTAGTCGCATTAAAACACTTTATCATGCCAGGAAGTTTATACGTATGTAGATTAAAGTGCCGCCTATCAATGTGTTGCATAAATCACAGCAAAGCAAGCAACCCAGTAAACAATTTGGTGAAGTGTCCTGTTTTGTGATGTTTCTATCACTATTTCACTTCAATTATAGTTCTCATCAACTTTATCTTCATTTGTATTCCGACAGACGGAGTGGTTTCGTCATTTGTAGCCGATAAAATAGACATTTCATATGAATGACTGTGAGATATCATGGCGAAGTGACTCCAAAATGTTTACTAGGTAGATACATATCAAACCATTGTATTGAAAGTAATAAAAGTGCGTATTACATATATGTATCACTTTTCCTCTCAAAGATCCGCAGTGCCGGATTAGATTTTAGATAAATATTTTATATCGTGAACTAGAGTTTACCCCGTCGCAAGCGACGACTGTCTTTTGTATGTGAATTGAATTTCATTTCAAATTTTAATTCCATTTTTTAATTGAAATATTTAACTCGTTCTATATTAAGTTTAAATATAAAAACAAATAATTTTTCATATAAACTTACTAAAAAAATATTTTTTTTTCAACAAAATATAAAATATTTTTAATTTATTCGTTAATTGACTCGGAAATTTTGTTTTCTATTTGTAAGTTAGATATCAAAATTAGCACATTTACAAAATTTTAACTTTCTAGCACAATTTTTACCCTCGGCAAAAACCGCCCCCGTGCCCTCAAATAAAATTTTTTAATTTTGATTTTTTTTTAATACGATATTCAATTATTACGCTATCCAAAACTTGAGCATTCTCCAAAGTTTCCTACCGGGCCCCCCAAATTTCCCACCGCCACTTTTATACATTTTTAAATTTCTAAATTTTTGCATTAAATAGCGTAATACATATGCAAAATTTCAATTTTCTATTTTTTACGAATCAAAAGCTATACAGGAAAAAGTGATTATTCTTTTTCAAGTTTGTGCAAAATTACGGGTTTCCAGGATATTCAAGGAAAAATTCGAGGGCACAAAAAGTCTTAGAATTTCTTTCTCTACGATATAGGAAATTTTCAAAAACATCGCTGGAGCTGTTTTCCGTTTTACCATAAGAATTTCAGCCACATATAAGAATATAAATATACACCTGGAACATTATAATATAGGATTCTACAACTTCAGTGGCCAGTGTAGTCAATGTATTCGCCGTACAAAATATAAAATGTCTCTTAATTCCCAGCGATCATCATACTTTTTTTTTATTAATAATATTTTATCTCTACTGTAGATACCGCGCAGCCGCAGACTGTTTCAGATCTGTTAGGTTGTTAGTCTTGTATCTTTGGGATCTGTTCGTTTTAAATTTTAAGACAGATGCGCTAAACCTTTAGTACAAGTACCATAAATAAAACGTTAATACACCTAACCTGGGCCGCATTCCTGAGTCTTGCGAACAATCAGAGTTATCGAACAGTTCTGATTTATATGAATGAAACATTTTACGAATCACTTTTAAAAGAATATTCCTGAACTATTCTTGAATTTTATTATTATGTATTATTTTATAGAAATACTCGTTCAAAAGTGATTCGTAAAATGTTTCACTCTTATAAATAAGATCTGTTCGATAGCGATCTTTATTGGCAAGACTCAGGGTAGGGCCCCCTTTTTTGCAGACATTGTAAAATAATTTTACCATATATAATATTTATAAAAAAAATTTCACATTTTTGTGATGTTTTACAAAAAGGTTTTTTGCATTTTTTATTACAGCAACGTTAAGGGTTAATGAGGGTTAAGCTATGAAAAGTTAAAGAAAGTATTACAATTAAAAATAACCCCAATTCGAGAAAACACGATTCACAAAGAACAACAAACAGCATCTTTTTGCATGAATTATATTATACGAGTATATCCCGACAACAAGAATGAACTATTTATGGCTACTGCTGTTATTTTGGTTTCTCAATCAAAAAGGCGGTGTCCCTTTGAAGTCCTTTTCTTGCTATTACTGTATTTCTATTATATAAGTTTTAATACGAGTTCCAAAATAATTTTACTATATATATACCATTTTAAAAACTTCTCAATTTCTAAAACAATGACTTACAAAAATGTTTCGTTATTTTATGTTTTGTAAATGTAACAAACTAGTTAAGAGACGACACAGTTGGGTAAGAGCATTGATACTTGACTCTGACTACTGTGTTCTCGGGTTCGATCCCCGGGCCAGAGTTATATATTCTGGGTTTGATAAAATAAGATTTAATTGGTTGTGTGCAACCATAGAAAAATGAATATTGAAAAAAAATGATCACAGAAAGAAAAATTCGGGAACGAAAATAGAAAAAGGAAAAAAAAGAAAAAGGAAAGAAGAAGAAAAAGAACAGCTTGGAGAGAGAGGATGAAGAAGAGATTGGATGGAAATGGGAACATATAGTTAAGGCAATTGCTGTATCATATCAAGATTCTGACATAGGAAAAGAATGAGGATCTTGGAGTTCTTTAAAATGGAATAAGGAAAGAAGGTGAAACATAGAAAAAGAAAGAATTATATTATACTAGCTGTCCCGGCCACGCGTTGCTGTGACTTCTAGTCAACAGATGTCGCCATATGTCATCGTTTGGAGCTAACAGATAATTAATAGACAAATAGACAATAAATTGAGATGTAAGGTATCCTATCTTTCCAGGTGGATCAAACTGCACACGGTGTACAAATTTGAATAAAATCGGTTAAGTAGTTTAGGAGTCATTCGCGGACATACACGGACAAACAACGTGACACGTAATTTATATATATTAAGAAGATTGTATAAGTTATATGTTATACAAAAAATGTATATAAAATGTAATATTGATTTAAAAGTGCTAATAACTACTAATAGTTGATGCACTGAAAAATAAATATTAAAAAAAAAAAAAAACTAGTTAAGATACCGGAGTTAAGAGGGATTAAACTACGTTTGTTTCAATACATTTGTTTAGGATTAGGCCTTATTTGTTTTCTGGGTTTGTTATTAATTTAAAGTATGTGAAATTTTTCAAAATATCGTATCACTGCTAAAAATATTCTTAACTTTAATACAAATTTAACAGACAAATGCGTATTAAAATTTAAGAATCGATTATTAATTTCTTTTAAGATGAATTTTTGTCTTAATTTGATAAAGAATTCTATAAAAATGTACTGTATTTGTTATCAAAATTAATATTCTGCGAACTGAATTTTTTTAATACCTAAAATATGCATGCTTTAGAACTGTTCTAAAATATATACAATTTTTTTTTGAGAGTGTATATAAAGTGGATGTTATTGTGAAATCGATCTTTAATATAGCGAAAGACAACACCAGATGATCTTATTAATGAATGAGATGAATGAAATTTGTAAACATATTTCGTAAAATTATATATTATGGGTTTCCATTACTTTTTTGCAAGGTTTTTAGAACAAAATATAGATTTTTTTTAATCTTACACGGTTTTTTATAGTTGTAGAACACATCCTCAATTTTAACATATTTTTTAATTATCTTTGGAATGTATCTACCGCGTAAAACGAGGTTTAGATGTAGTTCATTACTCTGAGCTAGGGATGGCGATTCTTCTTTTAATCGATTTGAATCGAACTCTAAAGAATCGATTCAGGAAAAACCGACTCTTTCGAAATTCGATTTTTTGAGCTTTTATATAAAAAAAAAGACACTAACCAAATAAACGATCTTTTAAAATCATGTACGTTGTTTTTTATACAATAAATAAATTATAATTACTAATGTATATAATAAATAAATAATGTATATTATAATAAATAATGTAAGTAAGTAAATCGAATCTCGATTTTCGAGTGTTTGAGATCGATTCACGGGATCGATGCATTGTTTAAAATCTATTAAAAAAATCGACTTTTTCGACTCAAAAAATCGATTCTTTGATTAATTGATCTCAGATCGCCATCTCCCTACTATGAGCCTGAATAATATCTAACTGTTTGAAATTATTTGCGTTAATGTTAATTATTGCGTTGCAGTTCCCAGGCTGACGACATTTCTATGGACGTATTTGAACTGCCAAAGATTGCGCTCCCCTGCTTTATAAGATTTGATCCTTTCATGAATGCTGCAAGTATAGATTAAATATTATGTATGCATGTTACTTTTATTGTAATTTGTTTTTTTGTTTTGTATCGTTTTTTAGGGATTTAACATCTTGCCTATACGGTCTTGATATCTCTTGGTGTCTTGGTGTCTTGGACAGTCCACTATACTGGTACTCGTATGGTATTCTTCGGCAGTGAAGGCAGACTCATGGTGGTGTTTTGATGGATTATGTACGGCTTTCACGACAAGACAAGATTCGTATTGACGGTGCTTTAAAACCATTGATGTGCTCAAAGTCAAATATAACAACATATTTAATAATCAAATAAAAATAAACAACTAAATATTATGTTCATATTAATGTTTTAAATTGTCAAATAATTATTTAAATTAAAGAATGTTTTGATAGATCAAATTTAATAGCCGGAAATTGAAGAGGTTATAAAAAATTTCTATGTATGAATGAGTCTAACAAATATAATCATTTACTAAAGTTTACACCCGTCGCAAGCAACGACTGTCTATTTTGTGTGAATTGAATTTCATTGTAAATTTTAATTGCATTTTTAAATTGAAATATTTAACTCGTTCTGTATAAATTACACAAACTACTTACATGACTACACAAACTGACTAAAAAAATATATTTTTTTTATCAAAATAAAAAATATTTTCAATTTATTCGTTATTTGACCAATTTTTTTTTCAAAATTTGGGATTTTCTTTTGCGATTCGTAAATAAGTTACCAAGGTTAAGCCTATATACAAAATTTCAACTTTCTAGCACAATTTTTACTCTCGGCAAAATTTTGAATTTTTTTTAGTAATAATACACTTAATTATTGTACAATCCAAAATATGAACTTGCTCCAAAGTTCTCCAGCGGACGGCCGAATTTTTTCAACGCCCCCGTCTAATTTTTGAAAAACGTCAGCATTGAACACCGTAATACACATGCAAAATTTCAACTTTGTATCTTTTACGAATTAAAAGTTATACAGAAAAAAGTGATTACTTTTTTTCCTGTTTTTCCAAAATTACAGCTTTCCAGGAAGTTCAGAATTTTTTTCTCTACGAAAAGGAAATTTTCAGAAACATTGACGAAGCCGTTTTTGAGCTACCATACGAATCGCGTAAACATATAAAAAAATAAGAATATAAACATACAGTTGGAACATTATAATATAGGATGACGATATTTTCCAGAACCATTAATGGATTGGGTCTAAAAATATTGACTGGTATCCCTTTTTTCGTTGTTTTCGGCTTCTTTTTAAAATGTGAGCTTATCATAAATAATCGCCTTTTCCTTCTTTTACCGGTAACGTGAAAGGACAATAGCATTTTTCACTAAAAAGTGATTTCTAGTAATTCCGAAGTCATAATTTAGCATAGGCATGGATTCCCCTCGAAAAGATTAACGGGTGGACATTTGAATTCACGTGGGAGCCATAATAAAAATTTAATGAAAAGAGTTTGCCAGTAATTTCGAAAATATTATAAATTTGTGGCCTGGTCGGCCCTTTTCTATATGTAGTTGTTTGACCCAAAATGACGTCATTCTAAACATTACTAGTATTAACACCAAACCGACTACGATTAGTAGGTTGTAGTCGCATTAAGGTGAAGCGATACTTGGCCATTTTTGATTCACGAAATATAGATGGCGATACTATACAGGAGGTTAAATATTATCCAAGAAAAAACCATGTCTTTTTGTTTAAATAGTTTTATGTAAGTAACTATAAACGTGAATCAAAATCTAAAAACGCAAGCCGTTAGAAGAATAACGTATCTAGATTTTAAGTTTTCTTCCACTGACTTTTAATGATTTTGGTAGAGCAGAAAAATGTTTTGAAAATGATTATTGCTATATTTATTTAATTATCATGAAAGGAAGTTTCTACGTTAATGTTCAACTCCACCCTCTAAGAAAGTTAAATGGTGAGAGAGAGAGAGAGATATCGTTTAATACATGAATTATTTTTTAACAACTATTTAAGATAATTTGATGTTTGGCATTTAATGAGGTTTCTAGGCTAAAATATTACGTATTCTTTTGTGAAGTTATTAAAACAACAACCAGCTGATAATAGTTGTATTAAAAATTAATACACTAATGACAGCTATGTCCACAGGTTCTCAATTTGTTCCCTCAACAGAAGGTATATGTTTCCCTTTCCTTAAAATATAAATATTACATATTTTGTGTCGAAGCTCCCAATAAAGATAAACGTACACAGGTTTGCTTGAAAAACCAACACTTACAGTGTATGGTGATCTCAGTTGTTGTCACAGTATATTCGTAGTTGTCGCTGTATACCTAAAGTTTCTTATTTTTGTTTTTAAGATATACAGTTATTATTTCCAAGAAAAGCGATTTTTATTTTTATTAAAAAATTTTATATTTGCAAAAATAATAATTTGGAAGCTAATATAACTGATCTCCTGGAGCTCCTCTCAAAAAAGGCATCTTGCGGTGATCACTATAGCTCTGGACTGCATTATCTAAAATTAAAAAACTAAACGGATTTCGTTAAAGTAATGTATAATCTAGAAATTAATCGAAGGATTAGGCAAAATATTTTTCTTTTGGCAAAATGGCGGCTTCTCAAAAAAGAAATCGATTTTTGACCAAATTTTTGGTCTTAAATTGTTTATAAAAAAAAAAAATAATTATCGGTGAGATAAAACCTTCGATTAATTTCTAAAAAATATACTTAAGAAGTGTTAAAATTTGAGAGTGATCGGTTCAGCAGTTTCCAAGTAATCTTGGTCAACGTTTTTGAAAAGTTTTGAAAGCACTATTCTAGAATACAACATTTTTGTTTTCAACTTACATAACTTTAAAAATAATCGCCGGATTTACTTGAAATTTTCTGTGTGTGTAATTAAATATATGTACATTACAAAAATGAAATAAAAAAAAAAAATTTGAAAATATTAACTGTATCGTTAAATCGAGCATAATTCGTTGAACAACTCCAGGGCTGAATCTTTTGCATACTCTTTCATACCTTTGGTCAACCATTGTATTTTTTTCTTAAAAATACATATATGTACTGTATAACTTGAATATCAAGTACATTTCTAATTCTATAACTGGCCGATAGATGGATGTCGTGATTTATTACTTTTTTTGTTATCAAACATTTAAATACCGTTCTTATAATATTACCTCAAGTATTTTAACATACACCTATAATAAATAAATATGTTTTTTTCTATAAGTTTCTCACAACTTACGAGTTTGTACAGGGTGTTTGCTAAATATATATATTATTTAATAAGGCCAAGAAATGTGCGTAAAAGAATGGACACGTAGGACAAATATCTTCTCAATTCGTCAGAATTGATAATATCCAAATAGTTAGTGTTTCGATAGTTAGTTACAGCATTCGCAATCATTTCTTTCTAGCTATTAGCGGAAATTAGGATAGGTGCAAGCTTAACATTAAGCCTCAGTACTCACACGTTTTGATATTTAATTTACGTTTTTATTTAATATTTTAATCTAGATTTCCGGTTTTTAGAATATGCATTCCTTGTTACATTCGTGTTTTAATTTGAATTAAGTTCATTTAGTTGGTGCGCAACAATTAGTAATAGAAATTATTCTTACTTCTTCATTTTGACAGATTGTTACATTTTGGAGGTTATAATATAATAGTATATTTTAATTTAGAGACATCGGACCTCGTAAGGCTCTAAAAAAACATAGAAAACGTAAATTAAATTCTAAATTGAAAATAGTGCAGGGTTATAAATATAAATATGATATACAATTTAAATTAAAAACAAGATTAAAACAGTGTGTGGAAATGATACTTTAATCAGATATATATAATAAAAGAATTAATTGACTAAATAGAACCACAGAAACTTATTGTGTTATTGTTCCTTAAATCGTAAGCTAGCTTTGTGTAAAGTGAGCCCTCGACTAACGCGAATTCAAAGATATGTGAATTGTTAGAAGCGAATCAATCTTTAAAATGCTTAACAAATAAGTATTTTTCCATAATTCATAGAGTTCAAAAACGACTACTATTCGGCTTACGCGAAAATCCCTGGAATGAATTAACCGCGTAAGTTGAGGTCTTACTGTAATATACTCTTGTATTCCTAAGGATGGTTTTTTTTAGATTTGTTCTTTAATAACCAGTATACGCCTCTCGATTGATGTTCAAATATAAATCTGCGATATAGTGTAACCTAATTATTTTTAAAGAAATTATTATTCTTAGGGCCATGATGCGAATGTGGTGAAGAGGAGGCAGATCCTGACCACATTTTGTGGCAATGTAAAAATACAGCAATGGCAAGAAATGGACTTTAAAGGGCGGTACTACAGACTTCGCAGATGCTTCCTGTTAGCACCGTCTTTTTTGATTGAGAAACCGAAATTTATAACAGCAGTAGCCATGAATAGATCATTCTTGTTGTCGGAATATAAAGCATAAGAAAAAGCAAAACATTTTTGGGAACGACAAAAGGCTATGTGCCTAAGAAGCCCGAGAAGTAATATGTTAAAAAAAAAATTCTTAGTGCCGTTTTTAAAACTCTTAGTTATTATTATTATTATATTATATTAATTGTGTGTCTCTCGGCTATACAATCTACATTCTTAATACATTTCATAGAACTTCAACTTCAAATTAAACTTAAAACTATTCCAGACCTTTCTATATCCAAAAGACATCACTTCTGATAAAAATCACTTCTGCTGTGGCGTTCCTTCTCTTTCTCGTTCGTTCCTTTTCTCTATTTCCGCCATCCACCTCTTCTCTTCACTGCCTCCCTTTAATAACTGCAGAATATTCTTCTCGCTTATTACTTTTTTCTGACATGAAAACTTAGTTAAACTTTAGTTATTGTATAACTGAACCTTAAACTAAAATTTTTTTTTGTCAATTCTAGTTTTGACAAACAACGACAATGTAACTGATGTATTTTGCTTGGTTAAACTAGAGTTGTGTTGGAACTCGAATAAAAATAAACTCAGTTAACTGAGAATTAAAAATTAGCTCTTTGCATAGAAAAAAACGACACATGTTACCATTTATTTCTAAACACCCTGCAAATCTAACTATTCACATTTCCATAAAACCATCTCATTAAATATAAATCGGACTTGTCTATAGTTCTCATTTTCCACGCTGTGTGACACTAGTGTTCGAACAAAACCTCAAACAAAAGGGTTTTGTGGTGTTCTGAGGGTGGTGGGTGGTAAACAGGGTGCAAGGGACGGGGGCGGAGGGCGTATTTGATCTGTTTTGAGTTGGACAAACTGTCTCAATTATACACTGGATAATATTTTTTGTCGTTTGTCACGCGATTCTTCATATATTGATGAGTGAAGTCTGAATATTAAAAAAATGTACAGGAACATAATAGAATAATAGTAGTTCAGGAGAAACAATAAGTTGGGTGTATTGTCTCTGGTGAATGGTCTCTGGTCTCTGGTCTACGGACTGGGAATATGTTTGAATGTTTGATCGGTGAATATTTTATTAGACGTGGAGATTTCTGTTCAAACACACACGCAGATATGGTATAGACATAACGTTGGTTCAAGCATTGCTTCGAAATGATTTGTTTAGAGTAGAGCCATTTCCATGCCGATGCATTTCATTGAATCATTCTCCTTTTCTTCTATATGAAGATGTAAAATCAGAAATTTTCCGCTGACGCAAAGTTTTCATATGATATATTAACTGAGTATTTTTAATCTGGTTTATTGTTAAGGGATCATCCATAAATTGCATCACACAAATTTCACAGTTTATTAACGTCTCGTTCCAATTGTCACGTCTTGTCACACATTATGAACATCTTCCCCCATTGTGACGTCACATATTTGAAAATAGATATATTTTTTTTAGTTTTATTATGTTTTTTGATCTTGTTTTTTCTCCTTTTTTAAAGCCGAAAATTAGATTAAATGTGACGTTACAAAGCAGTAATTTCCCTTCCCCTCTTATAACATTTTGTCACATTTAATGGACCCCCTTCGTATGTGATATAATTAATGGATGGCTTATAAGGCCTTTTTTCGTCCTAAATTTTAGTAATTTAAAAGAATCTCACATAACTTACATGTCCAGCTAAATTTGTGAATGACGATATCGACGAAAGCAAATCGAGGAAGGAGGAGACAATGTGTGACAAGATGAACCAAGGGGGAAGAATAATAAGCGTTGGGAAGTTATATTTAATATTAAATTCTATTTAAAAAAAATAAACGTTGGGTAAAAACTCTTTTTTTTTCAAATGGGTACTCTATGTTTGGCAAGATGTCATGGTATGGACGGGGAGTTAAGAAACTACGCAAATTGTATGACGTAATTGGATATGGAATATTTCTGCAAATACTTAACAAATTGCTACTACTTTTCAATGGAATATTTGATGAGATAGGACCATAGAGATATAAGAATAGGGTGCGCGAAGGGTCAAGAGGAAGCGGTAAAGGTAAAGAGAGTTATAGCTGCCGTGTGTCCTATCTGTCTTTTTCTAGCCGAACCGCTGCTGCTGGTGGCTCATTGGCGGTGAGGTAAAGGGTAAGCAAGCAAGCAGATGCAGTGCTCGGCTAGAAAGAGACACAGAGGACACTTGTCAGCTATCTCTTTCTTTGCCTTTATCGCAGTATTCAGCCTCTTGCGCACTTTATTCTTATACCTCTAAGATTGGGTACACTTATAGTATAGTTATGTTCAAAAAAAGTTGAATAAGCAAAAGTAAGCAAGCAAGCAGACGCAGTGCTCGGATAGACCTTGGCCCTTATCGCAATATTCAGTTTCTTGCGCACTCTATTCTTATACCTCTATGGATAGTACAGCGTAAATTTATAATAGATCCTATTGTAAAGAGACCTGCGGAATTCCATTGCTACATCCATTTCTTCCTTAAAACTATAAAATATATGTCTCCTTCTTCGAAGAGATAGTACCGTAAGTCCTTAGAAGAGGTAAATTTGAAAAGAAAAGAAATAAGAAAAAATATGACAATTGAGAAATATGTGGTTCGTTTTAAAAAGATAACTCAAATAAATTTATTATAAATATTTTCCTTTGTTCTATAACCGTGGACATTTCCAGCCTGTTATTTTCTTGGTTGTTTTGTATTTTGCTTTACAACCTGTAACGAGAAGGGTGGCTCCGCCTTCTAGAAGGTGGTTGGAAGCGGGAAGGTGCTAAGGGTGAATTCGTGGAATGAGAATTACAACATAGCGGATGTTCGTTCGTTGTTATTAGAGACTTCTGAGGTCCATCCCCTGAACTCCAGAGTGCGGGGTCCGGGGTGCGGACCATACGAACTAGAACTACACTTACTGTACTACATGTATAACATGTTTAGTGTTTTGATCCGAAGAGCTCGACTTTCATGTAAATATTCATCTGTGACTTTAATCTTTTTAATTCAGAGAATAATTTATAACTAAATTACTATATATAGCTGTACAACTGTACACTTCATAGTGAATTATGATATTAAGAATTTTCTTTAATTGTACGAGTATGAAAGTTTTCTCTTAGACTATATTTTTATTGCCGTCCAAACTTTCAATCGTTTTCTTTAAATATTTGTTGATAAGCTTTTAACCAGGAAAGGAGTGAATAGGAAATGAGAAAAAGAAAGGTGAAGGTACTACGAAGGAAGAGGGATAGCAGCGGAGGAGACAGAAAAGTTGACAGAAAAAGGAAGGTATAGTCCAAATGACGATAGTTCGGCGGCGACTTATACTTAAAAGTGATTATAAGAGCGGTATAAATCTATAATACGATAATGAATTTTATCTTATTTGTTTCTATATACGTTATAGAAAAATAAGTGAGTCAGTGCTTTTTAGTTATATCGTCAGTTTATACCCCACAACTTGTTTTAAGTATGAGTCGCCGCCGAACACTCGTAATTTGAACTGTAGAGAGGTGCAAGACACTATAAGAAACCGGGATATAGAAGTGCAACATGAAAGAATGAGGACAAAAAATGAGGCGAAGTACCCAGTAAACATTGAAAAATGACAAAATCAAAGTTGAAAATAAACCATTAAAATGTTAAACCATTAACAGAGACAAATATATCTTGTTTCTTTTTCTATGATGTTCTCTGTTCTAATATCATCTCTACTAAAATAAATATTTTCAAATGTAAAAGAGACAACAACTGTATCTCCATTTAATTGTATGATATTTAAAAGAGAAAGAATATTCTTATGAAAAGATTCTGACTTTTTCATAGGTGATATCTATTTCAAATCTCCGTGAAATAGAATTGATTTTTTGACTGCAACTTCACTACTTGGAAAAACTGTAAAATAAAGAAGGGAGAATGATCACAAGGTTAAGACTAGGGAACCAAAAAGGAGAAACCAGCTATTGTCGAAAACAGGATGAAAAATATGTATAACGTGTGGGAAGAAAGAGGAAATAGGAGCACATTAAGAATAGGTGTATATACGTAGTCTGTTTTGAAAATAAGGAGAATTTATTCATCAATTTCTATTTTGTCTCCTTCAAAGTAGTCCCCCTCAGATATAATACACTTGTGTCAGCGTTTTTTCCAATCCTCGAAGCAGTTCTGATATGCACTTTTTGGTATGCTCTTGAGCTCTCTCAGCGATTCGGTTTGTATCTCCTCAATCGTCTCAAAACGCCATCCTTTCATGGGTCTCTTCAATCTTGGGAACAGGAAAAAGTCGCAGGGGGCCAAATCTGGTGAATACGGTGGCTGAGGCATAATTACGGTGTTGTTTTTGGCCAAAAAATTACAAATTAAAAATTGTAATTAATTAAAAATTAAAATTTTTTTGGTCAAAATTCAGCAATTTTGGAACAAACCTCGCTGCCACACGCTTCATGCCCAAAATTTCCGAAAAAATTGCATGGCATGAGCCAACCGATATGCCGACATCCTCAGCATAACAATTTTCTTCACTTCCTCAACATTTTCATCGGTTGCTGGTGTGCTGGGGCATCCAGGGCGAGCGTCGTCATTCATATCTTCTCGCCCTTCTGTGAAAAGCTTGTACCACTTGTAAACATTTTTTTGGCTTAAAGTAGACTCACCGTATGCCACTTTCAACATTTCAAGTGTTTTGGAGCACTTGATTTCATTTTTCACACAAAATTTAATGCAAACTTTTTGATCTATGTTTTTCGATAGCAAAAAATCGCCGAACACGCAAAACACTTTTAACTTTTATGCCTCTCACAAACAAACTAAATATGCTATATAGCTAAAACTGTGAACATATGTTCGAGACGAGTGTACCAACATAACAAAATAAAGAAATCGATAATCGAATGTACGTAGCCCGCGAAATTTGACCGTTTTTAAAAATTCACCTTATTTTTTGAACAGACCTCGTGTATATGAATATGACTAGCGGAAGTAAGAATAAAGGATGAACTGAATTATATTTTTAACATTTCTTAAGTTAGAAAATAAAATGGGATTATAAGTTCAAAAAGGCAGATAAAATAAAATAAATAAAATACAAAATAAAGTTGAGAGTAAATTTTATGCACACTCTTTGTAAATGAGAATGAAATGTATTGCAATAATATCCCTTTATCAATATCTTTAAGGCTTACTGTCCACATAGCGTCACTTCATATGCACGGTTTCGTCATTTACCGCTTCTTGTAGCTTGCATTTAAACAAAGGAGGCTCTGTCCACGGAGCTGCAACGTCGCATTTGCTTAGTGACAAGCAACCGTCATGCAGCCTGTGCTGCATCGCTCTGTCATCAACATGTCATAGCTCTAGCGTACTGCACGACGCATAGACGTAAACTTATTTTAAAAATTACGGGCTCAGCAGTCAATTTAGTTCATATTATTGAACCTGAATCATCCTCTGATAACTCTCTTGCAGCAACAAACAATCTGCGGTTAATGGTCTTTTCGATGTATGGATGAAGCCAATACATTCTACGTCTGATTCGTCGCTTTCTAATAGAAGCGTATGCTATAATCACATCCTCTTCATCATTTGCCATTTTCCAAATTAAAGACGTGCTTTCTCAATGTTAAACTTCAGAGAAATGACTCTATTTGTATAGCTTGCAGGATGTAGCATGGACAGAACTGAGATGCAGAATGAGTCTGGCTTCATTTGCAGCTTGCATGCAACCTTGTAAGTGAAGCTGACGTGGACAGTAACCCTAATATAGATTATATATTGTAGCATATTAGTTAATAAATATACAATCATGTTTTTATTAGACATCTCATTGGTTCGAAATTCTAACACGGTGTACGAATAAACATTCGAACTCTGTTATCAGTAAACATTGCGTCACTCGAACAAAATAGACCTCCACGTTTGTCACGCTCTCAGGTGGGAAGCGGGGTGCTCATAGATGGACGGACGGGACGTCGAACCGTCGTGGGATTCCCACCAGGTGTCACCTTAGAGTTGTTCCCATCCTTACAGCCCCCTAAATCTCCCAGATACTCAACCCCCTGCAGGGGGCATCAAGTGCCCCGTTCTTCGTACCAGTATTACGATTTTACCCCCTTTAAGTTTTTTTCTATTTTATACTACACTTGACTTTACTCATAATATTACCCTCTTAATAGTTACCTGCATTCAGCGGAGTAGAAAGGGGGCCTCTCTACTTAGCTAGGAGTAGTTGCCCCGACCCCTATCTGTTCCAGAAGGGGCTCTGTCACAAAATAATTACAGAAATGATACGACTAAATAAACAAATTTTAAATGTGTGATCCAGTTCTAATCATTTTTAATTAAGTGCATCAGCCTTACTACGTCGTAAATATTCGAGTGTTGTAGCCTCGAATATGAGTGCACCAATACCTAATATTAATATATGATTACATATTTACATTATCAAATTACGATATAAACAGTTTGACCCAGTCTGCGAGAGAACGTAATTAGCCTGTGCTGCCAAATAAAACTAATGGTGGAGGAAGTCAAAAGTTAAAAGCTTGATAGTATATTTCCAGGATGGCACGTGTGGTACAGCAAAAATTCATCGCTTTGTTTTATATTTTAAGGATTCCTATTTGATTAATAGTAATACGAAAAAGTATATCATGATATTAAGTACAAAACGTAACATAAACGCAATAAGTCCTACTCAGGATATCTTTATTTTAGCGCACAGCTACTTGCAGTAGAACCGATTTAAGCCTCATTCCAACTTACTGTTTTCATATTTAATTTACGTTTTTATTTAATATTTTAATCAGAACAGACATTGCTTGTCACATTCGCATTTTAATTTGAGTTTAGTTAATTTAGTTGGTGCGCATGCTTCGTTAGTAATATCAATTTTAGCAGTGCGACAGTTGGACAAAATTGAATGCGAAATAATTAAAATTGCAGTTTTTAATAAAATTAATGATCGACGGTACAGTAGTCCAGAGAATTGATGCTTGACTGTGACTACTATGTCTCTGGGTTCGATCCCCGGACCAGAGTTATATTATCTGGGTTTGGTAACAATTAGATTTAATTGGTTATGTGCAACCATAATCCTGAATATGGAAACAGAAAACATACATTCGATAAAGAAAATAGACAGAGGAATAAAACAAAGGAAAAAAGAAGAGAAACAGTTTTATAAGAAAAAATGGATTATAGTTGAAAGAATAGAAGTATACAATTGGTAGACAAAGAAAAAAATGCAGATGCAAATGCAAGAATAGAAGAAAGAATCAGAGAATGCAATGGGTGTCATTATAGTAGAGGCAATGTATCAGATCGTGATGCGGTGATATGAGATAGAAAAAGATGGATAATGTAAAGAAGTAGAATGCAAAGATTGAAGAATTTTAAATAGAATAGTGAAACAAGCTGAAGAAATAGAAAATTATAAATTATATAGATTATGTCCTATAAAATGTTGATAAAATGTAATATATTAGTTTAAGTGCTAATAACTATCCATATTTTCATCCATATCCATATTCGTTGATGCACTATACATAAACTAGAGTTTACCCCCGTCGCAATGCGACGTCTTTTTGGCGTGTATGATTTGAATCCAATAAAATAACTCGTAATTACATTTCATATTTAATTCTATTTTTAAATTGAAATAATAAACTCGCACAATAATAAAATAATTTTTCAATTTATCAAAATAAAAAATATTTTCAATTTTTGAGTTATTTGACCAACTTTTTTTCAAAATTTGGAATTTTTTTTTCGATTCGTAAATAAGTTACCAAGGTTAGCCTATATACAAAACTTCAACTTTCTAGCACAATTGTTACTCTCGGCAAATACTGCCCCCGTGCCCCCAAATAAAATTTTTAATTTTTTTTATTAATAATATACTTAATTATTCTAGAATTTAGAATATGAACTTTCTCCAAAGTTCTCTACCGGGCCCCCGAATTTATTCAACCCCCCCTTTTTCTTTTTTTTGGATTTCAAATTTTTAAGAAATGTCAGCATTGAATACCTTAATGCACATGCAAAATTTTAACTTTCTATCTTTTACGAATTAAAAGCAATACAGCAAAAAAGGGCTCACTTTTTTCCAGTTTTTCCAAAATTACGGGTTTCCAGGAAATTCAGGGAAAAATCCGGGGACGCCAAAAGTCTTAGAATTTTTTTCTCTACGAATTGGCATATAAGATCATAAGATATAAAAAACTATTACTATTAGAAATTTTTAAAGATAAATCTTATTGCATTTTGACATTTTCACATTTTGGCTTACCATTTTAATTTAGAAACATTGAACCTTGAACATTCTAAAAAAACAAAGAAAACGTAAATTAAATTATAAATTGAAAATGGTGCCGAAAATGACTACTTGAAAAAATGATTTTTTTTTTAAATCAGCCCAGCTTTGCCCGTGAATTGAACCAGAGAATAATTCCTGGAGACGTCGTCAACTAACGCTCTAGGTTATTTCCATCTGCTATACAATTTAAAATAAAAACCAAATTAAAACAGTGAGTGGGAATGATATTTTAAGAAATATTTTTTTAATAAATTAAATTTATCATACAGTAATTATATGTAATTATAATTAGGGAAACTACCCAATAGAGCAAATGATGAATGCCTTTCATCGAATACTCCAGAATACCTTAAATAAATTTTTACTTTTATTTCATTTATCAGTTCTAATAAAAAATATTATGTAATGAAATAACATGTGCTCGTAAATTGATCGAATTGAACCGTATTATATAATGAAACATCTAACACAGCGTGGACTGTACCGTGTACTCTATACTCCAGCTACAACGTTGTCCATACCATTATTATGTTGACGGGTTGTCACGCTATCAGTTAACTAAACGATATTCAAAATAATAATTGAGTCAGGATTCAATCAAATATTAAATAAGCCGCGACAAGAGCAAACGATCAAGTCTACCGCGGACCTCCGAGTCCCTTCGAACCTGACCGTCCCATTGGAACAACCAACATCGGGGGAAAGCTCCCCCTCGCCTTGGGGCAACCACAATCCATCGTCCCATTACTGCCTCGATCAACCCTGATCTATCGATCACTGGGCACTGGGCACTGGGCACTACTGGTCAGTAGGGACGGACAAAATGTATCGATGCTGTTGAGATACGATACATCGTACTGTCCACTTTGAAGTTGTGTTTATTTTTAAATATGGTTATAAGACAATATTTATCTCCAGTGTTGTTAGGAATTGTAAATTTTAAACAAACTCATGTGATGCTTTTTAAATTTAAAGTTTATTATTTACCATAAATTGTCAATTAACCTTTATATAATTTTATTATAACCTTACAATATGCACTTAAGTAACTAAGTAAATACGTGGGTTATGTCGACTCCAAATATCAACTGCGTTGGCCGTTAGTCCTACAGAAATATCTATTGCGTTCATGAGTATATGTATTCAATGAACGGTCACTGTTTTACCGACAGTACTAACTAAAGAAATATAATTTCTTTACATGGTTATAAATATTTCAGCTTGCGAAATTAAGTACCGTGGTTATCGCAATAGTTAGTAGTTAACTTGGACAGCAAATAGAAATAACAGTAGCAGAAACTAAATCAGAAACAATTACTTTTCTTTAACTGTCCAAGTTAACTAAGTATTGTGATAACTATGAGTACAGCAACTGGTCTAAGCCACGCTAAGAACAACTGTTATTTAGAATAAGGAATACAATTCTAAAGTTTTATATGAACTTTACCTGGCACCTGGAACAGAGTGATAGAGAAAAAGGAAAATTAAGTCTGAAAGGAAGAAAGAGTAGTGCAGAGATAACAGAGGGTTTGTCGAGAAGAGTCAAAGAAGGCAAAAGGTGAGAGACGGAGATACAAGCAAAAATGAAGGAGAAGCAGGAAACGGTGAGAAAGAAGTAGGGAACATGAAGGGAGCGGGTCAAGAGAAGAAGAAGCAGAAAATACTGTTGGAAACAGAAAGATCTAGAATAGTTAAGATTAATTATAAGTCGAAATGCTATTTAATGTTGTAAGAAATATTGATGTAGATTGTAAAGCCGAAAGGTAAACAATTAATAATATAATAATAAATATTTAGGCTTAATATGCTGATAATTTGTGAAACAAAACATCTAATTTTGCTAATTATAACTATCTATACTATCAGAATTTAGAAAACTGTTAGAAACTAGTAATATAACTATGCAAGAAAGAACAACTAGATGTAGATGTCGATGTCGAACATCGTCCTCGATGGGGCAGCCCTAAAGGGGTTCGTGCAGACCCGTGAAACGCGTGGGAGACGATACGTGTGATATCCATAAAGTATTGGATAAATTTAAATACAGTTCACCCGATGAATAAGAGAACAATATTTGATTTGATTGCTAGGTATATATCGTTAGATAATTGTATGTTAGTCTCATTTAAATAAATAAATAAATAATTACTCGTAATTTGTATGTAGTGGTACATGCCGCTACCGCTGGTCGCTGCCGTGGTGCCATATAACAGAATACTATGCAAACGATTCTTTTTATTATTTTCTTGTTTTAATTATTTTACCTACAGTACACGTAATTTCTTAGGGTTGGGTGGTGAAGTGAGGAAGCGGGGAAGGGCGGTTCGTAGAATTTTATAGATTCGGAATAAATTATGTGCCAGTAAATTTATTTGAATTTAATAATAATGGGATATTATTTTGTTTTTGTTAAATATAGCTGCTGTATTCCAATTATAAATACACACACATTTAAATGTACGAGTTTCAACTGACGTGGACTTTCTATTTATTTTAATAGGGTTTGTTTTTATATTTTTAATATTCCATTTATTAAATTAAATTCTATAATGAAATGCCTAATTAGGTTGGAGATTTCTAGCTTATTAGTCTATTAACACGCGAAGATCTGGCACTAAAGAGTTTGAGGTCTTTGTCGTCGAGATCTTGATGAAATAATAGCGCTGGTGTTATACTTAATATTGCAGAAAGGTTTATTTTTCTCCTTAATTAACACATTTAATATACAATATAAAATAGTGATTAGATGTGCTGATGGCGTTGTTATATAATAGCAATGGTTGATTGTGAATAGCAATTTTCTAAAATGCCTTTTACTTGTAATTTGGTAAGATGTGACCCACAGGTTGCTCAGGTTTGAAAACAGGTTAAATCTGGAAACTTTGCTGAATGGGGTAGGTTCGTAGGCCAATCGCAATCGCGGCATCCATCTCGCGGATAGCTGTTTTCAATAGCTGTCCAACACAAGCTAAAGCGTGTGCTCAAAATTTGGCAGTAGTCTAATTTCGCAAACACTCCACCTGTCGGAATACAATTAAATATAAAGTTGATGCGAACTATAATTGAAGTGCAATAATGCAAAATTGTTTACTGGGTTGTTTATTAAAACGAATAAACACAGAGTTTTTAATATTTTCTTGCACCTAACGTTGCACCGATCTTTTAATTAGAGTGTAGCAAGTTTGAAAATACAATGCGTTACCATTTACTATAACACAAGTCGGAAATGAACTTTGGAATTAGCTTGTAGCAAGCTAGTAAGTTTGTAATATGCATACACTTCGCAGGCAACGTTGTATATAATGAAGCTGGGATAAGTTTACATTAGGTATAATAGACTTTGAATGTTAGTTCCCTCCTGTAAAACTTTCTGCGGATGCCTATGTACAAGTTACTCGTATAATGATATTCTTTATCAGAAATTGTAAATCCTCTCCAGTCGTTTACACCCATTATTCCAGCATTGTGATTTCTTTACTGTTTATATGTTATTTGGTATTTACATGCACATGGCCTGTTGTTCCTGATGATTTCCTGCGGTTCTGGACTTCAGAATCTTGTTGCACCGGCTGCACCGCGCTCTACACCGGCCATACTGGCCATACTGGACGTACCGGGTGTCACAGTATGGGGTACTCATCTTTATAAAGATATTATTACCTTTAACACATTTGAATCAGAAATCAGGTATATAAAAGTATCGTTAAGGTATTACCTATTGAGACCATTACCCAAGTGAACGGCGGACCAAAAGAAGACAAGATGCGCCGCGCCGTACGGCACCGCTCTAAACGAAGAAGAAGTGCTTGGTCCAGCCAGGGGAAATAAACTCAAGCTCTGAGTTTGGGAGAATTAAGATTGAGCCTACTGTTTTTAAACAATCGTAGATAACTTGAGACAATACATGTGTATGTAACGTTACATCCGCTAAGTTGCCATCTCTTTTATACAACAGAGCTTAAAAGAGATAGCATACTTAACATAGCACTCTTATACATATAATAAAAAACATAGTGTTACATTTTACGTCATAAATATGGCTGACATCTGTAGCGCTAAAAGTACAATTCAAATTTTAATTTGCTATATCTCCGTCATTTTTTTATTTCAATAATTTCTTATTTTTTTCATTAAATAACTGGTAAAAAAAACACAATTTTTAGATTTCAATTTCAAAAGCGCGTCATTTTGTCAATTTTTAAATAATTATTTTTTCTCTAGTTTCGACCATAACTGTACTCATACTAATTATTAATATCCTTGGTTTTTATCATTCAGATAAATAGAAGAACCAAAATCGGCAACACCGTCCAGGTCCAATTTTTTGACAGGCTCTACTTTAGCGCCATTTTTAACATATTTAACAATATTTTTGAATTTCAAAAAATATTTTTTTGTATGTAGCATAAGTGTAATAATAAGCCTAAAAAGGTAAAATATCGTTTTTCATTATTTTTGTTATAAAAAAACAATCCTCAAAATACCTTAAATTTTCGAGCTCTAGACCATTTCATGAAATTTCTTACTGTGATTTGTGTTGATGCAGATCAGTTCTACAGATCAAAGTTTATTAGTTAACGACATTTTTATTTCCCTGATAATTTTGACAGTAGACGACATTAAATATTCCTTTTGATGTAGAAGTGCCTGTTAGATTTCTGAACATGTGGAAATCGAACGGTTTTAGATATAGGCTATATATTTAGATATAGGTATATGATAATAAGCATGGATTATTAAAATTAAAAACAAACAAAATTCATTTTTTATGCCCAGTTATTCAGTTGTTGGTGGATAGTTGTTAGACTACTTTGTAATTAGAAGCCTTCGTGAACTCAATATTGTTGAAACAAATAAAGTTACTATATCATTAGTAGTAACGGACCTTAATACGCCTATCTCTGTCTTTAGTCTATATTTAGTTACCGGGGAATAATTACTATTCACGACTCAAAGTTCTGCAGGGAATTTGTGAGTTTTCTACAACTTAAACGTAAGTTTGTAAACATATATGTAAAATACTCAGCCCTTAATAATAATCATTTAAAGTGGGTGTTTACCGGCAGTCTGATTCAAAAGTATTGCTTAGTGCAGCGGTTCTCAAACTTTTTACTTCGAGCCCCCCTGCATAATCCAGCTGTAAACCGGGCCCCCCTACATGTAAGCATACTATATGTTATAAGGGAGTCGCATTTGACATTTTACAGTCAAGTTTTATTTAGTTTTGCACATTCTATGCATACTCTAATGGAGCAATAGGTTTAATCGTAATCAAACAATAAATTCTATACAAAGAATTACAATTTATTCAACTATTTGAGCTACTATAGTACATAATTGTTATTTGTACCTCAAAGCAATAATAATAAAAAGAGCTTTAGTGCGAAGAATGTGCTTGTTTTTTTCTGCGCATAGTTTCTTGAAACGCAGTGTCAGTTCTGATAACGCTATTCTGAGTTCCTTGATCACATCCAGTCTTAAGCGATATTTACTCTTCATGGTAGCTAGAGCAGAAAACCCAGTTTCACAAGAATAAGTGGTGGCGAATGGAGCGAGTATTTTCAATGCCCTTTCACTTAAATTGGGTGTTCCTTTTGTACACCAATCCAGAACGATGTAAGATTCTTTAAACTTCATTTCAAGCCCAGTGTCACCTTGGAGGTCAATGAGATTTTCTTTTTCCTTCATGTTGAGGCAGCACTGAGGACTGATGGTTTGAACGGGTTTTGAATCCATGCCAAACCATCCAAGTTCTCATTAACATATTTTTCAAAACGAGATTTGAGGATTTCTAAGTGTTTAAGAAAGCATTTCTTTGCATTGGTTGGAACAGTTTTCAGATCCATTTCTTAAATCATAATTTTAAAATTAGGAAATAGCTCCAAAATGTCACTTTTCAGACCGCCCTCGTACAAAATTAGTCCATTGCAGAAGGTTGAATCTTTTTCTGTGTTGTCTGATAAACTAAAAAAAATAAAATGTTCGGCACTCTTACGACGTTGACTAAAAATTATACACTTGTTGTAATTTTAAAAATAAGTTGACTTTATTATTTTGTAAGTAAATTTAATTAATTTTTCAACCAAGCTTTGGGCCCCCCCTGAGCCTTCATTGCGCCCCCCTTGGGGGTCGCGCCCCACACTTTGAGAACTGCTGGCTTAGTGCATTAAGAATGTAAGATAGGCGAAAAGCGGTTAGTCCCAGTTGAAGGCTTTTGTGATCTCACACTCAACTAAATAGCATCAATACGTATTTGTACACACAAATTCATAGTAATACAGAAATTATCGCGGCAACAACGTTGATTGTTAATTGCTATTGCGATTGCTAATGTCTTAGCAATATAAAAGCGTTGTTGCCATATCACCGCTACTGTTCAATTAATCTATAGACTTAGGGCCTTATTCTGTAAAGTATTTCCACCGGTGAAAAAATTTCATCGCTGTAAAATGACGTCACAAAAGCGATGATTTTTTATTTGGTATTCTGTAAGAATTTTCCATCGATTTTATTTTTGTCGCCTTTAGCGGTGACTTTAAAATTTTCCACGGCTGTATTTTTTAGAACTGTCAAACAATTCCAATTATAATTTGAATTTTAGTATAATTCTTTAATACATAGTATATGTATAATCATATAAATATACAAATATAAATATATCAGAAAGTGAGGTTATGTTGCTTGTCAATTGACTTGAGCAATTGACATGTATTCGTACTTACGTCTTAAAATACGTCATCAATACCAGTTTCTACTTTTTCACAACTGTATATTTATACGCGATGGAAAATTTTGCATACAGAATACCACTTTAGATATTTTAAATACAGCGACTTTATGCAAGCAATGAAAAAATGAAATATTTCCACCGCTGAAAAAATAAGGTCGATTTTTTGAAAAGTTACAGAATAAAGCACTTAGTTGAGAAATTCACATTTTAAATAATATTATCTCCATAACGACGAGGTCTACGATTTTTATAACATATAAAATACATATAAATTACAAAATTTCGATTTCATTTTTTATAAAAAAGGTTTACGGTATTTTAAAATAACTAGGCTCATATGATTTGTGTTATTTTATTTATTTTATTTATGTAATTTATGCATTAAATCATGTAATTACATCTTATGGCCAAAACTAAACTTAAAACTATTTTAACATTTTTAATAATTTCAACAGCAATCTCTTAATTTTTTATATTCTTGATTCTATATTTTCTGGCTCCTTACTCCTTATTGTTTCTCTCCCTTTACTATTTCTTCTTGGCTCTATCTCCTCCATCCACCTCTTGTATTTCTTATTTCCTCTCCGTAAATCCTCTGTTGACTGAACTTTCCTCGTTCCTTCTCTCTATTTCCACCATCTACCGCTTCCCTTCACTACCTCCTTTTAATAGCTGCACAATCTTCTTTTCACTTTTTTCTCTTTTCTCACATGTGCTTCAGCGGTTTTATCTCTCTTCCGCACACTCTACACATTATTTCCTCTCTACATTCCCAGTATCTGTTTCCTTTTTCCTCATTTCCCAATCTAAACCTTGCTATCCTTCTTATGTTTTTTTATGTCTTTTTCTATTAAGTGCTGAGGTATATTACTTTCCCAAATCCTTTTATATCTTGTATTGTAATTGCTTTTCTCGATTTTTCCCATTCTTTCCATTACTCTTATGTTTGATTTGTATTTAATCAAACTATAATTAAGCAAAGTTTCATTAAAATTCTGCATTAATTGAAACCACTACTTTAAATAAATAATATTTGACCAGTGTATACGTAACTCTACATCAGAATTGGGTATCATTATTTATCATAAATTTTTCATAAAATTTAACACTTGCATTAGTTGGGATTGCCGAAACCAGCGGGGTTGTCATCAGGGTTATATTTATTAGTCATGCGATGGGCGACTATGCCAATGGGTTCATGCTACAGAAAGATCTTCTGGGTCTCCTAACTCCTGGTACGGTGTCTTTGTAATAAATACGTTTCTACAAATGAAAACAAGAATGCATTCACTGGGTGAACAAAATTTCATCATATGAAACTTTTGACATCGGTCTGGCTACAGACGCTTTTAGTGAGGTTTACAACTTTGTTATAGATTGCTTTTTAGTCGTGGCGTACCTGAACAGGCTGGCGATGATCAAACAAACGTGTACTGCTGAAAGTAGCAGTAGTAACCTTTCTGCGGCACGTTTGAAATTATAACCGTAGCCGAATTATCGAACTTCAATATAGCGTAAGTGAAATAGCAAAGATTCACACCAGTGCTGTCAATTCAAATTAATTCAATTCGATCAGTAAATCACATGGCTATAGTGAGTGAATTTGTACTAGTATTAAAATGACGTTAGACTACAGGAGCATTTAGTAGCTTAAATCTTCTTCTTCTTCTTCAGTGGCTCGACAGCCCCGGGTGGGCCCTGGCATTCTCAAGAATTTTCTTCCAGGCCTCTCTTTATTTGGCCATGGTCTTCCAATTGATCACTCTCAGAGCGGCGAAATCCCTTTCTAGGCAGTCAACCCATCTGAGGTTGGGTTGGTCCCTAGTTCTTGTTCCAGTGGGCTTGGCCAGAAATATTTTCCGTGTTAAACGTTCACTGTTCATTCTAATAATGTGGTCAGCCCATTTGTTTTTTTTTTAATTAGGCTTTGGCTTATTCAACCTTCTTGCCGATCATATTTTTAATTTGTCTTTTAATTTTTAATCAGTCTTTCTAATTTGTTTCACATGTAACGTGTATTTTTAACACCATATCTACAGAATGTTTATACAGTTCAAATTCTTATCTCATTTGTTTTAATACTATCAGTCTCAGTTCATTTGTTTTAATACTATCAAATTAATTTCATAATAACCAAACCCAGAAAATATCTATCTGGTCCGGGGATCGAACCCGAAGACACAGCAGTCGGCGTCAAGCATCAATGCTCTCGCCCACTGTGTCGTCTCAGCCCATTTGATTCATTGGGTTTTTATGTATTTCACAACGTCGGGTTCCCTGAAGGCGCGGTAGAGTTCTAGATTTGAGCGTCTGTGCCAAACACCATCGACTTGTGTTCCTCCAAAAATAGCTCTTAGTATCCGCCGCTCAAAGATACCCAGAGCATTTTCATCTTTTTGTGTTGTTGTCCAAGTTTCTGATGAATATGTTAGTATTGGTCAGATTAGACATTTATAAATCAATAGTTTAGTTTTCCTTTTAATTAAATTTGATTTTAAATACTTCTTTAGCTTAAATATTAATACATAATATCTAAATTTGATAATTGGTGTCCTACATTGAAATTTTTAAATCGATGAACGGATTAACATTATCTTTTAATAAATAGAATAAGAAATATGTGTTCGGTGAAATAATAACAAATCTTTAGCTGTAATTAATATATATATTTTTGTATTTGTATTGTATTTATTAATTTAATGTGTGTGTGTCGCTAGACTTTACATGCTTTTCATCTTACATCACGTGGTTACATCTCATTACCAAATTAAACTCAAAACTATTCTAACATTTTTATCAATTCAAAAAACATTGTCTAGTTTTTATACTCTTGCCCTTACAACTTTTTGCTCACTACTTCTCAATGTTTCTCTCTCTTTCTCCTTTCTCTTGTCCTCTTTATAGCCTCACCGCAAATCCTCTATATTCTAAATATGGCATTTTCCTCACATATGCTCCAACGTATCTTTCTCTCGCTTGCAATCCTCCATTCCATTTCTTCCTCTACATACTATCAAGTTTTATTTTCCTTCTCTTTATTTTCCCTTCTGTTGCCCCAAACGTAATATATATATTTTCTTCAAAAATTAGAATTTCTTTATACCACGCAATGTCGACTCTTATTCGGTTCGTTGCATCAGCGAACTAAAACGCAAATTAACACCTTGTTAAAAAAAGATTATCCAAAATGCTAAGGATTGTCACGAATGGTTTATATCTAATCACATAATACATCGGGACGTGGATATACCTACAGTAAAAGAAGAAATAGTGCTTAAAACCAAAGTATACAAGGAGAGAATAATAGAACATCCAAACAATTTGGCCAGCTGTCTAATGTCCAATATTTCCACAGTACGCAGACTAAAAAAGAAGGTACCTCAGGACCTACTAGCCAAATAAACAGAATCTAGGATCTTTAAAATTGAGGGATGAGTCGATGGGCATATCCCGCGCAAGACATTTTATTTTATTTTGACATACCTATCACTGAATGTCCTATAAGCAGGACAGATTGTAATAATCTTTAGTAATAAAAAAAAAACAACAAATAATAAATAGATTAAAGAATACGTTTGCGAAATAATAAACGTGAATTTTAATGAAACCTAACTTTACTAAATGTTAATTCAAATATTCTATAACACTCTGTGTGATATAAAATGAAAAAGAAGCAGCGCGTTAGCAACAGCAACCCGTTGGGTCCAAATAAACTGAAAACACATTCCACAGGTGTAATTTATAAATAAAACATAAATAATATCCAACATATTAAAAACAAATGGTTTTTGTATATTTAATTATTTAAAGTAACAGGTAAAAAGTTGTCATAATCACTAGATGCCAGGGCGGGCGTTTGATAACTAAATTATGTTTATTCAGTTTATTTTAAATTAAGGGTCATCTATAAATTACATCACACAAATTCATGTTATTTTGACATATCCACTTTTTGGTTTGACGTCACAAATTCAATTAATTAATTTTCAATTAATACAAAATATTATTTGAAGAAATTTTGAACAAAAAGTTTTTGAAATTATTTTTTTTTTTTAAATTAACTAATTTAAACTATCAACTTAATGACATTAAGTAAATTTAATGGCAATAGACTACTGTTTTGCGAGTAGTAGCCCACTTCTTCCTACTTGAAATAAATGAACTTCTTTTTTAATTGCTTGTGATGTCACAAAGCTTCCAACCCCTCCCTTGAAACATAATTAATGTGTAGTCCTTATAAACGAGGGTTTTATAATTCAGTGACTTAAAAAAAGTGCTTGATTTCTCAAAAAAAGATATTTTTTCTACAAAAAGCGGTTCCTTTAAGCTCCATACATTTAGTTTTTTCAATTTTGTTTATTCCTTCCAAATAATAGGTTTTCTCAAGTCCCTCAAAATAGGTGTTTGTTTCGGAGATGAACTCTTTGTTAAACTTAAATTTCTTACCGCCCAACAATTTCTACAGGGTTGGAAACAGGAAATAATCGGTGGGTGCTAAAATATGGAGAATATCTCTGAATTGGGTAACAAATTATGGAGCCCAATTTATGGATTTTTTGTCATGCTGACTACACACTCAATTGCAATAGCGGCGCGCATCACACGGATAGCTTTTTCATGTAAAATGTGATTTACCCGCTCAGTACCTCACGCACTTTCATTCTCCGATTGTCCTATATCATTCCATGGATTTTATCGACTATATCTGGCGTTAAGACTTCTTTTGAGCGACCTGCGGCGTTACTTGTACTGGTACGACCACAACGGACCTCAGTAAACCACTTCTTTACCATTGAAATTTATGGTGCTGAGTCCCCATAGTATTTATCAAGCGTTTCCTTGGTTTCGGTGATGGTTTTCTCACGCAAAAGTAATGCTTAATCAGCACACGAAATGAGCTTGTGTCCTCATTTTTTAGTGGTCGATTTTTCAATTGTTGATTGAAATTGATGTTAATAAATGTGTATTGGCGTATCTATTTTATTAAATATCTAAATATTGACGGAGATGTAGCAATTAAAAGTTTGAATTGTAGTATTAGCGCTAGAAATGGTCGGCCATATTTGTATGACGTGAAATGCATTTTAACGTCAGTTATTTGTTGAGTAGGTCAGTGCTGTGGTAATGTTTTGTAGCTGTTGGTAGTTAAATAATCAAGTCAAGTCAAAGAATAATAAGTTTTTATTTTATTTAACCCTGCTAAGGCAGACATAATATTGAAATTTGATTGTTCCTTGAAATAGCTGTAAATAATATTTGATATTTTGATATATAAATACATATGACAGAGATTTATGAGCTGAAGTGTTGGTAACCTTACACAAGGATTGTGATGTCACATGCAGTTGGAATGTGTACAACGTTGAATCCCTTTAATAATTAAAGAGACAAAATGACTTTTTTAATTGTTAATATCTCTTAACACATACGGAGTTATTAAAAATAATTGAACATTTGAGGTTCTAGTAACCCACTTTATCAATATATAGTACACTTTTATAGAAAGTAAGACATAGGACACAAGCCCATTCCAGTCTTTCCATTTTCGTTAAAAATCACGAGGTGGTCTGCTTTCAAAGGTTGATAAACACAAATTAAATGCTACAACTTGCTCAAAATTTAACAGAAGTCTATTAATAGATGGCAGTAGTCATATAAAGTTAATGCGCGGGAAATTCAAAAAGTCACTGACTTATCAAACTGCCGTAAGTTTTATAAGTCTGCATCAAAGAGTCTCTTCTTCTGAAGGGCTTGCAAGAGGAGTAGCCGCATCAGCCGCCAAGATGAGGAGTCGTTAAATAGTAAAAAAGTATCATACACCTTATCGCTAAAATTGAATTTATCGCATTCATAACAGAACTTCCTCTTTATAATAATTCTCTTTCCTCACTTGCTTCGCGATGAATTGTAATACGATGAACTAGCCTAGAAATACATGTATTATTAAACACTTAACTAGCCGATAGATATCTCTTTCATTGTTTAATTTGTCCGTCGCTTTGAATTGACTGTACATTTGATGGCTCAATCAAAACTATTTTTTATGATTTTTATTATTAAATATTTTTATATGACATTAATTCAACCAAACAGATTTTTTGTCAAGTCATAGTTCGCCGTAGACCGACTAATACTGCGTCTGCGTCTGCGTTTGCGTTTGCGGCTCGTAATTCAATAAGACAGCGACCCAGTACTCACCCGGTTATTAACATAAAGCCGAACATGTCTTTAGAAATCAATTTGTTCAATACATTTTAAAGTTATTGTTACCTTTAAACGTTCGATATGGACAGGGCATTCTTTTCTTGTTTTTTAGTTTTTTTATTGTTTAGTTGGATCGATCTAGATTACAATCTTTTCGATGTTTATTGTTATTTTGTATCACCCTGTTCTTGAAGTGCTTTTAACGTTTTACAATAACATTTATCTTTTATTTGAAAACGCTCACATTCAAATGAGAAATACGTGAACTGAATTTTGTGAAGGGTTAACTTCAGAAGAATGATTAATGGTTTTTTAATTGCGGATTGTGATGGGATGGGACCAATCATTTGACAACTCTGATTTGTTCCACGTTAGTACACATGTACATGCACTTATAATGCGGCCCTGTCTTTTTTTGTTTAATATTTATTTGAGTGCATCAACTTTCAACAGTTATTTGCTCTTAAAGAGAATATAGTTGAAATTACGAGAGTTCGGCGGCGATTCATACTTAAAACAATTTATGGGGTATAAACTGCCGATATAACTTAAAAGCACTGACTCACTTATTTTTCTATAATGTGTATAGAAACGAATAAGATAAAATTCATTATCGTATTATAGATTTATACCACTCTTATAACCTCTTTTAAGTATAAGTCGCGACCGAAATATAGTGATTTGGACTATATACAGGGTGTCCCAACACCTTAAGATGTTTTTAACTACCATGACCACAATTTTTCAAATATTTCTGATTTTTTAGGGAAATTTTATTTTAGGGAAAAAAATAATTTCGATTGATTTTTGTGTAAAAACTACTAGCATTTTGGGATTTTGAATGGTTGTGGTGGATAGCAGTGCTATTTATATTGCCGATACAAAAAAAAAATCAGAAATATTTGAAAAATTATGGTCATGGTAGTTAAAAACATCTTAAGGTGTTTCAATTTTCGAAAAAAAAATTTTTTTTTTCTAATTCCTAAACAAAATAAGATATATTTTTGTTATCTTTTTTTCTTGTGTAGTCATGAGCAGGACCACCCTCTGGTGCCCGCTTATCGTTGAATATTAGGACACCCTGTATACATTTCTAAATATTTGCAATACATAATTTACAACTTATAGATACGGGTATGGGTATTTAAAATAAAGAGATTAAATTAGTTTCCAATTATTAGTTGCAATAAAGTTTTTCAGATTTTCCATGCTTTTAAATATCTGTCTATATTCCTCAGACATATTACAACCTTGTCTGTGCGGCGAGTACCTTGAGCATCGAATGATCATCTGCTTTACTGTTAGTGGGCTGTTCACATATTGATTTGTCTACATATTACTACTTCCAGCCTTCCATTTAGTCCACCGGTCCTGTGTTTTGTTAGTTATGTGTAGGTAATTATTACACACATTCAGTTGCGTATCTCAACCTTTATTAATAAATAATACATTCTACACTCTATGCTCTCAGTAGCGTGTTAAGCCGGCGCCAGACGATGCTACGAACATCTTCCAGCGTTGGACGCATCGTGTGGTCGATGCTGGAATTAGAGGACCTATTTTGTAACTGCTTATCTGACATCTATTACCTTCTGACGACTTTTCCAAAGCCCTGTAATTTACAAATTAGGCTACTAGATTTAGAGGCTATTAGATTTTCTGATAGTTTTGTGTAAACTTATATAGCTTAGTTTAAAAAATATAGGGCTTAAAAAATCGTCAGAAGTTAACAGACGTCAGGTTAACAGTTACAAAATAGGCCCCTAAGGCCTCCGCACACGAGGCGAGTGGTTGCAAACCTTAGCCCCGAATCGGCCCGAACCTAATAAGAATGGAACTGCGTTATTACTGAGAGAACGAACGTGTATACGAGTGAGATAAAACACACGGCACGAATGTAACTAAACTAATTTCAAACTGATTTTGAGTACGTTTGCTGCATGGTTTTGATTGACATCATCAGAGATACGACACAATAGAATCCCCTGTTTTGCTATTGTTACAAATTCTATAGAGTCACGATACACTGCTCGACTACCAGTTTAGTTTCATTCGTGCCTTGTGTTTTCTCTAACTCGTATACACGTTCGTTCTCTCACTAACAACACAGTTGCATTCACATTCGGCTCGGGCAGATTCGGGCTAAGGTTTGCAGCCAGTCGCCTCGTGTGCTGAAGGTCGAAGTGTGTGCAATGTCGTGTGTCTAACATTCATGTTGGGAGAAGTCCAGTCGGTATTTCGACCAGCGTCAAAGGGATTCTCCTATCCCAATCACATGTCATGCACGGATCGTCCAACAAAGGAAGGTTTTAGTTAAAGGGTTTATTTATTTACTTGAAAATTTTTATTACACTGTTTTAAAAAGTTTATTGATAAGTTGTTATAATATCAGCAAATTAATAAAGAAATAAATTACTTGACACTGTCCACATTTTGTCAAGGTATCTATGATCATTTACGATAATTATTATTGTACTATTAAATTTAACTTCTAGGTTAACCACAGGTCTTTTAACTTTATTTTTTGCCGACACTAATTAGTAGGAAGAGAAATGAACTAGGTACTGTTGCGGCATGGACAACATCATCATCATTTTCCATAGTTTAAATTAATAATTTTAAATTATTATTAAACATTATTATTTTTAATAAAAAGTGTTAAAAAGCAGGATCGTGCGTATTTTCAGCACTGAGCTTAGGTTGCGAATTCTTGAGGTGCAAGCACAGGAATTAAAGATCTTCAATTAATTTTAATAAACAATTCACTTTTTTATTTGATCAAATATAAATCACAAGTTTTAATAACAATAACGATGATTAACACTAAAATATAACAAAGTAGTAAATAGCAAGTAGTAAGTAGCACTGAATAGTAACAAAGTAGCTAGTAATAAAGTAGATAGTAATAAAGTAGCAAGCACTGATAACAGCGCAGTCACTTATATAGGCCAGCAAAAGGAGAAGGGATTGTGACCAGCTGTAATCTGGTTGATAAAAGAGGTCTCTGGTGGCGCAAATATAAATGAATTTGTCACAAAACAATAAATAATTTGTAATTTGACAAATATGTTGAAATAAATGAGTTTGGCAACATTTTGCTGCTTAAAAGAGCAAAATGTGTGCCGCAAAATTAACCAAAAATATTATAATAATATTGACGTTCACCGCATCGTCTGGCGCCGGCTTTATTCTATGCGAAAAATGGGACCCTCAGACCAATCTTTAACAAATTTACACTAGATATAAAGGAATCTAAGGTAAATTTACTTTAAATATTTGTAGCTTGGAGCTAAAAGGATCTTGGTGACAACGCACATTTTTGGTTACATGAGAAACGTCGCCGTTGTTATTTTATTGCACGCCACGACGCTTGCAGGGTATACATTTATTTACACAGATTTCTTTATTACCCTCATTTATATAAATGAAAAACTTGATTTTTCCCCTATTTATAAAAAGTTAAGAATTTGTGAAATAACAATTGCACTTAACAACATCATAATACCCCCGTCAATTGAATCAAAAGTTCAATTGATCGAAAAATATACTCGTAACAATGTCAATGTTTAAATTGTCGAGTATTTTTTGTGTAATTTCCTTTGTACCAAATTTCTTGTTATTCGTATATTTTGAAAATGTTCCTATAATGTTGGGCCACACTCGTAAGCAGTGATTCCCATTCTAATTAAAAGAGAAATTATATTTCCCTAAATTCAAGAAAATCCGGACTCAAAAACATTTAAGTTAAAAACAGTTTTTTAAAAGTATGTATGATATGGCATAAATAAAAAAAGAGATAATAGAATATAGGTATATTTTATAAAAATGTCATTGAGGAACTAAAGCCGCGCTCTCGCAAGAAGAGTTTAGATGATTCAAAAAAAGAATAAGATATGACTTGAACGAGTTGTTGTTCACACGTTTAAATAAGAAACTGATCAATAATATCAGTTTAAATCTTACCGAAAGCTTGAATTGGTTTATAATTTGGTAATAACCTACGCGTGTAAGTAAACTGCAGTAAAACAAATGAAGCATTAACGTAGTTAGCAAATCAAGTGAAGTTAGCAAGGAAGTAAATTAAGAAGGAAGAAGTGTGGAGGAGGATTTGAGAAGTAGGGACACGGAGATACAACAACAAGAGAAGATGGTACCAAAATATACAGGAGGCAAAGAAACAAGGAACGTAACGAAAATCGCAAGATTCAAATTGGGAAATGAAGAGAAAAGCAGTAGGTATTGAGAAAAAAGAGAGGAAAGGTTATGTATGTGCAAGAGAGAAACAGAAACGTTGGAGCATAACAGAGACATACGAAAGAAAAATAAACAGTAAAAAGAAGATAGATTAGCTAATGAGAATAGCAAACAAAAGGAAGAGGTGGTTAGCATAAGAACAGAGAAGGAAAAAAGTAGAGAAAAAGGGAGAGTAGCGGAGGAGAGCAAGTGATAAAGAATTTAAATGGGGGGTAGAATTATGTGATGACACATGATGATTATACAGGAATACAAAAATACTTTTAAGTTGAATTTAATTGTAGTGTAAGAAGAATGAAAGATAGAAAAGATATTAAATAAACCGAGATAGCGGGTCTATATGCAGTGGCAACCTTAGCCATTGCGAGGCTCTTGTTCTTTTTGTATTTTATGTAAATTGAAAGTAAGTATTTTTGATAATGACAGACAAGTTTTAAATGTAGAGTTTTAAAATTTTATATGGGGGAATTTATAAAAATTAACAAGCATAAAGCCGACAAATAATAATAATGATAAACTAAGGCACATGAATGCCTTAAAAGATATACGCAGTTGTTCAAGTGGGTTTTCTAAAGTACGGGGCGCGAGATTCAAATACATATATAGTAGTAATTTTTTCTACTTCGATTGCGTGTCCGTGCGAGGCCCTACAAGAGCGAGGCTCGGAGCGGTTGCCCCGCTTGCCACCTCCTAAAGCCGCCTCTGTCTATATATTTCATAGACCGAGTGTAGTTTAAGCAGAACCCCTAAGTAAACAACTAATTCGCCCGTTTAGATGGGCCCAGATATAGTTACGTATAAACTATTTCTATTGGTTCTCACGCTTGTATACATTTTGACATATTTTTTTGTAATATTTCTTAAATATTTTTGAATCAGGACTTTTTAGAGACCTGCTATCATTTACCACATCTTCAATCCAAGCTGCAGACCCGTGCGTTCTGATGCAGAAAACAGAACGCGACTTTGACAGCAATTGCTTTTAGTTTTGTTGTTGTTGGGTATTCATCGCAGGTACCATGATTTGAAATCAATGTTTAGTGACTATCCAACCCATACATTATAGGAGAAGAAAAGGGTAGAAAGTAGGGGAAGGTAAGAGGCCTAATCTGATACATATCTATAACAAGGAGTAATGAAGACATCGTTTAACAACCTCAGTTCAAAATGCTGTAACTACTATTGATATTATTGAAACTAGACTAATTAAAGTTGCTATAATAGCCGCAAGGATCGCTGCGATGAGCGCTCTCACTTTGTGGTTGGAGAACCAGTGACCCATATTAATTAAGTGTTTGAATTCAGCTGGAATTTTGCACGGTGGTACCTTGAGAATGGATAAATAGAGAATCGCATGTATGCCTGACCTTCCTTGGTGCAGAACGTTCTGCTCATAGGGCAAACTTGAAAAATATGACAAATATTACATGAGGTAGACAGAGAAGCACTACGAGCAGCAATAAGTGCAAGTTTTACACTACCCGGTAGCTCGAAAACGGTTCAAGGGAAGTTTTTGAAAATGTCCTATTTCGTAGAGAAAAATATTCTTAAACTTTTGGCGTCCTCGGATAACATTGTATTGATAAAAGATAGAAAGGCGAAATTCTGCATGTGTATTACGCTATTGAATGCGAACATATTTCAAAATTTAGAAATTCAAAATTTTATAAAAGGAGTGTCGAGAATATTAATAATAATGTAGGAAACTTTGGAGAAAGGTCAAATTTTTGACTTTGTAATAATTGAATATCATATTAAATAAATAATATTAATATTAATATAAATTATATAACATATTATATATTTATATTACATATTAATTAAATTAATATAAATTTTGTGCTAGAAAGTTAAAATTTTGTATATGGACTAACTTTGGTACCTAATTAAGAAATATTTTTATATGAAAGATTATTTGTTTTTATATGTAAAATTCATATAGGACGTGTTAAATATTTCAATTTAAAAATGGAATTAAAATTTGAAATGAAATTCAATTAACACACAAAAAACAGTACTCGCTTGCCACGGGGGTAATCTCTAGTAATATAATAAAATAAAAAAAGTAATGTGTCCAACGTTCTTGTTGGAAGAAGTTCGGGCAGTAGTCGGTCTTTTGAGCCGCGTCAAAAGTGACTTTTCAACCCCCACCACACACTTGATCCACATTTCATGCACTGAAACACGAATCGTCCAACATTGGAAGGTTTTATACTTGAAAGTTTATTTATTTACTTGAATTTTTTTGTTAAATAGTGTCAGTGTCAATAATATCAACAAATTAATAGAATAGATAAAATCATTCGGATCAAACATTCGTTCCACCGTGTAGTAGAAAACTTGCCATATCAATCTTCCAATATTTGACTCACACGTTGGAGGCTAACATTTGAATCAAACGTTCACCGCATCGACTAGAGCCGGCTTTAGAAAAGAACCAACGGCATTTAATATATTCCTTTCGTTTCCTACAACGTGATTTCATACGATGCGTTATAGAAGGGTTCTAATGTCTTGCGCTTGAATAGTATGATAGTGACGTCGTTAAATCGTCAAAGATTAGAGCCTCAAGTCCTGCAGCATCTATAAAGTATTATTGATTCTATATCTCTTTAAAACCATCTCCGATTTTTGAAATTCGGTTCCTACTAATAGATACATTATATGGGTGGTTATTGTATTCATTATGTTTGCATCTCGTATCCAGGCTATTGTTATCTTTAAGAAATTGAAATGCATTGATCTTAGGATGAGAAATAAGAAAGGAATAATAAAAGAAGATGGTATTGATTAAGATCGAAGAAAATAAAAAATGTGTTCTAAAAGAATAGCATAGCATAAGAAATCACCCACAATCCGACCAAGAAATATAAAGAAAAGAAAAGAGCATTTAATTTTTTATATAAAACCCGCAGTGCGTGCAACATTGAACAACAAAAAGTGAAAAAAAAAACATTAAATTTATAAAAAATGATGTAAAAATATTATCTTTCGTTAAAGGGTGCGCTGTGCGAATTTCAACAAAATGCATGCGTTTATTTTGTTAAAATGGGTGTTTTTGTTCATTTTCAGTAGCACTTCATGTTTAGTTAAGTTAAATGTGAAGTAGACGGGCTGTGAACGATATACACAGCCCAAAATATAACGAATATGACAATAAGAAGAATCTTATATAAAAATAAACTGGATAGAATAGAAACTCTAGTTTGAAGTGGGGACTAAATATTTATATTTTATTGAATAAACGAAAGATAACTTTTGTTATGTAATTTTATATTATATTAACCTAAAAGACTTATGTAAAAGGTAACTATACGTAACTGTGTTTAGCAGAGATTTAGTTAATAATTCTTAAATTTAATTCTCTTTACAGTTGGTTGAACACTAAGGTTCCTCAAACCCAACCTGCGCTGCGGCTACAACAAAAGCAAAAAAATTTCTATTTATGAGAGTTAATTGACCAATTAATTAATAAATACATATTTTTTATCAAAAACCCTTAAACCGTTGTTTTTGTATTATCTAAGGCGCTGTCAGAAAATATTACTCACAAATTGAACGCTAGCGGACGAACCACTAGCAAGCATGCTAAGATCATGCTACCACGAGAATCATAAACTAATTAAAAGAATTGGAATTATGTATTTCATAAATTAAAAAACTACCCGACTGGAAAACTATTCCGTCTGTCTCTAGAAAAATGTTCGTTTCTTTTATCGGAGGGTTAACAATAAGATAAGAATGTCCTGGTGGATCTGACAGGACTGGGAACGGACAGCAGCCGGGACTCTATTTCAACCGCCGGGAGTCAGGAAACTCTTCCAGGTTTTTGTGTTTGATGGATTGATATATACAAATGCGTTGTAACCAATTTCAAGTAATTTATCGTAAGTACAGTAACGTCTCCTTAATCCGGCATTATACGGATCGGTATATTTTGTAATCCTGCCCCGATTTAGACGTGTTTTAATTTTCTTTTAAATTATTTCTTGGCGTATATGTGTCATAATTATATTGAATTTCAATAAGGCAGTAAATTCGCTAATACTAATTAAAGAGATGGCCAAACGTGTCGGATTAAAGAGAAGTAACTGAAATTTAATACAGAGTGTCCAAAAATTCATTCAAGATTTAAATATTGTGCCATTTAAGTTGTAAAATGTTAACAAGGAAAAGAAAAAACAGTGCAAAAATAGAGCAACGTGTTTTTATTGTCGAATTTTCGAACAAAATTATTTTTAGCGATAAGGCTCAATTTCATCTTCATGGCTTCGTTAATCGTCGGAAAATCATCTAGTCATTGTTGAGAATTAAATCTATCCACAACGTTTCAGTGTGTGGTGCGAATTTTGCTGGTGGCATCATCCTCCTTCATACTCTTCGAAAGTTAGCTGGTCAGGCAATAACAGTTAAGGCCTGCCGCACACTGCAATCGTACGCGCTACCACGCTTTACCTATCTGAGCCCTGAAAATGTAATGAACCCTCGCATACTGCAAACGACAAAGCCGTCCGAATACGGCCGAGACGTACATCTCTTACTTGAACCGACTTTCAGTAGATTTTAAGCAAGCGTATCCATGCTACTACGCTAAACCTATCCCAACCTTGTAAATGCAATCAGCCGGCTCAGACTGGAAGGGAACAGTGGTGTATTGATAAAAATTGAAGTAAAAGTTTGCTCTCAGGATAAATGATGTTAGTGCAAAACAACTTCAATACACCCTACAGTACACTAATTTGACTTGACGTACTGGTGTATAAGGCCTGTCTCAGTATGGGACCGTATTTAAGCGAATTTCTGCCGGACGTATACGGGCTACTACGCTTTACCTATCCGAACCATGTAAATGTAATGAGATCGCTCTGGAGCTCTCAGACTGCACGCTACAAAGCAGTCCGAATACGGGCGGCACTACCTCGCACATTAGAAGCGTATAAAGGCGAATTTTATCCAAGCGTTACCACTACTACAACGATACCCTATATGAACCTTTGTAAATGCAAAAAGCCGCGTCAGACTGGAGGGGATGCCTAAGATCGTCTTTTGTTACGCTGCAATACGCGGTCAAATGAAATCTATCGGCGACATGGGTATGTTCTGCATGCAATTTATGTTTGTATTTCAGTGAATCATGGGCACGGATGCCCATACCAATAGGATAGAACTAAATTTAAATTCACGCCCACCAGAACTCAGATATATAATAAATGCTAAAGTCCCTTTAATACCAGTAGTGTATCAATAAAAATTAAAGTTAAAGTTTGCTCTCATGATAAATTATATAAGTGTTAAAGAACTCCAATACACCCCCTAATACACGACTACAGACATCTGTGCCACACATAGGCGGTTTGCTTTGTAGCTCATTCAAACCGCCGATTTACGTCCGAATACGCCGTCGCTTAAATACGGTCCCATACTGAGACAGGCCTAATGGTGTTCGCTATCGCGACATGATATTACCATACACTTCCATGCCATTATCCGTACCAAAATTACGAAATATGGCTGTGGAGAACCTATCGTTTCAACAAGACGGTGCCACATGCCACACAGCCCGAGAAACAATTTATTTACTGCATGAATCATTTCCTGGTCGTGAAAATTCCCGCTATGGTGATTAGAATTGGCCGCCTAAATCATGAGATTTAACGCCGTTTGATTTTTTCTTTGGTGTTTTTGATAAAGTCTCAGGTTATGTCAATAAATCCACGATCACCCACGCTTTTGAAGAGGAAATTGAGCACTGTATCCACAAAATTCAGCCACATTTATGCAAAACAACCATAGAAAATTTCGATAAAAAAGTGCGTATGTGCCTGCAAAACCGTGGAGGCCCTTTACCCGATGTGCATTCCATACATAACACAATACTGTGTACTTCACGAATCAATAAAAAATTAAAATGTTTAAATAAAAACCTGTGTTATCTATCAAAATTACTTCTTGCGTGAATTTTGGGACACCCTTTACATATATTTTTTACTTTTTGGTTCATCCTATTAAAGAATGACATCAAGGTGTCCAATACCCTGTTTACACAAATATGACCACTTTGAATATTTATGTGTGTCTATTATGTTTGTTGAAACGTTAATTGGTCTAAAACGGTAAATATTTTAGTATTACTAATTTATCTAATTTAAATAAGTTTTGCATACATTATTAATCTCTAAAATTATTTATATGTATAAATTTTATAGACATATTTTTAAATAATTCTCAGCCGACTTTTTGCTGCCAATAAGGCATAAATTAATTTAGTATAGAAAACTTAAAAATATATTGTATAATAAAATTTTAAAAATCATAATATTATTCATAAAGTTTACTGTTTTTGAACTAATTATAACTAATACTTTATTTTTACAAATTATTTAATTTATTTTACAAATTATTTAATTTATTTTACTAATTAAACTCGCAAATATACATTTGTTAATATTTTCGGTTCCCTGAAAATATACATTAACTTTTGGATAATATTCTACATATTATATATTCTATCTCTATATATATCTCTGATTTTAAAATGGTAGTTATATCGTGTGGACGTGTTCAGATATTTTGCAATCTCATTTTCTCACACTACTGCGCACCTCCTGCTGCGCACGCATATGTTTCCAACGCCCTCTTGTGTTTTCCACACATTGCACCAACAATGACACTTGCCGGATTTAACGAGGTACTTAACCTCACTTTTTAGTGTGATTTATAAAATTATTTATCAAAATATAGAAACAAGAACAAGATTTGTACCTTTATGAAACTATTTCTCACGACTTTTCTGCTTACATTTACATTGTTACAATCACCAGTGCTTTTAATTTAAAGAATCAAGTATTCAACGATACTTGAATGTAACTTATGACTTATTTTTTACATGATCAAGTTTTAATGCAATTTCTGACTTAAAAATGGTGGTAGAAGTTGCTTAAATCTTGAAGTGCCATTCCTGAAGTCGAAAGTTAGTAATGGAAGACAATATCTGCCAAATTCAATTCAGTTTAAAAATAGTGCGAAATTTAAATCTGTACATGGGTGAATGATAGAGCCATAAAAGAAAATACACAGAAAAAGATTCAGAAATAAAACTGGTATTATTTTTGAATTTTTGTCCAAATTTGTTTAACATTTTAACATCTTCCAGAAAGTAATCCTGCAGGAACACATGATCCTGTATTTAATGGGGGAGTAAGCTCAAAACGATAAAAAAGAGTATATTTTCGATAATGTTTTTGACGACACAGTTAGTATATAATTATTTCTATAATGACTACAAGATAAAATAATATTTATGGAACACTTTGTGAAAATTTCATAAATAAATATAAAGAAACGAGGCATTGACAGTGAATCTCCGTCCATCATATCTCATTATTGGATTATCTGAAATCTAAAAACCAAAATGATTTAATTGGTTATTAAGTTTATGCAGGTTACGCATAATTTTTTATTATATTGATTATTCAATTTTTTACAGCACTTATAAGTCAAAATATCGATTTTTCATAAAAAAAAATCAGAAACTTTGTTATTTTAAAACACTTTAAAATTAAAAAAAGAAAAAACTCGACAGCGTTACCTCGACATTTATGTAAAGAAAAAGTGTGCAAAATTTCTACAGGTTCGGTACAGTAGATTTTGAGCTAGAGAGGACACCGACTCTGAAAAAGCAAAGTGCGAGGAAAACGTTTAAAAGTTTCAAAGAAAGATGAAACCAGACCAGAGAGGTGAAGACTAAAACTTATATCTCCGACAGTTTTACTCCAATCGACTTCAAATTTTCACACAATAAACTTATTATGTTGTACATTCATTTAAATAAATAAAAAAACAATTTAAAAAAGTTGAAATCGAATTCATTTCTTTCGATTCTTACCAGATGATTGTCGTCTGTGTTTATGTGTCTCTTATTTGCTTTCTCATCCATTTCATATCAGACTGAGCGAAACGTGGCCGAATTTAGCTAGAAGTATATATGTAAAGAATTTATATTTCTAACATGACTAGAGATATTACAATTGCATTGTAGTTTGTGTACAGCAACGGCTAACTGCCTAGTCCGACTCCAAAAAAGTAAGTTGTTATACAGTGACATAAGGGACAGTCAAATATTTCAATTTGAAAATAGAATTAAAATTTCAAAGAGTTCACAGTTAAAACATTTTAATTGTTATTAAAGATTCTGGAACATTGTATACCAACATCGTATGGTGCATAATATTAATAGAATCTTGTATTGTGATTATCCGATTAAGGCAGATGACAGTTGACACTGTATTGCGTAATTGTCAATTGATGAAACGTAAATAACAATATCAAGCGAAGCTAAGCTCAAGCCACATGCTATTAAGTTGCTGTGGTTGTGTTGTCACACACACATACAATAAAGCATGTATACATGTATTGACTACATCATTAAGGCAATAAGCACTCCCTCACAAAACACACGTATCTTAAGAAACTGCGCTGGCATTAGTGCTGTATTATTTTGATTAAATAAATCTAGTATCCGAAAACTAATATGACATTTCATCACCGGATATTTCGTTTTTATTTATTATGAATTATTTGTATTAGTCAAATATATTTTACGTAAATATTTAGAGAATTTATTAGGGACAAAATTTCCAATTTTCTGAGTGGAAATTATGTTAGAGATGTATGAGAACTAATTGGATACGGTCCTATTTCGGATAGTCAACTGATTGCCCCATTAAGAAAATATCATACTACGCCGACAGGTAATGAGTTGTAGTAAGGTTCCGTACTCATCAGGGTCTTGAACATTTTATTAGGGTTATATATAGTTACAGATTATATTTCTGAGAAAAGCAAATATCCAATATAATCACGTGCAATTGAAAGGTCTCAATAAAAGATAATTGTGATTAGATACAAATTGAAATTGGTGAGAATCTAAACAAATAAATGTTTATAATGATTTACAAGTAGAGAAATTGAAGGTGTTGCCGCCTTTTTAATGCCGTGAGTACAGTAAGAATAGAGGTCAGCAGAAAGTGAAAAGTCGAGTAAGTCTGGAGGAGATATCGCAATGAAAGAGGGAAGGAAGAGTATGGACGCCGGAAGTACGGAGAAAGAGTAAAAGAAAGAAAGATAAACGAGAAATTGTTTTTAGAAAGAAATGAATTGAAATAGATTTTTAAAATTTGTTAATTTAGAGAATTTAATGAAAAATAATTGTAAACATATTGTAAGAACAAAAACACATATTTAATGAAGTAAACAAACATACAATAAATATATATATCATATAAGATGTTTTATACCAATAATAGCGTTCTGCTATGAGTCCCGTTTTCACAGTTATTTTAGATGTTTTATCCTATGCTCTTCCTTAATGTTGGCAAGGACGAGTTTTTACGTAATTTTTACCGTTTCACCATTTTTCTAGTGATTTTTCTAGTAACTGATGTCTTTCGGACAGTCTTAATTCTTCTAATTTTTCAAATGTAATCAACTTAAATTCTATAGATTTGCATTAAAACTCGTTGATTATTTGTTAATTTTCAAGTTGACACAGACACAGTTAAGTAGGGGACGAATTGTACTGAGCACCCATCAATTGGAACCAATTGGCCTCTCGTAAGTCATAAGACACCATCAGGATCAGACAATAGCCAAAGCACAACAAACACCAATTATCCAATAACGGAGTAAGCAAGTAACTTGTACAAGTATGTTTACCAATTTATTTATATTACTGCATTTACTACAACAAAGCGATTTACTATTTAATCCAGAGTTAACAATAAATTTAATGGCCACTTAATAATCTACGCACCACCAAACACATTAAGGCTGCTGAGTGCTGGACAACACTTTATAGCATATTTTGCAATTGCAGAATTATTGAACGAATTCATCAAATATATGAGAACCTTTTCGTAGATCGACTAATTGCTCTGCAAATTTATTTCCATCCAGGCACAACTTCTATAACTTTCACCTTATGTACATCCCAGTAAACATTTTGGAATTACTTTTCGATCATATTGAAGATACGTATGATTTTTTGTCATGAATAGGAGAGAATAGAAGAGAAGTATGAAGTTGAGTTGAGAAAAAGGGTTGTGAAGCAGTAGAAAGGTTGGCGAAGTACAAAATAATCTATGAGAAGGAGGTAGTGAAAGAAAAGGAAATAGGTATTGCGAGGAAAAAGCAGAAGAAGATATACTGGTACATATAAGGAGAGAATGTGAGTTTACTATAGATAGATTGTTGAGAGGAGGCAGGGAAGAAAACTGGTGAATAGCGGAGGTACAGAAAATAATGAAAGAGAAAGAGAGCAAGAAGAGATATGACCTAAAAGAAAGAATAACATTTTAAGTAAAATTACCCAGTAAACAATTTGGTGAAGTGCCCTATTTAGTGACGTTCGAGTCACTGGTACAATTCAATTCTAACGCTTTACAAGTTCGAAGCAACAACACAGAAACCAATTTTAGTTTAAATTTATTCCCTACCTGTCAAGATTTTGTGAAATAAAATCTGATATATGTAGTCTTAGCAAGTTCGTTAATAGTTCATAATTGGTACACAAAAGTCGCTTTTAGTTCAAATTAATTCTCTACCTGTCACAGATTTTGTGTTAATTGTTCGAATTTTTTCATAATAATATTCTTTCTTTTTCCAACATCATTCATTAAGTAGCACTTGTTTCTTTCACACTTGGATATATATTTTTTTAGTTCATTTTCATTCCAAAGTGACAGAGAAACGAGATGCGGTTAGACAAGTAAAATATATTTTTCACCGTTACACTTGTATACTTGTATACTTGTATAGTATTTCGTTCAGTACAGTATGTTTAAAGTATATGCTATCCTTTTTCAACAAATATTTCTTTAATGGTAATAGGCACACGCTGTCTCCCTCAATCCCCGAATACAATGTGTTTAAACGAATACTTTAAGCAGCGATGGTAAGACAGAGGTTTTAAACCTAACGCAGACCTGCCGATCGTGGATTTTTGAATCACCAAAACAATGTAAAAAACTAATATAACGAGTATTGTTGAAGATGAATAATATTCATTAAAAAAATCACGATCCGTACTAAAGATTACATCTACTTATTTTTTCATTTAAATATTTATATTTTGCAGACTCTAAAAAGAAGAATTCCATTAAGTTTTATACCCCTGCCATCCCTGCTAGTGTCAAGTTTATAACTCCGGTCATAAATCATAAACAGGAGTCGCTTTTAATTCAGCAGTGAGCCGTCGTTGCGATGTCTGTAGCTCATAAAAAGGGTCTTTCCTATGAACGACTGAATAGAAAACGAACACGTTCCAGACAAAAACTCATGATAAGTAATAGAAATTAAGCAGAATTTACTCCAAAATGTTTACTGGGTATATTAGTTAAATTGTATAAAAATGTAATGCCTAACCGGCAAAAACATCCTCTATGTTACCTAACCATTTTGAATTTACACCGTATTATAAAAGTATTATTAAATATTATATAATACTTAGAATTGACAATCCGATTCCCAATTGATTTAAATCGAAGTCACGATGCATCCTTAAGACCCAGCTCACGTAGGAGCCCGCTTTATTTATTCAATGCATCAATAATACGACGTACGGAGCACTGAGCACCGAGCACCGATGTCCTGGAACTTCAGAAGGGATTACAAAAATGAGTCAAGTAAATATTAAGACGAAATAAATGACAAGCGGTCACTCAAAACGACGGGGTACGGAGCAGGAGGTAATGGGGGAGGTCATCACTTGACCACGTATGCTCTAAAGATGCTGTGGAGGAGGTAGGAGGTACCATCACGTGACAGGTCACAGAATGACCAGTCTGGTAAATATTTTGACCTTAAGAATAACTGTAATAGTTTCATTATTGTAATAATAGCTTAAATTGTTGTTGTTTTCAATTGTTATTTATATGTTTTTTTTTTATTTATACTTGTTTTAAATTGTTGATTCCGCTTTGGTATTTCGAGCATGGGTGTTCTATTATTTCTGTGTGCCTTTTATTAATTAGGGGCCACATAATGAGTGGGAACCCACTTAAACACTACCCAAATAGTTGTGCAATTGTCAAAAATAGTAGTTGTTGATATCATCGCAATGGAATTGTGAACTCATTTTTTAAATTCGAATAATTTACATTGAGACTTACATTAAGCTGGGAGTGGGTCATTGGCCAAGTCATAACAGTTATCAGAAATATATTCAAAAAAATCTGAAAAAAGTTGAATATTTTAGAAATTATTAGCATTTAAAAAAAACGAAAAAAATCTGCACCCTGTGACAGTCTATTCAGTCCTGTTGCTACAAATCTTAACTTTTTTTTTAATTTGTTATGTGATCCTGAATAATGTTTCTATAAACTCTTGCCTAAAATGTAAAGACAACTGTTCCAGCTTGAAAGAAATTGTGACTTTTTGTTCAACCAAATATTCAAAATTAATTCTTCGCCAATACAACAATACAATTTATATTTTCTATTTTTTCAGCTTATTTCACCATTCTAATCAAATTCTTAAATCATTGCTTATTTTTCCATTATCCATCCTTTTCTATTTCAAGTATATCTGCATCAAGATCTGATACAACGCCTTCACTATGATGACACCCATTGCATTCTCTAATTCTTTTCTTCTATTAGCATTTCTCTTTGTCTACCAATTGTATACTTCTACTCTTCTATTCTTTCAAATATAATCTACTTCTTTTTATAAAGCAGTTTTTCCTTATTATTTCTCTGTCTATTTTCTTTATCAAATTTTTCCTTTTGTTATCGTGTTTTTCATTTTTTTTTCATAGTCATGATTACGGTTGGACATAAGGGATCGTACCAGAAGACATAGTAGTCAGAGTCAAGCATCAATGCTTTCGACTACTTGTGGAATAAAATATTATTTAAAAATTAATAATACCACTTATCAAGTAATGAAAGTATTTTGGAAACTTTCAAATTAAAAATGTCATAAAAGAAATGATTTATGCGAATTTTAGTCTAAGATTTATCGATTTTTTTTAGTTCTTCTTACATATCCCAAAAACTGGCACATTGATGTACAATATTTTTCCAATATATTTACATACAGGAATATTATCTACAAAACGACATCCTTCATCATTGCTGTGAGTTGCATAATTTGAGAGTTATTGATGACCTATACAATTACAATATTAAAAACACAAAACAACTTATTATTAATTATTATTAAACTGGCGGATAAAAGTAAATGAAATAAAATCTATGCACGTGACATTTACTCTAAAAAGGTTTACGTGTCCCCCAGTGACCCTTAATAACATTGCACTTCCTCAGGCAGAGACAGTGAAGTATCTAGGCATGCACTTGGACAGACGTCTAACATGGAAAACCCACATATGGAAAAAGAGGCTTCAACTAGAAGAAAAACGAAGAGAACTATATTGGCTCCTTGGCTGGAAATCGCAAGTGTCTCTGGAAAATAAACTGCTAATATACAAGACAATAATTCGGCCAATATAGACTTATGGTATACAACTATGGCGCTGCGCTAGCATGTCAAACATAGAAATTCTCCAGCGTTTCCAAAACAAAATACTGAAATAAATATTAAATGTCCCAAGATATGTCCCTAACTGGTTAGTACATAAAGACCTTCGAATGCCCCTGGTCAAAGAGGAAATCCAAAGCTACAGTATGAAGTACCACCTTCGATTGCAGAATCATCCCAATGAAGCAGCAGTGAAGTTGTTCCATCATAGACCCGTAAGACGACTGAAAAGAGCAGATCCCAAGGACTTAGCGAATTTAATCCCAAATGAAAACTAAAATTGAAATGTCATCGTACTAATAAAATATATACGAAACTCAGTTATTGTACATAGTATAAAGGGGTAAGGTGTAAGGGGGAGTCATCAATGGATGGCAACCTCACATGTCATTTATGTCATACAATTTTACTTAATGTCCTCGGACAGATTGTAAATTAATTAAAAGGGAAAAAAAAAAAAAAAAAAAAAAATTTTAATGATGTTAGGTACACTTATTTCCTTGATTGAAAAATTGTTAGAATTATCTGCTTTTGTTTTGAAGACAGACCAGTGCCTTATGGCCACTTGCCCTGTGGCTCTTGAAATCATGGCAATGTTCGATCTTATTTCATCTGCGACCGTCATTATTTTCTGGGCAAACTCTTTTCTTCTTTTTGAGATTGTGGCATAAACTTTTTGGTTCATCACCTCCCATAAATTTTTTTTTAGCGGTGTTAAGGTTGGGGAGTGTGGTGGCTAAGCTATGTGTCCACCACGTCCTGTCCACAGCGGATAACTTGCATTTAAATGTGGTCTTACTGCACGGGCTGAATAGAATTTTATCTGTGACTTCTGCCTGAGTCTGGATCAGAGGCCTGAAACAGACTGGATCTTCTATCCTACTCTTTCACTACCATCATTTTCACTTTCATATAATAAATCCTAAGTACGACTTTGTTATTAGCGCCAGGACCCAGACCAAGACCAACCCATACCAAGATATATAATGCTTTATAATAATTATAATGAAAGTACTCCCTACCTACTCCCGACTTATTTATAGAAAATAAACTTCAATAGCTTTTAAATTAAGTAACCCAAAGCAATGATTTTAGTGTCGTTTTGTGGACTTCTATGTCAAAACATTGTAAAAATAATGTATACATCAAAGTGCCGAATTTAAACATCTGTAATAAAACCTAAAAAAATTTATTACTTCATAGGTGGTATCATTACCTTTTAAATAATATTTGTTTATTTAACACCGTAGGACCTTTAGATCCAAAGAAATCGATAATTTTTGGTTGATGTTTGTTGAAAGAAAATGATTTTGTCCTTAAAGTGGCGGTAATCGGAGAAATTTTTTTTTTTTTTTTTTTAATTTTTTTTATTAGTTCATTGTTTTACTACATTAAGTTTTTGAAAATTCGTGAACATTCAACGGGTAAACTAGAAAAACCAAAACGATATTCTCTTTGCACTTGGGAGGAAAACAGAAAAACAATGTATTCTTGTGTATGGTGCGGGGCGTCGTTTGCGGTAACCATTGTAGCCACTAATTATTATTAATTATTATTGATTATTATTTCATAAGTTTTGTATTTTCAGCAATAAAAACTTATTTTGTGCCGAATAATCACCGTTCCGTTTATTATGACATTCCTGAATCCGTAAAATATTCCCCACTTTCAGGTGCCCAAATAATTCAACTTTTTGGAGCCTACGCCAAAGACACTACATTCTTTTGAAAACTCATAATCTAAGATTGAAAAGTTCACAACCGTTTTTCTTAATATTTGTTTGTTATAAAGTTATGAATTTATTAACAATATTCCTATTTGTCAATTTTTATTAACAACGGTTTTAAATTTTGAACTTTGGCAACTTCTGGACCATGTAGTAGACACTTCAAGAAGTAATCCAGAATTTTTGAAAGCCTAGAAAACTCTAAAAACTCAACTGTTCCCTCAAAGACCCAGTGTACACACCATGACTCGAAAAGTATAGTGTTCACACGTATAGTTAATTTGCTGAATTCTCTTGTCCATGTAATTATAAGGAATTAAGGTACCCTGCGATGTGCCTATACTCATGTTTGTTTAGTGATAAATTATAAAGAACACATGTACAAACGTGTCAAATATAAACAGTGAGCACTGAGCATGTATTGCCCACACACACGCACACATCTAAGAACGCTGTCTCAGAATACTGTGTGTGTGTGTGTGTGTGTTTTGTGTGCGTGCGTACTCGGCGCTCGTAATTTGTGTGTTGGTGTCTAATATGGTTGTCGGTTCAACTCCAATGTTCTACTAATTGACCCGTTAGGCCAATAGAGCAAGCAGGCATACCTACGCAACAAGACAAGACAAGACAGGAATACCAACAGAAACATATTTTGAAATATAAAACAAAACGAAATTAAAAAAATATTCAAATTAATATTAAACTCCTGAAATGATGAGAGGGGCCTATCTTCCATCTTTACAAAGCTTTGTTAATAATTTTGTGCATAACCTGTGTAGGATTCGTTCGAGTATTAGACCGTCCGCACACGGGTCGAATGAAACAAAACTGATTTGAAATTGGTTTTGAGCGACTGTTTTTCTAGGTCGCAAGGCAATTACGTTGCATGCTTGAGCAGAGATGTGCACAAATACTTTTAAAAAGTATTTAAATACATACATGCATACAAATACCTTAGAATACGACAAAATAGAGTTCCCTATTATGCTATTGTGAATAAATAAATCACCATTCTTTATGAAGTGTACATAAAGTTTGCACTTAGGCTCGAATCTGCCCGAAGCTAATGTGATTACAACTGTGTTGGGAGTGAGAGATCGAACGTGTATGCGAGTGAGATAATAGGCTTATCATAGTACGCCATTTTGGCTAATAGTAGACTACAATGCGTGACGTCAGAGCATTTTCGAAAAAACGCTGTTATGCTTCCCAGTAAACATTTTGGAGTCACTTTGACATCATATTGGGTATGATGCGCATGATTTTTTTGTCATGAAAGAGTTCATTTATAGTTCAGTTTCTCACAATCGTTCATATGAAATGTCTGTTTTATCGGCTACAGATGACAGAACCACTCCACCTGTCGGAATACAAATGAAGATAAAGTTGTTGCGAACTATAATTGAAATGAAATAGTGAGAGAAACGTCACAAAATAAGGCACTTCACCAAATGTTTTTCAAATTATTTGACCATACTTTTACATACGATTTCTACTAGATTGTTAAGACTGTCGAGTCTCCACTAAGCATAGTTGTTATTTGACTGTATACTTAAATAATTGTGTTCAAATAAATTAATTAAAACGCAATAAAAATAGAAAAACTTTCAAACACACAGCTACTACACATTGAAGATGACTAACGATTTTAATTGTGAACAAAACATCATAATAAAGTTTTTTAGTCACTAATTGATGCTAAAGTAATTCTTTAATTAATCTAATGAACACGACCCGTGCCAAATTGTTAATTACCCGCATAACCTGATTAAGTCTTAACAATACTACTTGCCACAGTTACTGCCTCTGGACTCTACTACACTCAAATAAAGTAACAAATAAATGATTCTAAAAGTTCAAACGGAATTATAATTAAATTCATTAATTTACGATTCCGTATTGTTCAATTGTGTAACTGTTTGTAGAACTAATAGTTGAAAGGAGTTGGAGAGTGAGAGAAGGGAAGGGAAGCGGGAGAAGAGAGGAACTCACACACAACACATTACTGTCAATATTTGGTTGTTTAGCAAGCAATTACATATGATAAATTAGAAACATATTACAAATATAAAAAAAAATATTCAGTCGAAGAAAATGTTTTATTTGAAATATAATTACTTATTTTGAAGCAGTGGCAGGACCATATTTAACATATTCATAAAACGCGATGAAAGTATTATGACAACTTTTCTCTTCGTTTCTCTTACAGTCATTGCCGTGACCCTTAATAACATTGCACTTCCTCAGGCAGAGACAGTGAAGTATCTAGGCATGCACTTGGACAGACGTCTAACATGGAAAACCCACATATGGAAAAAGAGGCTTCAACTAGAAGAAAAACGAAGAGAACTATATTGGCTCCTTGGCTGGAAATCGCTAGTGTCTCTGGAAAATAAACTGCTAATATACAAGACAATAATTCGGCCAATATGGACTTATGGTATACAACTATGGGGCTGCGCTAACATGTCAAACATAGAAATTCTCCAGCGTTTCCAAAACAAAATATTGAAACAAATATTAAATGTCCCAAGATATGTCCCTAACTGGTTAGTACATAAAGATCTTCGAATGCCTCTGGTCAAAGAGGAAATCCAAAGCTACAGTAGGAAGTACCACCTTCGATTGCAGAATCATCCCTATGAAGCAGCAGTGAAGTTGTTCCATCATAGGCCCGTAAGACGACTGAAAAGAGCAGATCCCAAGGACTTAGCGAATTTAATCCCAAATGAAAACTAAAATTGAAATGTCATCGTACTAATAAAATATATACGAAACTCAGTTATTGTACATAGTATAAAGGGGAAGGTGTAAGGGGGAGTCATCAATGGATGGCAACCTCACATGTCATTTATGTCATACAATTTTACTTAATGTCCTCGGACAGATTGTAAATTAATTAAAAGGGGGGAAAAAAAAAAAAAAAAAAATTGCCGAAGTGACCATGTCGGAGCCTTATACCGTAATAAAATATATTTTTTTCTACCTCAATACAATTTTATTTGCAATTATATTACGTTGGTAAAATTATTAAATTGAGGAAACATTTCCAACTGTTTGTCACTAGTGTTGCCCAAATGCAAGAACAAGACGAGACTTAGCCAGTCTTGGTCTTGGTCTTGCGCCAATACACCTGGTCTTGGTCTTGGTTTTGGTCTTGCGCTCCCAGTCTTGGTCTTGGTCTTGGTCTTGCAGCAAGAGTCTTGCAAGTCTTGCAATTACCTATTAGTCTATTACTATTTATTAAAGTTTACTTTAAATCTTAGAAAAACGTATTAGAATTGGAACATTGTGAGCTTGAATTAACATAGCCATAGTAAAGATCAAGCAGATTAATAAATAACTGAAGATTTGATAAGAAATTCGAAAAATCAACTGACCTATATGTCGTTTTCCATGGAAGTAACTGTTTCTTAATAAACATTTATGATTTATAAGCTTACATTTGCTAAAACATGTAAAAAAACAAATTAATTACAATAACTTGACTGTATTTTAAAGAACAATACTTATCTGTCTAGAAAGAGATTGAACCCTCAACTTATAAGAAATTTAATAAAAGAGTTTTACGATTTATCATTTATTTGAATAAAAAATAAAATACAACACAAATCAACAGCTTTATCATTAGGTTATGATACTTTATATCAATTCTTTTGACCAAGAATTAATACAAAGTAACCATCTGGCTGACTCATCACTTAACCTATTTCTATGTTTTCTAATTACTAATGATGCTTTAGAAAATAACCTCTCAGCAGGTACTGAAGTTGCAGGTATTGAGAGAAAATCACGGGCCATTTTCGATAAAATCGGATACTCTGTCTCATGCGTCCTCCACCAATCTAAAATGTCTTCCGAGCTGGCAGTTCTTGGTTTTCTCAGGTACTCCTCCAACTCGTCTATCACTAAGCCTTGAAGACAAGATCCAGATGACGTCGAGGGACATTCATAGAGTTTATCAAAGTCTATTACGTCTTCATCTTCATCACATACTTTATTGTCTTTTTCTGGTAATTCCAGAGATTTGTTCAGTGAGTGTAGACTTTTATATTCTTCATAAAGTTCATTGAACTTGCGCAGACTTTCTGTTTTAAGTTGCTTCCCCCACATTGTCAGGTCAAAAAATTCGAAATTATTTTGCATGAATAGTGTCAAATGTTATGATTTCGGCGCGGCGGCAACGATTGTTTTAGATTTCAAAAGAAGCCGCCGGCGCGTGTATCATAACCATGTACTTCCGAAAAGCGGCAAATTTCTTTGAGAAGTAAGTACAAAACCTTTGATGCCGCATTATCAAAGTGCCGATGGTTAAAACATAACTATGCATGCACTCAGTTTGATTTTAATAGATATTTTTTTATTCGCTATGTTTATGGTATTAGTCGTAATGCGCATAGGTCCAGTTTTTCATATTCTTTGATATAGTTTTTTGCGTCTCATAGAATTCCTAAGCGTACCTACCTACCTATACACCGAACTGTTACACCTAACTACTCCGTGAAATAGCGCTAAGTCCTAGCTGCAAGACGCAAGAGTCTTGCAGGCTATGTCTTGTTCTTGCTCAAGTCTTGCACGGTCAGTCTTGGTCTTGGTCTTGCTAAAAATACGCGGTCTTGTTCTTGGTCTTGGTCTTGCAAAAACGCAAGAACAAGACCAAGACTGCAAGACCAAGACTGAATTTGGGCAACACTATTTGTCACACATTTTATAACCCTTATTAAGGTTCTCAAATTTACGCTTCAGACTTACAAATATATAGAGTATTCGATAATATCCCAGTCATATAAAAATTGGAATTTAACTAGAAAATATAGCAATATACATTTTCTCAACTCATTAAAAGTCAGTGGAAGAAAGCTTAAAATGTAGATACGTTATTCATCTAACTAATTGCAGCTTTAGATTTTGATTCGCGTTTATAGTTACTTACATAAAACGATTTAAACATAAAAAACATGGTTTTTTTTGAAATATTTAACCTGCTGTATAGTATCGCCATCTACATTTCGCGAGTCAAAAATGGCCAAATATCGTTTCACCGATATACGAGTATAAATAATTTTAACTTTTGCTTGTAAATATTCAAATTCATTTTGTATCTAAATTTGTCAGGTTCTAGAAATAAGTCCCATCCATAAATTACGTCAGATAAATACACCACTTCATTCCAATTGTCACGTCTTGTCACACATTGTGGACCTGTCCCCCCTGTTGTGACATTACGCATTTGAAAAAATACACAATTTTTTATTCTTATTTTGTTTTGTCTTTGGAAGCGAAATTTTAGACTAGATATGATATCACAAAATCTCGACTGAGCCCTCCCCCCCTTTTATGCAAAGTATGGGCTTTAGTTTGCAACCCAGTCTGTTCAAATCACAATGTCAATTTGACTGGACTCAACCTTAGCTTTCGTGGTTCTAACCTGCGATCCTAAACCAGGAAAGATAAGTGTCCTAATGTAACAAATATTAATCATAATCATCAAACTAACTCAATGTGTTGATGACAAATACTTGTACTTGATGACGTGGCTGGCAAACATTTCATTCATGTCCAAGTCGACCAACTCTCATAATGACACAACGAAAGCAATTTACAAATAGTTAAAAAGTCTAGTAGTAAATATAGGCATATATCGTATTCGCTCTACGGTACCATTCAGAAATTGACTTTAATTTAATCATAAATATGGTAAGATATGAGTAATACAAATAATCATTATAATAATAATAATAAGAAATGATTATTATGAAAAGGAAATGAGGTTAACTGCATTTGTCACCACGATGATCGTCTCTAACCTCAAAGTCAGAGACAATTGGTGCTCATTGCTTGCGTTTGTGTATGCGCATGCGCTAGATCTTGTGTCAATTGTCAACTGTTAACTGTTAGGTTAGTTGTAGTAAAATATTAAATGAACGAGACTCGGTTATTCATTCATAAATGCAGTGAGTAATTAAAATACGTCACTAGCAGTCTGCTCGGAGATATCTCATGTATTTAAGGTCGAGTTTGTAATAGTTGCTTGTAGTAAATATAATTTATAGAGTTCTCCTTACAGTGGCGTAGCAGGGGCCTTAAACGTGTGTAAGCAAAAATTCTTTCTTCCCCATTTGAACTGATATCTAGCAAAGGAGTGGGGAGTAACAACTGTTTTCAAAAATAAAAGAAAGAAGATAACAAAGCATTTTTTTTGCTGAGTTATCAGAAGATGAGAGAATTTCAGATCCGCAGTCAATGTGTACTTTTGCTAAATATTTCAGAGCCTCTGTGAACTAAGTTAAATGTTCGAAGAAACTCTTATCTTTTTCGAAAGAAATAATAAAAAAGTATGCCGAACAACTTTCTGCTAAATACAGTAAAGACATGTCAGTTGATCTTTATGAACAATGAATTGCTTGGCTTAAAATCTGAAATTCAGAAAATTCATTCCATTACGGAACTTATGGAATTATTGCTAATAAAATTCAATAGCCTTGCATTCAGTTTTCCGGAGGTAAAAACAACAGGCTTTCTATTCTTGATCGTTCCGGTTACAACTGCAACAGCTGAAAGAAGTTTTTCAAAATGAAAACTGTTAAAGAATTAACTAAAGGCTTCTACGTGGCAGGAAAGTCTATCAGATTTGTCACTATTGTCTATAGAGGCAGAAAATTTTATATTTGATTTGAATTGTTTGGCTAGCTAGTAAGAGTATTAATTATAAGTAATAACGTATATTCAATCCTTGTTCCATTTGTGAAAAATCTTTACTTATCATTTAGGTTTTCCAACAAATTTTGACACAGAGCCCGTCTAATGCACTGTACTAAAGTTTACTATTGTAAATATTTACATGCCAACAATGTTCTTTGTTAACTATATAGCTTAGGTACTAATAAAGTTGCTTAATGCGGTTCTCCAGTGTGACACCCAGTAAACATTTTGGAGTCACTTTGACATCATATTGAAGATGCGTCATGATTTTTTTGTCATAAAAGAGTTCATTTATAGTTCAGTGTCTCACATTTTTTCATATAAAATGTCTACTTTATCGGCTACAAATGGCGAAATTACTCCATCTGTCGGAATACAAATGAAGATAAAGTTGATGCGAACTATAAATGAAGTGAAATAGTGATAGAAACGTCACTAAATGGGGCACTTTACCAAATTGTTTACTGGGCAGCATCCTTTTTAAAGCGTGAACCATGAAAAATAGAACTTTGAGATTTTTATCAGCTATTTATTACTATTTCAAAGCTATGTAAAACAAATTTCTTGTAAAATTTTTCATTAAAACGTATGCCGCACAACTCTGAAGACACCTGCCTCAAAAAAAGAGGCGCTGAAAAAAAGAAAAAACACGACGTTTTTATCTATAGACCAAAATGCATGGAATAAACTACAATCATTTGAAAATATTGAAAATTGGGTTTTCGGAAGACTTCTGAAAAAAAAGTTTCAAATTTGCATTTGCTGTAGTTGGAGGATTCTACGAAATAGTAGAAAATTAGTTAGTATTAATATGTATATCTAAATATATCAGAAAGTGAGGCTATGTTGTTTGACAATTATTGCTTCAGGTGAATATAGGGATTAAATGAGATTACAAAAAAATTGCTTTTTTGTTTCAATTGTGCATGACCATTTGAAATTCTATTTATAACAATTATTTCCCCACTGATTTTCCCGTTTTCCTTTTTATAGATGCCATATTGACTTATTTTTAATGGATTTTTGACGTGTATGAATTATATAAACAACTGTCATTTAAAATATTTTATATTTTTTCTATTTAATACTTTGTCGTGATTTTTGAAATATTATATAATTGACTAGCTGTCCCGGCCACGCGTTGCTGTGCCTAACGTAGCGCCATCTATTGAATATTTACTCAATCTAGTCAACAGATTTCGATTTACTCAACAGAATATTTACTCAATCTAGTCAACAGATGTCGCCATCATCGTCGCCCGATGTCATATGTCATATACAGATAATTAATAGACAAATAATTAGCAATAAGATAAATAAATTGAGATGTAAGGTATCCTATCTTTCAAGTTGGATCAAACTGGACACGGTGTACAAATTTCATTAAAATCGGTTAAGTAGTTTAGGAGTCCATAGCGGACAACACAGTGACACATAATTTATATATATTAAGATGACGTGGGAGAATACGTCATCAATACCAGTTTAACTTTTTCACCGCTGTATATTCATAAGGGCGGTTGAAAATTTTGCATACAGAATACCACTTTAGATATTTTAAGTACAGCGACCCTATTCGAATGGTGGAAAAATTAAATATTTTCACCGCTGAAAAAACAAGGTCGATTTTTTGAAAAGTTACAGAATAAGGCCCTTTAGTGTTTATTATTTCATAGATGACATTCGTCGTCGCAAGTTACAGTAATGCATTGTACAGATTGGTGCGACATAAACATGCGACATCAAACATTTATATATTTTCATTCATAAGTAGACATTATTTAGATTTGAGTGTACTAAATATGTTTTAGTTTTAAGTTGTACTTAGGTACAGGCAAGTGCGATTTAAACATGCGACACTAATAAAACACTTAGTTTTATTAGCATAACCCAATATTTTTGCAATTTTTAAAAACCCTGGGTGATATTTTTGTGAAACAAAAATGTTTCAAAGCCTATTCGGTCTTTATCAAAGAACTTGAATATGGTCCCGAACAATAGGGTCGTAAAAATATTTTAAAATGGAGTTTAAATGGACAAATGAAATTTGTATAAATTTGATAGAAAATTATAGACAATATCCATGTCTTTGGAATGCCAAAGATAGGAAATATAAAAACCGCGAAAGTAAACACGACGCTTGGAGAAATATTTGTAAGCAATAAATTATAAAAATAAGAATGAAGTTATTAAAAAAATTCGAAACCTACAAGGGCAGTTTTGAAGAAGTCTGGAGCTGGTGCCAGCTTCATTTCCAAATGGTTTGGATACGAAGCGTTATTGTTTCTTCGCGATAAAATAAAGGGCTGAGGTAGGTCATAAAACAATTTAATTATTCTTATAAAGTTAATATCAGGTTTAAAGAAATACAGATTTCATAAGAAATATAACTTATAGTCCATTACAGTAACAGTAACTGTAACTGTTGTATTATAATATGAAAGATTTTCTGTGAACGCCGTTGTTTTTTTTTTATAGATACCCTGACAACGCCTAGCGAGATTGCTTAATATGTTTTATTAATATTTTTAAACTCTTTAATTATAAGAATGTATATGTAAATGTACGAGTATACGACCAAGCCAGTCGTGCCGCTAATCTAAAGCAATAATCCAGAGCCGAGTGCTTAAATAATTACACTTAATAAAACATAATAATTATAACTGAGTGTCAACAATAATAATTAATTAGTACATGGACTTGAATAGTAGATGGTGCTGGTGTTGGTGCTGTTCTTCTTATTCTTGAGCGTGTCGTGAATGGTTTCCGTTCTAATAGTCATACGCTAAAACGATGTTGAGTTTTGTGATTGTCTTTTGTTGACATTTGACAGTTGACACATGACCTGTCATATCCGGCCGCCATTTTGATTCATTTGTTATTTTATTTGTAAATTAAAGTTTAAAGAAATTTTACTTTATGAATGATTCTTATTTGGAATAAATTGAATGAGTTGACATCAGAGTTACGAGGAATTGAATTTCTTAATAAAGTGAGACTGGACTGGACTTGTATGAAACGTTTCTCTTGCTGTAACACACACGCAAGGATTATTATTAAAAAGAAATATATGGTAGGTCACCAAACAACGCCCGGACCCTAATTACTCCCACATGAAGCTAACTAGATACACATAAAAGCTAGAAACCGTTAAACGCGGTGAATAGGAGAGATGAGGGTGTGTAGTCATTTGTCACATTTGCTGCCTTTTTCGACTACAAGGGTGCAATATAAGAAGTTGAACTGAGCCGCCTTGTGATTTTATTATTAGGTAATAAATTGGAGGGTAAGCTATTTGCAAAGTTGTGACCAAACTCTTTATTTAATAGCTTCAACATTAATAAATGTGTTTATATTTCATAATTTATTACAAAAAACCCATTAATTTTAGGGTAAATTATTTCGCATAAATGTGTGAACAAATAGTAAAATTGTGCCAAATAATAACGCCCACAGTACACGTGCACGTGGACAGTTTAATAGTGAAAACAAAATGGCTTGCCGAAAGTAGCTAAAATTATTTTTGAAAAGGCATCCCGAAATATCCAGGCTCAAATGCTGAATCCGGCAAGAGTCCAAAAATGATCATGAATGATCATGGGTATGGCTGTGTACCATGTCTAAGTATCATGAATCTTAACCACACATAGGGGTATGGCTAAGGAAGATATGTATTTCAATTGTCCTAGAGGTTCCAACTGATTGTATTTGATGAAAATGTTTACTTCGATTTGTTTTGGAAAATTCTTTCAATTAATGTTATTTCTTTGATTATTTTAGTCCGGGCGTTATTTGGATCAATGGAGTCTTTTTTATCATAAATTGGTAAATTTAGCAAATTTGTTAATCCAAACTCGATTCTTTAATAGAAATATATAAGCTTTATTAAAAATATTTATAGTTTTCATTCCACTGCCCAGTAAACATTTTGGAGTCACTTTGACATCATATTGAAGATGCGTCATGATTTTTTTGTCATAAAAGAGTTCATTTATAGTTCAGTTTCTCACATTTTTTCATATAAAATGTCTACTTTATCGGCTACAGATAGCGAAATTACTCCACCTGTCGGAATACAAATGAAGATAAAGTTGATGCGAACTATAATTGAAGTGAAATAGTGATAGAAACGTCACTAAATAGGGCACTTCACCAAATTGTTTACTGGGTGGTAACCTTTGTTGAAATATTAAATGAAAAACACTTAGCTGGGCGTTATTTGCTAACCTACCTTATACAAAAAAATATTGAAAATAATGTTTGCGTGCCTGACTGTCCAGAGTATTTCTGAACTACGTTTTCTCAAAGGGTTGTGGTTTGGTCAAGGTTATTTAGGGGTTAAAATATTATATGCTTGTATAACTACACCCGCAAAACACAAAACGTGAACATCACATTCATGTAATATTTTCCTTAAGCAAAACCTAGTTCTATTTAATACAAAGTGGTATACGTTTTGTACTGTTTGTAAAAATGAGTTTTGAAGATTGTCGCAAAGCACTAGTATTGAAAATATACTAGAAGAAATGTAAAAAAGTATTTACAAATATTTCGAAATCACTGAGCCAGCTTGACGCACGTCTTCAAGGACGGAGTTAGACCACATAAACCAAGGGGCAACAATGCACAACCTTGGTAACCGTGATTATTCTAACCAAATAATGAATTTACTTTCCTTGTTAACTTACACGACAAATTTTAATTTACAAAATCCAACTTAAGTAGAAAATAATTACCAACATCATAAAATAAAATAATAAATTTCTATTATGTTTTTTAGAAAATTAATTCATTTATGACTATGTTAAATGTGCCAAAGTGTGGTGTTTTGACCATAAAATAAATTAGTCATGGGTAGAAATTGGGTTCAGAATTTTTTCAAAGAAAAATCATAAATTTGATACTATTTATTAAAGAAAGAAATGTAACGGTATATCTTATTACCCTGTTATGTGTATAAAAGCGCTCTTGTATATATAACTATATAATTATATAACTTAAAATTTTCACTTTTATGAGGGAAGTTGTTAAAGTTTACAAGTAATTGCGATTGTAAATTAAAGAAACCTTCGCTATTGTAGTTGAACGTGTAGTGAGAACGGGCAACGCCAGATTCTTCATATAATTTGCTCTGAGTACCTTCTGTCTCACCAGGGTGGCCAAAAAAAAATGATTTCAAATTTCCCTGATAATTCCAGGTCTTCCAGTAAAGTTTTTCGTACTTTTCACTGATTATTTTTTATCTCATTGCCTTAGTTAGTTTTTAATAACTAATTATACAATTTAATATTCGTTAATCTTAACTTGAATAACACAAAAATAAGCTAATGACTAGTATAAACTAGATCAAATTAACTCTTAATATTTAATAGATAAAATTATTGAAGATTTCTAAATTAATCATCAATAACTTCAATTTCAGCTAAAAGTTTACCTCTTTTTGACGCCAAAATTTTTTTTCATTAGCTACACTTTTTTTTTTAATTTTCTGATTCATTTCATTTTGAATTTTAAATGAAATATAATATACTATATACGAAATAGTAATACCGCTATCAAATATCCTGATATTTATTGAAATTTCCTGATTCAACGTTGGACAACATTCCAAATGCATGTGACATCACAACCGTTAGTTGCTATCTCTTTTATACAGCAGATCGTAAAAAAGATATATTCTTGACAGAACTCTGACAAGTTTACAGGTTACCAACCTTACAGCTCATAAATCTCTGCTATATGTATTTATATATCAAAATATCAAATATTATTTACAACTATTTCAAGGAACAATCAAATTCCAATATTATGTCTGCCGTAACAGAGTTAAATAAAATAAAAACTTATTATTCTTGGACTTGACTTGATTATTTGACTACCAACAACTGCAAAACATTACCACAGCACTGACCTACTCAACAAATAACTGACGTTAAAATGCATTCACGTCACACAAATTTCTAGCGCTAAAACTTTTATTCAAACTTTTAATTGCTATATCTCCGTCAACATTTAGATATTTAATAAAATAGACACGCCAATACACATTTATTAACATCAATTTCAATCAACAAATGAAAAATCGACCATTAAAAAATGAGGACACAAGCCCATTGAACTTAAAAATATTCAATGATATTCTATGACATTATGTTATTAAATTTTTTTTTTCAATATTTATAAACAATACAGTAGACTTTATTTTTGGATGTTATTCTTCGGTCAATATTATGTTAATCCTATTTAACAAACTTCTTCAAACCAGTTTTACCTTCAATTTTATCATTTAAGTAAAACTAAAAATAAATTTGTTTAATCCTTTATTTTGTTTACTCCTGTATTCAGATATTTCAGTTAATCATAATTCATACTACAGGTACACAAACATGTAGTTAAAATGACTGTAATAAAATTATTCTATTAACTGCACACTAACGCAAAATAGAGTACCTGAAGAAACTAATGATAACTTTGGACTACTACTGTATGTACGTAACGCCGTAATGCACTTATGGTAGACCTCGTTTAACGGTCTAGAAGCAAGTGACCTCGTTTAACGGTCTAGAAGCAAGTGAGAGAAGTCGTATAACGAAACATTTATTTTCATACTGACCCATATAATATATGGTACAAATTGGTGCGACATAAACATGCGACATCCAACATTTATATATTTTCATTCATAAGTTGACATTATTCAGACATGAGTGTACTAAATGTGTTGTACTTTTAACGTACAGACTAGGTGAAAATGACAAATGTTTTAATGGACAAATGAAATATACCTGAACAGTAATCACGAGTTAGCAGAAATCTTATTAAATAAGTTTTATTACTTTTCTTTGGTAAATATTTTTTTTTCTAATGTTGGTTGAAGGAATTAGTTTGAAATATGAAAACTTCCGACGTATTAAGTTGCATGTCGCACTAGTGCGGGCGTGTTTTACAACTTTTTACAACAACTGTTGGATGTCGCATGTTTATGTCGCACCAGTCAGTACTATACATAAATTCCCAGTAAACATTTTGGAGTCACTTTGACATAATGACATTTGACATGAAATATAACTACAAATGGTAAAATCACTTCACCTTTCAGAATCGAAGCGATATCACTTTATAATTTATTACCTGATATACTATAGTATTGCATATATATAGTTAGAAAATAAACCATTAAACAGAGACAGCTATATTTTGTTTCTTTTTCTGTGATATTCTAGTGCTTTTAATATGGAATTTTATCTCTACTAAAATAAACATGCTCAAATGTGAAAGAGACAACAACTATATCTCTATTTAATTGTATGGTGTTGGAAAGAGAAAGAATAATTCTGAAGAAAAAATTCTGATAATTTATTAAAATAGAAATTGGGTTTATTGGTTTTATCTGGATCCCAAGTTTGAAATTTTGATATTGGTTGTTTTAGCGCCAAGTTCCACAAAAATATAGTCCACGAGTTCATATAGCGTAGTATTCAGAGAAAGGTGTTTTAACGTCTGTCATAGAAAAAGATTCAGAAACTTTATTTGAAAAGATGAAAAATAGGAGATGCATTGTCAACAATTTTACCCATAAGGCAACTTGTAGGCTTCTAGGAATAGAAAGAACTCTGGTTTCCACACATTTCATAATAATAAATCCTAACGACACTTATCACTCGATATATCTGCAACACGTGGAGTACACATGCACTATAAATATCAAGCAACTAATTTCTGTATTTAATTTGAAGCGATTTGTCAACATTTCTCGTACGTCTTCTTCATTGACCGCTGATTGGCTGAGTCATGTGGCTATGACCTAACACGTGAAGTCTTTCGTCTTACCGCATGATGCAGATATCATTGACAAACAATTTAAACCGCAACTTAACAAACATTCATCCAAATATCGGCGACGGTGTTCCGCTGGACTTGGAATTAGTCAACGTCTGCTGCAGAAATTGTCTGGTCTGGAGTTTTATCTACATACTCGTATCTTCCAAGTCTAAATATCAAAGATTGAACGGACTAAATCTAAATATCACTGGAATGGACTACTATTGTGATCGATGTACGAGTAATAGCAACGTGTAATAAACATGTAATACTTGAATGTTTTCCAAATTCTTAAAGCGTGAAATATATAAATAAATATTATGCAAATATAGCTATGCTTTAGTCAAAGTTGAACCGGACCTACTGTATATCAATTGAAATTAAAGTTATTTTAAATAAGAATTTAACTCGCGAAGATACGTTCTAAATTGTGTCCAATCATAAAACAACACAAAAATGGGAAAAATTTGAATTTAATGGAAAAAATGGAGAAGAGCAAGTATAACAAAAGATATAAAAGGATTTGGATCTGATTAAAAAAAGAGAAAAAAACACAAAAAACATAAGAAGGATTGTCAGATTCAGATTGGGAAACGAGCAGAAAGGACATTAGAGCACAATAAGTGTTCATGTGAGAAAAAGGTAGTAACCGAAAAGAATATTCGGCAGTTATTAAAGGAAGGCAGTGACAGGAAGAGGTGGATGGCGGAGATAGAGAAAAGGAACGAGGAAAGAGAAGGAACGGCAGAGTAGAAACAGGAGGGAGAGTATCAGGAGGAGCGCAGCAGTAGCAGTAGCAGTTTTGTTTTTATTTTTATAAGGATATTTTCTTTTTCGTTTGGAAGAAGTGAGAATGTTTAAATTTAATAAGGATCAAAATTGATTCAGCACAATGACATGTAAATAAATGAGTTAAGTCACAAGAATATAGTGGCAAAAACATTAAAAATAAAGGAATTTAACACGTTGGCATGCCTGAAATTTTTATTGGTGTGCCACACATAAAAGTAATAAATTTGTTTACATATATACTCTTTTTAGGAGTCATGTTATTAAAGTAGGTCAAAAAGTACATCAAAATATTCAAACAGGTAGAAAATCGAAAGATAAAATAAAGTAAACACAGCAAGTATATTTAAATTTCGATTTATTTTACGTAAATAATATGCATTTCTTTTATTTGTATACTATACATTTTTTAATATCTTTACTATTTAATGACTAAAAACAAATATTAAATATAATTCAGTAAAATACAGAAACGAACTAATAAATATGAAATGACTCGGCCAATAGTAAATTTAAATTTTAAGTGCACAGGTCATTTGTTTTTTTATATTTTATATAAATATAACACAATTTATATATATATATAAATATTGTACATATATTTAGGAAGATGTAACGAAAATTGATCGTAAAATTACTAAAACTGAGTAATATAATAGAAATTTTATCTCTCAAATAAAAATTCTTCTCAGTAAAGATATTGTATAGGGCATGTTTCACTAAGCGATCAAAACGATCACGGTCGCCAAGTTTGTACGGCAGAATGATCGTTTTGATCGGTGCGAACGCTTAGTGGAACGCGCCCTTAAAGTGTATTTAAAAATTTGGCAATATACCCAGTATTGCTATAATTGGTTTATTCCCGTCGCAAAGTTATGTCTCGTTATGATTTTAACTTGATAAATAACTCGAATTTTCATTTCAATTATTTTTTAAAAGAAAAATGAGATACACTTTTTTTATCTGGAGTAGTAATGAGACCTGTTCATTCCAGGTTATATATATATATATAATATCTATTATTATAATATACATATAATCTATCGTGAATGCAAATATTCGTTACATCCCTAGTATATAACTAATAAAGTATTATTTAAAAATACATATTCGTACATTAAATTAATTAATATCACATATTCGCTTTCCCTCTAATTTGGTTTTACATAATAACATCTGTATCTGTATTGAAATAGAGCGATTTTACAAGCGATCATTTTTTGTTTAAGGAATAACCTTATCAAATTATTTACAAGATGTGTCTAGCTGGTCCTGGGCGGCGAATTGTACACCACCGGCGGTGTATTGTAGATCGGGGGTGACCCCGGTGGGGAATGTGTGGGGCTGTGTTGCATTAAATGCTGGTGATATTGCATTAACTGCTGCTGATGTTGCATCAACTGCTGCGGATGCAAATAAGCCGCCGCCTGATTCAGTGCTTGTAGTCTGTGGTAGATCTCTGCGTAGTTTGGTTGCATGGTTTGATTTCTGAGGTCCACAGGATGAGTGACAGGGACAGGAACCAGCCTGTCGTTGTACTGAGGGATGGGTTGATTTGGATGTGTGGGCCTGGGGATGACAATATTAGGCATGTAAGGTAATCTGTACATGGTGGATAGTATTTGATGTGGGTAATTCAGTGGATTGTATGGAAAATTAGCGGGATTGATCTGAACGTTTCCATACCCAGGCTGGCCAGCGGCCAAGGTTCGTCTGTAGGCGTGTAATCTGGATCTACTTTGTGGTGTTGATCTTCTGCGAAGTTTGCCGGTATTGTGACCGATAAACACGTCCTCTGAAGAAGGATCCAACATCCAATAGTTGCCCTTCCCAGGATCATCATAATGCCGAGGAACCTTAACGAAACACTTATTTAAGCTTAAATTGTGTCGTATCGAATTCTGCCACCCCTGTTTGTTTTCGCGGTAGAATGAGAAATTCTTCATAATATATTCGTAGATACCATTTAAAGTTAATCGTTTTTCCGGACTTTCTCGAATGGCCATCATTATCAACGCGTTGTAACTGAAGGGTGGTTTCTCATTGGGTTTTTTATCATCGTCAGTTTTCTGGTCTGCATTTGTCGTTGTCGTCGTTGATTTTGAGCTGCTGTCTAGAGGTGTTGGTAGTCCAGTGATATCTATGTCCGACGAATCCGAATCGATTGAATCCTGATCGATGATGTCGTGATCGATATCGTGCTCTCCTTCAGAAGACATTGGCGTTGTGCTGCGGCTGTGTTCGGCACTGTTATTGGGGCCCTCAACATCATCCATAGCTTCGGGGCACAATCTACTGATGCTAAAGTCTGTGAGCACTTGTCCAGTTACTCCACTAACACCACTCACATTGTCTACAGAGTTCGATCTCTTCGTCATCTTACTATTTGACATTTATCACAGATTACTATAACTCGTTAACAACACTAACTTCAACAACTTCAATGTTTCACTTCTAACGTACACTCACTGTTGAACCGACAAAACATTAACGGAATGTTAACGGACAACGGAAAGCTCAACGTGTAAAGCGAGCGATCGCTGAATAACAACTGAACGACGCACCCTGAACAGCGCCTTTATAAAGCTTAAGCTCCGCCCATGGTAGAGCCAATAATAGGCTCTATGGCATATCCAATGTGTACACAACATTACTTAAGCTCTGTGAATTCCATCCAATAACAAACTGACTTTATTTAAGTAAGGGCGGTACTAAGAACCATTCGTTTAAATTCGTAAATTATATGTTCTCTTTCTAACAAATACACATCACCAAAAAGAAAGTGAGATAGCGTTATATTTAGAGGGTAGTTTTCGAAGTGTTTGTTTAAAAACAAGCAAGTATAGTTTTGTAAATGTTTGTTCATATTTTGTTACAAATAACATTGTTGGAAGTAAAATATTTTTAAAGGATTTTAAAAATATTTTGTGTTTTTTTGTTTTGTTTGTAGTTTGATGCTGGTTTGTATAAGGGATGTTTTATAAATTAGGGGTTTGTTAAATGTAAATCTGGGGGTTACGATTTTAGTTTTTGACAATGGATTATGCATTTATATGACATGGACATGTGCGATATGTATTATATATTCATAAATATTTGGATTCTATTTTCATATCAAATTTTTCACATTATATTTTTATTGTTATTTTTATTTGATGGATTAAAAATATTTAAATTATTTCTATCATTTTATTTGAACTATAATAGACGTCGATGAAGTACAAATACTTATATTAGTATTTTGTAATTATTTAAAAGGCATATCAGTTAATCTATTTATAAAAGGAAAATTTGATTAAATATTGAGGTTCAAGGTTTTCCTATATTAAAACATCAATATAAGACACTAATAAATGAAAGTTGTAATTTGGTCTGTGTATTATGGTATCCAATGCAAACATTTTTTAAAATTAGAAATTGAAAAATTAGAAAAGAGGGCCTTGAGGAAATATGGGGCCCGGTAGGAAACTTTGGAGAAAACTCAAGTTTTAGAGTACTTAAAAATGAAACATATCATTAAAAAAAAAATTCGAAATTCAAAAATTTTATTTTGTGGCACGGGGTGGTTTTTGCTGAGGGTAAAAATTGGGCTAGAAAGTTAAAGTTTTATATATAAAAGTTCTGAAATTTTAGAAAGTAAGTTCTAAGAGAGGGTAATAACGAATAAATTGAAAATATTTTATATTTTGTTAAAAATATATTTTTTTAGTTAGTTTATATGAAAAATTATTTATTATTGAACGAGTTAAATATTTTAATTTGAAAATAGAATTAAAATTCGAAATGAAAATACGAATTACTTTGTTGGATTCAAAGCAAACACACTAAAAAGACGTCGCTTTGCGACGGGGGTATCCTCTAGTATATAATATAATAATATTTAAATTACGTAATACTTCTGCAGTCTAATATCATTTGAATTTTGAATATTAGTTTAATTGTATTAATTGGCCATGTTCTAAAGAAGTTAAGAATCGATGCGTTGATGATCTTGCTGTGACGTTTTTCTCAATTGCATGTAAGAGAATTTGGACGGCTTTTACAGGAAACAGTACACTTGGTTTAATTTATTATATTTATTTTTCACAAGTTATATCTATTACATTGTTAAATTTGAGTGTTTGTTGATAACAGGAAAGGTTTGCAAAGAATAAAAGAATGTTAAATATTTGTAGGCAGTTTATCTAGTCCAAGATAAAGAAATGATTTTTGAATAGGATTAAAAGAAAAGGTTTTGGTTGGTGCGATGTCTACGGTCGATAACATAAAACACGATGAAAAAAGCATATTTTCGATAATGTTTTTTGATGACACACTTAATATATAATTATTTCTATAATTACTGCATGATAAAATAACATTTGAAGAAACCTTTCGAGAAATTTTCATAAATAAATATCAAGAAATGAGTCATTGACCAAAAATATTAAGAATAGGCAGCTTTTTTATAGTTAATTTTGTGCATTCGCGATTTTGCCATGTAGTCCTTGTCAATCAAACTGGCTGTTAGTATTCATTAAAATATTTTTTTTATAAATCTTATTTTCTAAATTTAGCTGGTTCACATACGTGCGACTTAAACATGCGACATCCAACATGCTTTCATATTTCGAACGAAAAAGATATTTACAAAAAAAAAAGTGAACAATTGTTTAACAAGGTGTCTGCTAACTCGTGATTAACTTTGTCGAACTATTTCAGTTGTTTAGAGTTTTTTTAAATAGAATAACTAATAAGGAATAGAATAAGGTTTTATTACTGTCGCACTAGTCTGTACGTTAAAAGTACAATACATTAAGTACACTCATGTCTCAATAATGTCAACTTATGAATGAAAATATATAAATGTTGGATGTCGCATGTTTAAGTCGCACCAATTTGTACCGTATATTACGAAATTTATATGGGTCAGTATGAAAATAAATGTTTCGTTATACGACTTCTCTCACTTGCTTCTAGACCGTTAAACGAGGTCTATCATAAGTGCATTACGGCGTTACGTATGTTGTGCTCACGCACATACAGGTTCGAAGTAGTCATTAGCTTCTTCAGGCACTTTACTTTGTGTTAGTTTGCAGTTAATAGAATAATTTTATTACAGTAATTTTAACTACATGTTTGTGTACCTGAGGAGGTATGCATTATGACAAAATAAAGGGTTAAACAAATTTATTTTTATTTTTATTTAAATGGTAAAATTGAAGGTCAAACTGGTGTAAAGAATTATCATAAATCATAATAATGGCCAAAAAATAACATCCAAAAATAAAGTCCACTATATTGTTTGTAAATATTGAAAAATAATTTTAATAACATTAAAAGTTAAGTCTAATTAAATGTACTTATTTGAAAAAACATATTATATACTGACGCGACGAAAATCTTTCCCTTTTTCCTCAGAATTTGAAACGATTTCAAAAACAAGGTCATAAAAATTGTTTCTATTTCCTTAGCAAGTACAAGTTTATGAAATCCTGGAGATACATATAGTTGTCAAACCGTTCCACTGTGAATGAAAGTGAAAATGAAAAAGTCGCCGAGAATTTTAGTTCATAGAAGATATAATACTCCGAGAGGTCGCTAAAAGCGATTTATTCTATGTCAAAGAATTTTACTCTAATTGATAGGCCCCTGATTATAAACAAGAGCATAGACAACAAAGATAGTAGACTTATACAAAAACATACCAATGATCCTAAAAATTAGGTAACATGTTGAGTTTACTGAACAACCATTTAGAACACAAAAGAATCAAGACACAATTCATCAGAATAATTAAAGCAATAGAATAGATGTAATATAGGATAGATGATCTTAGTAATTGGAATTTCGAAAAAATTTAATCAAAAGAGAAAACAACAAATTATAAACAGTAAATTTTCAGTTTGATTCCAGTAGGCTCATACGCAGTAAAGTCTTCAATATTTTTTTGGAGGGGGTCCCAAAAATACATCTTCACGTTTTGGAAATGTGTTTGCAATTACATATTGACGAATTTAGGTTGGGGGATGACTGGCCATAGGCGCAGTAGAAATTTTGTCCTCTCCTCTACTCCCTCTAAAAAATTACAGAAAGTTTAGTGAGTAGTAGAGTTTCAATAAATTACAGCTCTGTCTTAATGGTTTTTTTAAACCTAACGTGTCAGAACATTTGATTTTACCGTTATTCAAGACAACCCTTCTTTTACTGCCTTATTTAGCCTTAATTATATTTACAAAGGAAACATTTGCAATTATGAAAATATTTTACAGCTACTGTGCAAAATGTTTATGACATTGTGGTATTGTGGTTTCTGAGTTATTCAAATATTTGGAATCCGCATATTTGCATTACCTATGCAAAATTAGTAACAGGCGGGAAATTGAATAGTAAATCTTCGTGAATCACCGTGGTAGGTTAATGGGTTTTTATAAAAGGATTACATACTACTATATACTTTTACACTCTTATAATAAAACTAAATATTTTTTGAATTATCTATGCAGAAAAAAGGTTTTTAAATTTAATATTCTTGTAAATAGAATTTACCTTTCAGTTAACAATTCTGAGTTTTATTATATTATGGAACACCAATATTCAATATTATCAATATTATTTAGTGAATTTTACAACCTACGTCCATTACAATTCTGCGAACAATATATCATAACGTCTCTGCAGCAGGGCCGCATTTAGAGGTGTTGAGGCCCTATGGCAACGAAAAAGTGGAAGCCGCTAATTATTTTCCGAATAAAAGGAACAATTGTTTTTGCGTCAAGTCTTTCAAAAATGTACTGGTTTGATCTCTATTGTAGAGGCCCCGGAGCAGTAGCCTCGCCTGCCCTCCCTTAAATCCGATAATGATTTGACTAAATTTGCATTGGCATAGTTCATAGTGCCGAATAGTTCGTTCATTGGTGTTGACTGTTGTTTTTATTCGAATAGGTAAACAAACTTCTCGTTAAAATAATTTCCCAGTCATTTGGTTCATTTCTCTATTCTTTCAATAATTTTACATGAGAATAGTCCCTTCCCAGTAAACATTTTGGAGTAAATTCTACTTAATTTTTATTACATATCATGAATTTTTTGTCTGGAACGTGTTCGTTTTCTATTCAGTCGTTCAAAGGAAAGGTCCTTTTTATGAGCTACAGACATTGCAACGACGGTTCACTGCTGAATTAAAAGCGGAGTAGGTTTATGATTTATGACCGGATAATAAAAATATACCCATGTGGGAAAGAAACAGAAATACTTAATGAATGATGTTGGAAAAAGAAAGAATATTATTATGAAAAACTAACACAAAATCTGTGACAGGTAGAGAACTTGTAAAGCGTTAGAATAGAATTGTACGAGTGACTCGAACTTCACCAAATAGGACACTTCACCAAATTGTTTACTGGGTTTTCTTTAGCAACTACTGGCGCCTCCACTTTGTTCTTGGTCTTCACAAATTTTTCACACACTACTTTCAACATCACTACTTTCTCCATGGGAAAAGCTTATTTGGCAGTCAATAGTGGCAGACAACGAGTAGTTGACAAGAAATCGTTATGATTTATCTGAGCATGTAAACCTCCCTTAACTTTTTAAATCTACGATATAATACCTAGGTAAACATTTTGGAACCACTGGAATAATATTGAAGATGACCCGGGGCTGGTTCTTCTACGCGATCCAATACATTTTGGAGTCACATCATATTGGAGATGCGTATGATTTATTTGTCATGAAAGGATTCATTTATAGTTCAGTTTCTCACAGTCGTTCATATGAAATGTCTATTTTATCAGCTACAAATCGCGAAACTACTCAATCTGTCGGAATACAAATGAAGATAAAATTGATGCGTACTATAATTGAAGTGCAATAGTGATAGAAACGTCACAAAAAGGGACACTCCACCAAATTGTTTACTAGGAATGTACATTCCCAGTAAACATTTTGGAGTAAATTCTACTTAATTTCTATTACATATCATGAATTTTTTGTCTGGAACGTGTTCGTTTCCTATTCAGTCGTTCAAAGGAAATGTCCTTTTTATGAGCTACAGACATTGCAACGACGGTTCACTGCTGAATTAAAAGCGGAGTAGGTTTATGATTTATGACCGGATAATAAAAATATACCCATGTGGGAAAGAAACAGAAATACTTAATGAATGATGTTGGAAAAAGAAAGAATATTATTATGAAAAACTAACACAAAATCTGTGACAGGTAGAGAACTTGTAAAGCGTTAGAATATAATTGTACGAGTGACTCGAACTTCACCAAATAGGACACTTCACCAAATTGTTTACTGGGTTATGGCTGTGAATATTTCTACTAATTGCCATCATCATATATTATAATGTACCAGGTGTATGTTTATGATCTTATCCTCTTATCCAATATAATAAATTTTCAACTGTATGTTTACCAGTAATAATTTAATTGATTTCTTTTTTAAGAAGAATCGTCATCCCTAGTCCAAGGACCCTACAATATTTGAAGACCAACATCCAGGAAGAAATTGCCAACATAACGCCTGCTATACAGGCACGAGTCATGACAAACGCCAGAAACGGTTTACTCAATGTATAAAGACGCCAGTGAATGAGTGACGTCACCTCCCTGATTTGATCTTCAAAACTAACTAGAACAAAACTTTCTGCATGTGCCTACATTATAAAATACAAATCAAAAATTTGTGATTCATAAAATGAGTTTTATTATGTTTTGAAAAAAGAAAGTTATGTTGCCGCACTCTGTACTTTAAAAATGTGTTTATCTTGCAAAAAATGAAGAAATACGACAAGCGAGTAGATTTTGTATGTTGGCTAAAACTTCACCTAGAAAGTCATTTAGTGAAATGATTTACAGTGTGTGAATAAAGGATAGCTAACTTTTTATATTTAATTCAACCAAGCAGCTCTTGAAAGATATCTCTATCTTGCATTAGTGACTTGGTAAACTAAAAACGTTGTCCTATTCCTAAAACTCATCACAATGAATTCTAATCCATCTAAATTGGCAATCAACACCCGTACTCTGACAAAGAAATAAGATTATGGAGACATAACCTAAAAAGTAAAAACTAACCTAAAAATCAACAATAAGTCACAGATTAAGACATCGTAATCTACTTTTCTGTAGCACTGAGCGTGCCAAATTGTAACATTTTACTTACATTAACTAAAAACTACTAGTCCCTGTAATGGTTTCATATGTAAAATAACTTTTAGTTTGATTTAGAAGCTTTGTATTGGCGGTACTTTTTTGACTTTTGACAATATAATAGAAAAAAGGTGAAAAGTTATTTTTATGTATATATTTTATTATTGTATTGGTCAGGTAGTTTTTGTTATTATTTTTTCTGATCTATTGTATTTAGCTGTTTCTTTTATAAGTACGTTTTTTTGTGTCATTTGTCGGCTGTTTTTTATCTTAAGTTTTGACAGTTTAGTTTCAAATATTTCTTTTTTAATAATTTCCATTTTGAAAATCACGCATGAAAGATTTATATTTATTAAAATGTTGGTATAATTGATTTAGTGCTGTAATCTGTAAAGCTTCAGGTGGACTACCATGGCTTACACCTTAGTTATTATCGCTTTAAGACACCTGTAAGACCGTGTTCACATACGCGCGTTCAAATGGGCGAATCATCCGTCTACACGTGTTTTTAAAATATGGCAAATATTCCACGCCCGAACATTTGCCTGAAATTTTAATTTCTAATCCAATTACAACAAATTATAAAATTCATGAATTCGACACCCGTAATAGATGTTAGTCGGGCGTAGTCTGTTCCAGGGTGAGGGAGCCTAAGTACCATTTTCGTATTCGGTAGCGTAAGTGTGGTAATGCTGCTTCACGCACACTGCAAGCGTATTTAAGCGAATTTTGGACAGACGTATACGCGCTACTACGCTTTATCTATCCGAACCCTGAGGCGGCTGTTTGCATTTACAAAGGTTCGGATATGTTAACGTTGTGGTGGTGGTAACGCTTGGATAAAATTCGCTGTTATACGATTCTAATGTGAGAGGTAGGTACCGCCAGTATTCGGACGGCTTTGTAGTTTGCAGTGTGAGAGTCTGATTACATTTACTGGGTTCGGATAGGTAAAGCGTAGTGCCGCGTATACGCCCAGCCGAAACTCGTCGAATTACGGTGCCATACTGAGACAGGCCTTATCTGTCCGAACCCTGTAAATGTACATCACACCAGTGCAATTCATGACGCATGATGTCAAAAAAAATTTACAAAATATGGCCCTAAGTTTTATGTTTTAACTAAAACAATGAGTTAAGCTTCATTCCCACTCACTGTTTTAATATTTAATTTACTGTTTTTATTTAATATTGTAATCTAGATTTCAGGTTTTCGTTTAAGCACTCCTTTTTACATTTGTGTTTTAATTTAAGTATATATTAGTTAAATTAGTTGGTGCGTATGTATCGTTAGCGATATACATTTTGACATTTTTTTATTAATACTTTACGGGCTTCTTAGGACCACGTTCCTTTTTTCGCCATTCTTAATTTATTTTATTTACATTTTACCTATTTACATTTCTTCGACAAAATTGTATGTGAAATAATTAAAATTACTATTTTTAATAACAATTAGCAATAGAAATTGTTTTTCTTCTATATTATTCAAAAACTGACATTAAACTTCATTTAAAAGTAAATCCTACTGCATTTTGACAGATTGTCACATTTTGGAGGTAATTATATAATATAGTTTTTCTTAATTTAACATTTTTAATTTAAAACATTGGACCTTGTAAGGTTCTAAAAAAGCTAAGAAAACTTAAAAAATAATTTAAATTAAAAATGGTACTGTGAATGATTACGCGTATTGCCATATGCTAAACAATTTAAACTAAATACAAAATTAAATTAAAGCAGTAAGTGGGAATGCTACTTAAGTATGATATATCAGCGTGCTCTTAATATGTCATGTCAGTGTTTTACTAAAAGTAAGATCAAGTCTAAGTTATCTAACTTTGCTAAACATAGTCATTTGCGGTCTGGGGGTGGTCCCTGTCACGGTTAATGCGGCCCTACTTCTACCAACGCCGGTGTTCTGCACCTTCAGTTGGTCATCTACTGTTTGTATTTTATTTAATTAAATCAATATCCATATTTTGTTGTCGTGCAGATTAAAATCTTTAAAGTATTTAAAAACCTTTTGACTTTTTCTATTTTTGTTGTAAATTATATTTTGCTGATGTTCTTTTCAATTCAAGTAAGATTTAGTATGGACCAAGGACCATTCTCTTAGTAGGTCTGTTGTAAGCGGCTTAGTTCTTTAGTCAGCTAGCCGCTTAGCTCACTTGTCCACAGTCTTTATTTCACTCAGTTAGTTGTGGACAACAAATAATAAATATTATTAATATATTTCAACAGTTCATAACAGATTGATAGAGGAGAAGGGAAACGATTGGCATTGAGCGTCAGCAAGCTTATTTTCTCCAAATATAAACGGAGTCAGAGTTGAAAGTTTCCTTACCGACTCCGCAGCTCCGACTGAATTTAACTAAAAAAATTTAACAAACAGAACTAGTAATTTTTATCATTTTATATTTTTACCATCGCAAACGACGTCTTTTTAGTGTGTATGATTTGAATTCAACAAAATAATTCGTAATTTTATTTCAAATTATAATTTCACTTTTAAATTGAAATATTTAACTCGTTCTATATAAATTTTACATAATAAAAACAATTCATTTTTCAAATAAACTGACTAAAAAAATAAATTTTTTTCAATAAAATATAAAATATTTTCAATTTATTCGTTATTTGACCAAATTTTTATTTTTTTTTTCGATTTGTAAATTAGGTACCAAAGTTATATACAAAATTTCAACTTTTTAGCACAATTTTAACTCTCGGAAAAAACTGCCACCGTAAAATTTTTGTATATATATTTTATTATTAAGTAATCTAAAATTTGAGTTTTCTCCAAAGTGTCCTACCGGGCTCTCTAATTTTCTCAACTTTTCCAATTTTTCAATTTCTTATTTTCAAAAAGTGTTAGTATTGAACACCATAATACACAAACCAAATTTCAATTTTCTATCTTTTACTAATTTGTACATAGGAAGGCCGGGAAATTATATAAAAAAAAATCTTTTACTAAATAAAAGTTACAGAGCAAAAAGTAAGAAAAATTGTTTTAGTTTTTACAAAATTACGGGTTTTACGAGCCGTACACGTGGGACATTATAATATTTTTATATTTTTATGTGTCAACGTTCTCCAGTATCTCCTATTCTACTACAATGTCTTAAAAAGGTTCTTATAGAGTTATAGGTAAAGATTTGTTGTCGGCATTTTTTAAAGAACGACAGTCATTTATTTTCAGTCATTGTTGGTTTGTTATTGTTATTATTTGTCTGTTATTTCTATATTTTAATATGTTCCTCAAGAAAGACATCATGTTAATAATCGTTTCATCTCTTTCACACCGATTACAATTTTTAGAATTAAGATTTTAATTTTGACAGCTTTTTATTTTTTGAGGTTAAGATTTTCATATTAGGATTTATATATTATTTTTTTTTCTTTTTCTTTTTCTTTATAAAGAACCTTTATTATAAATAAAAATATTTTTTTTAGTTGTAGTTTAGACATTTGAATTTCTTGAAATAAATAAATTCGTCATGCAGATTTAGAGAAATATGTTTGTGGCATAGGCGTACAACATTTTGAGAGGGGGGTTTCGCTTGTTGAAAATAGAAACTTTCACTCCTAATAAAGTGAGCTAAGCCATACTGAAAAAGTCGCAAGAAAACGGTTGCAAATTCGGACGTAAATCGATGGCTTGGTTGAGCGGCTTCTACTCTCAAAAGAAGTAGACTTCTGAGCTTTGCATGTGTGTGTTTCACAATACATACCGATACGACAATACGTTAAGGTAAACTTGTGTACTGTAGGGTGTATTGAAGTTGTTTTAAACTAACATAATTTATCAGGAGAGCAAAGTTTTACTTAAATTTTTATCAATACACACTCTTTTTTCACTCTCTTTCAGTGTATTCGTTTGTATACCTTTCGTCCAAATTTCTAAATTACGAGATACTTTTTACCCAAATTTATTATTTCCTGGGTAGGTATACCAAACAGGTATTATTAGATATCCCACTATATACTCATTCGTACGCCTATGGTTTATATATTTACATGACGTTGTTTTGTTACTGACAAAAGTTGTTTCTTATATAATAAATATTATGATTTGACTTTTACAACATTTTGATTTCTTCGGTTCAGTATCCGTAACTGAAGATTCGGTTTTTTATATCAAAAGATAGGAAATTATCATTCTTGAATCAATTTTATTGCTTTATTAAATTTTATATTAAAATATTAATTGAGACATTATACGTACATTCATATAGACAGACGGAGATAGAAATAAAATGACGGTATAGTGTCATCTATAGGCATTCTGGAATGCGCTGGAAAGTTCCGCATCACTATTTAAATGCGCCGCAATAACCGATATTCGAGAAAGACTCATTTCCACGCGATAAACTAGCTGCGCAACGCTTTTAGTTTTCTACTGGTTCATTGTCAAAGATAAATTTTTGAGATGGGTCAGAGCAAAGACGTAGGGGTTGTTTTTGCATTCTGCTTGATGAAAGGCTGCCTTGTGCCGTGCTGGACTATCAAAGTTCTGTTTCTGTGTGATGTATGATTATTACCCAACCCTCTGACAAGGGATGCAGCGACCTCTAAGAGAGAGAGAAAGAGACCTCTGAACCTCAAAACTACAGGAAACATTCAAAACACTGGATGACTCTATTTATTAAATATTGTAGATTATGTACAATCTGGAATTAAATTTAAATTCGAAAAGTCTTTTGTTTTCTAAAAAATAATTCCAATATATGCAAATTATTAAATTTTGACTATACATTGTTATGTGTGAATGTATATTTATAGGTTTTACATTCTTCCACATAATCCTTAATTACATTTCATGAATTCTAATTAAAATTAAAACTAATTATATCTCTTCCTTTTCTTCTCGTGTCACTTTCTCTGTTCTTTACTCCTCTACTTCACCATTCCAATCTTTCTCCCCTTCTATTCTCGCTGTATGTCCGCCATTCATCTTCTTCCTTCTGTTGCTCCTCTCATCAGCTTCACAATCCTCTTTTCTTTGATAAACTAAACATTGTATTTGTCTTCATATCTGCTGTGCCATTAATCTCCTTCCTTCCTTGTATCTTCTCAACAGTTATTTCCTTATGCACTTACTTCCTTTCCGCATCCCTTTCCCCACTGCTCTTCTCCATTTCTTCTTCTCTGTATTTCTTACGAGCCACCTCTTCCCTTCGTTGCATCCTCTCATTACCTCCCCTATTTTCTTTTCACTCTTTATTTAGCACTCGCATGTGCAAAATAAAGTGACCTAAAGTTTCTATTTCTTTTCTGCACATCCTCCTCTCTATTTTTGCAATACTTGCTACCATTATCTCTATTTCCCATTCTAAATCTTGCAATTCTCCTTACATTTCTTGTCTACTTTCCTCCTTTATATTCTGGTACCACCTTCTCCCATATATAACATTGTTATGTTAGATATTCGTAAAAATTAGCATTTTTTTTTTAAATATTTTATATTTTCTAGTTTGTTGATACTTGTCATGTATAGAAGGAGATAGTTCCTTGTAGCTCACTTCATTCTTTATTTAAAGTCAGAACTATTCATTTCTAAGAAGAGACGGTTTAGAAATGAGTCCCGCAAAATTATATCAACTATAATCAGAATCAAAAGTAATCATTGCAAAACTTCAGCTCACCTGTACAAAATTAATATTAAATCTGACGATAGATGTCAATGTGGTGAAGAAGGAACTTTGGATCATATTATATTTGAATGCATACATTATAGTTTACAAAGATCAAAATTGAATAGTGATATATTAGATGTGATTAAAACTTTTCCTGTTAATACTAAATTTTTGTTAAGTGATTCAAAATTAATTAGTGAATTATTGAAATATTTAGAAATTTGTAAAATTGAATTATAAATTATAAAAGATGTATAAAAAATGTTTGATGGTGGCTATGACGAAAGAGAGTCAAGGCAAATAAGTAAATAAATATAAAAAAAAAATATTTCTAAGCAATGTTAATTCTAAATTCAGCATTATATTTTTGGAATATCAAGTTAACTAGTATCTGCGAATGTAAATAAATTAGATATTAAATATAAAACATAGAAAATAGGCACATATTAACTTGCAAATATTAAATAAAACTTTTACACGGGACTGTCCTTGTTCGGTATTGCACTACAATACTAATATAATAATCAGCTGTAACAGAGACCCCCCGGAGTGTCAGCAACAGCAATTGTATAAAAAACATCACTTAAGTCTATAGCTGGGCTCCAAAAAGACATTTCCAAACATCTCAATCTGCACACGGTTGCATTATGGGTCTATACAGTTACCGGAATGCATTATGGGTATGGGTATGGTTAGAATCTGTATTTCACGGCGTATTACTAAAAATATGTGCATAGAATAGATTACAAAAGCGTATGTCATAATGGACCGATTATTTATAAAGCTGCCTTGTTTGTTTCGGTAAATTGGACACTTGGGAACGGTATTTTTTTACTATTTGTTAGGTTAGACATATTTGTTTCCGGAGAAGTCAATAGCTTTTCTTTATTACTGATAGAGATATACCGAAAATTGTTGAATTTTGTTTAAAATTAATTTTATGAGTGCTATTGCACACTGGAGACACTATAATATAACACTATACGACACAATAACTCGTAGGAATAAGTCAGCAGTTACAAAATAGGCCCTGAAATCTTGCGATTTTTGTGTTGTTTCTTGGAGCTTTTTCTCCTAAGTTCTCCGATACCACTTTCTCCTGAATCCTTTTTCCGAATCTTTCATTGTATTTACTGTTATAGTCAAAATCACGATAGTTCAGCGGCGACTTTTACTTAAAAAAGGTTATAAGAGCGGTAGAAATCTATAATACGATAATGAATTTTATCTTATTCGTTTCTATATACATTATAGAAAAATAAATTAGTCAGTGCTTTTTAGTTATATCGGCAGTTTATATTCCACAACTTGTTTTAAGTATGAGTCGCCGCCGAACTCTCGTTATTTGAACTATATCAATTTTTTCCTGTATCCATCTGTCTCTGCTTCTTAGCTGTTCTTCCACCTTCCTTTCTCCTTCTCGCTGTCTCTTCAGTCACCACTTCATTCCATTCAAAGACCTCCTTTCCTCTTTTCATACCTCCTCTTCTTACTTCCATCCGGCACCGTCCGTCATTTTACCGGTATTTATTCTTAAAATAAATAATCGAAGTAACGTAGACTTTTAGTTACCTAATAATTGCTTAAATCAAGCAACACGCGCCGGTAGCAACAAATTGGGGTATGGGTACTTACATTTTGCAAAATGACATTTATACTTGTGTTCTTATCTTAGTAGTTATAATTGCAACAAACAATGTTTTAGAAGATTTAGGAGATTAGGACCCACCAGGTTGTGTGCGTCGACTGCACTTACCCGTTTAAATTGATCCGCCAGCTTAAAGAATTATGTAAATTTGAATTCTATACCCCAAATTTAATCCTTTAATATTTCTGTATTTGTTTTGAATATGTATTACTAGAAATATTTGTAATCATTGAAAGCAAAGTTTAGAATTCTCTTAAGTATAATTGCGCTGTTAAATATTTGGACGGCTTTAGGGCTTCTATTGTACTTTTAAAAGTAGCTATTGTATACATAATATACCTGCCTGTATATATATATACATAATTTAGAAAAACTCTATTAGTAGCAAACCAATTTTGTGATATATATACACAGTAAACAATTTGGTAAAGTGTCCTATTTTGTAACGTTTCTGCACTTCAATTATAGTTCGCATCAACTTTATCTTCATTTGTATTCCGACAGGTGGAGTGGTTTCGCCATTTATGTGATGAAACAGAAATTTCGTATGAAGGACTGCAAGAACTGTAAATGAACTTTTTTATAACAAAAAGTTCATACGCATTTTCAATATGATGGCAAATAGACCAGGCAACATTTTTGATTATTTTTTTTTTATAAGCAATAAACTTTTTTGAATTATTTTTGTATGTTATTTAACTTAATACTTATTTTTTACGATATTTTATTCCTTAATCTTAAATGGCTTCACAGCCATTGATATACGATTTTTTGTACTAATTTTTACATGGAGGATAAAAAAAATTCGACAAATTTTCATCTAGCAACATTCATATTATTGTTATACAGTGTGTCCCAGAAATCGCCGTCAAGCCGAAAAATATTTAAAAACATTTAAGTTAAATATTTTTAAAATTATTGACATTTAAAAAAAATCGAGAAAATCTGCACCCTGTGACAGTCTTTTACTCCTGTTGCTAAAAATTTTAACTTTTTTTTAAAAAAAAGTTTTTGTTATGTGATCATGAATAATGTTTCTGTAAACTCTTGCCTAAAATCTAAAGCCAACTGCTCCAGCTTGGAAGATATTAATACTGTTTGTCCAACCAAATATTCAAGATTAATTCTTCGCCCAACTTTGAGTGACTGTACTGAAAAAAAAAATACTATGCGAGTTCGGCAAGTAATATTAAAAGATGGCGCATTTAAAAAGGATTCCAAAATGTTATGACACTTGCTAGAATATTTCTAAAATTTTAGACAATTCCTTCTTTTACAAAGTGTAAAAGACTACCTACATGCCTACACCATAAAGTGGTAGCAAAATGTTTACTGAGGATGGTAAACTTAAATTTAAATATTTCATTGTTTGCTAAATTTTAGCTATTTTTATGGCTTTATTGAACAAACATTATTCGAGGTACAGGTAGCCAGTCCTTAACTTACAAACATTCGGATTTACAGTGTAAGCAAATTCAGGAAGACGCAGGTGTTCAATATCACTGAAAGGATTGTACTAATGCTATAAATTCATAAAACGGTGAAGCAGTACAGATGTGTTATGTCACCAACAACGGTAATGAATTATTGATAAGTTCATAATTTTTGCTGTTAAATGTGCTAGTAATGAATAATATTAAGTCATCTTATAATAATGAAGTATTAGTTATCATTAGTTCAAAAATAGTAAACTTTATGAATAATATTATGATTTTTTAAACTTAGCAAAGTAACGTTAAAATGTTTATTGGGTACTTAGTTTGCCTTCAAAATAAAAGGAAGGTTTTATTTGTCATAAATAGCAAAACTCATAAGTCATTTGTCTGATGTGGGCTTAACATTCTAACTTAACGTTTGTTTTTCATTTTGGCGGTGATTAATAACGGCCCCGTTTCAAAAAACAACACTCACTAAAATTTGACCGTTTTAAATGAATGTTTAGAACTTTACAAACAAATATTTTTTTACAAAATTCGTCAAAGCATAGGCGTGCAAAGCGAAGGGAGTTAATTCGCCACTGTCCTCATTTTTCTTCCAACAGAACTTAATATGATACTTTACTCACGTAACACATTTTATTTACAAAATACTACGAAAAATAAGTCAAAAAGATTACCGACACTTGTCGGCTTTTTGAAAAAGTATTCCCAAATCGACAAGTGCGTTTAAAGGAAAGATTTCATCAAGAATTGAGTTGAAATATCAAATAACAACAGGCACACAATCCTGATACTTCATTTCACGTTCGGATATGTTTCATCCCTTAGCTTTTCATCCCTTGCAGTAACAAATCTGTCTCCGCCCCCTGCAAGCAATGTCATCTGTCAACACTAAATAACAAAACAATAATACTTTTAATTGTTTTTGCTATTTTTTTATTTTTCTAGTGTTGGTAGTTTCAGGAACTTGTAAATTTATATTTTGGTCATTATTCATGGACTGCCCATTTTTTTCTTTTTTTATGTTAAAATTTTGCGGTACAACTTTGATGTTTTAAAATATTAACATAATATTTAGAAAGAATAATAGAATCCATAATGTTCTTAGGGTCTTATATTTTTTTTCTGAAATATTTTCAGTTTCTTTGTTTTCAATCTGTTGTTGTACTTGCTTTCCTGATTTTTGCAAATAATCCTAAAAACATTTTATATTGTAAGGCTGGACACACAGTAACAACAAGACGGAGTTTAAACGCAGAAATATTGAGATAACAACTATATAAAAAGGTGTTTATCTAGCAAAAATATAATTTAAAATTTTATTAAAACATATTACTCCATTTTTTCTAAAACAACAGAAAATTGAAAAACTCATCACTTTTGGTGGACATTCGTAAACAGAAACATCGCCAGAAATTGTTCGAATGGTGATATACTGCAATTTCAAACAAAAATAATTAAAAGTGTCCAAATTACAGCATTTTTAATTGGTATCACTTCGAAAATTCAATGCGTTCGATGGAGTCTGCTATACGCTTATCTTAAGGGAATTCCGATTATCATAAGGAACATAATGCACATGTCATCGACTCAATAATGGTCGTTACTTAAAAAGCTCGTTTTATTGTTACCAATTGCTGACTTGTTGTTTGGGCAAACACAATTGAAAACATATTTTGCAATTCAAATTTAAAGATTTTTTTTTTTTTTTGATACCTATTTTGATTTTCGTTTTGTCATACCGTTTTTTTACCTTATTGTTGACGTGTCAGATTTTAAAATGGATTAAAGAAAAGTCAGTGTCAGTCTTTAAACTAACTACACGCTCGCACCTCGCGATTATCAATAATTCTTCTAGTAGACTAGATTCTCTCTTTAACAAATAACACAAAATTGACGGGTCAAAATATTAACAATGCGTTCTGATTGGACAATATACAAATCTCTTTGTACAAAATTTATAATTTCATTTTTTATAAATATTTTGCAAATATGTGGCATTTCTATACATTTATGATTGATGTTTTTTTGAACATTTATTCTAATTTGTTTTTTCTTATTGAAATTGATTTTCAAAATTTAAATCTCATTGTTATGGTGTTAAACAAATTTTAATAATAAAATCAGTTTAAATAACAATTGCAGAAAATTGACTTAGAAAGATGACTCGACAATGCGAAACCCATTGCAGAAATTCCACAACTGATGTAACCGTTGTTAAGGATCGTGTTAAACCAACGGAAATTTGAATAACCACACTGTAGCATAAATTGGTCGAGAAAATGCTTTAGACGCATCTTTCTTAGGCTAAGGCAGCACCACGTAAATCCAGTTGAAATTTGGTGAAATAGGGTAATATTTCTAGACTAGACACCTTTTAAAAACAGTGTCACCGACAATACCTCCACGCATTTCCATTATCGAGATTCTATTGAAAACGGTATTTGCAGACAATAAAATCATCCGCCGATTTTTGGTTTAATGGATCCCTCAGCGTCGACAAAGTACGAACTACTATTAATGTCCTTTGTTGCATCCCCTCATTAGTTTCTCTATTTTTACACTCTTTATTTTGTAATCGGTCTAAATGTGCTTCAATGTTTCTATTTCTTTTTTCCACATGAAATTTCCGCATCATTGTTTTTCACAGTGCAATTTTATCCTATGCATTTTTCGAGCTATTTTTTTACAGTGCATACTTTATTCGTTCTTGTTTTGGTATGTTTCAATTTGGTTTAGAATTATGAATTTATAATATCTAAAGTGTAATGTTGAAATGTATGTTGTCTTGCACATAAGTGGTACTTCGTAGTTTGTCATCATATACCACACAGCATGCCACCATATTCCAGACAGGCCCGACTCTGAAGTGGATCATATTACAAATTATATTAAAAAAGTGCAAATATGGCTATAAAATGTAATAAACATATTTATGACTTCATTGGTTTCAAATATCAGTGAAAGAGCTTGCATGTCCTTTTCGTCTTGATTGGTTCCTGAGGGATTCATCGATGCCAAGGATTGAGCCATTTACTGATGCCTAATCATGTACCGATGACTCTTGTTGCATATTTATGTTTTATAAAAACTTATTCCCCTTCACCACCTCATCACTACTACATCATAACTAGTGATGTCAAGAATAAATCGATAAACCAAAAACATACCATCTATGTTATTAACTTATAAAAAGAAGTAATAGGTTAAGTAATAAAACTCAGGTCAACCCTTTGACGGAGAGAATATTTTATTTATTTAATATTTTTATGAATTTTTAAGAATCATGTTAATATAATGAAAATACCCATAATGTGAAAATGTGCCATAAAGTTTTAAGAATATTTTATTTATCTATTGTTACATAATTGGTTAAAGGAAGTCGTTCGAAATATCAAAGGTTCCGACGTATTAAATTGTATGTCGTATTAGTGTGGATGTGTTGTAAAACTTATTACAAAAATCGCACGTATCTGTACAAGGCATTATAATGCAACGCAAAATTTTAGCATGAATTTGGATCATAAAAGTATAAAAATTTAAAAATAAACAAAAATACAATAAAGCCTGTCTCAATACGGTACCGTAATTCAACGAATTTCGGCTTGAGTTATACGCGGTACGCTTTACCTACCCGAACCCTGTAAATGTAATGAACCCTCGCACACTGCAAGCAACAAAGCCGTCCGAATACGACGGTACCTACCTAACCAAGCGATACCACCACCACAACGCTAACCTATCCGATCCTTTGTAAATGCAAACAGCCGCTTCAGACTGATGGGGATGCCTAGAAACGCTTGTTGTATCGCTTCAATCCGCTTCGTTTGGGATCTATCGGAGACAGCGCTTTGGGAACGAGTATATTCAACATGCTTCAAGTTATACAAACCACCAAAGAAATACGATAGAACTAAATTAAAATTCACATCAACCATAAAATTTCACATTCCGAAAATATTTATATTATTTTTGTAATTTTCAATTTCTTGGAAAAATTTGAATTTCGTATGTTGATGAAGGATCGCTTTTTAATGGCAAAAAAACCAACTTCGAATAACACTTGTCAAGCTATTGTTTGACTTAAATGGTATTTTTTCCCATTAAAAAGCAATATTTTATCAACACACAAAATTCAGATTATTTCATTGTTTTCAAAATTACAAAAGTTGCGCTTGTCACTATTGTCTATAGAGGCAGAAAATTTAGAAAAACTGAAATCGTCTTCAGCTATGAATGATTTAATAAATAAGTTCGCCGAACAATAGGAAAGAAAAGTATATATTTGATTTGAATTGTTCGGCTAGCTTAGTTCTTAAGAGTATTAATTGTAAGTAATAACTTATAACCAATAGATGATTATTCTAATTCAAAACGAGCGTTTTTGTTCCTTTTGTGTAAAATTATTTTACCCATCATTTGGGCACCCAATAAATTTTGATACAGGATGATTTTTCTAACTGTTCCTCACATCGAAGTTTTCCATTCCATGATAAAACGATCGCTGCACACCACTCAATTATTATTTGTAATGCATCTGATATAACATAACCCCTATTTTTTTAATAAAACGTAAATAATTGGTACATGATACCACATGTTCGCGTCGGGTCATGTCGCGTCGTTCCGTTCGTTTCGTTCCGTTCCATCTTGCTAGAAAAATATTTCAATGTGACTTTTAAATTTATGGTCAATTAAAAACTAAAACCTAAACTGATGCGTAGACGCATTTTGTTAATTAATAACGAAATTAAATGTAGTCGAATTACAAGATGGTTTTACGATTAAAAATAAAGACTAATAAGGTGCGAGCATTCATGGGTAATGGGTAATGGGAACGATACCATTAATTACCTTATTAAATAAAATGATTAATGCCACGTTTGTTTTACTGTCAATTTTATGTGCTGTTTCTTTATTCTACACGAAACAGGTGCATGCCGGTTGTAAATATTGCTGAAGAATACAAAATATAGATGTTACTTTTAATGTAAGAGTATAGTCACGGTCTCCACCCCTTTGAAATAAATATATCAGAGTGTTTTACTCTATTGGGGCGAAAAAAAACTAGTTTCACCCATTTTATGTCGATACTAGATATTCCAAAAATAGGAATCGCACACTCGCGCAAATGAAATCTATGAAATCTAAATCTATATAAATTTATATACATCACTTTATAAGACTAAAATGTATTTGTACTGATTAATTCGGCATAGTAACGCCGACGTTCGACGAATCGAACAGTCTGTATTTAGATGGCAGGTCATCTCACTGCTTGCAACTATGAATTCCTAATATTTGAACTATAAGGCCTGTCTCAGTATGGAACCGTAATTCAACAAATTTCGGCCGGACGTATACGCGCTACTACGCTTTACGCAAGCGACAAAGCTGTCCGAATATGGGCGTTACGTACCTATGACATTGGAACCGAATAATAGCGAATTTTAACCAAGCGTTACCACCACCACAACGGTAACCTATCCGGAACTTCGCCAATCCGCTTCATTTGGGATCTATCGGCGACATCGCTTTGCGAACGAGTATGTTCAGCATGCTTCAGTTTATACAAACCACCAAACAAATACGATGGACCTAAATTAAAATTCACACCAACCAGAACTCAGATATATAATAAATGCTAAAGTCTCTTTAATACCAATGGTGTATTGATAAAAATTTAAGTAAAAGTTTGATCTCGTGTACTTATTTGAAATGAATAAGAATAGACTCTAGCCTATCGATATTCCTCCTTCAATCGTTCGCGGTGACTTGAACCACCCATTTATCCTCGTTACCGTACACCGATGTTAAAGACAATTATTCATACAAGCAGAGCAGGGCAGCTCCAATTAAGTTAACCGTCGTTAGTTACGGGTCAATTCGATAACAGTTATTATTTTATAATGCATTTAACCTAACGTTAACCTAAACAAATTAACCGTTAATAGTTTTATTGTCTCGAGAACGTTTATATTATGTTTTTAAAACGTAAAAATAATTTATATTTTAATAATACGAGGCCATTGTCCACCATTTCTGTATCGGTGTGAGAGAATATAGTATCGCTTTCTTATATGAAGATACACTTATTCTAACTTCAAAATAATATAATTTGTCAAACTCCTCAAGTTAGTGCAATGACTAGCTAACTCATTTAAAAATATTTAAAGATTTCCAAACTAAAATCGATTTTGTAGACTCATGATAGATCTCTACTAATAATCTCTACTTAATCATACCTACTTATTTAAAGAAAACCACATCCAATATGAGAACAATGTAACAGCCCACTAACAGTAAATCGTATAATTCTTTCATACTCCAAGTACTCATCACAAAGACAAAACTGTAAAACTTCTGAAGACTATAAGCAGATATTTGAAAGCAAAGAAAGTCTGAAAAACCTGATTGACTTTATCAATAATTTCAATTTATTATTATTTATTTAATTGTTTTTGCCCTTGGGCTCATTCTTGTGCCTTAACTCATTTATTGACATATCATTAAGGTTAATTCATTTTTGATCCTTATTATATCTAAACATTCTCACTCCTTCCTAAAGAAAAAAATAATTATCCTTATAAAAATAAAAACAAAACTGCTACTGCTTCGCTCCTCCTGTTTCTACTCTGCCATTCCTTCTCTTTCCTCGCTCCTTTTCTATATGTCCGCCATCCAACTCTTCCCTTCACTGCCTCTCTCCTTCTTTCTCATCGCCTTCTCCTCCGTCATCCTTTTTTCGCTATTTGCCTAGCATCTGTTTTCTTTCTCCTCGTTTCCCAATCTGAATCTGGCAATTCTATATATCTGTTCTATATCTTCTTTCTTTTTTGTAATTGCTCTTCTAAATTTTTTCGATTCTTTCCTGTTGTATCTCCCTGTCTCTTCTCCTTAGCTCCTCTTCCATACTTGTGCCTTCTTATCTTCTTCTCTCTGCCTCATCTGTCGTCATTCCATTCCTTTCAAAATACTCTTCTCTCTTTTTCGGGCCTCCTCCATCACCCTCTTTCTACTCTACTCCCTAAATACCCCCTTTCTACTCTCCATAATAATTTTAATTTAATCTCCTTATTTTAAATACCCCTACTCGTATTTATAAATTTAACTTACATACTACAAATGTTTATAAATGTGTTTAGTGCTAATAACTATCTAGTTGATGCACTTAAATAAATATTTAAAACAAATCAGTTTTACTGTCATTTGAGGCGATGGATGCGATTTTAAATGTCTTTCTTTTCTCAGAAACTTAAGGTATATATTAGAATAAAATTGTATTGTATAGGGCGCTGTGCCTGTGTCATATCTTCTACGTTCATCAGGACGTATTTTAATTCATCATTCATCATGTATCGTGTCTAAGTTGATTCATATCATTGTACACACCTCTCCACTCTTCTCCCCTGCTTGTTTCTCAAAAGACTTGTCACCACTTCGTTTCGTCAACATCTCTTCCTACATTATTCAGAGTACTAGCCCAGCTAAGATGCTGCGTAAAAAACTCAGATATTGCCAACCTAAGAATTCCTTATTTAAACTTTAAAAGAAAATAATTCTGTAGACGCCTCTTTCTTAAGCTATGGCTCCACTGCAAAGCGACGTCCTTTTAGTGTGTATGATTTGAATCTAACAAAATAATTCGTCATTTCAAATTTTAATTCTATTTTCAAATTGAAATATTTATCTCGTTCAATAATAAAATAAATTTTCATATAAACCAACTAAAAAAATATATTTTTTTTAATTTTTTTAAAATATTCCAAGAAATTCAGGGACAAATCCGAGGACGCCAAAAGTCTTAGAATTTTTTTCTTTACGAAACAGACAATTCTCAAGAAAATGCGCGGAGCTGTTTTCTAGCCATCATACAAATCGCGGACACATATACACTTTCACTTGAAGCTTTATAATATACAACATTATAATAGGTAAATGATAATATCATTCAGATAGAAATTTGTCTAGGAATGCGAGTTTCACACTTTATAGCTTATCACATGCTAATTCTAAGGTTTAGAAACTGTTAAGACTTTCTAACTTGGTACAAGCTAATTCCTTGATTAATTTTCTAACTGAGGCCGTGTTACTTTAAAATCAGCAGAGTGCATGTACATTTATATGACTACAGCATTACAGAATTACGGATTTATTTTTCCTTTATATTGCAGGTTCCAAGCGCCTGTATTAACTAACAATATGAACATGTACAGATCTGTAGATGTAACAGTTTTATCAATTTGACCGAGTCGAGACCGGTCATATAATTATCTCAAATTATATTTAACCTTACAATTAGGTTAAATAAATCAATTAGTTTTCTTATTGCCAGCTACACCGGGTTGGGAGTCGCACTCATACATAGTTATGTTCATTCATACTTCATAGTCAAATTATGGTAATTGACGTGCAGATCAGTGCTAGTCAAACTGTGTAGATGTACAGTATAATTTAATTACATTTAGTTTTAAGATTAATAGGCAAGAAAATACGTCATCGAACCGTGCATTTTGAGAAGTATAGTCAAAATCACGATAGATCGGCGGTGACTTATACTTAAAAGAGGTTATAAGACCCCACAACTTGTTTTAAATATGAGTCACCGCCGAACTCTCGTAACTTCAACCATAGCCATTTTTTTTTTATTATGCAGACATCCTCAAAATTAAATTTAATTTCGGTCGCTCTTAAATTTAAGGAAGTAATCAGTTTTGTTTATCTTGAAATTATTATATCCAATTTTTATCAACAATATCACTCAATAAATTTGTAGGATGACATGTAAATGGCACCACTATTGATAATAATTTTCAGATTACGATATTTATCAAAATTTCATGACATTCCGACCAATGGTTTACTAGTTAACAGTGCTAGTTAGAGCTTAGTAACTTAGTTCTTGTAGTTAGTAGTTGTTTTCTATAGTTACTACAAACCCTATTCATTTGCAAGCAATGAATTTGAGTTGGGGAAATTCTGAAATCTGTAGTTTTTTAATTAATTTACTTAAGGTCACTATATTTGTATTTATTTAATTAGTTATAATGTTAGTAAGATCCGTGCAATCATTTAATTCATCTATTTTAATTTTTTTCGGAAGAAATTAACATATTCCATGTGTGCTATAAAGCCTTTTGTGTCCGATTCAAGTATATGATATTTATACCATATTATTATTATTATTTAAGTTTCTTTTATTTTTTGCGTACACATTGTAAACTATTTATTTGAATAGAAAGCATAATACACTTGCCAATATTAAATCCAACAAGGGTATAGTCTTTTGTGCGAATGTCGCGTGGACACCACAAGTACTGCTCATTTTCGAACTTTTCGCTAACTTCAGCGACGTCGTTGCATCATGTATTTTATATTTCGGAGATGGACATCTTGTAATTTCTATTTCATAATCTGTTGTATCCTTTTGAAAGGAATAGGTGACAAGGCATTTGGTTGCTAGAACGCCACGTGGTGCAGTGATTTATAGCCTCTTTGCTTAATGTTTTCTCTTTCCAGAATGTGAAATCAGAACACATTGTCTGGGACCAGTCAGGGTACTACAATAAATGCACTTCGCACTTTATGCCACACTTTGCCCTCCAATCACTCACCACCAGTTTACCCGTGATGCAATGCGATTTATATTTTTATTATTTTATGAATTTATTTCTTTACGATTTGTTTTGAATTTCACTTAGAATAGAACGAGAACTGTATTATACGACTGTTATGGCTTGTACAATATTATATTTTCTTGATTTACTATTGCGTTTCTAATTTTATGACTACTTTTGGTCTTGGCTTTAGATTTGGCCACGCGTTTTGTAAGAAAAAATGAAACTGTGCCACAATTTATTACTTAAAAATTTTTATAACCTAACTGTTTTTCTTTTATTACAAAATTTCTCCTTTTGAATTGTTTATATTATTTTTGAAACATTTATTTGTAAAATGAAAGTTTGACCAAGTTTTTGGTTTTTTGAATTGTGTTAATATATATTATATAATAGTAAAAAATATATATTTTTTTGAAGGATATAAGAGAAAACGCAAGATTTGCCACAAGATAATAAAAAATATAGGTTTCAAAAAGTTACCTAAAGTACAAGGACATCTGTAATCGATTGAACACGATCCAACAAAATCCGCGAAAAAAAAATCGTGTTCTCTAAAAAAAAGAAAAAAATAGACGCCGCTTATGGTAAAATTGAGGATGTGCTACTACCACCAAGATCTGCACCGATGGCGGCTCCAGGAAGTTTCATGACCAGACTCTTCTGCGCACACCACCGCGACCCTCCAACTCATTGAGGCTTTATAATAATTATAAGACAATATCTCCAGTTTTATTAGAAATTGAAAATTTTAAACAAACTCATGTGTTGCTTCTGAAATTTAAAGTTTGTTTTGGTAATTTACATACATATTTTATTAATTACATTGCTTAACTTAAATTATACCTGAAATTTAAAGAAACGACAATTAAAGTTTATTATTTACCATAAATTGTCAATTTCCTTCTATCTAATTTTATTATAACCTCACAATATGCGCTAACTAACTAACTACAGACGTGAGTTCTACCGACTCCAAATATCAACTGTGTTGGCCGTTATTTCTACTCCAAATTTCTACTACAAATAGTCTTACTAGTGTTAGAAGTTCACTGACGTTAATTAAAATTAATACCAGTTCCAGACAACAAATGAAATCTAATCCTAAAGAAATATCTCAAAACAAACATAATTTATTCCTCAGTACTAGGCCTGGATCAATTATAATTGACCGTCATCAACTCTGGTATCTTTACTACTTTAGTACATTTACAAAACATAAAATAAAAAACACTTTTGTAAAATATATTTTTTTAAATTTTAAATACTTATTAAAACTATTTTGAAATTCGTGTTAAAACATAGAAAAGAAAAGACTATTTATTCTTCTTTGTGAACCGTGTTATATCGAATCCGTGTTATTTTTAATTGAAATGCTTTCTTTAACTTCTTATAGCTAACCATACTCGTACATGTTGCTGTAATAAAATCTTAAGAAAAATATAAATATTTTAACGACATGTTTTCAGTACACAATCAATTTAGATACATCTTTTATTACAAAAGTATAATAATTTATAAATAGTCATAAAATTTTAACCATAATGTCAATTTAAGCAGTTATAAAAAAGAACCATGCATGGTATGTATTATGGATTCGACTATATCCGAAGTTTAACGAACGACCAATAAATATTAATTTTATTCGAAAGTTGGATTAGATTTGGTAACTAATTAACTAAACAACGGTCGTTAAGTTATAGATATTTTAATTATTATATTATTATTATTGTTTTTTTTTTATTAATGGAATTGTGTGCGCAGGTAACTGTCTAAGAGGCCATTAAATAAAAAGCAATTAATTTGAATGATTTTACGGGTCTGATCGGCTATTTTATACCAAAATCTTTACCAACATTACAATTTAATAATTCTACGTTAAAACACATTAAAGAAATGAAACTCCTTATGTGAAAAATATTTGAAAACCTCATGTAGTAGTGCTAACAACAGAATTAGTAAGACTAAGCTTCCAGCTAGTGGGAGCATTGTAAAGCCGCGCGTTGGATCATAATAACCTCACTAATAGTAAGTTCTAAAAATGTGAGTTGGATCTCTTAGTGCAGGTGTTGTGTATATACAGTTATAAGGCCCAAAAAAAGCTATTTTTCAAAAAGTTTTCCTGAGAAGATTTTTAATTGTATTAATGGAAAAATTTGTACACATATTATCGTAACTTTGAACTGTATTTTAATATTTTTGTATTTGCAAAAATAATATTTTGGAAGCTGTTATAGCTGATTCCCCGGAGCTCCTCTCAAAAAAGGCATCTTGCGGTGACCACGATATCTCTAGCTTTAATCATCTAAAAAGAAAACACCAAATGGATTTCGTTAAAGTTATGACTCTAGTAATTAATCACATTTCACATGTGGGGGCCATTCCCCCTCCTGTAGGAATGGCCGCCATTTTAAATTTAATTTTTCATTTTTATTGACTCTGAAAGATAATAATACTACCTTTCAAGTAATAAAATCATTTTGCAAACTTTCATATTGAAAATGTCATAAAAAAAATAGATTTATGCGAACTTTACTACAAAATTTGTCTGTTTTTTTAGTTTTCCTTACATATCTCAAAAACGGGCACATTGATGTACATTATTTTTACGGTGTTTTAACAACCAGAGATATTATCTACAAATCGACACCAAAATCATTGCTCTGAGTTGAATAATTCGAAAGTTATTGAAGTTTGAATATGACCCTTACACGACCGCCGAATATCAGTTAGTAGCTACCTGCTGTATTAAATAGGTTCGGATGTGTGAGTAGGCTGTAAAATGTTAGGATTTGTTGTGATAAAATTTATAAAATGTGTGAGGTTATAACGAAATTATTTTTTTATTTGAAACGCCCATGCATGCCATTATGTATGGAATATGATATCGTTTAAATGTCCGCCGCACCGCTACACAGTGGCACGAATCCGAATATTCCAATTTTCAATAACTCTGCTGCATAGATCTGGTTGAATTTGAGGAATGGCACAAATCTGCTTAATGATAATGATAGTAAAGTGGTGAAAGTAAAAAAGATAAAAGTTGATATTAAAGTGGACGTGCTGCTCAGTCGTGTAACAACATGGCCGTCACAGTCTCTCAACATTGTTCCGCCCCTATTGGAAAACCTTATATAATGAAATTACAATAATATTTTTGCTAAAGACCTCTTGCGTCATTGGTTTCTATTTAATATTTGGTACAGGTTTCACGCTAGCCTAATCCGCCACTGTGTCATGTATGTTACGTCTGCACACGGGCGAATCGGCCTTGGGTAAACTTTAACTACAAAACATAATGATCTGTTTTACAAATATAACAACGTAGACACGGAACTAAACGCCTAAATGCCGCCATCAGCGTTACCCTGTTATTGATGAAGCTATAAACCCCGTTAAAGTACCTCGGTTAAGTCACGTGACCTACAAGTGCCACCCGTCGTTACCCACCCCTTCCTCTCGCTTCTCTTTGTCTCATTCGACGACCCCCGAAACAGCGAATATGGGATTAGTGTTTATTTATTTAATTGTGAGCTTTTTATAACGAGATGAAATAATGACAGTGTTACCAACTATATAAAAAAAGATTAGGGCACTGTTTTGACAAGCAAACTAAAAGAGTTCCTCTCACATTCGATGCAGGCACTACCTCCCTCCTTTCCTCCATTGTCCACTAAGTTGCGAGGGCCTTGTGCCTACTCTGCGGGGTATTGTTTTTGTTATTTATATTAAACATTGGTTCTAGGTTTATAATATCGCGTAGAAATTCATCGCAAAAGCAATTCATTACGAAAGAAGGGTCAGGAGTGAGGAGCGAAATTTTAACATAAACGTAATGGAAATTATAACGATACTGAAACCTGTCTGGACTTACGGCATTGAACTCTGCGGAACATCTAGTGTTTCAAACATAGAAGTAAACAATCATCCAAACTATCATCCATAGCGACTAAACAATCATCCAAACTATCTAGCTGTGAAATTACTAGATAAACATACGTCTGACTTTAAAAGACTGAAAGACATAGTGTGTTAAAGCTACCACCACGTTTCTAATTGTCATTCATAGATATAGCCGTCACTGGACGACTATTTCTTATCCAGGTTAATTTTCATTTCTAGCATAGGTACATATTGTTCATACTTATTGTAACAGATTGTAAAGTGGCATATTATTACAAAATTTAAAAAAAATTAAAAAATTGCAAATTATTCTTTTGCTATTCGTTTTTCAAAAACAAGTTACGACTACCGATTTCAAAAATCTGTTATTTATTTGTTATTGTTTAAAAATTGTGACGAGATATAAAAAAGTTTTGAAAAAAATCATTATAAAAAACGTCCCGAGTTGATTCTTTATTCTTTATAGAAATATTGATTAATAAACGTATATTGGCGTTTTTAATTTATTAAATATTCCAAAATTGACAGATATATATCCATTTAAAGTTTGAATTTTGTTTAATTTTAATTTTATTGCGTAATATTGCGGTTGTTATCCTAGTAGTTGTGACGAACTCGTTAGAAAATAACTAATGTTATTTATTTTTGTTTTATATCATGACATTATGCGTCGACGTTACAACTACTATAGCTTTGACGTCTAAGCTGCATCTATTTTGCACCTCTCTTGTTTAAAAGTATTGTAAAGGTTGTCAAATGGTAGTGGGAAGAAAGGGGAAAAATAATAATTCTATAATATTGCGAATTGAATAAAAATAAATAAATATTTGAGATTCTGATAGCCAACTTTATCAATATATAATAAGTAATGGTTCACAACCCAATTAAATATGCAAATGATACATTTACAGTTCTATTATCCTACACAAAACCCAAACCATTTTCTTTTAAATAAAGAACAAGAAGACCTTAAAGGGACAATCAGTTTTTAATCTGGACAGAATAATTTCGGTTTCAAATCCCTGCTTAATGTCATTCTATTGAAAACAAATTCAAATAACCACTGTGTGAAATATAAATATGTATTTTATTACGAACTCTCTGAAAACATTAAACAAACATTTAGGTAACAAAAATAATCCCATATTATTGTAGTACCACCCTTATTTGATTTAAAAAACATTCGTACTTTTTGTCGCTATACTCGGGACAGTGGGTAGCACTGCGGGTCGTCTGTCCCGCTGTCCCGCTGTCTACATCCGCGCATTGTTTGATGTTGTTCTACAGTCATTGTTACATTTACACCAAACACACAAGATACAATCAAGGGACGTGTAAACAGTATCAAAATATCATTAATCTCATAGTAATGTGCATTTCTATAAAATGTAGAGAATATTTTTTTGTATGAATATATTATAGAGAAAGATCCAAGAGCCACAAAACCTACGTCCTTTTAGCAAAGTTAAACTTTTAAGAGTAAATAGTGTAATATTTAGTTAAGAAAGTATGCGTACTTGCTAGCTTAAAAGAGAAGCCCTTTTATAGGTAGCAGATGCAAAACGTAAAGCAAAAGGGTGATAGGTGGGTTTTATATTATTATTAATAATAATTCACGGGCTTCGTAGGACCACGGTCCTTTTTTCGCTCTTCTTAATTCATTTTATTAACATTTTACATATTTACATTTCATTTATTATTACACCTAAACTTTTAAACCCGCTATATGCCATATCCTGTCTATCACTAAGCACACTGGCCACCTCGGATATCTTAGTAGTTCCTGCATACTCGTTGGCAACACCACTCCATTACCAAAACTCTGTACAAATTATTTCTGCAGGCCTCCGTTTCAGTACATTGGAAGATCAAATGTTCTGGATCTGCTACCCCTTCTCCACAATTGCACATATCTTCTTGTACCAAGTGATTTCTTTTAAGACGTGCCAATGCCCCTGTATGGTTTACCCTCAGTCTCGAGATCAGTGATAACACTCTTCTTGGACCTTGGACTTTCCACCACCAACGACGTCCGCACACCGAAGACTGTAAACTGAAAAATTTTCTTCCTTTCTCTGAATTATTCCACATACCTTGCAACTTCTCTTTCACTTCATTGTTGCTCTTTGCCAATAAGTCCACTTTATATTGAATTTCTTCACTTGCTACTGTTCTAGCTGCTTGTTGTGCGGCGTCATTTGCTTTTTCATTTCCTGTGATTCCCTTGTGAGCAGGAGTCCACACTAACGGTACATCGAATCCCTTCATCTTTACTCTATTTAGATTTCTTCTTACTGTATAAAATATATTTCCCGCTTTTCTGATAATCCCATTCTTTCCCAATGCTTCCACCACTGCTTTTAAATCTATGCATATTACTGCTTTCGACCATTTGTTGTTTTTAATTGTTGAAATAGCTTCTTTGACAGCTACCAGCTCTGCATCGTAAATGGTTTTACATATGTTTCACAGTATTCAATTTTTTGTTATCTTAAGCGTCCCTTATGACCACGTTTTTCATCGAACCCGGCGCCCCTTGCCCTATAATATTCGTTTCATCCCTATTCGTTTTTTTAGAGAGTTTATAGTATTTTTATTTTTAATTTTATTTCCCACATGGTTTCTTTATATCATTTGTTGATGTCATGAGGTATCGAGGGGGAAGAGGGGATTAGATTTGTTACAAATACAAATGGTCACGTGACACTTCGTATTTGTTAGTGATATCCCGTGGTGCAGTGTCGCCAATATAAAAATAATAACAAAACACTGATTTGTAAACACTATATTTTATTACACTATATTTAGATATAAATTTTTTATTACACTGTGTTTTGATATAATTTATGTTGTAATTAATATATGTATTTTTAAAAAATATGAAAATATTTGTAGAGAAATTATATTTCTTTAGTTGGTAACACTGACCAGAGATATTACAACTGCTTTCAGGTTTACCCCCGACGCACAGCGACGTCTTTTAAGTATGTATGATTTGATCCAACAAAATAATTCGTAATTTCAAATTTTAATTCTGTTTTCAAATTGAAATATTCAACTTGTTCCACAATAAAATAATTTTAATCAACAATAATAATTCGTATCAATTGACTAAAAAATATATTACATATTTATTTAGAAATATAAAATATTTTCTAGTTATTGGAAATTTGATCAACTTTATTTCAAAATTTTAGATATTTTTTTCGATTAATAAATTAGGTACCAAAGTTAGCCTATATTTAAAATTTCAACTTTCTAGCCCAATTTTTACCCTCTGCAAAAACCATCCCCGTGCCACCAAATAAATTTTTTGAATTATTTCATTATTAAGTAATCCAAAATTTGAGTATTCTTCAAAGTTTCCTGGCGGGCCCCCTGATTTTCTCAACGCTTCCTTTTCTAATTTTTCAATTTCTAATTTACGAAAAATGTTAGCATTGAACACCGTATATATATATATATACACACAAGCCAAATTTCAACTTTCTATCTTGTACGAATTAAAAGTTATAGAGCAAAAAGTAAAAAAAATATGTTTTAGTTTTTCTAAAATTACGAGTTTCCAGGAAATTCATGGAAAATCCGATGACGCCAAAAGTCTTAGAATTTTTTGCTCTACGAAATAGACAATTTTCAATAAAATGCGCGGAGCCGTTTTCGAGTCACCATTCGAATCGCATAAACATATAAACTTTCACTTGGAACATTATAATATAGGAAGGAAGGAGATAAAAAGGAATTGACAGTTTATATTATAAACTTTAAATGCCGTTTCTTTGATTTCAGGTAAGATAGTATGATTTAAGTTAAACAATGTTATTATAATGTGTATGTGAATTACAAAAATAAAAGTCTTTGATTTCAGAGCAACACATAAGTTTGATTACAATTTACAATTCCTAAAATGTCTTATATATTTATTCAATGATTGTTGTGACAGCACAATGCCCAATAATATGTAACCATTGAATGAAAAATGGGCTATGATAGAAGAAAACAAAATTAATTTTGTTAAATTATTAATCCGTAGCGGAAAAGACAGGTTGTCTCTGTTCGTTCAATGTGTTTGTATGGTGTTACCTTTCTCACTCTTTTCGACATAGATTCAATTGTATAAAGACTGTTTTGTCTTAGGTCTGCGATGCAAAAAGTCTTAAAACAATCAGTCTTCAGTGTGTATTCGCCCTTACCTTAAAAGATTTCTATTTTATTCCAATTTGTGTTATTGGTCTAACATTAAGCTAACCGGATACCATGTACTGATCCCTTACGACGAACAATGCATTATTTTTATTAGTTTAGTTTCCATAAAATAAAAATAAGATCGACAATATCCTGGTTAAAGATGGACTTAATAATATTTAATATTTATATTCATTTCAATTAATGCATCCAAATAATCCACCCGCATGTTTTAAAAAGATAGCACTTAAAATGCAATAACGCAACAATTAACTAGACAACACAGTGCCCCAATGCACAAACAATCTGTTGATGACCATCACATGAAATTGACCCTCCGAAATTATGCAGAAGATTGGAGCAACACCACAAACACTAACCGGGGTATTAGTGCAGAATCACGTTGCTAGGACACGGCCAGTGCCGTAGGTGAAATCGGTTCTAGGAAGGGTACTTCTGGAAAGAGAAGCGAAAGACTTTTGTATACTTCAAAGTGGGACAATTGCTCAGACTCTACCAACAGTGACCCCCGAAACAATAATCAGTAAACATTTGGTGAAGTGTCCCTTTTTGTGACGTTTCTATCACTATTTCACTTCAATTATAGTTCGCATCAACTTTATCTTCATTTGTATTCCGACAGGTGGAGTAATTTCGCCATTTGTAGCCGATGAAACAGACTTTAGACTAAATGAACTCTTTCATGACAAAAAAATCATACGCATCTCCAATATGATGTCAAAGTGACTCAATAATAATATTTACGTTGATTATTGATGTTAACTATGTCGTCTTAACTATATATATTGTCTCTATATTAGTCCGACAAAAATAAAATTGTTTTAAGACACTCGTATCAGTAATAAACGCTATGATACGCCACTGGTCACTGGACTTGTATAAATTAAAGGGCATCCGATTTCGTACCCCATATTATTTTAAAATGAAATAAATTCGGTTTTCTACAAAAATACAATGTTATTAATTTAAATTCCAAATTTGTTTTGATTTCACAAAATGATGTACCAGTACTTTTCGAGTGCATTATTTTGTTTCTCACCAATTCATTCAGCGTGGACACTATGATGTGGGTCGACTCACAATAAACGCAAAACAACTTTAAAGTAACTTTATTGATATTTATTTGAAATCAATTCTAAAATAAATTATTTTTAAATCAAACCCTAACGCAATAAACAGCACAACACGCTGTTCTATAAATGTGCTTGTGGGCCATGTCTTAAATTTCTATAAAACTGTGGTAGATGCTGACAAGGTTGGCTATAGCACTTCAGAGGACTAAAGCACAATTCAATGGGCTTGTGTCGTTATTTTTAGTGATCGATTTTTCAATTGGTGATTGAAATTGATGTTAATAAATGTGTACTGGCGTGTCTATTTTATTAAATATCTAAATATTGACGGAGATATAGCAATTAATAGTTTGAATTGTAGTTTTAGCGCTAGAAATGGTCGGCCATATTTGTATGACGTGAAATACATTTTAACGTCAGTTATTTGTTGAGTAGGTCATTGCTGTGGTAATATTTTGCAGATTTTGGTAGTCAAATAATCAAGTCAAATCAAAGAATAATAAGTTTTTATTTTATTTAATCCTGCTAAGGCAGACATAATATTGGAATTTTATTGTTCCTTGAAATAGCTGTAAATAATATTTGATATTTTAATATATAAATACATATAGCAGAGATTTATGAGCTGTACGGTTGGTAACCTTACACAAGGATTGTGATGTCACATGCACTTGGAATGTGTACAACGTTGAATCCCTTTAATAATTAAAGAGACAAAATGACTTTTTTAATTGTTAATATCTCTTGACATATAAGGAGGTATTAAAAAATAATTGAACATTTGAGGTTCTAGTAACCCACTTTAACAATATATAGTACACTTTTATAGAAATTAAGACAATCTGCCCAATCTGACCAATGCCCAATCTGACATATTTTTTTTAAATATTTATTTTTAGTATGCACCCATGCACTTTCAAAAGTTATTAGCACTTTAAAAGAATATATACATTTTAAAAATTTACAAATACATAATTCATAATTTACAACTTATAAACATACTTAATATAAAGAGATTAAATTGATTTGGCTTATAAACTCAATAAGGTTTTTCAAAGTTTCCTTACTTTCAAATATCGGCCTATGTTCCTGACGAATATTACATTCTTCTCTGTGCGACGAGTATTTTGAGCATTGGAGAATAATATGCTTTACCGTAGGTGGACTGTTACATTGTTCATATATTGGTTGTGGGCCAATTTTGAATAAGTAGGTATGAGTTAAATTTGTATGACATATCATGGGTTTACATATAAGCACTTCCAGTCTTCTATTTAGTCCGTCCGGTAATTCTTGTTTGTAAATTGATGGCTTCACTTCTCTTAATTTGTTATCACTTTTGCTACATCCTTCTTACCATGAACATAGATCTGAACATGTTATTGTTGCTTCTTCCGGAATGCATCCTGAATGGATTGCTTCATTTGCATAATTGTCAACTTGTTCGTTTTGTGAGATACCGGTGTAAGAGAAAATCCATAAAACTTGAGTTTCTATTTGTTTAATGTGGAGGTTGTGAATTAGACGGTGGATGGTTTAAACTATTGGGTGGTTGGGTGGTTGGTAGACTCTATGGCATATAGGCTCTTTACGGGAAATTTTTACATTTTACATTTGCAATCGCATGTCTTTTAAATGTGTTGCAATGTTTCTCCTTCCATTTCTTATCTCATTTCCTCCTATATATTCTGGTACAAGCGTTTCCCATAGTCTCCTCCACTTATCATTGTTAATTAAAGATGAAAATTATATTGAAATATAATAATATTAATAACAAATTATTCTTTCAACACACGAAATTCAGATGTTTCCATTGTTTTGAAAATTACAAATGTCGTCATTAAAATTAAACGTCATAAAACTTTGGCACATATCGTTTGAAGATACTATTTAACAATCGCATGGAATTGCCATCAATGTGTCATCCTACAAACTTATTGAGTAATGTATTATTAACAAAATGAGCACAACTCTACAAAAAATAAATTATTTTAATCGAAATTTGAAACAAAAAAGCACACCTAAAAAATGAGTTCACAAGCCCATTGAATAAAGCCGAAACTACAAAATGAATGATAACAACGCTATGCCACACGAGCGGCAATTATCGTTAACACGAAATGGCTTATTGAATGACATAATTTTATCATAACATTACATAATCAGTGCCGCATTAGCCATTTACTCGGAAAAGCAAATGCTACGGCCCCAGCGGCTAAAACAGAAAATGATCAGCAAGTAAAATTTTGGTTTAAGTATTTTTTTTCAGATCTAGTGGAGATACTGCGTAATACCATCTTTCATTACTTACGTTTTGTTTTTGTACTTACTTTTAAAACGTATTTATTACTATTAGACATTTGCGTTATTTGCAAAAAAAAACACTTTAAACCACAGTAAATTCTGTTTGCTTTAATTGTTAAATTGTTTGTAAAATAATGAAATACACCTTCGTTACGAAAATACCACGCGGCCCTAAATCATTTTACGAGTATAACCTGCAATTTTATAAATTCTAATAGTAATGCACAAGCACTCGTTGTAACAAAACAACTACAAATATAATGGCAATTACAATAATAGTTTTGCTAGAGGTCCCACGTTGACTACTATTTAATATTTACTGACTTAATACAGCACTGTAGATAATATAATAGACAAGGAGCGGCTAGTGAGGTTCATCTAGTTAAGTTAAGGCACTCATCAGTGTTGCATATTGTTAAATTTTAATTACATCATTAGGAGATCGTCGTATCCATAGTGAGACTACAAAGTGAACGAGTCCTGTACTGGACTCTGCAAGAGATTAAGAAACATTAAGTAGCAGGCAACGACAAGATGGAAAAAAACAACAAATTAGTTTAGATTAACACTTCCTGTAAATACTCATTAAAGAATTCTTTTTGATTCACTTAGTGGACAACAAAATGTACAATATAATATCACTAAATAAATGATACCAACACAACGGCAACGACAACGACAACGGGGAAACAGAATGAAAATGATTCATGTATCAAATACTGCGTACTGTGTAGTAATTTAAAAGTTGAATAAATGGAATAATCAGTGACAATAAGTCGACTTTATTTGGTAACAATATGACCAATGTATTTTAAATGGACAATTGTAGATGTATTACAAAGAATGTCTGGATTTAGAACTACTTAAAATATTATAAAAATAATGGACCATTAATCCAATGCAGAGAAGTTCAATGAATTTATTAGAAGGGCTACTTATGTTATAAGAATTGTTAGTGGAAGATATTTCCTTAGTTTGGGGCTATCTATTTTGAGCTCTTTAAGACCCCCTCCCCTATCGTAGCTTTTTCCATGAACCCCACCTCAGATTGAACGTAGTTTATTTCATTGTAAAAAAAAACAAAAAATCCATTGTCCGAGAGAGTAATTCTTCGAGAAAAAAGGTTAAAAAATCGATTAATTGTGTCAAATAACATAAATGACAAAAACTACGTAGCTTCACTCTAATAACCCCCCCCCCCCCTGTCCCTAGCACAGCCAAAAGAAAAATAAAGCTGCTTCTCCTCCTCCTGTTTCTACTCTGCTCTTCCTTCTCCTTCCCCATTTCTTCTCAATATCTCTGCCAACTACCTCTTCCCTTAACTGCCTCGATATCTCTCTCTCCCAAATTCTCTTGTATCTTTCATTATATTTGCTATTAATATTTTTTCCATTCTTTCCTGCTATTGTAACTGTCTCTGATCCTTAGCACACAACCTTCAATTCTTGTGCCTTCTTCTCTTCTTCTTTCTGCCTCCTCTGTCGCCATTCCGTTCCTATCAAAGTACTGCTTTCTCCTTTTCGTTCCTCCTCTTCCACCCACGCTAATTCCACCTACTCTTTTCTCTTATTTTCCTTAGGACGTCGCCTTCAGCGTTACTTATTTTCTCCTCGAATCTTGTTGCCCCCCTTCCTGATTCGATTCTTATTTGGCCTTTTTCACCTCCTTCATTACCATATATTCCTGTCCAGCACTAATACCCATATGACATATCTTACAGTACAGCATCCTTTGTATATCCGCACTAAACACCTTTTTTTTTACTCTCCACACTCTTCTCATCGCTAAATCCTTTTTCGCTACCTCTCTTATCTGCGCCTCTTTTCCGTTGTTTTTTTAAACATGTACCCCAGATACCTAAATTCCTCTACCTCCTCAATGTCATCTACTTTAATTTTCCTGAGCGATTTTGATATTGATTTAAGGAAACAATAATATTCAAGAGAAAATCAAATATATTTATACTTAAAATGCAACAAGTGTCAAACATGCACAGTAATTTTCATCCGAACACCAAAAGAGCAGTGGTTTCCAAACTGTGGGAAATGGCACAAAAGGTCCACGGGAATATAGGCATTCAAACACCTAATTTTTATATAAAACCTATATTTAACTAAAAACCCAAATAAAAGATATAAAAAAGAGGTTAAGATATTCGGGGAGAGAAGGAAAATACTACTTTTATTTGTAGCTAAAACATAGCTAAATGAAAGTTTGGAAACTACTGAAATATTTAAAAAGCACTCACCATTGCTCATTGTAACTGGAATTGAAACCTTGAAACAAACTAAAATTAAGGAAAATTGTGTATATAAATATTTATGAGTAAAACAAATTAAAATATATGTAAACAATTACCTATTTTATAACTTCCTGCTGCTAAAGATGAATTGCTATTAACTGCAAGCTGAAAGAAATCTGAAACAACAGAAATAATTTGTTATAAAAATGTTAAAGAGGCATAGGACGTTAACGTAAATGATGAAAACGTTGTGAAATTTTGAGGGTCGATACAAATAGTTAAAATACATGCTGTCTCAAAATTATAGAGACCTAGGGTTCATAGTTTTTTTTTTTATACATGATTAAAAATAGTCATTTTCAATACAAATCATAATTTTTAGCTCAATTTCACCACATAATATTACTTTTAACTATAAAAAAATGGTGACACGGCTTTCAAAAATTAGGTGTATATAAAAGAATCTTTTCTATAACTATTCCAAAAAGAAAATTATTATTAAATTAGGATACCTATATACGAAAATATTTAAGAAAGAGTAAATGTAGGTTATAAGCCGGCAACGTTGCAAATGCTAATTTGAGCGGGAAATTCAAAATCGGAATAAATGTTATATAAAATATAAGAATTTATTGGTCAAAGAACCAAATCACGCATGCGTCAACACACGTAAATTTGCAGCGTTGCAAAATTTATTATTCCTTTTTCAAAATATTTAATTTGTATTTAAATTGAATTAATATAAATTTGATATTAATTATAGGTAATTTTTAATTTATTAAACTATTATATGCATAAAAAATCATTTTAACAAGCAAAAAGCAGTTTGATAGGGAATTCCAATATTTGCTCGTCCCTCATGTACTTCGTATTTTGCATTTCGTATTACCGAGAGATAAACTTTTTGCATTGACGGTACGTCCTGTACCTCCTTAACAAAACATTAATATATTATTTAAAATTTTCATATCAATCTTTTGCTTACTTTTTAATTATAAACAAAAACTGTTCATAAATCAAGTAGACAGGCCGCTACGAAGATCCTGCAGTTCATCTGTAACAACAGAAAAACATTGGTTAAAAAATTGTTAAATAATATGATAAATATGATATTGATATTTAAATAATGCATCACCTTTCTTTCAGAAGTCCAGCGCACGAAGGCTTCCAGCCTCTGCTTACAGTTTCCACTAATTTTTAAGAAACTTATGGCCTTATTTTGAAACTTTTTCTCTGACGTCATGCGTCATGAATTGGACTAGTGTGATACTCATGTAACAAAGAGTGTATTACTATAGGATACCAAAGATATGCATCGTACACACACTGGTCAACCGCTATCGTAGTTTGGAAACTGCTGATACAATCCAACGTATTATAATTACATAGGGGTGAGAAGTTTAACTATTTTTTTCTATAAATCATTATAAAAAAATGTGGGTAGTAGTTTTAATGTCGTAATGGCCGTATATATTCAATGCCAGACCCACACGTCTACACATGGACCATGACCATGGAAGATTGAGGCTGGGGGTCACCATGGACCGAGAATCTAATGTCCGAGTTATTTATTATTATCACAGGTCATGGTCGAGTCAATAATTTTATTCAATTATTTATTTTGAAATGCTCGTAACATCACAGGAATCTGTTACTTCATAATCCATTTAATCCATTAACTATCATTGTCCTTAGAGCATATATATGCTGAACCTGAAACTGTGTCCAAAATGTGTGCGAGAGAGAAAGGTATATGTTCCTATTTGTTCTCTATGCGCATGCGTCGAAAGTGACAGTTTCCAAGTTAGAGCTGTATAGATATAGTGACAGTTGTTAAATATGACATTATATTGATGTAAAATAATGTAGATATGTATAAATATAAATAAACTATATATAAATATAAATATAACTAAAAACGTGAGTTCTGTTCACTCCAATTATCAACTGTTTTGACCGTTATCCTTACAGCGACATCTATGGCGTTCATGAGTATATGTTTACACTGAACGGTCACTGTTTTACCGACAGGCGACCTTTGAAATATAATTTCTTTACATATTTAATACTTATTACCAAACCTATTTATTACATTATCTTAAAAAATTGCTCATCACAGGCAATAAATAGCAATCATGAGTGTACACGTTTTTTATTATACGTAGATATTTTAGATTCACTCGTTTATTTTTCAGAAAAGAGTTTCCTATTCTTGTTGGACCTGGTCATCGCATCCCTGGACCTGGTGTGCTGTGGAGGGTGAGAGAAGAGTCAGGGGGTGTTGTTATGTTCCACCCCTTGCAGTTGTTTGTACCGGCTAGCAGTGAGCTCGAGTAGAATGGACCGGTCATATTTCTCGTTATCGTCGACTATTTTTGTTTCTATTTATTGAAGTAGTGAAACGGAAAAAATATTTACAAAGAAAGAAACAAGAAATTCGAGAGATCATCATTAAAATAATAGGAGTAAGGAAAAGGAAAACTCTTGCAACCACCTCGTTATATTTGGAGACTCCTTTGGAGTGGTGGAGAAAAACTAGACTTTCCTGGCACAAAGTGCCGCGTCGGGTTTATTATTATGCCAACTAAAATAAAAGGGTCGGATTCAAGGTAAGCGTTGACAGGTCCGTGCATAAAACGCATTGGCTTTATTAAAAAAAAGAGTGGACAACTATGGGTCGACTCTGACAACAACTGAGATTGACACAACTAACGCACCAAGTATACTGAATTGTTTTTATTTTAGTTTTGATTACGTAACGTATTTTAAAAAATCGTCAGAAGTTAACAGACGTTAGGTAAGCAGTTACAAAATAGGCCCCTGAGTCTAATCACCAACGTTCCGAGGCCTTAAATAAGTGGTCTACAACACTGCACGTCTATTACAGTATTCGATTTTAAACGTATAATCAGCTGGATGTTCACACGGTAATTTTTTATTAGTAAAAACGTATTACCGGAGTTTTCATACGGCAAAATAAATAAAGATTTTTCGAATATTTGCTAATAATAAACGTTAAACGCGTGCAAATAATGCTTTAGTAGTAAACACTTGTTCGGTTAATATTCGATAAAAGTCTGCACTGCAAGCCGAATTCGTTAAAGTTCATTCGATTTGCTTGACAAGTCCGGTGAGTATTCGATAAACGTGTTTAGCTGTGTACGTTTTCTTGCAGTGCGAACGTCGTGCGAATAGTTCTATATAAAATGTATCCGCCACTGTTTATTCGATAATATTTGTACGGCTAAAAAACGTGCAATACAATGTATTATATATTATTATATGTATTGTGACAGTAACACGTGTAAAGAACACAGAACTCAGCTTGCTCTAAGAACTTTAGAGTCTAGCTGCTCAACGAAGCAACCGATATAGGCCTGTCTCAGTATGGGACCGTATTTAAGCAAATTTCTGCCGGACGTATACGGGCTACTACGCTTTACCTATCCGAACCATGTAAATGTAATGAGATCGCTCTGGAGCTCTCAGACTGCACGCTACAAAGCAGTCCGAATACGGGCGGCACTACCTCGCACATTAGAAGCGTATAAAGGCGAATTTTAACCAAGTGTTACCACTACTACAACGCTATCTTATCTGAATTTTTGTAAATACAAACAGCCGCTTCAGACTGGAGGGGATACCTCCACATCGCTGCAATACGGATCTTTTCGCGTCTATCGCGACATAGCGTACCATCGTATACCAGTAGTGTATCGATAAAAATTAAAGTTAAAGTTTGCTCTCATAATAAATTATATTAGTGCTAAAGAACTCCAATACACCCCTACAGTTCACAAGTTAGTTATCTGACAGGCTAACAAAACAATAACAAAACAAAAACCAATAACATAATAAGATAATATACCCTTATCTTATTACCCAGATTTATGACGTAAACATCAACAGAATGCTGTATCATAAATATAGATAAATAAATTAGTATAAACATGTATTGTGACACACATAGGCGGTTTCCTTTATAGCTACTCCAATCCGCCGATTTACGTCCGAATACGCCGACGCTTAAATACGGTCCCATACTGAGACAGGCCATACTCGTACGTCCGAAATCGCCGTCGCTAGAATAGAGTTCACACGGGTTGACTGATTGCAAATTAGCCACGAACGAAGTTTCTAACGAAAACGAAAAACGAACCATGTCGAGCCGTGTTTCGTGACTATAGAAATTTTAACAATAGCATAATAGGGGATTTTATTGTGTCGTATTATGAGGTATTTGTATGTTTGTATGTATCTAAATACTTTTGAACAGTATTTGTGCACATCTCTGCTCATGATGTTCCTACTTCATAGAAACCTGTGATTCCTGTGATCTAGAAACACAGTCCCTCAAAAGCAATTTCAAATCAATTTAGTTTTATTCGTGCCATGGGCGTTCTCACTAACAACACACTTCCATTCTCATTGGGTTCGGGCAGATTCGGGGCTCGCGCTGGCAATTAGTCGACCCATGTGTGGACTGCCTAAGTCCGATCAAAGCGCTGAAATACGGTTGCAGTGTAAGATGGGCCTAATAAGTTTTTTGATTCTGTAAACATAACATCTGCATCTACACCCAGAGCCGAATTTAGAGGTGTGGAGGCCCTGGGGCAACGAAGGTATAGAAGCCCCTAATAATTTTCCGAATAAAAGAAACAATTTTTTTCCGTCAAGTCTTTCAAAAAGTTAGTTCTTTAATCTCTATTGTGGAGGCCCCGGGGCAGTAGCCCCGCCTGTCCTTCCTCAAATACGGGCCTGTCTACATCCTTACTAAAATCGAATTTATTTGAGACTAGACATCTGTAATGTTAAGTAGGGCGCAGTGGCGTCCGGATTGTTTTTTAGGTTAAGCATAGGTTTAAGCTACTTAACTACGACCCTGATATACATACTAGGATAACAATCAGCTGTTACTGTTTATTGCGACAAAAGGATTTCCTGGTTCTTGTCGTCATTACACAACACCACTACTCGCCTTGAGGAGGTATTGATAATAGGGTGAGTAGGGAGGATGCTACAATACTCCAATTCACCCTGCACTCTCCAACAAAGCTAAGCAACCCTTGCAGCATCAGTTGTCACGTCTGGCAGATGATATCAGATCGCGACTCATACCATCATGCGAGGAACGAAGGACAACGGAAGGGGAAGGGAGAGATGATTATTTGTATCCATGTATTCTATTGATAATATCGATAATGATAATAATATTATATATACATGTATATTAAAAGCATAAGCATATAATGCTCAAGTATTTGACAATGTTTATTGTTACAATCACGTTCCATGTGACAAGGCACGTGCCTCGGCTCGCGTAGCTGAAGGAGATGAAGGGGACAATGTAGCCAAGCTCAGGACGATGATCGGCTACAACGACCACGTGACAATAGGTATAATATGGTTAAGTACTGGCACATACTGATCACAGAAGCTGATTTCAATAAATTATGATTTTAATATTCTGTTGTTCATTTTCAGCGTGTGATGTATCTAGTTACATTTAGTACCTATATTATTTAGTATAATATTAGCTGAAACAAATTAGGTTCAATTTAGCGTGACTCTTCAAACAAAGCACTAGTAGAAAATAAACCTTGGGACTAGACAGTGTCAGACGGGAATTCCCAAAAAATGACCCGATGATTGATGATGCAAAATTTCCCGTGTTGTATTGCAAAAGTAAATCATTTGGATATATCTATTATTTTACGTTTCAAACAAGTTTACTTAAATAACTTATTTAGTTTATTGTAAATTAATATTGAAACTTGAAAGTAGCGTTATTTTAGCTTGGTACCGCATGGTTGCTGCTAGAATAAATAGAAAATACAATGCAACACTAAACGGATAATTATGCATTAAAATTATCTAATAATTATTTTATTTTTGAAGCGTTTTATGAAATGTGTTATGCTTGTTTTGTAAGCGCAGTGCAAACTTGCTGCTAGAGTAAAATACATGCGTTTTTCTATCTATCGCCATTATCACGTCGTGTCACAAATTGTGAAGCTCTTCACCCTGTTGTGCCGTCTCAAATTTATTGATTTTTGTCTTGTTTTTTTGATCATGTTTTGTACCCAATACACCCACTCGTCACATTTTGTTACACATTGTGGACCTCTTCCTTCCACCTTTGCATGTGACGTAATTAATAGATAACACCTGAATGGTGTAGCGTGCCCTACTCGTCACAATGGGTACCCTGGAATTTAAGCAATTTTATTACTAATGGAATTTTCTAAGAAAGTTTCAAGTTAACTCATCCCGATGTTTTTTTTAACCATTTTGCAGATAATTTATCATCGATGGCATTTTATATTTTGACTCATAATGTTTCAACACGTAGGAATGTTTAAAATTTTTGTATGTTTGTGTAAAACACAGGACTTAATATTAACTCCAGTAAATCTGCGAGTAACATGACCACGGAGTGCCAGACGGACGAACTCACCGCCAGACAGAACGAAGACAACTTAATCCACACCATACTGAACACCTCGCTTAAACGGCCGGAACTTAAAAATAAATAAATTTGAACCATCATCACTGTATGGGATGGATAAGTACGTATGTTACATATTTAAATAAAGAAATACATAAATATCCATAATCCATCCATAAATCGTGACTTGAATTTATGAAAGTTGAACCCTATTTATAAGACCATCCCCTCTTAGATCACCCCCTCACATTGGCGTCCGCTGAAAATTTGACAGGAAAGAACAAAACCTTGGTTTCGTTATGCATTTGTCATAGTACAAATAAAGACGACGGCAACAATTTTATCTTAAGACAGTCGTGTCCTCAGTAAGGCATTAAGATTATCGTCAGTATATATTGTAGTTGTTTCGCATTAGCACACGTTATTATGAAAGTATGTATATATATTTAATATTTAATTAATAATATTTAATATACATATTTTAAAATTGATTATAAATTTTATGTTTAATTAACCTATGTTTTTAATGAATTCAAGTGCTGATGTATTTTATAATATGTCTGATTTAAAAATATTAATTTAAGGTGTGTATTAATTTTTAGAATTTTATGTGGAATAGTGGAAATGTAAAAGTGATTAAACGCGGCAGAATATATAAGTATCATTCCTACTTACTATTTTAATTTTGTTTTTAATTTAAATTGTATAGTATATGGGAATATGCATAATAATTCCCTATACCATTTTCAATTTAGAATTTACGTTTTCTTTGTTTATTTAGAACCTTACAAATCCAATGTTTCTAAATTAAAAATAATTATATTATATTATAGCGATTTATTTTTAAAAGAAGTTCAATATCAGTTTGTCAAAAATAAAAAAGTTAACAATTTCTATTACTAATTGTTATTAAAAACAGCAATTTTAATTATTCCACATTCAATATTGTCGAACTGTCAAAATTTATATTACTAACGACAAATGCGCATCAACTAAATGAACTAACCTCAAAATTAAATAAAAACTTAACTAAATATTGATAGAGTGAGAATGAGACTTTACTTATAAATGGGTATATAATTCTTTATTTATTATATTTTATGGATTTTTAAGTTTTAGATACGTTGAAGCATAAAAATTACCCTTGCGACATTTGCAAAGCCCGACCAATACACCCCTGAATCCTGGGTAATACTAAATTAAGCAATTGTGTAAACCTTTGTACGTTTCTGACATCAATACCATCTATCTCCTGTGGTGGCTGTATCTGTATCTGTATTCGCAGCGCCGATTTGTAAAGCTTCCGATTCTTTTCTGCTCTAAATCTACTTTTCTGCACTCTACTTTTAAGTGAGGATTTGACTGTATTCAATCGGTTCCTATTTTCAAACGCAGGTGTGACATTACATACATAATTGTTGGTTTTTGTCAGATATTTAACAATGAGTATCTATATTTCTTAACAATGATAGAATGACAATGATATTTTCTTGTTTGTAAGGAAACATATGTCTCGTGCCTAATATTAACATGTTAAAATTTGTAACAATAATAATATAGTTAACAATACAAGTGACGAAAATTGTTTGAATTGTAGCAATTTAGAGGTTAGGAACCCATGGCCGTTAGGAACTCGTTTAGAAGTCATAAACGGGGGCGGACAAAGTAAGATTAAAGCCAAAAGCCGGGGTTGATTCTTAGTAAGATGTTATACGCAATGTGCAATATGTGCATTGTGCACTGATGTCGGAACAATCCAACAATGAGCAAATGCAGAATACAAAAACACAAGCTAACCTCTAGACAAACAACAAAAAAGGACTACAAAAATTGTTGCACATTTTTATGTAAAAATTAGTGGGGTAATTGTTATTCAACTCGAGCACAAGCAAATAAATTTGAAGGTGCCTTTTTGGAAATGAACCATAATGAAACAAGATTTTTAAATGAGCAGTTCTGTTTGGAAAAGTGTAGCATTATGCCGGTTTCTCACTAGAGAGACAAAACAATAAAACACGAACAAAAACATCAATGTTCTGTAAAAACTGAACAGTTCGCAAAACATTTTTGTCTTTAAAAAATGTTGTAGTAAAGAAAACACATTTCCATCTGGAGTGGGTAAGACCAAAGGAAAACACAATTGTTGTTGTTTTTTAGTCTGCTTGGTTTGAACGCGCAGTTTTGTTTTTTGTAAACATTTGCGCTTTTAGTTATGTTGTTTATCATTATCATATCATAAGTGCAGAATGCAATGGACAAAAGATAAGACCATCAATTAAACAGAAATGTATCACCAACACAATAATTTGTAGGACTCTAAATTTTTATGGACACACAAAAAAATACTGGAAACAAAATCAGTCTGTTCAATGTGAACAGTTTGTTTTCGAAAAATAGAACTGTTTTAAAATAAAACAAAACATGTTATTGTATTGTTTTTTGGAAGCAAAACTGTTTTCAAAACTGTCTCTTTGGTGTAAAATCGGCATTACAAGGAATAAAATAAAAATTAACAAAAAAAATCTTCTTGAAAACACATGTCTACAGCTTCTATCTGTTGTTGTATTATTCGCTGTCATTAATAACAGAAATTATTGTAACAATTTGTTACCAACAGTAAATAAATGTGTTCTGGTGATATTTGTCTAGAGATTAAGTAGAACATGATACACGTTGGCAACATTAGAAACACAAATATCACTAAATTTAAGTCATTTTCATTCATTCAAGTAATAAATTTAAGGATTAGTTGTATTTTACTGAGGCCTGAGCTGAGTAAGTAGTTTACAAACAAACTGCACGTATTTGTGTCAATATTATTGTAGCTGCAAGTTATTTAAACTACCAGTGAATGTGTAGTTGGTAAATTTCCTAAATTTAATCTGACAAATATTTAGAAGAGACGGCCAGAGACAGTTTATAATAGAAACTAATGTTGCAGCATTTAGTATCTGGATACAATTACAGAGACAGATACTTCTGTGAGTGTCTGGCAAATTGCATCATAAAGGAAGGAGATGAATGACAGAGGTACAGAGAAAAAGAAGGGAGAAAGAGGAATAGAGATAAAACCTTGGAGTTGGTAATGGCGCAAACTTGGCAATACAGTGACCGACAAGGAAAAGTGTGACACGAGAAGAAGAATAAACATGAAAAGCGGTATTTTTTAAGAAAAGTAGCGGTTATATCTTTCTGCATACGCTGTCCTCCCCGCTTGACTATGTAAATAGTGCGGACCTGTGAACACTTACCTTCTTATTTAGAATGTTCTAAGTGTATGTTTATCCTCCTGTATTATAATGTTCCAGGTGTATGATATTCTTATATACTGTTAGTGATAGTAAAATTCAGTTATCAATAAGTACAATTTCTAAAAGCTATTATGTTGGTAACCCCTGAAGTTGTTAGCGCTATGAATAATAATATCAATCTATTACGTAACGAACGCCGTCGTTCGCCGTTCGCCGTTCAACTCTCAGCGTTAACATGTGTTTGTTAAACACATAACAAGCGTATAATACAGTCTGAACTCCGCTTTATCTGTCTATTATCGCAGCGATATGTGTTTTTAGCATACACTGCATAGAGGGGTAGCAGTGGAGGTGTCAGGTTGTAGGGTTGTCGCCTTTGGCACATCCCCATCTCCATCGCCACCCCATTCACCCAGTTGTTGGCATCACTGGCATCACGTCACGACCCGACCCACGTTGCCACGCGTGACTTGTCATAATGAGACGGTCGTTACGAAGTCGTTACGTTGGAAATATCTTCGTAATCTGCTGTGAAGTTATTCTCATGGCTATTGTCGACAGTGTTACGAGTATTATGGAAAATATTGATAACTATAGCTGAAAAGCTCTCGTGGAAATTTATCAAGTTACAAATCATTTATTTTTATTGTGAATGGAAATATTTTAATTTTAGAAAATTTTAAATCTATCTGAATAGATATCAATAAGTCAACATAATTAAATAATATACCTATTATATGTTCCAACTGTCCTATATTATAATGATCCAAGTGAAAGTTTATATGTTCATTTGTTTATATGCTCCAGCGATTTGTATGGTGACTCGAAAACGACTTTATGTATCTTTATGAAAATTGTCTATTTCGTAGAGAAAAAAATTCTAAGACTTTTAGCGTCCTTTAATTTTCCCCTGAATTTCCTGGAAACCCGTAATTTTTTTTTTACTTTTTGCTCTATAACTTTTAATTCGTAAAAGATAGAAAGTTGAAATTTTGCATGTGTATTAAGCTATTTAATGCTGACATTTCTCAAAAATTAAAAATTCAAAAATTGCAAAAGGGGGGGTTCAAGAAATTCGGGGGCCCGGTAAGGAACTTTTGAGAAAGTTCATATTCTGGATTCTAGAATAATTAAGTATATTAATAATAAAAAAAAAATTCAAAATTTCAAAATTTCGTTTGGGGGCACGGGGGGCAGTATTTGCCGAGAGTAAAAATCGTGCTAGAAAGTTGAAATTTTGTATATAGGCTAACCTTGGTAACTTATTTACGAATCGAAAAAAAAAATTCCAAATTTTGAAAAAAAGTTAGTCAAATAACGCATAAATTGAAAATATTTTTTATTTTGATAAAAAAAAAATATTTTTTTAGTGAATTTATATGTGTCAATGTGTTGTGCGCGAGTTTATTTATTATTTCAATTTAAAAATAGAATTAAATATGAAATGTAATTTCGAATTATTTTATTGAATTCAAATCATACACGCAAAAAAGATGACGCATTGCGATGGGGGTAAACTCTATGGAATTTAAATTTGACATGAAATTAAAGCCACACACAAAAGACAGACGTCGCTTACGACGGGGGTAAAAGCTAGTATCTTATATTTTGTTGAAAAAAAAATATTTTTTTAGTCAGTTTATATGAAAAATTATTTGTTGTTATATGTAAAATTAATACAGAACGAGTTAAATATTTGAATTTAAAAATGGAATTAAAATTTGAAGTGAAATTCAATTCACATATAAAAGACAGTCGTCGCTTGCGACGGGGGTAAACTCTAGTTAGTTTAAATAGAGATAACGACTTTAACCTGAAAGAAACGTTGCGTTTGGTTATTTCACATATACTCGTACATTCTCGAGGCAGAAGAAATATCTGCTGAATGAAATCCGATATACATTTCACAAACTTTGAAAATGTTTTTTAATTTTAGTTTTACATAAGACCAACCGATAGTTAACTAACGAAAAATGTAACCGAGGTAAGTTACAGTTATGTTGCACTGGAATAAAAATAAGAGTTACGAAACAATAGTATCAACCTATGTTTGTATTAAACTGCAGCTAACAGAGAATTGAAACGGTTCTAAGATTTTATAAATAACCTCCAAAAGGTCAAAAGTCTTAGAATTTATTCCTAAACGAAATAGAAAATTATTAAAAACTTTACTGAAGCCGTTTTCGATTTACCATGCCAATTTCAGTCACATATAAGAATAAAAACATACACCTGGACCGTTATAAATAACAAGGTGCTTACATCGTGTAGAAAAGAGAAGCGGGAAGAACAGCGTATGCAGCGACATCTAATTGTTATAAACCTATTGTTGTAAACTGATAGTAAGGCCATCTATCGTCAATAAAATGAAACTAAGAAAGGAAGACTGTTTTTAGATTTTCGAAAGCCATAAATAAAAAATCAATAATTGATTTACGTCTGCGTCAAATGCCCAGAGTGGCCCAAAGCCTAGCACCCATTGATCCAGTGACAGTTTGATGACGTCGTATATCAGTGTCTTATCAAACAACAGATCTAGCGCGCTTTGAGAATTATTACGTGCCCCAGATAACTCAAACAATACGTTATTAAATACCTACAAAATTAACAATAGTCAAAAAAGAACTTCTTTACAAAAAATATTAAATAGTATCCTTTTTCACAATGACCGTTAAAATTGAAACCATTAAATTAAAAATTGACCATTTTTTTAAATTCTTAAGATGGATTGAAAAAAACACCTGACTTTAAATACAACTATTTAACAAAATAATACGAACTCTATTATTACAAACATAAAAATAACATAAAATAAGTAATAAAATATATAATCCTTTTTACATTATTAATGATCATGTTTGTTAATTTTTATAGGTTTTATTTTTATTTTAGTGGTAACAGTGTTTTCAATTTTATTGCTGTTTTTTCTAAAGCTTTGTTCGTGTGGTAATACTATGTCTCTGGTTCTTTTAGAGATCTGTACCTTTTTTTTTTTTATTCATAACATAACCTAACTTTTTATTAATAAATTTGACGTTTTTATTATTGTTGGTGGCATTAAAATATCAATACAACAAAATATAAAGTTTTATTGATTTTGCTGACATTTTGACAATAATATTTCTTGATGTTTTATTCAATTATCAATACTTAATCTGTATTTAGAGTTTGATTTAGATAAATTGCACGAAATACGTGAATAAAATCGTAATCGCCTAATTTAGTCGTCAATTTAGCCTATACTAGTTTATAAATGTGTTAACGTCTGCAACAAATTTTGAATCATTTCTTTATATCCCAGTAAACATTTTGGAGTAAATTCTACTTAATTTCTATTACATATCATGAGTTTTTTGTCTGGAACGTGTTCGTTTTCTATTCAGTCGTTCATAGGAAAGGCCCTTTTTATGACCTACAGAGATCACAACGACGGTTCACTGCTGAATTAAAAGCGACTCCGGTTTATGATTTATGATCGGAGTTATAAACTTGACACTAGCAGGGATGGCAGGGGTATAAAACTTAATGGAATTCTACTTTTTAGAGTCTGCAAAATATAAATATTTAAATGAAGAAATAAATAGATGTAATCTTTAGTACGGATCGTGATTTTTTTAATGAATATTATTCATCTTCAACAATACTCGTTATATTAGTCTTTTACATTGTTTTGGTGATTCAAAAATCCACGATCGGCAGGTCTGCGTTAGGTTTAAAACCTCTGTCTTATCATCGCCGCTTAGAGTATTCGTTTAAACACATTATATTCGGAGATTGAGGGAGACAGCGTGTGCCTATTACCATTAAAGAAATATTTGTTGAAAAAGGATAGCATGTACTTTAAACATACTGTACTGAACGAAATACTATACAAGTATACAAGTGTAACGGTGAAAAATATATTTTACTTGTCTAACCGCATCTCGTTTCTCTCTCACTTTGGAATGAAAATGAACTAAACAAATATGTATCCTAGTGTGAAAGAAACAACTGCTACTTAATGAATGATGTTGGAAAAAGAAAGAATATTATTATGAAAAAATTCTAACAACTAACACAAAATCTGTGACAGGTAGAGAACTTGTAAAGCGTTAGAATTGAATTGTACGAGTGACTCGAACGTCACTAAATAGGGCACTTCACCAAATTGTTTACTGGGATATGTACAATTTTATAAGGAATTGTAAATTTTTAATCAAACTTATGTGTTCCTTTTGAAATCAAAGACTTTTATTTTAGTAATTTACATACAAATTATAATAATCACTCTGTTTTTCTTAAATCATACTATCTTACTTGAAATCAAAGAAACGACATTTAAAGTTTATTATTTAAATTTGTCAAATCCTTTTTATCTATTTTTATAATAACTTAACAATATGCAAAGCGAGTTCTGTCAACTCAAATATCAACTGTGTTGACCGTTATTCCTTACAACGTTATCCATGGAGTCCATGAGTATATATATGATGTCTGTCCATATATGGTGACTGTTCCAGCGACAGACGAGCTTTGTACCAACTTACTTTGTTGGAGTCGGACCAAAAACAATAATGTTGTGGTAACTATCAATAAATGCATCCTACGTAAATTGCCAATTCTTTCTCTTTGTTCACAAACCTTAAAAACGCACATATGCCAATCACTTCACGCATTAGTTTAACTGAAGTTCAAAATAATTGAAAAATATTTATGAAATTAGAAGTTTTGTTGTAAAAATATTATTTTAATCGAATAGTTTTTGAGATGTACACGTCAATAAACATCAATAAATACTCAAGACCCTCTAACAATGGTTCAAATTGTTCGAACCTAACCTCAAATTAATGCCACTCCATTTAACTGAAGTGAAGTGAATAGTGCAGGAAAAAAGCAGCCACTGCGAAAAAAAAAACATACTCACACAATCGAAATGCAAATGGCGAGTGAGCAATCACAAAAAGGCGGGAAATGAATGAATGAAATCAGTGAAGTACGTGTGTAATTGAAGTGCAAGTACAAAAAGAAGTCTATTCTGTAGTATTACTTGTATTTCAGATGTCGCATAACAATTTTGTAAGTGTATGCCTCGGACTTTTATGAAATAAAAATCTTTAAGTGAGTCATCCAGAATCAAAGTTCGCTAGTTGATAAAAAATAACAAATTGAGTTAGATTCATACATTGGTAAATAAAGTTTTTTGATAAAAAGTAGATCGTTATCAAATATGCTATAAAGAATCACAGAGTTGGCTAGTTACTTTGACATAATCTGTCAAAAATCTTACAGAAGCAAAGTGTGGAAATATCCACTACACATTAAAATTCTCATAGTAAAAATGGAGACTGCAAATTACAGAAACAAACTTGGCTAATTAGTTTGTCTTGTTTCGATTCTTCCTGATTTATTTTCAAATTTAAAAAGGAAATACAGCTGTTCAGCAAAGTAAGTTACATTTCAACAGGAGTAAAACGGGTTAGTTCAACACCACCTAGATACAATGCCTAACAACGAATTTATGACGTCACGCATTGTAGTCCGGGTATACAACCAAAACGTATTGTATGTATCAATATCTAAAATCACAATTAAATTGTCATGTTTACTTTAGCACATCCCTTCTTTTTGTTTTAAATTAAGACTACAACTGAACTACAGGGTATGCTAGTTTGGCAAATAGTAGACAATGCGTAACGTCACAGCATTTTCGACAAAACGCTGTTAGGCATACAATCAAAACGACCTAGTTACCTTCAACAGAATCAAAGATGGCCAGTTGCAAACTTAAAATGCAAATTGCAGACGACCCAGTAAACATTTTGGAGTAAATTCTACTTAATTTCTATTACATATCATGAGTTTTTTGTCTGGAACGTGTTCGTTTTCTATTCAGTCGTTCATAGGAAAGGCCCTTTTTATGAGCTACAGACATTGCAACGACGGTTCACTGCTGAATTAAAAGCGGAGTCGGTTTATGATTTATGACCGGAGTTATAAACTTGAAAATAGCAGGGGTATAAAACTTAATTGAATTCTACATTTTAGAGTCTGCAAAATATAAATATTTAAATGAAGAAATAAATAGATGTAATCTTTAGTATGGATCGTGATTTTTTTAATGAATATTATTCATCTTGAACAATACTCGTTATATTAGTTTTTTACATTGTTTTGGTGATTCAAAAATCCACGATCGGCAGGTCTGCGTTAGGTTTAAAACCTCTGTCTTACCATCGCTAGGTACTATCTTCGTTTATATACATTCTATTCGGGGATTGAGGGAGATAGCGTCTGTCTATTACCGTTAAAGAAATATTTGTTGAAAAAGGATAGCATATACTAAAAACATCTGTACAGAACGAAATAGTATACAAGCATACAAGTGTAACGGTGAAAAATATATTTTACTTGTCTAACGCATCTCGTTTCTCTCTCACTTTGTAATAAATGAAATGAATGTGAATTTTAAAAAAATATATCCATGTGGGAAAGAAACAAAAATACTTAATGAATGATGTTGGAAAAAGAAAGAATATTATTATGAAAAACTAACACAAAATTTGTGACAGGTAGAGAACTTGTAAAGCGTTAGAATAGAATTGTACGAGTGACTCGAACTTCACCAAATAGGGCACTTCACCAAATTGTTTACTGGGGAATAATATAAATAATTTATTAAACAGCTTATACCACAGTCATTTTATTATGTTATTTAACGGAATTAGAAAAGAAATTCAAGTTATTTTGCGATGTGACATTGTAATAACATTTTGGCACTTTTTCAGTTTAACATCTACTAGCAACTAGCCAACTTTGATTCTGTACGACTCAAGTATTTGCATGTAATCCCGAGAAGAAATGATATCTGAGATACATAGGGGCTAGAGCTTCTGAAAACCCGACGGATCCCGGGTCCGGGTTTAAGACCATTACCCGGCGGGTTCAAGTCGGATCGGGTACAGAAGTCATAATAGGGGGCCTATCTGGCCCTGACAAGTAAGTGCTGAGTCAGGCACTAACAAGGAATCTCTAGCGACCCTAACTAAAACACGTTATTCAATTCTACGAGAAAATAGTGAATAATTCGAACTAGTTAGGTCTAAGATCGATCTTAATTGCCCAACATATACATACATTAATTAATTTGAAATGTATCTTGCACATCCAAAATACATAAAACATAATATAACAATTAATCAATATTATTTAGCAAGTGCAAATTATGTGCTACCTAAAACAAAACAAATATTTGGAGAGGTTATTAAGGAATTCTCGATGTCTTCTTAACCGAACTCCGTAAGAAATTGCAATTACAGAATCACCCGACTGAGCGCTCAAATATTTCGCGTATTTATAAAACAACAGGAACAAACTGTTTATTAAAAAAACGTTAACACTTCAATAATCAACTCGCAACTTTCATTGTTGGGTTCCTTTTATTCCCTTCCCGCTGCTCCCATGTCTCCCATGTGTCCCGTATCCCATGTGCACAATTCCAGACTCTCCACGCAGAGTGCCTAATGTGTGCAGGTCAGGCCGCGGGGTGCAAAACGTAGAAACAAAAGGCGGTTCATGGTCCACCCTTCACCATATCAACTCACACGATCATTAGGGTACTGGGCGTGTAATTCTGTTGTTTAAAGCTATTTGTTTCAACAACAGTCCGCCTCTGTTAAACCCTAAAGGTGGACTGTTTAATTCCTAACTCAGTGAATGCATTAATTTCAACTTTGTTGTGTATGTGAAGATAGATATCTGTGAGCAAATTTCAAAAATTAGTTAGTGAAAGTTTGAGTAAAACAAATTCTACTAACTCTTATTTGTTTAGCAAATTTGAAACTCGCAGTTAGGCCTCATTCACACTCAATGTTTTGATATTTAATTTACTGTTTTTATTTAATATTTTAATCTGGATTTCAGGTTCTCGTTTAAGCATTCCTTTTCACATTTGTGTTTTACACAAATGGCATGCGCCGTTTGTTATACAGATTTTGACAGTTCGATAGTTGGACAAAATTGTATGTGGAGTGATTAAAATTGCAATCTTAATAATAATTAGTAATAGAAATTGTTTTTTATTTTTGACAAACTGACATTGAACTTCTTTTAAAAATAAATCCTACTGCATTTTGGCAGATTGTCACATTTTGGAGGTTATAATATAATATAGGTTTTCTTAATTTAATATTTTTAATATAAAACATTGGACATTGTAAGGGTCTAAAAAAACTAACAAAACTTAAAAAATAAATAAAATTAAAAATGGTACTGTGAATGACTACGCGTATTGCCATATGCTCAATAATTTAAATTAAATACAAATACAAAATTAAATTAAAGCAGTGAGTGGGAATGATAATTTGGTGGTCGTTAAATTAATTTGTTTTTAAAAATGAAAACAAAAACTTGCCGCTTACAGGGTTTAAAATAACTCCTAAAACAATAACAGCAGTAAAATTGCGAATGCAGCAACTAATTTGCGCCAAAAAAGCAACAAATTTCCAATAAGGTCATGCTCAAAATTGAATATGCCGAATTCTCTGATCACCAAAACAGTACCGGATCTACAATTTATTCGAACCGGGATAAGAACATTACACTGGCGCTTCCTATTCCCTACATACTGCGAATCTTTAGATTTCTTCATTTTATATTTGTGGAAAAATTATAAAGTAAAATCGTAGGTTACTTGTTGCTGACAATCTCCGTGAAAATAATTTTTTGCACTTAGTTTTTTAATTATATGAATTGTCCCCCCGGGGCACGTAACTCAATTTACTCCCCCCTCCCTTTATTTCCCCCCTAAATAGAGGGCTGCACAGACTTCCGCAACATTTGAGGATTCAGTCACAATTTTCTGACTTAGTGATTACTGATTAGGGGGCGTCCATAAATTACGTGAGGTGTTTTTTTTAAATTTTCTGTCACTCCCTCCTTCCCTGGTGAGATGTTGTGAGATTTTATTCAACCCCCTCCCCCATCCCCCAATCTCACGTGAGATCGGCATCCGTGTCCATGATTCACTGAAATACAAACATGAACTGCATGCAGAACATACCCATGTCGCCGATAGATTTCATTTGACTCGTATTGCACCGTAACAACAACCGATCTTAGGTATCCCCTCCAGTCTGAGGCGGCTTTTTGCATTTACAAAGGTTCGGATAGGGTATCGTTGTAGTAGTGGTAACGCTTGGATAAAATTCGCCTTTATTCGGTTCTACTGTGCGAGGTAGTGCCGCCAGTATTCGGACGGCTTTGTAGCGTGCAGTCTGAGAGCTCCAGAGCGATCTCATTACATTTACATGGTTCGGATAGGTAAAGCGTAGTAGCCCGCATACGTCCGGCAGAAATTCGCTTAAATACGGTCCCATACTGAGACAGGCCTTAAGCATGTACAATCTAGATTAAATGGACCAAAATAGTATAATTTTTTTTGTTTCAATCAGAAAAAAAATTGCGTGATATTTGCCGAGACCCCCCCTCTCTCCAACGGAAGATTAGATGAGATTTGACTCGACCCCCCCCCCCCCTAAACATCTCACGTAATTTATGGACGCCCCCTTACCATGTTTCATTTAAGTAAAATGTTACACGAGTTTAACATAATGCCAATCTTTTGTACTTACCGGAATGGTTGTCTGATGTAACTTGCATTTCAAATGTTATGTTTTACTGAGAACGGTTCATTATTTAATAGAATTTGTTAGATGTGTGGTTGCCGTTGAGGATACAACATTGTGATTCTCAGTTACAATATTAAAACACCATTAGTCTTTGTAAACCTCTGCCTGCAGACTCCAGCCTGTTTATTTTGAAATATAAGATCATTTTTGATTTGATTACATTTAGCGCTCAGTGTTAAGTCGACCGTCACTCAAAGTCTGGACCTCGAACTCGAGCCCAAATTATCTTGTAATTAATACATTTCTCTGGTCGTTTACCAGTGACGGCGCGTTTATTTTTACGTAAGACTTAATATACTTTCATTCTCTGCAACCTCTGCAAACCCGGTACATTACTCCATGAATGCCTTACTCCTTTGGGTAAAATGTTAGTCGCATTGAAATATTTAAGAAAAGTAAAATCGAACACGTTCCACTTAAAAGACCCTATACACACCCGAATATGATGGACTCAGCATCGACCCGAGTATAGTACAATACATTTTGCATTTCGCAAAAAAACTATTTTTTCTATTGCCTTAGATTTCAATAATTACACGGTGTGGTAGAGATTGCTCCAATGAACAATTCTACATGACTAGATTACTAGGTCCGAGTGTTTAATCCTGTGAATTCATTACTATCAAGCAACATTTGCGTCACGGCGATGTTTTCGTGGTTACGAAGTCTCAACTCGTGCTTTGCTATTATAGTTTTGATTTCTTCTCCGACTGTGTTAATCTTCATGTCGCCATTGCGGATATACCACGGTGCATTATTATTTTGGAACGTTTGTTTTTTTTTAACGTTCGATTTCTTGGTGCAACTCCAGAGTTGCACTCCGTGCGTCCACACTGGCTTTAGCAATTTTTTATATAAAAGCAGCTTGTTTTCAATGTTTAGTTCAGAGTGTCGTCCAATACATATTCCTGTATTTTATGTTCACTTCTTCTTTTTTCTCTTTAGCATACTAAATGACATGCAAATTCTTTTAAATGAAAATATGTAAAATTAGTGTTCGAGTAATCAAACAGTGTTAGTTGATGGGTTTACTAATACCATTCACGGGCTGTCACTGGTCACTGGTAACAAAGTTTCATGTTTTTCCTTATATCTTGTCTACAGTTGTTTTACATAACATCCCCGTCCCAGTTCTCTAGTGGAGTCTCGGAGCCCGGCTCCTACTAAAGAGTTACTTCAATTCAATCTTCATACGTCGGTAATTTGATATATTTAACAAACAAGTGATTTTGTTTGTGTTTATGTGTTTTAAATATACTCGTATGTAGTGTAGTGTGGTGTGGTGTGGGATAAATACGAGTAAGATGCGTTCATGGCAACGCATTGAAATGTAGACATTAGTCGTTTAACTAGTCCGGGGTCGGGCTCGGATTGAAACTGATACATGCTTGTATTATATTTTGTGAAAGTAGCTTAATTTACAGGGTGTCACGTCCATTGATGTCAATCTTGAAAATGAACTGTAAAAAAAACTAAGGAGAACATATAGGGTCGGTTGTTGAACTCATATACAGGGTGTCCCAAAATTCAACGATAAGCCGGCACCAGAAGGTGGTCCTGCCCATGACTACACAAGAAAAAAAGAAAAAAAAAATTTATCTCATTTTGTTTAGGAATTAGAAAAAAAAAAAAATTTTTTTCAAAAATTGAAACACCTTAAGATCTTTTTCACTACCATGACCACAATTTTCCAAATATTTCTGATTTTTTTTTTGTATCGGCAACCTAAATTGCACTGCTTTCCACCACAACCATTAAAACTCCCAGAATGCTAGTAGTTTTTGTACAAAATTCAATCAAAATTATTTTTTTTCCCTAAAATTTTTAAAGATTTTTACTTTCAGTCAACTTTAACTCATCGTGGTGTAAAAAAAAAGTATGAACACTACTATGGCAAGTTTTTTTAAAAATTGGCGCAACTCTTCAGGATTCCAAAATGGTATAATACTCTAGGAAAACTAGCAATAAAAAAAAATTATGCATACTATTTCTAAACAAGAACCATATTTCATAAATTGTTGTTGTTGATAGTTATCACTTTTACAATACCCAAAAGAGGTTTTTTATTGTTGAATGAATTAAAACAAATGGTACAAACAATTTTTTATTCATTTTATAAATTAATTGCATTATTACAATGTTTCAATTGTTTCCCACCGGCATTAATACAGGCACAACATCGCCTTAAAAAAGATTGTTTTTTTCGGACGTTATTACCATTGGATAATATCCACAACGGGTCGCATTTTGCTGTGTTATGCTGCAAAAGCTCAGGGAAGAACCCCAATTATTAGGTAAAATTCTATAGTCGGATTCAACAACCTGCAAGAAAGATGGTTATTTAAATCTTCATAACCTACATAGCTGGAGCAATGAAAATTCGCACCTAATGAGACCAGACAAATCCCAATATCAATTCAAGATTAACCTATGGACGGGCATATTAAATGGAAAAGTGCTTGGGCCCTTTGAGGTACAATGAAATTAGATGACAATAGTTATTTGAACTTTTTACAAAATGACTTGTCAGAATTATTAGAAGACGTGCCCATAAATGATTTACAAAACATTCGGTTGCAAAATGATGGTTGCCCAGCTCACTATGCTCATCCTGTGTGAGAATACTTAAACGAAGAGTATCCAGGGTTTAGATCGGGTGAATGGGGTGGCCATAAAATAGGACCAAGTCGTCCAATCCAACGCGCGTTGGATTGGACAACTTGGTCCTATTTTATGGCCACCATATTCACCCGATCTAAACCCCCTGGACTTCTTCTATTGGGGTTGTCTTAAAGAAAGAATTTATTCAAAACCCATAGCAACATTGGACGAGCTTCGACAAAAAATTACTCTGGTTGCACATCATATGAAAGGTAAACGATATGCTCGACGAATAAAAAGATTTTTTTTAAGGTGGCAAACATTTTGACCATTTACTATAATGTCAATAAACTATAAAACTTATAAAATAAATCAAAAATTGTTTGTACCATTTGTTTTAATTCATTCAACAATAAAAAACCTCTTTTGGGTATTGTAAAAGTGATAACTATCAACAACAACAATTTATGAAATATGGTTCTTGTTTAGAAATAGTATGCATAATTTTTTTTTATTGCTAGTTTTCCTAGAGTATTATACCATTTTGGAATCCTGAAGAGTTGCGCCAATTTTTAAAAAAACTTGCCATAGTAGTGTTCATACTTTTTTTTTACACCACGATGAGTTAAAGTTGACTGAAAGTAAAAATCTTTAAAAATTTTAGGGAAAAAAAATAATTTTGATTGAATTTTGTACAAAAACTACTAGCATTCTGGGAGTTTTAATGGTTGTGGTGGAAAGCAGTGCAATTTAGGTTGCCGATACAAAAAAAAAATCAGAAATATTTGGAAAATTGTGGTCATGGTAGTGAAAAAGATCTTAAGGTGTTTCAATTTTTGAAAAAAAATTTTTTTTTTTTCTAATTCCTAAACAAAATGAGATAAATTTTTTTTTTCTTTTTTTCTTGTGTAGTCATGGGCAGGACCACCTTCTGGTGCCGGCTTATCGTTGAATTTTGGGACACCCTGTATATTGAAAAAGTTTGTTAACAATTCACCTTTCGAGTAATCAGCTTTCAAAATAGATTTTTTTTATATTGCCCCCCACAGAAATTTATACAATTTTTTTAACATATTTTATACTGCATGTGACGTTACAACGCTTCTGATCTACAACAGCCTTGTGAATCACGTGTCTTTCATATCTATAAACCTATGCTATATATATAAGACAACGCTTCAGTTTTATTAGGAATTATAAATTTTTAAACAAACTCATTACTTGCTTCTGAAATTTAAAGTTTATTTTAGTAATTTGCATACACATTATAATGATTACACTGTTTAACTTAAATCATACTATCTTACCTGAAATCAAAGAATCGAGTTTATTGTTTAAATTGTCAATTCCTTTTTATTTAATTTTATTATAACCTACCAGAATGCACTAACTAACAGTGAGTTCTGTCGACTCCAAATATCAACTGTGTTGGCCGTTATTCCTATAACATCATCTATGACGTTCATGAGTATATGTTTTCACTGAAAAGTCACTGTTTTACCGACAGACGAGCTTTGTGCCAACTAAAGATATATAATTTCTTTACTTATATTATTATTAAGTAGACAAACAAAATTTCAAATGTCCAATTATTTTTTAATATATTAAAATAGTCAAAGTTTTAATAAAATTTCCTAATTCCTTAACGTCATAACATAATTTTAGTGAAATTTCCTAATTCCTTAACGTCATATCCGATTTCTTTTATACCACAGAGCAAAAGAGATTCATATAAGCACTAGTCAAGCATCACTGTCACTACTACAGCTACCTCAAACGACACATAAAGTTTTGATATTTTAGAGGTTGTGAATAAAAATAAATAAAAAGATTGCTTATTATATTTTTTTTATATTTATTTACTTATTTGCCTTGACTTTCTTTCGTCGTAACCACCATCAAACATTTTTTATACATCTCTTATAATTTATAATTCAATTTTACAAAATTCTAAATATTTCAATAATTCACTAATTAATTTTGAATCACTTAACAAAAATTTAGTAGTAAAAGGAAAAGTTTTAATCACATCTAATATATCACTATTAAATTTTGATCTTTCTAAACTATAATTTATGCATTCAAATATAATATGATCCAAAGTTCCTTCTTTACCACATTGACGTCTATCGTCGGATTTAATATTAATTTTGTACAGGTGAGCTGGAGTTTTGCAATGATTACTTTTGATTCTAATTATAGTTGATATATGTTACTAATCTATGGACTTTAATTAAGTGGCAAAACAGAAATTTTTAATAGCTATATCTCCATTAGCTTTTGGATATTTAAGGAAATATTACCCGAATAAATTAATCAAACATTTAAGAAAAACAAGCCTAATATGAATGCCTGTTGATATTTCATAGTGATCATACAAGTATTTTGCAACATTATTTCTAATTATCACCGGCGGGGCCGATCTTTTACATTTCGATCACCGATCCGTCCTCCGTTCCAGCTCCTGTCCTCTGGCTGGTGCGAGTTCGTGGTGTGTTCAACTTACCAAGTCTTCATCCTCCCAAACGCGCCGCACCGCACCACAATGTCTGGAAGCGCTCAAGTTTTGACAGTTCTTTGAGTATTAAAACTTTTAAACAAACACTCGAGGATTCTGGTTAAATCAAGATATCCTCTTCAATATTGTCTCACCACAACATCATCTCATCATCTTCTAAGAAACTGTTAAATACAAGAAGGAACAGTATTGTAAATTAATGCCTCTATGATGTTTAACAGTGTTTTCATAGTGTCATTCCGACTCACTGTTTTAATTTTGTTTTTAATTTTGTATTTCATTTAAATTGTATAGCATCTGGAATATGCTATGCTGTCTTTTTAGAACCTTACAAGGTGCATAGTTGCTAAACTAAAAATAGTAAATTAAAAATAACTATATTATATTATAACCTCCAAATGTAATAATGCGTCAAAATGCAGTAGGATTTATATTTAAAAGAAGATCAATGTCCGTTTGTCAAAAATAAAGAAATAAAAACAATTTCAATTACTAATTGTTATTAAAAATAGCAATTGTAAGTATTTTACGTTCCATTTTGTCTAACTGTCGAATTGTCAAAATTGATATTACTAACGACGCATGCGCACTAACTAAACTCAAATTAAAACACGAATGTGACAAGGAATGCCTATTTGGAAAACCTGAAATCTAGATTAAAATATTAAATAAAAACGTAAATTAAATATCAAAATAGTAAGTGGGAATGACGCTTTAGTTCGTTATGTTTTAAATAAAATATAATCGTTATGTTTCAGCCTCAACGTTCGTATGATGATATAGATGGCGCCATTATTGACAAATCCATGGGTTTTTAAAGATATGTGTCAAAATTTCATGACATCCCGAGTATTAGTTTACGAGTTACTCTATCCCAGTAAACATTTTGGAGTCACTTTGACATTATATTGGAGATGCGTCATGTTCATTCATAGTTCAGTTTCTCACTTTCTCATATAAAATGTCTACTTTATCGGCTACAAATGACGAAATTACTCTACCTGTCGGAATACAAATGAAGATAAAGTTAATGCGAACTATAATTGAAGTGAAATAGTGATAGAAACGTCACTAAATAGGGCACTTCACCAAATTGTTTACTGGGTAGTTTAAGCGACGCCACTTTTATAATGTATGTTCGATGTATGAATTGTGTGTTTGAAGCGTAAACCAAAGCTGACTACGCCGGCCCTTTTTTGATTCACATGGTCAGAAAAGGATAGATATAATCGTGTGATAATGCTGCATGCGAATACGATTCCAATGTGAGCCCAGCCTTACATGTATCTAACGTTTGTTTAACATAATAGAAATTATCTTTTATCTAAAATATTATAACTGTTTAATTTCAAGTTTATGTACGAATAGATTTAGTGATATGAGTCGAAAAGTCTAAAATATCTAAAATAGGGTCCAAATATTGTATAAGTTATACCTGGATACGGCCCTGTGTTCAGCAACTAGCTACATAAAGTAAATGTTACAGTAATACTAAAGACGTGAAAATAAACAAATCGGCTGCTAGTTCTTTGATCGTCATTAGTTGCTACAGACGCCAGCAGATGTAAGGCAATCGTTGAATCGTTGTTAGTTGGAATTGATCCGACGATCCGAGCTTAATGTAGGAGCTACAGGAACTTTGTTATGCCAGAAATGAAAATACTCTTGTTTACAATGTCGTGATTGTCTAAATAAGTTTTTGTGAATTTAATGAAGAATAAACTCAATAAAAAGAAGAATAAGAATAGTATACTTACTTAATGCCTCGAACACATTGATGCGACTTAAACATGCGACATAATAAAACCTCTTCTCATGCAGGTTTCACACCAGAAAAACAAAACACGAACAAAAACTGTTTTTCTGAACAAAAACCCTATTGTTTACACCAAAGACTTTTTAAACATTTTTGTTTTTAAAAACTGTTTTAGTAAACAAAACACATTCCCATATGAAGTCCTTAATAAAACACGTTTGTTGTTTTTGAGTCTGCTTGGTTTGAACACGCACTTTTGTTTTTTGTGAACATTTGCGCTTGTCAGTTGTTGTTTACCAGCAATTTAATAGAAATGTATCGGCAACACAATAATTTGTGGGATACTAAATTTTTATGAGAGACACAGAAAAACACTAAAAACAAAACCAGTCTGTTCAATGTGAACAGTCGTATGAATAGAGAATTATTACTTAAAGTTGCAATAAAACGACTTTTTCTTAATAATAATTTTTTTTTTTATATATTAAATCAATCCGCCGGCTCATGCCATATTATTTCAGTAAGCCCAGATAATCTTCGGCTGCACGGTCAACTCCAGATTCTTCATATAGTTTGCACTGAGTATTTTCTGTCTCACACGTTAGGCGATGTATCGCATATTCCATAGCAGTTATATTCGAGCAGCTACGTGCGTTGTGGAGAACACCCGAGGAATATTTCTTCGAGCGAAAATAAGTTCTTAGAAATTAAGTTTATTTCTTGCAACTTACTAAATATAAAATCAGTATGCAATGGGCTTGTGTCCTATGTCTTAATTTCTATAAAAGTGTACTATATATTTATAAAGTGGGTTACTAGAACCTCAAATGTTCAATTATTTTTTAATAACTCCTCATTTGTTAAGAGATATTAACAATTAAAAAAGTCATTTTGTCTCTTTAATTATTAAAGGGATTCAACGTTGTATACATTCCAACTGCATGCAAGCTCAAAATATCAAATATTATTTACAACTATTTCAAGGAACAATCAAATTCCAATATTATGTCTGCCTTAGCAGGAATAAATAAAATAAAAACCTATTATTCTTTGACTTGACTACCTTTGATTTGACTGATTAATTGACTACCAACAGCTACAAAACATTACCACAGCACTGATCTACTCAACAAATAACTGACGCTAAAATGCATTTCACGTCATACAAATATGACCGACCATTTGTAGCGGTAAAACTACAATTCAAATTTTTAATTGCTATATCTCCGTCAACATTTAGATATTTAATAAAATAGATATGCCAATATACATTTATTAACACATTAATTTCAATCAACAATTGAAAAATCGACCACTGAAAAATGAGGACACAAGCCATTAATAGTGGGGTATTATATTTTGTAATTACTTTTTCTTTTTCAAGTTATAAATATTTGGTAGTGTAGCGCACGAGAGCATATAAAAGTATGTGTTAATAAACACCCTATAATAAAGAAACATTACCAGGCGTCGTTCGGTACCGGTACGGTATTAAAGTACGTAATACATAAATTACAAACATCAAAACAACTCATTGAGATTGTTTCAATTTCAACCATCATTTATTTGTGTTCTTTTTATAATCTCCAATTGTTTATATTTTGATTATTTTTGATGACAGACATTTGTTTAAAACATCATTAAACAAACATTAGAAATTACATGTTAACTGCGGTGGCAACGGGGTGCAGTGGTAATGAGTACAGAGGAGTAATTCAACCGCGGAGTGCGCGGGTGAAGGAGGATCTAAACTTCACTTTGATCATTGAATTTGAGTGATTGATGGGAAGCAAATGTATCCAAACTAAACTGTGTATTCTAAAGAAATAAATAAATGGTTAAAAAAGACTTAGCTACTCACTAAATTAAGGTAAAATTTAACCAACTGATTTATAACTACTGATACGAGAATATTCAGATCTTCGCAGTACCCGCTCATTTATTCCAAACAACTTACTAATGCAGCACCTATGTGATAGATTCTATCTATTCTGAAACCGACTCGGGGTGAGATCATTGACGCAGTTCTGTCAACGGCCATACCATGTTGAACCAGTTCTCGTTCGAGCCGGGATTGTGATCGTGGTGGTATGCGAATGAGGGTATTTCCGATGACATTGCACCCCTCGTGCTAATGGTGAACAGTGTTCGATTCACTATCATACTTGAAATGTTAACTTTAATGTTCTGTTGGCAGCAGCTGCTTGTGTGATAATAGGTACAACTATTAGGTATAATTCGTAAAAGCATTTTCGGTGTAGTGTTGGTAAATAGAATAGATCAGAGCGCCCAAATATTTGTTTCGGCCATGTTCGAGGTACCGTACACACATGCGTTAACGACTATGAATTAAAACATAACCTACAATGCTCAGTAACGTCATATACCCAATACCCATAATTAACAATTTTTGCCAAGGATTTATGTTTTAGTAAACAAATAACTATAGTAACCTAACTCTTATTTTATTTCAATGAATGTGTCATGAGATTAGACGAATGTTCGGCTTTGAATATCTTAATATATATAAATTACGTGTCACTGTGTTGTCCGCTATGGACTCCTAAACTACTTAACCGATTTTAATGAAATTTGTACACCGTGTGCAGTTTGACCCAACTTGAAAGATAGGATAGCTTACATCTCAATTTATTTATCTTATTGCTAATTATTTGTCTATTAATTATCTGTATATGACATATGACATCGGGCGACGATGATGGCGACATCTGTTGACTAGATTGAGTAAATATTCTGTTGAGTAAATCGAAATCTGTTGACTAGATTGAGTAAATATTCAATAGATGGCGCTATGTAATGTAATATGACAAAAGCGTTAGTCACAGCAACGCGTGGCCGGGACAGCTAGTTTACCATATATAAACAAGTGTGGACAGATTGTTCGGCAAATAATTGTGCACGTCTACATGACATCAAATAATTGACCAACAGCACAAATAATTGAACACACAAATGTAAATAGAATCCGAAGAGAAATTATTTAAGGCGCTTGCGTTTAAATTATTCATTAATTTTTCTTTTTAAATAGACATGAGCTAGAAACGTAATTTATATAGACTTCCAACCTATCTACATAGAGCACGAAATTTTGTGTACACGAGGATGGCGATCTAAGATTGAATAATTTTTACAAATTTTATAAAAATAAAATTGGTTTAGTTTTTTTTATATATATAAAAACTCAAAAAGCATCAAAAAATCGATTTTTGAGAAATCAATCTTCGAAACGTCGATTCGATTAAAAACTCGATCTTTTTTAAGAAGAATCGCCATCACTAGTGTACAGACCTTTAGTCTTGTCTCCAGTATGCGGACACCCTAAGAAAACCATGGACAAAATTACATTTCCTTAAAGAAACATAAAATACATATAAAGAACCATGAGGCATCAGAGCCATCAAGCCATCAGCCATCCTTCAACAAACACTAAAGAAAGGTGCAATAAATATGTTTTTTAAAATGATATAAAATAACTTACAATATTTTATAAATTTTAAACTATAATAAAAAAACATACAACGTTAAGTTTAAATATATTTTTACTTAAGAACTTGTTATTTTCAACAAAAAAACTAATAAAAGTGTACTTTTAATTACTTAAAAACCAAATAACTTAATAATAAAATGTTAATAATTCAAATACTTCTCACCAGATGTCACTGCTTGTTTTAATTTATTAATCTTTTGACATTTTTATATTTTGTTTTATTAATTTACAATCTTTACAAACTTCATTTCATCTCGTAACAGTTTAGTTAGGCATGGGCGGATTGGTTAGCGGTAATATATGGCTAGGGCCTATTTTATGTCGGTATTCCTACCACGCGAAGTCTGTCTTAAACCTGCGTGTTCGAGACGAATGTTCATTATTAGTGATATTAATAGGCATGGTAGCAGACATAGTTCTGTTCACAAGGCAAATTTGTATCATCATGTATTTGTACACGAACACGAACATTTCCACTCTAGTAGAGATAAATAGAACACATCAAAACGTAGGAATCTTACAATCGGTAAAGAGCACGAATAGGCGAACACAGATCAGATCAGTCTCAGATTTAGATTCAGATTCAGACTAACTGTCTGTTTATGATATCTGAAAGTCGAATCTGAAAGCAAGCAGAGCTTAGATCTGATTTGATCTTAGCTAACAGGGAACTAAAGTTGATGGGATCGTGGAAACTGAAATTTAACTAAAATCTGATTAAAGTCTGAATTTCCATTCAATGTTGTCTTTTTCTCGGATGGATTCATATATTAAGTAATACATTGTATTCTTTACTTTAATGTTTCTTGCGTTATGCAGTACATGCATATAAATAAACTCTAGTATATAATGAAAGTAATAAACTCTAAGGTTTTTCTCTTTTCCTCTTTCTCTGTCATTCTTTTCTGTACCTCTGCCATCCACCTTCTTCCTTTCTTGTCTCTTCTCAGCAACTCTTTTCACTGACATCCTTAATTTCCTCCTTTTTCCTCTTCCCTTCATTGCTTCCTCTCATTAGCTCCTCTAGTATTTCTCATGTCCGTCATCCGTTCTTATTGTTGTATCTCTCTGTGTCTGCTTCTTAACTCCTCCTCTACTCTTCTTCCATCTCTGCCTCTTCTGCCGTCATTCTCTTCCTTTCGTTCACTCTTTTCCATTCTCTTTCCTAATCTCTTCGCGTTTTAAGCAATATATTAATAGATATGTTGTTCTACTACTGGACGTTTACTTCCAAATTAAATAAAAACAAATTATTTGCGATATTTCGTCTTTTATACAAAATTTACATATTTTTCCAATGGAAATACAAAATTCCACTTCCACAGTATTGTAATATTTCTCTCGAATATTCTGTTTTAACATTTTGCAGTCCATTCTGTTATTCCACGTTTTTAGGGTGGCAGCACTCGCTACAATGTCACTGCCTACAAACCCCCTACCCCCATGCCGTTCTCATCCCTCTTTACTGTCCCCACGGATGATTATGTCAGTGTTGTTATTTAATTGATTCAATCGCAGAAAAACACGCTTGATATTATATGTATCTATATAATAATATATATATATATATTTTGTTATAACATTGTGCAATAGATTTAAAAGCATACCAACATAAAACAACACAATACACAAACATATACAATTCAAAATGTACACCAGCCAACGTCTGCCAACATGACAAAAAAAGAAACTAAAATAACAATGTTTCACACAATATTAAACGTAAGTTCAGATTTACCCCTTGTTGATATGCAACAGGAGTTTCACTTTGTTTATATTACTTTAAGTTGTAGTTTTGCGATAGACGCTATTGAAACAAAAACGTTAATTTTAGGAATGCGTTCCACATGTGGTAGGCTCTTGTATATTGTTATATAACATACACTGAATTTAAAACAAATTAAAAAAGAATCCAAATCACCACGAATTCAACAAAAAGCAAATAAAATTCTTCAAAATTAATATTTCTTCTATCTTACGCACGTGTTAGTATCATATAAATTAAATAGGTGTCGCCTCCAGCGTTATCGGACTGGGTTACACAAAGATAGCACCGGGAGGGTGAGAAAAATGGGGAAAGGGAGAAGGGAAGGGTGACAAAACATTAAAACAAAACTACAGCAAAGCAAAGCAAACAATTATTGTGTATAAAATATATTACTAAGATATTTGAACAAACGTTTCTGAAATGGAAAATAGAAATCGAAATAAAATGTTCAACCCGATATAAATAAATCCGCAAAGGTAATGCGCCTGCGCTAGACACTAGCTAGTAGTTTGCTAGGAACAATTGGAGGCAAATGTACAGTTCAATGTTAAGTTCAAAAGTTATATGCACTCCACATAGAACAGTATTTAATTTAATGTAAGATTCTGTCAACACATTGCACGGGTGCCTTATGGCATAAGATTTTACATACATACTAAGTTTAACACTGTTGAGAAATATAAAAACGTTCTGATAGCTACCCCAACTGCTTTAAAAAGATGTCAACTTTAAGCATTTATATCTTTCTTGCTAACTGGTCAAACAATCTGAAAATTTTAAACAAATTTGTGGAACCGGGCTCGAGATATACGTTAAAAGGATGTCTTCTTTTATACTTTGGAGGCTTCTTACATCAATATGCGCACTTTACTTATTAAGGGGGGACGGTGATATAGACCTCGAAAATTTAAGGTATTTTGAGGATTGTTTTTTTATAATACAAATATAAATAAATATAGAATAAAAATTGGTCCTGAGCGGTGTTGCCGATTTTAGTCCTTCTGTTTATCTAAATAAATAAAAAGCAAGAAAATTATTATTAGTATAAGTACAGTTATGGTCGGAACTAGAGATATAAAAAAAATTGAAAATTGGCAAAATGGCGCGCTTTCGAAATTGAAATTCTAAAAACTGGGTTTATTTTTACCAGTTATTTAATGAAAAAAATACGAAATTATTTAAATAAAAAAAATATTTTAGTTCCAACGATAGTTATTGATGTTGTGAATAACATATTAAAATTTCAGACGATTCGGTTGAATAGTTTTTTTTTCTACAACACCATGCTGAAAAAAGTAATTCTGAAATAAATGAGATTAAAGTTTTAAGTCGTATGCTATGGCTATTTATGGATATATGCTAAAACGGCTGCAAAAATGAAACTATTGGCAATATTCTTACAAAAATTTAACAATATATTCTTAAAAGACTGCACTTTCGAAATATAAAAAAAAACAATCTTAATACCTTCATATCTCGGTACACTACTGCTCGAGCAACATTTGAAATTTTACGGCAAATTATGTTAATTTAGAAAATGAAATAAGAAATAATTAAAGGCAGATTGTAAGCCGGAAAACAAAACATACAAATACAATAGGTTAATCTAAGGAGGAAGAAAACAGTACGGCGAATCTTTGAACTGCAGTAGCATGAGCGCCAAATAATCATCTCGGACCGACCCTGTTTTTAATTTAGATTTATCAATAAAAAAAATCTAATGAGCAAGAATCCAGTAAATTTCACTTTATTAACTGAATTAAGAAAAATACAAAAGTTGAAAAATACGTCCCCAACTGTCAAATCATTATGAACGTAAAATGATTCAAAAAAATATACCAGCACAGTGGGCGATTTTAGATATTTAATTGTTTGAAGTAAAGAATAGGCTCAAAAATAAACTATTTGACTATTTTAAACGGCTTTTAAGTGATTTTCTACAATTCTAAAAGTTAATAATGAATCACATAAAAAAGCGAAATGTAGGGGTGCTGATATTCCATACAGATGCAGGAAAACCAACAGGGGGATAGGCCAACAAAATATCTTTAGCTTTGTAATTTACAAGGGGCAATAAAACCATAAAACTTTATTTACTAAAATAAAACCATGTAAATACGTTGTAAATTATATGTTTTTGTTCAATATTTTGAGGCGAACTCTGTTGCTTGTACGGAGATCAGAGCCGCATCTACTAAACAGCTTGACAGGGCAAAATGTTACTTTGAAGGGGTCTCAAGAGTGTTCTATGTGCCTAATAGCAGGTTGTTAAGACTGAACACGGTCGTTTTTTACGGGTGTTTTTTTTTTTTTTGCTTTTTTATTGAAATTTGAGTAAATATATGTCTATTTACGTTTCTATTTTTTATATATGCAAAAGTTGACGGAGTTGCAGTTTAATTTTTAATCGTATTTTGATGCCACGGGACCACTGTAGACAGAGGCGGCCTTAGGGGGTGGCAAACGGAGCAACCGCCCGAGACCTCGCTCTTGTAGGGGCCTCGCACCATCGCGTAACTGAAGTAGAAAAAGTCATTAGAAATTATCAAAAAAAGTCCAAAGTAATTATAATATATGTATTTGAATTGCTGCATATATCTTTTAAGGCATTCAAGTACCTCACTTTATCATCATTAATATTTGTCGTCTTTTTGCTTGTTAACTTTTATAAATCTTCCAATATACAATTTTAAACTCCAATAAACTATATATAAACTCGTCAATCATCATCAAAAATACTTACTTTCAATATACATAAATTACGAAAAGAACAAGTACCTCCCAAAGATCTGCCGGCACTTGGTCTCGCAACGGCTAAGGCCACCACTGCCTCAAGGTCTACTCTTTCTAGCCACAAGCTTATTCCAAGTTAATTTTCTACTTTTCATATAGAAATTGTTTTGTACTGAAAGGTTCACACTTGATAGCTTACCACAAACTTATTTCAAGGTTCATTTTCTCACTGTGCGCGGATTAACCAATAGACAAACAAGACAAATGTTTATGTGCCGGAATTTTGAAGAAGCCCGGATTTAATCAGGGCATTATGAATACATATAACTGATTTAAAGAGTGACGAAAAAAAAGGTAATTTACTTGGGATAAGTCTATTGAGACTAGATACAATTAGGTTGCACAAAAGGCAATTGTGATATAAATACAATTTAATTACACGAAGACCAATTGTGTCTGAATACAATTGATTTCGGCGAATCAATTATGTTATAATTGAATTGTGCTAGACGTGCTTTGAATGGGCTTGTGTCCTATGTCTTAATTTCTACAAAAGTGTACTATATATTGATAAAGTGGGTTACTAGAACCTCAAATGTTCAATTATTTTTTGCATGTGACATCACAATCCTTGTGTAAGGTTACCAACCTCACAGCTCATAAATCTCTACTATATGTATTTATATATCAAATATTATTTACAGCTATTTCAAGGAACAATCAAATTTCAATATTATGTCTGCCTTAGCAGAGTTAAATAAAATAAAAACTTATTATTCTTTGATTTGACTCGATTATTTGACTACCAACAGCTACAGAACCTTACCACAGCACTGACCTACTCAACAAATACCTGACGTTAAAATGCATTTCACGTCATAAAAATATGGCCGACGATTTCTAGCGCTAAAACTACAATTCAAACTTTTAATTGCTATATCTCCGTCAATATTTGGATATTTAATAAAATAGACACACCAATACACATTTATTAACATCAATTTCAATCAACAATTGACAAATCGACCACTAAAAAATGAGGACACAAGCCCATTGTGATACATACAGCCTGCAAAAAATGAATCAGCCCTGTAGATGCAATTGATTTTGCATGATAACTAAAGAAATTGAAAAAAATTCACCATTTGTAGCCTATCACAGAAACATTTCATATAAACGACTAAACTATAAAGAATGGAGTACAAATTCTTAAGTAAGGTTCAAAAAAGAATCACAAAATGTAAAATTATTGGATGTGCAGGGTGTACGGAACGAAGATAGAAACAGTGGAGCACATTAAGTGTTCATGTCAGAAAAAGGTAAAAAGTGAAAAGAAGTATGTGCAGTTATTAAAGGGATGGCGGAGATAGATAAAAGGAGCGAGTAGAAACATGAGGGAGAGTGAAACAATGGGGGTTTAAATTTACATGTTTTGTTTTTATTATTATTTTTTCTTTTGGAAGAAGTGAGAATGGTTAGATATAATAAGGATTTGATCCTAATAATATGTAAAACTATTTACGTAAAGTAGATAATATTTATTATGTTAGATAAACCTATGTTTGGCGAGTCAATGTTTAAAACAGAAACAATATTTCCCAACAATGCAATTTCTAAAAACCCGGAAGACCTCTGGGACCAGGGGACATTGAAAATATTTATGGGTTTTTAAAGCAACCCATGGTCAATGACTGTCACTGTCTTGGGCCATTGTGGCTCCCGTGGTTCACATCGATTGTCATCACTACATGCAGAGCAAATATCAACGTGTCATTTGCTCTACAATAGAACCTGATGGTCCGATTTTAAGGCCATCATAGTTTTGCTACTAGAACACTATATCTATCTAAATCAATTTAAAGAAGAGTAGCAAAAAAATATCTTAAAGAAACAATTGTTTGATGTGACATGCGCAATGGGGGCACCTTCTTAAATGATGAATTGTTTTACAAAAGCTATTTTTCAAGTTATTTTTGGATCGTGCTCTTTTTTCGTTTTTGTTTTCTTTTAGCAATAACACCATATGCTTGACAAGAGGCAATATTTTAGAGGCAAGTTGCGTAAATGTTTCATACATTTTAAGGGTCTTAATTTGTTTTAGAACTTTAAAATGATATATTTTCTATTGGGCGTCGATTATTTAATTATTAGCTTTATTTTGTTTTGTACTGGGCAAATAATTCCTTTGCGAATACAGACCTTTTCCGGCATGGTTTGATCAATTTCATTGCCAATATTTTGCTTCCACAGGTCCGTACTGTTCGCATGAAGCGCATTCGCTTTATTAATTAAAATTATTTATAAATCCTCCTTCTCCTATATTATAATGTTCCAAGTGTATATTTGTATGTATATATTCTTATATGTTCGGTACTGAATTTTGTATGGTAGCTCGAAACCGGCTCCAGTTAAGTTTTTGAAAATTGCCTATTTCGTAGAGAAAAAAATTATAAGACTTTTGGCGTCCCCAGATTTTTCCCTAAATTTCCTGGAAAACTGGAAAAGTAGTTGTCTTTCTTTGCTGTATAACTTTTTATTCGTAAAAGACAGAAAGATGAAATTTTGCATGTGTATTACGCTATTAAATGCGAACATATTTCAAAATTTAGAAACTCAAAAATGTATAAAAGGGACACTAGAAAATTTGGGGAGCCCGGTAGGAAACTTTGGAGAAAACTCAAATTTTGGATTGCGTAATAATTGAAAATCGTATTAAAAAAAAATTCTAAAATTTTATTAGGAGCACGAGAGCGGTTTTTGCCAAGGGTAGAAATTGTTCTAAAAAGTTGAAATTTTGTATATTTGTATAAACTTTGATATCTAATTTACAAATCAAAAAAGAAATTCCCAAATTTTGAAAAAAATTGATCAAATAACGCATAAATTGAAAATATTTAATATTTTGTTGAAAAGAATATATTTTTTTAGTCAGTTTTTATGAAAAATCATTTATTTTTACATGTAAAATTAATATAGGACGATATAAACATTTCAATTTAAAAATGGAATTAAAATTTGAAATGAAATTCAATTTACAAACACAAGAGACAGTCGTCGCTTGCGATGGGGGTAAACTCTAGTAATATTATATGGTCCACAAATTGTGACAACATGTGACAATGGGCTTTAGGGTTAATGTAGCATTGTGACGACACATTTAATATAAAATATACAAGCACAATCGCTTTCAAAAAAATGGTGTAGTATTTTTAAAGAAGTTTCCAAAAACCACTATAAAATATCACAAAAAATGTAATAATTGAAATGTGTGACATCACCTCAAGGGTGGCAAGGCGGAAGATGTTACAAGGAGGGAGAGGGGGGTAAGAATAGCATGAAATTTGTGTATAGCCCTTAAACTCATTTAAGAAAATATAATAAATACATTAACAAGACAAAAATAAAGTATAAAAATAACCAAAATAAATCATATAAACTTATAAAATGGACAAAAGGTTGCCCAAAATAAATGGTAAAGTTTAAAATTTATGATAACTTTGTGTGTGCTAGCCTGCTAACGAATAAAACGTATACTAAATTAATGTTTGTCATCATTGTTAAGTTGGCCATGAGTAAAGTGAGGTTAGAAAATGATTTTACGATTATTTTGTACAATTTTTAACGATTATTGCTTTATGACAGGCCGTACAAGGAAATATTCTTTAAAAGTGAATTTTATAACACACAATGTCAAATGACCTCAAGTTGAAATGACCTTATGGTCGTTTGGTGATATGGTCTAACCGGTACTAATTGCGCTCGTTATATTTATACATATCAATGGTGTATTTACTGATTTGGGAATTCTATAAGTAAGTAGCTTAGTAGATTGACACCAGGCCCAGCAGTCTATCCTCAGGATCTGGATACGAACAACTTCTTGCGATTTTAAATACTTTGTACAAGCAGCATTCCCTAATTATAGACATTTTTTATAATGGCCTTGTGAATTCATTTTTTAAGAAGGTACTGGACGTATGAAATATGAAATACATACCTTTGAATTTCCAATTAAATGGCTTTCTGCCTGTTAAAATTATTTTTTTATTTTTTTTATTAACTATAATACTACAACTAAGTATAGATATACTTATCTAGTGGCTTACATTTCTATAATTACACGGTGTGGTAGAGATTGCATACATGATTAGATTACTATGTCCGAGGGTTTAGTCCTGCGTAGTCTTCGAACATCATTACTATCAAGCAACATTTGCGTCACGGTGATGTTTTCGTGGTTACGAAGTCTCAATTCGTGCTTCCGCTGCTATAGATTTGATTTCTTCTCCGACTGTGTTAATCTTCAGGTCTCTATGAATGTCATCATTACGGATATACCACGGTGCATTAACTATTTCTCGTTGAACTTTATTTTGGATCGTTTGTATTTCTTTAACGTTCGATTTCTTGGTGCACCACCAGAGTTGACTCCATACATCCACACTGGCTTTAGCACTTGTTTAGACATAAGCAGCTTGTTTTCAATGTTTAGTTCAGAGTGTCGTCCAATTAGCCAATACATATTCCTGTATTTTATGTTCAATTCTTCCTAACATAACATACGTTTCCACCTTAACTTAGCATCTAGTGTCATTCCTAGATATATTGCTTCATTCGCATGAGGAATGGGCTTGTGTCCTCATTTTTTAGTGGTCGATTTTTCAATTGTTGATTAAAATTGATGTTAATAAATGTGTATTGGCGTGTCTATTTTATTAAATATCTAAATATTAACAAAGATATAGTAATTAAAAGTTTGAATTGTAGTTTTAGCGCTAGAAATGGTCGGCCATATTTGTATGAAGGGAAATGCATTTTAACGTCAGTTATTTGTTGAGTAGGTCAGTGCTGTGGTAATGTTCTGTAGCTGTTGGTAGTCAAATAATCAAGTCAAATCAAAGAATAATAAGTTTTTATTTTATTTAACCGTGCTAAGACAGACATAACATTGAAATTTTATTATTCCTTGAAATAGCTGTAAATAATATTTGATATTTTGATACATAAATACATATAGCAGAGATTTATGAGCTGTAAGGTTAGTAACCTTACACAAGGATTGTGATGTCACATGCACTTGGAATGTGTACAATGTTGAATCCTTTTAATAATTAAAGAGACAAAATGACTTTTTTAATTGTTAATATCTCTTAACATATAAGGAGTTATTAAAAAATAATTGAACATTTGAGGTTCCAGTAACCCACTTTATCAATATAAAGTACACTTTTATAGAAATTAAGACATAGAACACAAGCCGATTGTGTTTGCGTGTTTGTATGAGTATGGCAGATTTTTAGTATTATTTTGGTATGCGAAATTTACGTGTGTTGATTTAGACTCATTGAGTTTAATTCGCCACACTTTTGTTCAACAGCTGACTTTGTCCACTGCTTTTTGAAGTTTTACAGTGACGTCATTGATAGTGTTTCCAACGGTCAACACAGCAGTATCATCCGCAAAGGTGGCCATTGTTGTTTCCTCATCTTGTGTAGAGCAAGTACAGTGTTGTAATTTTTTGATGCATATAATAGTTTAATCATTAAAAAAGTTACCTATAATTGATGTCAAATGTATATTAATTCAATTCAAATTAAATATTTTGAAAAAGTAATAATAAATTTGACAACATTTACAGTATTTCTTGTTTTTACTGGTTTTATTTCATTATTTTCATAAATAGAATACTTATTAGTTTCAAAAAAGGTTTTTTATATATACACGTAGTTTTTGAAAACCGTGTCACAATTTTCTTAAAGTTAAAAGTTATAGTATAAAATATACCAGACTAAAGAGAATTACAATATTATATATACCAATACAAATACCGACTAATTCATATATAAAACATATATACAAATATAATATATAAAAAAGTAAGAAGAGATGGTTTAGAAATGAGTCCCGCAAAATTATATCAACTATAATCAAAATCAAAAGTAATCATTGCAAAACTCCAGCTCACCTGTACAAAATAAATATTAAATCTGACGATAGATGTCAATGTGGTGAAGAAGGAACTTTGGATCATATTATATTTGAATGCATAAATTATAGTTTAGAAAGATCAAAATTGAATAGTGATATATTAGATGTGATTAAAACTTTTCCTGTTAATACTAAATTTTTGTTAAGTGATTTAAAATTAATTAGTGAATTATTGAAATATTTAGAAATTTGTAAAATTGAATTATAAATTATAAAAGATGTATATAAGTCAAGGCAAATTTTTTTTTTTCCTTTTTTTTTTTTTATTTAACGTCGGCCTATTTCCGATGCTGAGTCCTATCACCGACGACCTCCTTCAATGTTGGCAGTATTTATGGTGTCGTGGCCTCATATATGTGGGCTACACCACTGCCTAATAACTGTACGATTATGTATGACCATAATCAATATAAGTTCATAATAACCAAACCCAGAAAATATATATCTGGTCCGGGGATCGAACCCGAAGACACAGCAGTCGGCGTCAAGCATCAATGCTCTCGCCCACTGTGTCGTCTAATTATATTAATTATATTATAAGTAATTTATAATAATTACTACCTTTATTTAATACAAATATTTCACAAGCTGAACTTACATTTTAGGTTAAAACCTTAAATTAAAACTAACACTAAAACTCAGTGAGTGGGAATAATTTACACAAATTTTGAATAAACCCAGATTACAAGTGCCATTACGTTTATTCATTTTTAAAACTTTAGATCCCTTTAATGATTAAGGGGCTCCATTTATTGATGGGCTTGTGTCCTATGTCTTAATTTCTATGAAAGTGTACTATATATTGATAAAGTGGATTACTAGAACCTCAAATTTCCAATTATTTTTTAATAACTCCTTATATGTTAAGAGATATTAACAATTAAAAAAGTCATTTTGTCTCTTTAATTATTAAAGGGATTTAACGTTGTACGTTGTAAAAATATGGCCGACCATTTCTAGCGCTAAAACTACAATTCAAACTTTAAATTGCTATATCTACGTCAACATGTAGATATTTAATAAAATAGACACGCCAATACACATTTATTCACATCAATATCAATCAACAATTGAAAAATCGACCACTAAAAAATGAGGACACAAGCCCATTGGATACAATAGAATATGTGTATTTTTTAACTTCTGTCTTAAATTGAATAATTTTTTTTTATTAAACCCGATATTTTAATACTACTTAATATTGATAGCTGCTTTATACTGCAGCTGACTATCCCGCCGTCCCAAACCTCCCTTTTCTACACTTACATTTCACAAGAGCTGCTCTTTTTATGTATCAGCATTCTTATAATTTTTTTTTTGTTATTTTACGTTGGTACTTTACTACATGTTTCCTTTTGTTTTTCGTGTTTCTTTTTTTTCTACAGGAAATAAGTCATTCAAATTGAAGTCGCTTCGAGCAGCTCGGTTTTCAATGACCCTTCACTTTTATTGCGGAACAATATGAATCAATATTTGAACATATTTCTTACATGGAAGATCGAAGGAGAAATTTACATTCATACAACTCCTTTGTGGACATTTATTTTTAGGATATTCTTTTATATTTAGTTAACAATATGATTTTGTTAATATCAAGGTAGGAAACATTTTTATTTTTGTATATTATATAGGTAAACTAAATATAATAGCATCAAACAAAACCCAATACAATGTATTCTTGGTATAAAGAATTTATAGAGACAATACGCCTGAATTAATGGCAACAACCAAAACTCCTCCCGCATATTTAAATGGTAATCAGAAATTACCAACAAAAACATTAACCAACAACAAAATTGTGAGCCCTACATTCATGCATAAGAAACTGCGTGCGTAAGTCTGTCACTGTCACTGTTTTATATTTACATTTCAGGTTTCCAGAATAATCATTTCTTATCAGAATTGTGTTTTAATTTAAGTTTAGTTAATTTAGTTGGTGCGCATGAGTCGTTAGTAATATAAATTTTGACAGTTGTACAAAATTAAATGTGGAGTCTCGATCCGACCACTGATGGGTAAACATCTTTTTTTGATTACTCCAGTAAAGCGAAGTACTGCTATGAAATCATTGATCGTTGTTTATTTTATAAACAAAAATAAATAGTTTAAATTTAAAGTGAAGTGAAATAAGACAATAGAATGGAACAAAACAGAAAAAACACAACGAGAGTAGAATTTGTTAATGTTGAATATAGGATGGCAATCACTGAATTGCATTTGTTTCTAAGAAATAAGAAGTAAGTTGGCCATCCAAGTCAATGGAAATAAAATGTTAGTGAAATTAAAAGAAACCAGACCAATCGATGAACTACTAGAAAAATATGAAGAAATTGAATATATAGGAACGGATAACAAGACATACATTTTTTCATATATAAGGGTAGATTCATAACTCAGTGACTTTTTCTTTTAAAAACTCGCTTTATTTCTATAGAAAAGATGTTCTTTTCGGCAGAAAACGCTTTTTTTTGTAAATATAGTCTCCTTTATGCTCGATACTTTTAGTCCGGCGGTTATCTAATTTTTTTATTCTTTCCAAAAAACTTATTTTCTCAAGGCACTCAAAATAGGCATTTGTTTCAGTGATTTCAGTGATGACCTCTTTGTTAAACCTAAATCTCTTACCGTGCAGCTTCAGATTTGGGAACAGAAAATAGTCGCATGGGGCTAAATCTGGAGAATATGCTGAATCCAGTCCAATTTAGAAACATTGGACATTGTAAAGTTCTAAGATTATTCTCATACCTACTTATTTACAAAAGAACCACAACCAATATGTGAACAATGCAATAACCTACTAACGGTAAAGCATATTATTTCCCATTGCTCAAAATACTCGTCGCTCAGACAAGAATATAATATACCTCAAGAATATAGGCTGATATATAAAAACAAAGAAAATTTGAAAAACCTTATTGAGTTTATAAATAAAACAAACTTAATTTCTTTATTTTAAATATATTTATAAATTGTAAATTATAAATTACGAATTATGTGTTATAAATATTTGTATATGTTTTTTTAAGTGCTAATAACTTTTAAAAGTTGATGCACAAATAAAATAAATATTAAAAAAAAAAAAAAAGTTCTAAGAAAATAAAAAATAAACGTAAATTAAATTTTTATTTAAACATACTGCAAGGAATGACTACACATATTCCAATACGGTATAAAATTTGAAATAAATACTAAATTAAAAACAAAATTGAAACCGTAAGTGGGAACAATACTTTATACAACTAAACGTAGAAAATTGTATACAATTTCTAAAATTTCTTCAAACGCAGTAAACGACGTACGATACTGCGAACTGCACACATAAAACAATGCGTATAACAACACTCTTTTATGCAGTTGCTTATGACATAAAGATCACTACGCCTAATTTAACAGCAACCTAACTCGCTTATACGCGAAGAACTAGTATGAATTGTGTGTAGGGTTGTACCATTACCGTTATTGACGACATATCTTTAAACATTCATACATATTTATGTATACAGGAAGTCTTATAAAACATATAGGAATAACATTAACCGTTCCGGATCTAATACCACACGTGTATATACATAATATTATTGTACAGAAATACATTTACACTATGTGTGTAATTGCATTAAGTAGGCCAAGCCTTCCGCCATCTTGAATTTAAGTGGCTTCTTTTGTTTAAAGTCACGTGTTGTATTGAAAATATAACAAAGTTGAAATATGTTAGTTGTTATGGGGAAAAACTCTTATATATAGACTAGAGTGGAGAAAGGAAGAATTTATTTTCTCCTCACTCCTCCTCCTAAATATCGAATTGTACACTAGAAAGAATGCAATCTGCGACAAATGTACAATGAGTAGGACTCGAAAAGAGACCCGCCGGATAATGGCCTCGAACCCGGATACAGGATCCAGGTGTAATACCCGATAGATTATAAAACAAAATGGGCCTGTGTCCTCATTTTTTAGTGGTCGATTTTTCAATTGTTGATTGAAATTGATGTTAATAAATGTGTATTGGCGTGTCTAATTTATTAAATATCTAAATGTTGACGGAGATATAGCAATTAAAAGTTTGAATTGCAGTTTTAGCGCTAGAAATGGTCAGCCATATTTGTATGAGGTGAAATGCATTTTAACGTCAATTATTTGTTGAGTAGGTCAGTGCTGTGGTAATGTTTTGTAGCTGTTGGTAGTCAAATAATCAAGTCAAGTCAAACAATAATCAGTTATTATTTTATTTAACCCAGTTACGGCAGACATAATATTGAAATTTGATTGTTTCTTGAAATAGCTGGTAATAGTATTTGTTATTTGGATATATAAATACATATAGCAGAGATTTATGAGCTGTAAGGTTGGTAACCTGTAAACTTGTCAGAGTTCTGTCAAGAATATATCTCTTTTACGCTCTGTTGTTTAAGAGATAGTAACATAGTGGACGTGAGGCCACATGTCTTGGAATATTGTACAACGCTGAATCCCTTTAATAATTAAAGAGACAAAATGACTTTTTTAATTGTTAATATCTCCTAACATATAAGGAGTTTATAAAAAATAATTGAACATTTGAGGTTCTAGTAACCCACTTTATAACTCATTTATAGTACACTTTTATAGAAATTAAGACATAGGACACAAGCCCATTGCTGCAAAACATTGAGAAACGGCTAAATGATAGAATGCATTCAAATTTGATCTTATTTAACTTGTTCAAAAAACTCAATTTCGTTCCTTCAAAACAAACCTTAAGCTTGCCTACACAGTAAATGAATAGACTTTTCAATGTAGTAGACATTAACAATGGAAGAAGAATTTAATTTAATTTTAACAAATTCATAAAAACTTGTTGTGAGTGTTATGATAGAAGCTAATAATTTTAGAAAGTTAAAGCAGGATTTAAATTTGCACTACCGCAAAAATGTTTATGCATAGACGGTTTAATACTTAAAAATTAGCTTCTTATGAAAAATATTAGGTAATATTATACTCGTACATATATTATTATTCGTAAGATTTTCCATTACACATAATCAATCCTATTTCTAATCCTTATCATAGCCAAGTTCCAATCTTTTATAAAAGCGAGAACTAGACAATTAGGTTTAGGGCTCAGATAAATTAAAACTACGTCATTTACATAGCGTATTTTATTATAGCTTAAAAATATATAACATCTCTAAACATCAAGACGCACTTCATTAATTGTAATGAAACAAGAATCTTAATTATGTATAATTATCAAAGACACAAATCCTTAAATATAATTACTACAATACCTAGAAATTAATGCCATCTTCATTTCAAAACTAGATTTACAACTTGAGTCATTAAAAATAAATAAAATAATTAGATTTAATAAAAATAGAGAATCATGTATAGGCTTATAATTAAATAATATAATACTTATATAAATAGTCGAACATAAAGCTAACAAAATTACCGTCCATACGGATGAACAGAAGTGGCTGATTTAATATTTGTTTTAATTGCTGATGGAGCCTTCCCCATACCCATTGTCGGTTGGGAAGCGTTAAGAGGAGCTGCAGCTCTTCCAGAAGGTGCTACCATCATTCCAGAACCTGGTGCAGGACTTACGGAAGGTCCTCCAGGTCCCATATTTACCTAAATTTATCAATTAAATGATTTATATTTTCTGAGTTTAACAAATACCAAACTTTACTTATATTATTGTTCCAACAAAGCTAAGTTATTACCTTGAGACCTTTACCGTTTCCTACAGCAGCTACCAGAGCGTGGGTATCTGTGGGACTGCTTGTTTGTTGAGCTCCTATTTAAATAAAATATCATTAGTTTAGTATAGCTTTTATGAGAAATATATAACTCCAACAAATACCATACCTCCCCTAGCTGATGCTTCAACTTCCCATTCTTCGCGAGCCTTGTTCACAATTTCCCAAACATGTGTAACAACTTTTGTATATTGTGTTACTTGTTTCTAAAACGAAAATACATTATATTTAACAATGTTTAACAATATTTAAAACGTTTATACGGTCTGAGTTCTTACTTGTGCAGTTTCGTAACTTAAACCAGCAGCTTTATTTTCAAGCTGGTTCATTCTTAGTTCAGCTGTAGGTTCTGGCTTTGTTCTAAGCATGTTAGGTACTAAATCATGGGCAAAAGTTGGTACTCGATTTTCTGTCATTTTTAATAACTCTTCGTCTCGATCTGGTGTTAATAGCAATGGTAATACAGTTAAACTTCTTAGCGGTGGTCCCATTTCAAGTTGAAGAATTTTAGATAAACCTGTCAACTAAATTAATAGATATAAAAAAAGTAACTGTTGTGTAAAAAAATTTATATTTAATTGTAATACTTACATGTCCAGATAATAGAGCATAATTATCTAAAAACGTAGGCCAGTTAATTGTTTCGTATTCAGTTTCCAATTTCATAACCATTGAAGCTATGGAATTCTTCAAATCATTTACCCGCATTATTATTGCGTCTAACGTTGCTTCTAATTGTTTCTCTTCACGTTGCATTGTGGAGTATTATAATTACTTTATATTATAAGAAATGTTTACAATAACATTAAATAACGAAATCACACTTAACCTCACTTAATCTTGTATCAAAGATGTGCAAAAATGATTGAAATTGAAATGTCAAATGCATGCAAACAGAATAGTATTACCCGGTCACAATAGCAGAGATAATAGCTGCTCCCTGCGCCATCTGTAGTTTTATTGAAAATAAATTTAAACATTTATTTATTCTCGGGAAGAAAATGTCAACAACAAGTTCTTGTGTGATTATTTGTTTATAATCAGTTATAAACAGTTATAAATAATCAAAAATGTCCGAGAAAAGTGATAGTACAAATATTTCTCTTAATTCTGATCTATTAGAAAGGTATCGAAAATTACAAGGAATAAATGAACAGCTAGATAAAGATATTCAAAAATTTGAAGATCTGAAGTACGAGCTCTTATGTATAACCTAATAATAAATAAATATTCCTTCAACATTTGTTTAATATTAGCAATTGAATTATTTTAAAAACATTTATGTATTATATTTCAGAAGTATGGTCACGAAAAATGAATACATGAAAATTTTACATGAATATAATAATATAAAGGATGCAGCACAAATTGTTATGGGGTCTCTTGCAAATATTCAGGTTCTATTAATAAATATACAAACCGTATTATTTAATATTTATAAACTTTTTTCAAGTGATTTATAATTTTATTGTTATAGGGGGTTACCGTCAAGGAATTACATACACGTTACAATCTGCCAACTGGAAAAGATGCAGACTTATAAAACTACTTCCAGTTTTACCTCATAATCAAAATAAAACTTTTAAAGGGCTGTAATTAAATATTAATATATCATATTCTAAAGTAATTATGACTTTTCATTATAATTTCGGATATGTATTCTAAATTAACTATAACACTGTTATTACCTGAAAATAATATAAACATGTAGTGGAATGAAAGATTAGTAGATTGAGGACACCACCAACAGAGATATCTTTTATTGAAATTATTATTATTACAAACTTGTTACTGTAGTTAGAATATACAAAAAATTGGATTAAGCAGTTACTAAATCTAAATTTGTCCAAAAACTCAGTATTTGGCTTTTGAACTATGTCTTAATTTCTAGAAAACGGAACTATATATTGATAAAGTTGGTTACTGGTTACTTGGTTACCTCAAATGTCTACTTATTTTTAATAACTCCTTATATTTCAATAGATATTAATAATTCAAAAAGTCATTTATTCACTTCTACCATTATAGGGATCCACGTTATAGAAAATTCTAATACATGATACGTCTCATGTAAAAAATATTCCATCTCTTTTACACAACAGAGACGCATACGAATATGAATGTGAAATGGCATTTACTAGTAACACATGGGTTACGTATTCCATGAAGTATTATATAACGAAGGTTGCTAACAAGGAATAATCTTGATTACTTATTTCATGTAGAACAAGCGGCAAAACTGAAATTCTAAATTAAAAAAAATAAAAACCCTAGTATACATATATTAACATTTATTTTAATTAAAAATTAAGAAAACGACACCTAAAAAATAAGTTCACAACCCAGTAAACATTTTGGAGTCACTTCGCCATCATATTGAAGATGCGCATGACTTTTTTGTCATGAAAGAGTTCATTTGTAGTTTAGTTTCTTACAGTCGTTCATATGGAATGTCTATTTCTCTATATCTATATTTTTATATGTCTATGTCAGAATACTAATGAAGATAAAGTTGAAACGAACTATAATTTTACTGAAATAGTGATCGAAACGTCACAAAAAGGGACATTTCACCAAATTGTTTACTGGGAAGCCATTCTAACATATAATTATAATACATACTCAGTGGCTATGACGCAATGTGAAACAGAAACAAGTAGCTATTCTTTTCCTAATATATATAATACAAAGAGAACAGTAGTGTATCATTATTAGATCTAGTAGTAACTGCGCTCCCGGCTCAGAGCATTCAAGACCTTTATTTCGCTCTAGGAAGATTAGGACAGATTTTAAAGGAATTCGGCTAAAAATTAAACAAAAAAATTGATGTTCATTGATTGTTCAATGCAACAGTTTTTCAATGGCTCACTATGGTTTTTATCCACTGAATAAGAATATGACTCAAATATATTTAAAAGAGGTGAATCTGTTTGCATAATTTCAGGCGTTTTATTACTCTTTAAGTTATATCTTATAATTATTTGCATAATCATTTTCTGATTTTTTTAAATATTTATATTTGTTCTCTATAAAATGTTTTGTAATTTATCTGCACAAGTGTGACAAAGAATTGCAACATACACATATATTTCGTAATTTCCCACGTGGTGTATAATTCGAAGAAGATACTACAATGTAATTTTAATTCTATAATATTATAATAATAATAATATATTTATTACAACGTGATAAGAATCCTGTGTGACTTGAATAACAAGTTCTATACATTTTGGATATAATATGGTAACGGCCATAGGTTTATTATTTTAGTAGGCACCTGGTAATAAGGGAATATATATTCAATTAACCATTCTATATTGTCTTATTGAAAAGCAATTTTTGGCATTGTGTAGGGTCCCATGGTTGTCGCAAGTCTGTTAGTGAGGGTCATAACCAGTGGCGGTCCTAACATGTTTTCCAGATTGCCAATGGGCTTGTGTCCTCATTTTTTAGTGGTCGATTTTTCAATTGTTGATTGAAATTGATGTTAATAAATGTATATTGGCGTGTCTATTTTATTAAATATAAAAATATTGACGGAGATGTAGCAATTAAAAGTTTGAATTGTAGTTTTAGCGCTAGAAATGGTCGGCCATATTTTTATGACGTGAAATGCATTTTAACGTCAGTTAGTTGTTGAGTAGGTCAGTGCTGTGGTAATCCAGTCAAAGAATAATAAGTTTTTATTTTATTTAACCCTGCTAAGGCAGATATAATATTGGAATTTGAGTGTTCCTTGAAATAGCTGTAAATAATATTTGATATTTTGATATATAAATACATATAGCAGAGATTTATGATCTGTAAAGTTGGTAACCTTACTCAAGGGTTGTGATGTCACATGCACTTGGAATGTGTACAACGTTCAATCCCTTTAATAATTAAAGAGACAAAAGGGCTTTTAATTGTTAATATCTCTTAACATATAAGGAGTTATTAAAAGATAATTGAACATTTGAGGTTCTAGTAACCCACTTTATCAATATATAGTACACTTTTGTAGAAATTAAGACATAGGACACAAGCGCGTTACCTATAATCATTAACAAAAGTTACAAAAAAGAAGTTGCTCATAAGCCCAACATGTACAGCAATGAAAGGTCAAGATTACTTCCGTTTTAATCTTTACCTTCTAAATAATGAAACAAATATTTTAAAGATCACCTTTCTTTTCAGAATAGACCGGTATGAAAATTTAAATAAAAAAATTGTGCGAGTTGCAGCTTCATTTATTAAATAGTGTAGTATGTGGACAGCTGTTGCTTCAAAATTCCGATTTTTACTATTTCACGATAATATTTTAACTAAGTATTCTTAAATTGTAAGTTTTTGAGAAAATGCAAATAAATTAGCCGACTCGTTAATATACGTAACACACATTACAATTTGATAATGGTTGATTGGGTTTTGCCCCTGCAGTCAATGGTAATGTTGAAGACGTTGGCTAATATAAAAGGTAAGTCAGTGTCTTCCAACGACTCGAGTGACTAATAACTGTTTCTAGTTGGATTTTAAATGTCAGACCTCCAGCGGCTCGAGAGAAATGGAAATGCAGGCCGTGTCAGTGCCAGAGCTCGCGCAACAGTCCGATGTGGCAGTTCCTTCAGTACCTAGTGCCGAAGTAGACCAGGTATTCTGATTATACCTTGTGTAAAATACATACTTTTTATATTAATGTATGCTAATTCTGTTGATAGTATCGTGAAATTTAAATAATTTTTTAAATAGTTTACGAAGTGTTTCATATATTTATTATAATTTACCGTAAAATTATGTGTTAATTTGTTCTTAAATACATAATTAGAAAAGTAAGTCTTTATTTATTATTAATAATAATATTTAATGAAAAATAGAAAAAGGTTACGGAAAAAAGAATAAAACGAATTTATAAAAGAAAAATATATAATTAAAATGTTTATAAATTTATATATTGTTTTAAGTGTTAATAACTTGATGTAAATAAGTTGATGTACAAACAAAAAAATAAAAATATTTACCGATAACAGTGAAATTAAATAAATAATTATAACATACACAATAACTACAGTTATGTACCATATCACAAATATTATGCTACGTTTGTTTTTGCAAATTAATAGCAACTTTTTCCCATAAAACCGCCATGGTCAACGGGACCTTGCCTTTTCAAATGTTGACTTCATAGTCAAACATTTCTAATTCTTTTTTAATATAACATGTAACATCATCCTATTTCCGATACAACCTCCTTTTTTGTTGTCGGTTTTTATGAAGTAAGACTTAAACCTAGTTAGTTTTTAATTATGTAAGCAATTAAACAGAAAATATAACGCTGGTCCTGCAGCCGAATCGAAACACAGATTTAAAGTATTTCTAAGTTTTACATACTTATTTTTTTTTTTTTTTTTTTTTTTTTATTTAACGTCGGCCTATTTCCGATGCTGAGTCCTATCACCGACGACCTCCTTCAATGTTGGCCTCATATATGTGAGCTACACCACTGCCTAATAACTGTATGATTATGTATGACCATAATCAATATAAGTTCATAATAACCAAACCCAGAAAATATATATCTGGTCCGGGGATCGAACCCGAAGACACAGCAGTCGGCGTCAAGCATCAATGCTCTCGCCCACTGTGTCGTCTTTTACATACTTATGTTTGAATAATCTACTTGATAGTCTGTTTATCATTTTTAATAATCAAATAACTATCAGCGCCTGTTACAGCTCAAGTCAAATTAGCAGCGGGTTCAAATCCGAACTTAAGAAACCATCCCTTCCATTTTTCTGATAGGAAAAGTGGAAAGCGGATGTTGGCTAAAAGCGCTTAAATAATTAAACATTCGCATCGAACACAGATGTCATAAGTGGTGGTGGCTTTTCACGTGCACTTAAGTTACTTCCGCGAAATACTGATTCCGGTAATACGAAAACTAAAAACCGGTTTGTAAAGTGTTTTGTCATTAATGGATGATATAACCGAATCTATTATAAATTAGATAAACTGGTTTATAAGTATTTTATAGAAAAATTTAAATATCGTTAGATACTCGTATATATTTACATATAGTATAATATATATATATGTATATATATATAAACATATGTAGTAAACATTGCGATGATCTTTAGAATATTCTGAGTCATATACATATTTTGTGCTTGGTGCTATTTAAGGTTTGTGTCCGAGATATTTAGGGCTATATTTTGTAACCGTACAAGAAATACAATTACTGATAATATCAAATTTATAATATAACATGTATTATGAAAAAAATGTCATAATAACTGTATACAATTTTGTGAAATGCCTCGCTTTGTGAAGTTTCTGTCACTTTTTCATTTCAATATGCTTGTGTCCTATGTCTTAATGGGCTTGTGTCCTCATTTTTTAGTGGTCGATTTTTCAATTGTTGATTGAAATTTATGTTAATAAATGTGTATTGGCGTGTCCATTTTATTAAATATCTAAATGTTGACGGAGATATAGCAATTAAAAGTTTGAATTGTAGTTTTAGCGCTAGAAATGGTCGGCCATATTTGTATGACGTGAAATGCATTTTAACATCAGTTATTTGTTGAGTAGGTCAGTGCTGTGGTAATGTTTTGCAGCTGTTGGTAGTCAAATAATTAAGTCAAATCAAAGATAATAAGTTTTTATTTTATTTAACCCTGCTAAGGCAGACATAATATTGAAATTTGATTGTTCCTTGAAATAGCTGTAAATAATATTTGATATTTTGATATATAAATACATACAGCAGAGATTTATGAGCTGTAAGGTTGGTAACCTTACACAAGGATTGTGATGTCACATGCACTTGGAATGCGTACAACGTTGAATCCCTTTAATAATTAAAGAGACAAAATGACTTTTTTAATTGTTAATATCTCTTAACATATAAGGAGTTATTAAAAAATAATTGAACATTTGAGGTTCTAGTTCGAGCTTTATCAATATATAGTACACTTTTATAGAAATTAAGACATATGACACAAGCTCATTTCTATAAAAGTGTACTATATATTGATAAAGTGGGTTGATATTGATAAGTTTCTGCATGTAACCCTGTCGAGTTTTTTTTTATTGATTTTTCAATATTTTACAGGATTTACCTGTAAAATACCAAATTTTCATGAAGAAAATTAGAAACTTTGTTATTTTAAAATACATTAAAATTTAAAAAAAAAACTCGCAGCGTTACTTCGGTATTTATGTAAAGAAAAAGTGTGCAAAAGGATCGGTACAGTAGATTTTGAGCTAGAGAGGCCACCGATTCAGAAAAAGACAAGAAAGAACGTTCTAAGAAAGCTTCAAAAAAACGCGTTTAAAAGTCTCAAAGAAAGACGAAACCAGACCAGAGAGGTTAAGACTTAAAACTCTATATCTCTGACAGTTTTACTCCAATCGACTTCAAATTTTCACACAATAAATTTAATATATTGTACATTAATTAAAATAAATATATTTAAAAAAAATTGAAACCTGTTCAAGATATAATGGGTCAACAGATGCTATCGTTTTGACGTTTAATTTTGCATCTCTTTTACACTTCTCTTGTTGAACAAGAGTTAGCAGAGGCGGCCTTAGGAAGTGGCAAGCAGGGCAACCGCCCGGGGCCTCGCTCTTGTAGGGCCTCGCATTCTCGCGCAACAACACAAGTAGAAAAATTCATTACTATATATGTATTTGAATCTCTCGACTCGCTCTTTAGAAATCCCACTTGATCAACTGCGTATATCTTTAAGGCATTCATCAATAGTTTATCATCAATAATATTCGTCGTCTTTGCACTTGTTAACTTTTATAAAACTTCCAATATAAAATTTTATTTCTCGTCAATTATCATCAAAAATACTTACTTACAATTTACATAAATTATACAAAGAACAAATGCCTCCCGAAGTTCTGTTGCCCCTAAGGCTAAGGCCGCCCTTGAAGGTTAGCAAATGGTAGTGTGGAAGAAGATGAGGAAGGAATGACGTCGTGAATTTAATCATTTTTTGTTAATTTTTACCCCTTTAATTATTATAAGGAAAAAATTACTATTTCAATCATTAATAACTTCATTAATATTGCGAATTGAATAAAAATAGTTGGATATTTGAGGTTTTAATAGTCAACTTTAGTAATATACAGTGCAGCTTTATATAAATTCAGTAATGGTTCACAATGGACTTGTGTCCTATGTCTTAATTTCTATAAAACTGTACTATATATTGATTAAGTGGGTTACTAGAACCGCAAATGTTCAATTATCTTTTAATAACTCCTTCTATGTTAAGAGATATTAACAATTAAAAAAGTCATTTTGTCTCTTTAATTATTAAAGGGATTCAACGTTGTACACATTCCAAGTGCATGTGACATCACAATCCCTGTGTAAGGTTACCAACCTTACAGCTCATAAATCTCTGCTATATGTATTTATATATCAAATATTATTTACACCTATTTCAAGGAACAATCAAATGTCAATATTATGTCTGCCTTAGCAGGGTTAAATAAAATAAAAACTTATTATTCTTTGATTTGACTTGATTATTTGACTACCAACAACTACAAAAGATTACCACATCAATGACCTACTCAACAAATAACTGACGTTAAAATGCATTTCAATTCATACAAATATGGCCGACCATTTCGAGCGCTAAAACTACAATTCAAACTTTTAATTGCTATATCTCCGTCAACATTTAGATATTTAATAAAATAGATACGCCAATACACATTTATTAACATCAATTTCAATCAACAATTTAAAAAATCGACCACTAAAAAATGAGGACACAAGCCCATTCAAATAGAAATGCATTATCGAAGTAAACGACTACAAGCACAACATTTCATCTATGGTTTTGTAAGATTATGTATATGAATTATTTCTTTTAGATTTATGATTTAGCCTATTTTTATTATTATCGGCACATCAAATAATAAACCAGTACCTTCAAGTAAATATTCGTCCTACATATTTAACGCGGGGAATCCCGTTTATGGTTCAATAACTGGGCCCGAACCATCGGAGCCTGTCAACCTGGTCAGGCCATGCCAGCCCAAGCAGTGGGCTCCAGTGGGCTCCAATACACATACTGCATGCGTTGTAAAATGAGAACTACTGTTATAAAATACTTGTACTATTTAAAAATAATTGTGGTATTTGCTAAGAATATCTATTATTATTTGCGCTCTAAGAAATACGATCGTACTACAGTATTGTTTATTTATTCAAAGCATTTTTGATGATAATTACCAGTATTCGTATAACTTAGAAATATCAAAGAAAACAAACATAATTAATTTATATTATAATTAACATTTTTTCAAGTTTATTTCTTTGAAATGTTGCAAATACTCGTACGTGACTACATAAACTAAACAACACCTGTGACATTTCTGATATGGATATCAGAGTTTCTTCTTATATAGGCTTGTGAACTCAATTTTTAGGGGTGGTTTTTTTGCTGTTGTACAAAAAAGATGGCAATCATTAGATGTGACATCACACGAAGATTTAATTTTTACAACTTTGGACCCGTTCAATGATTATTATGATTATGATATATGATAATGGGCTTGTGTCCTATGTCTTAATTTCTATAAAATTGATAAAGTGGGTTACTAGAACCTCAAATGTTTAATTATTTTTTAATAACTCCTTATATGTTAAGAGATATTAACAATTAAAAAAGTCATTTGTCTCTTTAATTATTAAAGGGATTCAACGTTGTACACATTCCAAGTGCATGTGACATCACAATCCTTGTGTAAGGTTACCAACCTTACAGCTCATAAATCTCTGCAATATGTATTTATATATCAAAATATCAAATGTTATTTACAGCTATTTCAAGGAACAATCAAATTTCAATATTATGTCTGCCTTAGCAGGGTTATATAAAATAAAAACTTATTATTCTTTGACTTGACTTGATTATTTGACTACCAACAGCTACAGAACATTACCACAGACCTACTCAACAAATAACTGACGTTAAAATGCATTTCACGTCATACAAATATGGTCAACCATTTCTAGCGCTAAAACTACAATTCAAACTTTTAATTGCTATATCTCCGTCAATATTTAGATATTTAATAAAATAGACACACCAATACACATTGATTAACATCAATTTCAATCAACAATTGAAAAATCGACCACTAAAAAATGAGGACACAAGCCCATTATGATTGAAGACTACGACAAAAATGACTACTTTAATGGGTTCGTGACCTTTTTTTTAGGGATAATTTTTTTAATTTTTGAATGAAATAAATGTTAATGTAATGTAATGTAAATAATGTATATTACAGAGTTACAACTATATGAAATTTGAATTTTAGTTTTGCAGCTTGTTTTACAAGAAATAAGTAGTAATTAGTAATAGAGATTATTTTTCCTAGTTGACAACCTTCGTGATGTGACGAACCATGTATTGGAATTTTCTATAACGTGGGATCACTTTAATAATTAATAGGAAAAAATTACTTTTTTAATTGTAAATATTCTCCTAAAATATAAGAAGTTATTAAAAAATTAAGACGTGGTTCACAAGCCCATTGTTAATATTATATAATACTATTATATAAACCCAGTAAACATTTGGTGAAAAAGGTAAAAGACAGACGCTGTCTCCCTCAATCCCCGAATACAATATATTTAAACGAATACTCTAAGCAGCGGTGGTAAACGTAACGCAGACCTGCCGATCGTGGATTTTAGAATCACCATTACACTGTAAAAAACTAATATAGCGAGTATTGTTAAAGATGAATAATATGCATTAAACAAAACACGATCCATATTAAAGATTACGTCTATTTATTTCTTCATTTAAATAATTATTTTTGCAGAGTCCAGAAAGTTGAATGGCTTGTGTCCTCATTTTTTAGTAGTCGATTTTTCAATTGTTGATTGAAATCGATGTTAACAAATGTGTATTGACGGAGATATAGCAATTAAAAGTTTGAATTGTAGTTTTAGCGCTAGAAATGGTCGGCCATATTTTTATGACGTGAAATGCATTTTAACGTCAGTTATTTGTTGAGTAGGTCAGTGCTGTGGTAATGTTCTGCAGCTGTTGATAGTCAAATAATAAAGTCAAGTCAAAGAATAATAAGTTTTTATTTTATTTATCCCTGCTAAGGCAGACAATAATAATATTGGAATGTTATTGTTCCTTGAAATAGTTGTAAATAATATTTGATATTTTGATATATAAATACATATAGCAAAGATTTATTAGCTGTAAGGTTGGTAGCGGTTATGATGTCACATGCATTTGGAATGTGTACAACGTTGAATCCCTTTAATAATTAAAGAGACAAAATGACTTTTTTAATTGTTAATATCTCTTAACATATAAGGAGTTATTAAAAAATAATTGGACATTTGAGGTTCTAGTAACCCACTTTATCAATATATAGTACACTTTTATAGAAATTAAGACACAAGACACAAGCCCGTTCCATTCAGTTTTATACCCCTGACCATCCCTGATGATCCCTGACGAGAAGAAAACAGCGCCAACTCTTAAAGAATGTTTATGGTGGAGTCAGTAACTAGTTAGTTTCTTCCTTTCTGTCTTATTATATAATATTGCGACTGTGTCGTGGGCTCATATATGTTGTTGGAATTACAATACATTCATTCTTAAATTAAATTACTGAAACTGGTTTTGTTTTTGTTTATATAAAACTATTATATTAAATTCAATTGTTTTATATCTATAAGAAATATTGACTGAGGACAATAATTCTTACTTCTAATTCTAATTTCTTACTGTATAATTTCAGTCTGAGGACTTATTGATTAATAAAATATTTAATATATAACTGTGCATATAATATCTGCTTCAATAGGTTATGGGCCCAGGCAATTAATATGACGACATCAGTGAGTGCTACAAGATTTGAGCTGTTGAGTAAGGACAATTATGAAGCCTGGAAAATTCATGTTGAGGCGCTATTGATCAAAAATGATTTGTGGGAATATGTCAGTGGTGAAAAACCGATTCCTGTTGCTGCGGAAAATAATCAAGAAGAAAGAAATGGATGGATAAAAATTTATCGTAAAGCTAAGTCAGAAGTAATATTAGCAATTAGTTCAACGGAATTGCAGCATGTCCGAGGTTGTAATACTTCTCATGAAGTTTGGCAAAAACTTGCCTCAGTTTATGCTTCCAAAGGACCTGCAAGAAAAGCTTTATTACTTAAGCAACTTATGCTTCACAAGATGTCTGAATGTGGTGATGTCAGGGATCATGTAAACAAGTTTTCGGATATAGTTGATCGACTTGGAGCTATGGATATTGAAGTGAATAAAGATTTATTGTCTGTAATGTTATTATATAGTCTACCAGATAGCTATGAAGGCTTTAAATGTGCTATGGAATCACGTGATGAACTCTTGGAGGTTGAAGCTCTTAAGGTTAAGATACTTGAGAAGAGTGAAATTGGTTCAAATTCAGTTGTTGAGTTAGCTGGAAATGTAAGGGCTGAAAATCAACCGAGTTACAAAAATATTTTTAAAGGATATTGTTTTAAATGTGGAAAACAAGGACATAAGTCTCCTGAATGTCCAACTCAATTAAAACCAAATTTCAGAAGAAATAGACCAGATAGACAGAATAGATACACACAAGAAAACCAATGTTCTCAAGCGGATGATGATACTTTTGCAGTATTTGATGTTGAATTTGCTGGTAGTGTTCCAAGTTGTCGACCTTGGATTCTTGATAGTGGCTGTACAACACATTTATGTGGTGATAAACAATTATTTAAGTCTTTAAATGAAGAAATTTGTGGGAAAATAAATTTGGCTAATCAAGCAAATAGTGAAATCAAAGGAAAAGGTACTGTTAATTTGTCGATTAGTAATGGTAAACAGCTGAGGTCAGTAGATTTTTCAAACACATTATTTGTACCAGATTTAAGGTCAAATCTAGTATCAGTTGCTAAAATTACTAATAAGGATCATGAAATTCTATTTAAAAAGGATTCAGCTGTAATTATGGATATGACTGGAAATGTTAAATTTGTTGCTGAAAGGCGTGGTGATCTCTATTATTTACAAGAAGGTAATGAAGAAGCTTGTATTGGAGAAGATAAAGCTAATTCTGAGTTATTGATGTGGCATTGTCGTATGGGTCATTTAAATGCTAAGGATTTATTTCGGGTGATTAATCAGAATACTACAAGTAAAGTAACCTCTGAACAATTGAAATGTTTGTCAAGATATGAAGTGTGTCTACGAGGCAAGATGACAGGGTTACCGTTTTCAGGAAGTGAACGACAGAGTGAAGAACTTCTTGAAATAGTTCATACAGATATTGTTGGACCGTTTAGGACACAATCAGTGAATGGAGCAAAATATTTTATTACATTTATTGATGATTATTCTCGATGGTGTGAAGTATACTTTCTTAAACAGAAGAGTGGTGCACTAGAAGCTTTCAAAATGTATCAAAATCAAGCTGAACGTATGACAGGGAAGAAGATTAAGTATCTTCAAAGTGATAATGGTAAAGAGTATTGTAATACTGAGATGGATTCTTTCCTGCGTAATCAAGGTATTCAACGTCGATTAAGTGTTGTAAGAACACCTCAGCAAAATGGTGTTGCTGAACGTTTAAATCGAACATTAGTTGAAATGGGACGATGTTTATTACTTCAATCAAATTTATCGGATATGTTTTGGACTGATGCTGTAGCTACAGCATGTCATTTGAGAAACAGATGTCCTTCAAGAAGTATTAATGGAGATACTCCTTATCAGAGATGGTTCAACAGGGATAAAGTTCATTTAAATTATTTACGAGCATTTGGATCAACTGTATATGTCTTAGATAAAGATCCAACAAAAGGCAAATTATCTGATAGATCAATGAAAGGAATTTTTGTAGGTTATCCACGTGAATCAAAAGGATACAGAATTTGGTTACCAGAAAAGAGAAAATTTATTGTTGCTCGTGATGTGAAATTTATTGAAGATAATGTTACTACAGTTTTAAAGAACCAAGAGATTAAACAGCTGATTATTAATGATTTTGAAAACAAGGATAAACCATGGATTGAATTGATAACAGGATTTAAAAATAGTAATGAGACAGAAACTTTAGATGGAATTCCAGAAGAAAATTTAGAAGATAATGAAGAAAATGAAAATTCATCTGGTATTCAATCATCTATTCAAGAAACTCCTAGAAGAAACTCAAGAGAATATACTAGAGAAGAAAGAAGAGGACCAGGAAGACCAAAATTAATTAAAACAGGTTTGAAAGGACGTCCCAGAAAATTATCTTCAAAAGTTAATAATTGTGAAGTTAAAGAAAGGATTGAATCTGATTCTAATGAAGATGATAATGATAATGATAATATATTTGTTGGAGTAGCTGAAGTTAAATTGGAAGATGCTATTAATTCTCAAGAGTGTGCTGAGTGGAAGAGAGCAATTAAATCAGAAGTCATAAGTTTATTAAAAAATGATACTTGGAATATTGTAAAATTAACTGAAGGTCAAAGTGTTGTGGGAAGTCGAGTGATTTTAACAAATAAATTTGGATCAGATGGGCTTATTGAAAAAAGAAAAGCTCGTATTGTTGCAAAAGGTTATAGTCAGAAATATGGTATTGATTATGATCAAACTTTTGCTCCAGTTGCAAGAATGGAATCAATGAGACTTTTAATTGCATTGTCTGTGGAATTAAAACTTGTAATAAGACAATTTGATGTTGTAACTGCCTATTTAAATGGAATATTAGAAGAAAATGTTTATATGGAAATACCGGATATGCTACATGAAATTTTGATGTGGATAATTGATGATAGTCAGGTGTCTGAAGAATTAAAAAATAAAGCTACAAAAATGTTAAAATGTATTGAAGAAGGAGGTGATGTTTGTAAATTAAATAAAGCTCTCTATGGTCTTAAACAAGCTGCTCGACAATGGAATGAAAAATTATCAAATAAGTTGGAAAGTATTGGACTAAATTCAACTGAAAAAGAAGAAATTAATAGTAAATTTTATAGAGAAGTTATTGGAGCACTAATGTATTTAGTGGTTGGAACTCGACCAGATATTGCAAATACTGTTTCAAGATTAGCTCAATTTGTAAACAAACCAAGTAAACAAGATTGGTTGGGAGTTAAGAGAATATTGAGATATTTAGCTGGTATAATAGAATTAGGAATACTTTATACTAAAGAAACAAAATCTATGATTGGATACTGTGATGCTGATTGGGGAGGTTGTCTTGAAGATCGAAGATCATATTCTGGATATGTATTTATGTTGGCAGGGGGTGCTGTGAGCTGGAAATCTCAAAAACAAAGAACTGTGGCACTTTCATCTACTGAATCAGAATATGTTAGTTTATCAGAAGCTGTAAAAGAAGCAATATATTTAAATGATTTATTGACTGAACTAGAGCAAGAAAAATTTTTGAAAATTAAAATATTAATTGACAATCGTGGAGCTGAACAACTGGCAATGAACTCGATTTATCATGCACGTACAAAACATATAGATATTCGTCATTATTTTGTTCGTGATGTAGTTGATGAAGGAATTATTAAATTACGTCATGTATCAACTAATGAAATGGTTGCGGATATTTTAACAAAAGCACTGCCAAGAGAGTTACATAAAAAATTCACTGAAGGATTGGGACTTCAAATTATTTAAATTGTTGAAATGAATGTCTTGAGGGGGTGTGTTGGAATTACAATACATTCATTCTTAAATTAAATTACTGAAACTGGTTTTGTTTTTGTTTATATAAAACTATTATATTAAATTCAATTGTTTTATATCTATAAGAAATATTGACTGAGGACAATAATTCTTACTTCTAATTCTAATTTCTTACTGTATAATTTCAGTCTGAGGACTTATTGATTAATAAAATATTTAATATATAACTGTGCATATAATATCTGCTTCAATATATGTAAACTACAACACTGCCTAATAAATTTATGTTTATTTATGTACATACTTTAAGTTAATGACAATCAAACCCAGAAAATATACCTCTGGTGCGAGGATCGAATCCGAAGACACAGCAATCAGCGCCAAGCAGCAATACTCTCGCACACTGTATTCTCGTAATTTCTTCTCAAGTGCGTCATCTAAAACACTTTTTTAACATTACGAGGCGATTTTAACTCTTCCTCATTATTACATCGGAATACAAATATAAGTGCATGACCTTTAATAATTAACGATTGCATCACTCGAAGTTCAGTAGCGTTACTACAACCCTGATGCAATGGGCCTGTGGACTCTTTTTTTAGGGGTCGTTTTTTAACATTTGATTGAAATAAATGGTAATATGTGTAAACCTATATTGGCGTCTTTACTTTTTTAAATATTCAAAATTTATAGAGTTATAGCTATATCAAATTTGAATTACAATTTTGCCGCATGATTTAGATATGCATAAGACGTCATAAAAGAAATATGTAATCAAGATTATTTTTCCTTTTTCACAACCTTCGTAATATAATACTTGATGGGATACACAATGCAGCTGTTAGTAGTAAATGACGTAGAGATAGTAATTCGTCGTATGTGATGTACCATATATTGAAATGTTCTATAACGTTGAATCCGTTTAATAATTAAAGAGACAAAACAATTTAATTGTTAATGTCTCCTAACATATAAGGAATTACTTAAAAATAATTTCACATTTAAGGTTAAGGTTACATAACAAAAGTAATCTTTCGATATGAATTATCTTTCTCTGACGTAAATAAAACTTTTATATAATGTAATATATAAGTTTACAAGTTTATATAATGTACTTAATAAACTAATGCTGATTTCATACCAGACAGACAGTTCAATAAAACACGAACAAAAATTTGTTTTTCCGAACAAAAACACCAATGTTTACACCAAAGAGACAGTTCTTAAAACATTTTTGTCTTTTGTTGCTGTTTTAGTAAACAAAACACATTCTCATCTGGAGTCAGTAAGATCAAAGGAAAACACGTTTGTTGTTGATTTTTAGTGTGCTTGGTCTGAACACGCAGTTTTGTTTTTTGTAAACATTTGCGCTTGTCAGTTGTTGTTTTTCATGTTTATAAATTTTATAGGACACACAGAAAAACACTAAAAACAAAACCAGCCTCTTCAGTGTCTGTTTTCAAAAAAAAAGAACTGTTTTAAAATAAAACAAATCATGTTTTTGTTTTGTTTCTTGACAACAAAACTGTTTTCAAAAGTGTCTATCTGGTGTAAAACCGGCTTAATATATTATAAAAGGATTTTTATTTAATGACAATGTAACAGAATTATGTTAAACTTGGGCAAATAATAAAAAGTAACGTTAGGTAAAAAATATTACGTTAAATAATACATGAGTTTACGTTTACTTAAGTGTGATCATATCTGCACCACTTATTGGCTACTTCTATCAATTTAATATGACCCCTATTTTTTGTTTGAACGCTACTGGAAGAGTTTGAGCAAGAATGAATTTCTAAGAAATAATAATAAATATTATTGCTTAGTAAAAAAAATCAACAGTTAACTTTTAGATGAACAGTGGGTTTTTTTTTACATTTTTTTACCGATTTTGATTGACGGCTGACATCAACGATACAACTATCTTAAATCAGTTGGCGAATTTAGAAATTGAAAGCCAATTTATTTTACTGGTCAATTAAACTTTGGTAGAATAATAAAACAGAGTATTCCGAAATTTAGAAGCTATACAGTATCAGTAAAATGTTTTAGAATGGACTTGGAACCATGTCTTAATATCTAAAAGCAGTGGAATAGGTCACAAAAACGTTGTATGTAAGAGGTAACTTCAGTTATGTTAGATAAACCTTAAATATACGCAACTATGTTCAGCGAGCTATTCGTATGAACATTCGTAGTAAATTCGTAGAAACATTATTACGATCTTCTGGCGCACCTTGCCTCAAACAACAATCACTTCTGTGTTTCAAAAGTAGGTCTGCATATTCCTGTTTATTAATCCGCATTTGTTCTTTTCTCAAAGTATTGATGATGTTCACATAGTAGCTTAGAATGTTCTCTAATTAATTGGTTTGAGTCTTTGATAATAAATAAACGTCCTATGTCTTAATTTCTACAAAACTGTACTATATATTGATAAAGTTGGTTACTTGAACCTCGAATGTCCAATTATTTTTTAATAACTCTTTATATTTTTTATATCTTTATTGTTAATTGTGTGTGCCTTTCGGCTTTACAATCTACCGTATTCTATTTCTTATTACATTTCATTCCTATCTTAACAATTCAACCTTAATTATTTTCTTAAAACTAAACTTTATTTATTTATTAAAACTTAAAAAATTATTCTAGACTTTTAGTACTTCCAAAAAGTGCTTTCTGCTTCTTCTTCTCTTGACCCTCTCTCTTCATGTTCCCCATGCAAACCAGATAACGAGCTGGACCAGATAACTGGATTTTATATATGGACGACGGTCACTTCGCAGACAATTAAATTTACATTATTCTAGACCTTTTTATCTCCAAACGTACTTTCTGCTTCTTCTTCTCTTGACCCTCTTCCTTCATTTTCCCTAGTCTCCCTTCTGTACTGGTCTATTCCCTAGTCTATTTTTCTGAGCTGAAGTTTAACTGTTTCCTCGCTACTTCTTTCTTTCTCCTGCTTCCCTTCATTGCCTCTTTTAGTACTTCCTTTCTCTTCCTGTTCCTTGTGCAACCCAGCCATCAGCTTATTTCTTCTCCTGTTTTTTCTTTCCTTCTTACTATTTCCGCCATCCACCTCTTTCCTTCACTGCCTCCCTTTAATAGCTGGCCAATATTCCTTTCGCTCACTACTTTTTCCTTACACTCGAACTTAATGTGCTCCAGTGTTTCGTCCTCCGCTCCGCACACTCTACACTTTCTTTCCTCACTCTTTTCCCAGTATCTGTTTCCTTTTTCCTCATTTCCCAATCTAAACCTTGCTGTTCTTCTTATGTGTTTTATGTCAAGGGTTCAATTATTTTTTAATAACTCTTTATATGTTAGGAGATATTAACAATTAAAAAAGTAATTTTGTCTCTTTAATTATTAAAGGAATTCAACGTTATAGAACATTCCAAGACATGTGACATAACGTTTGCTAATTTGCTATCTCTTTTATACAACAGAGCGTGAAAGAGATAACATATTCATGACAGAACTCTTATCCATATAGGAAATAACTGATCTACCTTTAATTGTACAGCCATGTTACGTCATAAATATGGCCGACATCTGTAGCGCTAAAACTACTATTCAAATTTTTACTTGCTATATCTCTGTCAACATTTAGATATTTATTAAAATAAAAACGACAATATGTATTTATTAACATCAATTTCAATCAACAATTGAAAAATCGGCCCCTAAAAAATGAGTTTACAAACACATTGGGATGTGAAATCATTTTTAGGGATTGATTGTTTAATTCTATATTGAAATATTAGTTTAACAAACGTATATTATTGTAAATATCCAAAAACTGACAGATATATATCCATGTAAAGTTTGAATGGGCTTGTGTCCTATGTCTTAATTTCTATAAAAGTGTACTATATATTGATAAAGTGGGTTACTAGAACCTCAAGGGTTCAATTATTTTTTAATAACTCCTTATATGTTAAGAGATATTAACAATTAAAAAAGTCATTTTGTCTCTTTAATTATTAAAGGGATTCAACGTAGTACACATTCCAAATGCATGTGACATCATAACCGCTACCAACCTTACAACTCATAAATGTCTGCTATATGTATTTATATATCAAAATATCAAATATTATTTACAGCTATGTCAAGGAACAATAAAATTCCAATATTATGGCTGCCTTAGCAGGGTTAAATAGTATAAAAACTTATTATTCTTTGACTTGACTTTATTATTTGACTACCAACAGCTACGAAACATTGCCACAGCACTGACCTACTCAACAAATAACTGACGTTGAAATGCATTTCACGTCATAAAAATAAGGCCGACCATTTCTAGCGCTAAAACTACAATTCAAACTTTTAATTGCTATATCTCATTCAACATTTAGATATTTAATAAAATAGACACGCCAATACACATTTATTAACATCAATTTCAATCAACAATTGAAAAATCGACCATTAAAAAATGAGGACACAAGTGTTTGTGTGACACAATTGTGTTTAGCTTCCTAATATTTGGTTGTTATCCTAGTAGGTGATGATGTCATGTACTTGTATATTATACAGTAGTTGTCTTGTATGTTATATCACGACATTATATTGTAACATTATAGGTCGACGCAATAGCTGCTATAGCTTTGACGTCTAATAATGCATTAGGGGGAAAAATGACTATTTCAATCGTTAATAACTTCTATAATATTGTGAATTGAATAAAAATAATTGGATATTTGAGGTTTTGATAGCTAACTTTATCAATATACAGTGCAGCTTTATATAAATTCAGTTATGGTGCAGAACCCAATAATCTTTAGCGTCGTTACAAAACTCTTCAAGGTTACAACCCAGTAAACATTTTGGAGTAAATTCTGTTACTTTTCATGAGTTTTTTGTCATGAACGCGTTTGTTTTCTATTCAGTCGTTCATAGTGGATGTCTCTTTTATGAGCTACAGACGGCACAACGACTACTCACTGTTGAATAAAAGCGACTCCTGTAACAGCTAGGGAATCAATTTGAACTAAAATTGATTTTCTGTGTGTTGGCTCCAACTTGTAAAACGTTAGAATTGAAATGTACGAGTGACTAGAACTTCACCTAGCCATTCTATTTCACCAACTGTTTACTGGGAATAGTTTTGAATATCACGTTAAGGTGTTCGCACACCTGAAGCACGGCTGTCTTAAGACAGTCTTTGGACTCAGAATGGGCCATGGGAGCATATGCGAACGCGCACACTTGCGACAAGTCTGCCTTTAGACAATATTATTTGCGTTGTCTCTGTTCCAAGTATATATAAAGTATTGTCTCTATCGTTGTACAACAAAACGCTTTGCCCTTATTTTCTGCGTCCTACATTTATGACTTTTAGACCCAACAATTAAAAAAACCGGCTAATTACGGACCTACGCCAAGACAAAGTCTATAAATCAACATCTTAGGAACCATGTTAGAATTAGTATCCAAGCGTAAACAAAATTAAAGTTTATTTTTTGTTATTGTATCATTTTTTATGAATTAATTACTTCTCGGGGAATTTCCCACTAACAAATTTATTACTTTATTTAATTTGATATTAAATAGAATTTGCAAATAGAAATACTAGTATAAATTGTGCCTAATTTGATGTTTTAAGAATTAATTGCCTAGAGCAGTCTAGCGTGACGCAAATAAGATATTTTTTTATCGTAATTTGTTTACTTGAAAAGTGTAGTAACAAGGTGCTAAGATGCTGGACCTGGGCGCAGGGGCCAGGCTACGAATGTCAAGAACACCATTAAACACCATACTTCATTATACGATCTTGCGTTGGTCAGCGTTGGTTATGAAAGAACTATTCATTAGAACTACTTTGTGCTGGCTTGACGATTAAAAGGTGTTCTACAAGTTAAGCCTCATTCCCACTCACTGTTTTGATATTTAATTTACTGTTTTTATCAAAATTTCAGGTTTTCAGAATTAGCATTCCTAGGCACATTCGTGTTTTAATTTGAGTTTAATTAATTTAGTTGATGCGCATGCGGCTTTAGTAATAGAAATTTTAACAGTTCGACACTTGGACAAAATTGAAGGTGAAATAATTAAAATTGATGTTTTTAATAACAATTAGTAATAGAAATTGTTTTTATTTCTTTATTTTTGACAAACTGACATTAAACTTCTTTTAAATATAAATTCTACTGCATTTTAACAGATTGTCACATTTTGGAGGTTATAATATAATATAACTTTTCTTAATTTAATATTTTTAATTTAAAACATTGGACCTTGTAAGGTTCTGAAAAAGAAACTAAGAAAACTTAAAAACTTATAAATGGTACTGTGAATGACTACGCGTAATGCCTCGTACCCATTGGTGGGACTTAACAAATGTCAGAAGTGAAGTGATCTAATGCCTTGCACTCCCAATATAAATTGAAAATAATAATGGCTTCCTATCGTATGATTTTGTCTAATTACATTTTGTATTTGTGTAATTTTATTCTTATTTAAGTTGTATGGGTCTTTCCCATTGAACATATCATTATTTTTACAAAACTTTTGTTTTGTTTCCGTGCTAGAATTACAAAATTCTAGTAGATTCCTAAATCAATAGAATCTGTAATAGAAAATGTTCTTTTTAGATTAGTAAAATCATAACTTAAGTATCATTCCCACTCACTGCTCTAATTTAATTTTGAATTTTTATTTAATTTAAATTGTTTAGCATATGGCAATACGCGTAGTCATTCACAGTACCATTTATAATTTATTTTATTTTATAAGTTTTCTTGGTTTTTCTAAAACCTTACAAGGTCCAATGTTTAAAATTAAAAAAGATAACCTCTAAAATATGACAATCTGTCAAAATGTAGTAGGATTTACTTTTAAAAGAAGTTTAATGTCAGTTTTTGAAAAATATTATATAAGTGAAAACAATTTTTATTACTAATAGTTATTATTTCACATACAATTTTGTCGAACTGCACCAACTTTATCAACTAAACTTAAATTAAAACACAAATGTGAAAAGGAATGCTTAAACGAAAACCGGAATTCTAGATTACAATATTAAATAACAACAGTAAATTAAATATCAAAACAGTGAGTGAGAATGAGACTTTTCGTTCATCAACTAAACTAACTAAAACTATACGACGTAGTTTCATTTTGGGCTCCACCCGTAGCTTTTACCAAGAACTTCACTCCCCTTTCGAGATGGAATATAGTTTCCATCATTACAAAAAAATTTTTTTTGGTCTTCCCAGAAAAAAAAGGTGATTGTCTTAAAAGAAAATCTATTCATTGTAAAACTACAAGCTTCATTCTGACCCTCTTTACTTCCACTCCCTCATCCACGTAGCGCTGTGTATCTGTCTATAGAACGTACAGCAGCAAGAGCGGCATAACTGCCTATGTTTTGTGAAATACGAATACACATATGCAGATATACATACAATTCGGAGCTCGGTACTCAAGTTGCAAATAGAGTAGTTTGTCCAGAACTTAAGGGAGTCGCAAATAAAACTTATGTATTTTAAGATACAAAGTAAAACGATTTTAAGTAAAATTTGAATAAAATAGGTTCCGATTGCTTTTTGAGATTTATAGAGTAGGGCATTTCTCCTATCCCAGTAAACAATTTGGTGAAGTGTCCCGTTTTCAACTTCAACTTCACTTCAATTATAGTTCGCATCAACTTTATCTCCATTTGTATTCCGACAGGTGGAGTGGTTTCGCCATTTGTAGCCGATAAAATAGACATTTCATATGAACGGCTGTGAGAAACTGAATTGTAAATGAACCCTTTCATACCAAAGAAATCGTACACATCTTCAATATGACGGCAAAGTGACTCCAAAATGTTTACTGGGATATGACCTCACTTGCATCCCAGCAACGAATGCCTATCATGAAAAAGAATACATTTACACATAGGAATCTAAAATTTCATTGGATACATTTATCTTTAGATATTTTAGATTGCAAACTAAACGCGAAATGAAGTTTTCAACGAAAACGAGCACGAGCCATGTCGAGCCGTGTATCGTGACTCTATAGAATTTTTAACAATAGCAAAACAGGGGATTCTATTATGTTATATTTGATTGTATGTATGTATTTAAATACTTTTCAATAGTATTCGTAATTATCTCTGTTGATGATATCATCATCAAAAGCATGAAACCAACAATGCCCTGCGACCGAGAAATATAGTTGCTGAGTATATGGTCAAAACCAGTTTAAAATCAGTTTAGTTTCGTTCGTACCGTGTGTATTCTCTTACTCGTATACACTTGCGTTCTCTCACTAACAACACAGTTGCATTCTCATTCGGTTCGGGCAGATTCGGGCTAAGGTTTGCAATCAGTCGACCCATGTGCGGACGGCCTTAGTACACCTCTCTACACGAGGTTCACTTTATAATTGAACACAGGTTTCGATATAAGCAGATACTGACTAATGCTTGGACTATTTTGTACGACATAGTTAGTTACTTGTTCCTATCTTATCACAGCAGTGTGCAGCGGAATTCCTTTGTTTCAAGATTTTCTAGTTTGTTCGTGTTGTGTCCATGTCCACTATAACCGCGAGGTCATAAATCATTATTTTTTTACTGTGACGTATGACTTATTACATAATTATATATTCACTGATTATAAAGCAATACAAAAACAGGAAATTCATAATCATAGCGTACCCGCGTGTTGTTTGGCCCACCGGGTCCCGCACGCCGGTGCCACGGGCTGTTGCAGATCGGGTGACAAATTGCAACTGCAATGAGCTTGTTAACGCATTTCTTAGGGGTCGATTTTTTAATTTTTAATTGAAATAACGGTTAATCCTATATTATAATGTTCTCCAACTGTATGTTTATATTCTTATATGTTTATATTTTATATGTTTATATTCTTCTATGTTTGGTACTGAATTTTGAAACCCATAATTTTGGAAAAACTGGAAAAAAGTTGGGCTCTTTTTTACTGTATAACTTTTTATTCGTAAAATATAGAAAGGTAAAATTTTGCATGTGTATTACGCTATTGAATGCAAACATATTTCAAAATTTAGAAGTTCCAAATTTTATAGAAGGGGCACTGAGAAAAGTAGGGGGTCCAAAAGAAACATTGGAGAAAGCTCAAATTTGGAATTGTGTAATATTTGAATATCATATTAAAAAAAAAAATTGAAAACTCAAAAATTTTATTTGGAGGCACGGGGGCGGTTTTTGCCGCGAGTAAAAATTGTGCTAGAAAGTTGAAATTTTGTATATAGGTTAAATTTGATACCTAATTTACAAATCGAAAAAAGAATTCCCAAATTTTGAAAAAAAAGTTGGTCAAATAACGAATAAAATGAAAATATTTAATATGAGTTTATATGACAAATTATTTATTATTATATGTAAAAATTAATATTGAACGTGTTTAATATTTCAATGTAAAAATGGAATTAAAATTTGAAATTAAATTCAATTCACACACAAAAGACAGTCGTCGCTTGCGACGAGGATAAACTCTAGTATATATAAATCGTTTCAATTTTATTAAATATACAAAAGTTGACGGAGTTATAGCTATACGAAATTTGAATTTTAGATTTACTGCATGTTTCAGCACTACGTAAAACGTCATAGAAGAATTAAGTATTTTTTTCTTTTTCACAATCACTGTAATTTAACACTGCGTGTGTATACTAGGTCTTCAAGGGAACAGTTGAAATTTCAAACTCCTATTTCTCTCATGAGCCCCCTAAAAATCCTTCAGCGTTCCAGCAGCGTTCGGATGTAACTTGCAGTGTAAGTTTCCTCTGTTCTGTAAGGCCCTCCGCACATGAGGCGACTGGTTGCAAACCTTAGCCCCGAAACTGCCCGAACCGAATGAGAATGGAACTATGTTGTTATTGAGAGAACGGACGTGTATACGAGTGAGAGAAAACACAAAGCACGAATGAAACTAAACTGGTAGTCGAGCCGTGTATCGTGACTCTATAGAATTTTTAACAATAGCATAATAGGGGATTCTATTGTGTCGTATTTGTTTATATGTATGCATTTAAATACTTTTCAATAGTATTCGTGCACATATCTATTGATTATATCATCATCAAAAGCATGCAAACAACAATGCCCTGCTATCGAAAAATATAGTCGCTAAATATATGATGAAAACCAGTTTCAAATCAGTTTAGTTACGTTCGTGCCGTGTGTTATCTCTCACTCGTATACACTCACTAACAACGCAGTTGCAATCACATTCGGTTCGGGCAGATTCGGGGCTAAGGTTTACAACCAGTCGCCCCGTGTGCGGAGTGCCTAAAAGAGTCAATCTACAAACGATGTTAGTATTTTCTAATGTTAGTAAATGCACTTTTTTCGATGTCTCGTTGTTTTACAGTTTCTGCATGGTTAAAATAAATGTATTATGTAATTTAATATATTATTTCTTAGATTATATATAAATTATTTTTTTATTAGTTCATCTTTTTACTACAATAAGTTTTTGAAGATGGGTGACAATTCAACGGGTAAACTAGAAAAGTGAAAACGATTTTCTCTTTGCACGTGGAACGAAAAAGGCGCCGGTTTGCGATAATCATCGTAACCACTTTTGTCCTAGTTGCGCACTTATTATTTCATAACTTTTGTATTTTTAAAAATTAAAACTTATTTTGTGTCGAATAATCACCGTTCCGTTTATTATGACATGCCTGAATTCGTAAAATATTCCCCACTTTTAGGTGCAAAAATAATTCAACTTTTTGGAACCCACGCCAAAGACACTACATTCTTTCGAAAGCATATAGTCTAAGATAAAAAAGTATACAACAGTTTTTCTTCATATTTGTTTGTTATGAAGTTACGAATTTTTTTAAATATATTCCGTTTTTCACATTTTTTACTATTTGTCAATTTTTATTAACAACGGTTTTAATCTTTGAACTTTGGCAACTTCTGGACCATGTAGTAGACACTTCAAGAAGTAATCCAGATTTTTTGAAACCCTAGAAAACTCTTAAAACTTAACTCTTCCCTCAAAAACCCAGTGTACACACCATGACTCGAAAAGTATAGTGTTCACACGGAGGAATAAATTAGATGGAATACACAACACAGCTGTTAGTTTTTGCACGATACGTCAAAAACATTTTTAAAGAACAAACAAAATATCAGTTATGGCCCGGCTTTCGAAGTGCCTCACCTCGGAAGACTATTGTGACTGGTCGGGGTCACAGTATGCCCGCGGGCACACACTATATGAATAGAATATTGATTCCTCTTTCGGTCTTTTCCGACCCTGGTCTCCTGACAACCAACATTTTCGGACCAAGTTCACCACTGTTCACACGTTTTCCAGTAAATGGCATAACCACTGTCACAGTATGTGCTCATTTTTGCAAATACGAGAGCCTTTGTTTCGTTCTGTGAAGAATTCTATACCAGCTATTGTTTATCATTGACTTACAATAGGAGGTGCTGTTATTAAAATTCATAATAATAATTAATAAACAATAATATTTTAAATGTCATTAATACACGCTAACAAAGCAGAAGTGATTGAAACGTCGCAGTTACAAAAAATATAATGCACTTGAAGCAAATGATTTATGCAAAAATAATTAAATACATATATTAATAAGTGACAAACATTGAATTCTATTGAACATTATTAAAGCAGAAATGTTTGAACTTTTGTTATTCAATGAATCAGTGGCTGCAAAGCCGTATTTAGCATAAATCTCTATGCTGATAATATAAATCTGATTCGATTTTGTTAGCCCCTGTGCATAATCAAATTTATCTAGGCAAATTGTGATTGCGTTTTCTTTTTTTTACTTAAAGCGGCATTCTCACGAGGCAGGTTGAGTGGATCAGCAATAGGCTTGTGTACTCATTTTTTAGTGGTCGATTTTTCAATTGTTGATTGAAATTGATGTTAATAAATGTGTATTGGCGTGTCTATTTTATGAAATATCTAAATGTTGACGGAGATATAGCAATTAAAAATTTGAATTGTAGTTTTACCGCTAGAAATAGTCGGCCATATTTGTATGACGTGAAATGCATTTTAACGTCAGTTATTTGTTGAGCTGTGGTAATGTTTTGAAGCCGCTGGTAGTCGAAATAATCAAGTCAAGTCAAAGAATAATAAGTTTTTATTTTATTTAACCTTGCTAAGGCAGACATAATATTGAAATTTGATTGTTCCTTTAAATAGCTGTAAATAATATTTGATATTTTGATATATAAATACATATAGCAGAGATTTATGAGCTGTAAGGTTGGTAACGTGTAAACTTGCTAGGGTTCTATCTTGAATATGCTATCTCTTTTACACTCTGTTGTATAAAAGAGACAGCAACTAGCGGCTGTGATGTCATATGCAGTTGGAATCCCTTTAATAATTAAAGAGAAAAAATGACTTTTTTAATTGTTAATATCTACTGAAATATAAGCAGTTATTACAAAAATAATTAGATATTTCTAGTAACCAACTTTATCAATATGTAGTACAGTTTTATAGAAATTAAGACATAGGGCATAAGGCTATTGTGTATTTAACAAAAACTTGTGCACAGATTTCTAAAGAAATTTCATTTATATTACCAGAAACTTAATTGTATTCAGGGAACATGGCACCTTTTCTCAAAACCTTTGCATCTCTGCATCCTAGAGCGATTAACTATATTTTATAATTAACCATAGTTATTATGGTTAAATTATTTGCCATAGCTCTTTTATTATAATTAATATATATTTATATATCTTTTGTATTTTCAGATGTTTGAAAGCGAATCAACACCAGTTTTGAATATGAAAGATCAAAGTACGCAAGTTGATTTTCCCCATTACAAAGACCCGCGGTTCAGAAATATTCCGAGGCAGAGACACAAACTGCTGCACTCAAAATCTGCGGTAAGCAACTCACACTACAATTTCTTTTATATTTTATTATTAATGGTCCTTACTGATAGACCAATTTTTTAAATATCTTTTTCTAATACTGTGGTTTCAACCTCTGGACTCGAATCAGGGCCCATCAATACAAGAGTTACTATTTGTGAGGTAATAAAGATAAGAAAACCATTACATTATTTAATTATATTTACGTTTATCTTTGCGAATACAGGTCAACGCAGATTAACATAAATAACGCCTGATATTTCTGCAATGCTTCTTGCACTTTAAATTTGCAACAGTTACAATTACTGTTAAATTTAAAATACGAGTATATGTTATGTAATTATTGCATTAGCATTTACATGAGCTGAGTCAAAACAAATATTCCAAACTTTTGTTATATATGAACATGAAACATTTCATGTTCACTTTTCGAATCCATTGCTTCTGGCCTTTGATTGCAAAAAAGATAAAAATTCTACCGCAAAGTATTTATTATAAATAACAATATTTCGTAAATGTTACATAAATATTACGTCATTAACATTTCTAAACAAGACGGCTAATTCTTCAAACATCATTTAGAAATTTAATTCTGAATTTGCACTATTATATTTATTATCCTATAATGTTAAACTCATTTATAGTCAGTAATATTTTTACATTCTCTTTGATCATTATTAAAATTATTAATAAGTGTTTGTAAAATTTCTAATATAGAACTGTTGTTTCTTTCAGTATTGTTTGGCACCATCAGTATCAGTTGGAACTGGGACTCATTCTTGGTCTCAAACAGTGCACAATCGACCTCGATCTTTAGCGCTGCTTCAGAGAGACTTGAGTAGCGATAGCATGATGTCCAGTGGAAGTTGGGAAAAATATCCAAATAGAAGCATATCAAGAATAGATAACAGAAGTATATTTTCCTTTTAAAATATTGAATGATCCAATTTTCAAACCAATGGTTTAGAACTTAACTATTTCTAAGAATATTAACAAAACATACAAATAATTTATAGTTTTTAGTTTCAGAATATTCAAATTCGACGTACCAGCAATATACACCACCTCCACATTACCAGACGAAACAAAACAGCGGTTTATCGATGGTGGAAACAAAGCAACAGCACAGGAATTACGATACTAATCCAAATCTAAATTCAGAATGTTCGCTGGAATGGAGGCATCTACATAGATCAAAAGCCAAATTAAAAGCCACAGCAACAACATCGGAGCTTCTTTCTGGATTCGCCATGATAGCCATGGTTGAGTTGCAGGTAAATAATTATTTATAATCTTTATAACGAAATTATTATTAATAAATATATTAAATTATTAAAGGTAAATGAGCACTCAGGAGCCCCTCAATGGCTTATTGTTGGATTTGCAGTCAGCACGACGATATTAGTATCCGTTCATATTTTTGCGTTAATGGTTTCAACGTACCTTTTGCCACAAATTGAAGCTGCATCAAAGGTACTGTCTATTTTTATTAATAATAATGTAGTATATTTTATACACTTGTTTCCTTTCTCCATATGAAGAGATAGTATTTATTTGCATCTGGTGAGACAAAAGTTTATTTTATTAATATTTATTTTCAGCTCTCGAGTGCCAGGGCATTGAAAGAGTCGCCACACGCCAGGATGAGAGGATTTATTGAACTAGCCTGGATGTTAAGTACAGTTCTAGGTAAACAGTTTAGCTAATATTTTATTACTTCACTTCAACACAACTCCGTGTTAAGAATACTTAAAGAATTCACTGTAATACGAAACAGTGTATACGAATTTTCCATGACGTGTCTAACCATGTTCAAATTCAAAAATTCAAATGCAAAAATTCATTAAAAGTTAATAAAAAGTAATCCTCCTTTACATTTGTTGCATTTGCGTTTGACTGGATAGAATGGATTCTAAGATTCCAATAGAAGTGTTTCGGAATCAAAAGTGAAAGGCTCTCAAATTCAATCCCAACCCATGAAGTTTGTATTATTCTTACTTTCGTTATTAATTTCTAATTTTCTTTCAGGATTATTTTTATTTCTTTTGGAAATTGCAATTTTGTCCTGGGTCAAATTCTGGGACTTTTCAATACGAGCGGCTACTGCAGCCACAGCAATAGTTATACCGGTGTTAGCAATATTTGTAGCGTTTGCGCTGTATTTCCACTGGTCAATGGTTGTCCGGAAATTTTCCTGCGGCAGATGGGGAAGAGGACACAGAAAAGGCAGAAGTGGCAGAGACAGTCCCGTTTAATAGTTACTAATTTTAATTAAAATTATTAAATAAAATTTAGTGATACTTTTGTAATAGAATATAATACTGGATTTCAACGGGTTTTGACAGTATATCAAATGAGAGGCAGTGATGCTTGACGCTGACTGCTGTCTCCGGGTTCAATTCCCAAACCGTAGATATTTTCTGGGTTGTTATAGAGTACAAAATGTACAAAATAGTACAAAGATGTACCTCTATAGCAACTTGGAAACGTGAAAAACTACGTGTAAATCCAGTAAAAGACTATATTTTCGAAATATTTACTGTACTTTGTAATAAAAATTGTAACCACTAATTTTAAACGTAGCATCACTGTCATGGAGGCTCGCAGAATTGAATGGAACGGAATCAGGTTGTTTCCTCCCGTCCTTTCCAATTTTTTTGCGGAATCCCATGTTCACTGTAGTGTAAGAATTGTATGTGATAATAATATCGATCCATTTTCTAGTTCAAACCCCTTTTAATTTTGAGGCTAGTATAAAAGTACGCAATTCCATACTTATTTTAGTATAATTACTCCGTAGCTGGTATTATGCAAATATTTAGGACTGCTTATTAAGACTAAATTACCAGAACTGATAAGAATAATTGAAATCCTAAAGGAAAACACCTTATATGAAGATAAAAGAATGTCTTAAGTTATTATTGCAATATAAAAAGTTGTTGCGAAAATAAGATTCTTGTTTTAATTAGTCTGCTTTCAATATCCCTTTTGACTAATAAGTTAAAATAATTTTAATTTAATTACAATGATAACATAAACAATTTTTTGTATATGTAATTATTGGTTTATTAAAAAAAATATTAAAGAGAAACAATTTAAAGTATTTCATAACAATATACCACTAACTTATTAAATAAGTTGTAAAAAATTCTACAAAAACAAAGAATGTATCAACGTTGAATCGACATTCTAGTGATCCTAGACTTACCATCTCTATTTCTACAAAAACAAAGAATGTATCAACGTTGAATCGACATTCTAGTGATCCTAGACTTACCATCTCTATTTCTTGTGACTTTATGGTAACGTTCTAACTTATCTACTTTAGTTAAAGCTTCCAAAAACTCTTCATCATGGGTAATAATAATCAACATAAAGTTTTTCTGCTCACTGCGAGTTTCCACAATATTAGCAAACGCATCGCACAAACTGCTGATGTTATCTCTGTCAAGATTAGTAGTTGGTTCATCTAGAGCTAATATTCCACAATTTGTAGAAAATATTTCAGCCAGAGCCATTCGAATAATTAGACAAGCTAGAACTTTCTGACCAGCACTACATCTTCCACGCATGTCTAATTCGACGTCTTGTTTGTACTGCACAACTCTAAAATAGTAAGCCAATGTTTAAACCATTTATATTCGTAAAAAGTGTCTAAGGTAAAATTTCAAGGTACAATACCTGTAGTTATAAGCTCTTTTATATCCGGTAGAAACTGTTTCATCTGTTTTTATTTCTATATAATCCACATCGTTTCCTCTAAAATGTAACAGTAAATAAATTGTTTCTTTCTCGTCGAAAGAATTTATAATTTATAATATTTAGTTTACCTATAAATCTGTCTCCATAGGTCCCTAATGAGCTCATTTATTTTATCCATTTTCTCTTGATGATATTGTAAAATAGCATATTCCATCGCTTTCCTATATTTGTCCAAATCTTGAATTATTATTTTATTGACTTCTAATCTATACATCTTCTCCAAATAGAGACGTTCAGAATTTTTATAATGATCTGAATTCAGCTCTGCTCTAAGAACTGTTATTTGTTCCTAAAACATTATTTAATAATATTTTACCAATCCAGTTTATAATATTTTATAATTTTCATTTAGCACTTACAGTCAACATCTTCAATTTTCCTTCACTTTGCGCTTTTCTTTGATAAATATCAGTATGTTTCTTTATAAGCCTTTCTTTTTCTTTTAATAGAGTATCTTGATCCATGTCTCCTATTTTTCCTTGTAATTCGCTTAAAGTATCAGTAAGTTTCCTTTCTTCTCTTTGTTTTTGCCGCAAGGATAAATTATCAGTTAAATTTCGTTTAGTTACCTTTAAAAACAAATTTATTATTTAAAAATATAACAATAATATCAGCAATAGCTATTATAAAATATGTACCTCTTGTACGGATAAGTCTTGAGTGTAACGATTAATTTCTTCATTCACTTTCTCTTTTAGATCCAAGCACTTCTGTTTCTCCTCGGATAAATTACGCAATGAAATCATCAGTGTTTCAATTTGATTGGAAATATCTTGTTCAGTTAATTCCTTCAGACCTTGAGTATCTTTATTGATATTGTCCAAACTACGTTGAAGTATTTGATAAAATGATTGCTTTTCGCTCAAAGTTTTCCTTAAAAGTGAAACGATATTTGTAATAATGTTTAATAATCTCCAACGACGTATGCCTAGTTACCTATTACGCTCTTTTGTTGTTTGTTTATTTAATATTGCTCTGTCCAGGTCTTCTTTTAGCGGCGTCAACTGTTCTTGACAATTAACAACCGCAGAACGAACCTCGTTCATTTGTTTCACTTGTTTATCTAAAGTTTCCACCAATTGGCTGTAACAATATAATATATAAAGTTGAATTCTTGTAATCGCATTTTTGTAACAAAGCTACACACCTTCGAGCCTGTACGCCACTTTGTAAAGCTAGTTGTTCTTCAACCAATTTATTTTTGGATTCTCTCAGTGCTTGAAGTTTTTCGCTGTGTGTTGTCAATTTGTTCTGATTTAAAATAAAGAGTATTAGTTATTGCATAGAATTGATAAAAATTAGTTCATATAATTTCTTATCTTACTCTCAAACTTTCAATTTCTGATCTTGTTTGAGCTAATTCTGCTTTTAAAACAGCTTGTTCAGTTTGAGCGTCATTTAAATTGCGATCACCATAACCTTTTGGAAGACGAACTTGCAATTTGTTAATCTGAAAGATAAAAATATTATCCAACTTATATTAGGCAACAATTAACAAAATTACTTTACCTCTATTTGAAGTTTAGAAATACTGTTTAAATTCTGGTCTAGGAGTGTCATGTCACCCATCATTGCGTTCGCCATATCCATATTTGTTTTAGGTTCGCACAAAGACAACTTTAAGCTTTCTAACTGTAAATGATTTTAATAACAATACATGAGTGGATATTATTAAAGTCACATTAACAACATCAAATTGACAAACCTCAGATTTTATGTTTTGCAAAGCTTTATCAGAAGAACGATTTTTTTCTTGTAATTGCGGTATTTCTTTTTGTAGAGAAGAAATCTTTTCATGAATTGGTCGTAACGCCAATAACGAGTCATATTTTAGTTGATCCTGCTTTAGTGTACTACAAATAAATATTATATAAGTTGATGATTCGACTGTTGCTTTATATAACATTAGGGCTCTCACATTTGAACTGACTACTTGTGACCACCGACTTTTTCAGTAGTGTGTCTTATTAGCTTATTTCATCATGAGACGAGTTTCTACTTTAATATTCATCAATGCATACCTATTCATAATATGGGTTATACATATTAATATCAAAGTGCCGCTTGAGTTTCAACTTACAGTAGTATAGTGCCCAAATATTCATACATATTTTTTATGCTAAAGTAGAAACTTCATGTCACGATAAATAGTAGTAATGCGAAACAATTCCAATATACCCTTACTGAAAAAGTCGGCGTCACAAGTACCCGATTGCACAGTGAGAACAACCTAAAGCAGCATTTTTACCGCTCTGCACTGTCAATTTCTCCTGGTAAATATCTCAATTTATTATTAAGCTCATCGACTAGGTTTTTTACTTCATTATCGGTATTAAAGTCTCGATGGCACAGAGGACAAGCGGGGTGAGCCTTTTCCAAATTTTCTATGTACTTTTGATACATAAATTTTGAAGAGCTAACCATTCCACGATGATTCTATTAAAATTACGTTCAATTAATATTATAATAAGAATTTATTAATTGATAAATTGTTTGTATAAGTATATACCTGATTTTTTTGAATAGTATCATTTAGTTTAGCTACTATGGAATCATAGTCCTCTCCTTCACATTGCTCGTAAACCTTTTCTTCATTATCGTTAAGTTCTTCACGAATTTTCTTTAGTTGTTCTTTATTGTGATTGAGATTACTTTTCAAAGATATTATCTAAAATTAAATTGGCTGTAACATTATACACAAATATTTGACGAGGATTATTATGATGCATACCTCATGTTCCTTTTCAGAAATCGTATTATTTATATGTTTGACATCAGCCGAATATTTTTCATAACAATTTTGTACAGCTGTTTTGTAGTTGCAAGTAGGAATCTGTGGAATACCAAACAAATAAAAAGAGTAATGGTTCTCTGGTAGAAATGATTGAATTAAGTAAAGTATTGACAATATTTATTATAGATACCTTAACTCCAAACAACGTTTTTAAATCATCTTCATATTTATTTTTAATTTTTCGAACTTCATTTTGTTGGGATGACATTTGTTGTTTTTGGATTTCTAGTTCAGCTAACGTTGCACTTTGCAATTGTAAATCATTCACTTCTTTCTCGGTCTTCTCCAAGTCTTTTTCCATTTTATTTCTTACATCAATTCTATTTGATACTTTTTGCTTTAAACTATCTACATCAACTTGTTCATTCAGCTTATCGATTTCTCTGTAAAATAAAAATATAAATATATATATAAAGAAAGGGAAACTCTTAGAAAACTAATTTATGGTTAAATTTACTAACTTTGTTGCTTGCGTAATTTTATCAGCTAAACCTTTTAACTTATTGGCAGAAGAATCAATAGTCTCTATGTCTTTCTTTAATTTTGTTGAATCCCGTTGTAATTGTGATATTTGAGAATTTTTAGAATCTATTTCTTGCTTAATGGATACCTGTTGCATAATAATTAAGTGTACAATGTAGAAAACTGTTTTACAACTAATTGACAAATGCATTTATCATATATTTTATTACATGCTGTTCTCGTAGTCTATCAATTTTTTCCTGCAGTTTATTATCTTCAGCATCATGAGCTTTTGCCAATTGTTCAGCTTCCACATTAACTTTTTTTACTTTATTTTCTACTTGTATAATGACTCGAGACATATCAGCGGAAGTATTTTCCAAATCACCAACAGGTATATCTATATTTTGAAAACTTTAATAAGAATAAGGATTCTTATTATTACAAAAGTACTTCAGAAGTTATTTAAAAAACAAACCTAATTTTTTTGCAATTTCTCCTAACTTTCTATTTCTATTAGCAAGAAGCTCTTGTTCTCGTCCACGAAGTGATATTAATTCAGTTTTTTTAACCTAAAGAAATGATCTAACTTAACAAAACATAGAGTTTTATAATTTAAAATTTAGTCATCACTAACATACCTCTGCTTTAAAAATTTCTTTAGTATAGTTCTCTTCTTTTCTTTGTTCTTTTGCAAATTTTTCTTTCACAGAATCAAAATTACGTTGTTGTTCAAAAAGTTCTTCCTCAAAAGACTCTAAAAAAAAAAAAGCAAACAGAAAATTAAAGTATGATGTCAAGACACTGATTACATTGATCGATAAAATATTTTTACCAATTTTTCTTTGAAGTTCGTCGTCATCTCCACTAAAAATACTTTTGATTTTAGACTTCAATTCCGCTTGCTGTTCCTTATTATTACGTAATCTAAATAATTGAAATAATACTTTAAAAATTATTCAATAACAGAATGTAGCATATTATTGTACTTAAATTGTTGCACTAAGCAATTTTCAAGATCAATATTATAAGTTGCTTACATTGTCTTACTAGTATCAAATTCTGTTTGCAATTTTCCTATATTTTTTTGAACTTCGTTAATCTCTTTTATTCTATTAGTAGTAGGAACTATATCTATATCCATCTGCTTAATAGACTCTTCAAGTTCAACTTTAGTTTCTTCATTTTGGCTCAAATTAATCCGCTTAGAATCAACTTCCTTTTTAATATATCGAAAATGTACTGCGTCTGTTTCTGCAAAGACAAAAAATAATTATATTTTAGTAGGTCATTACAATGAGTTTCAGTTATAAATTAATGCTGTACAAGAAACTTACCCATGACTTTCTGATTATTTTGCCTAGCTTTTTGCAGTTTAATTATATCTTCTAAGCATTTGTTATATTTGGTGGCATCAAAAATTGCATCAAATTTTTCTTTTAACTTTTTTCCTTCATCCATAGGCCAATCAGAATCTTCTTGATGGCAAAATATTACATTATTCAAAATTGGTTTGGAAACACCTGTTGCAAAATAAATGTTTCATATTTATGCAAATTTTAGGCAAAAAGCTTTCAACTATACAAATAAATTTCAGCTAATATCTTGCCTAATAAAATACACATCTCGCTATCTACATCACCACAACGTTTGCTGAAGCTTGCAGACTGTCCTTCTTTATCAGTAAAAGCAATATTTGCATCAATGCTTTTAAAAGTAAGTTTACTTTGTTTCTGTTGCGTATGGAATGTACGTGTTACAATAGCTTGCTTGCCTTGTACATCTTGAAACATTAACTTTATTTGACCTCTACATTCGAAACTTTTGTTAACCTATAAAACATATATGTGAAATATATATATCAATACAACATTACAATATTTAATTGTACATATTGCTTACTTTTGGATCATGCACAAAACTTTGCCCATTGCTCGAACCAGGAGGTAGATCACCGGTTAGAACATATTTGAGCGACTCAATAATAGTAGTTTTTCCACAACCATTTTGTCCCAATATTATTGTTAGTGGACTATCAAATTTAACCAATTGCTCATCTTCCTGGTCTGTACCAAAACTGCGAACGCCCCGTATTAACATCTTTTTTATTGTTGACATTTTTATCTATATTGAACAAATCACCGACAGCTTAATGTTTATCTAATTATTTTGAAATGACCAAAACTGTGCGCAAAACCGAGTTAGGTTATAAAGGGTAATAACAAATTATTCACGATTAAAACGTAATTTTTTTCGCAATAACTTATAGATCAACTATATCAGTTGCAAATTATATTCATTTATCTATAAATCATAGCTTGACACATGAATTAAACGGTTATATTGTTAATTATATTATCTTTGACGGTTTAGAAACCACAAATGACAAACCGCTTAGTTGCGCTTAGTAAAACATAAGGTAAAATAAACAGCATGACAATGTAATTGCGCGCCATATTTTTTCATTTAAACAATAAAATAAAAACACAAGATTATAATGAAAACATTTAATTAAAAGTAAAGAAGCCTGTAATTTTCTTTAATATAAAATACTTACATTAATAATAATTTTTTTAAATTTATTTTATTTAGCGTCGGTCTAAATCGGATACTATCCCTATCACTGACGACTATTATCTGTTTATATATGAGTATTAAAATTTTGATCTATTGTTCATTTACAAATTGATAGAGTCAATCAGGAGTAATTACTTAAACCTTTATGAGTTCTCATGTGAACAGTAAGTGCTCCCTTTTGAGTAAATGCTTTTTGGAAAATAAAGCACTCATGCGGTTTCTCTCCTGTATGAGTCATACGGTGATTTCTTAATACTTTAGAATACGCAAAACTTCTTGGGCATATATCACATACGAAGGGACGATCCGCTGTAAAAAGAAACAATATTAATTCTAATTTTTTTTAAATAATTAATTAATTAAGAAATTTTGAGATTTATAGAGTAAACAATTTGATAAAGTGTCCCTTTTTGTGACGTTTCTATCACTATCGCACATCAATTATAGTTCGCATCAACTTTATCTTCATTTGTATTCCGACAGGTGAAATGGTTGCACCATTTGCAGCCGATAAAATAGACATTTCATATGAACGACTGTGAGAAACTAAACTGATAAATTTACACATAGGAATCTAAAATTTCATTGGATACATTTATCTTTAGATATAAAAATTCATCCTGCGTATTCCGCCAGACTTTAAATTTTGACACAACGTGGCATTCGAATACGCGCGTGTTTTAGAAAATTGAATTCATTTCTTTCGTTTCTTTCCAGTTGATCGTCGTCTGTGTTTCTGTCCCATTCATTTCATATCAGACTGAGCCTCAAAAAGCGCGGCCCAGTTTAGCTAGTACTAGATAGAACGGATTAGACTTCCCAGTAAACAATTTGGTGAAGTGTCCTATTTGGTGAAGTTCGAGTCACTCGTACAATTCTATTCTAACGCTTTACAAGTTCTCTACCTGTCACAGATTTTGTGTTAGTTTTTCATAATAATATTCTTTCTTTTTCCAACATCATTCATTAAGTATTTCTGTTTCTTTCCCACATGGGTATATTTTTATTATCCGGTCATAAATCATAAATCTACTCCGCTTTTAATTCAGCAGTGAACCGTCGTTGCAATGTCTGTAGCTCATAAAAAGGACCTTTCCTATGAACGACTGAATAGAAAACGAACACGTTCCAGACAAAAAATTCATGATATGTAATAGAAATTAAGTAGAATTTACTCCAAAATGTTTACTGGGTTAGGCCGTCTGCACACGAGTCGACTGATTGCAAACTACTGGCGCAACGAAGTTTCCAACGAAAACGAAGCCATGTCGAGCCGTGTTTCGTGACTATAGAATTTTTAACAATAGCATAATAGGGGATTTTGTTTTGTCGTATTTGTATGTATGTATGTATTTAAATACTTTTAAATAATATTTATGCACATCTCTGCTCATGATGTCACCATCAAAAGCATGCAACGTAATTGCCCTGCGACCTAGAAAGACAGTCGCTCAAAACGTGGTCAAAACCAATTTGAAATCAGTTTAGTTTCGTTCGTGCCGTGTGTGTTCTCTTACTCGTATACACTTGCGTTCATTCACTAACAACACAGTTGCATTCTCATTCGGTTCGGGCAGATTCGGGCTAAGGTTTGCAATCAGTCGACCCATGTGCGGACGGCCTTAGTACACCTCTCTACACGAGGGTCACTTTGTAATTTAGCACGGGTTTCGATATAAGCAGATACTGACTAATGCTTGGACTATTTTGTACGACATAGTCAGTTATTCGTTCCTATCTTATCACAGCAGTGTGCAGCGGAATTCCTTTGTTTCAAGATTTTCTAGTTTGTTCGTGTTGTGTCCATGTCCACTATAACCGCGAGGTCATAAATCATTATTTTTTTACTGTGACGTATGACTTATTACATAATTATATATCCACTGATTATAAAGCAATACAAAAACAGGAAATTCATAATCATAGCGTACCCGCGTGTTGTTTGGCCCACCGGGTTCCGCACGCCGGTGCCACGAGCTGTTGCAGATCGGGTGACAAATTGCAACTGCAATGGGCTTGTGAACGCATTTCTTAGTGGTCGATTTTTTAATTTTTGATTAAAATAATGGTTAATATATATAACGCGTTGCAATTTGATTAAATATACAAAAGTTGACGGAGTTATAGCTATATAAAATTTGAATTTCAGATTACAGGTAAATCATGGTACAGATAAGACATGGTTCACAAGCCCATTGAAATGTAACTACCAACTTAAACGACCCAAACCAAAATTGTAACCCCTGATAAATTATTTATTAGAAACTTTTACATCATCATTTGACTTCCAAGATGGCAGCAAGAGCAGATACGAGTCGAAAACGAACTTTTAAAAAGATCAAAAGAATCCATCATCATCAAAGTGATCTATCATTCTTATATTAGCGCAATCTGTGAATCAGTAAGCTCGCTTCATGAGCTTGGAGCTATGCTAGTTTGGAGCATTGTACTGCCGCACGTTTGCTCATAACAACCTAAAAAAATTAGTGCTGCAATAGAAAATCGCACGAAATGTGAGATGCGAGGTCTGATAAGGTTTCATTGGACAACATGTGCACGATACGGCAAAAACATTATTAGAAAAGGTGTTGTGGATCAATGGATCCGATTGTTTAAAGATGGAGGAACAAAAAAAATGTCAGTTATAATATCTGAATGAACCACGTTGAGAATTTACCAAAGAGTGCGCCTGAGGCCCCCGTCGGTGTCACAGCATGCCCGTGGGACTCAGTATTTATTGAATATTGTAATTCCGGTTTCACACCAGAGAGACAGTTTTGAAAACAGTTTTGTTGTCAAGAAACAAAACAAAATCATGTGTTGGTTTATTTTAAAACAGTTCTGATTTTCAAAAACAGACAGATATTTTTTTTATAGTTTTTCTGTATGTCCCATAAAAAGTGTAAACTAACAAGCGCAAATGTTCACAAATAACAAAAATGTGTGTTCAAACCAAGCAGACTAAGAAACAATAACAAACGAGTTTTCCTTTGATCTTACCGGCTCCAGATGGGAATGTGTTTTGTTTACTAAAACAGCAACAAAAGACAAAAATGTTTTAAGAACTGTCTCTTTGGTGTAAACAGAAAAACAAGTTTTTGTTCGTGTTTTATTGAACTGTCTTTCTGGTGTGAAACCGACATTAAGTTTCTTTTCCGACCCTGGTCTCTTGGCAACCAACATTTTCGGACCAAGTTCACCACTGTTCACACGTTTTCCAGTAAATGGCATAACCACTGTCACAGTATGTGCTCATTTTTGCAAATACGAGAGCCTTTGTTTCGTTCTGTGAAGAATTCTATACCAGCTATTGTTTATCATTGACTTACAATAGGAGGTGCTGTTATTAAAATTCATAATAATAATTAATAAACAATAATATTTTAAATGTCATTAATACACGCTAACGAAACAGAAGTGATTGAAGCGTCGCAGTTACAAAAAATATAATGCACTTGAAGCAAATGATTTATGCAGAAATTAAATACATATATTAATAAGTGACAAACATTGAATTCTATTGAACATCAGTAAAGCAGAAATGTTTGAACTTTTGTTATTCAATGAATCAGTGGCTGCAGAGCCGTATTTAGCATAAATCTCTATGCTGATAATATAAATCTGATTCGATTTTATTAGTCCCTGTGCATAATCAAATTTATCTAAGCAAATTGTGGTTGCGTTTTCTTTTTTTTTACTTAAAGCGTTCTCACGAGGCGGATTGAGTGGATCACCAATACGCTTGTGTCCTCATCTTTTAGTGGTCGATTTTTCAATTGTTGATTGAAATTGATGTTAATAAATGTGTATTGGCGTGTCTATTTTATTAAATATCTAAATGTTGACGGAGATATAGCAATTAAAAATTTGAATTGTAGTTTTAGCGCTAGAAATAGTCGGCCATATTTGTATGACGTGAAATGCATTTTAACGTCAGTTATTTGTTGAGTAGATCAGTGCAGTGGTAATGTTTTGTAGCCGTTGGTAGTCGAAATAATCAAGTCAAGTCAAAGAATAATAAGTTTTTATTTTATTTAACCTTGGCAGACATAATATTGAAATTTGATTGTTCCTTTAAATAGCTGTAAATAATATTTGATATTTTGATATATAAATACATATAGCAGAGTTTTATGAGCTGTAAAGTTGGTAACGTGTGAACTTGCTAGAGTTCTATCTTGAATATGCTATCCCTTTTACGCTCTGTTGTATAAAAGAGACAGCAACTAGTGGAATCCCTTTAATAATTAAAGAGAAAAAATGACTTTTTTAATTGTTAATATCTACTGAAATATTAGGAGTTGGTTCTAGTAACCAACTTTATCAATATGTAGTACAGTTTTATAGAAATTAAGACATAGGACATAAGGCTATTGTGTATTCAACAAAAACTTGTGCTCAGATTTCTAAAACTATATTTTATAGTTAGCCATAGTTATTATGATTAAATTATTTGCCATAGCTCTTTTATTATAATTAATATATATTTATATATTTTTTGTATTTTCAGATGTTTGAAAGCGAATCAACACCAGTTTTGAATATGAAAGATCAAAGTACGCAAGTTGATTTTCCCCATTACAAAGACCCGCGGTTCAGAAATATTCCGAGACAGAGACACAAACTGCTGCACTCAAAATCTGCGGTAAGCAACTCACACTACAATTTCTTTTATATTTTATTATTTATGGTCCTTACTGATAGACCAATTTCTTAAATATCTTCTTCTAATATTGTGGTTTCAACCTCCGGACTCGAATCAGGGTCCATCAATACAAGAGTTACTATTTGTGAGATAATAAAGATAAGAAAACCATTACATTATTTAATTATATTTACGTTTATCTTTGCGAATACAGGTCAACGCAGATTAACATAAATAACGCCTGATATTTCTGCAATGCTTCTTACACTTTAAATTTGCAACAGTTACAATTACTGTTGAATTTAAGATACGAGTATAAATATGTTATGTAATTATTGCATTAGCATTTACATGAGCTGAGTCAAAACAAATTCCAAACTTTTGTTCATGATCTTGATGATATGATCATGAAACATTTCATGTTCACTTTTTGAATCCATTGCTTCTGGCCTTTGATTGCAAAAAAGATAAAAATTCTACCGCAAGGTATTTATTATAAGTAACAATATTTCGTAAATGTTACATAAATATTATGTCATTAACATTTCTAAACAAGACGGCTAATTCTTCAAACATTATTTAAAAATTTAATTCTGAATTTGCACTATTATGTTTATTATCCTATAATGTTAAACTCATTTATAGTCAGTAACATTTTTACATTCTCTTTGATCATTATTAAAATTATTACAAAAGTGTTTGTAAAATCCTCCGGACTCGAATCAGGGCCCATCAATACAAGAGTTACTATTTGTGAGATAATAAAGATAAGAAAACCATTACATTATTTAATTATATTTACGTTTATCTTTGCGAATACAGGTCAACGCAGATTAACATAAATAACGCCTGATATTTCTGCAATGCTTCTTGCACTTTAAATTTGCAACAGTTACAATTACTGTTAAATTTAAAATACGAGTATATGTTATGTAATTATTGCATTAGCATTTACATGAGCTGAGTCAAAACAAATATTCCAAACTTTTGTTATATATGAACATGAAACATTTCATGTTCACTTTTCGAATCCATTGCTTCTGGCCTTTGATTGCAAAAAAGATAAAAATTCTACCGCAAAGTATTTATTATAAATAACAATATTTCGTAAATGTTACATAAATATTACGTCATTAACATTTCTAAACAAGACGGCTAATTCTTCAAACATCATTTAGAAATTTAATTCTGAATTTGCACTATTATATTTATTATCCTATAATGTTAAACTCATTTATAGTCAGTAATATTTTTACATTCTCTTTGATCATTATTAAAATTATTAATAAGTGTTTGTAAAATTTCTAATATAGAACTGTTGTTTCTTTCAGTATTGTTTGGCACCATCAGTATCAGTTGGAACTGGGACTCATTCTTGGTCTCAAACAGTGCACAATCGACCTCGATCTTTAGCGCTGCTTCAGAGAGACTTGAGTAGCGATAGCATGATGTCCAGTGGAAGTTGGGAAAAATATCCAAATAGAAGCATATCAAGAATAGATAACAGAAGTATATTTTCCTTTTAAAATATTGAATGATCCAATTTTCAAACCAATGGTTTAGAACTTAACTATTTCTAAGAATATTAACAAAACATACAAATAATTTATAGTTTTTAGTTTCAGAATATTCAAATTCGACGTACCAGCAATATACACCACCTCCACATTACCAGACGAAACAAAACAGCGGTTTATCGATGGTGGAAACAAAGCAACAGCACAGGAATTACGATACTAATCCAAATCTAAATTCAGAATGTTCGCTGGAATGGAGGCATCTACATAGATCAAAAGCCAAATTAAAAGCCACAGCAACAACATCGGAGCTTCTTTCTGGATTCGCCATGATAGCCATGGTTGAGTTGCAGGTAAATAATTATTTATAATCTTTATAACGAAATTATTATTAATAAATATATTAAATTATTAAAGGTAAATGAGCACTCAGGAGCCCCTCAATGGCTTATTGTTGGATTTGCAGTCAGCACGACGATATTAGTATCCGTTCATATTTTTGCGTTAATGGTTTCAACGTACCTTTTGCCACAAATTGAAGCTGCATCAAAGGTACTGTCTATTTTTATTAATAATAATGTAGTATATTTTATACACTTGTTTCCTTTCTCCATATGAAGAGATAGTATTTATTTGCATCTGGTGAGACAAAAGTTTATTTTATTAATATTTATTTTCAGCTCTCGAGTGCCAGGGCATTGAAAGAGTCGCCACACGCCAGGATGAGAGGATTTATTGAACTAGCCTGGATGTTAAGTACAGTTCTAGGTAAACAGTTTAGCTAATATTTTATTACTTCACTTCAACACAACTCCGTGTTAAGAATACTTAAAGAATTCACTGTAATACGAAACAGTGTATACGAATTTTCCATGACGTGTCTAACCATGTTCAAATTCAAAAATTCAAATGCAAAAATTCATTAAAAGTTAATAAAAAGTAATCCTCCTTTACATTTGTTGCATTTGCGTTTGACTGGATAGAATGGATTCTAAGATTCCAATAGAAGTGTTTCGGAATCAAAAGTGAAAGGCTCTCAAATTCAATCCCAACCCATGAAGTTTGTATTATTCTTACTTTCGTTATTAATTTCTAATTTTCTTTCAGGATTATTTTTATTTCTTTTGGAAATTGCAATTTTGTCCTGGGTCAAATTCTGGGACTTTTCAATACGAGCGGCTACTGCAGCCACAGCAATAGTTATACCGGTGTTAGCAATATTTGTAGCGTTTGCGCTGTATTTCCACTGGTCAATGGTTGTCCGGAAATTTTCCTGCGGCAGATGGGGAAGAGGACACAGAAAAGGCAGAAGTGGCAGAGACAGTCCCGTTTAATAGTTACTAATTTTAATTAAAATTATTAAATAAAATTTAGTGATACTTTTGTAATAGAATATAATACTGGATTTCAACGGGTTTTGACAGTATATCAAATGAGAGGCAGTGATGCTTGACGCTGACTGCTGTCTCCGGGTTCAATTCCCAAACCGTAGATATTTTCTGGGTTGTTATAGAGTACAAAATGTACAAAATAGTACAAAGATGTACCTCTATAGCAACTTGGAAACGTGAAAAACTACGTGTAAATCCAGTAAAAGACTATATTTTCGAAATATTTACTGTACTTTGTAATAAAAATTGTAACCACTAATTTTAAACGTAGCATCACTGTCATGGAGGCTCGCAGAATTGAATGGAACGGAATCAGGTTGTTTCCTCCCGTCCTTTCCAATTTTTTTGCGGAATCCCATGTTCACTGTAGTGTAAGAATTGTATGTGATAATAATATCGATCCATTTTCTAGTTCAAACCCCTTTTAATTTTGAGGCTAGTATAAAAGTACGCAATTCCATACTTATTTTAGTATAATTACTCCGTAGCTGGTATTATGCAAATATTTAGGACTGCTTATTAAGACTAAATTACCAGAACTGATAAGAATAATTGAAATCCTAAAGGAAAACACCTTATATGAAGATAAAAGAATGTCTTAAGTTATTATTGCAATATAAAAAGTTGTTGCGAAAATAAGATTCTTGTTTTAATTAGTCTGCTTTCAATATCCCTTTTGACTAATAAGTTAAAATAATTTTAATTTAATTACAATGATAACATAAACAATTTTTTGTATATGTAATTATTGGTTTATTAAAAAAAATATTAAAGAGAAACAATTTAAAGTATTTCATAACAATATACCACTAACTTATTAAATAAGTTGTAAAAAATTCTACAAAAACAAAGAATGTATCAACGTTGAATCGACATTCTAGTGATCCTAGACTTACCATCTCTATTTCTACAAAAACAAAGAATGTATCAACGTTGAATCGACATTCTAGTGATCCTAGACTTACCATCTCTATTTCTTGTGACTTTATGGTAACGTTCTAACTTATCTACTTTAGTTAAAGCTTCCAAAAACTCTTCATCATGGGTAATAATAATCAACATAAAGTTTTTCTGCTCACTGCGAGTTTCCACAATATTAGCAAACGCATCGCACAAACTGCTGATGTTATCTCTGTCAAGATTAGTAGTTGGTTCATCTAGAGCTAATATTCCACAATTTGTAGAAAATATTTCAGCCAGAGCCATTCGAATAATTAGACAAGCTAGAACTTTCTGACCAGCACTACATCTTCCACGCATGTCTAATTCGACGTCTTGTTTGTACTGCACAACTCTAAAATAGTAAGCCAATGTTTAAACCATTTATATTCGTAAAAAGTGTCTAAGGTAAAATTTCAAGGTACAATACCTGTAGTTATAAGCTCTTTTATATCCGGTAGAAACTGTTTCATCTGTTTTTATTTCTATATAATCCACATCGTTTCCTCTAAAATGTAACAGTAAATAAATTGTTTCTTTCTCGTCGAAAGAATTTATAATTTATAATATTTAGTTTACCTATAAATCTGTCTCCATAGGTCCCTAATGAGCTCATTTATTTTATCCATTTTCTCTTGATGATATTGTAAAATAGCATATTCCATCGCTTTCCTATATTTGTCCAAATCTTGAATTATTATTTTATTGACTTCTAATCTATACATCTTCTCCAAATAGAGACGTTCAGAATTTTTATAATGATCTGAATTCAGCTCTGCTCTAAGAACTGTTATTTGTTCCTAAAACATTATTTAATAATATTTTACCAATCCAGTTTATAATATTTTATAATTTTCATTTAGCACTTACAGTCAACATCTTCAATTTTCCTTCACTTTGCGCTTTTCTTTGATAAATATCAGTATGTTTCTTTATAAGCCTTTCTTTTTCTTTTAATAGAGTATCTTGATCCATGTCTCCTATTTTTCCTTGTAATTCGCTTAAAGTATCAGTAAGTTTCCTTTCTTCTCTTTGTTTTTGCCGCAAGGATAAATTATCAGTTAAATTTCGTTTAGTTACCTTTAAAAACAAATTTATTATTTAAAAATATAACAATAATATCAGCAATAGCTATTATAAAATATGTACCTCTTGTACGGATAAGTCTTGAGTGTAACGATTAATTTCTTCATTCACTTTCTCTTTTAGATCCAAGCACTTCTGTTTCTCCTCGGATAAATTACGCAATGAAATCATCAGTGTTTCAATTTGATTGGAAATATCTTGTTCAGTTAATTCCTTCAGACCTTGAGTATCTTTATTGATATTGTCCAAACTACGTTGAAGTATTTGATAAAATGATTGCTTTTCGCTCAAAGTTTTCCTTAAAAGTGAAACGATATTTGTAATAATGTTTAATAATCTCCAACGACGTATGCCTAGTTACCTATTACGCTCTTTTGTTGTTTGTTTATTTAATATTGCTCTGTCCAGGTCTTCTTTTAGCGGCGTCAACTGTTCTTGACAATTAACAACCGCAGAACGAACCTCGTTCATTTGTTTCACTTGTTTATCTAAAGTTTCCACCAATTGGCTGTAACAATATAATATATAAAGTTGAATTCTTGTAATCGTATTTTTGTAACAAAGCTACACACCTTCGAGCCTGTACGCCACTTTGTAAAGCTAGTTGTTCTTCAACCAATTTATTTTTGGATTCTCTCAGTGCTTGAAGTTTTTCGCTGTGTGTTGTCAATTTGTTCTGATTTAAAATAAAGAGTATTAGTTATTGCATAGAATTGATAAAAATTAGTTCATATAATTTCTTATCTTACTCTCAAACTTTCAATTTCTGATCTTGTTTGAGCTAATTCTGCTTTTAAAACAGCTTGTTCAGTTTGAGCGTCATTTAAATTGCGATCACCATAACCTTTTGGAAGACGAACTTGCAATTTGTTAATCTGAAAGATAAAAATATTATCCAACTTATATTAGGAGACAATTAACAAAATTACTTTACCTCTATTTGAAGTTTAGAAATACTGTTTAAATTCTGGTCTAGGAGTGTCATGTCACCCATCATTGCGTTCGCACTATCCATATTTGTTTTAGGTTCGCACAAAGACAACTTTAAGCTTTCTAACTGTAAATGATTTTAATAACAATACATGAGTGGATATTATTAAAGTCACATTAACAACATCAAATTGACAAACCTCAGATTTTATGTTTTGCAAAGCTTTATCAGAAGAACGATTTTTTTCTTGTAACTGCGGTATTTCTTTTTGTAGAGAAGAAATCTTTTCATGAATTGGTCGTAACGCCAATAACGAGTCATATTTTAGTTGATCCTGCTTTAGTGTACTACAAATAAATATTATATAAGTTGATGATTCGACTGTTGCTTTATATAACATTAAGGGTCTCTCACATTTGAACTGACTACTTGTGACCACCGACTTTTTCAGTAGTGTGTCTTATTAGCTTATTTCATCATGAGACGAGTTTCTACTTTAATATTCATCAATGCATACCTATTCATAATATGGATTATACGTATTAATATCAAAGTGCCGCTTGAGTTTCAACTTACAGTAGTATAGTGCCCAAATATTCATACATATTTTTTATGCTAAAGTAGAAACTTCATGTCACGATAAATAGTAGTAATGCGAAACAATTCCAATATACCCTTACTGAAAAAGTCGGCGTCACAAGTACCCGATTGCACAGTGAGAACAACCTAAAGCAGCATTTTTACCGCTCTGCACTGTCAATTTCTCCTGGTAAATATCTCAATTTATTATTAAGCTCATCGACTAGGTTTTTTACTTCATTATCGGTATTAAAGTCTCGATGGCACAGAGGACAAGCGGGGTGAGCCTTTTCCAAATTTTCTATGTACTTTTGATACATAAATTTTGAAGAGCTAACCATTCCACGATGATTCTATTAAAATTACGTTCAATTAATATTATAATAAGAATTTATTAATTGATAAATTGTTTGTATAAGTATATACCTGATTTTTTTGAATAGTATCATTTAGTTTAGCTACTATGGAATCATAGTCCTCTCCTTCACATTGCTCGTAAACCTTTTCTTCATTATCGTTAAGTTCTTGACGAATTTTCTTTAGTTGTTCTTTATTGTGATTGAGATTACTTTTCAAAGATATTATCTAAAATTAAATTGGCTGTAACATTATACACAAATATTTGACGAGGATTATTATGATGCATACCTCATGTTCCTTTTCAGAAATCGTATTATTTATATGTTTGACATCAGCCGAATATTTTTCATAACAATTTTGTACAGCTGTTTTGTAGTTGCAAGTAGGAATCTGTGGAATACCAAACAAATAAAAAGAGTAATGGTTCTCTGGTAGAAATGATTGAATTAAGTAAAGTATTGACAATATTTATTATAGATACCTTAACTCCAAACAACGTTTTTAAATCATCTTCATATTTATTTTTAATTTTTCGAACTTCATTTTGTTGGGATGACATTTGTTGTTTTTGGATTTCTAGTTCAGCTAACGTTGCACTTTGCAATTGTAAATCATTCACTTCTTTCTCGGTCTTCTCCAAGTCTTTTTCCATTTTATTTCTTACATCAATTCTATTTGATACTTTTTGCTTTAAACTATCTACATCAACTTGTTCATTCAGCTTATCGATTTCTCTGTAAAATAAAAATATAAATATATATATAAAGAAAGGGAAACTCTTAGAAAACTAATTTATGGTTAAATTTACTAACTTTGTTGCTTGCGTAATTTTATCAGCTAAACCTTTTAACTTATTGGCAGAAGAATCAATAGTCTCTATGTCTTTCTTTAATTTTGTTGAATCCCGTTGTAATTGTGATATTTGAGAATTTTTAGAATCTATTTCTTGCTTAATGGATACCTGTTGCATAATAATTAAGTGTACAATGTAGAAAACTGTTTTACAACTAATTGACAAATGCATTTATCATATATTTTATTACATGCTGTTCTCGTAGTCTATCAATTTTTTCCTGCAGTTTATTATCTTCAGCATCATGAGCTTTTGCCAATTGTTCAGCTTCCACATTAACTTTTTTTACTTTATTTTCTACTTGTATAATGACTCGAGACATATCAGCGGAAGTATTTTCCAAATCACCAACAGGTATATCTATATTTTGAAAACTTTAATAAGAATAAGGATTCTTATTATTACAAAAGTACTTCAGAAGTTATTTAAAAAACAAACCTAATTTTTTTGCAATTTCTCCTAACTTTCTATTTCTATTAGCAAGAAGCTCTTGTTCTCGTCCACGAAGTGATATTAATTCAGTTTTTTTAACCTAAAGAAATGATCTAACTTAACAAAACATAGAGTTTTATAATTTAAAATTTAGTCATCACTAACATACCTCTGCTTTAAAAATTTCTTTAGTATAGTTCTCTTCTTTTCTTTGTTCTTTTGCAAATTTTTCTTTCACAGAATCAAAATTACGTTGTTGTTCAAAAAGTTCTTCCTCAAAAGACTCTAAAAAAAAAAAAGCAAACAGAAAATTAAAGTATGATGTCAAGACACTGATTACATTGATCGATAAAATATTTTTACCAATTTTTCTTTGAAGTTCGTCGTCATCTCCACTAAAAATACTTTTGATTTTAGACTTCAATTCCGCTTGCTGTTCCTTATTATTACGTAATCTAAATAATTGAAATAATACTTTAAAAATTATTCAATAACAGAATGTAGCATATTATTGTACTTAAATTGTCGCACTAAGCAATTTTCAAGATCAATATTATAAGTTGCTTACATTGTCTTACTAGTATCAAATTCTGTTTGCAATTTTCCTATATTTTTTTGAACTTCGTTAATCTCTTTTATTCTATTAGTAGTAGGAACTATATCTATATCCATCTGCTTAATAGACTCTTCAAGTTCAACTTTAGTTTCTTCATTTTGGCTCAAATTAATCCGCTTAGAATCAACTTCCTTTTTAATATATCGAAAATGTACTGCGTCTGTTTCTGCAAAGACAAAAAATAATTATATTTTAGTAGGTCATTACAATGAGTTTCAGTTATAAATTAATGCTGTACAAGAAACTTACCCATGACTTTCTGATTATTTTGCCTAGCTTTTTGCAGTTTAATTATATCTTCTAAGCATTTGTTATATTTGGTGGCATCAAAAATTGCATCAAATTTTTCTTTTAACTTTTTTCCTTCATCCATAGGCCAATCAGAATCTTCTTGATGGCAAAATATTACATTATTCAAAATTGGTTTGGAAACACCTGTTGCAAAATAAATGTTTCATATTTATGCAAATTTTAGGCAAAAAGCTTTCAACTATACAAATAAATTTCAGCTAATATCTTGCCTAATAAAATACACATCTCGCTATCTACATCACCACAACGTTTGCTGAAGCTTGCAGACTGTCCTTCTTTATCAGTAAAAGCAATATTTGCATCAATGCTTTTAAAAGTAAGTTTACTTTGTTTCTGTTGCGTATGGAATGTACGTGTTACAATAGCTTGCTTGCCTTGTACATCTTGAAACATTAACTTTATTTGACCTCTACATTCGAAACTTTTGTTAACCTATAAAACATATATGTGAAATATATATATCAATACAACATTACAATATTTAATTGTACATATTGCTTACTTTTGGATCATGCACAAAACTTTGCCCATTGCTCGAACCAGGAGGTAGATCACCGGTTAGAACATATTTGAGCGACTCAATAATAGTAGTTTTTCCACAACCATTTTGTCCCAATATTATTGTTAGTGGACTATCAAATTTAACCAATTGCTCATCTTCCTGGTCTGTACCAAAACTGCGAACGCCCCGTATTAACATCTTCTTTATTGTTGACATTTTTATCTATATTGAACCAACAGCTTAATGTTTATCTAATTATTTTTAAATGACCAAAACTGTGCGCAAAACCGAGTTAGGTTATAAAGGTTAATAACAAATTATTCACGATTAATTTATACATCAACTACATCAGTTGCAAATTATATTCATTTATCTATAAATCATAACTTGACACATGAATTAAACGGTTAATTATATTAGGGCCCGGACACTCTCTAACAAATTTTTTGTACAAAATTTGGCATCATTTTGACATGTGGCGGTCTCATAACGGAAAATTGGAACTAGCAGATTTTTGTGGGAGGAGCCCATATTTCGAATTTAATTATTATAAAATTTAAAAATAAAATTTTTTTTTTTAAGTGCAATAACTTTTGAGAGTTATTACCACTTAAAAAAATATTAATTTACAACTTATTCAACCTTATTACCATTTTAGTAAAAGAGTTTAATTTTAGTTATAATATATTCTTTATTATTCATACACAATAACTATTATACGGGTAAGAATACAAATTCATTAAAAAAGTTGTATTACAATCCCAAAAATATGTAAATACTTAAAACGTCGACGAAGAATTAAAGGTATATGTTTTATATACCATAAATTTCTGTACATAAACAGTAAATTTAACTTTACTTTTAAAGATTATATAATGTTACATATCAAATTACGATAGTAGCAAAAGATATTTATTAAAGTCTTTTGCATTTATTTAATGATAATGTAGCAGAATTATGTTAAATTTCGGTAAATAATAAAACGTTAACTAATTAATAAATCAGTTAACATTTTGAGTTTAAAGGAATAGAAAAAGAAATACTAAACAGAAAATAATAATGTAAACGTTAATGTTCTAAGTTATGCACGTATACCTTTAATTCTAGCTTTATAAAAATCTGTAGCCCCTCATTTGCTTTAATATAAATCAAAGCGTAGATCATTTCCTTTCAGCAAGGTATTCATATTGCCACATGATTTATTTGACAGAGTTCTAATAGCTGCATAATATTATTTTTCACCAGCATAGTATAGTATTCTGCTTTGTTCTGCAAATAGTGCAGCATCGTTAGACTGGATCACTTCTTGTAGCAAACATTCGGTATCAAGTTCCTACAGCTATCCTCAAATATTCGTCTAAAATAAATATAACATGAAGCACCTTAAAAAAGATTAGGTCTATTGAATTATATTAATCAAACGCTTACCAGATTTATAGTCTTCAATACATTTGTTACATGATGGTTTCAGTTCTTTCATAATTTTCAAAGTAAGAGCATCGTACATCGAGTGCTCCTGAGGGGCACAGTATACTGGGTCTATCGGATTTTCAATGGCAATACAGTTACCGGTGTCGTTCCATAATGAATTTGCTTGTGTTAGGAACACAACTTTAATCTTTAATGTTAGGAAGCATCAACTTTATCAAGACAATTGCCATAATCATATTCACAATTTGTACCAAATACCTTAAGTACACTTTAATATGTTATTAAAAATAAATATAGGACAAGCAAAACTGATAAGTACTCGGCATTAACATTCCTACCATTACGGGACCTTATCTGTTCAAAGAAATGTTCAAGTACGCGTCCTTGGTTTACATGTTTCAATAAAAGTTTATAAAAACGAAAAGTTCTTTGTAGCCTATTGCAAAAAACTTTGACATTATCAATGCCAAATTCTTAAGACACGTAATTTTATTGTTAACTTGACTAGTCTTTAAAAGTATTGCTTTCATATTTCTAATAGTTCGTAGATGTTTATTCCAAAACGCTTTGCGTGGTGAATTTTCTTCTAGTGAGCTTTAGGATGGTTTTCTCACTTTATCCTCCTGATTATGATTAAAACCATTTAAACTATCGAACAGATGATCGCAAAGGAGAAGGAATTCTCCAGTACAGTTAGTATATTTTTCTAAGAGTTGTCTTGCAGACCTAAATTGAAAAAAAAGAGTCAACGATAAGGTTAAAGAAAACAGATTTGTTTGTAATATAAATAAATGTACTAGAAGACATTTGAAGTAAATGCATTCCTACTCATTGAGTTAATATTTGTACTGCATGTCTACTACATGTTTTCAATCTCGGAATTATGTTCTTCTTGACGTGTCACTAAGTTATGTGTCCCGGGAATGTTTTTCGGGTATGAACCTCTCTTACGACTCTTCTATATACTGCACAATTAGGTTTCCATGTGTTAAAACATAAGTGTAAGTGCTATCCAAAAATGTCATTACTGATGTACTTCATAATAGGAGAAACTTCATACAGAGGATTGAACCACTGTTATCGTTGAGTACTGCACCTGATAAAAATGATAAAAGATGTTATTACTAAAGTCTTATATTTTGTTTTTAATGTATTACTTTGAACACTAAGTGCAGAAATGGTTACTTCAAATATTTGAATTGTTTCGAGCTCTTTCTTCCATTAAATCCTCCTTGGCTTTGAGTTGAACGATGAATCCCTGAAAATAACGAGTGTTATACATTATTTATTCAAGATATAGAAATATAATCATGATCATGATCCAAATTAATTGTCATTGGTCAAACAAGGAAGATTCTATTTTTGTGATTTAATTATAGAAAAATGTAATATGGATTTTTTGTACTTACAATTATTTCTTGTACTTGGGCCCTCACACAACACTGGTAGATTAACCACATTATTCAGAAGTCTAGTCCTGCTTATTTTAAAATATTTATACACAAGTTTCGCACTTGCTGAATTTTGACATCATTTGACATAAGCAGCATTTGCATATTTGAATTTTGACGGTTGTTCACGATTGTTGCCGATAATTGTCGATAATTATATTATTCAGTATTACCCAGTATTACCCATTCGATATAGTTGTACCCGCGTTTAAAAAAAAACTGTTAAGTTGGTTTAAATTACATATATAACAGCAATTAATGTACTCCGGGAACATTTATTTTACGATTTCTGTTACGTTTATTATTTGTTGCATTAATTAAAATTTAATTTATCTAAAGTGTTACTTGTAATTAGCATACATTTGAAAAAAATGGGTAATTATTAGATGCGACTATCCTCTTTTGTTTTCACTTTGTAAAAAAAACTACTGCATTTTTGTATGTTTTATTATGCTTATTGTATTCTCAAAACATGTCAAAATCACTACGTAATATTTATTTTACCACTTTTAATTAAGAAATAGGAGATATTGAGGGTTAAAATTGACTAAAAAATGTGACATTTGACATTATTTTACGAAAACAAAAGAGGATAGTCGCATCTAATAATTACCAAAAAATGTATATGAAAATAGTGTTGCGTTAATTTCTGGTGTAAATTTTTATTATCATGTGCTAAATAATAAATTACTATCATGTACTAAATGACCCCATCCATAGTTTGCATAGACCTAACATTACCTGTTCGTTACCTGTTACACAGTGCCGTGCATGTTTTTTTTTTTATGTTTTTCAGAGAATAAATATAATTAATATTTTGAATAAACAAGACCGTTTTGTAAGAGATTCTGATCTGTATTAAATTGTTTTTAGTAACCTTCTTTTGTTATTTGCAAAATTACATGCAAGTAAAAACATTGCTTGCAATTGCAATCTTACTAAATCTCAATAGTTTTACGTCAATTTAAAATATGTTATGATTTGCATATGCTCGCGTGTTACATTCGGATTCAGTTATAAAATGTAATGTGTGTGATAATGGGCTGGGCAAATCAGCATTTGTTGGCCGTCGGAACGGCACTCGCACTATGTATTCTTTCTTTCGTTTACGTTTTCCTTTTTCCGCTATACGGCGTCGTCGGACCTCCCTACAATGTAAGACCGCTAATAGAGTACGAGCAATCCCTATGTACAGAAAATCTCAGTCGCTTGCTTGTACCGAAAGCGTGGAAACGCCACTGCCCTCTAAGGGGGATCGTCACCGTGGCACAGGCCGGGCGACTGGGTAATCAGATCTGGGAATACGCTACAGTGTGGGCATTGGCTCGACGAACATGTTTGGAGCCCTACGTCCCTCGCTGTATCCGCACTACCCTCGACACCGTGTTTGTAGGCCTCAGCATCCCCCCTTTGGGATATATAGCCCATTGTCCAATGCCCGGTCAATGGGACCATTCCTGGAATGTGAGTCAATCTGACAGAGAGCCCCGCAGCATTGTTCTGCCTGGCTACATTACGTCGGCAGATCTCGTACTGGCTTGGGGAGACGATATTCGCCATGAGCTGAAGTTTCGACCAAAACTGATTGCCACCAGTCAAGATATTTTGAGGGATGCTGAACGCAGACTGAAGAGATCGGGTGGTCTGACATGCACAGAGAACGTCACTGTTTTTGTTGGAATCCATGTTCGTCGCACTGATTACCGCGAATACTTGCAACGGACTCTCCAGCGACCCCTTGTCGGCACGGAATACTTTCAGATGGCCATGAATCACTTTGAGAATAAGTACGGCGACTGTGTGGCCTTCATCATCGTCAGCGACGACATCAAGTGGTGCACGAACAACCTGTTCACCAACAGAAGCAACGTGGCACTAGCAACTTCAAACGGGGAACCAAACTTTGCAGGACTGGATCTAGCTGTTATGGCATCATGCAATCACTCCATAATAGATTATGGAACCTTTGGAGTATGGGGCGCAATTCTTGCAGCTGGAGAAACTGTTCTTTATAATATTTCCGAACACTCGTCGGTTCGGGTAAGCGAACTCCTTCCCAACTGGCATATTATTAGTTAAGTAAATGTATGTGCCATAATCTCTGAAACGATTTAGCAAACCAGGTAATTTCAAGTTTACAACATTTAGATTAAAGAGACTGTGGCCAAATCAAGTCATTCTATTATGTCTAAAGCGGAAGTATAAATATGTTTCGTCATAGTAAATATGTTTCAATCTACATATTTATAAATGCGAGGTCAAACACTTACGAATTTATCCGATTTGAGGTGTGGATTCGCTCATATGCATAATAATATAACATAATAGACCGTTAACAAAAAAATATAATAATTACTATTTTAATAAGTTTAATAAGTATAAACTAACAATGACCAGGATTCATTCATTCTTTCTTAGAACAATTCGAGTTATATATTTGGTAAATTAGTCTAAAGAATAATAGCAATAGCTATAAGTAGAATACCGAAAGTGCAACTTTTTATACTTTTGTTTCCTCGAAAAAATTATTAATTATTCTGTAAATAAAATGTAATTAAGAATAACTTATACAAACAACGAATTTTTATAACTTGTCACTAATAATAAAAAAATGAATAAACTAATGCTTTAGGACGGATTTAAAAAGGTTTGCTTGGGTGTATAAACAGTTTACCCTTTGTTTTATAATTTTTTTATCTCTTCGCCAAAACACAAATATATTATAGAACAACAGTCATTTTTCAATAGAACACAAAAATAACTTAATAACGAAATGTCCAGCAGAGAAATTCTGGTATAGAAACTATTTTTTCTTGAATAGAATGTCTCGAAGAATAGAATCGAAGTATTTTCATAGAAACAACTGCAAGACTTCTACTTCATATAAAAATCACAGACATGTTTACACACAAAATATATGAAGGTCAATGAGATAATAGTTGTAAGTTGTGTTCCAAACAAATATTAAAATTTTGTTTATCTAAATCTTTTTTTAAATGATTAGAATATCATGAATTTACAACAATTTTTAATGAATGTATTGAAAATTGTTCAAGAACAAACATCAAAAGAGTTTACACATTACAAATTTTGATAATAATTTAAACATAAAATTAATAAACATCTATTTGGCACGAAAGAAAAAGTATCTTTTAAAACGCAAAAAATATCTTTGTATACGAACCAGTTGCCTCAGTGTTTAAAAGTAATAAAAAAGCAATTATTACAAATTTACAGGTATTTACAGGTATCGAAGTATTTTCATAGAAACAACTGCAATAATATTTGGAACTTAATTTTAAAAAAATCACAGATAAACTAGACTAAGCACTTTTTAACATTATAAAACAAAAGCAACTGGAAAATATAGTTTAAATCAATTATATTATCTTTGACGGTTTAGAAACCACAAATGACAAACCGCTCAGTAAAACATCAGGTAAAATAAACAGCATGACAATGTAATTGCGCGCCATATTTTTTCATTTAAACAATAAAATAAAAACAAAAGATTATAATGAAAACATTTAATTAAAAGTAAAGAAGTCTGTAATTTTCTTTAATATAAAACACTTACATTAATAATAATTTTTTTAAATTTATTTCATTTAACGTCGGTCTAAATCTGATACCAGCCCTATCACTGACGACTATTATCTGTTTATACATGAGTATTAAAATTTTGAGCTATTGTTCATTTACAGATTGATAGTATATGTCAATCAGGAGTAATTACTTAAACCTTTATGAGTTCTCATGTGTACAGTAAGTGCTCCCTTTTGGGTAAATGCTTTTTGGCAAATAAAGCACTCATGCGGTTTCTCTCCTGTATGAGTCATACGGTGATTTCTTAATACTTTAGAATACGCAAAACTTCTTGGGCATATATCACATACGAAGGGACGATCCGCTGTAAAAAGAAACAATATTAATTCTAATTTTTTTTAAATAATTGGATTGACGTTATAAATTTGTTTAATAAATATTTATATAAAGATTGCATTTATATTTGTAGTAAGAATGTGTAAAAACATAAATTATTGAACTCAATACCTGCTGAACAGTTACTTCTATTTAAGGTTTATCTAATATAACAAAAGATAGTTTTTACGTAAACTACAACGTTTCGTGACTTATTTAAAGCTATTTAAAAAATAAAGTCATATTTTTCGCACTAACATAATCATTACATTTCTAAAGGAGAACTTTTAAGGATTATAAGATCTTAAGCAGTTCTTTTTAAAGTTTTTTTTTTATTTTCCATGTTTTGTGTTTAACTTAGCAACCGAACACGTAAAATATAGCGCTTAGAAAATATTTCGTTTCTTTCTATTATATTTACGAGAAATAAGGAATACAACATTTATAAAAAGAAATACGAACCCATGTGGGATTTCTTATGCTCGTTCAAGTGACTTCTTGTTTTGAAACATTTCTTACAGTGGGAACAAATAAATGGTTTTTCACCAGTATGACTGCGTACATGTGTCGTTAATTCACTTTTTGTTGCAAATAATTTTCCACAAAGAGAACAAACGAAATTTTTAAATGACGCATGTCTTAAGACATGATTTTTAAGAAAATTTTGTGACTTGAAACGTTTTCCACATATCTCACACGGAAAAGGTGTATCTGATGAATGTGTAAGAAGATGACTCTAAAAATTAAAGAAAAAATTTATTATTACAAAGTATTTTGTTTCTGCTAAGCTGTTAACTTACTGTGAGGCCATTTCCTTGGACAAAAGATTTTCCACACACATCGCATATATATTGTCTGATATTAGCGTGGATTCGCATGTGTTGTGAAAGCGACGTGGAGTAAGTAAATTGTTTGTCACAGATGCTGCAGTGATATTTCTTAACGTCATTGTGCTACAAACACATTAAATTCAAAGTATCAATTACCCTGCGCTAGAAGACATTCCCTTCAAGAATACGTTACCTTTAACATATGCCTTCTTAAACTCCTAATATTAGAAAAATCTTTTCCACACTGTTTGCAGACTTCTGGCTAAAACAATAATAATTGGGAAATAGCTTATAATTTTTTTTGATATAAATTATGTATTTATTATTACCTTCTTGCCTTCATGCATTCGAATATGTGCCTCCATACGATCCACACTTTTTAAGGCTTTTTGACAAATTGTGCACACAAGACATTTAATTCTTGTCTTATTTTTTCTCTTAGAAGGTTTTATATCTGTAGAATTTAATATTTTTTCTTTTAATGAAGAGTCATCTGTTATACTTTTTTCTGTGACTTCTTCGTCAACATCTTCTTCAACGTTATTTCCATTATCATCACTACTGTAATTAAATGTGCTGTCTACATCTTTGCATATTATTGGCAAATCACTTTCATCGTGCGAAATATCAGAATGAGACAGTCTCGATATATTGCCATTACTTACATTTTCACTGTTAGAAATTTTTTCAATATTTTGATCTAAAATCAATCAATAATCAATTGATAACAAACTCTCTTACACAATAACAAAATAAAATGATTACAGACGCGTTGGTTTGCAGCATGTAAAATAATAGGTCTTTAATAATTAGGTGAAGTTAATTTAATGGAAACATATTAGTTTAATAACTGTTAAGTTGCGTACCAAGGGCTTGATATTGAATGTTCAAAATACTTTCTTTTAATGTAGCATTAGAAGTAACGCATAATTGTTGAAATTTAAAAGTGTTGTTTAAAGTTTGATAGCATTCTAAGCACAAATTCTCTGGTAATCCATCATCTTTCGAAACCTATTTAAATAAATAAATATAATTAATACTATAAGTTTCATTGAAAAATAGAAAATACAAAAAGAAACTAAACGTGTGTTAATCAAACGTTTCTGTTTCTAATAATACCTAACCTCAATTGAAGTACAACTTGTAAATATTGTTGCATTTTCATTACAAAATAAAGATTGTAAATGTTCAGCGTCTGTTTTTAAGCATGCACGACACATATCGTTTATTTGAATAAATTCCATTGAACACATAATTAAATTTTCTAATGTTTTCACACAAGAAAATAAATTTTGACACTTAAGATTTAAACAGACATTTAAATGACAGTGACAGTTGAGTTCAAGCAAGTACAACAAAGTACAAGTTTGGCAAGTGTATTACTTCTTTTACTTTTTAATAATAAGATGACACATATTACTAACAAATCGTTTGAAATAAATAAAATATGTAGAGCTTGTTTGAATAATAAAGATTGCTTGGAACCTATTTGTAATTCATATTTAAAAGAACTTTTTATTGTGCTAACAAATTTAGAGGTTAGTTAATAAAATATTGATGGTAATATGACTTACTCATTAAAATAGATTTATTTTTAACTAAAATGCCTTTTTTTCAATTTAGATAAATGAAAATGATGGTCTACCTTCCAATTTGTGTTTAAATTGTGTGGAACGCCTAAACATTTGTTATTCTTTTCGGGAACAATGTATTAAAAATGATGTTATATTGAAAGAAAGTCAGGTATGATGGGCATGATGCAGTACATATTACAATTATAAATAATGTTTTTTTTTAATTATATTGTTTATCTCATTTCCAGAAAATAAAAACCGAAAACTCGGATACTGCAGGTAGGGTTTATACCTTATATTTTGTAGTCAAATACGTTCTTTAAGAAAAGCTTTTCTTTTTAAGATATTTCATCCACTGGAAATGAAAATGAAGTTTCAATAAGTCATTTTTTGGAACTTTCATACATAGATAAATGCGACAATGTAAACTTAAGACCAGTAGTAACAAAGAGTATAAGTAAAACTTCTGCTATATTGGATATAAAAGAAGAAACAATAAATTGCGATTTGGTTAAAGACAACAATAGAAATGAACAGTTTCCTCATGAATCAAGTAAAATTAGTTCCAAAGAAAACGAAAATAATCAAACGAGTATTAGAAATCTTAGAAAATCAAAACGTACTTTAAAGTACTCCTGCAATTCTTGTGAAAAGAAATTTGATATTTTAAATTCTTTAAAATCACATATTTTAGATGAACATACAACAGTTGAGAAATCACTGGATGATCCCAGGTTGGTGAAATGTTAGAATAAGACAAAAATATGTAAAAGAAGAATTATTAATGAAAAATTTGAAATATGTATAGATCCCCGGAATCTCCAAAATCTAAACGAAAACACTCGGGAAAAAAGAAAAGCCTTGCACAAAATTTCAATTTGAATCTCTCTTGTCCAAGTTGTTCACAAACGTTCAAAAAAGCTGACAGATTAGAAGCTCATTTTCGGGAGCATTTGGGCAAAAAGGTAGCAATTTTAAAATATTATGCAATATAGAACTCTTGTAGTAAAGAAAGTTAACATCAATCATTTATACTCATTGTTTTTTTTATTATTTTAGCCAGAAGTTTGTAAAGAGTGTAACGGGGAATTCGCAAATCGCAAAGCTTTAAAAAGGCATATGCTAAAGCACACTGGAGTCAGAAATCATGTTTGTTCGGAATGTGGAAAATGTTTTGCATATTTACAAGTTTTAAAAATGCATGAAAAAATCCATACGGGAATAAGAGCTTACATATGCGATGTCTGCGGAAACTCATTTCTTACCAATAACAATTTAAAAGTAAGTCAACTAAAGTAACTAGCTTTAGTACAAAGTAATCCTGTATCTTTTAATAATAAATTCTTCTTATTTCTACAGCTACATTACGCTAATAAACATAGTGACGAGCGACCTTTTTGCTGTGAGATATGCCCCCTAACTTTTAAGAATTCATCTGTATTAAAAATGCATATGTTTAGACACTCTGGTGTTAAAAATTTTATATGCACATTGTGTGGACATCGAACAGCAACTAAAGGAGAATTAACAGCGCATACTAAAACTCATAGTCAAGAAAAACCATTTGCTTGTACTACATGCTCTAAGAAATATAAGACTTCTAAAGAATTAGTAATTCACAACAGAATGCATACTGGGGAACGTCCATATTTATGTGATTTATGTCCCATGTCATTTACCATGCTTAAAATTTTGAAAAATCACAGAATGACTCACACTGGTGAAAAACCATTTGCCTGTAATGTGTGCCAAAGAGCATTTACACAAAAAGTTACATTAAAAACTCATATGAAGACACATACTTAAGACATCACTGAAAGAAAATTAATTTGTAATAAAACATAAATATGTACTTATAATGTCTTTATTAGCTATATAATCGGCTCTAACGAAACAAGGATAACATTATTGATGTATTTTGTAAATAAGTGATAAGTAATTAAATAAACAAAATTTATTTAATAGAAAAACATATTCTATAATTTTGTAATATAATGTTTCATTTTGAATTTTACTTAAACATAAAAAGAGACATAAGATTGTATTTACAGATAATGAATAATTATTGATATTATATAAAATTTGAAAGAATAACAAAGATAAAATATTAACATTTTGATAGACTATAAATATTCGTAATTGGAAGTTAAGCTACGCACTAAAGTTGTATCGATAGTGCAGTTCATTAGTGAGACATCTCCGATCATCAAAATTTGAGTCAAGTATGCAGTTAAATGTAAACTTATATCTTTTATTCGATTCAAATGTCACATAACTATATTACTACATTATATAGCAGTAAAAAGCATTATCGAGTATCTCTGAAATATGCATACAAATCTAATATTGAATTCTACATTATCTCAAAACTTAATAGTCGGAGCTGTTTCACTGATGAACTGGACGATCGATATAACTTTAGTTCACTTATATATATTGTTTGCTATATAAATATATATTATTTGGTCGTTACTGTTTTTTTGAATGAATTTATTCTGTTAATCGCTTCTTCTAGCGAAATATTTCCCTGTTTAATATCAAGAAGAGTCTTATCTAGATGAATAATTCTCTTTGTAGTTTCTTCTAAATTGGCTTTCAGTCTTTGCTTCTTATAAAAGGAAGAAGGAGGTGGCCGAGATGTATTGTACAGATGCGTAAAGTCACAACTTACATTACATATATTAAATGGAGATGATGATCTTGCTTCATATTGGTTAGTAAGGATTACACTTTCAAAAGACGTATTAATTAAGTCACAGCTTACGTCACATATATTAGTTGGAGATGATGATCTTGCTTCATATTGGTTTGTAAGCGTTACACTTTCAAAAGACGTATTAATTAAGTCACAGCTTACGTCACATATATTAGCTGGAGATGATGATCTTGCTTCATATTGGTTTGTAAGCGTTACATCTTCAGAAGATGTATTAACTAAGTCACAGCTTACGTCACATATATTACCTGGAGATGATGATCTTGCTTCATATTGGTTTGTAAGCGTTACATCTTCAGAGGATGTATTAACCAAGTCACAGCTTACGTCACATATATTAGTTGGAGATGATGATCTTGCTTCATATTGGTTAGTAAGGATTACACTTTCAAAAGACGTATTAATTAAGTCACAGCTTACGTCACATATATTAGCTGGAGATGATGATCTTGCTTCATATTGGTTTGTAAGCGTTACACTTTCAAAAGACGTATTAACTAAGTCACAGCTTACGTCACATATATTAGCTGGCGATGATGATCTTGCTTCATATTGGTTTGTAAGCGTTACATCTTCAGAAGATGTATTAACTAAGTCACAGCTTACGTCACATATATTACCTGGAGATGATGATCGTGCTTCATATTGGTTTGCAAGCGTTACATCTTCAGAGGATGTATTAACCAAGTCACAGCTTACGTCACATATATTAGCTGGAGATGATGATCTTGCTTCATATTGGTTTGTAAGCGTTACACTTTCAAAAGACGTATTAACTAAGTCACAGCTTACGCCACATATATTAGCTGGAGATGATGATCTTGCTTCATATTGGTTTGTAAGCGTTACACTTTCAAAAGACGTATTAACTAAGTCACAGCTTACGTCACATATATTAGCTGGCGATGATGATCTTGCTTCATATTGGTTTGTAAGAGTTACACTTTCAAAAGACGTATTAACTAAGTCACAGCTTACGTCACATATATTAGCTGGTGATGATGATCTTGCTTCATATTGGTTTGTAAGAGTTACACTTTCAAAAGACGTATTGACTAAGTCACAGCTTACGTCACATATATTAGCTGGTGATGATGATCTTGCTTCATATTGGTTTGTAAGAGTTACACTTTCAAAAGACGTATTAACTAAGTCACAGCTTACGTCACATATATTAGCTGGAGATGATGATCTTGCTTCATATTGGTTTGTAAGAGTTACACTTTCAAAAGACGTATTAACTAAGTCACAGCTTACGTCACATATATTAGCTGGTGATGATGATCTTGCTTCATATTGGTTTGTAAGAGTTACACTTTCAAAAGACGTATTAACTAAGTCACAGCTTACGTCACATATATTAGCTGGAGATGATGATCTTGCTTCATATTGGTTTGTAAGAGTTACACTTTCAAAAGACGAATTAACTAAGTCACAGCTTACGTCACATATATTAGCTGGAGATGATGATCTTGCTTCATATTGTTTAGAAAGGGTTACAATTTCAAAAGACGTATTAACTAAGTCACAGCTTACGTCACATATATTAGTTGGAGATGATGATCGTGCTTCATATTGGTTTGTAAGAGTTACACTTTCAAAAGACGTATTAACTAAGTCACAGCTTACGCCACATATATTAGCTGGAGATGATGATCTTGCTTCATATTGGTTTGTAAGCGTTACACTTTCAAAAGACGTATTAACTAAGTCACAGCTTACGTCACATATATTAGCTGGCGATGATGATCTTGCTTCATATTGGTTTGTAAGAGTTACACTTTCAAAAGACGTATTAACTAAGTCACAGCTTACGTCACATATATTAGCTGGTGATGATGATCTTGCTTCATATTGGTTTGTAAGAGTTACACTTTCAAAAGACGTATTAACTAAGTCACAGCTTACGTCACATATATTAGCTGGTGATGATGATCTTGCTTCATATTGGTTTGTAAGAGTTACACTTTCAAAAGACGTATTAACTAAGTCACAGCTTACGTCACATATATTAGCTGGAGATGATGATCTTGCTTCATATTGGTTTGTAAGAGTTACACTTTCAAAAGACGTATTAACTAAGTCACAGCTTACGTCACATATATTAGCTGGTGATGATGATCTTGCTTCATATTGGTTTGTAAGAGTTACACTTTCAAAAGACGTATTAACTAAGTCACAGCTTACGTCACATATATTAGCTGGAGATGATGATCTTGCTTCATATTGGTTTGTAAGCGTTACACTTTCAAAAGACGAATTAACTAAGTCACAGCTTACGTCACATATATTAGCTGGAGATGATGATCGTGCTTCATATTGGTTTGCAAGCGTTACATCTTCAGAGGATGTATTAACCAAGTCACAGCTTACGTCACATATATTAGCTGGAGATGATGATCTTGCTTCATATTGGTTTGTAAGCGTTACACTTTCAAAAGACGTATTAACTAAGTCACAGCTTACGTCACATATATTAGCTGGCGATGATGATCTTGCTTCATATTGGTTTGTAAGCGTTACACTTTCAAAAGACGTATTAACTAAGTCACAGCTTACGTCACATATATTAGCTGGAGATGATGATCTTGCTTCATATTGTTTAGAAAGGGTTACAATTTCAAAAGACGTATTAACTAAGTCACAGCTTACGTCACATATATTAGTTGGAGATGATGATCTTGCTTCATATTGGTTAGTAAGGGTTACACTTTCAAAAGACGTATTAACTAAGTCACAGCTTACGTCACATATATTAGCTGGAGATGATGATCTTGCTTCATATTGGTTTGTAAGCGTTACATCTTCAGAAGACGTATTAACTAAGTCACAGCTTACGTCACATATATTAGCTGGAGATGATGATCTTGCTTCATATTGGTTTGTAAGCGTTACATCTTCAGAAGATGTATTAACTAAGTCACAGCTTACGTCACTTATATTAACTGTAGATGATGATCTTGCTTCATATTGGTTAGTAAGGGTTACACTTTCAGAAGACGTATTAACTAAGTCACAGCTTACGTCACATATATTAGCTGGAGATGATGATCTTGCTTCATATTGGTTAGTAAGCGTTACATCTTCAGAAGATAAGTAACAGCTTATATCACAAAGATTTATGAGCGATGATGATCTTGGATTGTTAAATGCAGCGTAAGATAATTGCTCGTTAAAATCATTAAAAGAATCATTTATTAAATCTAAGCTTATATCGCTAATATTGTATGGTAATGGTATTGCATGTGGTTGAAGGCCTTCTTTGAAATCTTCATAGGACTCTTCTAACAGTTCTTCTGTATAACTAAAGTTAGTATATAGTATATCTATACTGTTTACAAAATTACAATAAAACTTTGTATTGATTATATTAGCTTCGTTTTCATCTTGAATATTGTCCTAGAAGAAAAAGATAAAATAGAATTTTGAAGTCTGTGCATTAATAAAATAATAACCAGAAGAGTTTTCACACTTACCGATAAAAAAGATTCAACTCCAGAATCGTCAAATGCTAAAACTTTGTTTTCCATGTTAGAATTTGGTGCACTTTATTTTGTCTGACACAAGGTTTTATTAAAATATCAATTTAAGTAAAATTGAAACTTAAAATAAATTTATTTTGGTAAACACTTACTTGTAGAGGTGTTGTTGATAAACTGAATTTGTGAATAAATTTTGTGGTTCTTTTATACCTAAAAGTTAAGGGTGGGCACTGACCAAAGTACGAGTATTATTGACTCAGTAAAGTAAACAATGAGTCATGTAAAATTAAATTTTATTATTATAAGACAAATAAAGTAATTATGCACATTTCTTGAATGAGTAATAGAAATAACAGTAATTTAGAGCCCGAACATCGATAATTCGTCATTTAATTATTCCACACTCTTATCCATCACTGCGCTATATCGGAGTATTAGAATGGATTTATCGATAAAATTCAATAAAATAAATATTCAATACGAGAATTACATTTTGTATCCATGGTTTTCCTAAAACTCCGCTAGAATGTCGAAATTCTTTTTCCGATATTTATTTTGTTGTAATGGAGCCGTGGTGTTGTTGTGGTTCGCTGAATTGGGTTAAGAATGCTATGCAAATACAACTCCTTTGTTCGAACAACATATTCATTATGTTTTGTCTTCGATTAAGCCTGAGTATAAAATACCAAAGGAAAAAGCAGAAATGAAAAGCCTCATATAAAATACACAGAAAAATTAAAAGATTTAACACTGCCGAATTAACGAGGTTATACTGTAATACAATGACTCAAGAGGCAGAATCAACTACCCAGTAAACATTTTGGAGTCAATTCTACTTAATTTCTATTACATATAATGAGTTTTTTGTCTGGAACGTGTTCGCTTTCTATTCAGTCGTTCATAGGAAAGGCCCTTTTTATGACCTACAGACATCGCAACGACGGTTCACTGCTGAATTAAAAGCGACTCCAGTTTATGATTTATGACCGGAGTTATAAACTTGACACAGTTGAAGGCCTTTTGTCTTCGTCAGGGATGGCAGGGGTATAAAACTTAATGGAATTCTACTTTTTAGAGTCTGCAAAATATAAATATTTAAATGAAGAAATAAATAGATGTAATCTTTAGTACGGATCGTGATTTCTTTAATGAATATTATTCATCTTCAACAATACTCGTTATATTAGTTTTTTACATTGTTTTGGTGATTCAAAAATCCACGATCGGCAGGTCTGCATTAGGTTTAAAACCTCTGTCTTAGCATCGCTGCTTAGAGTATTCCTTTAAACACATTATATTCGGGGATTGAGGGAGACAGCGTGTGCCTATTATTATTAAAGAAATATTTGTTGAAAAAGGATAGCATATACTTTAAACATACTGTACTGAACGAATTACTATACAAGTATAACGGTGAAAAATATATTTTACTTGTCTAACCGCATCTCGTTTCTCTCTCACTTTGGAATGAAAATGAACTAAATTGAACTGATTGGAAATGAAATATATCCAAGTGTGAAAGAAACAACTGCTACTTAATGAATGATGTTGAAAAAAGAAAGAATATTATTATGAAAAAATTCTAACAACTAACACAAAATCTGTGACAGGTAGAGAATTAATTTGAACTAAAAGCGACTTTTGTGTACCAATGTTGAACTATTAACGAACTTGCTAAGACTACATATATCAGATTTTATTTCACAAAATCTTGACAGGTAGCAAAAAAAATTTGAACTAAAATTGATTTCTGTGTTGTTGCTTCGAACTTGTAAAGCGTTAGAATTGAATTGTACGAGTGACTCGAACGTCACTAAATAGGGCACTTCACCAAATTGCTTACTGGGTAGGTTTGGCAGGATGTTATGCACATCGAACTAGTCCTGCGATTTGGGAAACATCTTTAAAAGGGAGCTCTAATAACATATAAAATATTTAGGTTTTATACTATATTGTAATTTTAACACATTTTATTAAACTTTGAAGTGATCTACCGGGGGGGGTTTTCCCCACCCACTGGTTTTACTTGTATGTATGTGATTTCTAACAGTCTCCCGCAGAAAATATCAAGAAATGAACCGTTATAGCATGACGTCACTTACCAACAATTTGAGTACGTTTGCTACCTGTTATCTGGAAAAGCAACCACGACTCGAGGTAGCCAATGGGCTTGTGTCCTATATCTTATTTTCTATAAAAGTGTACTATATATTGATAAAGTGGGTTACTAGAACCTCAAATGTCCAATTATTTTTTAATAACTCCTTATATGTTAAGAGATATTAACAATTAAAAAAGTCATTTTATCTCTTTAATTATTAAAGGGATTCAACGTTGTACACATTTCAAGTGCATGTGACATCACAATCCTTGTGTAAGGTTACTAACCTTACAGCTCATAAATCTCTGCTATATGTTTTTATATATCAAAATATCTTATATTATTTACAGCTATTTGAAGGAACAATCAAATTTCAATATTGTGTCTGCCTTAGCAGGGTTAAATAAAATAAAAACTTATTATTCTTTAACTTGATTTGATTATTTGACTACCAACAGCTACAGAACATTACCACAGCACTGACCTACTCAACAAATAACTGACGTTAAAATGCATTTCACGTCATACAAATATGACCGACCATTTTTAGCGCTAAATCTACAATTCAAACTTTTAATTGCTATATCTCCGTCAATATTTAGATATTTAATAAAATAGACACACCAATACACATTTATTAACATCAATTTCAATCAACAATTGAAAAATCGACCACTAAAAAATGAGGACACAAGCCCATTTCTTTTATTTGAGGTAGAGTCCTTGCGCTGAAAAGATCTAAGCCTTTATAATATGACGTAGGTGTGGTGGTCCTGGGATCTTAAGCTACAAGTATGGTTGAGCAAAGAACACGTAGTCGATTTACACTGGATGAAAGTCAGGTTTTGCATAAAGTTTGAAGCTAATTTATACTTATACCACATAGAATTGGTTCTTGGGAAACATATTAATAACATTGGTTGCCTAGCCTGACTGTAACACTTCCTCCGGGCACTTTTCATAAAATTAGTAAATGTCAACAGTCCTCAAGATTTATAAATTATAATTAAAAACATAATTTCTGTCAAACTTTTATTTCAGCTTTTTAAAACAACAGATCAATTAAAATATGGTTTAGTTGACTGATATATTAATTTGAATCCAGGATGCGTAAGCTGCAACCCGAACATAAACCGAAGGCAGTCCAGGGCGTCCGCAGGGTACGAATCCCCAAGAAACAACTCCGACAATTTGGGCCTGAAAATATACAACAATGTAATCATCGCTGATAAGAAGTAAAAGTAAGTTTTAACAGGTTTATGGTAGAATTTGTTACTAAAGGTAACTTACTTCTCCTCCAACGTATGTGAACAAGGGGCCACCGGAGTCTCCAGAGCAAGCGCTGATTCCTCCAGTGATAGGTCCCGTGCATAGATTGTTAGAGTGGAATGGCGTTGTAGCCAAGATAGTTGAACAATCGCTTTGTGGAAGAATTGGCTTTTCAACGGTCTGAAATTTCATTTATTTGTCTAATTCATGTTCTTGGTTCCATTTAACTTGTGTATATGTGTAGAGTTGCGAGTATATCTACCTGTAGGATATTAGGTCTTGTAGGCACAGAGGTTTCCGAGGTGGAGCCCCATCCTGCGAGTCTGGCGGTGCCGGGGTCCGATGTTGAAGCAGCCGGTAGATTAATGGGTCTCACTGCTTCATTGAATTGCAAAGGTTGTGACAAACGGAACTAAATAACAATAAAAACAAATAAATCACTTGTTGTGTTATTTAATGCTTGCTAAGGGCGTAGTTGCATTAGCGTATTTTATCAAGAGAGGAAGTTTCTATTTTATTGTTTATCAATACACCTCTGTTATAAAATAATCCTCAGTTCATATATATCGTACACATTGGTGCGACTTAAACATGCGACACTTATAAAACACTTACTTTTGCTATTATTAAAAATTCCAGGTAGTATTTTTATGAAACAAAAATGTTTCAATCCTTTAAATGGGCAAAAGAAATATACCTGGACAATAGACCCTTGTCGAACTTAGTCTGACAAGGGTAAGCACGAATAATCATCAGTGACCTTGTTAAGTATCTGGGTTTTATTACTTTTTTTTTAGACATATTTCTATTTGGCTAAGATTTATTACATTTTTTTTAGCCATATTTCTTTTTGGCTAAGGCTTATTTCTTTTTTTCTTTAGACATTTTATTTTTAACTGAGTTTTATTACTTTATTTCTTTAAACATATATTTTTTTAAATGAGTTTTATTACTCTTTTTCTTTGGACATATTCTTTTCTAAAGCAGGCTGAAGGAATTTGTTCGAAATATGAAAGCTTCCGACGTATTAAGTTGCATGTCGCACTGGAACAACTACTTCCAACAAATGTTGGATGTCGCATGTTTAAGTCGCACGTATGTGTACGATACTTAATATGGTTCCTATATGTATAGATAAAAATACCGGTTTCCGTTTATATGGATGAATTTGTTGAGATAATACTGAACGTGCGCGGTCTTCCTTATGTTTGCAACGTCATAGACAGCAGATTGTCCGAAATTGGAAAACAATACAGGTACATAATATGCACTTTTATTAGTTTCAAATAGCGGTCCCAGTAATCATTTGGTGAAATAGAATGGCTAGGTGAAGTTCTAGTCACTCGTTCATTTCAATTCTAACGTTTTACAAGTTGGAGCAACATACAGAAAATCAATTTTAGTTCAAATTGATTCCCTACCTGTCACAGGAGTCGCTTTTATTCAACAGTGAGCAGTCGTTGCGCCATCTGTAGCTCATAAAAAGACATTCTCTATGAACGACTGAATAGAAAACAAACGCGTTCATGACAAAAAACTCATGAAAAGTAATAGTCCAAGATCTACTACAAGCTCTACTCATAAACACAACTACACTGTATACTATATACTGTATATAATACGGTGTGCGCAATAGTATATACGCATCCACAATAGACTGAAACAGATTGTGAGTTTAAGAAGGGGAACCGAGTCACCATGGATGTCAGAGCTTTAAAGCGTCTGACAAAAGTTCTGGCCCATGGAAAGCGTCTGACACTTTTAATTTTACTTCAGAATAACATTCTACAAAATATATTTAAAAATCAGTCATACAAATTTAAGTAAAGTAACTCTGATTTTTAGTTACCTTTCTCACCTGGTACCTGCCCAGGTGTTACCGAGCGAACTCCACAAATACGCAGGTATTAAAAGTACATGTAGAGACTACTTAGAACCGAAAGTTCTATGCTTTTGAAAATAAGTTATGTCAGATCGCTCTGGGATCTTATTCTATAATAGAAATGAAATAGAATTTACTCTAAAATGTTTACTGGGGTGTATTGCTAGACAATAAAGTGACAGATTCTACTCAGGATATAGTATGCTAAAGTGAAACAACTAGAATAAACTCTATTGATAAAGTCGTGGGCTGCAAGTAGTCAGATACTCACTAATGCAATGTCATGGGGGGCCACACCGCCTACGTAATCAGGGTGTAGGATCCGCACGACAATGTCTCGTCGCTGTTCCGTGGCTTCGTTGAGGCTCAAATCGTGTTTTCCAGCAACAACCTGCAAAGGAGCATTCAAAAAATTAGTAAGCATTGTATCAATTTAATATAGAAATGGATTAAGCACCTAGAAAACCATGTTATTTCAATTAGAACACAAAGTTAGTTCAATGGCCTTGTGAACTCATTTTTAGGAGTCGTTTTTTAATTTTTCATACAAATATAGGTTAACATATGGATAATGACGTTTTTATTTTTTTAAATATTCAAAAGTTGACAGCGATACAGCTTTTGAAAATTTGAATTTCAGTTTTGCCGCTTGAGGTAACTCTGCGTGTGACGTCACTGAAGAAATAAGTAAAATGATTACGAAATGAAAAAACGGCTAATTAAAAAGTAATTGAACATTTGAGGTCCTGATTGCCGACTTTATCAATATATAGAACCGTTTTATAAAAATTAAAACATGGTTCATAAAAATTGATATTTAACGAAGCTGAATTCGTAAAGAATTCTCTAAAGAGTACGATTTCATTATACAGTTTACTGCGTAATTACGTACGTCGATAATTCCAAACGCTGGCATATCGGTCACGCAATGGGCAGCTGTTAGGACGTACAACTCGTTGACAATAGTTCCGCCGCATACGTGCTGAGGAATTGCCCCTGCAGTAGAACGCCACTGTACAGAGACGACAAATGGAAATTGGTTTTGTTGAGCATTTTGACCACCGACGATTCGTCCAGAAGAAAATCCAAGCTGAATTCCTGATAAAAGTAAAAAGTTGAAATATTAGGAAATGCTTTTTAAAAGTCTTGCCTTCTGTTGAACTCAATTGTATCTAGTCATAAGGTGCCATCCATAAATTACGTCAAACAAATTTCCTGCAATTTTAATCCCTCTGTCTTTGTCACATTTTGGAGGGTGCTTTTATTTAGAAACGTTAGATCTTGCAAAGTTCCAACAAAACAAAAAAAACGTAATGCATATTTCCATATGTTATACAACTTAAATTAAATACAAAATTAAAACATTGAGTGGGAATGATACTTAAGTATAGTTCATACCTGGAGCAGCGGCAGCCGCTGTCAGAAAAGCGCCAAGTGTTAGAAGAAGCAATTTCATCGCAGTAAAAACAGAACGCAAATTAAAATCCGTGTTTTTATAATAAATTTTAAATATTTTTTATCAAAGAGATAAGATAAATAATTGTTTTTTGTTGTAGACCATAATCCACTCGATAATTAATGAGATAGGATTGATTTTGATAATTGGTTTCATTTCTAATCTTCAATGTTTCAGTGATTTCAAAATAGATAAGATCATTAAATATTTACGTTTGATCCTTTGTATTATAGTAAATGTAAAAATTCTTATTTGTATAAAAACCCACAGATGTTTACTTTTTATATATTGTTTCTTCAGATACTACTATTATCCACTGAAAATCTAATGTATGTTCTTAAAAAAGATCGAGTCTTTAATCGATTCGAATCGAAGTCTAAAGAATCGATTCAGAAAGAAATCGAAGTCTAAAAGATCGATTTCTCAGAAATCGATTATTCGTTTCTTTTTGAGTTATTATATAACAAAAACACACTAAGCAAAAAAAAAAAAAAGAAAACGATCTTTTATCGAATTAATTTGTAAAAAAATACAAGTGCCTTTCTTATAATTAAAGGACAAGTGAAAAGTGATTTTTGATTAATTTAAGGTTATTACGGTTATTTATTATAGAATATTATAAAGTATTTATATTTCCTAATATTTCATGTCCTAGATTATAATAAATAATGAAAATAATTGTATAGTTCGAATTGAAATCGAATTTCGATTTTCGAGTGTCTGAGATCGATTCACCGGATTGATCCATTGTTTAAAATCGATTAAGGGAGGGGTTAGGGTTTTCACTTTCGAAAAATCCAATTTTTTTTTTGTCTTATCTTATTGTTTAACATTTCAAGAATACGTCCTTAAAATTTTAAGCCGATCTAAGCAATATTCTTGAAGTTATTGTCTTATTAATCCGGTATATTATATATATATTATATGTTAATCAGGTATACAGTTTATTCATTGCTATTGTCCTGACGCGTTTTTCTCAAAACTACTTTTTCAAAGTCCGTGTTCACTGCCATTTAAAAACTAATTGACTGATTCATTTCAAACTTCGTACACATTTTCTACATATAAAATACCTCCCCCAAACGTTTAGATAATTTTTTTTTTTTTACATTAAGGGTGTTTCCCACCCACAAAATGGCGGAATTTTTCGTAGAAAATAACAGTTCACACTTTAGATGGCCGTCAAAAATTTTTAAATGAAAAAAAAAAATATCAGAGAACGTTTGGGGGAAGATTTGATTATAATTTAACTAAATTTTAATGGTTTCTCATTTTCAAATAATTTCCGGCCGAGTTATAGGGAACACCGCAAATTGTCTTTTTCCCAAGACCTTCTGGAGGAAGCTCTGTTACCGGCTTATGCTTCAATATTGCTGCATGATAAAATTATACAACATAGTCAAAAGTATGCTCAATAATGTAAAAAAGGTTCGAATAAAATTGCAATTTTGCGAATTTTTTTTACGCTGAAACCCTAACCCCTCCCTTAAAAAAGTCAATTTTTTCGATTCAAAAAATCGATTCTTCGCCATCGCTATCTGATGTTATTTGGTCTTTAGCATAATACGGCATTCCAAGTTGACAAAGTATGTGGCTTATAATTTTCATAAAAAAGAAAAGAAATATCCAAATTTGTAATTCATTTATGGAATTCAGATAAGTGTTTTGGTTTACGAGATATCTGCATATTAAAGTCGAACCGTAACAGATATATAAAAACGGTTTTCAATGTTGTAATCAGGATTTAAAAATCAATAATAAAATAAGAAGTACTTTTTCAATTTTATGAAATTAACAAGAGAAATTAAATTTACCGATTAACAAAGAATTTTAACCAAGAATACTTTTTTGGTATGAAATATTTAGTATGTCAGTTTCATATTTAATGTTTGTATTCTGATGTAGATATCGAGATATATTAAATAGAATTTGAGATTAGGAGAGAAATCGCAAATTTAGATCTACCAGATATGAGTACACATGATTGTAACATCAGCAGAGTCGGATTAACTTATTGGGACGGCACAGTGGGCAAAAGTATTGGTGCTTGACTCTGACTACTGTGTCTCCGGGTTCGCAGACGATACGGCCATTGTTTCAAGATCCACATATACACAATGGACCAAGATGGTACCTCCAGGATGCTCTGGTCAAAGCAATGAAGTTCTACACGCAGTAAAGGATAAAGAATAATCCCGACAAAAACCAATGCATCCTATTCACATTCACACGTAATTCTTTAGAACGCAAGGAAGTTATTCTGCTTGGCCAGAAAATAATCTGAGCAAATAGTGTCACATATTTAGGAACTATTCTCAATCCGACTCTGAATTTCAGATGTGAGATTGAGAATAGGACCAACAAAGCAAAGAATTGCCATTCTTCGCCCACTCCTCAACCCCAGATCCAAACTAAATCTCCAGAATAAACTGACCATTTATAAATCTTACATTCGCTCATCCTACTCTTTGACAGTCGCCCATAAGACCTGCTCAGAATGTCTAAAAGCATTTTGAGCAGCCTAGATTTCAACTCTGTCCTGGAACTGGCAAACGAGGTAGCCAATATACAAGAATCATTCCACGTGTTTCTCTGAAAATATATATTGAATAATTGATAATGACTTGATTAATGAATAATGGTTCTCCAATCCCTTTTTATCCCAAATCCTTAATCCGTTAATAACTTGTCATTCTATTTTATTTTTAGTTTATTTTTAATTTTATTGCTTAATCCTACTCAAATAAAGGTATATAGGATAGTAAATGTATAAGAAGACACTATTTTACTACCTGCGGATTAGCATTGTAAAACCAACAGGTAGCGGCACACAACACACCCATTACCTTGTTTTATAATACTTTGCTGTACATTTTATTTTATATTCCATTTTATATACCTGCCCAAAATAATGATCCTTCACAAGCAAGGCCAAGGTCATAAAACTTAGCTATAAGACATGTATATGAGACGAAAGAAATTTAAGGAATTTGCAACTAACTAAACTAACAAAATCTGATTTAAAGACAAAATTATTTACTTTTATTTTATAGCACATATGACATAAATAAGTAAAATACACTACTCAATGAATATATTATGACTAATACTAGTTAATAAGGTTTAATAGTTGTCTCTAACAAATTCGCCAAATGCTCTGATAGCATGGAAAGTTTCTTTAGCAATCCGTAAAATTTTTCTTGGTGCAGGAGTGAACGAATTTCCTGAGACTTCTATAGTGTACGCATATTTAACGCCAGCTACTCCTTTGGCATAGTCATCGCTTCCTCCTGCAGCTGGGTAAAATTCTGCAGAGGATTGAACAGTATATTTGGTCTCTGGAAAAGATACACAGTGATTACCGGGACAAATTACTAGGTTTTCCACGAATCGAAACACACCACCTATATTTGTTTGTAAATTGTGTTTCTTACTTGTCGCATTGTAAATAGCTTGAGCAGCAGCTACACCAAGGTTGTGTAGATCTTCCCAATCTTCAGGAAATTCTTCAGCGTATCCCCAGGGGTACAAAATAAGATTCCCATAGCTATGTACACTGAGATAAAGTTGAATATTTTGTTGGCTGTGCAACAGTTTGGCGAGTAGTTGCGTTTCTGGTACTGACAGAGCTGCAGATCCCGCATAAATTTCATCACAAGGATAATCGCTGGCCCCGCTATGCATCCAGTAATAGTCGTAGTTTCTATTTCCATCGGTGCCAAGGCAGGAAGATCCGTTGTTCACATTACGTGTTTTTCTCCACCAAATATCCTGTAAAAAATTATGTGAGTTGACGCAATGTTCAATAACTTACAAAAATAAATCTACTCACATCGGTGTGCGCGAATTCGTAACCATCCGGGTTAATCAATGGAATAATGAGCCAATCAGCGTTGTCCAATAGGTCGCTGTTTTCAGGGTTGATTAGTTGTTCGATAGCGTACAGCGCCACATGTGGGGCCATCCATTCCCGAGCATGAATGGTAGCATCTAGTAAAATGGCTGGTTTACTTCCCCCGCCGCCACTGGAGATCTTGATTAGTTTAATAATTCGTCCCTCGGAGCTACGTCCAGTGTTGTCTACCGTCACGAGATCAGGATGTTCTGCTGCTATTGAATCTAAATGCTTGTTTATCTGTTGGCATAAAAAACCAGTACCAATAAAGTTAAACCGCAAATTAGAGTAGCACAATTACCAAAGGGGAATCTAGAAACATTTACCTCATCGTATCGGAGATACCTGTCATAGGAAAACCGACCATTTGACCTTGTACGCGCAGCTTCATTCTCACGGCGTATTTGGTTGGTAGTTCTGGAAGTTAGAAAACATGTGAACCGGCGCACATCACTTTATTTAAGAAAGATCTTCGAGTTTGTAAATTAAAACGATAGTTACCTTTCGACATCTGAATCAATTATTGACAACGAAATCTCTTTGGCTTTAAGAAAGGCAACAAGAGCAATTTCTTGAAGTGGGTTGACTAGGATTTAAACTGGGTGACCTACAAATCGAGGTGACGTCAAAAAATCATAGCCACGCTGCAAGCTGCTTAATTGAATTAGCCCTTGAAGCTGAGCGTTGTCTAAAGGAGTCGCTTCATAGATTTTATAACTGAAACAAGATAATATATATTGCATAAATTTCTGTCGAAGTGGTAGATTTTTATTTTGTTGAATTGAATGAATATTTAACATCTCATTTAACAAAATTACCAATGAAAGGGCGTGTCTAAAGTCGAAAAATCAAACTGTTGGAGAAAACTAATGTGGTCACAGCCTTTCTATGATAAATGCAGAATTGTCTTTAGATCAGAGTGATCTTAGTCAATCAAGTATATATTATAAACTTACCCTTTATAGGACACTCCTTGCACAGCCGCGACCACGACAAGTACATTTAATAGAACATGCATTTTATTGCAACTGTAATTGCCAATTAGCGCCGGTTCCAATTTTATAACTTTGTGATTAATAGTGCTGATAGCGTTTGAAGTGCAACTAATTAAAGGACAGTTATCATATCACAAACTGCGTTTTATTTTAATTGCAAAAACGTGATCATATAAAGAAGCGTCTATACTGATATAACTTTACCTTATAACACCAATATTATGTTTCAGTATTCAGCTGATGATGATGCAACGTCTACAAGAAGGACTGTCCCCAGTAAATAATATGCCAATACTCCATTGGAAATCATATTTTACTACCAAATCCACTAAACCTTTAAGAGTCTTTTTTTTTAATATATAGTTTGTCGGGCTTCCTAGGCATGTAGCCTTTTATCGCCCCTAATATTGTTCTGCTTCTTCTTATACTTTATATCCAGACAACAAGAATGATCTTTTCATGGCTACTGCTGTTATAAATTTCGGTTTCAATGCGGAGTCAATGCGGATAAAAGATCATGCGATCTACAGTTATTTTCTTATGCAACCAAACGGTTTCTGGGTCCTTCTCCCAAAGAAAGATGCTTGACAAACCTACCTACTCAAGACCCCAGTAAACAATTTGGTGAAGTGTCCTATTTGGTGAAGTTCGAGTCACTCGTACAATTCAATTCTAACGCTTTACAAGTTCTCTACCTGTCACAGATTTTGTGTTAGTTTTTCATAATAATATTCTTTCTTTTTCCAACATCATTCATTAAGTATTTCTGTTTCTTTCCCACATGGGTATATTTTTATTATCCAGTCATAAATCATAAACCTACTCCGCTTTTAATTCAGCAGTGAACCGTCGTTGCAATGTCTGTAGCTCATAAAAAGGACCTTTCCTTTGAACGACTGAATAGAAAACGAACACGTTCCAGACAAAAAATTCATGATGTGTAATAAAAATTAAGTAGAATTTACTCCAAAATGTTTACTGGGACTAGGAGTATAAATACTATGAGACTGAGACTTGTAAAGAATTTTCTCATCCTCTCCTTCTTGTTTCAATTCCTGTTATTCTCAGAAAATAAAATAGACATTTAAATTCTATTCAGTAAGGATTACCTTTCTTATTGAAGCGTCTAGCTGACTACGGAGTAGAATTTTTATCCGAGATAAAATATAAACATTAATATAATAAAAGAAGGCTAATATGCATAAACATATATTATTTATAAACAAACATTTTTACAACTCAATAAAAAATACTCGTGCTATATTTATGACGACTTAGTAGTTGTCGCCAATAAATTTGCCGAATACTCTGATACCTTCGAAAGCTGCTTTTACGATTGGTAAAATTCTCCGTGGATTTGGTATATTCAATGCTCCCAGTTCTATAGTGTACGCATATTTCACGCCTAGTACTCCCTTGGCATAGTCATCGCTTCCTCCAGATGCTGGGTAGAGCTGCGCCGAAGGTTTAACAGTGTACCTGATCTCTGTAACAGACACACACTGATTATTATCTGAATCTAACAGTGCTCATACCTTAATTTTGTTTGGGGCTTACTTGAAGCATTGTAAATTGCTTGTGCCGCATCTAAGCCAAGCTTGTGTAGATCTTCCCAATCTTCTGGTAATTCATTAGCGTATCCCCAGGGGTACAAAATGAGATTTCCATGAGTGTGCAAGGTGAGATAAAGATGAATGTTTTGGCGGCTCTTCAACAGTTTCGCGATGAGTTGCGTTTCAGGCACCGATAAAGGAGCAGAACCAGCATAATGATCTGCGCAAGGATTAGCACTGGACCCACTATGCATCCAGAAATAGTCGTAATTTCTATTTCCGTCAGTGCCAAGGCAGGAAGATCCGTTATTGACATTACGAGTTTTTCTCCATGCCGTATACTATAAACAAAATTATGTTAGTTAACGCAATGCGCAAATATTTACAAAGAAACCACAAAATCAATCTACTCACATCAGTGTGCGAGAATTCGTAACCATCCGGGTTAGCCAAAGGAATAATGAGCCAATCAGCGTTGTCCAATAGGTCGCTGTTTTCGGGTTTAACTAGTTGATCAATAGTGTACAACGCTAAATGTACGGCCACCCATTCTCGGGCATGGATGGTAGCATCAATTACAATTGCTGGTTTAGTGCCCCCGCCGCCACTGGAGATCTTGATTAGTTTAATAATTCGTCCTTCTGAGCTACGTCCTTTGTTGTCTACCGTCACGAGATCTGGATGTTCTGTTGCTATTGAATCTAAATGTTCGTTTATCTGTTGGCATAAAAATCAATAAAGTTCAACAGCAAATTGAAATAATAAAATAGATTTGCGGGCTCATTTTCTTGCAAATAATTTAAAATTTAAGACATGGTTCACAAGCTCATAAACAAGGGATATCTGGGAACATTTACCTCGTCGTATCGAAGATACCTGTCATAGGAAAACCGGCCATTTGATCTCGCACGTGCAGCTTCATTCTCACGGCGTATTTGGTTGGTAGTGCTGGAAATTACAAATATCTATGAAGACTAAAGCTCCTTGTGTAAAGTGTTCTTCATGAACCATTATTTGGTATATTGCAACTCAGTCATCTATGAAGCATCAATCATGCGAGAACACTGTTTCAATTCATCCTCTCTTGTACTCGTGAAACCGAACATTGACTGATAAAAATGAATATAATATTGAAGGGAAAGATGTAAAATGCAGTTACCTCCCGAAGTCCGAGTCGAATATTGACAATGAAATGTCTTTTGCCTGCAGATAGGAAACGAGAGCACTTTCCTGGATTGGGCTGACCAGGATTTGTACTGGGCGGCCTACAAATCGAGGGGGCGCCAAGAAGTCGTATCCACCCAACGCGTTCAACTGATTTAGTTCCTGAAGCTGGGTGGTGTCCGCAGGAGTTACCTCATAAATTTTATACCTAGTGGAATGAGGAAAATAATTTAATTAGTCGTTTTAAACTTTTATAATAGGAGTTATAACATAACTAGGACAAGTCTACCACAAACACACCCTTTGTAATCGAAAGGAACACCTCGCACTACTACAACCGCGAGAGCCACTACTAAAACACAGGATGTACGCATGTTAATGCAACTGTCGCCAATTACTGGCGTGCCTACATTTATAACATTTTGGTCGGACTGATTAATCGGCTCATCTAATTATGATAATTTATGATATGCATTTTTGTAATGCAGTCGAATAAGGAGCTACACTGTTGCAATTATCTACTATAGCAAATTTAATTAAATGTAGATAATAATTAAATAAAGTGAAATTTATAAAACAATTATACTGGATAGAATGGATAGAAAATGGTAGAAATTTATAGTGAGTAAATTGGAAGCTAAGATTTTAACTGTAGAACATTCATCATCTAACATAGGACTTATTTGGTTATATTGATATCATTACTAACTAATTTTAACATGAACATGTTGTTACATCCCCGTTGAAAATGTAAACTGTGATCAATTCTCTATTAAAAGTCCTTTATGACTGTATTTAGCCACATTAAGTAAAGAAATTTATCTTAATTCTAATAGTTAAAGTATATTAAATTAACAACGTAAATCAGATATCTGTTATCACGAGACAGCTCGTTAAAGGAATATTTTTATTTCAACACTAACAGTTAAGAAATGATAAAATGTTCTACATTCAAGTAGTCCTCATACATTTTGATACATTGTAATACTTTGAAGGACTATTGTTTAGAACTATCGACCCATCCAGGGCCGCATTTTGATGTGTGCTGGCCCTGGGGCAACGAAGGAGCAGAGGCCCCTAATTATTTTCAGAATAAAAGGAACAATTTTTTTCTGTCAAGTTTTTCAAAAATTAATTGCTTTTATCTCTACTGTGGGGGCCCCTCTCCTGTGGAGTCCCCGCGGCAGTAGCCCCTCCTACTCTGCCTCAAATGTGGGCCTGAACCTATCTACTCTTCGTGTTTCTCTTTAATTTTTGCAGGTGAAATTCCTCACTAGGTGAAGTTTCAGTCAATGCCAAAGAAGGCGTTTAGATTACAAAAAGTGAAATGGTTTCGCCATGAACGACTGAACTGCGAGTAAACTCTTTCATGAAACACTCTATTAATAAATAAGTCTTGCAATTGTAGTAATCCGAAAAAGGTATTTTGTGGGTTTAATAATCCAGAATAAGGGTTTCCATGATTCTCTTAAAATAATAAACAAAGTAACTCAAAAATTTAACATTTTCTATTATGTTAAATAAATATAAAATGTTTATAAAAAATGTTCAGTGAACAATAGATTGGCCTTAATTTCTATAAAATTGTGCTACATATTGATAAAGTTGGTTACCTGAACCTCAAATGTCTATTTTTTTTTATATAAGTCGCAATAATATAGGAGATTTAGGAATTAAAGAAGTTATTTTTGTTACTGTAATCATTAATCACAGCCCTTTGCAACGGTAGTGTATTATTTGGTGACAAAATACGAGTATAAACAAACAAGTTTGAGTAAAGAAAATATTTGTAATAAACATTTGAATAAATAAATAATATACAATATTAGGTATCAATAATTTTTACTATTGACATTAGTTTTAGGATTAGTAGTTATCGCCAATAAATTCACCGAAAACTCGGATAGCATGAAAAGTTTCTTGTACAATTGGTAAAATTCTTCTTACTGGTGGAAAAAAGTAAGGTCCTGGTAGTTCTATAGTGTATGCATATTTAACGCCAGCTACTCCTTTGGCATAGTCATCACTCCCTCCTGACGATGGGTAGAGTTCCGCAGAAGATTCAACAGTATAGGTGGTTTCTGTAATAAACGTAAAGTAATCAGTGCCGAAAGTCAAACTCATGTATTTGTAGATGTTGTTTCTTACTTGTCGCATTGTAAACTGCTTGTGCAGCAGCTACTCCAAGGTTGTGTAAATCTTCCCAATCTTCTGGTAATAAATGTTCGTATCCCCATGGATACAAAATAAGGTTCCCAAACGTATGCACGGAGAGATAAAGTTTAATGTTTTTACGGCTCTTCAACAGTTTCGCGATGAGTTGCGTTTCTGGTACCGATAAAGCGGCAAGACCAGCGAAATGATTTTGGCAAGGATCATCACTGGACCCACTATGCATCCAGTAAAAGTCGTAGTTTCTATTTCCATCGGTGCCGAGGCAGGAAGATCCGTTATTGATATTACGAGTTTTCCTCCACATCATTGTCTGTGAAAATTTAGATCTTAAAATGCAAAACCAAAAGGAAACAAGAGAAGGCTTATCATTAATGGAGCTATCTGTAAAAGTAATCTACTTACATCAGAGTGCGAGAATTCGTATCCATCCGGATTAAGCAGAGGAATAATGAGCCAATCAGCATTTTTCAGCAAATATCTGTTCTCAGGTTTTACCAGCTGTTCGATAGCGTACAGCGCCACATGTGGGGCCATCCATTCTCGGGCATGAATCGTGGCATCAATTAAAATCTCTGGTTTAGTGCCCCCGCCGCCACTGGAGATCTTGATTAGTTTAATAATTCGTCCTTCGGAGCTACGTTCTTTGTTATCTACCTTCACGAGATCAGGATGTTCTGCTGCTATTGAATCTAAATGCTTGTTTATCTGTTGGCATAAAAATCCAATACCAATAAAGTTAAACAGCAAATTAGAGTAGCACAATTACCAAAGGGGAATCTAACAATACTTACCTCGTCGTATCGGAGATACCTGTCATAGGAAACCCGGCCATTTGATCTCGCACGTGCAGCTTCATTCTCACGGCGTATCTCTGAGGTAGTCCTGTAAGTGAAAATGCCTATGAAGACTAAATTTCTTTAAGTAAAGTGTTCTTGATGGATCCCGCTAGTTATTTCAAACAAGTCATGCCATGAAGCATCATTCTATCACACAGCGTGAACACTGTTTCTATTAGGAAGATGTAAAATGCAGTTACCTCCCGAAGTCCGAGTCGAATATTGACAACGAAATGTCTTTTGCCTTCAAATAGGCAACGAGAGCACTTTCCTGGATTGGGCTGACCAGGATTTGTACTAGGCGGCCTACAAATCGAGGGGGCGCCAAGAAGTCGTATCCACCTAACGCGTTCAACTGATTTAGTTCCTGAAGCTGGGTCGTGTCCGCAGGAGTCGCCTCATAGATTTTATACCTGGTGGAATGAGGAAAATAATTTAATAAGACGTTTTAAACTTTATTAAAAGTTATGTACTTTGATTTATGGTTTTCTATAATTCTATATAACATAACTAGGACAAGTCTACCACAAACACACCCTTTGTAATCGAAAGGAACACCTCGCACTACTGCAACCGCGAGAGCGAATACTAAAACACAGGATGTACGCATGTTAATGCAACTGTCGCCAATTACTGGCGTGCCTACATTTATAACATTTTGGTCGGACTGATTAATCGGCTCGGATGATGTCTGAAGTGCGTCTAATTATGATAATTTATGATATGCACTTTTGTAATGCGGTCGAATAAGGAGCTACACTGTTGCAATTATCTACCTTAGCAAATTTAATTAAATGTAGATAATAATTAAATAAAGTGAAATTTGTAAAACAATTATACTGGATAGAATGGATAGAAAATGGTAGAAATTTATAGTGAGTAAATTGGAAGCTAAGATTTTAATTGTAGGATATTCATCACTTCACATAGGACTTATTTGGTTTTATTGACATCATATTTGAGAGGTGGAAATTGTAGCTCCACTACTGTTTCAAACAAATTTTATGCATTAACATGTTGTTACATCCCCGTTGAAAATGTAAACTGTGATCAATTCTCTATTAAAAGTCCTTTATGACTGTATTTAGCCACATTAAGTAAAGAAATTTATCTTAATTCTAATAGTTAAAGTATATTAAATTAACAACGTAAATCAGATATCTGTTATCACGAGACAGCTCGTTAAAGGAATATTTTTATTTCAACATTAACAGTTAAGAAATGATAAAATGTTCTACATTCAAGTAGTCCTCATACATTTTGATACATTGTAATACTTTGAAGGACAAGTGTTTAGAACTATCGACCTATCCAGGGCCGCATTTTGAGGTGTGGTGACACTCGGGCAACGAAGGAGCAGAGGCCCCTAATTATTTTCAGAATAAAAGGAAAAACATTTTCTGTCAAGTCTTTCAAAAAGCCTCTCTCCTGTGGAGTCCCCGGGGCAGTAGCCCCTCCTACTCCCCTCAAATCCGGGCCTGAACCTATCTATTCTTCGTGTTTCTCTTTAATTTTTGCAGGTAAAATTCCTCACTAGGTGAAGTTTCAGTCAATGCCAAAGAGAGCGTTTAGATTACAAAATGTGAAATGGTTTCACTTCAGGAAATGGAAACAGCGAGTAAACTCCTTCATGGCAAAATTTCATAGGTTTTATTAAATATGTGGATATTTAAGTAGAATTTAGTTCTTTTTCGTTTAGTTTAGTTTCAGTTTTACGAGTTTACTGCAGTAGGTGAATCAACTAACTCCAAATCATTGCAATTTCTTTAATAAAACATAACTTCACTGTATTTAATATATCTCTTTTTTAAATCTTTCATAATTTTCTACCCAAATTTCCACTCTTTCCTGTTATCCAATTGACCTGAAGTGTCACAGATTATTTTATTCATGCAATGGCACCAAATGATAGGGTTGCGCAGAAAAAGTGTATACAGTTGCTTAATTTGAACTCTGTTTTCACAAGGGTCAACAATAAATTTAAACCATTTGTACCAGTGGTATAATTCTGATAAAGGTAGAGAATTTTATAAAATACAACCAATACTGAAACGTAAGCCATGGTTTGCCCAACTAAAATAGCCAAGAAGATTAATAACAATGACTTCAAGACTAAGAATGAATCATACTGGAGCTCCGAAACATCTAGCAAGAAACAAAATCATTTTAAACCCTAAATGCGAATGTGGTGAACAGGAGGCTGATCCTAACCACATTCTGTGGCAATGTAAAAATACAGCAATGATAAGAAGTGGACTTCAAAAGGCTGCAGATTTCGCAGACGCTTCCTGTTTACACTGCCTTTTTGATTGAGAAACCGAAATTTATGTTGTCGGGATATAAAGTTTAGTTAAACTAAAATTAAAGTTAAAGCAGAACATTATTAGGGGCGATAAAAGGCTACGTGCCTAGGAAGTCCGAAATATTATATATATAAAAATAAAAGAATAAAAAACCTTTTGTACCTAGTACAAGAAAAAAGATAATTTAATAATATGTTTTGAAACCCTATTATAACCAAGCACATTACTTTCTGGTTTTCTACAATAGAAGTTATAACATGACTTAGACAAGTCTGTCAAAAACACACGCTTTGTAATCGAAAGGTACACCTTGCAACCGCGAAAGGATAATAACCAAAACAAGATGTCCGCATGTTAATGCAACTGTCGCTAATTACTGGCGTGCTACATTTATAACATTTTGGTCGGATTGATTATTTCAATTCTAAAAACGACAGTTTCCTTACGGGCTGGAAAGATTTTTTTTCCTTAATTACCCAGTAAACATTTTGGAGTAAATTCTACTTAATTTCTATTACATATAATGAGTTTTTTGTCTGGAACGTGTTCGCTTTCTATTCAGTCGTTCATAGGAAAGGCCCTTTTTATGAGCTACAGACATCGCAACGACGGTTCACTGCTGAATTAAAAGCGACTCCAGTTTATGATTTATGACCGGAGTTATAAACTTGACACAGTTGAAGGCCTTTTGTCTTTGTCAGGGATGGCAGGGGTATAAAACTTAATGGAATTCTACTTTTTAGAGTCTGCAAAACATAAATATTTAAATGAAGAAATAAATAGATGTAATCTTTAGTACGGATCGTGATTTCTTTAATGAATATTATTCATCTTCAACAATACTCGTTATATTAGTTTTTTACATTGTTTTGGTGATTCAAAAATCCACGATCGGCAGGTCTGCGTTAGGTTTAAAACCTCTGTCTTAGCATCGCTGCTTAGAGTATTCGTTTAAACACATTATATTCGGGGATTGAGGGAGCAGCGTGTGCCTATTACCATTAAAGAAATATTTGTTGAAAAAGGATAGCATATACTTTAAACATACTGTACTGAACGAAATACTATATAAGTATACAAGTGTAACGGTGAAAAATATATTTTACTTGTCTAACCGCATCTCGTTTCTCTCTCACTTTGGAATGAAAATGAACTAAAAAAAAATACATCCAAGTGTGAAAGAAACAACTGCTACATAATGAGTGATGTTGGAAAAAGAAAGAATATTATTTTGAAAAAATTCTAACAATTAACACAAAATCTGTGACAGGTAGAGAATCAGTTTGAACTAAAAGCGACTTTTGTGTACCAATTTTGAACTATTAACGAACTTGCTAAGACTACATATATCAGATTTTATTTCACAAAATCTTGACAGGTAGGGAATAAATTTGAACTAAAATTGATTTCTGTGTTGTTGCTTCGAACTTGTAAAGCGTTTTAGAATTGAATTGTACGAGTGACTCGAACGTCACTACATAGGGCACTTCACCAAATTGTTTACTGGGTACTGTCAACATTGGAGCCCACATACCACGTTTCAACTCTATTATAACATTGCCCCCCAAAATTCACGCCTCTACTGAACTTAAATTATTGGTAAATGTTCACAATTATGATTTAAATACACACGCCAAATTTCAGTTTTCTACCTTTTCCAGTTCGTGAGATATTTATAAAAAAGTATTTTTTGAAAATTTCCAGTTTTTCCACATTTACTTCTTCCAGGGAAATTCAGAGTAAATTTCAGGGACGTAGAAAGTCTTAGAAATTCGTCCTCTACAAAAAGAAAAATAAAAAAGAAGAATAAAAAAATAGCTCAAAGCAAAAAACGACAGAAAGAATAGAAGTTGTGCACTGGGACGACCTAATTCCCAGTATACAATTGGTGGACCTGTGGAAATATGATTCATAATAATATAGAAAAGTGTTAATAGAAGAAAGAATCAGGGAATGCAAAGAAATGACCTTTCACTTTTTACCTTCCCAGGAAAAATTAATTGTATCCAGTCTTAGTTGACTGGCGGCGAGATCAATTGTGGCATCTCCGCCATAGTTAATATGACCTTGAACATCAGCGGTATTCTCTAATAGGTAAAACTTGTCTTCTAAAATTATTCTAATAAACACTAAAATTTTTGTACACAGAACGGTCTTGAGTAACAATTTATGCTTGAAAAAACTGAGTAAATGTAAGACAATTTATCACTGGAAATAAATTAACTTTTAATAGAATGTCCTAGTCATTACATGTATTATAATATAGCTGTATTTTTAAGAGATATGGTAAAACAATCAGTAGTTCAGTTGGTCTTAAAAAAACAATATACCTACTTCACCATTTAGATAAATATAATACCTGTTTAAGTATAAATAGAGCAGAATTATCTTATCAGATAAAATAACAAGTTTTTTATTACAGTTAAAATGCATTTTATGTTTTTATATGAACTTAATGGGCTTGTGTCCTCATTTTTTAGTGGTCGATTTATCAATTGTTTATTGAAACTGATGTTAATAAATGTGTATTGGCGTGTCTATTTTATTAAATATCTAAATGTTGACAGAGATATAGCAATTAAAAGTTTAAATTGTAGTTTTAGCGCTAGAGATGGTCGGCCATATTTGTATGACGTGAAATGCATTTTAACGTCAGTTATTTGTTGATTAGGTCAGTGCTGTGGTAATGTTTTGTATCTGTTTGTAGTCGAAATAATCAAATCAAGTCAAAGAATAATAAGTTTTTATTTTCTTTATCCCTGCTAAGGTAGACATAATATTGGAATTTGATTGTTCCTTGAAATAGCTGTAAATATTATTTTATATTTTGATATATAAATACATATAGCAGAGATTTATGAGCTGTAAGGTTAGCAACGGTTGGCATGCATTTGGAATGTGTACAACGTTGAATCCCTTTAATAATTAAAGAGACAAAATGACGTTTTTAAATGTTAATATCTCCTAACATATAAGGAGTTATTAAAAAATAATTGAACATTTGAGGTTCTAGTAACCCACTTTATCAATATATAGTACACTTTTATAAAAATTAAGACATAGGACACAAGCCCATTATCTAAAAATCACTTGGCTTAGCCTTCAAGCGATAAAATGCAACAACAGTAACACCTTTTCATGAGTTGCATTACTTTAGACATTTAATGATATTTGTTAATATATCATTAGAACTAATATCATTAAATCAATTTGTAGTAGGTTACTTTAAAAGAAGTAACTCTTGTATAGAAACTATCGCGCTGCACTGATAAAGAAAAAAAAAGTTGTTTCCGGTAACACACATACAATATAACAGATATAAGTAGTATTTAAATAACAGTATAACAATGTAAACATTTCATTATTCAAATATTTGTTGAACGATTTAAATTGTATCATTACGAGTATGTGTAGAAAATTTATTTTGTTTGGACTAGCTATATTGCTTATTCTAATTCAAGGTAAGAATTAATTTAATCATTTAATATTTAAGTAATTCCTTGGTAAGTTTGGTCTATTTTCAATTCTAAGTCCTATTACCGACGACCTTCTTTGTATGCTGTTGTGTGCCCATATATGTGGGCTACATCACTGCGTAACAAGTTTATGATTATGTATGTACATAATCAATTTAACTTAATAACAATCCATCTAAACAAATGTCACTCTGGTTTTGAGATCGAACCAGAAGATATACAGCAGTCAGTGCATCAACACTACCGCCCACTGTGTCGTCGCGTCAACCCATGATATATATAATATTTTACTTTTATTATTTTTTGATTATTCATGATTGATTAAATTTTATATTTCAATTCTCCGCGATACACATTGCACAAACCTGTGAACCAAACCGTATATTTTAGGCTACTCTTTACTAGATGTCGCTAGTACACACAAATATTTTTTAATGTAGTTATTATTCTTTAATTATATTATTTTACTAATTTGCTGCAAGGTATTGATTTTAGCAACATTCAGAAGTATGTAATTTTGCCAGAATATGGACTCGATGTACATATCCAATTTCTTCTTATCTGGGATCTAATCCTTACTGAATTAATAAAGTCTTTGTAGTTAAAGCGCCAAAGTTTCTTTTCGGAGTTTCTAAGTTGGACACTTGTCAGTGATAGAAATCAGCATCGGTAATAAACCGACGTTAAATAAAATAAAATTTAAAAGAATAATAATAAATAAATAAAGAAACTTGGAAGGTTTTTTTAACTTTAGGTCATGTAACATTTACATTTCATGTCTAGAGGGAATCGTATTTCAATAAATTTGTTTTCTACAGATATTCTCGTCTACAGTGGCGTGGTTCGCCGACAAGTACCTGACACTGCCACCTGGATTGCTATTGGAAAGCTTGCTATGAAATATGGTATAAAAGGTGATGTCATAACGACGTATTCTGAATTAAACGTCCACCTGCGATTTAAACATTAAATGCTCTAATGCTGAATATTCAATTTTTTTTCAAGGGACGCAAGAAATCCTTATCCCATTCGGCATGGATGTAATGAACATGACGCAAACCGAGTCACCTCCAAATCAGTAAAACGTCACGTATTTTGTTAAATTTATTTTTATTTACACAAATACCATGAAAAATAAAGGCAATTAAAAAGTTAGATATGTTTAGATGTTAATTTAATCAGCCCCTTCGTCATTCTCCCCTTCGCCATCTTCACCGTCACCCATTTCCGTTTTTGAGTCATCGATCTCCACAAATATCTCTTCAATCGATTCCTCCTCCTCTTCGCCAATTTGTTCACCATCATCTGGTGGAATAACGGCCAAGAGCATTGCATTATCTTCAGCGACGACGCTTTGCCTTGTATCGAACGAATCTTCTTTCGTTGTATCTTCAGATAACATTGATTGGCTTACGGAATCAATCGGCGCGGCAAAATCGACGCTGCAAATTGTGGTGGATTCTCCTCGAGCTTCCAATGATTTTTCAGAGAATTTCGATGATGATTTGGAACTACTCTCACTGTAGCTCGTTGATACGTCTTTCTGCTTAACTTTCAACTTTGACTTCGATGGCACTTCTCCATCTCCTTTTATTTCCTCTCCCTCTTCCATTGGCTTTACTAACTCCATGGACGATTTCTCCAATATTATTGTTACTTTGCTACACTCTATCGATTTGGTAAGACTGCTTCTCTCCAGCGAGTGCAAAGTGTCCACAGAACTCGAAGGTTGTTCATCTACTCTCCTTGCGTACTCCAGCAAGCAGTAAATGTCCCGGAAATGTGTTTTGAACGCATCAACACCGAAATCTTGAGGAGATTTCTCTAGTAAGGCCAAAGTCGTCTTTACAGTGTGCTTGGCATGTTTCATGATATCAATAATTCTTGACTTTTTGAATCGAAGCTCTTCCATTCGATGTGTCACGCTTAAATGCTCCGACATTGCGCATTCCAATTTCTGCATCAGGAAATCTGATTTAACTTTGTACGAATTCAAATTAGTTGTAGTTTGCCTTAACGCTTCGCGCGTTATCGCAGCCTCTTTCTCTTTTAGTTTAAGATCTTTCAACTCATCCGTTAAGATAGTTTGTTTCTTCGCCAGTCTATCCAGTACACGATTCTGCATATTGTATTGCCTAAATAACTTGCACTTTTCTTCTTCAAGTAATTTAACGTGCAACTTTAGTTTCGGAACTTTTTCCTTCAGGTCGTTGTTGTCGTTGACCACTTTCATCATGGAAGACATCAAGGTGTTCAGCTCGTTGTTGACGGCGATGTTTTCGCGGACCACTCGACGCGTTGTGTCGGCAATGCACAACTCAGCGGAATCGTGGAAGTCGTTCGACAGCTGCATCAGATTCGCTTCCATTTCACGTCGCAGTTGATTCTTACCTATTGGCGAAATGTTGTTGATTACTTCGGAAATGAATTGGAAAACACGAATTAAATAATCCGTAAGAGTTGAAATCATACTTCATTTTTAAAGAATCTTTGAAAACATGCAATGAATGCAAGTTTCTTCCAAAATAGTTAGGCACAAAATCGAGGGTTAAAACTAAATGCGGCAAACAGACGGAAAAGGTACTAAACAAATGATTTTTACTAATTTGAGCACGCTAATTCCTAATATTTTGTTTACCCACCTAAGCTTTTATGATTGAGATCTCCATGTTGAAAAAATGACGGCAAAAAACGGTTTCCTTGCAATATCTTCTTATCAGTGGGTCCAAACAATACTTATTATGAATTTGATGGAGACCTCAATTTCGTACATTTTTTAAATATCTAAATGATATTGAGCTACACCGCTGCAATGTAGAACACCTCATTGAAAATTGATAATGACTCAAAACAGCGGATGACTTTCAGCAGTGAGTGCATGCGCTTACAATTTTGTTCATATTTCTCTAACATATTATAGTATAGACATATCAACATATAATTTAAAAGTATATTCCTAGATTAAAGTATTTACGCACCCCTCTCCTCCCCCTACCTACCCGCAATATATTTCCTCTCCATTTCATAAATTAATCGATTATGAGCCTTGAGTCTTGCTTCCATCTGTTTTTCCTGCAACGAGAACTTCTTCATGAGTTCATCTCGCTGAATTCGGAACTCTTCCAGCGAGTGCAGTTTCCCTGTTAGCAAACTTGACTCAGCTAAAAGAGCTTCACGCATCATTTTGTACTCTTGAGTCATCTCCTCGATTTTCTTCTTATGTAAAGACGCAGTTTCTTCCTTTTCGTGCTCCAAATCCTTCAAAGTGGTTTTTAATTCTATAAATATATAAATTAAATCTATGTATTCAATTTTGGTTGACGAAGCTAGAATAACTTAATTAGCTAAAAACTTATATAAATCTTTATCCCCTTTTTACCTTAAATGATTAGGTCTTACGGAATGGGTGTATGAATTAATCTTTTTAGGGGTCGATTTTTTAATTGTTGATTGATTTAGATGTTAATAAATGTTGACGGAGATATGGCAATTAACAGTTCGAATAGCAGTTTTAGCGCTACAGATGTCAGCCATATTTATGACGTAACATGTCTAAAAGTTCTGTGTTAAATATGCTATCTCTTTTACGCTCTGTTGGGGATGGCAACGAATCGAACATGACGTTACATGGCTTGGAATTTTCTATAACGTTGGTACCCTTTAATAATTAAAGAGAAAAATGACTATTTTAATTGTTAATATCTGCTAGAGTATAGCGAGTTGGAAAATAATAGGATATTTGAGGTTCTGGTAACCAACTTCATAGAAATCAGGACATGGTTCAGAAGCTCATTGTTATTTACCATCAATTTGCTCAGTCTGCAAGTCGTTCATGCGCTTAATGTGCTCAATGACGTCATTGCGATCAGTTTCCACTGATTTCGCGAAACTTCTGTATTCGTTATTTTCACTTCTGACTTGATCGTTTTCGGACCTAAGCCTCGCTAGTTTCCTGTTTAGATCCGTTATTTGAAGTTCATAAAATGCTACATCGATGGCTGGTAATTCTTCCTTTTTCGGTTTGTTATCTTTACCTTTCTTTGCCTTTTTTGGCGGCATTTTCAAGTGTTTATATTTTTTAAATAAAGAATTCTAATTACCATATGTATATTTATATTATAATAATTAACTCTGTGTATATAATAGTTAATGATAAGATTTAGTTTACGATAAAAATGAGAAAAATGTATAAAATTAATTTAAAAAACAAAAGAACACTTAGATCTTGTTTTGTAAGATTAAGAAGCTATATTAAGGCTGGAGCAGGCTGGAGTCTACCTACAAAAAAATGTACTAAAACCTTAGAGCATATATATATATGGAGAGAGAATGCTGACCTGAAAATGTGTCCAAATGTGTCTCTATGCGCATGCGTCGAAAGTAACACTTGTCAAGTCAGAGCTGTCTAGATATAATACGTGACAGTTGTTAAATATGATATTATATTGATGTAGAATAATGTAGATATGTATAAATATAAATAAACTATGTATAAATATAAATATAACTAAAAACGTGAGTTCTGTCGACTGCAAATATCAACTGTGTTGGCTGTTATCCCTACAGCAACATCTATGGCGTTCATGAGTATATGCTTTCATTGAAAGGTCACTGTTTCACCTGAAGATTTTAAGCCTATGATATTTTTGTTATGAAAGAGTTCATTTACAGTTCAGTTTCTCAAGGTCGTTCAATGAAATGTCTATTTTATCGACTACAAATGGCGAAACCATTTCACCTGTTGGAATACAAATGAATATAAAATTGATTCGTACTATAATTGACCTTAACAAAATTGTTTACTGGGAGTAGTTAAATCGAATGTAGACGACTTAAATGTTCTACAACAATGCTGCTGTACTATGGAAAGAAACAAATTACGTTCAACGCGAATTAAATAAAATCACAATATTCAAAAGAGCTACAAAGTACGTCTCTTTTTAAAGACAAACAAACTTATATCCCGAATATAACCCGAGGGTCATAATACCTGTTATTTTTATTTATTTATTAATACTATCTGTAAAATCTTAAAATAGATTTATATTTACCAGAATTTATTAGAAAAATATAGTGCTCTCAAGTTATGCTTATGAATATTTATATTTTAATGGATGCCGCTTTACATTCTTCTACATAATTCTTATTACAGTTCATGCATTCTAAATAAACTTAAAACTAATTGGTAAAGAACGCATACACAACCTATATTTTTATATAGATATTTCGCATTCTTTAATGTATTTCATTAGAATCTAATTTTGTATATTTTTAGTTCTGAAGTTCTGTAATAATTCTATTGTTTAATCAAATATTTTATCTTTCTTTGTTATTGAATCAACTAACAAAGTTATTGTCGTTGTTACTCTGGCATTGTGTATTCGAGCGTACCAGCCCGTACCAAGGCCACCAGCCGGTTTGGCAAATGCCTTTTTGTACCAATGTACTGTTCAATCATTATTAAAATATTCATTATTAACTCAAACTTCATACAGTAAACATCACTAAATATCTTTAACTTATTAACTAGCATCTAGAACAGTAAACATCTAAATTATCAACTCCAACGTTCAACAGTTTAATAATTATAATAAAAGATTTTAATAGTGAATTGTATCACAGTAACATTGATACATATAGATATTCATTTAAGTTTCAATTATTGTAATTCGTCAAGTGTATTTGTATAATAAATGTTTTATGTAAAATACTAGTGTTTCGCTGCTATTTGATTAAAAGCAAAAATAAAAAATTATTATTAAGCAATTAATAATAAAAAGGTCCTTCGAGAAGTTTTGGCGCAATCTATCGCTATCAAAGGAGTTGGATGCAATCGAGCAATCCGAGATTTGGAAACCGTCAACATCGCAGATAAGCCAACCTCAAAGCTTATATAGATCCATAGGTCCAAACTCAATCAACCACTAATTATATCTCTTCCTTTTTCTTCTTGTGTCACTTTCTCTGTCTTTTACTTCACAATTTTAAACTCTATGTTACAACTTCTCTTTTTCCTCTCTCAGTTCTTCCTGTCACAGTTTTCCCTGACAAACTCCTTCCTTGTATCTTCTCAGCAGTTATTTCACTTACCTTCTTAGTTTCCTCTAATTCCCCCATTCTTCTCTGTACTTCCGTCATTCCCTCTTCCCTTCGTTGTTTCCTCTCATTAGTTCCTCCATCCTCTTTTCTCTCTTTATTTTGGTCTTGCATGTATCTCTAATGTGCTCCAATGTTTCTATTTCTTTCCTTTGCTATAAAACTTTAAAGAAATATTAATATTTTGCGTATCTATGACCGCACCCTAGATTAAAAACAAATTCAATTGAATTCAAATAGCTGTTTTGCTTTGCTTTGTTTTGTTTAGAACAGTTTACTACGAAAACAATTATTTTAAAATTCGAATCATATTTCTCTGATTTTGTAAATATTTCTTTAAAACAATACATGTAGACTTAGTATAGGGAGGAATTTTTTTTTTTAAATCTTTAATCATTCATATTTATGTATAAAAACTTTTCTTTTTAATTTAATAGAAATTTTCAGTCAAAAATGTTTTCACCAATGAAAAATGCTTATTTGCAACACATCATTAGCGTCCCACCGAGGGTGCTCAATCGCTCCATTAATGAGGGTAAGTGCCATTCATCGTTTTCGTAAGCTGAGCTGTTGAATTATAGCATTGATTCCTTCTACTGAAATGATGAGTCCATTTCGTGATAAGTTGGTTATGCCAAAGTGTGCAACGACGAGATGTGCTCTACAGGAAAATAGAATGCAGCAACTACTCTTATATGGGACACATTGAAGATGCGTATGATAAAGCTACTTCTCCTGTCGGAATACAAGTGAAGATAAAGTTGATGCGAATTGCAATTGAAGCGCAATAATGATAGAAACGTCACAAAACAGGATGCCTCACCAAATTGTTTACCAGGTCTCTTCACCTACACCCCAATGTCTGCCTCTTTCTTCATTCCCTAGTCTAAATCTCGCCATCATTTATTTTCCTTACCTCCCTGTTTTTCTAGGTACTGCGGCAATCCTTTCGACCATAACTGACTATCTGGTATTGTACTGTGTTTCATCCTATCCTTTATATCTCTTTATCAGATTCCGTACCTCTCCTCCTTCTTCTCTTAGTATTACTATGTCCGCCGACGCTGTACCACTTCCTTCGTAATACAGTCTCCTCTATTTATCCCATCTTGTATTTCACACATTTCTAATTGCGAGTAAATTCAATTTGTGTTTTTTCGTTGAGACTGGCCCTGAATGCGGTGAAAAAGGTACATTCGGTCCTGAATTCGAGAAATCGAAACACCAAAACGTATTACTATATTATTATTGGAAATTGAAATGAAATCTTTATTTATTCTAATATATTTTTAGCATTAGCCCAGCCAACAGATTGTGAAGACAACGAGCCACCATTCCTACCAATTCTATGTCCAAGACCATGCATATTTGCGCCAAATTGTGATCCAACACGGGCGCGGCATGCTTTCCTGCGATGGGCCATGCCAAAACTTGTGAGTTGAAACATTGAAATGCACTTGCCATAAATCAGTGCATCAGCAAATATTTGAAAGATCAGCTTTCCTTTTAGATGAGAGAACTCCACAGCAAAGACATTGACACAACCAGAAGAGCACTAGCGTCTTTGTCAGACATCCTCCGTGATCCTGAAAGAGATTTTGAAGCCTACAAAATTGATATGGTACCCAGGTAACGGTAGAACTTTTGAAATATTTGTAGCTACTCAAGCATATAAGAAAATAACCTGAAAGATATTTTTCTTAGACTAGCTGACCTTTTACGTTCAGAAGATTCGTATACTCGAGAGAGAGCCTGTTTTGTATTAGGTAAATATTCATTTTGCTTCGTCCTACATAAGCCCTAATATACATGTCTAAACTTTTCAAATATTCAACCGGGTACTTTTAATTTATGTTATAAGATATAACACATTTACTTTAATTAATATTTTTATAGACTACGTTTCTTATGTTTTGAAATAATTTAAGTAAGTGAACTAAAATCCATAAAATATTGTTAGTTTAAAAGATTTGTCACCGGGCTTTGTCGGCAGTATGACATATTATTGCAACATGCTTTCTGAATGCTTAAATGTACTTTTATTATGTGTTATCTCTACCTACTTAATGGATTTTTCAGAATAGCGTTACTTGTTTAAAGGACCTAACTACCATTATATTTGTTAACACCCACATATCCTTTTCTCCACTCCTAGTTTTTACTTTATAAAAACTGTATTACTACAATTCATAACATCATTCTTAGTTTAAGTTTCAAGCAAGGTACTTAGAGTAAAATTATTTGACATGGAATAAACCCCTTTAGGCGACCCCTGTTGGAATATTATATTTTCTTTCTCTGAAGAGAAGGAAGGATGAAGAGAGTGAAGTGTATACATTTTGAAGTGTACTCCCTTCATCTTGCTAAGGCAATAATGCTTCAACTATTAAGCTACTAGAGTTGTTGATAATTTTCTGTTATTTCTATATTTATCATGAGAAACAGACTTATACTAAAGACCTCTTCTGGCGGGATGTTCAAACGCACCAATTTGAAGACGAGAAACGTGCAGATATTCTTTTCTGGAAATTTTAAAATTATAACTTTTATAATATTTTATATATTTATATTTTGAAAGGATCATTTTAAGTGTGTAGGCAGAAGAAGAAATAAAAGTGGCAGCAGGTACCATATATAACTTTAGTAATATGATATCAAATTTGAAGGTCGTCTTTCATGCCACGGACTTGGAGGAAGGAGGGTTATGACATCTCCGAAGCTACCAGAAAATCTGCAAATAGTAATTCAAGATCCTCATCCAATGGTCCAAACTCAAGCTATCAATACAGTGGAAATATTATCAAGGATACCATGGGGTAAATAACACGTTTCAGAAGTTCTAAAAGCTTGTAGTAATAACGGGCTTGTGTCTAATGTCTTAATTTCTACAAAAGTGTACTATATATTGATAAAGTGGGTTAGTAGAACCTCAAATGTTCAATTATTTTTTAATAACTCCTTATATGTTAAGAGATATTAACAATTAAAAAAGTCATTTTGTCTCTTTAATTATTAAAGGGATTCAACGTTGTACACATTCCAAGTGCATATGACATCACAATCCTTGTGTAAGGTTACCAACTTTACAACTCATAAATCCCTGCTATATGTATTTATATATCAAAATATCAAATAATATTTACAGCTATTTCATGGAACAATCAAATTCCACTATTATGTCTGCCTTAGCAGGGTTAAATAAAATAAAAACTTATTATTCTTTGATTTGACTTGATTATTTGACTACCAACAGCTGCAAAACATTACCACAGCTCTGATCTACTCAACAAATAACTGACGTTAAAATGCATTTCACGTCATACAAATATGGCCGACCATTTCTAGCGCTAAAACTACAATTCAAACTTTTAATTGCTATATCTCCGTCAATATTTAGATATTTAATAAAATATACACGCTAATACACATTTATTACCATCAATTTTAATCAACAATTGAAAAATCGACCACTAAAAAATGAGGACACAAGCCCATTATTAAAAGGTTCAGAAAAAACTATTGCAATCATTAATAACTTCTATATTCCATATCTAAATGTTGACGGAGTTATATCAATTAAACATTTGAATTATAATTTTCGCGCTACAGATGTCGGCGATACTTATGACGTAACATGTTGCACTTTAAAGAGATAGGTCCCGATAGGTCTCTTATTTGTTATATGTTCTTCTATGTTCTGCTGTATAACATGCATTGGAATTTTCTATAACGTTAGATACCTTAATAATGAAAGGGAAAAATTACTATTTTAATTGTTAATATCTCCTAAAATATAGCGAGTTATTAAAAATAATAGAACATTTGAGGTCCTGGTAGCCAACTTTATCAATAGTCGGATAAAAATAGTATTATATAGCGTATATGACGAGTATATGTGTAAGAGTATAGGATTGTAGTCATCTGTTTTACTCTACGGTTCTAAGTAGATGTTCTCTTAATTTCCAGTTGCTGACCATATGATTCCTTTGGGATTCCTAGTTTCTGTGAGAGACACTATCAATTCAATTAAACTGGAGGCTTCTTGCGTAAGTTTAAATAAGCGTAAACGCACACAGAAGACAAGATAAATCTACTTTAGACAAAAGAAAAGTGTTTCTTTGCTTATAAACAAGGAAACATTATAAAGCAATTTTAAGGCTTTATCATTTTGTCTATAACCAGTGCTCCCATTGACACTTTTTAAATATTGCAATTTAGATTGCAACTTAAATAAACCCCAAAAATGGGAGCACACATAATAAACTATTTTATGCAGAATCTAATGATTGATTTTAAATAGAAGAGATATCATGGAAACAGTGTACGCCCAACTTTATATTCAATATTATAACGTACAGGAAAACCTATATATTACTATACCCCATTGTTTATGGAAATTAGGATACGCGTCGCAGACAACGCATTGGATTTTTTACTAAAACGTGAAAGAGAAGCGAAGCCGAAGGAAAACCGGTTGTTAAATGTGATGAGTATTAAGGGGTTATAAACAGTTAGAACTTTCAAAAAAATATATTTTTTGATTTCATTTACATAATGTGTATATATTTAAGAATACACATATAAAATTTCAAGTCAATCCGGCGATTATTTTCAAAGTTGTGTAAGTTGAAAAAAAAAATATTTTACTTTAGATATGTATAGTACTTTTGAAACTTTAAATTCTGTCTCGCTTTTACGAGACGAGACGCGAGGCGAGACGAAAGTGTCGGCTCGTGTGAAGCCCTAATCGAGAAATATCGTGGTCACCGCAAGAAGCCTTTTTTGAGAGGAGAATTATTTTTCCAAATATAAAAATGTTAAAATACAGTTAAAAGTTACCATAATATGTGTACACATTTTTACATTTATTCATTTTAAAAGTCTTCTCAGGAAAAATTTAAAAAAAATCGCTTTTTTGGGCTGATATCTGTATATAACCCCTTAACCAACCAACTCACGCTGAAATGAAGCTACTGCCCGAAAGTTCCCTTCCACTCCACTTCAGTTCTCTTTCACGTTTCATTCATTAAATCCAATGCGGTAATGGTTTTCTATGCTCATCAGTCTATCACTTTCTAATGTTGACTAATATTTAGGTCGTGCTGCTGGAAGCAATGTTCAACCTCGCGGAAAGAAATCCAGATTATGCAGTCGATTTGAAACTATTGGATCAAATGGTACTTTTTACGTTACTTTTAAAATTAGTAGTAGCAATTAATATAAAAGTAAATCAAATACAAAATGAGGATGCAGTGTGTTATGGGAGGACACTCGTCAGCTATCTCCCTCTCTTTGCCGTTATCGCAGTATTCAGCCTCTTGCGCACTCTATTCTTATACCTCTATGGTCTTACAGTAAAAGATATCATTATTTAATTATTTTATTTGTGTTTCTAGATGCACCTCATTAAATCAGAAATAGATGACGAACGCATAGTGGGACAATGCTGTCGGGTAATTTCACAACTTGTGATTGCAGAGAAAGGACAAAGAGAAGCAGATTTGAAAGATATTCATCCTAAAATTATAGCACTTGTTCATGATAAGGTAAATTGAATAGTTCAAGTAAATTAAGACAACGCAAACGTCTAAGCTTATTCTATAATCAAACTTGAAACCAAAATGACGACAAACAAAGACACCCGAAACTGGGTTGTGAACTAATACTAAATTTATATAAGACTGCTCTTTATATTGATAAAGTTGGCTATTAACGATTGAAATAGTCATTTTTTTCCTTTAATAAATAAAGGGGTGAAAATTTAAAAAAAATGACCATCTACAGCCTTTACCATCACTATTAAACAAGGGAACTGCAAAGAGATGCAAGTTTAGACGTCAAAGCTAAAATCACTACTCATCAACTACTAGAATAACAACCGGCGTAATATACGCGGTAAAACAAAATCTAAACTTTAAATAGATATTGTTACAATTTAGCGGCGTGTGTGCGTAGAAACTATCCTCTTCAGCTTCTAACTCCAAAGGATACAAACTTGTAAGTGCGTGAAAGGGGGATGAAGGCAGTCTGGGTTCTGGACCCTTCTATGACACCAAAGGTATAAATTTATGGGTGCGAGCGAGGAATAAGGGAAGGAAGAGTGATTCCCGAACCTTCTATATATGTGCCGTATCACGTTTGCGACTTGGGTTCTTTTTGGAGCAATTAGTTCCACTATTCTGTCGCGTTGTAACTTATAAAATAAAGAATAGCCACAATTAAAATAAAAAGAAGGATTAAAACGTTTACAGACTTTATTTATAACACACAAAAACCATTTGTAATTATTTTACAACTATTTAAACTATTTTTACAACTATTTCACTGTTCACTTGTTGGTTTTGCTCTGGTTGATTGCTTGAAAGTGACTGACTGTCGCGGACTGGACTCTGGCTCCTTTTATACCATCGGGTGGCGTAACAGTCATTTTCGACGCATGCGCATAGAGAGCAAATAGGAACATATACCTTTCTCTCACGCACACATTTTGGACACACTTTTAATCTATAGGAAATATAGGTGATTCACTCTCCATATATATATGCTCTAAGATCGTATTATATTCAACGACTACGCGTAACAAAGTTATGACGTATCAAGTAAACAACCTTGTTTATCATATCCTGTTTTACGTAACCTTTTCTACTAATTCTGGATAATATTTCACAATAGTAATTTTTGTATGCTCAGGCGCTCGTAAATTAGTAACAATATATATTTAATTTTTATCAATTTTTTTATATTTAATAAAATAAAAACGACAATATACGTTAATTAACCAATATTTATATAAAGAATTATAGAAAAATCAACCCCTAAAAAATGAGTTAGCAACCCAATTATTTTGCATAAATCGTCTGATATGTCAAGCTGCGTTCTCTCGAGGCGAGTTGACTTGATTGATGTTGGATGGTAGCCGCTATTCGCGCTCACAATTTTTGTGTATACATTTAAGATAATTATTATTATTAAAATAATAAAAATGATTTTAGCGAGCTAAGGTTCATACATACGCCACGATGGCGCTACAAGCAGGAACCTGTTCAAAACGGTCATTGTGGAGGTGCGAACAATTTCACAATCTGCCGTTCAGACTTGTTGAACTTGCGGGCTACAGGAAGAATCGAACTGTTCAACACTACGCATTTCAGGTAATGATGATATTGAGTTATCTCAAAATAACTGTCACATTCGTAAACATTATATTAATTTTGTAAAGCAGGCGGCAAAACTGAAATTCTAATTTCATATATCTATATCTCCGTAAACATTTGAATATTTAAAAAAATAAAAGCGTTAATATACATATACGAAGGCCCGCACTTGAGGAAGGGCAGGCGGGGCTACTGCCCCAGTTCTTCCACAAGAGAGAAGCCCCCAAAATACAGATAAAAGCAATAAATGTTTGAAAGATTTAACAGAAAAAAATTGTTTCTTTTAATCGGAAAATAATTTGGGGCTTTCGCTCCTTCATTATCTCAGGGCCACCACACCTCCATATGCGGCACTGCATATACGTATTAACATTTATTTCAATCAAGAATATAAAAAGTGGCCCTTAAAAATGAGTTCACAAGCTTATTGTTCTAACATTCCTAATTTTTTATAGGCGCTGCAGAACTTGTGTGACCACCCATGTTTTCGTTCAACGATGATAGCTAAATTTCTGGATAAAATTGAAGCAATTCAGGTAAAAAATATGTTATAAAAACATCGTTTTAATTGATAAACGCACGTTGGAGACAAGACTGTCTTGAAAGACAGAAATTGATACCGTTTGAACAAATAGAAACAACGCTAACAATTTTACCTTAAAATAGTTCGTTTAAACATTGTTCGTTAAAAATTGTGACTGGATACAATTGATTTTGGCAAAAGGATAATACAATTACTTATAGCTTTTTTTGTGCCAGGCCTACAAAAACTTTATTAATATATCTCTTCATAGCAGATCATTTGAAATTTTGTAGTAAAGTTAAGGAAACTTATATTAATATCATATTTAAATGGGCTTGTGTCCTATGTCTTAATTTCTATAAAATGTACTATATATTGATAAAGTGTGTTACTAGAACCTCAAATGTCCAATTACTTTTTAATAACTCCTTATATGTTAAGAGATATTAACAATTAAAACAGTCATTTTGTCTCTTTAATTATTAAAGGGATTCAACGTTGTACAACATTCCAAGACATAAGATCTCACGATCTCTATGTTGCTATTTCTTTTATACAACAGAGCGTAAAAGAGATATAATCATGACAGAACTGTGATAAGTTTACAGGTTACCAACCTTACAGCTCATAAATCTCTGCTATATGTATTTATATATCAAAGTATCAAATATTATTTACAGCTATTAAAAAGAACAATAAAACTACAATATTATGTCTGCCGTAACAGGGTTAAATAAAATAAAAACTTATTATTCTTTGATTTGATTGAATTATTTCGACTACAAACAGCTACAAAACATTACCACAGCACCATCAATCAACAAATAACTGACCTATGCAATACATTTTCACGCCATACAAATATGGCCGACATCTCTAGCGCTAAAACTACAATTCAAACTTTTAATTGCTATATCTCCGTCAACATTTAGATATTTAATAAAATAAACACGCCAATAGACATTTATTAACATCAATTTCAATCAATAATTGAAAAATCGACCACTAAAAAATTGGTTTTACTAGTGAACTGCCTTAATGCAAATTTCTTAACGTAATTTTTTTTCAGACAAATGAGAACCCACTTTTAAAACGACAAAAGGAACGTTTATTGAAAAATATATTATGGCTTCCATATGACATAAGTTCCATATTTGATGGTCCAGATCCAAACGCAATATTCTCTGATGAAGAAGAATACACAATGCCTTTCTCGAAGTCCGCCGCGTACAGATCAATGAGCGAAGCAGCGAAGTCCGACGATTTATATGGACTAGGGTTGCCAGATGACACTGATTACACCGTCTTCAAAGATTATTGCCACCAAGAGAAACCAGAAACTGAAATAATAGATAATCAGGCCGATGAAGAAGAATATGAAGAAAATGAGAAAGATATGTAACTGATTTCAATGGTCTTGTATTTTTTTTAGGCACTTTATATAATAAGAAAAAAAAAACATGTTTTAAATTTGTGTAAATGTATGTTTAATATGTATGTAACATCAAATTAAGTTTGAAAATGTTGGTTAATAAATTGTGTCAATTATTAGTTATTATTACTATATTACTGCGCCTAGACCGTATGCAACTTAAGATACACGACCATGATATTGATAACAGTACATTCTACCTATAACAGACTAGTCTGCGACTAATCTTTGACTAGATTCACTGGCGTAGCTAGGTATGGGCCAGTCGCTACTGGGCACCGGGGCCCTCAAGCTCAGGGGGCCCTCCGACTCTGACCAGCGAACCTCGTATTGTATTAGCTATAAATTCTCCCACCTTTGGAATGTATAAAATAGATTACAACACGACTTTAAGGTAGTACTGTCGGACAGAGAGTTACCGTTTAATATTTTCTAAAATTTGGTATATTAGTAAACTATAATAAGATTTTGATCTCGTTAAATTTTAGAAAAACTGCAGAGAACCAGTAAAAATATATTGAACTTTGAATTTTTTAATTTAACATTGAGGCTTATGAGAAATCACAGTTTTTATTTCATTTTATAAAAAGAACAGTTTAGTTTTAGATTTATCGAAGGTAGATCAGCTAAGCATTGTTCTAAGGCATTGCAGTAAAAAATATCCGGTGGCCGTATTCCTGAGTTTTGCGAACAATGATCGTGATCGAACAGATCTGATTTATATGAGTAAAACATTTTATGAATTACTTTTAATAGAGTATTCTTGTACATTTCCTGAATTTTATTATTAATTATTATTATAATTCACTTTTAAAAGTGATTCGAAATCTGTTCGAACACGACCATAGTTCGAAGGCTCAGGAATAGGGCCAGGAATAGTTGGTTTAGAAGTAAAAGAGGGGTTTCTAGGCTTTTATGCAACATTCAAACATGGTGCGACAGTTTTAGTCAACCAGATGACTACACTTTTTATCTACAAAAATATTGATTTAAAATAATGTGTGGATGAAGGTTATGATGGAGCCAGTGTGATGAGCGGTGCGTATAATGGTGTACAAAAACAGATTAAGGATATCCAACCTAACGCGGAGTACATACATTGTGCCACTCATAATTTAAATTTTCTAGTAAATGATGCCGTTAGCAATTGTATCGAATTACAGATTTTTTTTTGCAACGTTGTAAGATTTGTATTATTTTTTCAGAAGTTGCATCAAACGTCGGGATCTGCTGTCAAAATTCACTAGCGAATCGGACATCACTCTAAAAAAACTAAATCCGACTAGATTGTCCAATAGGGTCAATACAATATCTGCAATAAAACTTCGAAATATACTCGTATATATATATATTTTGACTTGATAAAACCTAAACAGTTTAGTTAGGGCCCCAGTTTCTTTTTGCACCGGGGCCTTTGGTTACCTAGCTACACCACTGACTAGATTAAGACTTTTCTAGTCTAAGACTAGACTACAACACATCCCTTACTTTTTCAATGATCTTGCGTGTTTCCGGCTCCGCGTCATTTATTATTATTCATAAAGTTATATATGTTTGTCAAAGGCAAATTGTTATATATGATACAACAACTTTGAATTGTGCTATGTGCTATGGAAACATTTTATTTTATTTAAATATTAAAAATTATAACGGTTACTAATGCAATGATCCTTGGAGGGTAAGGTTGCATGCATTTGAAAGGCCGTTCGAACATTGCAACCCAGCAACCCAACCCTATTCAGGAAACAATTTAATATCGCGCCTGCAGGTTAGGTCATCCGCACACGAATCGACTGATTGCAAACTAGCCGAGCAACGAAGTTTCCAGCGAAAACGAAAAGCGAGCCATGTCAAGCCGTGTTTCATGACTCTATAGAATTTTTAGCAATAGCATAATAGGGGATTTTATTGTGTCGTATTTGTATGTATGTATATATTTAAAAACTTTTGAATGGTATTTGTGCACATCTCTGCTCATGATGTCACCATCAAAAGTATGCCCTGCGACATAGAAACACAGTCGCACAAAACGTGCTCAAAACCAGTTTGAAATCAGTTTTCTTTCATTCGTGCCGTGTGTTTTCTCTCACTCGTAACACATGCGTTCTCTCACTAACAACACAGTTGCATTCTCATTCGGTTCGGGCAGATTCGGGGCTCGAGTTTGCAACCAGTCGACCATGTGCGGACGTCCTTATGTTCCAGATCGAAAATCAATTGTTCAGTTGATGTAACCAACAGGTGTATGTTTATATTCTTATGTGTTTGGTGGTTCGAAAAGAGCAGCATGCATCTTTTTACAATTGAATATTTCGTAAAGAAAAAGATTCTAAGACTTTTAGTGTTCTCGAATTTACTGGAAACCCATAATACAAGCATACACGTACATAACGTCCCTACAAACAATTTGTCGTATCTTAGTAATCTCGAATCAGATGACGGTTAGACAGTAGTTAGACAGTGTTCGGGAGGGCATATTATCTCTTACCACTACATAGACCATGTATATGTATTATAATCCACACAAACAAATAATAAAAGTGGTGTGATTATTTATACGATTTCAAGAATATTAGTTTCGTGTTAGCCGAACATTTACGAAGATTCGGTATATTCAAGATGGCTGCTTGAAGTTATTTTGCATGTCCGCATATAAGTCGTTATTGCTCGTGTACGGTCGTTTGGAGGTGTGATTATGTTGAAATCTGAGTAGAAGTGGTAGTACCAAGACTTGCACCTCGGCAAACCTCGTTTGGAAAGTATTAGGAAGGCAATGAGAGGGGGTACGGAGCGTTCCGGCCGGTTCAGACATGCTGTCCAAAGCTTTATGTAATGTTACACTAATGTCTAATAGGATTCCAATCACCATTCAGAGTGATTCATACGATTCGCATCTAATTGGATTCCGATCAAAATTGTTTGTAGGGGTGTCCTCCGTATTTGAGAGCTAAAAGGTGAGAGGTAAAAACGATGCAGCACAGAGGTACAATTAAGTATTGATAAACATTAATGTAAAAGGATCATCTCATGATAAAGTGTACTAATGCGAATACACCCTACTCAAAAAGTCGGTTGCAGTGTAAAACCGGCTTAAGAAAACTGAATTGGAGTTGGGTTGGAAATTTATAAATAAAACCAAACTAATTTTATTTTTATTTTAACAAAGTTATACATTTATTTAAAAAACTACATAGATTTCGATGTTTAGAAGGTACAATACTATTGATTATATTTCTTAATATATTTAAAGAATCCATTAATATTTTACCACATATAGAAAATCTATTATTAAAATTGACATGTTTTTTATGAAATAACAATTTCTTTTAAGAAAGATTCATACAATGAAATTTTTTTAAAAAAATATTTCACGTTTTTATCACCACCAATAAATTTAAAATTTTAGTTTGTTCGTAGTTTATAACTATAACAATAAAGTTTTATTTACATATAATAATGATGATGTAAATAAAATTTCTTTAAATAAATACATCATTAGTCATGTCGTTAAAAGTTTTAAGATAAAAATAAATTAACAAACAATATAAAAAATGTGTAAAACCAATTGGCATGACACCGATTCATGAGACTTTATTAAAAAAAGAAATAATATATAAAATCGCTATATATTAAAAATAAAATAGATTATAAAACTAAAAAAAAATTGTTATCTATTATTTTTTCCGACTTCCAGGAATAACGCCGCAAACTTTGTAGCATACAGCACAATATCTTTTAAATTTTTCTATTTCTTTGTCACTTAAAGCTTTGGTCAAATTGTGTGAGAGGTCAAAAGGATCCTGAACACATAGTGGCGATTCATATCTAAACATATCTTTAGAAGGATGATCTACCACATATCTACTGATCCAAGACTTTGGATCATTTCGAAGCTCTTCTGGAATCTTATTAAAATGAATTTTGTATTGATTCATTTGTTCAGGTAGCTGTGCTGGTCTTGAAAATAATTCCTTATTTATAGAGTATCCCATTAAGGGGCACACAACTTTTCTTTTAAAATCAAATTCGTTAGCATAAAAGCTAAAGAAATCTTTCAGTAAATTTGATAAATTGACTGTCAGAGGTGTAACTGTAAGATTCCGCGGATTTGTTAATTGACATTCCCAACCTGAAAATTAAATGTAAAATTATTATGCGAATTTGATTTATTTCATAAGTTTATTATACGATACATACTTCCTATTATGGTCTTATTATGATTCTGCATTAGTTCCCAAACAGGAGGAAGATATCCTCTCACTTGAAGAAAGAATATAGCCATAAAACTAAGAGCATAACTGGACCATCTCGTTAGTTTTGCAGCTGAAGTCCAAAGTTTAAGTAGACAAATTAAATTTCTTGCCAAAGGCTGCATTTGTAACATTAGTCTAAAATTTAAATTAAATTAAATATTGGAATACATATAAAAAATACCATTTATAGTCCAAATCACGATAGTTCGGCGGCGACTTATACTTAAAAGAGCATTATAAGAGCGGTATAAATCTATAATACGATAATGACTTTTATCTTATTCGTTTCTATATACATTATAGAAAAACTAGAGCTTACCCCCGTCGCAATGCGACGTCTTTTTGGCGTGTATGATTTGAATCCAATAAAATAATTCGTAATTACATTTCATATTTAATTCTATTTTTAAAAAATAATAAACTCACAATAAAATAATTTTTCAATTTATCAAAATAAAAAATATTTTCAATTTATGCGTTATTTGACCAACTTTTTTCAAAATTTGGGATTTTTTTTTCGATTCGTAAATAAGTTACCAAGATTACACTATATACAAAATTTTAACTTTCTAGCACAATTTTTACTCTCGGCAAATACTGCCCCTGTGCCCCCAAATAAAATTTTGAAATTTTGAATTTTTTTTATTAATAATATACTTAATTATTCTAGAATCCAGAATATTAACTTTCTCCAAAGTTCCCTACCGGGCCCCCGAATTTCATCAACCCCTGCTTTTGAATTTCTAATTTTTGAGAAATGTCAGCATTTAATAACCTTAATACACATGCAAAATTTCAACTTTCTATCTTTTACGAATTAAAAGTAATACAGCAAAAAAGGGCTCACTTTTTTTCCAGTTTTTCCAAAATTACGGGTTTTCAGGAAATTCAGGGAAAAATCCGGAGATGCCAAAAGTCTTAGAATTTTTTTCTCTATGAAATAGGAAATTTTAAAAAACTTCCCTGGAGCCGTTTTCGAGATGCCATACAAAATTCGAACCAAACATATAATCATATAAGAATATAAATAAACACTTGGAACATTATAATATAGAAAAATAAATAAGTCAGTGCTTTTTAGTTATATCGACAGTTTATACCCGACAACTTGTTTTAAGTATGACTCGCCGCCAAACTCTCGTAATTTGAACTATATATACTTTATATTTGTAAAAACCTCAACAATTTTGTATTCTCAACACTTAATCCATGTCGAAAGGAAATGTCACAGTCGATTCTGTGCGTTATGTTTAATACTTTCACAATTGGTGTTCTGGCAGTAGTGACTGCCTCCAATTTACCCCAACTCCTATTTCCTTTAAGTGCGTTGTATGTAGTGGTAACACAATGGGCCTGCGATCCGTAATCCTGATCTTTATCACCATTATACATATTCCCTGTAAAGATATTGTTAAAATTGGATACACCTATTTACCATAGGTTTTCTTGTAATATTTAAATGAAGTATATTCTTAATTACCAGTATCAAGATAAACATCCAGATCGCTACTTGGACTTCCCAAACCGGATACACGTGATCCAAATGGATATGCCTTACAACCAGGAAAGTCTTTAGCCAAACTTTCTTCTAAAAGTCGACAAACCTGTAACAGATAATTTTAAATAAATACATTATAAGTTACTTGAATAACAGCCATTATAATTTATCTATAAACCCACTTCCAAGTCTTTACTATTATCCTTCATTACTTCAATAGCGACGTTTGCCAATCGCTCTGCCAAGGCACTAACATTTTCAGCATTGCAAAGTATCATTCTTGCGTGTTCAGGGATATTCTCTTCTGAAACATTAACGCATCACATCACATTTGTTTTATGATATAGATATAATTAATAATATTTCAAATTTATTTCAATTTACTTTTTTTCCTTTTTGGGGCAGGTAGTACAGGCTTCAAGTCAAAATGTCTATGATTTTTAAGAGTTGCGTTAGAACTATAAATCACTGTCTTGCATTGTTCACATTGATGTTCTGTCAAGGGCATATCTTCTTTACAACTAACAAATAAAAACTGTAATAAGTTAACTAAATATAAAAAAAAATATATATAAAAAATTAACTAACTTGTTCAAATGGACCGCTTCTTGTATGTGGCAATTAAAATTGTCAAAACTTTCCGAAAAAAATTTGCATGCCTCACAGTAATATCTGAAACATGTCGTTTATTATTTAAGTGCCATATATTTTTAAATTATTTAATTAATATCCAAACCTTAAAGTTTGTTTGTGATATAACTTTAGTTGGTGATGTCTCCCCTTAATATGTTCCTTTAAGACAGACGTGTTTCGAGCAATCATTGTATCACATAGATTACACTGCATTCTGTTATTTTCCTTCGCCCTGAATATTTGAAAAAAAAATTAATTGAACAACTGCTTCAATATTTTAAAATTTTAACGACCTAATAAGATACTACTTCTGACATTTAACTCCATAATTACCTAATATACGTCTGATTAATCATATCTATGTCATCCACGTTTCTCCAAACATCTAGGTTGATAACTGATTTGCTCAACACTGCAGCCCCATCCATCTTCACCTTATCTTCTACATCTGTTCTAATATTAGTATTACTTGTTGGCAGAACATAAGTTGGGTTTTCTGTGTTACCTTTTACACTTGTTTCTTTTGTTTTTTTATCTATCTCATTCAATGTAAATTGAGTAATTTCTTTACTCATTTGGTCAATTTCGTTTTCAGAAAATAACAATTTTAATTTACAATTTGTCTCGTCTAAATCCTTATTATTTGATACAGTATTCCATAACAGTTGAAGTCTGTCTTTTATAAATTTTTCTGACAATTCAGTTGAAATAGAAGATGATGATGAACTCTGACTTACATCTCTTGAAGTATTATCCGATGTCTGATTTTGTAACTTTAAAGGATTGCTGTAGCACTCTTTCATTAATTTAATTGTTTCACTGTCAGTACTTTGTTTCTTCTTCAAATTAATTGTATTTACTAACTCCTCCATGTTTTCTGGCAAATTATTATTGTTCCTTCGATTCTTTTTTTCAATGAATGCTGAAGAATTATATGTAAAAGGTGAACCTGATGATTCTACAGAAGTTGACGAATTAGTTCTCATTCTAGCACCCCTACCAGAAGGAATATCTGAAAGAATCTGTTGATCCTTCATAATTTTTATTTTAAGCATGATTTCATTATTATTTATATGTTTGGCGAGATGAATGTGACGCAGTAAATCATTTTTGTTTTCATAAAAAACTCTGATATTACACACTTCACAGAAAATATGATCGTTGCAATCTGGATACATAAAGTATTTGTGAAATTGGTAATTCAATCCTATTTTATTCCAAATATTGTTATAAGTTAAAATTGTTTCATTTGCATTAGAATTCTCCAATCTGGCATTATGATTTTTTCCATTGATATGTTCAATAACATTATGATCACCGCTGATAGATTTGCGACAAAGTAAACATCGGTAATTTCCTAGAATGTATGGCTGTATCACTGCGCTATTCATTGTATGTGTTAATTTTATTGCTTCGCTTAATTCTCGTGGCATTAACGGCGTTGTTAACTTATAAGCAATCTTAGGCTTTTCTAGCTGTTGTACTATGTTTTTTTTCACTGAAAATAAATGATTTTAAAAATATAACGTAAGTAATTTGAAACCGAACAAGAATTCCATGAAACATTAGTTTTTAAAGAAAATACAGAACTGCATTAAAATCTATAACGTTTACACTTTACATAGACACTGCGAAACATTGAACAATAGATCTTGTAAACAAAATCGTGATGGACTTACACACAACTGTATTTAGTAACAAACATTTAATTGGCTCTTAAGAGCTTCAAATTAGGCTCTGAAATTTATTGTGTGTGTAGCAACGCACATCAAACATTAAATTAATTTATTTTAACACCCCGGACATGCATTTCTACTTATTTTGCTATGAATATTATAGTCATAACATAAGTCACAATTGCTGGTAAATTATCAGATGCAAAAAGGTTGATAAGAGAAAATGTTGTTTCAAGTTATCAATAACACTTAACAGACTAATGCAGAATTGTTTATGTGTCAACTTCTCAAGCCATATTTATATTCTGCATTAATGTAATTTAGAAGAGCATACAATAACAGAAAGGTGAAAGCAATTTATTGTATTATTAAGTTGACACAACATTGAGGTTGAGGTAGTTGAGGTGGTTGAGGGCGTCCAAATGTTACAACAAAAGATCACTGAACATTGACAATTACAACATTTAAATGATTACAACATATAGTTTGAGCATAATAATTACCATCATTACTTGAATTGATTAATACTCTGTTATTAATGTTAGAAGCAACAGCACCAGGAGACGTGGTGTACTGTACAGCACCATGAGTCATGGTGTACTGTACATAACCGTTACCAGGATGTCGTGATATTTCATTAGGTATAAAGCAAGGAATAAGAGGATTATATGTATAAGAATTGCAATTAGTATCTACTAGGAATGGAATTCGTCCATTGCTAATTACAGAATTCAGAATCATGTTATAATAATTATTAATATATGTCATACCTGCATTATTTTCAACTTTAGGTAAACCACTGAAAATCATATTCGAAGATAAATTTACATTTTGAGACATTTGAGGCCAAGGATTTATTGGTACATAAAATGGATTTGTTGAATTATTCATAGTATTTACGTGTCCCATAAATCCAGAAGACAAAAGTGGATTACTGTTGCTGAAGGGTACCGAACTTAAGGAATTGGCCATTATTGGATTTATAGGTGGAGCGGAATTTGGAAACATTGATATGTTACTTGAATTTATCATAGTAGATGATACGGGAATTTTAAAAATTTTCTGTGATAAAGATAATAAATTATCGACTACAATTTCTTTTTCTGTCTGTGTTGCCCTCTGATATGCACCGTTTATAAAATGCAGTAATCTTCTTTCAAATATTGAAATATGATGTTTAAATAAATCGACTTCTGATTTGACAGCCTGAAATAATAAAACAAAATATAGAAACAAATAATTCATTTTTAAATTTTAAACATAATTAGACCCTCTTAATTTATTTGATACCGATATTTGATAAGTGGAGGACAAACCCGTGTAGGAACTACACCCGCTTCAGACTTTGTTACTTTATGCTCTGCAAGCACTGCAGCAAAGTTGCTTTGCTTTTCAGAATATACGCGAAGTCACATTGTTCGAACTTATAAAATTGTAGATTTTAAATGAAAAGGGAAACTAAATATCGGAAGCGACAATTCACCAAACGGTGTAATCAGCAATGCCATTGCCTCATTGAAATTAATTAAAATTCAAGAACTCGAAAATTTGGAGAATCGCTAATCGTGGACTACAGAGCCATTTATTTACCCGCTGTAATGTAATAACTGGAACATATTCCATTAATTTGAAAGTTAGATAAGATTTATAAAATCTAAAAATTAGAGGATGTAATCAAAATATCTATACGATAAGAACTGATTGTTGAAATAGAATATAGTATTATTTATATATCGTTAGGTAGAAACAAGGAAAATGACAAGACGCATTTCAAAAATAGAAGCAGGTTAAGTTAAGATATTCTTGCTGCAAAAACTTCTCAAGTAGCATATAACGTATCTAATTACTAAGTATATTGCATTCTATATTCTAATGTCATACTTTATCGGTATATTTAGGCAGTCCTCCTGTGGAAGAATTTTCAATATTTTTTTTGGGTTTAGTCCTTTGCCTTTTTTTTATATTTTTTTTGGGGGATTGCTCGCTTTCATTTCCTGTCATCGTTTCATTGTTTACTATAGGCACTGATGCTCCTAAGTCACACCAATCATCAGAACTTTGGCTATCAGAATACCCCTCCATTTTTATAAAAGATTAACTACAAATATTCAAATATGAATTATTAAAAATAATAAATTCTTCTAATTGTCTATTAATATCTGTTAAGCTATTGTACATATTATGATTTGGTTAAAATAGCAAGGTTAGTTTATAAGCTCCTATGTTAATATATTGTCTTTATAAATCTTTATCCCAAATATGAAATATTTGTGACCGTAGAAAACATATTTCAAAGTAGTTATGTTACGCATATTACCCATATTCTATAAATAAATGATCCATTTTGACATATTACAAAGATATTTCATGCGCCATTATTCTTTGTGTTCATATTTGTATGACATTAATTATAACAAATAATATATTTTTTAGGTTTACCTTGTATTTTATTAAAACTACCACATGATATTTAAAATTGTCAACGTGTTTTTACATTACTAACATTTAATTTTGTATTCAAATAAATATCTAAAATATGTTTACAACAAGTTTGCGTTCATTAATAAATTATATCAAATGCGATAAAATGATATACGGCCAGATCACGTCAGTTACGACACCCAGAGATAACACAAAGAGTACAAGTCTCTGGAACAGTAGTGATAAAATAATAATATAAGCGAAGTTACTGACTTGTGTGCTATCTATGCTCTAAGATATGTTAAAAACATTTACCGAATATTTTATAATTTTTTGTTTACAAAAATTAAATACTCTTATGTACAAATTTTTAAAACAGGGGAGAAGTACCACAGAATTTCTTGTGAAGTGGTGGGTCTTTGCTACTTTTGAAAAATCTGATTCCATTCTACCACTGTGAATTTGTATTGTTGAAAATTAACTTAGTTTTATAATTTCTACAATAACTGCTAATGTATGAAACATAGAGCTCTAATTATTTTAATATATACTATAAACATAGGAGCACTTCTAAATGATCTAAAATGTTATCAAACATTTATTAGACAGTGGTGTTGTTTATATGTGAGGTCTCCTTGCTAATAATAATAATAATAAGATGACTAATTATTATTAGTTTATTAATTAGAATTATTTATATTATTTGACTAATAAAAGCGATTTGAAATATTTTTCACATTAGGCAACACTGACTGGCTGTGTAAAATACAAGTTTAAAATGACAGTTGACTGTTGATCCTGTTGATGACTATCCGAACAAACTGGATTGACTTGTTGAATGTGACAGTTATAAAAGAACTATATTTAATTTAAAATCTCATAATAATCTATTTATTTAAAAACAATTACTATTACTGATCGTGAAGTTCTTATTTTGTAATACAATGTTTGGATATGCGGTGAGTAACAGAATAATATGTTTGTTAAATTTTAGTATTAACTTAACATCTAAAATGAACTAATATAGTATTTATGATTTACCTAGCACTGCTATGCTACTAATATATTTTTATGCATATACAACATAAATACATACAGGATTGTGCAGTGACAGCTTTGACTGATAGAGCCTCAGTATGCTCTATTGATATTTTTATTGGAATAATGAGATTGTATGATTCTGGAATTATGTATCTAAAATCATCATCATCATTATTATATATAAAAAATCAAAGCTGTACGTTATTCCTTGCCGGTTAAATTGTACCCGTTATCTCGACCCTATATATCTTTTACAGAAAGTTAAAATTGTAAAAGTATTTGGAATGGGCTTGTGTCCTCATTTTTTAGTGGTCGATTTTTCAATTGTTGATTGAAATTGATGTTAATAAATGTGTATTGGCGTGTCTATTTTATTAAATATCTAAATATTGACGGAGATATAGCAATTAAAAATTTGAATTGTAGTTTTAGCGCTAGAAATGGTCGCCCATATTTGTATGACATGAAATGCATTTTTACGTCAGTTATTTGTTGAGTAGGTCAGTGTTGTGGTAATGTTTTGTAGCTGTTGGTACTCAAACAATCCAGTCAAGTCAAAGAATAATAAGTTTTTACTTTATTTAACCCTGTTAAGGCAGACATAATATTGAAATTTTATTGTTCCTTGAAATAACTGTAAATGATATTTGATATTTTGATATATAAATACATATATCAGAGATTTATGATCTGTAAGGTTGGTAACCTTACACAAGGATTGTGATGTCACATGCATTTGGAGTTTGTACAACGTTGAATCCCTTTAATAATTAAAGAGACAAAATGACTTTTTTAATTGTTAATATCTCCTAACATATAAGGAGTTATTAAAAAATAATTGAACATTTGAGGTTCTAGTAACCCACTTTATCAATATATAGTACACTTTTATAGAAATTAAGACATAGGACACAAGCCCATTGTACCATTCACTTCTCAGCTGTAACTAGGGGAGGTAGGGATGGCGATTCTTCTTAAAAAAGATCGTTTTTTTAATCGATTCGAATTAAAGTCTAAAGAATCGATTTATAAAAAATGGAAGTCCCAAAGATCGGTTTGTCAAAAATCTAAATAATAAATACTCGCTGCACAAAAACCATGGACAGTCTAGTAATATTTATTTATTTATTCTAAAATTTAGAGTATTTATTCTAAAATTATCTTTTATTATTATTTTTCATACGTTGTAAGTCTTCTCTTAATTTCTGGAAAGCTGAACAAAATATTTATTTCAAATATCAAATTATTATTTATTAACTCGCAATGTTACTTAAGATATTGACAATTAAGTAGTTATTTTTGCCCTGTAATCATTGAAGGGATTAAAATTTACCCCGTTTTACCCTCTTCCCTTCTATAAATTGCAACTTCTTCTATAAAACCGAGTGTAAAAGTGATACATAAAAGTGCTGCTCGAACGTCGTACACTGTACTTACAGCTGACTCGAGTAACACAAACACGTCAGTAAAACAACATGTGTGTGTGTGTAATATAAAAAATATACATAAAATATACCCGCTAAACACGGGCTATTCAAAAATAATCTAACAAAAAAAAAATGGTGTTAATTACGTAAACTATTTTACGTAATATGCAATATTTTGTGACTTAATTTACTGCTTTTTGAGAAGTAAATCTATCCTTTTGCGCATTGCCATACTTACTAAACTTCTTAAATGTTCTTTACAATGCTCTCTGGTCTATTTATTCGTATTTTATTTATTCAAATTATTTATTCGTATTTTAATTACTTAAAATAAGACTAATTTTAGATTTAATATTACTAGGTTGTGATTAAGAAAAAAGATTATATAAATGTAATGTAACTTTCATATTTTACTACTAAGTTATTATTTTACTACTAAATTATTAAACTATTTTACTCTCTAAACATTAGTAGGTTGAGTTGAAAATAAAATTAAAATGAATCTAAATTTTACCTTTACTAAAAACCATTATATATTAATTTTATCTCCATTTAATTTATCCTGTGCGAATTTGTAAATTTTATTTATCTTAGATTTCATTTTCATATCTCAGGTTCCATTGAAGTGCTAGTATAAATCTGCGACTGATAATATATACAATGGGCTTGTGTCCTATCCCAGTAAACATTTTGGAGTAAATTCTACTTAATTTCTATTACATATCATGAATTTTTTGTCTGGAACGTGTTCGTTTTCTATTCAGTCGTTCAAAGGAAAGGTCCTTTTTATGAGCTACAGACATTGCAACGACGGTTCTCTGCTGAATTAAAAGCGGAGTAGGCTTATGATTTATGACCGGATAATAAAAATATACCCATGTGGGAAAGAAACAGAAATACTTAATGAATGATGTTGGAAAAAGAAAGAATATTATTATGAAAAACTAACACAAAATCTGTGACAGGTAGAGAACTTGTAAAGCGTTAGAATAGAATTGTACGAGTGACTCGAACTTCACCAAATAGGACACTTCACCAAATTGTTTACTGGGATGTCTTACTTTCTATAAAAGTGTACTATATATTGATAATGTGGGTCACTAGAACCTCAAATGTTCAATTATTTTTTAATAACTCCTTATGTATTAAGAGATATTAACAATTAAAAAAAGTCATTTTGTCTCTTTAATTATTAAAGGGATTCAACGTTGTACACATTCCAAGTGCATGTGACATCACAATCCTTGTGTAAGGTTACCAACCTTACAGATCATGAATCTCTGCTATATGTATAAATATCAAAATATCAAATATTATTTACAGCTATTTCAAGGAACAATCAAATTTTAATATTATGTCTGCCGTAACAGGGTTAAATAAAATAAAAACTTATTATTCTTTCATTTGACTTGATTATTTGACTACCAACAGCTACAGAACATTACCACAGCACTGACCTACTCAACAAATAACTGACGTTAAAATGCATTTCACGTTATACAAATATGGCTGACCATTTCTAGCGCTAAAACTACAATTCAAACTTTATTGCTATATCTCCATCAATATTTAGATATTTAATAAAATAGACACGTCAATACACATTTATTAACATCAATTTCAATCAACAATTGAAAAATCGACCACTAAAAAATGAGGACACAAGCCCATTATCAATTTTTCTCGTAGTGTGAACAATATCTGAAATTCTAGAAATGTATATTACATGTACCGATAAAGTGAACTGTCATGAAATCTCAAATGTAATTTCTTTAAATACTCGCGATATTATTGAAGATATTAACTATTAGAACAGTCATTTAAAGAACCAGGATTAATTATTAAATTTAAATGTTTTTGTAACGTACTAAAAAGTTCAAGCAGGTACAATTTTGCTGACTCCGACTCCTTAAATCCGACTTCACAGCCTTGCTATTATGAAGCTGGTAAACAAAGATAAAAAATACAATGGATAATCGAGTGAAGTCAAAATATGGCTAGAAATTAAGCGTCAAAATAGAAATGGACTTGTGACCTCATTTTTTAGTGATCGATTTTTCAATTGTTGATTGCAATTGATGTTAATAAATGTGTATTTTGCGTGTCTATTTTATTAAATATCTAAATGTTGACGGAGATATAGCAATTAAAAATTTGAATTGTAGTTTTAGCGCTAGAAATGGTCGGCCATATTTGTATGACGTAAAATGCATTTTAACGTCAGTTATTTGTTGAGTATAGGTCAGTACTGTGGTAATGTTTTGTAGCTGTTGGTAGTCGAAATAATCAAGTCAAGTCAAAGAATTTTATTGTTCCTTGAAATAGCTGTAAATAATATTTGACATTTTGATAGATAAATACATTTAGCAGAGATTTATGAGCTGTAAGGTTGGTAACCTGTAAACTTGTCAGAGTTCTGTCAAGAATATATCTCTTTTACGTTCTGTTGTATAAAAGATATTGCAACTACCGGTTGTGATATCACATGCATTTGGAATGTTGTACAACGTTGAACCCCTTTAATAATTAAAGAGACAAAACTATATATACTATAATTAATGACTTTTATAATTGGTAATATCTCCTAACATACAAGGAGTTATTAAAATAATTGAACATTTGAGGTTCTAGTAACCCACTTTATCAATATATAGTACACTTTTATAGAAATTAAGGCATAGGACACAAACCCATTGAAATTTTAGGTAGTATTGAATTTTATGTATATAAAAAATTTAAAAATAAATTTACAATCCTATTTAATTAATTTTAGGTTTCCATTTCTCCTGTTGCAAAAGCACCGAATAAACCAAAATTAGAAGAGAAAAAGGAGGAAGAAATTTTAACTTTGGCTCCATTTACACCAACACCCCGTATAGTATTTGAAAATGTTCTAATTGGCAAAACAGAATGCCGCGAATTAATTATTCATAATCCGAATAAAATGGAAATGAGACTAAGTGTCCACATTCCAAAGAACGATGTCTGCGTAGATTGGGATAAGAACATTGTACCTGGAGGGGAAAGAATCACTCTGACAGTGATATGGACTCCTATAGAAATTGTGGCTGCTTGTTCTGCGCTCCATGTGAAAGATCATCGCGGCACAAAAAGAGATGTCGTCCTTGTTTTGAAGTCAATCAGTAATGTTAAGAAAAGGGTAAAGGTATGTATCTAAGAACATACTCGCACAGAATGAGAAATGTCTACCATTCAAAGTTTTTATATTTTTTCAAGTTTCTTTTCAAAAGTCTTAGAAAATGATCCAAAATTTAGTTGCTTTATTTTTCTGAATCTCATTTGAATAGAATATACAGTTACTCAGACTCAAGGCAGTTCACTATTGATAATCGTAGGCAAAAGTATAGTCGAATATTAAGTACAAACCTAACGTAGACGCCATGTACTCTATACATGTAAAATTTTATATACATATACAGACTCAATACAATGAACTTGTGTACTCATTTTTTACGGGTCGATCTTTCAATTGTTGATTAAAATTGATGTTAATAAGTGTATATTGGCGTTTTTATTTTAATAAATATAATAATAGTAGTTTTAGCGGTACAGATGTCGGCCATATTTATGACGTAACTTGTCTGTATTATTAAGGGTAGGTCTGTTATTTTTTCTATGGATAAGAGCTCTGTATTGAATATGCTATCTCTTTTACGCTCTGTTGTATAAAAGAGATAGCAACTTAGCGGACGTGATGTCAATGTCAAACCATTGTAATATGGTTGTGATAGTCAACCCCACTACGAGTACGAAATTTTTTACTTAAACCTTTATATAAATTTTTAATAACTGTTCACTAAATCCAGAAAATTGTTAAAAAAAATTCTTAATTTATTCTTACACAATATAACAGATTTAAAAAAAAAAATGTAATCTGTGGAACCATTCTTAAGATATAACTTAAAATGATGCCTTCGTTAAAATTTTGTTGCCTCCTGCATCAAAATTTGCATAGCTGTCAAAACATATAAAATTTCATAATTAAATTAACGATACTTATATTAACATCATATTTAAATATTATTTAATCGATAGAAGTAGTGAAATACCTTAATCTACGTATATTTTTATGCACACTAAATTTTTTACTATACTTTTATTATATCTTTTGTAGCTTATTTTTAAAAAATTCTTAAAAAGTTACTTTTATAAACCAAGAAATATATTTGATTAAATATAATCAAGATATTTCTGAATGGTATTTTAAATACTTATATCTCAAGAATATAATACGAGTATACTATAAGATAACTATGAAAGCCGTTAAATTAACTTAAATTTGTATTATTAGGATACAAAGAAAATAACTGGAAATATCGGTCGTCCTACAAAGACTATCAAGAAACCATTAAAATCGCCGCCATCGACATTAAAGGCGTTCAAGAAAGTGTTAGTTCCTCCCGTTAAAAACCCAATACCATTTAGAACCACTTTTACCAAAGGAGATGATGTTCATCGCCAAATTTCAAATGCACAAAATATGGTATTTACTAATTCTTGCGAGGAAAACAAAGAAAATTCCAAGAATTTAAATTACAATACGTACAGCAAATATACCAACTCTACTTTCATAAATAATATTGAAGGATTGCGTCTGTCTACCTCGCCTGGTGAAATAAGAAACCAATTAAAGTTTAGTGCAACTGTCCAATCCGAAAAGGAAGCATCTCCTTATAGGATTGAAAATGAAACTTTTAGCCCCGTAAATCAGAAAGCGAATTATCGATATGATAGAAATGCTTTTCACTCGCCCCTAAAAGAAATTAATGATTTGTGTTTCACTCCAATGGCTGAAATACCGAAGGTCAAGTCCGGGTCCAACGTACAATATTCGCCCGCTTTTACTGATAAAATAAACAGATTAACATATTCAGGAGAAATGTTGCAAACAATTCGCTGCAAATATGAAAACCTAAAAGAAAGAGATTGTTTTTCCATGGCGGATTACGAAGCTGCAGTTAACCGACTGAACGTTTCCTCCGACTCAAAAAATGCATCAAGAGAATCAAGTCAATCTGAATTAGCAATGAAACTTGATAATTTATGTTTTACGCCAGCACCACAAAATATTCCGAAACGTTTGACATTGTCTGGCGATAGGATTTTTGGGAAATGTAACAACGTACCACTTGATTCCCTATTTTTTTCCACAAATGAAGATGAGTTTTGTCCTGGAAGTAGTTCAACTGGAAAGAAAGATAGTTTAGAGACATCATTTAAAAGTTGTAACTTTAAAACCCCTGATCAAAGTAGAAAAGAATTATTTTCATGTAATAATGATGACCGTAACACAAGAAATGACACTGACAGTTTAGATCGATTGAGTAGTGAGACATATATTACTATCAATCCCGTGAATACGTCACTTCCCGTTGTTGATAGCACTACAGTGGTTGCCCAATTCGATGTCCCACATAGATATGAAGATGTGCATTCTAGCACAAAGCTTCTGCCAGTAATAACGGAAGAGTCAGCTTCTTCCGGCAGTAAATATAATGAAAACACATCATCATCGTCGAATTCGACGTCGTTCAGTGTGTCTCCACATGGGAAGTTACTGCAAAGGTTGAACAAAGTGATGCCTGATGAAACCTATAATTTAACATCTTTTAAAACTAGCTTTGCGGATAGCTTAAGTTCTTCTTTTGCATCAAATCTACCAAATTCCAATCGCAAAACAAATGAACCGAAATCACATATTAACACATGGAGCAAAAATTTACCAAAATCATCAAAGAGAAGCTCTAGTACGGTATTACGGTTAGTAAAGACTAAAACCGCGCTTGATGAGAGTAGTATATCTACCACACGCTCTCCAAATGCCAAGTCTACGAAACAACCCTATTTAAAACCTACTGAAATAACCACTTATGCGTTTTCCATTACAGTGGATCCATTCATAAATTCTACTTTATTTTTTGATGAAAAATGGATAGATGAGCAAGAAGTTCGTTTTAAAAAATGGCTGAATGCTTTAGTAACTCCTCCTGTAGATTTGGAAACAACAGACAGTCGAATAGATATTGGAACATTATGGAAAGAAATTAAGAATAAACCTTTGGTTTTAGCTCCAAGTAAAGAAAAGGTTTCTCAACTAATCCATGTGAATCACAGGATGGAGAGTTTAAGGAAGTCAGCGAGGTCATTATATCAAAATCCGGATATGGCGAATATCTTGAAGAACATCGCCTCCAAAGTGGAAAGTAATAACATTAGTATAAGGCAAGATAGAAATCTGCATTTGGATGTTGGATTACAGAAATATGTACTTGAGTTGTTATTATGTTACAATCCGCTTTGGCTAAGAGTAGGCTTGGAAGCCATATATGAACAAAATATATCCTTAAGATCAAACTCTGACTTTAAAGGTTTGAGCGCATTCATTATTGACAACTTTTTTCAGGACAAATATCTACGAAATAAGCACGGTTCTAGTGGTAAATATCAGTCATCATATATTGAAAAGATTAAGAGGTATTCCCTTAAAAAGTTCCTTGTGCTGGTTCTATTTTTGGATAAAGCTAAAAATAATAAAATAATTCCTCACAATCCATGTTTATTTTTAAAGCATTCACCAATAAAAGAAAGTCGGGAAATGCTCATTAGATTTTCCAAAGAGCTTCTGGCGGGAATGGGTGACATAACAAAATACCTAAAACAAATTGGTTACATTGTCACTCATAAGCAGCACTTTATAGATGAATTTGATTTTGCTTTTGTTAACATTGCTGTGGACATTCGAGATGGAATAAGGTTAACTAAAGTCATGCAAGTGATAACTATGAACGATTCGTTATTGGAACTAATGAGGGTGCCGGCCATATCACGTTTACAAAAGATTCACAATGTAAATGTTGCCTTAAGAGCGCTTACCGAATCTGGCTATGAGCTGCAAGGAGATATTACAGGAAAAGATATAGCTGATGGACACAAAGAGAAAACACTCTCCTTGTTGTGGCAACTTGTTAATAAATTTCAAGCTCCGATATTTATCCATGCTGCAACAGTTATTCAAAGATTTTGGAATTCTTTGAGACTTACAACGTACAGAAGAATTAAAAAGAAAAGGCACGAGATGAGAGTCAAAGCAGCTTGTGTATTACAGCGATGCTATAGACGTAAATTGCTTGCTGCAAAACTTCACATCTTTGCAAATATTGCGAAAGAGTTAATTGCAATAAAAAAATTACAGAATAAAAGTGCGATTATCATACAAAAGTTTTTCAGGCGTGTTTTAAGCGTTAAAAGAAAAACTCGCCGTATTATAAATGCTGCAATACTTATTCAAAGGAAATTTAGAGCAACCTTAGCAATGCGTAAAGCTAGATGTAGATATTTATTGATACGTAGTGCCGCATTTACTATTCAGAGAAGATATAGAGCAAGCGCTGCTATGAGAAAACAAAGGGAAGAATTCTTATCGTTTAAGAATAATGTCATACTTATCCAGAGGAAGTTCAGAGCGAATATCGCCATGAAGAAAACTAGGGAGCACTATTTGTCAGTCTATTCAGCTATACTTACTATTCAGAGAAGATATAGAGCAAATACTGCTATGAGAAAGCAAAGGGAAGAATTCTTATCGTTTAAGAATAATGTCATACTTATCCAAAGGAAGTTCAGAGCGAATATCGCCATGAAGAAGACTAGGGAATACTATTTGTCACTTTATTCAGCTATAGTTACTATTCAAAGAAGATATAGAGCAAATGCTGCTATGAGGAAAGAAAGAGAAGAATTTTTATCGTTTAAAAATACAGCTATATTTATTCAGCAGAAGTTCAGAGCAAATATCGCCATGAAGAAAACTAGGGAGCACTATTTGTCAGTCTATTCAGCTATAGTTACTATTCAAAGAAGATATAGAGCAAATGCTGCTATGAGAAAACAAAGGGAAGAATTCTTATCGTTTAAAAATACAGCTATATTTATTCAGCAGAAGTTCAGAGCAAATATCGCCATGAAGAAAACTAGGGAGCACTATTTGTCACTTCATTCAGCTGTAGTTGCTATTCAGAGAAGATATAGAGCAAATACTGCTATGAGAAAAGAAAGAGAAGAATTTTTATCGTTTAAAAATAATGCCATATTTATCCAGCGGAAGTTCCGAGGAAATCTTACCATGAAGAAAACCAGGGAGCACTATTTATCGCTTTATTCAGCTATAGTTATTGTTCAGAGAAGATATAGAGCAAATACTGCTATGAGAAAAGAAAGGGAAGAATTCTTAACATTTAAGAGAAACGTCATACTTATCCAGCGGAAGTTCAGAGCGAATATCGCCATGAAGAATACTAGGGAGCACTATTTGTCACTTTATTCAGCAGTAGTTACTATTCAAAGAAGATATAGAGCAAATGCTGCTATGAGCCAACAAAGGAATGAATTCTTATCATTTAAGAAAAGCGTCATACTTATCCAGCAGAAGTTCAGAGCGAATATCGCCATGAAGAAAACGAGAGAGCACTATTTGTCAGTCTATTCGGCTGTAGTTACTATTCAAAGAAGATATAGAGCAAATACTGCTATGAGAAAGCAAAGGGAAGAATTCTTATCGTTTAAGAATAATGTCATACTTATCCAAAGGAAGTTCAGAGCGAATATCGCCATGAAGAAGACTAGGGAATACTATTTGTCACTTTATTCAGCTATAGTTACTATTCAAAGAAGATATAGAGCAAATGTTGCTATGAGAAAACATAGGGAAGAATTCTTATCGTTTAAAAATACAGTTATATTTATTCAGCGGAAATTCAGAGCGAATATCGCCATGAAGAAAACTAGGGAGCACTATTTGTCAGTCTATTCAGCTATAGTTACTATTCAAAAAAGATATAGAGCAAATGCTGCTATGAGAAAACAAAGGGAAGAATTCTTATCGTTTAAAAATACAGCTATATTTATTCAGCAGAAGTTCAGAGCAAATATCGCCATGAAGAAAACTAGGGAGCACTATTTATCACTTCATTCAGCTGTAGTTGTTATTCAGAGAAGATATAGAGCAAATACTGCTATGAGAAAAGAAAGAGAAGAATTTTTATCGTTTAAAAATAATGCCATATTTATCCAGCGGAAGTTCCGAGCAAATCTTACCATGAAGAAAACCAGGGAGCACTATTTATCGCTTTATTCAGCTATAGTTATTGTTCAGAGAAGATATAGAGCAAATACTGCTATGAGAAAAGAAAGGGAAGAATTCTTAACATTTAAGAAAAACGTCATACTTATCCAGCGGAAGTTCAGAGCGAATATCGCCATGAAGAATACTAGGGAGCACTATTTGTCACTTCATTCAGCAGTAGTTACTATTCAAAGAAGATATAGAGCAAATGCTGCTATGAGCCAACAAAGGAATGAATTTTTATCATTTAAGAAAAGCGTCATACTTATCCAGCAGAAGTTCAGAGCGAATATCGCCATGAAGAAAACGAGAGAGCACTATTTGTCAGTCTATTCGGCTGTAGTTACTATTCAAAGAAGATATAGAGCAAATACTGCCATGAGAAAAGAAAGAGAAGAATTTTTATCGTTTAAAAATAATGCCATATTTATCCAGCGGAAGTTCCGAGCAAATCTCACCATGAAGAAAACCAGGGAGCACTATTTATCGCTTTATTCAGCTATAGTTAGTGTTCAGAGAAGATATAGAGCAAATACTGCTATGAGAAAAGAAAGGGAAGAATTCTTAACATTTAAGAAAAACGTCATACTTATCCAGCAGAAGTTCAGAGCAAATATCGCCATGAAGAAAACTAGGCAGCACTATTTGTCACTTCATTCAGCTGTAGTTACTATTCAGAGAAAATATAGAGCAAATACTGCTATGAGAAAACAAAGGGAAGAATTCTTATCATTTAAGAAAAACGTCATACTTATCCAGCGGAAGTTCAGAGCGAATATCGCCATGAAGAATACTAGGGAGCACTATTTGTCACTTCATTCAGCAGTAGTTACTATTCAAAGAAGATATAGAGCAAATGCTGCTATGAGCCAACAAAGGAATGAATTCTTATCATTTAAGAAAAGCGTCATACTTATCCAGCAGAAGTTCAGAGCGAATATCGCCATGAAGAAAACGAGAGAGCACTATTTGTCAGTCTATTCGGCTGTAGTTACTATTCAAAGAAGATATAGAGCAAATACTGCTATGAGAAAAGAAAGAGAAGAATTTTTATCGTTTAAAAATAATGCCATATTTATCCAGCGGAAGTTCCGAGCAAATCTCACCATGAAGAAAACCAGGGAGCACTATTTATCGCTTTATTCAGCTATAGTTAGTGTTCAGAGAAGATATAGAGCAAATACTGCTATGAGAAAAGAAAGGGAAGAATTCTTAACATTTAAGAAAAACGTCATACTTATCCAGCAGAAGTTCAGAGCAAATATCGCCATGAAGAAAACTAGGCAGCACTATTTGTCACTTCATTCAGCTGTAGTTACTATTCAGAGAAAATATAGAGCAAATACTGCTATGAGAAAACAAAGGGAAGAATTCTTATCATTTAAGAAAAACGTCATACTTATCCAGCGGAAGTTCAGAGCGAATATCGCCATGAAGAAAACGAGAGAGTACTATTTGTCAGTCTATTCGGCTGTAGTTACTATTCAAAGAAGATATAGAGCAAATGCTGCTATGAGAAACCAAAGGGAAGAATTCTTGTCATTTAAAAATAATGCCATATTTATCCAAAGGAAGTTCCGAGCTAATATCGCCATGAAGAAACATAGGGACCACTACTTGTCAGTCTATTCAGCTATAGTTACTATTCAGAGAAGATATAGAGCAAATGCTGCTATGAGAAAACAAAAGGAAGAATTCTTGTTGTTTAGAAATAATGTAATATTTATTCAGCGGAAGTTCAGAGCAAATACCGCCATGAAGAAATCTAGGGTTGAATATTTGTCAATTTACGCAGCTGCCGTAACAATTCAGAGAAATTATAGAGCAAATATTGCAATGAAAATGCAGCAACAAAGTTTTATAACATTTAAAAATAGCGTCATATTTATTCAACGGAAGTTCAAAGCGAATATTGCAATGAGGACGGATAGGCGTAACTATTTGGCAATTTACTCATCTACTGTGACTATTCAGCGAAAATGGAGAGCTACTCTGGCAATGAGACAATCGCGAGAACAGTATTTGATTCTCAAACGTTCTACCATAGCGGTGCAACAACGATTTAGAGCGAATAGAGCAATGTTAGTTGAGAGAAACAGATATTTATCTAACCGAGCAATTATTATCTATTTACAACGGTTAGTTAGGGCCACAATACTTATGAAAAAGGAAAGACAAGAATATTTGAAAAGACTTAAGGCTGCAGCTAGTATTCAGAGTTGGTTCAGAGCTATATTAAGCATGAGAATACAAAGGACTAAATATTTGGAATTGAAGTCTACTGTTAATGAAATTCAACAAAGCCCTGCAGAAAATAATAGAAGATCATTTGTAGTGTTCCTACGAGCAGTTATAAAAATACAGGTAAGTCACTGACTAATTTTAAAATATCTACAGAAAAAGTGATGGGAATTGTAAAACAATCATATTCTATTTTAGTCTGCGTAAATTCCTGCATCCGCGGACGCTTATCTATTACTGAAATTATTGTTATAATTAGATAAATATTATCTCTATTTTTAGTCGTTCTGGAGAGGCTATAAAACACGGCAGAACCAAACTGCCGCAGTAAAGGCTGTAGCAAATAATATTCATAGAGCTTCCAAAGAAGCTTTACCTCGAAATACTATAAAGCAGAGAACCAGTCGCGCCATTGAAGTGATATTTAGTTACCATACGCAAGGCCAGCTTATTGAGTCGCTAAAAACTTTAGGTAAGTCTACGTCTTTTCATCGATATAAAAACTATTTGAACATAGCACATGGGCTGAAAAGTCCCGGGCCTAACAAAGAAAACACAGTTTTTTTGGTTCAAAATTAGTTTTATTCATCAACGTAATCTCCATCAAGAGCAACGCAATCATTCCAGCGCCGCTCTAACATTTCAATACCACTTTTGTAGAACGATTTATCTTTTGCCTCAAAATAGGCCTCAGTTTGAGCGATAACCTCTTCATTCGTGCGAAATTTCTTACCGGCGAGCATTTTTTTCAGATCTGCGAACAGGCAGTAGTCGCTGGGAGCCAAATCTGGCGAATACGGCTGTTAATTTATTTTATTTACGTTGTTTCTCTGAATAACTTAAAGAGTTACTTTGATATCTACTGAAGACAGATTGTCTTTGTGATATCTCTGTTTGTTCAACCTTTTCAAATAATGTTGTCTCACTCTTTCCATGACTAAGACAATCTTTATTCGTACTCCACGATTTAACTACATTTATTAAAATTATTTATATAATTTTTTTTACAGATTATTCAACAATGGTATGTCCAGGAGTTCATGAAGATGTAAACAGAATATCAAATTTTTGTTATATTGTTATCAACTATAACAACCGCTCTGTGCCAGGAATGGAATCGGCAGAATTATCGGCAAAAATTCTACTAAATTTTGCTAAATATTCGTCAACAGTAGAATCCGCGTTTGAGGTAAGACGGTAAACCATTTCTTAATTTCTATAAATCAGTACTATATATTGGTAAAGTTGACCTCAAATATTCAATTACTTTTTAATAAGTCATAATTTTATAGAAGATATTAACAATTAAAATAGTCATGTTTGACATTGTAATCATTAAAAGGATCAAATGTTATAAAAAATAAGTTGTTCCGTGACGTCACATTCGATTCCTATCTTCTTTTCTTCTATTTTCATCTCTTTATACAACGGAGTGTCTGAACAACTTGTTATAAATATTGTGAATAAGGAAAAATAAAATCATTTACTTATTAGTCTACAGTTGCCCTATGACGTGAAAAGTCGGTTAATAAAATTAAGCGATATCACAGAAATTTAAATTTTAAATAGCTATATCTCCGTCGACTTTTAAATATTTAAGAAAATAAAAACGCCAATAGACATACATTAGGCTATACTGTAATCAAACATTTTTAAAATGAGTTGTATAAGTCAATGTTAATTTTTAGGAAAGTCAATACCCAACCGTCTTTAAAGTCATGGCCCGCACTTGCGATAAGGACACTGAGTTATTTCCTATTTTGTGCACTCTGTTCTGGATTTTCGCTCACACAGAAACACTACGACAGGTAAAGTTAATAATCAATTTTCAAATGCTAAAAACAATAATCCTATATAACAGTTTGTTTATTTTTCAGAAATTAAAAACTGTTTATGAGAAGGAATGTTCCAAACTTATGAAAACTATAGTTACTGGAGTATCTAGATGGACTGTCATGCAAAAGAACCGCACCAAGAACACACAAGTTTCAACAAAACGTGTTCAGACCCGTTTGCCAAGTATAAAGCTGGAGTATGATCCGCATAACAGAAACAGAATATTTTCTGACCGACAACAAGCTCTCGATTGCATGTTGGAAAAAATTGGCGTAAAAATTTAAATTATTTCGCATATCATAAGATATTTTATAGTATATGAGATTCTAAGACGTAACCTCTTATATGTATTTCTGTTTAAAATAAATCTAAATTTGTATTTTAAATAATGTTAATTAGAGAAAGAAAATTTCATGGTTCTAAGGACCATTTTTTTTTTTTGTATATTTTCAATTTTTATGTTTTGTTGTATAAAATGTATTGTGTATTGAAAGCTTTATATATATATTGTTGTTAGTATTTATTAATTGGCTATGTCGAGTATTTGTAATTATTGGTTTTTTATATCCATTTAGAAACTAAATATATTTGTAAGCTTGCTGTAAATAGATTTGTATTTAATAAATATTTTGAATTTAGATTTATTATTTATGCTTGTTTGTATTAACATAAATATTTTAATAATTAGCTATTTCTTTAAGGTCCCGAACACACTACGATCTAAATCGCGTAGTTTTGTAACACATGGAATCATATGAGCATGCACACACTACGGGTTTTTAATCTGAGCGACTTTTGTCGCAGCTACAGAATTCTTGCGACACAGCGATTTTTCCTTATCGCGGCACATGTCTTTATATACAGAACACAGTATGTGTTGTTGATATTATGTTTTGACGGTCCATTTCTTTGAATATGTATTATATAGTCCAAATTACGACAGTTCGGCGGCGATTTATACTTAAAAGAGGTTATAAGAGCGGTATAATACGATAATGAATTTTATCTTATTCGTTTCTATATACATTAAAGAAAAATAAGTGAGTCAGTTCTTTTTAGTTATATTGGCAGTTTATACCCCACAACTCGTTTTAAGTAGGAGTCGCCGCCGAACTCTCGTAATTTGAACTATAACAAAACAAGATATTGAAATACAACAGTATATAATCAATTCTCTGTCGTAATAAGATATTACAGCAAGCATATCGCGTACTCCATCTCCTGCGTCGCCATATCGTTCAGTAATTGATCAAGAAAGTGAATATATTAATATAGAGGAATTAATTCCTTTAATACAGAGATCATCCCTGTGGTATAATATTATATATAAACATATTAAAAACAAACCGACCGCACGATTTTAATCGCAGTGTGTGCTAGATATACAGAATTAAAACCACGCGATTTAAATCGTAGTGTGTTCCAACTCTAATATGTAGTTTAGTAAAGATGAGATCATCCTATTTTCCAAAAAGCTATTTTTTTATTTAAATAAAACACATATTTTATTAATTGCAAATAAAGCTATTATATTTATTAATTATATAATACAATATACATTTGTCATTTTAAAATAGCTACAATCTACATATATACGAACTTATAAAAACAAAATAAATACCTAAACTGAAATAAAATATTGTTCATGTTGAACTAAACATTTAATTTTTAAATGCTAGAATTTTGTAACGCTCTGCACTAAAAATTAAATAAATTCGACCTAAAGAAAGATTTCTGTTCAATAATAAATATTGCGTAAGTAACTATGCTAAAATCCTAATTTATTTTGGATTTGAAATTCAAAACTAAGTCGAAGCTATCTACAAGTCTACCAATGAAATTAAGTTAGTTTTGTATATTATCATGGACCACAAATCATAAAACTTATCTTATAGAAGATGTTTTCAAAACAATTTATCATTAGAAGAATAAATTTAATTGAGATGTTAAAATGTTGAAATTGAAACTTGGTGCAACAAAACGCAAGATAAAATTTAAAGTAATTACATACAATACGACATTACAATGTGGGTGGGTGTGCATTAATAAATGCAGATTTATTACCATTAAGAAAATGATAGTTCTTTGTCTATAGGTAAAACATTTAATTTTTGCTAAAAGATTGTGGAACAAACGCAACATTACAAGTTGAATAATTAATTATCCTAATAATGCGTTGTTTATTTGTTTACTTACTCCTAGTAAACAATATTATATTTATCGACGGTCTCTTGAATCGGAACGACTTCTGCGATCACGGGAATAACTTCGCGATCTGCTTCTTGAACGCCTGGGAGAACGAGACCTATAATACATGAAGAAATATATTAATATTATAACATTAATATATAAATATATTAACAAAATTCTGCATCACATTTATCTAAACCAATATTATTACATTTGATTTTAATATTATCAAATAGAAAAACAATGTTTTCTCACTTGTGATGAAATATTTTGGTAATATATGAAAATGACCTACAAGCTATAATTAAAAAAGTCATGTTTTAAATATATTTTGAGCAATTTTTAATCATGCTTCTAATTAAATGTATAAACAGAAAATGACTGATTATAGTCAATAACCCAAATAAATTTAAAGACTTTAGACATTGCGCTATTTGCATTTTCCTCATGACAATAACTATCTTTTGAATGAATTAAAATTTACTTCAAATTAGAAAAACGTTCTCTTTCCGAGGTTTCAAAGAAACCTAGTTTAAACCAAAGTCAATGTGTTTGATTTAACATCTGCCAATTACTCTTATTTTTAGATGTAAAAGCTGAAAACATGTACACAGAATTTCAACAGAAATAAACAATCAGCTTTGGCTTAATTATAAAAAATAGACTGCTACTTTAGCTGTGTAACTGTTTAGGCACAACTTTAGTATAACTAAAGTAATTAGAAATTATAATGTGTAATTTTCAAATCTAAATGCTTGTTGCATGAACCCTTAAAAGTGCAAATGGCGCAATATTGTCTATTTATAATAAAATATATGTACATATACATATATATTTTATTTATTATAATAATACTAAAAATTGAATATCAGAAATATCTGTAAAATAACAAGTAAACACAATTGAATATATCAAACCAACTGGCGGCCATTAGAGGTTGTTCATTCAACGCTGTTTGGTTAAAGATGTCAAGATGTTGTAAAGATGGCGGTTGACATAGTTAAAGATGAACAAGATGGTGGTTGGTTTAAAAAAGAACCGAAGCCGGTAGCCAGATGTTTTGTTGGTGGTGGATTGAAGACAGATTTGATTGCTGATTTGGTTGACACATTTTTGTTTATTTAAAAAAAAATTAATGTTTCGCGAAGAGGCGTTACATTTTTAACTACTCGTCAAGTAGCGAAGCGAAGTGCAGGTGAAATTTTTGGATGGTTGATTTTTTTTGGTTGGTGGTTGACATTGTAACTCGAGCAGTGGTGGTAGAACAATTTGGTTGCAGAGATGATTGTTGTGATTGTAGACTGGATACTTTATATGGATTTGGATAAAAATCAATTTAGAATAGTTAAAAGGAATTGCTGTTTATAAAATTTCCCAAATAAATCGTGTTCATTTGACGCAAAATACGCAGAAGTATATCGGATAAACCTCGTACTATTTTAGAAAAGTTTTAACTTCTACAATTCTAAAACGGTACTCGATTTCTCTTTCAATAGTTCCACTTTTTATACACTGTTGTGTAGTCAAAATCTTTTTTATTTTCATAAAATCTTTTGAGATTTTAAGTGTATCATTAGCAATGTTTGTTTCAAATTGGAACAGGAACAGGAATTAGCATTAATTCACGTGATGTTATGTTTGTTTTTGTATTTCAGGCTTCTAGACAGGATGTGGCTGAATAGGACAGCAGATAAAGAAGAGTTTTCCCTGAAATATGTTTACAACGATCTAATTTGATTTTGTTTGTGCAACCATTTATTCATTTTTAATTTCAAATAAACAATATTTTTAACAACAAATTTTCATACTAAATTTATATTGAATATGTACCGAACAAATTATATTTAAAAATCAATATACTTTAATAAAAGTTAATAACTAGAAAAGTAAAATTACTTGTTCTTTAACTCAAATATTAATCATTAATCGTATTTTGATTTCATAAATATTACTACTATTGTAATTTAACAAAACAAAAAGTAACTATAATTAAAAACAAAATTTAAAAAATTAAAATTTTAGAAATTACTTATCAAAAAATAATGTTTGTTGTTAAAAAAATATTTAAAAATACATACCTGGAGTACCTGCGGGCTCCTCGACGTCCGTCACCACCTCTACGAGATCTTCCCGAAGACATCTCCACACGAATTCGTGTTCCACAACAACGCCTAAATTATAACATGATGAGATGTGTTCGCATTAATTCAGAGCGATTAAATGCTTCATTGTTGTTCAAATAATAGAAACATTTATTCGCTCTAGCATCAAAGTGTTTCAAATCGTCGCTGCACGTCATAACAACATTATTCAATATAAACATTTATTATGAAATGTGTCAACAATCTGAAATCACTATAGTTGTATAAAGCATATAAATAAATGGTGTACCTTTGAAAACTAAGAAAATTCATCGTCCATGTAAAGTAATAATCAATACATGCTCCAGCAACCTCATGAATATTTAAAGTAATGGAAATGAAACGATAAATGGAATTTTTATAAATAATATGTTGACATTGAACATATCATTTGAAGTAACTTACGTCCCATCTAGGCCTCTTACAGCGTCTTCTGCGTCCCTTGGGTCCTCAAATTCAACGAATGCAAATCCTGGAGGATTCCTTGCAACCCAAACATTTCTCAATGGCCCATATTTACTAAAAGCACTTTCTATTTCATGTTTCGAGGCTGAAGAACCTAAATTGCCAACATAAACTTTACAAGAAAGATCCCATTCGCGGTAACGAGACATCTGTAAACAAATTACAAAATACAATTATTTATTATAAAAATGTGCGACTTTGTCAGTTATTTGATATTTCAAAATAGTTTCTTTGTTTATAAATATGATTACTTTGTTTATAATTAATAATAATAGACAAATGTCAATTTTGCAATGTTTCAAAATGGCCGTAAAATTATTGGGCTATATAATAATTTTCACAGATGTCTTAACTTTTTCTATATGATATTAAACTCACCATTAGCATACGTTAAATAATTCTGACAGCGTTAACGTTTAAATATATTTTTTAAAACTTGTTTCACTAATAACACCACGAAAAAATCATTAACCTGATTAATCGCATAACACAGAATAACACAAAAAGAAGCACTGAGAAGATTATCCCTGCTGAGAAGAAAGCTAGGCAAAGGCAAACACCAAAGTGAACTGAAGTGAGTACAAAGTGGTACAAAGTATACAAAAAAATATATGCGCAACACGGAGAGGCAACTTATACTCTGGGACTCTGAACAATAGGTGGCGCTGAATTTTCTGTTATTAAAGTATCGCGTAAAAAAATTAACTTAACTTCAATTTTTGCGACCTTTTTTGACAATGCATATTCCACACAATAGTTCTCTTCATTGTCAGCCCAACTAAGTCTGAATTAATGAATTTAATGAACTTAGAATTTAATGCACTCATTTTATACACACTTTGCCTCGTATAAAATCTTTACCGTAATTGAATTTCTGTTGGAGAACAAATCTAGAAAGTAGTCGAGAAACGTAAGACTTTAAAAATGATATATAGTGTCTGCACCGGACGCTGAAGCTGTTAATTTATTCTGTGATATTCCTGGTAAATTATCCGGACTCCATTTGAAATCAAATAAATAAACTTCGATGGTAAACGACCTCGTTGCTTTATATACGGAATATCGCGATATAAGAAAGCATTTCGCATTTCGCCTATTGTGACTCTGTAATTAGTTATTCTGTTTAGTTGAGTTCATGTCTGGTCAATTATCGTATTTATTGACGATTGATGAGTTCTGTAGAGAGGTGATGGTCCGGAATGTTTACAAGCAACAAGCGAAACTGTTTAATAAAACGTAACAATACCTTGTAAAATATATAAAAACCTAGAATAATTATCTAGATAAAAATAAATAACACAATAATAAAAAATAGAGAACCTAAACTATTGTTCTAGCCGTAAAACAGATTGTATCTAGCCTTTAAGAAAAATTAACTATGCTTTCACAATTATATTCTATGACGATGGCTTCAGCCCTATTTGAATAACATTTTTTTTATAGCCCTCTTGCTATAAATCAATTGTATCTATAGTCACAATTACTTATCGATATTACTTGGCGATATCAGTTGTAATTAGGCACAATTGCCTTCCAAGGAAGACCTCAGATTACCTTTAACGTGATAAATAAAACAAAATAGTATTTTCTGTATTAACGAGTTAGTATTTTATTATTATTCCATATGGCTCATGATGGAGTCTCTGCATAATTCATTATATGTTCTTCGGTTTCACATAGCCTGAAATGATTAATAAACAAAACAAATCAAATAGGATTTAGTATTGCTTACTGAAGTAAAAAATTTGTAACGATGTTATACCTACGATATATATAAGCAAGAAGTCTTTGAAAATCGGTATCTATATTATGTCCATCTCTGGAATATTCCATTTCCGATAGTCTGGAGTAAGCGTATAAAAGAACGCCTACTATAGAGAAGTATGCGCAAATGCAAACAAATATATATACCTTAGCAAGAAATATAATAATCTCACGCATATTCCAGAGCCATTTGTAATAGAATATTACTTTTTACTCATGTTTTTTAATTTTTTTTTTTAAGATTAAATCTTGTTAATTTAATACTTTTTTAACATATTTTATTAAACTGATAAAATTTTGTTTTTCTTGTTTATTTGTTTCTAAAATTAATGTTTTATATTATATTATTCATATCAGCATATTATATATTACATGTATTTGTAACATAAATGGACTACAACTTCTGGCTCCAAAGTTAAAAAGAAAAGCGAAAATATTGCTGTCAATCTTCCTTGACTTTCTTCTCTATTCACTTTCATTCGATTGCCTTGTTATGTTCTTCTTCCTTCGATGCCTCCTTCGTCTCTTCCTTATTTCCATCACCCTTCCTCTCTCTGCTGGCAACACTTTCTCCACGTTCCTTGCACTTTCCACCTTCCTCTACATCTTTTACTTCTCTTCACTCTAGTATTTTCTTTCTCCCTCTTTCATTCCTCAGCCTTGCGATCACGCTGATATCCCTATTTTCCGGAATTGGTTTTTAAGCGTTACGCTTCCAGTGACAATTAAATCGTATAGCTGTGCACCTACTCATAAGTTTTTCTACTTAGATCTAGATTTTTTGAATACACGGTGTTACTAATTTACTACAATAATACATTATGTTAGTTACTTAATTAGGACGACACAGTGGCGGGGACCTTGATCTTCGAGTTCGATCTCCGGACCAGAGTTATATTTTCTGAGTTTGCATCTGAAATAGGTTGACGTTAAATAAATTAAATTAGAAAAAAAATTGTATAATTTTCATTTTATTTTAATAAAAGTATTTATTTACATTTGGCATGGGTGTATATTATAAAAATATATAAATAATGTAAAGTATGAACAAGTAATTTGTATGCATCTATTAAATTTCCTTTAATGGTTTAAATTGTAGATTTAAAATAATCATAAATGTTCAGTATATTATGTAAAAAGTTGTTTTGATTTAGAATGTAAGGAGACGATAGGAGAAGGTGCATTAGAAGCAATTGTTTCGAAAATTACAACAGATAGTACACAGTCTGGGTGAAATTTGTACTAGATAAAATGGAAGCTGGTAAATTTGCTAGATATAATGGAATGTTTTGTTTTAATAGCAACCTCTTCAATTATCTGTGAACGCACATGAGGTTACGTTATTGTGATAAAAACCGTGGTGATGTATATATTCTCTTAAATTTATTTTTATGGTTTTGTGTCTTTGGCGACTAATTAGATTAAAAAAATCGTTAAATATTTTATATACTTTTTTTATTATAGAAAGGGTGTAGAAATATAAATGTCCTACCTCTGTATATAACAAATATAAATTTTCAAATTAATTAACTTTTTCTTTTGATGCAGATTTTCGCACAAATTTTTCAAATCCTGATTTTAGTAACGCTCTATTTTCGAAAATCAATATGATTACAGTAAAAAAAAGGCACAAGCCTCCATTACAAATGTGAATAACTATATTATCAGGAAACAGTTTATTTTCTGAAAGTTTAGTTATTACTAAAGTTATAATTAATATACAAATAAAGAAAGGTCCTGGTAAAATTTCTCTTAATGGATTTGAATCTGTAGCTTTAAAAGTTTTGCGAATAAAAAGCATACTGTGTAAAATACGTGCAATCATATTTAAACAATTCGCAAAAATAAAACCTACAGCTCCAAAGAAAATTGTTAATACGTAAGATAATGCAAGAAAAATTGCAGAAAATAACACTAATAAGTAATTATATTTATCCAGTTCTTGGCTATTCATTGTCGCGAAACTGAAACATTCGGTAACTCCATTAATAGCCAGCAAAACCACCGCAAAACAATGGCACTGCAGTAGAGTTATGGGCAGACCGCCCTGTATGAAGTCCTTTCCACCGTACAGTAAAAGAAAACTGCTGGAATAGCTTTGTCCAAACACTAGGATAATGAGTCCAATAGATGTTACTCCTTTGCATAATTGTCCAAGCACTAGTGCTGCTTCTTTAGTTTTAATTTCGTCCTGCTCCTTTAGGTTTTCATTTCTTTTTATCATTTGTGTGAAGTAGAAATAGCCACTGTCTTCTATAGGGCGGAAAATAAATCTAGCTGCTAGACTTCCCAGGTTGTTAACCACGTCGTATGTTGCTTGATCACTAAACGATAATATTGGACTAACTGACATAACGTATTTCTCACCCTCGGTTAACAATTGTTTCACAGCACTCTGCTTGGCAAAACTTGCTGTTAGTGTCGATAATTCTTTATTAAACAAAGATCCCTTATTCTTTTTAATACATGGCAGAAACTCGAATACTGATTTAAATTGAAAGTCATCCATGTTTTCAAAATATTTCTGATTGTTTTTATCAACTGAAAGTCCGTTTTCTTTTTTCGTAGTGAATTCAGACTTGTACTTATTTAATGCAGTAATATACCAATGAAAATAAATATAATAGCCGAATAAAATAGTAAAAGCTCCAAATATTTGTCCAATTGAAAAAGCTGTTATAGCACTATCTTTATTATAAATAGTGAGTCCTGCGAATATAACGGTTCGAACAATTAGATGAGCTGCATCAAACATTACTTTTAGCTTAACAAAACAAAACATTTGACCAATTAGTACAGCTGATTGCGCACATAACTCGATCACACAGGAAAATGCCACAAGGAAGCATGCATTTCTATACTGCGTTAAAAGTTCTTTGTCCACTGAGGGTAGCAAGTTGATCCAAATATATAAAAATATTGCACTTAGTCCAATTGAGACAGGAACAGTTAGCCATATTTGGTTTATAAGCTGGGGCCATTTATGTCCTTTTGTAGGGCTAATACAAGCTCTAATAAAAGGTTCACGACTTAAAAAAATAATTGTACTGTCAAGTAATAATAATCTAACATTTATGACACCTAATACATTACGACCTATATATCGTAAAATAAATGCATTTAAAACAAAAGTAACACATCGAAAAACTACTTGTAAAATTATACCGAATGAAGCATTTTTTAAACTACTTTTTAAAATATCTCTACCCATTTTAAATATTTATCGAAATGTTTTCATTTTGAGGTTAACCGGATTATGTCATACTTGAATATGCTGTCAAATAAACGTCAAATTTGTGGAGTGCGTTCGGTGTAATTGCTGGCTGCGTTCATAATCTATAACTAAAAGCTAAGAACATTCACTTGTTTAGACATGACAGGAAGTGACAGGAAGTTCCTTTATTCAAATTTAAATTGAAATTAGAATTACAAATTACAAGAAAATATATGTAGAAACAAGACATTACATGTTAAAACTGTACTTTATATTGATGACTATTGGATTAACTATGAATAAATGAACTGAAATGAACGAATACAAAAATAACTGCACTTTATTGTAAGTTTGAAAACGTGGAAAAAAGGGCAACTATTTATTTATATAAATAGATACAGGACTAGGGAAACTAGCCAATTAAGGAATCACAATTATGGAATCTTAATTGGGTAGCCGATACGCCTTAATTAATTAAATTGCATCTGCTTGATGAAGAAATATAATAATAATATGTTTGAAATTGTTTAAGATTTATTATATGACAAACATGATGTTTTACAGTCTATGTTTTCTAACAATTATAAAATATCTACTCGGATAAAAAACATATTTGTTATTAATTTTTAGTTACACTATAAGAAATTATAATATTACGAAAAACAAGAAAAATGCAGTACGTTCAAGCCTCCAACGGCTCCTTGTTTGTGTGAAATTTATAATGCCAGGATGGTATACGAAGAGAACTTTTATTTGTTGCATTGCTGCTTTGAAACAAACAAACCTAATAATTATTATAAAAAATTATTATATAAAAATTTGTTGTACCAATTATAAAAATAATTACTTTATTTTAAAACAAGTGACAATGATAGTATAACTGAAAAATAATTGGTAATATTGCGTTATTTCTGGCAGATTATAAAGCATGGCGGCAAAGTTGTTGAATCGGAAGCCACTTGTTTTCCATAACTAACAGACACACATACATTATAATATACAAATACTGAAAAATTGACTAGCTCTTAAATGACTATAAATAACCTAAAAATATGTATATGATATTGATCTGGTTTGATCTTTTGGCTTTATCTTTAAAGATATCTTTAAGATTTATTTCTCAATTTGTATTTTGAAATATATAAGTAGTATTAGATACAGTTGCGGAATATTAACAGTGTGTGCCGGAAGTAAATTCTGTTAATTGACCGCTCCAACAAATGGTTTTGTAGAAGAAACAGTTCAACTTATTTCCGGTCAATGTTAATCTCTTTCTCTTGGGTGGAGACTTTATCTTATATTTTTCAATTACAAAGAGGGCCCCGGAGCATTAACTCCACACGCTCCATTGATAAAATGCAACTGACCTGAAATACAGCTAAAATATGTACGCAGAAGCGTCTCACTAGTTTATTAGAAATTTAGTAAGGACACATACCTTTATTGAAAATATGTTAGACGCCAAAAATATTTATTTAGTTCTTTTTAGATTATTCATAAAAATGTAACTATATAATCGAATTATACCTAGAAATAAATTAAAATTAGCAAAATATACAAAAATATATACACTTTTAACTAATAACTATTAATATTATATAAATTCTAACCTTCGTTCTACTAAAACACATTTTTTGGACTAGAAACTTTTAATACGAGTACTTACTTGGAACAATTGTTAAAATATTTGAAATACATTTGTTATAATTTGCGGAAATACAATAAAAATGTTCACCAGACCAAGGAATAATAAAAATTACATATTTGTTTAACATTTGACTGTTTCTTGGTAACATTTTAATTTGGATTTATTTTGAAATAAAGAAAATGTAAATGTCAATCTTCCTAAACACGTTTATCTTTCTTTCAAATGGAAAAATTGGGTCTTATATCCGTGTCCGGTTTATCTGAGGCACCCTAATCTTCAAAAAAGTGTCCATATATGGATAGCTTACCGATTGAATATATTTTTAGGTATGTAAGGTAAGGCAAGTGCATTTGGGTACTATGCCTCATACTAGCTGCGGTTCCCCTGGTTTTACCTTGGAAAATTTACATATTTTACAATTGATAGACTTCAAATTTACATTTCCTTCACGCTATTAGGTCTTTATTAAAACAAAGTAATTTTACGAACTGTATTTTTACCATGTGGTCGTCCAAGATTTTTGTAACTTTTTAAAATCATACGATTTTTTGAAATTAGATTGCTTATTCCGCCCTTTATTTAAGGTTTAGTGATAGTTTTACCTAATTTCTTCAGATATACATCGCCTAATATTAATGGGTGCCCTTAAAGAGTTACAAAATAGGGGTCTGTTGTAGTAACAATCAAATAGAACTGTTACAATTTAAAGATTAACTTAGTTTCCTTGTATACTGCTTTTTAATAAAAATAGAATCGGCTTAATTTTTAAGTAAGTAAGTAAGGCTCTGCTTAAGGCCCACTTTAAAGCTTTTGCGGCCAGGGAAAAGTGGTTCCAGCTACTATTGAGACACGCGTTGTTTAAAACTACAGATCGTCAAAAATTAACAATATTTTACACTAATAGCCACTGGTCGTATTGTTAAATGTTTCAATTTAGTTCTAATAATTAATTACAATAAATATATAAGTATTACATTAAAATATTATCACGACATTTCTCCAGAAAATGAATTATCTGCTTTTCTTGTTTGAACACGAGGACTTCTATTTAGATCATTTATATTTACTAAATTATTGCTTATATTTGTAGGATAAGTTACAATATTTTGAGAATTTTGGCACAAATTTGAATCTAAAAAGAATTGTTCCCTATCATTTGGTATTTGACGAATAGGCGGTGGTAATTTAGCACCATTTGTAAATGTACTCATAGACGGTTGTGATCTTTGATTCATTTGGTTTGCGTCATTACTTACGCCATAAAATTTACTTGGATTTACGTAGCCTAACATTTGGGTGGAATGATAATTTGAATGGGTTGGTGCACTATTTGGTTGAGGAGGTTGCGTAGGTTTTCCTGGTGGATTTGTAGGTGTTAAAAGTCCATCTGGTCCAATTCTGGCCATTTGTTGAGAGTAATACGTCACATGTGCACAATGGGGGATGTTGCCTTGACTTAATCTTCTGGCTGGGGCAACGTTTACCCCATATGACTGGTGGATCACACTCTGCGGTAATAAATTGGTATTGTACCCTTTGTCTGGTAACTTCGGTGAAGCTCGTTGAGTTTTCACAGGACTTTGAGGAAGCACGTTAATCACATAATTGCGTCTTTGTTCCAAGTACTCCGCATTTAGTGGTTGCACCGCATAGTTTCTCACATTAGAGTAAGTAGGAATTGGATCTCTAGAGTAACCTAAATTACTTTGATCTCGAGGATGTCGAACAGGACTTAAATTTGGTGATTCATCAAAAGAATTATCATTTATACGAGTCAAATCAAATTTAGTTTTTGGTACTTCTGGAATACTTCTAGCATTCTGGAATTGACTGATTAACACGTCCCTCTGATGTGGAGCAATTTGTATGTTCTCTGGATGCCCTGATCGAGACGCTAAGCTTAAAGTTGAAGGAATCTCTCTGACTGAGGTTTGAACCTCCGGTGGACCTCTGTAGACAGGTGGATATAATGGAATTCGACTTGGTTGAGGAGTTATTTGAATTTCTTGGGTTGTTCTATGGGTTTGTGAATGTTTTACAGGAGTTCCTTGACTAGTTGATGAGCATGCACTTGCACTGAGACTCGCGGACTCCCAGTGTTTCACCAATGCAGTCATGCGAGCTTCCTCTAGTGCCAATTCAGTTTCGCTGGAAGAATCATAATCTCGACCCTGTAATTTGTTTGATTTTTTAAAATAATAAACTAACAATACATAAGAAGTGCAACCAGTTAAAACATAAAACAAATATATAAGTTTTGACTTACACTTTCTATTTTTTCGTCTAACATTCGGAAAAAATTAAGTTGGCTGGAAGAGACCTCCCTGAAATAATAGTGTCACAATTATTAAACATTGTTTTAACTACTGGAAATTTTTTAAAAGATATGAATGCAATATGACATAAAAATTTACTAACGGAGGGGGCAGAATAACTCCTAAATGAGGTTTCTCCGGAGTGGGGCTGCTGCCAATAGGGTTTTCAATGTCGGTGCTAGGAGTTCCTTCTTGTGTCAATGTCCCCGCATCATCTTCATCGCCTTCCGCCGACGATATTTCAACTGAAACAGAGAAAACACAAAATTAATAAAATAATAAAGACACAGAATCGTTTTGTGTAATGGGCTTGTGTCCTCATTTTTTAGTGGTCGATTTTTCAATTATTGATTGTAAATGTGTATTGGCATGTCTATTTTATTAAATATTTAAATGTTGACGGAGATATAGCAATTAAAAATTTGAATTGTAGTTTTAGCGCTAGAAATGGTCGGTCGTATTTGTATGACGTGAAATGCATTTTAACGTCAGTTATTTGTTGAGTAGGTCAGTATTGTAGTTGTTGGTAGTCGAAATAATCAAGTCAAGTCAAAAAATAATAAGTTTTTATTTTATTTAACCCTGCTAAGACAGACATAATATTGGATATTTTGATATATAAATACATCTAGCAGAGATTTATGAGCTATAAAGTTGGCAGCGGGTGTGATGTCACATGCATTTGGAATGTGTACAACGTTGAATCCCTTTAATAATTAAAGAGACAAAATGACTTTTTTAATTGTTAATATCTCTTAACATCTAAGGAGTTTTAAAAAAATAATAAAACATTTGAGGTTCTAGTAACCCACTTTATCAATATATAGCACATTCGTACTTTTACTACGTTTACACAATGAATATTTTGGTTATCTTGCAACTTATCTATAGAGTTTTGTTGGTGGCCCGATGGTTAATAATCAAAATAGTCTAGCACTGATCATGACATAAATCCATGATTAGTTAAAAGCATTTTAATTACATTACGTGGAAAAGTTAATCACATTTAATGTTGTGTGTCTAAAAAATAGAATTACGTTTACCCAGCCCAAGCCTTTAATCAAATTTACCTTTAATACCCTTACGCAGTAGCCAGCCCACTCGGTTTACGTCAAATAATAAATAATAAATGATAAATATAGAACTAATAAGAATTACACGGTAATATAAGTAGATTCTAGCTTGAGAGCGTGGCGGGGAGAAAGCTTATGTGGCATATATAATCTTCAATAAGAAAAAATGATTCACTATGAATATAATTTGCAAAATTTAATCCAGTGCCGCAGGTGAACTGGCCAAAAAGAAATTTAGTATATAAGGTTTGATAAGGATATTATTAAAGAAAAAGGAACGAATCCAGATTGGGAGAATCCAGAAATATAGACAGAAAAGAGATACAAAGATAAAGTTTTGTACACACATTTCTTGGATAAAAGTAAAATGACTATCTATTTTTAAGGTTAGGTCTTGTAGCAAGTAAAATATATTAAAAAAAAAAAATATTTTAGGAAACTAATAACTATAACAGGTAACTTTAAATTAAATCCGACATTTTAAAAGCACAGCTGTATTTAAAGTACATCCCGGGGAAGTGAGAACCGCTCGTCGGGTAGAGAAATAAAGACTGAGAAAAATAGAATGAGAAAGATGCCATCCGAAAAGTACGTCACATAAATTTCTGCAAGTCTGATCCCACTCTCGTCCTTGGTATATTTTGTGGACCACCCCTTTCTTGGTATAAAATTTTTGTGATATTTTATAGTTTTTTTAGGATTTTAGAATTAAAGACCTTTTCTTTTGTTAGCTCTCATTTCATAAACAAACATTTTTTTAACTCTTTTGTAAACCTACACTATTTTTCAGTGCTTCTATAGTTTATACTGCATGTGACGTCACGACGCTTCTGACCCCCTCCCCCCTATTGTCGAGATTTCCAGCAAACATTTGGGAATCACTTTGCAATCTTATTGAAGATGCGTATGATTTTTTTTTCATGAAAGAGTTCATTTACAGTACAGTTTCTCACAGTCGTTCATATGAAATGTCTACTTTAACGGCTATAAATGACAAAACCGCTCCACCTGTCGGAATACAAATGAAGATAAAGTAATGCGAACTACAATTGAAGTGCAATAGTGATAGACACGTCACAAAACAGGACACTGCACCAAATTATTTACTGGGTTGTAGACCTCTTCCTCTCTACATGTGACGTGATTTATGGTCAGTCCCTTATTATTAGGCCCTCCGCACACGGCGCGACTGGTTGCAAGCCTTAGCCCCGAATCTACCCGAAGCGAATGTGATTACAACTGTTGTTAGTGAGAGATCGAGATCTGAGATATGAGATAAAACACGAGAAAGGCAAACGAGTCGGCTGATTGCAAACTAAACGCGAAACGAAGTTTTCAACGAAAACGAGCACGAGCCATGTCGAGTCGTGTATTGTGACTCTATAGAATTTTTAACAATAACAAAACAGGGGATTCTTTTGTGTTATATTTGATTGTATGTATGTATTTAAATACTTTTCGTAAACATCTCTGTTGATGATGTCATCATGAAACCAACAGTGCCCTGCGACCGAAAAATCTAGTCGCTGAATATATGCTCAAAACCAGTTTAAAATCAGTTTAGTTACGTTCGTGCCGTGTGTTTTATCTCACTCGTAAACACTTTCGTTCTTTTACTAGCAACACAGTTGTAATGACATTCGGTTCGGGCAGATTCGGGGCTAAGGATTGCAACCAGTCGCGTCGTGTACTGAGGGCCTTAAACTAATACTGTGCCTTATTTAATAGTGTACACTGTACATACTAAATGGTAAAAACATCGTAACCTTCAATTATAAAATAGAATTTGTAAATATTGGTAAATAAAACATAGTCTGCCAAAACATGCACAGTTTGCTTACATTTAATTCAGACAGAAATATATGACTAACGGTTTTTATGATACATTCATAAATGTAAACAATATTCTAAAATGAAAATAACGCTGTTTTCAGTGTCGCGTGAAAATAACTTAATAATATGTCGATAGAGACGTCATTTCTTATAAATAAACATGAAATTATTATAATGAAATCAATTATTGGTTGTTTTAATTTAAAAATATGTAACCACATGATTTGGCAAGATATTTGCATACCGAGCAGCGGCTGGTGTTGTTACTGGTGCGTGGGTGACATCTATTGGTGAAATCCATGCACCTGTCGATGTTTACAGCATCAAATATGTGTGTACATAAATGTGTGTAACGTCTGTTATTGGTTTGTACTTGAAAGTATCCAAATATTTAAAATCAAAAGCCAATAAATCAGCATCTACTTTATAATTGTGTAGCGTTTTATTTTTAAAATTAGGTTTTAATGTCGTGAGTTAAACATTTTATAACATTGTACTTTAGGAGCATGTAGTCGGATACTGGATTACTACTGACTGTACCGCACAGAGTTAGGGAACATTTTTCTCTTTTTTCCATTCATTTTTTAGTGGCGTTATTTATATTTTTGATTGAAATAAAGGTTAATATATATTGGTACCCTCTCACCACAAAACGCAAACTCATATATTATTTAAGGTAGTATTTTTAACCTAACGTTACGTTTTAGTACTTAGCGAAATTTAACATAATTATGTTTTCTATTCTAACATAATAATTTAACATGTAAAAATGTATAATCTTGCATAAAATCTTTATTAACGTAAGAAAATGTAAATTTGTGTCGAAAGATAAATTTTTGTTATGTAGAATAATATTATACTAATCTAAAAATTGTTATGTAACAGGTAAATATTTGTATGTTAAATAACCTTAAATATATGTAAATATAATGTTCCAACTGAATGTTTATATTCTTATATTCTTATATGTTTATATTCTTATATTCTTATATGTTTGGTACTGAATTTTGTATGGCAGCGGGAAAACGGCTCCATCAATGTTTTTGAAAATTTCCTATTTCGTAGAGAAAAAAATTCTAAGACTTTTGGCGTCCCCGGATTTTTCCCTGAATTTCCTGGAAACCCGTAATTTTGGAAAAACTGGAAAATTCGAAAAAATACTTTTGCAAATATCTGACGAACTAGAAAAGATTGAAAACTGAAATTTGGTATGTGTATTGAGATTATAATTGTGCACATTTTCCAATAGTTGGAAATTTGAAATTTGAGTTCAGTAGCGGCGCGAATTTTTGGGGGCAATGTTAGAATAGAGTTAGGACGTTCAAATTTAATATGTACGCTCGCTGTAGAGAGTAATTAATGAAAAAAAATAAACAGCTCCAAATTTCCAGTGGCGGCGGGAGTTGAGACAATAAAAGCCAGAAATATTGAAAAAGAAGTATTAAATCTTTGGGTATGTATTAAGACACTAATTGTGCATGTTTGCCAATAATTGGATTACCAAAATTTTAATTCAGTAGCGGCGTGATTTTTTGGGGGCAATGTCGCAACAGAGCTAGAACGTTAAAATTTGGAACGGGGGCCATATATAAAGTGTCATTAAAGACACACTATAGAAATTTGCAACTTTCCAGAGGCGGCGGGCGCTGGGGGCCAAAAACCAGATATTTGAAATATATGGAGATGAAAGGCTATAGTTTAGAATATATATTCTTAGATACAAATAAAATAGATCCTCGTGCTAAAATTTGACAAACTTGTTCAGTAGCGGTGGTATGTGGGGGGTACTAATGCTAAAATTTAAATACAAAGCTGAAATTTAGTATGCAGATATAGATTGACATATTTATTACGAAAATATAACAAGAACTACATTTTCTTAAGTGCAACATTAAAGTGGGGGGTGATAAACCGAGTATAAGAACAATATAGAGGTACAACGATGATATTTTGCATGTAGAATATTAAATAGAAGCTAAATAGTTCTCTATAAGTCAGATATTCAAATTACATTCAGTAGTAGAATTGGATTGATTTTTGGTGCGTTTGCTGTGCTGTGAAATCGAACAGGAGTGAGGGGTATAGGGGGGAAATAGTTAACAGCCCCAAATATAAAAAAATAGAAAAAGTGAAAAAATAGAAACTATGCATGTGCATATTTGCGTAAATAAATTTAACCTTAGTAGCGGCGTGAAATTGAGGAAGTGGGGGCGGGAAAAAGCTTTGCCAAAGAACTCAATTTTGAAATTTCGATCATTTATAAAAGTAGGGGTAGACAAAGGTAGAGAGAGTTGCTACGAGCAAAATAGATTGCTATGCCTAAAATTTGACAATTTTATTTCAGGAGCGGGGATTAATGGGGAGACTAATATTATAACGTAAATATAAATACGAAATGTAGAATGTAAGATTACAGTACAGTTTTAATCATCTTATTAATAATAAAAAAAAATTCAAAATTTCAAAAATTTTATTGGGGGGCACGGGGCTGTATTTGCCGAGAGAAAAAATTGTGCTAGAAAGTTGAAATTTTGTATATAGGCTAACCTTGGTAACTTATTTACGAATCAAAAAAAAATCCCAAATTTTGAAAAAAAGTTGGTCAAATAAAGCATAAATTGAAAATATTTTTTATTTTGATAAAAAAAATATATTTTCTTAGCCAGTTTGTCTGAAAAATTAATTGTTATAATACGTAAAAATAGTATGAGACGAGTTTATTTTTTATTTCAATTTAAAAATGGAATTAAATTTTGACATGAAATTCAAGCCACACACAAAAAACAGACGTCGCTTGCGACGGGGGTAAAAGCTAGTATATGTAAATTGTGCTTAGTGGTATGTATATAGCGCTTTTATTTTTTTAATATCCAAAATGGGCTTGTGCCCTATGTCCTAATTTCTATAAAACTGTACTATATATTAATAAAGTTGGTTACTAGAACCTCAAATGTTCAATTATTTTTTAATAACTCCTTATATATTAGGAGATATTAACAATTAAAAAAGTAATTTTATCACTGTAATTATTAAAGGGATTCAATGTTGTAGAACATTCCACGACGTGTGATCTCACGTTCGGAAAGTTGCTATTTTTTTATACAACAGAGCGTAAAAGAGATAGCATATTCAACACAGAACTGTTATCCATAGAAAAAATAACTGACGTACTTTTAATAGTACAGACATGTTACGTCATAAATATGACCGACATATGTAGCGCTAAAACTACAATGGGATTGTGTCCTATGTCTTAATTTCTATAAAAGTGTACTATATATTGATAAAGTTGGTTACTAGAACCTCAAATGTCTTATTATTTTTAATAACTTCTTATATGTTAGGAGATATTAACAATTAAAAAAGTCATTTTGTCTCTTTAATTATTAAAGGGATTCAACGTTGTAGAATATTCGAAGACATCTGACTTCACGTCCTCTACATTGCTATCTCTTTTTTAAACAGATCGTAAAAGAGATATATTCTTGACAGAACTCTGACAAGTTTACAGGTTACCAACTTTACAGGTCATAAATCTCTGCTATATGTATTTATATATCAAAATATCAAATATTATTTACAGCTATTTCGAGGAACAATAAAATTTCAATATTATATCTGCCGTAACAGGGTTAAATAACAACCGCATACCTACTAGATACACAGGACTACCAACAGCTACAAAACGTTACCACAGCACTGACGTAATCAACAAATAACTGAACTATACAATACATTTCACGTCATAAATATGGCCGACATCTCCAGCGCTAAAACTACAATTCAAACTTTTAATTGCTATATCTCCGTCAACATTTAGAAATTTATTAAAATAAAAATGCCAATATACATTTATTAACATCAATTTCAATTGAAAAATCGACCAATAAAAAATGAGTACACAACTATGTTAAACCTTAATATATAATAAAACGTAACGTTATTTAAAAGTTATTACGTTAAATAATACATGAGTTTATGATTTATGTTTAGCGGGTTTTAAATAAATCGATTTCTTAAAAAATAAAGTAGTTTCCTTAAAAGAAAATTAAAAAAGTTACGCTGCCATAACTCAAAAAAAACCCACGAATGTCTAATTACGCTACTGGTCTGTCTGGGATTTTAAAAATAATTAATAATATAAAAATAATAAATGTGTTATTATATAATTTGCAAATAGCACGAAACGTCTAGCGGTCGACTGACTATAAACTCATGCGAGTGCGAGTGTATTCAAGTCTTCAAAGGAAGACATTAAAAATATTACATAAATAAAATAATTCCGAGGCTGTTTACTAACAAAATTACACCGCTGATTTATCTCTCAAGATCGCACGTCCTCGTCCGTGCACCAACACGACGGGAATCTACAGCAGGACAAACAGGTTCTGGGGGAGTATGTGGAAAACTACAGAGAGGCATAAGTGAACGAAGAGGAAACATGATGGTGTTAAATTTTAGCGCGCGATTTAATTTCTACACAAATTTACAATGGGTTTGTGTCCTATGTCTGAATTTCTATAAAATTGTCATATATATTGATAAAGTGGGTTACTAGAACCTCAAATGTTCAATTATTTTTTAATAACTCCTTATATGTTAAGAGATATTAACAATTAAAAAAGTCATTTTGTCTCTTTAATTATTAAAGGGATTCAACGTTGTACAACATTCCAATTGCATGTGACATCACAACCGCACATCCTTTATACGACAGAGCGTAAAAGAGATATATTCTTGACAGAACTCTGATAAGTTTACAGGTTACCAACCTTACAGCTCATAATTCATCAATCATATTTATATTTACAGTTATTTCAAGGAACAATAAAATTTCAATATTATGTCTGCCGTAACAGGGTTAAATAAAATAAAAACTTATTATTCTTGGACTTGACTTGATTATTTCGACTACCAACAGCTACAAAACATTACCACAGCACTGACCAACTCAACAAATAACTGACGTTAAAATGCATTTCACGTCATACAAATATGGCCGACTATTTCTAGCGGTAAAACTACAATTCAAATTTTTAATTACTATATCTCTGTCAACATTTAGATATTTAATAAAATAGACACATTTATTAACATCAATTTCAATCAATAGTTGAAAAATCGACCACTAAAAAATGAGGACACAAGCCCATTTAAAGAATGTGGTGCAACGATGAATAAAAATCCAAATGCCACGGTAGTTGGTTGATTGGACACGGAAATGGATTGATTTTAAAACTTTTGTTAAAATAAAACAAAACAATTAAGAGCTAAAATTTGTTTGGGTCTGTAAATGATACGTTGTAATACCATATAAAGCTAAATTAAATTTCTATTTTAAAGTTTCGTAGTAACTGTCAGTCATCCCACACCTTCTGCCCCCTGCCTTACGTTTTATTGGAACTCTTGAATACAATATTTCCCATAATTACGTTCATTCGTTAATAATTCAACACCACACAAAAATAACTTTATTGATTTATAACTACATCTGGCAATACTATTTATAGACATAAATTTATATTTATAACCTAAGTGTTTTGTGCGGCAATGTGAATGACATTTATAATCTATGTTTAGTTTTTCTAAATCTATCTTACAACAACTACATGTGTACTACATTTTTAAATGTGTCGTGATTTATATATTCGTACTCGTATATTATTAGTAGCATTAGCATTTAATAATAAATTGTCGTTTTATTTCGGTCCAGAGAACTCACTTCTAGTTGACGTACCATAGTACATTTTTTGTTCAATGGTTGGTCACATATAAACTTCCACGGGATCCATTTTTATTAATTCTTCTTAGGTTACACAATTAAATATTTAATGAAATGTTAGCAGGGAGTAGATGATAATTGGGTTGTTTCTTCTTTGTTACTTAGTCATTTGAAACTTTATTAAAAGTGCTGTACTTTACCATAGTAAATAATACTTCGTTTTTCCAAGTCACATCTTCCGTTAAACGATAAAGTGTTTTCATATCCACGGCTGTCCTCAAAACCGAGATCTGAATCCATTATTAGTTCTTATTTATTTATTATTATTATTATTTATTTATTTAATGTTTTTCCTTTCGGCATTACATTCTTCTGCCTTAGTACAATACATTTTAATCCTTAAATATATAATTCCTTCTATTAGAACCAAAAACCAAAACCTCAATTCTCCTAATATCTACAAGAAAATACATAGTTTTGCACATTTTAAAAAGATTTAAATAGCTTCAGCCTTCCTTCTTCTAGTTATTTCTGCCATTCATCTGTTCCCTTCCTTGCCCCCTTTTAAGAGCTTCCCAATATTCATCTCACTCCCTACTTTTTCCTTACAATCAAACTTACTGTGCTCCAGTGTTTCGTCTACACATTCTTTCCTCTCTACTTTCCCAGTATCTGTTTCCTTTTTCCTCATTTCCCAATCTAAACCTTGCTGTCCTTCTTATGTTTTTTATGTCTTTTTCTATTAAGTGCTGAGGTATATTACTTTCCCAAATCCTTTAATATCTTGTATTGTAATTGCTTTTCTCGATTTTTCCCATGCGCCTCCTTCTCTTCTTCTCTCTGCTTCCTCGATCGCCATTCCATTCAAAATACTCCTTTCTCTTTTTCGGACTCCTGCCCCCCCCCCCCCTCTTCTTTATACTTTCCTCCCTTATTTTCTTTAAAATTTTGCTTTCAGCACTGCTCATTTTCTCCTCATATTTTATTGCTCTTTCACCTGCTTTAATCCTTATCTTGTCCCTTTTTAGCTCCTCCATGAATCCGTTATTAGTTGTTATGTTAATTAATAACGTTATCAAAAATGTTATTTCGTTATCGTAATGCTAAAATAACATTTCTTCGAGTTACAAATTCTTATAAGTAAGCGAGAAGCACTTATGTATACTTTGTAAGAGAACAAACGAGACAGGTATATAATTTTTGCAGTTGCAGATTTTAGTCTTCCGAACGTTCTTTGTCAACCAGGCTGGTACGACCACGTTTAAATCAGCTACCTAAAATTTCACGGTGGCAAATAATGGGGCAGAGTCCCCTTTAACAGTATTCATCTCGGCTTTAATTTGTTTATATCTATATAGTAACACTAACATCGATTGATACAAATAACTGTTAAACCCCGTATACATTGGTGCGACTTAAACATACGACATCCAACATTTGTTTTATGAAGTTGTACAACACGTCCACACTATTGAGAAATGCAACTTAATACGTTGGAAGCTTTCATATTTCGAACGAATTCCTTCAACCTGTTTTAGAAAAAAAACAATTTACAAAAAAAAGTAATAAAACTCAGTTACTAAGCAAGGCCCCTGCTAACTCGTGACTACTCTTGGTTCAACACAGTTTGAAAACGGCCTATTGCTCAGGTCTATTTCATTTGTCCATTAAAACACCATTTTCAATAATTTTTGTTTATTTACAAAACACAACTAAAAAAAACGTCAACGAACAATGAGATTATACTGGAGACTGGGTAGGTACACGACTCTTTTGTTCGAGATCATATTCAAAACCGTAAGTTCTTCAGATGTTCCGACTTCGTATTGAAACATTTTTGTTTCATAAAAATACTACCTAGAATTTTAAAAAATAGCATAAGTAAGTGTTTTATTAGTGTCGCATGTTTCTGTTGCGCTAGTCTGTACGTTAAAAGTACAACACATTTAGTAAACTCCTGTCTAAATAATGTCAACTTATGAATGAAAATATATAAATGTTGGATGTCGCATGTTTATGTCGCACCAATCTGTACGAGGCATTAAACAACAACTATAGATATTTTTCAAGGTACCTTCCAACGAATAAGCAATTATATTACCAGAATATTTTTGACGAGTAGCACCATCTTCATGTTAAGGCTGGAAACGTTTTAGATTACCCTCGTACATATGTCTCGTATATGTCATTTGTGTATATGTCTAATCTTCTTATTCTTATTTCACATTGCATTAGCTACGAATCCTTCAGAACTTCCGATTCGACAATTTGACACAATTCCTTTATATAAATTACATTAACTGGTTCACTGGGTTGTTACTAGAAAATCCTTCTGGCGGTAGCAAACGATACTACACAGTCTTTTTGGGATTTTAATCCGCATGAATATAGGTATATATCAAAGGGTCTTTATATACCTTTACACATGCTTTTATACTTCATACAATTTATTTAAAGCATTCAAATTGCGTTACAATAAGAAACAAAACAAATGCTTCTTTGAAGAACATATGGTGATTTAAATTAAACTAGACTTTTATAGAGGGTCTACTATGTTCTTGAAACTTTGAACACTATAAAATATGTAGCTGCAAAATATGACGCAGGTTTAAAGTTGGAATTTTAAAGAATAGAGTTAACTTTATTAATGGGCTTGTGTCCTCATTTTTTAGTGGTCGATTTTTCAATTGTTGATTGAAATTGATGTTAATAAATGTGTATTGGCTTGTCTATTTTATTAAATATCTAAATGTTGACGGAGATATAGCAATTAAAAATTTGAATTGTAGTTTTAGCGCTTGAAATAGTCGGCCATATTTGTATGACGTGAAATGCATTTTAATGTCAGTTATTTGTTGAGTAGGTCAGTGCTGTGGTAACGTTTTGTAGCTGTTGGTAGTCGAAATAATCAAGTCAAGTCAAAGAATAATAAGTTTTTATTTTATTTAACTCTGTTACGGCAGACATAATATTGAAATTTTATTGTTCCTTTAAATAGCTGTACATAATATAAGATATTTTGATATATAAATACATATAGCAGAGATTTATGAGCTGTAAGGTTGGTAACCTTACACAAGGATTGTGATGTCACATGCACTTGGAATGTATACAACGTTGAATCCCTTTAATAATTAAAGAGACAAAATGACTTTTTTAATTGTTAATATTTCTTAATATATAAGGAGTTATTAAAAAATAATTGAACATTTGAGGTTCTAGTAACCCAACTTTACCAATATATAGTACACTTTTATAGAAATTAAGACATAGGACACAAGCCCATTAATGTAGGTATTATTATTGTTACAGAATATTTATAAGTTGAATTTAATATACTAGAAATACAATTTATTTTCTTATATTTAAACTTACTTTAACTTGTTTGAAAATAGACCACTAGCTTATATACTCTAAGCGTGGTTGTTTATAACTTATCAGTGCCGTGAAGAAACTAAGTACGTTAGTTTTCAGAGAGGTGAACTGATCAAAAGAAAAGTATTTATTGTAATTTAGAGGTGCTGGGCCATATAAACGTTTTGTATAAGGGTTGCAATTTATGCAGGTCATATTGTAGGTCGGGTATCATTGCCACAGCTGTGGGGATATCTAATGTTTGTAAGGCCAGTGCAATAATGCTTACTTAAAGGATAACAGAGTTTTACGCAGATGAATGTTAACAAACAATATTCATTTATTATTTAAGGTCAAAGTCATAGCAACCGTGCAAACATATAAAAATGATATTAACCTCTAAATCTCAGTGTTTGACCGTCTTTTTTACAGGCCGCTGCCAATTTACCTGGAATAGTTATCCAATACACCTGGGGTTAGCTTCGCAACCCTTGAACTGCTACAGCGACACCAACCCCTATTCTCTACTCATTTTAACGGTCTATTTATATCTCGATGTAACTCGTGGGATGTAGGGGGTGTTAGACAGGATATTTTCATTTGACGGTCGATTGTTTGAATTCCTGTACGAATATTACAATGTGTTTGAGGGTGAGGGTAAAGAAACCATAAATAAATTAATACAAAGTAAGATCCTTGTTTAATATCATGGTGTGAAAATTTCTTAAAATGTTTTCTGAGGCTGCTTTAGGATTGTTAAGGAGCACCTTTATTTATCAGTTCCGTATCCGTACTATTCTCATTCTAAATACTTTCAACATACTACCTGAAAATATGTAATAATAGCCCGGTCAATATAGACATTTAAAATAACAAAATTTCCGGGAGAGCCAAATATTGATGGTGAGCTAGGGTTTATCATTACAAATAAAGTTTCAAAAATCCCCATCGATTCTATGTGTGCTTCAAAAGTTATTCGGGGTCATAGGTCAAAATTTTAGGTTTTTTGGATTTTTCTCGAAAACGGTAGGTTTTATCAAAAAAAAACCTCAATTCAAAGTTGTAGATCTTAAAATTCTCTACAAAAATGGTCCTTATGATTTTTTTCCTAAGAGTTACCATTCCTGAGATATCGCGATTCTAAGAGTAACATTATACATGATATGCACACATTTCCACGCCACCTGTGAGGTAGTGTACTCGGCGCGTTTTTTTTTACCGTGGTTTAACCTTAAACTAAAATGAATAATATAAAAACTAATCATAATGAAGTAAGAAGAGCGAAAAAAGGACCGTGGTCCTAAGAAGCCCGAGAAGTATTAATAAAAAAAAAAAAACTAATCATTCAATAAATAAATGCATATAACACATTACCACAAATAACCAATATATCACTCAATAAGTTTCTAGGATGACGTATAAAAGCACGTCATTACCCCGTGAACCTTTTGGAGTCATTTTGATATCATATTGAAGATGCGTATAATTCTTTTGTCATGAAACAATTCAATTTAATTTCAGCCGTTCAAGGGGAATGTCAGTGATATGAACTACAAATGGCAAAATCACTTCACCTGACCTGACTACCGTACCAGTATTGAATCAAAGTGTAATAAAGACAGATATATCTTGTTTCTTTTTCTACTATGTTCTTGTGAAATGAGTGTGGAATTTTATCTCTACTAAAACAAATATTTTCAAATGTAAAAAGGACAACAACTATATCTCCATTTACTTGTATGATGTTGGAAAGAGAAAGAATATTCTTGTGAAAAAATTCTGACAGTTTTTCTTTCATAGGTGAAATCTATCTGACAGTTGCAATAGAATTGATTTTTTGACTGGAACTCCACCTAGCTATGCCATTTCATTAAAATGTTTACTGAGTACTCAGTCCCATATTACTATTTGTCTCGTTTTCTCTAGTACAGAAGAGAAATGGCTTTAATAGAAGTTCGGGCTGTTGTCGGTCTTTTGATCCGCGTCAAAAGGCATTATTCTACCCCCATCACACACTTGATCCACATGTTATGCACTGTTACACGGATAGTCCAAAAATGGTTTTATACTTGAAGATTTTTTAATTTACTTGAAAGTTTTTGTTAAACAGTGTCAGTGTCAATAATATCAACAAATTAATAAAATAAATTAATCATTCGGATGAAACATTCGTTCCACCGTGTAGTAGGAAACTTGCCATGTCAATCTTGCAATATTTGACTCACATATTTGAATTAAAGGTTCACCGCATCGTTTGGTGCCGGGTTCATATGAATTTATTAATAGCGACGCCATTTATATGTCATCCTACGAATTTATTGAGTGATGTGATTTATACATATATCCAATCCGCTGAATATAAACCCCCAAAACACTAAACAGACCCCCCCCCGCCCCGGGCCCAGGACCACGACCAGGTCTTGTAGACTTATACCATAAGTTATATGACCTACTGTGAAATAGATTACCATGAAAATGTCTAAGTAAATTTATGGATGACAAGTACGTTCTGCTAACTATTAACAGAGATTGATGACGTCGTATAAATTGGTTTGGATGGAGTTAGTTGAAGATAATTATCTGGGAAGCTGATGGCTCTGTTCTATCGCTGCTTTATAAGGACATAATTAAAAACTATCTTTAGAAACGTTATAACTAACTTTGACATCAGTTAGAAAACCTTTTATAGCAGTGGGGGGGAAATTGTGGTGGGGGGACTGACGTTAGAGGGATAACGTTACGTAATAGTCTTGTTTTTAGTATGTATTAAATAAAGTGTTAACCCATTAAGTACCACGATTTTTGCAACGTTGGAATATAATGGTGAAATTATCGGGAACGATTTATTTTATGCTAGAAAACATTCCTGCAATAAATTAAAATTGCCCAGCATATTTGATATACCACGTGTCCAAATTCAACGATAAACGGGCACCAGAGGGTGGACCTGCTCATGACTACTCGAGAAAAAAAATGTATCTCATTTTTCTTTTGAAATTACAAAAGAAAATTTAAAATCTTTAGAAAATTGAAACACCTTTAGATGTTTTTAACTACCATGACCACAATTTTTCAAATATTTCTGATTTTTTTTTGTATCGGCAACCTAAGTAACACTGCTAAGATCCACCACAACAATTAAAAATCACAGAATGCCTGTAGTTTTTACACAAAAATCAATCAAAATTATTTTTTTCTCTGAAATTTTAAAAGATCTTTACTTTCAGTCCACTTTCATTCATCGTGGTGAAAATAAAGTATGAACACTACTATGGCATAACTATGCAAGATTTCAAAATGGTATAATACTCTAGAAAAACTATTTTTTTTAAATTTATTTATTTGCCTTGACTTTTATTCCACATAGCCACCATCTAACAAAAAAATTAGCTACAAAAAAAAAAATAATGCATACTATTTCTAAACATTTTTTTTTCTCCCCGCTTGCTCTATTTTCCACGTTTTATTCAATAAAGCCAATGAGATTGATACAAGCAGTGCGGACCTGTAGATGCTTACCTCATAAGGCTCAACTTTTTTAAAAGTATTTATATACTTTATAACCCAAACTAATTAAGGGTACTTTTACAAAATCGTATAAAACTTGTAATAGAAATTTGCAGCTGATATCTTGTAAACCTATATTCAGCCAAATTGAACCAAAGTAAGAATCCTGCTGTACACCTGCTAACGTAACCCCACCCCCTCCCCACGTCCTTCCTATACCCTCATCACTTTAACCCCTTGCAAACTTCCTCAATGAATATATATTCCTTTTCTTAAAACAGTACCCAGATATTGTTACAAACTAGTACCGCATCAAGATGTTACAAAAATGTTAGCTTTATCAACAACTTTTAGAAATAATTTTTAGTATCATTCCCAATCATTGTTTTAATTTTGTATTTAATTTAAATTGTATAGCATATGGGAATATGCGGAGTCATTCTCTGCATCATTTTTAATAAAAATTTAATTTATGTTTTCTTTGTTTTTTTGGAACCTTACAAGACCCAATGTTTCTAAATTAGAAATACTAAATTAAAAGAAACTATATTATACTAGCTGTCCCGGCCACGCGTTGCTGTGGCTAACGTTTTTGTCATTACATTACATAGCGCCATCTATTGAATATTTACTCAATCTAGTCAACAGATGTCGCCATCTTTTAAAATCGTTTGGAGCTAACAGATAATTAGACAAATAATTTGCAATAAGATAATATTGCAATCATAAATTGAGATGTAAGCTATCCTATCTTTCCAGTTGGATCAAACTGCACACGGTGTACAAATTTGATTAAAATCGGTTAAGTAGTTTAGGAGTCCATCGCGGACAAACAACGTGACACGTAATTTATATATATTAAGATTATAACCTTCAAAATGTGACAATCTGTCAAAATGCAATAGGACTTATTTTTAAAATAAGTCAATGTGAATTTGTCAAAAATAAATAAGTACAATTGCTATTACTAATTGTTATTAAAAACAGCAATTTTGATTATTTCACATTCAATTTTGTCACACTGTGTTAGTAATTTATATTACTAACGATGCATACGCACTAACTAAATTAACTAAACTCAAATTATAACACGAATGTGTCAAGGAATGCCTATTTGGAAAACCTGAAATCTAGATTAAAATATTAAATGAAAACGTAAATTAAATATTAAAACAGTGAGTGGGAATGAGGCTTTACAGATTTATTTTATTCTGAACTCAAACTATCAAATGAAACACTTTGCTATGTCTGTTTCTTTCTATCTCATTCAATTGCATCAAGGTTACTTTATGCAAATTGACGGAGATATATCTATTTAAAGTTTGAATTTGTTTATTGCGTAATATTCCGGTTATTATTCTAGTAACTGATGACGTCACGAACTAAATAGAATATAATAAGCAACGTTATTTTTTTTTATATTACGTTATATTGAAACATTATCGAAATTCCAAATTATTGATAAAATTAAGTTATTATTTACATATATTCAAAACTCTTTTTACTGGACCAAAAAGAATAAACCTATTTTAATAAATAGTTACATGACATTAAAGGATCTAAATATACAAAGAAATTCTAAATCTCCTATATACTTTATTCCTTTTGAATCATTAATTAAACCTATGGATATATATATTAACACAAAATTATTGTCAAAATCATTTAATAATGCGATAAATAATGAAATTTTTAAATCTAATGCATCAATTTAACATCCTTGACAAATTTTACAAAAATAGTATATACAGATGCATCCATTGATTTAGAAAGAAATAAACAGGATTTGCTATATATGAACAAATAAATTTAAGATATAATAAATTTAAATTAAATAACGAAGTTTGCGCGAAGAAAAATTAGCATTATTAAAAGCATTGGAAATTAATGAAAATATCAACAATAATAAAATTATAATAATAACGGATTCTTTAAGTGTTTTAAAAAATTTAAATTCTAATGATAACAAATTAAATAATAATATTTTAACATGCAAAATTAAGGAGATGTATTTCAATATAATAAATAAGAATAATACCATAAAATTTATGTGGATACCAGGACATTGTGGAATAAGAGGAAACGAAATTGCGGATAAATTGGCAAAGGAATCAATAAATTTAGAAATTGAGATGAAAGTGAAATTACCTTCATATGAAATTTTTAATATAATCAAAAAATTAAACTTCAATTTGAGAAACACAGATTTCATTAACAAAAGTTAGTTAAAAGGAAGAGATTATTATATGTTGCATCCAAATTTAAGTAAGAAGAGATGGTTTAGATATGAGTCCCGAAAATTATGTCAACTATAATCAGAATCAAAAGTATTCATTGCAAAACTCCAGCTCACCTGTACAAAATTAATATTAAATCTGACGATAGATGTCAATGTGATGAAGAAGGAACTTTGGATCATATTATATTTGAATGCATAAATTATAGTTTAGAAAGATCAAAATTGAATAGTGATATATTAGATGTGATTAAAACTTATCCTGTTAATACTAAATTTTTGTTAAGTGATTCAAAATTAATTAGTGAACTATTGAAATATTTATAAATTTGTAAAATTGAATTATAAATTATAAAAGATGTATAAAAAATGTTTGATGGTGGCTATGACAAAAGAAATTCAAGGCAAATAAGTAAATAAATATAAAAAAAAAAAAAAAATTATGGGTTGACGTAACGGCGGCTATAGTTTTGACGTCTAAAGGCTACTGTCCACGACAGCTTCATTTGTAAGTTACATGCAAGCTGCAAATAAAGCCAGACGTTCTGCATCTCAGTTCTGTCCACATAACGTCATACAAGCTTCATACAAGCCGCAAATAGAAATAAAATCTCTATAAATCTGTGAATTGAGAAAGCACGTTCATTGGGAAAATGTCAAGTGATGAACTTCGTCAACCTTTGGATATTTAAAAAAATAAAAAAGCAATATATTAACATTTATTTCAATCGAAACTTATAAAAACAACCCTTAAAAAATGAGTTCACGAACCCCTTCATAATATCCTCTATAATATTATGACTAATTAAAAAATAATTGTATATTAGCTGTAATGATAGCCCCACCGTTATCACTATTCCAATCTAATTATTTAAAATGGAATCAACAAAGAATAACGGCGTCTAACAAGTACCCCCCAAGCATCCCATAACAGATATAGGTTATTAAAAACGAATTAATTAACTTACATAATTTTCCATTGTCTGTTCAATTCTATATAATCCCCGCCATTGTTACCATTTGTCTTTGTACGTAATATTCCCTTATGAACCATTTTTCCTCGTTTCTTGTTTGTCATGTCTCGTATTTTCCTGTAAATTTTCCATTGTCTCCTTTAACGTTTTATTACTTGTGTATATGTATATGTGTATTACAAATATTAAAACAAAGCATAATAACGCAAACGGATACGAGTAGAATCGCGAGCAGAGTGAAGTTTAAATTGAGTGTTACGTAATTACCATTTATTGCCACACAACAACAGCGACAACGACAATGCCACACAACGACAACAGCGCCAAACAGAATTCATAATAAAATTGACTTTGTTTTAATGTATATTGTGGTTTGTAGATAATTTTCACATTATATTATCTGTTGCCGCTTTTCCGATGTGAATAAATGTTGTTACCAGAGCTTTTCCGAAGCTGTTAACTGCTTTGGAGCTTACGAATTTCACAAGGCTTGATTAAACGGTAATGTACGACTCGAAAATGGCGGATAATATTTTTGTTGTTTAGAGATTTTAATTATATGAATATTTTATATATATTGGTTTTCTTAGTGGCATTTTCTAATTTGTGAACTCTTGTGTCTCAAAATTGCGGTCCATGACTCTATTGTAAAAACACTAAAAAGGTGGCGTAAAATTATTGCAAAGATACATATTTTGTGTTATATCTAAACTCTCTGTTAGTACTCATCAATTAAATAAAGATGGAGCACGAATCCGGCATAGATCATTTAAGGTGAGCGTAAACAGGTCCGCACTACTTGTATGTCGAAGAGAAAGGCATCGGGAGGTAAAGAGAATGCAGCGACTACTACAGATCTATTGTGATAACAACTGAGAACGGCTCGCATTGCAAGAGCTGCTCTTTGATGTAATATTATAAAATTTATTTAATATAATATTTCTACCTAATGTATGGTAGAAATTCGTACGACATAAACATGCGACATCCAACATTTATATATTATCATTCATAAGTTGACATTATTTAGAGTGCGACATAAACATGCAACACTAATAAAACCCTTACTTGAGTTATTTTTAAAAATTGTAGGTAGTATTTTTATGAAACAAAAATGTTTCAATCCTAAGGCGGAACAGCTCAAGAAATTACGGTTTTGAATGTGATCTCGAACAAAAGGGTCGAGTAACTACTCAGACTCCACGAAAGGAATTTGTTCGAAATATGAAGGCTTATTAGACGTATTAAGTTGCATGTCGCATTAGTGCCGACGTTTTGTACAACTTATTACAACAAATGTTGGATGTCGCATGTTTATGTCGCACTAGTCTGTACCATACAAAACGTTACGTTTTGTAATTTACAAAACTTTAATTCTGTTACATTGTCATTAAATTAATGCAAAAGATATTATAAGTAATTCACTAATTTATCCATCTAATACGTAGAGGGAGGGGGAGAGACTAAGGAATGAGAAGGATTGTGAAGTCGCATGCAATATAAAATATAAAATCTTTGAAATGTGGTAAAAAAAGGTAATTTCCTGAAAAAAGTATACACTTCCATGAGACATAAAATAAAGAAAAGCTCATTTATACCAAAGCTTTAAAAAATACCCACTTAAAATGTTATTAATTTAAATATATGACATCACACCAAGGAAGAGGGGGAGAGGGTTGTATTGAAAAGCAGAATGTAATCAGGAGAGTTGTGTGACGTAATTTCTGAATGTCCCTATTAGATAAGAGCCTATTTAGTTTTGTAATCAGGAGAGTATAAGAGTTATATAATCTTACATAAGAAAGTTCATTTAAAGAAAGAAAACGTGAATTAATGTTCCTTATATTATAACAAAAAAACGTTACGTAGCAAGTAAATTTGTTTACGTTTAATAAACCTTATATAATATATAACTGTGTCTAGCGTTCAGTGATAATACTAAGCACCGTAGCTGTTGAGCATTTGTGGACGTTTACCTTAAGAGGGAGCCTAGAATTTTCAAATAAACGTTTTTTTTTTTGATATTTCGCAAGTATAGTCTTTTAAGAATATGCTGTTAAATTTTTGCAAGAATATTGACAATATTTTCGTTTCTACAGCCATTTTAGTATATATAATTAGCCATATAGCAATATCCATATTGAAAACTTTAATCTCATTTATCTCAACTACTACTTTTTCCGGCATGATGTTGTAGAAAATAAACTATTCAACTGAATCGTCTGAAATTTTAATATGTTATTCACAACATCAATAGCTACGTTGGAACTATAATCATTTTTTTATTTCAATAATTTCGTATTTTTTTCATTTTGGAACTTCAATTTCAAAAGCGCGCCGCATTTTGTCAATTTTCAATTATTATTTTTTTCTCTAGTTCCGACCACAACTGTACTCATACTAATTAATAATTTTCTTGGTTTTTATTTTGGTTTCAGATAAATAGAGGAATCAAAATCGGTAACATCGTCCAGGTCCAATTTTTTGACAGAGTTTTGATTTCAGCGCAGAAAAAAGATATTTTTGTATGTAGAATACTGTAATAATAAGCCAAAAATATTAAAATATCGTTCTTCATTATTTTTATTATAAAAAAACAATCCTCAAAATACTTTAAATTTGCGAGCTCTAGACCACCCCCCCTTAATCCGGCCCGGCCCCCCTTAATCCAGCAATTGTTTTTCTTTACGCGGTGGATCGTTAAACACATTTCGAGTAATTAACGTGCTGTTTAACTGCTCTGAAGATGGTTTATTACGAATTCTAACTAAATAAATGTTTATACCCAGGAAGTAACGGACAGGCCGTGGATTTTATTGCTTCTCTAACCCACCGAGTGGCATGCGATCGAATTGCCGTCTAGCGCTTATCTAATAGTTCGCCTTCTGTTCTACGGGTAACATAAACAATTTCATTTATTATGTACTCCCAACTATACTTATAAGTTGAAGTAAACTAGAGTAGAAGCAATTAATATGAATAATTAACATTGAGAAATTGAATGCACTAAAAACTATAAAATTTAATTAAGTTATTAAACTACTTTGTGAGATAAGTATAAGTTTTTCAAAATAAATATAAATTATATTAAAAATAAAGTTTATCGTTGAAGGAGGTAGAATGGCGGATGTAAAAAACAGAAGTAAGGAATCAGAGATGAAGCGAAATCAGGAGAAGCTGGAAGATAGAAAGGAAAACTAGTAGAAGAGAGAAGATACTCAATGATCCAGTAAATATTTGGGTGAAATGGAATAGCTAGGTGAAATTCCAGTCAAAAAATCAATTCTTTTTCACTTAGAATTGAATTGTCATCTACGAAAAAAATAGTCAGAATTTCTTCCTAAGAATATTGATTATCTTTCCAACATCATACAATGGGCTTGTGTCCTCCTTTTTTAGTAGTCGATTTTTCAATTGTTGATTGAAACTGATGTTAATAAATGTGTATTGGCGTGTCTATTTTAATAAATATCCAAATATTGACGGAGTTATGGCAATTGAAAGTTTGAATTGTAGTTTTAGCGCTAGAAATGGTCGGCCATATTTGTATGACGTGAAATACATTTTATACGTCAGTTATTTGTTGAGTAGGTAAGTGCTGTGGTAATGTTCTGTAGCTGTTGGTAGTCAAATAATCAAGTCAAATCAAGGAATATTAAGTTTTTATTTTATTTAACCCTGCTAAGGCAGACATAATATTGAAATTTTATTGTTCCTAGAAATAACTGTAAATAATATTTGATATTATTGATATATAAATACATATAGCAGAGATTTATGAGCTGTAAGGTTGGTAACCTTACACAAGGATTGTGATGTCACATGCACTTGGAATGTGTACAACGTTGAATCCCTTTAATAATTAAAGAGACAAAATGACTTTTTTAATTATTAATATCTCTTAATGTTATAATAACTCCTTATATTTCAGGAGATATTAAGAATTAGAAAAGTCAATAGTTATAAAAAATAAATCTACGTGTGAAAACATATCCGACGATTTGCCATCTCTTTTGTACAACAAAGCTGCATAGCAGTGTGTGTGTGTGTCATACGTCATTTATCCTATCAAGTTTTATATTATGATTGTTGTCAAAATAGAAAAATTATCTTGATTTCTTATTTCTTCTCTGACGTCATATGCTATATTTCCATCAACTTTTGGATATTTAAATAAAAAGAAACGCCAATACACATATATTAATCTTTATTTCAATCAAAAATTAAAAAATTGACCCTTAATTGATAAATTCTCTAATCCTTTCGAAAATTGATATGATCTTCTAAATAGCCCTTTACATTTTTAAAAATTATGACTTGTGCATTTATGTATTTATGCATTTAATGTGTGTGTGTCGTTAGACTTTACATTCTTTTCATCTTACCTCACGTGTTTACATCTCATTACCAAATTAAACTTAAAACTGTTCTAACATTTTTAATAATTCAAAAAACATTGCTTTACTTTTATACTCTTGTCCCTATATCTTCTTGCTTCCTACTCCTTATTGGTTCTTCCCCTTTACTCTTTCTCCTTTGTTCTTGCCTGTCTCTTTCTATCCACCTCTTGTCTCTGCAAATTCTCCATTTCCTATTCTCAATTCCTAATAAAATAGTATTTTCTTCTTATATGGTCCAACGTATTTCTTTCTCGCTTACACATTCTGCAAACCTCTCTTCTTTTTCTCCCCTATACCTCATTCTCTTATTAAAACAACGGATTCCTACCTACTATCCCGTTTCATCTCTCTTATCCTTATTTTCACTTCTCTTGTTTCAAACCTCATTAATCCATTTTATTCCCCTCTTCCTCTCTTGCAGGATTTCCATCACGTCTACTTCACTTTCCACTTTCTTCCTACACCTATACTTTTAACATGCTCTAGTGTTTCCTCTTCTCTGAATTGATCCTCTTTCTTTTCCCCCCAGTACCTGCTGCTCCTCTTTTCACTACCAAGTACGCTATTAACTTTATTTACTCATATTAATGTAAAACTGAATTCATTACATGTCAGCCGTGTAGCAACACAAATCCACAATTTACGGTCACCAATCTATTAATAGACAAATACATGTAGCGAAACTTTTGTCTCTGAATTACAGATTATCTAATTTTTTAGTTATTTTTTCATACCGTATAATAAATTAAACTGTCATGGCTTCATGTTTTTGATGACTCATTAAATCCGCGGCTATTTTTATGACGCTTTGAAAATTAACGCGACAAAGAAAAGCTTTTACGAATATTGGATCATCACATCTATTATCACCAGAAGGTTGGATGGCCACCAGATAGTCGCAGATATCATCAATAGCACGGTGAGCAGTGTAACTCAAGAATTTCATTGGTTACGCAGGCATGGAGATCTGATTAACATATTTACTTTACATGTTATTGCTATAAGAATCATAAAACTTACTTTTTTAGACTATTAAAACCTTAAGAAGATGTTTTTAAGAATTAAACGGTTATAAAGTATCTTTCAATTTTAGACTATATATATGACTAGCTGTCCCGGCCACGCGTTGCTGTGACTAACGTTTTTGTCATATTACATTACATAGCGCCATCTATTGAATATTTACTCAATCTAGTCAACAGATGTCGCCAAACTGCACACGGTGTACAAATTTGATTAAAATCGGTTAAGTAGTTTAGGAGTCCATCGCGGACAAACACGGACAAACAACGTGACACGTAATTTATATATATTACTAGCTGTCCCGGCCACGCGTTGCTGTGCCTAACGTAGCGCCATCTATTGAATATTTACTCAATCTAGTCAACAGATTTCGATTTACTCAACAGAATATTTACTCAATCTAGTCAACAGATGTCGCCATCATCGTCGCCCGATGTCATATGTCATATACAGATAATTAATAGACAAATAATTAGCAATAAGATAAATAAATTGAGATGTAAGGTATCTTATCTTTCAAGTTGGATCAAACTGGACACGGTGTACAAATTTGATTAAAATCGGTTAAGTAGTTTAGGAGTCCATCGGCGACAAACACGGATAAACAACGTGACACGTAATTTATATATATTAAGAAGATAAAACAAAAAATGGTTCAAAATTAACTATAAAAAAGTATTACATACATTTTTTGTTCATGCAAATAACAGTTTGAAATATTCACACAGTGGCGTTAATTTATTTAGCAGTTGTGATAGTTTGGAAGATGTAATCGTTACCCTTGAATACATTTTATAGTCGTAACATCATTGTTAATAAATGCATGCAATATTCATATTTGTATATCAATATCTTACTTTTATTTTTAATTAATGTTAGATTTAAGATTTCTTTGTCTCAATTCATTTATATTTTATGCCTAGTTGTTTTTATATACACTGCTTTCTGTGAGCAAACCATAATATTTCTTATGTAAACATCCTTTGTTTTACGATTCACTTCTAGTAGGCTTCGACACTACGCATTTGATCCTAATTCGTTCTTATTGCTTCAACACTCAAACCTACAGCACGCTTAACCTTTTGGTGCATTTACATAAAATAATAATTACACATATTATTATTTATAACTTAAACCGCGAGTTACAATTACTTAGTGTCGTAACTAGTATTCTTATTAACTAAAATATTTAATCAATTTATATGTAATTCAATAGTGTAGTTTTAAAATAAATGTAATCTAAAAAAGTTCTGATGTTTTGCTGTGTCTTTTTATATAAATAAAAAATTGCTATTAATCACTTAATAGCTAAAAGGTCCTCCATAACAAAATTGTGCGCCCACTAAGCTATTGAAAGGAACTGAGCGACATTTGCAGTTCGAGAACTTGGATACCGCCGACAGATCGCAGATACGCCCTAGCCAGCCTATAGATCTCTATAAGGTCCAAACTCCACAACCAATCATAAAGGAACATAATAGTCATATTGTAATATTATATGATTAAAAAGCAAACGTTAGAAACGAGACCAGTTAACGTAACTCGCTACAAAGTCGGCAGAACGACTTAGGCCATCCGCACATGGGTCGACTGATTGCAAACCTTAGCCCCGAATCTGTCCGAACCGAATGAGAATGCAACTGTGTTGTTAGTGAGAGAACGCACGTGTATACGAGTGTGAGAACACACACGGCACGAACGAAAATAAACTGATTTGAAATTGGTTTTGACCACGTTTTGAGCGACTGTGTTTCTAAGTCGCAGGGCAATTACATGCTTTTGATGGTGACCATCATGAGCAGAGATGTGCACAAATACTATTCAAAAGAATTTAAATACATACATACATACATAATACGACACAATAAAATTCCATATTATGCTATTGTTAAAAATTCTATAGAGTCATGAAACACGGCTCGTTTTCGTTGGAAACTTCGTTGCGCGACTAGTTTGCAATCAGTCGATCCGTGTGCAGATGACCTTACTGTTATTTCTCTTTACTAATCATGTTAACTAACTTTTATGACACCTATCAGTAGCAACTGTCCCTAAATATTACAACGTTTCATTCAAATTAAATGTCATATATTTTAAAGATAATATGCATGAGAAGGTATTAATTTTCTTATCGATTTTAACTTACAGAAAAGTTCTAATCACTCTTCAACTGTGATTCAATGTGTAGGGTAATGCAGCAAATAGAACATTAATAAATTTTTTTGTATATATTTTTGAATTTTTGGATCCTTTTGTTACTTTTGTTGCCAAACAATTTTTGTCATATTACGTCCCTGTGTGTTCACAAGCATTCGCTATTCGCTACAAGCTTTACATGTTAGCCCCCATGCTTTTAGCGAGTGTCAGAGGTTATCAACGTAAAGCTCACGGGCTAATTTCAATTAATTATCACAGCTATCAAGCTTAAAGCTATGTTGAGAACATCAACTTTCGTAACAATTAAAATGTTAACAGTCTGACACGAAAAACGGTATGCGATAAATTGAATAAAAAGTGCTTGTCCTTGTCGAGGATGTGGAAGGGAGGGGATTGGTAAATCGTCAGTAAACTGTGACGATACAATTGAGCTGAGACCATTAAATACAAATGGTTATAATAGAACTTAGCGACTTAGCTTTAAAGAACCTCAAACATATTTATTTCCTGCATGCTTTCTCTGAGAAGCCTTGCAATGTGTATATGTACATATAGTTCATCTCTCTCACACTCATAAACTTGAATAATGCTTTCACGCTCACACTCACAGCAAAACTTTTATCGTGTCTGGCCGAATGTTCGGCTCTTCGGATTGTTCTGGTAGCCTACAAAAAGTTTTGAAATACTCGTAGTACCCCAAGCAACATGAAAAAAATTTAGGCTTGCTACAATGACGTAGTTTAGAAGAAATTTAAAGCGTCTGGTGGAAGTTAGAGTTCACAGGAAGGTTCTGGCAATACTGAATGTTAGTTTTTAGCAATATTCTGTAAAACATATACATATAAAAATCAGTCATCATACTCTTACGTAAGTGAGTGAGATTTGTACGCACCTTTTGCATGTACTACCTTTACAAGGGCCCCACTTTCAAGCTAGCAAATATTTATAAGTTCTTAACTACATATTACACTATTTATTCTCAAAATGTCAGCTTTTCTATATGCTAAATGACATAGGCCTGGGAATGACTGGGCTCTGAAATTTCAATCTAAAAGATTTTCTGTAAAATAACGATAAAAAGATTATTAAATAGAATGTAACAGAATTATGTTAAACTTCCGTAAATAATAAAACGTAACGTTTTGTAGAAAATATGATGCATGTAATATATGAGTTTACGTTTTGTTTTTGGTGGGTAATTTTAAATCTTACTGAAGTAATGACTTTATGAAAAATTGGCTGGAAGCCGCTTGTTTACAATGAACCAATTTACTATTGGGTCAACTCTTTGATTTAATTGTCCTAGACTTAATTTTATCCAGCATAAATTTAGTAAGTAATGGAAGTGATATATACCCAGTAAACATTTTGGTGAAACATAGTTAGGACCAGTCAATAATCAATTCAGATAAATATTATATATGAAAAAAAGAATATCTTTATGAATAAGAATATTCTTTCTCTTTCCAACATCATATAAATGTATGATGATATGGAGATATAGTTGTTGTCCTTTTTACATTTAAAAATGTTTATTTTAGTAGAAATAAAGTTTCACATTCATTTCAACAGAACGTAATAGAAAAAGAAACAAGATATATCTGTCTCTGTTACACTTTAATGGTGTATTTGCAATTTCATTTAATACTGGTACCATAGTGAGGCCAGGTGATGTGATTTTGCCATTTTGAAAGGGGTGAAATCAAATTGAATTGTTTCATGAAATATCTTCAAAATGATGTCAAAGTGACTCCAAAATGTTTACTGGGTACTCGTACTCGAATATTGTCAGTTTTTGTTTATCTCAAAAGGTTGCAAATCTGTGTTGTGTCGTGTATGATATGGTCGGCCGTCTCTGTCTGGTATTACAAAATCGATGCCGCGCATACAACTCATAGTGCGAGCCCCCTAGCCCTTGAGCCCCCGCGAGCCGTTAGACACTGGAACCCTCAGAGTATAGAAGAGCCAAGAACAGTACAGTTCCAAAGAAAAACATTGAAACATTGGAATATCCTTGTTAAATAAGATAATATTAAGTTGTTTGGAATAGCTTCGAATTTCCTGGTTTTCCTGACGTGGTCAACTCGTTCTGCAAGAGTTCTCAAAATTGGTTGCTTGTTCTAGTTGTAGTTTGAAAACTACGAAATTATTTCACCCGTACTTGCTCTTGTTGATGTTGTAACTGTATTTTCATTATGATAACACATGGCAAGAGCTGCGCAAAGTTTTAATGCTAGTCAAAAGTAGAACCCCTGGTTTATAACTTTTAAGGGCCCCCGTAAGGTAAGTTAATTTGACCGAAAGATATCGGACCTTAAATAAATTAGTGTCATACAGCGACATTTGTAGGTTACATGCAAGAGGCAAATGAAACCAGAAGTAATCTGTATCTCAGTTCTGTCCACGTAACGTCATACAAGCTTCATGCAAGCTGCAAATAGGGTCATGTCTCTGAACTTTAGCATTAAGAAAGCACGTTTCTTCATTGGGAAAATGTCAAATGATGAAGAAGATGTGATTATAGCATACGCTCTTATTGGAAGACGACGAATTATACGAAGAATGTATTGGCTTTATACATACATCGAAAAGAACATTAACCGCAGGTTGTTTGTTGCTGTAAGAGAGTTATCAGAGGATGATTCAGTATTTCAATCAGCCGAATGACTATTATATTGCCGAGGCCATCATTTTTAAAAGAATATTACGTCTATGCCTCGTGCAGTACGCTAGAACTATGACATGTTGCAGCCCAGACTGCATGATGGTTGGTTGCCACTAAGCAAATGCTATGTTACAGCTCTGTGGACAGAGCCTCTTTTATTTAAATGCCAGCTACAAGAAAGCGTTGTGCATCTAGAAGAAAACTAATCTCGATTACTTATGTCTCCTGTCACGTCATGTGGTATATTTTATTTCCGTCAACTTTTGGATATTTAAATAAAAATATACTGACCTATACTTCGATGAAAAATTAAAGAAACGGCTCCTAAAAAATGAGTTCTCAAGTCCATTAGAAAACTGACGTGATCTTCTAAAAAGACCTTTACATTTTTATGCAAAATATAAATAAATTAGTGTCATACCTTGGAGCGGGCCTAAATCTCCTAATTTACAAAATATATACGTCGGTGAAGTACGCAGCCGATTCGATAGCAGTCGATTCGGACTAGTGGTGGAAATCAAAATTAATTCGGTGATAAATCGAACTTTAAATTACATGGCTAATCGGAAGTATTAAGCTAATTAAGTATTTAGTAACTTAAATATTATCATATAATATATAAATTCACCAATTAGTGTCTTATATTGCTGTTTTAATACAGGAAAATAAAACGCAAACGAACATCTAAAACCTCATTATTTAATGAAATTATTTTTTTATAAATAGATTAACTAATATGTCTCTTAGGTAATTACAAAATTTCAGCCGTAACTTATTCTTATTTTCTTCAAAAATTGCATACGGCTGCGTACTTCACCGACGTGGATATATGCCTATATCTTTCATATACATTAACGTCTTCCTTGTTTTTCAAATTTTCTTCTCTTTTGACGCAGATCCTCTCGTTCTTTTTCGTCTCTACACCCTCTAAGAACATGTGTCAAATTTTCGCTGGATAGATTTTCGCGGCCTTACCATTGCGAGATCCCGGGGCGGCATTTTTTTGCGAGACACTTCTAATTTATGTAATTTGAAAGTAAGTTTTTTTGATGATGAGAAATAAATTTATTAAAAAAGTTTAGCAAATGTTATAAATAAATAAATATAGAGTTGTAACATTTTATATTGAAAGATTTATAAAAGTTAACAAGCACAAAACCGACAAATATTACTGATGATAAACTAAGGTACATGAGTGTCTTACAAGATATACGCAGTCATTCAAGTGGGTTTTCTAAGATTCAAATACATTTATAGTTTTTACTTTTTCTATTTGGGTTGTTGGACAAAGGTGCGATGCCCCGGACGGTTGCCCTGCTTGTCACTGGTCCCCACTGTTTATATTTTCTCGACGCCCATGTAAATAATGTATCGTAATGATATTAACACGTGATACGGTATGATCAATAGATTTGACACTATTTTATACATTTATATAAATGTGTACAGCCGTGACTTCATGGCAGTCATTTACCATTCTATTTCGATCGCATCCTAAACGATCCCGATGGTAGTAGACACTTATTTCCGGATCCCATCCATCCCTGTCAATCTGTTACTAATAGAGGGGTCTCTAGTGCCTCGATTTTCCGATGCTCTGATGCTCCGATGCCCTGGGTCCTGTGTCTGTCATTGAACTCAAAAACCAACTGTGCACCTTCCATACATCCCTGCCCTCTTCCAATCCCTCACCCAACAACATCCCCAGGCAGCACTAGATTCACAAGTGGAATACAACCCCCCGTCTTATTTCGTTTCATGTATCTTCAAATCTTTATTCGACAATCCTTTGTAGTCCTTTTAGGATCAGGATACTTGTTAATTTACGAGTATATCCTTAGATACAGCTTTGTATAAATATTTTTATATAAAAGTAACTAAGACTAAATTTGGTGAGTCTGTAAGACTATGTTTCAGGCCTAATTAGTATCGAAACTATTTCCCTCTTGGACACTCGTTTATTAAACAAAAAACTGTAGAAAATATCAAAAATTTGAGTAAATTTTCTGAAGGTTTATTTGTGAATTTAAATTTATAATCTTAAATCTTTATACTCTAATCCAGCGGTTCTTAAACTTTTTACTTAGAGCCCCCCTGCATAATCCAGCTGTAAGCCGGGCCCCCCTACATGTAAACGTCCTATATATCATAAGAAAGTCGCATTTGACATTATACAGTCAATTTGTTTTTAGTTAAGTTTTGTACATTCTATGCATACTCTAATGGGGCAATAGGTTTAATCGTAATCAAGCAACAAATTCTATACAAAGAATTACAATTTATTTAATTATTTTAGCTACTATAGTACATAATTGTTATTTGTAAGTCAAAGCAATAATAATAAAAAGAGCTTCAGTGTGAAGGATGTGCTTGTTTTTTTTCTGCGCATAGTTTCTTGAAATGCGTGTCAGTTCTGATAACGCTATTCTGAATTCCTTGGTCGCATCCAGTCTTGAGCGATATTTACTCTCCATGGCAGCTAGAGCAGAAAACTCAGTTTCACAAGAATAAGTGGTGGCGAATGGAGTGAGTATTTTCAATGCCCTTTCACTCAAAATTGGGTGTTCCTTTTGTACACCAATCCAGAAGCATGTGAGAGAAGATTCTTTAAACTTCATTTCAAGTCCAGTGTCACCTTGGAGGTCAATGGGATTTTCTTTTTCCTTCGTGTTGAGGGAGCACTCATCGACTGATGGTTTGAACGGGTTTTGAATCCATGCCAAACCATCCAAGTTCTCATTAAAATATTTTTCAAAACGAGATTTGAGGATTTCTACGTGTTTAAGAAAGCATTTCTTTGCATTGGTTGAAATAGTTTTGAGATCCATTTCTTCAATCATAATTTTAAGATTAGAAAATAGCTCCAAATTGTCACTTTACAGACCGCCCTTAGCTTCATTACAAAGCTTTTCACCTTTTCAGTCCATTGCAGCAGGTTTGCATCTTTTTTCTGTATTTTCTGATAAACTAAAAAGTATAAAATGTTCGGCACTCTTACGACTTTGACTAAAAATTATACACTTGTTGTAATTTTAAAAATAAAAAGTTTGCTTTATTATTTTGTAAGTAAATTTAATTAATTTTTCAACCAAGCTTTGGGCCCCCCCTGAGCCATCATTGCGCCCCCCTTGGGGGGTCGCGCCCCACACTTTGAGAACCGCTGCTCTAATCTATCGATGTGTATGGTAATATTTCTTAATTGTCAGGATGTTCATTAAAACATATTTAATGTGTAATATCTAATTTATTTTACGGCCATTAAAACACAAAACATAAGAACAAATGCATGCATACATACATGTACATTGTCAAATCGATACAACATATTTTCGATAATGTTTTCTGACGACACAGTTAATACATAATTATTTCTATAATAACTACATGATAAAATGATATTTGAAGAATACTTTGTAAAAGTTTCATAAATAAATTTCAAGAAATGAGGCGTTGACAGCGAATCTCCGCAGACGTCAACAAAAAAAGGACCATTGCGTTGTCACTTATAACTCACCTCTGGATTATTTGAATTAAAAAAACCAAAATGATTTCATTAGTTAATAAGTAGTCTGGAGGTAAACCTGTCGAGTTTTTCTTATTGATTTTTCAATTTTTATACCACTTAAAAGTCAAAATATCGATTTTTCATGAAAAAAAAAAGCAGAAACTTTGTTAATTTAAGATACGTTAAAATTTATGTAAAGATTGTGCAAAATTTCAAAAGGATCGGTGCAGTAGATTTTGAGCTAGGGAGGACACCGACGCTAAGTGTGAGATAAACTTATTTAAAACTTTCAAAGAAGGATGAAACCAGACCAGACAGCTCAGGCCCGGATTTGAAGGAGGGGAGGAGGGGCTACTGCCCCGGGGCTTCCACAAGAAAAGGGCCTCCACAATAGAGATCAAAATGGGGTGAATGAGGTGAAGACTTAAAAATCTATATCTTCGAGAGTAATACTCCAATCGACTTCAAATGTTCACACAATAATCTTAATACGTTGTACATTAATTTAAATAAATATAAAAGAAAATTGAAACCTTACCCCCCTCTTAAATTGGATGTTAAGCTCGTATCTTTTGCTGGGCATATAGTTAGCGATATACCGAACAGTTTTGATGTTATCCAATACATTTACTCACAGGTTTACCCTAAAAGGTGGACTATTCCGTTTAAACTGTCCGGTAAATCGTTATGTTTAAGCTCAGCATAAGAATTTTTTGTTTTTAATTATTAGAATTTACACGGTATCAACTTAATGATAATAAGTATAATACATTTTGTGTCACTGAACTTGCTTGTGGCTTGTGAGTAGTGATGCACAGCATAAGATACAAAATTTATATTAACGGATATAATCACGACAAATTTTGCCTTACATTTATTGGTCGAGTTTTCGTACAGGCATATTTACGACAAAAAATTCAAGACGTTAGTTCCAGGTCATTTGACCTTTAATGACCCGTACATGCTATCACACTGGCCACTCTCCTATTTGATAGCTGATAATATCTGCAAAATGGATGACGTTATCGATGTGAAACCAATATTAGTCCTTCATGGTTTATGTTTTATGGTATTAGAGCTTCTCTGCACAGCCAACTGTAAAATGTGATTTGTTAATGCAATAATAAAATGCCCCGTCAGAGGTCTTCGAGGTCAGCTAAGCTCAGTGGTCAATATTTGTACTAATACTAAAGCAACATGTTCCTAATGTTGTTTTACGTTTATAAGTACTTGTTGGGTATAATCCAGTCTCAACTGGTAAACATGACAGAGCCGCTTTGTCCTAACTACTCAGTAAACAAATTAAGTTATATCGGCAGTTTATACCCCACAACTTGCTTTAAGTATGAGTCGCCGCCGAACTCTCGTAATTTGAACTATACTAAGTCATAGTGTGATCGCTTTCATACAAAGTTAAAACAACAAGTACAGAGCCACTTAAGGGGTTTCGCGATTCACTAGGTCTTAAATCCAAAGAAAGCAACCAATGCGCATATCTTAGACCCCCTATTTTTTAATTTATTAAGAGCGCCTATATTTTCTAAATAAGGTTACTTGTGCCTGCTTCGTATTGCTTTGCAATTTATTTAAAGTCGGCTTATAACATTGTATAAACTTAAGTTGTTAAATTTTTACCGAAACAAGCGCACTTAAAAAGTTAAATAAAAACAGGTCTTATTCTATTCTATGCGAACGGTACACAACACTGAACTCTATATAAGAGCTAGAGAGCCGATATTTTAATAGTCAGTTAAACCACAGTTATGACATTCAACTAAAAAATGGATTTTTCAATTCTACTATTGTCAATAACCGACCTAACGAAAAATGTAATCTAGATATTTTGTTTGCTCAATTACAGTTATTTTCGACTCCAAAAACAAATAAGAGCTGAGAAGAAAACTATTAACTAAAGCGTCGTACATCCAACGTTTGTTGCAAGAAGTTGTACAACATGTCCACACTAGTGCAACATGCAACTTATTATGTCGGAAGCTTTCATATTTAGAACAAATTCCTTCAACCTGCTTTAGAATAAAACATGTTTAGAAAAAAATGGTAATAAAACTCAGTTCTTTAACAATATACAAGGGTCGATAAGGGTGTATTGTTTAACACTGGTAAGCAGAGAACCCACTGCAAGTGTATGCAAACAGAGATAATATTTTATTTATTTTATTGTTTTTGATATTGAATATAGTCATACGTCATCAAACCTCAGGTATTTTTTTTCTGTCATGTCATGTACTTGGCTTAATGCGTGGATTTTTAAATGGAAGGCTATCAATTCTTTTGTTTATCTTGAAAAGTACAAATTCTACAAAATATTTGTAAAAAACTTTTTTGTAGGTAATAATATTATCTGCAACATTTATTAATTACTTTTTGTTGTAACTTTTATAGTAAAAATGTTATAAGCCAAAATAAATCTCTATGCTTTTGGTCACCCTTTTTGGTACTTCACAGTTTGCCTCTGTACATGTACCACCTTCATTTTATTTAAATACCACTGCCTTTTATAATACCAGGTACATGGTCACGTTTTATAAATCCGTTTCAGTCATAAGTCGACAGGCGGCAGCACAGGTAGCATCTACCTCATATATTTGTAATGTGATATTTATTAGATAATAAATATCACATTATAATTATAATAATTAAATAAAATTTCCAGTACACCAGAAGTTGACAGCATATGTTTCAATTTGTAACTATTAATTAATTACTATTACTATATTATTACTATTAATTTTTACACTAAGCCTCTCTCACACTGGAACAAACTACACCTGATTTTCATCACATAAGGCCCTCCGCACACGAGGCGACTGGTTGCAAACCTTAACCCCTTACTTTAATACCTTATGATTGTAACTGTGTTGTTAGTAAGAGAACCAACGTGTATACGACTGAGATAAAACACACGGCGCACGAGTCGACTGATTGCAAATTTATGAACGCGAAACGAAGTTTCCAACGAAAACGGGCACGCGCCATGTCGAGCTGTGTTTCGTGACTCTATAGAATTTTAAAGAATAGAATATCATATAGTTTTATTGTCTCGTAACCAGTCTTGTTGGTATTAAAGCAAACATCAAAACACACTGAGACTGAGGACATTTGATCGAGATCAAACTCAAAATCGCAATTTCGGGGCTAAGGTTTGCAACCAGTCGCCCCATGGCGGAGGACCTAAGTATCTCTGTCGTTTTCTGACCTTCACGCGTGGTCACGAGCTATTTTTGATATGATTATATTGTGTACTGGAAGTGACGAAGCCAGGTTGATAATACCTTTATTTTAATCCAGCGACTCAATCCCGCAAATTTATGCAGTGACAGCGGTGTATAGATAAAAATTAAACAAGAAGCTTTCGCTCATGACAAAGTGTGCTAATGGCAAATAACTCCTAAACACCCTACTGAATACAAAAACTTAATAGATGGCAGAACGAATGCTGCGCGGTAAATTGAAAGAGTCACTGACTTATCAAATTCTTATCATTCTTCTCAAAGAATGTATTGAAGAGAAAATTTAAAAAATACCGTACCGTCAATGCAAAAAATTTATCTCTCGGTAATACGAAATGCAAAATACGAAGTACATGAGGGACGAGCAAATATTGGGACTGTACCTTTGAAATTGAATTTTTCAATTCCTTATAAACTGCTTTTTGCTTGTTAAAATGATTTTTTATGCATATAATAGTTTAATAAATTAAAAATTACCTATAATTAATATCAAATTTATATTAATTCAATTTAAATACAAATTACTTCTTTTGAAAAAAGAATAATAAATTTTGCAACGCTGCAAATTTACGTGTGTTGACGCATGTGTGATTTGGTTCTTTGACCAATAAATTGTTATATTTTATATAACATTTATTCCGATTTTGAATTTCCCGCTCAAATTAGCATTTGCAACGTTGCCGGCTTATAACCTACATTTACTGTTTTTAAAGGTTTTATTTAAATATTTTCGTAAATAGGTATCCTTTTGATAATTTTCTTTTTGCAATAGTTACAGAAAAGATTATTTTATATACACCTAGTTTTTGAAAGCCGTGTCACCATTTTTTCATAGTTAAAAGTTATATTATGTGGTGAAATTGAGCTAAAAATTATGATTTGTATGGAAAATGACTATTTTTAATCATGTATAAAAAAAAACCATGAACCCTAGGTCTCTAAAATTTTGAGACAGCATGTATTTTAACTATTTGTATCGACCCTCCAAATTTCACAACGTTTTCATCATTTACGTTTACGTCCTGTACCTCCTTAAGTGCTAATAACTATCGAAAGTTGATGCACTCAAATGCATATTTTGAATTAGTAGTGTTGAACGTAAGTTCCTCTAGGTCTACTGATTCACGAATTCTCAACACTCTAGTTCTCTCCTGCTACAGCTACAGCTCGAGGCTACGAGGTAACGAGACGTTTTCTAGGAGGCCGCACCACCGAGTTCGACATCGACATGAGACCGAGCCCGATCGATAAGACGTAGTATAATAGTAGGCCGCCCGTAGCACTACTACTACGAATTTTTACAATTCATGTGGAAGCTTAAGTTCGCGAAATCCTAATGCCTCGTCCTCACTCAGCACAATGTTAATATACTCGTATAGGATTTTTAGGGCCGGTTGCTATATTCATAGCTATCGTAATAGTTATTTAACGCTACTACCTCACAATAAAAGATACAAGAGGATTTAGGAGAGAGAGATACCGGAACACATACGAGAAAAATACGCAAGAAACATAAGAAGAATCGCAAGATTTAGATTGGAAACGAAGAGAAAGGCAACAGATACTGAGAAAATAGAGAGAAAAGGTGTGCGGAATAGAGATAAGAGTAAAAAGTAAAAAGAAGATTGTGCAGCTATTAATGTGTGGATGGTGAAGATAGAGAGAAGGAAGAGTAGAGTAGAAAGAGTTAAACTTTAGTTCAGAAAATAGAGGATTTGCGGAGAGTAGATAAGGAAGACAAGAGGTGGATGGTGGAGATAGAGCCAAGAAGAAAATAGTAAATGAAATAGAAATCGTAAAGGAAGAGAGCCAAGAAGGAATTGTAAAGGGAGAGAAACAATGAGGAGTAGGGAGCAAGAAAATATAGAAACAAGAGTATAAAAATCAAACATTGCTGTTGGAATTATTAAAAATGTTAGAATAGTTTTAAGTTTAGGTTGGCAATGAGATGTAATTACGTGATTTAAGATTGAAAGAATGTAAAATCTGATGACACATTAAATTAATAAATAATTAAGGCTACGATTGAGAAATAATTCCGTGCAGAAAAAAAACGAATTCTGTAACGCATGAATCTTATGAGACACACACACTCGCGGTTTTAAATCCAACCTGTAGATTGCTGCAGAAATCACTGCGGCACAGAGAGGTCTTTGTCCTTAACTTTTTTTGGTAAACATATAGTAGAATGTGGGCACACGCACTACGGAATTAATTCTGCGAAATAAAATAATCGGCGCATCTCTTTGAAAGCAGTATGCACTCTGTCGCCGCATCTCTTTCAAAATGCATTAACAGGATAAGATATATAAATACAACTGTATAAAACCAGTTTTTGGCCGCCATATAAATTGAGAAGATCGCGCTGAAATTTTCCGCAATGTGTGCTGGTTTAGTTTTAGTATACGGAATTAAAATCACGTCGAATTATTCCTCAATCGTTTAGGCCTCAAGAGAAATAACTGTAAATCTTTATGCCGACCGTGTAGCAGAAACTGAATCGGCCAACCGATTTACCGCTATTTAACTATGAGAACAGCAAGCGTCCCTATGACTAGTTAAGGATTTGTTGTGTGTTGAAATCATATTTCACTAATTTTAATTTAACTTAACAATGAGCTTGTGAACCATGTCTTAATTTCTATAAAACAGTACTACATATTTGTAAAATTGTCTACCAGAACCTCAAATGTTCAATTATTTTTTAATAACTTCTTATATTTTAGAAGATTAACAATTAAAAAAGTCATTTTGTCTCTTTAATAATTAAAGGGAACCAACGTTATAGAAAATTTCAAAACATGGTACATCACATGTAGTAAATTTGCCTTCTCTTTTATACAACAGAGGGTGAGTGTGTGTGGTTGTGTATCCAATGAAGTATTATATTACGAAGGTTACCAACAAGGAAATATAGTCATCATTACTTATTACTACTCATTTGTTCTAAAACAAATTGTTCAAATTTGATATTGCTATAACTCCGTAAACATTTGGATATTTAAATACATTCATATACATATATTAAAATTTACTTCAATCAAAAATTAAAAAAATGACCACTAAAAAAATGAGTTACAAATGTCGGATAAGAGAAGTTCTAGATGCCGGTATTACTGCAACACCTTGTCCTTTTCTTCACCAAACATTTAATAGCAAAATTTGATTAAATATTGTTGACAAACTGGTCACCAGCTGTTGGGCAACACGCCAACATAGAACATCAGTTTTTAAAGTTGAAAAACATTTCAGATATCATTTTATGTTTTAGGGGAGCTGGAAAGAAAAGAGAGGAAGTACGAGGATGAGAGAGAGTGAGATAGAGATAGAGAGTGATTAATCACTAAACCACTATGTGACAAGATCATCGGATCATTGGAATGAGTATTTTATTCGTATTTATTTACAAATCTTCAAAAGTACTTAAAAGTAAAGTTTTCCAAGGTTTTTAGAATTTTTTTTTACTGAACTGTTATATTTTAAATGTTACGTTCTATATAAAAAGAGAAAAGTTTTTCGATTTTAAAGAATATTAAGAAGAAGTAGGAGAAGAGGACGACAAATTACAGACAGAATAAAGGGATGGGAGTGGAGGGAAGCAGAGATCATAATATTATCTTTATAATTATCTACATTACTTTTAAAAGAATATCCAAAAGTTATCAAGAATTTTAATTATATATAAATCTCAGCAATCAAATTGCATTTATTCAAAACTTAGGATTTGCTTTTATGACTTTTTTATAACTTTTATTATACTCCAATGAAAAATCTGTTGAAAACTTTTATTTTCTTAGCTTAAATGCCTTTAATACTAACATTTAGATTTTGAAATTGAGTTGGAAAATCCACTACATCCTGACCGAGTCCTGGTGCGCATTGTGTAATCCCTATGTAGTATAGAATCCAACTAAGGAAACATCAAGTAAGTCCCCGATCGGGTGCTCATCGTATTAGCCTGAATACAATAAGGTTGATAGGATCTTTGTCAGATACATATAAGGCCTGTCGCACACTGAAAGCGTATTTAAGCGAATTTTGACTTGCTGCACTTTACATATACGAACCCTGTAAATATAATGAACCGAATATACTGCAAGCCACAAAGCCGTTCTAATACGGGCGGTACGTAGCTCTCATACTGCAGTTCTCACACTACTACAACGCTAAACCTATCCGAACCTTGTAAAAGCAATCAGCCGGCTCAGACTGAAAGAGAACAGTGGTGTATCGATAAAAATTAAATTAAAAGTTTGCTCTCATAATAAATGATGTTAGTGCAAAACAACTCCAATATACCCTACAGAACATAAGTTCCACTTGTCGTACTGTTGTATCGGTACGTGTTATGTATGTATTGTGAGACAACACATGCAAAAAAGCACAGAAGTTGTCTTGCTCTGACAGTTCCAGCCGCTCAACTAAACCGCCGATTTACATACGAATTCAATATCGCCCAAATACGCTTGCAGAGTGTAAGGCCTGTCTCAGTATGGGACCGTATTTAAGCGACGGCGTATTCGGACGTAAATCGGCGGTTTGAATGAGCTACAAAGCAAACCGCCTATGTGTGTCACAGATGTCTGTAGTCGTGTATTAGGGGGTGTATTGGAGTTCTTTAACACTTATATAATTTATCATGAGAGCAAACTTTAACTTTAATTTTTATCGATACACTACTGGTATTAAAGGGACTTTAGCATTTATTATATATCTGAGTTCTGGTGGGCGTGAATTTAAATTTAGTTCTATCGTATTGGTATGGGCATCCGTGCCCATGATTCACTGAAATACAAACATAAGCTGCATGCAGAACATACCCATGTCGCCGATAGATTTCATTTGACCCGTATTGCAGCGTAACAAAAGGCGATCTTAGGTATCCCCTCCAGTCTGACGCGGCTTTTTGCATTTACAAAGGTTCATATAGGGTATCGTTGTAGTAGTGGTAACGCTTCAATAAAATTCGCCTTTATTCGGTTCTACTGTGCGAGGTAGTGCCGCCCGTATTCGGACGGCTTTGTAGCGTGCAGTCTGAGAGCTCCAGAGCGATCTCATTACATTTACATGGTTCGGATAGGTAAAGCGTAGTAGCCCGTATACGTCCGGCAGAAATTCGCTTAAATACGGTCCCATACTGCGACAGGCCTTACAGGCATAAGCCTTACCCAATTAAGTTACATTCCTTATCAAGCAAGCCTGACAAGGACCTCATCAGGACCTTGCAACATAAAGGAGCAAATACGAATCCGGTATTATTGAATGAAGGAGAGGTTACACACAGTGATGGGCTTGATGACCCTGTCGGAGATGCACTAGAAATGCTAATCGCCCAATAAAGCTCTTATATGATATCTGCTTAGTTGAAAACACCTTATGATTACCCGAGTAGGATCCTGACCGGCAAGTCGTAGTAAGGTTAACCTCAGAATCTTCTTTAGTTAGGCAATAGTATGAGTAGAGAGACTAATAATGGGTCATCAATAAATTACACACATATTAAAAGACACATAATAACAGAACTAAGTAAATGTGAAAGATCGAAAGTAAACTTTGAATAACAACAAACAAATTTTAAACATTGAGTCTAATAATCAGTTCTGCCCTGATAACTGATATAAATGTTCTAACTATAATTCCATAATTCGGTCGACGTGGGGTTACTTCAAGTTCTTACAAACTCAGATAATTTCAAATTTTGGAATTTCATAAAAAAACAATTCGATATTTCTACAAAAAGGGTCGTTCAATTTTGGATAACAGGTAGCATTTAACAAAGAAACAATTTTAAACTTCAAAATAACACATTTATACAATATTCATTTCGTTGTGACACTATTTAGTAGTTTATTAATATTAATATTTTAGATTACATGTGACATCACAAAGCCTATGACCCCTCACACCCTCCTGCCGTAAGGGATACTTCGTGAATATAATGCCGGTTGCACACCAGAGAGACAGTTCAATAAAACACGAACAAAAACTTGTTTTTCTGAACAAAAACACCAATGTTTACACCAAAGAGACAGTTCTTAAAACATTTTTGTCTTTTGTTCTGTTTTAGTAAGCAAAACACGTTTGTTGTTGTTTTTTAGTATGCTTGGTTAAACACGTAGTTTTATTTTTGTGAACATTTGCGCTTGTCAGTTTTTGTTTATCATGTTTATAATTTTTATGGGACACACCGAAAAATACTAAAAACAAAACCAGTCTGTTCATTGTGAATAGTCTGTTTTCGAAAAACAAAATATGATTTTGTTTTGTTTTTTGACAACAAAACTGTTTTCGAAACTGTCTCTCTGGTGTGGAACCGGCGTAATACCTTTACATAAATGAAACGTAATGTTTATATACAATATACATATCTATGTTCAACGGATTGTTTATTACGGGCCCCGACAACAAAGCAAATTTGTAGTGTGTCTGACGTAAGCATGTCACGAGTAACTGGTTGTTTAGTAACGCTAACTTCACGTTAAACAGGTTGTTAATACATATATGTACTCGTACATGAATTAACGATATAAATATTATTCTTGCACAGGATTTCCTGATTATTATTAAAGCCATAAATTGTAATCAAGTTTATATTAACTTTGACAAAATGAATTCAACTTCACGTGTAGTACGCAGTCCTCGGCTCTTTGTGTGGCAGCTGCTGACGTACTGAACGCAGCCGTACTCTCATTTCCGGGTATTTCGCGTAAAGTTTATTTGAACTAGTGGTTGTTGTTAACACCGTATTTACCTTTTATAAGGCTCTAGATGCAATGGGTTTGTGTACTCATTTTTTATGGGTTCTGTTTCTCATTTTTGATTGAAGTAAAGTTAATAAATGTACATTAACGTTTTTATTTTTTTAAATATCCAAATTTTTACTGAGTTAAAGCTAAATCAAATTTTAATTTCAGTTTTGCCGCTTGTTTTACAAGAAATAAGAAATCGAGATTATTTTTTCTTGTTGGCAACCTTCGTTATATAATACTTCAAGGGATACATAACGTAGGTGTTAGAAGTAAATGACGTATTACTCACACAGTCGTATGCCTCTCTGTTGTATAAAGAGATGGCATATCGCCGAACGTGACGTATCATATATTGAAATGGGCTTGTGTCCTATGTCTTAATTTCTATAAAAGTGTATTATATATTGATAAAGTGGGTTACTAAAACCTCAAATGTTCAATTATTTTTTAATAACTCATTATATGTAAGGAGATATTAACAATTAAAAAAGTCATTTTGTCTCTTTAATTATTAAAAGGATTCAACGTTGTACACATTCCAAGTGCATGTGACATCACAATCCTTGTGTAAGGTTACCAACCTTACAGCTCATAAATCTCTGCTATATGTATTTATATATCAAAATATCAAATATTATTTACAGCTGTTTCAAGGAATAATCAAATTTCAATGTTATGTCTGCCTTAGTAGGGTTAAACAAAATAAAAACTTGTTATTCTTTGATTTGACTTGATGATTTGACCACCAACAGCTACAGAACATTACCACAGCACTGACCTACTCAACAAATAACTGACGTTAAAATGCATTTCACGTCATACAAATATGGCCGACCATTTCTAAACCGCTAAAACTACAATTCAAACTTTTAATTGCTATATCTCCGTCAATATTTAGATATTTAATAAAATAGACACGCCAATACACATTTATTAACATCAATTTCAATCAACAATTGAAAAATCGACCACTAAAAAATGAGGACATAAGCACATTTTCTAAAACGTTGGATTGCTTTAATAATTAGAAATAAAATGATTTTTTTTAAATTGTTAATATCTCCTAAAATATAAAGAGTCATTAAAGAATAATTGGATATTTGAGGTTCTGGTAGTAGGCATAGCGATCTGAGATCGATTAATCGAAGAATCGATTTTTCAGTCGAAAATATATAGATTCTGTGAATCGATTTAAAACACTCGATTTTTTTTATAAGATTGCAGCTATACAATTATTTTCATTATTTATTATAAGCTTGGACATGAAATATTGGAAATATAATTATTTTATTCTGTAATAAATACTCGATAAAAGATCTTTTCTTTTTTTGTGTTAGTGTTCTTTTTAATATAATAATATAAAAACTCAAAGGGAATCGAAAAATCGGTTTTTGAGAATTAGATCTTCCAGACTTCGATTTTTTCCTGAATCGATTCTTTAGACTTCAATTCGAATCGATTAAAACATCGACCTTTTTAAGAAGAATCGCCATTCCTACCTGGTAGCCAAATTTATCAATATATAGTTCAGTTTAACAAAAATTAGTCATGATTCACAAGTTCTTTATAATTTTAAACTTCATGTAATGAAATATATTTTCATTTGTTAATGACTTATTAGGAAATATTGGGATTGCGTATGGAAAATCTGTTTGGGAGTAGAGCTCACACCTTCTCACCCTCTCCCAAAAATACAATTTTACAAAAATATTAATTTGCATTTCTAAAAATCCATTTTACCAGTCTTTGTAGACTTGTAATCCTCTTCCATGTTTGAACGATAAATCCGATGCGGTGACGCCGACTAAATTGCAAGGTAAGTGAACTATTGCAATTAGTACAGACAATAACTCCATTCAAAGAAATTCTGTTTTCCATCGATAGAGTTACAAAAAACTCACTCACTCACTGAATTTTTAAGTGACTCTTAGGGCTCTGTGCGCTACTGCTACAATCAAGCAATAGTTTCGAAACAAAGCTTCAATAAATATAGATCCTATTGAACTTGAATTTGTTCATTCAAATCTTTTGAAGTATATTGAGTCCCGGTATGAAACTGATACCATATAGGGAAGGGGGTGGAAATAAACTGTGGTATGACGCTCATATTACGAACGGAGTTACGGTAGTCCTGATATTGAAATCCGAGGCTCAAATCCGTCGACCTAACAAGAGCAGTGACGTATTCAAAGATGGCAAACGTAAGAATTGAAGACGAGGTGAAATAATTTTTCTTTATTTATTAGAGAAGAAAAATCAATGTTGTAGAAAATAGATAGCAATAAATAAAGGATTTATTTTTTGTAAAATTTTGTGCCTTTAAATACTTTAACTGTTTAAATGCTGTTAAGAGAAGAGGAAAGTAGGGAGAAACTAGTGAGTAGAAGGAACTTGGAAGATTCGTTTCTAGGAGGAAAGAAAGGAAGAAGATGGATGGCTGAAATAGGGAGGAAGCGTAGAGAAAAAGGGGAAGACGAATATGCAATCAGTTTCATAGATAAATATTTTAAGTTTAGTTTAATTTAGTTAAGAGTAATTAGGAAATGAGATGTAATTAGAGGAATGTAATGCCTAACGACTACAAACATTAAAATAAATACAAAGATAGGTCCACAACAAAGAAATTGATCAAAACCATAACTGAATTTACATATAATTGCACTGTATATTACTAAAGTTGCCTATAAAAACCTCAAGTATCCAATTATTTTTATCAATTCGCAAAATTATAGAAGTTATTAGCTATTGAAATAGTCATTCTTTTTCCTTTAATAATTAAAGGGATCAAAATTTACAAAGAATGACTTCAGTTCCATTTGCCAAACAAGAGAAATGCAAAAGATATGCAGAATTAAACATCAAAGCTGTAGCAGCTTTCTAATGTTTCAATAAAATGTCGTGATATAAAACGAAAATAAATAACTTTACTTATACATTCTATTCAGTTCGTGACGTCATCAACTACTATGATAACAACCGAATATAACGAAGCAAAACAAAGTTCAAACTTTAAATAGATTAGATAGTATTCTTAGACCCTCAGCACACGACGCGACGGGTTGCAAACCCTATCCCCGAATCTGCCCGAACTGAATGTCATTACAACTGTGTTGTTAGTAAAAAAACGAAAATGTTTACGAGTGAGATAAAACACACGGCACGAACGTAACTAAACTGATTTTAAACTGGTTTTGAGCATATATTCAGCGACTAGATTTCTCGGTCACAGGGCACTGTTGGTTTCATGATGACATCATCAACAGAGATGTTTACGAAAAGTGTTTAAATACATACATACAATCAAATATAACACAAGAGAATCCCCTGTTTTGCTATTGTTAAAAATTCTATAGAGTCACGATACACGGCTCGACAAGGCTCGTGCTCGTTTTCGTTGAAAACTTAGCTTTACCTTTAGTTTGCAATCAGCCGACTCGTGTGCCTTTCTCGTGTTTTATCTCATATCTCACTAACAACAGATGTAATCACCTTCACTTCGGGTAGATTTAAATTAAGGTTAAGGTTTGCAACCAGTCGCGTCGTGTGCGGAAGGCCTTATTCGTCAATTTTTGGATATTTTATAAAATGAAAACGACTATATACGTTTATTAACTAATATTTTAACAGAATAAAAAAATCAACCCCTAGAAAATGAGTAAACAACCCAATTCGCCACTGGAGAAGAGTGAGTGATTCCCGAAACCCGTTGTCGGTATTTTGTTACACTTCCGACGACATCGACGACACTTCAGTCGCCACTCAAGCTACAATACTCTCCTATGAGGTAGCCAAAACCTTGATTGCTTTTATGCATTAGTTATACCTTATTCATACGGTGGTGGTAACCCTCTATTCACTCCAACCCCTCCACAACCTCACCATGAAAGGGTAAACAGGGTAATACCCATATAACATCATATAGGTTCATTTGGTCAAAACCCTTCAAGCACTGTAAACACTCTAAAATGAATATTATAATAAAAACAATATGGCAATAGCATGGGGCATGAGTGAATGAATATTCAAAAGGTAATAAAACGTTAAAAAATGTTTTGCGTTCTATTGGTTTGAATCTCGTCAGTCGACACAAATGAAGTGCGTACATGCGTAAGGAGGAGCACATACTATCGAGCTGATCGTTTGGTTGACGGTATATTAGGCGCCATTATATTAAAACAAAAAAGTTATTGTAGTAACCCAGTAAACATTTGGTGAAGTGTCCCATTTTGTGACGATTCTATCACTATTTCACTTCAATGGGCTTGTGTCCTATGTCTTAATTTTTATAAAAGTGTACTATATATTGATAAAGTAGGTTACTAGAACCTCAAATGTTCAATTATTTTTTAATAACTCCTTATATGTTAGGAGATATTAACAATTAAAAAAGTAATTTTGTCTCTTTAATTATTAAAGGGATTCAACGTTGTACACATTCCAAGTGCATGTGACATCACAATCCTTGTGTAAGGTTACCAACCTTACAGCTCATAAATCTCTGCTATATGTATTTATATATCAAAATATCAAATATTATTTACAGCTATTTCAAGGAACAATCAAATTCCAATATTATGTCTGCCTTAGCAGGGTTAAGTGAAATAAAAACTTATTATTCTTTGACTTGACTTGATTATTTGACTACCAACAGCTACAAAACATTACCACAACACTGACCTACTCAACAAATAACTGACGTTAAAATGCATTTCACGTCATACAAACATAGCCGACCATTTCTAGCGCTAAAACTACAATTAAAACTTTTAATTGCTATATCTCCGTCAACATTTAGATATTTAATAAAATAGACTCGCCAATACACATTTATTAACATCAATTTCAATCAACAATTGAAAAATCGACCACTAAAAAATGAGGACACAAGCCCATTATAGTTCGCATCGACTTTATCTTCATTTGTATTCCGACAGGTGGAGTGGTTCCGTCATCTGTAGCCGATAAAACAGACATTTCATATAAACGATTGTGAGAAACTGAACTATAAATGAACTCTTTCATGACAAAAAAATCATACACATCTCCAATATAATGACAAAGTGACTGCAAAATGTTTACTGGGAACAGACCTTTTTGAAGTGAATAATTATGAATTATTTATTATAGTACGACCTTAATAATCCGAAATAAATAGGACCGGGAGTAGTTCGGATTACCAAAAGCATTACATAATAAGTATTTAGGTTTTGTACTTTTTAACCTATACAGTCATTTTTACTCTTTGGTTTTTACTTGTTCAGTGTTATGGTAAAGTATCATTCCCACTCACTATTTTAATTTTGTATTTAATTTAAATGGTATAGCATATGGCAATATGCATAGTCATTGCCTGTATCAATTTTAGGCCTCACAAGATCCAACGAAAACTTATATTATATTATAACCTCCAAAATGTCAACAATCTGTTAACATGTAGTAGGATTTATTTTTAAAAGAAGTTCAATGTCAAGTTGTCAAAAATAGAGAAGTAAACACAATTTCTTTTATTAATAATTATTGAAAACAGTAATTTTAATTATTCCACATTCAATTTTGTCCAACTATAGAACTGTCAAAATTTATATTACCAACGGCGCATGCGCACTAACTAAATTAACTTAAATCAAATTAAAACACGAATACCTATTCTGAAAACCTGAAATCTAGATTAAAATATTAAATAAAGCCGCAAATAAATATCAAAACAATGAGTTTGAATGAGGCTTAACTTTCTGCACAATTAAGTATCATTCCCACTCACTATTTTATTTTAATTTTGTATTTAATTTAAATTGTTGAGCATATGGCAATACGCGTAGTCATTCACAGTACCATTTTTAATTTAATTTATTTTTTAAGTTTTCTTAGTTTTTTTTAGTCCAATGTTTTAAATTAAAAATTTTAAATTAAGAAAAACTATATTATACTAGCTGTCCCGGCCACGCGTTGCTGTGACTAACGTTTTTGTCATATTACATTACATAGCGCCATCTATTGAATATTTACTCATTCTAGTCAACAGAATATTTACTCAATCTATTTATCAACAGATGTCGCCATCTTTTAAAATCAAATAATTAATAATAAATCATAATAATTAATCATAAATTAAGATGTAAGCTATCCTATCTTTCAAGTTGGATCAAACTGCACCCGGTGTACAAATTTGATTAAAATCGGTTAAGTAGTTTAGGAGTCCATCGCGATGGAACAACGTGACACGTAATTTATATATATTAAGATTATAACCTCCAAAATGTGACAATCTGTCAAAATGCAGTAGGATTTACTTTTAAAAGAAGTTTAATGTTAGTTTTTGAAAAATATAGAAGAGAAAACAATTTCTATTACTAATTGTTATTAAAAATAGCAATTTTAATTATTTCACATACAATTTTGTCGAACTGTCAAAATTTATTTTGCGAATAGTGCATACGCACTAACTAAATTAACAAAACTTAAATTAAAACACAAATGTGAAAAGGAATGCTTAAACGAAAACCTGAAATTTAGATTACAATATTAAATAAAAACAGTAAATTAAATATCAAAGCAGTGAGTGGGAATGAGGCTTTAAAACGCACTACGTGATAAAATTCTCAGCATGAAACGTGTTCAAGAAGCCACTCAAAAATATTTTTTTTACATAATTTCTAAAAAGTAAGGTACAATGATTAATAAAAGCCCTTAGCAGATACGTGATGGAACACCGCCCTTAGATAATGCATTAATAAAATAAAGGGCCACTGGAATGACAACGGGGTTTACTTTTTATTTATTCATCCTAGTGCATATTTACTAATCATTTTCATTTCCCGGTTATCTAGAGCACGACCGTCATGAGGGGGTAAAGGGGCACAGGACGAGTGGGGGCGACTCGACGGTGCACGTCTGGACAAAGTCTAAATTCCCGCAGCTCTCATTATGCAGTCTGCTTGGTTGCAGTAACTCATTTGCATGCTATCACAAATTCCAATTTTAAATAAAGTAAAATACACCTATTCGCGAATATTCTTGTTCAGATTAAGTAATATTAAACAGTGTAGTGTGGGATTATTTTTATTTCAAATTAATTTTGTTGTACTTAGCGGATTTATTTTTTAATGGAGTGGATTTTACTAGTTTTTTAATTTACTTTATAACATACATATGATCATAAGAAGATGAACATGTCAATTATTGTGAGCCAAGTTTTAATTTATATAAAACTGTACTATACAAAAATCGATAACGTTGGCTATTAGGATATCAAATGTCTAATTATTTTTTAAGTATTTACAATATTATAGGAGAAATTAACATTAAAATAGTGTCCTGTTAATCATTATAGAAATATTCGATTAAAAAAAAACATTTCCTGATATACTCGCCATTTCTAATCAATTGTCATCTCTGTTATATAACAAAGAGTAAAAGAGATGCCACTCTTACACAATGAATATATCAAATATTGTCAAACTTTTGATATTATGTAATGCTTACTCATTTTTCAATTGTTGATTGAACTTCAACAACACCAACAACATTGAAAACAACATTGAAATGTTAATAAATATATATTGACGTTTCTATTTTATAATTCAAATTACGAGAGTTCGGCGGTGACTTATACTTAAAACAAGTTGTGTGGTATAAACTGCCGATATAAGTAAAACGCACTGACTCACTTATTTTTCTATAATGTATATAGACACGAATAAGATTAACTTCATTATCGTACGAGTATTATAGATTTATACCGCTCTTATAATCACTTTTAAGTATAAGTCACCGCCAAACTATCGTGATTTGGACTATATTAAATATCTAAATGTTGACGAAGATATAGCAAATAAAAATTTGAATTGTAGTATTAGAGCTACAGATGTCGGCCATATTTATGACGTATCCACGTAGTGGGATAGGTCAGTTATTTGTTGATTCGGTCAGTGCTATGGTAATGTTTTGTAGCTGTTGGTAGTCCTGTGTATCTAATGCACATGCGTTAGTTAGCAAAGAATTATAAGTTTTTATTTTATTTAATCCTGTTACGGCAGACATAATCTTGAAACTTTATTGTTCCTTGAAATAGCTATAACATATAGCAGAGATTTATGAGCTGTAAGATTGGTAACCTGTAAACTTGTCCGAGTTCTGTCATAAATATGCTATCTCTTTTAGCAACATAGTCTTGGAATGTTCTACAACGTTGAATCCCTTTAATAATTACGGAGACAAAATGACTTTTTTAATTGTTAAAATCTCCTAACATATAAGGAGTTATTAAAAAAATAATTGGAAATTTGAGGTTTTGGTAGTGAGCTTTATCAATAGTTAGTTTGCAAAGATATTCAGAGCAACGAATGCTTAATACACTGTTATCATTATACTAAGTAAATGGTAAGAAGATAATAATCATAAACATTTTGAAAATCTAAATTTAATGTACACTCACCTGACTTCTTGCCGTTGGTTTTGCTCTTCGATTTCCGCGGGTAGAGATGAATCTTGCTCTGACCACAGCCCATGTCCAATAAACTTAATTACACCAACTATTTTATCACTAATTAATATTGTTTTTAATTGGTACAAAACCTGTTAAGTCATTTTAATGTGAAACTTTGACTCGCCATTTCACTAGACACAGTAACTGTTCACTGATAGTTTATTTCGTGTGTTAATATTTATATATTGCTAATTAATAACAATTTCGTCCTAATATCTCTTCCATTATTTTCGGAATAATATGCTAGGAAAAATATTTGAAACGATCTTAACGCTTAAGGTGGTTCTAGCGATAAACCACTTATTACTGATTCACACTACATTATACGGCACGTTTTTTTACAGTATTCGATTTTAAACGTATAATCAGTGGGATCACACGGTAAATTTTTATTGCAAAAGAAATGTATTAAAATAAAATTTGCTATATGTTTAAAGTAAGTAAAGAAATAATAAAACGCTGTTTGATATAGGTATTACTTAAGTTTTATTAATTTCATTAATTTTGAATAGGACGAATTAATAAAGTTCGAACTTTGAAGCGAAGGTATTGTTGTTAGATTTGTACTACTAAAATGTATTAATAAATGTATTAATATGAAAGATTCGTCGAATATTTTCTAATAATAAACTTTAAACGCGTGCAAACAATACTTCAGTAGTAAACACTTGTTCGGTTACTATTCGATAAAAGTCACGCCGTATGAAATACGCTGTCTGTTCAAAAAATAAGGAGAATTTTCATTTTTCTCAAAAAATATTTATTTATTCATCAATTTCTATTTTGTCCCCTTCAAAGTAGTACCCCTCAGATATAATACACTTGTGCCAGCGTTTTTTCCAATCCTCGAAGCAGTTCTGATATGCACTTTTTGGTATGCTCTTGAGCTCTCTCAGCGATTCGGTTTGTATCTCCTCAATCGTCTCAAAACGCCGTCCTTTTATGGGTCTCTTCATGGGAATACGGTGGCTGAGGCATGATTACGGTGTTGTTTTTGGCCGTTGACGTCATCCAACAATTCCTGAGCGATGCTCATGCGACGATTTTTTTGGTCAAAATCGCTGCCACACGCTTCATGCCCAAAATTTCCGAAAAAATTGCATGGCATGAGCCAACCGATATGCCGACATCCTCAGCAACTTCTCTAATAGTGATTCGACGATTCTCCATAACAATTTTCTTCACTTCCTCAACATTTTCATCGGTTGTTGATGTGCTGGGGCGTCCAGGCCGAGCGTCGTCATTCACATCTTCTCGACCTTCTGTGAAAAGCTTGTACCACTTGTAAACATTTTTTTGGCTTAAAGTAGACTCACCGTATGCCACTTTCAACATTTCAAGTGTTTTGGAGCACTTGATTCCATTTTTCACACAAAATTTAATGCAAACTCTTTGATTCATGTTTTTCGACAGTAGAAAATCGCCGAACACGCAAAACACTTCTAACTTTTATGCCTCTCACAAACAAACTAAATGTGCTATATAGCTAAAACTGTGAACATATGTTCGAGACGAGTGTACCAACATAACAAAATAAAAAAATCGATAATCAAATGTACGTAGCCCGCGAAATTTTTGCCTCACCTTATTTTTTGAACAGACCTCGTATACCGTATAATACTATGAGCCACTGCAAGCCGAATTCGTTAAAGTTCATTCGATTTACTTGATAAGTCCGGTGAGTATTCGATAAACGTGGTTAGCTGAGTACGTTTTTTTTCAGTACAAACGTCATGTGAATGGTTCTATATAAAATGTAATGCAAAAAAACGTGCAGTACAATGCAGTGTGAACCCAGCCTAAGAATAACATTGATTAATAAATCCCAAAGTTTCAGAATTTCTGACCGTTTAGAATCTGATATAATTAATAACAAAGTTAACAGCTTTCAGGCTCTCTTCCCATTTGAAGCATATAATACTTCCTGTTCGCCGCATAGAAAATAGTTAGTTCTATTATACACCAAAAAATTCTCGATAGAATTTTGGAAAATTTAGAAAAGTAAAGGAAAATGTTTTTAAAACAAATTTTAAGAAAATAGAACTTCTTTCTTTTGTATTCCAGATATAATAGTCATAATTTAAAAAATCATTTTATATTTAATTCTAACGCGTTCTTTTCGTGGCTAATGGTGATCCGGCAACACTGCGCGCAAAATTACGCGGGAATTTTAAATCATTGATGGTACTAATAAATGTCTATCATTCCATAACCGTAATCAAAAATATTTGATAGTATGTGTAGGTATTCATGTGCAGAAGTTTTGAATTTATAACAATTGTAAAGGTCTGACTATAGTATACCACTCTGGAACCACCTTAAACATATATCTTACATTTAGGGTTACTGTCCACGACAGGTTCATTTGTAGGTTGCAAATGCAGCCAGACGTATTCTGCATCTCAGTTCTGTCCACATAACGTCGTACAAGCTACAAATAGGATCATTTCTCTGAAGTTTAGCATTGAGAAAGCACGTTTTTTCATTGGGAAATGTCAAGTGATGAAGAAGATGTGACTATAGCATATGTTTTTATTAGAAGGCGACGAATGAGACGTAGAATGTATTGGCTTCATTTTAAAATTGACTAACGAGCCCGTCATTTGTAAAAGAATATTACGTCTATGCGTCGTGCAGTACGCTAGAGCTATGACATGTTGCAGCCCAGGCTGCATGACGGTTGCTTGCCACTAAGCAAAGGTGACGTTGCAGCTCCGTGGACAGAGCCTCCTTTGTTTAAATACAAGCTACAAGAAAGCGTACAACAAGCCGTAAATGACGAAACCGTGCGTATGAAGGTGACGTTTACCTTTACACGGCATTTACATTTATTGGATGCTTATATACAGGGTGTCCCAAAATTAAACGATAAGCGGGCCAGAGAGTGGTCCTGCTTATGACTACACGAGAAAAAAAGAAAAAAAAAAAAAATTTATTGCTAATTTTCCTGGAGTATTATACCATTTTGGAATCCTGAAGAGTTGAGCCAATTTTTTAAAAAACTTGCCATAGTAGTGTTCATACTTTTATTTTACAGCACGATGAGTTAAAGTGGACTGAAAGTAAAAATCTTTAAAAATTTTAGGGAAAATTTCTATTGATTTTTGTGTAAAAACTACTTGCATTCTGGGATTTTGAATGGTTGTGGTGGATAACAGTGCTATTTAGGTTGCCGTTACAAAAAAAAATCAGAAATATTTGAAAAATTGTGGGCATGGTAGTTAAAAACATCTTAAGGTGTTTCAATTTTCGAAAGATTTTTATTTTTTTTTGTAATTTCTAAACAAAATGAGATAAATTTTTTCTTCTTTTTTTCTCTTGTAGTCATGAGCAGGATCTTATCGCTTATCGTTGAATATTGGGACATCCTGTACTACAAGCGGTCATCCATGAATTTAGCCCACGCAAAGGACAACAAAGGATTCCACAAACTGTGACCAGATGTAACAAAAGAAGGAGAGGAGTCAGAATTTTCGTGAGGTCAAATCTAATCTAAAACTAATTCCAAATCACAAATACAAAAGGTTGCCTATTTCTGTGGAGAGCATAAGTTTATTTTAAAATTAAAAGCAACATGTTTCCATAGCCACGGTCTAAAAATAAATGAATCTAATTTGTTAAAAAAAGAAATATGTTTACAATAAAGTCCGTTATTTTATTGCTGTCGCAAACATAATATTTTTTGTGTTTTAAAATATTTATAATATAATAATTGTATAAAATGATTTAAAATTGTAAAAGAACAAATATTAGTAATAAAGGAAAACAAGAAGAACATTGATATTCAGACCTGAAGCCAACATTTTAATTTGACACAGACAAGTTGTTTTCACGTTTTGAGATTTTATCAATAGCAGCGATGAAAGAGACATTAAAGCGTGTGTTATAAAGGAGTTAATACTCGTAGCAACGGACAGTGGTGGAACTGGATAACCGATCCATTTGAAATGGGTAAATCTACAAGACTTACATTCTATAAAACTATCGTATAATTTCGCCCATTAACTTTCGACGCTTTGACACATGACTATTTTTGTCATAACCTAAAATTTCAATGTAGATCTATTCATTTGACATATACATTTCTTACATTAAGCAAAATTATTTAATAAAAAGTAGAATACAATGTACCAACAATAGCACGGACTGTTCTTGCTTGAATCGACTTGTGTAATGGTTTTGATAATGACCTGTTATGAGATTGATATTTGTTTTAGTAAAGTGTTCAAAATATTTAGATAATTCGCCGGGAAAAAAAAACATTCCTGAGTTATAATTAACTCCCTTCAAAATCGAACTACTAGCCTAATCAGGGGCAGTGAGCAGGGGAAGAGGACGAGATAGTGGTACACTTAAGAATACTCCACCGTCGACAGTGCCGCTGCAAAGTGTTTATATAATTTTACATAACTTATTTTATTTGCTCGCGTTAAAGTTATAAGATTAAAATTATCATATTTAATGTCAGTGTAAACTTTACTGTATAAACGGAAACTTCTCAAAAAGGGGGGTAACAAGGGGTAAAATCTGTTAAATGTTTTTGATTTCAAAGAGAATGCAAATATCTTATTAATACTTAAACTCTGGACAAATGTTGACATATAACAGTTGTAGTTAGACATTCGAGCGGCGCTCCGATCAAGAGTTGCCGAAGAGTTGGTATGCCTTATTAGGTGTGCCCGGTAGGGTCCTAATCCTGTACTCATAAGGCTTGCACAAATAATGTTTTTTTTATATAAGGAAAGATATAAAACACATAAGAAGGACAGCAAGGTTTAGATTGGGAAATGAGGAAAAAGGAAACAGATACTGGGAAAGAAGTGAGGAAAGAAAGTGTAAAGTGTGCAGACGGAGGACGAAACACTGGAGCACATTAAGTTTGAGTGTAAGGAAAAAGTAGTGAGCGAAATGAATATTGGCCAGCTATTAAAGGGAGGCAGTGAAGGAAAGAGGTGGATGGCGGAAATAGAAAAAAGGAAAAAAAAAACAGGACAATAAATAAGCTCGTGGCTGGGTTGCATAAGGAACATGAAGAGAGAGGAAATACTAAAAGAGGCAGTGAAGGGAAGCAGGAAGAAAGAAGTAGCGAGGAAACAGTTAAACTTCAGTCCAGAAAAATAGAGGATTTGCGGAGAGGAGATAAGGACAAGAGGTGGATGACGGAGATAGAGACAATAATAACATAGTAAAGGAAGAAAGTCAAGAAGAAATAGTGCAGTAAGAGAGTCAAGAGGAAATAGTAAAGATAGAGTGTTTATGACTGTAACAGACATAAGTGGAGAAGTGGAAACGAAGAGAGAAGGCAGGAAGGATAGTGAAAAGATAATGGAGGGTTTGTCGAGAGGAGACAAAGAAGGCAAGAGGTGATAGATGAAGATACAGGCAATAAGGAAGAAGAAGGAGGAAACGGTGTGCATAAAGGAGGAGTAGGGGACATGAAGAGAGAGGATGAAGAAAAGAAGAAACAGAAAGTACTATTCGAAGTAGTAATAGTCTAGAATAGTTTAAGTTTAGTTTTTACTTTGAATTTATATGAAATGCATTAAGAAATATAATAATGTAGATTGTAAAGCCGAAAGGCACACAATTAATATAATAAATAATAAATATAAGGACTCGGTCCGGTAATCCTGACATTATTCTGACTAGTGCGTGCGTATTCGACAATGTCACTGCAAATATAAAACCAAGCGTAAATATATTAGCCATCGCCTACAGTATTCCGGATTTATTTCGCGCAAACTATGAAGTCTCATTCCCACTCACTGTTTTGATATTTAATTTACGATTTTATTTACTATTTTAATCCAGATTTCAGGTTTTCAGAATTCCTTGCATTCAGGCATTCCTTGTCACATTCGTGTTTTAATTTGAGTTTAGTTAATTTAAGTGTTGCGTATGCGTCGGTAGTAATATAAATTTTGATAGTTCGATAGTTGGACAAAAATGAATGTGGAAAATTAAAATTGGTGTTTTTAATAATTATTAGTAATAGAAATTGTTTTTATAGTTCAAATTACGAGAGTTTGGCGGCGACTCATACTTAAAACAAGTTGTGGGGTATAAGCTGCCGATATAACTAAAAAGCACTAACTCATTTATTTTTCTATAATGTATATAGAAACGAATAAGATAAAATTCATTATCGTATTATTGATTTATACCGCTCTTACAACCTCTTTTAAGCATAAGTCACCACCGAACTATCGTGATTTGGACTATAGATAGTTCTTTATTTTTGACAAACAGATATTGAACTTTTTTTCAAAATAAATCCTACTGCCTTTTGACAATTCACATTTATTGCACATACTTATTCCTAATACTAAATTTGTGTTAAGTGAATATAGTAAATATATATAAAAAATGTTTGATGGTGGCTATGACGAAAAGTCAAGGCCAAATAAATAAATTTAAAAAAATATATTCCCATATTGCTATACAAATTAAATTAAATACAAAATTAAAAAAGAAATTATAACAGTGAGTGGGAATGATACTTGAGGCTTGTCCAGCTGTGTTACATTCATTATCAGTGCCTTATCAATACGTAAGTCTTGTCTGACGAGAGCCTCATCAACAAGCAATTGTGACTGAATACAATTGATTTCTGCAAAGCATTTGTAATTAGATAAATTCTCTTTTCCCGTCTTGCTCCAGATCTACAAAAAGGGACCATTTACAGTTATTCTTCTTAAAGTCTGTTCAAGTAGAATCGTTATACATACAAAACCATATGTACGAATATAGGAATAAGTATCTTTACTTTTCGATCAGTTAAGGAACAGTATTGCGCACGATAAATTATATTTCCGTGTTCTTAACCTGTTAATTAGCAAGTGAAAATAGCATGCTTTGTTTTTAATTACGCTGAACTAAACGGCAATGAATAAGAAAATAAACAAACCGAATATACATAACGAGATTTACATGAACAAATCTTCCAGTCTGTGCGAATAGGAACGTGTGCGAAAAAAAGAGACAGATAGAGTAGTGTTACCTGTTACCACAGCAAGACATACCGCATGAATCGCACAACATACTACCAAGTAAATATTGGTTTGTGGGTCAATCACCAAGGTAGTTAAAAGCGAGTAATAAAATACATTTTTTATTGTACGTTGTTTATTTACTTTTTTCATATATTTGTCCGTTTAATCTAATATTTGAAATGATATCACGCACATTACGACGGTCGACGACGCTGTGCGCCCAGCTATGCCTATGCGTTTTAGGACGTCGCGTCGGTATTTACATATGGGATACTACTCACCAAGTTAGACAGTTTAAAATCGTAACTGGTTCAAAATCCAAACCACAATACACAATCAAAATAATGTTTGTTTACTTTAGTTTACAAATTAAACAGCAATTTTGATTTCAACATCAAATAAATTCTTATTTATAGGTTAATTTACGATATAAATGTATTTTTGTTATTATTAGGTTATCCTTTTGTTTTATATACGACTGTGTTATAAAGGCGAGATTCTATAAATATGAAATTGCGTTATTTTACATAAATATGGGATTTAATTAATTTTCATTCATTTGACAAATGAAAACAATCAATTGGTGCAGTGGTTCTCAAAAATACGTGTTATTTTTAAAATGATGATTACCGGAAATTATGTTTAAAGGAAAATGCTTTTATATAGATCATATTAAGGCCGATAAACACAATTAATGTGTTACCCGCAGCATAAAAACTGTTAATAGAAATATTTAAAATATATGTAGATGCATATGTGTAAATTACACAAAAGATTTCTATTTACCGCTGACTGCACTGTACAAGGATAATGAAAAATTTTGTTTAGTAGATCCCAATCGATTCTCAATCACTGATTTAAAGAAAATAATTTATAATTTAGATTGGGAAACGAAAAGAAAGGCAGCAGATACTGGGAAAATAGAGAGAGATAGAAAAGCTGGAGCACATTAAGTATTCATGTGAGAAAAGAGTAAAAAGAGGAAAGAAGATTGTGGTTATTAAAGGGAGGCAGATAGAGAGAAGGAGCGAGGAAAGAGAAGTAAGGGCATAGTAGAAACAGGAGAGAGAGTAGTAGGAAGAGAAAAGGAAGCAGGGGGTTTCATTTATCTGTTTTGTTTGTATTTTTATTGTTTCTTTTGGAAGGAATGATAGTATATAATGAAGCACAATTATATGTAATTTAATGATTTAAGGCGGAAGAATGTAGCCTGTTTGCCTAATGGCAAAAACATTTCAATAAAATAAGTATTGAACGATATTTTAGATGCGTGTGATTTCTTTAGTTTTGAAACAGTTCAATTTGATTTCACTCGTTCAATAAAAATGTCAGTGATATGAACCACAAATGGCAAAATCACTTCACCCTTCAGAATCGAAGTGATATCACTTTATACTTTATTACCTAATACATAGGATGCACCAATAATAGCTTAAGAATTGTTTGTTTATTTAGACGGTAAAGCTTAAGATATTTATCATGTGTGCCAAATATCCAAGCATAAAAAACTGGTTCATAAATTCATTATTAATAGTGGTTGCATATTAAAAATTTTAAAATTTAAAGAATCCCTTTCACTACACAAACTTTGCTCCACAAAAAGCAGAAGGAGGTTCCATTACTTACAAGCAACCACAACACTATCCCTCACACCCCTCAATAGTATTGACACGTGCAAAAAGTCGTTACGAGTCTCAACAACGCGTAGTAAAATATCCGGTCTTATCCCCATCCGTCTTCCCCTCTCAGTAAATGCACTACAATTGTAATGATGAGTCAAAGCATTAATTTATTATAAAACGCAATTCAAATACAGACGCAGATAAGAACAACTGTCAACGGGTTTCACAGACGTGTGTGAGTGTGAGTACGACGTAAAAACATCTTTTACTACTACGCATTATACAAATAAATGTCCACCACAGTTTTGGAATCGGAGAACATATACAAATTTCAAATTTTTTTAGCACTTGAGAGGCCCGAGGCGCAATTCAATTTTAAGCTCGCCCCCCATACCGCAATAACTATTTTTACTACACCTACACTATAGAATATGAATTCTACGCGCACGTTTAAATTTTGAATTTAATTGATTTTGATTTTGGCGCCTATATGTCTATAGAAAAATCTGACGTAAGACGAAGGGCTACTGTCCATGACAGCTTCATTTGTAGGTTACATGCAAGCTGTAAATGAAGCCAGACGTATTCTGCATCTCAGTTCTATCCACGTAACGTCATACAAGCTTCTTGCAAGCTACAAATAGGGTCATTTCTCTGAAGTTTAGCATTGAGAAAGCACATTCATTGGGAAAATGTCAAGTGATGAAGAAGCATTATAGCATACGCTTCTATTAGAAGACGACATATCAGGCGTAGAATGTGTTGGCTTCATCCATACATCGAAAACAACATTAGCCGCAGATTGTTTATTGCTGCAAGAGAGATATCAGAGGATGATTCAGTATTTCAAACAGTATACCAAATGACTATTGTTCAATATTATGAACAAAATTGGTTGTCGAACCCGTAATTTTTAAAAGATTACTACGTCTATGCGTCGTGCAGTACGCTAGAGCTATGACATGTTGCAGCTCAGGTTGCATGACGGTTGCTTGCCACTAAGCAAATACGACGTTGCAGCTCCGTGAACAGAATCTTCCTTGTTGAAATGAAAGCTACAAGAAAGCGTACAACAAGCGGTAAATGATGAAACCTTAAGTAATGAAATGAAAGTAGACCTTAAATAATAAAACTGCATATGCCTTCCATGCCCTTACACCTCTCTAACAACACTATCAGCACCTATACACACAATTAGCAAGTTCCAGCAAATCTTCAAATTCAAGTTTCAACTTGCAAACGAATCAAATATTTGCTTAAATTCAAATATATACACATGCTATCAATTATAAAATAATTAGAGTATGATTATGCTCATATTATGTTACATACGCAACAGCTACTAAAGGGACCAACCGTTTGAGTACGCCTTTTGTTTCATTATATTAAAAGGTCAAACCTGGATTTAAATTTTGAATTTTCGAAATGGGAGCATGGGATTCATCTTAAAAGTAAGTGCGTAATCAGTTTTTTCTTGTTTATCTTCGAAACAATAAGTCCTACAAAAATTTTGTAAAGAGTTTTTTTGTAGATAATAATAATGTTTACAACTTTTATTAATAACTTTTTGTTGTCACTTTTAGAATAAAAAAGTTATAAGCAAAAATAAATCCTAAATTATCTATATCACATCAATCACGTCACACAAAAATCGTGGTTTTCTGACATCCCTCCTTTGTCACACATTGTGAACCCGTCCCTCCACTGTCCTTATTTCCATGTCAAGAGCTCTCTTCTTCTTTGTATTTAACATAATTAATAGACAACCCCACAGATTAGTCATTAAATAACTATCAAATTTTTCGAATCCGTCTTTCGAACATAATTTTTTTCAGAAGGAAGTTTTATTACTCTAAAAAACTATCGGTTGTTTTTAACGGTTAATACAACCCTCCTGGTATGCAGAAAATTATCCCCCACTTTCCCCTATCAACGAACGCCAATGTTCTGGTATATAAATAATAAATTTATATTGTTTTCATGTTCTGCGGTTTTCTTTCATTATTTTTATATTTGCACGGTTGAAGAGATCTGTACGAGTAAAATAAATAATAAATATTGTTTTAACCTCAAAATAATATTAAATACAAGTACTATATAACAACCGAAAGTCATAATATTGTTTTTAACTAATTCAATGTTTTATTTCTATTAGTCAACTGGTTGTAAAAGTGAGAGGATGGAGTAAGAGGTTACTCAGATAAAACATAATCATTTACATAATTCATGTATTATTTAGTATTCAAAATGAAAATTTAATTAAATCATTTCCCTTATGAGATTTATTTTTATGTTGTCCATTAATTTTATATTTCATAAAACAGGGGTCGTTACACTTTTGGGGCAAGTAGCATGATTAAGCCATGTACAATATCTTGAAAAGTGAGGCACTCCGCACACGAGTCGACTGATTGCAAATAAGTCGAGCCGTGTTTCGTGACTCTATAGAATTTTTAACAATAGCATAATAGGGGATTTTATTGTGTCGTATGTGTTTATGTATGTATGTATTTAAATACTTTTGAATAGTATTTGAGCACATCTCTGTTCATGACGTCACCATCAAAAGCATGCAACCAAGGATGCCCTGCGACCGAGAAACAGAGTCACTGAAACGTGCTCAAAACCAGTTTAGTTTCGTTCCTGCCGTATATTTTCTCTCACTCGTATACACGTTCGTTCTCTCACTAACAACACAGTTCCATTCTCATTCAATTCGAGGCTAAGGTTTGCAATCAGTCGCCTCATGTGCGGACGCCCTAAGGCCGACCGTGTAGGCGCGTACTTTGTCGCGGGACTATGTTTATTCATTTCTGACTTTGTGAATCCGAAAAGGAATTACATAGTGCGTATACGCTTCCAATGTGAGAGCAACGTTATTCAAGCTGATATGTTATCAGTGTCTGCGTATACTTATGGTGTTTTCAATTCGTAAAAATATGCACACAAAAAATACACAAAGGACGTTATTTTTATCAATAAAACACGATAACATTTACAAGACAACAGTCATTTGCAATAAAACTCTAAAAATAACTTTACACAACAACTTTAAATTTAAAAACAAAAGCGAGTGCAACAATTTTGAATAAGGAGGTACAGGACGTACCGTCAATGCAAAAAGTTTATCTCTCGGTAATACGAAATGCAAAATACGAAGTATATGAGGGACGAGCCAATATTGGGACTGTACCTTTGAAAATGAATTTTTCAATTCCCTATTAAACTGCTTTTTGCTTGTTAAAATGATTTTTTATGCATATAATAGTTTAATAAATTAAAAATTACCTATAATTAATATCAAATTTATATTAATTCAATTTAAATAAAAATTAAATATTTTGAAAAAGGAATAATAAATTTTGCAACGCTGCAAATTTAAGTGTGTTGACGCATGCGTGATTTGGTTCTTTCACCAATAAATTGTTATATTTTATATAACATCTATTCCGATTTTGAATTACCCGCTCAAATTGGATTTGCAACGTTGCCGGCTTATAACCTACACTTACTGTTTCTTACTGGTTTTATTTAAATATTTTCGTAAATATAGGTATCCTTTTGATAATTCTTTTTGCAATAGTTACAGAAAAGATTATTTTATATACACCTAGTTTTTGAAAGCCGTGTCACCATTTTTTTATAGTTAAAAGTTATATTATGTGGTGAAATTGAGCTAAAAATTAAGATTTGTATGGAAAATGACTATTTTTAATCATGTATAAAAAGAAAACTATGAACCCTAGGTCTCTAAAATTTTTGAAGCCGGCACCAAACGATGCGGTGAACGTTTGATTCAAATGCTTGCCTCCAATGTGTGAGTCAAATATTGGAAGATTGACATGACAAGTTTCCTACTACACGGTGGAACGAATGTTTGATCACACTTACAATGTTTAACAAAAACTTTCAAGTAAATAAAGAAACATTCAAGTATAAAAAGTTGGATCAAGTGTGTGATGGGGGTAGAAAAATTCCTTTTGACACGGGTCAAAAGACCGACAACAGCCCGAACTTCTTCCAACATGAACGTTGGACACATTTATTTTTAGTATCGGCCACACGATGTGTCCAACGTTACATCGTTTGGTACCGGCTTTAAGTAGTATCACATCGTATTGAAAACTCACAATGCCAATGTAATCATTGTTAAATAAAAGAACAAGCCACTTAAATGAAGCTGCTATTACATATTACAATTGTATACAGTTTAAGATTATGTTATGATATTCTCATATGTATTGCACCTATTCGATTTTACCCGATTGTCGGAAACACGTTACCAGAATATGAATATGTATTGCAATGCGGTGGAAACCACAGGGCACAAACCCACTGCAATTGGTAACTAATTGTATTGCATTTTACGTAAACGAATCGCATGGATCGCATCGATCCCATGTCAAATCGGTATAGGATAACTATGTATTTTATTAAGCAGTTGTACAGATTTATGGGATATGTGTATATATATATACAGGGTGTCCCAATGTTCAACGATAAGCGAGCACCAGAGAGTGGTCCTGCTCATGACTACACAAGAAAAAAAGAAAACAAAAAATTTATCTCATTTTGTTTAGGAATTAGAAAAAAAAAAATTTTTTTTTGAAACTTGAAACACCTTAAGATGTTTTTAACTACCATGACCACAATTTTTCAAATATTTTTGATTTTATAAAATGAATGAAAAATTGTTTGTACCATTTGTTTTAATTCATTCAACAATAAAAAACCTCTTTTGGGTATTGTAAAAGTGATAACTATCAACAACAACAATTTATGAAATATGGTTCTTGTTCAGAAATAGTATGCATAATTTTTTTTTATTGCTAGTTTTCCTGGAGTTTTATACCATTTTGGAATCCTGAAGAGTTGCGCCAATTTTTAAATAAACTTGCCATAGTAGTGTTCATACTTTTTTTTTATACCAAGATGAGTTAAAGTGGATAGAAAGTAAAAATCTTTAAAAAATTTAGGGAAAAAACAATTTCGATTGATTTTTGTGTAAAAACTACTAGCATTTTGGGATTTTTAATGGTTGTGGTGGATAGTAGTGCTATTTAGATTTCTGATACAAAAAAAAAATCAGAAATATTTAAAAAATTGTGGTCATGGTAGTTAAAAACATCTTAAGGTGTTTCAATTTTCGAAAAAAAAAATATTTTTTTTTAATTCCTAAACAAAATGAGATAAATTTTTGTTTTCTTTTTTCCTTGTTAGTCATGAGCAGGACCACCCTCTGGTGCCCGCTTATCGTTGAATATTGGGACACCCTGTATGTTAAAAAAAGAAAGCACTGTGCAAAGGGTAGGACATATTAAGGTAATCATCCACAAGTCCGTCTGGTTCATGTCAAACAGTTTGAATTTATCATATTTTGATGAAATACAATGTCATAACGCACCGTAAATAACTGAAAAATAACGATTCAAATATTTTCTTAATAACTTAACGGTACTTTTTACAGTTCTGGAGTTTTGCGTTACGGAATATAACGCTTTTTTATAACGGTATATAACGTCCGTCTGGACTGGTTATGCCCTGCCTATAATCTAGGAAGAGATTCCTGCACTACCATTGAAACATTTACCTAAGGGATAAATAATAATAATAATAAAGGTGTACGCATTATCGCTACAGATTTACTAAAACAACAACTAAGATCGTCTCCCGATCGGTATTTAGATCAAATGGCCTTTCTAAGCAATCTTGTTGAAAATATCGACGGTTACACATTTATAAGAGTCATACAGATACCACATAACCTCGCAGTACTCGATGTATACGTCTTTTCTTCCACTACCGTTATACAATACATTGTATGCGTTAGATGCGAAGTTCTGAACGCTTTACAAGACAACTCACTGATTTTTTGGTAATTATTCGATATAGCTACACCTTTTGTTTTGAATCTTATAAAAAAAACTATAGCACTTTCGTATATTTTATTATGCTTTTATTATAGTGAAAACATGTACAAATCACACGTAATATACCTTATACAATTTTTTTTATTAAAAAATAGACAGAACTTATGCTTAAAATTGACTAATTAATGTGAAATATGACGCCATTTTTACTTATGTATATATGAAACATTGTCATTGTATTTCTAACCTCAAATTTGAAAATTTAACTTTAACCATAATATTGTGTATTTCTAAATAAAAAGAGATATAATGTATATTATTTAGTGATTTGTACATGTTTTGAGCATACAACAAACGCCATAATACATGCAAACTACAAAAATGCAGTAGTTTTTTAATGAGATACAAAACAAAAGGTTTTTTTTTATAAGAAAGAACAAAAAGAGAACTATAATATTTTGTGCGTAATGTTTAGCGAGTAAATTTTCAGATGAAATTAACAAAATTGTTTAAAAAAATATAATTAATAATTATCTTTTTACAACAGAGTAATATTGAATGGTCAAGGAGCTGCTGAGGGCTTGATGTGTGTCAGTGTCATAGGCGGGCAACACCAGGTGCTGCTCAAAATGAGGGGGAAACTTGTGGATTATAATCAGTGGCGTGTTATGGTAAACGTACACAGATCCGCATTAAATGCATTGAATGTATCTTATCAAACATCGATAACAGATTTATACGACTAACCATACAGATATCACTAAATGGTAGTGCTTACTGCATACGTATTTCCTCCCACTTCGCTCTCTCGCGCCTATGATGACCTATTCTTTTCATGCACATTTGCCGTATGCTAATGTAGATTCATTTCGTTAATAACTTGCAATTATCAAATTAATTGAAACTGTATACTTTATTTGAAGACTTTACTAATACTTTTAGATTCCACCGGATGGTAAGCGTCTACTATTCAACATGGAAAAGGATCAAAGTATCGGATTTATTGAATGAAAAGTGGAATAGAAGAAAAGCAAGAGTGAAGTTTATATACTTCAAAAAGCAATGCTGCCGTTCGGGCATTAATCACATTTATACAACAAAACCTATAGATAACACTGCATACCACTTCTCTTTCACGTTTCATTCTATAAATCAAATGCGTGAACTGCTTTTTTACTGATAAGTGGACCTTTAAGTTACCTATATATTAATGTACTTCTTATTTGTCTTCTTCTTTCAAACAAAATACAATTAAACCAATTTCAGAATTTACTTTTACCCTATAATCTATAATCCATAGCGTTAATTCAAATCTGATCACATGATAATCCTAATGAGCGTTAAATATAGCTTTTTACACATAATATAATATATAGCTTCTATACCTTTAAACACCTTTTTTATTTTAATAATCATACATAAATATTAACACAAACTATTATTTATTCAACAAACACTTCCATTAAACACTACATAATTTAAATAATGTTAATTATTCGAATGTAAAACACATTCCATTCTCTAATGTCAACATTTATTATTTATATACACAATAATTTAATAAAATCTAAATACCATTTTAAAACGATATCGCACACACCGTTGTTTATCTATTTTGACATATACAATATGTATGTACCTGATTTATACATCTACAATTAATTATCCGTTGTATTTATAACCTATATTATTTTTTATGAACTATAACACACCACTAAACAGTTATTTTATTGTTTTTACAATGTTAACTTAACTAAAAGATATAAAATTTAGTTATATTTATGTTAATTATATCGGTAGAAGTTTGTTTTTTTAAAGTACTGTCTACTGTCTATTCTGACAGGCGTTAGATTTTTAACTGGTAGTGGTGCATGGTGGGTCTGCTTACTGCTTATTACTGTGTTCGCTCTCCTTCTCTGTTTCTGTCCTCCGTTTCTCTGAACGGCGTGGTGCGGTGTGGTTCATCAAACGGAGAACGAGGGCTCGCTCGGCGATAGTCGCCTGCGACGCCTAGGCGAGCAACCAAGCTAACACTAACATAATAGGATATGTATGTACCAGAGAATGTAGCACATAATATTAGAAATGCGTTACGAAAGCCGTATAAATGCATGTTGCTTTTTATTTCTATAAATCACGTAATTACGAATTAGATGATATAAAACAAATAAACATAAACAATGGGCTTGTGTCCTATGTCTTAATTTCTATAAAACTATCCTATATATTGATAAAGTGGGTTACTAGAACCTCAAATGTTGAATTATTTTTTAAAACTCCTTATATTTCAGGAGATATTAACAATTAAAAAAGTCATTTTGTCTCTTTATTTATTAAAGGGATTCAACGTTGTACAACATTCCAACCGCATGTGACCTCACAACCGCTATTTGCTATCTCTTTTATACAACAGCGCGTAAAAGAGATATATTCTTGACAGAAATCTGACAAGTTTACAGGTTACCAACCTTACAGCTCATAAATCTATACTATATGTATTTATATATCAAAATATCAAATATTATTTACAGCTATTTCAACTATATAATTTCAATATTATGTCTGCCGTAACGGGGTTAAATAACATAAAACTTATATTTCTTTGACTTGACTTGATTATTTGACTACCAACAGCTACAGAACATTACCACAGCACTGACCTACTCAACAAATAACTGACGTTAAAATGCATTCACGTCATGCAAATATGGCCGACCAATGGCGCTAAAACTACAATTCAAACTTTTAATTACTATATCTCCGTCAACATTTAGATATTTAATAAAATAGACACGCCAATACACATTTATTAACATCAATTTCAATCAACAATTGAAAAATCGACCACTAAAAAATGAGGACACAAGCCCATTGAAACAAAATTTAATTAAACTTAACAATTAATTAAATATTAAAATTTAATTTTACATTTTACATTGTATTTATTAGACCAAGGCTTTTTCACCCAGCTCGAATGGGGTTTAAATTCACAATTCAACAATTCAATTCGCTTGATTGGCTGTAAGGCAATTGAGACTAGATACAAAAAGTTTTTGTTTATTATAAACATTAAGGTAAACTATGTCACATACAAGAAGAGTTCCCTAATGTGTGAGAACACGCGACAAGGGGGAGGAGGGTCATAACTTTAGTGACGTCACAGCTAATCTGTAATTTGACTTCCAAAATGAAAATAAAACAAGAAAAAAAAAAGAAAAACAAAAAATATATCTTTTTTCAAATAAGTTACGTCACAACAGGAGGGTGGATGTTCACAATGTATGACAAGACGTGACTATGGGAACTGAGAGTTAAAATTCATGAAATTTGTGTGACGTAATTTATGAATAGTCCCTAATAGAATAAAAGGAAGTGGAAACACTGATGACAGACACTTGAACTCGTGCGGTAAAAGTTCAAAGAAAAAAGGTAGCGCATCCCAATAGTAACAATATATTGTGGAATAAAAATACACATATACAGATATACATACAGCTCGGAACTCGGACTGATTACGGGGTAGTGTGTTCAGACCATAACGTAAGTTCGAATCTGTATTCTGGCAGCACTCATTTTCGGAGACAAATTCGTTATATTTATATTCATTACGGTTGCCAACCTTTGACTTGATTTGTGGTTAAATATCGGAGCATTCTAAACTAGAATGTTAAGTGCATGACACTACGAGGCTCCTATAATACCATAAACACAGACCTCCTTCTTAGGAACTCACCTAATGTCTCCCAAAGATTTTTTAAGATGTGACACATTTTTATTTTTTTCAGAAGATGAAACACAACTTTTAACTACTTACAATGTTCTTGACGATTTTCTTCGCTGACGTCATCAATGACGTACTTATGATGTCACACGCACCACGTCCGGAATCGACCCTCTGTCTAGAGTATCGGCGCAGAACTTCAGCGAATAAAACCAAAACATTACGGTACTTGTGTTGCTATCACTTACACTTTTATAACTGGGTAAATTGATGAAAGAGACAAAAACATTTTCATAGTACACAAAGAAAATCCAAATTTATGGCAAAACGGCTAAACCCTGATATTGCTTGAATTTAACAGATATAGCTATATAGCAAGGGATATATTTTTTTATGTAATTTGAATTTTTTTATTAAATTATATTATACGCAACGTCGGATCCAGCGAACAGCAATACTAAATCCCCATGTAACTCTAATAAATTTAAAAATATTATTTTAAATTTCCATTTTTCGTTTGGAACAGTAGTAAGTTAATCTTACGTGTAAGAGAACAAAGTGCTGCCATCAATTCAGGCGTTATTCTTACCTATTTTTCTTGATTCTTTAAATTTAAAATTTTGAAATGCTAAAATTTAAAATTCAACTCAATGTATTTTCAGTGAAAACCTCAGAGAATATTCAATCAGATTTCCCAGTCGGTATATCAAAGCCAATTGGTGTTTTTTGACATTCACGGCCATCATAACACCACGCAATCGTTAGAGGACGTAACACCGTAATTTTCTTAAGTAAACGCAACTTATTTTAGCTCTCGATACTATGTTGTTTATGAGATATCAGCATTTAAAGTTTGTATTTAGAAAATCCACTATTTTGATGTAACAAAAATGTATGTGTTATATTAAAAATGTAATATAGTATAAAGTATCATTTATGTTTTTACAAGAATATACAATTTTCGATAAAACTATTTCTCCCATTAACAGTACATGATTTAATAATCTGACAAAAACAGCGCCTACATTGATGGCAACTTAATCGCTTCGTGACTTCATGATATTTTTATACGATTTAAAATTTCTAAGTACTTTATAGTCAACACAGAAAGCAAGAGTATTAATGCTTGACTCCGGTTGTTTGTGTCTTCGGGTTTGATTCTCGAAACAGCGTCATATTTTCTGGATTTGACTGTTATCAAGTTTGTCACATGTGTCTGCATAATCATAAATTTATTAGGTATGGGTGTAGGTGCGAAAAAAGATGACGAAAATTTGTAATACATGCAATTAAAATTTAAAGAAAACTGATTTATTCTTAATTTATATTTATCAATGTACAATTAATGGTTTAATCTTATATATAATTTGATATAATCTTATGCATGCATTAGATTTATTTCCTATTTCTGTGGCCGCTATGATTATCTCCATGTAGAAAAACTTGAATTGGTTTATGAAATGGTCTTGATTTGCATCCAAACCGTAATTGACCGGATTCCTTTTTGCCACCAAACCCGCCACCAAGTCGTCTTGGGCGCCAACCATCAAGTATTCTGAATATTTTGAAAAATAATACATGAGATTTAAAGCGACATACACGACGTCATAATAGAAATTTGTGAAGTTATAATAAATACAAACCGTTCGCATTCAAAATCCACAAGTATTTCGCAGTTATCTATAATTTGTTTGTTCATACTAGCGCAGGCTTCAACGGCTGCTTCTTTTTCCTCAAATTCCACGAATGCATAACATTTGGACATGCCTGTCACTATATCTCGAACCAGCCGACACTTCCTTATGGCACCAAACCTTGAGAACTTCTGCCTGATTGTTTCCTGCAAAATTTTAAATTATTTCATAAGCACTAATAGAATGTTATGTAAAGAAACCAGTAATATTTTACGTATTACGTCAGTGATATGTTGCATAATACTTTTATATAAGACGATAGAAATTGACAAAGTACCAGCTTTGTAGGAGATAAATAGGATAAATGGAATGAAGAAAGGAGTGTAGATACTGGGGGTATAAAGAAAGAGAAACTATGTAGAATGTGTGGTAAGGTAGTAGAAAAATTAGAGCACATTTAAAGTAGGTGTCGGGAGTTGGAAAGATGAAATAGACGTGATAGAGATCTGACAGGGGAATAAGGAGAGAAATAAGTGAATGATATTAGAAATAAGCGAAGAGAAAAAAAAGACGAGGGAGATAATGTTTGACTTGTAGGTCTAACGAGGTAAAAATGATTCAAGTAATAAACTAAAAATGTAGGTAATGAATGAATGTAATGCCTAACTGCATAGGTGTTAAAGTAATAAAATACAGAATTCACAAGACAGACAAAGAGAATAGAAAGGTTTAGAGAAGATAATGAAGAGAAGGAAACAGATTTTGCGAAGAAATGGAATGGAGGATCTGCAGCGAGAAAAAATAAACATTGGAGCATATGACGGGAAAATACTATTTTAGGATTGATAGAGAAAAGAGCATAGAAGATTTGTGAAGAGGAGACAAGGAAGGTAAGAGATGGATGGCGGAGGTACAGACAAGAAGGAAGGAGCAAGAGAAATGGAAGAGAAACAATAAGGAGTAGAGAGGAAGAAGATATACAAGAGTATAAGTTTCAAAAAGTGTTTTTTGAATTATTAAAGTGTTAGAATAGTTTTAAGTTTAGTTTGGTATTAAGATGTAATTACGTGATTTACGTGAATAACACACACATTAAATTGATAAATACAAATACAATAGGATGAAATGAATCGTAATGAGACAATGTGTCTGTGTGTGTGTGAGAGAGAGGAAAAGTGGTTGAACAGGAGTTTCGATTAACAGTACTAGTAATAAACTACTGGTAGTTTGTAAGAAAAGTTTCATACCTCTACTGTTTTCGGATGTAGCCTTCCAATAAAAAGCGTTCGTTTTGCGTGTCCTGTTATTTTTTTATTAGGGTGATATGTGGAATTCATTGCTCGGACTATTCCATTGTCGTGCGGCTCAGTGTCAGTCCCTGTAACGTAGAAAGAGATTAACAATAATACGATTTGCTGTAACATAATATGAACAAGTACTCACTATGTTCGCCAAGTTGCTTGGAACAGGCAATCAACAAAACTTAAGTTTAAAAAAATTATTTAAATGGTGCTATTTAAAGACACTATATACATATATACCGATTGCTGAACTCATAGTTATGGCAAAAGTTAGTTAACATGGTCAATTAATGAAAAATAATAGTAAAAAATAATAGTAGATTTCGTTTGTATAAAATGTAACCAGTATTTTAGGTATAACACATTTTGGTTTAGCGGGTTGTGATCTTAGATAAACTAACGTTTCAAAATTTGTTATACCAAAATGGAATTCTCTTATAGATAAAAATAGACTATAAAATGAATAACAAAATGATAAGATTTTTAACTTATTTATTTTTTACTTAGTACGATTTATTATAAAACATAATTTTCATAATAATTAACATATAAATAAGGCACTTATTGACAATATAAGTTATGTATATATATTCTAGTAATGACACTTGCTTCTTTAAAATTCAATTTTATTAATTTATTTGTTATATATGTATTAGTGATGCGTTTGAATAAGTATCTATTGTAGTTAATAAAGTTTGTTACATATATTTACTAAAATTTTATTAATTCTCACGAATATCATCACTAATCATATAACTAATAAGTCATCAATGCATTTTAGATATATACTCGTATTGTAATTTAAATAACAATTAGTTAATAATAACAATTTTGTAAATTGAATATAAAACTAAACTTAATAAAGCTTCTTATTTTGCTTGGGTTAATAAATATATATTCTTTCTTTTTATAAGACATCATTCTTCCCCTTTCCTAAATTTATAAACTTAAATTTTATTTTACTTTAAATGTTTTTTAAATATTCATTGTAGTATCAATAATATAATTTTAATAAATATAAATAGCTGAAGTTAATCACTGGTATAAATTTGTACATTGTACTTGTAATAAATAACTGGGATTCGATAATTTTAATAAATAATATAAGTATTTGTTTGTGACTTTTCGCCTCTGAATAACAAAGTCAATTTTACTAAATGGCGGCGTGAACTGCTGGTTACACTTGACAGTGTGAAAAAATGAAAACGTTGTACGCACATATTCCTATATTCAAAATATTTGACCATTGGGTAAATTGGGCAGTGATAAGCTGCTTTAATAATATAAGAAATGTTCTAATCTATCTATTTTAAAATATAGACTTAGCCTAAAACACATTGACAACACCTTAATATTTATATTATTCAATTTAAGCTGATAGCTTTGGATTAATAGGCATTTCCTTTTATTAAGTTAAAGCTGAATTTATAATGTATTCGTATCCTAACAAATAAAAAAACATTATTGTGATTCTAAAACAACATTTAAAATTGTCGCATTTTAAACTAATTCAAATGCATAAGTATGTTTTCATACAACGTTATGTTAGTTATGGTTTTTAGTAATAATCTTCATATTCGGTTAAATATGTACGAAGACATACCTAAATCAAAGCGCCGTTTAGGTTTTATTAAATATAAATAGCTACCATTTATAATACAATAAAATCAAATTGATTTTAAAATAAATGCAAAACTCATGAAAAATAAAAACAATACAAAAGGAACGAGACCGAAATAATCAATGCAGTTTATGTTAGTTATAAAATACCAAAAAATGTAATGTTCCAATGTACCAGTCGGTTCGCATATATTCAATTTTAACGTCATTTAAACAAACACGCCGTTTTGATTATCACTATCATCAAGATTTATTTTATTAGATAAGTCACCAAAATCATCAAAAAATCGTCTAAACGTAAATTCAAAGAATCCGTGAAATGGTTTACCAGAATCCATCAGTTCATCGGACCTATCGGTATTAGAATTTCTAATTCTGTCTGGATCAATAGGATCAAAATTAGAAGTATCTGTTGGAAAATCAATTTTCGGTACATGCGGTGCCGTTTGACGTCGTAAACCTTTTTCAAAATCTACTTTCTTAAAAAATGGATGACCTTTTACTTCATTTGCATCTTTTCCTAACCTCCTTTCAGCTCCAGAACATAATTTAAGTATTAAATCGGTACTCTCTCTGGATAAATTTGCTTGTTTCGGTATGTGCAAGGTGGTGCCCCAATGAATAACTTTATATTGAGTTTCAGCAGGAGTGTTTGCTAAAAAAGGAGGCGATCCTACCAACATTTCATACAGGATAACACCTACAGACCACCAGTCACACAGTTGCGTGTAGCCCCTTCGCTCCAGAACTTCGGGAGCTATGTAATTCGGTGTCCCAACTAACGAATGCGCTAAACATCGTTGATGTTCTCTGCGTCTTCTCCTTTCAAGTGGTTTCAATTCGTTGCAACTGCAATCATTGCCCCATTCCTCCATCGTGTCCAGAGAGTCCTGATGTGCGTGGTCCCCATTGTGTTGATAATATTTTGAATTGTGTGTCCATCTGAAACCAGTACACAGACCAAAGTCCGTAAGCTTAATATGTCCACACCTGTCGATCAGAATATTGTCCGGTTTAATGTCTCGGTGGATGAAACCCATCTTATGCACGCTTTCAACTGCACATGTTAATTCAGCAATATAAAATCTAGCTAAAGCTTCACTAAAGATCTGCAGTTTTATTAGCAAAGACATTAAATCCCCACCAGGTATATAATCCATTACGAAATATAAATTATCCTTATCTTGAAAACTGTAATACAATTTAACTACCCATTCATTATCAGCTTCTGCTAAAATATCTCTCTCAGCTTTTACATGTGCAACTTGGTTTCGTTTCAAAACATCAGCTTTTCTCAACGTCTTCATAGCGTACAACTGATTTGTATCTATTTTTTTAACTAAAGTTACTTCTCCAAATGCACCAACTCCAATATGTTTTATTTTAGAAAACATTGAAATTTCCATTTTAGCTCTTTTTAATCTAATATAGTTTGACTCTTTTTGTGATAACATTTTTCTCATTTGACATTGAGCTTCAGGACTTAAACCAATTTTTGTCATTTCCTTCTCCAGCTGCATTCTCCGTATTTGCCGTTGTTTATAAGATTTTAACACATTTTCTATATGCTGCTCCATGAAAAATTTAAACGCTTGAGGTGAATAATGTCGAACTTTACATTCGCGACGTTCTTCTTCTTCTTCCTTTGAAATGTGCTTCCGTTCTGGTATTGGGGACTGGTGCTTGATTTTCTTACAAGGTGGGAGGTTAGAACCTTGACTCGAATGACTTCCATTGGACATGTTTTTATTGCTTTTATTTACTATGAACGAAGCATTGCTAGACTGTGGGGTTGATGAATTACTTGACGATGTTGTTGCTGGTGATTTCCTTTTGCCAACCGGAACCCGTGAGGTGTCCATGGGTACTGGACAATATGTTCGTTGTGCTGCTCTACTTCCAGGCGAAGGCGTCATCCTTTGTGGACTGCAATTCGCTAAGGACGTTAACCTTGGAACGGAGCTGCTTTCCACCGTTGTAACATTATCAGCGTTTCCATAAGGCGGTGGTAACGGTTGATTAATGTTGACTCTTTGTACCAACAACGCTTGTATAGAACTCGCATAACTAGGAGGTTCAGTAGTTGGAACTGCTACACTAATATTATGGTTATTATTTGTACTTTGATGAGAAGCGGCATTTACTTTAGGCGGTGGATTGGCAGGGTTCGGATATTGTGGTACTTGTGTTTTTTGTTTAATAGACGTTGTGTATGAAGGAGGGGGTGGCTGTCCACCTGCAGTAGATGTTACAGGTTGCGGTGCTAATGGTGCTACCGCTGTTTGCAGGACTGGCTTCTGAACTTGAGTACTTTTCACAAATTGCATTATAACTGGTTGCTGAGTTTTAGTTTGTCTAGATCCCCAGGCTTGAAGAGGCAATGGTCGCACCATAGACGTTGGATTGGATGAAGTCTGTGAAATACTTATGGGACTGGGTGATCCAGTCGAGGTTCCACCAGAGTATATCCCTGACGATGGACTTTTTCTATAATCCTGTTGCTGCGTTGGGCTTTGCCTATTTTGTGATGAAGTATAGGGTGGAGGCGGTGGAGCCCCATTGAACAAATACGGTGGATAAGGTGGTGGAGGTTCTATAGACGGACTATTACTATTTTGATATAACGATAATGCTTGCATTTGTTGATTAAAATGTTGCTGTGTTTGTGGCCCATTCGGTACTACCATGGGTTGCCTAGATGATGGGTTATTTGATCCAGCAATGTTTCCAGAACCTAGCGGAGGAGGTCTAGGTGGTACATAAGTGGACGGAGATACAGATCCCGTCGACATTGCAGAACTTGAGCCACTTGGAATTGCCGGAGGAGGTCTTGACGGTGGTTTTGAAGTAGATGGAGACATACGACGAAAGAATTGTTGCATATTCGACGAATGAACTTGAGTATAACCAGGTGGAGGTGGTGTTGATGAACATCTTGGTGGAGATGGAGGCGGAGGTTCGCCTAATCCGCCTGGTGAAAATTGTCTACTAAGTTGTGTATTTGCTAAATCAGTCAATCTTGGACTATTACTACGAGAACTGCCAGCACCTGAGTCTACAGCTGGGCTGTTTCTGTGATGGTCTATATGTTGTGTTGGCTTGTACGTTCTCTTACCAGCTAGAACTAAACCAGCAGATAATACATCAGTCTCTGAATCAAGTTTGGCTAAATAATCAAGAGCTAACTCATATGAACCGCCAGCAAATTTTAATGCACGAAGAGATACATCTTCCGAATATCCTAGCGCCATTAATTGGGCGTGGTGTTGCCATAATGTTGGTATGTTGTTATCAATAGCGCCAGATGAACCCGAACCATGTGCGGATGATTGGTTAGATGGTCCATATGAAGCAGCAGCATCACTAGAGGATTGATGTCCATACGATGCAGAAAGATCTGTAGGAGCACCACTATTTGCAAAAGGAAGTAAAGAGTTTCTAATCTCAGCCAATGCTTTTTTGTGATATCCAGAAGAACGATTTGATGTTTTGTTCTCTGCAGAAGGTGACGGCGTTGCTGGATTCATGATTTATGGGCTAGAATGCCCTTTAATGTCCGTTCATTATGAAACTACTTATTTTCTATTATTATTTTTTAATATTCCTTCTCTTGTAGAAATGCACATTTTATTATGTTATTTATTTTTAAAAATATTTTGTATAAAAGGCACTTATGAATTATAACTGGTAAACATTTTTGTTAAATAAAATGAAATTACAGTAATTAAAGTTTTAGCGTTTCGATCAGTTCAACGGTAAATTATAAATTAATGTAGCAACACTGATTTTTTAAATACGTAAACAAGTGTTTATCAACAAATAAATAAAATAGTTCGAAATGTTTGAATGCACTTCCATGTATAACGAATAATCATTATAGGTAAATTTAATTAATGTTTCTTGCTTAGTACATGTCTCACGGGTAGTTTAAATATAACTTTTTAAGTAATTAATTTAGTTTTGTTATAATACCAACGGCTGAAACTTTTTTAATATTAAAAATATATTAAAATAAGTATAAAATCACATAATTACATATTGCACATTATTTTTAATCTAAGAAAAACTAAAATAATTTTTTTCTTTAAAAAATAAATGTTTCAGCAGAAACGCAGATAATTTATGTTTCAATAAAGCAAAATACGAATATTATTACGTGCTAAAAATGTTTTTAAAATAATGTAGACATTATAATTTAAATACCGTCGATTGATCCAACTTTCAGTGGAATATATTTATCTTTGACATATGGGCTCCATTTTTCTAAATTTGATGTTGGATGACTACGTTTATCTCGACGATCCTGGAATAAAACAAAGTTGCAAATAAACAAAGGAAATTCTATTAGATCAGTATTATTAGATTTGCATAATATTAATAATAATTAATAGTATTCTTAAAAAAATAGGTACATATATCTATATTATATGTGGATCATTTATTGAGAAATACTAAAAAAAAAATATTTTTGTTATCAGAAACATTTTCATAAGGAATGTATTAATTGGAACATTAATAACGTACCGACTCCATTATATTTTTTATAATTAATATGGAATAAATACAATTTTTTAAAAGAATTATATCACATAAGTAGGGTTATGTACACTTTTGACATTTTACAACAATAAAACAAAAAGTTACCGGAATGATAAATATAATTCTAGACAAATATAGATGTCTCTACTGCCCACTATTCAAATATTTCACTTAACATATTTGAAAATTATTATTTAATACTGATACATATTTATGTGGATTAATAAAGCTATATAATTTAATATTTTATTTAAATCTTGTCAAATATACCTAATTATCTGTTGACCCTTTAAAAATATTTGTGATTAACAGAGACAAAGACTTATAATGCATGCATGGACATAGGAAAATATATCAAACTTCAAGCAACCAATTATTTCCATCTTTTATTTGCTTCATGTTGATTAGTTTCATTGAATTCAAAGTTTGTCTGACGCAGCTGGAAGTGTCTGAAAGTCATAGGGTCCTTTAGGAATATTGATAACTATTTAATAGTTATATTTACATAAAAATAACATATAATGGCTATAGTTAGAGTGATAAATGATGAAGCTCATTTTCAAGCGGAGATGTCTTCTGCGGGCGTAAAATTAGTAGTTGTCGATTTCACTGCTTCTTGGTATGTTATAACCCCTAAATATAATTTTAAGAGATTAATCTTGAAATAATACCAAGTTGCCAACAAGTATCCCGCTAAATAAATATGATTTCATTTATATTGTTTATGGTAAAGAAATTTAGTTTGATTTTTTAATTTTAACAAAATGATTTTTTGCTAGTCATGGTTACTCATTGCCGTTCAGATTTATTGTTAATAAATAAATCAAGTTATTATTTATATAGCTAATAACATTATTCATCAAAACATCATCTGAAAATAAATTTGTGATATGCAGAAATATGTTACACATTATAATATTGTAGAAATCTTTATTATAGGTGTGGGCCTTGTCAACAAATCGCTCCATTTTTCGAACAACTACCTGCCAAATTTCCCCGTGCGGTATTCCTAAAGGTTGATGTAGATAAATGCGCTGAAACAGCTGCTGCACAAGGAGTCTCAGCCATGCCTACATTTATATTTTATAGGAATGGAGTATGTTGCTTAGCTTACCATAGTTTTATTATATCCCTTCTAAACACAATACCTTGCCCTAGTTATTAATTAAGTCATCTAATTTTAGTTGAAGTTAGCAAGAGTACAGGGAGCTGACCGTGCAGCATTAGAAACTAAAATTCAACATTATTATGGAAGCGAAGATGCCCAAGAAGAAGATACTGCTGTTGCTGGTCATGTAGGTGTTTCAATATTCTTTTCTTTTGTGTATAAAGTTTTCTTTATAATCCAACTGTAATTTTTAGATGGATCTGAATTCTTTCATTACTATGGGGCAGTGCGAATGCTTAAATGAAGCGGATGACCATCCCCTAGAGCACGGTTTAAAGAGCGGTGCAGGTTTTCTTGCTTCTGATTGCGACGAGCAACTAATTGTTAATATAACATTCAATCAGGCTGTGAAAATACATTCTTTAGCTTTCAAAGCACCCTCAGAGAATGGACCAAAACACGTAAAATTGTTCATAAACCAACCAAGAACACTTGACTTTGATATGGCGGATGGAAACAGCGCTATTCAGGAATTGGAGTATGTAACATTACGTAAATGTTACGTTTATGTTAAAAAAAGATTAAATTATAATTTATGTTTTTTTTTTTAGATTAACTCCCAAAGATTTGGATGGTTCACCTGTAAATTTAAGATACGTTAAATTCCAAAATGTTCAGAATATACAACTTTTTGTGAAAGACAATCAAGGGGGGTCGGAACAAACAGTTATCGATCATTTGTCATTTATAGGATCACCAATCAATACTACCAACATGGGAGACTTTAAGCGCGTTGCTGGAAAGAAAGGAGAAAGTCATTAAACAAATATTTAAGAGTACATAGATTCATAATTCTTTTATACCGGCAAAAATTTATGTAAGATCTAATTTACTTATGATAAATGCAAATGAAGTATGTTATTGTTTTATTTCTATTGCTAATAAAAATTTAATTTTATTTAACGCGACATTTTAATAAACTACACTGGAAAATAGTTTTCTTTGATAATATTTTAGGAGCGTCATAATTTTCCCGGTAATGGGCTTGTGAATATTTCGATAACGTTGTCTACCAGGACTTCGAATGTCCAATTATTTTTAATAATTCACTATATTTTAGGAGATATTAATAATTAAGTCAAAGAAAATTCCAATACATGTTACGTCACTTGTAGCTAACATGTGATGTCTTTTATACAATATTGACGCATACGAGTGTGTATCCCATGAAGAATTATATAACAAAGGTTGTCAACAATGGAAAAATAATCACTTACTTATTACTACTTGCTTTCTGCAAAACTAGCGGCAAGACTGAAATTCAAATTTGATATAGCTATAACTCGGTAAACATTATTCAAGTTATTTAGGCTGCCGTTTATTCAGGCGTAAAATTAACATACATCTAAAATATGTGATTTTTAATTTAAGTTATTATCATTAATGTGAACGAATATTTTTATGGTTCCAGTAACAGAAGATGGGGAACAAATATAAATAATTATGGATTTTTTACATTGGTTACATAATTATAAAATATATAAGAGTTAAAAGAAAAAACTAATTTTAGGCGATAAACCCAACAGTACCTGTGACACAGATAGGATTTATAATTTAATATTTGGTAAATGTTTGACTGTCGATACCGTTGACTATACTTCAGCAATATTTCATAAAAGTACAAAAAAGAAACATGCAAATTCTGATTTTACATAAATAATGCTACTATATCATTTTGATTACAAAACATCGATTCTTAGTTTTAGGGCACAGTGTTACACCGTTTTAACTTGTGTTACAGTCGGTATTAACGCAAGTATGTGTTATAGTAACAATCATTATAAATGATGACTTAACAAAGAAGACCAAACAAATTTATAATTAAAAACTAATAAACCATTTACAAATACATTACAATACTTACCATTTACAAACATTAAAAATGGAATACATTCCGTTGCACATATCATGGTTTGTTGAGACGACGATATTTTATTGCTTAGTTGCGGTTAAAATTTCTGATTTGTCGTGTTGTAGCTGGTGATAGTAGAGAATTTGTGTAATATCATCGAATCCATGTAATTATGTCTTATAGTAACAAGAGGTAATGTTTACTACTTTGAATGTCCAAAGTAAAGCATCAAAATTTATTATTTTTTATCCTTTTCTTTGAGTTAGACCGCAATAAAAATAAAAAATAAATAGACCAAATGCTACTTTGAAGCCCAATTTGCCACTGTATTATTTGTCATTACTGTACTACTACATCGTAAAAACATCGTTTAATAAATGCAATTAAGCATTTTCGTCAGTAGCATAGTTAAAACAATCTAAACAATAAAAATAAATCAAATATAATGTGTCACGCTGCCAATTATAGTTATTTATTACAAAATGCATTCAATAGAAAAACTAATAAATTATATGAATTGCAAAATTATCCATGCAGTGTTCGTTAAATATACGGGTATACTTACGTTTCAAAAGGCTGATTGAATATGCTGCATCTAGTTGTGTGTTTAAGTATTATAATAATTTGTGGTACTGTACAGTACAGTAATGCTGAACCGAAGACAAAACCGTTCACCATACTTGAGAAGAATGAGAGACATCCTAATGATGTAATTATCAATATAGACGATGTGGAGACATATTTGGCAATGGGAAAGCTGCTGTCGAAGACTATGCACTTCAGAGGCGAGCAATTAGCGCGCTCGGAAGTCTGCATAACAAATGCCAGCCTTGCTAGACTGTTCTATGATAAAAAGAAAGTAGACAGCGAAGTTTATAATCAGAATCTACTTTCCCAAGAAGTTCTGCGTGGAGTTCAGCTTCTGCAATATAACATATGTGCCAGGTAACCTGCTAAACACGAAACATGAATATTACATTAAAAACATTTTTCTTAAGCGAAATATAGTTCTTCTTCTGTTTATGATTATAAAAATATTTTATAATAGTGTTAAAAACATTTTTACCGTAATGTTTGGTACGCATGTTTAAGTCGCACGTATGTGTACGATACATAAAATATAAATAGATTTTATTCGGAGGAATTTATGGTTTTACGTATCGTTCCTGGTTTGTAACTATGGTTGCATACATCTCAGTAAACAATAGTATTTGAATCAGAATTCTCATTTCCGTTTTTGAAATAGAAATGGACACGCATTTACGAAATCGTATAGAGTTCGTAATTAACTTGAACAACAAAAAATCCTGGTCCAATTTCAGTTTATGTTTTCCTGTGTTTTAGGCACAATATAACTACGCATGTTTTTATGGAATATCTAGAACATCATTCCTTAACAGTAGGAGGCCCCAATTGTCCTGCAGAACAACCTGGAAAAGTGAAATGCTCCAAGGGACCCTATCGGCAAATAGATGGAGCATGCAACAATCTGCAGCATCCTTTCTGGGGCAAATCTAAAACAGCGTTGACCAGATTACTTTTGCCAAGCTACGAAGATGGTATTCTTTACAATCGGCTTGTGAATCGTGACTTAATGGGCTTGTGTCCTCATTTTTTAGGGGTCGATTTTTCAATTGTTGATTGAAATTGATGTGAATAAATGTGTATTGGTGTGTCTATTTTATTAAATATCTAAATATTGACGGAGATATAGCAATTAAAAATTTAAATTGTAGTTTTAGCGGTAGAAATGGTCGGCCATATTTGTATGACGTGAAATGTATTTTAACGTCAGTTATTTCCCAGCAAACAATTTGGTGAAGTGCCCTATTTAGTGACGTTTCTATCACTATTTCACTTCAATTATAGTTCGCATCAACTTTATCTTCATTTGTATTCCGACAGGTGGAGTAATATCGCCATTTCTAGCCGATAAAGTAGACATTTTATATGAAAAAATGTGAGAAACTCAACTATAAATGAACTCTTTAATGACAAAAAAATCATGACGCATCTTCAATATGATGTCAAAGTGACTCCAAAATGTTTACTGGGTTGTTGAGTAGGTCAATGCTGTGGTAATGTTTTGTAGCTGTTGGTAGTCAAATAATCAAGTTTTTATTTTATTTAACCCTGTTACTGCAGACATAATATTGGAATTTTATTGTTTCTTGAAATAGCTGTAAATAATATTGGATATTTTGATATATAAATACATATAGCAGAGATTTAAGAGCTGTAAGGTTGGTAACCTGTAAGCTTGCCAGAGTTCTACCTTGAATATGCTATCTGTTTACGCTCTGTTGTATAAAAGAGATAGCAACTAGCGGCTGTGATGTCACATGCAGTTGGAATGTTGTCCAATGTTGAACCCCTTTAATAATTAAAGAGAAAAAATGACTTTTTTAATTGTTATTATCTCCTGAAATATAAGGAGTTATTAAAAAACTTTATCAATATATAGTACAGTTTTATAGAAATTAAGACATAGAACACAAGCTCATTTCTATAAACCTGTACTATATACTTATACGATATACGAATATTGATAGGGTTAAGTTTAAAATAATCATTTTTGACCCTTAATTATTAAAGTTATCATAAAATATAAGTCTGCATGTGACGTCACATCCAATGATTTGTCATCTCTTTTGTATAACAGAGATGTACACGAGTGTGTGTGTATGTGTGATACATTACATTAACGACTCATAAAAAAGCCCAATTTCAAAAGCTTATTATAACTTATAAATTACTGTTAATTAAGAAAATGATGTTAAGTATGGAATCTCAGGTGTCTATTCCCCGAGGCTTTCAAAACAAGGCAAGGAGCTACCAAAACCGCGGCTTCTATCGACGACATTATTTCCAGATCTCGATGAGAATGGAGGCAACCGTTCTGTAGAAGGTTTAAACTACCTTTCGCTAATGGCGATGTCATTTGGACAATTCTTAACGCATGATTTGTCAGCTATACCTTCGGAATCTACAGGTAAATTTCATTTTATTACTTTACTCCTTTCTTTTTATGTGCAAAATATGGTCCTGTACGTAAGTCTGGCAACAACGAAACAGTCTTGATGAGAAAAATGACGCCTTTAAGGAGGTACAGGACGTACCGTCAATGCAAATAGTTTATCTCTCGGTAATACAAAATGCAAAATACGAAGTACATGAGGAACGAGCAAATATTGGGACTGGACCTTTGAAAATGAATTTTTCAATTCCCTATTAAACTGCTTTTTACTTGTTAAAATGAATTTTTTATGCATATAATAGTTTAATAAATAAAAAATTACCTATAATTAATATCAAATTTATATTAATTCAATTTAAATACAAATTAAATATTTTGAAAAAGGAATAATAAATTTTGCAACGCTGCAAATTTACGTGTGTTGACGCATGCGTGATTTGGTTCTTTGACCAATAAATTGTTATATTTTATATAACATTTATTCCGATTTTGAATTTCCCGCTCAAATTGGCATTTGCAACGTTGCCGGCTTGTAACCTACATTTACTGTTTCTTAAAGGTTTTATTTAAATATTTTCGTATCGTTTTGATAATTTTCCTTTTGTAATAGTTACAGAAAAGATTACTTTATATACACCTAGTTTTTGAAAGCCGTGTCACCATTTTTTTATAGTTAAAAGTTATATTATGTGGTGAAATTGAGCTAAAAATTATGATTTGTATGGAAAATGACTATGTTTAATCATGTATAAAAAGAAAACTATGAACCCTAGGTCTCTAAAATTTTGAGACAGCATGTATTTTAACTATTTGTATCGACCCTCCAAATTTCACAACGTTTTCATCATTTACGTTAACGTCCTGTACCTCCTTAACGGGTCAATCCGTTTGGAGAGTTGTAATCAAATTTCAAAACCATTTGTCAAGAATGACAAAAACATAAAGAGTGCGCATAGAAAACAAAGTTTAAATAAAAGTTCTTGACATTTTCAATATTGTTGTACGAATGAAAATGTTAAAAACTTCACAATACCAATAGGAAGACACAGCAAGTGTCTTTGTTTGACACTGACACTTCAACTAAAACTCTCGTCGTAGATTAAATGTATTGTGGTGGAAATATCGATGTGTATTATTACATTTTTAAGACTGTTTAGATTATTGGAGTTAATAGAATAATTATTTCTACAGATAAGAAGGGTATTCAATGTTGCTTTGAAAGTAATGAGCAAGTTCTTTCGAGTGAACTGCTGCACCATTCTTGCATGCCAATTACAATGGACAAGAATGACACGTTTTACAACAAGTATGGAGTAACATGCCTTAATTTTGTGAGGTCAATGACTTGCTTTAGTTCCGATTGCATAATGAGACACGCTGAACAGGTAAACCTTATAACATTCTATTTCACTTCTTTTTCTTTCTCGTTCTTACTTTTATCATACTCTCTTCCCTTGAAACAGTGCCTTCAGACTCACCCTGCAACCATCTCCCTATCTCTTATTAATCGTGTGCTCCAGATTTTACTTCCCCTTTCCACATATCCTGTATGTCCTCTCTTCATTACCCCTTCAATTATGCGATCACTCTAATTTCTTTACTTCTTTGGTTATCTAAGTACTTGGTTTCTTCTCGCCCACAATGTCCTCATTTTTTTGTGGTCGATTTTTCACTTGTTGATTAAAATTGATGTTAATAAATGTGTATTGGTGTGTTTATTTTATTAAATATCTAAATATTGACAGAGATATAGCAATTAAAAGTTTGAAATGTAGTTTTAGCGCTAGAAATGGTCGACCATATTTGTATGACGTGAATGCATTTTAACGTCAGTTATTTGTTGAGTAGGTCAGTGCTGTGGTAATGTTCTGTAGCTGTTGGTAGTCGAAATAATCAAGTCAAGTCAAAGAATAATAAGTTTTTATTTTATTCAACCCTGTTACGCCAGACATAATATTGAAATTTTATTGTTCATTGAAATAGCTGTAAATAATATTTGATATTTTGATATATAAATACATATAGCAGAAATTTATGAGCTGTAAAGTTGGTAACCTTACACAAGGATTGTGATGTCACATGCAGTTGGAATGTGTAAAACGTTGAATCCCTTTAATAATTAAAGAGACAAAATGACTTTTTTAATTGTTAATATCTCTTAACATATAAGGAGTTATTAAAAAATAATTGAACATTTGAGGTTCTAGTAACCCACTTTATCAATATATAGTACACTTTTATAGAAATTAAGACATAGAACACAAGCCCATTACACATACAAATATGGCCGCCTATTTCTAGCGCTAAAACTACAATTCAAATTTTTAATTGCTATATCTCCGTCAATATTTAGATATTTAATAAAATAGACACGCAAATACACATTTATTAACATCAATTTCAATCAACAATTGAAAAATCGACCACTAAAAAATGAGGACACAAGCCCATTTAATTTTTGTAGGTAAATTTAGCGACCAGTTTCGCTGACTTATCAATGGTGTATGGTAATTCTGCTTCAACTCTCAACAAGCTTCGTGAAAAGAGAGGTGGTCTTTTAAAAATGGAAATGAGAAATGGAAGGACTTGCCTTCCTTCTGCTGAAAATAAATTTAATAAGTGTGACATAAAATTGCCAGAGGAACACTGCTACATGACTGGTAACTAATTCATTTAAAGAATTCTTTATATATTAATTGAGTTGTGAAAAAATTGATTTTCTCTCATCAGGTGACGTTAGATCAAACCAGACGCCATATTTAACCATCCTGCATACAATATTTGTTCGATATCATAACTTTGTAGCAAGGAAATTATCTAAAATAAATCCACATTGGTCAAATGATAAGCTCTTTGAGGAAACCAGGAGGATCTGCATTGCTGAATACCAGCACATCGTATACAACGAGTGGCTTCCATTATTTATAGGTAAGAACCATCTCCAGTAGACCATTTTACTTAAGCGGTTATATACAGTTATTAGGCCCAAAAAAAGCGATTTTTTAAGAATTTTTTCTGAGAAGACTTTTAAATGTATAAATGTAAAAATTTGTACACATGTTATGATACCTTTTAACTATATTTTAACATTTTTGTCTTTACCGATCTGCCGGAGCTCCTCTCAAAAAATGCATCTTGCGGTGACCATGATATATCTGGACTGAATCATACTGACTCAAATAAAAAACCAAATTAATTTCGTTAAAGTAATGTATAATCTAGTAATTAATCGAAGAAATAAGCAAAATAATTTTTTTTTATAAAATGACGGCTTCTCAAATAAGATAATCTATTTTTGACCAAAATTTTGGAATTAAATTGTTTATAAAAAAAAATATTTATCGGTGAGAAAAAACCTTCTATTAATTACTGAAAAATATACTTAAGAAACTTGTGTTAAAATTAGAGACTGATCGGTTCAGCCGTTTCTGAGAAATCTTGGTCACCGAGTTTAAAAACACAGTTTTCAGAAAAACGCATTTAAAGTTTCAAAAGCACTATACATAGACTAAATAAATTTTTTTTTTCAACCTGTATAACTTCGAAAATAATCGCCGGATTTACTTGAAATTTTCTGTGTGTGTACTTAAATGTATGTACATTATGAAAATGAAATAAAATTTATTTTTTTGAAAACATTAACTGTATATAACCCCGTGAAACGATACTTGGTCATTTTTTCTCACTTAATATAGATGGCGATACTATGCAGCAGGTTAAATATAATAAAAAAAAAACATGTTTTTTTATGTTCAAATCGTTTTATGTAAGTACAGTAAAAGCTCCTTATTCGCGGGGTATACGGTCCGTAAATATGCCGCGAATACAGAAACCGCGAATATGGAATGGTAATTAGTATGGAATTATAGGGGATACGTTCCAAGGTACCAAAATGAAACCAATATGTATGAAAATAATATAAATTTATTGCTAAATTCTAAATTAAAATAAATCATTTTCGTCAGATTTAGGCAAGGGTTTAAAGAATTTAGTAATTTTTTCTTGCTTTGCTGCTTTTAAGAGGTCATTAAATTCTGATTGATATTGAGCTGTAGCATCAATAATTTGCCGTTTAAAAATAAGGCTCCTTTCCATAGATGGATCAATATTCACGAAGAAATCACAAAGATCATTTGCCCTACGTAAACCTTCACTCAGATTTTTTAAGTTAAAAGTCACCTTTTCAGTGGTTGCTGAAGGCTCTTCTTCAGTGGAATGTGGAGTTAACATTTCCTCTAAGTCGGTTTCGGTCAACTCATCCTGCGAATCAAACAACTCTTGGATGTCACTTGGTTCTATCTGTTCGAAGCCATCTCGTACTATTCCATTTGCAACGTGAACAACATTTTCAGTTAAAGATTGAATTTGCTCAGATTCATCATCATTTCCGGCAATTAAAGTAGGCCACAGTTTTTTCCAGCATGATTTCAATGTGCTTGGCTTCAGTTCATCCAACGATTCTTTTATGTTAACAATACATTTTGCTATGTCAAAAAATGCCGGCAGTACTCAAAGAACGCCGACACTTTAAACGAAACCGAATCCGTTTCTGTTTAGGTACCGATTGCATCCGCGAATAGTGAAATTTTTAGCCGCGAATACAGAAACTGGGTTGCAATTTTTTTACCCGCGAATAATGAAAACGCGAATAAAGAAACCGTGAATAAGGAACTTTTACTGTAACTATAAACGCGAATCAAAGTCTAAAGCTGCAATTAGTTAGATGAATAACGTATCTACATTTTAAGCTTTCTTCCACTGACTTTTAATGAGTTGGAGTTAAAGTCAAGGCAAATAAAAAAATAAATTAAAAAAAAATAGAAACGCTAACTACATTTTTTCTAATATTTTAGATATTTCAAAGTTGGAAAAGGATAATTTATTGACCGGAGAACTTTTTACTAACTATAAGAAGGATCTTCACCCAGGAGTTATTAATAGTTTTTCTGCAGCTGCGTTTCGGTTTTTTCATTCTGCCATTCCTTCGTATTTCAACGTTGCCCACCGAACCAAACCTGCAACAAAATGTCGGTTGAGTGATTATTTCATGAAGCCTGGCATATCTGAAAATTACTTTGACAACATTATTAAAGGTGTAGTCAGTCAGAAGATGGCAAAGAACGATGGAAGCATCAGTCCTGAGGTGACAATGTGTAAAAGGTCGAAAGATCGATAGATCCATTAAATATCCGAGTGCTTTATATTCGGCAACTACAAAGAAATTCAATCTTTCAGATCAATAAATATATGTTTAAATCATCGCATCCGTACGGAATAGATTTAATCAGTCTGGACATTCAAAGAGGTCGAGATCATGGTTTAGCTCCCTATAACAAATTCCGTCAACACTATGGGTTGAGAAAAGCTGTCCATTTCCAAGAGTTTGCTCCAGAGCTTTCAGATGAGGTACAACAAAACACCATGTATAATATATCAAAGATCAAAACCCAACTTGCTGAAGATAATGGTGTAAATCCATGCTAATTTTTTCTTTATGTAATTTTAGAACATACATCTATTAAAATCCGTCTACGATCATCCCGATGATGTTGATTTATTTGTGGGAGGCTCTTTGGAAACTAAACCAAATATGAATCATCTGGGGAAAACCTGGCAACACATTGTTGTTGAACAATTTACAAGAACTAAATTTGGTGATAGATTCTTTTACACACATGGAAATCTCGTTCACTCGTTTACAAAAGGTAGATTGTCTAAGTTATTTTTATCAGGGATTCAAACCAAAAAATATTCTTTTATATATGTTATAGATCAAAAACCGACACCAAATAAAGAATGGGCTTATGTCCTCATTTTTTAGTGGTAGATTTTTCAATGGGCTTGTGTCCTATGTCTTAATTTCTACAAAAGTGTACTATATATTGATAAAGTGGGTTACTAGAACATCAAATGTTCAATTATTTTAAATAACTCGTTATATGTTAGGAGATATTATCAATTAAAAAAGTCATTTCGTCTCTTTAATTATTAAAGGGATTCAACGTTGTACACATTCCAAGTGCATGTGACATCACAATCCTTGTGTAAGGTTACCAACCTTACAGCTCATAAATCTCTGCTATATGTATTTATATATCAAAATATCAAATATTATTTACAGTTATTTCAAGGAACAATAAAATTTCAATATTATGTCTGCCTTAGCAGGGTTAAATAAAATAAAAACTTATTATTCTTTGATTTGACTTGATTATTTGACTACCAACAGCTACAAAACATTACCACAACACTGACCTACTCAACAAATAACTGACGTTAAAATGCATTTCACGTCTTATAAATATGGACCATTTCTAGTGCTAAAACTTTTAATTGCTATATCTCCGTCAATATTTAGATATTTAATAAAATAGACACGCCAATACACATTTATTAACATTAATTTCAATCAACAATTGAAAAGTCGACCACTAAAAAATGAGGACACAAGCCCATTCACATCACTTTACTACTACCTATATCTATATTTGTTTTAGATCAAATAAAGGAAATTAAGAAGTCGTCATTGGCTAGGATACTTTGCGCAACGGGTGATTCGATTTTAAGGATTCAAAAGAAAGTTTTCTATGTTCCGGATGATATTACAAACAGCAATGAAAATTGTTTGAATATTGACGCTATCCCCCAGTTGAATCTGGAATCTTGGAAGGAATAAATACTAGAAAATTTAATTCCAGAAAAACTTTATAGATCTGGTATATACTCGTATTACATATAATTTGTATAAAGAAACTAAATTTTCTTCAAATTTGTATCAACCTTAATTAAAATAGAGGGTGTTTCGTATAGATCCAACTATTTCAACGCACAAAAAACAAAGAAACCAGTTGTTTTAAAATTGTTTATTATTAAGAATTAATTTGCCAAAAAACAATTTTTTTGTTTTAAAGTAACATCATTAAGGTGACGTACGTTGCGCTAACAACATTCTTTGAATCCCAGAAGTAGTTTCTAAAAACTTTCTGAAGAAGAGGAATTTTTTCCCCAACTCCGCTAAAGTTTGTATTATCGTACACATTTGACTTAAGGTCCTCAAAGAAAAAATTCGCATGGAGTAACAATGTCTTGAAATAATTCTGTCTTACAACATAATTAGATTCATTTAGTGACTGCACCATCTGATTTTTGTAAGCGTTGTGATGCAAATCAGAAAGCTATGAATACTCCTAATTGAGCCCAACGTTTTAACTTAATGTTTTCTGACGTTCTTGCAGTTCTAGGACGTCCAGATGGTTTACCTCTCACTTGTTTCTGTAAATTTTAAAGTTAGAGATCCACGAGAGTATGATTGCATTACTTGGCGCCTCACCAATATTCCGCAATCGATAGTGAAGTGTAAATAGACGATGCACGCGAATGAACAAACGTCCGTTCTCGAAAAACGTGTGCCCACAAAATGCGCGTTGTTCTCTCGTATACAGCATAATAGCAACTGATAGCAACTAAAATTCTCGAACCACGCTACGTAACGCCACGCTCCCCTCCCCACTCTCGCAGTATCGTACTTGGCAACAGTTACAAAATTCGATAGATCCTGAAGTTTACTAAAGATTTTCAGACGGATTTTTCACAGTTAGGCGTTCTGACAAATTAAGTTGTGGAACTTCAACGGACATGGTAATCGAGCAGTCTATGATGAAAGCCATGAAGACAGACGGAGGTATTGCTCGAGGGAGAAGTACAAAAGAGAGTGTCATAAGTAAATGGGTTTATAGTATGCATGCTATGAATACCGTTTGTGAAAAATTAGAAGATCTCGCTAACGTTAGGATGGATACGACCGAGCAGCATGTTGATGCAAGTGATTCGCGAATGAAAAAAGATGCTAAAGATGTACGAAAACTTTTAGAGTGTTTCTCAACGCATGATCCTCTTCCAGACGTTAGCAAAATTGTTTCTATTGCGAGTGGTGTCGTTGGTGATGATAAAATCAATTGTTATAAAGCTCGTGAAGTTGGGCTTGCTTCTATGGCAAAAATGACAGGACTCACATTCAATAATATTAAATTAAAACGCTCTGACAAAGTTGTTCCTCTTTTAGCTATGACTAGTACCATAAAAGTAAAAAACGCGCTAAGTACACTACCTCATAGGTGGCGAGGAAACGTGTGCATATTATGTCGATTACAACTTTTACAACTTTTTGAATCGTTATATCTCAGAAACGGTGGCTCGTAGAGAAAAAAGTATTAATAATTTTTTTGTAGATAATTTTATGATCTACAATTTTTGTCTGAGGTATTTTTATGATAAAACTTACCGTTTTGCTGAAAATCGCGAAAAACTCATTTCTTTGACCTTTGACCTTGAATAAAATTTTTTCCGTACAGGGGAAAGATGGGGAGTTTTCAAATTTTGTTTTTAATGATATTTTAAACAATCTTACCGATTTTCAGCTTGGTGGGAATTTATGTAACTTTACTCTTATTTTTTGGTTTAATTTGACCGGGCTATAATATATTTTATTTTAGAATAAATTATGACACATGTATAATTATTTTTCTATGATAACTATTTTTACATAAATTTCAACTACTTATTAATAAGTAGTCTTATATTATATAACAAGAGGTGCCCTTGTAGGGCGTGCGATGGGTTCAAGGCATTCAGTGACACGTTCATTTTAACCCTCCTCTGCTAATATTAAATTAATTAATTCTTTAATATGTTTAATAATAACATTTCTGTTGTTGAAATTAATTGGGACAATTGGTGGAAAGCAACTGGAACTTGGCTGCGGATCCAAATATTCCATGTTAATAAAGCCACCCTCGTCGCTATCTACTGAAATAAGAGTGCTCATAGAATCATAAATAATTATGAGACAAATCCATAGAGCCGTCTTTTCAATAGTCAATGAAACTGTTTTTTTAATTCTAGTTTCATGTAACCACCCCTACCAACAATTTGTCGTATCTTAGCAATCTCGTATCACAGAGCGGTTAGACAGTAGTCACACAGTTGCACGACTTGCACCTCGGCAAACCTCGTTTGGAAAGTATTAGGAAGGCAATCAGAGGGGGTACAGAGCGTTCCGGCCGGTGCAGACATGCTGTCCAAAGCTTCATGTAATGTCACACAAATGTCTAATAGGATTCCAATCACCATTCAGAGTGATACGATTCGCTTCTAATTGAATTCCAATCAAAATTGTTTGTAGGGACCTAACCAACGAAAAATGTAACCGATTCTAAGTCAAAATCGGAGCTGAGAAACAAAGATATTAACTAACGTTTACAATAAACTACAGTTAACTGACTATTGAAAACTCGGCTTATAGTTGGTGAACTCACCTGGATTATCAATAAACATTTGCACAATAACTTTTGTTATTTGCTCTTTTATATTTTCGGTGCCGGGCCATTCCGTTAACTTACTTATAAAATACATCTCGTCGTGGTAGTTAGATACAATTGGGCTTAAACTATATTCCATTTTAATTGCTTCAGGTTTGTTAATAGCCTCTGTTGTTGAAGTTGTTGTAGTTATTGTAGTTGCAGGCTCTGTACTTACAGGAGCTGTAGTTAAGTGAATCATAGTTTTCTCTGTAGTTGATATTTTTTCGTGAAAATTTCTCCTGTTCGTCAGATCATCAACTGGGTATTTATTCCACATTCTTGCAGAATATTGGTGTGGATTACTGATTCTTTTAAAGGCACTTGTATGAAGATAATCATCTGACGAACCTGATTGATGTATAGCAGCGTATTCTGACATGTGTCTCCTTTTTAATATGACTTGTATTATGTTATTTCTTCTAGTTTTAGAAGTTCTTAGCTGAAGTAAATAAAGTTATACAATATAAAAGTTACCTACTCCAGAACTACGAAATTTTACGTATTATATTTTACGAATAGTTTATGTAATACTTCTGTAAAATTGTGACTAACTAAAGTAATACAATCTTACCGTGAGAACATTTCTTAATTCGTGGACGATCACCAACCAGTAAAAGTAAAATATTACTTTCATTTCGTTCCTGATGATAAAAACTGAATAATTTCATTTACGCTGTACTAATAGTAAGTCCAATTGCAAGTTCAAACATGTTCTGGTCGATAACATAAATATAAATTGTGAAAATGTAACAACTGAACAGGGTGGCTGCAGTAGTGAGTCGTTGAAGTCCCAAAATATAATCAATTTTCGACAAGCTTGAGTATTGAAGGACATAAAAGATATAATACTAAATGGAACTAAATGTTACTAAACAATGGGGTCTTAATATTTTCTTAAATAATCTTTCTTGTTTAGTCATAATACGGTACTGACGATAAGTTGTGTATGTTTGGAACTAGTAAGTCATGCTCTTAATTAAAAAGGCTGCTATAAATTCAGTTTTCATTTAATGATTATTCCAATATTTATAAAACATGCGGAATATTATGATTTTTATTTAATGTGTTTAAACAAAGTCCTAATCAATATTTTCCTTTTTTAAATTTGACTTTTGTATTTACTTCACACTGAATACAAACACTTTACTTTACATATTAATATTATAAAATTTACAATCTAAAAATCTGCAATATTGTTTAAAATGATTCTTAAGATACTCCTTAAAAAATGTACCTATGTTCGTGTCCACATGGCAAACATTCATTCATGTATGTTTTTATACGAACAATAAAGTTATCACTCTAGAATCGGTAAATAAAACACTTATCGACTTATGTGATGCATGTTTTAATTACATAAAGTTGGTTATCAGGACCTTAAATGTCCACTTATTTTTAAATAACTTCTTATATTTTATGAGATCCTAACCATTAAAAAGTTATTTTTCCACTTTAATTATTAAAGGGATTCAACGTTATAGATTATTCTAATGCATGGTACGTCACATCCGACGATTTGCCATCTCTTTTATACAACAGAGACACATACGAGTGTGTGTGATACGTCGTTTACTACTAACAGCTGAGTTGTGTATCTCATGAAGTATTATATTACGAACATTGTGAAAAAGAATAAATAATCTCGATTACTTATTTCTTCTGTACCGTATTATATATATCGGAAACAAGCGGTAAAACTTAAATTCAAATTTGATAAAGCTATAAATCCATCAGCTTTTGAACATTTAAAAAAATTAAAATGTCAATCAACATGTGTATTGAAATTTATTCAATCGAAAATTAATATAGCATAAATACTTGGAAAAAATGGTTAATTATGAGTAATAAATGTTTACCTACGTTCATACAGAGCATTGTAGGTTATGTTTTAATGTCAGTCGTCAACGCATGTGTGTACGGTACCTCTAATGTCTGGTACTGACTGGTGCGACATCCAACATTTATATATTTTCATTCTAAGTTGACATTATGACATAGACATGAGTATACTAAATATGTTGTACTTTTAACGTACAGACTAGTGCGACATAAATATGCGACACTAAGGCCCGGTTTTATGGTTCGTCTTACTACCGAACTAAATAGCTAACTCCCGAATTAAACGAAAAATGAGTTTTATCATCAAGGGTTAACGCTAACTCGGAACTAAAATCACGGAGTAAGATATCCCGTCATAAATCAAGGTAATAATATTTAACCCGGAGTAAGTGTGCAACAGAGATAAAATATCATGCTATCTCAGCCAGTTTAGCTATCATTATTATAATATTTTAGGTTATAATATTAAATTATTGTTTATTATGAATTTTGTGAGTGACCTTAATCAATTATCAATAACAGATGATGAGGAAGATCAGCTATTATACAAATATAGTACTAAGTTGAAATCCGTCATTTTTAAAACAATAATTAAACTGAATCTTGCATTCCCATGGATTTACAACTGTAAACAAATATTCGAATTTCTTAAAATATGGTTTACGTCTCTACTAACTAATTCGGGATTAAATTTGGACCATAAAACCCGATACAATAATAAGTACCGAACTAAGCTAACTCGGGGTTTCGTAACCCCGAAGTAAATAAAAGACCATAAAACCGGCCCTAAGGCCCGGTTTTATGGTTCGTCTTACTACCGAACTAAATAGCTAACTCCCGAATTAAACGAAAAATGAGTTTTATCATCAAGGGTTAACGCTAACTCGGAACTAAAATCACGGAGTAAGATATCCCGTCATAAATCAAAGTAATAATATTTAACCCGGAGTAAGTGTGCAACAGAGATAAAATATCATGCTATCTCAGCAAGTTTAGCTATCATTATTATAATATTTTAGGTTATAATATTAAATTATTGTTTATTATGAATTTTGTGAGTGACCTTAATCAATTATCAATAACAGATGATGAGGAAGATCAGCTATTATACAAATATAGTACTAAGTTGAGAAATCCGTCATTTTTAAAACAATAATTAAACTGAATCTTGCATTCCCATGGATTTACAACTGTAAACAGATATTCGAATTTCTTAAAATATGGTTTACGTCTCTACTAACTAACTCGGGATTAAATTTGGACCATAAAACCCGATACAAAAATAAGTACCGAACTAAGCTAACTCGGGGTTTCGTAACCCCGAAGTAAAGAAAAGACCATAAAACCGGCCCTAATAAAATCGTTACTTTTGCTATTTTTAAAAATTCTAGGTAGTATTTTTATGAAATAAAAATGTTTCGAAGTCAGTTTTTATCAAAGAGATTGTGAATATTGTCTATATGGTACTATAATTTCAGTGTAGATAGTGTGGGTTTCTGCTTACCCGTGCTGAGCAATAGTCCCTTGACAACCGTTGTCAACAAGGGTCTATTTTTTAAGAACTGACTTTTATTACATTTGTTTTATAACCATATTTTTTTCTAAAGCAGGTTGAGGAATTCGTTCGAAATATGAAAGCTTCCAACGTATTAAGTTGTATATAGCACTAGTGTGGACGTGTTTCACAACTTCTTACAACAAATGTTAGATGTTGCAGTAGTGTGGACGTGTTTCACAACTTCTTACAACAAATGTTGAATGTCGCACTAGTGTAGACGTGTTTCACAACTTCTTACAACAAATGTTGGAAGTCGCACTAGTGTGGACGTGTTTCACAACTTCTTACAACAAATGTTGGATGTTGCAGTAGTGTGGACGTGTTTCACAATTTCTTACAACAAATGTTGAATGTCGCACTAGTGAGGACATGTTTCACAACTTCTTACAACAAATGCTGGAAGTCGCACTAGTGTAGACGTGCTGTACAACTTCTTACAACAAATGTTGGATGTCGCATGTTTAAGTCGCACGCATGTGTACGCTACTTTATATTAGTGCGCTCGGATCTATTCTATTTTACCGATATTAAATAGAAAATGTTTATCGTTGTGTATGTATGCCAAATGAGCATGAACTTTATGCCCACACATCAGTCCTATAGTACACAAAAATGTGACAAACAGCACGAATAGGCGAACACGCATTTCTGAACGTAGGGTAAAAGTAGGTAGAGGATGAATATGGTTTGCAGAATAATAAGGAGGCGTAGGACACAGCTAGCGATTTGAAACTAAAAATATGGAATAGATAAATGTTTAAAGTTTGATTTATCTTAGTAAAGTATAATTAGGATATGAGATGTAATGGGCTTGTGTCCTATGTCTTACTTTCTATAAAACTGTACTATATATTGATAAAGTGGGTTACTAGAACCTCAAATGTTCAATTATTTTTTAATAACTCCTTATATGTTAGGAGATATTAACAATTAAAAAAGTCATTTTGTCTCTTTAATTATTAAAAAGGGATTCAACGTTGTACACATTCCAAATGCATGTGACATCACAATCGCTGCCAACCTTACAGATCATAAATCTCTGCTATATGTATTTATATATGAAAATATCAAATATTATTTACAGCTATTTCAAGGAACAATCAAATTTCAATATTATGTCTGCCTTAGCAGGGTTAAATAAAATAAAAACTTATTATTCTTTGATTTGACTTGATTATTTGACTACCAACAGCTACAAAACATTACCACAGCACTGACCTACTCAACAAATAACTGACGTTAAAATGCATTTCACGTCATACAAATATGGCCGACCATTTCTAGCGCTAAAACTACAATTCAAACTTTTAATTGCTATATTTCCGTCAACATTTAGATATTTAATAAAATAGACACGCCAATACACATTTATTAACATCAATTTCAATCAACAATTGAAAAATCGACCACTAAAAAATGAGGACACAAGCCCGTTAGAGGAATGTAAACCTAGCGAAAACAAATATTAAATAAATACAAGTAGGTATTCACATCTTACTCATTGATATGATCATGTAAAAGGCTCTTAAGTAACAAGAATAAACAAAGACCATTGTTGTTAATATTAGTTTATTGAAATTATTCTCAAATAGTTTCCACCCCTATAAAATTCGGTTACAACTGTAATGTACAACATATATGGAAGTCATCTACTAGGGAATTCAAAACTCAGGACTACGTCTACTGACCCTAGGTCAACGTTCCTGCCGCCCATGTTCCTGGTGTGCAAGGGTACACACACCAGCTCCTTCTGACTGACGTCCTCTACCAGATTGAAACAAATATTCGCTGTGGAATCGAAGTCGTCCGAATGAATCTCAATAGCATCAGAGAGATCATCGTCAGCAAGTTCATCAGTCAGTAATTCAGCAGGAATACCTAACGGGGCTCTAGCTTCCCTTTTGTTTCGGTTAGTCCTTCTATTTGACATTGCTTTGATGATGCTAATGATGTCGTAGATTTCTTCGGAAGTTCTTGAACCGAAATCTATGAATGCCTCTTTTACAAGTTGTCTTGTGAAAGTTTCCTCTACTTCAAAAATTTTGTTTATGTCATGTTCGATGTAGTTATTACCCTAGAAGTATAAAATTTGTAATAGAGATACAATCATAACCTCTTAAAGTAACTAAAAGACATTTGAAAGATAATTAAAATATATTTCATATAAGTTCTATGTGTTGCATATACTTCAGGCGTATATGCAATACATATTACATTGTGTAGCTTTATCAGTTTGAATTTAGCGCCTCTATTTAAATAAGTGTAGTGGAATCATAATTTTTGAAAGTAAAAATCAAGCAAATGTACTTACCATCACGAAAATAAAAAGTGTTAACAGAATTTGTGGTAGAAGTAACATAAATATGAAATTCATATTATCGAAAATAATTCAGTGAAGTATTTCACTAGTTTAGGTATATCTACATCAGATTAATCTCTGATAAAGTTGGTTGTTTTCACAAAGATATTTCTGTAGAATAACTTAAAAATACTGAGTCATAAATATCAGTGGAAGTAAATGTTGCGCCGCTGTGTAACCAATTATTAATACGTTGTAGCCCAGTCATTATAGTAAGTTCACCTCGGAATTCGAGATACCCAGCTAGATACATATGGTAGAGTGTATAAACCATATGTAGGTTTTGAGACCACTTTAGGGTGTCAATATACAAGTATTTACAGACTTACAGCTGGGTATCTGGAATTCCGAGATTCTTACCTAATTTAAGCTTAAATGACTGGGCCATTGACCAATAACTATGCAAATTAATTCAGACTAAGCACGACTTTATATGCAGGTGGAAAGGTTTACTTTTTTTGGTGGTGATCATTTTACTTACGAACGTAATAAACCGTTTGAACTCCATTCGAGTTCATATTTAATTCAAATAATCGAAGTTTAACAATAAGGTCGTGTACGGATAAGCTCGCCGCATGCACGACCACTATGGGTCTACTAAAATAACAATAAAGATCAAATTCCCAAGAGTTATCAGGGATAGAGTTATTCCTCAAAGGGGCCATCCAGAAATTACATCACACGCGAAGAAGAGGGTCAACTAATTGTGACAACATGTGACAAGGTGTGGAGGGGGTCTGAAGCGTTGTGACGTCACACGCAGTATAAAATATATAAAATTTTTGGTAAAAAATATAGTTAAAAAAAGTCGTAATTTCCTAAACAAATTATAAATTTTCATGAAGTCTTAAAAAAGAGAAAAGTCATTTATTCTAAGAACAACAAAACACTTAAAAAAATGTGTGATGTAACACCAAGAGGGAGGGGGGTAAAATTGCAAGAAATTTGTGTGACATAATTTTTGAATAAGCCCAAGGCAAGCACGTTGACAATGTCAATACATTTATACGATTAACAACGGCGTACGCTCTCGTCTCCACCACCCTTCTCTTCCACGTTTCATATAATAAATCTAATGCATTTTATGCGAGTCGTGCGGACCAGTGGACGTTTACTGATAAATATAAACGTAAGTTATTAACACTGCAATATAGGAATGTCCCTGAATTTTACGAAGGAAACTCGGTACTCAAATGTGCTTTAAAGAATCAGAGATTTTCATAATAGTTCTGTTCCTCTGGAATGATTTTTCACTAAAATGAAAAAAGGCATTTGTTTTTAGTATTCAAAATGCAATGCAAACAAAACGCTAGTTCAATCAGCGATTAGTGGACGGTCGTTTGTTCATATCATCCGAAACTAAAGAGAATGACAGTGCAGTACATTTTGAGTTTTCACCTAAGTGATTGACAGACAATTTTTTAACAGGGCATTCAAAAATCTGTACTGAGTAGAAGCATAAAAAACTACGTTCATCATTTTTCAAAAATCCAAAAATCTTATTTTTAGAAAAAAGGGTCCATGAATTTAAATATAATTGCATAAATGCCAGAAAATCGTAGATATTTAAAATGTAATGAAGCAGTTATTTATTTTAGACCATAACGAATATAACTGCATCAAACATTTCTAAGAAGATGTAAATTTCTTTTTTTTTAAATATCTATGAATTTTAGAAATGTCGCATAAAAGTCAGATATAGGCAGATATAGCTCAATTAAAAAATTACTAATATATAAAATTATATAATACATTTATGTGTGTATATACAGGGTGTCCCAAAATTCAACGATAAGCCGGCACCAGAAGGTGGTCCCGCTCATGACTACACAAGAAAAAAAGAAAAAAAGTTTTTATCTCATTTTTTAAAAAGGAATTTTTTTTTTCGAAAATCGAAACACCTTAAGATGTTTTTAACTACCATGACCACAATTTTTTAAATATTTCTGATTTTTTTTTTTGTATCGGCAACCTAAATAGCACTGCTATCCACCACAACCATTAAAACTCCCAGAATGCTAGTAGTTTTTGCAACAACAATTTATGAAATTTGGTTCTTGTTTAGAAATAGTATGCATAATTTTTTTTTATTGCTAGTTTTCCTGGAGATTATACCATTTTGAAATCCTGAAGAGTTGCGCCAATTTTTAAAAAAACTTATCATAGTAGTCTTCATACTTTTTTTTTACACCACGATGAGTTAAAGTTGACTGCAAGTAAAAATCTTTAATAAATTTAGGGAAAAAAATAATTTCGATTAAATTTTGTGTAAAAACTACTAGCATTCTGGGAGTTTTAATGGTTGTGATGGATAGCAGTGCTATTTAGGTTGCCGATACAAAAAAAAATTCAGAAATATTTGAAAAATTGTGGTCATGGTAGTTAAAAACATCTTAAGGTGTTTCAATTTTCGAAAAAAAAATTTTTTTTTCTAATTCCTAAACAAAATGAGATAAAATTTTTTTTTCTTTTTTTCTTGTGTAGTCATGAGCAGGACCACCTTCTGGTGCCGGCTTATCGTTGAGTTTTGGGACACCCTGTATACTTTTATGTGTGTATATATAGTTGCATGCTGATCAGGCGTTGAAAATAAGTTTTTTCCACATTATTTTAAATGAAAGATTGTTAGAAACTCGTATTTGATATTACATAACCCTAAATAAAACACAGACATTTTTATTCGTATCAGGAAATGTATTTTAATTAGCTATTTACAATATCTTATCTGTGGAAGTCACCTACAAAGGAATACCAGGAACATAGAGGACATTCTTCTAGCTCCCAGGATTACCTAAGTCGGTTCTTCATTAATATTCTTGTTGTTGTTCTCTTTATGGATTGATTCTTCAAGTAGTTTCTCTGTTTGATTATTATCCTTTTCTAAATCATGCGTAGTAACAGTTTTAGGCTTTCCCAATATTGTTATTGGTAGGTCCGTGTCTTCAAGAAGTGCACTAGGATTATTCCAAGGTTGCAGGGTGGACTCCGAGAACATCACGTAAACGATACCAGAGATTATTAACATGCCAGCAGCCAGGAGGAACACTTTCTGCCATTGTCCAATCGTTTGCTATTACAATAATTACCAATTAGTGGAAACTTTGCAAAACAATAATATTCTGCGCGCTTTATTTAACATTTGTGCTAGTCTTTGTAGACACAGAGCGAAGAGTTAAAGAAAGATAGAATACATAAATAAAATGAATGGCAACAGTGATGAGAGGAAGAAAAATAAATAGAAGAAATGAAAATACAACAATAGATTATACATGATACATGAAATATTAGCAGGTTTATACTTACATTATTATAAGTGAGGGCGCCAACAATTGCAGGCGAAATAAATCCGGGTATAACACTTACCATGCCGGAAATACCAAGCGTAATACCTGCAAAAAAGAACATACCTTGTTATAGTGTGATCGCTTTCATACAATGTTACAACAACAAGTGCAGGGACACTTAAGGGAGGGAAAGCACCAAACGCGAATATCTTAAACCCCCTATTTTGTAATGGGCTTGTGTCCTATGTCTTAATTTCTATAAAAGTGTACTATATATTGATAAAGTGGGTTACTAGGACCTCAAATGTACAATTATTTTTTAATAACTCCTTATATGTTAAGAGATATTAATAATTAAAAAAGTCATTTTGTCTCTTTAATTATTAAAGGGATTCATTTTCATTGTACACATTCCAAGTGCATGTGACATCACAATTCTTGTGTAAGGTTACCAACCTTACAGCTCATAAATCTATGCTATATGTATTTATATATCAAAATATCAAATATTATTTACATCTATTTCAAGGAACAATCAAATTTCAATATTATGTCTGCCTTAGCAGGGTTAAATAAAATAAAAACTTATTATTCTTTGATTTGACTTGATTATTTGACTACCAATAGCTATAGAACATTACCACAGCACTGACCTACTCAACAAATAACTGACGTTAAAATGCATTTCATGTCATACAAATATGGCCGACCATTTCTAGCGCTAAAACTACAATTCAAAGTTTTAATTGCTATATCTCCGTCAATATTTAGATATTTAATGAAATAGACACACGAATACACATTTATTAACATCAATTTCAATCAACAATGGAAAAATCGACCACTAAAAAATGAGGACACAAGCCCATTTATTAAGAGCGCCTACATTTTCTAAATAAGGCTGCTTGTGCCTAGTTCATCTTACTTTGCAATTTATTTAAAGGTCGCTGATAACTTTGTATAAACTTAAGTTGCCTAATTTTTACAGAAACAAACGCAGTTAAAAAGTCTAATAAAAATAGGGGTCTTATTCTATTTTATGCGAACGGTACACAACACTGAACTCTACATAAGAGCTAGAGGGGCGATATTTTAATGGTCAGTTAAACCACAGTTATGACATTCAACTAAAAAATGGATTTTTCAATTCTACTATAGTCAATAACCGACCTTAGTTAACTAACGAAATATGTAACTTGCTTGCCTAAATTACAGTTATTTTCGACCCAAAAAACAAATAAGAGCTGAGAGGAAAAATCAACTAAACCGTCGTACACATTGGTGCGAGTTAAACATGCGACATCCAACGTTTGTTGTAAGAAGTTGTACAACATGTCCACACTAGTGCAACATGCAACTTATTACGTCGGAAGCTTTCATATTTCGAACGATTCCTTCAACCCGCTTTAGAATGAAATATGTTTAGAAAAAAATAGTAATAAAACTCAGTTCTTTAACAATACTACAAGGGTCGATAAGGGTGTATTGTTTAGCACTGGTAAGCAGAGAACCCACTGCAAGTGTATACAAACAGAGATAATATTTTATTTATTTTATTGTTTTTGATATTGAATATAGTAGAATCTTGTCGATGTTGAAAATGTTCTGTTGGCAGCGGCTGCTAGTGTGATAATAGGTAGAAGATTATCGCGCAAAGTGACACGCCGAAGGATTGAAACATTTTTGTTTCATAAAAATATTAACTAGGATTTTTAAAAATAGCATAAGTAGGGGTTTTATTAGTGTCGCATGTTTAAGTCGCACTAGTATGTACGTTAAAAGTACACTCATGTCTAAATAATGTCAACTTATGAATGAAAATATATAAATGTTGGATGTCGCATGTTTAAGTCGCACCAATGTGCATGACACATAAGGGTCACAATAAACTGACTATTGGAAGACTGGCATAGATTCTAATAACCTGTGGATCCTCTTTTGGAACTAATATAATTAGGTTTTCGATTTGAACAAAGAGAAACCTTACTTCACCCTGAACCGGCAATAGATAAATAAAATACATACTGGCATAGTTCGGTCCCAGGTCAACCAAGCTAGCTAGAGGTCCCGTTGACACAGCCCCATGCACGGCGGTAGCAGAAGTCATGAAGATGATGGCGGAGAGCCAATTACAATCGGAGTAAGCCAAGGCAACTAAGAACATGCCTTGCAAGATACAACCTGAAACATATTAACTTCATGAAATTCTCAACCGGAAGTATCAACTCATTCGACAATAACTTACATACTGCAGTCGCCATCTTCCGGACGTTCGATCTAGACATTCGATTTGTCCTTAACAAGTAATCACCAAAGAGTGAAAAAACATAAGCGAAAACCATTCGCAAAATATGAGGCAGACCGGAAAGCATGCCAGTCTGGGAACAGTAATTCAATACTCAAGTAAGATAATGTTACTCATCAAAATTAGTTAGATAGTATAATTCTTACCATTCTAATATTCCAACCATGAATTTGTTTAAAATATGTTGGGGCTTGTGTCATCAACGTGAAAAGTCCCCAAATTCCGCCCCACTGTGCAATAACGTTCATCCAAACTCCTGAAGAAGTTAAGATCAATTTCCAAGGTGTTGGCGCCTAAAAATATATCTTAGCGTTAGAGCAATCACAAAATACAAATAACTAAAGTACTGTTGCCGGAATCCTTAATGTCCTAATTTCCTTATGTTTTTGTTCGGTAAATTTTAGTGCAAATAACGATTTACTGTGTTCACAAAAAGTTATACTGTCATATTTCCCGCGTTACAAATCGTTAATTGTTTACGAGTAAATTGCGAAGTCAGCCGAACAATCACGATATAAACAGCGGGAAATTTGAAACTCAAACTTTAAAAAAGGATAGTAAACAAATTTTTTTAGTGAAAATATTGGAACAGAAACGTTATGTATAATTATGATAAATAAAACATTCAAATTACCGACTGTTTTCCAACAGTGTGTCCCAAACATTTCTCGATGTAGTCCTTCTCATCGGGATCTATCCTGGGATGTTCCGCTGGTGAATCAAAGACCAGTAGCAGCCACACAATATACCATATGACTCCAATGACTCCACACACGTGAAACACAGTTTCCCAAGATGACCAGGAGATGATGTAACCACACAACGGAAACGTCAGAGCGGCGCCGACGGAACTTCCTAGGTACGCACTGACAAACTTGCTCCGTTCATTTGGAGGAATCCACTTTGCTGTCATATTGTGCATTGCCGGCCAGGAAAATCCCTTGAAAAATTCCTTGATTAATTCTAATTCTAGTTCCTTTAATCATTAAAGGAGTCAAACGTTATTAAAAATCAGGAAGAGAATTTCGATTTGGCATTTACCAATGCAACTTACAGTTAGAAATCCTTGAAGAACTCTGATAAATATTAGAGCTCTGAAATCCCAATAAGATGCAAACGGTATAGCGAAACAACTGATGCACCCCAAAACATTGGCCAGTCCAAATACCAGTTTAGTACCGTATCTTCTCGCTAGGATACCGCCAGGTACCTGTGTCAGCCAGTGGAGCCAATAGAATGCGCCCAATATGATACCTTGCTGATTCTCATCCCATAGAAAGCCATCTGGCTACAACAATAAAAAAGCGTGATTGTATGATTGATAAAATTAGCTACCAGGACCTCAAATATACAATTATTTTCTAATAAGTCGCAATGATATAAGTGAAACGATTGAAATCGTTCAACTAAACCTTAGAGCATATATTGTGAAAGTGTGTCCAAAATGTGTGCGAGAAAGAAAGGTATATGTTCTTATTTTCAAGTCAGAGCTTTCTAGATATAATACGTGACACTTGTTAAATATGACATTGTATTGTAGAATAATGTAGATACCCAGTAAACATTTTGGAGTAAATTCTACTTAATTTCTATTACATATCATGAGTTTTTTGTCTGGAACGTGTTCGTTTTCTATTCAGTCGTTCATAGGCCCTTTTTATGACCTACAGAGATCGCAACGACGGTTCACTGCTGAATTAAAAGCGAAATCGGTTTATGATTTATGACCGGAGTTATAAACTTGACACTAGCAGGGATAGCAGGGGTATAAAACTTAATGGAATTCTACTTTTTAGAGTCTGCAAAATATAAATATTTAAATGAAGAAATAAATAGATGTAATCTTTAGTACGGATCGTGATTTTTTTAATGAATATTATTCATCTTCAACAATACTCGTTATATTAGTTTTTTACATTGTTTTGGTGATTCAAAAATCCACGATCGGCAGGTCTGCGTTAGGTTTAAAACCTCTGTCTTACCATCGCTGGATACTATCTTCGTTTAAATACATTATATTCGGGGATTGAGGGAGATAGCGTCTGTCTATTACCATTAAAGAAATATTTGTTGAAAAGGATAGCATATACTTTAAACATACTGTACTGAACGAAATACTATATAAGTATACAAGTGTAACGGTGAAAAATATATTTTACTTGTCTAACCGCATCTCGTTTCTCTCTCACTTTGGAATGAAAGTGAACTAAGAAAAATATGAAAGAAACAACTGCTACTTAATGTATGATGTTGGAAAAAGAAACAATATTATTATGAAAAAATTCTAACAACTAACACAAAATCTGTGACAGGTAGAGAATGAATTTGAACTAAAATTGGTTTCTGTGTTGTTGCTTCGAACTTGTAAAGCGTTAGAATAGAATTGTACGAGTGACTCGAACTTCACCAAATAGGGCACTGCACCAAATTGTTTACTGGGTATGTATAAATATAAATAAACTATATATAAATATAACTAAAACTGTGTTGGCCATTATCCCTACAGCGACATCTATGCCGTTCATGTTTTCACCGAACGGTCACTGTTTTACCGACATACGAGCTTTGTACCAACTAAAGAATTAATCTTAATAGAATATTAATATTTATTATATCTAGACAGCTGTCACTTTCGACACATGCCCATAGAGAACAAATAGGAACATATACCTTTCTCTCTCGCACACATTTTGGCTATAGGTTATTCACACTCCATATATATATATATATATATATATATATATATATATATATATATATATGCGGTAAGAATTAAACTCGCCTCGTAAGAGCGCTTTACCTCTTCAAATGATTTAGTGTCATTTTTCAGTGTTTCGTTCTGGTTCCATTGGTTTTCTAGGTGTTCAGTCTCGTTTCTTAATAATAATAGATGTTCTACCAAACATTCACTGGTTTGACGTAAATTCGTTTTGACAGCATCGCCATTTATAACTAGTGGCGCTCGAGTGGCCACCATTGACACTATGGCTATATTTAAATTAATGCGTAACATGTAGTTCACTGCAAATCCGCTAAATACGACATACCAAAGGACGTCTCGGGAACTGAGGAAGGATTTTCCTGAAACGAACAAAAGTTAATTACTTGTCTGTAATTAGTTTATACAGGGTGTCCCAAAATTCAACGATAAGCCGGCACCAGAAGGCCTGTGTAGTCATGAGCAGGACCACCTTCTGCTGCCGGCTTATCGTTGAATTTTGGGACACCCTGTATATACCCATATATCGACCGTGAATTATATTGTAAAAAATGTTACAGTTATATGTACTGTGTTGTATTTACTTTATTTAAAATATGTATTACTTTCTTCAGCCTTCATTCTAATTTAAATTACGTTTGTCATTGTCATTTTTCATAAAATATACAGCCAGTATTGGCCAGTATATAAATTATTACATTTATAAACTATATGGTATCGAGCAAGATCCCAGAGCCGTCAGACAGCACTTATTTTCTGATGAACAAAATGAACTAACTTTAGGTACTTCTTTTAGAGATATTTTAAAATTTTAAATTAAGAAACGGATATAACCGATCAGCTGCTTATCCATATTGTGATGACTGCTGGTGGCAATATTTTCTGTATTCTAGACTTACGTCGTATTTCTAAGGATATTCACATACCATATTTAACCATATTTTCATTTGGGTTTTTTAAATTATCCATAATTAATGGAGTTTTAAATAAATCGAAATTCTTAAAAGCAAATACAAATTTTCTAAAATAAATTTAATTATAATATAAATAAATGACAGTAGATTTACTGGATTTAAAAGTTTAATAAATTAAAAATGCAATCTAATAATAAAAACTATAATTGTCAATTATAAAAATAGTTAGGTTATAGCATGCTGATAGATATAATTAGACATAATATGTGTCGTGTCTTATGATTATCTTTAAGCTACGAAGGTTACGAATATATGAACTAATAATCAATATGTCCTTAAATTAAATCGGAAGAAACATATGCGTTAATAAAACGGCAAACAGCGTGTTGTACTTATGTAATTTTGAATCAAAACAAATTTGTATACATATGGTGCCAACATTATGATACTAACATTTCCAAGGACATGCAATTTTGTTACGAAGGTTGAATATCTTGAATATTTAAAAAAAGAGGTTAGTAAAAGATAAGAAAACTTTATTACTTTCATTATAAACTACATTGTTTTCAAAAAATTGGCGATTCAAATGTGCAATTGTAATAATAACATGTTCACTTATCACGCAACCGCGGGAAATTTGAAATTCAAACATCTTGTAAGCGCAAAGTCTAATGAACCACATTAATTCTCAACGTATGTTATTTTAACTCTGTCGACGTACAGAGCTGAAACAGTCCAGCTTGTCAACCATGTCTAAATTTCGTAATTCCTTATTGTCGATAAAGTTGGCTACGAGGACCCCAATGTCCAATTACTTTTTAATAACTCGCTCTATTTTAAGAGACATTAACATTTAAACTACCGAATATAATTCTGTTACATTGTCATTAAATATATGATCTTGCATAAAGAAGTTTATTATCGTCAGAAATGTAACATGTCATATTTTTTATGTAAAACCTTAAACTGGACAATGGGCTTGTGTTCTATGTCTTAATTTCTATAAAAGTGTACTATATATTGATAAAAATTTTTACTAGAACCTCAAATGTTTCATTATTTTTTAATAACTCCTTATATGGTAATTCCAGCACATTTCAAACCATGTGACATCACGTCCGTTAAGTTACTATCTGTTTTATACAACAAATCGTAAAAGAGATAAACATATTCAACACAGAATTCTTATCCATAGAAAAAATAACTGACCTACCCTTAATAGTACAGACATATTACGTCATAAATATGGCCGACATCTGTAGCACTAAAACTACAATTTGAATTTTTAATTGCTATATCTCCGTAAACATTTAGATATTTATTAAAATAAGAACACCAATATACATTTATTAACATCGATGTCAAATCGACCCCTAAAAATTGACACAAGCCCATTGAAATGACGTGAGACCAAATAGACGAGAAAAATTTACTAAGTTAGTAAATTTAACTGCATACACTGCTGGTCTGGTCTTAAAAATATTAATAACCCCGGTCCTTGTGCATTCTCTGATTGCCATGTATGAAGGTATATAACATATAAATGTACTGTGATGAATGCTGGAATACTTAACTTAGCCCACAAAACCCTGCAACGAACTTATTACAATAATTTTGCTCTTAAAAAGTAGCGGAACAAAATCTCAATAGAATCAAATATTTTAATACCTTTGGGTGCCATTTGGACCTAGTTCCCCATGTCACATCCAAACGCGAGTTCTTAAATTCTTATCCAATAGTTCGGAAGCACCAACGTAATGTTTCACTGACAAAACTGACAGGCTCTACACGTACGTACTACTGAAAGTGTTGTTCATTCAGTCATATTTACTTCTAATAATATTATGCCATGAATATGTTATGTTATTATTTGTTTAAATGTTGATATCTGTTTAAATTCCATATGAATTAGTCGTCTTGCTGTTACTACTATAGTCAGTAATCTCCGTGACCAGAGGTGGATCACTCTTCCTGTGAAGCAATAAGTTTGTGTTGGTCTTTCTTCAATTAATTCCGAATCATAATTTTATAGGTAAAGGTAAATAAACTTTTCCTTGAACCCATCGAAATGGGCTTGTGTCCTCATTTTTTAGTGGTCGATTTTTCAATTGTTGATTGAAATTGATGTTAATAAATGTGTATTGGGGTGTCTATTTTATTAAATATCTAAATATTGACGGAGATATAGCAATTAAAAATTTGAATTGTAGTTTTAGAGCTAGAAATGGTCGGCCATATTTGTATGACGTGAAATGCATTTTAACGTCAGTTATTTGTTTAGTAGGTTAGTGCTGTGATAATGTTCTGTAGCTGTTGGTAGTCAAATAATCAAGTCAAATCAAAGAATAATAAGTTTTTATTTTATTTAACCCTGCTAAAGTAGACATAATATTAAATTTTTATTGTTCCTTGAAACAACTGTAAATAATATTTGATATTTTGATATATAAATACATATAGCAGAGATTTATGAGGATTGTGATGTCACATGCACTTGGAATGTGTACAACGTTGAATCCGTTTAATAATTAAAGAGACAAAATGACTTTTTTAATTGTTAATATCTATTAACATATAAGGAGTTATTAAAAAATAATTGAACATTTGAGGTTCTAGTAACCCACTTTATCAATATATAGTACACTTTCATAGAAATTAAGGCATAGGACACAAGCCCATTGACTCTCTGCAAAAGAGGTGGACGGAGCACCGATATCCTGCAGCTCAAATTTAAGAACCTATGGTCAGGTTAAATATGGCGCTCTTTATTGAAATGGATTGTGAACTGATTCTTTTATTGGTCGATTTTTTAAATCTTGATTGAAATATTGGTTAATTAAGGCCTGTCTCAGTATGGCACCGTAATTCGACGAATTTGGGCCAGAAGTATACGCGGCACTACGCTTTACCTATCCGAACCCTGTAAATGTAATGAGGCCTCGCACACTGCAAACGGCAAAGCCATCCGAAAACGGGCGGTACCTGCCTCTCACATTAGAACCAAATAACAGCGACTTTTAATCAAGCGATACCACCACCACAACGCTATCCTATCCGATCCTTTGTAAATGCAAACAGCCGCCTCAGACTGGAGGGGATACCTAAGAACGCGCATTGTATCGCGTCAATCCGCTTCGTTTGGGATATATCGGCGACAATGCTTTGTGAACGAGTATATTTAACCTAATTCAATTTGTACAAATCACAAAACAAATACGATAGAACTAAATTAAAATTAACACCAACCAGAACTCAGATATATAATAAATGCTAAAGTCCATTTAATACCAGTGGAGTATAGATAAAAATTAAAGTAAAAATTTGCCAACTCTTCCAACTTTACAAAATCACTAGTTTTGATTTTGTATCTTCCCGCGGAAAGTATTGATTGTTTACAATTATTTAAATCTGGCAAGTAGCTGCAAGTTTTGAATATCTCTGGCAATTCTGGCGTTGAGTTGATGTTTTGACATGTTTTGACATATCTTGTTGTAATTGCTTTGTTTTATAAAAATTGTGAATTTACAGTTTTTGAGTACAATTTTCTTAAGTGTAACCCAAAAAGTAGATCTATTTCATAATTAATACAATTAAATTTGTTTACTATTGACTAATCAAGGTACCGTTCATTATATTCTACTATTTACATGTAATGTTTATTCATTTATTGCATCATACCGTTAAGCAGCAAGTTATATCTAATAAACCAAATATTTGTACTCCTTGATATATTTAAAAATAAGAATTGGCATAAATTAAAAACGTACGACGTGTACTTAAATTATTAATTTAGACATAGCACCTCTGATAGATTTTTTGTTTACCCATTTACGTGATCTAGGTTTCATAATGAACCATGATATTGAAGCGCCCGAATGCTCACAATGTGAGAAAAAAATACGACCCCCTTTCAAAATATGTTCTTCACAACATCTTATATGCCCCTATTGCCAAAAACATTCTATCAATGGAGTTGAAGATCCAGTAGCAAGTGATGTCGAGTGTACAGAAGCGGGAAGGATTCTGACTTCATTCAATGCGATATTCAAGTGTGTATTAGATAATTTCAATTTTTTTAATATAAGAGTAAAACTTTTCCATAAAAAAAATATTTTTTTTGTAGGAATTTGACCGACTATTGTCAATTTAAATGCGGGTTTATGGGTCCCTTGTTGGAACTTCAAGATCATGAAGCCACTTGCATTAAGCAAAAGAAGAATATCAAGTGTTACATGAGGGACTGTACCTGGAGTGGTACTATAGATAACTTAATCAGTCACTTCGATGTCTCACACAAGAATCAATTGATCGATCATAGCACTTTGAGATCACAGGAATTTAAATTTTCATTCCAAAATGAGGGTTATCTGGTAATTATGTTTAAAAAGGATTACTTTTGCAACGAAATATATTGGATGCGGTTTCTTGAAGAAGTTGACAATCGTTATATTATGATGCAGTATCAAGGTCGTATCGGAAAGTTCATTGAACCCGCTCAAAAATGGGATACTTTTGATATAACTTTTGTCGAAAACCAAAATTACCATCTTGTAGGAAATATTTGTTTCTCTCCTAATTCTAGGGACAGGAATATTATGGATGATGAAGTAGTAAAAATGTTTGGGGTTTCTCTGAATATTTGTAAAAGTGATAACATTATCATTGGATTCATTAATTCGTCGCTTCCGATTATTCCTTCTTTTTTAATTGCTGATTTGGAATGTAATGTTTGTACAGAGATGATGTCGGAACCTATTCGTATGTGCGCTAGTGGTCATAGTATGTGTAGCGAATGTGCTTCCAAATTAGTGGCATGTGCTATGTGCCAAAGCACCATTACCCAAAGTCGTAATTATAGCATGGAGCAAATCGCTGGAAGGATTTCTACTTGTTGTCCATACAGATCAAACGGATGTATGTTTCGATTCCCATTTAGCGATCGAGAAACCCATATCAAACAATGTCTGTTTCGCCCAATGAAAGAATGTGTTTTGGAATGTTATGATACGTGTGACTTTGAAGGTGTTTACAATGATCTAATAAATCATTGGGAAACGCAACATGGTTTAGTATACAAAAACTCTGTTACTTATCTGGAAGAGGTTCCTGGTGGTTCCTCTCCGGATGTTAATTTATTTTCAGCGATGGATGAGAGTTTCATCTTTATTAAAGAAAGTACACCAGCGTATTTCCTGTTTTCATTGTCTCATCTTACTCATGAGTATACATCCTCGTTCCATTATGATGTTAAGCTGTCCAATCCTGTGACTGGTCATGCTATAAGATATTGTCTTCCGTTTGCCACCACCTTAAATGGCGTGACTCAACATCAAATTCCAATTGATGTTATGTATAACATCATATGCGACAACAAAAAATATAATGTTAAGGTGAACATCTTTAAGAAGTAATAATTTGTGTTATCTTTATAGAATATGTCTTTATAAGTAGGGATAGTAACAGATAGGGTGTTCTATTACTTCTATTAAGTAATAGATATCTAATTATCCCTTTATTACTTCTTATTATTTATAGTTTTAAATTTAGTTTATAACAATATAAACCTATGTAATTTAAAGTGGATCTAATGTAATAATAATAAAGATATAATGAAACTATCAGTGCCAGCAAGAGGAGCAATAATAGATTTCAATTCCCCATAATACGTACGTTACGTATTTTGTGTAAAGTGGTGTAGATACAGTTCTGACTGTTAAGAATGATAAATCAATAGTAAAAGGGCCCATAAAACTTTTTAACCTAAAGCGTAATCCAGTGGAAATATTCACATTCATTTTAATATATTTATGACGTCATAATCATGATGTAGTTAGACGTAATTACTGTTTATTATATTAAAAGCTTATGTAATTTTGTCCTATCTTTTATATTTTTAACAAATATGTTTATCTTGATGGTAATAAAGCATTTAGAAATCATGTTTTCTGTTTACACTGTGATATTATTTGAATACCATTCGTACATATGTTTTGATTTATGACAAAATAAAAATAACTTCCGCATGATTTTTTAATATTCGAATGATAATAGGTGACTTATAGATTTAGAATTTCAATAATATTAATCACAATACTAATTCAGGGTTTTTAATAATAAAGAATATACTTATCGCAAAATAAAATTTGTTATTCTTAAGGGGACTGTCTTGAAAATTTAACTAATATTATATAGTTTTGGATATAAAATTAAGGTAAAATTGTAAAAAATGGCGGATTTACGCGACTTTGAAGCTGTCGTTGAAAAAAAGCTGAAAATGTTTAAATTATAAAAACTTTGGACTTTAATTAATAATTTGAAAAGTTTAGAGGTAGCCTACACTGCAATGCATTTAATAATCAATTAAATGAAATTAATTAAAAAAACTAAATTTATAAAAGCCGAAATTCTTTAATCTCTTTAAACTACGATTTTGAAGTTATTGCCTTATACGCAGCAAACAAAGATATATTATATTAAAGAAGGCATTAGTGATTATTTTCGGAAAATATATACATAAAAGAATAAACACATAGAAGCTTTTATATATTGATATGAAGACTTAATCAATCTCACTATTCAGAAATATGGCAACGCTGTCCACTGCAATGCTATAGTTACATACGTACTTCGCATGCTAACGCGCTCAAAACATGACAACATACTACGTTGCTACAGCAACCCCACTACACGTATACGGTTTTTTTTAAATTTAACTTTTATGCTAACTGAAACTTAAAAAACTGTCAAAATTTCCCAAATTTATTTTTCCACAATATAGTTTGTTAATCAGTTTATTAAAACAATCTGCAGAACCGCTTTCAAGATATACTTTAAAGGATGCCTTTTATAATATGTAGTTAACTACATGCAATTTAATTATTAATATCTTCGTTTCATAGCTGGCCAAATCATTTGAAATTTTGTATTTAAATTAAGAACTCGTATATTAACATCATATATATATCTACATTTAATAAATTCTATAGAAAAATGGTTTCACTAATTAACTTAAACACGTTAATCTCGATACATTATCTCTTTCTTTCCACAAAGGATCACTCTGACGACAAAGGTGTCTCTTGTACTACGGTTTTTCCGACAAAAAACAGTTTTGACGCATCATTTAACCGTCGTGGACGTTTTTAAATATAAGTCGATACATAAATAACTTTTACTAAAGAAACAATTCATTAGAATGCACTCTACAAGTTAAAAAAAAATCTTTCATCAATTTTCTTAAATAAGAATAAAAAAAGGTTTTCGCAATTTCCAGGAGAGCCCACTTAATAGGTTGAAATTGTTATCCTATTAATAAACATTTTTATTTAAACAAACAATTTATTCACAAGTTACTTTTTGAAAAATACTGTATTATTTTAGTAGAATAGTCTATTTTAATTAATTAATATTCGTAGAATTAATTAAATAAATACCTGTAGCCATTTTCTTCTATTGCCATTCACTGTTATATGTATTTATAATTTTATCATGATCATGATAGCACTGCACTAAATTATTTTACTTATACAAATATAAGTAGGTACCTTTACACATGTAGGTAGCTTTGTTAATGAAAATATAATACACAAATTCTGTTTATATAAATGTTGATAACATTAACGCTCGTTGTTAAGTGTTAATCATTCTATGCACATAGTTAAAATATCTTTAGTACTTAAATCATTTTCTACTACGTATAATAATCGAAAATATAAAATGTATTATTAAATTTTGCATATTTCCTAATAATAATGGGAGACATCTTTTCTATTTAAAATGTAAATATTTTTAAACATTTATTTAAGTATAAGTAAGCATTTATGGATTGCAACCCATCTCAAAACTGCATGCTGGAACTAAATATTATCAAAAAAATATTTTTTCTACGCCGCTGCCAGCGTTCAAACTTCAATGTTGCGTTTTTCAAAGCGAAATCACAGGTTGACCTATGTCATAGATCACGCGCATTATCTCAAATAAAAGAAATCAAATGCATTCTGTAAACAAAAGTCAAATACACAACAGTACTAGATATTTTTTTCTCATTAACATTGTTGCATGTAATCATCCAAATTTAATAATTATGCTATTCGGACGTAGATACTATAATCAATAAATAGGACAGGAAATATACATTTTTCAAACTCATATTTCTGCTCTAACAAATACGTTAATTAAAGATGATTTACAAAAGAAAAACTTTAAATTACAAGAAAAAGTCTTAAGAAGATGGAATGCACAAAAATCGATTTCAACTATATAAGCAGTCTTGGTCTAACAAAATAGCCAGACTGTTCAGCCTTACCTTAAGACAATTTATGCATAATATTTTTTTAATTTAATTTATTTAACGTCTGATCTTAATCCTATCATCGACGACCTTATACTATGTTGGCAGTTTTTGTGGTGTAATAAGTTTATGATTATGTGCAACCATCGAAAATGTAAGGTCCAGGGATCGAACCCGAGGACACATCAGTCAACGTCAGTATCAATGGTCTCGTCCACTGTATCGTTACAGAAAATAATAATGTTATGTAAAAAAATATTAGGTTTAAAATAAGAAATTTAAATATGGCCTCCAAATAACAAAATTATTCTTGACAGCAGTAAATCTCTTAATACGAAATATATTTATAGTTGTTTGAACAAGAAAATTGTGATCCCTTACTCTAATTATGTGTCTGTTCTTATCTGATACACATGCAGATAAAATCAAGATATTTGTGTTAAACCATATCTTGTATTAAGAGTAAAATACAATTGATTTACAAAAGAAAATCTGATATTAATACTTTAAAATTATTTTACTACTACTTTTCCGATTGGTTTCAATCGCTCTCACGTTCGATTTTAAACAAAAAACCTTAAAATTTAATGATTTGACATTTTAATTCTATTCTTATACTACAGAATTTAATAATTAATATAAATTAAAACATTTAAATGTTTTGATAAGCTGTGAAGCGAGAATTCTCATATTAATTAAATTATATATAAAAAAAAAGATATTAGAAGGTCTACGAAGTATAAAAAAAGGCATTGTTTTAACGTAAATCACGAGAAAGCTTCAACAGATTTAAAAAAAATTGATATATTGTAGAAGAATAAATAAGGAAAGATTTGACTGTATATTTTTAGATTTAGATTGTTTTGACCAGTTAGTCAAAATAAATATAAAGGTCTAAAATTATATAACAGCATATGCGTATTAAAGAATAGCTATTGCGACAGAGCAACGTATGTTGTCATACATTACCATACAACCTGGTTGCGTTGCAGTAAACAGCGTTGTCATATTTCTTAACAATAACGCCATTAAACATAAACTCTAGTTTTGTACATTAAGTATATTTATTAAAAATAATAATTAATAGGTTTGTACATATTTACTCATAACTTTAAATATTTTCCATTAATTTCTCCTATTTTTTCCTCTTGAACCACCACCACCACCACCTCTGCCACCACCTTTAAATTTAAGTCTTTTACGAACTCCAGCAGATTCTTCTGTATCATCATCACTAAAGACATCACCGCCCTTACGACGCTTTTTAGATCCTTTATTTTCAGCAATTTCTTTTAGTTCCTATTTTAAAATTAATTATGTTACAGTAACAATATAAAATGAAGTTCTTATCTATCAAGTTTTGTACTTACCAATCTTACAGTACGTTGTGCTTCAGACACGCGTTCTTGCAACGCCATTACATCCTCATCATTGCATTTATACTCTGGTAGTTTTTTGTTTTGAAGTTGCTCTATTCGCTGATATAATTCAACATCATACTGAAATGCAATAGTTTTATTATTTGATAAATGTGTTTACTCATATGTTTACTGTTCTACTGTTTTGTGAACTTATCGATTTTTATTTTTGTCAAAAGCTAATGTTGTCGCTAATTTCTAACCGTATTTTAACGTAACACACAACTGTAATACTAACAAGTAATCGATTTTATTTTTCTTTGTTCACATCGTCATAATATAAAACTTTATAAGATGCGCAACCTAACTGTAAGTAGTAACTGACGTATAAAAGAGATGCCATATCATAGAAGGAAAGAGGCACAGAGCAATTTGTTTTTTGTGACTTGATTCCTTTTTGAAATTTAGAAAAAGATCAGTAATGACTATTTTAATTATTAATATATCCTATAATATGGCGACTTATTAAAATATAATGGAATATTTGAGGTCCTGAGATATCAAAATATTTTATATAAATTAACACACGAATCACAATTCATCATATATTTTACCGTACCTGTGTTACAAATGTTATGGAGGTTCCTGCTCGCCCTGCTCTAGCTGTTCTACCTACACGATGTGTGTAATCTTTGCTATGGGTAGGTATATCATAATTTAATACAACGTCTACATGTGGAATATCTATACCTCTGAAAATAGAACATTTTTCTTTAGAACATTACTCTGTATTAAAACATGTTACAAGTGTGCAGTAATATCTACCTTGATGCTACATCAGTCGCTATTAAAATCTTTCGATTTTTAGCTTTAAATTTATTCAAAGCTGCAATACGTTTGTTTTGTGCCATTTTACCACTTAGTGGAATAGCAGACATTCCTAACGTCCTAAGAAATAGTGCTAACCGCACTGTATTATCACATGTGTTGCAAAATATCATGAAGCTTTTTCCAACTAACTCATTTAAAATATGAATTAAATATACGTCCTGCAAAGAAATATATTTAGTTACTTTGCTTTTCTTAGTTAAAAAATAAATAAATGACGTTAGAAGACCTACCTTATTTTTGAGTGGAATGAAAATATAGTACTGTTTCAAAAATGCAGCAGTTTCGTATTTAGTATTTACTTCTATTGTTTCCGGATCACGTAAAGATGCTCTTTGCAATTTGTTTACTTTGCTTGTCATTGTGGCACTGAATAAGAATGTGCGACGCTCGCGCGGGATTACCTACCGATTGAAATTATTTATTAATTGCAAAATAGCGAACTTAGTTATATTATAATTTAGGAGATAATGTAAAACACGTTACTTTTAATATTTTGGATACTTCAACTTCAAAATCAGCATTTAACATTCTATCAGCTTCATCCATAACCTATAAATTAACAACATATTTAGTGATACATATTACGGTTGCTCATCTTGAAAAAAATTATTAATTACCAAATATTTGATTGGTTTTAGATTAAAGCCTTTAGTTTTTTCCAAGTGATCTAACAAGCGGCCTGGAGTTGCTATAATAATATGGGGCTTTTTTGCCAGTCGGAGAGCCTGTGTAACCATGTCCAATCCACCAACAATAACAGCACATTGAACTCCTATACTGCTGCCTAGAGCTTCAAATGTTTCCGAAATCTGCATTGCAAGTTCTCTTGTTGGTGTCAAAATTAGAGCAAAATACCTTTGAGGGTTTTCTAACAAGGCTTGTAATATTGGAAGTGCAAAAGTTGCTGTTTTTCCAGAACCAGTTTCTGCTAATCCAATGATATCCCTGCCTTGTAGAGCAATAGGTATTGCTTTTATTTGAATTGGGAAGGGTCTGTCATATTTTAATTCTTTGCAGGCTTCACACAGTGAATCAACAAGACCCTAAAAATTAATTTAATATTAATATGTTATTATTTTGCTTGTAAGTAGACAATAAGATATGCACGTGCTAATGTTTTAGGTTATGTATAATATATTACCAAGTCTTTCCATGTTACAATTTTTTGTTCCTGATCTTCAGGAACTTCTACTTCTTCGTTGTCACTTTCCTCTTTTTCAAGGCTTATATTATCATCCTCACTATCACTCATTTTTGTATTTTTATTAATTGCAATAAATATCAGTATATTATCAAACCAAATGTTTCAACTGTCAACATCAGTTAACATGGATAAAAGATAAACATGGATTCTATAAATATTAATTTAGTGATACCACACTTCAAGACATCTTTGGTTCTGTTTGGTTGTCAGCAACTGTGATGTAAACTAATGTAAACTCTTCAGCTGATTTAAACGTCAGTAAACTCTGCAGTAAACCAGAGATAATACAGTAAACGTGTTTGTCAGTGTTATTGGTGTTTATTATCTTTGCGTTTGTTTATAGGTTATGAATGTGGTGAACTTAAAGTGAATTTTTCTTAAAAGTAGAATCAAGTAATAATAGCAATGAGTGACAGTGAAAATGGGAGTCACGATAGTTCTGCAGAATGTGAAATTAAGGATAAAAAGCAAGTTTCAAGCAAAAGCAAAATGACGTTTCAAGATTTGGTGAGTTTTGTGAAGTAACCTCAAATAATGGCTCAAAACCCAGATTTACAATCTATATTTCTTACTGTTTTAGGGTCTTGTAGATGTTTTGTGCAATGCATGTAGTAATTTAAAATGGAAAGTTCCGTCAGAAATCCAGAGAGAAGCAATACCTGTTGCTTTATCAGGAAAAGATGTAATAGGTTTAGCCCAAACTGGATCTGGAAAAACAGGTGCATTTGCGCTTCCAATTTTGCAAGCTTTGTTAGACAAGCCTCAAAGTTACTTTGCCCTTGTCCTGACCCCCACTAGAGAACTAGCTTTTCAAATTGCACAGCAATTTGAAGCTCTAGGAAGCGGCATAGGAGTAAAATGCACCGTTCTTGTGGGAGGCATGGATATGGAATCACAAGCTCTGAAATTGGCAAAAAAGCCACATATAATTGTGGCAACTCCTGGTCGATTGGTGGACCACTTAGAAAACACTAGAGCATTTAATTTAAGAGCACTAAAATTCCTGGTAATATCAGATGATTTAAAAATTTAAGTTATAAAATACATTGAAAGAGATGCTTAATAAATAATTACGTTTTAGGTTATGGATGAAGCTGACAGAATATTAGACCTCAATTTCGAACCAGAAGTAGACAAAATATTAGAAGTAAGATAATTTTTAACGTTAGTCCATGTTACATAATTGTTTATTTGTAATGAAATATTAATCTATTTATTTATTGTCAAGGCCATTCCCCGAGAACGCCGCACATTCTTATTTAGTGCAACAATGACAAAGAAAGTAAGCAAATTACAAAGAGCATCACTACAAGATCCAGTAAAAGTAGAGGTATCATCTAAATACGAAACCGTTGACCTTTTACAACAATATTATGTTTTTATACCAGTTATATTTAAGGTAACTTTCATAATTATTAATTTATTTTTATATACGTTGTTAACTAAAGTAAAATATATTATTTGTATCTGCAGGAAATGTATTTATATTACATTTTAAACGAATTGGCCGGAAACAGTATCATGATCTTCTGCAGTACGTGCAATAGTACAGTGCTCACAGTTCTGCTTCTAAAATATTTAGGCATTTCTGGAATTCCTCTACATGGCCAAATGACACAAAATAAACGACTTGTAGCATTAAATAAATTCAAAAATGAAAGTAGATCTATTTTAATATCAACGGATGTTGCATCAAGGTACTTTTGGTATATTTGTTTATAAACATATTGTTACTTTCTTAAAATATCAAATGAATGTAGGAATAGTTATACACCCCAGAAAAGCCTCTGAATTTAAAGATTTAACATAAGAGATAATCAGTTTTGGAGATTTTCTATCTACGATTTCAGTGACTTCTGGCATAAAGAACAAAGGGTGGAATATTTCTTTTAGTTTCCTTCATTAATAATAATCTTGTAATTCGTATTTGCAGAGGTCTAGATATTCCCCATGTAGACATTGTTTTAAACTACGATATGCCTACACATAGTAAAGATTACATTCACCGAGTTGGCAGAACTGCTAGAGCAGGGCGTGCAGGAAAATCCATAACATTTGTGACGCAGGTAAATCATCATCAGTTCTTAAAATAATAACAATTATTTTTTGTTTTGTTTTTCTAATATTGATAAGAGCTTAATTTTTGTAGTATGATGTTGAGATGTTTCAACGCATCGAACAACTTCTAGGGAAAAAGCTGCCAGAATTTAAATGTGAAAAAGATGAAGTAATGGTGTTGCAAGAGAAAGTAACTAAAGCGCAAAGATCTGCAAAAGAGGTAAGATGAATTTATTATTTATATTTATTAATTTAATGTGTGTGTCGTTAGACTTTACATTCTTTCAATATTAAATCACGTAATTACATCTCATTGCTAACCTAAACTTAAAATTATTCTAACATTTTCCAACAGCAATATTTGAATTTTATACTCTTGTCCTATATTTTCTTGCTCCTTACTCCTCATTGTTTAGCTACCTTTACTATTTCTTCTTGACTCTCTTTACTATTTTATTATTGTCTCTATCTCCGTCATCCACCTCCTTTCCGCAAATCCTCTATTTTTCTGGACTGAAGTTTAACTGTTTCCTCGCTACTTCTTTCTTTCTCCTGCTTCCCTTCACTGCCTCTTTTAGTACTTCCTCTCTCTTCATGTTCCTTATGCAACCCACCTTATTGCCACGAGCTTATTTATTGTCCTGTTTTTTTTTTCCTTTTTTCTATTTCCGTCATCCACCTCTTTCTTTCACTGCCTCCCGGGTGCTATTAAATAGCTGCCCAATATTCATCTCGCTCACTACTTTTTCCTGACAATCAAACTTAATGTGCTCCAGTGTTTCGTCCTCCGTTCCGCACACTCTACACATTCTTTCCTCTCTACTTTCCCAGTATCTGTTTCCTTTCTCCTCATTTCCCAATCTAAACCTTGCAATCCTTCTCATGTTTTTTTATATCTTTTTCTATTAAGTTCTGTGGTATATCTCTCCCAAATCCTTTTATATCTTGTGTTGTAATAGCTTTTCTCGATTTTTCCATTCTTTCCTGTTGCTGTATCTCCTTATCCCTTCTCCTTAGCTCCTTTTCCACACTTGCGCCTCCTTCTCTCTGCCTCCTCGATCGCCTTTCCATTCCTTTCAAAGGTAAGATGAATTTATTATAAGCTGGGTTATTTAGAAGATCGTATTAATAATATGCTGAATTAATTTACAGAATTTACTGGCAATGGCTGAATCAAAAGAAAATAAAAAACGTCGTAAAACTGCCGACGATAGTGATGATGAAGCACAGGAAACTCCTGGAGGCAGTAGAAATGCAAAAAGGAGCACCGGTCACGATCGCAGTGGCGGCTTTAAGCGACGAAATAAAAGAAAAAACAGATAATTAAATCAATATTATAAATATATATTTAAAAACTATTTACGGATTTTTTTTTTGTACATTTGTTAAATTAATTAATTCTTTATTTGATAAATTCATTCTGTTGAATAATGAAGTATTATATTGCTTCTTGAATTTAAAAATGAAAAAAATATATTAAACAAACAGATGAAGGTGTCTGTAATGATATGTTTTGTGCAATTATTTTATAACAGTAATATCAGTTAATCCTGAAAATAAGAATTTTGCCCCTAATATTGATGCAACTACTTATACGCCGATGAACATATATAAAGAATACACCTTTTTTATATTAAATAAAAAGTATTTTTATAAATACGAGATAATAATTAATTTTGTAATTAAAACATATGTAATATAAAACGGAACACTTATTTCAATCACATCTATAACGAAATAGTCGTATATAAAACAATTTACATTACTTTTTTTTAAAGCAAGATTATATTCGTCTTTATTATCTTTAATTTGTTACTTTTTATTAGCTTTAATTTATTTAAAAAAAAATGTTTACAGTTATGTTTATAAGACAATTGTACACAGCTGCTTTAATCAATATTAGGTTTTGTAATTAAAACAGATATATGAGAAACAAACACCAATAATATTTCAGGTTGTATATTTCTATTTTATATCCTGAGGATGGCTTATTTCTTATTTCTACTTCTTTTTGTCTCTGTTGAATCCGCTGTAAAAACGATAGATGTATAAATGTTGGTTTAACTTCATTTATTGCAGCGTGTATTCCCTCGAATATTTCTTTTGCTAGTTTAGGCAATTCTGCACTTTTAAATAAATAAGGATTTGTATGGCCTTCAGTCTTATATTCAGGGGGACCGTTCATTGCGTATACATATTTAATTCCAACTGATTTAGCGTAATCAAGTGAAGATCCAGGGTATTGCTCTGAAAGAATTATTAATTATACGTTATCATCAATTGCTATACGTATAGAAAATGTGACTAGTTTTAAAGGATTTCAAAATAATAAGTAGAGTATGCTTAAAGTTACCAAATGTGCTTATGTAATAAATACAGTGACCAAGAGGGGTTTTTGTGTTCGATTTCTGGATCATTGCTTTATTTTCTGAGTTTATAGTTGTTTTTCGATTGTAGATAATGTGTAGAAACACTACTCCTAACACGTCATCAATAATATGGGAGGTATATAATATTCAAAATGTGACCAAAAGTGTTATCGTATCAGATAATAGTTTATAGTATCTGTAACGTAATGACATAAAAAAAATATGTCGCATGTTGCATCTCCACTAGCTTGCGGATGATGTTGGAAATAATACCTTCATACAAGGAAACATATATAAGTACCGCTAATAATCGGTACATAAACCTGCGCCCTCCCGCTTCCCTTCTGTATGTTGTATAACAATAACAGTAGTTTATTACTTTACCAATTTTCTCGTAGCTGGCTTGTCTCACCGTGTAGACGGTTCCATACATTTTTTCCATCGCGGAACTCATTACTTCACCCAAGTTTTGCTGAAACAAAAATTGTTTGTTTACTCTTTACTTGTTATTAAAAGACTTTTTGGCAATATCAGGAAGAATGCATTATAAAACTGGGTCTAGGGGATACATTTAACATAGAGGCTTACCAAATCATGAATATCTTCTACTTCTGTATAAGTATTTCTCCAGGGATATAAGATTGATTGGCCGTACGTTCGTAAAGTGAAATAGAAATCAATGGAATCATTGTTTAATGACAGAAAGTTAGCGATGGCTGATGACTCAAATTCCGAAAGAGGATGAGGACCTCCATAACGTTCGTTACAGCTATCCGTAATACGGGATTCATTTCCTGCAAGCAATTAAAAATTAAACAAAACAAATTAAATATTTTAATTGCTATATCTCCGTCAACATTTAGATATTTAATAAAATAGACGCATTGTAAAAAATGAATTCACAAGCTCTTTTACAATTTCGTCATAATATTTTAGCTACCGGATATTCTTAATCCATTACGTGAAAATTTATTACCATGTACATTGGGAAAATTTCGGCAGAGATTAACACCGCAGTTCTTTTGAGTTCGTGTAATGTCCTGATAATCCTCGCTGTCTGAAACATCTGATTCTGATTCGTAATGTCGATTGCACTTTGATTTGCAAGGTCGTCGGTTTTTAATCCAGTATCTATATTTCTAAAATGAAAACTAAAATTAATAAATCAGAACTGTAATACAATGCAACAAAATGTGCGGCCAGACCATATGATTTTTTATTAGTTTTTAAGTTTATAAAATTTTAAAATGTAGTAAATACTACATCTAAACTCAATGCCATCTAGTGTAAATTTGCAATATTTTACGCGGCCCATAAAAATGTTTGTGTTCTGAAAGACAAACAGATACAAAGAGTAAAAGAGACTCAAAATTCAGTAAATCTTGAATATATATACTATATTTAATATATATATATATATATATTAAATATAAAATTATATTTCTTTAGTTGGCAAAAAGCTCGTCTGTCGGTAAAACAGTGACCGTTTAGTGAAAACATATACTAATGAACGCCGTATATGACGCTGTAGGAATAACGGCCAACACACTTGATATCTGGAGTCGACAGAACTCACGTTTTTAGTTAGTTAATTAGTAAATGCATATTGTGAGGTTAAAATAAAATTAGATAAAAAGGAATTGACAATTTATGGTAAGTATTAAACTTTAAATGTCGTTTCTTTAAATTTCAGGTAAGATAGTATGATTTAAGTTAAATAATGTAATTATTAAAATATGTATGTATATTATCAAAATAAACTTAAAATTTCAGAAGCAACACATGAGTTTGTTTAAAATTTACAATTCCTAATAAAACTAGAGTATTGTCTTATATATATATATATATATATATATATATATATATATATATATATATATATATATATATATATATATATATAGAAAATAAGAGAGGATTACATAAAGAATGGGGGGAGAGGAGGTCCAAAAAAGAGAAAAGAATACTTTGAAAGGAATGGAATGGCGATCGAGGAGGCAGAGAGGAGAAGAGAAGGTGGCGCAAGTGTGGCAGAGGAGCTAAGGAGAAGGGATAAGGAGACACAGCAGCAGGAGAGAATGGGAAAAATAGAAAAAAGTAACTACAATAAAAGATATAAGAGGTTATGGGAAAATAATGTGCCTCAGTACCTTATAGAAAAAGACATAAAACACATAAGAAGAACAGCAAGGTTTAGATTGGGAAATGAGGAAAAAGGAAACAGATACTGGGAAAAGAGTGAGGAAAGAAAGTGTAGAATGTGTGGAGCGGAGGACGAAACACTGGAGCACATTAAGTTTGAGTGTAAGGAAAAAGTAGCAAGCGAAAGGAATATTGGCCAGCTATTAAAGGGAGGCAGTGAAGGAAAGAGGTGGATGGCGGAAATAGTAAGAAGGAAAGGAAAAACAGGAGAATAAACTGGTGGTAATAAGCTGGTGGAGAATAATAGAGAGGGTCAAAAGAAGAAGAAGCAGAAAGCACTTTTGGAAGTAGTAAAAGTCGAGAAGGTTTTTAAGTTTATTTTAAGTTTAGTTTTAAGTTTGGAATGTATATAGGAATGAAATGTATTAGAAATATAATACTGTAGATTGTAAAGCCGAAAGGCATACACAATTAATATATAAATAAAATATAACGTTTCCATTTCTCTATTTTTAGTACAATCCACAACATTTACATACGAATTTTAATTTCAAATTTCTCACTGTTGGAGTCGTGGAACTTTTCCTGATTGGTTAATAAATATTTCACGATTCGTACCGCGGGAAATTTAAAACTCTGTTTCGAACAAAACCATTAATTATAAATTACCTCAACTTGTACGAGTAAGTCTTACCTCGTAGGAGTAGACATATCCATCGGGATTAACCAAAGGCACGATATACCAATCATAGGGCACCAGCAGGTCCTGGAAATACGCCCTGAAAATCACTAGTTGTCTAATGATATGAAGAGCCATGACGATGCTTGGCCATTCCCTGCCGGAAGTGCCACCGTCTATCCAAATTATTCGTTTCTTAATTTTTGTGTTATCTCCGTTGGTTATCTTCAGGAGTTTGACTTTTCGATGTTCCCAGGTGTCAGCTATATCAACAACTTCAACATATTCCTTGTGATCAATTTGTAGATCGGAAAAGAAATTTACAAGCGTTTCATAATGACAGTAGGATCTGTAACGCAAGCATGACTCTACAGAACCTGAAAAATACAAAATTTTAAGTTGGCGTCAATTTTCATGTTACGATTCGTAGAGAATGGGCTTGTAAACTCATTTTTTAGGGGTTGATTGAAATAGATGCTAATAAATGTATATTGGTGTTTTTATTTTATTAAATATCTAAATGCTGATGGAGATATAGCAATTAAACATTTCAAACGTTCCACAAATAAAATTTTTGAATTTATTTTTTTAATATGTTATTCAATTCATATACAATCCAAAATTTGAGCTTTCTCCAAAGTTTCCTTCCGAACCCATTAATTTCCTCAGCGTTCCTATTACACAATTTTGAATTTCTAAATTTTGAAATTTGTTCGCATTCAATAGCGTAATATACATGACAAATTTTACCTTTCTATCTTTTACGAATAAAAAGTTATAAAGCAAAATTACGGGATTCTAGAAAATTCAGGGAAATATCCGAGAACGCCAAAAGTCTAAAAAAAAATTCTCTACGAAATAGGAAATTTTCGAAAACTTGCCTGGAGCCGTTTTCGAGCTACCATACCATGCAAAATTCGGTAGCAAACATATAAACATGCACTTGGAACATTATAATATAGGAAGATTCACAAGCCCATTCATTTTGTATTATATACTTTTTGTTGTCAGATCAGCAATCCCCAAGTAACGCGCTCGTGCTAATTCCTCCGCTTCTATATTTTCTATAATATATATAGTAGCTTTTCTTGCTGCTTCTAGGAAACCTTTAAATGTCTCTTTTCCAAGAGCTTGCAGATCTTCTTCTTTAAATTCGTATCCTGCTAGACTCTTACGATTTATCCGAAATCCTTTTGCTGGAAGATCTAAGCTGTACACAAACTTAACACCTAGACTTTTAACGTACTCTACAGACGTTCCATAGCTATCTGAAAATTTTATTTTTACATTTAAATTTCACTTAAATTGAGTACTTAGTACATATCTAAAACAGGAGAACCTCTCTCATCCGGATACAAAATTCGTTACATATATTATTAATACATATAAAATATTTAAAATTTGCTTGTAATGGGCTTGGGTCCTCATTTTTTAGTGGTCGATTTTTCAATTGTTGATTGAAATTGATATTAATAAATGTGAATTGGCGTGTCTATTTTATTAAATATCTAAATGTTGACGGAGATATAGCAATTAAAAGTTTGAATTGTAGTTTTAGCGCTAGAAATGGTCGGCCATATTTGTATGACGTGAAATGCATTTTAACGCCAGTTATTTGTTGAGTAGGTCAGTGCTGTGGTAATGTTTTGTAGCGGTTGGTAGTCGAAATAATCAAATCAAGTCAAAGAATAATAAGTTTTTATTTTATTAACCCTGTTACGGCAGACATAATATTGAAATTTTATTGTTCCTTGAAATAGCTATTAATAATAATAATATTTGATATTTTACATATAGCTGAGATTTATGAGCTGTAAGGTTGGCAGCGGTTGTGAGGTCACATGCATTTGGAATGTGTACAACGTTGAATCCCTTTAATAATTAAAGACACAAAATGACTTTTTTAATTGTTTATATCTCTTAACATATAAGGAGTTATTAAAAAATAATTGAACATTTGAGGTTCTAGTAACCCACTTTATCAATATATAGTACACTTTTATAGAAATTAAGACATAGGACATAAGCCCATTTGTTCTACTTACATATATCCTGTGTGGTAATGACGTCATATTTATGGCCATTTACTCTAAAAATGGCTCTCATAATAGCGTAGGCTGTTGAGTTCTGAAATAAAAATGTAATTATGTTTATTCCATTCCCATCTAGTGAGGAGCTTGAACCGGAATTATTAATTAGCGCCGCATTAAATTTTTGGAGGTCTGACGCAACCAACCCAAACAGGGTCAAAATATGAGAAAAATGACCTTTCATCGAACTGTATTCTATTTAACCTCCTTCCAGCGAAATCAATTGCATCTAGTCACAACTACCTTGGGAAGAAATCAATTGTATCTAATCACAATTGCCTTTCAAATTTAGGTCCGTGGTTAATATGGCTCTTTTAATGGTGGTAGTAATTATATTACTGTATCTCTACACATTTTTGCCGAGTACATTTTATAAGGTTATGGGTGTTGCCGTTATATAAGGCGCTAACTATACTTTGGACAGTTAGTTTTCAAATATATATTATTAATATATATATATTAAAAAATATAACTGGTGCGTGATCTCATTTTTAGGGGTAGATGTTTCAATTATTTATTGAAATACTGATTAATAAATATATAATGTCGTTTTTAATTTATTAAATATCCAAAAACGGATATCCCAGTAAACATTTTGGAGTCACTTTGACATCATATTGAAGATGCGTCATGATTTTTTTGTCATGAAAGAGTTCATTTATAGTTCAGTTTCTCACATTTTTTCATATAAATTGTCTACTTTATCGCCTACAAATGGCGAAATTACTCCACCTGTCGGAGTACAAATGAAGATAAAGTTGATGCGAACTATAATTGAAGTGAAATAGTGATAGAAACGTCACTAAATAGGGCACTTCGCCAAATTGTTTACTGGGATATATCTATTTAAAGTTTGAATTTAGTTTTTCTGGATAATATTCGGTTGTTATCCTTGTAGTTGATGACGTCACGAATTGAATAGAATATAATGAGTAATGTTATTGATTTTTCGTTTTATATTACGACATTATATTGAAACATTATAGGCCCGAACACCAGCTGCTATAGCTTTACCGTTCAATACTGCATCTCTTTTGCACATCTCTTGTTTAACAGTGAGCAATTTTTTGACTACTACAATCGTTAATACCTTCTATAATATTGCGAATTGAATAAAACTAATTGGATATGTGAGGTTTTGATAGGCAACTTTATCAATATGCAGTGGAGTTCTATATAAATTCAGTTATGGTTCACAACCCAACTATCCTTCACACAGGCATACTTACGACTGCAGATAATTCTGTAGGACCCTCCACATTATAGGAGGATGTTGGAAATTTAATACAAGGACAAAATGCTCCAAGAGAGATGTACATAAGAATCCTCTTCTGAAGACGCAGTACAACATTACGAATGGCTATCGTTTCCGGTTCCGAAAATGCAAATATGCCGCCGAAATCATTCAGACAATGATTGATTCCAACTGCCAATAAAATGTTAATATTAGTAGCTATGTTTAATATTAAATAACAATAAGAGAAACGAAAACGCGGAGGATTATGACAAGAAATCTTCATAGGCGGGCCAAAAGAAAGTATTGTAAAATATATATATATATATATACAATTTATTTACTTTTAAATTTGATCGGAAAATTTCTGTTTAGGTCCACGCCACACTTTCCTTCGGCGTCCATATGGTCGACGAGGCAAACACATCGAGTTCCATTGCTTCTGTTTTTACTCCAAAATCGCTGATTCTAAAAAACAATTTAACAAGTTATATGAAATACAGTGTTCAGTGTTTTGATTGTTAGATATAAATGGGCTTGTGTACTCATTTCTTAGTGGTCGATTTTTCAATTGTTGATTGAAATTGATGTTAATAAATGTGTATGTCTAAATGTTGACAGAGATATAGTAATTAAAAATTTGAATTGTATTTTTAGCGCTACATATGTCAGCCATTTGTATGACGTGAAAATGTATTGTCAGTTATTTGTTGAGTCATATACGTCAGTTATTTGTTGAGTAGGTCAGTGCTGTGGTAATGTTTTGTAGCTGTTGGTAGTCGAAATAAACAAGTCTAGTCAAACAATAATAAGTTTTTATTTTATTTAATCCTGTTACGGCATATAATATTGAAATTTTATTGTCCCTCGAAATAGCTGTAAATAATAATTGATATTTTGTGATATAAATACATACAGCAGAGATTTATGAGCTGTAAGGTTGGTAACCTGTAAACTTGTCAGAGTTCTGTCAAAAATATATCTCTTTTACGCTATGTTGTATAAAAGAGAATGCAACAAATTGTACAAGAGGTCATATGTCTTGGAATGTTTTACAACTTTGAATCCCTTTAATAATTAAAGAAACAAAATGACTTTTAATTGTTAATATCTCCTAACATATAAGGAGTTATTAAAAAATAATTGAACATTTGAGGTTCTAGTAACCCACTTTATCAATATATAGTACAGTTTTAAGACATAGGACAGTCTTTTCAGCAAAAGTGGATAATGGGCTTGCGTACTCATTTTTTAGTGGTCGATTTTTTAATTGTTGATTGAAATAGATGTTAATAAAAGCATATTTGCCGTTTTTATTTTATTAAATATTTAAATGATAGATATGGAAATTTAAAATTCGAATTGTTGTTGAAGCGCTAAAGATGTCGGCCATATTTATGACGTAACATGTCGCACTATTAAAGGATACGTCAGTTATTTGTTATATGTATAAGAGTTCTGTGTTACGTTCTGTTATATAAAAGAGATGGGAACTTAGCGGACGTGATGTTACATGTCTTGGAATTTTCTATACCGTTGGATCTCTTTAATAATTAAAGGGAACAAATGACTATTTTAATTGTTAATACCGCCTAAAATACAGCGAGTTATTATGTATAATTGGTTATTTGAGGTCCTGGTAGTTATAATATATATTGATAGTTACAATATATTGAACAGTTTTATAGAAATTAAGACATTGTTCTCAAGCCTATTCAAAGTTAGAAAAATAAGTACAAAGACAGCAACATCCCAGTAAACATTTTGGAGTAAATTCTACTTAATTTCTATTACATATCATGAATTTTTTGTCTGGAAAGTGTTCGTCTTCTATTCAGTCGTTCATAGGAAAGGCCCTTTTTATGAGCTACAGACATTGCAACGACGGTTCACTGCTGAATTAAAAGCGGAGTCGGTTTATGATTTATGACCGGAGTTATAAACTTGATACTAGCAGGGGTATAAAACTTAATGGAATTTTACTTTTTAGACTCTGCAAAATATAAATATTTAAATGAAGAAATAAATAGATGTAGTCTTTAGTACGGATCGTGATTTTTTTAATGAATATTATTCATTTTCAACAATACTCGTTATATTAGTTTTTTACATTGTTTTGGTGATTCAAAAATCCACGATCGGCAGGTCTGCGTTAGGTTTAAAACCTCTGTCTTAGCATCGTAAAAGTCATAAACTTTACACTAGCAAGGATGGCAGGGGTATAAAACTTAATGGATTCTCCTTTTTAAACTCTGCAAAATATAAATATTTAAATGAAGAAATAAATAGATGTAATCTTTAGTATGGATCGTGATTTTTTTAATGAATATTATTCATCTTCAACAATACTCGTTATATTAGTTTTTTACATTGTTTTGGTGATTCAAAAATCCACGATCGGCAGGTCTGCGTTAGGTTTAAAACCTCTGTCTTACCATCGCTAGGTACTATCTTCGTTTATATACATTCTATTCGGGGATTGAGGGAGATAGCGTCTGTCTATTACCATTAAAGAAATATTTGTTGAAAAAGGATAGCATATACTTTATATATCTGTACTGAACGAAATATTATACAAGTATACAAGTGTAACGGTGAAAAATATATTTTACTTGTCTAACCGCGTTTCTCTCTCACTTTGCAATAAATGAGATGAAAGTGAACTTAAAAAAAATATATCCATGTGGGAAAGAAACAAAAATACTTAATGAATGATGTTGGAAAAAGAAAGAATACTAGAAAGAATAACTAACACAAAATCTGTGACAGGTAGAGAACTTGTAAAGCGTTAGAATAGAATTGTACGAGTGACTCGAACTTCACCAAATAGGGCACTTCACCAAATTGTTTACTGGGATTTTTACTTAAAACAAAAGAAAATGCCATAATAAAAAAGCTGAAGTCTTACAGAATGGCTGTACTCATATCCATCAGGATTTGCAATAGCAAGAATATAAAAATCTACGTATTTCAAGATGTATTTATTTTTTGGGTTTTCCGCGAGTTCTGCCATAAGATTAATTGCACTAGCAGGTGCCACCCATTCATGACCATGAAGTCCTGCTTCCACGAAGATGATCGGTTTGACCGTTTCAAGATCTCCGTTTGTGATTCGCACTGCCCGAAGCTCTCGACCTTCCCACGATATTCCGATGACTTCCGAAGATACGTAGTTTGGGTATTTTTCAACCAAGTAATCTGTAAATATAATGGTATGGGAAAAACATTCCTATTAGTCCGATATTTACTGGAAGAAGTTGTACAACCGGTGCAGCATGTAACTTAATACATCGGCATCCTTCGTAGCTTGTACGAATTCATTCAACCAGTTGTAAATGTTTAGAAAAGAAAGCAATAAAAGGAAAACGAATTCTTTACATTAGGATTTGGGTTTACAAGAGCGACAGTATATTTTATATATTTACTTTTTCAAGCGTCAGTCTCATGTAAGATAATGCAAACGCAAAAAAATATTCAAGATTATTTTTTCTTGTTGGTAACCTTCGTTATATAATACTTCATGGGATACAAAACGCAACTGTTAGTAGTAAACGTCGTATCACCATAGAGCATATAAACATGGAGTGAATGCTGGCCCTAAAAGTGTGTCCAAAATGTGTGCGAGAGAGAAAGGTATATGTTCCTATTTATTCTCTATGCGCATGCGTCGAAAGTGACAGTTGTCAAGTCAGAGCTGTCCAGATATAATACGTGACAGTTGTTAAATATGACATTATATTGATGTATAATAATGTAGATATGTATAAATATAAATAAACTATATATAAATAAGAAATATCAACTGTGTTTGGCCGTTATCCCTACAACGACATCTATGGCGTTCATCAGTATATGTTTTCACTGAACGGTCACTGTTTTACCGATAGACGAGCTTTGTACCAACAAAGAAATATAATTTCTGTACATATATTTTATTTATTATATCTTAATAGAACATTAATATTTATTACATCTAGACAGCTGGTACTTTCGACGCATGCGCATAGAGAACAAATAGGAACATATACCTTTCTCTCTCGCACACATTTTGGACACACTTTTAATCTATAGGAAACATGGGCTATCCACACTCCATATATATATGCTCTAAGCGTATTGCACACACTCGTTTGCGTCTCTGTCAGTCTCTGTTGTATAAAAGATATGGCATATTTGCTACATGTGACGTAATATGTATCGGAATTTTCTATAACGTCCCTTTAATAATTAAAAACAAAAAAATAACTTTTTTAATTGTTAACATCTCCTAAAATATAAGGAGTTATTAAAAAATAAATCGGCTTTATCAATATAAAGTACAGTTTTATACTAATTAAGACATGGTTTAAAAGCCTATTCAGAAATTCCTGATTTTTCAACTTACCTATGTATTCTATTATCGTAGAAAACTTGCAAAAGGTTTTCAATTGGATGCATTTATGCGCAGAAATGTTATTGTCTTGAGTTGAGAAATTTGATTTCAACAACAAAAATATGAGCATAAATGTACTACAAAACGGAAGATGCTGTAAGGTTAGCATGTTATGTCACGGATCACATAAATTGAAATATTGGTTTCAAGTTTTTTTTTTAGACTACTTATTATTATAATTAGAAGCAAGCTTTAAATAGCCGACAGTCTTGTGTTTATTAACAATTAAAATTACGAGAGTTCGGCGGTGACTCACGCTTAAAACAAGTTTTGTCGTATAAATCTATGATACAATGAAAACAATCTATGATAAAATGTAATTTTTAATAATTATATTTATTTATTTAAATAATCACAGTAAAGTATCAAAATCAGATAAATATACAATTAAATTAACAATATAATAATACATGCTTCTATAAAAAATACAATAAGAATAGTGATTACAATAGTTGGTTTGGATCCTAGATATAATTATTTTGTTTTAAAAGTTTAACTATCCTCTAGAATTAAATCACAGAAATTAAAAAGAGGCCAAGAAGACACATAGCGGTATTGCCTACCTTTTACCACTTACAGAATTTTTGCGCTGAAATTTACAGTAAAAGCAATTATTCTGACAGTGTTGGAAGTGTCTTACAATTAATTGTTTTACGATAAAATATCCCAGAACTGTATATTTTTACATAAAAATCATGGACGTATTTGTGTTACATTCTCTCAATTATTTCTGTGTTTAAAACAAGAGAATATGAGATTATTAAATAAAGAGCAACTATAAAATAAGAAATTGTCATGAAGGTTTTAAAGTCTGCTGGTTAGTTATAACAATTTGGCTAAAATATTTTAATTAAAAATTTGTGTTTTTCCTTTTTGAAATTGATTTTTTACAAATATTGTGTGGCAAATTACAGAATTCAATAGCTATTGATAGATTTATACCAGGTGATCTTACTATAAGACATTTAGAGCATATTGCTCTTCAACCAAGAGATTCATTTCTATCTAGTCACAAGTTCATTTTTCCATATTAAACTGTATTTATCATCCCATCCATGGGCCATAGATCATGCTTTATAATATGAACATTGCCTTAAGGGTAAGCACAGTCATGAGCAATATTCTATTCATTTTCTGTAAAGTCAAAGGATATTGCTTTACCCAGGAATATTCGCTTTTTTACTTAGATTATGCGATTAAATTTTTCCTCTTACATAGATAAAGTTTCTATTATCCTCAGAATATTTTAAACATTGCTTAAAACATTTACAATATTTGTACAAAATCTCGATAATTTATCAATTATCCTTATAGACTATATAAAATATAATAGTTCCCAATAGGTAACGACTTTTAAGGGCATTCCAACATCTTCGCCTAAATATACTCGGCAAAAGACGTTGAACAATGCGAAAGCTTTATTATGTTTACTTAATATACCGCCATTATTATAATTTTCATTGTAACGAAGGACGGGATAAAATAGTTCGATTCAAAGAGCTGGTGCCAACTCAAAACCTTATCTTCACCTTCAAAGCAGATGTTTCTTCATTCACGTAGAAACGTTTGTTGAAGGCACTCACATTATAAATTAACATGCGTATCTTTCTGTAATAATAATATTGAAACATAAAATGCGTATATTATTATACACACTAAGAATTATAAATATATATGGACAGTGGCGGATTGGCCAAGGTATCAGCTTGTCCGATGGCAAAGGACCATAACGATGCATGCCTACATTATCTTCATTCCAGAAAAAAATAGAATAATTCATGAGTTTTAGGTGGATCTCTTCGGTCTTGTGTAGTGCATATAAAGGACTCCATGTCAAAACGAAAACAAATTACATAAACTTTTTTCAACCGAGTAAAACCTTTTATGAATTATGTCCCACAGAGTGAATCCATTCCACTATTATCATAATCACAACAGATTTAGTCTTCCAGTAATTCAAATCGCATACCGGAAATCATTTCTAATATCATAGCCGCTAAGTTATGTATATTTTAGGTTTGTTTAACATGTTACGTAAACAAATTTACCCAAAATACGAAGTTTTCTCACCTATTTTTCGGGTTTTGAAAAGTAAATGTTCTTTTAAAACCTTATTAATATTATACACATAGGTTTTATTTAAGTAAAATATTATATTAATGTAAGGTACCCAATAAACAATTTGTACTTCATTTTGTCATAAAAAAATACAGTTTGTCACAGTCGTTCATATAAAATGTTATTGGTATGAGCTACAAATGGTGAAACCACTTCACTTGTCAAATCCAAGCGATGAAAATGTTGATGCAAACTACAATTGACGTGAACAAATGACAGAAACTTCACATAGTGTGACATTTAACTGAATTGTTTACTGGGTAACATTTATAATAAATTACATGGACTTCTTTACAAAAATCAAATTGTGGGATGACTTCCAGACTCCCTCTTTCAACGCACCTGCTAATAACTAATAAATCAAACAATTTCTTAAATAAACATATTTATTATGTATCCACGTTATATAGCATTTACCTACGACACTAATTTATTGCACATATTTAATATTAAAATAAATAACGAAAAGAAATAATACAAAATAATTATGAGTGCGTATTATAATAAATATTCGCTTTTAAAAAAAATTACATAAAAAAGTGCTTGACATATATATTCTATTATCAAAATCTTCTAATCGAATTGCACAATTATTATAATAAGTGCATTCTGTAGAATAAAGAAATTAATTTTTATAAAGATACTTATTTTCAGAGTTCTGTATCGTGAACAGTATGTTTTACCGTCTGGCATGTGTCACAGTGTGTTCAATTATGATTTAAACCATGCCAGCCAGCAGTACTATAAAAGTATTATAAAAATTTAATGTAAAACATTACATTAATAACATCTAGTGTTATTTTTAATTTTATTAAAAATTTATGCTATTATTTAATACTTTTAATATTGGGTTGTGATAAGGTAGTCCTTATTTGCATGCTCTTTAGCTCTTTTCTTTTATTTGTCGAAAGCGTTCTATAATTCTTATTTGATTATTATATAATAATGATCAAAGCATTTATTATTACCTGCATCACGTCATATCTTCACCTTCGTTGTAAGAATGACTCATTACATTCTGACTTGCAATTTTCTTTGCATATTCAGCTTTTTTTCGACCTTCTGCAGCAGCTGTTAATAAAATAATATAACAATTTTATACATATTAATAAGATAAACGATGTAAATAGATAAAAATTACCTTTCATAGGGTCATAAGTTGCTCTGCGTTTCCAGTTTGCTAATTCTTGCTCCTTAGAAATGCTAGCCTTGTTTGCTGAAATAATATATTCATTATTAATTTCTAATATACTTTAATTATAGTTAATATTATCATATTTATATATCATCATATATAATATTTGCATATATTAATTACCCATATCCTTTTTCGCGTTTCCTTTTCCAGGAGGTTTATTTGATCTTAAACTTTGCCTGCCAGTATCAGTCCTATTTAATGTAGGAGTTTGTATTTGTTTCTTATTAGTACCTGTTGCAGATTTTGTATCAATCATCATTTTAGACTCATCCCTTCTTAAGAAATTCGCTGATGTGGGTGATTTATATTTCGAGATATCAAGGTACCTAGGCTGAACCTTCTTAGCTGATGCAACAGGTGACTTCAAATCTAAATTGGCATCTCCAAGGCTTTGTTTCATCCTGTTCAAGCTAGTGTCTCTAGGCATAGAGGCCCTTTCTTTTACATTTCTACGTGGCAGTTCTGGAGTATTCGGACAAATTGAAGGTTTTGTTAAATTTCTACATTCAGCTGACTTTATTCTTGGATTTATTTTAGAACTTGAAGCAGATTTCGTCAGTTTGGTGGTTTCTGTTTTCTCGTTCTCTAATCTGCCTCGACGTAAACTAAATGCTCGGTTTGCTCTGGTGTTCGTGATTAATTCTTTCGGCTTTACAATTTCTACTGTTCTATCGTCGTTCATTTCGTTGTCGCTATCGGACGAATAAATATCAAAGTCCGATTCATATTTTGAACCACCGTATTCATACTCTTCGTCATAATCATTTTTTGAACTATTAGAGTTGTAACTAGATCTTCTGGTCGTGGCATTCATAAATTTCTTTACACTTGCGTTGCTAGCAGAACGTTGTATTTGCTTATTACTCAATTTAGGAGTTCCGGTAGTAATTTGTTTTGGTTTCATGCTATTATAAACATCATTCGAATAATTTCTAGTTGTTGAAAAAGAACTCGATCTCCTAATCGGGCTGGAATTTGGTGAATTTTGATGTTTTGGTAGTAACTTATTTGTTACAAATTCATTATTTGCAATATTTTTATTAAATGGACGTGGACTGCACTCCGGTTTGTTATAAATGGTTTTATTTTGATTTAGCAAATTATCTTTCGGTGCAAACATTCGGTTATTTCTTAAATTGATTGTTTGATCAATACCATAGGAGTTAGACTCCATTACATCAGTTTTATTAGCAACGTAGTTTCTGTTGGATTTGGGTGGTAAATATTGTAGTTGTTTTTCAGTAAAGTGTTCTTCATTATTATAATTACGGATATCAAATGAATGGTGTCGATTATGTTGTTTTATATTAATTTTCTCTAAATCTAAATCATCATTTTTGTACTCATAATTCATTTGTAAGTTATGTGCATGTTGATAAGGTATTCGTTTGTCAAATATTTCTAAATTATTTATTTTGCTATTATCAATATTTGAATTATCAAATGAAAAGTGCCGTGTATGCCTTGCTCTAGATCGTACGAATGTTGGCGAGGTTATTTGGTTGTCAACAAAATATTTTGGAGATGTTGGTGAAGATTCAGATTTAAATCTACGTGTCTCATTTCTATTAAAATTATCGTGTTTTAGCGGCAGTTGTTCTCCTGTAGTTGGTGAAACTTGTGTGTAAATTGTATGTTGCGGAGATCGTTTTGGAGATATGGGACTCTCCAAACTATGCCTAGGAGATGATGTCCGACTGTCAGATCTTCTTGAAGGCGGCAATACAGAAGCAGCACGACGTGTTGTGATGTTTTGCAATGTGTGTATTGCCTCTTCGGTGCTACGCAAGTATGATTCCGTTTCTAAGTTAGGTGAATTCAGATCCTATAAAAAAAAGATATATTTAACACTAGTTATCATTCATAAATTCACATATAAAATGATTTAGAAAGTGTATAAATTATTTACTTTATTTTCTATTATAATTAGTTATTAATAATATTAAAACAACTTGCTGTTGGTTGTGCATTTTAATGTATATTAAAAATGTATCTTACCGATATGCTTCCTGACAAACTATAACTATTTCTTGATCGTGGTCTAGCTAAAGTAGAAATTGGTGATGGAATTTTCGTGGGGCTAGCACTGGGATGTCGAGGAGGCAACTTAACATTATCGGTTTTCTTTACAAGTTCAATACTTGATACAGGTAAAGACATTTCTCTTATGCGCCTCGCATTATCATTTTGAGTAGAAGTTTCAGAAATATTTAGCTGTTTATTTGGTAATTTCTCAGTGTCACTATTTTTATCGTATTGAAGCTGTTTTCTGTTATGTTCAGACGCTGATTTGGCCCATTCGTAAATCCAATTGTTTTGAAAATTCTGTTTGTTCGCTTTTTCATTAAATTCATTCCGATTTGGTTGAATAATGTTTTCTATTCTTTTTATTTGAGTAGGAGATATCACTGGTCTTCTTAATGAAGAATTCGGAGATATTTGACTCTTGTGATGTGACGTATTTAATACTTTAAGTTTATCGTCTTTTAAAGTTTCATCCTTGGGATCATAATATTTAGCTATGACTACATCAGGTTCTAGATAATCGCTGGTATCAGTATGAGATTTGGTTAAACTATTTTTACAATTTAATATTTTTTTATTAACACCAACGCTGCTTATTTTGACGTCATTTTTAAATTCACTGCTAGTGCTTAATACTCCGCTTGTCGTTACGCTAGTAAAATTTCCAACATCCATCGATTCCTCCGGAGATTTCGCTTTCTGAAATGTTTTTTCACTAATACTTTTAACTCTATTTTTTAATTTTTCCAGCACAGTTTTGTGCGTTTTCGACTTAGGAATTATTTTTGGTTCGTAACAATAAGAAACTTCCAGGACATTTTTATCTGTGGAAACTCTTGATGTTTTCAACTCCTCATTTAATATTTTCTTTTCCAATAAATCAATACGTGCTTCCATATCTAAATCTTCATTATTTTCTACACTTTTTTTATTCAATTCAATTGGCTCTTCAAATGGTTCCACATACTGTATGAACTCTGATTTTTCTATGACGGTATTTTCTAATTCGTTCGTTTCGTCTAAATACGTCTGACTAGTTTCATTAAAATCGTTGGAGTAGCACTCGGTGTAACTTACATTTTCCATTCCAGATATGTCTACACCGAATGCTTTATCTATGTTCATTCGAGCTTTCTGTTCTTCTGTGTAGTTATCATTTTCTATTGTGTACGTCCCAGCTTCGCTGACTGTGCTGCTGATTTCCTCGTCATGAGATTTCAAATCTACCACTTCAATTTGATCTGCAGCAGAGTTCTGCACTACAACTTTGTCGAAGACTACGCCTTTTATCGCAGTGGTTATTTGACTGCTGGATTCGTGAATTGTTTTAACTTCCGTCACTTGTAGCGTTGAATTATAATGACATTCGGGTAATGATAGTAAATTATGTTCAAAATCATGACTAGAAGAACTCTCATGCCAACTTGTTCGTGGGCTTAGACTTTTACTTCCCAAACTGTGCCGCAACTTACTACTACGTTCAAAATAACTAGGACTGTCATGAAAGCTCACAGATGTCGAAAGACCTCCATATTTTTGTTGAACAGGTGATTTGTAATTTCTCAATTTTTGATTTGTCGTTTCGTCTATATCGTTACAGCCATCGTGAATGGTTTTAATAAATTTTCTTGAAAGTTTTGCTGTAGCTGGTTTTTTACTAACAGAAATTGGGGTTATTGAGGATGGTTTTTCTTCCAGTTTTGAAAGTGATTGACCTCTTTTATGACGATTTTGCATCTTTTCCATCATAGACTTGTACTTCTGTGAATTTTCAGTTTTATTTTCTTCACTAAAATCAATTGTAAAAGCCAATGGTTGAGGTTTTGGTGTATTTGTTTCTAATTTTGTGCGTTCTATTTCATTTTTATGTGCTTCGACCGGGGCGTCTGGAGAATCAGGTTTAGATTGTGTTGTCTCAGCACCCTTTGTATTTAACTCAAAAGCCATTGTGGTATTCTGTTCAGTGTTATTTACTACAGATTTAGTTTCCGACAACTTTTCTTCAGAAATAATTTCTGCTGTACTTAAACTGCTTGACGTGTCCGTGGATGATTCACGCATTTCTTGTGATGTTATTACCTTAGTATTACTTGTTGAAGTATTTGGCATACCTAACTGTTCGCTACTTAGTTGTCTATCTATCGTATTTTGATTTGCACAAGCTTTCGATGTACTTTCACATTGCTCTGTATTTACATTGCACTTTTCCCCATCTGAACTAGAAGACACTGAACTTTCTAAATAACTCGCTGAAGATTCCATTGCGTATAGTTATTTTTGACATTTATTCACACCTAAAAAGGATGACATCATTAATGTTATTTATGTATGGTCTATACACGCCTAACATAATTATAGAAAAACTCATTACCATTAAAATGTAGTGTAATCACACACAGTAATTCTTTTAAATAGCATTGCACTGCTATTATTTCTTATATTAGAATTGTAAATATGTCAAACTTTTACACAATATCTTTTAACCATTTTATCATTCTGTGATTCTGTCAGTTCACGGATTATGTCAGATTCGTATTACGTTCATGAAGACCACCTCAGGCCAAAATATTTTGCGATTAGTGTTACCAACACAAAAGATAGTAAATAACTAAATAAACCATCAACATATGGACGGCTGATGATTAGCATGTTTGATTAAATTCCTAAATTCTAATTAAGGCCACAAATTATACATACATATACGTAATTTGCGTTTAAGGCTCGTTTCATGTAATATTAATATGTTCAACGCATAACTTACGGTCCATAAAATATATTTGATATACCTATATTAATCCTTTCTATATTTAGGCAAACTACTTTTTATAAAATGGAATATATGTATATGTATAACATATTTTTTATTTTAAATCAGTATTCAACCAAATAGTTATGCGAAATATAGTTGTGCGAATTGTTAAACTGAGTAAAATTACATTTTAAAATACAATATCATACTCAACAGACTCCAATGAAACATATTAATAAATATGTTTAAATGAACAACTTTCGTTTTATTTATGTAATGATTCGCGATTCGCTTCTGAATACAGTAAATAATTTGACTCCATTCGAAATCATATTTGTTAAAGTCAATGCCAGGTAGATGGGATATGTACGACTCACTACAGGACGAACCGCGGTTCTCTGTTTATGATTGTTGTGTGTACGAGATCATGGACAGACAATCAGAGAGAGGGGTTTCCAAACAGCGATATATAATATGTATTTTTATCTCTTTCAACACAGCGGTTTTTCAATAAACATGCATTGTAGTTGTTTCGCATAAACACACTTTTATTATGAGGGGAAGTTTCTACTTTAATGTTTATCACTGCACCACTGTATCGAGCATTTCTGTAGTTCATACGTCCGCCATAATATATTTATAATATACTACATTCAACACTCAGGCCTATCGCACACTACAAACGTATTTAAGCGAATTTTGACCGGATGTATATGCGCTACTACGCTTTACCTATTCGATCTCTGTAAATGTAATGAACCTCGCACACTGCAAGTGACAAAGCCGTCTGAACACGGGCGTTACGTTACTCTCACATTGAAACCGACTTTCAGCGAATTATAACCAAGCGTATACATGCTACAACGCTAAACCTATCCCTATATTGTATTTTATAATTACTGGTGTAAATGCAGCAGTCGGCTCAGACTGGAAGGAACAATGATGTATCAATAAAAATTAAAGTAAAAGTTTGCTCTCATGATAAATTATGCTAGTGCAAAACAACTCCAATACACCCTGCAGTACACAAGTTTGATTTGGCGTACTGTCGTATCGGTGCGTGGTATGTATGTATTGTGACACAACACATGCAAAGAACACAGAAGTAGGCTAGCTCTGAGAGAAGAAAACGATTCAGATATGCAATATACCACTTTTATTACTTTCAATAAAGTATCCGCTGCATACAGACTTACGTGTATTTAATATTTGTCATTTGTTAATAATCATTTGGGCCCCCAAACAAATTTTGATACTGGGCCCGTTTAAGACACGCTACGTTACTCGTAACTGGGTTGTGAATTGAATTTTTAGGGGTTCATTTTTTAATACTTTATTGAAATATTGGTTAATAAACGTATATAGATGTTTTTAATTTATTAAATATGCAAAATTGACGATTATATCTGTATCCGTCAATTTGAATATACTTCGCACAGAAATTTTGACACTTCTAATCTAATACAGTCATAACATTATTCAAACAATCGGCTCCTATTGCTCTTCTCAAAAATTTTACATTCACTCTGTTTACAAATAGTCCAGGAGATCAGTCGTCGAACCGTGCATTTTAGATAAGAGTCAAACCTGAATGTAAATTTAAATATTCGGGATAAGAGCCGAAATCGGCCGCCATCTTTCATTTCTTTCTTTTTCTTGTTTATCTTGAAAACTATAAGTCTCACAAAAATGTTGTGTCATGATCTTTCGTAGGTCATTGTAATCATATTATCTACAACTTTTAATAATGACTTTTTGTTGTAACTTTTGTAACAAAACAGTTAGAAGCAAAAATAAATTTTAAATTAAGTGGTGTAATGAACTACTACATGATTTAAGATTTATTTTTGCTTATAACTTTTTTATTATAAAAACTACAAAAAAAGTTGTTAATAAAAGTTGTTGATAATATTATTATCTACAACAAAGCTCTTAATAAAATTTTGGTGGGAGTTATAGTTTTGAAGATAAACAAAAAATACTGATGACACCCATATTTTCATGATGGCGTACGAATGGAAGCATCAATCATCTCGAAAATTCAAATTTAAATACATGACATTTTTACACGATAAAACAATAAATTCACGGTGGCTCTGCTTCTTTTTAACGACGAATTTCCCGGTTAAAGTTAATTCATGATATTATAACTACAATCAAATATAAACAATAATTAAAAACTATCTACGCTAGATCACAACTTTTATTAATTGTCCATCATCCATATTTGTCACCGACGAATTTAGCAAATGCTCTTAGCCCCTCAAGAGTCTCTTCAACAATTCCAAGGATTTCCCTTTCCTGAATAATGAAATCTTCTCCAGGCAGCTCCCAGGTATACGATAGTTCAATACCAGCAACTGCCAAGGCATAATCATCACTACCTCCTGCAGCTGGATATAAAGTAATTCCTGATCCGCCAACAGTGTATTGGGTACCGCTGACTGCTCGGATTGCATCTGCAGCTGCATGTCCAGCTGCAGAAAGGTCCTCTACATTTTCTGGAACACTCTCATTAAACCCCCAAGGATGCAGGATATAGGAACCGAACGCGTGGAACGAGATATAAAGTTTTATTAAATTGCTGGAGTGAAATAAGTCCCGAAGGATTCTTGTTTCAGGCTCAGACTCAGCAGAAGTTCCCCCGTAAATTTCGGAACAAGGATTCTTGCTGACTCCTTCACCCATCCAATGAAAATTAAAGTTTCTGTTCGCATCTGCACCTCTGCAAGATGATCTTCTGTTACTACTTCGTGTTTTTCTCCAATAGCGATCCTGCAAGATATACAATTGTTGTTGAAGTACTTGTATATAACGCTTGAAATGGATAATGACGGAAATTATAACATTGACAGTTCAAAGCAATTATCTTTATGAATATTTTATACAAGTGAAAAAAGAAAATGTAAAACCAGACCTCTTACGAGGTAACATATACATAAGCTACTGTAATTCATCGACACCTTTGGACATGAATATTTTTTGTGTTGCATGTCACTTACGTTTGTGAATGTATACTCGTATCCATCAGGATTCACCAGAGGAAGTATTAGCCAGTCAGTTTTATCCAACATGTCAGCGTTGGCATCGGGATGCTCCACCAGCTGTTGCATAAGATAGAGCGCTGCTGCTGGTGCAGCCCATTCCCTAGCGTGGATTCCAGCATCGATGAATATGATGGGTTTTCCTTTACCTCCTTTAGAGATGAAAATGGTTTTCATATCACGGCCCTCTGAAGATTGTCCATGGACTTCTACTTGCGCTATTTGTGAATATGCTTTACCCAGGTAATCCATGTAGTCCATTATCTATGTATTCAAACGCTTGATTAATTACTTGCAGTTAAATTATTAAGGAAGGACGCACACTGTAGACACGTCTGTCTTAAAATAAACGAATATCTTTGACTTAGAAAGGTAGAGATAGCGCTATATGAATACATTGAACAAACAGAGACAATACTAATTATATTTGTTCAAGATATTCCTGTCTTCAGTGTGGCAATCATTCTAACAAATTAACTAAACTCATCATCTAATTTCTCGTTAGGGGCCATGTATAAATTACGTCTCACGTCAAGGGGAGAATTGCAGAAAATTTGTGTGACGTAATTTGTAGATGTCCGCTTATATTTTAAACACTATTTATTGGAAATGCTTCCTTTTTTTGACCGAATGCCTTCATTAAAGATAGAAGCAAGTAAACGCCGTGCAAGTTCCTAAATTTATGTACAAATGGTTAAAATCAGAAACAACATTTGTATATTAGGCAACTTTCAAAATTCTTTCTGATGTTACTTTCTGAACTCGAAAACGTATAATTTGTTACTCAAAGCTATAGTTAACAAAGGCAGTTTAAACTCCTTTCCCTTTTAATATAATTTCAATCTTACTTCATTATATCTGTTAAACTTTTTAAAAGATATTCGCCTGTCATTTAAACTTCTCCTTTCAAAGTTGCTCGTTCGTCGTTGCAAATTTGATCTGAAATAAGAAATCAAATCCCTTTTGTAATATAGTCTACTATATCTTGCATCGAACATTTGATTTAGAAAAGGGTCACACTTAGGAGCCTATTTTGTAACTGCTTATCTGACGTCTGTTAACTTCTGATAGGCTATAGCCTAATTTGTAATTCGGGGATTGAGGGAGATAGCGTCTGTCTATTACCATTAAAGAAATATTTGTTGAAAAAGGATAGCATATACTTTAAGCATACTGAACATAATACTATACAAGTATACAAGTGTAACGGTGAAAAATATATTTTACTTGTCTAACCGCATCTCGTTTCTCTCTCACTTTGGAATAAATGAGATGAAAGTGAACTTAAAAAAAATATATCCATGTGGGAAAGAAACAGAAATACTTAATGAATGATGTTGGAAAAAGAAAGAATATTATTATGAAAAACTAACACAAAATCTGTGACAGGTAGAGAACTTGTAAAGCGTTAGAATAGAATTGTACGAGTGACTCCGAACTTCACTAAATAGGGCACTTCACCAAATTGTTTACTGGGTACTTACAGTACTTTCAAAGCATGGAAACCATTTTGCTCTTTATTTAAGGTCTTCCGATAGTTTTGTGTAAATTTACATAGCTTAGTTTAGAAAATATAGGCCTTTGAAAAATCGTTAGAAGTTAACACACGTAGGGTAAGCAGTTACAAAATAGGCCCTGAATGTAATGTGGCGTGCGTCAGTAATCTTAATATATATAAATTACGTGTCACATGTTTGTCCGAGTTTGTCCGCGATGGACTCCTAAACTACTTAACCGATTTTAATCAAATTTGTACACCGTGTGCAGTTTGATCCAACTTGAAAGATAGGATAGCTTACATCTCAATTTATTTATCTTATTGCAAATTATTTGTCTATTAATTATCTGTATATGACATATGTTGACTGTTGACTAGATTGAGTAAATATTCAATAGATGGCGCTATGTAATGTAATATGACAAAAACGTTAGGCACAGCAACGCGTGGCCGGGACAGCTAGTATACTATATTTAATATAAATTATTATATTTTATATAATTATTATCATTTATATATTTTTCACATGGTGAAACATCATTTGTTTGTAGATTATTAACTCGGTTGATAAAAAAAACTCACTGTAAGTTTCATTTTTTAGTATTAGAAACTATGAAGTTTACATACTTCTAAAACTAAAACATAAGAGTATGCACGAAATAGTTACGCATATTGCTACATGTTATATTGTTCTTCAAACCAAAAAAACTAGACTAAATCTAAAGCAGTAGATGAAGAATGATACCTTACCGTTCATCAGCATCGATAACGAAGAAATGCACCAGGCAAACAACCACCGTGCACAGTAACCTCATCTTGAATAAGTCGTTCTTATCAGCTCGCGATGCAACTCTTTATAGCTTGTTATCACTCGTTACACTTAGATTAATTCTAAAGATGTTCTGCAACATTTATTACTTGCATTCATCCATATTTATAAATACTTAAAAATCAATCATGGATAAAAAGTATAACTTGTTTTATATTGGTTCACATCAGTTTGATAGCTCCCTTGAAAATGACCGTAGCATGAATGTGGAAAACTAGAGGACGGAACGTTGTAGATGAAATAAGTAACGCCCTTAATGGAACAATCTACTCATAATGCTGTAAACGGAACCCCAAAACTATCTGCTAAAAATAACATAAACTTTATCAAAACAAATGTATTAAATATGTAAGACTAAGTAAACAACATTATATTTGGTGCGTTCCACTAATCCAAAATATTCGAAAACGTCACTAATGACGTCATTAACCTCGCTCACGTTAAGCTCAAAATGACCCATCTGAAGAGTTGGGTCGTAGTGGTCGTTGTTGAGCATTTCGCCGCAATGTTTAAACATAACGCAAAACTTAAAGATGACGATGACAGAAAAAATTACTTTATATGTTTCGGAAAGAGATATTTTATTGGTTTTTATTTTATTATATAATTAATTTATTATATAATAATTTTGATTCATATTTAAGTGCCATTCATACACTTTTTCCCATACCATAACCTAACTTAATAAATACATTTTGTTTGTAGATATAGCTTTTGCTACAGAACTCCCAGTAAACATTTTGGAGTAAATTCTACTTAATTTCTATTACATATCATGAGTTTTTTGTCTGGAACGTGTTCGTTTTCTATTCAGTCGTTCATAGGAAAGGCCCTTTTTATGAGCTACAGACATTGCAACGACGGTTCACTGCTGAATTAAAAGCGGAGTCGGTTTATGATTTATGACCGGAGTTATAAATTATAATTTATGCCCTGCTGTGATTGGACAGAGAAATTACATTAAAATTAAGCGGGAAGTTTAAAAAGAAAATTTAAATTTGAAAAATAGGCGGTAATAATTATATTAAAATTAAGCGGGAAAATTAAATAGCTATTTAATCAAGTAGCGCAATCCTTATCCATGCATGATAAGACCCCTGCCGAGTTATTCCTGATAGAAGATATAGAAGTGTGAACATATTTTGGAGTGTTTTTTTTATTCATATTTACATGCGACTATCGTTAGAACATGAAGTACGAAGACAAATGTTTTTATCTATGGATAGAATTATAAAGGAAATAAAAAGACGCTTTGATCAGATGTCATATCCTTGTAAGAAAATATTCGTGTATAATATCATAGAAGTGAAGAATAATACCTACTATATGAAGAATTTGAATGTCAAATAAATGAAAAAAAAGAAAAACTTGGAGGAATCCACTCTTGATCTACTCAAATTTATTCAACAGTATAGATTGGAAAATTTTGTATCCAACATTGTAATTTTGCTAAAAAAATATTTAACAATTGCTATCAGTGCTAAATTGAAGTTGATTAAAAACTATCTTCGTTCTACAATAAGTGATTTAAGGCTACAAAATCTTGCAATATTCTCTATAGAACAAGTAATTACAAATAATATATATTTTGAGATCATTATTCCCGATTTTTCTACTATGAAAGTTAGAAGAGTAAGTATATAAATATGTTTACATACACATATGTGTACAATACAATGAAATTGTTTATTTATAAATATAAAATAAAAAATATTTAATGATAATTTTATTGTAAATTAGGTACATGTTTTGTCTCATAGGTGGGGAACCGGCGACCTCCGTAAGTTTCTTGTGGCCATTAAAAAAGTATCTTGTATTTTTTAAAAGTTGCTTTTATAGGTATATCAACTTATGCGGCCTCCTTTTTTACTGCCTAATTTAAATATGGCATCCAATGGAAAAAATTCACAATCAATTTTTTCAATCAGTTTGTCTCAATGGGCTTGTGTCCTCATTTTTGAGTGGTCGATTTTTCAATTGTTGATTGAAATTGATGTTAATAAATGTGTATTAGCGGAGATATAGCAATTAAAAGTTTTAATTGTAGTTTTAGCGCTAGAACTGGTCGGCCATATTTGTATGACGTGAAATGCATTTTAACGTCAGTTATTTGTTGAGTAGGTCAGTGCTGTGGTAATATTTTGTAGCTGTTGGTAGTCGAAATAATCAAGTCAAGTCAAAGAATAATAAGTTTTTTTATTATTTAACCCTGCTAAGGTAGACATAATATTGAAATTTTATTGTTCCTTGAAATATTGTAAATAATATTTGATATTTTGATTTATAAATACATATAGCAGAGATTTATGAGCTGTAAGGTTGGCAGTAATTGTGATGTCACATGCATTTGGAATATGAACAACTTTGAATCCCTTTATTAATTAAAGAAACAAAATGACTTTTTAATTGTTAATATCTCTTAATATATAAGCAGTTATTAAAAAATAATTGAACATTTGAGGTTCTAGTAACCCACTTTATCAATATATAGTATACTTTTATAGAAATTAAGACATAGGACACAAGCCCATTACAATTATTTATTTAGGTTTATTAATTTATAAAACCTATCATTTGATTGACTTAGGCAGGGCGGCAAATTGCAAAAAGAAAGCAACACTTAATGCGAGAAATTACCTGTTCGAGTTCGTTGAGACATGTTAGAGATTTGCCTCCATATTCTAGCATAAAAGGTAAACTATTTTAAAGGCAACTTTAATTTATAGAAGGAGCTGAATATTAATTAATAAATAAAGAAAAATTAAAATGAAATGTTTTTTATTTATTCATAAACGTGACGTCACAATAATGTTATAATTCGTAAATCTTTGGCTTAAAAGTTGTCGCCGATGTGTGTTCCTAAGACTCTGATGGCAATGAAGGTTTCAGTAACGATAGATAGAATTTGAGATGCTGGTGGATCAAAACCATTTCCAGGCAGTTCAATGGTGTAGGAATACTTCACACCAGCTGCTCCCTTGGCGTAGTCGTCACTAGCACCTGCAGCTGCATAAAGCAACTGTGTTGAGCTACCAACAGCGTATCTGGTACCTGGAGTTTCAAAAAATGTAAAAATTATAAATATGTTCGTTTGTTTTGTAAAGTACAACAAAAATTCCTGGAAATACTGGAATGATAATGGGCTTGTGTCCTATGTCTTAATTTCTATAAAAGTGTACTATATATTGATGAAGTGGGTCACTAGAACCTCAAATGTTCAATTAGTTTTTAATAACTCCTTATATGTTAAGAGATATAACCAATTAAAAAAGTCATTTGTCTCTTTAATTATTAATGGGATTCAACGTTGTACACATTCCAAATGCATGTGACATCACAACCGCTTCCAACCTTACAGCTCATAAATCTCTGTTATATGTATTTATGTATCAAATATTATTTACAGCTATTTCAATGAACAATAGAATGTCGATATTATGTCTGCCTTAGCAGGGTTAAATAAAATAAAAATTATTCTTTGACTTGACTTGATTATTTCGACTACCAACAGCTACAAAACATTATCACAGCACTGACCTACTTAACAAATAACTGACGTTAAAATGCATTTGACGTCATACAAATAAGGCCGACCATTCCTAGCGCTAAAACTACAATTCAAAATTTTAATTGCTATATCTCCGTCAACATTTAGATATTTAATAAAATAGACACGCCAATACACATTTATTAACATCAATTTCAATCAACAATTGAAAAATCGACCAATAAAAAATGAGGACACAAGCCCATTTGTGTGCAGCTTAATATTATTTCATACCTGTGGAACTGTAAATAGCGTTTGCAGCAGCTAATCCTAGAGCGTGTAGATCTTCCCAATCATCAGGAAGAACATTAGCATAACCCCATGGGTAGAGGAAATATTGCCCATAGCTATGAATTGCAAGATACAAATGGATGTTGTCTCTGCTGTGTAGAAGATTGGCAACTATTTGTGCTTCCGGTTCTGATAAAGCTCTGGGTCCGGCGAAGATATCCGAGCAAGGGTTATCGCTGGCTCCATCATGCATCCACCAGTAATTAAAGTTCCTGTTTCCGTCAGTGCCAAGGCATGAAGATCCGGCATTTACGCTGCGGGTTTTTCTCCAGAAACGGCTCTGTAAGTTATAACAAATAAAATTAATTATAGGGTCTCCCTTAAAATTTAACTAAAATGTTTTGAAAGACTCTTATCTCAAGAATGTCCAGTTAAAATTGTATTGCGATGTTGTGTAAATTAAAGAAGTTATGAAACTTTGTAGTGACAGTACCGAGTTGGCTAACATAACCTCAAATATCCAAGTATTTTTTAATAACTCGCTATATTTTAGGAGATATTACTTACTTACTTGCCATCTCTTTTATACAACAGATCGTTAAAGAGATAGCATACTTAACACAGAACTCTTATACATATAACAAATAGCTGACCTATCCCTTAATAGTGCGACATGTTACGTCATAAATATGGCCGACATCTGTAGCGCTAAAACTACAATTTAACTTTTTAATTGCTATATCTCCGTCAACATTTAGATATTTAATCAAATAAAAACGCCAATATATACATATATTAACATCTATATCAATCAACAATTTAAAAAAATCGACCTGTAAAAAATGAGTTTACAAGCATATATGACGCGGAATTTACTGGTATATAAGAATCAAGTACTAACGTCTGTGTGTGAGAATTCGTATCCATCTGGGTTGATCAAGGGGATAATGAGCCAATCAACGTTGTCCAAAAGGTCGCTGTTTTCTGGTTTAATTAGCTGTTCGATAATGTACAATGCAACAGCAGGTGCAATCCACTCTCGGGCATGGATTCCAGCGTCCATAGCGATTGCTGGTTTGCTACCGCCGCCGCCACTGGAAATTGTGATGGTCTTGATTAGGCGACCTTGGGAGCTGAGACCGACGTCTACAACGGTTACAATGTTTGGATTCTCTGCAGCTACTGCTTCCAAATATTCGTTAATCTGTTGAAGAACATGACCATTCAATTATTGTATTATTTAAAAAAAAATTATCTAACATAACCCACTTCAGTAATATCAGTAAGATTAAAAAAAACATATAACCTGCTAAACGCAAAAATACTTCAACTCATATATTATTTAATGTAACATTATAGAAACGTCTCTTTCTAGAACAAAAAATTATTCAAGTCTGTTGCTGATATATACATAATTCTTTACCTTTAAATGTGAATATTCAAACGGTGTTATTTATGTTGCATACACTCTTGGCGCATGCTTTAAAATAATTTATCAGAAACTTAGCTTCTGTTAGTGACATCTATTAAAGAGTAGCTTAAATACGTATGGTTTAGTATTTGTTTAATAGATGACACCCAAATTTATTTGCGCCAAGAGTATATGCAACCCAAATAACACTGTTAAATTATTCTCATTAAAAAATTAGAAATATTTAATTTAACGGGCATGAATAAATGTTTTGTATTAAACAGACATTATTTATCTAAAAGATAAACTTTTTTATGTTAAATAAACCTTACCTCGGCATGTCGAAGATATCTGTCAAAAGATATGCGTCCATTAGATCTGGCACGCGCAGCTGTATTTTGAATACGCTCTTCTAGGACAGCCCTGAAATTTTGTTAAATTAATATTTATTTCATAAAAATGTTAATCGGCCAGTTCATTAGTGAGACAACTCCAAATATAGAGGTTTTAAAATAACGACGGAAGTAATATTCGATTAGCCAAGTTTATATGCGTCGTAATTTTGTTTGATTGCATTTACGAGTTATCTAAGTATTGAATCGGATTGAGATATCTCACTAGTGATCTTAATGATTAAAACTCAAGATCGCAATGCTTTGTCCCTTCTTTTCTTAAATTAAATTTATTTAACGTTAGCCTATTTTCGATACTGAGTCCTATCACTGACGACCTATATTCCTATGATGACATATGATGTGCAGGACCTCACATGTGAGCTACATCGCTGCCTAATTAGTTAATGTGTATGAAAGCATTATGTATACAATCACATCAAACTAAATAACAACCTGATCTCTAGTTAAATTATTTTTGCCTTATTACGTAACAAGAATAAAACCATTTTTCGTAACAAAAGCATTTTCGAATGAACTTACTTTTCTACGTCTGATTCAATCACTGAGTATGGAATGTCTTTGACCTTGAGGAAGGCAATGAGAGTGGTCTCCTGTGCTGGACTGACGAGGATATGGGCTGGGTGACCAGCTAAGCGAGACAGCATCAGAAAGTCGAAGCCTAAGTCATCTAACTTCTTCAATGTGTGGACTTGGGCCTCGTTTGCAGGAGTTGCTGCATAGATTTTGTATCTGCAAGTAGAAATTCAGTCAATTATTAATCGTTGTGTGATAATGCTAGGATCATTTAATTTTTAGCAGAAGTTTTCCAAACTATAGATTACTTTTTTTTGGTTTTCTGTTAAAAAGTAATTTGACACTAGGCGTTATTCGTCTGTTCGATGACATGACTGCATTGGATTCAATCAACAAATAACAGTAATAATAAAAATAATATTTCTAGCTTTACGTCCCGTTGCAAGGCAACGACTCTGTAAAGTCTTGCATATTTGTTTCAATTAATAGTATTTTCAAATCTAATTTTTAATGGCCTCTATGTGTTTAATACTTTGAATTGATAAACTGTTTGTTGAATTGATAAAGTAAAGTTTCCTTTGAATTTTTTGATGTAGTTATGTTCGTTGTGCTCTAAAATAAAGAACTGCTTCATTACATTTTAAATATCTACGTTTTTCTAGCTGAAATGTGACCTTTTTATATTTTCATGAATTTGTTGTACGAGAAACGTTTTGAAGAAAACCAATCGGAGTAAGATTTTTGTGACGTTGTATCAAATCGCATTGTAGCAACCTCCCAGTAAACAATTTAGTGGAGTTTCCCTTTTTGTGACGTTTCTATCATTATTGCATTTTAATTATAGTTTGTATCAACTTTATCTTCATTTGTATTTCGGCAGGTGGAGTGGTTTTGCCATTTGTAGCGGATAATAAACATTTGATATGAACAACTGTAAGAAACTGAACTGTAAATAAACTCTTACCCGATAAAGTAGACATTTTATATGAAAAAATGTGAGAAACTGAACTATAAATGAACTCTTTTATGACAAAAAAATCATACGCATCTTCAATATGATGTCGAAGTGACTCCAAAATATTTACTAGGCTGCGTTATAGCCCAGTAAACATTTTGGAGTCACTTTGACATCATATTGAAGATACGTCATGATTTTTTTGTCATAAAAGAGTTCATTTATAGTTCAGTTTCTCACATTTTTTCATATAAAATGTCTACTTTATCGGGTACAGATGGCGAAATTACTCCACCTGTCGGAATACACATGAAGATAAAGTTGATGCGAACTATAATTGAAGTGAAATAGTGATAGAAACGTCACTAAATAGGGCACTTCACCAAATTGTTTACTGGGAGAGCATCATAATTCTGTACAACACGGTAATATTAAATAATTTATAAAAACTTACCCTTTATAGGACTCCCCCTGCACAAGAGCGACAGCCGCCAACGCGGCTACAAGAGTACACAAGAAACGCATTTTGTAACTATCACAGCTAACACCAAATTTCGTCCTTTTATAAGCATCTCAATAATCTTATTGATAGTATCTATAACTGGGATGGGAAACCTTTTCATCATACGCTACAGACGGTTAACTACTTTATATATAGTTTCAAAAGTAGGTTTCCCACTTCTGACTTGGAGTACTAGTACCATTACATCAGCCGATTCTTATTCTTATCTAGCGGTGAACATGCGTTTGATTCCGGGATCTCGTGTGACCAAATAATCAATCTTTAATCGATACCAGATATAATCGTACACCTAGATATATAACCTAGTTATTACAGGTATAAATCTATCAATAAAAAGAATGTTTACACTTATGTCAGATTGGGAATTTTGTGTACTTTACATTTGTACCTAGATGTTATCCTTTGTTTTCATAATGATAAACAATTAAGTTGTTCAACATCAAGTGTTCCCATTAAGCAATACTCAAGGAGGATGTTCAATGGGGCGACATTTCTTAATAGCACAGTTTACGGGTCACACATTCTCCAATTTATAGCAAGGACTCAAACCCGAAATTATTCTGTTTGTTTCTTTTCAAATGCGTTTTCTATTTAAATATCAAAAAGTTACGGGATTACACCTATAACAAATTTGAATTTCAGTTTTACCGCATGCTTTAAATGTGCATAATACGTCACGATTATTTTTATTATTATTTTTTCTGAGATTATTTTTTTTTTAATATAATACTTCATGGATACTCAATGCAGCTGTTAGTAGTAAATGACGTATCACACACATACACCCGTGTGCGTCTCTGTTGTTTAAAAGAGATGGTCAATCCTCGATTCTCACGTACCATGTATTAGAATTCTCTATAACGTTGGATCACTTTAATAAATAAATAAACAAAGTGACTTTCTTTAATTGTTAATATCTCCTAAAATATAGCGAGTTATTAAGAAATAATTGGACATTTGAGGTTCTGGTAGCCAACTTGATCAATATAAACTTCCAGTTTATAGAAATTAAGTCCTGGTTCGCAAGCCTATTAAAAGAAGATGTTCCTTTTGTTCTTCATATAAAAAACGCTTTTGTTTTCGTGCACCTTAATTGGAAAAGCGTAAAACACGCTTTTCATGTACCATCTACACATTTCCCAGTAAACATGTTGGAGTCACTTTGCACTCATATTGAAGATGCGTATGATTTTTTTGTCATGAAAGAGTTCATTTACAGTTCAGCTTCTCACAGTCGTTCATATGAATTTCTGCTTTATCAGCTACAAATGGCAAAACCACTGAAGATAAAGTTGATGCGAAATATAATTCAAGTGCAATAGTGATAGAAACGTCACAAAACGGAACACTTCACCAAATTGTTTACTGGGTTATTATCTATGTATATGTGTCTTCTTGTTTTAATCAACTTTATTTAACGTCGACCTATTTCTAATGCTGATAATGGCAGAAAATTTTAATGACTTAAAAAGTGCGTTATTAAGTAAACGGTCAATTCTACTCCGATTTCAATGATTTTTTTTCGATAATAAGTCGATAATTTTATGATTATGGACGCACAATCAAATTAATTCTGATAATAACCAAACCTAGAAACTATAACCCTGGTTCGGAGATCAAATTCAGACACATTTAAAAAAAAAACAACATCTGTTTAAACTCAATATTATTTACTTTTATTTTACAGCACATATGACATAAATAAGTAAAATACACATTTGAATGAGTATATTATCACTAATACTAGTTAATAAGGTTTAATAGTTGTCTCTAACAAATTCACCAAATGCTCTGATAGCATGGAAAGTTTCTTTAGCAATAATTTATTTGGAAAAGAAATTTTTTTTCTTGGTGCAGGAGTAAACGAATTTCCTGAGACTTTCCTGAGATAGTGTACGCATGGCTACTTCTTGGCAGGTACTATTGGCATAATCATCGCTCCCTCCTGCAGCTGGGTAAAATTCTGCAGAGGATTGAACAGTATATTTGGTCTCTGGAAAAGATACATTGTGATTACCCAAGCAAGTTACGCAAGAAATTACTAGGTTTTTCATGAATTTAAACCTTGTACTTATATTTGTTTGTAAATTGTGTTTCTTACTTGTCGCATTGTAAATAGCTTGAGCAGCAGCTACACCAAGCTTGTGTAGATCTTCCCAATCTTCAGGAAATTCCTCAGCGTATCCCCAGGGATACAAAATGAGATTCCCATAGCTATGCACACTGAGATAAAGTTGAATATTTTGTTGACTGTGCAACAGTTTGGCAAGTAGTTGCGTTTCTGGTACTGACAGAGCTGCAGATCCCGCATAAATTTCATCACAAGGATAATTGCTGGCCCCGCTATGCATCTAATAATAGTCGTAGTTTCTATTTCCATCGGTGCCAAGGCAGGAAGATCCGTTGTTCACATTACGTGTTTTTCTCCACCAAATATCCTATAAAAATTATGTGAGTTGACGTAATGTTCAAGTATTTACAAAAATAAATCTACTCACATCGGTGTGCGCGAATTCGTAACCATCCGGGTTAATCAATGGAATAATGAGCCAATCAGCGTTGTCCAATAGGTCGCTGTTTTCAGGGTTGATTAGTTGTTCGATAGCATACAGCGCCACGTGTGGGGCCATGCATTCCCGAGCAGGAATGGTAGCATCTATTGTGCCTACCGCATAAAGCCTCGCTCTTTTAGGGATCTCGCATCCTCGCGAAATAACCCAAGTTCATGTGGAAAATTCAAAAACAAAATCTCGCGCCTCGTGCTTTAGAAAACCCACTAGAATCTCTGCGTATATTTTTTAAGGCATTCATGTACCTTAGTTTATCATTAATACTTGTCGCCTTTGTGTTTGTTGACTTTTATAAATCTTTCAATTTATTCCAAAAACTTCATCAATATATAGTACCAGATTTATATGAATTAAGACATGGTTCACAAACCCATTGTATCAACTTTATCATCGCTTGAATTCTGACAGGTCTCTGTTGTAAGTACGCATATGTCGCACTTACCTTTTATTTTTAATGATATTAAATGTTAATTATGTAATAGAATTATATTATGTAAACAGTTTTTGTATTAGTATTAAGATTGTAAAGAATAATTATTTAAGTTTAGCGCTTATAAATATTGTCTCTGGTTTGTGGAGATTAATATTGATTTAATGCTGGTAATTCAGTATTGGCGTTCTGTGATGTGAAATAAATTATTATATATTAAATTGCACAAGACGCTGAAAGCCAGTCTTCTCCTGAGTCTCAAAGCAAGCATTACTATTCGCAACTTCGTACGTATTGAATAGTGAGCACATTTCAACTATTAATTAAATTATAACACTATAGAATTACATTTTGTTTTATATCTGTCATCTTCGTTAATCTAATAAAATACTATTGTAATTAAGTAAGCAGATATAATATTACAACGAATAAATGATATATTTTAATAAAAGTGTTTGTATTAATAGTAATAAAAAGATACTAATTGTTCAACCGTCGCATGTCGCAACGAGGTTACTTTAGACCGCTCAAGTATTCTCTAATTGCAACAATACACCGTCTGAACAAGAATCCTTATTAATCATCTTAAGAAAGATATTCGATTACTACTGTAATTGGTGTTGGAAGTCGTCAACTGAAGAATCTACTACCAGAAGCTAGCATCCCTGCAGAATGTACTAGTAAGCTGAGTAATCTCCTCCAGAACGACAATACGACACAATTTTACAACATTGGTGTCAGGTGTAACATCCGCCCTCGAATCTTACTTACAACATTGGTGTCAGGTGGGGTCTCGAAGAGATATTCCTACACATAAATATCCAAGAGGTACGCCCAAAATTTTTTTCTATATATTCTACACCTGGATGCAGATCAATTATTCTGGATACCACTACGTCGATCGATTATTTCCAAGATTGCCGAAGAGTACGAGATAGAACGTCAATTCATCTGTATTTCACATAATTTTTCTACAAGTCCGGTGGATGTAAAACAACAGCCCGCTGAACCAAAAAAAAAGAAATCTTTTGCCCCCAGCGAATGGATGGATGCTTCTAGAACAAATGGAATAATCTAAACTGATGTTAATCGTTTCCAGAACCCTGCACACAGCTGTACATAGATCAAAATCGAAAGTTTTTTTTGTTAAGTATAATAAGACAGTATCTTTTTATCTTGTATACAATTATTATCATAAATTGATAATTGTATTTTTTTCTATTAGTAGCATCCTTGTAGTTCATTGAAGCTATTATTTTTTAGTATTATATTCAATACTTTTGAATATTTGTTATAAAATAACAATTTTGTAGCATCATTGTTCAATATTTTTAGTATTATATCCAATACTTTTGAATATCTACTATAATATTTCCTATAATTGTTTCTACAATTATATTAATTCATGTTTAATATTTTTAGAACATCTTTATGAACGAGAAAGAATTTTGAAAAGGAGAAGTAAAGAGCTGAAGCAGTTAGATAGCAGTCTGTTCAATCAGAGAGACTACCTTCCTGTTACAACTGCGGTGTCTGAGCCCCATCGGAAATTTCCAGTGAGTTACTGTTTTCGCTAACAATTTTTCCTTGTCAGAATCCTATTTTTCGGAGAGTCGTTTATTGGTACAAAATAATCTTTAGTCTGTATATTATATATAACTTTAATTAAGTACTATGGCACCGAACGTTCATTCACTCACACTAGTTGAGAATACAATCAATCTAATTAATGAGTTTTCAAAAAATCTAGAAGTCCAATCAACATCCTTAACAATAGTTGAATTAAAAATCAAAAACTTAGACAAAGCTTGGGTTAAATATAGTAGTATCGTAGAAGCATTGCTTCCAACTCTAAAAAATGAAGAAGCTTCGGCTATCGTTAGTAAGTCTATAGAAGTTGAAAGTATTTATGACGACACTCTTATTTACTTGTTGAATTATAAGCAAACATTTGAGAATGATACACATATTGTAGACGACTCAAAAAGTATAGATTCAATAAAAAATCTGAACTTAAGTCCAATGCAACTAACCGTTTTTGATGGAGAATATATTAATTGGCAAAGTTTTATGGAATTATTTACAAATTTAATTCGTAATAATAGTAAACTATCAAGCATTGAAAAAATGCATTATTTAAAGTTAAATTTGTCAGGAGAACCACTCAAACTCATAAAGAATTATCCTTTAACAAATGATAATTACGAAATTGTTTGGAACATCCTTTGTAAACGTTATGATAACAAGGTAGCACTTATTGAAACCTGTTTAAACAATTTAATAAACTACAATGTTATACGTTTAGAGTCCGAAATCAATATCAAAAAACTACTAGATGAAATTAATGAATCGATTAGAGCATTAACCGAATTGGGGATATATTCTAATCATTCAGATTTTATGTTAATACATATTTTAAAGACCAAATTAGATTTTAATTCGTCAAAGGAATGGGAAAACAGAAATAATTCTGAATTACCAACCTTAAATGAATTTACAGAGTTTCTGGAGAGACGGTGGCGCAATCTAGAAAGAAGAAGGCATATTAAAGTCAAAACATATCCAAGCGTTCCTAATTCTAATAGTAAACCAGTTTCAAGCAAGCAAATTCCTAATAAGGTCGAAACAAAAACTAAAAATTTGTTCTGTAACCATTGTAAGAAAAGTGGTCATACAGAAAAGTATTGTTTTATTAAGAAGGAAAATCTAGATACGGGTAACCCTATTGCTCAAGTTAATACTTGTAGGGAGGCCACAATTTTATCAGAACCTTCTACTTGTTGTGAAAGATCGAAACATCTTATATCTGATGGTTCTCAAGTATCTTTTACTAACAAGACACAACACAATTCAAATAATGAATTATGTTTTTTTTATGATTTTGATGAGATCAATACGGGTAATTTACAAAATAATAATGATATTCTAAGTTTTGACAGTAAAAATAAAAATGTTAAGGCTAAGCAAACAGTTGACACTATCCAATTCAAGATGGTCGCAGCCAAAGCTAAAACCGTATCATTTTTATTAGATACTGGTTCTCAAATCTCCTTGATTAAACAAAATATTTTAAATAACAATGTCAGAATTAATAATAAATCTAAAATTCTATTGAAGGGTATTTCTGAAGGCACGCCTTATACCTTAGGTTCACTGAAAACTTCTATAATTTTGGATAGTAATAGGTCGAAACAAACTTTACAGGTTGTGTCAGAAAATTTCCCCATTAAACACGATGGAATTATAGGGTTAGATATTTTACGGAAACTAAATGCAGTAATTAATCTAAAAATGAACAGTGTACAATTCTCAGAATGTGGCAAAGTAATTGAGCTCCCACTTATAAATATAAACAATATCGTTTTACCAGCACGTACGAGGAAGATAATTCCTATGTCAGGTTCTACAGTAGGAGTTTGTGTAGCCAGGGAATTGTTACCTGAAGTTTTTTTAGCTAATGCATTAATCAAGCCCGTCAAAAATATTTTCTATATTTCAATAATAAATTCTTCAATAAAAAATATAATACTTAGTAATTTCAAACCGAATATCATACCGATAGATCAATTTAGTATTTACCATTTTTCAAAATCAAGTCCTAACAACCGTAAGGAACTTTTATTAAACAATTTAAATCTTTCACATGTCAATTCAGAATTAGTAACAGAATTAATAGAAATCTGTGACAGCTTTAATGACATATTTTTTTTACCGGGAGACAAGTTATCTTGTACGAGCGCATTAAGTCATAAGATAAAGATTAATTCTTCTAAACCCGTTAACGTTAAACCGTATCGATTGCCCCATGCGCAAAAAGAGATTGTGGAAAAGCATATTCAGGAACTGTTGGTCAACAACATAATTGAAGAAAGCGACTCACCCTATAACGCACCTTTATTAGTAGTACCAAAGAAACCAGATGCGTTAGGTAATAAACAATTCCGCGTAGTAGTCGATTTCCGTAAACTTAACGAGCAGACAACAAGTGACGCCTATCCTTTGCCTCTTATACATGATATACTGGACCAACTTAGTGGTGCAAAATTTTTCTCTACCCTTGACTTAGCAAGCGGTTTTCACCAGGTCCCTATGCTTCCCGAAGATAAAGAGAAAACAGCATTTAGTGCGAACTTTAAACACTATCAATTTGTAAGAATGCCATTCGGACTTAAAGGAGCCCCCCCCATGTTTCAGAGACTTATGTCTCACGTTCTCACAGGTTTGCAAGGAATAGATTGCTTAATCTATCTGGACGATGTAGTCATTTTTGGAAAAAACATTTCTGAGCACAACCAAAGATTAAAAAACGTTTTTTCTAAATTACGGGAACATAATTTGAAGCTCCAACCATCCAAATGTAACTTTCTACATAAAGATTTGATTTATTTAGGTCACGTTATTAATGAAACAGGTATTCTACCAGATCCTTCTAAAGTAGAAGCAATAAAGAATTTCCCCATTCCAAACAGTCCTAAACAAATTAAAACATTTTTGGGTATGTCTGGTTATTATCGCCGACATATACCGCATTACGCAGAGATAGCCAAACCACTATATAATGCAGCAAACAGTAATGTTAAAGTATTAGAATGGTCAGACCAATGCGACGAATCATTTAAAACTTTAAAAAATAAATTAACCATATCACCTGTTTTGCAATACCCGGACTTTAGTAAAAATTTCGTTGTAACCACGGATGCAAGTAAATATGCTATAGGTGCAGTCCTTTCACAAGGTACTATTAAGGAAAGCCACCCAATAGCATATGCTTCAAGAACTCTAAATAAGGCACAACAAAATTACACAACTACTGAACGTGAGTTATTAGCAGTAGTATGGGCTGTGGCTCATTTTAGACCCTATCTCTATGGAAAGTTTTTTAGTATCGTAACAGACCATCAAGCCTTGACTTGGTTAATGAGTATTAAGGACCCGAGTTCTAGACTTATGCGTTGGCGGATAAAACTAGAGGAATATAATTACGAAGTAATATATAGACCAGGTAGTTCGATTCCACACGTAGATGCCCTAAGTCGCGTATACTCACTTCAGGTTGAAACAATGGATGTCACATACGAAAATTATTTAGAAATAATTAAAAATAAAATTATCATAAACAATAAAGTAATTGAACATGATAAAAGTTTATATGACGCACCGACGTCATTTTCATTAGTAGATTTTGTATCAAAAGATTTTAAAAATTCAATTGGAAATTCTCCTGAATTAATCAATAAATTTAGTAGTATCAATGCATTTCTAATACAAGAAAAAGAAGTATCAGAAATTGCATATGTTGAAATTGATACTAGATTTATTATCTGTTTAATAATTAAGGAATTTCATTTTAATCTACCAAATTATAAAGAAATATTTTTGGCATTAGTGAATCTAAAAAACTTTTGTACTTTACACAAAATTACTAACATAGCTATGAACAGGTTCGAGTCTGAACTAAGTAAATTAGATTTTGCCCAGTTACGAACTATGATCAGACATATCTTTGATAAAACAAATATAATAGTACACATTTATAATGACAATATACTTAAAATTAGTGACCCTGAGTTAATAAACAATGTAATTTCGGAATTTCATGTTAATCCCACAGCAGGCCACTTAGGAGTTTCTAAAACAATTAAACGATTAAAATCACACTTTAAATTTCCAAGTATGATTAGAAAAGTTAAAAATTTTATTAGACAATGTGTATCATGTCAAAAGAATAAAGTGTGCAAATTAAATAAATGCCCATTAACAATTACATCGACTTCGAAACATAGTTTCGAAAGGTTGGCTTTGGACATAGTATATCTTCCCAAGAAAGACGACAACGACAAATACAAATACTTACTAACAATACAGGATGACCTTACTAAATTTACGGAAGCTATTCCTATTATAAACCAGGAGGCAAATACTGTCGCGAAAGCATTAGTAACTAACGTTATTTGTAGGTACGGAGTTCCTAATATGATCTTAACAGACCAAGGAACAAATTTCATGTCAAAAATTTTTAAAGATATATGCAAATTGTTAAAAATTAAACAATTAAAAACAACAGCATTTAGACCAGCAACCAACGGTGCCTTAGAAAGAGTTCATAGAACCCTTGCCGAGTATCTAAGGAATTTTTGTAAAAAGCAGGATGATTGGATAAATTGGATTCCCTATGCAATGTTCGTGTATAACACAACTCCGCATACAGCGACCGGTTTTACTCCTTTCGAACTAATTTATGGACATAAGGCAAATCTGCCTTCAATTTTTTATAAAGAACCAATTGAGGTAAATACTTATAATAATTTTATAGTAGAACTCAAACACAGGTTACAAGTAGCGAGGGAACTTGCTATAAATAACTTGGTTAAAAGCAAAGAAAAAACAAAATTATATTTTGATAAAAGGGTCAATTCTCTTTTCACACCTGAAGTAAACGAACTAGTTTTATTAAGAAATGAACAGTTACCAACTAAAGGACAGTCAAAAAAACTTTTACCCTTATACGTAGGACCGTATAAAGTTACTAAAATTATATCCCCTGTTAATACAGAAATACTAATTGGTAAAAAACATACGGTAGTTCATAATAATAGGTTGAAGAGATTTTGTACCAATGAATAAAAACTTGACGAATGAAATGGATTTTGTCAGGGATGATTGTTTTGTGGAGCAGTGTTAACTCTATACGATGGGATCAGAATCGTTGTCGACACTTTGCTTCTCTTTTTGTTTTTTTCTAGAATTGTAACTCGTATATTTTGTTTTTATACGTGTCCCTTTTTTTTTGAAAGGGGGTGTTGTGATATGTACGACATCTCCCCTATCACAATTTTTCCTTTTTCTTTTCCTTAGAGCAGAAACGCATATGTTTTGTTTTATATGCGTTCCTTTTCTTTGGTTGAGGAGTGTTGTAAGTACGCATATGTCGCACTTACCTTTTATTTTTAATGATATTAAATGTTAATTATGTAATAGAATTATATTATGTAAACAGTTTTTGTATTAGTATTAAGATTGTAAAGAATAATTATTTAAGTTTAGCGCTTATAAATATTGTCTCTGGTTTGTGGAGATTAATATTGATTTAATGCTGGTAATTCAGTATTGGCGTTCTGTGATGTGAAATAAATTATTATATATTAAATTGCACAAGACGCTGAAAGCCAGTCTTCTCCTGAGTCTCAAAGCAAGCATTACTATTCGCAACTTCGTACGTATTGAATAGTGAGCACATTTCAACTATTAATTAAATTATAACACTATAGAATTACATTTTGTTTTATATCTGTCATCTTCGTTAATCTAATAAAATACTATTGTAATTAAGTAAGCAGATATAATATTACAACGAATAAATGATATATTTTAATAAAAGTGTTTGTATTAATAGTAATAAAAAGATACTAATTGTTCAACCGTCGCATGTCGCAACGAGGTTACTTTAGACCGCTCAAGTATTCTCTAATTGCAACAATACACCGTCTGAACAAGAATCCTTATTAATCATCTTAAGAAAGATATTCGATTACTACTGTAATTGGTGTTGGAAGTCGTCAACTGAAGAATCTACTACCAGAAGCTAGCATCCCTGCAGAATGTACTAGTAAGCTGAGTAATCTCCTCCAGAACGACAATACGACACAATTTTACAACATCTCAAAATGGCCGTTTCGCCATTTGTAATTCATAAGAATGACATTTTATATAAACAACTTTGAAAAATATGATTGCATTTGGAGTCCAAATTGTTTGCCGGGATAAATCTTCTTAAGAATAACTTATTAAAGATTGAAGAATTAGCATAATTATAAAATAGCTATAAAATAATGAAATAAGACCCTTTTAGATTAAATATTACTAGGTTTTGTTCAGGTAAACTACTTGTTTGGGGAGTTTGGACTTTATAGAGATCTATAGGCTGACTAGGGCGTATCTGCGATCTATCGACGGTATCCAAGTTCTCGAACGGCAAATGTCGCTCAGTTCCTTTCAATAGCTTAGGGTGCGCACAATTTGTTATGAAGGACCTTTTTGTTATTAACTAGTTAATAGCAATTTTTTATTTATATCAAATGACACAGCAAAACATCAGAACTTTTTTAGATTACATTTATTTTGAAACTACACTATTGAATTACATATAAATTGATTAAATATTTTAATTGATGAGAATACTAGTTACGACACTAAGTAAATGTAACTCGCGGTTTTAGTTATAAATAATAATATGTGTAATTATTTATTTTAAGTAAATGCACCAAAAGGTTAAAGCGTGCTGTCGGGTTAAGAGTTGAAGTAATAAGAAAGAATTAGGAACACAAACGTAGTGTCAATGCCTAGTATAAATGGATCGTAAAACAAAGGATGTTTACATAAGCAATATTAGGGCTTGCCCACATAGAGAAGTGTATATAAAAACAAATAGGCATAAAATATAAATGAATTAAGACAAAGAAATCTTAATTCTAACATTAATTAAAAATAAAGGCAAGATATTGATATACAAATATGAATATTACATGCATTTATGAACACTACTACATGAATGTAAGGTAACATCTATGTTTTGTGTTTTGCAAGTAGTTGTTGTTTTGTTGGTTTTGTATTTTCAACAAATGACTTTTAATTTTAATTAATAAGATGCTAATTAATCGATGACGATAACTATCGATGATTGCAGAGTCCAGCGATAAATATATTTATAAATCGATTTTTTTTTTTGGGAAACCGATAAACCTAATTTATGATTTAATTTGATTGTTGATTGGAATAATCTGTTGTGAGCGTTCAATGTGTTATGGAACGTACGTGCGATAGTTAACAATAGATAACATTTTATAAATAAACGTAAAACAGTGCTGGAAGTAAGTCAACAATGGGATTGTGTCCTATGCCTTAATTTCTATAAAAGTGTACTATATATTTATAAAGTGGGTTACTAGAACCTCAAATGTTTAATTATTTTTTAATAACTCCTTATATGTTAAGATATATTAACAATTAAAAAAGTTATTTTGTCTCTTTAATTATTAAAGGGATTCAACGTTGTACAAACTCCAAATGCATGTGACATCACAATCCTTGTGTAAGATTACCAACCTTACAGATCATAAATCTCTGCTATATGTATTTATATATCAAAATATCAAATATTATTTACAGCTATTTCAAGGAACAATAAAATTTCAATATTATGTCTGCCTTAGCAGGGTTAAATAAAGTAAAAACTTATTATTCTTTGACTTGACTGGATTGTTTGAGTACCAACAGCTACAAAACATTACCACAGCACTGACCTACTCAACAAATAACTGACGTTAAAATGCATTTCATGTCATACAAATATGGCCGACCATTTCTAGCGCTAAAACTACAATTCAAATTTTTAATTGCTATATCTCCGTCAATATTTAGATATTTAATAAAATAGACACGCCAATACACATTTATTAACATCAATTTCAATCAACAATTGAAAAATCGACCACTAAAAAATGAGGACACAAGCCCATTGTTAAATAACGACACCAATTCTTAATAAATTAGTGCTTTTTGTATTATATTTATTTAATTGATTTGTCTCCCTGCACTACAATCTCCTTCTATAATTCATTTGTTAATATTAGTTATAGCTACATTTATAATTTATAATTACAACCATTCCTAACTTTACTATAATTTGAATAAATTTGATTAAATTGAAGAAATTAATTAAAGCAATTCTGAATAAATTACTACTACTAATTGTTGTATTTATTTAATTGAACCAAACCAAAAGATAAACCAAACTAGTGTTCCTATTTTGTAACTGACGTTTTTACAAGGCCTATATTGTCTAAACTAAGCTACGTAAGTTTACACAAAACTATCAGAAGACCTTAAATAAATAGTATAATGGATCCCATACCTTGTAACTGGCATAAGTACCCTAATTTGTAAATTATGGAGCTTTGAAAAATCGTCAGAATTAATCGTCAGGTAAGCAGTTTCAAAATAGGCCCCTTAGTTTCGGAGCCGCTGTTCATTATTACTGATTATTGATTTAGAATAATAAATTCGTTCATATACAATTATTATTGTTTTGAAATCTAGACGTAAATAATTAGTAGTGATAAGATACACCACTCGTAAAAACCCACAAACCAATATCAGAATGATAAGGAATCTAGTGGAGTTGTCACGTTTAGACTCATTGTCAGTATTTCCTCCTAAATTGAACTTCGAAAGACATATACTTGTGAAATATTTGTGTAATCTATTTTTTATATAAGGACACCCTTATGATGATTACTAGAACTTACAAAAATAAGTTAAATAAGTAAATATTTTGTAGGTGTTATTTGTGTTGCTATCAACTCAGGCGTAGAATTTACAAAATACTCAGCTCCGCTGGGGCATGTGAAGTATTTATAATTTGTTTTATAATTATTATAACAAAATAAAATATTATTGAGTATTAATTATAATACTCAAAGTATATGTGACATATCGAACTCAAATAGACATATCGTCTAAGGGTGCTCTCATAGGCGAACAGACTACTTGCGACGTCCGATTTTCTTGTATTGCAGTTGGTTCGCAAACACACTTTAATATGAGATGAAGTTCAGCTAATGCGAAACAACTCGAATATACTCTACTGAAAAAGTGTACGTCACAATTAGTTTGCATAGTGTGAGAGAAATCTAACGTATTAAGCGAACACATAGCTACTTGTTTTAGACTACAAACAAGTGGACTAAAGACGTTTACGGGTATTTAACGGATTATCAAGATAAAAATGACAGTCACTCAAAAACGATCCATTGCCAAAACAGTGAATTCTGTTAAAGACCGTGGTAAATTATTATTTACATAAAATAAAATTTAAAGTGGGCACAGTTTTACATTTTAAATTGAATTAAATTTTACAGAAAGCAGAAAGTTAGGATTATTGAGAAACAACAAATTAGTTAAATAAAAAGTGATTTTACATATATTATATTTCGTTTAAAATTCATATCTTAACGGCTTTTTTGCTAGAGGTGAAGACATCTTTTATTCTTGAAGTAATCAAGTAATTAATAGTTTCTCTTTTCAGTAATAGATGGCTAAACTTGTTTATAAATAGCACCAATCAGTTTAATTAATCATATTTCACTGAAATCTCTAATATAAAATTAAAACTAAATTATCAATATATTATCTAAATTATAAATTAAAGATATCATATTAAATATCCTATCTCTAGTAGTAAACGTAAGTTTCCCACCAATATATATTTTTCGATCTACTACACGATTTAACATTCTTTGCAATCTGGTAATACCTAAAACTATTTTGTATGTGATGATGGTATAAATGATAAATGGAGTGCCGCTTTTCTGATGTTTCTGAAAATAGTGTATTTTACCAAGAATTTATAAGGTGCCGAGAGAAATGAACGGTATATTATTATAATTTTAACAAATTAGAACTATAAACTTTAACATTTTGCTTAATTTTAACACCTACTTTTTAATATTTCTTAAATATTGATTTCAATGTTGGTCCTTTGTCTGCATTTTTGGCAAAAGATATAGAGCTAAATTATTCCTTCCACACTTCTTTTTTTCTGTAATCCGTTTTTTTATCTTTGCATTTAATTAAAGTAATCAATATATTCAAGCTTATACATTTTATTATGTATGTATAAATAATTTTTACGTAAGTTTATAAATATGTATATTTCTATATAAATATATATGTCGGGGGGCCTTGATTTTCATTTTAAAAAGTAAAGTGACTTAGTGAAACGTCCTTTGAACAATTTTTGACTTGGAAAAGTTTCTCAAAAATATTGCACCTAATTCTATATCATCAATTTGTAATTGCGTAGTAAATACCACATTAGCCAAAGTGAAATTTTGTTTTAGAACTCGAAACTTCTTTGCTGAATAATAATTGACATTTCTGTTCTTGTTATTTTTATTTAGTATAATAAATTATGATTTCAGTATACACTATGCCTGGAGTACCTCCAGAACTAGGAATGGTGTGGATGGGGGCTGACCTTATGATTGAAGAAAACCCATTTTTTCCTGTTCATTCAAATCAATCTTTGGAAGATGCCGAGCAACAAACAAATTCTATGGTAATCATAATGTATAATATATGCATACACGTAGTTAAAATGTGGAAATAAATGTGTGCAATAAATTTGCTACATTATTTGTAAAGTTATATCAACAAATAGAACGATAATTTCTATATCAATCAATTGAAATAGAGGTTATGGTTTGTCTCTACTTACTTTTCTCACGATACTTTAAAACATTATTACATGCAACATTCATGATAGCTTGTATAAATATACAAAAGGGTGCGAAGTAGATGTACTAGTATTATTTCAATATTGTTTGTTATAAATTAACAAAACAATTAAAGATAATTTGCATCATTTAAACTGTATACCTACTTTGCAAACTACACAAAATGTCTAAAATGCACATCTATGTATTGTTTATTTTGAAATATTTTTAACACACTCTGTCATCATCATTATAATTCATCTTTTAGACCACTTAGTTCTCGGTTTAATTGTTTTGCCATAGATTTTCATCAAAGTATATGCACTAATTGTTTGTTTAACTGCTTTAAATACTCTTCATCATAACGCATATTCCACTTTTTTTAATGAATTTTTTTTGCATTTTTCGTTGCGATTTTAATTTACTTAACTATTGTCACCTTCCTTTTTTAAATAAAATATTGCAATTTGAAAACCTTTATGTTTTATATTTATTATTATAAATAAAAATATGATTTCGGAAGATGTAATATTCAAAATCAATACTCGAACTTAATGCCGATGTCTTTTTGAAGTTCCCCCATTTCTTTTAAATATATAGTTACTATTCCAAAATATAAATAGAGACTCTGATAAAAGTAAAGATAATTAATTCCATTATGTATATGGAGATGGAAAATGATTATATTGTTGCTGCAGGAGTTGGACTATGGCATGCTGGATTATTCAGAAAGTTCAGAACACTACAATAATGACGATCTTAAAGCCACTTCTTCTGATTATTCACAAACAATGGAATTTGGTGAACCGGAATTTCCAATGCCTTGTATGCAAAGTACAGCAACACAGACATCTAATTTGCCTACTAGAAAAATAAAACCTATCAAACATCCTGGTTTGGTTTTGAAGACTCCAATAGCATATCAAAGTGATACTGATCCTTCCGTAATCCCAATTCAAAAAGATGGCATGGGTAGGTTTATTTTTTATTTTAATTTTTTTTTAATATTTTTATATGCTTATTTTACTTATTTACCTTTTGGTTTTTATTGTAGTGCACTGCCCATTACTCCCAAACTTCCATTTCGCCGGTTAGGCTATATAACAAAACTGCACTGCTTTATAGTATATGAAATTCTTGAATCATAATCATCAGATATAATAAAATATATATCATAATTCAAATTTAAAAAGGTATATCGTATTAATGTGTATGTCCTTATGAAATATGAATAGGAATTGTTATAGATTGTTCTTCTGTTACAGCATTTAGTGAACAAATTGTACTTTAAAATCTGTTTTCTAGTCACAATCAAAAAGTTAAATTACGTTTATGAATAGGCCTTTTTATATTTAATTTAAACAGAAATTTAAAATCATTTCAATCAAAATATTTGTATTCAATAAATGCATTCCTTCAATTTAAATATTCAATAAGTAAAACAAAATTATAGATATATTTTATATTTTCAGCCGTCTGTGAAAAATGTGGTGCAATTGGAGTAAAACATGCCTTTTATACGAGAGAGCGTCGTTTTTGCAGCATGGCTTGTGCTCGTGGATATAATGGTTTAAATCTAGAGTCTGTGTCAAATACTATAAACAATCACAATAATACAAACAATCATAACAATACGAACAATCATAATAATGCCTTTAATTATTCTAATCAAATTAGTGTAAATGGAACAGTTAATAATGTAAATGCAAACGCAAATGGTTCTGCTCGTGATATTGAACTAGACATTAAACCAGTTGCCATGTTAAATCCAAATTTTAAATTTAAAATGTCAAATCAAGGGGATGATATGACTGGAATGATACCACAAGATGCGTTTCCTCAGTTGGCGCCGCCTCCAGTCATTTCTCAGTTAGAAGATTCAGTGCAATCAGTGCGACGTAAACCATCGGAATTAGCAAATTCATTTGATTGGACTGCTGACCTTCAAAATCCAAAATTCCATGCAGCACCATTGTCGTGTTTTAAACATGCACCAATGTCCGAAATTTGGCCGAATATAACAGTAGGAATGAAGGTTGAGGTTGAGAATACCGACTGTGACAATTTCTCAGACTCCTTTCCGAGCTCCTTCTGGGTTGCTTCTGTACTTAAGTTAACTGGATATAAAGCTCTAATGCGATATGAAGGTTTCGGAAGCAGTAATGCAAAAGACTTTTGGGTCAATATTTGTTCTGCTGAGGTGCATCCAGTGGGTTGGTGTGCAACTAGAGGAAAACCTTTAATTCCCCCAAACAGTATTCAGGATAAATATAGCGATTGGAAAGATTTTTTAGTTAAAAGATTAACTGGAGCAAGAACTTTGCCATCTAATTTTTATAACAAAGTTAATGACAGTATGAAATCCAGATTTCAGTGTGGCTTAAATTTAGAAGTTGTTGATAAAAACCGAATCTCTCAAGTCAAAGTAGCAATGGTACATAAAATAGTTGGTAAAAGATTACATGTAAGATATTATGATAGTACTCCGGAAGACAACGGCTTTTGGTGTCATGAAGATTCTCCTCTAATACATCCAGTTGGATGGGCAAGAAAAGTTGAACACACTTTAGATGCTCCACTAGATTATCTTGAACGAATAAACATTAGAATGTGGGACGATGATGATGCCACTGAAGATTTATTTAAACTATACCTTTCATCTAGCAACTATGATTCTCGAAACAAGTCATCTAGATTTTGTGTGGGAATGAAATTGGAAGCAATTGATCCACTAAATTTATCAGCTATATGTGTAGCGACAGTAATGGAAGTCCTGAAGTTTGGTTACATCATGATTAAGATAGATAATTATGCAGTAGACCCTACAGGAGCTGATTGGTTTTGTTACCACGAACAATCTCCTTGTATTTTTCCAGTTGGATTTTGCGATAAGAACAACATAACATTAACTCCACCGTATGGTTATGATGTAGATTCATTTACTTGGGCAGCTTATTTAAAAGACAACGGATTTCCAGCTGCTGGAGAAGGTTTATTTGATCGGGAAATACCACCTCATGGATTTGTTGAAGGAATGAAATTAGAATGTGCTGATTTAATGGATCCGAGACTCGTATGTGTTGCTACAATTGCGAGGGTTGTAGGGCGATTATTAAAGGTGCAATTCGATGGATGGGATGCAGAGTACGACCAGTGGTTGGATTGTGAAAGTCCTGATATTTATCCAGTTGGATGGTGTGCTCTTGTTGGACATAAATTGGAAGGCCCACACGTCAATCCAAAACCGACGCCATTACAAAAAACTCCACCTAAAGGAGCAAAGAAGAAAGGAGGACGTAAGAAGAAAAATAAAGAAATAATATCTTCAAAACCGAAAGACCCAATTGTAGTACCATCAGGTATTATAACAATATTAATTTTTTGTTTCACTCTCTCAGTAAAATTACTTATGCAGTATTTATTTTATTTCATTAAAACAATTGTTGTTTTCACGCATTAATATTTTAGTTTCAAGGCATGTACTTCCTCGAGTCAATCAAGAATTTATTGAACCGAAAATTGAACCTAAAATAGAGCCTCCAGAAGAGAATATTAATATTATAGAAGAAGAACCACCAGATGACGATTCTTTTGAGGGAGCTGTAGAAGAACCTGCAGCTGCACCCGAACCTGTAGGGCCTGATCAAAGCTTGCCAGTTGCCACAGAGCAAGAGCCCCCATTAGAAAGAAAAGCAACTAGTTATATTAATGTAAGTGCCAATTGTATTGGTGCCGATTTAATCACGCTTTAAATCTAATAAACTAAGTTTCTATGGTCTTACAGATTATACTATGATTTCTAAAATGTATTATTTTACGTTCTGGCTAATATGATTCATTTCTTTGTTTTTCCAGTGTACCGGAACAAGCAGTAAGTTTATTCCCCGCCTCGTGGATTCATCCGGTTCAAGTGATACAAGTAGTGTCCTCGTACCTGCGGAATGGAATGTTTTTGATGTAGCCCAATTTCTTCGCGTTAATGATTGCACTGCATATTGTGACATATTTAGTAAGAAAAAAATCGATGGAAAAACTATGCTGGATCTAACCAAAGATGAAATAATTACCCTTCTAGGAATGAAAGTTGGTCCCTCGCTTAAGATATATGACCTTATCCAGCAACTGAAATGTAAAGTGAATCCAGCCCAATCAAGACAAATGAAAGCATCCCTTAATAAGAGAGAAAAGTTTTTATAGTGCCTCTGATAAGCTTTGAAAAGGCTTTAATTAATAATTTTAACAGAAAGAAATAAAATTTCTCTATCAAAAAGCAATGCATTATAGTGAGAGTGAGAGAGAGAAAGAGAGGAGAATATTTGATGTATCTATATATTTTAAATTACTATGTAATATAAAATAATATTTTATATTACTTTTTAAGTCAGAACGTATGTGGATTTATGTTAACAGAAGTAAAGATTTATAATTCTTTTGCTGTATTGTTTTATAGTACAGATAAAGTAAAAAATGAATATTTTTTGTGCTTTTATTCTTATTGAATTATGGAGATAAAATAATTTATATAACTATTAAGATTAAATTAAATTTATTCATTTATATTTAATTATAAGAAACAAATGTAATATTTATACTGTAAAATATTATGTAGTTTCAATTTCCTTTTTTTTTTGTTAAAAAATTTACTTGCAACAGATGTAATATTTTTGGGTATAAAATGTCTGCAGGCGATGAGAGTAAACCGAACTTAAAAGTTAGAAGCAAATGAGTTGCTTGGGGGCGGAGCTTTGAAGCCAGCTGGCAGACGCGTCTTTAGTCAAAGTGCGCACTATTCATCCGCGCCAATGTAAAGTAGTACCAAATGTTATACCGTTTTAGTAAATCATGAAGCTATATATGATAAAAATGATAACGGTAATCATCAAAGAAAAATTAATTCAAAAGTTTTGTCACTATTTTATGCAATTAAATGTCAATTTGACGTTTTATATAGTTTCCGCCCCAAGCGGATTGATATTACACATAGCGTCACCCGGCCTCAGCTGTTTCCCGCCATCAGAAAACTACTGTGAGCCATCGCGTAGTGAGTACGAGAATTGCCGCTAGTGGATTTTGTGATTGCAAAGTGTCATTTTCCAATAGTGAAAAATTTAAAAATTGTGTGTCATTAAGAGATATGTCTTTATTTTCTAATAGCGACGATAGAATTATAATTGAAGAATATCCGGACGAGGAATCTGAGATAATACATCTCGGAAGGTAAGCTTGTTCATTTCTGTATGTATTTTTTAACCTAACATCATACTAAACCGGTATGTTCGCGGCTTCTGATTGTTTTTATTTATTTGTTATTGTCCTTATAAGTGTATGTCAATATAAATATTCTTTGTTATATGTCAGAACCTTATTTTGAAAGTGTTAGATTATTTCCCGCGTGTTGACGAGCACCTACCGGCTTGCTCAGCTGTTGTCGCGCCATGTTGTGTGTACGCTGTGTGCTGGTGTATCTGACTATACGATTACAAACCAGTTACAAACATCCTATTGATACGCAGAACAGAGTCAGCTATGGCTGAACGACCGATGACTAGGATATATAATACTCCTATTTAGAATCAAGCCACTACTTTTATTTTATTACTTTTTAGAAAATTCACTGATATTCAATTAAACACCTAATATATTAACAGCTTCAATTGCTTAACTGTTAACTGAATTAACATTTGTATTTATTTTATTTGATCTGTATTATATTTTTATTTTGTGATAGTGAACATATGATACTGTGGTTCACTTATTATATAATCTATTAAATATATATCACAAGCTGATAATGCATTCGTTAAACTAACACCACTTTATAATGCCATAAATATAAATCTTTCTGCGGCGATTGCAGTGCTGTACTGAAAGCTATTTTACACTGGTTTTACCAATTTTTTTGTTTTTTTTTCTTGAATGTTGCATTTGACTGACGATCCGGCGAGCCAGTTCAGCTCTGGCTTGTAGGCTCTTGCATTATCATTCATCGTGATATGGCGCTATACCGTGCTCGGTATTTATATCGTGGCTACCAAACCTTTGCGTTTTGATTCCTTTGAAAGTCGTAAAACCATTCGTTTCACTGCAGGTAGTGCGTCTGCAAATAGGGTGTTTCTTGTAAATTAGTAAAATATAAAAATTACTGAGAAATAAATGTTGAAGAAATAACATGACATATATTATTATTTAAATTAAGTTAGCATTGTTATTTTATGGATATGGATTCTACAAAACAAATGCATTCACGGCCGAGGAATTTCGATCTCCATTCCTGCAAATTTTGTTTGGCTTCGTCTAGAAATGGTATTAAGAATAGAACAAATAAATCACAATATTTTAAATCACACGTGTTCACACAGTCTCAAGACTGAGCATATCCGTTCCAAACATCTGCCAATATAACTACAGGGTATCTCAGAATAATTATTTTGCATCGTTTTTAAAATAAAATATAAGTAAATAATTACTCGAAATTAGCGTCTTTAAAGTTGGAGTTAATTTTTAGTATAAGCCTGCACTGCGAAAATAATTATAATAAAAATATAAAAAACAATTTCTTTGGGGCTTTTAAATCAGCAGAGTGTATGGTCATTTTTATGATTCATTGTATTACAGAACTACGGATTTATTTCCGCGTTATTCTTTTTCGCAGTGCAGCCTTAGCCTAAGAACAAAGCTTCTAAAATATTTTTTCGACGATAACAGTGTAATGTAATACTTGAAGATTCAAAATATCATAACTCAATTTTTTTTAACAATCTTACCTTAATATTTTATCTGGATATTCTCGAAATATCAATTATACAGAAGTTAAACTTAAAAAACACTTAAATTTGTGTATAGAATAATTTTTGCCTTACCTAGTCACCCACAGATATATGTCCACAACTAATTTTAAAATATGTGCATGGTATAAAGTTATTGGTTGTAAGAAAAAAAATCTTTAAAAGGTATAATGAAATACACATCTTTAAAATTAAAGCAGGTATAAATAGTTTTGAACGCTTTCTAACAGATGCAGGTGGGACGCTATTCACAAGAAATTCATGGGTAATAGAAAAATCTATTTTTAACTTCCTCAATGACACATAAAATGTTCTCCTAAACGCAGGCCTTGTAGCCAAACAGAGCAATCAGCTGTTCGTGCGTTTGCTATGAATGTGTGTGTGTATGTGTTAAAAGCTACATATCGAAATGTTCTCACGCCTACAAAGTAATAACGCACGCATTATTCTAATATCTAAAACTTTTTAGAATATGCAATACATAATCTAACATTGCAAACATAAATAATAAACGATATACGGTCTAATCTAAAAAATATATAAACTTATATATAAAAATATATAAGAGTAGGCGTCGACAGGTCCGCAGTGTTAACATGAGACGCATTGGTTTTATTGAATGAAATGTGTAAAAAAGAGGAAGCGTATGCAGCGATAGCTCGAGTGTCGGTTTTTCAATAATTAACTGTGGATTATTTGGTTTCTCAGCTCTGATTTTGGTTCCATTCGCACATAACTGTGGCTTAACTAAGCAAAATAATTGGGTTACGTATTTCGTTTGTTAAATGTGGTTAGTGTTTCACAACTCAGTAAACCTTTTGGAGTCACTTTGCCATCATACTGAAGATGCGTATGATTTTTCTGTCTTTGATTTCTGTGTTTCTCACAGTCGTTCATATGAAATGTCTATTTTATCGGCTACAAATGGCGAAACCATTTCACCTGCCGGAATACAAATGAAGATGCCGGAAATGTTGATGCGAACTATAATTGAAGTGCAATAGTGATAGAAACGTCACAAAAAGGGACAGTTCACCAAATTGTTAACTAGAATAGAAAAACCTTCTTTTTTGGTTAAGGTTCAAAAATCGGATTTTACGTCATATAAATGTGCTATAGTTGGTATTGCCCAATGCGGTTCTTTTGAAATGTAGGACTTTATCTCATACTGATCTAAGTCGATACGCCTTATCGTCTTTTCCACGTTTTATTGAATAAATCTAATGCAACTTTATATGCATCCACACGATGTTAATAAGTGCCGTCCCCACTGATGCAACACGCAACATTCTTTTTCAAGTGTGGTAAATCTGGCTACATCTTGTTGAAGGATATGCAATATTTAATTTGTATGTTTTAGGTCGAGTAGTGACGGCGAAGGAGGAGGGGGAACGGCGGGGTCTGGTTCCATGATGGAAGCCGAAAAACGAATTAGGCGAGAAATCGCTAATAGCAATGAACGACGCCGAATGCAAAGTATCAACGCCGGATTCCAATCATTAAGAACACTATTACCACATCATGAAGGTGAAAAATTAAGCAAGGTAAGACTTCAATATTCAATTTCTATAAAAATGTCCTACAAATATTTGTGAAGAAAATTACAGCTGATTTTTTTTTTTAAATAAAGTTTTTTTATTGACAAATAAATAAATTTATTCATTCGGATTTGTGATTTTGCCTAATTATCAAACGTCAATTTAGTTTTGACGGAAATACCAAAGATAAATCACTTTAGATAGAAATGCAAACGATTACGAAACATGTGTTTGATATATTTACATTCTGGCAGATGATATAAATATCCGAAAATATATTTTATCATTGTTTTAAAAGTGATCAAAAATCTAAAGAAAATCATGGAGCATAAAATTTAATTCAAGCATTGAATATTTTTTTACCCTATAACAGTACCATGATTAAAGATAAAAATAAAAAAGGGTGAATCAGTGCCGCACTATAGAATACCAAATGGGCTTGTGTCCTATGTCTTAATTTCTATAAAAGTGTACTATATATTGATAAAGTGGGTTACTAGTACCACAAATGTTCAATTATTTTTTAATAACTCCTTATATGTTAAGAGATATTAACAATTAAAAAAGTCATTTTGTCTCTTTAATTATTAAAGGGATGCAACGTTGTACACATTCCAAGTGCATGTGACATAACAATCCTTGTGTAAGGTTACCAACCTTACAGATCATAAATCTCTGCTATATGTATTTATGTATCAAAATATCAAATATTATTTACAGCTATTTCAAGGAACAATCAAATTTCAATATTATGTCTGCCTTAGCAGGGTTAAATAAAATAAAAAGTTATTATTCTTGGATTTGACTTGATTATTTGACTACCAACAGCTACAGAACATTACCACAGCATTGACCTACAACAAATAACTGACGTTAAAATGCATTTCACGTCATACAAATATGGCCGACCATTTCTAGCGCTAAAACTACAATTCAAACGTTTAATTACTATATCTCCGTCAATATTTAGATATTTAATAAAATAGACACGCCAATACACATTCATTACCATCAATTTCAGTCAACAATTGAAAAATCGACCACTAAAGAATGAGGACACAAGCCCATTAACGAGATGTTACTATAATTAGAAACGTGTCAACAATGCTGGACTTTTTTCCGATAAAAAGCATTAAAAATACATTGTAAAAGAAACCTTTGTACAAGTTTCTGCTTGTTTCATACAAATGCTTTTAATTATAAACAATTATTGATTGAAATGAATAAATATTTTGATGGTCACTAAAAACGCAGAGTTATAATTTTCGAATGGTCCTTCTTCTTCTTCCCCTTTTGTTGATATTGACGAATGTAAATGTAATGAGGTTATAAGCAATTAAAATACAATTATGTTTTTGTTTATCGATTAAATAAATATTTGATACCGGTATTCTATCACTATACTTCCAGCGAAGTTGTATTGCAAAAAGTTGTTTGATTATTTTTAATTCATTTTCGCATATTCTTATTTGTTCATATTTATATAAACAAATTTGAGACACGACTGTCTTAATAAGCAGTTGCTTCAATAAATATTTTCGATTTTTTTCCAAATTAAAAACATATTATAGTTTTGAATATATAACTAACTCCTCCCTTTATTAAAACTTTCACTCGCGAAAAGTTTACATAGAATGTAATTAAAATGAAATATAAATTAAAAGAATTGGAGTATAATTATTTATGAATTGATTTAACCTGCTAAGGTTTTTTCTAGCTTTAGTCTAGTCGTCTTTAATGTTCGTCTAAATTTCGTTGAACGTTGTGTTAGTAATTAAAATTGCATCAAACCAAACGTGATGTCATTAGAAGAAAATGTGATGTTTCGTTAAATTAATGTATAGTTTCGTTCATAGAATTCGCCACTGTTAATAATGCAATTTTGTTTGACTCATTTTTCTGTGTTTCCTTTTTCTGTTCTCTGTTCACTCTTAGTCCTATCTTTCTTATTTTTTTTAGTTATCATATCGCATCAATTAAATATATATATATGCAATTATTACTATCTCCAATTGTTGGTTATTATCTGATACATGCATTTATTAGGCAGCGGTTTAATCAACATATATTATGATGCTGTCATCGTTAAATAAAATAATAAATAGAATGAATGATAATACACATGTTTTTGTTTTGTTATTCTTATTTTTTTGGTTTCATGTTAAATTTAATGATTAACATTGAAGGGTAAAAAATAGATACGACATTGAGGTATAATTTAACCCTTAAATAATTGATCACTGACAGAATAATTAAACAGGGGACGGAAAGTTACGATTCGAAGGTTTTTTAGCGATTCATTAAATGATATTTTTTGTATTAAATTAAGTTTACTTTATAATTACTAAATGTACTAGTAATTAAAAATCATTTAAATGTTAAAATAAACTTATCCGTCTTGTTATTTTGTAAATTGCGTTGTGAAACATAACTGAATAAAATAAAATATGTTTATGATAAAGTTGGATATCAGAATCTTAAATGTCCAATTGTTTTTATGAATCGATAAAATCGGAAATCAAATAAAGAAAAATAATTTCAGTGTTAAAAATTAAAAAAAATAGATTATAGAAAATTACTCTTCCCCACTACTATTGCTATCGCTATTGAACAACGGAGTGTAAAAGAGATGCAGTATCAAACGTCATAGTACTTACAGCTGTTGCACCAACACATGAGTTCTCATTTAATGACGTAATATTCAACGATAAATAAATTCGATTACTTTTTATATATAGTCCAAATCACGATAGTTCGGCGGCAACTCATACTTAAAAGAGGTTATAAGAGCGGTATAAATCTATAATACAATAATGAATTTTGTCTTATTCTTTTCTATATACATTATAGAAAAATAAGTGAGTCAGTGCTTTTTAGTTATATCGGCAGTTTATACTCCACAACTTGTTTTAAGTATGAGTCGTCGGCGAACTCTCGTAATTTGAACTATACTACCGACTTTCTGACGTTAAAAATATGGCTAACAATTAAGCAGTTAAATGAAATGCAAAAGTTTTAATTCCGTCAATTTTTATATATTTAATAAAGTTAAAAAAAAACACCTGTAAAATTAGTCAATTATGTAGTAAAAATCACAAATCTATATTTCTTAAAAAACTAAAAAAAATATTTCCAGAATAGAATAAAATCAAATAATCAAAAAAAAAGTTATCCTACCAATCCAATTGATGAAAAGTTTTTCTGTGGTGGTAAAAGAATTCGTAAACGCCCTATACTTTATCTATGTGCTGTACATATGTAATACTCAACTTGATCGCTCACATGTTCGTTTTAACAGTTTTTTTGCGTCGTAGTAAAATCGCATCTACAGTGCTCGATAATTCTCGCGGTCAAGCGCGTTCTATGAAAACTTTGAATGGATGAATGACCACTTTTATATTTACTACTATAAAAGTCGACGACGCAAATGCTAATCACTTACATAAGTTAACTTATTGATCTAATATGTACATATTACTTACGTATACATACGTATTCAAATATACTAGCAACTACAGCTGATTTTAAAGTAAAATGCTTTTATTTTTATCTATTTATTTTGAGAACCATTATTTTACGTTTTACGATATTAGAATTTGTATGTTATATGTGTGCGGTATGGTATACTCGTACATGCAAGTGCAATTCTCCTGCATTTATTTATTCATGTGCATAGCGATGCACCTCAAAAACTCACACTTCTACGGTTTTCCTATATAATAAACCAGAGGCATCGCTCTAGTCCAGGGGACGCAAACCTATGATACGTGTGACAGAGTTGCAACATCCTTAATTTAGATAAGGTATCATTTTATAAACTTATAAATTATGCAACAGTTAAAAAGCAAAGCAGGTACAAAAATGCATTTAATTGACTTTCAGTACCAGTCCCGCATGAAAACAAGTATATCGATTTATAAATGACTTTGAAATAATTGCAAATAATCGATTATTAGACGTAATTAATGAGAATTGAAAAAGGGACGTAATGTGAAGTTGAAATATTATTCTAAAACCAACTATTTTCAATTTCCGATGCCAGTTCTATAATCGATTAGTACCTCCTAATACGTTGACAGTTTTTATGATGTCAAGGCCTCATATATGTGAACTACACCGCTACTTAATAAGTTTATAAACAAATAAACATTAACATGACAACTGAATCTAGAATACATTTTACTGGTCACTTAATGCCTCTGTATGTTTTTTTTGCGTGATCAGATCGGCTTCGATTTTAGTTTTATTTTATTACATTTCAGATTTCTATATTTCAAAGTACATTTGTATTTCTCATTAAGTCTTTAGCGCATTATACATACATACATAGCTGAAGGCTGTCTCATTGCTGCAGCCTTAGCTTTTCTATTGTACATGTATATTGAAACAGATTTTCTAGAGATCTGGCGGTGAGTGATAGGTCGCATTGGCGCGTTTGCTAGTACATCTAAGAATGCTTTTATTTTAAAAATCTGATTGCAATAAAAAATCTGACAGAATAGTCTGTAAGAATAGTTTCTAGGAATCGGATCTGGAGTTAGAGGAGGAGGCAGTGTTAGTCTTAAGACTGTTAAGGGCAGGCCTAATAAAACAAATTTATACTTACATCATTCAGGCTCATTAATTTCAGTTAATACCTAATACACGTAGCTTTACAAAGTTACCTACGAATCAGTTTACATCATTCTCTTCGAGTGGTCTCGAATACAGAGCCATATATGCATTCCAGAGTTGTTTATGTTAAGATAAGACTGAAGCAGGACCAGAGAAGCACCAGGGTTGCCTTCGAATGCAATATAGCTAACAGTACTTACACGCTGACCGAGGTCGCTGCTACGCTTCGATGGACCTCCGATTTAATAGTGTCGGAACCGAAATCGGGGTCGGAGGCGTAATACAATCTGAATTTCCGAAATTGGAGTCGAACCTCCGTTACATCCTACCCCATTCTATCTCAAATCTGATCAAATATCAGTCCCCGTTCAGATTTTAACCACTTTACAAATAAACCTGTTATAAAATTTATACCACGTATAAAGCCCGTCCGGACAGTCTTATTATCAGTTTATACCTGGTATAAATTTTATAACAGGTTTATTTGTAAGGCGGTAAGTGTTTGACAGCTCTGGGCTAATTTTGTAATGGTATTTTCTGTATTGTTTTCTCGGCAACACTATGTGTTTGGTACAGCATATAAAAAGGTCCACCTCCGCTGCTAGTCTCACGATATTACAACTGAACAGGGAGTGAGTACTTGTACATAGTACATAGTATTGTACTACATGTACCATATATAGTACGCTTACTGCTTTAATTTACTGGACTAATATCTTGTTACTTGGGGTAGGACATGATCTTTCATTTCTACGTCATATTTATTATATGCAAATGTTTGTTAATTGGCAACGAGTTAATGACGGTACTTATCTTTTCTTCGTATGCTATCTGATTGCTGTGAGTGACGTTGAACATGTTGTATTATCAGCGTTTATTTATTTTTAAACTTCTACTTAATTTTTATGTTTTGATTTTTTTTAATTAAGTGTAATCAGAAATATAAAAAATCAGCAGATGTTATTACGATATTCTGTTATCATAACACGTGATATATTTATTTTGTTAGGGTAGTATGTTATCAGTGCTGGATTAGGTAAAAGAAAATATATAATTGACACTATATGAACACTGTCTTTAGACAATACTACCTACAATACATTTTTGTCACGTGTATTCACTAAGGTTTCTGAAAACCAGGAGTTCCAATACGCACCTGGTTCAGAAAAATATTAAAAACATCTAAATTTTCAAGTATTTTTTGCAATTCATTTATTATTTAAGTTATTACATATTAATTTTACAACCTATCTTGTTTTACTAGCTCAAATATAGTGATATTTAAGAAACACCAAAACATTAAGGGATTTATTCTTCAATGCCGATGTAAATTTGGTGCAAAAATATGCAGAACTGAGAATGTTTGTTCGTTATCCGTCGAAGTTGATTTTACTGTGCATAGCGCGTCATAGAGCTTCGTTTTTTTGTGTTCCTAAAAAGAACAAAATCCTGGCTTATCATAACACTAAGGACGTCCGCACGTGGGCTGACTGATTGCAAACGCGAGCTCCGAATCTGCCCGAACCGAAAGAGAATGCAACTGTGTTGTTAGTGAGAGAACGCACACGGCTCGAATGAAACTAAACTGATTTGATATTGGTTTTGAGAACGTTTTGAGCGACTATGTTTCTTGGTCGCAGTGAAATTACGTTGCATGCTTTTGATGGTGACATCATGAGCAGAGATGTGCACAAATAGTATTCAAAAGTATTTAAATACATACATTCATACAAATATCTCATGCTATATAAGTGTGAAAATTCTATAGAGTCACGAAACACGGCTCGACATGGCTCGTCGAGCAAACTTCGTTGCTCGGCTAGTTTGCAATCAGTCGACCCGTGTGCAGACGGCCTAATGCTCACGTGTATGTCCGTGTACTTGAGTATTTCTACATTCATGAAACGCTCCCTATCTCTGATTCAATGTTCAATTCGCCTAAATATACGTACTGAGTAGTTTCAAAGTAGTTTCACTCATTTGTATTTAGCAATTTCACAGTGAAACGTGAAAATATAAAAATAAATTATAAGACACTATGCAGTAACGTAGACACGGTGCAATACGTTTAGATTACAATGCTGCTTAATTTCGTTTCACATTTCGAACCAAACAATTTCATTGTTTTCTAATTTTTTTTATTAATAACCAACAGTATTTTTCATTTGAGTTTTCTAAAACTTGTGAATCATAAAATATAAAACAAAATCAATATACTACATCTCATTGAATTATTTAAAAGTCCTTGAATCGTCCGTCAAGTATTCGCAAAGTAATATAAGTACATTGACACAAATAATTCAAATATTGAACCAAAACTCTTAATACGTTTAGTCACCACCTAATGTCTATCTACGAGTAGTATAATTATAGTATGATGACGTAATCAAGCCCCAATCCACTTTTAACTAATTAATCTTTGTAGCTCGTTGTCAAATAAATAACTTATATTGTGATTGAAGTGACAATGCCATGTGAGAAAGCGATAATCGTCACTTGATCGCCGATTACGGTTGGTGTCACTGTACTTTACGAGTTAACTAGCTGTTAACACGCAGTCTGAATTATTATTATATAAATTCTTTGCCTAATTAATAAAATAGAAAATAGAGGACGTACTGCAAAAGCCAAAAGTTTGTCTCTCGGTAACACGAAATGTAGGAACGATGAACCAGACAGAACATTTGAAAATAAATTTTCAATTCCCAATTGAATGACTTTTTCTCTGTTACAATTATTTTTTGATGCATATAATAGTTTAATAATTACAAAATTACCTATAAGGAGTCATCCATAAATACACAAATTACACCAATTTCCTGCTATTCTCCCCTTCCTTGTCACATTTTGCGGACCCCCCTTCCATTTCCTAAATTTAACTTACACATTTGAATTAATACAATTTTTTTTCATGAAATTAACTTTTTTAATACATTTTATACTGCATCACAATGCTTCTCAACCCTCCCCCTTCCTGTCCCCTTCCGTGTGACGTAATTTATGGATGATCCCTAAATAGTGTAAAACGCATATTAAATCAATTCAAATTAAATGTTATTAAAAAGTAAATAATAAATTTGGAAACACTGCCAAAAGAAATGTATGATAGCGTGAAACTTATTTCAACTTTATTCATTTCTTGGAGTATATCTCCTTTTATTTGGAATTTCCCTCTCGATCTGTCATTTGCAATGTTGCTGTCACATAACCCACATTTAGGCCCTCCGCACGAAAGAGAATGGAACTGTGTTGTTAGTGAGGAAACGAACGTGTATACGAGTGAGAGAAAACACACGGCACGAACGAAACTAAACTGGTAGTCGAGCCGTGTTTCGTGACTATAGAATTTTTAACAATAGCATAACAGGGAATTTTATTGTGTCGTATTTGTATGTATGTATTGAAATACTTTTGAATAGTATTTGTGCACATATCTGTTCATGATATCACTATCAAAAGAATGCCCTGCGACATACAAACACAGTCGCCCAAAGCATACTCAAAACCAGTTTGAAATCAGTTTTCATTTATTCGTGTCGTGTGTTTTCTCTTACTCGCATACACGTGCGGTCTCTCGCTCACAACACGGTTCCATTCTCATTCGGTTCGGGCAGATTAGGGACTAAGGTTTGCAACCAGTCGTCTCATGTGCGGAGGGCTTTACTGTAGCTGAATTTATTTATTTAATTACTTTCGTAAATAGGCATCTTTGCGATAATTTTCTTTTTTTGATTAAAATTTTTTTTTTAAATACACGTGGTTTTTTAAAACCGTTAATCAATGTTAAAAGTTATGATATGTATAGAAATTGACTATTTTTAATCATTTAAGAAAACAACCCTATGTCGCAACAATTTTGAAGCATGTATTTTAACTATATTCCCACATTTCCACTTTATCTTTTCCTTCTACCTCTTATTTTATTATGTTTCTAAATAAATTATTTTACGTTCTCAAAACAAGTAAATATTTCAGTAATCTTGAAAAAGGTTTGAAGAATTCTTATTGATTCTACATAAATACAGCCAGTCAATAAAAGAAACAGTTCAATCTCCCAAACAAAATTGCCTTGAGTTAAAATCCAGGTGTTGGCCTACTTTCAAAACGTCGTATCGTATGTTTCAACAGTCCTAACCCAAACATTGCCACGAGTAGATTTAGGTCAGTACACAAAATGTATCTATTCTCGACAGCCGTGTTTCCACGTCTTCACAGATGCCTGACTATCCTATCCTATCCTATCCTATAAGATTCTGTGCTCCTATACTCCTATGTCAGACGTTGTTATTTTTTCGGGTGTTTTGTTTTACTCTTACATAAATAGCACGCGCACCCAATTTACAGGAGGCCCAGGTTACAGAACTGAACATTTATTTTAGAAAGTTCAAACATATATAGAACGGGGTATAATACTCGTACGTACAAAAATATTTCATTTATTTTTATGATGTCTGTGTAGTTTTTTTTGGATCACTTTTATTACTTTGGTTTATTTTTCGCATCACTTTTACAGATGTATATGGAATGAGTTTAGTGTCCGAGGTCGTATTGTATATCCGTTTCTAATTGGTGACCTAAATGGAAGTAACCTTAAAGAAAGTATTATGTTCTATATATATTTTTTAATATATGAACACATCAAATTTTGAGCTATTTCGGTTAAATATTATAATTTTTCGCTTAAATAAAATATATTGACTATTTGCGACTCTCACTTTTTCAGTAAGGTGTTGTCGCATTAGCACACTTTATCATGAGAGTAAAGCTTGCGTCCAACGTGTGAGTCAAATATAGGAAGATTGACATGGCAAGTTTCCTGCTACACGTTAGAACGAATGTTTGATCAGAATGATTTATTTATTTTATTAATTTGTTGATATTATTAATACTGACACTGTTTAACAAAAACTTTCAAGTAAATAAAGAAACTTTCAAGTATAAAACCTTCCAATGTTGGACTATTCATGTAACAGTGGATCAAGTGTACAATCCATATTGACACCGGTCAAAAGATCGACAACAGCCCGAACTTCTTCCAACGTGAAATTGGACACAATTGGTTTGGAGCCGATCTAAGTATCTATTTTAATGTTTATCAACACACCACTGCATTGAAGAAATCTGTAAAATACCGCCTTCCGTTTAACATACAACTTTGTACATAACAGCGCGTTCATCTTTGTGTTTACTTAAATAAATATCATCTTATGATAAAGTGTGTTAATGCGAAACAACTCGAACACAACCGTACAGAATAAGTCGACGTCGCAAGAAGTCTGTTCGAGTGTGTCAGAGCATTAAGATAATATCTATGTTTTGTATTTGCCGCGTATAATTGTCTTTATAAAATATATAATTTCTATTGCAATAAGATAAAATTTTCTTTTCTGCAGTATTCTATTATGGTACACGAAAACAGAAATGTATTTTTTTAAATAACAAATTTATATTTCTAAGCATGAGTTACCGCCGAACTCTCATAATTTAAACTATAACAATATTTTTTAGTTGCAAAAATAGCATAGCAGTAGTGCCAATATGAGTATATCATTTCTTGCATATGTTTTAGTTTTAATTTTAGCAAACTTAAACTTTCTACATAAATCTTGAAAGAACTGAGGTCTTTTTTATCTAAGTAAAATTAAAAAAAAATAAGAATTAAAAATTAAAACTTATCACGAAATGCATACTCTGTTCTGCGACTGAAACATAAAATGAACTACGTAAAGCACACGGTCACGAATGACGGTCTTTCTAAACTGGCATTCATAAGAGCAATAAATTTGAAAAATTCAATCATCATAAATCTAAAATTTAAATTAAAAACACCATAACACGTCTATCAATATTACGGTTTGCGATTCTAGTGCCATTACGGTAATGGCAACGTCTTGTACATAGTCGCGCATAGTCAATGCGCAAGCAATAATAGCAACAATTGTAAACTAATTTCAAATTAATTGTCCATTTAAAACCGGTTGAACTTTCTTACGTCAATAAGTATACAAGCAGTAATAAGTGATTGACATGAGTAATAGAATAGATTTTAAAAACTAATACAAACGAGGTATGGTATACAGGTATAGTAGTAGTAAACAAAAATAAAAACAGCTTGAATCGATTGTAAACAAAGAACATATGACTTACCAGGGCCGCTTTTATGTACAGGCTACAGCCGAGGGGCCTGTTTAAAAATAAATTATTTACTTATTTTTTAATAGATTAAATCGAAGAATGTCTAAAACAAAAAAAAAGAAAACTAGTTTTTAGTTAGAAAATTTTTACAAAATGCGAATTTTTTTTTATGTATGTTGGGCGGTGTTTTTTTTATGTATAAATCTGTGATCGACCGTAGAAGTGGCTCTGTGAAAAATATTTTAGTAATACTAATTACAGTGTATTATAAAGATGAATCATCATCAAGCGCGCATAGCGTTAGCAAACATGATAGACCTAATTTACGCGCAAACAAACACTGCCCGTAAGCATCTGCTGTTGGTAACTTTTAAAACATCCATGGTTTTTGGATTTTAAGCATTAGGCTCTCTCACAGTGGAACAGACTATATGTGCCCACTGACTGTTGTCGAGCATACTTGTCGGACTCATTTGTTCTTTACACAGGTGGTTGTTGTCACAAATCATACTTTATCATGAAAGCAAACTTCTACTTTAATGTTTATAAATACACCACTGTATTCATACAAAAGGATCTTACCTAGCTCTGATTAAGCAGGCTTCGTCACTTCCAGTGTGAGAGCGCTAATTAGAATCACATGGTTAAGAAATGTTGTACGCAATGTTACGTCTCGGACGCACAAGTATATCACTCTTTTGAGATTTAGAAGGATAGAAAAGGACCAATATAGTTGGGCCTATCGGTACCGATACGACAGTACGCCAAGTCAAAATTGTGTACAGTAGGGTGTATTGGAGTTGTTTTGCACTAACATAATTTATTATGAGAGCAAACTTTTACATTAATTTTTATCGATACACCACTGTTATGAAAGAGATTATTGCATTCTCTTTCATATCCCCTTCGAGTGTATTCGTTTGGTCCCTTTCATGTATTCGCTTGGTTAAAATTCGCTGATATTCGGTTCCAGTATGAGAGCTACATAACACCCGTATTCGAACGGCGTTGTCGCTTGCAGTGTGCGAGGGTTCATTACATTATGCGTATACGTCCGGACTAAATACGCTTGCAGTGTGTGACAGGTCTCATGCGACTAAAGTCGGGCGTATTCTATTACTATGTGAGAGCAGCCTTCTTATTGGAGACATCAACACATTTTTTAATTTAATAAAGCGTAACGGCGCATAAAATAATAATTATTGGTTTGATTGGTTTAATTTATTTAATAGAGTAGCATTATTCGGCAACAGCCAAATTTCATTCTATCTAGTCTAAATTTGGTAAAGGTTGAATCGGCGGACCCTCTCTGTTAATTACGTTTTTGAGTAAATACGACGCACACTGTACAAGCTAATAATATATTGCATGTTTTTGTTATATACTCGTGTATAATATTAGGTGTATTCACGGTAGACGACTGGCCACCTCACCTTTTGGAAGAAGGCGAGTTCTTAACCGCGGATTTCCATTCTTGATTTTAACCACATCTATCGTATAGTGAGATCTCCATGTACAATTGAATGAGTCTGCATGTAAGCCAATGCATTCCTCTACGTCCATTACCAAATATGGAGCGACGGGCGAAACGACGGGTTAAACAGAAACAGCTGTCTCAAAACTTGTGGCATGAGAAATTAATTGGAAGAGAATAAGCTGCAATTAAATTTCACAAAAATAAGTTTTCTTTTATTTTATTTATTATATAAAGTTATTTCATAAATTTGTTAGCATTTGGTGTTTTGTTTAACTTTCTACTAAATCTCTATCCTTTTCAGCAGTCTTTCTCAGAAAATTTTAACCATCATATTTTATAATGAGAAACTTTAAAAAGTCCACCAAATACAGGTGTTGGCGTACCTTTAAATATATACATGAAACTATTATACAAACAATTACGTTTCTGATATGGACAGTATGATAAATACTTGTAGTATAAATAAATAATTGCGTAATATGTTATTTACTTAATGTTAAATCTTATCTAACACCAATAAACAATAATGCAAATATTACGCTATTGTGGTTTTTATATATTTTGTCTACGAGTGGAACTAGCTCGTGCTTGTCCGGTCTTACTCGGGCCTTCCCGAACCTGCTCTGTACTATCTGGTACGATACTACATATTTTGCAACAGGTTTATAAAACTTAACCACTTTCATTACAGATTGAACAGCTGATTTATATAAACAATCAAATTATGAATTAAAAAGAAGAAATATTACAAGTATTTTCTTGAATTATTTTAACGATTTCCAGTGCTGTAAATATTCCAGTATAGACTCTGGTTCAAAATCTCTTATAATGGCTCACTCTATAATAGAAGATTTTATGGAAAAAAATTTGTCTCCAATAATTTAAGAGATTCAAAGTTATAGTAAATACCACAGCATGTTATGTCATGTCCGATAATTTGTCATCTCTTTTTTACAATAAAGAAGGATACGAGTGTCTGTCTGTTTAGTATGTCATTTACTACTAACACCTGAGTTGTGTATCTCATCAAGTTTTATATTTATATATATTTTTATTTTATTTAAGCAGCAAAACTGAAATTCAAATTTAATATAGGTATAATTTGGTCAACTATTGAATATTTAAAATAATAAAAACGTCATTATACATAGCTGAACCTTTATTTCAATCAAAAACTTAAAAAAACAAGTTCACAAATCCATTACTTATATATAATAACCACACTGTGACCAGCAAAAGTATTTAAATACTAATGTATAATACCGGTTTTTACACCAGACACCAAAGCGACAATTTTGAAAACAGTTTTGTTGTCAAAAAACAAAACAAAAATATGTGTTATTTTATTTTAAAACAGTTATGTTTTTCGAAAACAGACTGAACAGACTGATTTTGTTTTTAGTGTTTTTCTGTGTGTTCCATAAAAATTATATACATGATAAACAACAACTGACAAACGCAAATGTTCACAAAAAACAAAATTGCGTGTTCAAACCAAGCAGACTAAAAAAAGAAAACAACAAACGTGTTTTCCTTTGATCTTACTGACTCCAGATAGGAATGTGTTTTGTTTACTAAAACAGCAACAAAAGACAAAAATGTTTTAAGAACTGTTTCTTTGGTGTCAACATTGGTGTTTTTGTTCAGAAAAACAAGTTTTTGTTCGTGTTTTATTGAACTGAACACACCAGAGAGGTGTGAAACCAGCATTACGTTCATCTGAATTTGAATCTGTCGGATCATATAAATAGCTTATAAGAACTTTAATCTGCTGTTGCTATAATAATTATTAATATTATTACTAATAACTGTAAAATAAAGTTGATATTATTGAACCACCGTAAGAGTGAGTCCTTGATTACAGATGCAGACAGTCAATGTAATAAGAGAAGAAAAAAAATACAATCCTCCTTTTGTTTAATTTATAATTCGTATGAATGATTTATAAATATCATATAGCAGTATGTATATGGCAAGGCTATTGGAACTTGTATACAGATTAAAAATATTTCAATCGCCTACCAGACGACTGACGACGTTAACTTTCGCCAAGGCCTTTGCATTCAAGTGCGTCCTGCTCGTTTCAGTAGTGTATCTGAATATCTGATAGACGCCTGCATTTCGCAGCAGAATCCAAATAGATCACTACAGAAGTACTTGCTTGCACCACGCCTAAGTTCTGTTTTATGATAACACGCTTATCTTTCAGCTGTTCATACTATACGTATATATGCATAAGATATTTTTATAAAATAGTATCATAACCCATTTGTAATATTATTTGTGTGAATGTATTATTTATATTTTATTATATCATTGTTTATTCGTTATCTTAAACTATTGTTTTAAATTCACGGCCAAATTTGTTATTAAATTCAACCAATAGAAAAAAGTAAATGCTGATAACGATTATAAGAAAGTGGGGAATCGTCGTTTTATATTCAAAATTAAAATAATTAATTTGGTATTATTCTACAAAAGAAAATATAATGAATATATGTAATAGCGGAAGATGCCAGAGCCCCTTGATCTACGTCCTTTTAGCAAAGCTGAAATTTTGAGAAGAAATAGTGTAATATGTAGTTAAGAACGTATGCGTACTTGCTAGCTTGAAAGCGAGACTCGTTTATAGGTAGCAGGTGCAAAACTTAAGTAAAACCTCACTCACCTACATGACAGAATGATGGCTGTTTTTTATATATGTTAAAAACCGTTAAATATTGTTAAATGTTGCTAAAAACCAACATTCACTATTGGAGAACCCTTCTTGTCTGCCCCAACTTAAAGCTCTTAAAAAAATTAAGTAAACTACGTCATAGTAGCAAGCCTAAATTTTACAGACGTATGTTGCTTCATCTATATTACATTTTTTTTTTAATTGTGGAATAAGTTATACAAGCTTTCCCCATTTCCTACTAGTGCCTTATCAGAAAGTAAGGAATACCTGACAAGGGCCTCATCAGGATATTTGCGTCATCTATTGTAAAACTCGGGATTTATACATCTATGAATCTCATGATAGGTTCATTGTATTTGTTTCACTCCACGTAAAAGCATTGGGAATTGCAAGGCACAAGGCCGGTCTGTAGAGTTTTACTATGAGATTTAAAAAGTTACATTAAAAATTTAAAAAGAATTCTTAGTATAAATTTAATACGTAATATATATAATTTTAGTATATTTCACAGAATTATGCTAACATGAATAATGCAGTTAGCTTCTTTATTTACGTTATATCTTATGTCCCAGATAACTGTTGTTGCATACTATGGTGCGTTATATCAATACCAAGGTTTAGAAATGCATTTCCAATGATGCACCGCACTGCACTTCACCTCGTCGAGCCGCGCTAACTACCTTCTAAACTCTCTATGCTGCAAGCTATACATAAGACAAATTATATGCATTTTACACGTTTCTAACATTTACTGTAAGTGGTAGACATTAGTTAAGGGGGGAGCCTGATTAATAGCATTAAATCTAGAAAATATTCTCTCACAATTTCAGACTCATATGCAAAGTAATGTAGACGTTTCTTTGAAAGCAAATCGCAAGAATCACGTTTTCTTCAGCTTTATACAACAGGTTTCCCCCTTAACGTAAGAGCAACATTGTAGTAACTGTGTTTATCTTTTAGATATTTTAATTTTGATTATACTGTGCAGTGTTCACTTGCTACTAAAGTAAAAATATATTATTATATATAATTATATGCTGAGAAGCAAATTTATTTTAAAAATAATTAAAAGTTTTATGTAAATCATATGCATATCCGGATTAATTTAAATACAAATTGCTATTTAAAATAATATTATCAAATTATAATGAGAACGAGTTTTATTATAATAATGTTTCACAATTATGGGGGAGCTTCTTTAAATTATACGCGCCACTGACTTTTACACACAAATGAAGTTAAATTCGATAAATAAATTTTATAACTAGCTGTCCCGGCCACGCGTTGCTGTGACTAACGTTTTTGTCATATTACATTACATAGCGCCATCTATTGAATATTTACTCAATCTAGTCAACAGAATATTTACTCAATCTAGTCAACAGATGTCGCCATCTTTTAAAATCGTTTGGAGCTAACAGATAATTAATTAATTTGCAATAAGATAATATTGCAATCATAAATTGAGATGTAAGCTATCCTATCTTTCTAGTTGGATCAAACTGCACACGGTGTACAAATTTGATTAAAATCGGTTAAGTAGTTTAGGAGTCCATCGCGGACAAACTCGGACAAACAACGTGACACGTAATTTATATATATTAAGATGGTGGCTGCACACTAGACACACTACTGTCTACTGACACATTTTCTTATGAACACTAACAATTTTATTTTAAAAAAGTCTTCTCTTCAGTGTGCGAACGCCTCTAAATTGGCTTGTGAATTTCTTTTCAAAAGTTTATTTCTTTAAATTATTATTGAAATATATTCTATCAAATTTAATCTATTTAAAATTTGAATTTCTGTTTTGGTGCTTCATTTCTAGTCATATTTTGATTTCCATTATTTGTTTACATTATTTATTCACCACGTTTATAATATCAAAATTGTATGTGTTGCCTCGAAGCAAATGTAAGTAATATCTAACATATCTCTGGAACCTTTATGCATCTCTTTCATACTTGTATAAACGAGATAGAAATTCTATGTATGACAGAGATAAAAAAACTTCATTTCAGTGTAGGAATCGTTCTAGAGATTAAAAGAGACCCACTAGGGAGGCAAAAGAGATCAAGGTTTTACTTTAAAATATACTAAACCAAAAGAATGCTCCAGCTGATCTGGATTTTACACGACACTTGTTAATCCATATCACTGTGAAATTATTGGGTCAGCGCCGACCACATCGGGTGATATGCTCGGGCACATAACCGAATGGATGTTTAATATACACAAGTGCTCTAAAAAAACCAAATGCATAGTAACTTAGAATAAAGCGCACAGCGCATTTACTATAACAGACCTACCTAAGCTGCTGTAATTTTCTAAGTGACTTTGAACTTTGTATAATGTTGACATTTATGGCCAAAATCATTTAATTTATGTTCCATTATTCATGTTTTGTTGCCTTCTTAACTTCAACAACTAATTATAAATTATATATTATAAGCGGTAATATTTTTATTACCTATTATTCGTAAAATATTATTTTATGAGTAAATGCTATTCTTTTTTTTTGTTAAATTTAATGATGGAATGGTATTCAAGTTATTATAATTAAATTTTTCATTAATCTTATGGTTCGTCCATACCACTGTTAAGTTATGTTATGAACACACGTTTATGTTTCACACTCGCTGTAATAATTATGTTGACGATGCTCCAGACTATGGTCTGGAAGAGCCGTTAGCTTATAAAATATCTAGAAAAAATGTAATTTTTAATTAAAAATAAGATTATCATTTTTATGTGCTACTTTTTTCATCAATTACATACTCTCAGTTAAGGGGGGACGATGGTCTAGAATCTATGTTTACATACAAAAATATATTTTTTGAAATTTAAAAATATTGTTGAATATGTCAAAAATGACGCTGAAGTAGACCCTGTCAAATAATTGGACTTGGATGGAGTTGCCGATTTTAGCTTTTCTATTTATCTGAATAATAAAAACCAAGAAAATTTATAGTATATAATATTAATTAGTACAGTTATGGTCGGAAATAGAGAAAAAAAATAATTGAAAACTGAGTTTTTTTAAACAGGTATTTGAAATGAATACGAAATTATTAAAATAAAAAAATGGTTCTAGTTCCAACGATAGCTATTGATGTTGTGAGTAACATATTAAAATTTCAGACGATTCAGACCTTTTTTTTTTCTACAAAACCATGCCGAAAAAGTAGTTTAGAAATAAATGAGATTAAAGTTTTAAGTATGCTATGTTTATTGATATATGCTATAACAGCTGTAGAAACGAAACTATTGGCGATATCTTTACAAAATTTTAACAATATATTCTTAAAAGATTATTCTTTCGAAATATTAAAAAAAAAACAAAAATCGTTTTTTTGAAAATTCTAGACCAGCGTCCCCCTTTAATTAAAATTTTCTACGCTTTTCGATGTTTCTTTTCGCAATAGTTTCATCGACAAATCATTATTTACAAAAATTTTAATTATTAAACTATCATGGATTAACAATTATCAAATGCTATCAAGGCTATTAAATTGTCTTAATTATAAGAAGATCCATAACAATTGTTTGCACATTGGAAATAAGGTTTGTTAGTCGTAAAAAGATTCTATCGAAAGTCGAAATTTTGACTTTGAAATTCTGGTTTCTTTTTGCTCCTCGTTTGGGCCTACATGTGGCAGTTATCAGACAAATTACGATGTTTAGGCTCAAATGAAGATGACATTCAAAACCTCATATAAACCTATCCACGCTCTAGTCGTGTCTAGTTATATTGAGTTACGCGGTGTTGCCGTGTCGATGATGATATATATAGTTTCTATGTTCTAAGATTCTATGAAATAGCACTCATTTTACTATAATGTATATAGGGTCTTTTTCCTGTAGACAGCCTCGTCTTCAGTGTGCGCTCAGTCTAAAATAACAAATCTAGTATAAAAATCACACACAGGAATTACTCCGGTTTCCTAGGTGCAGTCACCAGACTTCTTTTTTTGAGCAAGTTTCGATTTTTGTTTTATTTAATCTAACAAACTGTCCTACGCTTAATACTGATGTAGAAAATGAAGTAGTGCAACACATTGTGCAGTTTCTCTCTCTCCCTCTCCTTTCCTTTCTTCCGCCTCCACACCATTTGTATTTTTCTCAGTTGACTGGCGATTTTATGAATGTATGCTATATTCCGCATTGTCTCTATAGTCTATAACGGATAGACGTTGGGTTTGTTCAGAATATTGGGTTTCTATTCTCACCAGATTATACGATATACCAAGGATGCAAACTGCCACGCCTCTTTTTTAGCGTGAGTTTTAATTTCATTGCAATTTCTATTTGAAATTAAATTAATATACGCTATTGATGTGGTTTTAGTATTTCTTAATTATAAGAATGTTTATCAAAACTTATTTTATGTTTATTTAATATGTAATTTATTTTAAAACATACTTAGTTCATCAACAATACTCGCTGTCGCTTGTTAAGTTGTTATTTGAATATCGAGGCATTTTTTTGGTCGTTGTTTGCATTTTACACGTTTGTGCAACAGGCAAGATACGGTCTTGTCTAATAAAATATGGCGAGAGATTATTTAAGGGGCCATCCATAAATTACGTCACTAGCAAAGGGTCGGTTAGAAGCGTTGTGATGTCAGATTCAATATACAAAAAATTAAGTAATTTCCTAAAAAATTATAAATTTCCATGAGTTATAAAAAAACAAAAGGTCATTTATTCTAGAAACTATAAAATATTACAAAGAAATTTTGCAAAATGGGTTAAGGAAGGGGGGGGGGTATTAGTAGAGAATTGGAAGGCCCTATAACGTTATAACCGCTAACATTTATAACATTAATTTGCTACATTAATGTAAGTTAATTTTAAACTATTAACTATATATTATTTATATTTTATTATATTAACTATATATTAACTAGCTGTCCCGGCCACGCGTTGCTGTGTCTAACGTTTTTGTCATATTACATTACATAGCGCCATCTATTGAATATTTACTCAATCTAGTCAACAGAATATTTACTCAATCTAGTCAACAGATGTCGCCATCATCGTCGCCAGATGTCATATGTCATATACAGATAATTAATAGACAAATAATTTGCAATAAGATAATATTGCAATCATAAATTGAGACGTAAGCTATCCTATCTTTCAAGTTGGATCAAACTGCACACGGTGTACAAATTTGATTAAAATCGGTTAAGTAGTTTAGGAGTCCATAGCGGACAACACAGTGACACGTAATTTATATATATTAAGAAGATAAGAACTATAATTTATTTATATAAATTTTTCCTGTTTCCGATACAGAGGCCTATTCACCCATGCATGATTATCTTCTACTATGTTGGCAGTTTTTGTGGTGTTGTGGCCTCATATATGTGGGCTACACACCGCTGTTTGGATTAGTTTTTGATTATATATGTAACATAATCAATTAAAGTTGATAACAACCAAACCTATAAAATATAAATCTAGTGTGGGATCGAACCCGAAGCCACAGCAATCAGAGTCAAGCATCAAAGCTGTCGCCCACTGTGTCGTCTAGTAGATTTCAGTTATTAACATTCCTGTAGTTTTATTAAACGATATTAAAGACAACTTGGAAGTAAGGCTCACAGGTTTTGCAATTGCTAACTAAATTCAATCCATAAAACAAAAATTAGTTACATTTAAGTCTATGATAATTATGTACATGTATGAATTTTCCATTTCCGTGAGCCACGGTTGTTCTTTTTTATTCTTTAAGCTTACATTCCAACACACAGAATCACAGCGTGGTTAGCGGATCTCATTTTTGCGTACAATGACGTCACGTCTCTCCTGGACTCCCGCCAAAACTTATCCTCGTTTCGTGATAGGAGTACATTACTAATAATTTACATGCAGTTCTGCCTATGCGCAGTCATTAAATGCTTTCGTATATGAAATAGCGATATGGTACATTAAAAAAATTATTGTTAATCCGTCAGTTTTAAAATGAGACGGATACGCAATACGCAAATGAAACGGAAATACCCATACACACATAATGGTCATATGGTGTTTGTTTTGTTTTAAAGTTTTGTAAAGAGTAGGGATAATATTCATCTACGAATAACGCCATAGTGTAGTATAGTGTTCTCATTCTCGTTCAAAGCCACCTCCAAAAACCACACCACAAACTTTACAATGAACCAAAACCCATTACATTGGTTTGTAACAGTATTTCTCAAACTGTTTACAAATTCATAGGTTATAAACATTTACAATTAATTTGATACGTGAGCAGCGTGTAATATAGATGAAGTAGGGAACAGTGGAAGATAGGGTAAAATTAAGGAATCCCGTACGCCATGCCAGCAGTTTACTCTCGGCGAGACATTTGTCAAAACATTTGTCGATGTGCTGAGAATAAACATGGCTATTGGTCTCACCTCTTGTTTCCTTTGACTTGTGTCAAAAGACCGTTCATCAACCGAGGAAAGTCAAAAAGCGGGAGCACTCGTGACAGGTCAAAATGGGGCGAGAGCTGTTTCGACGACAGTGAACTGCCCGCATCATGATTGAATCCGGGAGTACGGCGTCCGAAATGTTCTCGATTGTCTAAAAATCTTTTAGAACGGCCAATGTCATTGCGGTATAAATCTACAGTGAAAACCTCAGGCAAATAGAGGTCCAGTTCCTAAATACAGGCCTATAACTTTATAAAAAAGATAAAATTCCAAATAATTCGTAGTAACTCGGATTCAGACAGTGTCACACGAGGTCAGTTGAAATAACAGGCTACTAAGTTAGAAGATTACACATTTCTTTTTTATAAAATCTATACTCACAGTTATCGCGAAACTTACTAATTATTTTAAAAGTTACTAATTACCCTACTTTTGTAATTTTAACGAAAATGGAAAAATCTGAATTTCGTGTATTGATAAGCATTGCTTTTTAATGAGAATAAATACCGTCCAAGCAAAGCAATGCCTTGACATATGCTATTTAGAATAAAACTACTGTAACTCGTAAACTAATAATTGGAATGTCATGAAATTTTGACATATCGTCGTTGACACGGCAACACCGCGTAACTCAATTTTTAGTCATATAATTATATTGAGTTATTATATCGTTTGAATATTGGTACTATCTAAAACTCATATGGATTTGTCAATAGTGTCGCCAGTTATATGTCATCCTACGAACTTATTGAGTGACGTATTAGTACAACCTCAGTAAATTGCATACAATTGAATTTGGCGCCACAAAACAAATTGAAGAAATAATATTTCATATATTAGATCAAAATAAATTATACACCAAGCACAGACAATATTATTGTTCGAATCCCTTACCGTTTTAGAAACGTTTAAATAGAAAACGTTATATAGGAAAGCTCAGTATAGATGAGCCTTAGTGTAGGAACAGTTGGAACGTTTCCATAGCGACAATCGATCGAATTTCCGCGCCCCCTTCTCCCTCTGGCATCTGCCTTGTATGGCGTAGCTTGACTTGTACTATGTCTAGTAGAATAGCTCTGTTATTAATTCACAAAGTTCTTTCACATGTGTACATATATTAACACATATATTTAACACAAGTAGAAAGTTACAGCAAATGTTGATTTATTTTTAATCGATTACATGTAATTCTATTTTATTAAAGTGTTTTGCCTTTTGATTCTTTCTATATTATATACTGTTATTGGGCGTTTACTTTATGCGACATGTAATTTGTTGGAAGAGCTTGTATTAAGGATTTTGCTATTTACCGATCGACATGATAAAAACGAATATGATAAAAATATTTTGAAGTATAGTTTAAATAAATATCCCTGCGTACATTGATCTGAGTACAACTCTACTAATTTAAAACTAACCGTTATTATACTGGTCTTACAGACATCGAATACCCAACTTACAATTTATGACCTGAATAAATTGCAACCTCTCTGAAGACTAACGTACTTAGTTTTTTCCCTGCACTGACAAATTATAAAAAAACCACGTTTAGAGTATATAAGCTAGTAGTTTATTTTCAAACAAATTAAAATAAGTTTAAATATAAAAAAATAATTCCTTCCTTATCATCATTGTTAAACAAAATAAGTGCAAAAGAGATGCAATATCAATGATGTAGCAGCTGTTACGACGACACATAATGTTTCAATATAATGTCGTGATATAAAACGAAAAATAAACAACATTACTTATTATTTTAATTTCAGTTCATGACGTCATCAACTACTAGGATAATAATATGAATATTACGCAATAAAACACAATTCAAAATTTAAATAGATATATCTGCGTCAATTTTTGGTTATTTAATAACATGAAAATACCAATATACATAAAGTAATCAACATTTCAATAAAGAATTTAAAAAATCCGCTAAAAAATTAAATTGCAACATAATTAAGGTTAATTTCGTTACATTTTGAAATCATTAATTTTATTATACTAGTGGATACCTTCGCCTTAATAACAGTCATTACATTACGTTAGTCAGTAGTCGGCAATAACTATATTATTAGTTGTAACTGTGGGTTCGTTCATGACCGCTGTCCACTAGGCGGTACTGTGACCCACTAGCAAAAGAAGTTAAAATTTTTCCTTGTTCTCATTAAATATTCACACAATCATAATATTTATAAATAGATGTCGTTATTACATTTAAACAGGCTGACAGTTCTAGGTCAACTACGATACGATAATAATACTAAGAAAAAATTATACTCAAGGAGATTATCTAATAATGAAATTTGTGACGTTTATTTTATGTGTCACATATCAAGTCTATAAAAAAAATTATTAAATTATTTATGAATGGGAACTGGGTACAAAAGTAAATCACTTTCAATATATTTTATAAAATTAACGAATACCGCTCGCTGTAATTTTCTCTATGTGACAATATTTGTCATATTCTCAATTAATGAGTCTTAAGTTTTTCAAAACAATTGTAAGAAAGTTACGATTACTTAAGGAAGGGTTCGAAAATTTAAGATATTTTGAGGATTGTTTTTTTTATAATAAAAATAATGAAAAACGATATTTGACCTTTTTAGGCTTATTATTATACTTATTCTACATACAAAAAAATCTTTTTTGAAATTTAAAAATATTGTTAAATATGTTAAAAATGGCGCTGAAGTAAACCCTGTCAAAAAATTGGAGCTTTACGATGTTGCCGATTATGGTTTTTCTATTTATATGAATAATAAAAACCAGAAAAATTATTAATTAGTATGAGAAAAAAAAAATTGAAAATTGACATAATGCGCGTGCGCTTTTGAAATTGAAATTCTAAAAACTGGGTTTGTTAACCAATTATTTAATGAAAAATATACGAAATGTTTTAAATAAAAAAATGATTCTAGTTCCAACGATAGCTATTGATGTTGTGAATAATATATTAAAATTTCAGACGATTAGGTTGAATAGTTTTTTTTCTCTACAACACCATGTCGATAAAAGTAGTTTTGAGATAAATCAGATTAATGTTTTAAGTATGCTATAACGGCTGTAGAATCGAAACTATTGGCAATATCCTTACAAAAATTTAACAGTATACTCTTACAAGACTATACTTTCGAAATATTAAAAAAAATTCGATCTTTTGAAAATTCTAGACCACCGCTCTGCGCCTTAAGTGAATACGTTAATGATTAACAAAACATTTAAATTTTATTTAATTAATTATGTACGTATATATGTTTATTTAGTAATTCAGGCCACCTTATGATTAACTCTTTAATCAAAAACACTTGTAAAACAAATTTTTAAATATTACCATATGACACAAATTATCGTCATTCCATTAGCGGCGAATCAGCCAAGTCCCAAGCCACAGGCCCCGGGCTCAGGGTCCTTTGTTGGGGTCATGGCTTTTGGTTTCGTTGAGGTATATTTCGCGATTCGCTCACTTGTGGCCTTTCGTTTACAGCAGACTGCCTTGCAATAAATACGTCTGGTGCTCAGCAGGCAGCTGATCTGTGTTGATGGATATCTTTTAACCATAGGCGTACACAAGAGCCTGCACCCCCCGCTTATATTCTTTCACTCCGCCCACACACTAGATATAGCGAAATCTATAGCACAAAATAGTCCAAATAGTCACAAAATAGTTGATAATAATCTTAGATTTTTTGAGGCGGGGCAAAACACAAAACTGGCGTCCTTTTTTGTAATTGCTACCAATAATTTTACATGAATTGACATTTATTAATTTATTCTATAAAATTATTAAATAAAAATCGGGAACTCTAAAACTTGAATTTGCCGCCCACTGAAAGTGTCGCCCAGGGCAAGAACTCCGATTTAACCCCATGATGCAAAGGAAAAGAAATGTAATAAAAAAGATCTATAATAGCAATATCAATATAGCTTTTATTTAGAATAACAGTTTAATATATAATAAATATAATAATAAAAGCGTGTGGCGAGCTTGGTATATATGAAAATTACACAGATAATTTGGGCACAATAATCAATATGTCTATATTATTTTTAAGTACATTTGATTGATATGTTTAGGCCATTAATTATAAAATATTTAATAAAATAATATGAATTCAGCTTGTGATATTTATATAAAATTTCGAGAACTTCCTATTTACAAATTGAAGGTCAATTAAAATCAGAATAACTTTTATTTTAAAAATAAAAATAATTCGGTAGTTTAATTTCGACTTATTCTGGCATAGTCCCAGAAGCTATTGACCGAATGCCGGTTGTGAGGCAATTCTAACTTGGTTAGTTGTTTGTGGCAGTGCGGCTGGTAGCTCTAGCCTAGACCAGACCAGACCAGACCAGACATAGACCAGTATTAATAACACTTGGTGTGTCGTCACCGTCATCGTCTTGCTGTATTTAACGATAGTAATTCAGGCCGGTTCACAATATAATATCTAATATAGAATCTAGGATCTATTAAAATTGAGATGAGTCGATGGGCACATCCCGCGCAAGACACTTTATTTTGACATACCTATCACTGAATGTCCTCTAAGCAGGACAGATTGTCATAATCTTTAGAATAAAAAAAAAAATTTCTAGCACAGTAAATCGTACTTGTTTTGTCAATTTATACGTGCCGATAACTCATTTCATTTGTATAACAAATAAATTACATTTTTAAGAAAAAAATAGGTAGAAATATATAAGACATTTTAGGAATTGTAAATTTTTAATCAAACTTATGTGTTGCTTCTGAAATCAAAGATTTTTATTGTAGTAATTTACATACACATTATAATAATTACACTGTTTAATTTAAATCATACTATCTTACTTGAAATCAAAGAAACGGCATTTAAAGTTTATTATTTAAATTGTCAATTCCTTTTAACCTTATTTTATTATAACCTAAGATTATGCACAGTGAGTTCTCTCGACTTTAATATCAACTGTGTTGGTTGTTGGCACACACTACAATGAAAGTGTTTATGACCTATATGTACCGTTAGCTCATCTGACCAGAATGCAGTTGTAATATCTCTGGCCAGTGTTACCAATTAAAGAAATATAATTTATTTACAAATATATGTCAGAAAATAAATTGAATTATATCCAGTCAATATTTTTGAGTGGAGACTTTTTTTTTTAAGTTTTTCTCTTCAATTACATTTTTTTTTAATTACATACATACATACATAATTTAGTAGATTTGTTTTACCCGAATAGCATTTTACCGTACATGGTGCAAGGATCCTGATCAGGCCCTTGTCAGGTATATCTGACTTCTTGATAAGGCACTGGCAGGGAATATAACGAGGTATAAAAATATATATGGAGAACTCTCTCTGGAACGGACCCTGACATTTTCTTTCACCATTATTTCTAAAATTGTAATATTTGTTGCCACTGAAAACATTTGCTATTATATTGTAGTTGTGTTGTTATAACTTCTTGATAATTATCTTTTAAAATAGACTGATCAGGGCCGTATTTAACTATATAGAGGTCTCACATTTTATTTTGAACTTATGCCAAATTCAATTACTTCCAATTAGTGTTCTCACATTTTTCAAAAATAGAGACCGAAGCCCTAATAAAATAGGTTATGTTGCTTATCCATAAATCCAGTCCTGCTTGGCCTAATGATTTAATTATTTATTACATCAAGGTTACCAAGCTTGAGTAAACGTAGAGAATTGTGTAATCGGATTATGCCAAAAAATAAAATAAAAAATAGCAATGTTAATCAAGCGTTATAAAACGTGTTGAAGGTTTTACGCACTAAAAAGTGCGGTAGGGGCGGAGAGGGGAGGTAATCTCGACTTTACGGTAAAGTTTTCGTAGCATATACAATAGTTCCAGAAGTTCAACGCAAAATAAACAATGAAAGTGAAACTGCTTGTTAGGATGACGGTGTGCAAATAGATGCTGTCATGACTCATCTTGTTGGATAATCTCAAAAGCGGTTAATGTGTATGAAATTCGCACTATAGGAATTCTAAGGAGTATTTTAAATACAGTAATCTCTCTTTAATTCGATATGTTTTGGCATACGGACGGATTATCAAACGTCACTGTTGTTTTGACGTAAATACTAAAAATAAATCGCTCTAATTAAAAATGCAACATGTATTTTTATTTTACAAACTATTTTGTCTGTTTAGTAAATGCGGGGTAGGAAAAGAGTAAAGCTCATTCCCACTCACTGTTTTGATATTTAACGTTTTTATTTAATACTTTAATCTAGTCACATTCGTGTTTCAATTTGAGTTTAGTTAATTTAGTTGGTGTGCATGCGTTAGTAATATAAATTTTGACAGTTCGACAGTTGACAAGATTGAATGTGAAATAATTAAAATTGGTGTTATTAATAACAATTAGTAATAGAAATTGTTTTTCCTTTTTTATTTTTGACAAACTGACATTAAACTTCTTTTAAAAAATAAATCCTACGGCATTTTGACAGATTGTCACATTTTGGAGGTTATAATATAGTTTTTTTTAAATGTAGTATTTTTAATTTAGAAATATTAGACTTTGTAAGATTCTAAAAAAAACAAAGAAAACGTCTTTCTAAGATTCTAGAAAAAACAAAAAAAAACATCTTTGTAAGGTTCTAAAAAAACAAAGAAAACGTAAATTAAAATCTAGATTAAAAGTAGTACAGGGAATGACTTTGCATATGCTATACAATTAAATTAAATATAAAATTAAAAACGAAATTAAAACCGACAATGGGAATAATACTTTACATAGAAAAAAATGTAATTCAATATTTTATTGATAATTTATTTTGTTATGTAACATTCTGTAACATTTTTGGTGATTCTCTTATCAATGCATTCATAGAATTTGGTTTCGGGTATACCATACATACTCGTATATTTGGTACGATTACGGTGCGTACGCGATAGCTGTTGTCGTTCGAACTCTGAACGTACACCGGTATCCCGGTACGTCTGCACCGGTGTGACCTTTCACATTATCCCCGGCGGCCCCACCTGACCTCGTCTGCTAGGAACCGTGTTGCGTGGCAATTATTACTGTACTAATTTCACAGATCTCGTTGGTAAAGTAAAAATAGTTGCAAATGAATTATGCACACTAATATAGGTACTACAACTGCTGTGTAGTAACGTGGGGCCTCTGCTGTGGTTCGATTCGTACGATATTTTGTGTGGAGACCAGGTGTGATAAAAATACTGTGCGCGTGCTTCAAAAGTCGTTAGTACAGTGATGCAGGACTTGTAAACAATTTTATAATCTAGTTAATCATTTTATTCTCCATCTTTCTCCATATTGGATGGACTTGTCTATTTTTTATAGTATTTTTAAGGTTTTTTAATGAAATACCTTTTCCTATTGCTTTAGATATATAGGTGTAAGAATAGAGTGCACAAGAGGCTGAATACTGCGATAAAGACAAAGAGAGAGATAGCTGCCGAGTGTCCTCTGTGTCTCCTTCTAGCCGAGCATAGCGTCTGCTTGTTTGCTTATCCCCTACCTCACCGTCAATCAGCCAAGCCAGCAGCAGCGGCTCGGCTAGAAAGAAACTTTGCCTTTATCGCTTCCTCTTACACGCGGCTCTTACATCTCTATGGTTTTAGATCTCTTGGAAATTTAAACTCTTTTTTAGAATTTTTTTTAAACTTACTACATTATTTTTTAGGGTTTCTGTATTTTATATTGCATGTAATGTCACAACGCTTTTGATTCTTGCTTCTCTCTATTGTCACAATTTGTGGCTCTCCTTCCCCCTTTGCGTGTTGTGTGAATTTATGGATGATCCCTTAGGGTAGATGGCCTTCACTAAGTATAAATCGTAACTCGTTTATAATATGGCACAATATTATAGTAACTGTATACAATGCAAGATTAGATGTAACTCTATTGACTGTTATATGATGAATATCCCAGACTGAAGCCACGACCGAAGGGTTAAAGTGTTTGATTACCCAGGTCAGACAATAAAACAAAGTCCAGAGTTGTACTAGGATGGGAGTCTTAGAGTAAAATAACGCTAACGGTATTATACACCTTTCAATGTTATGTGAGCATGTATTTTAATAAAAAATCCAACTTTAAAACTCAGTTCACAAACCCAGTCAATTGAAATAATTGAAACATCCAATGTAAAACAGCTTTCTGAACACAATGATATAATCAATAATATTACAAACTAATTAATTATAAAGAAAACAGCTATGCAAAAAATAACTGATCATTTATTTGTATTATACCATATATCAACATGTTTCTTTGTTAAAATTACATAACTCAAAAATAAACAACTGATGTGCAGAATGTAACGACTCAAAAAACACAAATTCTTTTTTTTACAATAAGAAAAAAATTCTCAGTAACGTCTGCACGTGACCCGTTAAATTTGATGCGCTTTCTCTCTCTGCAGTGTACTACTAATGGAATTTAAAATTTAAAGGTACGCTGAATAGTAAGAGTACTATATACTATACGAGATCGCGGAGATGTCGATACAGTTATAGTATGAGGAGGGCAATGAAGGGGGGATTGGAGAGGGGTATACCGATAGGCCTTTTGTTCATTGATGGTATGATATGTGCCTACACATTCACTATGGACGTATCTGTATCATATGTGGCCAAATTAATTACAAAATTGTTATGATTTTATTTTGATGTCATTTCATATGTACGGTTTCGTCATTTACCGCTTGTTGTAGCTTGCATTTAAGCAAACGAGGCTCTGTCCACGGAGCTGCAACGTCGCATTTGCTTAGTGGCAAGCAACCGTCATGCAGCCTCAGCTGCAACGTGTCATAGCTCTAGCGTACTGCACGACGCATAGACGTAATAATCTTTTAAGCATGACGGGCTCGGCAATCAATTTAGTTCATATTATTGAACTACAGTCATTCGATATACTGATTGAAATACTGAATCATCCTCTGATAACTCTCTTGCAGCAACAAACAATCTGCGGTTAAGTTCTTTCGATGTATGAATGAAGCCAATACATTCTACGTTTGATTCGTCGCCTTCTAATAGAAGCGTATGCTATAATCACATCTTCTTCATCACTTGACATTTTCCCAATGAAAAAAACGTGCTTTCTCAATGCTAAACTTCAGAGAAATGACCCTATTTGCAGCTTGTATGACGTTACGTGGATAGAACTAAGATGCAGAATACGTCTGGTTCATTTACAGAAATATTGGAAATATTTAAATACTAAATCCGCATCTTAACCATCACTGTTTATAGGTTACTACGAGAGTACTACGTCATGTACATATTAGATCACAATGGCTCGAGTTTGTGTATAGTATACAATATACATATACAAGTTTATATGTGTTAAATGTACACACTTTTATAAAACCACTTAATCATCTTATATTCGCAGTTCATTATTTCACGGATGCGCATTATATTTTCTTTTTTATTTTAATAATGTTTATTAGAAGAAAATATTGAGGTGTTTGAATCTCTAGCCAGCAAAATTTCACTGCTACTTTAATTTCGATTGATTCTAAAAATATATCTGTTTATGAACTATATTCACAGCGGCGCATTTAAGCTAAATGACGTAGTAGATCCATTCCGATAAAACGCCTTTCTTAAATTGTAATGGTATATTTTGTATATACAGGGTGTCCCAAAATTCAACCATAAAGCGGCACCAGAAGGTGGTCCTGCTCATGACTACACAAGAAAAAAAGAAAAAAAATGTTTATCTCATTTTGTTTAGGAATTAGAAAAAAAAATTTTTTTTTCGAAAATTGAAACACCTTAAGATGTTTTTAACTACCATGACCACAATTTTTCAAATATTTCTGAATTTTTTTTTGTATCGTTAACCTAAATAGCACTGCTATCCATCACAACCATTAAAACTCCCAGAATGCTAGTAGTCAGTAGTCAAAAAATCAGAAATATTTGAAAAATTGTGGTCATGGTAGTTAAAAACATCTTAAGGTGTTTCGATTTTCGAAAAAAAAAAATTTCCTTTTTAAAAAATGAGATAAAAACTTTTCTTCTTTTTTTCTTGTGTAGTCATGAGCAGGACCACCTTCTGGTGCCGGCTTATCGTTGAATTTTGGGACACCCTGTATATTTTATAAATTTTATCGTCCCTAGACCATAAGCATTAAAAGTTATTTTCTCAGTCAACGGAAACCCATTTAAGGATGTTTAACAATTAATTATTTCATAATTTCTTAAATAAATGAAATTTGAAAAGGAAGAATATTGAAGTTTTTGGAAAAAATGATCTTTCTTTTCTCGATTTCTTTTTCACACGATGATAAAAAAGAAATTAAAGTCAATTTTGGAAAAATAATCTCAATATTTAAGAGAGCTGTGAGAATAGATCTTAAAAGTGGCTCTGACGACATTAGCTCGTTTAATTAAAGGTCAAACATACTGCACGTTTTTTCTTTGATCTTGTTTCACACGATTCCTGTATTGGAGTTTCTTCAATCATGTGTTCAGCTATAGTTGACAAATTGCACAATATCCCCACCCCACTCCTGGTTCTGTATTCTCTTGGTCCTGCTACTTGTACTGAGTACAGTTTTTATCTACACAGGTCTCCGTGAATTACAGGATAGCACTGCTCGCATCAAACGCCATGACGTCATGAATCGAGTGCACTGTAAGGAGGTATAGATACGTAAATGATAAAAATGTCGTAAAAATTAGAGGATCGATAAAAATAGTTAAAATGCATGCTGTCTCAAAATAGTTTTATTTTTTTTTAAATGATTAAAATAAACAATTTCCATATATATCATAAGTTTTAGGTCAAGTATGAAAAAGTGACACGAGTTTCAAAAACTACATGTATATAAAAAAATCTTTCTAGAAACCATTAAAAAAATGAAAATTGTCAAGACGATATAACCAGTAAGAAACAGTAAATGTGGGTTGTGAACCGGCAACGTTGCAAATGGCAAATCAAGAGGAAAATTCAAATTAAAACCAAATTATACTCCAAGAAATGAATAAAGTTAAGCTAAGTTTTACATCATCATACATTTCTTTCGACAGCATTGTTAACTGCATTATTATTTTAAAGATATATTAAATTTGAATTCAAATAATATAAATTTGACACTATGCATAAAAAAATCATTTTAACAGGCAATTTAATTGGAAATTGAAAAATTAATTTTCAAAGGTATAGTATTTCGTATATGGTGCCGTCCTATATCTCCTTAATCATAAAAGGAGACAAACAATACATTTTAATTGTTAATAGGTTAAATTCATTAGTTTGTTACGTTTGGTAAGAAGTTCAGTTAAACAAAAATAGTAACTAAACGTTCAGTAAGCAGACAAATTACAAAAATAAACTTCTTGTTTTAGTTTCTCAGGGTGGTGCAATCATCCCTTATACGAGTACAATATGATATAACCCATTATGAATAGATTTGATATTATTTATGACCAGTCTCTGCAAATTCTGTCTCCACCGGAATTCAGCATCTTCGCTTCCTTTCCCCCATCACCTCCTCTCTGACACAGCTATCAGCAGAGGCGCATTATACAACGGGCGCTTCCAAGATAACCAACTATGATTGAATGCAATTGTAAAAACCTCACAAGTAACCCATTTCATGTGTATCAGCCAGATCTCCCAGGCAGTTAATCCGCTACTGGTCATCTTCTTCTCTTCTTCCCGACGTTCCTCATCCTCCAACATCTGGTGTAGAAATACGAATACCCCACCCCGCACAGACAAAATCGATTGTTGGTAGTACTAGCTATACTATAGTTATGTGTTAGAGACATATACTGCTTGTACAATACACACGTACGCGGTTTTCGTTTACATGTATTTGTGAGCGAAATATACTATATATGTAGTGTACACTATACACTATACAGATCACGTGACCTCGTCTGCAGCATGCAGGGTTACGCCCGAATGCCCGAATGCCACGACCTCGTGCCCTTTGCCATTTGCCATTTTCTGTTCCGTACATATCATCTCACCGTAGTGTATATTCCAATAATCGAGTTCCAGTATTCCAGTATTCTGTCTGTATAGGACTCTCTTACAACAGCCACATCCGCTGGAGAACACTCACTACAGACTTCAGTGTTTCAATCCTCAATTATACACGCCCCCATTATGTCTACCGAACCTTGCTTGGCTGACTCACACATCGGAGGCAACCTACTACTTATATGTACCGCAATCTCCTCTGCTGGATGTCATTTGCAGTAAAAAGTTGATTTTGTTTTGTTTTCGTATATCTTAATGTAGGCACAGTACCGCACATTGCTGTAAAACACTGGTTTATTATATTATTTCATTTAACATGACCCTATTTCTTATATGGTGAGAGTGGTCTCAAAGAAAGCACGAATGTCTCAAGACCGTTTTGTCTTTGTCCCTTCCTTTCGACAGATGTTGGTTAACATTTATCAATGAGTAAACGAGACAAATACCCAATTAAACATTTTGCGTGAGAAATATGAGGCCCCGATTAGGATTATCTCAATCGGGTCATAGTCAGGAGCTCGTAAGGCTTACCCGTTCAGGTAGTCAAGAGATTAGCCTGACCGCTTAAGGTACGAATGCACATGCTATTTAAATAGCATGCTTTAGTTCATACAAATAGTATACTTAAGACAAAATTAAACACATTCAAAGAGAAAAATAATCCAGCACCTAAATAGCACGAGCTATATACTTGCTAGTAGGAAGGATTTTCTTGAGAGTAGCCTGCTTTCGTGCTAGCTACTAATGTGTGTATTGGCATCCTTAACTGAGAGAAAGAGAGAGAGAGAGAGAGAGCTATTATTATTTTTGTTACATTAATAAATGATGAAAGAACGGATTGGTTCAATGTATTCATATGGTATTGTCTCCATTTCACCGATAATAATAAAATTGACTTAAGACAATTTAATCTTTAGTCTGCTCGAGACAGCACAATATGAATAGCAGGCTTAGAAATCGTATCCAAAGATACAGCTAGAACTGATTTGGCTAGAAATCGCTAAATTCAGTATCGTACACATACGTGCGACTTAAACATGCGACATCCAACATTTGTTGTAAGAAGTTGTACAACATGTCCACACTAGTGCGACAACTTAATACGTTAGAAACTTTCATATTTCAAACGAATTCATTCAACCTGCTTTAGAAAATAAAATATTTATAGAAAAAAAAGTAATACAACTATTACAATCTCCTTTATCAAATTTATTAAACTTATACAAATTTCATTTGTCCATTTAAACATCATTTTAAATTATTTTTATTTATTTAGTAAACACAACTAAAAAGAACGTCAACACACACTGAGATTATACTAAACACTGAGTGGGTACTCGACCCTTTTGCTCGAAATCACATTTAAAATGCAATCCTTTTACAAGTACCGCCGAACGTTTGAAACATTTTGGTTTCATAGAAATACTACCTAGAATTTTTTTAAATAGCATAAGAAGGGTTTTATTAGTGTCGCTATTAGTGTATATCTAAATAATGTCAACTTATGAATGAAAATATATAAATATATAGTAACTGAGGTATTACCAAATTTCTCTCAGAATTTGTGCGAGTTCTGTAAATCAATTTGCTGTTTGCGTTAGTCGCATTTAAAAGTGTACGATTTTTATAGTGCATCAATTTGTAAAGCAAAGAATTTTCGTTTAATTTTTTAAAGGTGTTTGTTGAGTTATCACGTTAACCATTCAAGTTTTTGCTTCACTTTTCTTCACGCTTCTGATGCATGGTAATGTAAATTTTAATGAACGACTCCGTAATTAATCTCTCACATGCTGAAAGGTCACAGAACGGTTACGCTGAGACATGGAAGGGAGGAAGAAGGGTAGGAAACAAATATCCACTCAAGTCTGAGTTCTTGTCCCTAGATAACAATTGGATTCTTAATTACTTCTTTTGAATTTCACGTGTAATATCTAATTAAAACGTAACTACTCTTAATTACTTAATTATAATTATACATAATTCATACATGTACATTCTCACAAGAATTATTATAGTGCAGTATAATGTTTATTTATTTTATGTTAAAATTAATGCATACGTATTTTGTAATTAATGCCAACTGCATTTTTAATGATGGACTTCGACTTCCATAGTGACACCAAGCAAAGAAAATATTGTTCGGCCAGGTTCACATTATTTGTGGGGTTTGTCGATTATGTGAGGTCAAGTGCACGATTATTTGTCGAAACACGTTCAGACTTGTTTTTAAATTATGGCAAATATTCAATAATCAATATTCGTCTATTTTATGGCATATTCATTTAAATAAAATAAGAGTGAGATTATTACAGTTATTTGTTTACTGTACTATAAATAGTAAGAAAAAATTGTTAATTTTGAGTAACAAATGTTTATAATGATAATTGTATGTTATGTTTTAATGTCATAGTCGTCAAAGCTAATATTTAAGCGCTTTGATATGTTCTGTTTCACGGATACTAAATCAAAAATGTTTGTCGTTGTGTACGAACTCGAAATGTTTGCCAAATTAGCTTGTGTTCACACATGTGTCTTTATACACAAAAACAAAATATTTGGACCCAAACATCCAAGTGTGAACCCGGCATTCTATTATCTTATATCAATGTTATGAAATATTTTTTGTTAATCTTCTTCGTTAATTAATGTTGGCATCACTTGAGAAGGGCGGGACCGATTTGGCTAATTATTTGTTTAAATGTTCGTAATAGTTTGTATAAAGTTTTTAAGAAAAAAAAAATTAAAAAACACATATTAAGTTTATTGTGTAAAAATTTAAAATCGATTGGAGTAAAACTGCCGGAGATATAGAGTTTTAAGTCTTCACCTCTCTGGTCTGGTTTCGTCTTACTTTGAAATTTTTATATGCGTTTTTCTCACACTTAGCTTTTTCAGAGTCGGTGCCCTCTCCAGTTCAAAATCTACTGCACCGATTCTTTTGAAATTTTGCACACTCATTCTTTACATAAATGCGATAACGCTGTCGAGCTTTATTTAGTTTTGGAATTTTAACCTATTAAAAATCAGTTTCTGATTTTTCACCACAATGTTTTTTTTTTGTGACTTCTGCGGAGATTTGCTATCATTGGCTCATTTTTTGATATTTATTTATGAAATTTTTTTCATTTTATCATGTAGTAATTATAAAAATAATTATATATTAGCTGTGTCGTCAAAAAACATTATCGAAAATATGCTTTTTTAATCGTTTTGACATTACTTTCTCCTTAAACGGGCTTCTACTTTGCATTTACCCAAAATATATGCTTTTCCGGTCAGGTATCTTCAATTCTATTTCTTATTGCGAATTATAAGTGTTCCTACGCCAATTTTCTTATCTAACAAAAACTATTTATTCAAATGGTTCTTCTTTTGAACAGAGGCTATAACCTTCAGCCTATTCAGCGTAAGGGTTCATATACGGCGAATAATGAATGAACAGTATATTATTCCAGTTCTGTACTATTACAAATTAGCTTAGAAAACTCTAAGGCACAGATGACAGCGAAAATGTTGAACATTTGTTTATTACGGACTGGAAAATTCCTCGTCCAGTTCCAACGAGAATCCCAATGCCTAGAGGCGGTGCATCGCGCACTACATTTCCGTCAACGGAATCGAATGAAACGGATATAGTAATGTTCTATCTCGTTCTATACTTATAATTCAAACCTCAAAATTTACTCCAAGGATGGTGAACCTTTCTCAATGGGTTCCATAATATCGCACTTTGTCTTACTACAAAATAAACGAGTATAACTGAGCCACTCGTTTAAAAAAAACTGTTTTGCATTATGAATATAGCAGGTGCGTACAATGTCGTTTTGGTTGCCTACCACTGACATGCCCTACTGTAGTAACATACCATACCAGTAGTACGATTCTACGAAAAGCTACGAGGAAAACAACGAACGTAGTTTTCAGCTGTTCGTTTTTACTCCAACGCTAACAAAATCAATATTTGTATTACTATATCCATACGATACGCTACGATAGGAGGCTGAGGTTGAGGTTGAGGTTGAGGTTGAGGCCGAGTTTGAGGGATCGTGTACTTGCACAAGTTACTCCACAGTATGGAGCTAACGTAGAAAACGTAGTTTTAATATCTAGGAATCTAAATGAAAACTCGTGTAATTAGAATTATTTTTATTTTTAATAAATGAATGAATGTGGACGCATGCGTAACGTAACTTAAATATGCATTATCTATCTTTTGCGTTGCTTTTATACATATAACAAATAAGACGAGCCAGTTTTCAATGGGTACTTTATTTAAGGGGGTGTGTGCAGTGGCGATACTAAATATGTTTCTTTTTTAATTGTATCTAGTTGTAATTTAATCGAGTTTTTGCGGAATTATATTGTTATCCTATGGAGGTCTATCTGAAATTACCTTTTTTAGCTCCCACGTAAAATCAATTGTATTTAGTCATAGTCTATTGCTAAGCCGAGGTCAAGGATTGAATACTCCCCCCCCCCACTCTTCGGTACGCTTTTGAGTGCGTGTTCACTAATCATTACAATAAATATGGCATATTTTGCATTAACACTTTTTATTTAGTTTTCCTTAATTTTTTAGTTATGATACTTTATTTATTTTTTAATAAATAAACAAGATTTGTTAGTAGTATACGATTTAGTACAGTCTTAAATATTTGTTTTTTATTAATAATTTACGGGCTTCCTAGGACCACGGTCCTTTTTTCGCACTTGTTAATTAATTTCCTTTACATTTTAAATATTTACATTTTTTAAGAATTTTAATAATACTTTTTTATTTAGTACTTTTTTTTTTATTAGATGAATTAGACAACTTTTCAAGATTATTCCATAATTGATCTACTTGGCCTGGTCTATCTCTCCTGTAAATATTTATAGGACACAAAATGTTATCCCAATAAACATTTTGGAGTCATTTTGATATCATATTGAAGGTATGTACTAGGGATGTAACGTATATTCGCATCTTTTTTAATATTCGTATTCGCATTCGCAACAGATTATGCGCATTTTTTGCGAATGTATTTGACAACGAAAAGTGAAAATAATTTATACAATAACAATGCAACTGATTCGGTTTACATATTTGCACGATCAAAATGTGAGATAGTAGTTATTTACTTTTGGCGCCATATTTAAAAAGCCGATATTCGCATTCGCCAATGTAGGAAATCATACATTCGTTACATCCCTACGTACGTATGATTTTTTCTCATGAAACAATTCATTTTGATTTCACTCGGTCAAGTGAAATATCAGTGATATGAACCACAAATGGCAAAATCACTTCACCCTTCAGAATTGAAGCGATAATGCTTTATAATATATTACCTGATATGCTATAATATAGTATGCATATAGTTACAAATAAACCATTAAACAAAGACATATATATCTTTCTGTGATATTCTGGTGAAATGAATGTGAAATTTTATCTCCACTAAAATAAACAATTTGAAATGTAAAAGAGACAACAACTATATCTCCATTTAAATGTATGATCTTGGAAAGAAAAAGAATATAATTATGAAAAATTCTAACAATTTTTTGTTCATAATCGACATCTATCTGAAATCTAAGTGAAATAGAATTGATTTTTAGACTGGAACTTCACCTAGCTATGCTATTTCACCAAAATGTTTACTGGGAATTAAATTGTAGTGAAAATTATCACTTGTTTTGGTCTCACTCCAAATTCCTTGTATCTAGTCACAATTGACTACCTGCGATCCGTTTTTATATTCATGGGCCCACCGTTTCAACCGTCTCTGCCTATTACTAAGATATAAATTTATGATTACTATATAACTGTTATTTTTAAAAATCATTAAGTAAATATTGACTAATATTTAAGTAATGTGAAATAAAAATATGTCTAAATTAAATAAGAGCATATGACTCGTCACAAAATGAACAAAAATACTTAAAAGTTAAAAAAAACCATGAACAGCTGTTCGAGAAACACTTGTCGTATAATAAAAAAACATATTGATTCTATTTATATGAACAGAAACCTGCTAATACTAAAACGGATAAGATATAAAAATAAATATCATATGAATTTAAAGTGAATATTTCGTATCGCAATCAAGTGCGGTAATTTTTTACCAAGAAATGAAATTGCAAAATTCAGTGACCTATGAGATAGTTAAATTAATATTGGGTGGCGTCTTAGCTCATCGTTAAAAACTGAAATCCACAGCTGTTACTTTTTCTCTAAACATCAAACTCAGCTGGTGCTAATTCTTCATGGACGAGGCCTCGTGTGCTGCTTACCAATCCGTTCCTTTTGCCGCTTTCCTTCTGCTAGTATAGTTAACCCATCCACTACCAATTTTTTTTTAAATTTAATTTATTTAACATCGGCCTGTTTCCCATGGCATATGTAGGCTAAACCACTGCCTAATAAATTTATGATTATGGATCTATCTAACAATTACAGCGCAAAAACACAGCAGTCTCGCGTAAGGTACAAATGTTCTCGGTCACTGTACTGTTATAGAAACCGTAATATAGTATTATTCATTAAATAAATAAAATTGAATTCTTCGATTTTTTTTTAAAACTTCTAGTCCGGCTACAGTGCAAAATAATATCTAATAAGAGTACAGTCAAGTCTCTCTAATCCCGTATTCTACAATTCGGCATTATGTTATCAGGCATCGATTTAGCCGTTTTGCCAAAGAGCAGTTGCAGAGTGAATTGAAATCGACGAAAGTGTAATATTCAATAACATAAATACTCAATGCTTGAAAAAAATTACGTGCTCTATATTTTTCTCTAATTAAACCCAGCACTTGGTAAAAGGTGTGTAAACATATGAAATGCATGTTTTAATCGTTTGCATTTTTAGTTATAGTCTAAATTACGAGAGCTCGGCGTTGACTCGTGCTTGAAAGGGATTAAAAACCGTTGGTTAATTTTATTTTATACGCTGCTATATATTATAAAAAAATTGGTGAGGCAGTGTTTTTTTATTTTTTCGCGGACTTACTTGGCGGTACTTGTTTTAAGCATAAGCCACCGCGAAACTCTCGCAATTTGTACTATACAATATTTATCTTTGGTATTTTCGTCAAAACTCTCTTGATCTTTAATAATCCGTTGAAATAATATTCAGGTTCGGCTGTGATTTCGAACATGTCGGATTAAAGAGAGTTTACAGTAGAATCCGCCATTAATTTTAATCACTATCAACCAACCATAAGTAAATTGTCAAATATTTCTTATCAACACTATAAATTGTAAATGACAACATCGCATCGCCGAAACATGATTTATTTTACACAAACTGTATAAAGAATATATATAGATATATGTGAGATCCTCAATTAAGAACTGAGGTAGTGAATGGGTTACGCGGTCCCGGTCTGCACTACGCAGCATCGACGCACTCGCGCAGATAGAACCCGATCATTTTATATGTGTTCAAGGCCAATTGCAAAAATATACCGATGATGCATAGGTCTGGCAGCTGGGTATCTACTCAAGTTTTTTAAATTCGCAGGCACATTGAGACTTGAGAGTAATGTCTGTTGAAAACTAAAAGTTAATATACTAGTAATTGCGAATATTGGAATATTCGATGCGATTTTATTTTAAATAAAGTGAATTTTGTGTCCGACTACTTTATCACATAAAATTGATAATTATATGTTAAGGAGTATAATGCATGTAGAAGCAATTCATCACAGAAGCACTAGCCTAGAATTCAACAAGGTTGGCCCGACTAGAACCCTATCAAGTTTTCCCTGTAATGACCTCATTATCCTTATCGGGATCGTTACTACATCTAGGGTAAAATTCTACTCGAATTACTACGCTCACTTTAGTCAAGCTATTCTTTCATTTAAGACATCAAACTTCTTTCTCCTATCCCTCCTTTCTATATTACTTCAATCATTTCCAGTCCTTTTCCCAATTCTAATTTCAATTTACTCATCGCAATGAATGGCATTACAAAGAATTGATGCGATGAATTGCCAAGTATAAACAAATCCAGAATCGTAAATTTACCTCTACACAAATTTTGACTCTATTTCAACTCTTTATATCTCTACCCGCTAGACTTTCGAGTATTTACGCGTATTTAAAGTTTATTTAACATAACAAAAATTATCTGTTACGTAAACGATTTTAACTAATATATAACGTACTGTGACCTATGTTGTTGCGTTTTGAAAATTAAACCTATCCTTTTGCTTTTAGCTTATTTATAAAGCTTTATAAGATATATAAAACCTTTAATAAGTCCTTTTTAGGATTTTAAGTATTCTAGATTAAGTTTTTCTAGGATTTGTTGCGTCCCTTCCAACTGCACTTTGGATAATTCCAGTGAAAAATACTGCACATCAGACGCCGACTATAGATGAGAAATCTGTATAGTATCTGAAAGAACAAAAAAGAAATGTCATTATATTTAAATAACAAAATAATTTTTTGACAATCATAGAGACATACAAGGAGCTATAGAAACTCATGGTTACTCCAGCCTAGGGTTCTCAAAGCTTCCCACACAAGTTCTTGATCAGTCATCAAAGTAACATTGCATTGAACGTGAAGTTTTATTTTAATTCAATGCATACTACATCATCCTACATACATACTACGTTGTTTTATTCAGTAATATTATTTATAGTTAGATTAAAGACCTCTAGGTGGCTCAGTAGAACGAACGTTGCATTTACATATTCACCTACCTAGCTAGTGTAAAATATGTATACATAGAGAGTACCTTGGTAGCTTGTGACTATAGGTATCTGAGACGGGACATTGAAGATTACAAGAAACCTGTTCTCACGCCTCTGAAGATACAATCCTTACTTCTCTTGCCCCTTCACCTTCTAGTTCATATGCATTGTCTAGTTTACCTGTATAACCTAAGTAGAAAATAATACGTACTACATATTATATTTTTCAACTACATTATTAGGTGCGTTTACATGATCGGTTTTATATTTTATGAAATTATCTTCAGAGCATTGGCGAATAGAGGTTATAGGTAGCAGCGTTAGTTGTCTTTAATAAGGCGGATGCAAAATTTAGGGTCTAGACTAGGCCTAATTCTGTATACTAAAACTTACCAAACACACACTGCGGATAACTTCCGCGCGGTCTTTTCAATTTATTGTATAGATCCGCCGACAACAGCATATGACTAGCGGAATTCATTCCGCAGTGCGTGTGTCAACTGCATGTTCTACAAAAAAAAAAATAAGGAAGGAAACCTTTGCGTCGTGGCTATTTTCTGCCGGAATCTACAGGTTTTTTCCGCGTAGAATTAAAACCGCTAGTGTGCTAGTTTTTTTTTTACATTGAAATTATTGTAATTTGTATTATGATTGTAATTGTATTTTCAATGTTTTATTCTTATTTTAGAAATTAAGAATATTTAATATTAATATAATTTTTTTTATTGCAGGTGAGTTGTCGTTCTTTTACCAAATTTTAAGTTATACAAAGTCTGGTGAGTTATTTTATATTCCTAATAATAAAACTTATTTTTGGCAATATGGAAATACCGAAAGTGTACAAATAATACTCGCAAAACTGCTGGCGTACTACAAATGACGTTTTTCTTGTATCTAGTTACTATAAACTTGAAGCCTATCTTAAATGACGTTTTTATCTTTGCTCTAACGCAAAATCATTCGAATGTAGTCGAATTTCAACGTTGGCGTACCACAAACATTTCTTAGTGTGCCATTTGTGGCACACATGCAATATGGAGGTTTGCCACCGCTGCAGTAGTCCTTTTATAACATAGGTAATAGTTACACATATAACATTATAGAAAATCGTCTAAAAACATGTACGAGGCGTGTTTTTCAAGTGAGTACCGTTTTGGAATTAAAAAAAGACGTGCAAAGATATCGCAATAATTTTATTTTTACATGAAATCCTGTACCTTAATCTACTTTTCTACATAATTTCCGTGAATATTAAGGCACTTGTCATAACGTGGCACCAGTTTTTGAATACCCTCCTCATAAAATTCAGCCGCCTGACTTGTTAACCACTGTATGTATCACAACTGTTTTGACTTTTTTCATCATGCACATTTGTGCGGCCATCTTTAAATGCTCTCACCCATTTCCTTACCATTCCATCACTCATAATGTTTTGTCCGTAAACTTCACAGATCTCACGATGAATATCGATCGGTTTTACGCCTTTAGCACTAAGAAATCGTATACGGGCTGTTATACGGTTATCGGCGGGACTCACGATTGTCGGAGGCATCTTAAACACTCAGTAAACAACGTATACAACGAAGAATCAGACTGTAATGGCTGTAGAAAAGTAGATTAAGGTACAGGCTTTCATGTAAAAATAAAATTATTGCGATATCTTTGCACGTTTTTTTTTAATTCCAAAACGGTACTTACTTAAAAAACACGCCTCGTATATACACATACAGGGTGGCCACAGACCTGGAAAACCTGGAAATTCGGGAATTATCAGGGAATTTAATGCAACCTGGAAATATCATAAAAATATCAGGGAATTTTAAAAAATTTCAATAAATACCAGCGAATTTCAGGAAATTTCAAAAAATATCTGGGAATTTGATTGCGGCAACTATTTCATAAATAGTATATTATATTTCATTTAAAATTCAATGAAATGAATCAGAAAATTTAATGAACAAAAAATTGGCTCAATCAATTTAAAAAAAATTCAATAATTTTATCTATTAAATATTAAAAGGTAATTTGTTCTAGTTTTTTTCTTACTCAAGTTAAGTTACTTTTTATTAACGAATAATAAATCGTATTTAATTAGTTATTAAACGCTAACTAAGGCAATGAGATAAAAAATAAATCTAAAATAAATATATATTTTTTTTAGTTTAATAACAGATTTAATTATTGGTAATTACAATATAATCAGAACTTTAAATATTTAAGTTATACGAATAAAATTTCTATATCAGAGAAAAGTACAAGAAACTACTGGAAAACCTGGATTATCAGGGAAATTTAAAATCATTTTCTGTGGCCACCCTGATATAACACCAAAAGGAAACCAGCAGATATACATTACGGATCATCTCCATTAAAGCAACACAAAAATTAAATATCTTTGTCGCTTCACTCTCATACTCATTTTGTTACAATGCATTAAAATAGACGTTGCGTTATAACGTTATAAGAATTTTCAAAAACATCGTTAAAAACATAAGAAGGGTTATATATTTTCATCAGAATACACGCATGTAGCTAACCTAATAACGCACTAAGCTTACGCACTATACAGTATGGTAGAGTAGACACGTAGGCCGCGCAATGTCCTCTATTTGACTCATTGCTACACGTGGTGTCTGGTCTGGTTTGGTGTGTACAACTGAAACAGCTGTATGTAACGGCTGGTTCACCATATACATCACCATTCACCCACCAACAAGCACACAGCACCAACACTGACAGGTCTGACAGCACTGACATAGGCCGACACGATGCAGACACCCACCTAGTATCAGTTTATTTGGTTTGGGAACTTGCCCAGTGCCACTGCGCTATTCAAACGCCATTCAGATTTGGCTATTTTAGTTGAATCATCTGTGGACCTATTAAATTTAATGTTAACTTCCTATCCATCAGTGAAATCACTTTTTTTTAAATGGTTGATTCTGTTACGCACTTATCGGGTTCTGATTCACGTTATCAGTAACTATATTTTTTTATAATGTCAATTTAATACAATCTGTAGTTAATATACAAGATTGACGACACAGTGGACGAGAGCATCAATGTTTAATGCTGACTGCTGTATCTTTGGCTCGATCCCTGAACCAGAGTTTTATTTTTTTGGTTTGGTTGTCATCAAGTTATTACATTAATCATAAACTTAAGCCTCATTCCCACTCACTGTTTTGATATTTAATTTACTGTTTTTATTTCATATTGTAATCTAGATTTCAGGTTTTCGTTTAAGCATTCCTTTTCACATATGTTTTTTAATTTAAGTTTAGTTAATTTAGTTGGTGCGTATGCATCGTTAGTAATATAAATTTTGACAGTTTGACAAAATTGTATGTGAAATAATTGAAATTGTTGTTTTTAATAACAATTACTAATAGTAATTGTTTTGCTTTTATATTTTTCAAAAACTGACATCAAACTTCTTTTAAAAGTAAATCCTACTGCATTTTGACAGATTGTCACATTTTGGAGGTAATATAATTTTTCTTAAATTAATATTTTTAATTTAAGACATTGGACCTTGTAAGGTTCTAAAAAACTAAGAAAACTTAAAAAATAAATTAAATTAAAAATGGTACTGTGAATGACTACGCGTATTGCCATATGCTAAACAATTTAAATTAAATGCAAAATAAATTTAAAGCAGTGAGTGGGAATGATACTTTAGACATGTACTAAAAAATATTAATTTTCTCGATTTTATTTGTACTCTATTTTATTTAGCTCTAGACTGCAAAGTTTTTCTGGTCTTACACAAAATTCTAGTAATATTTGGTATCATCCCAAATTTCATTCTTTCATAAATTGGGTTTAGCTGCGTAAAAATTAATCTTGAGCTTAACATATATATTGTAAATCCAAGAAGATTAGAATAAAGCGGTTTAGAATTCACAATATTTCTTCAATTATGAACGCATTGAACAAACAGTTGTCTCTGTTAACAACTTTGATAGAATAATAATATCTGTAAATTAAACTTTTATTTATACATTGGACTTATTCCCAATAAAGTTGCAAACATTCCAATTGAGATTAACAAAGAATCCTAACGCCTTAGGCAGTACAGGTAACTCCCTGTACACCGCTACCTCTCTTGAGATCCACCATCCAAATAAACCTGAACGCTTTAACTCCAAACAGCCACATTCCAAACTCAGAATCTCAGTGGTTTCATCGCGACCACGTGCTTGTATTTTCAGACGATATTTGCGTTTTGCAGACCCTTGGGAATCGCAGAATGTTTCAGTGTTGAGATGTTTGGATTCACTCTACAAATTTCATAGAAATCTGTGGATCATATTGATATTTTTATTATTAGGCAAAATGCTATAGAAGATTTCATTAAATGTGAGGAACATACACGCTTATGCATTTTATTTATCCATTTGATTAGTTAACATTATCGCTCAAACACAAATCAGCATAAATAACCATCAGTTTTTGTATATGTATATGAAAACAATAAACCAATGTGAGATTTAAAAAAACGAATGTTTTGACTGGTTGACCTCGACGTGCAACCTGTCGCCCTCCCCTGACCCGTCTCCCTCTTTGCAACTATGGCCAGGTCGCTGTTTGCAAATTCTATGAACCAGTTCATAGTATTTTGCGAATATTAAGGCGACGAACCGGCTAAACAACATCTTGTAGCCCCAGGTATCAAGAAAATAAACTGCTTTTGGTGTCTTTTATAAACAAATAGCAATGTGTGGTATACTTGTTCATATTTGAATTCACTTTTTCTACCAATTCTTTTTAGAACTTGGTTAGGGATGCTGTTTTGTCATTTTCCTTTACTTCTTATAGAGCAAGATCCCAGACATCACTTATTTTCTGATGAACAAAATGTGTAAGATTTAGTAGTGTTATTATGTACAATGAACGTATGCCTACCTGCTAGTTTGGCCAGGCGGACATTTTCCATGTATGAGGTAATCAAGGTTTATGTCTCAACTAACTCTCATACGCATTCTCTAATGTTCTCTCGCTCCTACTCATAGCGGAATTAAAATTGGGTCTAGCGAATGTTTGGCCCCTTGGATCGGTCTGTCCTCTTGTAAAACGTTTTAAAACAGTTGTCTCGCTAACATACATATATAAAATTCGACCATCAGACTATAAGTGAGTTTAAGTAATTTTTTTGTAAGATTTAAATCGTCTGCAAGGTAATACAAGGTATTACAAGACAATTGTTTTAAAACGTTTTACAAGAGGATAGACTGATTCAAGGTGCCAAACATCCCCTAGACCCAATTTTAATTCCGCTATTAGTAGGAGCGAGAAGGCATTATCTGTGCGCATGAGAGTGAGTGAAACATAAACCTTGATTACCTCATACCTGGAAAATGGCCGCCTGATCCAGCTAGCAGGTAAACATACGGTCATTGTACATACTAACACTACTCAATCTTACACATTTTGTTCATCAGAAAATAAGTGATGTCTGGTGGCCCTGGGATCTTGGACTATTACTAGTGTCATGTTTCATATTTTTGAAGCTGTACAACGAGACCCATAGTATTGTACTCGTAGCTTGCCAGAGACAACGCGTGGGAACGTTTGTGAATGAATGTGATTATCAATATGTTCAAACAAGTGGGTTATTCTCATGGAACAAAATAATGATAATAAATAAAAATACTACAGCTTCAAAACAAGCACTTCTATCTATGTATATGATTAGGCTGAACACACACTGGACTAGATTCAATAGAATCATATTTTGGTGTGTCCTTAGTCTTAACTTAACGTCATTAACGTTTCGATGGATTAGAAAATGAAATATTTGTAATATTCCAGAGTGTGTTAGATTTTTGTAACCCATTCTCTACCTTCCTCCCATATTTTCCGGTGGCATATTCCAATCTCTTCCCTCCGGTCTCCCTCTCTTTGATTCTTGAATTCTCTTGACTAATGCCTTGATAGAAATGTGAATAGAGAAATGGAATTCAATGCCAATGTCACAATGTAACAACGTACAACGGAAATGATATTGCACACATTACTACACAAAACTTGGACGCACACAATATCTGTAATGTGAACGAGGACGACGCAAAAGCAAACGCAGCACGCACATGGAAAGTTATTTTTGTTACAACGTCTTGACGGAAATGCAGTCAACCGAACAACTGACTATAAATAGAAAATAGAGACTTACAGACACATTGGCTTACAGGCTAGTACACGAATACGAGTAACTACATAATGGCTACGACATTAGTATTTATTCAAATTGATAAATGATAATAAAATGATGTTAGATATTAAATGTGTAGAAATTTAATATTACTAACTTCAGACAATGAAGGAAGTATGTGTTTAAAATATCCGCCGATAATGTATTAGGAGACCACAAATTGATAAGAAATTTTGTAATATTAAGCGCGATAGATTTTTTTTTTTTAATTTTAAAGTAATGTTTTGCGATAATTGCATACACAAACGTGTGTTTAAGGTTAATATTCAGCCATCGACCAAACAGCTCAGAAATTCGATATCCAACCAATAATATTTGCACTAACTTGCGCTAGAATGTTGTTTGTATTTTGCAGCACACAATTCAGCAGTTTACCTGTTGCGAATTAAAATATACGTACTTACATGCTTCGAATGTTTCAATTAAAAAGCGACATATTTTCAGGTGTTATTAGCTATTGTTACGAATTATATTTAGAAAATTCTAAGCATACCAAAAATATTTGTGCAAAATATGATACTGTAGTGTCTTATTATGAATTGCAATTTAAAACGCTGGTACTTATATAGATTATATAAAACAAATATTATATAAAATGAAGCTTCACAAGTATATACATAATATATGATTGTGATTCGTTTCACTCTACATATTTAGGAGATTTAAGCCGTGACTATTTTCTGGCAAACAAACGTGACAATCAAGGACAGTCAAAAAATTTGCCTAAAAAATAGAAAATGAATGAGTCATCCAATCGAAAAATGCATTTGCTACGTCGTGAATAATAATAAAAAGAAAATATGGTCAAAAGTTCATTAAAATCGGTGGAATAGTCCTCAAGATATTATGGTCACCAGTTCAAAAAAAGTAGTTTTAAGATAAGCGCAAAACAAAAAAAAGTGTTGTATAAGTATATATACTGCCGCGTTCACTTCAAATTGCTATAACTCAGGTACTGGATCAGAGTCAGGAGCTAGATAATCTAGGGCCCTATTTTGTAATTAACCCTCCGTGTGAACACTATATTTTTCGAGTAATGGTGTCGACTTTTCTAAGCTTTCAAAATTTCTGAAAAAATTCTAGATTACTTCTTGAAGTGTCTACTACAAGGTGCAGAAGTTGGTAAAGTCCAAAGTTTAGAACTGTTATTAATAAAAATTGACAAATAGTAAAAAATGCGGAAAAAACGGAATATTGTTAAAAAATTCGTAACTTTATAACAAACAAATATTAAGAAAAACGGTTGTTGCCATTTTTACCTTAGACATAAGCTTTCGAAAGAATGTAGTGTCTTTGGCGTAGGCTCCAAAAAGTTGAATTATTTGTGCACCTGAAAGTGGGGAATATTTTACGGATTCAGGCATGTCATAATAAACGGAACGGTGATTATTCGGCACAAAATAAGTTTTTATTATTGAAAATGCAAAAGTTATGAAATAATCATTAATAATAGTTAATAATAATTAGTGTCAAAAATTTACGGTGCACAACTGGAACAAAAATGGTTATACTCATAAGAGAGAAATAGGAGTTTGAAATTTCAACTGTTCCTTCTTCTCAAGTATGCACGCGCGGGTTAAGTTCGCCCAGCGGGTCGGACCTATTTTGCAAACTGTTTAAAATTGAATAGCGTCCTAAAAGCCTAATTTTGTCATTCAAAAAGCGTTAAATGAAAATAGTAGTAGTCTTTTAACATTACACTAGATTTTTCACAAAATTAAATCTCTTAGTAAGGCCCTCCGTACACGACGCGACTGGTTGCAAACCTTAGCCCCGAATCTACCAGAAGAATAGATGCATTTTTGATTTACTATTATTACAATTCCCGCCATCTTTTGATAATGTAATATAAACAAAGTCCAGACATCATACACAATACAAGAGTATAACATACACTCAGTATGTCAGTGTTGACTGTGCTGTGTCGTATATTTGTTGTTATTGCATAACGCATGTATAAACATATAGCGTACGTTAAACGTATAGTATATGATTATTTTTCGCGGACTGCATTCCAGTTTGACTTCGTCATCAAGAACGACAGCCGACCGGCGACTACGTACACTCAGTTTCAAAACTGTTCATTCATTTATTTCATTTACGTTGGTAGAGGTTATTAGGTGTATTGTATATCGTTATCAGAATTTTATTCGATACGATAGTATACGTAGGTTTTATTCTTGCATTTATTTATTTATACATTCATATTTTTATATTTTATAATATTTGCATGATATGTGTTTATACATATATATTTCGCAGAGTTGTGTTTTCTACAAATTAATAAATTAAATTTAGAAAAGTCCTAAGATATTTTTGCCTTCGTGCAAAACGCTGTAGACTAGACTGTATGCAGACAGACTTGACTAAAGACACTCTTGGTAATAAAGTCAGTGAAATTCGTCGTTAAAAAGAGGCCAAACATACACTTTGAATAGAAAGAGTAGCAATGTAATCACTTTTTTTTAATGTATAATTTTGATATAAAATAATGATATTCTACATTTTTTATAGTTTTCATTAGATATCAAAAACAGTAATTTCAATATTTTGACAGGTGTCGTTTCTTACAGTACCTCAAAAAGTTGGTGTACCTATCGATAAAGAGGTTAGTTCTGAAAACATAGTAACTTTTTACTTTTTCATGATTCATGCCACTGCATATTGAATGAAATATGCAAACGGTATAGCAAAAGCGGACAAATACTTTCATAGACAGCAGCTCCTGCAAGTATAGAAGTTGGAAGCAACATTCTTTTACTAAGTTGCTTGGAATTAATTTCTAACTGGAATGTGGTCAGCGCCTCCGATTTCCGACTCTGCATCACGCGGTCATAATCGTCAATTCTTGGGAGTTGGTGCGGCTTCTGGAGCGGCCATTCCAGTCATATTTCTCTCTAACCCAGTCACTGCAAACTTTTTCTTTTTCTAAATATTTTTGACATAAGTACATGGTAATATTTGATAATGTAGATGGTAAATGAAGTTATATCTACAATAGGTCTTGTATCTGATTCAATACTCAGATTCTTTCTGAATTATTAGGGTATTTCTTTAAATGCCTTTTTGTAATAAATAACCCTGCGTGTGTACACTGGGTCTTTTAAGAAACAGTTGAAATTTCAAACTCCTATTTCTCTTTCATGAGTACAGAGCGCGCTTCACCTATGGCCTTTGCAAGGTAGCGGTAAGGACTTAAGGTTCCAGCAGAGTCCGGATCTGGCAGTTTACCGGCAAATACGAGCCAGTTAAACTTGCCTAAAAGGGTCAGTGTACACACGACGTTAGTATTTTCCAATATTAACAAATGCACTTTTCTTTGCTTTTCTTTACAGTTTTTTCATGGTTAAAATAACTGTTTTATGTAATTTAATATATTATTTCTTAGTTTATATACATATATAGATTTTTTTTATTACTTCATCGTTTTACTACAATAAGTTTTTGAAGATGGATGACAATTCAACAGTTGCGCACCGTAAATTCTCTTTTTGAAACTAATTATAATTAACTAGAATTAATTATTATTTCATAACTTTTGTATTTTCATCAATAAAAACTTATTTTGTACCGAATAATCACCGTTCCGTTTATTATGACATGCCTGAATCCGTAAAATATTTCCCACTTTCAGGTGCACAAATAATTCAACTCTTTGGAGCCTACGTCAAAGACACTACATTCTTTCGAAAGCTTATAGTCTAAGATAAAAAAGTCTAAAACCGTTTTTCTTAATATTTGTTTGTTCTAAAGTTATGAATTTTTTAACAATATTTCGTTTTTCTTTTTGAATTTTTATTAACAACGGTTTTAAACTTTGGACTTTTTCAACTTCTGGACCATGTAGTAGACACTTCAAGAAGTAATCCAGAATTTTTTCAGATTCTTTGAAAGCTTAGAAAACTGTAAAAACCTACTGTTCCCTCAAAGACCCAGTGTACACACCATGACTCGAAAAATAGAGTGTTCACACGCAGGGATAATTTAGAATCAGGAAAAAACGGCTGGTACTACTGCTAAAGCTAGATGCAATAAGTGGAGGTGGTTCTTCCCTGGTCTACTTTCCAACATACAACTCCTCTCTCTTTGCTATTCCGCGTTGAAATTAGTAGGATATCTGTGTAGTCTGTTACATCCGTAAATAGCTACTGAAATGAGATCAACATGACATGACAGCAGCATCTCTCATCTTCTATCTCGCTCTCGATTATTATGCGATGTTTCACAATGCTCATTGACTGGGTTACAAAAAAAACTGCTACAAAAAATCTCTTGTTAACAATAACAATGTTATTTATTTTTATTTGTAAAATTTTGTAATACGGTAAAAAAACATCAAATTGTTTCAATATAAGAAAATTACTGTTTTATTAGTTTTCTGTTAAATTTATTTTATTTAACATCTTATTTCCGATACTTGTGTTATCACTGACGACTTTGTACTACAAATTAGTTAAGACAATTTGAAAACTACAGTAACAAAAACACAAGTTAATTTTTTATTTCTTTTAATAGGGCAAAGGTTATCCAGTAAACAATTTGGTTAAGTGTCCTGTTTTGTGACGTTTCTATCACTATTCCACTTCAATCATAGTTCGTATCAACTTTATCTTCATTTGTATTCCGACAGGTAAAGTGCTTTCGCCATTTGTAGCCAATAAAATAGACATTTCATATGAACGACTTTCATGAGTAAAAAATTATACGCATCTTCAATATGATGGCAAAGTGACTCTAAAATGTTTACTGGGTTACTACCATCTAAGGTGTTTCTAAAAAAAAATTATTCTCATGCTCATATTAATGGGTAAAAAGTTGGAATTATTTTACCAAAAACAGCAAAAGTGGTCAGAAAACGTTGCATGTTAGGTAACATATTTTACATTGTAACATAATAACTTTAAATAAGCCCTATTGCAATCACTTTCTTCCCATTCGTCTGCATTACTTCAAAGTCATCATAATAAACTTTGATAATGCTTTCTATCATTTTGATCTTCGTTATACACTCATTTTCAATTGGATTTTAGTCAGATGATTTTCCTGAAAATTCCAATACCTTCATTAGATGCTCTTATGTCATAAGTCATCAAAGAGTATTGAACTTCCATAATATACCTATCGATAGTTTCGCAACACCTGCATGTACAGGCCAACAACATCTTCATGCGACCTCTTCTATAAAGTTCAAATAATTTCTATGTGTAATAGGTATGATGCGCCATCAGTCAGCTGATCAGGTCACTATATATACAAATGGTAAACAAAGTAAAACAGTGTAGGAGTATACAAAACACATACACACAAAGAAAAACAAGTATATTGGCATTACAGTACCAGTATAAAATAACAGGATGTAGTCATGCAGTCAGCTGACTCAATGGCGTGTTAGATTTTAGTTTTTTGTTCCATCGTGTGTCTATATTAGTGCATTTCTATATATGTACTCGTATTCACCATATTTTTAGCATATAATTATATACACAATATTATATCTAAAAATATACTTTAATATTTCAACAATTTTTTTTGTTGAAATATTTCATTCCACCAGATTCGTTAAATATGACTATTAATTTTTATTTAACGTATTCTAAAGCAAATAAAATATGCTGTTGGCTCGAAGGTAGAATCAACCAAGGCTTAGACTTGATCCTCCAAAAAATGCCGGTTTACACCAAGGAGACAGTTTTGTTTTCAAAAAACAAAACAATAATATGTTTCTTTTGGACTGTTAACATTGAACAGACTGGTTTTGTTTTTAGTGTTTTTCTGTGTGTCCCATAAAAAATTAGTATCACACAAATTATTGTGTTGGCGATACATTTCTATTAAATTGCTGGTCTTATCTTTTCTGCACTTATTTATAACTGCTCTTGGAACTACTTGCTAGCCAACAACTGCAAGCGCAAATGTTCACAAAAATCAAAAGTGCGTGTTCAAACCAAGCAGAATAAGAAACTACAACAAACGTGTTTTCCTTTGATCTTACCGACTCCATATGGGAATGTGTTTTGTTTACTAAAACAGTTTTTAAAGACAAAAATATTTTAAGAACTGTGATGTTTTTGTTCGTGTTTTATTGTTTTGTCTGTATGGTGTAAAACCGCCATTAGGGTCATCCATATATTATGTCACACTATCAATCCACTCCAAATCTTTTTCTGCGATCCACTAAAATAGATTCCGTGACAGTGACCTATAAATTGAGATAAGATTTTCCTTAAACAGATCTGGCTCTTATAGAAAGATTGAGACAACAATAATCTTAACATCCAAATAGGTTGACGTCATTTTAAACAATCGCAAACATAGAAATATTTCGAGCAAGGAGGCAATTATCTAATAAATTCCTAATCAGAGTATGTATAAACTAAAATACTTCCTAATCAAAAGTATTATTAGATTTAGTCATCCCGCTCCTCCCCCCTTTCCTTTGCTCTCTTGTTATAGCAATGTCTCTCTCTATCTGACAAGCTGTGGCCCTCCTCTGTGCTGTACGTCCACTTGTAGTGTGAGAACGCAAAAACAAACGCATCATATGAGTCATTCGGCCCGGCATGTCGTTAATGCAGATATTCTCATAGTTAATTTCTTATTTTATACCACTGTGAACATTCTGGCAAAGCTTGTGACATTTCACACCACATGTGCTCTTCTACATACATAATATGTAGTATAATTTTATTTTCCTTAAAGTCAGCAAATAATCAAACTATTACAATATTATCGTATCTGTATTTATTATTTTAAGGCAATTAGGATACTTTTAATCAAAAAACACAAATTACAAATTTACATTTTACACTTTATGTATTTTTTTGTATGAACTTAGAAATGCATATGAATGTGTGTAGAATGCTTAACACATATACAACTAGCGACATAACGACGCCCAACGGAGACGCCATGTACTAAAAATACGTTTGGGCGTGTCGTTGTCGGCGCCTTTTACACAGGATATCCAAAACTAGGAACCCACAGCAGCTGACTGTTAATAATGACGTCACAGTCTAGCCGGCGTCTGTACTAATCGATATTGTTTAAGTCTGAATCCTAGTAGAAGAGTGGGGATTTGATGACGACACATTTTCCCGGGAGTTGTAGAATCATTTTCAGGGTTCAACCCCCCCCCCCCCCTTCTTCTCTTCTGTATGCTTAGACAGTGTGTGTGACATTCTGCTAGGAATCTTGTTACATAACAAACCTGCGCAATATGGTTTTGTAGTCGTTGAAGTCGTTGAAGGTAGAAAACAACGATATCCTTACCATCTGAAAATGGGATTGGAGTAGGCCACGCTCTCCAGGTTTGAAGTGAGGAGTTGTACTCCAGCTCGTACTACATCAGCCAACGTTATAGTGGAAATACGGGGATGTCATTGTCAATGAACAATTTTAATAAAGCTTTTTTATAGATCACATTATTTATGTATGAATGAATAAATTAAATAATATTTCATTACATTTTTAGCTTTTTATAGAATAACTCACTCAAATAGGGAGTGACCTGACACTAATTAGGTTATGTATTAGAAATGTAATGCCGGTTTCACACCAGAGAGACAGTTCAAGAAAACACGAACAAAAACTTGTTTTTCTGAACAAAAACACCAATGTTTACACCTAAGAGACAGTTCTTAAAACATTTTTGTCTTTTATTGCTGTTTTAATAAACAAAACACATTACTATCTGGAGTCAGTAAGATCAAAGGAAAACACGTTTGTTGTTGTTTTTTTAGTCTGTTTGGTTTGAACACGCAGTTTTGTTTTTTATTAACATTTGCGCTTGTCAGTTGTTTATCATATTTATAATTTTTATGGAACACACAGAAAAATACTAAAAACAAAACCAGTCTATTCAGTGTGAACAGTCTGTTTTCGTAGAACCAGATCTGTTTTAAAATGAAACAAAACTGTTTTCAAAACTGTCTCTCTGGTGTGAAACCGGTATAATCCAGTAAACATTTTGGAGTCACTTTGACATCATATTGAAGATGCGTCATGATTTTTTTGTCATAAAAGAGTTCATTTATAGTTCAGTTTCTCACATTTTTTCATATAAAATGTCTACTTTAACGGCTACAGATGGCGGAATCACTTCACCTGTCGAAATACAAATGAAGATAAAGTTGATGCGAACTATAATTGAAGTGAAATAGTGAGAGAAACGTCACTAAATAGGGCACTTCACCAAATTGTTTACTGGGAAGCAAACCGAGATAGCTCAATGAAAGAGGACTAGCGTACAAAATAAGAGAAACTTTAACTAAGAAGAAACGAAAATTGACCACTGTTAAAGGATATGAGAATCGTATTTTTCAGCGTCGTTGAGAAAACAAGAAAATGACGTTGGCGTACCGTATAGAAAATATTTGTCCACTCAGGAAGTTCAAGATCATTTTTATATAGCTATATATATTTTCGAAATCATGACTCTTATTTAAATTATTATATTGTATTAATCAGTGACTCCTTATTAATAATTTCATTCAACTTATGCAACACCATTTACACTTGCTAATGGGAAATTTAAGACATATTGGTCGAGTGTACATGAATATTATGTAGTTAAAACTACGTAGTATAATGAAAGAATGATATGTAAAGTATGTATGTATGTACGTACGTGACTAAATTAGTCGGCACTCACCTGGGCAGGGACAGTGCACCGTACCCAACGCGGGTTGAAGTTGGATGGTATCTAATTCTTAAAGTCACTATCACACATTCAAATATTATATTTCTTTTGTAGTTTTAAATCTATAATCAAATTATACAAGTTCTTTTAAGCATTCTAATACAATAATATATCGACAGAGTATATATATTTTTATATATCATAAAATACATGGTGTACATTCATGATGTCTCATAGAACAACATGTGTGATACTTACTGACATTCTGTGACTCGGGTGAAAGAACCAACGTCCTTGAATTCTTCTAGAAACTACAAGTAACGTCCTCGGAGCGTAGCATAACCGAGTGTCTACTCAACTCGTAATATTTTACTGGCTTTAGGTTGGCTTTAGTTCAGTTCAAACATGGGGCATAGAATACTAACACATCGTCATATCGTATGCAGTAAAACTAAGCTAACTTACAAAGTAGACACGTTGCGTCTATCCTATTCTCAATATGGGTTCTCGCTTGCTTGGCTGCATGATTCTAAAGTACTAAAGCCTCAACAAACATTATACGTTACTCTCAAACTCATTTAGTTTGTTATTTGATGTGCAAAATCATATTTCTTTAGTTTTGTGAGAAATATTATTTGCTTATACAAAAAATACAGGTTTAATCTTGTTAAAATAGTAGTATTTATGTTGAAAATTGTTTTTCTTATATAGAAACGTTAAATTACATTATTTAGTATTTACTTAAACTTTATGTAATAAATACGTTTATAAGTACATACTACATAACTGTTGTTAGCTATTTTCTGAATTCGTGCAAATTTGTGTTTATAAATATATAAAATAATTGACCGTGGCCTTGAGTATAATATACCTTCATGGTTCGTACTTTTGTTTTGTATATCGTATTTTATATAATAGTACCAGTTTATTTCTATCTTTTAATATACCATAGTAATTTTTTGCGTCATAATGTTTTATGCTATTCTATTGAGCTCGTATATTTTTATGTATGTATACATTGTTTTGTTTTATTATTTTTATAATACTACAAGTATGTCAGCACTCAGCAGTTTCTAAGACAGTTGATCTCTTGGCAAGCCAATAACTTACTTTATGCGTCTTTTACTCAGTAGTCGCTCAAGTGGCGCCTGAAATTTAAATATATAAATGTATAATATATGTTAAAATATTATCTATTATATAATCCCGAATACATATATATTAAATAAAGTAAAATAAATAATGGTACTTTTAAATTATTTTTTTAACAGACTGTAAACAAGAGAAAAATTATTTAGTTTTAACAGTTGTTGAATAATAATATTTATCTGTGAATCAACTTAATATGCCATCCATGATCAATTCCTGCTTGATTCAAATAATGATACAACATTCCTCGCAAAATCTAGGAATGCAGGCTATTTTCTTAAAGCTTAATAATATTGAACATACCAGTTTTTTCACTTCTAATATATCATTCTTATTCCACACAGACTAATATAGTCGTACCGGTACATAGTGAAAATCTTAAGTATAAAGAATTCTTTTCATACAATTTTTACGTAAGTTTTGCAGCTGTTCTTTTATTAAATTCATTTTATTTGTAATATATTTTTACCTGTTTTTTTGCTTGATAATAAAGGGAAAGCTGTACTGTAAGAATAATGAAGTCTTTTCTTTACCTTTTTGTTGTTTTTGTTTGAGTCGAACATCTGCTTCTTCGACGCATACACCGATATGCATGTATGCATATACATACATATATAAAAAAAAGTTTTTGTGCATACAAAAGCCTAAATTCGGAATACGAAGAATTGCATTTCATATTGCTCAACTCATATTTTTTATATTGTTTGATATATGTGTGTGTAAGTGACATTTTAACGCGTCCGTCCAGATCAGAGCAAGATTATTCTAACGAAATTACTTTGATTGCAATAAAAGTTTTAAGTACCATAAAAGACAAGGTTTAATTATGATTATATTATTACTAACGTTCTTTCGAATTATTATCAAAGCATGCAAAAGAAAAGGTTTACTTCAACAGTGCGTAATCGCGCTACAAACTTTTTTAAATAAAATTTTCCAGTGATTGTATTCACATACACATGTCTATGCAGATACGCGTAAATATATTTAGTAACCACTTGCGCTAACATTGTCTGTTTATATGAAATTTTCCAAGAATTATATTTCGTAAATATAAATCTATGAAACATAAGTCGTTCTAGGTCATCGTGTAATTCTCCAGGTGGTAACTCTTTTTAAGACGGAAACGCCAGGTTTTTTTACTAACTTGTTTTTTTATATTAGTTTTAATATTCGGCTTGTTCGAAGACAATGCTTCACTCTTTGTTCCTTTACCCTCTATCGTTGTTAAAATATCAACGGAGCAGATGTTTTTATGTAGTGCTTCATTTACTTTATCAACATTTAATATAGGTCTATATATTCCATTGTGTTTTATAACTTTTAAGAGGTATATAAAGATGTAATACAAGAAAATATAAATAATAGTTATATTTCATTCACAATTGAACGAATGTATTTTGTTGATGATTTAATTATTGCATACATATCAGGCTTATATATCAGAAATTAACTTATTGGCTTATAGTTTATTATTGTCCTATAGGCAGGACAGATTGTAATAATATTTAGCAATATAAAAAAAAAAAAAAAAAAAAGTGTGACGAAGAACAGATGGAAGATAGTGAGAGATGTTTTCGCAGAAATGGTGCTCGATGTTTGTAACTCCTAATTTTTGGTTTTGTTTCCTTTGCAGGCCGCAATTCTACAACAAACCGCTGAATATATTTACAATCTTGAACAAGAAAAAACACGTCTACTATCCCAAAATTGTTATCTAAAACGTCAGTTAAACCAACATGAGGGTGGAGAAGTTCTACCGACCAAAAAGCGTAAAGCTGAAACATTACTTCTACCAACTGTGCAAGCCATTTCAGAATCGTCAGACGAAGGTCTTGGATCCATGTCCCCAGAACCAGTCGCTGCAGTGTTAACAGTCCTCAATTCTCCAGTAGCGCAAACACAGGTTCCTTCTGCCGAATTATTGGATCTACGAGCCCAACTAGACAGGGAACGTAGATTACGAATGATACTAGAAGATCAAGTGCGAAACATGGAATCTCAAGTAGTCTATCCTGAAAGAATGCGTGAGATGACTGTACAATTCCAACACCAGGAGGTAATTGAACACACCGATAATGTCCGAGATAGTGTTGTCACTGTTGCAATGATACAGGAAACACAAGCAGCAGTAGCACAACTCCAGGAGATTCAGGGGGATATACAGGAGATGCACGATATATCAGACCTTCAGGAAATACAAGATATGCAGGATCTGCAAGATATGCAGGATATGAATCAGGTTGTATGTTCAGATAATGTACCTACTGTAGCACAGACACAAACCATCGTATCATGTTCACCGCCCGCTTCAAGGTCACAGAGCCCTATTAATATGGTAGCCAGTCCGCAAATTAAAGTAGAACGCATCATAGTGACAGACCGACCTGCTTCCCCAACAATCGAGATCGTAACAACAGAACATCCCAGACTACCGACAGTTCTAGAAGCAGCGATAAAGGCAGAACCAAAAGTTGAAGTGGAGAGGATGCCCTCTCCTGGCCCTGGCGAAGAAGCAAACCCTCAAGCCAGACTCTATCTCGCGAGTACATCCCGACAAAATCTGGAGACAATAGTAGAAGCCATCAGACACCTCGAAGGCGACCACATGTTCCGTGAGGAGCAACCTTCAGCTGTTCATAAGTTAACAACAGGGCGCACGATAGTTTTGCCGCGCATAGAACAGTTGGAACCAGCGCAGGACCAACCTTTAGCATTAACGCATAAGCCAGCACGCCATCTACAAGTCGAGATGAACCCCTTTCTGCAATTCCACTCACCGCATGCTGTCTCAGTACAACAGCAACAGCAATGCCGACCGGGGGTCATTGTAGTAAAACAGAACTCGTGATCGCGTCCAGCGGTTATGTCACATTTTCAAGGCTCCTTTTGACCTTAGAGTTATATTTAGATTCTTCTTCAAGCTGGATCATCTTCAGATGATGATGGCGACCAGCTTTAGCAAAATTTTTCCGACTTTGCTGTTTTACAGACATCGTCTCGAATCTCTTTAAGTTCTTCTTAGATTTAGTATAGAGCTAGTTTCATAATATATTCATAAACAAAAGTACTGCGATTCAAATCATGGCATGATTTAAAATGCGCCATGTTTGTTGTAAAGTTTAAGTCAAATCGCATCGCAAATCGTTTCTTTTTTTACTTTATTGTTACTAAAAATTTATTAATAAAACTAGTTTCGGTTTATGAAACACAAAAAAATAAAATATAAATATATAAATAATTATGTATATTGTATAAGTCCCGAATTTTTGTTCCTTTTTTGTAAATATTAAATATAATAATTTTAATATCGTGGACTTTAAATACTATTTATAGATTGGATTAAGATTAAAAATTTTAACGTTTATTGTTAAATGTATTCATTAAAGCAGAGAATTACCGCACCCGGGATTATTTTGTAAATTGTTTAATATTTCAATTTTATTTTTATATTAATTTTCTTATTTGTTATTTTTAAGGAACATACTATTATTATTATTAATTGTTATTATTAATATTAAAATTATTATAGTGATTAACGATGCCTGTGAAATTTGGTATACGTATGAGATAAAGTTTTGCGGATAAGTAAAGTAAGAAGCATGAAATATTAGGCTTTTGATAATATGTATAAAACGTTCCGATCCGATCGGATATTAGGCTTGAAATATTAAAAATTGAGTTATAAGGGGTACAAGTTTTTAAGTTCGCTGGTTGCAACCATCCCAGTAAACCCACAATGCAGTTCCGGCTCTAAGGGAGTAGATTCAATCCTTTTTATTAGCCCGTGACCTCTGTTTGGAACGCCTCTATCCGGCACTGCTTTTATGGTCATACAAATTATTAAAACAACCGGAAACATACCCGAATGCTTAATGAACGTGTTTTAGCGTTCGCAACCCTTCCGTATTTAATTTAATGAAATTTATTTATAATTTATCTTGTCTATGTTAGACACCAAACTTCGAATTGAAGTTTTTTTTTATAAAAATACAATGTGGTAAAATCGATGGTTGCTAACAGATCAAACTTGTATTGAATACTTGCGAATTCGAATGAAATGGTAAAAATATGCTTGTGTGAATGATCTTTAGTTGTTAAGTTGGGAAGTCTCTCATTTCCAGTTAGTTAGTACATAATATAGAAATCCCAGTATTCAGCTTTTTTTTAAACAATTTTTATTGTACTTTAGTACTTCTCTCAAACAATATAATTTTAACAATAAAACAGACTGCAATATAACACAGATAACTGAACACATTCAAATGTTTCAGAATTAACAATTAAAGTTCCTCGAATATAGTAGGGATAATTTTAAAACAAAATCCATTGAATTTCACTATTTAAAATATTACAACTCATAAGCATTAACAAACAAACAAACAAATACATGAAATATAATAACTTTTTCGATTTCATAAATTAATACATTGTTTGAATCGGGATAAATATATAATGAAGATAATATGAAATATAAAATAAATTCAAATTATGATAAATGTTTGAACATTAAATATGAACGTTTTTATATTTGAATTCTATTGAAAATAATCATAATAATGGGTGGCTTCTAAATCAGTTTTTGAAAGAATATTCGAATATGAAATCTTTATATACATTCTAATGTATGTTTCAAAATTACAATGCTATTGATCTGACATTAAGAATTGATCTTTTTTAAATAGCAAACTATTTAAATAAATAAAAACCCAACTAGCTACTTTGCTAAAGCCAAAATTTCGTAACAAATTTAGAAGACATCCATCGATAGGCAATAATGAAGTATAACAATATAAATGAAATTGTTTAAAATATCGATTTGTCATTTAACTACTTATTATTATAGAGCATAAACAATTGGTCTTTATATAACATTTTACTGTGATTGTATTCCTAATTTATATAATAATGTTAATAAAAGTCATATTTTAGTGCATATGACTAAATAAATGTAACTGTAAAATAATTTAAAAAAAAATGAAAAAAAAAACAAAACATTTTTGACCACAATGATGTAAAACACCAAAATGGTTTATTTGATTTATTTATATTTTTTTTTACTTTTTTCAAATATTAAATGGAGATAATGAGAGTAGGGCACAGATAACTTGCTAATTGTAAAGTTAAAGTAGATTTTTTACTATTGCTTGTTTTATCAGTCTAATAATCTAATAAATATATATATATTTTGTTCTTTTTATTAGTTTTTATATACTTGTAACATTATAAACTTTTTGATGCAAGAAATTCATCAAAAATGTAAATTTTCCGTGCGTTGTTATGATGTGGAATGACCTCGCAAAATGCAGCTTTTTTTAACAAAATTTAGAATGCCAGCAATAAGTAACTAAGATATAGTGGGTAACAGTTGAGTTAGATGTTTAAATATGAATAATATCTGATAAAATATTAAAGGGCTGTGTAAAAAAATATACAACACAATGCTCTCATTGCTTTTATTAATGCATGTTTTTTTGGTCCTGAAATTCATGTAATCCCCATAGAATTTTTGTTTTATGAATGATCGATTCTGCAGCTTTAATCACACCATCATACATTGGTGCTTGTGATTTAACATTCATAAGAAAATTAAATAAATGCGAATTATTAGTTTCAAATATTTGTTTTATTTTATAAAAGTATAAGATTGTATAAGTTATTGAAATATGGAATTTAGGATATTATAAATGAAATCATGTGCAGGTGTTTTATTGAGTTAAAAAAATAATCCTAACATTTGAATAGAGTTTTAGTACATAAAACAAACGCGGGTGGAGCTACGCATCAGAGATTAATATTTACCAGCTGACCCTTACTCTCTATTTAATTTATTTTGTTAGTGGTAGATGGCGCGAATGCAGAGTAGAGATCTATATAAAATGTGATAAGATAGAACTCTTCTTTAAAAAGTGCTATAAATATTATTCAATGATGTTATAATAATTATAAATTGAATTCAATGTAATAAAGTAATTACAAATATTATTAACAATTTTATACAAAGTTGTATTGACAAAAACTGTTTTAGTTATAGATTCTGAACTGTTCTGAACCATTCTGAAGAGATAAGAGTATTGCAGCGATGCAGCAGAGATATCAGAGATTTGTTGCAGTTGATATCTGGCAATCCTGCGTTAGTCTTTGCAAGTGTTTGCAAGCTTTGGTAAACACTCATCAATTTTGTGTTATCGTTTGGATTCGTTTTGAGGTTAATTGATCCTGAATAATTCATTTTTTCAATTTCCTAAACAACTGAATAAAGAAACAATTGAAAATGTCAGACAGTGACAAATTTCGCCAAATGGAGGACGAGATGTCGAGGTAAGTCAGTTTACTTATGTTGTTATTATAAATATGTTATGTCAAATTTAACCTCAAATTTTAAATTTCAGGTTTGAAGCTGAAATTTCTATAGATCCTAGTTCTTTTGCTGGTGCCCCAGTTCACTTAAGGCCTGTTATAGGATCTAACACATATAGCCAAGTTCAACAAAGGCTTTTATGTAATCCACCGCTGCAACAAGGTAATTTTTTAAAAATTATGTTAGTGCTTTCACTTAATTTTTTAAACTGATTTCATATACTATATTTGTAGATTACACTGGTTCAGCTTCTATAATTCCTCAATCTATGGGATTTCCATTACTATCATCTTACGGAACATCACCACCTCCGCCAATGCTAATTCCACATCAATTACGAACTACTAAAGGACAGCAGACATCTATTCTCGTGAGTATTATTACTAATATTTATTTGATTCATTATGGCTATATATTTGCTACATTGGTTACGTGGTTACAGAGTCAGCACCAAAATATACAATCTTCGCAAGCACAACGATTTATGCCACCAGCACCACCAGTCTATTCATCAGATCCTATATTAATATCTCAGCCTGTAGTTGTGACAAGTGCCCCAAAACTATATTCAAAACCATCTACTGTAAAAAAGATAAATGAATCTATAAAAGCAAAGGAAAAGCTTATAATAGTAAGTATTTAGTCCTGTAGTTACCATTGTACATTACAGTTATTTATATAAATATATATTTTTGTATTTACAGCCTAAGATTGATGTAAAAGCACTTGAAGCAGATATTGCTAAAAAACTAAGGCAATTAAAACCTGATAAAAATGTGATTTCGGTCGCCCCCACAAATCCAATTGCGGAGGCAGCTATTAGTCAGGGCAAAGCGTCCTCCGCGTTACAATCTTTTGGACAAGATGACAGACCAAAAAGAGAAAAGAAGAATAAAAAGGTATAAAACATCTACAAACGTCCTAATATATATCTTCAACATTTAACTATATTTTTTGTGACTTTAGTTGATAAGAACTGCTGGTGGGCAAACCTGGGAAGACAGCTCATTGCAAGATTGGGAAGATGATGATTTCAGAATATTTTGTGGTGATCTTGGTAATGATGTAACAGATGAGTTACTTATAAGGACCTTTAACAAATATCCATCGTTTTTGAAAGCTAAAGTTATTAGAGATAAACGAACAAACAAAAGCAAGGGATTTGGATTTGTTAGTTTTAAGGACCCTGCAGATTTCATCAAGGCTATGAAGGAAATGGACGGTGAGTTTCATTTTATTTATATATTTACCCGTTAACGTAAACTCGTGTATTATTTACCGAAGTTTAACATAATTCAGTTACATAGTCATTAAATAAATGCAAAGACATTCTATACCAAAATATAAAACAAATATATGTCGAAAGAAAACTTTTTCTAATAGAGTCCTAGAATATATTAATCTAATTTTTTTATAAAAGGTAAACTTTTTTATATTAAATAGACCTTACATATACTCGTATATGCGTAACTGTATTTAGCGGGGTATTTTCTTAAACATTTGTGTACTAGTTTTGTTATCGGTACTTATATATTTTTACTGCAGCAGTCGCGTTATAAACACATGTTTTAACCTTAAGTGTAAGTTCATCTTGTGAAATATAGAGAAATAAGACTAATTTTATTAGTTACCATTAAATAATATTATATAAAGTATAGTAACTATTGAAAGACACTTGATTTCACAAGTTGAATGACTTTGAAATCAAAACATGTAAAAGTAGCTATTTTCCAATTCTAGTGCGATAGAATAATGTCTAGATGCAATAGCGTTTTAAAAGAGTTATATAAAACATTTTTAATTTGATTCAGGAAAGATTTATAAATGATCTTATTACATATACACTTAACTTATAATTTAAACTATAAAACTGTTTCATCTAACAAATTATCTTAATTAACTCAGAAATTTATTAACGAAATTATTAAATCAATGGTGTTGAAATAAGCACAACATGGCTTAACTCATTTATATATTAGCTTCTACTTCTCAGATTCATTTTTTATTTGTAACCAATGCAACTTCGAAATAAACGCAAAAATAATAACTCCAAATCAAAAAGTATTGCTAACAAATTTTAATAACTAAAAATAAACTCAAACCTTTCTAGTTCTTTCACACAATGATAATACATATATACATCATTTTATACTTCTTTATTTCTTATCCTGCTATATAATAGAGTATGTAATAAGCTTTTGGTTTTTAAAATTGTATAATAGGAACATAACACCTTTAAAATTTTTCGCTTAGATTTGTTAGTTTCATTAGCAAATATCTTTCGGTCTCTTTTAAGAACGCTACTATTATATATAACTAAATAATTTAATACAAATTCTATTTAGCGAAACTGTTCAAATTATTGCAAATTACATGTTAGTCTAAGGGATAAGGGTACATTTTCAATAAAGTGAATTCGAGCTGCTTTGAATGAACATTAAAGTTGAATCTTCTTGTTATGAAGAAGTGTGTTTGCGACTACACCCTACTGAAAAAGTCAGAGGTCGTTTCACGACTCCATTTGTGAAATCTTGAAGAGTTATCAATTATCATTAGTAAAAATCAAATATTTAAAATTAATTTTTATACTCTTATTATCTAATAGTATCCAGCTTAGAATAGAATGCATTTTTATTTGAGCAATGGAATGTATAACACATTGAGATCAGGAAGTACATTTACTTTCATTTAAGGTTTACAGCGAATGTACTATAAATTAATTATCAATAATAAAAATAGTTTAGCACTATTTATCCCATTGGGCCCCATCCATATGAGACAAAGAGTTGAGGTATGGTGTTGTACGATGATCTTCTGGGATGATGAACAATAGGGACATTGTAAAACGTATTCGGTGTAGGTCTAGCCGTCATTTTCTCTATGTGGTTGCCTCGGTTACGTTGGTTTAGGTATAGAACCGAGAAGGGCATTCCTCCGGCGCCCCATCCGCGAGACATAAATATGTCCTTTTTGGTTTGGCGGGCGTAGGGACTGCTCGCACGTTTTACAACAGAATGCTGTTGGTCTTCAAAATCAGGCAGATTAAAATGTTGTAGTTGAGTTCCTAGATTGGTAGAATCTCTGCGGTGCATTGCAGATAGTTCACTTTCTGTGAGATCGAGAGGTGCTGCTTCTACTGTCGCGGCTAGTAGCGTCACTAATATGTATACGCTAGTAAAATGCATTTTATCAACGAGTCCTGAAATAGAAATGTTTAAATTAAAATTAAATTAAGGAAATACAAGTTAATATTTACATTTTTACGCTGCTTAATAATCATATGCGTCTGCTAATTGTTACACCATTATAAAAAACTGAACTTAGGGGCCTATTTTGTAACTGCTTACCTGACGTCTTTTAACTTCTGACAATTTTTCGAAGGTCTATATTTTCAGAACTAAGCTCTATGTAAGTTTACAAAATGGATCCCATGCTTTGGAGCTAGCATAAGCAGCCTAATTTGTAAATTGTAGGGCTTTGAAAAATAGTCAGAAGTTAAGACGTTAGTTAAATAGTTATAAAACAGGCTCCTTATTTTTTATTACTATTTAAGCATTCTTTTAAGTACATGTGGTGGTGTTCCCGCTTACGTATATTATTTAAATATGAATAATACGTTATAAAACTAGTTATTTTTTAATCGCATAAACTTCAAAGCAACAATTATTCATTAGATTAAAAAGTTTTATCCGCTTAAATTAATTATTTTATAAACAAAAATAAATTACATTTTTTAATCTTTTATAATTGATTTAAATTTAAATAAAGCAAGCAGTACTTTATACTTAATTTTTTTTTGTATCTATTGACTTCTCGTTGACACGGATATCGCCTCCCCATGGACGGCGGTATCAATGTTAAAATGTCTTCATCAATCACTCTACATTTTACAATCGGGTACTCTTCCTCTCTACTCCGCGTTCCTCCTTGTTTTTCAATGCTAATTTGCATTATTAGTTAATATGTGATAAATAACGTAAATAACTTAGAATAAAAAAATATTAATAATCAATTTCTATAAATAACTTTTATCGCAAAACTGTCGCCGACAAGTTGTTATGTTAAGTTGATGTTTTTGCTTATTTTTCATTGATTATTTTTGTTAATATTTTAATTGATTTAGGAGCTTAACTACTTCTCATTAACAAACTCTTTACGAAATATAAGTTTAGTATTTTATGTATTGAATCTTCATTTAAAAGAATGTTGAGTCCAAATGATACCATGGTATCACTTTTAATTACATACAAGTATTTAACGAATAAAACAAAAGGAGCATGCTCTATAATACATATATTTTAACTTTGCCCATGATTTGCACATATTTTTTATCTGCATTTGAAAGTAAATTGTTTTTTTATTAGAAGCCCTGAACTGCTGTAGTCTGGAGTCTTTTTGTCGGGCGACATTCGATAAGCAAGGAGTTCATGCAAATCATGACGATTTGAAAATAACAGAAACACAAAGGACAAAAAGTGTCGTGTCGTCGTGGTCTGATCACGACGGGTTCACGAGACGAGATTCTTATTTCACAAAAAAAAAAATTATCTCACACATTTGACCTGCTATTTGTCGCAAGTATTTATTGAAAAATATATTAATTAGTATTTACGAATAAATACGAAGTTAAACAACTTCAATGTTATTTAATTTTTAATCAGTTTTATTAATTATAAAAGAAATTTGTCATGGTATAAAAAATAAGCGCCGGCGCTAACCTACTCGAACTTGTTGAATGGTGAATTGAGCGCACGCATGAAATAAATTTATAAATGATATTTTATGAACATCCTGGAGATATTTACTTCAATTTTTCTAAAGCATTTATCATTTATAAGTAAAATATTTCTAGAGAAATAATATTTAGTTTAACTGCAGAAAATATTTGCTTAAAATCCAATGCGGTGTTTTTTTTTAATATTTATTGATTTTTGTAAATATTAATGGAATAAATAATATTCTTTTTATATATTAAAGAATTTACTTCTTCTGTTTACAACTTCTGAATATGATAATATTCTCTAATGTATTGGAACATACATTATTTTTTAAATCTGTACCTTCATCCATACTTGGATAGTTTTATTCTAAAAAATTGTTCATATTTTTTAAATCATTATTTTATTTAAAAAATAATTTTTATGATATAAATAAAATAGAGATTATTATTAAAGGTATTAAATCATTTCATACATTGGTATTGGAAATAGTAATCAATAGTATTCTGAACAAAATCACCAATTTTTAAATTATAACTAATTAGTTGATATCAATTGTGCACATCATGCGAGATCAGAACTTTTTGAAGTGTTCAAATGTGCGAGGCACTGTTGCAGTTGGAACATTCAATGTTGAGCATAATGCCGCATTATGCGCTTATGGAAAACACCCTTAGTGTCCTAAAAATTGAGTTTCAAACAAAAATCTTGAATTGAATAAATAACGTCTTATTGCAAAATTTGTTCATAAAAAAATTCAGGTTATTTAGAATGTAAAATGAAATTAAATATTGAGTTTATTTTTATTTAAGCTTGGTACATACAACGTGATTTTATCCAGTGTATGAAATCAGATATGTACGCCTACAGTAATACATATAATTAATTTCTTTCAAAACAAAAAGTAAATCTTATCTTTAGGACATATGCATGAAAAATACGATCCCTAGATCGTACTTTGTAAACAACGTTTTTCAGAAAATCATCCTTACTAAAATGTGTAATTGGATACCAGATAAAATATTTTTAAAATTGAAGTACAGATATTGTTTTACAAATTTAGAATAAAACAAATAAAAATATTATGGCAGAGCGATTGAAATAAAATAAAATAAAGTTTTTGCAGAATTATTGTTAAACGTAAATCGTTCAGGCTGTGAATTATTTTCCATGTTTAGTTGTTTCTGTTTGATAAATTAGAATCACTTAAATGATCCCTGTACCCAACAAAATTTTAATCATTGGAGTATCATTTATAGTTTTAAAACGCGATAAATGTTACGCTAAATTTTTTTGGTTCATAGAAACCTCCTTATCTGCACAAAACTGGCACATTGATATAAAATCGGCCAGAACTAGTATCGGGAATACACATCTTTCCTGGTTTCTTAACCCACTCTTCATTCTCACACATGGTGGAAAAACCACTCTGTTGTAACATCAGTTATTTGAAGAAAATCCAATTACTTTTTAGTCTTATTCTTTTTAAGTCGAATTTTAGATTAGATCTGTGACGTCGTGAAGATTATGACCACTCTCTCGCTCTTGTCACATTTTGGAACCCGACGTGACGTAACTTCTTCCTATGTTCCAAGTGTATGTTTATATGTTTACGCGATTCGAGAATTTTTGTGTCCTCGAATTATTCCTGAATATATTGGAAACACGTAAATTTGGGAAAACTAAAATTTTATTTTGACTTGTTACTCTATAACTTTTAATTCGTAAAAGATAGAAAGTTGAAATTTGTATTTGTATAATATTTGCATGTGTATTACGGTGTCCATGTTAACATTTTTTGAAAATTAGAAATTGGAAAAGGGGGCGTTGAGAAAATTAGTGGGCCCTTTAGGAAACTTTGTAGAAAACTCAAATTTTGAATTACTTAATAATGAAATATGTTATTAAACAAAAAATTTAAATTCAAAAATTTTATTTGGGGGCACTGGGGCGGTTTTTGCCAAATTGAAAAAGAAAATGGGAGGACGTGGGTAAACACTAGTTTAGTTAAATTATTATTAAACATTTAAAAGAAGTGATATATGTGAGTGAACGCGTCCTTCCAACGGTATTGTTGTCAAAATTGAAGCGTTTTGTCCCATTTTGAAATGTTAACCTCATTTTGAAATGACCTCATTGTTTGGTTTTTGCAATTATTATGTAAAATATATTATTTTTTGTTGAGATGTTATTTTTCTTCCGAGGATCCATTATTGTTTAAACAATTTATTCAACCTTATGTACGATTACACACGTTATCCTTATGGATTCGGGTACGAATGCTCAACATTAGCAGTATTAATACGAATGGTAGCACACATAGTTCGTATACATATACAGGGCAAAGATTCATGTATCCGTAAACGAACGACCTTTTTCGCTCTAGTAGCGGTAAATAGAACACTAAATCGGCTAGAGCATTGTATGTACCGATTCCACGGAAGTTTTCTGAATTGGTATTTTCCATTCTACTACTAAAGGAGCTTACAGCATATGGTACACATCCGTACACAACAGTACAGAGTATTACTTAGTATATACTATTAGTATACTTGTAGACATTTTTTAAAATCCAAGCAACTTCTAGGGATGAGAAAAAGGGGGTAGGGGAGCGGGGGGTATACATTCTATCTCTAACATTAATATCTATTTAATGAAATATCTTCTATTGTAAACAACTTATATACAATAAATTTTATATTTATTCTAGTATATTTTTCTTTAAGGTCCCCAATACACATTCGTGTATGTTGGGTTGGTAACTAGTTCGACCAATATAAGCATTGTTTGGTTGGTGTGTTCGGCTCGAAGTTCCGCCAACAAGAGCCAAGCGCTAACATACATCTACATTTATGTCAAAACGATCGCATGTGGTGTGAAACGTATTTTAATTGGACCGCACGTGTTTATTATTCTATAATGGTTGAAATGCAAAATTCAAACTTTAAATAGCTATATATCCGTTATTAAATAATGCTTCGTACAGATTGATGCGACATCCAACATTTATATATTTTGAGTGTGCCAAATGTGTTGTACTTTTAACGTATAAAATTGTGCGACACTAACAAAACCTTTACTTATGCTATTTTAAAAAATGCTAGGTAGTATTTTTATGAAACAAAAATGTATCAAAGCTAAGTCAGTACATTAAAGAAATTAGGGTTTTCAATATGAGCTCGAACAAAAGGGTTGAGTACTTACTCAGTCTCCAGTATAATCTCATTGTGCGTTGACGTTTTCTTTTAGTTGTGTTTAGTAAATAAATAAAAATAATGAAAATGAATAAATGAAATAGACCTGAACGATAGACCCTTGTCAAACTGAGTTCCCACGTATTAAGTTGCAAGTCGCACTAGTGTGGACGTGTTGTACAACTTCTTACAATAAATGTTCGATGTCGCACGAATGTGTACGCAGCTTAATATTTAATTTTTTTTTAAAGAAACTACCTCTAAAATACGAGTTCACAACCCAATTAATTTTAGATTAAAAGAAAATATTATTATACATATTATGTTTAAAAAAATAAGTTGTTATTTCTATTTAAAACTATTTTACTAACTTAACTAATAAGCTTATGACATATTAACTGATGCTGGTTACAAATGATTCGGTTGTGTATTGGAAACCGCGAGCATGCTCGGTTCGAAGCGCAGAGTGTGTATTGGGCCTTACTACATACATAGTAACTACATTTAAAAAAAAGAAATAAAAAATCTTTGGTTCTTAATACGTAACGTAAACCAACTCTTCCTTCTCTCACCTCGACCCCCCCCTTGCATTTTTTCATTGTCGCTCTTTGTAATAAATCGGATTTACTGTTGACTGTTGTAGGTTCTCCCACAATCACAGCTCAGGAAGTGATTTGACATTAGTTTATATTTACAAAGCTTCTTATTACAGTACAACGAGCTTCTGCATCAAACGAAGCATTAGGTATTGTCACCCTTTGTGGATTTCTGTTAACTTAGACAGGACCGCATTTAATGTTATAATGTTGCCAAGATAAGTTAGGTTTTTTTAGGACACTTTTAGATCCTCTGATTTACGCTGCTTTTATTTGTAAATAAATTTGTTGTTTTTTATTAATTTATTTATGAATACTTACAATGTTACAAAATCAATTTAAGTTGATAATAACCAAACCCAGCATATATAACTCTGATCCGGGGTTCGAATCCGAAAATATAAGTCTAGTGTCAAGAATTAATACTCCAATATCGTTAGTTTTTTAATTCATTTATGCATTTTATATAAAAAAATATAGTTTATTTGTTTGTCTAATTTCATAAAATATTTAAAACGATTTAGATTTTGTATTTTGAAATGGGCTTGTCAGCCAAATCTCAATTTCTATAAAACTGTGGATCAAATGTGGATATTGATAAAGTTGGCTACTAGGACCTCAAATGTCCAATTATTTTTTAATTAGACAGTATATTTTAGAAAATATTAACAATTAAAATAGGCATTTTGTTTCTTTAATTAATAGGAACGTTAGAAAACAGTGTGGCCGCAGACCTGGAAAACCCGGGAAATATCATGGAATTTAATGCAACCTGGAAATATCAGGAAATTTCAATAAATATCTGAATTTCAGGAAATTTTGAAAAAATATCAGGGAACTTGATTGCGGCAACTATTTCATAAATAGTATATTATATTTCATTTAAAATTGAAAATGAAATTATTCAGAAAATTTAAAAACAAAAAGTGTAGCTAATGAAAAAAAAATTGGCGTCAAAAAAAGCTAAACTTTTAGCTGAAATTCAAGTTATTGATGATCAATTTAAAAATCTTCAATAATTTTATATATTAAATTTTAACAGTTAATTTGTTATAGTTAATACTAGTCATTAGCTTATTTTTGCCTCACTCAATTTAACTTACTTTTTATTAACGAGTTATAAATCGTATTTAATTAGTTATTAAACGCCAACTAAGGTAATGAGATAAAAAATAAATCAGAAATAATTAAAAAAAATTTTAGTTTAATACCAGATTTAATTATTGGTAATTACAATATAATCAAAACTTTAAATATTTAAGTGATACGAATAAATTTCAATATCAGAGAAAAGTACGAAAAATTTTAATGGAAAACTTGGAATTATCAAAGAAATTTGAAATCATTTTTTTGTGACCACCCTGTAGCAAGTATTACAATGGTTATGAAAAAGGAAAAATAATCTAGATTACTTATGTACTGTAAAACTCCGTCAACTTTTGCATGTTTAAAAAAATAAAAACGCCGATATTCATAAATTAAAATTTATTTCAATCAAAGATTTAAAAAGATACCCATTGCTGAAAATACTGTGTTCGTTTCATTTATTTTTTTTTGCAAATGCGGGCCTGTCGTTAAATCGTTGAAATGTATAAAGGGGCAAAGGTTGGTAAAATCTGATTATTTAAATGTATCTTTACGTTATCAAAGCACACAAATATTATACAAGTATGTTTGAAGCAAACGTAACTCAGAATTTGTTAAGTGTTTTCTCGACTTTAATTTTGTTATCACAATGTTTTATTCATAAATCCAAATCTAATTACATTTATGTCATTTCAATTTTCACAATTTTGACAGAAACACTTTAAATTGATTTAATCGTTCATGTATTAAATGTATGTAATTTTGTTGAGAATATTTAAATGTCATATACAATCAACCACATTTGTTGAAGCTATTAAATTATTGCTTGCTCTTCTCCTATATTTATTACTCGATTTGTACCAAATTAGTTGTCACGAAAATTGGAAGAATTTCTCTCACAACAACCCGTACTTAATTCTTTAATATTAAAAAAAAAACTTAGTTATATGTAATCTAAAACGAGCTTACTTTATAGTTATTCTAAAAGATTAAATCTTTAGCAAGGTCTATTTAAAATTTTATAATCTAAAAGTTTTATGCGTAAAAAGTTAGATTTATTTTTCAAAAATTTGTAAAATAGCTTTATTTTAGGTAATATTGTTTACGTAACAGGTAATTTGTGTTCTGTTTCGTGTTTAAATACACGTAATTATATAGCGGAATCTTTACTTAACGAAAAAAATTAACTTATTGTCTATTATATATATTTTGCGGTCCGTAATTTTCTTATCTAAGTTTTTTTACCTTTAAAATGCGGTTTAAGAATTGCAGAACAGTATCGTACATATGTTTTATTTTATTCTAAAAGATTAAATTTTTAGCAAGGTCTATTTATAATTTTATAATCTTAAAAACGTGAACGAGGTAAAAAAGTCAGATTTATTTTTCAAAAATTAATCAAATAGGTCACAAAACTTTTTATTTTAGGTAACATTGTTCACGCAGCAGGTAATTTTGGCAGACTTTTTGTTGACAACCTCAAATTATCGCACGTTGTTTTACCCCTACGTGTTTCAAATTCATTTTTGAAAATGTTTAATTATGTCTTAAAACAAATAGCAACAAGGATGATCCGATAATTATTTTAATATCTTTAAAATTGTAACCAAAATTCTTTTAAAAAATCAAATCAGGATCAATTTTAGTCTTTATTAACAGAGATATAAATTTTATAAAAAAGCTTTCTACAAACTTTCGTAGGTTTTAAAAGTTATAGTGCACTCTCTTTAATCCGGCAGTCTATGGTGCAGCGCATTTAAACAGTTTATGGTATCAAAGCTCAATTTATTCCTATTTCACAATTATCAACTGTTAAAATATGTTATTTAAAATATTTTATATATAAGGTAATTTATTTTATATCCATAAAACATTAAAAACAAGTAACAGTGTTTAGCTAATTATCAAAATTTTGTTTCGAATATTTATTCAAAAATCACTCACAACATTGTTGAATTATTTTCCATTGTACATACCTGTTGTCTTTCCGGAAACTTTGAAGAGGTTTATATTATCTTTATTTCCCGAGGAAGCGTCACTTTCGAAGAGTAGTTATCGGAGTAACGTCTATCTTAAAACTCCTCTTCCTAAATGTTGAGTAATGGTGCGCTGAAGAGGACGCACACGAAGTTAGCGACTGTGGAGTCTTGAGCGCCGGCGTCCCAGTAATGTTAATTAAATAAAGAGATGTGAACTTGTTTGATCGAAAGATGCTGTACAACTGATGCTGAATGTTCAGCTCCAGAAATTATAAAGATATGCATATAATAATCGTGGAAAAAAATTATGTACTCCGATATTTTATTATTCCAAGGTTTTTTCATTGTAGAAGGGGTAATTATCAGGAATTTTAGTGACAAAAATATATTTATGTATTACTTGTATAGTCTACTAATGACAAAAATGTTTGCAGATATTTTATAAATGCATTGTCAAGAGTAGGTTTCCTTGCTTACCCAGTAAACATTTTTTGGAGTCAGTGATATGAACTACAAATAGCAAAATTACTATTGTACCAGTATTAAAAGAAGTTTCAAATAAACCTTTAAAGTGTAACAGAGTCAGATATATCTTGTTTCTTTTTCTATGATATTCTGGTAAAATGAATTTGGAATTGTATCACTACTAAAATAAATATTTCCAAATGTAAAAGAGACAACAACTATATTTCCATTTAAATGCATTATGGTGGAAAGAGAAAGAATATTCTTCTTAAAAGATTCTCACAATTTTTTTATTAGATAACATCTATCTGAAATCTGAGAGAAGAAGAATTCATTAATTGGCTGTGCCATTTCACCCAAATATTTACAAATAATAAAACACATCAATAGTATATTTAGAAGCCATATTTGATTTATTTTTCTCGTTGTTGTGAGTTTCCTAACTTTCTAAAAACAATTGTTAAACGACTTGTAGTAAAATTTGTCGAGTTTGTTTTTTTCAGTGTAGACGTAGTTTATGCACCTTTGTGGCCACCACGTGCCTTTAAGTCTCATATCCAAACAATACATAATCTATATATTTTTTATAAAATATTAATAGTACAGAAAAATCCTTTTAATAGGCTGTAATGTGAACCATAATTAAATTCTATAAAACTGAACAATATATTAATCAAGTTGCCTACCGTGGGATCGGTCATCCCATTAAGTTTTATATTAAGATGGTTGAAACATGGGTAGGCGATTTTCCAGTACAATCTAAATAAGTTTTACATGCTTTGGAAGACCTTTAACCATGAATTTTCTTATATAACTTGCTTTATCCATATCTTTTGACCTAATTAATTACAAAGTGTGGGTAGTAAATATTTCATGATTGGAAAACTAGTACTCTTTAAGATCCTCAGATGATTCAAAAAAAATCTTTCTAATATTATACATCATCGTCATCATCAACTCCAATATTTTTATTATTAACTAAAATTGTATTACACATTTCTGAATCAAGTTTCCCATATGCTTCAAACGCTGTAATTCGGTTTGGTCCATTGTCAGTAATTGTCTTCATGATTTTTACTTTATCAAATGTATGGGAACCTTCAAATCTCCTGTAAGCTGCTCAGCACTTTTTCTTTCAAATGTATTGCTATCAATCCGATGACCAGTTTACGGAATAATACTATGAAGTAAAAAAAATAAGAAAAGTATTTTGCATTTTCTAAATAGAAAATAGGTTTATAAAAGTTTCCAAATAAAATATAAAATGCTTTTTCTAAAAGGTTTTTAAATACTAAATAGAAAATAGGTATTTTATATAAATGTATTTCAAAAAGTAACATATCTGCATATATGTACATTAGAGTGGCCCTTATTTACTCTTGGTGAAAATTATTTTTGAGATTTTTTATTGCGGCACCCCTCAGTTTGGTTCCATTGCATGAAAAAATAATAGGTGTAAAATTTCAGATCAATCGGATAATGGGAAAGGGTGCCCCAAGAGCCCGGAAAATTATAAAATCCCATACATTTTTTAAAAAATTTATTTATTTTGCGAAATAATAATTAAATACATTATACTATATTATTTAATTATATTATTTTATTATACACTTTTCTATGTATAATAAATATTTTGTAAAATAAATATATAAAATCGTGATTTTGTAATTTTTCGATTCTCGTGGATTTATAGTAAAGGAACTGATTTTCACGTATTTCTCGAAAATTGTTAGTTATACGAGAAAAAGTAATAGATGATTAAATATGTATTTTTATTAGATCTACAACTTTTGCGTAATAAGTTTTTGCATAAAATTAATATTTCTCAAGATATAAGAATTTTAAAAGAAAAATCTGTGATTTTTCAATTTTCGAGGCTCTTGGGGCACGTTTTCCCGTTATCCGATTGACCTAAAATTTTACACAGATCATTTTTTTAGGCATTGGCACCAAATGGGAGGGTGCCGCAAAAAAAATTTTAACTTTGAAAATAAGGGCCACTCTAATGTACATATATAGTAATTTACTATAGCCCTGCCTGTCTGTTATGTTTTATTGTTTCCCTCTAATTTCGCAAGTTAATTATAGTTCCACATACCACTGTCCACAAAGTTAACATTTAAACGACATCTTGTTAGACAAGAACGAATAACTTTCAAAAGTTACACGAAATTTCGATGAAACTTCTGAATTCTGAATACAATTAACTAAACTATTTGATTATTTGTTATTGTTTAGTTTTTGTAAAACAGGAAATATGTTATCAATATTTTTTATTAATGAGTTTTCTTTATACGAGTAATACTGTTTAAAAAAACTTCCTTACATAAAATACATTATTTACACATCTGGAAAGCTTAATCAAATTATTATATTTACGAGTATATGGCAGGAAATTAAAATAAAGTTTTATTTTTAAAATAATTTTCTATCATGTTAAAAATATTTTCACTTCGAGGACACCTATTTCTTTCAAATTAACCTCTTAGTAATTAAAATTTTAGGGGAGAAAATGGTGCGCGTTATAGTTTAATTTCCATAACTGTTCAATCTAACTCCAAATCAATTTGGAAATGTATAAAAACAATTTATTTTTTATTGCACTCTGACAGAAATGTGTTTTACATGTTTATTCAAAATGTGAACTATATCGGATAATTAGTTTTTGAACACAGATTTTAAAAATTGAAGTTGAGTAACTGGATTTTATATTTTATTTATTATTAATTGTGTGTGCCTTTCAGCTTTACAATCTACCGTATTCTATTTCTTATTACATTTCATTCCTATCTTAACAATTCAATCTTAAAACTAAACTTTATTAATTTTATTTAAAACTAATTATTTTCTTAAAACTAAACTTTATTTATTTATTAAAACTAAAAAATTATTCTAGACTTTTAGTACTTCTAAAAAGTGCTTTTTGCTTCTTCTTCCCTTGACCCTCTCTCTTCATGTTCCCCATGCAAACCAGATAACGAGCTAGACCAGATAACTGGATTTTGAGACCTGTAACTTTGTCAATTTCTACAACTTATTATAACTTAACTGGCATGCTTAAAAAGTTTTCACCGAATTTTCCAGTTGTCACATTAAGATCACATGTGTTATGTTCAAAATAAACACACTTAAGAAACCGGAATTACAAAGTCCATCTTTTTTATCTCAAAATATAAGAGTTATAATTACTATAAGATATCAACAGCGTCAAAATCTAACTTCTAGTCTCCCCACACGATTCGTTTGATTATTATTATTACTTTTATTTCTACGTTCAAAACATTTTTTTACCGTATTTTTCCAAGCGTCAAAATAACAAAAATATTTACTAATTTGTTTGTTAATGGAATTTTGTAAATATATCGATCGATAAGAACCTATCTATCAAATGGAACATTTACTTAAAAAATTATTTATTTGCTTTCGGTACTTTTTATAATCATTGAGCAAGCTAGAATCACTTATGAGTGCACAATATGAGAGCAAACGGGACAGATATAAACCACAAATGAAAACAAGTGCCGTCAAAAATGTCGTACATCTTTGATACTTTTCTGAATAAATATTTCACATATTATTTCATATGAATGTGAAGTCTTAAGATGAATGTATCTTGTGTCCTCATTTTTTAGTGGTCGATTTTTCAATTGTTGATTGAAATTGATGTTAATAAATGTGTATTGGCGTGTTTATTTTATTAAATATCTAAATGTCGACGGAGATATAGCAATTAAAAGTTTGAATTGTAGTTTTAGCGCTAGAAATGGTCGGCCATATTTGTATGACGTGAAATGCATTTTAACGTCAGTTATTTGTTGAATAGGTCAGTGCTGTGGTAATGTTCTGTAGCTGTTGGTAGTCAAATAATCAAGTCAAATCAAAGAAGAATAAGTTTTTATTTTATTTAACCCTGCTAAGGCAAACATAATATTGGAATTTGTGTGTTCCTTGAAATAGCTGTAAATAATATTTGATATTTTGATATATATAACATATTCATATAGCAGAGATTTATGAGCTGTAAGGTTGGTAACCTTACACAAGGATTGTGATGTCACATGCACTTGGAATGTGTACAACGTTGAATCCCTTTAATAATTAAAGAGACAAAATGACTTTTTTAATTGTTAATATCTCTTAACATATAGCGAGTTATTAAAAAATAATTGAACATTTGAGGTTCTAGTAACCCACTTTATCAATATATAGTACACTTTTGTAGAAATTAAGACATAGAACACAAACCCATTCTATTTTATGATAAGCGTCCACAGACCAGCACGGGAAACAGTCAACACTTTCTGTTTAATTAATGAAACGTAGGAGAAAAGGGAACAGCGTATGTAGCGGTATCTTTTTAAATGTGTTTACTGACATCTTCACCCGTAACATAACATAAGGGTTGTTTTTTGAACCAACGTACACTGAAACGCGCCTGGTGAATTTATACAAGTAAACATAACTATACAGCTTGCATACAAACATTTATTAAACAGATTGGCCCAGTCATTTAAGCTTAAATTAGGTAAGAATCTCGGAATTCGAAATACCCAGCTGTAAGTCTGTAAATACTTGTATATTGACACCCTAAATTTGTCTCAAAACCTACATATGGTTTATACACCCTACCATATGTAGGTTTTGAGACAACTTTAGGGTGTCAATATACAAGTATTTACAGACTTACAGCTGGGTATCTCGAATTCCGAGGTGAACTTACTATAATGACTGGGCTAGCGTTGATTACTTTCTGTGCTGATCTGTGGACACTTACCATTGTATACCATCGTCCATCACTTATCAAGAAGAGCGTATACACATACTCATAAAGTTAAGCGCCATGTGCCACAAAATCATGACAAAGAGAAATGACATGTGGGGCGAGCGATGCGATACTGGTTCATTCCCATTAGGAATAGGAATGCTGACGCTGGTGCTGGGTCAAAGAATGCCTATAAATAGTTTTATCACGAATTTATTTTTAGATACAGACATTTTTATTGCAAGAGATTGATTTTAATACGTAATACTTGTAAAACTTCAAATTTTAAGTAATTTTTATGATTTTCTTTAGTAAAACCACATCCGTTTAGGGAAATCTTTAGGAGATGTTTCAAAGTATATTTTTTTTAAAATGACTGGCTTAAAATTCCGGACAAAATCGTGTGCAGAGTTACTCAGCATTGGCTGAACCTAACACAAAATACCTAATTATTGCTGTAGTACTAATTAAAAGCTTATCCAACTTATATTTATACACTGTTCGATTTTTAATTATTAACATTTTATGAAATGTACATATATTTGTATCTTCTCAAATTGAACTTTCATAATATTCTTATTTTTATTTTGCAGGACGCTACGTTGGCAGCCGACCGATCAAACTTCGCAAAAGCTGTTGGAAAAATAGAAGCCTAGAAGTTGTAAGAAAAAAAGAAAAAGAAAAGGCTGTTTTACTAAATTTATTGACTAGCAATAGTAATAGATAGTTTTAAATAAAATACTAAAGTAAAAAAACTTGCAAATAAAAGTATGCTATGTTAAAATTGGTGTCTTATATTAAATAATTTAATATGTATAAAAAAAACTATGTCAGAAAAGGAAATTGAATATAGGATTAAAATATTTCTATTTAAAACACTAAAAACAATTTTCAAATTACAAATCGTGTCATTACAGCTTAATAATTAATATATTTGTTTAATAAACCTCTTGCTATCAAGAAATTAAAAAATAATCAAGAAGCAAAAATTATTGGAAACGCCTAGTTTGCTTACAAACAAAACAACATCAAAGAATTAAAATATAAAGATTGTAAGGAGTAGGCGTATGGTTCACAGAGTAAGTAAAAGTGATATTTCAATGAGTTATTATTTATAGAAATACTATACTTATACATATTAAATAATACCAGTATACTTAGATGTAAAGGAAATAATTAGAAACGCTTGTAACATGATCAATACTTGCAAATAAATATTTTTCGAGTCATCCTAATAAACAAAATAATTGAGTATAAACTGTTTGTATTTCTAAATTTAACATCCCCATAAAATGGCTGAAGATAAAGGAGAAGGTGGTCCCGAAGAAGAGAAGAATCCATTAGGGGTAATTTATTTTATATTATATTTATGAAGTATTCTAAATATTTTCTTAATTATATTATAATTTGATATTAAACGCGAAGGTTAGTATTTTCTTCAAAGCCTTAATATAAATAGAGTCATTTTATTACAATTGGTAAGCGTAAGTTATATTCTGCGCTTCTTTGAGTGAGTTGTATTTTAATAATTAATAAAATTAATGAATCATTATGCGTTGGTGCCGATAGTTGTACGAGGGAGAACGTAATGCAGATGGCGATCGTCATGGCTTTGGTTGGGCGCTGCTCCCCAATGACGACCAATACGAGGGGATGTACTACAAAGGACTTCGTCACGGACAAGGTCTCTACGTGTTCAAGAATGGAGCTCGTTATGATGGTAACTGGCGTAAAGGTGTAAAACATGGTATAGGAAAGTTTATTTATCCAGACGGTTCACGTTATGAAGGCGATTGGAAAAAAGATTATCGTCACGGGTTCGGAGCTTACTTTTATCCCAACGGAGACACATACGAAGGGTCCTGGAAGCATGGCTACCGCTACAGCTTGGGGACTTATTTATACGCAGACACACAAACAAAATTCATGGGGACATGGCAGTTTGGATTGATGGAAGGTCCTGGGCAGATAGTATTTCCTCGACATCGTTATTACGGAGGTTGGTCCAGATGTTTGCCGAAAGGAAACGGATGTTTTACATTCGAATTGAACTGTATGCTACATGGTTACTATGTGTGGATACGCGATCCTCTTTTTGACGGTCAAATCGAAGAAGAACCGAAAGTAACGTCACCAGAGCCTGCCGAACCAGATAACCCTGACGCTCCACCTGCTGAGCCAGCCCCAGCGCCTCTACCAACTATACCTAAAGGAATGATTCCTGTGTGGAGGGCTCGGGCAATAACTAAATATTCATCAGATCTTTTACCACCTCAAGCTGTACCGCTTCCAGTAGATGCGGAGTCGTTGGAGTCGCTGCTCTCCGAGCCATACGTACCGGATTACGAGTTGCTGAGATTCGAACCAGAATCAGATGCAGAGGGACCACACAAGTGTGATGGCATCGACATGGCGGGAGATTATGAACCTACCCAGTTTAAAGACCAAGGAGTCGACACGAAATAGTTGGCAAAATATTTAATTATATATTTACACATTATTATAAATATATATTGTTCCATGAAATATTACAAAATTACGCATTACATAAAAATTACGCATTGTAGTCTATATCATTGCAACAATATTTTCTTGTAGATACGTGTTTGTGATTTGTGTTTCGTTGGTGTTTGTTTGTATAAGATAAAATAATAAGAAAGGACGGTAAAATCGTGATAGATAATTTTAGGAAACATTTTAAGCAAGTTAAAATTTAGCGCTGATCTATGAGCCAAACTGAAAATCGTTTTATCTTTATGCCAACGTGTTAATTGTGTTTCTGTTTGTCTATTACTACGAGTTGACCTAGATTTAATTTTATTCCAAACATTAAACATATTTATAATTAGCGCCTTACTGTTAAGTAAGTCACTATCATTCTATGTGATTCTATGCCATTCTATGCTTTCGCTGTGCCCATGCGTAATCTATGCTCTGTACCTTGGTATAGGATCTAATATAGGGATGTATAGGGACAACTGGTACTATGATAACTTCATGTCGAACGATTATTTTATAAGAAAGTTTATAGGCTTGACTGTACATATTTTAGACATACGTCATTTAATCCAGGTACCACTTCAGAAAGAGTTATTTAAGTGCCCTAGAATATTAAAAAAATTAAATTATCTTATTTAAAAGGAAAGAAAAATGAACAGACATAGAAAATCAAAGAACCAAATATTTATATTAGCCTTTAATGTTAATTTTAGTTATAATTATTTCGAATAAGTACTTTAGGGTCACCATTAGAAGAATTGGATCTTTTATATTAAGTATAGACGTAATTAATTACATTTTTTTACAGATAAAATCAGGAAATGTTGTAATGTACAAATAATAATAGGGTTTTGAGTCTTTGCTTTAGATTACTTTGAGTATTTTAATAAAACAACTGTGCTTTTAAAGAACGCCTTCAATGAAACTTCTAAATACGCCTCTTACTAATATACAAATTTATCTTAGTCCTCTGACGTCATATTTCCGAGCATCTCCGACAATCTCCGAGTTTTATGCATATGGCTGCCGTACTGTCATATTTCTAAGTGATTACTGTTTTATTTCAATTAAAAGTAATAAATAGTTAAAAAGTGCAAATTTAATTGAAGTTTTTCGTATATTATACAAATAGCGATAAGAAAAATTGAGAAAAATAATAGTTGGCAGGTAAAATATTAATAGTTGTTATTATCTTAAAGCAAATACACTAACTCTAACAGTGGCGTCATTGTTAATTATATATAACATATTATTATTTTATTAGACTTTATGATACTTTTCAGGACTATATATTGGGGCCAAAGCACTATATATTGGGAGCTGCCAAAGAAATGTAAGAGGCAATAGGCAGCAGATGAATTAACTAGCTAGCTAAACAACTACATCATCAAAAATCAAGAAGGACTTTGGTTTATATGCAATTACATTAATTAAATAATTTAATATTTTTGTTTTTTCAGGAAGAATTTGTATGTATATACAAATACATTAATTACAATAAACATTGTTAACTAAAAATTGCGGTTTTTTTTTTATTTATAAAATTTTTGATATTTATAATAATTCAAACATGTACTCATTCCCGCTTTTTTTGTGTCTTGCAAGAACTTCATGTCGAACGCAGTTACAAATACCATGAAGTTAGCATAGGACCAAAGCTTAACATGGGAGATACCGATCTATAGTATATATTATCTTTGCTCTGTACTCTGAAGTCTGACAGTTTGGCGCGAAAGTGTCATTATATGTCAGCCATTATTCTATCTTTCATTCTATCCATTCTATATCTGCAACTGTTGTTAGATTTCGTTTTAATCATAAATCTATCTAAATTATTCTTTTAAATTTTACACATATTAAATAAAGTAATTACACAGAAAAAGTTAAAAAATGGTTGTACCTAAAGTGCAGAAGATGTATGTTTGCAAGCGAGGTATATATTTACGTTATAGAATTTTTTTTAATTTTTATGCTTTAAAATAATTAATTACGTCGTATTGTAACCTTGCAGATGGTCGTAAAGAGCCTGTACACTTCGATAAGATTACTTCAAGAATTCAAAAGCTATGCTATGGGATGAATATGGACTTTGTGGACCCTGTAAGTTTATATTTATTATTATTACTGTGTTTTTGTTTGTAGTCTTTGCGATTGAACAAATTAATTTGGCGTTAGGTGTCCATTACTTTAGAAGTTATTAGTGGCTTATACTCGGGAGTTACTACTGTAGAGCTGGATAATCTGGCTGCTGAGACTGCTGCCACAATGACTACTGTACATGCCGATTACGCAGTACTTGCTGCTCGTATTGCAGTGTCAAATTTACACAAGGAAACAAAGAAACAGTTTTCTGGTTAGTCTCTTATTAGTTTGTTACATTTTTGTGGCGTTTCCACGTGTATTCGTAAGATGCTGGTTACATATCCTTGTTCCATTTCAGAGGTGATGGACGATTTGTATAATATTATTAACCCAAAGTTGAACAAGAAATCACCAATGATTTCTGAATATCATCATGAAATAATAATGAAGAACGCCGATCGCCTAAACTCTTCTATTATTTATGACCGTGATTTTGGATACAATTATTTTGGTTTCAAGACCTTGGAGCGATCATACTTACTAAAAATTAATAATAAAGTTGCTGAGAGACCGCAACATATGCTCATGAGAGTGTCTGTTGGAATTCATGGCGAAGATATTGACGCAGCAATAGAGACCTACAATTTAATGTCCGAACGTTTCTTTACTCATGCGAGTCCGACGATGTTCGCTGCAGCGACACCAAGGCCACAACTTTCTTCTTGTTTTCTATTAACAATGTCTGATGATAGTATTGAAGGAATATTTGACACTCTGAGGCAATGCGCTTTGATCTCAAAATCTGCTGGTGGTATTGGATTGAATGTACATTGCATCCGTGCAAAGGATTCGTACATAGCTGGTACTAATGGCATTTCAAATGGTCTGGTTCCGATGTTACGTGTATATAATAACACTGCACGTTATGTCGATCAAGGTAAGTGGTTAAATATCTAAATCTTGTGATATTTGTGATGCAGCACAATGTTTTATTTGCATTATTCTGTTTTGCAGGTGGTAACAAACGTCCTGGTGCCTTTGCTATATATTTAGAACCTTGGCATGCCGATATATTTGAATTTCTCAATTTGAAGAAAAATACTGGCGCAGAAGAAGATCGCGCTCGTGATTTATTCTACGCATTATGGGTTCCTGATTTATTCATGGAGCGTGTAGAAAAAGATGAAGATTGGTGCCTCATGTGCCCGCATGATTGTCCAGGACTTCCAGAAAGTTACGGTGAGGAATTCAATAAATTGTATACAAAGTACGAAGCAGAGGGTCGCTATAAACGTAAAGTTAGAGCACAACGGCTATGGAGTGCCATTGCGGAATCTCAAATTGAAACAGGAACACCATACATGCTCTACAAAGATGCATGCAACAGTAAAAGTAATCAGCAAAACCTTGGAACCATCAAATGCAGTAACCTTTGTACTGAGATAGTTCAGTACACATCGAAAGATGAAATTGCAGTCTGTAATTTAGCATCTGTAGCAGTCAATATGTTTGTTAAGCCCGATAAAACATACGATTTCCAAAAGCTGAAGGAGGTGGTTAAGCTGGTAACAAGAAATTTGAATAAAGTTATCGACGCCAATTTCTATCCCGTTGAAGAAGCTCGCACTTCTAACAAGAGACACAGACCTATTGGAATTGGTGTCCAAGGATTGGCAGACGCATTCATCCTAATGCGAATGCCATTTGAGAGTGAGGAGGCTCAGCTGTTGAACACGCAAATTTTTGAAACTTTATACTATGCTGCTTTGGAATCAAGTTGCGAGTTAGCTGAAAAATATGGTGTTTATGAAACGTATGAAGGATGTCCAGTGAGCAAAGGTATTCTACAGTACGATATGTGGAACAAAACACCAACGACGCTCTGGGATTGGAGGATCCTTAAAGAAAAAATTGCTAAAACAGGAATCAGGAATTCTCTTTTAGTGGCACCCATGCCTACAGCCTCAACAGCTCAAATATTAGGGAACAACGAATCGTTTGAGCCATACACTTCCAATATGTACACACGTCGAGTTCTTTCAGGAGAATTTCAAGTAGTAAATCACCACCTTATCCGGGATTTAACAGAAAGTGATCTTTGGGATGATGACATGAAGAATAAAATTGTCGCAAACTACGGCTCCATACAAAATATTGAAGAAATCCCCCAAAATATCAAAGACTTGTACAAGACGGTTTGGGAAATTTCACAGAAAACTTTAATTAATATGGCTGCTGATCGAGGGGCTTTTATCGATCAAAGTCAATCGTTCAATATCCACATTGCTCAGCCAAATTACAGCAAGTTGACCTCAATGCATTTCTACGGATGGAAAAAGGGTTTGAAAACTGGAATGTATTATTTGCGTACAAAGCCAGCAACCAATGCATTTCAGTTCACTGTTAACAAAACGAAGTTGAAAGCAAATGTAACGAATGGAGTTAGCAATGGAAATGGTGAAGCAGAAGAACCCAATGGAGAGTCTGCGGAAGAACTAGAAAAGAGAATGGCGCAACTGGTCTGCTCCCGGGAAAATAAAGACGATTGTATGATGTGCGGAGCATAACAACATATCTCAAGTACGGTTCATGTTAATTTAATCACATCATTTATTTTTATTCTCATTTATAAATAATTTGTTTCATGTACTTTTTATTTTTTAAATTTTAATTAGTAAATAGCATTTTTTGATATTAATCTTTTTTTTTATCATGTTATTATTTTTATATTAATATTGATTATCTCTATTTTATCAATCATAATTATCGTTTTCATTTCCTTGATTGCATAAAGGTCTTAAAATAACTGGGTGAATTCGCAATGGGCTTGTGTCCTATGTCTTAATTTCTATAAAAGTGTACTATATATTGATAAAGTGGGTTACTAGAACCTCAAATGTTCAATTATTTTTTAATAACTCCTTATATGTTAGGAGATATTAACAATTAAAAAAGTCATTTTGTCTCTTTAATTATTAAAGGGATTCAACGTTGTACAAACTCCAAATGCATGTGACATCACAATCCTTGTGTAAGGTTACCAACCTTACAGATCATAAATCTCTGCTATATATATTTATATATCAAAATATCAAATATTATTTACAGTTATTTCAAGGAACAATAAAATTTCAATATTATGTCTGCCTTAACAGGGTTAAATAAAGTAAAAACTTAATATTCTTTGACTTGACTGGATTGTTTGAGTACCAACAGCTACAAAACATTACCACAACACTGACCTACTCAACAAATAACTGACGTTAAAATGCATTTCATGTCATACAAATATGGGTGACCATTTCTAGCGCTAAAACTACAATTCAAATTTTTAATTGCTATATCTCCGTCAATATTTAGATATTTAATAAAATAGACACGCCAATACACATTTATTAACATCAATTTCAATCAACAATTGAAAAATCGACCACTAAAAAATGAGGACACAAGCCCATTACATCAATTACTTGAATTTGTTCTTTTATCAAGAACTTAGAATGTGTGACATATTTTGAATAACAAGAGTTATGTGCGATAAAATATCAAAGAAAGTAATGAAGTATATGCAGTAACAATTAATTAATAGACAACCACGTAGAACAAATTTTTTTCAATAATGTTCTTATTGCATTTATATTTGAAATTGCCGCTATTCCCGTCTTCGTTGTATTGTTATGTTGGTATTTATTACTAGGCTTTTATTACAAAAATATTTGGCATCGTAATTTGATCTGTTTGTTTGTATTTATTGGTATTTATGTTTTGTTATTAGAAATCATGTCAATCAATGTCAATATATATTATCTTTGATGTCAATAGCTCACTCAATTCATATTTATTATTATCGAACGGTACCTTCCGACTTAATTTGATATATCTTATTAAAAGGGAACCAAATAAATGTAAGGTTATGTTATTTCATTCTATAGTGAATGTTTCTTTCAATGTTAATAAATATATTTAAGTAGGTTGTTTTTCAGGCCAGAACTCATGGAAATCGTAACGTGTTTTATATTTCTTTGGTTTGTTACACAAAATTCAATTCAGAGAATCATCAGGCATAAGAAAATGTAGGTAAGCAGTTGTTCAAATAGTCGTAAATTAATTTCATTATGTTTATGAAGGTATTTCAAATTGTATATACATTTTAGGCCATTCATCTGGTTGGTTCTATACTGCAGGGAGTTAATGTTCATGTCAAACCATTTTCAATATCAACTACTCAGAGCAACAGGAATATTAATGAATCGGCAGGGAAATTATGAGAGGCACATCCATTCTTATTTAAACCGCAAATGGTGAGCTTATTCAATTTATGTGTGCACTAAGTCTTACTATTAACAAATACACGGGGTCTTTTTTATATAAAAGATAAATTTTGAAGTTTGAATAAGCCTGAAGTCCCATTCCGAGTTATTAAGTCTTAATTTTACGTGTTAAGCTTAAATATGAGGTTCAGCTTGTGAAACCATGCCGTCGTTAGTCAGTAATATATTTATTTATCATTACCTTTATTTAACATAAATTATTATATTTATTTATATTTTTCAAGCTGAACCTTACGATTAAACCATAACATTTAAACTAAAACTCAGTAGGCAGGAAAGAAACTTTACCTTAAATTGTTTATCGTATTCTAAATTAAACATAAGAAAGTCTTCTCATCTGTTTACTGCTTCTGATATCTTCTATATTAAGAGTATTGTCAATGAACATTTAAATAAGAAAAATCAACATACGATTTAAATTTTTTATTGACTTTAGCTTAGTTTAATTGAAATATTAATAATATAAATATAAACTTCATATTGCTATTGATTTGTTCAAAATAGGCTGACTGAGTGTTATAAATAATAGTATTAACTATGTTTGTTTATTGTTTTAATTTTTTTGATTTGCAAATTCATAAAAAAATATTTTAAAATATATAAATTTGAATTGAAAATTATTTTATGAATATTAATAAAAATACAATAATATACTAGTTCATTTGAAAGCGAAATGAAATATGAAAAATATTGGTGTTACACATTAAATTAAAGATACTATAATATTCATTTATTTTTGGATATGTTTTAACTATTACGTTTTTGATATATGTCGCAAGGTTTTCTATTTGTTAGATTAATTTTTCGTGTAAAATACACATTTACAAAAAATTAAATTGCATTATATACTAAATAACAAGTTTAATAAAAGTAAAATAATTTCATTTATAGTATAAATCAATTAAAATAAACCAATTAAGATGGTCAGTTCAAATATTTAGCATTTTGATTTCGCTTATTAGAAGTTTGACTGTTTTTGTTTGTTATGAGATGGTATCTCATTTCTCACACATTATTTGTATCAATGAAAAAATATTTTTTTAAATTTATATTTGAATGATTTTATACAAGTGACTTAAGAATATTGATGATTCTTACAAGACTATGTGAAAGCATTTATATATTGCATTCGAAGGCATTTTATTTAATTATTACATTACATATACACTGTTATTGATATTCGTCGGATTTGGAATAGATGTTAGTGAGCAACCAGTCATATTTCCAGCTGGTGTCCGTAACATACTGAGGAGCGAAATAATTATCCCGAAATCTGTAGGCTCTCTTTGCATACGTTTTACTGTCGATGTATAAACCAACGCTAATTAAATCTTCTATGTAATTAACATCTAGCTTCCCCTTAGCGTTAACGAGAATAACATTGCTTTCATTTTTAAAATTTTCTTCGATTTCAATTAATATATCTTTCGGTTCTAAACAATAATCGCAAAACCAACCGCCGTAGTGATTTAAATCTCCAATTCTTAAACCTTTTTTATTAGTTTTCATATTCGCTAAATCATTAAAATCTAAATTATCTCTCATAAAATTAGGCTCCTCGAGATAAATTTCATTCAGTTGTCCAATTTGAGTGGCTCTTGCGGTAGTTATAGTTAATTTTGGATGCTGCCAATAAAATCCAAACACAATCCATTTTAATCGAAAAGACAACGGCTGTGGCCAGTTGTCATACAGTTTTATAAACATTAAAGCTTTCTTGTTCAATATTTCATTCGCGTTTGTAACAATGAAACAATCATCACTTCTTAAATCACGTACAACTTTCTTCAAGATCACAGACATAACGGAGGTATTACAAGGTTCATTAATAAATAATATTTTTGGGTGATATTCCTTTAAATATCCACTACTTAATTTTTGTTTAAATTCTGAATTGCTACACATTACAAACAGATCAACAACATTTGCTAATTCGTGAACTATTATATCTGTTAATATGGAAGAAGTTGTTTTTGTTTTAAACATATAAATTAATCTTCTGGGCTTCAATCGGGGCCCTTTTATTTTAAAAGTCTGCTTCGCCGTAAGAAATGCTCGCCAAATGACCTCGGGTTGTGCACAGTCCGGCCCATGCCATCCTGACAGGCAAACACAATCTTCTTGAATATGATCCCAATTGTTCCTTATCATGAATTTTATATCTGTTCCCTCTATGTAACATCCCTTACCAATATCTAGTGTTGAGTTGAAATAATATTCACTGGTTCGATTGTGATGTCTTAATTTAATAAAACTATTGTGTGTATTAAAATTGATTGACACTTGCAGTTCTGTATTCGCTTTAATAAAACTGATTCTTTTGTCATTGATGTTAATTGGTTGTTTGTTGAGAACTGGAGATATAAATATATAAACTCCAACCAAAAGCACTTGGATTAGAAAAATGACCCACAAAATAAATATTTTATACGCATAACCTTTAATATGCATTTGATCACTTCGAGTATTTTAACACATGACGTCTGTGTCACTGACTATATTCGTGGCCTTACTGTTTCTCTAATTTGAGTTAGAAAATTATATTCTACAAGAGAAATCTGTCTTATTTAGTAACCCTGTTCCGCGGGGTACCACTCCCTCAAACCAAATGTCTATAACTTAGGTTATAGATATTTATATATTATATTTATCGCCCACGTTCATCCTGCGCATAACCACTTTCGCATGAAAAGTAGATAGCCTTATGTATAGATAAAGATACATGATGGTTTCTATTAATGTATTTGGCATATTTAAGATTAAAACAAAACGACTAATCTATGTAGGGAATGTCTTAGTATTTATTTATATAGTATATTAACAATTTTATAAATAATCATGTAATTTTATGATTATTTTATATAAAATGCATTATATATTGCATGATGTATGTCAGTCTAAATAAATACCATTTAATTCAGCCCCGGATCTAAATATGTTGTATTTTTAATTTTAACAAAAGTAAAATTTTCTGGATCTCATGAGAAATAAGAAGTAACTCTTGTTAAAATGGATAAATATTTTGTACCTCTTTATGAATCATCTTAGGATTTTTACCTTCTCGTGTGACTAGATTATGTTTTTCAGATAGTTAGACCGAATTTGCAAAATGCACCTCCAGGTTGCAACAAATCTCTTATTCTGACGACAACGAGATGGAGCAAAACTCTTGGGTATGGTGCGCACAAACACATCACCAGTCGAACTGCGTGGTAAGCAACGCTGAAGTAATCGTGTATTATATTTTGCAGAACTTTCAATGAATGCTTCTGGTGTTTTTAAAAGCAGTTTGTTGTCAAGATGGAACCGTGGGGTGCTGCCAGCTTTCCTTCACTACAGTTCACGCTCTATATCGGGAACGATACGCTTTCCGAGAAAATATGAGCGATGTTATAATACAACACTTGATTTCAGATCTGGGATCTGGTCCATAAGATTGCAATGTATCATAATGGATTAGCAGTAAGTTTCATCTCGTATTTCCCACTATCTTTAAACTGTTTTATAATGTCCAAATGTGTATTTCAGGTTTAATTACCAGAGCGTGTTGTATCATATGAGCTGTACTCTGGAGAAAGTCAACCAATGCATTACAAGGTGAAAGAGAACATCAGTGGAAAATTAGAATGCAGCTTATTTTACATTTACATTTATTAAAAGTCTCTGTTTATTATATGTCATAAATTTACAGGTAGTCTGCGCTAAGAATTTAGTTTTATGCCAAGATAAACGATTACAGAGTCTAAGTTGGATAGTTATATACGTTATATCAAAGTTACTGGAGGTCCTGCAGGACGTGAAGGTCTTCTACTTGGTTTATAAAGCTGCCAGGTAACACATAACCATAACGCAATATATACTCATTTTCATTTGTTAAATCTTTCATTGTTGTTTCAAGGTTTGGAGAATATTCTTGGACAATCCTCTGCCAGTCCTGGTAACCAGAGCACTGTCTGCAGTTAGATGCCTTGATCTAAGTGCCTCAAGAAGTAAACTGGCCATTGTAGATGACGCAGGTCGTTTGTTAGTTAGGGATTTAGTTGCAGATACTCTTATGTATCAGGTAATTGTAAAACTTAGATGAATTTGTATTAAGATTTCATTAGATTACAATAAATATACGTTTGTAGGAATCTAATGTGAACAGTGTTGCTTGGAATTCGCAATTAGAAGGAATGCTGTGCTATTCGGGAAGTGCTGGTCTTAGTGTGCGAGTAGGAGCTCTTCCAGCGCGTCCCCAGCAACTTGGTGATGTTGTAGTAGGCCTATCAGGAGCAACGGCCTTTTGTTTAAAAGGTAGCACAATGATTAACGTGCAGATTCCCCTCTCCTCAACCATGTACCAGTTCCTGGATGGAGGGTCATATAAGTAAGATTGTATTTTCATTTCTAAATGTTAATTGTAGATCAATTTTATATGAGTTATTTTATTTAAAGGGAAGCGTATGAGGTCGCATGCTTGGGTGTACCTGCCAGTGATTGGGAAGCTCTTGCGCAAACAGCGTTAGAGGGTCTCAATTTACAAGTCGCTAAAGATGCATTTATAAGAGTTAGAAATTTACCTTGGTTAAAACTTGTACAAGACTTGCAGGTATTTTGAATTATTGTTATTATTTATTTAGTGCTAATTCGGAATGCACTGTAACGATCACATTTTGCCAGGAACGTCAACGTCGAGGGGAGGATTCTCAAGTCCTTCAAGCAGGAGCTTTAGCCTGGGGAGGACAAATTAAAAAGGCGGCCAGGTTATTTCAACAAGCAGGTCAAGCTACTAAAGCACTGACTATGTATAGCGACTTGAGAATGTTTGATTTAGCTCAGGTTTGTCCAGTTTCACTTTTGTGAGTTGTGAGTAGTTACACAGTATGTGCTAAGCCTTGTGCTTGTTTACACCAGGAGTTTGTTGGTTCTGGAGATGGCACAGATCGTCGAGCATTAGTTCGTATGAGAGCGGAGTGGGCTAGATCTGTGCACGAACCTAGAGCAGCTGCAGAATTACTGCTAGGAGCTGGAGAATCGTTAAGAGCTGTTGAAATTATTGCAGAACAGGACTGGCCTGATGTGTAAGTTCTTTATAATGGATTCTAATACAATTCAAGTTATCTGAGCTAATGAATAATTGTTTTTTAGTTTATTAGACATAGGACGTCGTCTTGATAAGGTAGATAAACCAGCGTTGGAACTTATCGCGCATCATTTGCGGCGCCTACAAGCTTTGCCTCTAGCAGCTGAAATTTATAGAAAATTGGGTGAAGAAACACAAGTTGTGAAGCTTCATGTGGAGGCCAGAGATTTGGCCCGAAGCTTTCAGGTTCGTACAACAATTTAAAAACATAGATTTCTTATAATTATTTTTATTAACATTGTTTGTATTATTATATTGTGAACAGATTGGCGGAAAATTTACCGCAAGTATTAACAGAGGTGCATTTGGAGCACGCTAGATGGTTAGCAGAGAGTGATCAGTTTGTTGAAGCCCATGAAGGTGTGTTGGTAACTTATTGATTGGAATTGCTGTAAATATTTTGTATGATTTAATATTTCACCTTCAGCCTTCATTCATGCGGGCCGACCTCAAGAAGCGGCGCGTCTTTTGATCGATCTAGGAAACTGTGCGGTGTCAGAAAAGCGTTATCAAGATGCAGCCTATTTTATGTGGCTAAGAGCTAAACAATCTTTAGAGTTAGCAGGAAAGAGGTACATATATTATAATTGTTGTTTATTTTTAAATAAATAATATTTTATCCTTTTTCAGTCCCTCAGAGAAGCAATCGTCGTTCATGGCTGAATTTCATGAGCTACATTCTTTAGCTGGAATTTATCACGCATTTCAAAATATTCATCAATATTTACAAGAACCATTTCGAACACAATCTCCAGACGCTTTATTTAATATAAGTAGATTTTTAGCTAATGAAGTGCGTGGTAAGCCTCCACCTGGAATATCATTGTAGTATCCTTTTTGTAAAATGTACATAAAACAGGAAGAAATAAGAAAATATGGGCATGTATTTGTTTTCCTTATAAAATGATTAGTTCCATTTTGTTTGTCTTGTCCAAGCATGCGCGCATCTTGGGTGCTAACAAATTGGCGTTGCAGGTAACTGATCGTCTACAAGGATTAAGAGCACCGCCTTTATTAAGAGACCAAGCAGAGGTCAGTTATCTTTTAACGTGTTTATTTTAATAATTATTTCGTACGATAGTAATTATAATTGCAGATTCATTTATTAACTGGCCGTGGTTGTCCTGGAGGATATCATGATCCAGAGGATCTGTTGCCGCTGTGCTATCGTTGCTCGGCCTATAGTCCACATCTTCAGGGTCCAATTTGCAGTGCCTGTTTGATCCTTTTGTTTACTCGTATGCTTCGTTTGGTAAGAAGACATTTTTAAATATATTACGGTGATGTATTGTATTGTGTTAACTAAATTTATTCTGTAGAGATATTACCGTTGGTGGAGTTCTACGTAGAAGACGATATAGCTTCTCAAGACGCTTTACGATTACTTCAGTCGCCACCTGATGCAAGTGGAGAAGGTAATGATTCTGCAGACCCTTTTGCAGACGCCTTATTGCAGGAGGTAACATTTGTTTAATGGAATTTAAAAGCATGTACTAATTATTATTATAATTAATATCATTTCTAATTGTAGAGTTTAATCCTTGGGCGTGGTGCCTTAAGAATGTTGGATTCTCGTCGTCCTTATTGCAAATGGGACTCCACCTTTAACTACCAGATATTTTCGTAATATGATGCCCGGTATGGCTATGACCTTATGCCATTGTTGCCTTCATGTAAGCTATATTGCAACTAGTAAATTCATATTTAATTTTAAGCCATTAACAATTGTTTTTATTTTACAGGCATTCCATACCGACGATTATGAGCTACAAATTTTACAAAAAGGTTATTGTTCTTTCTGCAGAGCTCCACCTAACAATTAAGTTTAATATTAAATTATATATATTATTAAATAGTCTTATTTATTTTCTTTAAATTTATAATAAAACAATTTTTTCTCAAAATATGTGTTTGCTAATAAATCTTCAGACTATGGAACTATAGGTGGGAGTAGTGTGTAGCAATGTTTTAAACCATCTTCGTTTTAATTTCAAGATATAAATGTCGGTACTATTTAGCAAAGTTTTGAAGCACAACGTTTACGCTATAAGAATGTAGATGGCAACAGTGTGTAGCAATGTTTCAAACCATCAATGTTACGGTTTTAAAATATAGATGGCAACAGTGTGTAGCAATGTTTCAAACCATCAATGTTACGGTTTTAAAATATAGATGGCGATAGTGTCTAGCAAAGCTTTAAACCACAGCGTTTATACTAGATGGTGTATGTAACAATATTTCAAACCATTATATATACTTTAATATTGTTTAGCAAAGATTCAAACCACTGTATTCAGTACAATATTTTGACATGACATGACATTTTGACCTACGGTTCCTCTATTGGTTTTTAATATATATTAATTCTATACTACTATACTATATAATATACTATATATATACTTATATATATACTATACCTATATATATATTTTTACAGATTAGTATATTCAAATATAAGTTTTTAACTAAGGTTTTCAACGAGCCCCGTGGCTCAGCGCTAGCCTTCTTGCCTCGTAACCCTGCGGTACTGCGTTCGAATCCCCTGCCCTGCATTGCAAAAATAAAAACTGCGAACCCTCCCTCCAGCGGCCCCCCCCCGGCAACGGTGCAAATCTCACCGTACCGTGGTGTGGACCCCACCATGGCACCCCCACTTCCCGGCGAATCCCTGGAACAAAAAAAACCCTGCGAAAATAATACTAAAATAGCAACTTTTTGCTATTTTTTTTTTTTTAAATAATACATTTTTTTTTCCTGTAAAATTTTATTTATTATATTACAAGTATATTATACAATTATTTCAATTTATATATATATATTATATTACATATATATATTATGACGAAGTTCCGAAGTGAATCAATCTGAAATTAAAAAGAAAATCTAATTAACCACTAGTGGTTCTTTACTCTACTTCGATGTTGTCGCTATTCATTACATTTTTTTTAATGAACATTGACTGACATAAACAAATATACTCATAATAAGTATGGTGCAATTTCCATTGTTCTGAGTGGGGAGAAACGAATATTATAAAATGAACATACAGGTTTCACACGTGTGAACTTGCGAAAAATTCTTTATTAGAAAATATTCGTTTGACCGGGCATAAAAGCAATAGAAATAGCAAGTCAGAACGAAGGTTGGTTTATTTTCTTATTTTATTTGTGTTTTTTTCGTAACTATGGTATTTGTATGGCATGTATCAACACTTTCAAGGTGTCGGATACTCATGCTATTAAATGAGCATGCTTGAATCAATACAAATAAAATAGTTAAAGACAATAACACATAACAACAGAAAAAACAACCAGCCACTAGGTATTGTTCAAATTACGGGAGTTCGTTCGGTGGTGACTCATGCTTAAAATAAGTTGTGACGATTAAATCTACGATAAAATGAAATAACTTATTTTTCTATATTGCATATAGAAACGAATAAGATAAAGTTCACCGTAGTATCCTAGATTTATACGGCTCTTATAACCTCTTTAAGCATTAGTCACCGTCGAACTCTTGTAACTTAACTATAGACCTACTAGCACCTCGATGCCCTTAGAATCATGCTCATTTACTGCAAAACTCGGGGAAATATGTCGTTTTAAAAAGACATTGTGGGTAGGCAATAACATTTCTCTTTCAACATGTAAAAAGAACAAACATGGATTTTAATTTGTAAATTCCAATATGACGGGCGCCCCATTCGGCCGCCATCTTGAAAATGGTGGTGTAATCACTATTTTGTTTGTGTTGAAAACTATAAGTCCCACAAGAATTTTGTAAAGAGTTTGTAGATGAATATATTATCCACAACTTTTCGTGTAACTTTTACAATAAAAAAGTTACAGCAAAAATAAAGCTTAAAATAAGTGGTTTAATGAACAAATTGTAGGGCTACAACACTACAGTTCGCTTATTACACCAATTAATACGATTTACTATTACTTGTGTACCTCTTTAATTATAAAATATCATGTTATTATCTACAAAGAAGCATATTAGAAAATATTATTGGGTGTCTTATATGATTACAACCTTATTTTCAAGATGGCGGGCGAATTTATATCTAAAATGCAGGGTTCGTTGATAACGGATTGATTTCCCCAGATACATACAGTATTTGTCACACAGTAGGCCATTTTAAAAGCAGCACTTAAAAAATTACATTTTAACGTTTAGCGTATCAATCATTAAATGAAAACAGACGTTTTAACTGAGGATTATTTCACAACAGTGGTGTATTGATAAACATTAAAATAGAACCTTCCTCTCATGATAAGGTGTGTTATTGCAACTACACCCTTCTGAAGAAGTCGAATTGAGTGTGAGAGGCCCTAAATGTTATGCAACCAGAAAATAGAAATAAATTTTAAGATCCTTAATTTTGCAAGTGCAGATTTTATAATGACCCCCGCTGAACTCTCTCCACCACATTACCAGATTTTACTCGACCAAATATTGCCGGTTGGGTGGGATCGATAATTATCGGGTTTTAGATCAATTAAGAGCCACATTTACAGGGATGTTGTTTTCTCTATTGTTAAGACGCAATTCTTTCTTCAAATTATGGGACATTACTTGACATTCTTAGAAACAGCAAACGTGTGAAGAATTGAAATAACATTTACATTGGGTTCTGTTGGCCGTGAAAAACAAAACCGTGTTTGTACAAATACTAAATTCATTACAAATGTCTAATCAGATGGACACAACAATAGTCTTTCTTTTGAACAGATATTAAATGAGTATTCATTCCCCTTTGACAAATACATCGCGTAAGAAAGTTTCAAAATCTTTAAAAAGAAATAAGGAAGCCATTACTGTACAATATGTCATTATAGAGTGAAATCGTTCATTCATCTTAAAAAATGCATTTGAAAGTAGAAATAAATTATTGGACGAGTAAAATCGGCATCAACATAAAAACAATAAGATAACTTGTCACTTACCAGTTGAAGTTCTACTGCATCAGCATACAAATCACCAAAAGCAGCTTCCAGAACACCGTGGCTTGACAACTAGAACAAAGACAGAAAAAATAGAAAATATGTCTTGTAATTCCTTGAATTCCTCAATTATTTAACAGATGATCTAATAGGATAATGAGCTTATTCAATGTAGAAAATTATACTTTATATTAAATATATATAAATGAGATAGATTAAGGAAGTCCAATACTTTTATCAAATAACCTTGAAATAACATAATCAACAATTTGAACAATAATTTAACTGTAACTCGGGAAATGGTTATATTCTACTTATAAAATAATTATAGCAATATTAAACGAACCTTTTAATGTATCTTAAATGATATTTAATCAATTAAAAACACAAAAATAACACCACGTTCTCACTGACACACCAGAGATGTTAAAATATGTAAAAACTAGACGCCATTGTTAATTTTTTGTAACTGACTCGAAGAGCCATCTATGGGTCTGTGTTGTAGCTTTAAGATAAATTATTTACTTGCAGTGAAAAATGTGGTGATTTTCAGAACCATCTGTTGTTGATTTGAAGTAATTTTACAATAAATTTCATAGTATTTTATTAAACCAATTCTAGTTTTCTAGATTTAAAGTGGTACTTACTGCTATATTAATGAGTTACACTGAATAATTAACATTACGATTATTCGATTGTAAAGTAAAACTTAGTGAACATTTAGTGAATAATGCCTCCTCTCTAAACTTTGAAAAAGCGACGTATAGTTCTTATTTGCTGACACGCTATATATATATTTAAAAATATGTTTCACTTACCTCCTCTTATCGGTAATATATTGTTTGTTCTGCTCCGATGTTCTTATTTTATCAGGAAACGAGAATTTGGTTGCCAAAAAATCACTAGAAACAATACAAATAATTTCATTATTATTACTGGTTCATTTAATCTTAAAATCTGACAATTCTAATTAAATTAACAAAGTAATTACCTAAAATCTTCAAACAAGACTTTTGTACTACAATTGTATCGATATACCACCGATGTTTGCAGTTGACCACTTTCAGAAAATCATGCATCCTAGTGCTTTGAAGAAAATGGAAAGATCTATAAATAAATAACACTTTATTAGTATATCTGTAGCAGTGAGAATTTGATTTGCTTAAATCTGCAACAATTTGGTAATTTCGATTATTAATAGTTCCGATTTTAATAATTTTATTTATTTTTAACTCACTTGAAGCTTAAATATTAATTAAATTCTATAACAGTATTCTATTTTTTAAAAGTTTTTCGAAGAGAAATAAAAAAAGTAAATTTCGATTCAGTATTTTCATTTTTATATATATTTATACATTTTAATTGTAATTGATATTGTGAAAAGCAAACTCACATGCTTCTAATATTAAAAAAATTGTATTATTGTCGACCATCTTCTCATTAAAAGGTGAAATCGATTTATAACCCTAACTCCCCAAACCATTAGTTATCACAGTGTATCACAGTATTGAACATAACTATTTTGGAGCTTTAGCTTTTTAATTCTCAAGAAGAGTTCCCCGCGGTCGTTTAGAATCTCCAAAACCTCCTGGTGTCCCAGGGTCAACAGCTGCACGTTTACCACCTTTTCGTTCCAACTGCTTCTCAATAATTCGAGCGTTGTTAGCATAACTGTCCGCCACTTCTCGCTAGAAATACAATCAATTTTGTTTTATTATGAGCTAGCAATAAAGATGAAAATATTTTTATTTTAAAATGGCTACTTACGGCTTCAATCTCGTCCTCCTCTTCGTCAATAGTGGATACCGTAACAGAACTGAATTTTCCCATGTTCTTTGTGTGCTTCGTAACCATAATTTTCTTCGGTTGTGCTGCAGCTACTTGTTTGTAAATATCTCCAACAGAACCTTCCTCTTTTGCTTTAATTACTGCGCCATTTACTATAAAAGTTATAGGGCTGTCGGTCTCATGCCTATAAAATAACCTCAACCCGCAATTGCGACATTTTGACCTAAACTGACGTTCAATACCGCAGTCTCTTCTAAGATACACCTATAAATAATAAACAATTACATCAATTCTAAATCACAACTAAGACTAAAAATGTTGAGACTTACAGTTTCATCAACATCGCAGGTGACTTTGTGTGCATGTTTGGCCCCATCTAAAACTCTTGCACCATCTCTTTTACGTAACGGAAGCTTTTCTATTTGACAATCTGCGAAATAATAATATATTTTATTAAATATTGCGTAAAAACTACAAAAAAGCATATGAAATTACTAACCTAAAATTAATGTCATTTGTCCACATAAGCAATAATATAAATGTAATGGTTTTGTTTCACTATATTCTTCTTGATCTTTTGTATCGATACATGCTATACTTCGAGATATAACTTTAGGCATTTTTAATTAAATAATTAACTATTACTATTATATTATTAATATTAAATTATTACTTTATTTCTGTAAACAAATTTTGTTCGATATACTTACGAACTGTCAAAATTATGTGTTGTCAGACTCCTATAACTAATAAAAAATGTAAGGTTTGCTCATTCTCAGCATGTGTGACGTCATTAATAGTTCCTTGATTTTAACAATTTGATTTATTTATATATATATATATACATTTACATTTCTTAATTTATATAATCTATTGTGATATATATATTAAATTAAATGTTACATATATAGTAAAAACTGTGCTTAGCATTTATCATTTCAAATGTATTGGTATTAATGCAATGATCCGCTTCTTTCTTTTCTTTTCTTATTTTAAAAAATTTATAAAAACATTACCATAAACAAACATATAGCTATATACCATTTTGTTAAATAAAAGTTTTAAAATTTATTGAGCAATACTGATTTGATTTTGAATTGTAAAATTCCATATCTTAGTCTACATTTTTATATCTATAAATCGTACGAATCATAATAAAATACTAATACAGTAATTAATTACAAATTAATAAAACATTAAAACGGTGTAATATTATTTACATCAATCTTGAATAAATATTTTGAATATACCCTCTTTAAGTCTTGTGATTACGTTAACAATGTCGCCGTTTTTAACACTACGTTCTGATTCACATAGAAATGCAACATTTTTAATAAAACTGGAACTGTTCAATGTGCTATAACATTCTGAAGATTCTGTCATATAGATTTCATACCAGTACACGATAGCATTTACAAGAGTGTCTTCAGTTATGCTAACTGGTGTTTCAACACGAAACTCTTCCTCACTGATTTTAACATCGGAGAAGATTGTAGCATCAGAAGCACTATTGTAAGATAGAGTGTTTATATCAAAATCAATATGTTTATTTATTTTATATTCATTAATGAATTTTGATATTTTATAATTAGAGGTATTTTCATCTTGAACTCGACAAACTCTATCTAGATAATTTGATTGAATTAATTTTCCACAAATATTTATTTGATGAGGCAGCATTATCCCTCCTTTATTTAAATACCTTTTTAGTGCAACTTGTTGCAAACAATCTTGCTGCAGTTCTCCAGTTTCATCGATTAAATTTAATACGATTATATCAAATGTTGCATTAATATCTGCAAAATCATTATCAACGTAAATAATGTCATTTTTAATACAATTCAATTCAGAAATATTTTCTATAACGATTTTATTTGTTTTCGAACAATGGAGTTGTTTTGCTCCAAACTTTAATAACAATAAACCTATTATTGGTACATTGGATAAATCTAACAATATTATATCTTCTAAATCATAAAAATTACGAAGACGTTTTGCACACCTGCTTAAATTTGCCATTAGTAAGTCATCATTTAAAAATGTTAATATGCACTCAGGAACTTTTAGAAATTGGTCTAAATTTGTATCGTTTCCACACGAAACTTGTAATGCATCGAGACAGTTTGTTACAATTGGTACAAAATCATTTTCTGAGACGCACAAAGATTTTTTAGGATAGTAAATGGCTTGGTCCCAACTGCAAATAATATCATTATTTCTGGGATCAGAATTTATCGATATTTTGTCGTCTAAATTAAGCTTCATCCATACAGCGAACGCGTCAATTTGACCGGATTTTACGCATTTCAAATTGGTCACCATATCTGTATTTAATTCTTCTAAAACTTCAGTGTCGTTAAAATTTATGGTATAAATATCCACTGGATTTGTTAGATACTTTACATCTTTAAGAACACGTAAATTCTCTGTGTCATATGGCTCACTATTGATTGATAGTAAATTTAAATCCACGTTTAATAAACTGCCATTTGTTGTTCCTTTGATTATTTGTGATTTTCGTCTTAGAGTAATACTGTCTATAGCAGCTATATATAACACCAAACTTTCTGGTACAACACAAGCGTTTTCTGAAACTAAATTCTTTAAAGCATGCCGAACGCTCTGAATGATATCTTCTCCTAATCCACCCGCATCAAAGATTTCTGTTATTATTAAATTTGCCTTTTCCAATCTTTCGTTGTTTAATTTTAATGATGATGAATGTAATAAATTCACATTTTGTATATTATTTTCATGAAACACTTTTTCTGCTATGTCTACCATTGCTTTTGAATAATCACAAGCCGTTATTGTGTTAGCTCCACCGGAACTGGCAAAAACTGATAACAAACCAGTGCCGGTTCCAATATCCAGTACATTATTTAAGCCACATGATATTTTTTTAAGTATTGCATGTTTATATGCATCATTTCTAGTTTTATCATTTAACATTCTAAAGTGCCATCGCGGTACTAACTGGTCTTTTATTTGATTTAAATTTCTCTCAGACAGTAGATCATTAGGGTTGATTGCAATAGCTGTTTTTATTATTTCATATGCTTGATCTACTTGCCCCAGCCTGAAACAACAACGGATTGATATTTTATTGACATGAATATATATATATCGAATCAAACTTAAAAAATCAAGAATATATTCAGTTTTAGAATGAAACGATTATTTAAAAAATCAAAGAACTACATTTTGTAATATTTTATCATAAAATTTTATTTGCAGGTTCTTTTCTACATCTTGCAACTTTTTAAACCACAGTGTAACAGTTTTGTCAATAAATTCAAAGCAGCTCTTTGGAATGCTAAATGAATACAATTTAACATCATTGTTTATTTGCACTTCATAAATAAGAAGTGGTGACATTGCTAAACAATTTTCTGTACTTCTTATGTGATTAAACCAATATATGACAGGATATCCTGCGAAGATTCCAATTAAACTTGAAATGCACCAATCAGGTTCAACGGGTATCAATATTTTATCGAACTCTTTGTTTTTGCAATCAACAAATTTTTTAATTATAAGATATACACTTTCAATCATGCGAGTAATATTGATTTTATGAATATCTGATAAAATACTAGGAACGTCCAAATAATTGCTAACATCAATATAAATAAAATCGCTGTGCAGAATTTCTTTCAAGTTGTGTATGTTAGTAATACATTTTTCATCAGAAAATTGCATAAAATAAACAGCATTTGTTAATATGTTTAATTGTTTTAATTCTGATACTATAAGTGTTAAAACTTCATTACTAATAGTGGGTCCAATATCCCAAATAAAAGAAGGTTTTAGGCCCATGTTAACGCTATACAAATTTATAGATATAAAATTGTAATGACGTTTCCAACTTTTATGTGATAAATGTTTCTTCAATACAACTATAGAATTATTTACAAATTGTTGCATCTTAATTTAAAAGTTAATTTAAATAATAGTTGAAAGTATGATAATTTCTGAATTTTACAATTGTATTGTTTTATGCTTGCCTACTTAATAGTAGTTTCACTAGACTCACCGAACTAAATAATATCCATATGTATTTAAAAGTACGATATTGTTTGGATACTCTTCAAACGCCTTATTGAACACCGATACAAGATCTTCATATTTTTGTTTCTCAAATAATACATCACACCAGTTTTTAGTTATTAATGTAAATGAATCTTCTAGGTCCAGCTTCCATTCCGGACAAACTGTTAAACAAACTAAAATATGCGCAAATGATCTTCCAAAATTTCCAGCGTTGTAGTGCTTTTCTGATAGTTCTTTTGAAAACAAAGCGAGCTTTGTACGTTCAAGATCTTGTAAATTCATAATTATTTAAATATAAATTAACATATACAAATAACTACACATTATATAAATAAGTCAACAACACAAAAGACATCACTACATTACAGAGGTTTTTAACCTAAGGTTTTATAATTCTTCAACTTTTATTTTCATTTGTCTACCGAAGTTTCATATTGTCTTAAGAAAGTTCTAGCTAATTGCAAATTAACTTGAAAGTTCTTACATTCTGCAATAATAGATTATGATTACACTTAAATTGACATAACTAAACATAACATTTATTCACATTCAGTTAATATAAGGTTAGACGCAGTTAGACGGCTTTGACATTGAACACATCTGCAAATGTCAGAAGACGCCATTTACATTGTGCATTGCATGCAGCGCCACGAGGAGTAGTGTTAAACGCGAGAGACAACTTTGGAGACAACTTAAATATCAACCGAGATATTACTGTTTATATTTAGAACTGTCAATTTATAATTTCTATTATTTAGAAACTGTTGAATACGCTTTTGTACAGAAAATATATAAAAATGATACCTCGGCTGCCTCAGATATGTATTTATCCATTGCGAAGACTATTGCATTCTTCTTTCTCAACAAATTGTTATGTAAGAAATATATTAATTTTTTAACCTAACTTTGAAAGTGTTGTATGAACAAATACTGTGATTGTTTGTTTAGTAAAAGTGACCAATTTCTATAATCCAGTATCATTTATAAACTAATTTAATCTTTCAGATAAGTGATATAGCAAACCAAGCTGGGGAATTAAATATATTACCGGATCATCTAAAAGTCGCTTTGGAAGTATCACCAAAACTAGCCCAATACGCTCCTACCCAGTGGAAAGCATGTCACACAGCTTTATTGAATCAAGGATTTCAGTCTCATGACTTTTTGCCAATGATTACAGCGAATCCCGATTTACTTAAAAAAGAAGTTAAGGAACTTACAATACAATTAGAAAATTGGAGAAATTGTCAATTTGGAGAAAAATTGTTATTTTCAATGTTAGTAAAATGTCCAATTTTGATGGAAGCAAAAGGTGTAGAATTATGTAAGAGGATACCTAATCTTCAAGCATTTGCTGGTACAAGAAAAAATGTTGGAAAATTAATTCTAAGTTGTCCAAATCTAGTTTTTGAAAAATGGTCCATCGTAGAAGAAAAAATACACTATTTAACACAAGTAATGAAAGTTGATAAATCAGAAATAATAAAGTCCGAAGCATTCAGTCTAAGTTTGGATGAAATAAAGAGTAGGCATGTTTTTCTCGAAAGACTAGGTCTTTATGAAGTTAGAAAACCAAAAGCAGATCCTAACGAACCAAGCAAAAATCCAAAATTAAGTAAGATTACAGATACTGCTGATAAACATTTTGCAGTAAAAGTTGCGGGTGTTACTCTGGATGAGTTTTTAGTCTTTAGGGATCTCTATGGTGAAGAACTCAAAAAAGATGATGTGGAAAGTGATTCAGATGAAGATAGTGATGACGAAGTTTCAAATTTATAATATACGATAATGTATAGCTAAAGTGTATTACGCTTATGTACTGATTTTGTATAATAATATAATAAAACTGCTTACCTTCAAACATAGTAAAATTGATTTCCATAAATAGTTTAAGAGCTGGCGCGTTAAACTTTGTACAGAAGTTCCTTTGTACTAGTAGAATAAGGAAAGGAATACCTGGCTGGGTGTTAACAGTTATTTTGCTACAGCGCGGCTCTCAAGATGAAAGCATTCATTTACACTAAAGCATGACACATTTTGAATAGTTCTGGCTTAACCGATAGACTACCTAGTTGAGTTATAGGATTTTATCTGAGGTTGTCTATGGTAAATCTGTCATAGCTTCGTTTCATATTCATTGTGTGTAGACTAGGTTACCTATTACATTACTAATAAAAATTAGGTATAAATTTTCTATTTGTTACTTTTTATTATATAAATATATAATATCTTATTTTATTTTTTATTATATAATTATATAATATTTTATTGTATAAGGTAAATGCTTGTAATAATATAATGTATATTTAGATTAGTAACAAATTCTATAAAATTAAATATAAGGTAAAAATAATATATATGCAATAATATAGAGTAATTAATATTAAGTGCAAAAACAATTATTGTTAAAGATTAATAGATAAATTAATATCGGGTTGGTACAATAAGATCTGCGCTTCTGTTTCTCCATTCCCATCTACGACTGAGAGCTTTTGGTTTAAATCTGTGGTATTATTTACTTTTCTTGTTGAGGTTGATAATATTTTAGCTGATGATGAACTTGCTGATTTCGAAAGCGGCCACCCATGTCCTGTATTGTCTTGACATTCATCGGGACCCAGAGATATATCAGCGATTATGCCACTTTCTAAAATAATCATTTCAAATTATATATTAGTGCAAGAAATATAAGACAAACCTCGCACTGCAACCGACTATTTACGACGACGACTTTTTGAGTAGGATGTGTTCGAATTGAAACTTCTACTATACTGTTTATTACTACACCACTGTACTGTAGGAAAGACCCGTGCTTATTAAATATCTGTAACATTTTCATTCCTCATAAATGAAATAATAAACACCCACTTGTGACAGCTCACGTTCTGTACGTAATGTATGTATCCCACTTTGGTTTGGGTTATTGCGACAGCAAGTAAATGTTCGGAATGACAGTTTGGTGTCCAGACGTATGAACCCTATTATGATACAGTGGTCTATTAATAAACATTAAAATATAAACTTCTTCTCATGATGAAGTGTAGTGCTACGACTACGTCTTAATAAAAAAGTCGCAAGAAAATGGTTGCAGTGTCAGAGAGTAGGACTCTCTGGGATGAAAATAAAAGTGTACGTACCCATTGAACATTGGCTGTTTAATGTGGTAGATCTATGATGTAAACGAGGGCTTGTCGTTGATTCAAATCTTAAGCTCATGTTTGTTTTATTAAATTGATCATGTGAGTGGTGACTTTGAGAAGGTCGTATCATCGAGCCAGTAGCTGACGCTCCACTATGACTTCCGCTACTTGTGCTACTTTCTCCTCCAGAAGAAATACTACTCACAGATATAATAGAATGCGGTCTTTTGTGATTTCTACACATCTCCAAAACAGGACCTGCTATAGAGTTCCTAAATCTGGGAGCAGCTGAAAATTATATATTTATAATATACATAAATGCTGCACATGAGAATTTATAAGGTCCATTAAGTATCCTTTGTATATGTAGTAATATAATACATACTTTTACTTAATTGTGCTATACTGATAGATCTATCGCTAATTTGGTCGACGCTGGGTCTGATATCCAAACAAGGTTTATTTCCAATCCCCATGGATGACATTTCAGCAAGTCGAACCTCTAAAAGAAATTAAGTAAAATTAACTTATGTAGAATATTTTATCTACGCTATAAATACGATATAAAAAGAATAAATATATACCTCTGTTTCTCATAGCCTGTTTCCATAACAACTGAGATATTTCTTCGGTCCACGCTTTGTTTACTTCCTCAGTCATTGATTGAAGAGTAAATGTATCGTTTGGTTTACGCTTTCGAAACCAGATCTCAAATTTGGTAGAACTGTCACCAACTCTGGCCGTTAGACCAATATCCGACGTTTTAATACTATTCTTATAAATATATAAATCTAAATTCTGCAATAAAGGATATTGAATATGAAAATATATATAAATACTTAAGTTAAGAAAGTACTTGTTTACTCGGCATACTTTTCTATCTGGAAATCTTCTAGCTTTGCTAAATAAAATTAATTCTTCAAAAAGGAAAACCTGTCGCAACGATTTCTTTCCTCCTTTTCCTTCCCATACAAGAAATTCATTTTGTCTTAAAAGGCGCCCTTGTTCTTTCACATTCACCTACAAATACATTATCTTTAATAAATATTTCTTGTGATTATGAAATGTTTACTTTCATGTAATCTACATACATCACAATCTCGAAGCGAGTCCATTGCAAGAAGATCATTTCCGTGTCGAAGTTGGAATCTCACCATTTGCTCCGCAAGTTTAAGTTCTTCTAAGTCTGCGGAGATTTCTCGATCAGCAGACGTCACTGGGAAAGCCTTCATGAGTTGCTGCAAGAGCAGAGCATACTTTCCCATACGCTGAACTGGTTTCAACAGATAACTAGCTAAGTCCATTTTATCCTCAAGTTCCAATTGTTTTGTCTAAAGATGTGAATATTTAGATTATTACACTTTTACTAAAATACTATTTCTTATTTTAAAAAATGAAGTTACCTTAAAAAATGTAGTTCCATATTCCGACATCAGGGAGTCTGACTTAGGTTTATTTTTATTATACAAAGCGTATAAATAAAATTTCTTTTCATGGCGGAGGAAACTTTGGCCAACTTGTAATGGATTTAATTCGCATTTTTCCAATTCCCTGAGAAAATGTTGATTATGAAATTCGTAAATTTTCTCCACATTTCCAAAAACTACGTTCCGTTGTCCTCTTAACACTTGAGGAATATTTTCACATTGGAGTTCTGGGATGTAATTCTCAATAATATAGTCCAAGGATTTAACGTAGTCTCTTTCAGTTTGTATCATCTCTCTCATTATTAAAAGTAATGTTCTGAAATTTTAATGAATATAAAGGCAACCTTTTACTAATAATATTTTTAAAAAGTATTGTAGGATTCTTACTTCTTAATTTTAGGATCCATATACCCCTCCCCTTCTTCCTGCGGAATATCTAGGGTAGACGAGTGACAGTGTAGATGGCTGTTGACTGATACAGGAGGTACCATTTTATTGTTCGAGGAAGATCCATATTGCTCGTCTTCCATTTCATCCGTTTCGCTGCTAGAAGAATGTGTTGTATCATTATAAGATGATGTATCTTTTTACTAATCCTGTATTATATAAATAAATAAATAATTTACCTTTTTCGGCACTCCTCACTTCCCTCAGTGTTGGTATCCACTTCTTGTCCATCATTAAGCTGGCTATTTCCGCAAAGAGCACAAGATTCTTCATAGAACTGACACGAGCAACTTCTATTCAATTGCTTTTTGTATTTACTTCTTGTAACGTCTCGAGATTTTTCATTTAAATCACTTCCGCTACTGTTATCACTAATTCCGGAATCAATTTTTCTGGTTATGTCATGACCATCTAATAAATTTTCACAACTTTCTCTTAATTCCTTAATTTCATCCAAGTTTTTAATGCGACTGGAATTTATTTTTCCGCAGGAACATTTATGATCATCGACATCCCAGCAAGAGGTCGGCTGCCATTTTGTGCCATACATGCAAGAAAATCCGCCTTGATTACTTCTTTGTGTGTCTGGCTTTATTTCTGGAGTGCTTGTCAACATCTTAGAATTTTTACAGTCGTGCTTACACAGTCCAATGGTCTCGCATTGGTCTGGTAGTTGAGGATGGCTATTCGGATCGGACATATTTGTTTTTCCTCTATTTAATGGTGGTGTGAAACATTCTAACGAACTTCTCCTGGTTTCTTGGTTGGTATTGGTATTTTCTGGTTGGGAATTTTTCGATTTATCTTTACATACATTTCTTTGTAGACTTGGACTTCCTGGACAACTTTCTATTAATCTTTGTTGTGATGTATTTTTAACGGATGCTGCACATTTATCTAATAAGCGGTCATTTCCAAGTTTACTTGCCAGGGTCATCATCTCAGCGTTACTGTTTTCATCATTCTTTTCCAATTGTACTTTATCCAGGAGGTAGTAACATCTGGTGATGTCTTCTAAACGTTCTCGAGAAGTTTCTAGTCGGTCGTTATAGCTACGCAAATGTTGTTTTAGTGTGCGGGCGGTGTCCTTGAGATTTGAGCACTTGTTAGCTTCTTCAAAAAGATCACTTCCTCTGTCTAAATGGCGCTGTAACGTATAATAGTTATTAGATTTATATAATAGGTTTGTTATAAGGCTTAAGATGAAATAACAAGACATATAAATACCATAGAAATAAAATAAAACTGTTCAAATTCCTGTTCTTGTTTCTTGATATCCTCAATATCGCCTGCGTGCAAGTGAAGTGCGCAAAACTTTTGCAGAGTCTCCTCTCCAGATTTACGAATCCATGAAAGTACCTGCAACAATAAAAAATAAAATATGAAATACACATAAATCAATATTTTGTCAAATTAAGCGAGATAGAGGCAAATGAAGTATTATTAAAATACGTTTATTTGGCCTCTTTTAAATAGATTCCTAGTCAAATTCAATTATTATATATCAGCAGCGTAATAAGGCGAATTCTGGCAGATTTGTCAAGTTAAGATGCTTTCTTTGCAGTGGAAAATTAAGTAGGTGGAGTAATTCACCTGTCTCTTTCTTCCCTTCATCATACATATTTCACCTTCCATCCCTAATCTCTGTTATAATTCCTACTCACTTTACCGCTGCAATAAAGTGTCACATATAATAATAGACGCATTGATGCTTGCGGTACTGAATTCGTTTAATACGAAGCGTGCAATGATTTCGCGTACCTTTAGACTACTTGCATCCACAATTAATTTTCTTGTATTTGGAGACAGTCAACAAAGGTCTAAGCGCGAATTTATTCATTGAAGATTAGATATTCATATTCAGTACATCTGCAACAAACTGACTCTGATAGGTATCTCCATCTGCGTGCAGTTCGAATGCCTCAAAGCATTAGGTTAGCTGCACGCTGCATGTTGCATTACATTACATTTGTCTTGGAGTGACTGTCATCTACGTGCAGTGTCCAGTAAATATTATGCACATGCGCATGCAACACGGCCCCATGTATCTACCATTTACCATGTGACATACTTTCTGTGCTTGGTAGTTGTCTTCGGGGTGTTGTGTAACCCAGTTCTTCTTATTTGAACTATTTAGAATTCAGAAAAAGTCATAAATTGATTGTAACCATGTTTTTCTATCTAATATATGGCGCATTACATTTTAAAACACGTTACAACAATATTTATTTATCAAACACTAAATGTGGCTATTATTATATGCATGTACAACTACTTATCACGCGAGAAAGACATTGCGGAAATTTTTATCGGCTTTATACAATATATTATATGATGTTTGTTTGTATGTCACTACGGGCAAAACTCGATTTTTAAACTATTTTCTGATTTGTATAAAATATTACGTTAAATAATACATAACCCTACGTTTTTTGTTTAGAGGATTAGAGTTTCTTTTTTTAAAAATGCGTAGCATAAGTAATGCATTAAAAAGGAAAATAATCTTATCTTCTTCTTAATATAATATATATAAATTACGTGTCACGTTGTTCCTCCGCGATGGACTCCTAAACTACTTAACCGATTTTAATCAAATTTGTACACCGTGTGCAGTTTGATCCAACTTGAAAGATAGGATAGCTTACATCTCAATTTATGATTGCAATATTAACTTATTGCAAATTATTTGTCTATTAATTATTATGACATCTGGCGACGATGATGGCGACATCTGTTGACTAGATTGAGTAAATATTCTGTTGACTAGATTGAGTAAATATTCAATAGATGGCGCTATGTAATGTAATATGACAAAAACGTTAGTCACAGCAATGCGTGGCCGGGACAGCTAGTTTAATATATAGTTTAATGAATGAAAGCATGGGACACTTAATAGTTTGTAGAGTTTTGTTGCTTTAATTTTTCAATGCCTTTAAATAACTTTTTTAATTGTTATATCTTCTATAATATTGAGATTACTGATAAATACTTGACTTTCAAAGGCGACCTTTTCGGATCCGTGGGCACTGGGCGCGCACTGATCCGCCTCTGTGAAATACTAAATAAAGAATACTCTTTACAGCTCCAAGTACGTTGCTGGCGAGAACTTGAAAACGTTTGGCTTGGGGATATGTTCTTGTTTCCTAATTTCGCTTACAAGCCCCCGGCTAATCTGAAGTATGGCATTAAATGTAAGAATTCATTATGTGGAACATCACGGTTGCAATAATGAAAATTAAAATAATAATCATAACGTATTGATTTTATAAATAAATTTATATACGAGTGGCGAATCTTGTGACTAGCGGAGCCACCTGGCACGCGAGCCGTGAATTACTTTTTAATGCTGAGAAGATGAGTAATCATAATCATAAATAATAAATAATAATGAACTGCGAAATTATGAGTACTTGCAGTGTTATTCAGAATAATGTCTTAATAATGTTAAAAATTTATTGATTTAGTAGGTTTAAACTTGTCTAATGGTCATTTAATAAAGATCGATGTGAATCTAATGCTTCGTACAGATTGGTGCGACATAAACATGCGACATACAACATTTATATATTTTCATTCATAAGTTGACATTATTTAGACATGAGTGTACTAAATGTATTGTACTTTTAACGTACAGACTAGTGCGACATAAACAGGCGACACTAATTAAACCCTTACTTATGTTATTTTTAAAAATTCTTTGTAGTACTTTTATGAAACAAAAATGTTTCAAAGTAAAGTCGGAACATCAAAGACATTACGGTTTTGAATGTGATCTCGAACAAAAGGGTCGAGTATCTACTCAGTCTTCAGTATAATCTCATTGTGCGTTGACGTTTCTTTTTAGTTGTGTTTAGTAAATAAATATTTGAATTTCATTTCAAATTTTTGTTCCATTTTTAAATTGAAATATTTAACTCGTTCTATATTAATTTGACATATAACAACAAATAATTTTTCATATAAACTGACTAAAAGAATTTATTTTTTCAACAAAATATAAAATATTTTCAATTTATTCGTTAGTTGACCAATTTTTTTTTCAAAATTTGGGAATTTTTTTTTAGATTTGTAAATTAGGTGCCAAAGTTAGCATACAAAATTTCAACTTGCTAGCACAATTTTTACTCTCGGCAAAAACCGGCCCCGTGCCCCTAAATAGAATTTTTGAATTTTGAATTTCTTTTTCTTAATATGATATTTAATTATTATACAATCCAAAATTTGAGCTTTCTCCAAAGTTTCCTACCGGGCCCCCGAAATTTTCCCGCGGCCCTTCTATAAATTTTTGAATTTCTAAATTTTGAAATATGTTCGCATTAAATAGCATAATACACATGCAAAATTTCAACTTTCTATCTGTTACGAATTAAAAGTTATACAGGAAAAAGTAATTTTTTTTTCCAGTTTTTCCAAAATTACAGGTTTCCAGGGAATTCAAGGAAAAATCCAAAGACGCCAAAAGTCTTAGAATTTTTTTCGGACACATATAAGAATTTAAGTATGTAAGAATATAAATATACACTTGGAACATTATAATATAGGATTATTAGGTATTACATTAAAGATTCATTTGATTACGTAAGGTAACATTCATGTTTTGTATGTATCGGGTCCAAATATTTACCAGATTTTATAAAGCCAGAATTTTACTGAAATTTATACAAATTTGAAAGAAGAAAGCGATTGATTATTGATAGTTCTAACCGAGGGAACAGAACATTTTGAAGTAACTTCAAAATATGCAAATATTGACCATCTAAATTTAATTCAATTGTAATTATCTAATTTGAAAGTAAAACAAGTGATTTTGTTATTATATTTATTTTTATAATTAAAATTAAATATAAAACGTCATATCCCGTTACTTTTACAAACAATAACTATTAAAATTATTATCTATTATAACAATTCAATATAAATAATAACAACAATAAAAAGTAATAGCAAATTCCACACATTAAGGAATTAATGATTTGATTGTTCTAGTAATTAAAAATCACAGCGACTCGACAACTCTTTGCCCCGCGGCTGCCCCCAGGTGTCTGCAGAAAAACTTTTATTTTTATTAGCAACAAATTACCTATAAACATAACCCAAACAATTAATTATATCTACGTTTGTTTTTGACATTTAGAAGTCAATTGTTGTTATAGTTAACAGTCAATACAATTCGATTGTGATCTCAACATATCGAACTATCAATTACTTTCTTCACCTGTCAATCAAAAATCGAATCAAATCAAATTGAGGGAAGGGACCGGTAATAATTCACATATATTGGCTGTCCGCTGTCTGTCGGCGAAATATTGCTATTGGGATTAACACGTCCATGTTTCGTTTGCTAATGAATCGAAGCATTAATTGCTGATTTAGTGATAAGGACCAGTTTGCTAATATTTATTAACCATAACAAACATTGATTAACCTTTGCTAATCATTAGCATAATTAAGCTGTTCAAACTTAAAATTGTGACGTCAGAAAACAACATTTTAAAGGTAAAAGTGTATAGAAATTAATGTAGTCCGCGTAGTATAAAATCGTGTTATACAAAAGCTAGGAACACTTACGGAAAATGAAATATATGATAAGATTGCAAAGAAAAGTTTACAGTCCGCATTTTCCAATCACCAATCTACACAATAAATATAAAATTAAAGTAGGTGTGGTCTTAATTATTTCTATTTATCATTAATAAGTAATATGTGACTTTTAACAATATTTTTAATAAACTGGATACACATAAAACTTCCTAAAGTTTCTATTAAAAATGTTATAAATATTTTTAACAGTGTAGTGTTGCACGAACGAATGCTTATTGAGAAGTTTAATAATATCGAAAGATTGAATTTTTGTAATGGGCTTGTGTCCTCATTTTTTAGTGGTCGATTTTTCAATTGTTGATTGAAATTGATGTTAATAAATGTGTATTGGCGTGTCTATTTTATTAAATATCTAAATGTTGATGGAGATATAGCAATTAAAAGTTTGAATTGTAGTTTTAGCGCTAGAAATGATCGCCCATATTTGTATGACGTGAAATGCATTTTAACGTCAGTTATTTGTTGAGTAGGTCAGTGCTGTGGTAATGTTCTGTAGCTGTTGGTAGTCAAATAATCAAGTCAAATCAAAGAATAATAAGTTTTTATTTTATTTCACCCTGCTAAGGCATACATAATATTGGAATTTGAGTGTTCCTTGAAATAGCTGTAAATAATATTTGACATTTTGATATATAAATACATATAGCAGAGATTTATGAGCTGTAAGGTTGGTAACCTTACACAAGGATTGTGATGTCACATGCACTTGGAATGTGTACAACGTTGAATCAATCCCTTTAATAATTAAAGAGACAAAATGACTTTTTTAATTGTTAATATCTCTTAACATATAAGGAGTTATTAAAAAATAATTGAACATTTGAGGTTTTAGTAACCCACTTTATAAATATATAGTACACTTTTATAAAAATTAAGACATAGGACACAAGCCCATTCCGTGTTTAAACTTAAATGCACTAGAATCCTTGGAAGAGGTTAAGAAGCACGCTTTTGTTTTTCACGTTACACTTCTCTGATTGTTTATGTTTAAGTAGTTCATTCACTCGTTCCTTTGTGTCTTTAAGATGCATCATTCTTTAAAATTAGAGCAGCCCAAACTATCACTGACCGCATATCACAGCGTGTGTTGATGATGCTGATCAAATGAGAGTGATTTTGAGTGCTATATTCTCGCTGCAGGCTGGTAGACATAGACAACACGTGTGTGTGTGTGTTTGTGGCTTTCTGCAGAAGATAAATCTGACATGCCTCAGAATTCTATGATAACGGTATCCACATAATTATAGTAGTGAAAATCGCAGTAGTGCCACCTGCCAGTGTCGAATCAATTCTATTGTTTGCATTTAATTTTTGTAGATATTTTTATATAAGTTACGAAGCTGGTATTAACTTTGGGTTTGTTATTTTTACTAATTACTAAAAATTAGATTGGTAATCGTCAGTATGTTCATAATATGCCATGTACAAAACGGAAGCATGGCTTAACGCAATCCGGATTTGTATTCGTATAGAGTGGCCAGTATAGCATATTCAGCACAAGCAGCTAATTAACTTGGTATGAGAGTCGAATATGCGTTGTGTATTTTCTATTTGTTTCGAGAGGCGGGACAATAAAGTTTTGTTCCGACACAGTACAGTCGCCATCATGCGTTGGAACAGTGAGTTTGCCGTTGAGGCCTACTTTTCGAGCGAATGTTCTGTGATTATAACCCAGCGCGCCTTTCGGAATCGCTTTAATTTAGCCCCGTTTGCCGCTGTCCCAGACCGAAAATCAATTGTTACGTGGGCTACTACGTTCAGACAAACTGTAAGGCTACAAGACGAAGAACTGGAGTCCCTCGGCCCATTAGATCACCTGAGAGTATTGAGATAGTGAGAGATTCAATGTTGCGATCACATTGCGAAAAATGCGTCTGCTCTTGGACTTTCCGATCATTCTGTGAGGAGAATTCTTCACGCTAGAAATCGGTTTACACAGTGTACGGAGAATGGGGGACGTCACCTAACTGATTTGATCTTCGAAACTAACTAAAACAAAACTTGAATGTGCCTACATTATAAAGAACAAATAAAAATTTTCCGATTCATACAATGGGTTTATTAAGTTTTGAAAAAAAGAAGTTATGCTGCCGCATCCTGTATAAACGCCAATATACATTTATTAACATCAATTTCAATCAACCAAAAATCAAACATTAGTACATACCAAAGGAATGTACTAATTTTATTTGACTCTCTGAGTGCCCTATTGGCCATAGAAACCCTATATACCAACCACCCAATAATTCAAACCATTCACCGTCTCATTCACAACCTCCACATCAAGCAAATAGAAACTCAATTTTTATGGATTCCCTCTCACACCGGTATCACACGAATTGAACAAGTTGATCATTATGCTAAAGATATGCAATTTATTCAGGACACATTCCAAAAGAAACAACAATTACATGTTCAGATCTAAAGAACAAAATCAAAAATATAATAAATTGTTCATGGCAAAAAGAATGGAGTGAAGAAAGTGATAACAAATTAAGGGAAGTAAAGCCATTAATTTGTAAACAAGAATTACCAGATGGAATAAATAGAAGGCTGGAAGTAGTAATATGTAGACTCATGATAGGCCATACAAATTATACTCATACCTACATATTTAAAAAAGAACCACAACCAATATGTGAACAATGCAATATCTTACTAACAGTAAAGCATATTATTTTCCACTGCTCAAAATACTCGTCGCTCAGACAAGAATATAATATACCTCAAGAATATGGACTGATATATAAAAGTTTATAAACAAAACAAACTTAATTTCTTTATTTTAAATATATTTATAAATTGTAAATTATAAATTATAAATTACGAGTTATGTATTATAAATAATTGTATATGTAATTTTAGGTGCTAATAACTTTTAAAAGTTGATGCACAAATAAAAAAAAAAAAAAAAAAAATAGTGTTGTATTTCATTTAGTAAAAACAATAACCAGGTAAACTCAAAACGAATCATGGGATGATCTCTTTGCCAGACATGTAAACAAGACCATAAATGGAACATAATGGCTCCATAGGTCAAACCATGTCAAATTATGTGTAATAGTTAAAGTAAGAACGTTTTCCATACGCAACAAGTTATTGATCGTTGGAGTTCCGTCCCTGCTTAGATCCAATGATCTTAGATCCATGTGGTCCATGTCCAGCAGGTGATTGATCTACACGGTAGATTGCCACCAAAGTCTGACATTCGCCATGTTCTGAACTTTGATGATTTGCAAAGATAATCAAAGGAATCGTTGTTTGTTCATTTACAACGACTCTCATCTAATGTACGTACATTGTTTATAAAATGCAAGTCTGAGAGAGTAATTAACAGTAATTACAACCGAGATGCGCTGACGGTCTAATGACTTGTAACAGCGTACCGTATAATATACTGGAGAAGGTACATTAGAAATGGCGAACGGCCATCTGGCTAGCGAAATACAAGAACATATCTAATGTCCAGTGACAGAAGACATGACGAGACTTTCATTTGTGTCAATGATTGGAAATATTGGAAACAGATCGCCAGCAAAAAACTAATTGACAGATTAAAAGAACAATTATAGCTAAACATACTCCATATACTCCAAATTAGGAACAATTATTTACACGGTTTATTTCATTTGATCCGCTAAACATACTTACGTGTGGTTAATGTTTATCTAACATAACAAAAGCTACGTGTAACGTAAACAGTTCTAGGTAATGTACATCTTGTTGAAAAATAAATGTACCTTTTAGCGCATTAAGACCGTCCCAACACGGGTCGGCTGATTGCAAACTCTAAGTTTCCAACGAAAACGAGCCGTTGTTTCGTGACTCTATAGAATTTTTAACAATAGCATAATAGGGGATTTTATTGTGTCGTATTATGAAGTATTTGTATGTATGTATGTATTTAAATACTTTTGAAAAGTATTTGTGCATATCTCTACTCATGATGTTCGCCATCAAAAGCATGCAACGTAATTGCTCTGCGACATAGAACCACAGTCGCTAAAAACCAATTTCAAATCAGTTTTTTTTCATTCGTGCTGTGTGCGTTCTCTCACTCACAACACAGTTCCATTCTCATTCGGTTCGTGTAGATTCGGAGCTCGCGTTTGCAATCAGTCGACCCATGTGCGGACGGCCTAATTATGTCACATGCCAAAGAGTGGGGGAGGAGATCCATAAATTGTGACAATTGAGGATGGGATAAACATGTAATCTAAAATATTAAAACTACTAAAAAGTACCACAACGAAATGAACGTTATATAAGTAAGTTATTTTGAAGTTTAAAATTGTTTGTTTGTTGAATACTATCTGTTATCTCAAACTGAACGACCTTAAGAAAAGACCTGGTAGAGACTAGGTACTTTTTTGTTGGGAAATAGCAAATTGTTTTTGTGTGAAATTCTAAAATTGAAATTACCATACTAGGCTGCTAATGATATTTATTCCAACGTCTAAACGCACTCGTAAGAACCTGAAGGAAAACCCGACAACGAATTATTGAAATATAGATATGCAATATGGAATTCCACAAAGAATAACGAATTATGAATTTCTAACGTGCCCTTTAGTAAACTAACAACATTTATTAGGAACACATTTTTAAGAATCATAATATCTTTAAAAAAAAAGTCATTTTTAAGGATTAAATGTTTTAGAATAGTTACAAAATATGGTAATAAAATAAGAGTTTTTCTTAAGTACAACATGGTAATATTTTGTATTTTATTTAATTTTTAATATAAACTTAACATTGTAAATTCGCGAAATAATTAATAAGAATAAAAATATAATATGGAATTTAGAAGTGATGTTTTCTTGCTCAGATCTCAAATTAGAATGCTACTCAGTTTAGAAATAGAATTATTTTGAGATTAAAGTTAGAATGAAATGAGTTACTTGAAGAATCTTCTTCTGCAAGTTAGGTACCAACAAACCAAGGATACGGATCTTAAAATATAAACTAACTAGCTGTGCCTAACGTAGCGCCATCTATTGAATATTTACTCAATCTAGTCAACAGATTTCGATTTACTCAACAGAATATTTACTCAATCTAGTCAACAGATGTCGCCATCATCGTCGCCCGATGTCATATGTCATATACAGATAATTAATAGACAAATAATTAGCAATAAGATAAATAAATTGAGATGTAAGGTATCCTATCTTTCAAGTTGGGTTAAACTGCACACGGTGTACAAATTACATTAAAATCGGTTAAGTAGTTTAGGAGTCCATAGCGGACAACACAGTGACACGTAATTTATATATATTAAGATTCTAATTTTTAGAAATTTTTAAAAATATAGAAAAACATTTTAATTCGTAAAAAACTCCCTTCAGTAGATAGAGCATTAAATTCTTCCTAATGAGAGATATAAAATTAGTAGGTCACCATCGGCATCGTTTGCCCGTCTCATCTTTTCAATTAGCTAATTAGTGACATGGTCAGACATTAATTTACCGGCGGGCGTTAACTTGATGAATGAAACTTAATAATCGATTAAATATTAATTACCAACAATTATTACGAATAAAAACTACTAACAAGAATACATCACGTTTATTAATAAGCAATTTATGGGCCCTTTGTTGACTGTATTCGTATCATAATGAAGAATGAATAATGGACCGACCATCCATTATCATGGGATACCAAATATCTTATTAAAGAAGCGGAGAGTTTCAGACTGTGACTTTGCAAAAATTTCGTAAACTGTAATTGTGTTGATCTTTTTTTTTATGATGTGTTTTTTTTGACATAATCAAAAACGATACATTTTTGTAACTTTCTCATTTAACACATAACAAAAGCGTGAATCAAAATGTGAGAATGAATTGAACGGTCGGCGTGCGTGTGTGCTGTCATGTACATTCCAATTCTATAATAGCCAGAAAAAGCCGTCGTTAAAAAGAGGCAGGCTAATCGTGCATTTTGGGTATGCAGAAACTTTTTACAAATTAAATTTAACAAATTTTCGGGATTGGTAGCGCGCTATCTTGAAAATAATAGTGTAATCAATTTTTTTGTTTTTTTAGAATACTAAAGGTTCCACAAAAATTTTGTAAAGTAGATAATGATATTATTTACAACTACTAATTATAAAAATAAACTTTAGATGTGTTATGAATTTGTAACGAACCTGTAGTATATTCTATTTATTACACTACTTCACTTTTAGATTTATTTTTGCTTTTAACTTTTTTATTATAGAAGTTACAACAAATTTTTTTTAATAAAAGTTGTAAACAATATTATTTTACAAAATTTTGTGGAGGTATAATTTTCGGGATAAACAAAAAAAATGATTATTGCCTAATTTTCAATATGGCAGTTGAATGGCGCCTTCCACTACGAAAATTCAAATTTAAAACCAGGTTTGGTGAAAAACGAGTATGGAGGAAATACTAAAATATCCGAGGTGGCCAGTGTGCCTAGTCATAGACAGGTTATGGCATAAAGCGGGGTTTAGGTAGTTTAGTAGTAGTAAAGTTTAGGTAGTAATAATAATAATGAAATGTAAATAGACAAAATGTAAATAAAATAAAGTAAGAAGGGCGAAAAAAGGATCGTGGTTCTAAGAAGCCCGTGAAGTATTAAAAAACCAGGTTTGACATTTTTACATGATGAAAACAGAAAATTGATGCATACCCAATATGAACGCTTCGATAACAGATTGCCCTGACTATAAGGAATCCACAAATATTTTTGTATAAAAATAATAAAAAAAACTATTTGTTTTTAGACACACTTAAGCCTCATTCACACTCACTGTTTTGATATTTAATTTACAGTTTTTATTTAATATTGTAATCTAGATTTCAAGGTTTGGTTTAAGCATTCCTTTTCACATTTGCGTTTTAATTTAAGTTTAGTTAATTTAGTTGTTGCATCGTTAGTAATATAAATATTGACAGTTCGACAAAATTGTATGTGAAACAATTAAAATTGTTATTTTTAATAACAATTGCTAATAGAAATTGTTTTCCCTTCTATATTTTTCAAAAACTAACACTGAACTTCTTTTAAAAGTAAATCCTACTGCATTTTAACAGATTGTCACATTTTGGAGGTTATAATATAATATAGTTTTTTTTAATGTAATATTTTTAATTTAAAACATTCGATCATGTAGGGTTCTAAAAAAACTAAGAAAACTTCAAAAATAAATTAAATTAAAAATGATACTGTGAATGACTACGCGTATTGCCATATGCTTAACAATTTAAATTGAATACAAAATAAAATTAAAGTAGTGAATGAGTATGATACTTTATTCCCACTCACTGAGTTTTAGTGTTAATTTAAAATTTCAACCTAAAATGTTAGTTAAATTTTTGAAATAAATAGAAATAAAATTAGTTATATTAAATAAATATTTTACATTAAAAGAGATAGAATTTATTACAAAATAATGTATATTACTGACGCATGATTTTACAAGTTCAAAATTACATTTAAGGTTCAAATCTTAAATTAAAACAAAAAACCGTGAGTGGTAATGGGACTTTTTTAATTTTAATGTATTAACATCTATCAATGAGTAAGCGAAAAGCACTGATGTATGCAGTATGAGAACACACGAGAGAAGTACGAGGCGTGTTTTTTAAGTAAGTACCGTTTTGGAATTAAAAAAAGACGTGCAAAGATATCGCAATAATTTTATTTTTACATGAAAGCCTGTACCTTAATCTACTTTTCTACATAATTTCCGTGAATGTTGAGGCACTTGTCATAACGTGGCACCAGTTTTTGAATACCCTCCTCATAAAATTCTGCGGCCTGACTTGTTAACCACTGTATCACAACTGTTTTGACTTCGTCATGCGGCCTTTGACTTGCGGCCATCTTTAAATGCTCTCATCCATTTCCTTACCATTCCATCACTCATAATGTTTTGTCCGTAAACTTCACAGATCTCACGATGAATATCGATCGGTTTTACGCCTTTAGCACTAAGAAATCGTATAACAGCCCGTACTTCACAATCGGCGGGACTCACGATTGTCGGAGGCATCTTAAACACTCAGTAAACAACGTATACAATAAAGAATCAGACTGTAATGGCGTCAGTGCGTAGACAAGAGATGTAGGTAACCAGCGTGCATGCGCGGAACGCCGACCGTAGCGCTGCAAAGGCGGAATCGCAAAACGGTACTTACTTAAAAAACTAATTTTAATTTTTCGAGTTCTTACTAATCCCTTAAATAAGGCATTAATTTATAAAAATAATTATTTAAAAAATATCATTAAAAAAATCGAAATACAAGTAGGATTAACCGGATAAGTTTGTTCCCAAATAAAAATGCCTCGCTCTTGCTCCATTAGCGTTTGGTGACTGTCATAGGCCGGTTCATTACGCATTAACCATCGTTGGAATTATAGCAGCGTCTACTTATATAAGAAGGACCTTTCTCTTTGTGTCATTTGGGCGAAGACAAAAAAATTGGATATTTAAATCCTCAATCTCTATTTATGTATTACATTAACATGATTTTGATTTGCATGTGGCATGTTATCCAAGTTAGAAAAAATTTGGGTTATGTTTTTAGATACAACAGATAAATGACCTTCATATTTTAGCAAAGGTCATGGTTATACGATCATATGATTTGTTTACAACAACAAAACAAAGAAAGTTCATTGAAGGTAATTTAACATTGACATTGATATACTATCGTGATCCATGTTGTAAATAATAATATGTAAAAACAATGTCACATTTTTGATAAACTATTTTTTAGTTATTAGGAGTTGGGCTTCAACCTTGGGGAACAGTATCCAGGTAGAAAAAGAATCTTAAAATTAGCTTGTAGCAAGCTAACAGGTTTGCAACAGCACTGTGTTACAATACTACCCATGTCACAGTGGCATCCCCATCAATAGCTTATCCACTCACTCATGTAATATTTTTTACATAAAGTTACGTTTCATTAATTACAGAAGTTTAATATAATTCTTTTAACATTGTCATTAAATAAATGTAAAGGAAATTAAAAATTAATTATGTATATAATATTATATAATTTTGCTTAAAAAGCTATAGTGACGTCAGAAAACAAAATTTTATTATATTTAATTTAACATTTTATGTAAAAGGTAAACTTTTTAATGTTAAATAAACCTTACGTACACCATATCCAGAAAAAAAATCACGAAAATTCCTCTATTTTTCGGCCACGAGACAGTAAACAATTTGGTGAAGTGTCCCTTTTGTGACGTTTCTATCACTATTTTACTTCAATTATAGTTCGCATAAACTTTATCTTCATTTGTATTCCGACAGATGGGGTGTTTTCGCTATTTGTAGCCGATAAAATAGACATTTCATATGAACGACTTTGAGAAACTGAACTGTAAATGAACACCTTCATGACAAAAAAATCATACGCATCTTCATAAAGTGACTTCAAAATGTTTACTGGGAAGAGACAGTAAATAGCTTTAGGTTCTTTCTTCTTAAAATTTGTTTAGTTTTGGAGTTTAGAATATAAATTTAGAATTAGAAATTAGAATATAATCTGAAATTTCTGAATTTGGAATTAAAAATATAATATTCATTTCGGAATTAATAAAAGCCAGTTTAAAAATAAAAGAGCTTTTATGTTATTTTAGTATTTTTTTTTAACATTTCTACTCTATCTCACTCTCTCTAATGCTATCTAACGTAAACGGTTTTATGAAGTGTACTCCCTTCCCCCTTCATTCCCTTCTTATGTTGAGTCGCCGAGAATTGTAGTTTGTAGAATATATATATTCCGAGAGGTCGCCAAAAGCGGTTTATTTCATGTCAAAGAATTTTACTCTAAGTGACGGTACCCTGGTTTAGGGTCTTTTAACAAAAACGGTCATTTTAAATCAATAGAACAACGCAATATTTCGATGACATTTGGCAGATATTGTGTTCCATTACTAACCTCAGAGTTTCTACTTCGGATAAAAATAAAAATATCATCTCTTTTCACGGAAATATTGCGTTTTTCTATTGATTTAAAATGACCGCTCTTGTTAAAGGACCCTACATTCGGGTCTTAAAATATAAAGTAACAGAAATTAGCGGTAATTTATGTACGCTGTCTGTTCAAAAAATAAGGAGAATTTTCATTTTTCTCAAAAAATATTTATTCGTCTCTAAATAGTATATCGTCTCAAAACGCCGTCCTTTCATGGGTCTCTTCAATCTTGGGAACAGGAAAAAGTCGCAGGGGGCCAAATCTGGTGAATACGGTGGCGGAGGCATGATTACGGTGTCGTTTTTGGCCAAAAAATTACGAACAAGCAATGACGAGTGAGCAGGTGCATTAACAAACTTCGCTGCCACACGTTTCATGCCAAAATTTCCGAAAAAATTGCATGGCATGAGCCAACCGATATGCCGACAGCCTCAGCAACTTCTCTAATAGTGATTCGACGATTCTCCATAACAATTTTCTTCACTTCCTCAACATTTTCATCGGTTGTTGATGTGCTGGGGCGTCAAGCGCGAGCACATCTTCTCGACCTTCTGTGAAAAGCTTGTACCACTTGTAAACATTTTTTTGGCTTAAAGTAGACTCACCGTATGCCACTTTCAACATTTCAAGTGTTTTGGAGGACTTGATTCCATTTTTCACAAAAAATTTTATGCAAACTCTTTGATCCATGTTTTTCCGACAGCAGAAAATCGCCGAACACGCAAAACACTTCTAACTTTTATGCCTCTCACAAACAAACTAAATGTGCTATATAGCTAAAACTGTGAACATGTGTTCGAGACGAGTATACCAACATAACAAGATAAAAAAATCGATAATCGAATGTACGTAGCCCGCGAAATTTTTGCCTTACCTTATTTTTTGAACAGACCTCGTATATGTAACAATACAGTAAGGACGTTATTTCCACCACTAAAAAATACCCTTGTTGGCTGACCTGTATTTCCAACCGTGGTAACCTTTCAACTCAAGCGACTGCATGAGCTAAATCGAGGCTTTGTGTAGCAACAAGACAGAGATTTCTCTTACATTGGAGACAAAGCTATAATATACTCGTATACGGTATACGTTAAACGCTATAAAACCAATAACAATAATTTACCAGCATAGAAAATCAACTGTATTAGATCGATGACACGCGTAATTTTTTATATAAAATAATTTCTAAACTAACAAGAGAAGAGAAGAGAATACGTTTTACCCATAAATCAATTGAATAAATTTATGATCTTGTCGATGAAGTTCGAGTCCATTTATCATTCACAGATAATTCGTAATTGTTTTAAACAATATTAAATAAAATTGTCTTCCTCGAGACTTTCTGTATAATGTTATTCATATTTTTATCAAAGAAGATAGATCACGCTTTTGCAAATACGGATAAAAAGAGGCACTTGTTTTAAAAGTTCACTTGAAAGAATTAAAACCACAAGAATGCGTTATGGGGAAAGCAATTGCTGTCATTGAAGTTGTAAGGGCATTAACGTAGAAACTACAGCAGTTCTTATGTTGAATTTACTCGATCAGATCAAATCTTCAATCACTTTCAGATGCAGACGAACTGTCCGGAATAACACGGAAACTGAGATCTTGGTATAGGAAAACCATCCTGTCAGATTTTTCAATCAGATCTTAGAAATAGACATTAGTGAATCTAGCACTCTCAGTTAGCAGTCTGATCTAGCAGTGTAAATAAGGTAACAGTCTGATCAAAATACAAAATAACGACTTAAATAAGTGTGAAAATAGAAAAGAGTTTATCATCCTTTAGTGCTAATATATGTCTGGACATGTTTATTATCTATCGTTATATCCCTGATAGAAATGAATCTTGAAATTAGATTTTATAAAGCTATCTTTGCAAGGCATTAGCTAGTTTTAAGCTTATTAATTTAGGTTGGTGCAAAATTAAATGTAACCAAGCTGAATAACCTTGCAGGATTACCTAGTACCAATTGGAAAACGCATGTATTTTCCTCTTTCAGCAAGTTTGCGCTACGCTTATAAAATGAGCATACCAAATTTCATAGAACGCTTGGAAAATAGGCTACTAGATAGCTAATTTTAATGCTTAATTATTCGTTTCGAGTTGTGTTGTATATTATTGTAGTAGCAACCTTGCAATTAGCTTGTATACCAAGCATAAATAACGCTACTTTCAAGTTTCAAACCTGCACTCCAAAACAATTTTCTACCTGTGATGTTGTATTTGTTCTATAAGCCAATACTAATAATAGCGATTACCACTATTGTCGATCAGACTGCTGACTGCTAACTTTTTTACACCATTAATGTGGATCAGACTGCTAAGTTCACTGACATTAGAAATTGTATAGGTAATAAACTATTTGATGTGTAAGTCGATAGACAGTTTTTTTTAAGTCTTCTAAGGCTACTGAAATGAGACAATCTTCTTTTATGAATGTATAATTACCTTGCAGTGAGTCACACTTGCTAGCTTGTAACAAGCTTGATTCCACAAGATTCCTTTTCTAATTTTTACAAAAAAAAATTATATTAGTGCGCAACAAGTCACACTTACTGGCTTACTACAAGCTAATTAAAGTGTTACATTGAGTTAAATTTTCTCCTTGGGAAATACAATTTGCAATCGTAATGGATTATTAATCAGCCGGACTTCGGAAATTTGAAGAGTAATAAAATGAAGCTAAAATCCGATTGGAGAACTGATATGATCGTCTAAAAAGGCATTAAGTGTGAAACTGTACAATGTATTAATGAGATTGTTTATTAGAAATGTACATGCCCAATTGCTATTGAATTAGTTTAAATACAAAATGCTTTGATTCTCACAACGAAAATCTTCAAATTTGTTCCGTAAAAGGAGCAAATGTGATACCTCGCGTTGAAACGTTTTTCGAAATAACTTTACTTACAGAAATTTATGTTGTTTGATTAACATTACACCATACTCGTATTTCAAGAACTACTTTTGACAAAACTAGGCTATTTAAATCGGCCTACGACATAATTATATGTATTTTAAAATTTAGATCAACTTATGTAGTAATTTAATTTTATAAAAAATGGGCTTCGGTAAAGAATATTAAAAAACAGAGATCCAAGTCTACATCTAATCGGGTTAATACTACAATAATACAACTACTAAACAAGAGTATTATAAGGAATCCTATTTATATTTATGGTAAAAAAATAAGGAGATGAAATTATTGGATCAATTGTCAATTATCAAAGGACAATTATTACTGAAGAATTGAAACCTTTAATGTATTAACCAATTAATAACAAAATAATATTAAATATAACGTAGAAGTAATAAAGAAAAGGAATCTAACCAATTACGTTGACATAAGTAAGCTTTTAACACATAAAAATTAAAGCAGAAAGTTTCACAAAATATATCAACAAGCATCTATTTCAAATAGCAAAGTTCTCTGTCCGAAATCATCTTATAAGGCTAACTAAGTACGACTCGTACTTGTAGTACAATTTCATAAACATGGAAACTGTCATTCTACATTTATTTAGACATACTTCATCGACTCTGTCACAAAACACTAGGCACTAGGCACTAGGCTGTAAGCAGTGCCGTTGCTGTTGCCGCACACAGGCACTTTACAGTGCATGCAATAAGGTCACTCGACCACATAAACTAACTCAGAAACATAACATTAAAGGAAGAGCAACATTACGAAGAGATGAAGAGTGGGGAAGACAGGGGGATATTGAGATAACGAGATGTGAAGCGAATGGCATTAGATGGAGAATATTTATTCCGGTGTCAGATGCTGAGACCACAGATGAATGGATAGATGGAGAGCATACAATTTCAAAATTAGGCCTGAGAGAGTTATGTGGCAAAATTTTTATAAGGTGTAACAAGACGAGATTAAAATGTAGCAATCATGAGTCTACATCTCTATTCTATACGTAGATTTATACATGTCGTATACATCTAACAATGCTACTTCTTTGTCGCTTCTCCGAAAATAACATGCAGAATAAGACACTTAGTTATATTGTCTAATTTTGGTTTTAATAAAAATATGTGCTGAATTTATGCACCCCCCTCCTGTCTAGATCTAAAGACCCCCATTTGTCTCAACCACTCACTCTTGATTTACTGCGCGTCTTTATTTTAACCATTCAAGATTCTACATAAAAATTTCAAGCCAAAAGTTTGAGGAAATTTCTCAAAAACATCTATAGCCGTGTTCGGGGAAAACGATGAAGGAACAACAAAAAATTCATAAACCAAATGAACCTACCTCCAATGATTCTTCCTCAAGCGCTCGAACCCTCGCCAACTCTCGCAATTTCTCACGACGTTGTTCCGTCAACTGCTCCAATCTTTTAACAGCTCTATCTACCTCACTAAACAATCTTCGGGCACCCCTTGTAGCGCCTTTTACATCACTGCTGGCGCCCAACCATTGCGCCCGTTCCTCCAACCGCTCCAGCATTCCCAGTCCCTTCTTCCGCAGACTCTGCAGGTCTGGGTCCATGAGAGCCCTGCTCAGTGCTCGATGTTGGTGGTGCAACAGACGTCTGCTCGGCTGGGTTTGGGTATCATCTACACGCATCTCGGACATGGCCGTCATCAGATGTCGACCGCAGGAGTGACACTTGCACATGAACGACTCGTACTCTTTATAAAACTCAATCCACTCCAACTGATCATGGGATACGCTGCCACCACAAGAAGCTGGACACTCTTCCTTCGAAATTAAAGTGAAAAGAGTTGATTCTTCGTCCACGATTGTGCACTGCAAGAAAAATACAAAATCAGACTCAATATTTCAAAATTTAAGTTGGTAATTTAAGGTCTATGATCCATTACCTTGACAGAGCTGTTACTCTTCGCTTTCAATAACGCGAGTTGGGAATTGGATGTTGACAAGTGATCAGGAACTCCAGAAGGTTTCCAGATGATGACTTGATGGATGTTAACATGTGCTACCAGTAGCATTAATGCTGTGTCAAGTAATTCCCATGTTACAGTCACATCGGATGATAAATCGCAAAGGACAAGAACCGCCATGCTGCTGTGTAGCTTCTCTTTACTGGAACAATGTAGACTACATTCAAATCATAATTAAATTGGAATAACGCACTGGGGTACATTTTTCTACCACTATGCTTTTCATATTTTTATTCTATCTGCCACATCTATAAGATTCATTAATTAATGGGATTGCACTAAATGTTCAGCTAATTTCATATGCACTTTGGCGCTGAAGAGTTATGTCTATAATCAGTCGTTGGGACAAGTAAAATATTTACAACTTGCGTTATAGGTAATTATTATAAAGCTTCAATGAGTACGAGATTCGCGGTGATAATTTCTGTATCTTATTGGATAGTTTGATAGTCCGATCAATTTTCATAGACATTTTTTTCACAATATCATAACAGTTTATCGAAAAAAATTGTTTTATGTTATTTAAAATTTATTATAGCGTCCACTAATAAAGAAAATTAATAAAAACCAAAAAGAACTTTGAAAATACCGGAATGGCAACAGAAGAGGCAGAGAAGAGAAGAGAAGAAGGCACAAGTGTGGAAGAGGATAGCAGCAGGAAAGAATGGAAAAAATTGATAACAGCAAATATAATGAAAGATACTGAAGGATTTGATAGAGAGAGATATCGGAATACATACGAGAAAAAGAGACAGGGAACATAAAAAGAATCGCAAGATTTAGATTGGGAAACGAAGAGAAAGGCAGCATATACTGGGAAAATGGAGAGGTAATTATGTGCAAGTTGTGCTGGAGAAAGATAAAAATAGATTTGAGAAAAGAATAAAAAGTGAAAAGAAGATTGTGCTGTTATTAAAGGGAGGCAATGAAGGAAGCGGACGATGGCGGAGATAAAGAGAAGGAGCGAGGAAGGAGCGAGGAATGAGAAGGAATGGTAGAATAGAAACAAGAGAGAAGCAGCAGGGGCTTAAATTTATTTGTTTTGTTTTTATTTTGATTTTATTTTTTTGAAGCAGTAAGATAGGGTAGATAGAATAAGATAAATTTCACAAATAAAATGTAATTAAGCACAATGATATGTAATTTAATCATTTAAGGGGGAAGAATGTTATGCCAAAACATTAAAATAAAACTATAATAAATAATAAGAAAAACCTATTTCGTACGGTTGCTTTTTTAAAAATAATTTTAAATGTTGTCCATTCGGCTTCTTTTAAAAATAATAAACATTTAAATATCTTGAGAAGGGCACTTTGCATTATAGGTTTATAGATAATGACCTCCTCTACAACCCCTTAAAGGGACCGTGGTGACATTTTACCAGTAATCCTGTATAAAATATACAGTTACTGAAATTTTAAGCCGTTGTACTGCAATAAGCATAGAGATATAAGAATAGAGTGCGCGAAGGGTACAGCTGCGTGTAAGAGGAAGCGATAAAGGCAAAGAGAGAGAGATAGCTGCCGAGTGTCCTATCTGTCTTTTTCTAGCCGAACCGCTACTGCTGGCTTGGTTGATTGGCGGTGTGGTAGGAGGTAAGCAAGCAAGCAGACGCAGAGGTCTATAGCCTCTTGTGCACTCTATTCTTATACCTCTATTGCAATATGTTCTCTTATATTTATTAAAATATATTCTAATATATCTAATAGCTTTTTATTTCTTTAAATATCCCAAAGTTAACCGAGATATGCTTATTTAAAATTCTCTTTTATCGCTCAAAGAAGTAGGTAATAAAATAAATATAACATACCTTGCGAGCGAGGAGTAGTACAGCAGTACAGCTGCAACTTCATAGCAGTTAAGACTAGCTTTAGCCACTGCAGCTGCATCAAAAACGATGAGTGAACTGCCGAACAAATCACAAGTGCCTGAAAGAAATATAAAAAAACATGAATAAGATCAGAAAAACTAATTTTCAATTGTTGATTGAAATTGATGTTAATAAATGTGTACTGGCGTGTCTATTTTATTAAATATCTAAATGTTGACAAAGATATAGCAATTAAAAGTTTGAATTGTAGTTTTAGCGCTGTGAGATGGTCGGCCATTTGTATGACGTGAAATGCATTTTAACGTCAGTTATTTGTTGAGTAGGTCAGTGCTGTAGTAATGTTTTGCAGCTGTTGGTAGTCAAATAACCAAGTCAAGTCAAAGAATAATAAGTTTTTATTTTATTTAACCATGCTAAGGCAGACATAATATTGAAATTTTATTGTTCCTTGAAATAGCTGTAAATAATATTGGATATTTTGATATATAAGTACATATAGCAGAGATTTATGAGCTGTAAGATTGGCAGTGGTTGTGATGTCACATGCATTTGGAATATGTATAACGTTGAATCCCGAGAAAAAATAACTTTTTTAATTTTTAATATCTCTTAACATATAAGGAGTTATTAAAAAATAATTGGACATTTGAGGTTCTAGTAAACCCACTTTATCAATATATAGTACACTTTCATAGAAATTAAGACATAGGACTTAAGCTCATTTTACATTGCGATTATGGTTGATTGTGGTAATGAAACAAAGTAGCGTAGGTAGTATATAGTCTCTCTATTTATGGATACACATTGGTATGGTAATATTCTTATTCATCCCCCATCCCCCATCCCCCATCCTCCATCCTCCATTCTCTCAGGTGTTCGCAAAGGAATGTGCCTCTGCCTGTGCTTCTGTCTATATTACATAGAGATTTGCGCTACTCTGTGTTACTTCCTTATAATCCTAATAATAATTCCACTCTAAACACAAACTGGAATCACATTTCCATATCGGATGCAAATGTTCTTGGTCAATTCAACTTAGAACGAATACAGAAGCTGAAAACACTGCACCAGCACGTGAGCTGTTGTACTGACTGACGTTGCCTTTTATTTGAAATGTGAATTTGTATAAAATACCGTCAGTGGCGCACTGGATAAGGTGTTAAGATGAATGAGTGAATTAAAAGGAAATATTATTTATTTGCTGTACTCATGACAATGGGCTTGTGGACTCAATTTTTAGAAGTAGTTATTTTAATTTTTGATTGAAATAAAGGTTAATATCCATAATTTAAGCCAGCCGTAAATTATATAAATAAATTATGACTCCCCCCTCCTCCTTTGGTGCGATGTCAACACATTTCAATTTGTATACTTTTTTGTAATATTTTTTTGTTCTTAGAATAAATGGACTCATGGAATTTTTTTTTTTTTAAGGAAATTACGTTTTCTACACCTTTTTACCTTTTTCATATTTTATGTTGCATGTGACGTTACAACTCTTCTAACCCCCTTCTAACGTGTGACGTAATTTGGGAATGACCCATATGTATGCATCATTTTCTTAAATATCCAAAAGTTGAGGTAGTTACACCTACATTGAATTTGAATTTTAGTTTTGCCGTATGTTTTAGTTCAACTTCATAAAATACACAACATTCACACGGACGTGACATACCATGCATTGGAATTTTCTATAACGTTAGATCCCTTTAATACTGAAAGAGACAAAATACCCATTTTTAATTTTTAATTGTTAATATCTCCTAAAATATAAGAAGTTATTAAAAAAAAAATTAAAATTTGAGGTTCAAAAATTGAGGTAGCTAACTTTATCAATATAAGATACACTTTTATAGAAATGAAAGCATGGTTCACAAGCCTATTAGTATTTTTAAATATAGTCCGCCTCTGCAGCTATTAAAGATAGTGCACGCTTGTTCTTCTGTTCGATGTGTAATAGTTGTTAGATTACTCGTGTTTTCTTGTAAATTCATAAAATTTAATGTTTGTCTATGAGCATTGAACCACATGTAAAGCAGAAACAGAGAGAGAGAGAGAGAGAGAGAGAGAGAGAGGGGATAATGGAGGTGAGTAGAACGTAAAATAGTAACAACATGAACTAAACTTATACATAAAGTATAGTTCAATTTATAAGAGATCGCCGATAACTTATGCATAAAAAGAGTTATGTAAATCTACGATAAAATGAAACAGTACTTGTTTTATTATAATATATAAAAGAGCGAAAAAGATATGAAATTCACCATCCAATCAAATATTTATACGATCCAACTTCATTTAAATACTAGTCACTGGCGATCTCTCTTAGCTAACATCACCGTCCGACATTTCAAAAATAATTGCAATTTAGTTTTCATGATTTCGACATCCCAGCTAGGTGGATTTGTACCACTCCGTACAAAGGTCTCTGTTTATAATTGTTGCGTGTACGAGATCATGGACAGTGGTTTGGAGAGAGGAGAAAACGAACAGATATACAGGGTGTCCCAATATTCAATGATAAGCGGGCACCAGAGGGTGGTCCTGCTCATGACCACACGAGAAAAAAATAAAAAATAAATTTATCCCATTGTTTGGGGAGTTTGGACCTTTGTAGATCTATAAGCAGGCTGTGGGCTTATCTGCGATCTGGTAGCGGTTTCCAAGTTCTCGAACGGCAAATGTCGCTCAGTTCCTTTCAATAGCTTAGGGTGCGCACAATTTGTTATGAAGGACCTTTTTGTTATTAACTAATTAATAACAATTTTTTATTTATATCAAAAGACACAGCAAAACATCAGAACTTTTTTAGATTACATTTATTTTAAAACTACACTACTGAATTACATATAAATTGATTAAATATTTTAATTGATAAAAATACTAGTTACGACACTAAGTAAATGTAACTCGCGGTTTTAGTTATGTATAATAATATGTGTAATTATTATTTTTTGTATATGCACTAATAGGTTAAAGCGTGCGTTACGTTCCAGGTTTGAGTTAATAAGAAGGAATCGAAAACATTTACGTAGTGTCGAACCCTAGAGAAGTGACTCATATAAACAAAGGATGTTTACATAAGAAATAGTATCGTTTGCCCAAAGCGAGAAGTATATATGTGTGTATAAAAACAAATAGGCATAAAATATAAATGAATTAAAACATAGAAATCTTAAAACTAACATTAATTAAAAATAAAGGCAAGATATTGATATATAAATATGAATATTGCATGCGTTTATGAACATTCTCCCGGGCGTTGAAATTGGGATATGTTATCAAAGTTTCAATTAATGTTCGATTGGTAATGGAGCAAGATGTCGCACTAGACGTTTTAATTCGCCTTTGATTGTTTTTATAGTGGCTAGACGAGCCGTTAAATCATCACTGACACTCACTTTCACAATACGACCCAACATCCAGTGTGATGGAGGTAGATTAGGTTCTTTGATTAAAACCAAACTTCCGGGCTGCGGTACAACACCTGTAGAAGTTTTCCATTTGGAAAGTTGATTGCAGTGTCCAAGATAATCATTCGACCAGCGTTTCCAGAAGTTTTGAATGCAGTCCTGAAGTTGTGTGAAGCGCTGCATTCTGCTAAGATTGATTGGAGCGTCCTCTGCAGGAGCGATGCTAGTAAGCTGCCGTCCTATTAGCAGGTGTCCAGGTGTGATGGGAACTAGGTCGTTAGGATCATTGGAGGCGGGGTAAAGAGGGCGAGAATTGAGTATTGCCTCTATTTGGGTTAGCAATGTGTAAGTGTCTTCGAAAGTAAAGTGATTATTTTGTATAACACGTTTAAGATGTGCTTTTGTGGACTTGATGTTACTCTCCCACAAACCTCCCCAACTAGGCGAGTATGGTGGAATGAACTTCCATGTAATGGTTAAATCAGAAGCCACAGTTTCAATTGTTTTTGCATTATTTCCATCCGATAAAAATTTACCTAAGGCCCGGCTGGCGCCAACAAAGTTTGTGCCGTTATCAGAATAAATGATATTAGGTTTGCCTCTGCGCGATATGAATCGATTCAGAGCAGCTAAGAAGCACTGAGTCGTAAGTTCAGTAACCAATTCTAAATGTATAGCCTTTGTTGCGAAGCAGATAAATAAGCAAATGTAAGATTTTAATAGTTTACTACCTCGGCCATATTTGTTTCTGACCATGATAGGGCCAGCATAATCGACGCCGGTGTCTTTGAACGGAAAATCCAAAGAAACTCTTGCAAATGGAAGAGAACCCATTTTTGGTGATGGAAAACGCGGTTTTTGTCTGAAACATGTCACACAGCGATGTACGATGTTTTTTGCTAACGAAATGCCTTTAATGGGCCAATATTGGTCCCTTATGCTGAATAATAATTTTTGAGGGCCTGGATGAAATAATCTCAGGTGTTCCTTCTCCATTATCAGCGTTGTTAATTTGTGTTTGTTGTGTAGAACAATAGGATGCCGTCTGTGAAATTCGAAATTTGAATATTTTAGTCTGCCACCTACTCTAATGATGTCGTTATCGTCGAGAAAGGGATTGAGACAAAGCAGTGTGCTTTTATTTGCTAAAGGTGCGTTACACTTTAGAGCTTTTAATTCAGACGCAAAATGTTCTTTTTGTGCTAACTTCACAAGAAGTTGCATTGAATCTTGTAATTCTGTAACCGTTAAAATGCCATTTGCCTTATTTTGTTTGTTTCTACAGTTGTGTATAAAACGTAGGCAATACGCGGTGACTCTATTGAGAGTTCTTAAGTTTGAGAATGTATCAAATATAGGATTTGATTTGGTTATGGAATGATTCGACAATATAATTGATTTCGTTTCAGGTAAACATTTTACAGTACAATTACTTTCAGGCCATGAACTTTCTGATTGCGATAACCAGTCTGGACCTTGCCACCAGAAATTGTAATCAATTATATTACTAGCAAGAATGCCTCGCGAAATCAAATCAGCTGGATTATATTCAGTACGCACATGACGCCATTGAGTGATGGGATTCATGTCTGTTTGAATTTCGGAAACACGGTTTGCTACAAAAGTCTTTAAGGTGTTAGGTATGCATTTAAGCCATGATAGTACAATAACTGAATCAGACCAGAGAATTACGCGGTTTACCGGTACAGATATTATTGACAACAATTTTTTAGTCATTCTAGACAGCAACAATGCTGCACATAATTCCAAGCATGGAATTGTTAGCGATTTTAAAGGCGATACTTTAGATTTTGAATGTAATAACGTTGTTTTAGAAATATTTTCATTATTAGTGCTTTTAAAATATATGCAAGCACCGTATGCACGTTCTGAAGCGTCACAAAAGCCATGAATTTCAATGGTTTCGAAATTACTGATTAATGACTTTCGCGGTATAGATACGTTATTTAAGCTTGGCAATTGTTTTATTAAAGCAGTCCAAATATTTGCTAAATGTTCTGGAACTTCGTCGTCCCAATGTAAGTTAGCTAGCCATAATTGTTGTATCATTAATTTGAAAGGTATGACACAAGGCGATAGTAATCCAAGTGGATCAAAAATTTTAGCAATAAATGATAAAATATTTCGTTTAGTTAATTTGACAGGTGGATCAAAATGTGCAATACTGTATTTGAAACAGTCTGTTTCAGAGTTCCATTTGACACCTAAAGTTTTGAAATGTTCTATATCTCCGTGTTCGATATAGAAGTGTTTGTCGTTTGTTGTATTGTCCAAGTCGACTAATACAGCAGGATCATTGGATATCCATTTACGTAGATTGAATCCTGCACTGCTTAAAATTTCAATAATTTTATTGCAGCGTTGTTTAAGTTCTGCCAGATCATTTGACCCAGTCAGCATGTCATCAACATAAAAATCATTGATGATTGTGTTTGCAGCATTTGGATGTGCAGTTATATTGTCGTAGCCTAGCTGCGTTAAGCTTCTTATTGCAAGATAAGCTGCAGATAATGTACCGTAAGTTACAGTGTTTAACTGATAAGCTTGTAATTTGTCGTCTGGGCTATCTCTCCAAAGAATCTGTTGAAGATTTCTTTGAGATGGGTGTACCAGTATTTGTCGGTACATCATTGCAATGTCTGCTACGACTACATATTCGTATTGACGAAATTTTGTTAAGATAGTAAATAAGTCATTTTGAATGGTCGGCCCATTCGCTTGTAAAGAGTTAAGCGACGTGTTTGTGCTACTTGACATAGAGCCGTCAAAGACCACTCTCAACTTACTTGTGGTACTACTTAATTTTATTATACCGTGATGTGGTAAAAAGTACGAGGGTTCAGACGAGGTCTGATTTGGGTTAAGAGACATGTGACCCAATTGCATGTATTCATGGATAAACGCAGAATACATGGACTTATATTGCTCGTTATTAGCAAATTTTCTTTCAAGTGATAGAAAGCGTTTAGTAGCGGCCGTCTTGGAATCTCCTAGCATTGATGCAGGCAATTTTAGTGGTAAAGTTACTACAAATCTACCATCGGAATCGCGAGTGGTAGTTTTATTGAAATGTTCTTGACACGCCTGTTCCTCTACCGTTAAAGAACTACATTCCTTAACAGACTCAATTTCCCAAAACTTGGACATTTGAGTTTGTAAAGATGCGTGGTAACAATGAGCATTGTTGTTGTTAGTATTAACTTTATAGTTGGTAACGATCCAACCCAAGGAGGTACGTTGCAAATTTAATCGATTATTAACAAGCTTTGTATTGCCAACACGTAGGAGTTTCCAAAATATATCGGCACCCAATAATAAATCCACCGATTGTGGTTTATTAAAACTAGGATCCGCTAGTTTTATATTAGAGGGTATTGATAGATTGTTAATATCCAATGTAGTGTGTGGAATATTATCAGTTATTTTGTCTATTATGAGACAGTTTACAAATGTTTTGTAATTTGTATTTGCAGAATGTAAAGCGATTTTTACCTGCTTATTTATTTTAGTTTCCGAATTACCGATTCCCGAAATTACCACGTGCGATTGTTTGGTAGGAATATTTAATTTGCTAATTAAACGATTGGTAATGAAACTAGTTTGACTACCATTGTCAAGAAGAGCGCGAGCGATAATTGGCTTACCGTCTTTATCAAGAATGCTTACCAAAGCGGTCGAAAGTATTACTTGATTCGTCTGATTGACATGCGCAGTCAAAGCGTTAGAAGTGCTAGCTGTGGGAACGGAAGTATCTGAATCTTCTGTTTCAATATGTAGCAATGAATGGTGTTTTTTGTTGCAAGTAATGCAACTGTATTTTGAAGTACAGCTGTTAATAGTGTGACCTTTGGTCAAACAATTTAGGCACCGCTGTCTTCTTCGGATCTCGTTAATTCGAGCCCTTATGTTGAGTTTTAAAAAATTATTACAATGTCTTATACTGTGATCTTTATTGCAAAACAGGCATTTGTCGCGTTGTGAAACTAAAAGGGATTTATGAGGTCTGGATTTGTGCGTAACATTAGAATCGCAATTGTGTTCATCTAACTCGTGAGCACGCTCGAGAATAAAAGAAAGCATAGTGTCAATTTCCTGATAGTCAGTTTTAGAAATGTCTGAAGCTAGCCAATGCTTTTTTGTTTCAGAATCTAGTTTTTTAGAAATTAATATTGACACTATGTGATTCCATCTATTTTCCTCCGGAATAATATTTTCCAAAGCCTTGATGTGCTTTCTAATTAAGGCTGCAGTAGCTCTTAATTTATTACTACTCTCAGAGGTAATAGCAGGAATTTTTAGAAAAGAATTAAGGTGATGTGAAATCATTTTTCTTTTATTGTCGTACGCAGTCACTAGCAAATCCCAGCATAGTTGATAATTGTTAGGATCTAATTGCACCGATGCAATAGTATCAAATGCCTCATCCTTCAACGAACGACGTAAGATGTGTAACTTTTTAAAGTTAGAATATTTAACTTGATTGTGAACCAAGCTTTCAAATGTGGCTTTAAACTCATCCCATTTTTCTATATTTCCGGAAAACGTTGGAACGTTAATGGAGGATAAATGCATGTCCTCATCTGAAAATACTGATGGTTTTGTATCAGATGCAGCTACTGTCTGAATTGCAAGCGATTCAGAAGCTGAAATAATTTCATTGAAAATGCTGCCTACTTTCGTGTATTGCATAAACAGATCGTTATTTTCTTTATCAATGACTTCTAATTCGTTTTCATCTTCTATTAATTCTCTCATTTGAGCGTGAATTTTATCAATAGAAGACATTAGTGGTTGCCATTGCTTATGAAGAATCTTTATTTCTTCTAATTTGTATGTAGAAGAATCTGCTATGTCAACATTGTCAATCGACTGGCTACATTGTTTCAATTTCAATTTGATTCCGTGTAATTTAACTTTTAAAGATTTTGACGACATTGTGAATGGAGCTTTAAATAATTTTTACGAACTCTTTTTAAATGTATATTTAAAAATGATTTAATGTATATATTATTGTTCGAAATAATATTAGTTGTGGGCTATTACGTAACAGACGTAATACGAACCCTGTGTTCAATAACACAAATGTTTGAATGTATATGCCCTACGCAGTCATAGTCCAGTAGTAGAACGTTAAATGACTGAAGTATAAACGGCAAAAGTTGTGTCCAAATAACACGAAATACGAGCTCTAAAAAATAGTCATAGCCTAGTAAGGCGTTAAATGACTAGATTAAACGAGGCAAGAGGATGTGTCCAAATAACACGAAATACGTTGCTCTTAAACAGAACAGTCATAGTCTAGTAGTGACGTTAAATGACTGGAATATACGAGCGAACGGCTTATCAAATTCAACGGAACTCACATAAACAATAATGAATTATGTGAGTGAGACGCAAGAATGACGTAATGAATGTTAGAAATATTCATTGATGGCCAAACACCTTGAAATAATGCATTAACAACTAAAACGTAATATATGTAAAAGTGTATAAAAATAAAATGTAAATGAAAAACCCAAAATAGAGATAATATTAAGGATAGGTGGAATTTATAAGAATGTTGAGGAATACCTTGACCACCACTGGCGTGTGAAGTTCTTTGTTCGAAGCTGAACCCAAAATGGCTGCAACTTGCTGCGTAGTTTTTGATGAAAATTGGGCGCAAAAATGAGGCTTTTTGCTGGTATGTTCACCTTGCTGATGAATATCCGGTTCGAAGAAGGACCAAAATGTTTGGGGAGTTTGGACCTATGTAGATCTATAAGCAGGCTGTGGGCTTATCTGCGATCTGGTAGCGGTTTCCAAGTTCTCGAACGGCAAATGTCGCTCAGTTCCTTTCAATAGCTTAGGGTGCGCACAATTTGTTATGAAGGACCTTTTTGTTATTAACTAATTAATAACAATTTTTTATTTATATCAAAAGACACAGCAAAACATCAGAACTTTTTTAGATTACATTTATTTTAAAACTACACTACTGAATTACATATAAATTGATTAAATATTTTAATTGATAAAAATACTAGTTACGACACTAAGTAAATGTAACTCGCGGTTTTAGTTATGTATAATAATATGTGTAATTATTATTTTTTGTATATGCACTAATAGGTTAAAGCGTGCGTTACGTTCCAGGTTTGAGTTAATAAGAAGGAATCGAAAACATTTACGTAGTGTCGAACCCTAGAGAAGTGACTCATATAAACAAAGGATGTTTACATAAGAAATAGTATCGTTTGCCCAAAGCGAGAAGTATATATGTGTGTATAAAAACAAATAGGCATAAAATATAAATGAATTAAAACATAGAAATCTTAAAACTAACATTAATTAAAAATAAAGGCAAGATATTGATATATAAATATGAATATTGCATGCGTTTATGAAGACCCATTTTGTTTAGAAATTACAAAAAAAAGTTTTAAAAAATTTGAAAATTGAAACACCTTAAGATGTTTTTAACTACCAAAACCACAATTTTTCAAATATTTCGATATTTTTTTTTTGTACCGGCAACCTAAATAGCACTGCTATCCACCACAACCATCAAAAGTCCCAGAATGCTACTAGTTTTTACACAAAAATCAATCGAAATAATTTTTTTCCCTAAAATTTATAAAGATTTTTTACTTTCAGCCCACTTTAGCTCATCGTGGTGTAAAAAAAAAAGTATGAACACTACTATGGCAAGTTTTTTTAAAAGTTGGCGCAACTCTTCAGGATTCTAAAATGATATAATACTCTAGGAAAACTAGCAATAAAAAAAATATACATACTAATTCTAAACAAGAACCAAATTTCATAAATTGTTGTTGTTGATAGTTATCACTTTTACAATACCCAAAACAGGTTTGAATGATAAATGAAAAATTGTTTGTACCATTTGTTTTAATTCATTCAACAATAAAAAACCTCTTTTGGGTATTGTAAAAGTGATAACTATATCAACAACAACAATTTATGAAATATGGTTCTTGTTTAGAAATAGTATGCATAATTTTTTTTTATTGCTAGTTTTCCTGGAGTATTATACCATTTTGGAATCCTCAAGGGTTGCGCCAATTTTTATAAAAACTTGCCATAGTAGTGTTCATACTTTTTTTTAACATACTTTTTTTTAAAACTACTAGCATTCTGAGATTTTTAATGTTTGTGGTGGATAGCAGTGCTATTTAGGTTGCCGATACATAAAAAAAATACGAAATATTTAAAAAATTGTGGTCTTAGTTAAAAACATCTTAAGGTGTTTCAATTTTCGAAAGATTTTTTTTTTTTGTAATTTCTAAACAAAATGAGATAAATTTTTTTTTTCTTTTTTTCTCGTGTAGTCATGAGCAGGAACACCCTCTGATGCCCGCTTATCGTTGAATTTTGGGACACCCTGTATAATATGCACTGTTATCCCTTTCTACATAGTGGTGTGGTGAAAAATATTAAAGTTATGATAAAGTGTGCTAATACGAAACAACTCGACGCTGTGACTAAAAATCAGCAACAGAAAGGTAAATAATTGCAAATAGCCCCATATTCGTAAATCGTAAGAAATGAGTCGTCAGTCGGATATGAGATAAAAGCAATTATTTGTTAATGTTGGTAGTGATAAAATAAGAAGAATATCATTAACAAAAAAACATAACCGTCGATCATATCAAAGTCGATCAACATCAGATAATAGCGATCACGCGAAAACTGTTTCATGTTATTCATTAATAACGACTGTTCATAGCAAAAGTGTTTAATGATTGGCATCTGACAAAATCAAAACGTGAAAAACTGAAAGCAACGAACGAGTGACCGACCAACATGCATCAGCATCGTCAACATACGAGTATATCGTCACCGCCATCATGCACAATACCCCGGAGATGTTTCATTTAAAATGTTAGATTGAAACTATAGTATTTTATCGTGAAATTTATAATAAGTGAGTAAATCAAGTGTAGATAATTATTTTAAAGTGTTTCTCAAGTCAAACATCATAAGGGCCAATACGTGAGTCTTTCAGAAGAGAAAACTTCTAGTAAATTAAGTATTTGATTAAGAAAATAGTAGCAACAATTGTATAAACTCACTTTAAATATATGATTATATCTACGAGGTCTGTTCAAAAAATAAGGTGAATTAAAAAGTAAGGTCAAATTTCGCGGGCTACGTACATTCGATTATCGATTTTATTATTTTGTTATGTTGGTACACTCGTCTCGAACATATGTTCACAGTTTTAGCTATATAGCACATTTAGTTTGTTTGTGAGAGGCATAAAAGTTAGAAGTGTTTTGCGTGTTCGGCGATTTTCTCCTGTCGAAAAACATGGATCAAAGAGTTTGCATTAAATTTTGTGTGAAAAATGGAATCAAGTGCTCTAAAACACTTGAAATGTTGAAAGTGGCATACGGTGAGTCTACTTTAAGCCAAAAAAATGTTTACAAGTGGTACAAGCTTTTCACAGAAGGTTCACAGAAAAGCACGCCAAGTGAAGGTTTTGCTGACTGTTTTTTTCGATTACCGTGGCGTAGTGCATCAGGAGTTCTTACCACATGGTCCTACGGTCAATAAGGAGTATTATCTTGAAGTTATGCGCCGCTTGCGAGAAGCAATACGAAGAAAACGTCCGGAATTGTGGAAAAACAATTCATGGCTTTTGCATCACGATAATGCGCTCACTCGTCATTGCTTGTTCGTAATTTTTTGGCCAAAAACAACACCGTAATCATGCCTCAGCCACCGTATTCACCAGATTTGGCCCACTGCGACTTTTTCCTGTTCCCAAGATTGAAGAGACCCATGAAAGGACGGCGTTTTGAGACGATTGAGGAGATACAAACCGAATCGCTGAGAGAGGTCAAGAGCATACCAAAAAGTGCATATCAGAACTGCTTCGAGGATTGGAAAAAACGCTGGCACAAGTGTATTATATCTGAGGGGGACTACTTTGAAGGGGACAAAATAGAAATTGATGAATAAATAAATATTTTTTGAGAAAAATGAAAATTCACCTTATTTTTTGAACAGACCTCGTATGTGTAACAGAAAATACGAGTATATGAAAAAAGTATTCACAACTCACACTTTGAGAGTAAAATATTATTTTATTAGATTTAGAAAGCATTAGATAGTAGATATGTAATTCATGTGTTTAGTATAATATCGTAGGAGTTACTAATGTACACCTATCATGTAATCAATGCAATTAGATTACTGCAACATGATAAAAAGAACAACAAATATCGACAGGCAACAAGTGACGTTGAATGAAAGGTAACTGATAAATGCTTTCATTGAAATACAATTTATGATGTATTAAAAATTCTACTCGAAATGAACTGCATATAAAGTTATCATATGATTGTTAACTTACCTTGCCAAAAGCAAAGCAGATTTGAAACATCCTTAACGTGTAATTTTAAAAACGAAACGAAAAAATACACAATACACAAATATCAATTGGCTTGTGTCCTCATTTTTTAGTGGTCGATTTTTCAATTGTTGATTGAAATTGATGTTAATAAATGTGTATTGGTGTGCCTATTTTATTAAATATCTAAATATTGACGGAGATATAGCAATTAAAAGTTTGAATTGTAGTTTTAGCGCTAGGAATGGTCGACCATATTTGTATGACGTGAAATGCATTTTAACGTCAGTTATATGTTGAGTAGGTCAGTGCTGTGGTAATGTTTTGTAGCTGTTGGTAGTCAAATAATCAAGTCAAGTCAAAGAATAATAAGTTTTTATTTTATTCAACCCTGCTAAGGCAGACATAATATTGGAATTTGATTGTTATTTGAAATAGCTGTAAATAATATTTGATATTTTGATATATAAATATATATAGCAGAGATTTATGAGCTGTAAGGTTGGTAACCTTACACAAGGATTGTGATGTCACATGCACTTGGAATGTGTGCGACGTTGAATCCCTTTAATAATTAAATAGACAAAATGACTTTTTTAATTGTTAATATCTCCTAACATATAAGGAGTTATTAAAACATAATTGCACATTTGAGGTTCTAGTAACCCACTTTATCAATATATCATACAGTTTTATAGAAATTAAGACATAAGACACAAGCCCATTATACAAATATCGAAAAATACACAAATATCAATCAGACGGACAGGTATATATTTTAGGTTAGGTGCCATGTTGTTTATAGTAATATATCAATAAAGTATAACAATAATAATGTATATAAAATAATCAAGATACATTTTTATAACTTTGTATATACATTTTCAATTCGTTTACACTTCCACTACGCTAATTAACATGTCAAACTAATGAACTAATACAATGCGGCAAATTATTTTTGACACTTCTGAATAAGACTTAATAAATATGCATCTCTAAAAATAGGAAACTCTATACACATAGCGCCATCTCAGAAACAAAACCTAAGTTATAGGGTTGCAATATATGATAATGGTAAATCTTTTACTTTTATAATATCTATAAATATTTTAACAAATATCCATCATAAAAACAAAGTTTTTAATACAGCAAGAACTATTTTCCCAACACGGTTCTTTTCTTTAAACAAATTTAACGCTTAAATTATTTGTACTTCTTTCCGGTTGTTATATCTTCGCATCTGTTGCTCTATTATTCGCTAGCTCGACATACATGGTGATTTAAACGTTCTAAGTAATTTGTCCTACACTTGGGCTCGTGTTTGGACCTAGACGATGAACGTGGTGCATTTGAACGGGACTAATTGACAGCTGCAGGCGTCGTACTTTGATTTCTATCTCGTGTGTGTCTTTTCACACATCGTGTGTGATATGGTACTTGTTATGGATTTGCTGTATGTTATTTCGTATATTGAAATGGATAAAATATTCAAAAATGACAAAAGTTGCTTTTAACTTTTTCTAATGTATAGAATAATTAAGTAATAAGTCGAACGATGCATATTTAAACACAAAATATCTCTAATCAACAATTAACCTGATCTCGAAACTACTAGCTGACCAAGGCACATTGTTTACAGATCATGTAGCCCCATTTGCTATAGAATGAAATCTATGACAAATTTGACGCTGGGTAAAGTAGAATTTCTTACTTATTTTACATTACATTTATATGCAATTAAAAAAATCGTATACCGTTAAAAATCCTTTTAAATAATATGTTTATATATTATAACGGGATTAAGTCTCGATGTGCAAAGACATATGCTATTTGGAGTCATTAGCAATTTTCAGTAAGGTCCTCTACAGCGCTGCAAGTTGCAACTCAATTATCTATTAGCAATACAAAAAGGTATAGCATACAAAAATTGAGCACTAGATTGATAAAAACTATTTTTATCAAAGATTATTATTATGGCTCTAAACCTTAGAGCATATATATATGGAGTGTGAATAGCTTATGTTTCCTATAGATTAAAAGTGTGCGAGAGAGAAAGGTATACGTTCCTATTTGTTCTCTATGCGTATGCGTCGAAAGTGACAGCTGTCTAGATATAACAAATATTAATATTCTATTAAGATATAACAAATATTAAATATGTAAAGAAATTATATTTCTATAGTTGGTACAAAGCTCCGTCTGTCGGTAAAACAGTGACCGTTCAGTCAAAACATATACGCATGAACGCCATAGATGTTGCTGTAGATATAACGGCCAAACACAGTTGATATTTGGAGTAGACAGAACTCACGTTTTTAGTTTTATTTATATTTTATACATAGTATACTTATATTTATATATATTAACATTATTCTACATCAATATAATGCCTTATTTACCAACTGTCACAGCTCTAGACAGCTCTCACTTGACAAACTGTCACTTTCGACGCATGCGCATAGAGAACATATACCTTTCTCTCTCGCACACATTTTGGACACACTTTCAGGTCCAGCATTCTCTCCCCATATATATATATATATATATATATATATATATATATATATATATATTTATATATATATATATATATATATATATATATATATATATATATGCTCTAAGCCCTAAACTTCAAAATATAATAGAAAAAGGATTATCTAAATACTATGTGGTCTCATTTCGACCTCTTTAAGACAATTCACCCACATCCTCACGTAGATTTTACCATTAACCCCATCCGGTGGTAGATCATTCACTTAAAAAAAGGTTGTTCATTGTGATAAATATCATAAATCAAGAAAATTTCGTCGCTTCACTGTAACCAATCCCGAAAGTTTATGGACGACCCCAAACCAGAACTACCGGAAACGATGTAAGTCAAAAATACCTTGCTCCTGTACTATAGTACATGAACTGCTTCAACGTTTCTTTTTCTTCACATTCTGCATACATTAAAGAGACATGCGACAAAATAAAGAGTGAAAAAAAGATAGAGGAAATAATGAGAGGATGCAATGAAGGAAGAAGTGGATGGAGGAAGTATAAGTATGCATGGAGAAGATACAGAGACGAAGGAAGAAGAGAGACAGAAAAAGGGGGGAGAAAGCTGAAGTTTAGAATGATGAAATAGAGGAGTAGAGGACCGAGAAAGTGACACGAAGAGAAGAAGAAGAAGATGTCATTCATTTTAAGTTTATTTAGAATCTAAAATACTTTTAATTCAATTTATTGAAATGTGATTGAATGTGGAAGAATGTAAATTCTAGCGGTATGCAATAAAAATAAATATCACATACATATTACATAAACTGCAATATACATACACTAGAGTTCACCCCCGTCGCAATGCGACGTCTTTTTGGCGGTGTCCAATAAAATAATTCGTAATTACATTTCATATTTCATTCTATTTTTAAATTGAAATAATAAACTCGCACAATAATAAAATAATTTTTCAATTTATCAAAATAAAAAATATTTTCAATTTATGCGTTATTTGATTAACTTTTTTTCAAAATTTGGGATATTTTTTTTCGATTCGTAAATAAGTTTCCAAGGTTAGCCTATATACAAAATTTCAACTTTCTAGCACAATTTTTACTCTCGGCAAATACTGTCCACGTGTCCCTAAATAAAATTTTGAAATTTTGAATTTTTTTTATTAATAATATACTTAATTATTCTAGAATCCAGAATATGAACTTTCTCCAAAGTTCCCTACCGAGCCCCTGAATTTCTTCAACCCCCCCTTTTTCAATTTTTGAATTTCTAATTTTTAAGAAATGTCAGCATTGAATACCTTAATACACATTTCTATCTTTTACGAATTAAAAGTAATACAGCAAAAAAGGGCTCACTTTTTTTTCCAGTTTTTCCAAAATTACGGGTTTCCAGGAAATTCAGAGAAAAATCCGGGAACGCCAAAAGTCTTAGAATTTTTTTCTCTACGAAATAGGCAATTTTCAAAAACATTGACTGAGCCGTTTTCGCGCTACCATACAAAATTCAGTACCAAACATATAAGAATATAAGATATACATTTATTTATTATCCCATTTCCAGCTCTTCACAATATGTATCCATATTCAAATGCAGCACAGAATGTTTGAACGTTTCAGATCGTTCTGTTTTCCTTTGCTGGGCGTTCAGCATTCAGTGTACAATGTACAGGTATTCTCACGGTCCCCTTACGTTTACGTACATATTGGTCATACTACTACACGAGGTGTTTTGACCTGTTCACATTGTATCCAGCATCCAGCACTAGTGTAATAGATAACATAATGCGACCAGCTGTGTATTCAATCATCAAAATAAACAAAACCACTTATCACTTAAATACCAAATATCATTCAAATCAATCTTCACCTTGTGATAAAACAAATGGCTTCAAAAAATCTTTGTTATCTATTATATTTTAAAACAATGGACCACTTCTACTTGTAATAGTAAATTCAATTGATGATAATAAAATTGTAATTTATAATAATGTTGGGTATTGATTTTTATAATCAATATATATTTAACAGTTATTAGGTTTGAGTTGAGTGTGTGTGTGTGTGTCTCTGTGTGTGTGTATGTTTAGTGATGAACGATGAGGAGGTGGAGAATTGAATCTTATTTCCCATGTTGTCAGTCGTGTCAATAGATAACGAGACCATTTGGCCCTATTAGAAGGTAAATAAAGAACTTACATCGACCTATTTAATGAACTTGTAGGGAATTCCACGTGCTTCGTAAACTAGGACGGGAAATGATGACGACTGTAGCTATTCTTTTTTGATCATCTTTTTGAGATGTTTTTGTAAATTTAGCATGACAAGCAGTGTACGCATTGGATTTATAAATGGAACGTAGAATAGGAAATACACGTGTGCGTAACGTAAAAGGAATAGCTAGGTGAAGTTCCAGTCAAGAAATCAATTCTTTTTCACTCCGATTTTAGACAGATGTCACCTATGGCTCTTTTCATAGGAATATTCTTTCTCTTTCCAACATCATACACTAAAATGGAGATATAGTTGTTGTCTCTTTTACAGTTGAAAATATTTAGTTTAGCAGAGACAAAATTTCACATTCATTTCACAAGAACATCATAGAAAAAGAAACAAGTTATATCTCTGTTTATTTGCAATTTCATTAATACTGCTACGGTAGTGAGGCCAAGTGAAGTGGTTTTGCCATTTGTAGTTCATATCATTGACATTCCGCTTGAACGGGTGAAATCAAATTGAATTGTTTCATGACAAAAAATCATACGAATCTTCAATTCGATGTCAAAGTGACTCTAAAATGTAAAGTAACTGCACGCCAGGATACATGATCATGGAGGAGCTAAAAAGGGACAAGATAAGAATTAAAGCAGGTGAAAGAGCAATAAAATATGAGGAGAAAATGAGCAGTGCTTAAAGCATAATTTTAAAAAATAAGAGAGAAAAATATAAAGAAGGGAGGGGGGGGAGATGACCCGAAAAAGAGAAAGGAGTATTTTGAAAGGAAAGGAATGGCGATCGAGGAGGCAGAGAGGAGAAGAGAAGGAGGCGCAAGTGTGGAAGAGGAGCTAAGGAGAAGGGATAAGGAGATACAACAACAGGAAAGAATGGGAAAAATCGAGAAAAGCAATTACAATACAAGATATAAAAGGATTTGGGAAAGTAATATACCTCAGTACTTAATAGAAAAAGATATAAAAAACATAAGAAGGACAGCAAGGTTTAGATTGGGAAATGAGGGAAAAAGAAACAGATACTGGGAAAGTAGTGAGGAAAGAATGTGTAGAGTGTGCGGAACGGAGGACGAAACACTGGAGCACATTAAGTTTGATTTTAAGGAAAAAGTCGGGAGTGAGATGAATATTGGGCAGCTCTTAAAAGGGGGCGAGAAAGTGAACAGATGGATGGCAGAAATAACTAGAAGAAGGAAGGCTGAAGCTTTTTAAATCTTTTTAAGGCAGAAGAATGTAATGCCGAAAGTGAAGGGAAGAGGTGGATGGCGGAGATAGAGAAAAAAAAACTAGGAAAGAGAAGGAATGGCAGAGTAGAATTAGGAAGGACAGTAACAGGAGGAGCGAAGCAGTAGCAGTAGCAGTTTTGTTTTTATTTTGATAAGGAATTTTATATATTTTTTTTTTCGTTTGAAAAAAATGAGAATGTTTAGATTTAATAAGGATCAAAATTGAATTAAGCACAATGACATGTATATAAATGAGTTAAGGCACAAGAATGTAGTGACAAATGGCAAAAACATTAAAAATAAAATAATAATAATGTAAAGTAACTGATACAACATAGGGCGGAATATGCGACTACACTATTGCCTACAATTGTCATTACTGAACTACCTTAAGAGATTATGAAATGTAAGAATGTTAGTAGAAGAATCTTAAAAAATTGAATGTGGTTCACTTTAAAATATTCAACAATCGTCTTAGTTGTGCCGGTATGCGGAAACCGTATCTACACATTCTGTGATTTTTATTGGGGCCAGGCTGTATCTTCAATGGGACTGCAAGAAATGCCTGGAATGGTGAGATACTAGACTAGTGCTTCGTGGAGACACCCACGCTACGCTATGGCTTTATTGAGATACCAGTAAGGCCTGTCTCAGTAAGGGACCGTATTTAAGCGTCGGCGTATTCGGACGTAAATCGGCGGATTGGAGTAGCTATAAAGGAAACCGCTTATGTGTGTCACAATACATGTTTATACTAATTTATTTATCTATATTTATGATACAGTATTCTGTTGATGTTTACGTCATAAATCTGGGTAATAAGATAAGGGTATATTATCTTATTATGTTATTGCTTTTTTTTTGTTATTGTTTTGTTAGCCTGTCAGATAACTAACTTGTGAACTGTAGGGGTGTATTGGAGTTCTTTAGCACTAATATAATTTATTATGAGAGCAAACTTTAACTTTAATTTTTATCGATACACTACTGGTATACGATGGTACGCTATGTCGCGATAGACGCGAAAAGATCCGTATTACAGCGATGTGGAGGTATCCCCTCCAGTCTGAAGCGGCTGTTTGTATTTACAAAGGTTCAGATAAGATAGCATTGTAGTAGTGGTAACACTTGGTTAAAATTCGCCTTTATACGCTTCTAATGTGCGAGGTAGTGCCGCCCGTATTCGGACTGCTTTGTAGCGTGCAGTCTGAGAGCTCCAGAGCGATCTCATTACATTTACATGGTTCGGATAGGTAAAGCGTAGTAGCCCGTATACGTCCGGCAGAAATTCGCTTAAATACGGTCCCATACTGAGACAGGCCTAAGACGACGTTGCTATTATTATTCTTGTTTGCATTATAAAAAACAGTGTTCTTTTTTTGTTGACGCTAGTCGATTCTTTTGAAAAAGATTATTAAACAAGTGTGTCTTTTGTCATTACACTTAGTTGTCCCAGTAAACAATTTCTTCTTTTTTTTATTATGTTTTTACGATTTAAACAGCTAGGTTAGTGATATCTCGTATTAATTGTGTGTTTTGTAGATTTGTTTATTTATATGATTGGTATATATTTTTATTCTTTGCCAGTCATGGAATAAATTTATTCCATCTTCGGGAATCGAACCTGGACCTAAGCATAGCTGAGTGTTAGAGTTTATGACTTAACGGCCACCCAGAGAATAATAAACAATTAAATATTCAAAATTGACGGAGATATATCTATTTAAAGTTTGAATATCGTTTTACCGCTTAATATTTTTTGACGTTAACTATACGTAATAGAAAATAATAAGTTATCTTCGTGATTTATCATTGTATATCACGACATTAGCGCTGTGACGTTTAATTTTGCATCTGTTTTACACTTCTCTTATTAAACAGCAATGGAAAAGGTAAGCAAATGAACATGGCGTCACCTACTTTAATTATTAAAGCGACAAAAATTACTATTTCAATCGTTACTAACGTTCTTTTTTCTACTTGTTGTACCATGTCAGAAAACTGACGTAGCCACTTAATCTGTGTCCACAACTTACAGTTGCATTGTGTTTAAAGTGCGTGGGGTCTTTGTCATCCAATTTGTTTTTTCAGTTTTTAACACCATGTGTCTGACGCAAAGGATATTTATTGCGTGGCGGCTTTAGAAGACACCTATTGTAACAATACTAAGTGAACTTACCGGGAAAGGTTATTCCGGACATGAGCAGCTTCTCCGGCAAATCCTTGATGGCTTTAGGAGGCACGATGTCATGGGGTAGTTTAGACATTATTCCTGAAACAAATAACAAATGTTAATATAAAACGAATTGAAACAATAAAAAGAGAAATTATGAGAAAAGAGAGATAATGTATAGGTTATAGCATATACATTATAAGCCTAGTGCTATGTACAATTTACTGCGTAAAACGTCGGGCATAAAAACTGTTTCTACCAACTTGTAAGGCCAGTAGCGAAAAACCCAATTTTCGATTTTTTCTGTGGCCTAACAACTACGAGATTTTATAGGTCTCTTTTTTGTAACTTTCAAAATTCCCGACTAAAGTAGTACTTTGGTAGTTGTTATCGATCTTAAAGAGGATAAAATTTTGAACAAATTTCATTTTTACAAGTTATTTCTAAACCTAATAACAAGAGCGTTGTGGCGCCAGGAATATTAGATATTTTTTCTAGGTGGGGAAAAAAACATAAAACCATTAAAAAAAATTCTAAAATCATTACTAATATGTTTTTCATTGTTGGCGCCTGTATGTACATATGTTTATTTATTTTAACGAATGTCGCTAGGTTTTACATTTTTCCACATAATCCTTAATTACATTACATGAATTCTAAATATACTTAAAACTAATGATATCTCTGCCTTTTTCTCCTCGTGTCACTTTCTTTGTTCTCTATTTCACCATTCTAAGCTCGTGTTTCTCTCCTGTTTTCCTCTCGTTCTTCTTCCTTCCTCTCTCTCTTCCTCCATTCACTTTATCTGAGTCAGCTCCTCTATCCTCTTTTCCTTGACAAACTAAACATTCTCTATATCTGTTCTGCCATCAGTAGTTTCCTTATATACTTAGGGCCTTATTCTGTAACTTTTCAAAAAATCGACCTTATTTTTTCAGCGGTGAAAATATTTAATTTTTTCACCGCTCGAATAAGGTCGCTGTATTTAAAATACCTAAAGTGGTATTCTGTATGCAAAATTTTCCATTGCCCTTATAATATACAGCGGTGAAAAAGTATAAACTGGTATTGATGACGTATTTAAAGACGTCATCAATTTTAAAAATATTTGACCAATCACGGCATTCAGAATATTCAAATATTTAAAAATTCAAACACTTGACAAGTACGAATACATGTCAATTGCTCAAGTCAATTGACAAGCAACATAACCTCACTTTCTGATATATTTATATTTGTATATTCATATGACTATACTACATATACTTTGTATTGAAAAAATTGTACTAAAATTCAAATTATAATTCGAATTGTTTGACAGTTCTAAAAAATACAGTGATGAAAATTTTAAAGTCACCGCTAAAGGCGACCTTATAATTTGGTCGATTTTTTTCCAGCGACAAAAATAAAATCGATGGAAATTTCTTACAGAATACCAAATAAAAAATCATCGCTGTTGTGACGTCATTTTACAGCGATCAAATTTTTTCACCGGTGGAAATACTTTACAAAATAAGGCCCTAAATTTCTTAATTGCAACCGTCTATATATTCACCCGATAAAATATATAACACCCGGTCTTTTGTGCAGTAAGGCGACTTATATCAATTAAATGTAAACCATATATAGATCATAGTTTATTTAATGCTCAAGACACCTGTAAATGATGCCATCTCTATTGTACTTTTTTGAATAACAGAGATAACAATCGATTAGAAGGGTAGAGGATACAAAACGAACATGACGTCAGAAATTTCGTTAACTTTTGTTCTTTCAATGATTAACACAGATATCATGACTATTTTATTGGTTTATATCTTCTATGTTGTCATTTTTATTTAAAAAATTAAACTAATAATTGAGTATTTGAGGCACTGATAGTTTTAAACTTTATCAATATACAATACAGTTTTCTATAAATTAAGACATCTGTCAATTGTTTAAACGGCCTAAGCTACAAGTACAACCTACTGCAACAGTACACTCATAAATAGTAAGATTCCGCAACCAGTTTAGAAATAATTTCTTCTACCTTACAAACGACATAGACATATATTGATATAATTTAAACCCACGTAAATTGGACCTTAATGCACGTACCATAAGAACGAACACGCACCACACACCGAGCTTGGTGCACTCGGTGTTAAGGCACCTACGCACAGAAAATTCAAGTGAGAGTTATAATTATTTATGAAGGTAATACACTGTCTCTTACATATAAATTGCACTTAATTTGTAATACATAGTATGACATAAGACGGTGATGACATTTATTATAGAATGAAAGATTAAGACACAAAGCAAGATAAGTGGTGCAGTGGTTTCAGAAACTATGAAACAAGTTTGTAACGATCAGACAGGGATGCCAGATGTCCCGGAATGCGAGGGATTGTCCCGTGTCCCGTATAAACATTGCAATTCCCGCACAGAGCCGTATTAGCTAACAGATAAATGTCAAAGACCCGTAATTCGGAAGCACTCAGCACAATTTTGCAAGTCAACGACTACAAATAAATACAATTGACTTTTCGTTACACAAATAAACTTTAGATATAAAGAGTTAGCAGCAAGGTAACGGTTTGACTAAATAATTGATAACATTTGAGATTTAAATATTCAAATGTTATTATTGTATTTCCAGAATAAAATTTTGAGTGTAGTTTGATTTTTCAGTGAATCTTTGAATTTCCCGCGTAGCTCTCGTTAACTGACATCTATTAGTAGGCTACTGTTAAATTTTGAGCAAACTGTATCATTTAGTTTGTGTTTAACAGATATTGAAGTCATCCGCGCTATGGATGCCGCGATTATACTGAGTGTGTAGTCACCATGACAAAAATCCATAAATTGGACTAGCAACTGCTTCCTCATCCAGCATATTCCCCGGATTTAGCCCGCAGTGACTATTTCCTCTTTCCAAACCTGAAGAAATGGCTGGGCGGTAACAGATTTGGGTCAAAGAAGAAGAACAAAGAAGTCATCATTGAAATTACTGAGACAAACGCCTATTTTGAGGGTCTTGAGAAAACCTATTATTTAGAAGGAATAAAAGAAAATTGGACTAACACTGAACTAAATGTGTCGAGCCTAAAGGAGACTATGTTGATAAATAAAGCGTTTTTTGCCGAAGAAATATCTTTTATTGAGAAATCAAACGCTTTTTCAAAATATTACGTTGAATAATAATACATGAGTTTACGTTTGGTGTTCAGAAGAAAGTATATTGTCTAAATACAGTCTTGCTATTTGTATGCGCCTCTGCTAGAGTACATTATTGACCATTCGAAATAATATACATTTGCCCATTTACTATTTTATAGAAGATCTATAACCATTAAAACAAAGTGCATTTATTTAAGCTAAAATAAAGCTAACTGCAAGTTTGAAAACATGTGTATGTTGTCAAACAAATTAATGTTTTGCGTAAGAGCAAATCTCCAAAAAAAAATAGGTAATTGTCAAGGTCAAGAGGTATATTACTGACTAATAGAAGAAAATCTTTCAGTTAAAATAGCCCAATTAAATATTTCATGGCCAAGCGCCGCACAAAACTAAATTCAACACTGCTTATATCACATAGACCGCACATTTGAGTCGGAGTCGGCCATTATAACATTAAAATAATATTTGTTTAAGTAATACATGTTCTGAAGTATAATTTTGAATGAAACGAATTTCTTAAGAATAATACTATATACAAATACATATATTGTAAGGTTTTTGAAGAACATTCGTATTACAATGGTCTTTCTAAGAGTTCTCTTTGAATACAATTAAAAATATATTACTTGAAACCAATAAAGCTGGTTACGCTATGTTATAGTTGATGAAACGAATCGCTATGAAAGAAAATTGAATTCAATGCAGCTGTTAAATTGATGAGAGTAAAGTAAAGAGGCACTCGAAGGCACGTAAAGCCAGGAAAGTAAACATTGCAGTTCTTGTTGTCGAAACGAATGTCTTAACTTATACTGAAACATCTGTTTGAAACTGTACTTGCTGTACGTAAGAAATCGGCTTGTGTTTTTAAGGTTTTTCTATTTGATCATTTAGCGCACTTATGTCTAATCAATCATGCTTCAACATCGGACCAAAAAGCATCTAAAGTTTCACGTTTAAAGCTCCGACCCCAAGCACACAAGGTGACACAGCATTATAGTCTTAGCCGGGAAAAGGATGCTGCTGTTAGTGTTTTAATTTGTAATCATTGAAGCTGACAATATCATTGGAAATATTCTAGCTGATAATACTGTATATACTGTACCGCTGCCTGCTAAATTTATGATTATGTATATATTTTTTTATTTTTTTATTAATTCTTCATGGGTTTCTTAGGACCCCGGTCCTTTTTTCGCACTTATTACTTTATTTTATTTACATTTTAACTATTTACATTTCATTATTATTATTACTACCTAAACTTTTAACCCCACTGTATGCCATAACCTCTCTATGACTAGGCACACTGGCCACCTTTGATATTTTAGTATTTCCTCCATACTCGTAGGCAACTCCACTCTATTTTTCACCAAAACTCTATACAAATTATTGATTATGTATATACATACTCAATTTAAATCAACAACCAATCCCAGAAAATATAAATCTGGTCTCGCACACTGCGTCGTTAAAAAAGTATTGTAAAAATAACAAAAGAATGAATAATATAATATAGTTAAGATAAATAATATAACAAATTAAAACAATTTGTAAATACCATTAGCAACAGCATCGATATAACAGCAATTTTCTCGGCTTAAAACGATTGAACGTGAAAGTTTAGATGCTCTTTGGTCCGATGTTCAAGTAGATAGATTATAAGAGAAATGGCATTACTGTAAAGAAAAATAGTACACTGTCACGAAATTCGTAAAATAATTTTTTCAGTGACCCATTTGTTGAGGTGGAATAAATTTATTCCATGACTGTCAAAGAAATATTTCCTCAAATGTTAAACAAATGTACCAATCACATAATAAACAAATATATGTAAATAAATAATATTTCTTTAGTTGGTAATACTGACCAGAAATATTACAATTGCATTTTGGTATATATTAGTATATCTACTGTAGTTTGTGTAGTGCAACGGCCAACACACTTAATATTTGGAGCTGATAGAACTCACTGTGCATAATGATAAGTTATTATAAAATTAAATACAAAAGGAATAGACAATTTAAATAATAAACTTTAAATGTCGTTTCTTTGATTTCAGGAGCAACACATAAGCTTGGTTAAAAATTTACAATTCCTAATAAAATGTCTTATATATATATATAAAATACACAATTATTACATTACAATTAATTCGAGATATAACCTAGCTGTTGAAATCGCAGTAATGTATATAAAAAAAGTTTCATTTGAGGAAGCTGACCCTTCGCGTTTACTTGGTTGCAGTTTTTTATTTTGTCTTGTTTTACAAAATATAAAAACAAGAAAAGTTTTCAACATTATTAAATTGTTTAAAAATCTTGCAATAGCGACCTTTACAGGGTCGCAAGTGGTCCCTGATCCGCCTGCCGTTAGATCCGCCACTGTATAGATAAGATAATAGTCTTCATTACTACAAACTAATTAATATTGAAACGTAATAAATATCTATAAGAAATAATAAGTTTTATGTGCAGAAACAAGTATATTATTGTAGGTACCTGAGTTGAATGCATATTTGTTTGTATGTAACAAGAAGTTGGCGATTGGTGTGCGGTAGGCAATGAGCAATTGCAATGTGCAATGGGCATCCTAGGTGGCGCATTAAACCCTACGCCACGGTCTAATAGAGTAATAACACATGAAGACCGCGATAATAACTCCAGAACGATAATGCTTCAGGGGTAATGATTCTTGGTACACGTTCATCAGAATCATATTATACAAGACTGAAGTATTGAAGTAGACTTTAGTCTAGTAGGTTCCGTAGTTCAGCAATTATTGAAGAGGCTAGCTGGGTGGCATATCGGAATATGATTACCGACGGTTCTCAAACTGTTTAGATCTATATATAGGTTACTTCATTAATTAACGTATATTATTATTGTTGCAGAATTTTATCAGTTGAATATAAAACAATGGAAATACAATTATTCTTTTATATCTATACTTATTTTAATTTGTTTGTAAATTGAAAACTAGAATATATACTCTTCTAATTTGTCAGTGCCGTGAAGAAACTAAGTACGTTAGTCTTCAGAGAGGTGAACTGATCAAAAGAGAGAAATAATTATTGTAATTTAGAGATCTTAACTTACTGAGTACTAGGCTAAATCTGAAATATTCTTTACCTGTCTAGCCTATATAAACCTTTAGTAAAATTTATGCAATTGCAATTTATTTAGGTCATAAATTGTAGATTAGGTATTATTGCCACAATTGTGGGAATGCCTGATGTCTGTAAGGCCACTGCAATATTTCTTAATTTAATAAATAGGAGGGTTGTACTCAGATGATTGTATAATCATATTCAAAAAACTATAAAAAGATAGACTCGATTAAAATTTAGAAAAATCAGCAATTATAAAAAATGGACGTATATGTGAATGCATCGTGAATTGAGTTTTTCTCAGTTTTTACAATATCGTTATAACATTTTAGTCTTGAGATGTATGTCCGCAACGCCAAAGATAGCGGGTTTCAGCCCGCCGTAAAACATCACAATTCTTAACAAAACAAAAATTAGAATCCATAACGAGATCGATACCGTTGTCTCGTGTGATTTATAAGTATTTAAAATCTTGTCCGACAGAACGTTCTGGCTTTTTCGGTAAAGCCGGCGCCAAACGATGCTACGAACACCTTCAAACATTGGACGCTTGATGGTTGGATGTATAGCTTGGAATGACATGTGTCCAACGTTGGAAGAAGTTCAGGCTGTTACTGATCTTTTGACCCGCGTCAAAAGGGATTTTTCTACCCCCACCACACACTTGATCCACATGTCATGCACAAGGTTTTATACTTGAAAGTTTTTGTTAAACAGTGTCAGTGTCAATAATATGAATATACAAATTAATAAAATAAATAAATCATTCGGTTCAAACATTCGTTCCACCGTGTAGTAGGAAACTTGCCATGTCAATATTCCACGTTGGATGCAATCATTTGAATCAAACGTTCACCGCATCGTCTGGAGCCGGCTTAATATGCATATCGCTCGGTAGCAGTCTTTCATCCCGCCATAAAATATAAGAAACAATAACTTCATAAAATCATTTTCTAATTGACTAAAAAATGTAAGAGTAAATTTTTTTTATATCACAATTAATGGTTTGAGCATAATTAATAGGAAGACAAATTTCAATTCCTTTTCAATAGCGTTGCTTTATTAATTAAGAATACTTTTAATTTTTAGCTGCTTCCAAATAATGAAAGGCATTTTTATAATCAACGTTTAGCTCAGAGCAATAAGTAGCATTAATTCGCGGGCGCTTTTGCTTTTCTATAGATCTTTTTTTTGAACGATTCAATTAACTTTGTTTACATGCTCAGAGTGAATAACCCCATTGTTGTGCCAATCTGGATTGCTTATTGGAACTGAGTACAAAGGAGTTATTGAAATTTATCTCTGCTGCTGCCACGTCGTACAGAATTCGGAACTAATAATAAGTAGGCTATAAAGACGAGTCTTGTCATACCTTGCGATAATTAGGTTGCAAACCATTGATAAACAATTGATATTGATAAAGTTGGGTATTAAAACTTCCAATATCCAATTCGCAATATTATAAAAGCTATTAATGATTGAAATATTCATTTTTATCCCTTTCACAGAGTAATTCCTTTCTTACTTGCCCGCTACTACCATTTGACAACTTTTGCCATTACTGTAAAACAAGAGAAGTGTTAAGGAACGTCACAGCGATAGCTGCTGTTGTGGCAACCCATCAAGTTTCATATAATGTCGTGATATAAAACGAAAAATAAATAAGATTACTTCTCGAGTTATTGACATGATCAACTACTAGGATAACAACACAGTAAAACAAAAACAAAAACGAATATTACACAGTAAAACAAAATTCAAACGTTAAACCTTATTGAGTTTAAAAAAAAAACCAATTTAATCTCTCTATTTTAAGTATTATAAGTTTATTATTGATACCACCAGTCTCGAGGAGACGCAGGATTTGTTGATGACTTAAGACAATAAACACTTCAAGGAACACTTAAACTGAAGCACCGGACCTACCAAGGAGTTAAACTACGCATAATACTTATGACTAATAAGATTGTGGACCTGATGAGAGGTATCGGGAAGGGGTCATGGAACACGTGCAATGATATCACCAGTCTCGAGGAGACACAGGATTTGTTGCTGACTTAAGACAATAAACATGCTAGGAATAATTAAGACTGACATGAAACATATGCGGGTGGGAACTGTGCTTGAACCTCGAGAGGGACTCGGGTTTGGGCATTCTGACTTACGGCCTCTGACTGGAAGGGTTGAGCTGATTACATTTTTATAATACTACATATTTAATTTCGGATTTATTACTAATAAATATATTCTTGTTCAATTGATTGTAATGTTTTAATTAAACAACCCTAACATATCAGAAGTGGGATAATACATGAAAATTCTTATTTTCTAAACCACGCGGAAAGTGCAAAAATAGTGAAATAGAAAAAAAGTATTTTTTTTCTTTGTTTGCCCGGTGACAAGGGCGTGTCAAATACATATATAATTTGTGTGTGAGCAGCGGCATGGCTAATTCACTGACATGGTTATAAATACATGTGGATAATATTATGGATATGTGTTTTGCAGAAAATACATAAAGGAATTTTTAAGAAAATTTAATTTTTGTGTTGATTGAGTATGCAGAGTAATACGTATTGTGCATGTGATAATGAATAATGTGTGCGGTGAAAGCGTTATACAGCTTTAATTGGAGTGACATTGTTGGAGTGAAATAATGCGGATATTGTTTAGTTGAAGTTAACAAGTATCAGGAGTGAAGATTGAAATTCTTGGAACAAGAGTAAATATTGGAACCTGTAAAAGTTGACATTGGAGAGATAATTATTGTTGTAAAGAAGTTCACGGATGATTATTTAGTGATATTAAAGTGTGATGAAAATTTGAGGACATGTGATAATAGAATTTAAAAGGACATTGCTTTAAACATTAAAGTGTGATGAAAAGTTTGAGGACGTGTGATAATATAATGTAAAAACACATTGCTGTAAGCATTAAGGTGTGCTGGAAAAGTTAGAGAGCAAGTGATAGTACAATTCAAGAGGAAAATTGCTTTACGCATTTGAGTATAGTGAAAAGTTTGAGAGCAAGTCGGTGGTGCGATTTAAGAGGGCATTGCCATAGACATTTATTTAGAGACGCTTGTGTGTATGAGACACCTTGCAGAGTACCATATGGAGAAGTTAGAAAAGCGGATAAAATTCGATATGAGAGAGGAACGTATGGTTGACGTAGTTATAAGTTGAATACCAATTTTGAGTATTTAGAGGAATGGCAAATCGGCGAGATGTGCAATATTGAATTAAACGGCTACAAGAGTTCACATACGACACAGTAGGCGAGAGCATTGATGCTTGATTCTGACTACTACGTCCAGATATTATCTGGGTTTGGTTAAAATCAAATTTAATTGGTTATGTGGAAGCACAATCATGAATATGAAAAGGAAAACTTGATGACAAAAAAGAAAATTCGTTAAAGAAAATAGACAGAGGAAAAATGGGAAAAAAGAAGAAAAACAGTTTTATAAGAAGGAAAATATAGTTAACAGAATAGATGTTATGGACTGGGAGGACTTCATTAGCAGTATACCATTGGCAGACAGGTGGAAAAAGTGATACAGAGTAATGAAGAAAATGGTAATAGAATAAAAGAATCAGGGAAGGCAGGGCAATGGGTGGGGACATCATAGTGGAGGCGATGTATCAGCTTTAAAAAGGAAGTTATTAGAGAAGCAACGGGCAGAAAATAATTTGAAATAGAATAGTGAAATGTAATAGATTATCTATTGTAAAATGTAGATAAAATGTGATATATTGGTTTAAAGTGCTAATAACTTCAATAGTCGATGCACTAGAAAAATAAAAATATGAAAAGGGGTTCACAAGGCCGTCTACCGTCAGGACGAGTAATGTTAAATGTCACCACAGCAGTAAAGAGGCACAAAATAATGTTCAAGGCGATCGCAAGCGGAGCAAGTCTGGTGAAAATGGTACTGGACATAATTCGAGGGATAATCGACACAACGGAAAAGATCGGAAAGTTGTAACAACTATGGAGAGACGTTACATTTTATAGTAGAGCGTCCCAAGAGGAATAAAGTACAGTGTTTTAAATATAAGCAGTATGAGCATGTGCAGAGACAGTACCCAAGTGCACCGTCAACAAAAGTGTGTGCGAGTACCGTGGATAATGCAGTACCTAATCCATATATTTCTAAAATCAGATATTAATAAATAAAAAGGTTAATTGGTTAATTGACATGGGAAGTTCATGAATTTTAATAAAAAGAAACAATCGTTAATATTTTGAAACTAAAGATATGTGAACATAATGTAATACGTGTTTTACATAGTTTAATGGCGCCACAGTATCTAGTAATAACATAACCAAAATACTGATCTACGTAAGTGAAACTGAAGTGAAGGCTGAAGTTAATACAGTTGTGTTAGACGATAAGTGGATGATTTATGACTTAATAGTTGGATGTGACTTTTAAACAAACCCTACATAACATTGAGCAGTAGTAACGGGCATGGGTGTGGTAATACGATCCATGAGACTAGTTAAAGAGCAGTGCATCAATATCAGTGACGTTGAGGCAGGTCATGGAATAAACATTTACAATATGACATTTGGGAACATTCACATAAAATATAAAGTTAAATGCGTTAATTTATTAAAGGAATGTATAAAAATGTGTTGCGCTTAGGCTGAGTGACATAAGAAAAACGCAGGCTGCAAAATTATAAATTAAATGTGTAACAGATGAACCGGTAACATGTTGACCGTATAGGCTACCTGTAGTAGAGAGAGAAGCAGTAAAGAATGATAAAAACAACAGATAATAATATTAAAAGACATTATATTCATCTTATGCAAGTACCGTGTGTATGTGTATATAGACCTTGGCAGATTAAATGCAATAATAATAACAATGATTTTAAAATAATAATAATAAACTGGGAAATAAAATATATTTTACGGAGCTCGGGCTAGTTTTGGACTTTTAACAAATACCAGTGAATGAAAATTTAATTGCAAAATAGTTTTGTCGTGCCTGATGGGCAATATGAACTTTTGGGTATGCCAATGGGAATCTCCATTGCGCTGGTGTTTATCAAAGACTTGTAAATAGACTTGAATAAGATTTGTGTTTGTGCCATGAAAAGATACAATAGCTTTTCTATACATTGAAGTCATAATATTTCCGTCTAAATCAGTACCTGAAGGTTTTGAGGGGTTAAAACAAGTGTTACGAGAAATGAATTAACACTATAATTGTTAAAGTGTTCATTTTTAAAAACGAAATTGACTATTTGGGACGTGAAATTAGTGCTGAGGGTGTGCGACCGAGGAAAGGAAAGATTGAAGCAGTGCAAAAATGTTAAAGCCGAAAACTGTAAACGGTGTAAAACAATTCTTAGGACTTGCTGGTTGTTTTCGTGAATTTGTGTATAAATGAGAGGTCTGGCAACTGACAGGGAAGTCATGTAAAGTGGAGTTGAGGGCGGACGTAACAAGAGGTGTTTAATACGTTAAGAACAGTATTGAGTGCAAGAGTATATATTGGGGGTGTTTGGTTCTGCACACGAGACAGAACTGCATACGGACGCTGGTTCATTGGGGGTGGGAGCTGTGTTGCTACAGTTGGTAGAAAGGGAGTGGAAGCTGGTTGCATGTTTGGCAGGCAAACAACGGCGGATGTGTTGGAATTGGAATGTTTATGTTACAAGCCGCACTCCGATGTGATGAGTTTTGGCATGTTTTGTTGAGGTGGATGTTTGTGATGTTCCAATGGCGGTTTTCTTGCGATTGTTTTAAGAAGCTTGGAGTCATTGGTTGGGAATTGGGAAGGTGAACTACTTTTGATCGTTTGAGCAACGTTGTTGTGATTTCTACGAACTAGAGACTATGGCTATAGAGTTATCCTTAAAGCACTGGAGAGTGTATTTACTATGGTTGAAGTTTAATGTTGTGGCGGTTGTGAGAGGCGGGCTGTAGTGTCTTGAGGACTGCATTTTCAGAGAAGGATTTGATGCCGAAAACAGGGCCGTGGTGGCTGAAGATTTGGGATTTTGGTTTTGAGATTGATTTGAGTTGAGTTTGACAGAGGTTGACTGGATGCAGCGGCGGAACCAAGAGTTGAACAATTATTACAAACTTATACGTAGAATGTAAGGAGGGAGAAGTACGGTTGAAGTAAAATAGTATGTTACGGATTATGAGCTGAAAAATGGAGGAATTTTAAGGAAACTGGAAAATAGAGTTCAGCTATGGATTGTACCTAAAATTGTGCAATGGCAGATTGCAGATTATACCACGATGAAACAGATTATTTCAGTACTGAAAAAGCATTGCATAAAATACGTGAGAATTATTGGATTGCTGGTATAAACAGTTTATTACAAAGTACGTAACAACATGGTTACAGTCCTACAGAACGATATTGTGCTATTCTTAAAATACGTAGACACGTAAGAATAAGCATCGTATCGGCAGTGATCAGGGGATCATGTGTTTGAAATCAATTCAGGTTGTGTTATATGGAGATGTTTGTATGTCTAGCTACAATCATATATAACACAACGTATCACGGGAATTGATTGTGAATTAGGCGTGGGCCGCAATTCATGAAGCTAATCCTTCGTGTTATATTGTAGACCTATGATGACGGTAAATGTCGGTCTCTGGACAGTATAGCATGAGGTAGTGATTATGTCTAAAGGCGGAAACGCCGATATTCATAATTAAGAGGGATACAGGTCGGGACAGGGGTGGAGGACCTGTATTCATGTGATGTTGACATGTTGTATTTTGGGTGGGCCAATTCTGGTGCCTATGTAAAATGGAACGTGAGTGTTGGTTATTTTTGAGTGAAGGCTTCTGCAGGGCCGGAAATTCATAAAGTCCAATACGAAATTTTTAAACGACATGTGGATAATGAATAGTTGGACACAACTGCTCCATTATTTTACATGCGTCTGCATTTCTGTTTTCTATCGTTATTTTGTTATTACAGTAACCCAGGGCGAGGACGCCCTAACGTCAGGTTGGCCGAGTGATACCACCAGTCTCGAGGAGACGCAGGATTTGTTGATGACTTAAGACAATAAACACTTCAAGGAACACTTAAACTGAAGCACCGGACCTACCAAGGAGTTAAACTACGCATAATACTTATGACTAATAAGATTGTGGACCTGATGAGAGGTATCGGGAAGGGGTCATGGAACACGTGCAATGATATCACCAGTCTCGAGGAGACACAGGATTTGTTGCTGACTTAAGACAATAAACATGCTAGGAATAATTAAGACTGACATGAAACATATGCGGGTGGGAACTGTGCTTGAACCTCGAGAGGGACTCGGGTTTGGGCATTCTGACTTACGGCCTCTGACTGGAAGGGTTGAGCTGATTACATTTTTATAATACTACATATTTAATTTCGGATTTATTACTAATAAATATATTCTTGTTCAATTGATTGTAATGTTTTAATTAAACAACCCTAACATTATATATTATAAGTTTATATATATTTTAAGTTTATAAGTTGTAAATTATGAATTATGTATGGTAAATGTTTATAAATGTATATATTCTTTTTACCATATATATTTTTTGAAAGTTGATGCACTCTAATGAATATTAAAAAAAAAATTCAAACGGTAACTAGACATATTCGTATTCAAAGAATATTTGGATATTTAATAAAATAAAAATGCCAATATATATTAATTAAACAATACCTTAACAAAAAAATTAAAAACGCAACCCAATTGTTGCAATGTATCTAGCTACGAATAACTAGATATCTATGGCCTATTTCATTAGTGAGACATCTTCAAAAAATTAAAATCGAAGTCCAATACTCATATAACTCATAAATACCACCAAACAAAATTATAATACTTTCTCGATATTCGATTGTTTTATGGGCCGAAATAAAAAAAGTTTAAACATCACTGTTCTACGTATAATATATTAATTTACTCATAGACTGAGCGCTAAGCGAGCGATATACTTTCGATTTGACATATTTCGGTCAAATCAAGATTAGAATTTGCTGACTGTAGAATTTGATTAGCAAATTCCGAAATCTTTGGAACACATTTAAACGTAATATAAAATCCCCATTGAACAAGATTCAAAGATAAGACATATAAATGGCCATTACATTAATTTTGACCCTTCGAAGTTATTTTCACAATAACATAAGGTTTATATATTTGTTACGTATTAAATACAATTGGGTTTTGTCAATCTTTGCCGTCCATTACTTTGTGAAAAGTTTGGTAAATAAGTGCGAGTGAAACAGCAATAGTTTGTAGGTTTTGATGCTGTACGCGTCAGGCAAACTCGTGATATTCGTTGGACCCTCCACTTTCCATGTCACACACCCTGATTAAATCAAAGCAGTTGTCCTTCCAATCGCCCACAGAACCAGACCAGTGCATTAATCTCAATTGCTCTTGACTGAATTAGGTTATAGGGTTCTATAGTAATTAGTAAGTTCATATGCACCCAATCTGTAAGGGTGGGGGTGTGAACATATGGAAATGTAATTGAATTACATGGTATTCTGTAAAGTTATTGAATTACAAACTCTGATTTGAGTTAAATATTAGAATCATGTAAAACACACTCGCTAAATGTTGTTACATGAGTAAGCCATTGATGTGGATGGTAAAATTTCTTCAATATCACGATATAAGAAAAAAAATATGAGATGAATGAATGCAGGATTCTCAGACTCGTCATTGTTGATAACCCAGCTTCAAACAATTATTTTAATTTGTCTAATGAAAACTGAAATGTGTTGGGGGACGGAGAGAACAATTTACTAACATAAAATTCATTACTTTTTCTTAAATATCTTAAAATCATGGCACAAGCATGGTTTGCTTATCAAGCGAATTTTGTGAAGTATAAACTGTACTAATACTAATGTTGTTTCCGACACTTAAAAATCATGAAATTTGTGTGACGTAATTTATGGAATCGATAACAAATGAGGAGGGAAGGAGTCTTATCGGCCATGCATGCTTAAGGGCAAAAATCGTGGGATGTTTTGTCAGTGGACGCATATTGTACAAGGTCCTCCATTATAAAATTATTAGGACTATAAGTTACATTACAATGCTTGATAATGTATAACAATCGTGATTTAGATACTTTATTTGTAATGTAACTGGTTATACTATTGTTGATTGTTTATTTTTACATAATGTAATAAATGTCATTATTATTACACAGTAGATTCTAATCTGTAGAATATGGTATAGAAGGCTGTTTAATTAAGCGGAACTAAATAAACTTTCACAGAATCTAAATTGAACAATTGATAGTTCCGTTAAACTGTTTGACTAGTTCACTAGAATTTATACAACAGGAGCCAAAGACAGTACGATATATATTTATCAATCACTAGTTCGGATAGCTTACTTTTTAAGAAGAAGATAAGATTTGTTGAGTTCTGTAACGATAGAAGGAGATACCTTCCAATCACTAACTTTATTCCATTTTCGTTATTCGAAATTTATACTTCCAAGTTTATATTTTAAATTAAATAGAACACAAAAATTAAAGCATTCTGTATAGAAAAGAAGAATAAGAAAGAACTCAAGGTTACTTAAATTTCTGTTATTATAACAAGATCCATAACATCGCCCAGTCCCGGATTAAACCTTCACTATAGACAAAAACTAAAACCCACAGCACCTATGAATATACTCGTATATAAAAAAAAAATTTGTAATATTTTTCTATTTTTTAATTATCACACAAAATCGATGGTATGTTCAGTGCCGTATTATCCTTTCTGTAGTTCTTAAATTGATTTTAGTCACTATTGAACTCGGGCTTCTTCGAAAATGTGAGGCCTAGACATTTGTTTTACTTTTCTATTGGTTAATCTGGGCCTAACAACAGATCCGAGTTAAATGCGATAAAAATAAAAACTTATTCATAGTTAATATCATATAATGTTATGTGATTAGGAAACGAAGAGAAAGGCAACAGATACTGAGAAAATAGAGAGGAAAAAATGTGCAGAATGTGCGGGAGAGAGATAGAAACGCTATTCATGTGAGAAAAGATTAAAAAGTGAAAAGAAGATCGTGCAGTTATTAAAGGGGGTAGTGAAGGGAAGCGGAGATAGAAAGAAGGAGCAAGGAAAGAGAAGGAAGGGCAGAGTAGAAACAGTTAAACTTCAATTTAGAAAATAGAGGATTTGCGGAGAGGAGATAAGGAAGACAAGAGGTGGATGGCGAAGATAGAGACAATAATAAAATAGTAAAGGAAGAGAGCTAAGAAGAAATAGTAAAGGTAGAGAAACAATGAGAAGTATGGAGCAAGAATATACAGGAACAAGAATATAAAAATCAAACATTGCTGTTGGAATTATTAAAAATGTTAGAATAGTTTTAAGTTTAGGTTAGTAATGAGATGTAATTACGTGATATAATATTGAAAGAATGTAAAGTCTAACGACACACACATTAAATTCATAAATGTAAATATAATGTTTTTTACTGAGGTATATGTTCGTACGTTTACTTCAACATCTATTTACTGAATCGATCCATAAAGCTTAGATTTGTTGGACGTTTAGTTTTGCAAAAGCGTTTCATTTATAATTTGAATTCTCAATCGCAGTCCACTTGGTACAGCAGGGGACAACAAAGCTACTGCAGAACACATAACATAACAATGCTAGGACATTCTTCAACAAGGGTCCGCGGAGCAGGGGGTTTGAAAAGGTGTGGCAGTTTGATCGTTTCTCGGATTACTTTATTATTATTCCTTTTATTAGCAGTGGCTTATGGTTCGGTCTCATGCTATTAACTCCACTCCAATATAAAATAAATAATTATCGTTCGAACACGCTTAACAAAATGTTTTGAAATACATATTTATTATTTCAATTGAACTGTACTATAACTATACTTGCTTGCCGTACGTGAAGTGCAGGCATGGCGGATGCATTGAAATTGTTTTCAATTGGTAAACAACTGAACGAAATAACAATGTTTTTGTTACCGAGGAATAAATGATGTTTACACTTTACAGTGCGAGTTCAGATTCAAATTTTAGACCTTGGCGAATCGTATAAAAACAATTTGTGAATTGCAAAGGGATGTTGGAAACAGAGGCGGAGGTAAATAGTCACGTTCAGTGCTCACGAATCCGGAGGAGGTTTCTCAACAATCGATTAGTTACAGAATATAATTTGCTCGATTTTTTCCGGCAAATTTGTCGACTATTATAAAGAATAGATGTCCCTAACGACGAAAGCAATATTCGAGTTGTATTTATGAGTTATCGTACTAAATTCAAATTCGGAGTTGAATTGGAAAATCGATATATATATATATATGTAAAGAAATTATATTTCTTTAGTTGGTAACACTGACCAGAAATATTACAATTGCATTCTGGTCAGATGAGCTAACGGTATATATTAGTTATACCTACTTTCATTATAGTGTGTGCTAACGGCCAACACAGTTGATATTTGAAGTTGACAGAACTCACTGTGCATAATGTTTAGATATTATAAAATTAGATAAAAAGGAATTGACAATTTTATTTATTTTAAGTAATATAGTATGATTTAAGTTAAACAGTGTAATTATTATAATGAGTATGAAAATTACTAAAATAAAAGTCTTTGATTTCTGAAGCAACACCACATAAGTTTGATTAAAAATTTACAATTCATAAAATGTCTTCTATATACAGTACAGAAAGTACAGTAAAGAAAAGAACATATGATAAAGTCTGAAGTGCTCTACCTCCGGAATGAACAGAAGATCTCTTAGAACTACTGCCCACGACAGCTTCATTTGTGGGTTACATGCAAGCTGCAAATGAAGCCAGACGTATTCTGCATCTCAGTCCTGTCCACGTAACGTCATACAATCTTCATGCAAGCTGCAAATAGGGTCATTTCTCTGAAGTTTAGCATTGAGAAAGCACGTTTTTTAATTTGGAAAATGTCAAGTGATGAAGAAGTTGTGATTATAGCATACGCTTTTATCAGAAGACGACTAATAAGACGTAGAATGTATTGGCTCCATCCATACATCGAAAAGAACATTAACCGCAGAGTCTTTGTTGCTGCAAGAGAGTTATCAGAGGATGATTCAGTATTTCAATCAGTATCGTACAACAAGCGGTAAATAACGAAACTGTGCGTATGAAGTGAAGCTACTTGGACAGTAAACCTTAATCATTACACAACGTAGAATTAGGTACACTGCGGAAAATTATACAATTGCCAATATCGTTTGCCAATCACACTTATTATAATTAATAATTTATATTTAAAAGAGTAGTGTCAATATAATTTAAGTGTTACATCGTATTAGAGAATAGTAATTTCGCACGACAGTGTTTTTCTCAAGAGTTCTACTATCTTCAGATGAATCACTGCTGCCAGCCTCCACCCCCTGCACACCCCGCATCATACTTTATACCAGTTAGATAATTGTTGTCCAACAACTTAATTGATACCCGTGTTAATGTTAATGCTACTGTCACCTTTTTATGATAATAACAAGTTGGATTAATTTGTGTCTAATTAAATGTTTTTCATGTTTAGGTAAATGTCAACCGGTTCAATAAAATACTTCTACATGCAGAATAACAGCTTGAATTATAGTCAGGGCAGAAACATATTGATACACTAATATTATGTGTGTGTGCTTCAAAAATTTGCTTTAGATGTTGACTGATCTTTTCTCAGTTCCAACGCTAAATTTAATTATATGCCTGCGTGTCATCCCTGATGTATAGGAACCATTTTATAGGGGCGCCAAAATTATAAATCTTATCATTTGTTGTAGTAATTGTGTTACGTGTACATACATTTGCGGGCGCTGAAACCCGACATGCAAAAAATGTTAGGGCTGCCACTGATGTCGAGACCAATTTAATTATTATAGTATACCGTTGCCTAATATGTTTATGATTGACGGCACAGTGGTCGAGAACTTTGACGCTTAATGTCAGACAACTGTGTTTTCGGATTCAATCACCGGATCAGAGCTATATTTTCTGGGTTTGGTTGTATCAAAGATGATGATGTGAGAGCTCATAATAAGAGATACTCAGGTATAAGAGGTCACAACACCATAAAAAGTAACCAACAATAGTAGCAGATCTTCGGTAAGAGAACTCAGCATCGGAAATAGGGGAACGCTAAACAAATTTATTAAAAATTAAAAATAGGGCTAGAAAGTTAAAATTTCTAATTTACAAAATCCCAAATTTTGAAAAAAAGTTGGTCAAATAATAAAAAAATTGGAAAAAATATATTTTTTTAGTCAGTTTTATATGAAAAATTATTGGTTTTTATTTACATATAAAATATGGAAATAAATATGGAACGAGTTTAAAATTTCATTTCAAAAATGGAATTAAAATTTGAAATGAAATTCAATTCACATACAAAAGACAGTCGTCGCTTGCGACGGGCGTAAACTCTAGTATATTTTATAACACGTGTAGTACAATAACATTATTCGCTGTCATGGTTGCTTCCGGCGTAGTTTACCTTCTACATATTATCTACGCTTATGCAACAGGTAAAGTACAGTGTCTCCAAAGTGTGATAGAATATGAAGAAAGATTATTTGAGACGCTAACATTAAATTAAAATAATTGTCTGCAGTTCATAATTAATTATATCGGCCACTGTTCGTCAACTAAATAAAATTCCAATAAATTTTAATTGCATACTTGTATGTAAGTGATAATGCAAAGTAATAACTAATAACGAAATAAGACGAATATCTTTAAAGGTAAAGAGAAACCAAAAAGGGCGTGTTTAGTGATCATTTCAATTGCAGCACCAATTACCTGCAGACATTACATGTGGACAATCCATGATTCCTCCTGGCCACCGGGTACAACCAGAAGAAAGGAAATTCGTGAGCACCCGTCACTCGGACTCATAATTAGCAAATAAATCAAAGTAGCCCTTTATTGGGGTCACTCTATACGTACAAACACACTTAACTTGATCTAAAAGGTCTTGCAATTTAATAACACGCATAAGTAAACGAATGGTGGTCGTTAAAGTGATAAAATTAGCACCCCAGGGCAGCTGTAAGTCTGTGACCCCAACGTAAACCTAAGGTATGAGATAACAAGAAAAATAAAATAAACTAAAGCAAAGCCAACCAGCACAAAGATAGCTCCTGGCCAAATCGGGTTGCGTCGTCGCATCGCTCTGTACAGTATATTGTAGATGTTGTTAATAGCTTGACGGACTGAGGTCAGAATAAGAACGCAATTACAAACACCAAGCACTAGGTGATCCCTTTATTAGTAAGTGAAGTAGATCAAGAGAGAAGAAATACTTGGAAATAATCGAAAAACATAAATTAAAATGATTTCTACACCTAACAAAGGTTCTACATTCAAATTGACAGCTACCTGACTAGATATTTCACTGGAATTGTGTATTACATATGTCTGGATCCAATTGGGTCCCAATCTGGCATGCCCAAAAAGGCTATCCCAATTGGGACCCGCCTGAGTAACCAAACGTAAAAATTAATAGAGTAATGTATTAGTAGAGTACTGCTATCTTGGCCGTTAGGAACACTATCAATGACGCCACATTAAAACTTGAAAAAGCAGTGGACAAGGTCAGCTCTTCAACAAAAATGTAGCGAATTAAACTCAATGTGTCTAAATCAACACACGTAAATTTCACATACCAAAAGAATACTAGAAATCTGCCATACTCATAAACGCAAACACTATTCCTCATGCGGATGAAGCAAAATATCTAGGAATGACGCTAAATGCTAAGTTAAGGCGGAAAACGTATGTCAAAAAGAAAAAGGAAGAACTAAACGTAAAATACAGGAATATGTATTGGCTAATTGGGCGACGCTCTGAACTAAACATTGAAAACAAGCTGCTTATATATAAACAAGTGCTAAAGCCAGTGTGGACGTATGGAGTGCAGCTCTGGGGTTGCACCAAGAAATCGAACATTAAAGAAATAAAACCGTTCCAAAATAAAGTTCAACGAGGAATAGTTAATGCACCGTATATCCGTAATGACGACATACATAGAGATCTGAAGATTAACACAGTCGGAGAAGAAATCAAATCTATAGCAGTGAAGCACGAATTGAGACTTCGTAACCACGAAAATATCGCCGTGACGCAAATGTTGCTTGATAGTAATGAATTCACAGGAGTAAACACTCGGACCTAAGCAATATCTACCACACCGTGTAATTATAGAAATGTAAGCCACTAGATAAGTATATCTATACTTAGTTATAGTATTATAGAAAAAAAAAAAGTAATGTCAGTATTGTCTCATTCGGACTCAATTGGACAGCTTGGTTGGGTCCCAATTGGGTTTAAGAAAAAATTTCTAGTCGGGTAGCCATTCAAAATAAAATATGGATATTACCTTATATACATGTAACTCTTCAATTACACTAAATTTCGGAATATATATTATGCAAAGGTTTTAATTTTGGGAGAAATCTATACTTTATAATCTTTAAAAAAGACTTCATAAGATCCATTATTAATTTTCTTTCGCATCAGGTATGTGATATATCATACTACAGGGAATATAAGGTTCGAAGTAAGTAATTTTTAACTATGATTTAGTTATCGCCAATAAAGATCATTTATGGCATTATTAATGTATGCAATAAAACTGGTCCTACCTGTCACAGAAGACTGTCGTCCGGCTTCCCGTGAAGTCTCTTCATCTTCATCGCTGTCAATATGTGGTATGGACCCCACCAATTCAAACATGGGACTTGTCTGAATTCCCGAATCCCGTTTCTGCGCCATTTTGATGGAAGTTTGTTGAAACAGAGCTGTGAAACATCTACAGGTGGTTTCCTTCCCATCACAATTATGACATTTTGAGGGATCAATTTGTTGACACACACATTTACAAACAGAGAGTTCGTGATTTGTCGAATTGGAATTAGAGTTACAGACACATTCGTGGCACTGAGGACAAGGAAAAGATAGATCATCTAATGGAATACGCTCGATGGCATGCTCCACAGAGACCAGCATGTTTTGTAACAAAGTTCCAACGTCTTCCTCAGCTGCCATCTCGATGTATAGCGGGCTGTCCAAGCAGTAGCCAGTGTTTGACTGATCAGCGAGAATGCTGCTGTGGATTTCACCGTCTTGACGCCAGACCAAAGCAACTTCTACGGTGTGGACGTCAATGCATGAGTCAAATATTGAAGGTTGGTTATTTGTATCAGCTGTATCACCACATGGAGTTGGATCTGAAGATGTTACTCGGCTGGGGCGGACGCATAAGTAGCAATCGCGGTGTCTTAGAAGCGTCGGATCGAGCTCACCAAGATGGAGACTGATACCATGGCTTCCTAAACATAGTGGCCATCCTACCGGACCGGCAGCGTTTCTCTGTAAAAGAAAAAAATTAAATGGTTTTGATGGATTAACCAAAATGGAAAGTGGTTGATTTAGTTACTATCTAACGGTTTAAGCCTGCGTGGCTTAAGCTTAAAACATATACAAATGTATAAACGGAAAATAAAATACACAAATTTTTAGGAAGAAATTTCTAGATTGTGACTGCATTGAACAAAATCAAACAAAACTAATATTTATGTAAATCGTCAACACGAATAATTTAAAGTGGGTTTCTAAAGCAATGGAATACAGTGAATGGATTAACTTCAAGCTTCAAGCCTCTTAGCTGACTGAATAAGGTATGACAAAAGGTCATACGTATACCTTGACCATGCATTGTTGTGCAAATAGTCAGATAACCGGACAAGGAGACAAGCCCTCTCCTCTGTTCCCCGCACTCCGCAGCCCCGACAAGTCGCACCTTTGTTGGCACGCATGGCTAGCGAGCCATGTCAGACGGTATTGTGATAACGAGTGTTAATGTATTCACAGAGATGGATACAGATCCATAATCTGCAGTCTCCTGTACGCTGTACCAGTCCTCTGTGGTGTCTCTTTGTCCACACTTTAACGACGTAGCGTGTGAAAAAATTAATGAAAAGTAAAACCCAATCACTCAAATAACACAATTGAAAGCAAAATCATTAAAATTTTGTCACTGATTATCACTTTAAACAAAGATGAATGAACAGAAATTAGAACTGTGCTATATATTGATAAAATTGGCTATCAGACCCTCATATGTGCAACTATTTTTAAATAAGTAGTAATATTATAGGAGTTGTTAATATTTTAACAAGTTGTCTTAAACAAATTAAAATTCTTTTTCACTTTGATTTATTACTTATATACTTTTAATAATATTTTAGTCAAGACAATATCCCAAATTTTTCCTGACTTATAGCAATTTGAATTGAGCGCTCATACTTATGCAATACATCTTCTTTTCTTTTGAGTATATCTCAAAACTAATTGTCTAAGATTTTAATGAAATTTACAAAATATCTCCTTTTTACTATTAGCAAGTAACATATGCTTTTTTGATTGGATGCTTCGTTCATTTTATTTAAAACTAATTTACGAGGGTAATTTGATAATTCAATGACGTTTTTAATTTCCCGCGCAGCTCCCGTCAACTGCTATCTCTTAATAGACTACTGTCATATTTTGACCGAGCTAAGTCATTTAGTTTGTGTTTGACAGCCATTGCAACTATCCGCGCGATGTATACTGCAATTAAGATTGAGGGTAGCTACCACATCCAGCATATTCTACAGATTTAGCCTCTTGTGACTATTTCCTGTTTCCAAACCTGAAGAAATGTCTGAGAGGAAAGAGAATCGGGTCTAAAAAAGAGGTCATCACTTAAATAAAAAACTTTTTAAAAAATTGCTTGACTATTGCATTTATTTACAAGAAAATATCTAATTTTTTTTATTTCGGACGACTCCTGACCATGCTACAATGCCGTCGGGAAAGGTGTTACGCAGAAACTTATATTTCCATTTTTTTATGTAAATATATTCATCAATCTGTATTGTATCTAGTGATAATAAAAAAATATGCACACTTAAAAGTTGCCTCATAAAAAATATTCTTAATTTAATAATTTTTTCGAGTGCCAGCGTGGGTTATAAGAGGCATTTACAAATTACCCCTCTGTTGTTAAACTCCTCCGTCATCATGGTTTTTCTTTTTATTGGAAGCCGAATTTTATATTAGATGTGATGCTTGGTACAAATAAGTGCGACATAAACATGCGACATCCTACATTTATATATTTTCATTCATAAGTAGACATTATTTAGATATGAGTGTACTAAATGTGTTGTACTTTTAACGTATAGACTAGTGCGACATAAACATGCGACACTAATAAAACACTTACTTTTGCTATTTTTAAAAATTCTAGGTAGGATTTTTATGAAACAAAAATGTTTCAAAACGAAGTCGGTCTTTATCAAAGAGAATGTTAATATGGTCTCAGTCTTTACTATAATTTCAGTGTGGATAATAGTGTGGTTTTCTGCTTGCCCGTGCTGAACAATAGAACCTTGTCAACCGTTGTCAACAAGGGTTTATTGTTAAATTACTGAATTCTATTACATTTGTTATATAACCATATTTTTTTCTAAAGCAGGTTAAAGGAATTCGTTCGAAATATGAAAGCTTCCGACATATTAAGTTGCATGTTGCACTAGTGTTGGATGTTGCATGTTTAAATCGCACGTCCTCCTCTATTTGCATTTGACATAATTAATGCATGTCCCCTAACCCCTTAAATGTATGATAATATTTGGCATCATGTAATGTTAGCTAGAACCATGCGGTCCCATATGTAACAGAATTGTAAAACTACAAATAAAGATTAAGATTAAAACTATGTGCATACTTAGAAAAAAAGAAAACTGAGAAACACGTGAGAAAAGAATTAGATCCGGTTGTTATAGCGAACAATTATTGTGAGAGTCTCAGAGTCTCATTGTAAGAGAAGTACCTTCCTTTGAATGAATACTTGATCGATAATTGGTCAACAAAAAGTTTGTTCAATATTTCAAATGTAACGATGTGCGACTATGTATATATGTCATCTATTGAAGTCAATAATGGAATTTCTAATTATTTCTTAAAAATATCTTAAAAAATAAAATAAACAAAAAAAGAATGAAGACTAACAGTTGGACAAAAGAACACTCAACATTGAAACGTCTTATTAAACTTTGTGATTTGCTTTGTTGTGTTCTGTTGTGTTAAATGAAGTAATTTTGTAAACATGACTTAAAAAGACTGACTTAAAGATGCTTATGTGAACAATAGATATGCACAGAACTGAACTGTTAATTCTTGAATCATATATAGATGAGAAACATAACGTACGGTGTTTATGTATGAGAGGGGGGATATGCAGAGTGGATAACCCTTTCAACACAGTGGTGTAGTGATAAACATTAAAGTAAAAGCTTGCTCTCTTGGTAGAATGTGCTAATGTGAAGCAAGTTCAATACACCCTTCTGACAATAGTTGGCGGTCGGACGTAGTCTGTTCCAGTAGGAAATACTAAAGTCCTTTCGCATATACACACTTTGTCGTGAGAGGAAGTTCCTACTTTAATGTTTATCAATAAGCCATTTTATCGAAGAAGTGTGTATGCTATACGTCCGTATTCATAATATTCGATTTATACGGGTGTTGCATGAATCCAAACTTGCTTGGAAACATACCACTAAGTACATAACGTCGTCTTTGTGTTTACTATTTCATGGACAGCGGATCGTTGAGAGGAAAAACGAATGCAGATTAAGAATATGCACTTTTACTACTTTCAGTACAGTGATGTATTGATAAACATTAAAGAAGAAGCTTCTCTAGAGATAAAGTCTCAAAATATCGACGTCGCAAGTACTGCGTAAAGTATCATTCTCACTCGCTTGTTTTAATTTAAATTGTATGGCATATGGGAATATGCGGGTCATTCATTCCTTGCAATATTTTTAGTTTAGAATTTAATTTATGATTTCTTTGTTTTTTTAGAACCTTACAAGATCCAATGTTTCTAAATTAAGAAAAACTATATTATATTATAACCTCCAAAATGTGACAAAATGTGATCTGTAAAAAGGCAGTGCCATTTATTTTTAAAAGAAGTTCAATGGCAGTTTATCAAAAATAAGGGAGTAAAAAGAAATTCTATTACTAAAAACAGCAATTTAAATAATTACAAATTCAATTTTGTCGAACTGGTAAAATGTGCACCAACTATATTAACTAAAATTAAAACAGGAATGTGACAAGGAATACCTATTCTGAAAACCGGAAATCTAGATTAAAATATTAAGTATCATTCCCACTCACTGCTTTAATTTAATTTTGTATTTAATTTAAATTGTTTAGCATATGGCAATACGCGTAGTCATTCACAGTACCATTTTTAATTTAATTTATTTGTTAAGTTTCCTTAGTTTTTTAGACACTTACAAGGTCCAATGTTTTAAATTAAAAATATTAAATTAAGAAAAACTATATTATATTATAACCTCCAAAATGTTACAATCTGTCAAATAGTAGGATTTATTTTTAAAAGAAGTTTAATGTTAGTTTTTGAAAAATATAGAAGTGAAAACAATTTATATTACTAATTGTTATTAAAACAGCTATTTGAATTATTCCACATACAATTTTGTCGAACTGTCAAAATTTATATTACTAACGATGCATACGCACCAACTAAATTAACTAAACTAAAATTAAAACACAAATGTGAAAAGGAAAAGGAATGCTTAAGCGAAAACCTGAAGTCTAGATTAAAATATTAGATAAAAACAGTAAATTAAATATCAAAACAGTGAGTAAGAATCAGTTACTTAATACAAAAAACATTTCCTTAGATATTTGCAAAACATTCTCAAACGAAATTGCACGGCACGGCACGGCGTACCCAATTTGGGGTACAACGTTCAACATTCCACAAATCTATAATTATAGTTTTTTTTACTCTTGATGAAATCTTTACATGTTGTTGTTTTTTTCTGTATTCGCACAATTTATTTCCGTACAATGTCGTGTGCCTGCGCCCGTGTCGGGGCCCAAGTCATTTTGTTTTGTTGTATAAACTGACTCTGACTGGTTGGCACTTGTAAGATCGTCTTGCAGTCTTCGTGTGATCTACATTTGCTGGTTCAACTTCTACGTTCCATTCCATTCATAATAAAGAAAGTATTACGGTTGTGCAGCCGGTGCCAATGTTGGTGTTGGTGTCAGTGTTGGTGTTATTGCGTGACATTGTGTTATTGACAGCGTGTAATTGACAACAACATATGAATTATTTGAATGCTTGGAAATTATAATGAAAACATTATAAGATTTATGTATATTATATAGGACTGTAAAAGCATTATGATGGTTGGTAGAACATATGATTAATTACTATAAGCGAGAACCAATCGAAGTAAAATCACGCTATTAGCCAGCGAAACGTAATTTCAAAATTCGTACATCTTTGTAAATGGGCTTGTGTCCTCATTTTTTGGTGGTCGATTTTTCAATTATTGATTGAAATTGATGTTAATAAATGTGTATTGGTGTGTCTATTTTATTACATATCAAATATTGACGGAGATATAGCAATTAAAAGTTTGAATTGTAGTTTTAGCGCTAGAAATGGTCGGCCATATTAGTATGACGTGAAATGCATTTTAACGTCAGTTATTTGTTGAGTAAGTCAGTGCTGTGGTAATGTTCTGTAGCTGTTGGTAGTCAAATAATCAAGTCAAATCAAAGAATAATAAGTTTTTATTTTATTTAACCCTGCTAAGGCAGACATAATATTGAAATTTTATTGTTTCTTGAAATAGCTGTAAATAATATTTGATATTTTGATATATAAATACATATAGCAGAGATTTATGAGCTGTAAGGTTGGTAACCTTACACAAGGATTGTGATGTCACATGCACTTGGAATGTGTACAACATTGAATCCCTTTAATAATTAAAGAGACAAAATGACTTTTTTAAGTTATTAAAAAATAATTGAACATTTGAGGTTCTAGTAACCCACTTTATCAATATATAGTACACTTTTATAGAAATTAAGACATAGGACACAAGCCCATTCTTATGCCGGTTTCACACCAGAGAGACAGTTTAATAAAACAAGAACAAAAACTATACAAAAACACCAATTTTTACACCAAAGAGGCAGTTCTTAAAACATTTTTGTCTTTAAAAACTGCTTTAGTAAACAAAACACATTCCCATCTGGAGTCGGTAAGATCAAAGGAAAACACGTTTTTTGTTGTTTTTTAGTCTGCTTGGTTTGAACACGCAGTTTTGTTTTTTGTCAACAATTGCGCTTGTCAGTTGTTGTTTATCATGTTTATAATTTTTATGGGACATACAGAAAAACACTAAAAATAAAACATGTTTTTGTTTTGTTGTTTGATTTTAATTTACGAATCAACGTTATATTTCTCATAAATGAATTAGGCAGCGACGGATGTCTCAATCACGAGGCTTTGACACCATAAACAATTGTCATTATAGTCGGAAGTCGTCGTTGAAAGAATTTGTAGCATTAGTATGCATAATAGACTAATGTTAAATAAAATATTTAAAAAGAAACATACAAAATATATTTGATACATACCGTTAAATAAAATTAGATATTTAATTTATATGTATTAGAAATATAACAACAGATCATATATAATTAAATTAAAAAAACTAAATGCAAACATGCATTTAACAACATACTTTTAAATATGGAAATTAAACGAAAGTCCGGAAAACATAAAATTGCTGTTGTTTAATACAACGAAATTCACATTTATGTGTTGAAGTTGAATGCATGTATACTATTGCATAGTTCAGGGATGGAGAACATTTTGCCGATTTAATTTTGGAAATAATAAACAAGCTGCATAGTAAAGTTGTGTTAACTCTTTACAGGTGACAGACTATGATCACACTTCACCACATAAATAACGCTGAAAGCGGAAGACTAATATCTTAGACATTTATTACAAAATGAAAGGTTCAACATCCCTGGCTCGTACCTATGTGTAGTTACATATATCGTTTTTCTTATTCAACAATCAGTTGGAGTTCCACATGAAATCGACATAATAACAATTTGTCTAATAGAAAGCCTATTGTTAAGTTCGTAGCTCTCCCTCACTACATCACTACCTAACTACCTGAAACGTGATTATCGTCGTGGCTTAGGAGATGTGTATTCCCATACTCTATAATAAACATAATGTTATCGGCAGCTGTATGCACTATGGGCTATAGAGGAAGCTGCATGCTGCATGCTGCAGATGTTGATTTCAATGAATTCGATGAAATTATTTTTAAGTTCATAATTACTTGTACCATATACATATATATATTAAATTTAGGCCCTGGATTTCTATACATTTTGAATATGTTAGGCAAATTTTACTCGTATTACATATTTTTGATGCGTATTTTAATTTAATTGTTTTATTTTAAAGGTCACCATTAATTACGTCACATGTAAAGAGTGGAGGAGAGTTGCACAAAGTGTGACAAATCGTGAGGAGAGGAGGGGGGAATGTCTCTTCGGGACGTCAGTTTAGGGACGTCACATTCTATCTAAAATTCGACTTAAAAAAAAGAGCAAAAAAAAATAAAATAAGACTAAAAAATATATCTTTTCAAATGTATGACGTCACAAAAAGGGTATGGGGGGGGGGGGGGGGATGGTCGTGTGTGACAAGATGTGATTATAAAATTTGTGTGACATAATTTATGGATAATCTCTTGGTGTAGAGTGCTCGATTTATTTATTGCTACTATTTATTCTAGGTGTTTACTCAATGTTACGACTTTATGCTATTGAAGTTTCTACAACGTGTTTTGGGTAACTTTATTTTGCATGTTTTTACAAGCCAAAATTATGTGCCAACTTTTTTAGGGAAAATACATACTTTTTGCATATTTTAGGCAAAATACATATTTATCTTTATCTCATTTCTCACTTATTTTTGTTACATATTTTAATTTGATTGTTGTAATTTAGATGTTAATGACTCCATTTTACTTTCATTTTACCAAAATATATGCTTCTAAGCATTATGGGAGACTGCATTATCATCTGAATGACAAGGTATTCCAACTGTTGGACAATCAAGCTAGAAGACTTAAGAGGAAGAAACCCTTTGAACTACAATGACAATTATAAAAGAAATATAAAAACAAAAATATAAATAGAGTAAATTAAGTTAATTTCAATGGATGATCCTTAATATCGTATGTTATGTATATATTAATTATGGATAAATTGCTGGTTGGTCATTAGACCAGTTGTAATTATGTAAATGAATAAAAAAAAAAAATTATTACTATTTATTGTTTCTTACATATTTCTCAAAAATGAGTTTAGTTATTTAAAATTTTAGACTACGCTTTCACGATTGATCACTATTCTATCGATACGTCATTCTATCATCGTTGTGCATCTTATTTAATTGGTATCGTTGATGGTGATGATTACTCTTTGAATTCCTAATATCTTCTATATTATTGTTACTAATTAAAAAATAATTGCACATTTTAGCTCCTGATAGTTAAAACTTGATATATGCATAATTTAAAAGTAAGTTCACGACTCCATTAGCACATCACTGGACGATACATGAATTAATCTGTCTACGGGCATTTACTGTTACAATAATTATTGTATTTAAGGAAGCCAACCGTCTCGTAGTCTGTCCTTGCGCGGTTACATAATGAAATGCAGAAAAAACTTCACAAGATTATGCAAATTACTATATAGCAAATAATAAAGAAACTTCCGTGTCCGCTGAAAGAATGATGCTTTACCGCCTTGGGTCTCACTATTGAGAGGAGGAGAGGCGACAGGGGGGGGGGGGGTATGGTACCACTGCGTCTATCGACTTCAACGCCACCATGGACTGGTGCAGATTATGTACACTGCGGATTCCATATCTTGTATAATCAAACTTTGTATAGTAATGCAAAGAATATACAAAAAAATTATAAAATAACTGGAACAGACTACGTCCGATCGTCGACTACGGACGACTTTTGCCAGAGTAGTGCTCTTAATCATAACTGTACAAGCAAGCTATTTTCGTATTATTATAATTTGATGGGCTTCTTTTTTTGGTTTGTAAATTACAATAGCATTAATTATGTATTGTTCTTGTTAGTAAAAGCTATCTTTTACTTTAATGTTTATCAATACACCACTATGTAGAAAAAGATAGAAGAACATACTACGAGTATATAATTGTTCGTTTTCCCATTTCTTTGCTCCACTGTCCATGATCTCGTGCAAAGAGGAGGCCACCAAAACTTCGATTCAATCATGAAAATTAACTTTACGTGAGATCAAAAGAAAATAAAGGACTGACTACACTATTAAAATTAATATTAAGACTCAGTTATATAAATTATTTTTAAGAAACAAATCTGTATTCAATCAATATTTTTAAGCAAACTATTCTACAGGTGTACAAGATAATTCTTTTTCAATGCACTGGTTATAAAATATGCTTTAAAAATGTTATGAAGTTTTTTTTAAGAATATACAATTGATTTGGCATGAAATTTAAAAGAAACCGAATACAATTGATTTTGCACGGGATTCGTTGATATTTCAGTTTGTTGAAAATCAATAGTTAAAGAGACTTTGCTCCAGTATTTAACTGTGTATGTTACGTCACTGTTAGGTCTTACTGTGGAATAATGCCTCACGGTTTTTTTTCTCGTGGTTTTAATTCCATATACTAACACGCGGGGAAATAAAATCGTAATTGATGTATGTTCATATGATTCCATGTGTTACAGAATTCGCACTTTTTACCACGGTGAAGTATACAAAATACCGATACTGGTTGCCAATACATTTCACAGGTGGATTTACATTTCACATTTAATGATATAATGGGCGCTTCAAAAAACTTTGCTGATTTGTAAACACTATAATTATGACAATTACTAAATTAGACAATTTATAATAGTTACAAACATTCACTTTAGTTCAGTTTCATTTTAGTACCAATTTTAATGATATCAGTCTACAAATATGAGTAAATTGAGGCTCTTTCTAGTCTATGAAAAGTGAAATTTAGTTCTCGAACGGTCATAAAAGAATTGTGTTAATAATAAGGTATTTATTGAAAATCATTCTTGACCTTTTAACAACTTGTAATTGATCTCCTATAATTGTCTATTTCTCTGCAGTAATGTTATAGCGGCGATCAAGCGGAAACATCACTAAAAAGACATCTTTCTTTAAGAAAATACGTACTCTTGAACCATGTATGGTTGTATGCAAGAAGAAGAAGATATGCATCGGTCTTCCTTCTTTTGCTGCTAGAAACGTACGTGTACCACTTAAGGTATTCTAATATTACTTGTTACCATTCCCATTCCTTTCACATGTGGTTGAAACAAACTCCGCATAATCAAATAAATTATATAAAAATTAATGTTCTATTCTCTCTTAATTGTAATTCATTGTTATTTGAATTAGTTTTCTGTGCCAAGCTACAAATGCTAGTGAATCAGACGATTTGAATTAGCTGGCACAGAAAATCATATTATGTTTATATTTTTTGAAAGATTGAAAGTTTTGAACTTGTAGCTTTTGAAGCAGACGAATTACATTAACACTTTAAACGTCATTTTAAACCTAAGGTCTGTCGCAGTATGGGACCGTATTTAAGCGACGGCGAATTCGGACGTAAATCGGCGGGTTGGATGAGCGGCAAAGTAAACCGCCTATGTGTGTCACATATTTATACTAATTTATTTACCTATATTTTTGATACAGCATTCAGTTGATGTTTACGTCTTAAATCTGGTGTGCCTGAATAAGAAGATAAGGGTATATTATCTTATTATGTTATTGGATACCTAGCAGATAACATAATCAAACGCATATGCTTACTGCATAATATTATAATGGATAGTGAAGGTCTTCCCATAAATTTTGATTCCACATCCAGCTTGTTGTGTGCTGGATCGTACCTCAGACACGAATCGATCAAGTACTACGGGTGAAAAACGTGCTGCTGGAAAAGCTTACGATGTTCGTGAAAAAATCAAGACTTTTTTTGCCAACAATCCATTGTAATTATTTTTACCAAAAATTTTATCTTTTAAAATTTTATTCAGATTCAATTCAGCATCGGGGAGAGCATGAGACAGAACCAGATATTCTTAACTCGTTAAACTTTCGATTACTTTATAGTATGTCAAACGTTATGTGAAATTATAAAAGATAATTGTTAATGAAGAACAAATAACGTTTCTAGATTAGTACGAGTAGGTATATCAGATGATCCCAATAATAAACTGGACAATCATGTCAATTCAAAGACTGACACTCGGACCGTGGAAAGTATGAGTATATATCAATTCAATTACATTTATCGGAAGAAGTGATCATTGCTAAACATCAAAGATGACCGACGCGATCATCGAGGCGGTACACGGAGTGAGAAATCTTCAACATACGAAGACCAGACTGGACCAAAAATGTTAAAATTTTTAATAATTAAATTGATTCTTCTACCTATGAATTTCAATAGTAAACTATTAGCAATGAAGATAAAATGATATATATAACACTGTCTGATAGTGACAACTATTGAATTCGAATAGCCAAAATATCAGAATTTTGAATCGAGCCGTTAATTTGCAACCATACGACCTACCTAGCTCTACCATAAGAAAAAGACCTGGACCTGGTCTTTGTTGGGGAAATACTAAATTATTTTTGTATGAAATTCCGAAATTAGAAATTACCATATTAGGCTAATGACATTTATTCGAATGTCCCAGGCACTCGTAAGAACCTGAAGGAACCTGGCGTCGACCGAATTATGGGATTATAGTTGGAAGAGTTATATCAGTGAACAGAACTGATTATTAGATCACACTTACTTAGTTCTGTTATTTTGGAATTCTTGATTTTACAAATGTGTTTTAAATTCAAAGGAGGGATCCAAAAAGCATTAAATTTGTGTGACGTATTTTATGGATGGATTATAATTTTCCTTGGATGTACATGAAATGAAAATAATACAAATTATAAAATGAAAAGAAAAAGTTTACTTAGCTGAAAAGATTTGTTCATTATGGCTTACGATCAATACTCATAAAATATTGCACTAATATAGGCCAGGCAGTTGACTGTACCAAATCATTATTAAATTTACCCAAGGTCATCATGAATGGGAGAAGGTCACTCCTCATTATTCATGTAATAAAAATCTTTGAAGCAAAGGTGTCAGGTTTTTTCTTCATTTAAAAAAAACATAATTATAAAGTATATTATTATATTGTATTGCGTTAATCAAATTTAACAAAAGCTAAATTATTTTTGAATACATACAAATTTTAATCTGGTCCAATCTGAAGTGAGTAACAAAGCTTCAATATATTGTCTCAATTATATGAATATTTACAAACAATAAAGAAAAAAATATATATGTTGCCCCAAGCTAGTGGCACGCAAATTACTGTTCACTGCTTCCTGGTAAAGTTAGTGGTCAATGCCATGGACTGTGTTAATCTTACGCCAGTGGTTGACAACATAGTGTGTGCGAAGCTTGAGGGAATATGATATAGATAAATCGGAAGTGTATTTTGATCATAAGGCTGCTATTGCACTGGAACAGAACATTACATGGACGATAGGGTGTATTTGAGTAGCTTGTGTATTTGAGAAGGCTTTGTAAAAAAAGATAGAATAACATATTATACATCTAATGCTTTCTCTCTCTCTCTCTCTGCCACCTATCCTTACTCCATGATAATTAATGCAATTATGAATGTTGAAGAGATCATGGACAGAGAATGGGACAGACACGAATAGATAAATAATACATATTCCCACTTACTGTTTTAATTTTATTTTTAATTTTGTATTTAATTTAAATTGTAAAAACAAATGGGAATACACATGGTCATTCCCTGCACAATTTTTAATATAGAATTTAATTTTTTTGTTCTTTTAGAATCTTACAAGGTTCAATGTCTCTAAATTAAAAAAAAACTATATTATATTATAACCTCCAATCTGTGAGAATCTGTCAAAATGCAGTAGGATTTATTTTTAAAAGAAGTTCAATGTCAGTTTGTCAAAATGAATAAGTAAAAACAATTTCTATTACTAATAGTCATTAAAAACAACAATTTTAATTATTCCACATGTCAAAGTTTATATAACCAACGACAATAAAATTAAATAAAAACGTAAATTAAATATCAAAACAGTAAGTGGGAATGAGGCTTTATTATTTACTTTTATCAACACAGTGATGTATTAAAAAACATTAAACTAGAAATTTGCTCTCATAATAAAGAACTAATGCGAAACAACTCAAATACACCCTACTGACAATAGTCAATCATAGTTGACGACCGGATGTAGTCTGTTTCAGTGTGAAAGTGGCTTAACCGTCTTCTTATTAATTACTTAAAGACATGACAACAATGAAAAAAAGACCAATCTGGCGTAATTAGTATTTTGTCCTTATACTTTTGACGGCTTTCAAATTTCCTTTGAATTTCATTGGTAAGTTGTTATTTTGAAAAATCTAAGTTGAATTGAAACCTTCGAAATATTCATATAAGTAGATATTTAACACAGATTATTTAGATCCAGTGGCGAGGGTTAATTAGGATGAGATAATCTATATAAATGAGGATATTCAGAGCGGAGAGTGAACATAATTTTCAAATAAAGCAGACTTATATACATGCCGCTAAGCGTGAATTATGCTTTATTATAGATTGGTTACAAAACCTTACTGAAAAGGTATTCTATCACTGACTTTTACACTGAGGCCCAATGAGCGAATCTATCAGTTCAATACATCGGACGTCAACTCATCTGGAAAGCAGTGCGCTGTAAAACGAACATCGCCAGCCTTGCCAGATATGCCTCGCAGGTGTAGTATGTATCCATCAAATAATTTAAAGTGAGTGTTTACACCCACAATCTAATGAAGCGGTAACTTACCTAACGCTATCTCTTAATCTAATGGTCTTCAAAATCAACGAAGAAGCTTTCCTAACAGTAAATTCGTGTTTGTAAACGTTTGGAGATTGCCTCCCGAACCATCGCTATATTTTCTGAATTTAGTTGTTTAGTTACATAACATGCAAATATACATAACTGTATTTAGAGTTTAAAGTCCTTGTAAAACTATACTACATTAAATTTAAGTGCCCTTGAGAGCAATCAATTTAACCTTCAGCGAACTGAACTGTACTTAAATATTTTTGTAAATAATATAAACGTAATACAATGTACATAACATGTAAACAATAGAATAGATTTACATCTAGAATGTAGAATAAGTTAACTGTAGCTAGGAATGTTTATTGAACTCGCATAAAGTTTTTGTATTTGAACAATAGACAATAAAGAGGCAGCCGCGAGTAATAGAGTACTGGCTCTATGTGTTGTTGGCTATTATGTATCTAACGCTAACCTTTGTGCAAGTAATAAAAATATAATAAGATGTTTAAATTGAAATCTGCACTCGCACTCGCACTCGCAGAAGCCGTCAATTGTAATTGACTAAGGCTAATAACACTCGTAGTATTATTGTTCGAGAACACAATCAGTGGCGCATTAAGGCCCTCAGCACACGAGGCGACTGGTTGCAAACGAACCGAATGTGATTGCAACTGTGTTGTTAGTGAGAGAACGAACGTGTATACGAGTGAGAGAAAACACACGACACGAACGTAACTAAACTGATTTCAAACTGGTTTTGAGCATATATTCAGCGACTATATTTCTCGGTCGTAGGGCATTGTTGGATTCATGCTTTTGATGATAATATCATCAACACAGATGTGCACGAATACTATTGAAAAGTATTTGAATACATATATAGAAACAAATAAGACACAATAAAATTCCCTATTATGCTTTTCTTAAAAATTCTATAGAATCACGGAACACGGCTCGACTACCAGTTTAGTTTCATTCGTGCTTTGTGTTTTCTCTCACTCGTATATACGTTCGTTCTCTCACTAACAACACAGTTCCTTTCTCATTCATTTCTAATCAGCTTATTGCCTACTTAGGCAGATTGCTGAAACCATAGGAGAAATAATAACAAAAATCTTTACGTAAAAAAATGTTACCAAATATATAACGCGCTATTACCTCTTCTATTGCTGTTACAATCACAACAAAATAATACATTAAGAATTTACACATTATGAATATTTTAATATATCGGGCCAAATCAATGTTCAGTTCAGAAAAAAATCCGTTACTTCGCTCCATATACCAAAATAACTTCTTTTTTTAAATCAATTGACTACATCACACTTAATTAATTTATACAATTTATTTATTAACATTTCCGGGCTCTGCATTATCGAAACAGATTTAAAAAAATATATTAAAAAAAAGTTATATAAAAAAATGAAATATTATTTCTGTTACGATTATTAACTTATACACAATGAAAAGCCACACCTTGTGATAGAAACGTTGGAAAATTTATCCGTGATGACTGGAAAATGGATATAGCTATCTGTTACACATAGCGTGCTGGAAAACATCAGTCTATAAGAAAATGGTATTTACCAATCTGAGGAGTGTCTAAAGAAAATAATCAGAATGTTAAGGGACATTTCCACCTACTGAGTTTTAGTTTTAATTTTAGGTGTTAACTTCTTAGCAGTTACAGGAACATTCGATGATGGCAGTAGTTCAATTGAAGCATCTGCTTGACTTCAGAATGGTCTTGACAACATAACACACTAGCTTCTTGACTGGCGTATTAAGACAAATGAAACTAAATCTGTCGAAGTGACGTTTACCGCCAAACGAGAAATATGCCCACCAGTTAATCTAAATATTTACGCACGAATACCTAAAGCAAAGGATGCAAACTATTTGGGAATATACCTGGATAGGAGTATCACATGAAGAAAACATATATTTACAAAACGTAAGGCCTTAGGATTACAACTTCGTAAACTTTAGTAGTTAATGAACAAGAATTCGCAGATATCGATAGAAAACAAATTATTAATACATAAATGTATACTTATACCAATATGGACTTATGGGTTGCAACTATGGGGTACATCAGTTAATTCAAATATAAGGATCCTGCAAAGATTCCAATCTAAAACAATACACATACGTGCGACTTAAACATACAACTTCCAACATATCTTGTAAGAAGTTGTAGAACATGCAACTTAATACTCATCACTTAACACTCAATCAAAATGTGTTTGAAAAGCGTCTATTGTTCAGGTCTATTTCATTTGACCTATTAAACACTATTTTCAATTATTTAAAAAAGAAACGTCTACGCACTATGAGATTATACTGGAAACTGAGTAGATACTCGACGCTTTTGTTAGAGATCACATTCAAAACCGTAATTCCGTTAGTGGTTTGACTTAGGATTGAAACATTTTTGTTTCATAAAAATATTACCTAGAATATTTAAAAATAGCATAAGTAAGGGTTTTATTAGTGTCGCATGTTTATGTCATACCAGTCTGTACCATACATTACAAACGATAGACTGCACCACAATGTTGCCATACGTACAGTAAGACAAGAAATTAAAAATCCAACGGTGAAATACAAAGACCGTGTTGTGAACCATCCAAATACATTAGTGACCAACCTAATGGAAGACAGGACTACCTTCAGCAGACTGAAGAGGAGGGCGTCTCAGAACTTAATTACATGAAATAATAGATAGATACGGAAAGAGGTGGAGAAAAAAAGGAAAGACAAAACAGGACAATAAATAAGCTGGGTTGCATAAGGAACATGAAGAGAGAGGAAGTACTAAAAGAGGCAGTGAAGGGAAGCAGGAGAAAGAAAGAAGTAGCGAGGAAACAGTTAAACTTCAGTCCAGGAAAATAGAGGATTTGCGGAAAGGAGATAAGGACAAGAGGTGGATGACGGAGATAGAGACAATAATAAAATACTAAAGGAAGAGAGTCAAGAAGAAATAGTAAGGTAAGAGAGTCAAGAGGAAATAGTAAAGATAGAGTGTTTATGCCTGTAATAGACATAAGTGAAGAAGTGAAAACGAAGAGAGAAGGCAGGAAGGATAGTGAAAAGATAATAGAGGGTTTGTCGAGAGGAGACAAGGAAGGCAAGAGGTGATAGATGAAGATACAGGCAATAAGGAAGGAGAAGCAGGAAACGGTGTAAATGAAGGAGGAGTAGGGGACATGAAGAGAGAGGATCAAGAAAAGAAGAAACAGAAAGCACTATTCGAAGTAGTAATAGTCTAGAATAGTTTAGGTTTATTTTTAACTTTGAATTTATATGAAATGCATTAAGAAATATAATAATGTAGATTGTAAAGCCGAAAGGCACACAATTAATATAATATAATAATAATAGATAGATACGGATTTGTCATTGAAAACATACCGTGCAAGTTGAATTTTATTTGAAAGCCTATTGTTAAATGTAAATATGACAGATCTCAATAAAAATATATTTTAATTTAGAAAAAGGTGTTAACCTCAAGATCGACTTGCCACAAATGTCTTCATATGTTGCCATAGCTTGTATTTCAGCGTAACTGAAAATAGCAATTCGCTGAATAATCTCTAAAAAACTTGAAGTAACGATCAATAAATTCTGTATGGAAACATTAATATTCCCGTGGACATAAAACTATAATCCAAAAAAGTGACTTGTACAATAAAATCCTAAGTAAACTCTGCTTAGAATAAAATTTAAATTTATGAAGTTTTCAATAAATCAAACAATAAATCCACCAGCATAAAACCATTCTCAATCATTACTGCAAACAGTATCAGGCAGCCGTACGCCAAGAAAATTAATAGAAATTTATTACAGCTGGAGGAAAAATTCCATGCAGTATATGGCACAGAGCAAATCGAGAGGCTTATTACCATACAATGAATAATGGTCCAACTTGTTGTGGGCTCGGCAATTCCACCATTTATTGCGTAAATGTAGTTACTATGCTAATGGCCTAAATGAAATGAATGGTCTACAAATGTTATGTTTTTCAACCACGCAGCCACGATCAATGAACGTCTGTCTGTGTGTGCGTCTATTAGACAAAACACACACACACGCACGCTACCCATAGAGGGACCTTGACGTTTCGTGTTACATCAACATTTGGGAGGATCAAATAAACGACATAGCTTATATTAAATTACCCTATATTCATATCCTATGAAAATTGTTTTAGGTAATAAAAATGAAAGCCATCACAATACAATGTTTGAACACATGTCACTATGAGGACAACAGAAATTTAATATGTACTGGTTTTTTTAAAAAATTATTTTATTTAATGTTAGCACATTTCTGATAGATGAATACACTTTTTCTGTCCGTGAAAACAGTTCTACCACAGTTGGACTTTAAATATAAATTGTAAATGCTCAAGCCGGTGCTCATGACGTGATGTAGGAGCCTCTCTTTCGATGGAACCCAAAAATATAAAAATAAAGACTCCATCTAGCGAATGTAATTATCTATATAATAGTCCAAAACTGTATACGAGTGGTTATAAGTTGTGTATGCACTACATAAATCAGTTGTGCGCAGAAAGCGCGCAGTGCACACAGACTACTGATCACTGCTGAGCTGCCAAGGTAGGCGTCTACGGATCGGCATTCTCGCATTGAATTTATCGTTCGAATATGGAAGAGAGAGATAGAGAAGCGGAAACGATGTGTACACTATCCTTCAGCATTTTTAATAAGACTTAAAATTGACTTCGAAATGAAATTTTCGCTGTTTAGCGTTTAAAATATATTTTCAAACAATTTGTTGAGCAGTAGTTCTATATAGTATTTGACAAATATGTATTACATAGTTAGTGCTATTTGGCACTATGAATGCTTCCTGTGTGACAGCTTCGACTTCAACCCAGGTCTAGCCATGACATTATGCAGAGAAATAGAGGTGCCCATTGAATATTCAGATTCAGGATTTTTGGACCAGGACACGTGTCTGAGGGATAACACTTGGGCAAAGAATAATTAGAGATTCATCATTGGAACTGACACATGCAGATTGGTTAAGAGACCTGACAATATACACATTCGATTGGAATTGCTATATAATAAGTATATATGTAGATATTATGAAACTGTTTAACAAACGAAATTATAGAACGTAGATATCTTATGGGTTTGTTAAACCAATCCATAACTCACAACTTGAACACTTGATCAATGTCCTTGAAAAGGTGCGACCCTTTTGTATCTGGTTCAAGGTACAGCAGACGACATTCGTTGTATAAGCGTTGAGTTACATCTTGCATTGTATACAGTTCTTATATTTCTTAATAAATACTATTGTACCAATATTATGTTCGGCTTATGATAAGAAATTAGTAAATCCTCGTTATTCCTAACCGTACATTTTATCATTTTCTAAAAATTTAAATATTTCATTTTTCAAATATAATTCAGAGTTAATTAAAAAATATTTAATTTAAGTTATTTTATTTATTATTCACAGTGTGCTGATCAAAAGTTGACCAGAAAAGTCAAATTGAATACTCTGTAAATCAGAATTGCAGAATTGTCGTTAAACTTCCACCCTAAATGAAGCATCCCCTATTTGTCAACAAACCAGTGCAGTTATTTTAATTGCCAAACAAACAACCCAATGCCATTACCACATCATGCAGATGCAGCAAAGCGGTGGAGCGTGCGTGGTGGAGGTTACAAATGGATGAAATTTTTAACAAAACAGGGAAAGTCTAAATAAAACGAAAATATGATCAAAAATAACAACGGGAGAAATTACATTGTAAATGATTCAACCCTAACGCTTTTCGATAAGTTTCTTGTTTAACTATCTCACATTTTTAAAATGGTTCGTCATTATTTGTGACAAGCTGAGCTAAGAGTGAGCGTATAACTCCGTCCATTAGATAAGGACGCAATGTGGCAGCTGTTACGCCGGTTTCACACCAGAGAGACAGTTTTGAAAACAGTTTTATTGTCAAAAAACAAGACAAAAAATATGTTTTGTTTTATTTTAAAACAGTTCTGTTTTTCGAAAACAGAATGTTCACACTGAACAGACTGGTTTTGTTTTTAAAGTTTTTCTGTGTGTCCGCATAAAAATTATAAACATAATAAACAACAACTGACAAGCGCAAAAGTTCACAAAAAACAAAACTGCGTGTTCAAACCAAGCAGACTCAAAAACAACAACAAACGTGTTTTCCTTTGATCTCACGGACTCCAGATGAAAATGTATTTGTTTACTAAAACAGTTTTTAAAGACAAAAACGTTTTAAGAACTGTGTCTTTGGTACAAAAGCGGCATTAGTCTTTAATTAAAAGTACTTGCGGTCATATTTTGGTGCACAACACAGTAGAACCGATATATTATATATATCGAAAAAATTGTATTTTGATTAAAAATGGACATAAAAAGAGATGGATGTAGTAATCACGCAGTCAGATCTTAGACTATTAACAATTTAGTGTGGGTTTCATCGACCTGGACATTTTAAGTAGGTATACTTAATATCTTAAGGAGAATATTACACCGCATTAAAGTTTAAATCCTTTCGAGATCAAATATTATGGTATTTTATTAGTGGAGGGGATACATTTACCGAATAAAGATTGTTATGTTAGTTATATATCTACATTTACTTATTTCATTTGTTATATCTATATATGTGTGAACAAGACAAAGGTGAATCATTCAGTATAGGGACCCGATAATCGTCTCAAAACCCCGGATAGAACCAATCCTCTAAAAGGTTGGTGACCACTGCCTTACTTCGATATTACATCATGTGTTTATATGCATATAAGTTTACTTCCACGGAATATTTAACTTTATGTGTGTTGTGCATGGACGAGTATCGTATACGAGCCTACAGTTTATTAATTTTATTTATTATGCGTGCGTTTATTGCGTTTGACGTTTATGTTATGTCTAACCTTTGACCGCACTTCCGTTGCTTAGTGCTTACATCAACTCTTCTTGTTGTGTCACGGCGCGACGGCGAGTTGTAATAGAATTGAATGAATTATTGTATGACAACATCAGGGATACGCAACTTAAAAACTTATTTTAAAAAACGCAATAATGATCAGGGCCGTCCGCACATGTATCGACTGATTGCAAACGTGAGCCCCGAATCTGCCCAAACTGAATGAGAATGCAATTGTGTTTACATACGCAAACACAGTTAAGTACCTTGGAGTAATATTAGATGCACAACTACGCTGCAATACACATTTAAAATAAGGTTTATATAAACCCAGAAGAACACCAAAAGCAATATGCTACATAAACTTCAGAAAATTAAAAAAACCAAACCAAACCTCAGTTTCCATTCTATTTAATGTATATTTGACACAGAACACATAGTAAATTTTTTAATTTTTTTATTTTCCATGCAACTGCCCTTAATTAAGCATTTACATATTGCTCAATCATACCATTATCATATTTATTCCAGCCGAGACAAATACTTATTTCATTAACTTTATTATTAGGAAGATATAAACAAAACATTATAATAACCATTACCATCAAATTACATTGATTAACCAGCAATAAAAATAAATTGCCATCATTACTTTTAGATAGCTGTAAGATTGTATACAGTGCTGCCATCTTCACGCGCTGTTTGAAATAGTGCAAGGCCATTACTATCATTATATTGCATTAACATATATATTAATTTGAATTTTATTGATTGATTGACATGTAGACAACTCAATTAGATGCATCCGGTTTAATGGTTCTAATGTCTTTGTCTACTAAGAGTATCTACTAGTAGCATTTGTAGATAAAACAAGGATGAATGAAGACAACATGTCAACGGGTCCTTGATGGCACAGGACATGCCACATCACCATTATATTTAAAATCATTCTTTTTCATGCATTATGCATCGGATGCCACGGTTTATCGGAGCCGTCATGTTTAACTTGTACCCGGTATTGTCACGTCTATTGTTTTATTTCAGCATCCGTTTAACATTAATTTTCGTTGGAGATTTGATGGATGATTTCGATAATTATCTTATGAATAAGAAAATTATAATTCAGTACAGATCTATGTATAATGCAATTGTATAAGTCGACAAGGCATTGAAAAGAAACAGGATTTAATAAATCCCAAACTGTAAAAATGTTCTCAAATTTAATACAAATTTAATAGACAAATGAATATTGAAATTAATTATTTTTAAGATACATATTATTGTTATGGTTCTTGTTATAAGAAATGCAATTTTAACCTCTGGTTTTCTATAAGGGACGTCGCGTAAGAACTTAATCGAGCGCGAATTTATTATGTTGATTTTTTATTTAATTTAATTATATATTTTTTATTTTATAAACCGCTATTTGGGGTTAGTGATTTATTTGTGAAGAAAATAACGGATGTAAGCTTAATACAATACATTTTAACTTTTACCGTATGAACGTCTAATTATTAATATAACAATAAAATATTTGAATAATTGAATATTATGTAAACAGTGTTCAATATTCAATGTTCAATTCAATAAAATTTGAGGACACTTACAATGAAAAAACATTTAAATTAAAAACTATATCAAATACGTAACATATGCTTTGCTTCGACCAACGCAATACTGAACAGTAGCCTTGAGTTTATTCTTCTTCAAACAAATACAATTTCGTATGTTTTTGTTTTTGTATTTTATTTAATTTAGAATATAAATCTAAAATTATGAATTTAGAATACCAATATAATTTTGATTTTAGAATTGATGTTGACTCTTTGTTATATAGTAGGAAAATAAAAAAGAGTCATTTTAGGAAGGATTGAATTTATTAAAATAAATATAATTTTACAAAAAATTCTATTGTATGTTATGAAAATTAATATACAGTTATCGCTAAAATTATTACCGGATTAAGAAGAAGTTAGAGGAACACTCGATATGAATTAATACGTTTATTGCAAATAGGAAAAAAAATCGCAAAATGTGTAATACTATATTTTGCAATTTGGAGAAGTATTAAATGTGATATATACTCGTATATAAAATTATCGTAGAACATATGAATGCTGGTAAATGACCACCTGTTGCATTATATTTAATGCCTGTTAATTAATATTTAATACGTTCCCAAGAAAATCACTTTTGTTACGATCATCTTGAAAATCAAAACATTTAATAATGCCTTTTACACATAGAAATAGTTTCAATACTCTTTTGACTGTTAAAATTTGCATTTTTAACATACGAATCTTACACCAATCTATGTTGAAACGGATGTTTTGTGATATAACAATGGTAATTTTCTTACGATTGTGTTGAAAAACTTTGAATCATTAATTGAGAATATGACAAATATTGTCCCGTACAGAAAATTACAGAAAACGGTCCTCCAAAGCCTTACGGAAACAAGTCGCATCTTGGTCGGTGTAAGAACGTAATGTTGTCAGATTCGAAAAACGACGAACCAGGATTAATTTCTTATTGTTGCACATGTGGAACAGGGCAAAAGAAAGCAATGCGCATCAATTATTTTTTGATTATACATGATTGTAGCTCGACTGCTCCTTGGAATGAACAATTCAATTTTATTTTACTCGTTCAAGGCAAATGTGAGTGTTGAGTGTGAGAAATTGCAAAATCACTTCACCTGGCCTCACTACCGTACCAGTGTTAAATGAAGATGCAGATAAACCATTAAAGTGTAACAGAGGCAGATATATTTTGTTTCTTGTTCTATGATATTCTGGTGAAATGGATGTGGAATTGTATTTCCACTAAAATAAATATTTTTAAATGTAAAAGAGACAACAACTATATTTCCATTTAAGTGTATGATGCTGGAAAGAGAAAGAATATTCTTATGAAGAGATACTGTCAATTTTTTTTCTTAGATGACATCTATCTGAAATCTGAGTGAAAAAGTATTGATTTCTTGACTGGAATTTTACCAAAATGTTTACTGTGCCTAAACGCGAACACAAAGTGTAAGAAAACAGACAACTCTCAGTATGAAAAAGAGCCGCAGCATTCCTGTTGATATCAAATGATAGTAGTTTGTAGTGATAACGAAACGAGTTATAGCAGTAGCGTATGTATGGCGGCGTCGTGTACGCCGATAGTATCCATATAAAACAACACCTTAACGAATGTCATAAAGTATAAAACTAGTAAATAATAAGGCTATAACAGAATAACCTATAAAGTAAATGAATCTATCTACATTTGGGGTCATTACATACTGAAATAATTTATAGTTAACAAATAAAACCGTAAGGAACTAAATAAACTTTCTATCAATTAAAGTTTTGACCTGGAGCACTCTCCTGAGTCGGGCTCGTCGGGCTCGCGCTCGCGCTCTGGTGCGGCTACCAACAATTGTTTTTAACTTCTATAGCCGCATACGAGCTTAATAGCAATGCAGTTGCATCCAATTTATTTATTAAGTGTTACTTTACTGTATTATACTGACACTGGTGTCCGGATCAACACCTCAAATGCACAATTGCGAACACAATCGGAATCGCGAATGTAGTCACGAACCAATTAATGAAATTGGAATTATTGATTTGTTCTCGTAAATCGGTATCTATACTAAACATCAATAGTAGAAAACTAATTAAAATTAGAATCTCACTTTTAGATATACCTTGAGATCGATAGGATGCCGCCGGAAATATACTTGTATATAATTTGGCAAATATCCGGTAAAATAAATAATGAAAAGTGATGAAGTGAAATTTAAATTGATCTATAAATTTAAAAAACAACTATATTTTATTTTATTTAACGTATGTCTATTTCCGATAACCTTCCTACTAAGTTAAGGTAGTCACAGAGTCATATATGTGAACTTCATTGCTGCCAAAAAGTTAATAATTATCTGATACATATAATCAACTAGCTGTCCCGGCCACGCGTTGCTGTGTCTAACGTTACATAGCGCCATCTATTGAATATTTACTCAATCTAGTCAACAGATTTCGATTTACTCAACAGAATATTTACTCAATCTAGTCAACAGATGTCGCCATCATCGTCGCCCGATGTCATATGTCATATACAGATAATTAATAGACAAATAATTAGCAATAAGATAAATAAATTGAGATGTAAACTATCCTATCTTTCAAGTTGGATCAAACTGGACACGGTGTACAAATTTGATTAAAATCGGTTAAGTAGTTTAGGAGTCCATCGCGGACAACACAGTGACACGTAATTTATATATATTAAGATAAAGATTAAACGAAATCAGTATAAAATACAAAGAAGAAGGAAGGAAGGAGGCAGTGATGGAGCGAGGGTGAAAGAGATAGACAAAATAAAAAAAATTGGCCGTATTGCGTTACCACTCATAAAGTGGATGTGTTTAAATTTTGAGGTTGTTAGTTTATCAGAAAATTGTTTAAAAATCGATAGAAAAGCTTTGTCTAAAGCAACAAATAAACTCGAGTTAAAAAAAAGCATTATAAAAATAACACGATATATAAATTTATAAATAACATTAAAAATTTGTAAGGTTCTCCCAGCGGTACTCCGTACCTTGCGCACGTCCATCTATAAAACTCCAATTAATCAGAAACATTGTCAGCTTCTTCCTTTCCCATGGACTCATTCGCGTTATCAATGATTTACAGCTACAAACCAAACTTCACCAGATAAACAAATTGTTTTGCATATGTTTAGTGTTAATCCGCTTAACAACGAGTTAATTTCAATTAAGTATTTAATTTGTCATAAACAAATCAATTAATCTGTCTGATTTTGTCGCTGCGCTGTTCTGTGGACTCACTCGAATAATTTGGCGTTAAAATGGAATCAGGTTTCATGGGAACACAGTTTTAATTTACGTGTCGAATTTACAAAATCGGACGCAGGCATTTAATGATTTGTCATTTGGTTCTAACTGTTGTTAAAAAGCTGTTTAAAAATATACGAAAACTAATCGATCTATGTTCGTAGTAGACTATCAATAATAATACTATGTTTAATTAATAATAAAATTTAATAAATTTACCTTAGGTCAATATGCAAATTAGAATGTAGAGAAGAAGCCACTCACCTGGAAAAAAAAGAAAATATTATCAATATGGTTCATCAATATCACATTTATAATAAAGTAGCATAAAGGTGTATATGCATATGCTATTTAAAGAACTTTTAGAGCATGCTATTTAAAGAGTATTCCCCAATCCATACAAATAGCATAGAAAAATTGGTTGAAAAAATATCAAAAGGAAATTTTATTTTATTTTTCCACGCAGACTTTTCTGCGCGAATTTTAAATCACCAAAATTCGTGTACATATGTATTACAGAATTGCATATTTATTTCTGCGCTATTTCTTTCGCAGTGCGATCTTAGCCTAAGAAATAAGCGTCTAAAGCATTTTTTGACTAATTCTTTTTACAGTGCAGTCGCTAACTATCACGTACTGCAACACATTTCCTACTGGTAGGATTTTCTCGAAAATAGCATGCTTTCATGCTACCTACTAGCGTGCGCATCGACACCTTAAAGCACGTATCAGATGCCCTGTTTATTTAGCAAAATTGAAATTACGACTGGAAAGTATTGTAATAGGAAGAAGAATTACAACTGGATAGAAAATCACCTAAGCGTGGAGTCTTCTTTAAACTACCCAGTAAACATTTTGGAGTCACTTTGTCTCATATTAAGAATGCGTATAATTTTTTTGTCGTGAAAGAGTTCATTTATAGTTCAGTTTCTCAGAGTCGTTCATATGAAATATCTATTTTATCAACTACAAATAGCGATACTACTTCAACTGTCGTAATACAAATGAATATACAGTTGATGCGAACTATAATTGAAGTGAAATAGTGATAGAAACGTCACAAAATAGGACACTACACTAAATTGTTTACTCGATCATCCAGTTCATTAGTGGACATCCCCGAAAAATATAAAATTCTATTTGACAAACCAACAAAAAATTTAATGCAGATATACTTGTCAAATACTGCTAGAGTGCTTCAAACTTTAATATTGTTTTCGCCGTTATCTCAAAACTCAATATTCAGAGATGTTTCACTAATGAACTGTATGTACTGCATTAGATGGATAATGCATTTGACAGTAATGCTTGAGAATATTTTGTTACAGCGCGCTACACTTATTTGCAAGTAAAACTTAAATTATACTTCATTTCACTGCTGATTATGTCAAATGTGAAGCCTGACAGTTGTCGAATAGTACTAGAATAAACGCATAGATTCAAAGGTCATAAATATAAAACAAAATATAAAAGCATTAACATTAAAATCAAATAACTGCACAGCGTAGTTAAGTTCAATTTACAAACGACTAATTTTCACTAATATAGGAACATAACATAACGTAACTATTTATCGTCTTTATATATAACTTTTATTTTGAATGTACATTCCCAATATCCTACATGAATCACAACAATTTGATTGTATTCAAACTTTGAATTACTTGTTGACATTACTATACAATAATATTTTTGCTGAATGAATACAATAACTAATAATAAATATTTTGAACGAGACCTACACATTAGCAGCGAACACCTAGTTTCATTTGACATATATAATTAATTACAATAAGTCATTTATAAAGTCAATAAAAATGTTTGATTAAATTTTCGCTTTCAAGTACCTGTCAGCTGTTAAATTGACTTCGTATATTTCGTTCCCATTGTTTGATGAAGCGTAACGTAACCATGGCTTTGCAAATTCTGCATACAGTTCTGCTACATAACTATAAATCTAGGTCTGGCTATTGTATCACAAAAGGCCGTCTATTCAACGACTCATTTAAAGTTAATGAGTTGTATAAAATGTTTAACAAGAACACATTTATATTCATTGAAACAATTTCTGTTTGTTTTAGTATTCAATTGATAGAATTTACATATTGTCCCATGGGAATAGTAAAACAAACCGGTATATTAGGTTGTGTACATAACCGAGATCTATAATTGCTTTGGTTTCAATAATTTTACAATAAGAAACTTGTCTGGAATCTATTCCTGAATTGGAATAATTCTGTTTGCTAATAATTTGTAGGCAAATCATTTCAAAAATCTTTTGTTGTTAATCTTAAACCACTACACAATTGATTTCAATCACTGCACCTACGAATTATTAAAGGTCTAATGATGTTAATTCTAAATGAAACACATAATTTAATAAACAATTTTTATAATATTAAACACAAGATGTGCATGAAAGCCATCTCTCAACGTCTGTCATTTTTTATTTTAGGTTATACTGTGTAATACATACAATTGCATACAATACTAAACTTCACTTCAAGTCTTTCTATTTACAAACAAGCAGAGCCATCTGTTGACAAAATTAAATAATAAAAATTTGAACATAATTTAAAAAAATATAATACATTACAAATAATTTAGTTAAAATAGACTTTATGATTATAATTTAAAATTAATTTTTGATACTATAAACTCCATGGTATACATCAATTTATTAAAAAATGTAATAGTAGTCGCATTTAAAATCAGGGTAATGACCAGACAACAATAATAAGTTAAAGTAAGTGATAGCCCACAAAAAATGATAAATCTATTGTTGTGAAGTCATTGAACGGAACGTTTTAGATTTAGTGAATGGATATAGTTTCCGATTAAAGATCCGTTGGCGTTGGCTCTTTCATTTCTGAGTGACCTTCACAACGCGAAAACTAGTATTTATTAATTAATTATATTTTAGACCTAGAAAATGAAATATTTTTATTACGTTTATTAAAGAAAAGAAAAGGAGTTCATATATGATGTATCCATTTCATTCTAATTGTATGGGAAACAGAGCAAAATGTAGGTAATAATCAGTGCCGTACTAAGTCTTTCTTGTTCATAGATTTTATAATTCTTTTATTTATGCAATGGTGTGTTTTTGGTAAACTCAACAACTGACGTTTGTAATGTTATATTGTCATCTCGCTCTATCCTATATAAACACGTTTCTCTCTTTTTTATGTTCTTTCTACGTCCTAGACGAACCACATAACCACATATGCGTGTTGGTGCACACATTTACAAACCGATTGTACTTTTGCAAGCTCACAAGGAAAATATTTTTGCTCACAGGACAAACATTATTATATTTTAATATTACGGTATTTGTACACCAACACAATGCTGAACGAGTTAACAACTCAAAATATTCAAACCTAAAACGCCACATCAGTAATATGCAATATTTGATATTTAACATTTATTGTACTTCGAGTACACCGCTCAAATGTGTATTTCTTTTATCATCCGAATATAACGTCGAAATTAAACAACAGCCACGTCTAAAGCGTTACTGTTAATGCGTCATTCTATCCAGTGTAAATTAATGCAATTCTTTAGTAGTGATATATGTAAAAATCTCGGGTTTAACTTCTTCCATGGTAAATATCACAATTATCTCAAAAAGACATAGTGGTCTAAAGCGTTAAGCTGTTGACATCATGTTGTTGCGTCTGATTCTAATTGAAACTAATTAGGCAGCGGTATAGTTCGGCTATATGATCCGCTACCGAGTATAATAGAAAGTTCTATTAGGCCTGCTGCATACTGCAAGACATATACGTGCTACTACGCTTTACCTATTCGAACCCTGTAAATGTAATGAAATCTCGCACACTGCAAGCGATAAATCCATGGAATACATGGAAGGGATCAAAACGAATACACTGGAAGGAATATGAAAGAGAATGGATCACATGCAAAGAACACAGGAGTTGGCTTGCTTTGAAAATTCAAGCCGATTAACTAAGCCGCCGATTTACGTCCGAATTCGCCGTCGCTTAAATACGCTTGCAGTGTGCGATAGGCCTTATGCCTACCGATTTTACATCGCTACTGCTTATCTACCATAAAATAGTTACCTCTACTTTATTGGTATCATTATCATAAATTGAACTTTTTTAGAATTAATAGAGTCATAAAACTTCTAAAGAAGACTCTTTCAAGAATCAAATAATCTAATAAAGAGCTTTTTAAATATTCATGGAATAAAGTATCTGTTTATTGTAGATTTGAGCTCTACCGGCTCGGTGTGTTAAGAGTAAGGATTAAGCCTAATGTACCGTACACACTAGTGCGCCTTAAACATGCCAGATTTAACATTTGTTGGAAGAAGTTGTACAACACGTCCACACTAGTGCGACATGCAAGCGTATACAGCGCTATCTTCTTTTATCAAATTTATTAAACTTCTACAAATTTCATTTGTCCATTTAAACACCATTTTAAATTATTTTTATTTATTTACTAAACACAACTTAAAAAAACGTCAACACACAATGAGATTATACTAGAGACTGAATAGGTACTCGACTCTTTTGTTCGAGATCACATTCAAAATCGCAATCTTTTTACAAGTACAGCCGAACGATTGAAACATTTTTGTTTCATATAAATACTACCTCGAAAATTTTAAAAATAGAATAAATAAGGGTTTTATTAGTGTCGTGTGTTTAAGTCGCACTAGTATGTACGTTAAAATTACAACTAATAGTTCACTCATGTATAAATAATGTCAACTTATGAATGAAAATATATAAATGTTGGATGTCGTATGTTTGAGTCGCACTAGTGTGTACGGTACATAATGAAGTTCATATGTTTTGTGAAACAAAAGGCGTCAAGATTTAGATGTTTGCATGGAATGAAACAAGTCAAGGAGAAACCATTTTGAGTAATAAACCAGTACCTAGATTAGGAATACACATTTGTTTAGGTACTAAATACTACACATTTGTTAGGTACGTTTAGTACCTTAACAATGTTACAAATTTTGCGTCAAAAATAGTTCGCAGGTAAATGTATGAGAAAAATGTGTTTAAAAGAGAAATAATTTTGATAGTTATTTTATTTAACTATAGTATATTCATTCATTTAAAACTATTTAACCTGGTTATTTTGCTACTATTTCATATTCTGTTCTTCCCCACTTCCAAAAATCATCTGATTTCGACTTTTAACTAGAACCAGCTCTAACTGTCAGTCTAATAGTTTATTCAGCGATAGTTCTTATCGTATATTATACAATGTAGATATTCATAGCTTTTTTAACAATAATTTTAAAATATATTTAATATCTGTATTACAAAAAATAAATTCCAAGTGAATCAGGTTAATTATAACTTATTTAATCCGACTAATTTTTTGTGTCATTCATTAAGAGTAACTCCATAACGTTATGCAAATTTATTTAAATCCACTTGTAGAATCGCTTCCTATGTAACTTTGGGACGCGTCCTTGTACTTGACCTAGTTGGTTAAAACCGTGGTGAAGTTTCAAGGAGTGGGAGGGACGGAAAGAAAGAGTACTGTAGCGTGGTGATCTCTACAACAACACTGAACCCAGCATCATCATTAATATTTCATAAATATCATAATGATAAATGATTGATGACCAAGGTGTATTCACATAACATCGAAATCCAAGTCCAAGGTACTGACTTGTATTGTTATCTCACAACAGAAGATTCCCTGTGATGTTACTGACTCTGACTGACCTACTAATGATGGACCACCAATTTACAATGTCATTTATCTTGATAGTGAGCAACACGCATCGGTCGGACAGTCGGTCGGTGTTGATTGGATAACCCAGAGACTAAGACCCAGGAGTTGTAGGTATCTTTTCTTTCAAATTTAAAACAAAACTTGTTTAACACCGGAAATCATTAAAATAAATTTAGTTTTAATTGAAATTTGTTTAAAACTATTTAATTTACAATTATTTTTATTTATATGAAATATACATAATTTTATCATTAAATTAATATGGTTTATCTTTTACAAATATTAACTAAATTATAATTAAAGAAGAATTTGAATCGTTATCAAATATATTGCATAATAAAAAGATAGTTTTGAGTGCCCAATAGCATTGGATTGTTATATAATAAAACTGGCCAACGCATATTTTGGTGTCTTGTAACTGTTTCTAGTTAACTTTTAAGTCCAAAATCGAAAATAGCCGTTAAATTAGGCCTCTTCTATCTACACTCTTCAAAAACCTTTATAAAGCATCCTTTATAATCATAAAAAGAATTTTGATCCCTTATATTAATTTTCGTAACAAAGAAGTGCATTTTAATAGAACTGTTTTGTAAAATTATATTAATTATAGTAAATTAATTATAAATAATTAAATTTAAGAACGATTTTAACAGTGTAGTTTTTGATATACAGACTTGGATAATTTGATAAAAATTGTCAATTTCTTCCATTTTCCAATTTTAGTCAAATTTATATTAAGAAGTTAAGTCTACATACATTTTTTCAAATTAGTGGTATTGTTTGTGTATATTTTAAGAAAAAAAAAATGAAATGGGCTTGTGTCCTCATTTTTTAGTGGTCGATTTTTCAATTGTTGATTGAAATTGATGTTAATAAATGTGTATTGGCGTGTCTATTTTATTAAATATCTAAATATTGACAGATATATAGCAATTAAAAGTTTGAATTGTAGTTTTAGCGCTAGAAATGGTCGGCCATATTTGTATGACGTGAAATGCATTTTAACGTCAGTTATTTGTTGAGTAGGTCAGTACTGTGGTAATGTTCTGCAGCTGTTGGTAGTCAAATAATCAAGTCAAGTCAAAGAATAATAAGTTTTTATTTTATTTAACTCTGCTAAGGCAGACATAATATTGAAATTTTATTATTCCTTAAAATAGCTGTAAATAATATTTGATATTTTGATATATAAATACATATAGGAGAGATTTATGAGCCGTAAGGTTGGTAACCTTACACAAGGATTGTGATGTCACATGCACTTGGAATGTGTACAATGTTGAATCCCTTTAATAATTAAAGAGACAAAAATGACGTTTTTAATTGTTAATATCTCTTAACATATAAGGAGTTATTAAAAAATAATTGAACATTTGAGGTTCTAGTAACCCACTTCATCAATGTATAGTACACTTTTATAGAAATTAAGACATAGGACACAAGCCCATTGCTTAATTTTGTTATACATATTATAGTCCTTTAATATTTTATTTAATTTATTTAAAGTCGGCATACTTTCGAGGCTGAGTCCTATTACAAACAATCTTTTACAATGTTGCCAATGTTATAGTGTAGTTTTTATTGCAAACGTATTTATACAAAATTAGTCGTTTTACGCTATTTGGAACATTCTACATATAAAATTGATTGAAAAAATAAGTTTCTTTTTTTATAAATCACTATAACTTGTGAAATCTTATAGCTACATTAAAACAGTGTTCTTGACATGTGTGTAAAACGCCTCCTTACATAGATTTAGACCTATAGTTTACAATGGTATAGAAGAGTTCTCGATTTAGGAACAAAAATTAAAAAAAAACCACAGGAAATTATCATAACTTCTACAATTTTTATCAGATAAAGTTGAAATAATGCTAAAATGACGTATTTAAGCAAAATAAATCGTTTAACACTATTCTAAACATTCTCCATTAAAAATTGCTTGGTATAATATACTCGTATGTGAACAACACCGCTGCTTTAAAAGTTTTATGATTATGAGAGCACAAAATCAAATTAATTTTGACATCAACCAAACCCAGAAAATATAGCGGTGTTGCGGGAATCGAACACAAAGACATAGCTATCAGCAAAAGATCATCAGTACTCTCAACCACTGTGTTTATAGTCCTTTAAAGAACCGTCTAATATTGGAGGACGCCCTTAAGTTACAAAGTAAGGAACTTAGTATTATTGGTACTTTGCTTTGAAATAAACTGAGTAACTTTTAGTTGGCAAGTCGCAAAGTGGAAGTGAAATTGTGAGAAAAAACATGATGTACCAACAACTTCTAAAATTTAAACTAAGCTAACATTATTTTTACTCGTACAGTACAAGTCATTTAAGTTTAAACCTACAACCAATTAATTAACGAAAACGTGGTTACTGTTACCATTCAAGTAACTATATTAAAAACAGTAATTAATGCGTGTTCAATGCAGCCATTAATTATTCACAGCAGTGGATTGTACGAGTATTATAACATACTTGTATCTAGCACATGATAACGTAACCAGGACTGACTGGTAGTCTCATAAGAGTGAGTGCAATGAACGTAGTGTTAGAGCAGGACAACAGATATTACATCGGTGCACCTAGAACACCTTCCTGAGCCCACCGAAGTGTAACATTACATCATAAGCCATTCGGTATTGTTTAACGGCGCCCACTCAATTATATGGCCATTAGATTAGACTTAGAACTGAGGAAGAGGTACTGCTGAGGAAGAGGTATTGGGCTGCTGTTGATTAGGTGTTCTAATTCTAACGATCCTTTAAATTTATGCGATCAGCAAGCAGAGCCGCATTAAGGCATAAGCGTTAGATGGATTACTATTTGAAGTGGAACTTTTACAGTTAGTGTTAACGATATTTCGTTCTAAGATTCTCAGTACAACACTTGATCTGCTTCGGCCTGGTGTACAACTATGTATTCCTCGGAACTAGAGAGTTTGGTTAAATGTTGTCTGCACCAGAACCGATGAGACTGATGCAAACTGACTGATATATATTTCCTTCAATCAGAACCAAAAACAAAAACCTCAATTCTCCTAATATCTACAAGAAAATAAATGGTTTTGCACATTTTAAAAAGGTTTAACTAGCTTCAGCCTTCCTTCTTCTAGTTATTTCTGCCATCCATCTGTTCCCTTCCTTGCCCCCTTTTAAGAGCTGCCCAATATTAATCTCACTTCCTACTTGTTCCTTACAATCAAACTTAATGTGCTCCCAATCTAAACCTTGCTGTCCTTCTTATGTTATTTATGTCTTTTTCTATTAAGTACTGAGGTATATTACTTTCCCAAATCCTTTTATATCTTATACTAGCTGACCCGGCGAACTTCGTACCGCCTAACAGTCAATGAATGTCGTGTTACCTTTTAGCTGAACTAATTTAGGCTTTGATGAACGTAATACAATGATACAAAATAATATTTATTAATATAGATAGAAAAGTATTTTATTATGATGAATAATAATAAAAACATACAGAATGAGAATAAAAATTAAAAAATTAATAATAATTAAGTAATTCAAACTCATGTCAGAAAAAAATGAGTGAAACCTATGTTGTGCAGATTGGAATACACTCGGATTAATTCAATAATGGGATTTTCATTCAAGCACCTTGTGGTAAACGACATTCTTTGTTTTTTGGTCAGGCGCAAGAACAAATAAAGCGGATGGTTTGCCGACACGTGAGCATGCCACGTACAATTGACCATGAGAAAAACATGCATTTTCTAGATTGAGGCCACAAATAGTCAAGGATTGGCCCTGTGATTTGTTAATCGTTATGGCGAAGGCAAGACGAATCGGGAATTGAATTCGTTTAAACTCAAATGGCATATCCGTTGGGATCATCGGAATTCTTGGAATAAGAACTTCCTCATCTTTAAATTTTCCTTTAAGTATCGACGCGTGAATCACATTGCTCATCAGTTTTTTTATTACCAAACGCGTTCCATTGCACAGTTTTGGTTGGTTTAAATTTCTAAGCATGATGACTACCGAGCCAACCTTAAGTTTTAAATTGTGCGGTGGTAAACCAGGCACATCCAAGGAGTTTAAAAATTCACTTGGATAATTAGTGGCTTCTTCTTCGTTTGTTACACAGTCGATAGATTTGAATGAATACAGAGTACCTACGATTTGATTTTGAATTATAAAATTGAGGTCATCTACATCTTTATTTTTAGCTGCCAAAATTGCTCGCTCACTTAACCATATAGTATTTTTGTGGTTAGCAATGATATCCGGGAATACTTTGTTGATAAGCTCGTCTTTTGATGATACAAAATTGCAAACATTTGGAGGAAATGAAATCAAACCGCTCGATTTGTCAACAGGAACACGGCCATTACCGATAGTCAGCAATTGCTTCGAGAAATCATCAGCAGATAGATCGTTCAACAATGCAACTCTCATATTTACAGACAGTTGAAGTTTCTTTACATATCGCCACAGATTTGATGCTTTGAGGCAAGCGTTTATTTCGTCGGCAGCAGTAGATCTTGGAATGACTGGTAGTGTTTGTCGGAAATCGCCAGATAATAAAATCATTGCACCACCAAAACATCTCGAGTCATTGCGCAGATCTTTTAATGTTCGGTCTAGTGCTTCCAATGCGCGTTTGTGCGCCATTGTGCATTCGTCCCATATGATGATTTTTGATGCTACTAAAACTTTGGCCATTGCGGAGTGTTTCGAAATGTTACATGTCGGTTGTTCAGTAGTTTGAAGGTTTAATGGCAATTTTAACGCTGAGTGAGCCGTACGGCATCCGTCTAACAATGTGGCCGCTATTCCAGAAGAAGCAATTGCTACCGCAATTTCGGATCTCGCACGTACAGTGGCCAAAATCAATGACATGAGGAATGTCTTCCCAGTTCCACCGGGGGCATCTAAAAAAAATAAGCCGCCATTTCCATCATCAATTGCATTAATCAGTAAATCATAGACTTCCCTCTGCTTAGGATTCAACAGAGGTACATTCGTTTGGACTGATTGGATTAGTTCATGTGGATCATATTCACGTTCACGTTCCAATTCTCTATTAAATGCGTCATTCATTCCGCGATCTGGCGCTGGCATTCCTAACCTAACTAACAAACTGCCGCACATGAGGTAACACATATCTTCGATCAAGAGCAAAGTCTGGTTATGCATCTCCTCATTCACCTCAAGATCGGAATTTCTTGAGCTGACGCGAATTCGATGTAAAATATCTTCAGACATGTTATCTTTGTATTTGTTCCATAGGTCACGTGGGTTCGATGGGAAGCATGTCGAAATGATGATAGCAAATAATGTGCGTATCTGACTTGGAGATGCAGAAATAATTGCTTCAGCGATTGTCGTGTCCCAATGAGTATCGTTTTCAAGCAAATTCAGCTCTTGACATGCTGCACGAAATGTGGGGCACACTATACCATTAACAGTTCGTAGTGATTCAAATGATGTTGGCCCTCGAACATGTACCAGCAACAACCGCAAATAGAAACATTCATCATTCTTCGGATGAACTGTGTAAATACGACCAAGAGCATCAGTAGAATGCATATCTGGATAACCAGGAACTGCATCGCCTTGCTTCCGACGTTGAAATTTCTTTGATGTAGCGTTCCAAGTGTAATAACGTGGCATTTCTGAGTAAAGCAAAGTTCGTGCGAACGGATCGCTTTGACAAATCGCAAAGAAACTGGTTAGTGTTGTCGCTGGAGGTGTTTCGGCACGTTGAGCAGCATTCGACGCTGTGAAATATACTCTCTGACCGTTCTCTAGATGCACCCCCAAATGTACAACAGTGGGATGACGTTCGTGAATAGGGAATGAAAATATACGCCAAATTGCTTCATTGCAGTTCACATATCTACCGACTTGATAGCGCGTGATTTCATCGTTGATATTGGATGTTTGGATACCAAAAACCGCCATGTCGCTCCCTTTCGTGACATATTTGCAAATGTATTTAATTGACTTGACCGAATTGCAATACTCAACATTACAATGTGCCTTGAATGTTTTGGAAAGAAGTGGTGAATATGGAACAATCCAACTGTTGTCAACTACGAAATCGTTTCCTTTCACTTTAGTTGTGATAGTTCTACCATTATCATCGGGCGATCGACGCCGATACAATGGATAACCGTCGTTGCCTGTAATGGTCTCTGCCGTCAATTTTCGTGGATACCGTTTGGAACACTTGCCGTCGACCATGCACGGTGATTGGCGGTTGATAGTGCCACACGGTCCATGAATCATATTCGTGATTACAACATCATGTAGGTCTGGATCGGTTTCAGGAGCAGGAATCTCCGCACATATGATGTCATCTATTTGATCTGGCCGAATTCTTTCGACTAACCAAATTAGAATGTGAGCATGCGGCAGGCCTCGTTTTTGCCATTCGATTGAATACATCCAGCATCGAGTATTCCCAAAGACGTGTTGCTTAACAATGTAATTCATTAGTGACCGAATTTTTTGCCTGAAAACACGTGCGGTGATGTCGTGTCGATCACTTGATGTTTGTCCGGGAAGCAGCAATTGAATAATTTCTATCCATTTCGGATTACATGTAAATGTAATGAATAGATCTGGCCGACCATAATGACGAACATATGTCATTGCATCTTGCGCATATTCATGCAAATGACGCGGGCTACCTGTGTATGTCGCCGGTAAAATAGTCAATCGACCAACATTTTCTGAATCTCCTTCTGTGCTAATTGCATCGCGTAAATGAATATACTCTTCTGAACGCAATTTAACTTGATTCAACCGAATGAAAGTCAGGCGCTCCGTTTCGATTTTAACGTACATGTCAACGCAATATTGTTGAAGCAGTCGACGAAATCGCAACAAATAATTGTCAGAATTTTCACGAATCATCAAACGGTATGCGTAATAATTCATTGAACTAACCTTCTTGGTAGTTTCCTCACCTGGAACAAATGCAGTAAAAATTGTATTTTAGAATCCCTAATAGGTTAACGACTCTTACAGCTACTCTCTACTAAATTAGAAATTACAACTTTTTTTGGGTACTAAAAGCAAACAGAATAAAATGTATATCAAGTTTAAATGAAAACAACAATATTAATCTTACCATTCAATGGATTAATCATTTTGATATTAAAGTGATATCCATCGTCTCCTTGCCAAAACATCAGCGGGTATTGTAACGCGTCATATGAACGGTGTGTTTCATATATTCTTTGTAGTTGCCCAGTATTGCGCCGTGTAAGTACAATATCACGTGTTTCCAAGTTTTCACCAACAATCAGGATTGCCACTTCATCGATTGTTGGAGCATTAAATGTGCGTTCATGTGTTCCAGCTGGTCTTTTATCTGCTCTGATCACAACTTTATAGTCATCACTTGGCATGCGCTCTAATGCAGTCTTGAACAGCCTGACCAATGCATGATGTTCATGAAGCATTTGCTGCAGATGTTGGAGAATTGCTCTTTTCGTAGCTGTGTTGATCCCTTGACGCCGGTCAAGTTGTTCTTCCATATTGCCCATGAAGTATATTTGCAAGAATTTATGCTGTGCATCTTCTATAGGTTGCAATGATCCAATGCGATGGCAAATCTGGCCTTGAATCTGTGAAGTCAAAGCCATAGTTATAGTTAGATTGACAAACACTTTTTTTACAAACACTTTTTTTTTCAAATAATAACATGCCATTTTTATTTCAGAGACAAATACAGAAATCTAACAAACTACATTCCAGATTTTTTTTACAATCATAGAAAATATAGTTTTTAACGTAAATTACCTTAAATGTCGGATTATATCCGTGTTCTTCGATAATTTCCGCCCCAAATGAAGTCATTTGGAAACAGACATTGTATTTTTGAGTGTTCGCTAGAAAATGTCGTGATTCTAGTGTTTCGCCATAAAGCAGGGAGCACAATGGCTCTGGTGGCGGGACCAATGATGGCAATTTCACTTTACCACTAAGGCAGCACAAACCAGGCGTTTCACCAGCAAACCTCAATGCTCCACAATGCTGGCAAACAACGTCCATTGGACCAATGCAAACTAAACGATGCAAGCTGTAGTCGATGGTGCAATCATATAGAAACGCTGCTCGATTCAAATCAATACTTGAACCATTTCTTCTTGCACTTCGAAGATTATTCCTCTGTTCATCTGTACGATAAGCTCGACGATTCCTCGTTTCTAACCTAGCCGTTTCACGGGCTACCTCTCTTTGCTCTTGTGTTTGAGAAGCACGAATTAAGGCCCTTCTTTGCTCCATACTAACGCGGTGCTCTTCTCGTGCAATTTCTCGTTCTTCATCAGATAATTGACTCGCGATATTCCGTTGCCTAATTGCATTACGGCTCCGCTGGGAAAGATTAGATCTTCTAGGACGCGGCATAGTTATTAATATAAATACTGAATGTGCACTCGCATAAAACCACAAAAAACCACTTTCGAGATATAGACAATAGCTCAAAGAGTATATAAGCACTACATATGAATAGCTTATCAAGAAAAATTATAGTTATAGATAACCTATAAAAAGACATTTACACTTTTGTTAACGTGTACAATAAATCTTAGGTATTATTTTCTGAAATTAAAAATTAAATAATTAATAAATAATTTACACAAATTAATGTCTAAAACAAACAAATATAACAGTACCTGAACTTTCGACACATTTTACAAAAAATAAATTTCTGAACGCACATATGAATAGTTGTTACATGTTGTCATGGCAACAAATGTTTGACATGAAATAAACAAATGAGCATTTATTGAAATGTTTAAGTATCGAGTTTTCATTGTCGAGTTTTTTAAATTTCGAATTTTCATTGTTGTAACAAACCCGTCTTTGTTTTATATATTTTCATTGTTTTTAAGATGTATTATGCTATTCGGGGCGAAGACAAATCCAACGAATCAATAACCATGAATATTGGTTCAGCAGATCTCGAGTTATAAGTGTTGCAACAAACCCGTCTTTCTTTTATATATTAAGATTGTAATTGCTTTTCTCGATTTTCCCCATTCTTTCCTGTTGCTGTATCTCCTTATTCCTTCTCCTTAACTCCTCTTCCACACTCGCGCCTCCTTCTCTTCTCCTCTCTGCCTCCTCGATCGCCATTCCTTTTAAAATACTCCTTTCCCTTTTTCGGGACAAATTATAATTTGAATTATAATGATAATGATAATGATTTGATAATTATAATAATTATAGATGCGAGATTGCCCCCCCTCCTCTCCTTCTAACTGAAATTAAATTACTGTGACTTCAAATTACGGTAGGCGTCCCTTTTCTTACAGTTTGGCGCTCGTCTTATCTTGGTGCCCGATCCAACTGCAGCTCTCGCATCCTCCTCCCTCGCATTCCTTAATCCTCGGAACGGCACTGCTTGTACTCTGTATTTAGATACAAAATGCTACAACACTGATTACACTACAATCTTAAATACACCTTTCGAGAACATGTAGTAAAAAATGTAATTATTTATGTTTCTTGAATTGTATGTACATATGTAAAGAAATGATATTTCTTTAGTTGGTAGCACTGACCAGAGATATTACAACTGCATTCTGGTCAGGTGAGCTAACGGAATATATTAGTTATAGCTACTTTCATTGTAGTGTGTTCAAACGGCCAACACAGTTGATATTTGGAGTGAAACGAACTCACTGTGCATAATGTTAAGTAAATATAAAGTGAGATAAAAAGGAATTGACAATTTAATTAATAAACTTTAAATGTAGTTTCTTTGATTTCAGGTAAGATAGTATGATTTAAGTGAAACAGTGTAATTATTATAATGTGTATGTAAATTAGTAAAACAAAAGTCTTTGATTTCAAAAGCAACACATAAGATTGATTAAAAATTAACAATTCCTAAAATGTCTTATATGTATACACTAGACATACATTTTATACACCAATCAGTGTATAGTACAGTTTCATATGAACCTAAAAGTAATCATTACTTTATTATGGACCTATTTTCGACATCATACACAAATTAGGAGGCATGTAAAAATTGATATCAAAGTTTTTATAGTATATTTAACGATCCCAATCACACTAACGTGTTTTTCTTTTAACGATACACTGGACCAGCTACATCGATATTCTGACAGTTAATTGACACGTTTCATTCCCTTTTTAATTTAGATTTATAACTACAGAATATTCTAAACACGTACTTTACTTCGGAATCTGTCTTTTAAACCTTAAATGATACTGTTCTTTGACAATAATTTCTATTTAGATAAAAGATAGAACAAATATCGTAAATATGTTTATGTAATTGTGGTGTATAGGTACAGGGTCTATTTTAAGGTGCAGCTATTGAGATTTATTGTTTGAGAAGTCTTTGTTTAGTTACGCAATCAGAGAACAAAGTGTTTGTGCAGTAGCGGACAAGGGACAAAGATATTTGTTGCTAGGATATAAACGGGTTCACTCTCGAACTTATTCATTTAGCTTTTTTTTGTTTTTGCAGTCACATTTTATGTCCACTCTATGTTGAACCTCACTTGTGATTCTACAAGGTGGAAATTAGGGACATAAATTACGTCACTCAAATTTCATGCTATTCTTACCCCTCCACTTCATTTCTTGTGACGTCACACATTTTGAAAATATAAATTTAGGACTTTATTAAAACAACGGATTCAATATTCTGAAAATCCGTGAAGACTAGTACTCAGATGAATGTACACAGGGTGTTCATTCGTGAACAACATAGAGGGCGATCTTGGTTAATAATATTTCTAATATTTTAGATTACATGTGATGTAATACAAGTCTTTGTTTAGTTACGCAATCAGAGAACAAAGTGTTTGTGCAGTAGCGGACAAGGGACAAAGATATTTGTTGCTAGGATATAAACGGGTTCACTCTCGAACTTATTCATTTAGCTTTTTTTTGTTTTTGCAGTCACATTTTATGTCCACTCTATGTTGAACCTCACTTGTGATTCTACAAGGTGGAAATTAGGGACATAAATTACGTCACTCAAATTTCATGCTATTCTTACCCCTCCACTTCATTTCTTGTGACGTCACACATTTTAAAATTTAAATTTAGGACTTTATTAAAACAACGGATTCAATATTCTGAAAATCAAAGATTTCAATTTTTATTTTTTAAGATTGTTGAAGAAATGATTTTTTTTTTAGTTCTTATGGACATTTTTGGGAACAAGTAACAACCTCTCTTTTTTTACGAAAAATTCGCAGTATATAGTTATTAATTAACGCATGTATTATTATTGTTTCAGAATATTTATTAATTAAATTTCAAACACTTGAAGTTCGATTACTTTCTTATATCTAAACTTATTTTAATTTGCTTAAAATTAGACCACTAGTATATATACTATAAGCGTGGATTTTTGTAATTTGTCAGTGCCGTGAAGAAACTAAGTACGTTAGTCTTCAGAGAGGTGAACTGATCAAAAGACAGAAGCAGTTATTGAAATTTTGTTTACTAAATCTGAGGTATTCTTTACCTGTTTAGCCTCTATAAATCTTTTGTAAAAAGGGTTGCAATTTATGCAGGTTATAAATTTTAGATTGGGTATTATTGTCACAGTTGTGGGAGTATCCGATGTATGTAAGGCCACTGTAATAATGCTTAGTTAAAAAATAGCAGACTTGTACGCAGATGAAAGTACACAGGGTGTTCATCTTGGTTAATAGTATTTTTAATATTTTAGATTACATGTGGTGTAATACAAAGCTTGTCACAATTTGTAAAAACTTTTTATACAAGTTTTAGTAAAAAAAGCTTTACAAAATGATTGTAAAAAGGTTTAAATATTAACAAAATGAACAAAGAAAACTATACACACTTATTTTGAAGTTGACAGCCAAATTGGGGCGCTCTCTAAACGAAAACTGAATTTTCAATGCGAAAACAACGAATGAAATTCTAGAAACTCTATTTGTAAACCTCTATATTCAAACCTCACAGGGCCCTGGTTTCAAAACATGTTTTAATTTATGTGTACAAAGGTTCATACAATAAAATAAACCTTCCAAAACAATCCGTGCAACCAGGCAACATCTTACAACGTACCCGTGTTAATTATAATGTAACTATGTAAGTAATATGCAGCGAGGAACGCCGTGGCTGGTGCGGGTTGTGTAGTGATAATCAGATCTCTGATAACGAAGGGTGTTGGATGTTCCATGTTCCATTCCATGGTGCTCTGGTTCACGACGCCACGTCAGACGACCGACTCACGTGTCTGGCGTAATATTACACCAGATAACAATAGTATTATTCTCAGAATACACCGAGAGATATTTGTATACCGTTCATATGATACGAGTACGTATATATGAGTATATATTGTTTTGTAATAAGAATAAGAATGTTATTGAATTCAAAAATATTATGAAATCGTATCACTTGCGACTGGTATTTCTTGGAGACATGTTAGTGTGTTCTAAAATAAAATAATGTCTTCAAACGACTCCAAAAGATAAGCGTCAACATGTCGGCACTTAACTGAAAGGAGGAGAGACTATAGTTCAAAATTTTGATGTGAAATAACAATTTGCGCTTCTGAAATAATCACGTTTGACATATGTAATATGTCTTTCTAGAACAAACTTTAACGACCAAAAAATTGGTAAGTTTTAAAGCGTTTATTCTACGCAAACTATAAATGATAAATAAATGTTTTAAAATTTGTCCGATAGATAGTTATGTTCGCATTTAAAATGGTAGATAAGTGTAATTGTGAGAAGAGGAGGGTACAACGTGTGAGTCAAATATTGAAAGATTGATATGGCAACACGGTGGAACGAATGTTTGATCCAAATTATTTATTCATTTTATTAATTTGTGGATATTATTGACACTGACACTGTTTAACAAAAACTTTCAAGTAAATAAAAAAACTTTCAAGTATAAATCCTTCCTTTGTTGGACGATTCGTGCAACAGTGCATGACATGTGGATCAAGTGTGTGGTGTGGGTAGAAAATTCTCGTTTGACGCGGGTAAAAAGACCGACAACAGCCCAAGTTGGAAGGTGTTCGTAGCATCGTTTAATGGAGCGTAGCATGGAGCCTGCTTTAATTGAATATATGTATAATGGAAGTATGACAAATACCCTGTCTTAACTTTAAGATGGTGTTACATATGAAGCCATCCGAGGAAAACACAACATCAAAAGTTAATTACAAGCTGTCATGGCAGATGACCGATTCAAAATTCACGTGTATAAAGAAACCTTAAAGAAGAAAAATTGTTGGACGATTCGTGCAACAGTACATGACATGTGGACCACGTGTGTAGTGGGGGTAGAAAAATTCCATTTTGACGCGGGTCAAAAAACCGATAACAGCCCGAATTTCTTCACACATGACATCGGCCACACGATGAGTCCACCTATCGAGAGTCCAACGTTGGAAGGTGTTCGTAGCATCGTTTGGCCCGGCTTTAGACGATGCGGTTGTGATTATCATCGCCAACTATTATTTCGAATAACTTTCAGACGGTTTGCTCTTTCTTAGAATGGGGATTTGTTCTTCTTTCGTATTGTCAATCGTTTTGCCATTTAATTTTGACCTATAAAGCTTTGCGTTTTAGGTATTTCAATATTTAAAACACATTTGCATTTATTTGTTGGTTTATATTCAGAAACATTAATTTTTTTGTCAATTTTAAAGTTGTTGGCATTTGTATCTCAGTACAAAACTCGTGAAATACTAAACTTGTACTAAAGATTTTAAAATCGTTTTAAATGCAGTTGACAATACATCTCATAACTTTACAATATAATCTAAGTTCGAAAACAACTGCGCTTGTTTTAGTTTTCAAAAGTGTCTATGGTTACCTGGAAGGTCATTGTTCCCTCTAAAGAGGTGGGAGCTGGAACATTTCCAATATTATAAAGTCAACAGTCGAAGAGAATAATACAATAACTTACTTTGAGGTTCTAATTCGTTCAGTAAATAGTACTTACTCTATGAATAGTCTACTTACATCTTATTTACTGTAAATAATGCTTACTTCTTATTGAATTTCTATATCTTTACTTCTATGCAGAGAAACTGTGATCGAAGGAATAAGGAAGTTGTGACAGTGGCAGTTCAGTTTCAGGGCAAACAAAATCGGACACGATATCAATGAAATCGTTATAGAATACTCTGCTTGCTTCTTTTGCAATGATGTAATAGACACTTCGGTCGACTCTTGGACACACAGGAGTTATAGATGGAATTTAATATGGGACACCGGCCACGGGACTTGTAGGTTCGGATTTGAAACTTGAAAACGCATTCCGATTTGTTAGGAGAATTAACCTCTTACATATTAGAATTGATAATTAGTAAATGTGGAATGGTGATTATTATTTAATTAGTTATTAATTTTAATATTATTATAATTATTTTTTAGTTTAGTATAATGAGCTACGCTTTTTTAAAATTAGTTGTTAGTTTAAGGATTTATTATTATTGAGTAGGTAATATTTACAGGTAGGATTTAAGCAAACTTTAAATCGTAATTAAAAATATCAAGGTTTTTTTTTTTTATTAAATATAGTTTCTCGGGCTTCCTAGGCACGTAGCCTTTTATCGCCCCTAATATATTCTGCTTCCTCTTATACTTTGTATCCCGACAACAAGAATGATCTATTCATGGCTACTGCTGAATATCAAGGTTTAATGTGGGTCAGACTAATAATAATATTTGTTTAGGTTAAGGGATTAATTCTAACTGCAGCGAATTCCCAATATACTATAAAAGCTTAGCGATCCTTAAATCGTTCTCTCTTGTAAGTTTGTCTGTTATAGAGTAAAGGCGTGTCAGTATAGCTATGTAACGTCATAAATAACCTAATAAAATATAGTTTGTTTTAATTCTTCATAATTGTAACCTTTAAATTGAGATTAATCTAATGCCGGTTTTACACCAAAGAGACAGTTTTTGTCTTTTGTTGCTGTTTTAATAAACAAAACACATTTCCATCTGGACTAAGATCAAAGGAAAACACGTTTGTTGTTGTTTTTTAGTCTACTTGGTTTGAACACGCAGTTTTGTTTTTTGTGAACATTTGCGCTTGTCAGTTGTTGTTTACCATTTGCCTAGCAACTAGTTCCAAGAGCTGTTATAAATAAGTGCACAATACACTGGACAAAAGATAAGACCAGCAGTTTAATAGAAATGTATTGCCAACACAATAATTTGTGGGATACTAAATTTTTATGAGACACACATAAAAACACTTAAAACAAAAGTTTTCGAAAAGCAGAACTGTTTTAAAATAAGACAAATCATGTTTTTCTATGACGATGTATTTGTTTATCAACGTATTAGATTTATTTTCAGTTTTGTGACTACTCAGTTTTCGTAATAATATTGCAATAAATGTAATTAATGATCAGCATCCTGTACTGTTACTCCATCACGTGACCTATTGCAGTTCAACTGCTATTAATTTTATAATAGACTGTTATAAACATACTCATTGAAATTACCATGAGTTAAATCGAGTCAAATCAATAAAACTTATGAAGTAACAATGTTATAATGGAGCCATCATTAGTAAACTGTCTGCGCTCTGTTGGTGCTGCTGCTGCTGATGGTATTGCTGGTGACTTCTTGGGTACTCTATGTTCCGCAGAGAGAGAGAGAAAGAGTGAGAGACAAACTAACTAGATTCTAATCCGACAGCTCAAATTAATATCAGCTTGGAAGTTACATCGACTTTTTAAATAACACAATTAATTTACGTTGACTTTCATACACCCAACGTTGGGTGTCAATCGTTAATAGAAAATTTTTGATTAATTCAAATAATTATCTTAAATATACAGTCAATAAAATAACGTAATTTATAATGTACTAAGGAGGCTTTTACGATTACGATGTTGCTAGTAACCTATGCACGAGCACAAGTAAAATAGAAATTATTAAGAACTAACTGATCACTGACATTAACATCTAATTTTGTTAGATTCAAACACGTGTATAAATATTCATTGAACTTTTTTACTATTTTCTTAAACACGATTTTATATTAAAGATGTTGTAAGATTAATGTTGTAAAATTGGGTGTATCTATAATTATTATTGTGCTATATTGGTACTACCCATACTCGTATTTATAAATTATTAGGGCTTCACACGAGCACGAGACTTTCGTAGACTCGTCTCGCTTCTCGTCTCGTAAAAGGGAGACAGTACGAGACGAGAAATTTCTGAAAACTTGAGACGGTACTGAGACCGTATACAGCGAGACCCAAGAGTCTCGTTGACGTTATTTCAAAAAAAAAAAATTGCTAGAAAAATAAACTAACAGTAACATAAAGGTTCAACCTTTCTCGTCTCGTCTCGTCACATCTCGTTTAGTCACATCTCGTTATTGTGAGAACGTATTTTCAGTCATTGGGTATTTTTTTGGAAATATCTAAAATGGTAATATCTATCGCACAATTGGTACGAATCTACAGTGAGAACAGCTGAGATCGGTTTCCGATTGGCTATCTGAGATAGAGTTGCTTTTCGAAGCAACCTCGTTAAAACTGCTAACGGTAACACATAGATAAAACTAGAAATCACATTTCTAGCTCTATACGTATTCCACGTTTCATGCGGTAAGTCTAATGCGTTTGTTGTGAGCCATGTGAACTTGTGGACGCTTACCATTACATAATCCCTACAGTGTGCTACTCCAATTTAGAAATCCAGCTCCTATCCCCATAAATGCATGCATGAATCCCCTTGTATAAATATTTCCATCATTTGAAATCAAACAACTGTAATGCATGACTCGTCTTCAGGAAATAAGAACAAGACGGCAATATCTTATATTTCTCAACATTTAAAAATCCATTTAAATAGTAACCCAAACACTATTATCACTTATTGATTAGAAACAAAACCATTAAATTCATTAAAAGCCGCCATATATTCAAGTCTAACTAATTCAAGTCACACACAAAACACACTCGTAAATGCCATTAAACGCATGTTGATGAAATTCAGATTTATAATATGTGGGCCGTCCGTAATTACCTGTAATAGTGTCTGTTAAGCACAGGCCCAAGCCCAGGGCCCCCCTGAGGCGGCTCGATACGGCGCAGCGGCTTTATTAATAATGTTTCCATTCTTTATACAATTTTGATACAGGTTCTTTACGCATATAGAAAGTAGACAACAAATTAATCAATATATTTCCAATAATAATAATCTGCGCTTCTCGTCATGGTTCCAATTCTCTTCTTATTTAATATAAAACATTTATAATTTGTAAAAAAAAACTATTTAATTATGGTTATTATATCAATACAATCGCTCTTATAAAAGTATTACAATTATTCAATGTAATATAATAGATGGCGGTACGATGGCAGCACTGTACCATTGAATACAAATTATATAAAAAAAGGAAATTTAATTGGATTTAATGAATAATATTAGCCAGCAATTAAAGAATAATAAACTACCGAAATTATTTGGTAATGGTATGTAATTATTTTTGACACATTTGCAAATTTGATATGTTTAATTAGTTCGTAACCATTTCATAAGAAAAGAAGATACATTTTATTAGAATCATTTCTTTCAAATTATAAAATGAGATTTAATCCATTAGTGCGTTATTTCTTGACTACTATTGACGAATCTATATAATTTTTAATTGTAGTAACCTTCAAACGATATGTGTCAAAATTTCATGATATTCTTGAAATTAGCTCACGAGTAACAATAGTTTTAATGACGCTACTTTAGTAATTTTCAAAACAATGGAAAAATTTGAATTTCGTGTATTGATAAAGCATTGCTTTTTAAAGGAGAAAATGCCGTTAGATAAGTAAAGCTTGATAAGTACGAGTATTATTCGGACGCTCTATTGAGACAACTAACTTCTAGCATGCTAGAAAAGAGCATGCCTATTTTGAGTAAGCTAGTGAATCGCAAGTCGGTATTTCTTTAAGTACACTACCTGTGGTGCGGGTGGAAGTGGAGGTTATGCTCATTATCATATCCAAACGCATACTTTTTTATATAAGCATGCTGTTACTGAGAGATGATTGATTATAAGTTACACGCGTGCATTTTGTATTGACATTCAATTCTCATTTATGTGAAAAAAGACGTGCTGGGGAGATGAAGAAGCTTTTTTACCGAAACCATGAATGGAATCGGACGAATTTGTTTGTCACTAATTCAACATAGATGTGCTGGTTCACTTATAAGGAATTTTTGATGGCATAATACATTATTTTGAACGAAAAGCATGCGTGATATGAGCACGTGCATTTAGTACAATGCTATTTTAGGGAGCATGCTTATAAATTTCACGCTACATCTCAGCAAATGTGGATATGTCGTGAATATTACATTTTTGAGGCCCAAAGCATACTCTTTCACTAAAATGTATAATCGTACTTTAATTATTGAAAACCAATCAAATATATCAGTCTACTATGATATATTTTCTCTTCTTTTCTTTGTTAACTGCGCCCAATATTTGGGGCCATTCATTAATTACGTCACAATCAAGGAGTAGAAGGGGGTGGGGGGTAAGTGGGTCCATAAAGTGTTACAAGACGTGAAAATGAAGACGGGAGTGTATAAAACCATGAAATTTGTGACGTAATTTATGGATTGCTTGCTATAGTTTGACAGCAAAATTTTTAAGAAGCAATACCCAGTAAACATTTTGGAGTCACTTTGACATCATATTGAAGATGCGTCATGATTTTTTTGTCATAAAAGAGTTCATTTATAGTTCAGTTTCTTACATTTATTCATATAAAATGTCTACTTTATCGGCTACAAATGGCGAAATTACTCCACCTGTCGGAATACAAATGAAGATAAAGTTGATGCGAACTATAATTGAAGTGAAATAGTGATAGAAACGTCACTAAATAGGGCACTTCACTAAATTGTTTACTGGGTATTATAGAGACTTATTTAAGACCAAGTGATATTTAAGACCACTTTCCCATTTATCACATTTTATACTTTTTGAATTGTATCACTATTGCAATCATCAAGCGATATGTATTACTAAATCAATATACAGAAGTATTTAAAATATAGCCCGCGGGAGTAAGTTCTACTTACATAATAGAGAAAAAGAGGACACAGTTTAGGTACCTTTCCTAGTGCATCGTAACTGTTTTCCTCCTACTCTCATCAACAACAACATTGACATCTAACTATAACTTTGTATGTCAATGTCTGTCGATTATGAACTAATGCCGAATACACAATAGTAATGAATTGTGAAATACCTTTATAAGTGCGTTACAAATTCCCTTCACATTTTGATGTTATCTTTTATTCATCTCAAAGAAATTTAAAAGGTTGTATGGTGTCTAATCTGGTCCCACAGATTCAGTGAAATTCTAACGTGAACTTAACTGCATATTAATTTAGTTAGTGATGTAGCGGCAAAATACGGTAATGCCACACACAGTGACCCTAATATGCGGATTAGAAACTATTTTGATAATAATATTATGTACCATAGATATGAAGATATGAGTACGTATTAATAATAATTAACTAGTATTGTAATTCTAACACACACATTTAAATATAACTTATTAAAAATATATAACCAAGTGTCATTGACACCGTAATAAGTATAAAACTTTTAATTACTAATTTACAAGAATAAAAGAAAAAGAAACAAATTTAGCAAATACAAATTCCGAATTATAAAATGAGTGAAACTTAAAGAAAGTAAAAAGAATTATTTCATACATTAATAATCATTATATGCAAATCAATGTGAAATTAGTTTCGTAATGGAAATAGTCATATTTAAAATATTTAATTAGTTATTATTCATTACACTGTGTTAGATACCCGCAGCTAGTGAATTGTACGGTCTGTATGGCTTACAGACTCCTTAGTCAGGGGATTGCATGGGTACTTACATGACATAAGGAACATTCTCTAAGACTTGCGGTAACTTCATACAATACATTTATATCTTTTTCATACTTTTTTATTTTTATTATCTAAATTATAAATTTTTACATTAATGTTCATTCTTTAGAGACTATTTGCAAAACTTTCCAAACGGTTATGCGGATGTTGTAATCAAATAATTTTGATATAGATCATTATATCTGGTTAAACAAAATATCGGTTAAAATTAACAATTCCTGTTATTCTTTATAAACACTTTACCTACGAACTATTTACACTTAAAACAAAATTGTTAGGTTCCAAAAGAAATAGGTATTCCTATCCCAGATACTGGTTTATAACTCACCGCAGTTAGTCCCTCATATTTTATCTTCTCTTTCCTACTTCATGTAAATAACAATATTGCTTATAATATTGCTTTATACTTATTGGAGCATGAACATTTTTATAATACATAATTTATACACAATATATAAATGGCGACGGAGAAGGCAGAGAGAAGAAAGAAAAATGCACAAGTGTGAAAGAGGACCTAAGAAGAAGAGAGAGGGAGATACAACAGGAAAGAATGGAAAAAATTGAGAAGAGAAATTATAACGAAAGATATAAAAGGATTTGGAGAGAGAGATATCAGAATACTTAAGTGAAAAATACACAAAAAACATGAGGATTGCCAGATTCAGATTGGAAAACGAGCAGAAAAGAAACAGATACTGGGCAAATAGCGAAAAAAAGATGTGCAGGGTGTGCGGAACGGAGATAAAATCATTGGAGCACATTAAGTTTTCATGTGAGAAAAAGGTAATAAGTAAAAAGAATATTGGGCAGTTATTAAAGGGGGGCAGTGAAGGGAAGAGGTGAATGGCGGAGATAGAGAAAAGGAGCGAGGAACGAGAAGGAATGGCAGAGTAGAAACAGTAGGAAGAGTAGCAGGAGGAGCGAAGCAGTTTTGTTTTTATTTTTATAAAGATATTTTTTTTTTTGGAAGGAGTGCGAATGTTCAGATATAATAAGGATCGAAATTGAATTAAGTGCAATGATATGTAAATAATTGAGTTAAGGCACAAGAATGTAGTGCCAAATGGCAAAAACAGTAAAATAAAATTTAAAAATATAATAAAAACGATGTTAATAACATATTAATTGTATGGTTTCTTTCATCGTTGCTTCTCTAATAACTTCCTTATCCATCTTTCCATATCCTTCTACAAACCCGGATTTTTGATGAAAAATCCGACGGATCCGGGTCCGGTTACAAGACAAAAAACGAACTTTAAACCCAGAAAAGCTTTATGACCCGCTATACACAAACTTACTCACTTCTGCAAATTTTTGCATCAAATTTAGATCGTCATTGGGGGATAAGTCCCTTAATGCTTTGGTGTGTCTTAAATATAATACTATAATAAAACTATATTAGAGCTATTAAAACAAAATAGCTTGTAAAATTATTATTGCGATACAAATTGCGATAAATATTGGAAACGATGCTTATGACTCCTACCCTCAACTATGTAACACTTCGATGACGCCACTACTCCCTTCTCCCACTTTTGCATGTGACGTATTTAATTGATCACCCCCAAATGATAAATCTGGTTTTGCATATAGACGCCTCATATTTAACAAAGATAATAACGCTACAAATGCTGTGTATTTTCGGGCTGAAATATTATTATTTTGGTTTTGATGTGCTTTTGATATCTAGTAAAATCAACAGTGGTGTTGTTGGTCTTTCATTTTACAGATTATCAGTCATTTGTTTACTTTGAGCAAAGACCGTGTTAGTTGGTCGATGTAACTATAACATAAAACATGTTTGGACAGGATTGGATGTACAAACAAATTATGTGTTAGTGGAACTCAGTCAGATAAATGACATTAGGATAGATTAGTAAAATCAACAACCGTAAAAAATATTAGGCCAAGAAAACAATTAGGTAACTTTAATAAAGTTGTTAATTTGTTAAAAATTGAATTCATTTTAAAGAAGTAATGTAATTGAACAATACTAACCGAATTGGGATTAAGCCTGCTCAAGAACTTCGAAAAAAAAGTTGTTAAAAAAAATCAAGAATATTACAACTGCATTCTGGTCAGGTGAGCTAACGGTATATATGAGTTATCGCTACTTTCATTGTAGTGTGTGCCAACGGCCAACACAGTTGATATTTGGAGCTGACATAACTCACTGAGCAAAATGTTAAGTTATTATAAAATCAGATAAAAAGGAATTGACAATTTAAATAATAAACTTTAAATGCCGTTTCTTTGATTTCAAGTAAGATAGTATGATTTAAGTTAAACAGTGTAATTATTATAATGTGTATGTAAATTACTAAAATAAAAGTCTTTGATTTCAGAAGCAACACATAAGTTTGATTAAAAATTTGCAATTCCTAAAATGTCTTATAAATATACGCAAGAGCCCAAGAACATAAAACAGTAAAGGAGTGTTGTCTAATTAATTTTAGACAACACAAAATATGCACATATCCGTGCGCATAAACTCCACAGCACAGATACAATGACAGCTCCTCTAACTGAACTGGACGATGGTCACAATCTCTTCTCAAATTCAATTTACATCTCATGTGGTCAACACAATTATATTGAAACTAAAAAGAATAATTTGCGGTCTGCACTTGTGAAAGCTTTAAAATTGAAAGAAAATTGTAAGTTGTTTATACTTGTAAATCAATCCCAGCCGTGTGTATTTAAATTAGGAACACGATATATTAAAAAGTGTACAAAAGTAAAATAATATAAGTTAATTATGACTTGACACGGTTCGTGCTTCTAGATCAACAGAAATTCAGAAGACGAGAAGATGAAGACCAATGCAGAAGCTGAACTTGACTTGTTTTCCTTTCATTTTTAGGTCTGCGCGGTACTCTTTGTGTAAATATTTATACCGGACTACAAAATTATCATTTCATCTTAACTGAACCCTCATTTTACAGTGGTTAACAATTGAGATGTTAACAAAGCCTGTGAGATGTAATTTCGTCTAGTCCTCACATTTTAGAGGACTTTCTTACAATTGGTTTCCGACTTTACAATTTACTTTACATTTCCTTTAATCTTATTTGCACAAAGATAACTTAATTTATAATTAAAATCTATTAAGTCAAATGAAACCGACTCTGTCCAAGTGATGTTTACCACCAAACAGAGATACAAATACCTCAATCAAATGAAGCGAAATATTTGGGAATATACCTTGGAAACACATAGAGAAAACATATATTTACAAAACGTAATGCCTTAGGATTACAACTTTGTAAACTACAGTAGATAGTGAACAAGAATTCCAAGTTATCGAAAGAAAACAAATTATTAATAAATAAATGTATATTTAAACCAATATGAACGTATGGGTTACAACTATAGGGTACATCAGGCAACTCAAACATTGAGTTCTTGCTAAGATCTCAGTCTAAGACATTACGCATGATTGTAGATGCACGATATGTGGTTGTGGAGTTTGAACCTTATAGAGATCTATAAGCTGCTTAGGCGTATCTGCGATCTGTCGGCGGTATCCAAATTCTCGAACGGCAAATGTCGCTCAGTTCCTTTCAATAGCTTAGTGGGCGCACAATTTATTTGGGAAGGACCTTTTAGCTATTAAGTAATTAATAGCAATTTTTTATTTATATCAAAAAACACAGCAAAATATCAGAACTTTTTTAGATTACATTTATTTTAAACTACACTATTGAATTACATGATTAATTGATTAAATATTTTAGTTAATAAGAATACTAGTTACGACACTAAGTAAATGTAACTCGCGGTTTAAGTTATAAATAAAAATGTGTGTAATAATTATATTATGTATATGTACCAAAAGGTTAAGCGTGCTGTAGGTTTGAGTGTTGAAGCGATAAGAACGAATTAGGACCAAATGCGTAGTGTCGAACCCTAGTAGAAGTCAATCGTATAAACAATGGACGTTTACATAAGAAATGTTGTCGTTTGCCCACAGAGAGCAGTGTATATAAAACAACTTGATATAAAATATAAATGAATTAAGACAAAGAAATCTTAAAAATAACACTAATTAAAAATAAAAGTAAGATATTGATATACAAATATGAATATTGCATGCATTTATTAACAATATGCATGATGTAGATGGCATATTACAAACGAAATACTGCATCACCAATAAAAAGACCGAGTAGTGAACCATCCAAATACATTAGTGTCCAACCTAATGGAAGACAGGACTAGACTGAAGAGGACTTAATTAAATGAAATAATAAATAGATACAGATGTGTCACTGGACTTGTTGTGGACTGACTGCACTTGAATTGTTTATATGACAGATCGCAATATAAATACATTTAATAAAAAAAAATCCATCTTCCTCTTGTTTAATCTCCTTCTCTTTTCTCTGTCTACTTATTTCCGATATCCATCTTCTTCCTTCAATAACTCCTTTAGACATAATCCACTTTCTCTCGACATCTACTCTTAATATATTTCAATTTCTCCTCTTCCTTCTAACACATCTTGCATATTTTCTCTTCCTCTTTTCTCCAATACATGCTTCCCTTTTGTCCGTTCCCTAGTCAAAACGTTGTGATCATTCTCGTTTATTACTTCCCTATTCGTAATACTTCATTTATGCCATTGACATTCGTAAATGTTAGTTTGTGAACTCATAACTCTACATATTCAGTAACAATCCATTTACTAAATCGTAAAACCGGTTGTTTCGTAAAATAATTTCAAATATATAACATGACAAAAAATCAGCATTTTTTTGATGTATTTGTTTTCAGTAGTAATTATAAAATGCATGCATCAGGTTCTGACGTTGGGTGACATTACATATGTAAACATACACGCGATAACTTGCATCGGATGACGCTGGCTGATCAGAACCAGTTGATGACGACCACCATCGAAGCTCATTCCATGTCCACGTCGACTCCAGCGTACACTGCCTCCCGGTGCATGGAGACGGACGGTTCAGCGACCACCACTTAATCAATTAAACATCTTTCATGTGTGAGAACGGAAAAATTGAAAATCTTGTCAATCGATATACGAGTAGAGACGTAATATCGATTTAGATAATAAATAAACGGTATTATCAATAAACTTTAAAAATACATAATTTGATTTCTAATTAATTGTTGATATATAGGTATACCTAAGGCGAATGGGAAAATTAAAAGGCCCATTACGCACTCGAATATATTAAACTCGGTACCGACTCGAGCATGCTCTTATGTGGCCAATAGCATCAGTTAAAAAGCAAATGTCGAAAGCCTCAAATCTTATTTAAAATAATATATATTTTAATGTAACACTAATTATTATTTTTTATATTTATTTATAGTGCATCAACTATATATAGTTATTAGCATTTAAACTAATATATATTACTTTTTGATTTTTTATAATTTTCTATTTTTTTCAGTTTATTTCACCATTCTATTGATAATTCTTTAATCGTTGCTTCTTTCCATTATCCATCTTTTTCTATTTGAACTATAACTGCATCACGATACATCGCCTTCACTATGATGACACCCATTGCATTCTCTAATTCTTTTCTTCTATTAGCATTTCTCTTTGTCTATCAATTGTATACTTCTACTCTTCTATTCTTTCAACTATAATACATTTCTTTTTATTAAGCTATTTTCCTTCTTTTTCCTTTTTATTCCTCTGTCTATTTTTTTTTATCAAATTTTTCTTTTTGTTAACGTGTTTTCATTTTTCGTATTCATGATTATGGTTGCACATAACCAATTAAATCTGATTGTTACCAAACCCGGGGATCGAACCCAGAGACATAGTAATCAAAATAAAGCATCAATGCTCTCGACTACTGTGCCATCAACACTAATTATTATTATTAAATAAGTGAACATAAAGATTGTTTTAACTTCATGTATATTTCTTCAGCGGAAGAATTTGTGCTTTTCCACAAATACATCGTAACTCTCTCTTCTTATATGGTTCTTATGTCCTAAAGTGGTCTATGTTCTCTATATAGACTTCATATTGGCAAAACTTCTTATTGACACTAAATAACGTTATTATTAAATTCACAATCAACTAGAGACTAGAGTATTGAAAAATAAAAATTTGAGAGATGTTTCGCACCACGCTATATATGCCGCCATGTGTTGCTCGGCTTGTGTTAGTAGAGAACTACGAACGAACACGCCAATCAACAACAATGTTCATCGTTATTCGGGAGAATTCATCGCAATGCAATGCCCTGTTCAATCATATTGTTTCCTTCGCCATGAATTCTACTACCAACCAAATTCTGATAGATGTAAACAAATGTCTCTTTCTACCAAGCATTCCACTCCAGAGAGAGTGGAATAATATCTAAAATAAAAGCAGCAGTTGTGTGTTGGGAACAATAAGTACAGCTACATCAATTTGCACATTCCTATGACTAAATTTCATTTCGATTATTACTGTAAATTTTTATTACCTTAATTAATTTCTTTATTTCGTTTTTTGCAAACCGGGACATAGATTAGTGACTGGACACAACCGTGTATCATGGGAAGTTATTCAAAACATGTGTAACTCATTTGTTTCTATCTAAAACATTTGTTGTAATAAAACCTAGCAAATATTTTGTATCGTTGTTCGTACTGCGTCATATGCAACCTATATCACATGACCTCCAAATTTGACAGGTGTACATTTCTGTAAGCGTGACTGAATATAATAAAGTGAAATTTGAAAATAATTGATACCATCAATAAGTAAAAGTAATATTCATACCTGAGATACTGTATCAAAAGTATTTATTCATAAAGTCTAATTTAACATTTAGCAAATCAGCGAATGAGTTGAACAAAAGATACAGTTATTTATAAACTTGCAAAAAAAAACTTACAAAGATCAAAGCGAATTCATTAAATAGAAATTATAAGACATGAATATATATACGTATATGTGTGTGTGTGTGTGAATCCACGGGCGTGCACAGAAATTTTATAAAAGGGCAACACGTCAACGGAAATTTGTTGCAGACTAAATTCTATTTTGTTATTTACAGATGGTTGTTGCCACAAACTAAATACAGACCGACACCATCTCTATTCAAACGTCTGGTCAATATCTGGTTCAATATCGTATATTGGAGTTATTACGTATAGCACACATTATCATGAGAACAAGCTAAAACGAAGTGAAGAGTCGAGACATTGGTGATCTAGCAGGGACGTTTTAGTTAACTGGTTGTAAATCAGTTTTGTACTGTTTTAGAGGAAACAAAACACTCAATACAAAAAATAAGCTCTCGGTAATAACGAAATATATGAGAGACGAACAAATATTGAGACCCAGTTAAAATGAATTTTCGCCTATTAAAATAATTTTCTTATGCATATAATAGCTCGACAAATTACCTATAATTATTATCAAATTTATATCAACTTAATTAAAATTCAAATATAATATTTTTAAAAAGTAATAATAAATTTGACAATGCTGCCGAAAGAAATGTATGATGGTGTAAAACTAGCTTAACTTTATTTATTTCTTGAAGTACAATCTCGTTTTATTTTGAATTATATTAGGAAATTGATATTTTAATCTAATTTAATCTATTTTAAACTATGAGCCTTGGGTCACTAAAATTTTGAGACACCTTGTATTTTAACTATTTGTATCGATCCTCCAAATTTCACGACATTTTCATCATTTATGTAAAGGTCCAGTACCTCCTTAATATTTAATTTTAATTGGTATTTCTAATACAATGTTGTTTATTGATTTAAGATAACTTAAGTATGGACAGATAGTTTTATTAGGAATGAAAAGAATATATTTATCCGTGTTAAAGTGTACTAATGCGAAACAACTGGAATACACTGTTCTGAAAAAATCGGTGTCACGGTCGGGCAGTCCTGAAATCGCTGCTTTTAGAAATATACAATGTAAATGTTCTTAAATTTAATAGAAATGTAATAGACAAATGAATATTTAAATTAGGAATTCGGGTATATTAATTAATGGGCTTGTGACCTCATATTTTAGTGGCCGATTTTTCAATTGTTGATTGAAATTGATGTTAATAAATGTGTATTGGCGTGTCTATTTTAATAAATATGTAAATATTGACGGAGATATAATAATTAAAAGCTTGAATTGTAGTTTTAGCGCTAGAAATGGTCCACCATATTTGTATGACGTGAAATGCATTTTAACGTACAACGTTGAATCCCTTTAATAATTAAAGAGACAAAATGACTTTTTTAATTGTTAATATCTCCCAACATATAATGAGTTATTAAAAAATAATTGAACATTTGAGGTTCAAGTAACCCACTTTATCAATATATAGTACACTTTTATAGAAATTAAGACATAGGACACAAGCCCATTGTAAAATATTTTGAATTTATTATTTTGAGTATATGTGTGTGTTATGAAAATTAATATACGGAATCAGAATTCTTTTGCATTGAGAATGTTACAGAAATGTTATACGTTTTTTAAAGAGTCTGTATTTAAAATAAAAATCTTACAAAATCGTTGCATCTTATATACTCGTAGTAAAATTAAAAATAATAAAAAAAAACAACGTATTACGAATTAGAAGCAGAAGTTACTCTCACTCTCTTCACTATTATATAATGTATGACTTTTCAACTTTGGCACAGTTCTAAATTTTCTAATAATATTTATATTACAACCTAAGTTGTATTGTATGTAAATGAACGTATAAATATTAAATAACAAATCACGCTATATAATTTATCGATTTGTCAACAACATAGAAATTCATTATTTTGTTAGACCACACCTTCGACATCATTGATATATATTATCATTTCAATAAATATGCTGTGAACATTACAAAAGATAGAACAATACAAAATGTAATATTAAGGTAATCAATATTACGAAATAATAAAACTCATTTCCGTTTCTTGTATTAAGTAGGCGTTAAAATGAAAAGAAATAAATAAATTAAAAAATGTTATGGTTATTTTGAAAGAACGGCAGGTACGTCAGGTGATCGCGTACAAAGTAGAAAGGAAGAAATGGTTCTCACATAGAGATGGCGTTAATATATATATTGGCGTGATAAGTCATAAATCTTCCTTTGTAAGTTAAAGTTTGATATTTCAAATCAAAACGTTGTTTAGTATTAAGGATCTTCTTTATATTTAATCATATACACCTATTTAAGCGCTAAAGGTAGTCCCCTTTAAATCAAGTGGCGCTGGTTATGCTGTTTGCAAATATTTTCTTTAGCAGCTTCAATTTTGATGAGTGGGTTCTAAGATAAGAACTCAACTCAATTTCCTACAAATTGTGTAGCACTGTAAAGTAGAGCACTTCACTTAAAATTAATAATAACTCAAAACAGCAATGCAATTTTGCCCATATTTCTTAAACCCATTATAAATATATATTTAACAAATTTTTTAACGTTAAGGTAGTTGCACCGTGAAACTACTTTTCGATAGACTTTTCTTTAAAAACTTACGCCAAGAATAACGTTTACTATATACATAAAGCGAACTTTAAATTTTTGACGGTTCTAATGCATTTTTAACATTGGCATCTCACCTTAACCATAAATATTTGAAAGTATGTGTGGGTAAATGTTCGGAGCAGTGGCGATTGTTGGCTACAGGAATTGATAGTGCACTTTACTAGTTTATAGAGACTTAAAGTTGTAATAAAACGACATTTTCTTACTAATAATTTTATTTTTTATATATTAAATCAATCTGACAACTTTTACCTTCGGCGAAATGGTAAATGGTCATGTCATGTTATTTCAGCAAGCCCCGACAATATTCAGTCTCGTGCGGCATAAGGCCAACTCCAGATTCTTCATATAGTTTGCGCTGAGTATCTTCTGTCTCACGCGCTAGACGATGTATCTCATATTCCATAGAGATACATTGAGCAGCTACGTGCGCTGTGAAGAGCGACGGGGAATATCTCTTCGAGAGAAAATAAGTTTGAATTAATTCGGCATAGAGATTAAGTTGTCTGTATGTAATTAGGGTATGATATTTTATGATTCTTTTTTCTTTTTCAAGTTATACATATTTGGTAGTGCAGCGCACGAATGCACTTAAGGTGCAGTCGCACCTGGTTCTGACTATACAATACCACGGTGGAAATACTTTAAATTTAAACATGCAAGTAGTGATAAAATACATACTATATATCATAAACAAACCTAATACTGATTGTAAAATACCTATACGAGTACGTATGTAAAATTAATGGAACTAAGTAGCGTAAAATATTTCTATTAATGCTTAATTAATTATATGTATATATACAAGTTATCGTTATTAATCAGTTATTAATTTCTAAAAAATAATATTCCAACAATGCAACTGTCAAAACACAATGACGAGTGGTATTTATAAACAAGTACCAACACAACAAAACAAAACACAGATTTGTTTATGAGAGTTGTTTATACAACCTAGAATAGTTTAGACAATAAATAATATTTGGATAGCACATATTCAAGATTATCTTATTGGTATATATGAATTATTCAATGAGTCTGAAACAGAGTGACTACAAAATACTGACACATTAATTTTGATGGTTATTTGGGCCGGGATAAGTGCCAGGCCAAGCGGGCTATGGTGCGGATTACCATTTTATAGGGGCGCTTTATTCATAAATTTTACCATTTGTTCTTTTTTCTTAATTAATTTAACGTCAACCTATTTCCGATGTATTAGTCCTATCAAGGCGACCTCCTACTATATTGGAAGTATTCATGGTATCGTGCCTTATATTTGTGGGCAACATAATCAATTTAATTTGTGAACAACCAAGTCTAAAAATATAACTCCGGGATCGAACTTGAAGACACAGCATTCTAGCATCATTACTCTCGCCTACTGTGTTCTCATTTGTTGTCAAAAAATCTTTGGGATAGAACTGATGGTTGTTACACTTAACTAGATGATGAAGAAACACCATATTTCGGTGACATTTGTGACGCAGATATTGTGTTTCATTACTAAACTTAGATTAAAATAAAAATATCACAACTTTTCACAAAAATTTTGCGTTTTTCTATTGATTTAAAATGACTGCACTTGTTGAAAGACCAGATTAGACTGGACGCTTCATTATGTATAAAACCCTTCAGCAGCCTTCAAAAGTTAAGAAAAGGTTATTTACAATAAAATGAATTGAGTATAAAAAAGAAAAGAAATTTTTACTTAGAAAAATTTAGATTATTGACTGGATACAATTGTATTTCAAATAAAAGAGAAATAGTTATTTTTAGAAGACCTCCTAGTAATCTTTTAAGTATTTTAAGCCTGGCATAGTTTGCTTTATTTTAGTTTGAAATTTTGCTTTAAATATTATTTAAAAAATAATACCTTCTTCATTTTCGATAAAAAAAAATTTTTTAATTGGTGATAGGACTCATCATCGGAAATTGACCAATGTTAAATAAATTAAATAAAGAACTAAAATAAATAGATAAATTAACGGCACAGTGACCAAGAGCGTTGATGCTTAATGCCAGATAACTGCGTCTTTAGGTTCGATCCCCGGACCAGAGCTATATTTTCTGGTCTTAGTTGTATCAAAGATGATGATATGAGAGTTCACAAATATCATATAAGTATTAGGTAGTGCTGTAGGAGACGTATACGAGCCCATGGCACCATAAAAATTGCCAACAATAGTAACAGGTCCTCCAGATGATAGGACATAGCATCGGAAATAGACCGACGTGAAATAAATTAAATTAAAAAAAATTGTAGTATGTAGTCTGAGATAATGTAAAAGAACCTTCGGAACACCGTGTGCCAAATATTTGTGTAAACATATGAGTATTAATAGGACAAATTAAATGAAAGTATGACTTGGCAAATACATTATATAAATTAATTAGTAATTAAGCTGAGTCGCTCTTAAACACCACAAAAAAAAATCAATAGCAATTTGGTCTTCTCGTTGTCAAACCTCAAGTACTCGTATTTATATTAGTGAACGTCAAAAGTAAAACCAAACGAACAAATAAATTACAAGCTGAAGTTGAGGTTCGACTCAAAGAGAGACAGGTAAATGTATTCCTTTACTTCTTTAAGTAGTTTATCTTCAACTGTCGCTTTCTTGGATAATAATAGAGTACAAATAGCGAGGAATAACAACTTATTTACCTCATGACTTATTACGATCTATTTATCTTCAATAATAAAGCAAAGAAAATAACTTATTTCTAGAAATTCTCACGATTTGAATAAAAACATTCTTATTTCTTAACTTGTCGAAAATATTAAAAGAATTGAGCATGTTAATAAGAAATATGTTTTCTAGCTTAAGGCATAAGCAGACTAAAAACATTTTGTTTCTTAAGAATAAGTGCTTGGATTAGGTGCTCAAACTGTTCCTGTCCAGTCAATCAAAAAACATGGATGTTACCTTACATTCATATAATATTTTACTTAAACAAAACCTAGCAGCATTTAATCTAAAAGAGTCATATTTTACTGATATTTTAAAAGCCACTAATTCTAAAACTATTATATTTTTTTACTTTAATTTATTTAACATTGGTCTGTTTCCAATGCAGAAACTTATCATAGACGACCACCTACTATGCTGGCTGTTTTATTGGTGGTGTGATCTCATATATGTGGGCTACACTACTGCCTCCAATTTTATTAGGAATTGTAAATATTTAATCACACTTATGTGTTGCTCTGAAATCAAACTCTTTTTTTTTAGTAATTTACATACACATTATAATAATTTCACTGTTTAACTTAATCAAAGAAACGACGTTTAAATTTTATTATTTAAATTGCCAATTCCTTTTTATCTAATTTTATAATAACTTAACAATATGCACAGCGAGTTCTATCAATTCCAAATATCAACTGTGTTGGCCGTTATTTCTCACAACGTCATCTACGGAGTCCATGAGTATATGGTCACTGTTTTACCGATAGACGAGTTTTGTAAAAACTAAAGAAATATAGTTTCTTTACATATATGTATATAATCAATTTAGCTTGGCAACGAACAAACCCAAAAAATATAATTCTGGTCCGGAGATCGAAGCCGAGGACCCAGTAGTCTGCGTTAAGCACTAATACTCTCGTGTATAATCCTTAAAAAGGTGTTGTTAAGATGTTTTATGGATATACTAATGCGCACAAGGGTACACTTATTTTTCCGAAAACTGAAAAAAAATAGGTCACAAAACGTTGTAGATTTTTTTTGCTTAAATACACATAACTGTGTTTTTAGTTATTCCTCTTCCCAAAAATCATGTGTTTAAGATTGCGGACTGATAAAATTAATTTAATGCTGGAATCACATTGAAACTATACGTGCGTTTGCTTGTCACGTGTGCGTATGCTTGCCGCCTGTGTTGATACTTTTTGGATTCACAAGTTCAGCGCAAAGGTCGGACAAAGATACGCGCGTATGCGGGTCCAATGTGACTTTTTCCTAAAGTTAATCTTATGTGACAGACCAATACAGTTAAGTTAGTTCCAGCATGAACTCACTTTTCAATAGATTTTAATTTTTCTTTTGTTTATAGACTAGTTTCAGAATTTTTGACCGTTTAGAATACGAGATATCTAATAATTAAGTTAGCAATTTTCAGGCCCACCTACTATTTGAAGCATGTAAACGTTCTTTGCATGGTCAATGATGATCCGGCAACGCTGCGCGCAAAATTATCTCGAGTAGTGTAGAATAAAGAACAGGAATTTTAAATCTTTGATGGTCTAATGCATTTTTAACATTGCATGCATTTTGTAACGTAACCAAAAATATTTGATAGTGCAGAGGTTTTGAATTTCTGATAATACTATACCACGCTGGAATACCTTAATTCCAAAACAACAATTTCATTACATGTCTATAAATTAATACATTTTACACGCTATAAAATAATCATTGTAAATTCCTTAGATTATTATAATTTCTAATACACTACATTATTAAACTTTACCATTTCACTTAATCAAAAACACGATAAATACTTATAATTCTAATCTAATATACTTGCAGTATAGTGCAATACATGTAAACATAAATAAGTAATTACAGCATAGAAACAAGCAAAAGTTATCTTATTAGCAACAGTCAACATGTTTACAGACTTAATTGGTAATTAGATTTAATTTCATACAAAAAAACAGATTGAAATGTGTTTAAAATAAAGTTAACACAAATATAATGGTTGGTCTTGTGTTGTCTTGTGTTGTCTTGTGTTGCGATTCGTTGATAGGATAGGACGAAGAACGAGAATGCTTACGCCTCGCGGCTTGCGGCAGGTCGTGGGAAGAGCAGAATAGTCAAAGTTCTTTGCAACTATGTCAGTTGGGCGCATTGCATGTCACGATTGCATTGTGAACGGCTCCAGACTTTAACTAATACGTAGTTGATATTGGAAGATTGTGATTCGGTGAATAATATTTTGTCAACTGTTTTAAAAAGTTGATTTTGAAAATAAATTAGAGTAAGATATTGGTTTTGATTTCAATATCAGTGCCGTGAATAGTAGCATCGTTATCCCGAACATTATTTGTGTTATCAGCACAGAATAAATACGAGGTCTAGTACGTACAATGATGAATAGAAAAAAAAAGTACACTCTATCTGATTGATAGACGATTAATATGTCTGGCATTTACTGGCAACCCAGTAAACATTTTGATGAAATGGCATAGCTAGATGAAGTTCAGATTTCATATAGATGCCACCTATAAAAAAAGTTGTCGGAACCTTTTCATAGGAATATTCTTTCTCTTTCCAGCATCATACATTTAAATGGAGATATAGTTGTTGTCTCTTTTACTTTTGAAAGTATTTATTTTAGTAGAGATAAAATTCCATATTCATTTCACCAGAATATCATATAAAAGTAAACATGATATATCTGTCTCTGTTACACTTTAATGGTTTATTTGCAACTTCATTCAATACTGGTACGGTAGTGAGGCCAGGTGAAGTGATTGTATCATTTGTAGTTCATATCACTGACATTTCCCTTGAACGAGTGATATCAAATTGAATTGTTTCATGATAAAAAAAAGTCATACGCATATTCAATATGATGTCAAAGTGACTCCAAAATGTTTACTGGGATTCTTACGAGTCTACAGGTTCGCACTGTTCGCTTTAAACGCATTGGCTTAATTGTATAAAATGTGTAAGAGAAGAGAAGCAAGCAACTCCATGACCTTCGTATTCCTTTTCTACAAATGAATATTATTTTTGAAACTAATGGCACTTTTTCAAATTTAAATACTTTCTCGATGCAGGATTCTCTAAATATAGAGATTTTACAAAATGTATAAAACAATCCTTTTATTGCTTTAGAAACATCAAAGTAATATATGGCAAGATAACCTCTCTTATATAGAAGTTCCTTATATAATTCCGTTATATAGAAATTTAATTTCAGGGTATAGTTAAATCCAATGAAAGTCGATTCCTCGAACCCGTAGAAGGCCGGCCCTGCTTATAATTATGCAGATAAATTGGCAATGCACAAAGTAATTCTTCGACAGTGTTTATTGATGGATTGCTGATTATATCTACAAGTTGGATTATTATAAACAATAGAAGAGCTTCCTTATGAGTCTCGAACTTTGAACTATGACTTGTAATGTCGTCGGTAGATGGTGGTAGTATCGCATCGCATCTATGTACTTGTAGGTCCCAATCATAGTGGTGCCTTATTAGCTATGCAGTTAACTACATATAGTCGTAGCTTTCTTACCAGAGGTTAACAACCTACTTAAGCATAACTAACATAAACCACATGGCATGTGTAAGTTTAATTAGTCACAGTGAAAATGTGATAAGATTTTATTTAAGATAATTTCCTGAAATTACTCACGGTTCAAAGTAGAAAGTTTATACTTTTTTAAACTATTTGATATTAGACCATTGTTTATTTGATACGTGTTAAACACAGTTACGTGAATTTAAGGTTAACATAACAAAAGCTACCTATTACGTAATCAATGTTACCTAAAATACAACGTTTTGTAAATTGTTTTACTCCTTTGAAAAATAAACATTCTTTACTAGACCGTTTTAGGATTATAGTAAGTTAAGCTGTCCGTTTTAAGGGTTAAATTTTAATAAAGTCTACTGTTTGCAAAATGGGGCAGTTGATTTTTTTTTCTTTATTAATTCTACAATTTTTCATTTTTCTTTCATCCTTTTTATGTTTAAATGTGTCAAAGTCGAAAACTTGGAAGGGTCGCAAATTTTAAAATATATCAAAAAGTCTGTATTCCGGACGTAGTATAGTTAACATATAATGGGTTTTCAAATTAACATCTTTGACAAAATTATGACACTTTCAATTTTAAATAACTTGCAAAATAGTTCCGATATATTTGACTTAACCAAGGTAACCAAATTTCTCAAAAAGTATGTTTTTAAAAAACGTCTAAAGCTAAAGATTGTCAGTAATAAGTTACAAAATAGGGACTAAGTATAACTGGTTAAGGGTACACTAGAGACAAAACTGTCTTTAGACAGGTTTACATATCAAAATTAAGTAAATGATTAAAGACATAGCTTGTGTTCGAAAAAATCGAATGCAGGCTGCAATTTAAAAAATGTAGGTGAAGAGTAGATTGTTTATACTTTTCCATAGATATTTCGAGAAAATTACATCAAAACAAATGCAGTTTGAACTTTATCCAAGCTGAAAGTGTTTAATCCAATAGCATAAAGCTAAAGGTTCCAGGCGATGCGATGAACGTTTGATTCCTCCAACGTGTGAGTCAAATATAGGAAGATTGACATGGCAAGTTTCCTGTTACACGGTGGAACGAATGTTTGATCCGAATGGTTTATTTATTTTATTAATTTGTTGATATTATTGACACTGACATCTTGAAAAAAAAAACTTTTAAGTAAATAAAGAAACTTTCAAATATAAAACCTTCCTTTGTTGGACGATTTGTGCAGCAATGCATGACATGTGGATCAAGTGTGTGGTGGGAGTAGAAAATTCCTTTTTGACGCGGGTCGAAAGACCAACAACAGCTCGAACTGCTTCCAGCATGAGCGTTGGACACATGACGCCGACTTAACAGTCTACGGTCAATTTACGTACGTACTTGAACACAAGCATACTCAGTGTTAAATAAAGGTTCAGGCTGACTGGAATAGTGATAGCTGCAGAATAACTGTCATCAGTGACCTGCGTACAACGCCGTGCATGTCAGAGTCAGTGTCAGTGTCAAATACATTGTCCACGATGTATTTACAACACGAATGACGAATCACGTCGTGTGAAGACCTAACGATCTAACCTAAAACTTTAAAATGTACGAGTAGATATGATAGCCGAAGCTGAAGCCTAAAGTCTGGAACTTCGAGCACAAGACGCGTCGATGCTAAGCAGATCCCTCTCTCACTGCGCCTCCTCCACCTGTAGTGCACATAACAAAACACTAAACAACAAACACAAATGTCAAGGTGTCAAGTTTCATGAGCAGGGTTCTTCTTTCAAAGATTATAAAAATAAAATGAAGTATATATAGGTACTCGTATGTATAGTACCTAAGTTTTGAATTAGAAACTGAATATCTTTTAAAAAGTGTTAGAGTGTAAAAATGTAGTAATGAAATCTTTATAAAACAAATATGTTTGAGTAATATTAATGTCTTAAATATTTAAATTTAAATTAAAATACGTAAAAAAAATATACCGTCAAAAGATATAAAAAGTAGACAGTAAAAAGACAGACAGTAATCAAATTACTTTGTCGCTTTATTACTTTACCAAATGGCAGCTTCTTGTACAAATGTATGACTCCATATGTTGCGTAATAATATTTTATATTGTTTGAAATGTTAAGCAGCGCCCACACTGGTGCAAAAAATAATATTTGACTTCAATATTAATATAAATAAAATATTTGTTGCAACGTTCAAATGAAAATATATTTTCAGCGATATTTAGTTCTAAGATTTCCAGTACAAGTCTAGATTTGGATGCCGGGTGAATGAATATTTATTATTTCTGTGAGCTAGAGGGTTTGGTTGATCGTTGTTTGGACTAGGACTCGAGGAGAATATGTCGTCGTGTACCTTGGATAGAATAAAACCCTTTGCATGTGATCCAAAGCATTTCCAACACATTTATTACATAACAGCTTAGTAAACATTTTGGAGTCACTTTGACATCATATTGAAGATGCGTATGATTTTTTTGTCATGAAAGAATTCAATTTGATTTCACTCGTTCAAGGAAATGTCAGTGATATGAACTACAAATGACAAAATCAATTATATAAAGTTGCAAATAAACCATTCAAGTAACAGAGACAGATATATCTTGTTTCTTTTTCTATTATGTTTTGATGAAATTAATGTGGAATTTGTTATATACTAAAATAAATATTTTCAAAAGTAAAAGAGACAACAACTACATCCCATTTAATTGTATGATGTTGAAAAGAGAAAGAATGTTTTTATGAATAAATTCTGATCATTTTTTTTTCATAGTTGGCATCTATCTGAAATATGAATGAAAAAAAATTGATTTTTTTACTGGAATATCACCTAGCTATGCCATTTCACCCAAATGTTTACTGGAAGTCAATAGAGTTACATCTAGTCTTGCATTGTATAGAATATATTTGTTAATATATAATATAGTATTAATATTATGAACGATTTGTATTTGGTAAATCCTAATTATTCCTGACAACAGTAAAATTTCGATATGTGTATACACATCTGTTGTACCAATACATTAAACTAATTCTTGATCAGTTACGTTTTATCCAAATAATAATAAATTTTTATTTATTGAATTTCTAAGTTTTTTATGCTAGCCATAAAATCTTTTTGTACACCCCTGGCGCCATCCAAGACACAAGAGACAACAAGACGGTTCCGGTAACAACTTATAGAGGGTGGTCACATATAAATTACTCTTGACGTGTTCTACAACTGCACTATATACAAGAACATACATAAAATGCAAACCCGACGACTTTGTAGTTTATAGCAGCAAGTAGACATTAAGGCAACTGAGAAACGCTACTTTCATGTTAACTTTGTACTATTACGAGTAATAGAGCAGCTCAAAGCGCAGAAAGACGTGGAGAGAATTCTTAAAAGTTTTTTGCACGATTGGAGCAGATTCAGATTCGATTTTAGCTTCATTTTATTATTCCTCAGATTTTCGGAGTTCGGTCCTTACAAGATCCGATTCGATTTCAACTTCTGTTTCCAGACTCTCATTCTAGTAGCCTTAGCTTGACAGTTCTACATGTACACATAACTAGCCTTACAAAGAAACCCCCTTGACCCCTGAGTGCGTTTATGTATCTGTTCACATTTCTCTTGTATGTTTTTGACGAACATACGACAACCCTTGAGACCAGAAAAAATTGAAAATTATTTAAACTATGTATCTCGTATGTTCTGCTATGAGGTGGAAGGGGTCGCTCTTTTTGTTACTTAAAGATAATAAAAATAATATATACATGTATAATTTTGTATATTTAATGGGCTTGTGTCCTCATTTTTTAGGGGTCGATTTTTCAATTGTTGATTGAAAATGTGTAATGTGTATTGGCGTGTCTATTTTATTAAATAATCTAAATGTTGACGGAGATATAGTAATTAAAAATTTGAATTGTAGTTTTAGCGCTAGAAATGGTCGGCCATATTTGTATGACATGAAATGCATTTTAACGTCAGTTATTTGTTGAGTAGGTCAGAGCTGCGGGAATGTTTTGTAGCTGTTGGTAGTCGAAATAATCAAATCAAGTCAAAGAATAATAAGTTTTGGTTTTATTTAACCCTGTTACGGCAGACATAATATTGAAATTTTATTGTTCCTTGAAATAGCTGTAAATAATATTTGATATTTTGATATATAAATACATATAGCAGAGTTTTTTGAGCTGTAAGTTTGGTAACCTGTAAACTTGCCAGAGTTTTATCTTGAATATGCTATCTCTTTTACGTTCTGTTGTATAAAAGAGATAGCAACTAGCGGTTGTTATGTGACATGCAGTTGGAATTTGTACAACGTTGAATCACTTTAATAATTAAAGAGACAAAATGGTTTTTTTAATTGGTAATATCTCCTGAAATATAGGGAGTTATTAACAAATAATTGTACATTTGAGGTTCTAGTAACCAACTTTATCAATATATAGTACAGTTTTATAGAAATTAAGACATAGGACACAAGCCCATTGTAAGATGATCTTTAGAAATATAATGTGACTTAAATTCTTTATTTAAGAGATAATAATTTTTCGAAAGCGATATTTCATATTTGTTTTCATCTTGTACCTAAATTCTACTTAGCAAACCCATATGTGGAAGCTAAACCTGCTTAGCAGTTGTTTGTCCGGTCCATGCGCACCCGTCAAGGTACACAATGCGTGCACCAGAATACACAGCCTCTTCCTCCTTCTCCACCGCCTCTCTTAGCCAGGACAAATAAAACAAGAACACTAAACAGAGCTACTTACTACAACTATCTGTTCATACTAGATGTCCATGCCCGTGCTCCCCGTGTAAAGAAACGGGTTGCTGTTGCTAGAACAAAGAGACTATAACTCATCTAGTGAAGTTGCGGAAAACGGCTAGAGGCTGGAGAACGCTAAAACAATGATATGAGTTTCTAAACAATAATGTAGATAAGTTATTTGCGTTTAAAATGTAAAATACGCCCCAATAATCGATATCAAAATCAACATTACACCTCTTTATGTGCGTTTATCATTTATGCACTTAAACACTTTTCCATGTAAATCCAAATGTAACAATTACGTTTCAGGTGTAATTAATTGATGTTAGTGCTATTTCGAGATATGAATACTCCCAGTGCATCGCTGTGATTTCAATCCGGACCAGACTAGGACATCATAAAGGGGGACAGAGGTGCCTATTCTCAGAATGCTGATGCAGTGATTTGGACCAGCGGATACACACTTGCACGTGGCTGAGGGCAACTCCTGGACACGGGGCCGTCCGCACATGGGTCAACTGATTGCAAACGCGAGCCCCGAATCTGCCCGAACCAAATGAGAATGCAACTGTGTTGTTAGTGAAAGAATGCACGTGTATACGATTGAGAGAACACACAAGCTCGAATGAAACCAAACTGATTTGAAATTGGTTTTGAGGGACTGTGTTTCTTGGTCGCAGGGCAATTACGTTCCATGCTTTTGATGGTGACATCATGAGCAGAGGTGTGCACAAATAATATTCAAAAGTATTTAAATACATACAAATACCTCACAATACGACACAATAAAATCCCCTATTATGCTATTGTTAAAAATTCTATAAAGTCACGAAACGCGGCTCGACATAGCCGGTTCGTTTTCGTTGGAAAGTTCGTTGTGCGGTTAGTTTGGAATCAGTCGACCCGTGTTGGGACGGCCTTACTGTTTTGGCTTTAGTGACGGAACACAGGGGGATTCGCCATAAGACCTTCGACACATATAGATTGATTCAAATGCTTGCATCCAACGTGTGAGTTAAATACTAGAAGATTGACATGGCAAGTTTCCTACTACACGGTGGAACGAATGTTTGATCACACTGACACTGTTTAACAAAACCTTTCAAGTAAATAAAGAAACCTTCAAGTATTAAACCTTCCTTTGTTGAACGATTCGTGCAGCAGTGCATGATATGTGTGATAAGGGTTGGAAAAATCCTTTTTGACGCGGGTCAAAAGACCGACAACGGCCCGAACTTCTTGCAACGTGAACGTGGGATACATGACATTGAACACATTTAGTTCAAGCATCGACTACACGATGCGTCCAACGTTGTAAGGTATTCGTCAGAAAAAGACAGACATAGTCGTGCGACAAAGATACGTGCGTATACACTTCAATGTGAGTTCAGTTTTACTCTCACGAGGCAGACCGACAAATTGGTATTTATATCTTACTATTAAAAGTGAATCTTCATTTACAACCAGTGACGTACCATTACTTATAGAAAGCTGTGGGGGCTCATCAAGATATCGTTTCTGTTGCGTCTTTTTTTGATCCTTATTTCTCATCATAGCGGCCTATTTACAACTTTACATCAGACCCCTACACAAACTGTTGATGCTACGTTACTGGGTTAACAACACGGCAATATCCTATCTACTTTATAAATAACCTCTGACCTTTCTTTATATTAATGTTGGCATAGCAGACGCCAAGTGACATTTCCATCGTGATTACGCCATCCCACCCCACTGTGTTAAATATACAACAGACAAGATACGACAAATTTCCATCTTGTTAATCCTGTGTCGTGGTATTATCGTCGTCTGTTCGACCCTGCTAGTTTGCGTTTGCACAGATTGCGTTAATGTGTTTATATTTGTTTTTTGTTTCTTTGTGTCGGTTTGGTTTTGTTGGTTTGTGACGGTAGTTTGGTAACCTTCACGGTCTTATGACTTCCGCCCGCCTGCTGCGTAATCCGCCCTGTTGTCTCCTTCGACGTAAGACGTGCCTGAATTACATGAACCGTACCTTGTTACGCGGAAAGGGCCGCAGTTATTCTGAGATAACATTCGGGACGGTCCCAGAAGTGCTGAACCTGATAGGTCTACCCGTTGACACAAAACATGAATATTATTTAGCATTACTATATATTTTAATTTTATTATTTATTTTTAATGTTTTTGCCATTGGGAACTACATTCTCTTGCCTTAACTCATTAAATTACATATTTTTGTGCTTAATTCATTTTTGATCCTTATTATATCTAAACATTCTCATTCCTTCCAAAAGAAAAATAAAACAAAACTGCTTCACTCCTCCTGCTATTATCTCTCCTCTTTCTACTCTGCCATTTCTTCTCTTTCCTCGCTCTTTTTTTCTATCTATGCCATCCACCTCTTCCTTTCACTGCCCCCTGCATTACTATATATAAGGGAGAAGGGAAAAACGTAATCCTTTTTTTGTTTATCCAATAGAAAATTGTCTTGCAGTGCAGTTTAACACTTGCTAGGTTGCTACACGTTAATTTCAAGATTCATTCTATATTTCTCATATTAACTAACTACAAGGGAATAAAGTGTTATATAGCATTACGTTTACTACTTGAGTAGATTTATAAATTATAGTTGTTATGGATCTTCTTATACGAAGTTATATGAAATTTGAATAGTCTGTTTATTATGTTTATATTATTGTATTTTATTTCATTTATAAAATATAGTATTGAATTTACAATTAGTGTTGTAATTAGTGTCTAAAATTATGTCTTTAAATATAAAGTACCTGAAGCTAGCGGTAATTTAACAATATAGTAAGTTAATGGTTTACTTTAAGAATTTAACTATTCCAATACTACGAATTTAAAGTGAGGCAGGCATTTCTTTTGCGTTTATCTTGAAACTACTTGTTTGAACTGGTAACCACGATATCTCGAAAACTACTAAACCGATTTTCATTAAATTTAATTTAGCATATGATTTTTTCAGTTGGACTACTCGTTCATTTTTCCTTTAAATGTTTAACTTAATTTTATAAAAATAGTTAATTGAATCATAATTCTAGATATAATTATTTACGAAGCCTTCTTAAGAACTAAGGATAATAAAGATACCATTTATTTGGCTATCGTATTTAAAATGAAAATTATAGAATTAGTTGCTACTGATATTATATAAAAAAATAAGTTTGCATAGAAAAAATTCTTTGTGTCCGTCTAACAAATACGCCTCTGTAAACATGTACAAAAAAAAACGAAGACAACATAAAGTAAAATGTCAGCGGATGTGCACTCAAAAATTGGAAATAATTTGTTTGTCTTATCATGGGGGGTCTTAAGATCCGCGCCCGTGAACGCAGCGGAGCCCAACGCATTTCGACGACACATCCTGCAGGCTTGCGCTTGGTTTAACAAGAGTTGAAAGGTTTACTGCTTGTACAAACTATAAATTTAGATTCTTGTTTGAAGATATTGACCACCATCCTTGACAACATTTGTTGGTGGTACAAAGAAATCGATCGACACATTTAATTGTTTTTAAAATACATTAATCATTATTGATATAGTAGTGAATGTATTGTTTTTCTTGATGCATTACTATTCCTATTGACATCTCACTATACGATCTCGCATACCACTGAAAAATAAATTAAGGAGGTACAGAACGGATCCGCAAATGCAAAAAGTTTATCTCTCGGTTAAAGGAAATACGAAATACAAGTGGGACGAACATTTATCGAGAGTGTACCTTTTCAATTTCCAAACGAATAATTGCATTAGTTAATTTGAATTGTCAATTTATATTAATTCCATTCAGATTCAAATTAGATATTTGTAAAACGTAATAATTAATTTGATAACGCCATCAATAGAAAGATGGTACAAATGTTAGCTTAATTTTATTTAGTTTTTGGAGTATGATCCCTTTTTATTTTGAATTTCCCACTTGATCTGCCATTTGCAACGTTGACGGCGCAAAACCCACATTTCATTATTTTCGTAAATAGGTATTGTTGTGATAATTTTCTTTTTTTTAATATTTTCAAGAAATAATTTTTAATATACACGTGGTTTTTGAAAACCGTGTCACCATTTTTTCATAGTTAAAGGTTCTGATACATGGAAATTAAAAAAAACTATGAACCCTAGGTCACTAAAATTTTGAAACGACATGAATTTAATTATTTTTATCGATACTCCAAATTTCACGATATTTTTGTCATTTACGTAAAGGTTATGTAACTCCTTAAATTTTCATATTAGAAAATTAGATTCGAAACAAAGTTGTCTTTGACAAATTGCCATGGACAAATTTTCCCATTTCTCTTTCCCTAAAAATCATCTTTCAATAGTTATTAGCACTTAAAACAATATATACATTTTTAATATATAATTTACAACTTATAGACACGAGTATAGATGTTTAAAATAAATAGATTAAATTAGTTTTATTAATAAAATCAATAAGGTTTTTCAGACTTTCCTTGTTTTAAAATACCTGCCTATATTCCTCAGGCATATTACAACAATTACCTTGAGCATCGAAAAATAATATGCTTTACTGTATGTCGGCTGTTACATTGTTCACATATTGGTTTTGGTTCTCTTTTGAATAAGAAGGTATGAGTAAGATATTATTTGTACAGGACAACGTCTGACGAGTCAGCTAGTATCTAATAAGCAAAGCGGATATATAACTTGCAAAGTAAAATTTGTTGAACTACGAATATTTACAAATATTAATTCAATCATATTGTTGACCTTTGACACGTGTGTAGCGGACAGTTGGTGAGCTGTAGACAATAGCGCTGCACTAGACTATATAGGAAGTATAAAATGAATATTAGATGCAGTTTAACGACTATAATAATATATTTATTGACACTTACAATTTAAGTACAGTTTAACAACATTCATAAACAAAAACCTACGCATTGGTCTTTCAACCGCCAATTAAGTAGGAACTAAATAGGTTTGTGACTTCCGTAAATGTAACCATGTCAATCTCTATCAACCTCAATCAATAAAACCTATAAAATTATTAAAAGAAATGGGTAAAACCATATATAGGTAAGTGTTCACTGGTCACATTATGTGTCGTACAAACTTGTGCAACTTTAATATATATATTTTTTTTTAATAATTCACGGGCTTTTTAGGATCACGTTCTTTTTTTCGCCCTTCTTAATTCATTTTATTAACATTTTTCATTTAATTTATTATTACACCTATACTTTTAAACCCGCTATATTCCATATCCTGTCTATCACTAAGCACACTGGTCACCTCGGATATTTTAGTAGTTCCTGCATACTCGTTGGCAACTCCACTCCATTTTTTACCAAGACTCTGTACAAATTATTTCTGCAGGCCTCCGTTTCAGTACATTGAATGATCAAATGTTCTGGATCTGATACCCCTTCTTCACAATTACACGTATCTTCTTGCACCAAGTGATTTCTTTTAATATGTGTTTTAATTTATTCTGTTAATATGTATGGTCTACCCTCAGTCTCGAGGCAACTTCAATATGTATTCATATATTTTCATTCATAAGTTGACGTCTTTTAGACATGAATGTACTAAATTTGTTGAATTATGGTCCAAACCCATGCGACATTCATACGTATTCATAATATATTACATAACATACACGTATTCCTATTCACTCATAAATACGAGTAATATATACTCTTAATCTTTAAACAGTTTACGTTTCTAAAGTCTAAGTTTCGAATGGCTGTCGGTAAAAATAAAATCGTTTGTAGACTAGAAGGAACTCACTATTTGAGTTTGCATTTTCGTACATGGTACATGATATTGAGGATTGAAAAAATAAAATAAATAAAATATTGTCTCTCCTTTGTATACCAGAGACAAATTTATTCCTTTTTTATATACATGTAAAGAAATTATATTTCTTTAATCGATAACACTGACCGGAGATATTACAATTGCATTCTGGTCAAGTGAGCTAACGGTATGTACTGATGGACTTCATAGATAACGTTGTAAGGAATAACGGCCACAGTTGATATTTGGAGCTGACAGAACTCACTGTGCATAATGTTGAGTTAATATAAAATTAGATAAAAAAGGAATTGACAAATTAAATAATAAACTTTGAATGACATTTCTTTGATTTCAGGTAAAATAGTATGCTTTAAGTTAAACAGTGTACTTATTATAATGTGTATGTAAATTACTGAAATAAAAGTCTTTGATTTCACATGCAACACGTAAGCTTGGTTAAAAATTTACAATTCCTAATAAAAATGTCTTATATGCATATAAAACTGTCTCAGTGAATATGTAGTACCTGCAAAGAATTATTAAGTGTATATGTTACTTCGTTTTGAAAATACTGTACAATCTCTTCCAAAAAATGTTCGACGCCGCATGTTATGTGTCGTACTTACGTAAACGCATTGGATTTATAATGTCAAACGCATAGAGATATAAAAATAGAGTGCACGAAGGGTACGGCCGCGTGTAGGAGAAAGCGATAAAGGCAAAGAGAGAGATAGCTGCCGAGTGTTCTATCTGTCTCTTTCTAGCCGAACCGCTGCTGCTGGCTTGGTTGATTGGCGATGAGGTATGGGGTAAGCAAGCAAGTAGACGCAGTACTCGGTTAGAAAGAGACACAGATGACACTCGACAGCTGTTCTTCTCTTTGCATTTATCGCAGCATTCAGCCTCTTGCGCACTCTATTCTTATACTTCTATGGTCAAATTTAAAGAGAAGAGAACCGGAAGCGAAGGCTTACACATTAAAGCATGTAAGCGATTGATAGCACATTCGTATGACTAACCACACCTGATACCTACTAAAACTGTAACTGTCGCTGCATACGCCTTCCCTTTCACGTTCTACAGGATAAATTCCAAGCATCCGATGCGAGCTATGCGGATGCTTACCTTAATAAGGTAATCTATAAATCGAAAAGAAAAGAAAAGGTTGTGATTTCATCTAATACATATATTATACAAATTACAAGTTGATACATTGCAGCGCAGTACGGCATAGTGAAGTTTCCTTTCTTCCTAACTTGGTAATTTATATTAAGTAAATTATAAAGACATCGTGTAAGTATGTCAAATAATTATCTGAGACATTAACACTGAGATGAACAGATTGCACCAGCCGCAAGTCAGTAAGATCACGGATTGATTGTTGGAAAGTATGGTGAGGTGGAAGAAGGGGAATAGCTTGTAGAAAATTTTATTGAAAATACATTACTTATGAACTACTGAAAGTATTGCACAATTTTACCACATTGCCATATTGGGACCCAATTGGGTCGAGACATTTGTTAAGGGCAATTCCAGTGAAATATCTAGACGGGGTATAACTATGTTAATTTTAGTAATGCAGCGTTTCTATGACCGACTCTATATTACTGAACAGCTAATTCAAGAAAGCAATAAGTTTTGATTCTAAGCAAAGAAAATTTCATAACGAGATGTTTAAATTTGAGATAGTGCGAATAGCGATTTGGCCGAATAACGTATATCCGAGTGCCGAATATTCGGCGAAAGATGAACTAAAGCTCAGGTAATTAAAAAATGTTTAAACTACGCAATAAAAAAGTGAAATCACGGCTCGCAAACTGCACATAAATATACTTCTTGAATATAATGCAGCAGCCAATTAAAAAATGTAGAAAATCATTAAATAATGGTGGCCTTAAATTTTACAGCAAGAAATATAACGTTAATGGACAAACTGTATGTTCTAATTAGTGTAATTAACACTGACAACTTAATCAGCATTCATCCGGCCAACATAATCGTGATCTATATTTTAGGCTGTCAATGATAGTGCAGTGGGTCAAATCGAAAGAGTTTCAAACAAGATTTAATGCTCCAATTTTTATTTCAATATAATGAGGATACCAGTCAGTGTCGGATAACTCAATGGGCTATTATTGGCCAGCTCAAGAAGAAGTGCAATGTGCTTGTAAATCAACATGATAAAGTTAGCTACCACAATCTGAAATGCCTAATTATTTATTTATTAGAAATCGTTATATTTTAGGAGATATTAACAATTAAAATAGTTATTATGTTTTCTGAATTATTAAAGAGATTGATTGATTGATTTTCCATCTCTTTTATATAACAGAAAAGCAAACGAGTGTGGGTGTGTGGTACGTCATTTACTTACTACTAACAGTTGAGTTGTGTACGATGGTGGTAAAAATGGTAAAATAATCTCGCTTGCTTATTTCTTCTATGACCTTTCATGCAGAGCTAAAACATTTGACAAAATTGAAATTCAAATTTGATACAGGTATAACTTTGTAAACATTTGGATATTTAATAAAAATGTCAATGTACATATATGTATTAACATTTATTTCAATCAAAAATTAAGAAAACGTCATTGAAAAATGAAATCGCAAGCCAAATGCAAGCTTAGTATTAACTTAGATAAATCCGCTGTCTAAAAATTAATGTGGATTTCACCACAGCGAGTTACTTAGGGAATTGTTATTCTTGTTATACATTTAATAAATTAATAATTTAACCCCCAACTGAATAACCAGTAGATTCATTCATTTTGTTATTATAATTAATGAATCGAAATGGAAATTTGTAATTAGTATTCAACAGCAAATAAGAATCGTTCATTACTTCATTTATGAATGGATAACGTGTATGCATTTATTTAATAACTTCTCCATCCTTTTTTCTGATTGATTAAACTTTATGTACTCGTATAAAGATACTGCTGACATTTTATAGACCATTCACGATAATCTACATGAATTACAAATAATATGTTTGACTTTTAATGTAGCATGCATGTTATATTTATTACTTAAGATAGTAAACCATTTTATTAAACTAAATCAGAAGTTGTAAACCTTTAACTATTATTAAAATTCGATTGAAAAAATATTTTCGAATATTTTGAAAAACTTTTCATCGATATTTGTCTACTTCCCAATGTTGTATTTCCAAATTTTATTTTTCAAATACGATTTTCTATTATAATATTCAGAAAACGTTTTTTTCTAGTCAACACCTTCCTTCCACCTCCTTTTGTGTGGAGATCAACTTTAAAAGACGACATTGTGAAAATACTGATGAAATAATGTTATGAAAAAAAAACAAAGTGACTGTAAAATCAGTTTATGATACGATATTCCATCCACACGCTGGGTATTCCAAAAACCGGAAACCAGACATGTTCTTTGTGAATTTACGTCTTCCTGTGACGTTTATATAAATGACGAAATTTCTGCGCGTGTATTTCTACTATTAGGTTATTATTTTCTACAACTAAGGATAGGCGCATACTATGGAGAAGACTGTCGTTGGACAGGATTATGTTTATTAAAAAAGATTGAGACAACCTTGTTTCCAAAGCTCGAATAAACGGAGACAACGTCAATAATGTGGCTTATGACAAGGTAAAGAATGAAACTTAGAATTAGGTTGAAGCTTGAATATGATAGACTCAAAACGAACCTTGGAATTAGCTTAAAACAAACTTGAAACTGGCTATGTAATTTTCTGCCTGGAAGCACGGTTCTATGCGTACATACCATGCGGCCAGTCTAAAAGAATACAGTATCTTCTTTTTAATTCGGTCTTTTCGGTGCGGCATTGATTAGATGTTGATTTTAATTTTTTTTTTCTTGCTATCGAACAGTTAGAGAATGAATTTAGATTTAAATCGTCAAAAGTGTGATGATCAATAACATACATTATGAATTAAATTTTATACAATGTCTTTCTTTAAACTTGGAGAATGACGAAATACTTTTTGGGGTATTTATATCGTCTGCACAAGTCAGAACGCTCAATCGTGTGCAAAGTTATTAACGTTCTTATATTTGAAAACATGGAGTACTAGTACACTGCTGCCATCTATATCTATCTATATAACCATGAAGTAATGTTTCACCTTAAACGCATAAGTAGGTCCGTACGGCCGTAGTCGTGGATCAAATTAATCTAAAGGTTCTTTAAGCTAAGCTTAAAATAAATTTAAATTTTACATCTTCCTATAAAATGTTGTCAGTTTCTGAAAGAGCGTTCGTTACACAAAGACAAGAACTAGTAATACAATCTAATGTATTAAACCGGAAATAGAAATCACGTAATGTTCAAACGAACATATTCTAATACAATTCCTAACAAATTATTAATTACTTTATGAACAATGCATAATAGGCACTGCGCGAGATATTCTTCTATGCACACGAAAATGTCATGAGAGAATGTAGTTCCTAAAACAGATGCAGCAGAGCAGTGAGCACTCCCACAAGAAGGTTAGACCGCTTAGACATGCTCTGACATGATTGTGGTAATAAGAGGAAATGCACTCACTTCAAATTTATGGATGTAGAGGTTCATGATTATTAATTATCTCATTTTTAGAAAAGAATATATTCATTCACAAAATGGCTATTTCTATATTAGCTCAGACAGATACATGAGAATACAAGATATGGGATATGACGGAAATAAACGATGAATGATGGATACGAATCAATTATTTATCACAAAGAAGTGTTAAGTTGTTAGTTACTCTAATATCTATCATTGTATGTTTAATAACAGAGCCGGCATTAGGGCCCAAGTGAGGAAATTTCTGCCCATCGGTTACGGTTAAATAGATTTACATCGTTTATGACGATTACCGGTACACAGAGATAATTAAAAACACAACGAAATTTAGATAGAATAGTAAAGATGGATGAAGACAAGGAAAGAAAATGCAGGAAAAGGAATACAAATGATAAAGTAACTAATGCGAAAAAGAAGTGGATGATGAAACTTCTGGAAGTGAATTAAAATAAAGAAAACGCTAGAACATATGAAAAAAGAATGTGAGAAGAAGGTAGGCAGCGAAGAGTTAAAAGAAGAATGGGCAAAAAAGGAGATAAAGGAATTGTAGGTAGGGATTAGCGATAAACAAAGGTTAAACAAAGTATTAGTTATATTTTAAGTATACTTCGTATACAGTTTCTTTTTTAAATATTTATTTGAGTTCATTAACTAGATGCTTTTTAGCACTAAAAACAATATTTACATTTATAATATATAATTTACATTTATAAACACGAGTATGTGAATTTAAATTAAAATTTATTAAGATTAAATTAGATTTATTGATAAAGTCAATCAGATTTTTCAGACTTTCTCTGCTTTCTTTTAGTAATACAGTTTTGTCTTTGTGATGAATACTTGGAGCATAGAAGAATGATATACTTTACTGTTAGTGGGCTATTACATTATTCACAGATAGGTCGTTGTTTTCTTTTAAATAAATATGTGTGAGTAAAATTAGTACGAATTATCATGAGTATACATTTGTATAGTGTATTTTAAATTATGTTGAAGTAAGGTTAGATACAATGTAATGAAGATTGTGACGCCAAAAAGTCAAAACGATTTTAAGAAATAATGCATATATACTATACAAAGCCAGCTAGCCAGTTTGCCTGCAATTTAATTTTAAAAAATTGTAGAAATAAACAGAAAATTACGAACTTGGCTGTACGATACATATGTACATAGATTATTTTGTATGTATGTGTATTTTTTAATTTAACGTCGGCCTATTTCCGATATTTAGATCAATTACGAAGCATCTCCTACTCAGTTGGTAATTTCTACGGTGTTCTCATATAACAACAAACAATCTAATAAGGGATCATGATACATATTTAAACACATAACCAATTTAACTTTGATAATTCGAGGATTGAACCCGAAGATAACAGTCTCTATGTACGAGTGTGTTTGCGATGTAATTGAATTATAGACTTTACAAAAGGCATTTTTATTTAAATATTATATATATTAAACTAAAAGAATGAGCCCACGTGCCGGCTCTGTATAATAAACATTCCCACGTATAAACATGCAACCACATAGCTTATCAATAAAAATGCAATCTCATATCTACTAAATAAATTTATCATTATTTATATTCAAATCATCAACAGTTCGTTTACGAGATCTAAATATCACAAATCTCTTCATAAAAGCATTATGTATTCAAAACACAATAGAAATCCTAACAATGCAGCTTACAATATATTCTAAACACCTGAAAGTAATAAATGTGAGTATGATGGCCGCGGACATGGACATGGACACGGACACGTATCGATCTATAACGATGTTCGTTAACGCAGACTGGCATCACATCAGCTGAGATGAGATATGCAGTCAAATAAAATGATTAATAGCGTCAAATAAATCAGAAAGATGCTGACTGATTCTGTAGCAAATGATAGAGATGAATCGGGATGCAAGCGATGCACTGGTAAGACGGTATTGATGACAACCACACATCGAACGTAAACTGAAGCTATTGAAAGATACACGGCGTTCTGTTATTGATAAGTATTGATATATTCGTATTACATTTATTAGAAAATGTGAATATGAAACGCATTGGAATTATCGCATCGAACGTAGAAGAGAAGAGAAGCGGAAGAAACATTGAATTCAATATTGCGTTGTGAACCATTACTGAATTTCTATAAAATTGCAGATGTTTTGCTAAAGTTGGCTATCTGAAACTGAAATTCTTTAATTATTTTTTTCAATTTACAATATTATAGAATTTCTTAACGTTTAAATCCCGTGGCACATAAACCACGAATGTATAAGACTTCGGCATAAAACTGTGAAAGAAGAAATTAAAAAATTCAGCCAAAGATACCAGCAGCGTCTAAACAAGCACCCAAACTGTCTAGCTGTGAATTTACTAGATACACATACGCCTGACTTTAAAAGACTAAAAAGACATAGTGTGTTAAAGCTACTATAAAGTTTTTAATTTCCGTTCATAGTACAATTTCATTCTGAGGACAATTTCATAATTATCAGAGGTACTTATTGTTTATACTGTTTGCAACAGATTGTAACGTGGCATATTATTAAAAAAAAAAATGTTGAAAATGGTAATTTTTGACTCTTTAATAATTAAAAGGATAAAAATCTACAATCAATATCAAACCAATTGACGTCACCATCCTTTTACTACCCTCATGACTACTATAAATTAACATTGCAGTTACTGAACAAAGTGGAAAGGTAATTAACGCATTGGATTTAATGAATAAAACGTAGGAGAGAAGAGAAGCGGAGGAGAAGTCGTATGCAAGCGATAGCGTTATGTTTACTCGTATATAAGACACCGCTGCATACGGTTTTCTCTCACTTTAATGAATTAGAATGAAAAATAGATACTATATGGAGAACTTACTGTTTCTTCCCCACCATCTGTATTTCCCCCCAGGAATGAGCTTGTGTCCTATGTCTTAATTTCTATAAAACTCTAATATATATTGAAAAAGCTGGCTGCCAGAACCTCAAATGTTCAATTATATTTTATTTTAGGAGATATTAATTATAAAAAAGTAATTTTTTCCATTTAATTATTAAAGAGATCCAACGTTATAGAAAACGTTATTGCCAATACATGGTACGTCACATGTAGTAAATATGCCATCTCTTTTATACAACAGAGACGCATACGAGTGTATGTGTGAAACGTCAACAGTTGTGTGTATACCATGAAGTATTATATAATAAAGATTACCAACAAGGACAAATAATCTCGATTACTAATTACTACTTATTTCTTAAAGAAGCGGCAAAATTTAAATTCAAATTTGATATGGCTATACTTTCGTAAACATTTGGATATTTAAAAAAATAAAAACGGCAATATGCTTGTACATATATTAACAATTATTTTAATCTAAAATTAAAAAAACAAACCCTACAAAATGAGTTCACATGCCCGGCCATCTGAATTCAAAAATGGGCCAGAACCGACTCATCTACTCTACTATTACCCCACATTGTTCTTAATACAAACTACATACCGCACGCATTTTTTTCAATTAATATTTAATTGTAGAAACCCCGACCCATTCAATAAATCATGCTCTCGGTCATCAGTAACAAAAATGCAGGTGTCTTAATACGTGTTTCATTTACACGGTAACTAAATTACATTTTATTTATTGCTTCACGTATTTTAAAACTATACGTTAATAACTGCATATAAAATGCATACATTATGTTTCATTGCAGTGAAGGCAAGACAAGACAAGACAGACATGCACTAATATGGAGAACTACATGCTACATGGAGCCCTTCACTTTCTAAGCGCAGTTCAGTTCAGAGTAGATTATTAGAAGAACGTGAACCATAACACACGTGCATTTCAAATATAAAAAGGTTTCCACATCCGGCTGTGTTGTATTGTGTAGTGTTGTGTTGTGTTGGTGATCTATATTCATCATTCTGTTATTATACAATCGTATTACCGTGCAATCATCTCGCAACTATTGAAAGCAAAGCGATCAATAATAATTCATAAAGCACTGAACTATAAATCAAGGAGAAGCATGGGGAATATGAAAAAGTCAAATGCAAGTAAAATGTAAAAAGCAAAGCATGGAACATATTGGAATTTTTTTTAGTTAAAAGAAACATTCTCAACTATTAGGATAATTTGGAAATTATCCTAATTTTAAATATTATAGATACATAAATGCATATATCACTTAGAGCTGTTTTTTCAGTTAAACCTCAAGTTATAATTTAACTGTACCTAAAAAATGGATTTTTCAACTAGTTTTGACTACAGTTAACTAACGAAAACTGTTACCGAGATATTTTGCTTGGTTAAACTCTCACTGTTAAAATTTTTATTAAATTTAATAAACGAATGCGTATTACAATTAAGAAGAGGTATTAATTATTTTTAAGATGCATTATCTTGAATTTTTGTTTGAATTTAATAAAGTTAATATAATTTTACAAAATAATTCTATATTGAAATATGCTTTTGAAATTATAGCTTTTTTAAGAGTGTACAATGTTCGACTCGAACCAAAATGATCGCTGAGATACAAAAGTATCACTCAATGATTACAATAAGCCATAACTGAGAATTAAAAAAACGATCTTTAAGGAAGGTAACATTTTCATTTAAATATTGATGCAGTTCCCGTTAATAGAGCAACTATGTTATTACTTTTTTCCATATATCATCAGTCAGACCCGACAAGAGGGAAATAAAATTCTCCAGGCCCGAACTTAATTAAAGATCGAACAAATTACACTGAATAAAATGAAATGCGAATTTTTTCTTCGAACTCGATGACATCTCTGGATGCGCGAAATGGAGAATTAAAAACGAAATAAATTATGTTTATATGAATAAATTATATTACAAAATCTATGTATAATAGAATTTGTAACAAATTTACACTAGATAGAATGGAATCATTACAAATTATAATGGAATGTGATTGATTTTATTCAATATAAAAAAGCTGCACAATCCTTCCATGCTTTTCAAAATTTAGACTAGATAAAGTGAAATATGTGACCAATTGGCGCTAAAAAAATGAAATGTGATGCATTGGGAGAACCCAATATTTGTAGAGTCCCTTTTTACTAATCAAAGAGCGTACTATACAAAAAGAAATGGGAAAAGAATAACAGGTCAGCATAAATTCAAGGTACAAGTACAAATTAATCAACAAGTTTATTAATTTCTTTTTTAAATTTATTTATTTAACGTCGACTTATTTCTTAAGCTGAGTCCTATCATCGACGACTTGGTACTATTGTTGGCAATGTTATAATGTCGGGCCTAGTATATGTGTACAACATCACTGCCTTATAAGTTTATGATATTTGTGAGCACATCTCACATCATCAATTAAACTTTGACACAGAAAATAAAACTTTGGTCCGAAGATAGAACTCTCGGCCACCGTGCCGTCTAAGTTAACATATTTGAATAAGAAGAAAACAAGTCGAATTGGTTATTTTGAATCTACACGATAAATTTAAACAAACTGAAGATATCTAGCTCATAAAGCAAATCAATTGGCCAGCTCTGATATACATACTATACTTTACTCATATATACTCATACTGGGATAACATTTTTACGATTTCTTTCGTTAAATCGTTTACAAATGCATAATTATTTACGTGAGTAGCGTTGTTCTCAATGTAGTTTTTAAATTACGCGCCACTCCTTATATGCTTATTGTTTGTATATGTACTCACAGAGATAACATTCCTGCGACCTACACGACTCAAACGTCATATTAATTATATAAGCACCGGATATTGCAAATTAGTGTACGGGTATGACCTATTTTAGATAAAAGTTAAAATGTAACACAATTAGAAATTGTTAATAGAAACATAAAAAAAGGCTGCTTTTATCTTTGAAAGATATCGTTTGAAACAAAACTTTTTAAAATAATACTAGCTGTCCCGGCCACGCGTTGCTGTGACTAACGTTTTTGTCATATTACATTACATAGCGCCATCTATTGAATATTTACTCAATCTAGTCAACAGAATATTTACTCAATTTAGTCAACAGATGTCGCCATCATCGTCGCCAGATGTCATATGTCATATACAGATAATTAATAGACAAATAATTTGCAATAAGATAATATTGCAATCATAAATTGAGATGTAAGCTATCCTATCTTTCAAGTTGGATCAAACTGCACACGGTGTACAAATTTGATTAAAATCGGTTAAGTAGTTTAGGAGTCCATCGCGGACGAACAACGTGACACGTAATTTATATATGTTAAGAAGAAGATTAAGATGTAAATACGATTTTATGATTTCAAGTAGTAAAACCATTCAATGGAATAAATTAATTGAATTTAAATATTCCCGCCAATAAATGTCTGGGGAGAGTGATTTAGGTTGAAACAATCAATGGCTTATAGTACCTGGCTTACATATAGTATACAATGCTTATTAAAGTAGAGCTGGTCTCACACTGCAAACCGACTGATTGCGACTTGATGGTTGTACGACTAGAGAGCGCGAAGTCGTTTGTTCTTTATGTCGGATTCACACATGCGAGTTCGTGTATGAATGGGTGCTGCGAATATAAGTACACGAACAAGAGGACCTTCACTTAGTGTAAAATTTTCAATACTGAAAAACCGCTTTTAACGACATCATATATTAATGTATCTTCTATGAACTAAAATTACTCGGTGACTATGAGCGTATGTGAGATAAGGACTATATAAAGATTGTATGTTTATAATGAAAGTATATTATAAAGTTTTTTTTTTAATTTGATTTCAATAGGTTATTATAATCTGTCCTGTTTAGAGGACATTCAGTGATAGGTATGTAAAAATAATAAAGTGTCTTGCGCGGGATGTGCCCATCGACTCATCTCTCAATTTAGAGATAGATTAGTTGAATAGATTCTGATTAGTTGGTTAATAAGTACTGAGGTATTTTCTTTTCTCGTCTGCGTACTACCGAATTATTGGACATTAGACAGCTGGCCAAATTGTTTGGATGTTAAAGTATTCTCTCCTTGTATACTTTGATTCTAAGCACTATTTATTCATTCGCTGTGGGTATATCCAGATCCCGATGTATTATGTTCTTAGGTACAAACCATGGAGCACCTAATTGGTATTGATATTATAGAGTAAGATCCCAGAGCGATCTGACATAACTTATTTTCAAATTTTTTACAGAGCTTTAAAGCGTCTGACAAAAGTTCTGGCCCATGGAAAGCGTCTGACACTTTTAATTTTACTTCAGAATAACATTCTACAAAATATATTTAAAAATCAGTCATACAAATTTAAGTAAAGTAACTCTGATTTTTAGTTACCTTTCTCACCTGGTACCTGCCCAGGTGTCACCGAGCGAACTCCAAAAATACGCAGGTATTAAAAGTACATGTAGAGACTACTTAGAACCGAAAGTTCTATGCTTTTGAAAATAAGTTATGTCAGATCGCTCTGGGATCTTGGACTATTATGTAAAAACTGCTTTTTCACTTTACACAACGAAAACATTCGCTTAATCCGTGAATGCAGCACATGGGTCGACTGATTGCAAACGCGATCCCCGCATCTGCTCGAACTGAATGCAACTGTCTTGTTAGTGAGAGAACGCACGTGTATACGAGTGAAAGAACACACACGGCACGAACGAAACTAAACTGATTTCAAACTGGTTTTGAGCGACAGTCGACCCGTGTGCAGGCGGCCTTATTGTCATAAACCACATACCGCCTGACACTATACCTACTTAAACTTCTGGTTTCGTATTCAGTATTGTGTATTGGAGTTGTTTCATATTAACGTCCTTTACGGTTTCTTTATCAATACATCACGACTCCAACAAGTATCCAGTGTGTAAGTGTTGATTATATTCACACAATTAGAAGGGTTGTACATAGTGCAATTAAAAATAGCACATATTCTATGCGCGAATGGTCTGTTCTAGTGTGAGAGAAGCTTAATTCTTATATAGATTTCTATTCGAAGTTAGTGCACACCTTTTATAATTGTTAGCATGAAAATAACGCCTCTGGTCTTGTTTCAGTACTATAAATAAGTTTATTACACTTATTAAATAATATTACTTTAATTAGTAATCATTTTACGGTTCAATTATCACCTATGTATTTAAAGGTACGTAATTATGAATTTCTTTTATGGTCATAATTATTATATTATAGATATTTCAAAACTGGGGAAAGTAAATATAACAATAATTGATTTACCAATCGCCTAGATTTAATTAAATAAATTGTTAGTCCATGCGATAGGTGCGCTCGTTCGAGCACCAATATTAGGGGCGCTAAATTGTGCAAAGGGTACTTTCACAATAGGCTATGTCAATGTTAAATCTTTGACATAGTAGGTGGGGATGCTGTAGTGGTGCCAGATTAATCTCTTGCATTTACTGAATGATACATTTCCACAGGATTGATCTTGAATGCCACCTGCATAATAATTATTCTTCTCTTACAATAACCCAACTAAGGACAAGTTCAACATGCGCACCAACTAAATTAACTAAACTCAAATTAAAAGACGAATGTGACAAGAATGGCTATTTGGAAAACCTGAAATCTAGATTAAAATATTAAATAAAAACGTAATTAATTATCAAAATAGAGATTGGGAATGAGATTTTATCGTCAGATGAAACTAAAATTGAAATTGAATCTGGTGAAAAACTCATCTGAAATCTAAAAATGCACTTAGGTCGTCTGCTTGCAAACTAGCCGCGAACGAAGTTTCCAAAGAAAATCAAAAACGAGCCATGTCGAGCCGTGTTTCGTGACTCTATAGAATTTTTAACAATAGCATAATAGGGGATTTTATTGTGTCGTATTATGAGTATTGTATTTAAATACTTTTGAATAGTATTTGTGCACATCTCTGCTCATGATGTCACCATAAAAAGCATGCAACGTAATTGCTGTAAGCACAGTCGCTCAAAACGTGGTCATAACCAATTTGAAATCAGTTTAGTTTCATTTAAGCCGTGTGCGTTCTCTCACTAACAACAAAGTTGCATTCTCATTCGGGTCGGGTAGATTGGGGGCTCGCGTTTGCAATCAGACGACCCATGTGCGGACGGCATTAATGTTACTCAATCATAAAAACTGTTTCTTTAGTTCTCTAGAGTTATAAAGATACAAAGATATAGAGAAGAAACAGAAAAAAACGATAACAATTTTCTTTTAAGACAGACGTGTCATATGCTATCATACACTACAACATTCAGTTTACATTTTTTCATCAACGTAAATTATTGTGGGTCTAGTAAGGTATCGAGGGAAAGCCCTCGATACCTTAACGCCCTATTTGGCGTTATGAATATTTTCAGTACATCGCTGTCACCTCAGGCCTCAGCACGACATCATACAAAGGGGCAGAGGTGCGCATTCATTAGTAGGCTGATGCAGGACTTGTGGACCACACTTGTGAATGATTAATAAATAATAATTAAAATTATTGACTTTTAATTGAAAGAGCCCTAACAATATTGTAGTTATATGGGTAAAAATTGCGTAAAAAATTTATGGTGAGCTGAAGGTCAGACTTTTATAAATATCAGACCACATTACAAGTCCCCTCCCTCTTTCTTTCCTCATGCCAGCCCTGCAGCCCATGGTAGTTGACATCGGTGTAAAATAGTAATTAGAAAACAAGAAGAATATAGGTTATGCATTTAAGCAAAACCACTTTTAAGATTACATAGTGTGTCAAATCAAGTAATGGTAATAGCGTTTCACACCCAGTGTTTACATTGTCATAAACATCACCTCAAGAGCCACAGCAAATTGCATGCATAATTATAGGGGCCCGGTGAAAAAAACTGTCGCGCGCAGACCGCAAAATACATGTACACCATGTACACAATGTTCTAATTTTCGATAAAAATACATTGTTGCAGAAAATGAGGTTCTTCTTTATATAAGGCTTCTGCAGAATGTTATGAAAGTTTCGCTGATAAGTTAAACAACCCGTCATGAGAGAAATAACATATGACAGGCATCAGAACCTTCACAACCAATAGGAGGAAGCGAAAACTTTAGATAAACATAAATATAGAGTAGCATAGATGATGCCAGTTTCTGCAGAACGTTTATTTAGTTTAAAACAAGAAGTACTCTAGCTCTATGGAAGTCTGAGGAAGCCCCCGGCTACGATGTCGGTGTAAACATACCTGATGTTATGTACCACTTTAACATATCAAACACAAGCCGCTGTTGAACACGTCGTTTATCAAGCTGAGATATTGCAATGAAGTAAAACTAGTTACCAGGTAGTTGAACGCTAGATGCTGGATGCTAGATGCATTCAACAATCTATGAACTGCAGGCGTTGAGCGTTATGAGGTCCGGCAGGTCGCTTGTTTATTGCAGAAGGCGCTCGTACTACTCGAGGTACTATGATTCAAGGTGTTCTAAGACCAACAGTTCCAAAGCCGTAGCTTTTCAAGTCCAATGGAAAAACCAACTTTAAAGACAAGGATTAAAGTTGGTATGAGATAAGTTTGAGATGTTGAAAGGAAGTTGGAAAGAGATGACCAACACATATTTTGGTGCTTGCGATTTTTGATCTGTTGCTAGGTAACTTTTCGTGTCCGGAATCCAAAATAGCCGTTAAATTTGGTCTATCAAATTCAGTTTTTGGGATAATTTGATGAAAATGATCAACTTTCACGTTAGACAGGAAAGTGGATATACAAAAACTCTTTGTTTTTCTATATCTCTTGTATATACTTATAAACAAAACGGTTAAGAGAATTGACCACAAAAATACTCGTAAATTTCAATTCTAACGTTTTACAAGTTGGAGCAACACATAGAAAATTAATTTTAGTTCAAATTGATTCCCTACCTGTCACAGGAGTCGCTTTTATTCAACAGTGAGCAGTCGTTGCGCCGTCTGTAGATCATAAAAGAGACATTCCCTATGAACGAGTGAATAGAAAACAAACGCGTTCATGACAAAAAACTCATGAAACCTAATAGAAATGAAATAGAATTTACTCCAAAATGTTTACTGGGGATTTTTAATCGAGAGAATCCAAACAGTATTCAATAAGAGATTGTACAATGTTAATATAATAAAGACACACGTGAGAAGGGGTGTAAAATCTCTAATTGCGCTACTTGTAAGACTTATTTTTAATACTGTTTTATATTTCAAGATCTTATAACTCACCGAAACGTTCGCATGCATACATGTAGAAGAAACTCACCTGAAACAAAAAAATATTTATTAAAAACATTGTTTCATTTTGTAATTAATAGTAAATCACAATTTATAAACCGATTGGAGCCATCCAAAAATTACGTCACACAAATTGTTTGCTTTTTGGATCTGTCCCACATGCTTATCACACTTTGTGGAAGATTGTTTTCGTTAAGATAAGGTCCAGGGTCCAGGACTTGCTGTTGTACAGCAAGTCGTACGACAAGACAAGAATAGGGCTGCACTGAATTATTAAAAAACTTGAGAATAATTGTGTATGGTAAAATCAGTAACATTCGATCCATAGATAGAGTACGCCTACCATGAACTTTAAACCATAAACATATACAATAGTAGTACATATTTCGTATTTGCGTTTCACATACAAAGCAGGTACCGTCACATTCTGCTAGCAACACGGGAATATATGATACGAGATAAACTAAGATAAACTGCTTCAACCTGAACAAATTCTCATTCTATGAGTCATTGCCTGCACTGAACAGAGAATGAGAACTGAACAAGTTCATGACATTCAGCAACGAACAGTAAGAGTAGCGAGTAGAACCACAAGTCCAAAGGGTCTCCATTGTACAACTATGTACTTCATGGACCAGTTCTATTTCCTTAATATGTAATACACACTCGTATATACATACAAAAGAATCCTGTTTCCAGAAGAACCGGAGTACTGCACGTCAGGAAATATACTAATCTATGGAAGACTCCTTCAAGACCTTGAAAATTGTTGAATTATAAATGTTGATTAGTTTATACTAAACATATTCGGTCGTTAAAGTAATCACTTTCTTGAGTAGAGCTGCAAACTTTGCGAGTGCAAAGGATTTAGGATCTAATGGAGCTATTTGGTCCTATAAACACCAGCACATATTTGAGATTTCAACCAAAGCCTAACTATGACATCATGCAGGGGTACAGAGGTGCCTATTCTCAGAATGTTGATACAGTCACTTGGACCAGCGAATATGCACTTATAAATGGCTGAGAGCAATTGCTAGATACGAGGAACTTACCGCTTTACAACTAAACCTGTTATAGAATTTATACCAGGTATAAAGCCCGTCCTGACAGGCTTGTTATCAGTTTATACATGGTATAAATTTTATAACATGTTTATTTGCAAGGTGGTTAGGGTTTTGGCTTTGACAACACAACACTTGGGGAGTCGTCATTAGATCTTCGACACATACAGATCTATTAAGACAATATACATTATTAATAAATGATTAACTAATATTAATTAACGACAAACTGTTATCTATTATGTACTCTTAGTGTTAGTGACTGGCCTTGAGGATGATAAGTTTACTCTCGTTCTCGCTATCGCTCATATAACGAGAAGAAGTCGAAGAAGTCAAAGACTCTCGCGAAGACAATCGTGAAGTTCTCCGACTCCAATAACTGTGGTTTAGTACAATTAGTGATCAGTTTACATCGAGTCTTCTTGGTGAGCGCACGTATTTACAATAAACAAAACAATAAAATAAATAGTGATCTTTTTTTTTGCAAATTATAATATTTTTTTTTTTCGTGATTTATTTTTTTTTTAAATTATAATTTATATTATTATTAAGTGTTATTAATAAGAAGTGAAGTAACTTCTATTTAATTATCACTGGGTAATTAACAATATGGATATGGAGGTTGAACCTCCCGATAAAAATCCGATCAATAAAAACAACTCTGTGACTAACAAATCAATTCCTACAGATAAAACATCCAGTGATATAACAGAAAACTTAAATAACAATAGTGACAATGTTAAAAAAATATTTAATAATTTATACAACACAGAAACAAAATATGACTCGTATAAAGTAATGATAGTTAAAAATAATAGTGATGGAAATACATTTTTTAGTTCTCTTAAATTAGCAGAAATAATATGTAAAATTAGCAATAAATCTAATATAATAGAAATTAAAAAAGTGGGAAGAAATAGAGTAATCGTTCAATGTGCTAATGCAGTACTAGCTAACGAAATTACCAAATCAACATTGCTGAAAAACAATGGGTATGAAGCGTTTATCCCATTTTACTGGTGCACAAAAGTTGCTATTATAAAAGGTGTTGATATTGAATATTCGGAAGATACAATTTTAAATAATATAGAGTGTCCACCTTTTAAAGTAACGAGAGTGCAAAGGTTAAATCGAAAACTAAGAGTTGACGGAGCTATTAAATATGAACCCAGTACAACAGTGAAATTATTCTTTGAAGGACTTGCTATTCCTGCTTATGTTTACATGTGGAGAGTGAGACGAGCATGTGAACCATTTGTACAACAGACGATACAATGTTATAATTGTTTTAAATTTGGACATGCAGCCACAAAATGTAGAGCAAAAGTAGCAAAATGTAAATTCTGCGGAAGTGAAGATCATTTACGTACTGAATGCACATCTCCTAATCCGACATGCATAAATTGTAAACTTAACCACGAGGCTACAGACAATGAATGTCCTGAAAAAAAAAGACAAATCAAGATAAAAGATCTCATGGCCCAACACAATCTCAGTTTTTATGAAGCAAAATTAGAATTAACAGAAAAAAATACAGACTATTTATACTCAGTAAGAACTCAAAACTCTTTTGAAGCTCTAAACTACAATGAGACTTTTCCCAATATAACTAATAAATACAATAGTATCAACATAATTCCAACATACAAACCAAACCCTTTAACCAGAAGAACTAATACCAGAGTGAATAAATCAAATACAGGTAACTCGTTACAAAGATCTTACAGTCAACCACAACCTACGACATCCACTAAAGAACCAATTCCAAAAAGAAGAAGAGAAGAAAAGAAACCTAACAATGAAGAAAGCGACACATACCTTAAGATAACTAATCAAGGAAAAAACAGAAAGCAAATCAACCAAGAGACACCTGATATTACAATGGAAAACAATGATAATGATACCTGCTATACATCAATATATAATAAAAATAATGATGACAAAATTAAAAATACAAACAAAGACCCAAATATTACATCCCAATCCCTTAGAAGCTACAAGAAACAAATATCTAGTGTACAATGGCCAAACTCGTAAGAAAACATCGATATATAAATTAAGTTTATTTTTTAAAAATCTATTCACATCACTAAACCTAATCGTTTAATAAATTTACTAAAATATTAAATCAACAATAATTATATAAACGGAGAGAAAAAAAATAAAATAAAATATATAAATAAATCTAACAACAAGACCAAGGACAGATATAAAAATCAATAACTAATTAAAACAGTTAAAATGATAAATTTTATTCAATGGAATTGCAGAGGAGTCAGATATATTAAAGAGGAACTACAACATATGTTACAGAAGCATAACATACATATATGCATACTATCAGAAACGTTTTTAACAAAAAATCTCAATTTCAACATCAAAGGTTATTTTATTGAAAGAGAAGATAGGATACAGAATACAAATTATAATCCCCACGGGGGTGTTGCTATCTTGATTCATAAATCTATAAAATATAAACGAGTAATGCTAAATAACCCATTTAATTCGGTCGAAATAGTTGGAATAATTTTAACACATAACGAAACTGATGTAATATGTATTTTATCAATCTATGCTAAACCGAATCATAAACTATCTAATTCTAATTGGTCACAGATAAAACAACAAATAGATGTTCCTGTTATACTTGCTGGAGATTTTAACGCGACTAATCTTGCTTGGGATATAAATTGTCCAGGTAGTCAGTATGAAGGTAACGAATTGTTAGATTTCATAGAAAACGAAAATCTAAATATTATCAACGATGATAAACCAACTAGAGTAAGCAATCTCAGTACAAGGGACAGTATATTGGATCTCACATTGGTATCAATGACGTTAACACAACAAATTACTTCGTGGCAAGTTCTTGCAGATAGCTTAGGTAGTGATCACTACCCAATTTTTTTCTGTTTGAATGACTATAATAAAGACCGTTACCGTACATCTGAATATTTAACGAGGAGAAATTTCCGAAAAGCAGATTGGGAGAAATATAGCCTTGAAATAGAAAGCAGAATTTCAAACCTTAGCACAAATGGAATCACAAGTAATCCCCAAGATGTTGAAAACAAATACAACCAATTTAGAGATGTTATTAATAATTCGGCAGACATACATATCCCATCTACCAGATTGTATAATATAACTCCTAATAAAATAAAACCGTCTTGGTGGGACACTGAGTGCAATAAAATGATAGCTCAAAGAAAATTAGCACTAACTATTTTTAATAAAAACATGACAATGGCGAATTATTTAAATTATAAAAAACATCAAGCTAAAACCAGACGATATTTTAGAGCCAGGAAAAAAATAGAATGGCAAAATTTCTGCGAGAATTTAAACCCAAACACAACACCCAACATTGTCTGGAATAATATAAGAAAAATTAACAATAAAAGCTATAGTACTAAAAGGATAAGTGATAATGAAAATTTAATAGAAGAATTCATTAAAAAAAAATTTCCACAGAACAACAATTTAAATATTACTACCACCACCATCGTAAAAGATAATTTTCTAGATAATAACATAAATAAAAATGAAGTAAAATTCGCGTTAAATCATAATAAAAACAGTAGCACAGGATTTGATAGAATAAATTACAAAATGATACAAAACTTACCTGACAATGCAATAAATCATCTTACACAAATATACAATCTGTCATTAAACACTGCTGATATACCATTAGACTGGAAAAAACATATCGTTGTTCCTATATTAAAAACAGGAAAAGATCCAAACAAAGAAGAATCATTCAGACCAATTACTTTACTATCATGTATGGGCAAAACTATGGAATCCATCATCAAAAACAGACTGGAGTGGTATCTCGAACATCATAAAAGATTACCTGAGTTACAATTTGCTTTTAGAAAAACAAGAAGTACACAGCATAACTTAAACATATTGAATATCGATATTCAAAGAACATACAGTAAAAATCATTATATGATAGCTGCTTTCATTGACATTGAAGCTGCTTATGACAATGTTAATCTAAAAATATTAAAAGAAAAAGTAGAAAACATAGGTATATCTTCCAAAATATCCAACTGGATTATAAACTACTTCCAAAATAGAGAAATAACAGTTAGATACAATAATAAGTTAACTGGTCCTATACTATGTAATCACGGAATTCCACAAGGCTCAATATTATCTCCCTTATTATTCAACATATACACAGAAAAGTTAACAACATTATCAGATAACAACACAACAGTACTGATGTATGCAGATGACATGGTTATTTATAGTATGGGCCATACACAAGATATAGCTCAAAACAGATTACAATCGAAATTAAGAAAACTAGATATTTTATTAAAGGAAATCAAATTAAATATATCGTCAGAAAAAAGTAAAATAGTTATATTTACAAGGCATAGAATAAACTGCAGTCCAAAAATAACCATCAGAAATAAAAATATAACTGTTAGTTCAAATACCAAATTTCTGGGTATATTCTTTGATACGAAAAGCACTTGGGCGAAAGAAATTGCACATATTATTAACAAATGTCAAAAAGGCTTAAATTTGATGCGATGTATAGCAGGATACAAATGGGGCGCACACCCAACAACCTTAATAAAAATATATAAAGCTATTGTTAGACCGCATATTGACTATTCTAGTACTATGATCTGCACCGCAAATAACTCAAGATTAAAAAAAATTGAAATTATACAAAACAAATGTTTAAGAATAATATTAGGTGCAATGGTTTCAACACCAATCCAAATCCTCAACTATCAAACTAATATTCCTCCGGTAAATATCAGAATACAACAAATATCAGACAGTTTCTTTTGTAAAAACAGACATAACTCATGTGGCCCCTTAAATACAAGATTATCTAAACTATATGTTCTTTATAATAAACCATATTGGACAACTCATAAAAAACCGGCACTTTTAACTAGTTTTGATAGATATAATAACTTGAACTTAGAGGTACACAACATTATACCTTTTTTCAAATTTCCATTAGAAATAAGCATGACAACAATACATACAGAAATAAATTTGTTCAAGAAGAATGACAGTAAGGAAATAACTTATCAAAAATATATGGAATATATAACAAAAGATGATATAAACTGGAGTATATGGTTTACCGATGGTTCATTCGAAAAATACTCTAAAACTGGAGGAATTGGCATTTTCAATTATAATACAGATCAACAGTACAAATACAAACTTAACAACATCACAAATTCTTATAATACAGAAATAACAGCAATTATGAAATTACTAGAAATAATACAAAAAACTGACAATAAAAATATATTAATCTTCACAGATTCTCGTAGTGTTTGTGTATCTTTAAATAACAATAAATTCAAAAACAATAATAATAACAAAATATGTTCAATTAAAGAATATCTTTTAAAAATGGAAAAAAATGATATCAATGTTAAACTTATTTGGATTCCTGGACATGTAGGCATAAAAGGAAACGAAATGGCTGACAAACTGGCCAAAGAAGCTTGTGTAGATGGGGAAATAATCGAAATAAATTGGTCAATAAATGATTCCAAAAAAATAATTAAAGAAAATTGTATGGCAGAATGGCAGAATATATATAATGAGAAAAGTCAAAGTACTGGAAAATTTTTTTTTGCAGCGAATCAAAAAATTCCAACAACCACATGGTTTAATAAAAATCATTCACGGAGATATATTTCAACAAATTGTCGAATGAAATCTGGGCATTCTAGATGTCCAGCTCATCTATACAAAATAAATATAAAAGACACACCAAATTGTAGATGTGGAGAAGAAGGGTCTTTGGACCATATAATTCTAGGGTGTCATCTTTTAACATCAAAAATTGATAGACTTTTAAATGATTTATGTAATGTAACACAGTTCCCAGTCAATATGTCCTGTTTAATGACAAGTGAAGCAACGGCGGAAATATTAACAAACTTTGTGATAGAAAATAATATAGAAGTGTAATTTAAGTTAAAATATTTTATTTAGTATGTATTTAATTTTAAGTTTAATTTTTTAAAAGAATCAATTTGTTTTGTATTTATTAGAACAATTATAATTTATATGTAAATTTTTATATAATTTTACAAATAAAAGCAATGGCAAGAAGGCTGAATAAGCCAAAGCCTAAATTAAATATAAAAAAAAAAAAACAATTAGTGATGTACTCCTCTACCCATTCATAATTGCAACCTGCTAATTGATACATGTATATTATGGTGCCTCTTATTTTTCAATTTAATTATTTTTAATAAAGACACTCTCATTTTTTTTTCGTTTTATGTCAAAACACTCAGAAATTAAATTCTTCATTTTTGGACTACATTAACCCGTGCCCAATAGTGATCTGAACTTGCGCCATCTTGAAAAAATGGCGACATAAACTTCTTTTATGCAATAACACCTTAGCAGTAAGTTCTAAGATAAAAACAGTATTATCAATCTGATAGAGGCCTTCATTCCCCACAATTTCTGTTTACGAATCTGAAAAGCAGAGAACTTCACGGAAAAGTGGGTATGATTCAAAACAGCGGTTGATATTTAACAGCGCATGCGCTTAAAATTTTGCCCATATTTCCTAAATCCATTATAGTGTCAGGAATAATTAGGATTCACTAATTACAAATCATAAGCCGAACATAATATTGGTACCATAGTATTTATTAACAAATATAAGAACTATTTATAATACAAAGAACTATATATCTCGATGACTGTTATATTAATGAATGTCGTCTCGCAGTCTTTTGTTGCTGTTTTAGTAAACAAAACACATTCCCATCTGGAGTCGGTAAGACCAAAGGAAAACACGTTTTTTTGTCTGGTTGGTTTAAAAACGCAGTTTTGTTTTTTGTGAACATTTGCGCTTGTCAGTTGTTGTTTATCATGTTTATAATTTTTATGGTACGCACAGGAAAACACTAAAAACAAAACCAGTCTGTTTTCGAAAAACAGAACTGTTTTAAAATAAACCAACAAATGATTGATAACGCCAGTTCGGTGCGACACAGTATTTGTTGCTGAATCAAGACAATAACACTTCTAGGAATAGCCGAATACAATGGACCACTGTTTCGGACCTACCAGGGAGATGGATTACGCATAATACTTATGACCTAATAAGATTGCAGACCTGATGAAGGATTGGGACTCGGATTTGGACACTCTGGTTGACGGCTTCTGACAGCGATGTTGATTTGACCACATTTATAATACTACATATTTGATTCGGATTGATTATTAATAAATATATTCTTGTTGGATTGATTGTAATGTTTTAATTAAACAACCCTAACATGATTTTGTTTTGTTTTTTGACAACAAAACTGTTTTCAAAACTGTCTCTCAGGTGTGAAACCGGCATATCTGAAGAAGTATAGCATACTAATGTTCTAGAAATATTTGGTGTACACAAGTATGTTTATTTATCACCCATGACATGGTATTAATATCAGTAATCGTTAAGATGAAAGAGAACAAACGAACTTGTCATTATACGTACCGCGGGGTGGCACGGGGGTAGAGGAGTGGTGACTATAAGCTTTACATTCGCAGTATTTGCATTTTTATCATCCTGTTTTGCATATCCCATCAACCTTTGAATACTTTAACTGTATGGAATCATTTCACGATAGCGGCATGGTACCGTCGTACCGGGAGTGTCTTTCTTCTCCTCGATGTTTCGTAGAATACCTTGGAGTATTTCGTATCGTATATTTACAAACATCTTTCTTCTTCTTCGCTCTTCGTTCCTTACTTATCAGCCGCTTTGAACCCGAGGATCTGATGTTTATTGTTGCATGTAATTAATTGATGACTATTATTTATAATGCTCAGCCGCGGTGCGAACAAATCAGACGGACATAAATGATATTGTACTAAGCGCCACTAAGAAAAGGAAAGAACTAGTACATAATACATTTTACATTCTTTTGTATAACTCAAAAACAGCTAGAAATACACTCGAAATACATTTTAATGCCGGTTTCACACCAGAGAGACAAAACAACAAAACACGAACAAAAACTGTTTATTTGAACAAAAACATCAATGTCTTTAAAAACTGTTTTAGGAAACAAAACACATTCCCATCTGGAATTGTTAAGATCAAAAGACAACACGTTTTTTGTTGATTTTTAGTCTACTTGGTTTGAACACGCAGTTTTGTTTTTTGTGAACATTTGCGCTTGTCAGTTGTTGTTTATCATTTGGCTAGCAAGTAGTTGCAAGAGCAGTTATAAATAAGTGCAGAATGCAGTGAACAAAAGATAAGACCAGCAGTTTAATAGCCAACACAATAATTTATGGGATACTAAATTTTTACGGGAACATGTTTTTGTTTTGTTTTTCTAAAACTGTCTAACTGTCTAAAACTAATATGTAAAACTGAAATAAGACTTTAACGAATAATTCTATAATCTGCTAGGTTATTTTTCACGATAATTTTGAGATATGTAATTTGTTGATAAGGAATCTGATTGTTTCTGTAATATTCTGCTCATAATAAATTTATATTATTAAAAGAGTTGTAAATGATTAATTTTCATAAAAGTTATATATTTAAAGTTTGTATGAACTTCCTATTTTAAGCTTTTGCTAACATTAACAATACACAAAAAGAAGTTTTTTTTATTAACACACTCAGTTAAAAACCCCTAATACACTTCAGACGACGGAAAAACTTAAGTGCCACTCACTACCCATTGAAATTATGAATTTTCTTTTTGACTACGCGTTGAATATTAAAATATGAAAAGTTTTTTTTATATAAAAAAAAGAAAAGTCCTTTGAAAATGCGTACAAGATGAAGTGGTAAGACGCGAGACAGGTGTTATAGGCTTTATTATGAAAAGAAAATTCAACGTTAAAAGTGAAATATAACAAAGGTTTTATATTCTTTATTAAAAAACTGATAAAGCATTATTACAATGCCTGTTGATAAACGAAAGACGCAAAAATTTAATAATAAAATATATTTACTCGTTACTTTTGAAAATGAGTTTGATTTATCTATTATATTACTTATTTATTGTTCGCCTTTCGGCTTTACAATCTACATTCTTAATACATACTTCAAATTATAATTAAATTTACATTATTCTCCACCAGCTTATTTATTCTACTGTTTTTTTTCTTTCCTTCTTACTATTTCCGCCATCCACCTCTTTCCTTCACTGCCTCCCTTTAATAGCTGGCCGATATTCCTTTCGCTCGCTACTTTTTCCTTACACTCAAACTTAATGTGCTCCAGTGTTTCGTCCTCCGCTCCGCACATTCTACACTTTCTTTCCTCACTCTTTTCCCAGTATCTGTTTCCTTTTTCCTCATTTCCCAATCTAAACCTTGCTGTTCTTCTTAAGTGTTTTATGTCTTTTTCTATAAGGTACTGAGGCACATTATTTTTCCATAACCTTTTATATCTTTTATTGTAGTAACTTTTTTCTATTTTTCCCATTCTCTCCTGCTGTTGTATCTCCTTATCCCTTCTCCTTAGCTCCTCTTCCACACTTGCGCCACCTTCTCTTCTCCTCTCTGCCTCCTCGATCGCCATTCCATTCCTTTCAAAGTACTCCTTTCTCTTTGTTGGACCTCCCCCCCCCCCCATTCTTTATGCTATCCTCTCTTATTTTCTTTAAAATTTTGCTTTCCGCTCTGTTCAATATTATTTGATTTATCTATTATATTAAAAAATGAATTTTGTACTTTCGTATTCTGTGATGTTTCGTTATAATTTATTTTCCATAAACAACGCAATCAATTTTTTTTTAAATAGGTATTTTAAAGAGAAATGTTAACTAAAGCTTTAGGCGTTCTTGAATTTAACTCTGAGTTTTCTGGTAAACAGTTATTTTGAAAAAAAATAAATGATTATGCAGAATTTTGTAAACGATCCAAATAATTCTCCAACTGGCAAAATTATATCCGGCAAAGATGTGAACGAAGGTCCAAAAAAAAACTTACTTTATAAACAAACACATCACTGATTGTGAATTAATATTATCGTTTAATTAATTGGGAACCATGTCTTAATTTGTAGAAACTCTTACTTTTTGAATAAGTTGTTCAGCAATTTTCGCGAGTGGAGAAGGCAATGGAAGAGTTTAGAGCGAATGGAGAACAATACAAGAAATACATACGTTAAAAATATTAAATGACTTGTTTGTAACTTTTCTCTGACGTCATGAGTCATGAATTGGACTAGTATGATATTCATTTGTTTGTTAATATTAGCAAATAAAATTGTAGTACTGTGAAATTTTAACAGTAAATTCATTGACCAGGATTCTACACGTACAAAAATGTTGAGCCCTTAAATCGAAAATTATTTTCTTGCTCATACATCCTTAAGCTTTTATTTGCCAATATTAACAAATAAATGTATATCACAATGAACAAATGAATCACACTATTCCAATTCATGACGCAAGACATTAGAAAAAATTTACAAAATAATGCTCTAATTTTAAAAATAATGATTAACTAAATACATATTATACATACGTCGCTCAGCGACGGACTAATTACTAGTTCATTATGTACAATTCAACTGAATTGCTTTTTCTTCTAATTGCTTCTTGCCGATTCTAAATAGAATAGCACATACATGCCACATACTCGTAGTGTAGGTTTTACATCAATACTGCATATACATAGAATATGCAATATACATCAATGTATATACCTTGAATATAATGAATATACCTTGAATGCATATCCAAATGTTTAAGTTAATGTAACTAACCGGTAATTATGAATCTAACTTGCCAATTTGCTATTATGGGAAATATCCTAAGATTGTTAGATTTTTAGGGTATAATCCTGCTTACTTGAAAGAAAATAAAAACGAGCATATGCAATGTGTTTTGCTGCAGAATCCAACTAACCTAATAATCATATTGTATATTTAATAACCTCAAAGATTTTTAATGCGTGAGAATAAATTCGAACAATACAATATATTAAAGACGATTACTGCACAAAGTTTATTAGCTAATGTCGTTTAATTCAGCAGTTAAATTAGAACATCCTTATGGGTAAGCACAGAAATACAATTACAACAATTTAATGACCTAGCCAAGTGCCACACCTACAGGTATAAAACGCGAATACTCATAACTCGCACAACTCACAAGTCAATATAGTAAAAAGGAATCAGAAGAATTACACAACGTGTGTGAGGTATTACTGATTGCTGTGCAAATAATTCACCTATTGTTGGACAATTTACAATACAATTGTTGCCTACATTACAACTACAACTACAACCATATCTAAAACAACAACAATACGCCAACTAACAAATAATAAACATATTTTCCAGGTTATGGATGTTATGAACAGGAATGATTGTTGTTGGATTTACTCGCATAACTATACACTGCTGGTGTAAGCTACAGTAGAAATAGCTAGACTGGTGAACAGAAAATGGCAACCCAAAACCCTGTTCACATTGGTGTCATATTGATCAACAACTATAGGATAGAGGTTATTCATAAACTGCAGCACACAAACTTTACCATCTTGTTCCGAGTCTTGTCACACATTGTAGACCACGAGGTCTTTGAATATCGTATTTAAGATTCATACTCATGTACATTCATTAAAACGTATTAAAACATATGTCTCGTTAGTAGGTCTATATAGCGCTTGGAAAAACTAGCATTAAAAAAATCGTTTGAAAAAAAAAATATTTGTGGAAAAAGTTTAAATTTTTTTTTTTTTTTAATTTAAAAACTTACAAAGTGTTCAATCGGAAAAGGTTTTTCTTAGATAAAGCGTAAAGAAGATATGGCGTAAATTTCATCAAAATTAGTGAAGGTGTTCTCGAGATATAATGGTCACCATTAATTTTTTTTTGTGTGGAAATGATGGTTGTTTATATAATTTTTTTTAAATTTATTTTTAATATTATTGCCATTTGCCACTACATTCCTGTGTCTTAACTCATTTATTTCCATATCATTTACTTAATTCAATTTTGATCCTTATTAAATCTAAACAGTCTCACTCCTTTCAAACGAAAAAAAAGAATTATCCTTATAAAAATGAAAACAAAACTGCTACTGCTACTGCTTCGCTCCTCCTGCTACTCTCCCTCCTGTTTCTCCTCTGCCATTCCTTTTCTTTCCTCGTTCCATTTCTCTATCTCCACCATCAAGCCTCTTCTCTTCACTACCTCCCTTTAATAACTGCCCAATATTTTTTTCGCTTATTACCTTTTTCTCACATGAAAACTTAATGTGCTCCAATGTTTCTATCTCCGTTCCGCATACCTTGCACATCCTTTTTCTTTATTTGCACAGTATCTGTTTCCTTTCTCCTCGTTTCCCAATCTGAATCTTGCAATCCTTCTCATGTTGGTTGTTTGTATAAATAAAAGCGATAAATACAAAATGAATGAGGTCAAAATCTAATCCCATCGCAAAAATCGTATGCGTCTCGATAGATAATATTATAAGGAAGATAAAAGTGCTCGAATTTCTAACTGATATAAGCTTAATAAATCAAATTTAACTTTAGGCGAAGATGCCCTTGTCGTTAAATTTTAAAATTAAAAAAAAAAGAAGATGTGGTCTAATTTTTATTAAAATTGGATAAGACGTTGCAGGGATATCGTAGAGAAGTTCAAAAAAGTAGTTCCAAGATAAACGCAAAAGAAAATATACATAGTGTAATGCACTCGTATATTGCCACGCTTATTTTAATTGCTATAACTATGGTAATATGGTTAAACACTTAAAATATTTTTAAAAGAATAATTAATAAATCTAATCAAAACATTTCATGGTAGTCTTCTTTATAAAGAAGAAGCTATAGCTTTAAAGTTTTAATAATATTTTAAATATGGCGTATAAGTTTCATATTTAATTGGTTACCTTCACACAATGTTGTACATCACTGTCCTCAGCAGTGCTATTGTACATACAAATGAATAGGTTACATTGCTTTGAACAATAACGTACCAGAACGATCAACCTCACCATCGCCATCACCAGGCAAATGGCACATAGGACATGGGAGTGTCACACCGCTGGGATTGTCTCCCTTCTTGAATTAAATACCATTTCTTGGTATTCGACGACCATTTAACGTTTGTCTTTGTTTTAACTTAGAAGCTATTACTATTATTATTTATTTTTTACTTAGACTTACTGCAAACTGTGAGAAATTATATGTTGTAGGTATACTCGTACGTATAAGGACATGATATCCTAAGAGGGAGACTGATATAAGAGAAAAATAAAGACAGAGAAATGGGGCAACTACCTTATATTTTTGATTAGTTGATTAAATTTTTCAAACAAATAAAGAAGATTTAATAAACAAACTATGAACTTTTTATTGTATGCAAACAATCTAAGTTTAAGGAGTCTCGATCCGACCACTGATGGGTAAACAGAGATGCCATTTCCAGTGTATAATGGGATACGGGCCGTAAAAATGATTTTAAAAAAAGAAATCCCATAGTACATTAGTATGACAACCTATGAGGACGAAAAGTATGGGCAAGCTATAGAAACCAAAGGAAAACATGCAGACTATGTGACGGCCTGGACCATTTGGGACAGGATTGTCCGACACACTTTAAAAATAGAACCTCAGAAAAAAGGACAACTCTCAGCTATGCGTCGATAACAGGAAACAAGACAATAACTGAAAACAATATAGAAGCAATGGTAAATAGATTACCAGGTGTTATCAACGAACATGACTTCCCAAATTGGGTTAATGAAAAAGGAAAAAATAGTGCAAGGAAAGAAGCTGAAGCGGTAAATATTATCGGCGAAGAAAAAGATATATTTAAACTACCAGGCCCAAGAATAGAAAATAAAAGGAAAAAGAATGAGAGCACGACAACTGAAACTACAATTACCGAGTCAGATAATGAGGATGATAGCTCGTATTCAAACATGGTATTGGAAAAAGAAACATCAGACAATGACATAACAAAGAAAAATGCGAAAAAGAAATACAAAAAAACAGAAAGAGTTACTAGAGCAACGGAAAATAAAAATAAGAATTTATAATTGAAATGTAATTATTATAAATAGTGTAAGTTATGTTTTATAAGAAAAAAAATGTATATAAAAATGTAATATTGATTGAAAGTGCTAATAACTTCCAATAGTTGATGCACTTAAAAATAAATATTGAAAAAGAAATACAAAAAAACAGAAAGAGTTACTAGAGCAACGGAAAATAAAAATAAGAATTTATAATTGAAATGTAATTATTATAAATAGTGTAAGTTATGTTTTATAAGAAAAAAAATGTATATAAAAATGTAATATTGATTGAAAGTGCTAATAACTTCCAATAGTTGATGCACTTAAAAATAAATATTAAAAAAAAAAAATCTAAGTTTATCCATTAAAAATTCTTGCCCAACTTTGACAGTTCTATTTTAACCAGATTGCTAAACGTACACATTGCATAAAAGAAATGAAAAGTTTTCATGGTTGCGGTCATTTCCAAGATGTTTGATCTGTGGCTAGAACTGTTTAGACACAAACATTAAACGGACGGACCGTTTATCGTTGTGTGCACCCATTAGCTCATCTCAAATAAAAATAACCTTGGCAATTGGAATCATTCCAGACAGACATCTCGTGCAGCCAACAGCTCCACCAGCATCACTGTCCACAACATGAGAGCGGCGCGACGCGGTTTCTACGTAACAGCGCTGAACTTAAAGATTTAGTTTCTTGGAATACAATATTCAAATTCTAAAACTGTTAAGATTAAGAACACATATATTAATTCGTTGAAAACTCTACTGTAATATATGGATTAATTATAATTAGGATTTTAAAATAAAGATTCCTCAGGATGCTTATTGGGTAAACTTTTAATTCTCTTTAAGTGCAAGGTTCCTTTTAAGTCATAATTCAGACGAGTACCATGGTTTTATTACCTTTCAAGAAAGATATGGTTTCGCATATTTTATTATATTGAAAAATCTCTATGTCTTTGGTAAAGACTTATCTAAGAAGTGTCTCTCTTAGGCCAAGGTTTGTTTAACTTATTGGGTCCTCCAACTTATATTATTTAATTATTTTTTCTGAGATTTCAATAGTTAAGCAATATCTAGCATTAATTGTAATATAATATTTGTTGTACCCCTTAGAGCATATGAGCATCTATGGAGACAGAATGCTGGACCTGAAAGTGTGTCCAAAATGTGTGCGAGAGAGAAAGGTATATGTTCCTATTTGTTCTTTATGCGCATGCGTCGAAAGTGACAGTTGTCAAGTCAGAGCTGTCTAGATATAATACGTGACAGTTGTTAAATATGACATTATATTGATGTAGAATAATGTAAATATGTATAAATATAAATAAACTATATATAAATATAACTAAAAACGTGAGTTCTATACACTTTAAACATCAACTGAGTTGGCCGTTATCCTTACAGCAGCATATATGACGTTCATAAGTATATATTTTCACTGAATGGTCACAGTTTTACCGACAGACGAACTTTGTACCAACATTTCTTTACATATTTAATATTTATTATATATTAATAGAATATTCATATTTATTATATCTAGACAGCTGTCACTTTCGACGCATGCTCATAGAGAACAAATAGGAACATATACCTTTCTCTCTCGCACTCATTTTGGACACATTTTTAATCTATAGGAAACATAGGCTATCCACACTCCATATATATATGCTGTAAGGTTAAACCCACACCACAATATAGCCTACTATTACAGTTCACGACCTAACTATCTCGGCAAATCAAACGACAACCCAAGTTATGTGTTTTCAATGTCTTTACCCCAAAATACATTGTGTTTATATTTCTATATATTCGTTTTTATTGTGTTATATTTCTTTTATATTTCTCTAATTGGAAGAAATATATTTTCCTGAATGCTGTAGAATTTAAGATACCCGTTATACAATAAGGATACAGTTATAAATATTAAAAGTATGTATTATTTATGATAAATAAACCCAAAAACTGTTAATAAACTCCAACTCTAAAAAAAAAAAAAAATAATGAACTTGTTTAGTATGTTGAGTCGTACTTTATAACTTTACCAATGCCCTGAAAAGTATACTCCATTTTTCAAAACATATTTCTTGAATATTTTATCTAAAAACCATAAATGTTAACGTTAAGAAATAAAGTTAAAAACTAACATTATGGGCTATAAAATGTAGTAAAACTGAACGAGAAAAGAAACCGGCTGAAAGATAAATTATTCATTGACAATCGGGATGGGAAAGCATTAAGCAGTAATGAAAAATGGAAAAGCAATTCCGAAGCGATTGCATTTTCTCCAAGATACTGAATAAGTAAAAATAACTGCTTCTTTACGCGAAGTAAAAGAAATGTATTTTTGATCATAACTGTTCCTATAAAACTAGTATTATATATTCGCAGAAACTACGTAGTTTTATTTTAAGTACTTTATATTTTAAGACCTCAGTACTTGGTTTGTTAGTACCGAGTAATTCACTTCATTCTATTTTTAAACTTATTCTATTTGTAAATAATTTTTTTTAAATAGAATATAAATTTTTATTCTAAATTTATATTCTAAATTAAATAAAACAAAAAAATAAAAACATACTAAAACGTATTTCTTTTGAAGATTCTTTAATATTTATTTAAATTTTCTTTGGCATTGTCTGTCATAGACACCATCGTAACGTTATAAAGATTTAAGATTAGTTTTATACAGGTGAACTGGAATTTGCAATGATTACTCTTGATTCTAATTATAGTTAATATAATTTTGCGAACTTCTCTTACTTAAAATATTTCCTTTTCACTGACTTTTGTTAATAAAGTCTTTGTTCGTCAACTATAAATTTCTTTAAAGAACGAAAAACGTAAGACTATAACAAGGAGTAGTGTAAATTTGATTACAGTAGTGTAAAATATAATTGTTTTTACACACAATGAAAAAAGTAATGGAACAGCTTACAATATCGCTCCATCAACTAGTACACCCCTGGCAAAGTATAAATAGACGGCGGTTTAAAATAAACATAAATATTTGAAACTGAATTTGTATAATTTGTAACCGAGCACGTGTTTTCATAAATTGCATACAAATAAAAATAAAAATTATACAAATTATATATAGCTATTAAATTTAACAGTAATTGTTTTCGGTCATACCCGTACGTGTTCGAAATAAAAAACAAATTCAATTCTTTTCGAAATAAAGAGCAGAAAATTTGGAAAGCCTTGTGTGGTCATATGCCGGTCAAGGTTGAAGCAAACATCAAACAAATCTCCTTCAATAAGCTGTAGACAATTTGTCAATCTTCAACCGGTTTAATAGAGCATTAATTACTACAGCGAGGCGTTTGTTTATGTCGGAACCTCAACGACGACGACAATTGTTCAGCTGTAGATCAGGTAATTGTTATTTATGTTCTTACTTTTGCATTAATCAAGTACACGTGCACCTACGAAGATAGCGGAATTATCTGTGCATTTTCTTTGTGTTCGCCGCTAGAACATCGCAAAATCCATAAATAGACTTTGTTCTTTTGAATTCACCTTAAACATTTAAAGGTGTAATTCGACGGCTATGTAACTAAATGCTTTGAGCCGTATTCATGGGTTCGATTCTCACATCACCACTATATTTTCACAACTTTTCTTCTAATTGCTTACTTAAATGGTTTCAATTATTAATATATATTTTTTTATTTTATTGTTTTTCCATTTTTTCTACATTCTTTCGCTTTAAATAACATATCATTGTGCTTAATTACATTTTGTTATCCTTATTCTGTCTACCCATTGTCACTCCTTCCAAAAGAAAAAAGGTAAATATAAACAGCTTCCTGCTACTCTTCCTCCTGTTCTACTCTGACCGTCCTTCTCTTTCCTCGTTTTTTTTCCTCCATCTCCGCCATCCATCTCACATGAATACTTAATGTGCTCCAGCGTTTCTATCTCTCTTTAACACACCATGCACATCCTTTCTCTCTATTTTCCCAGTTTCTGCTGCCTTTCTCTTCTTTTCCCAATCTAAATCTTGCGATTCTTCTTATGTTCTCTCTATCCTAAATCGTCTTGTATCTTTCATTATATTTGCTATTATTAAATGGTTTTAATCATTAATTTTAATTAAATGATAGGACGTGTGGAAAATTGTTATCAGCGGTTCTTTATTATACAATGATTTGTGTCGTCATTATTAAAAAATAAGTAAGTAGAAAGTTGCAGTGTGCAAAACCTTTACTGCCCCTCGCATTCATGTTATTCTTTGAAAGCAAGCGTTTAATACGAGCCCTATGGAACTATAGGCGCTAATCTTTAAACTACGTGGTGATTCAAGCTAAAGAGTTTGGTGGTGCTCTTGAACTATTCTGATTTTCTAAAAAAATGATTTTGGTCTGACTCGAAAGTCATGTGTCAATATCTCTTTCTTGGGTATTGCCTTTTTCATTAAGTCATAAGTCGTTGGTGGTAGGATTAATTTAATAATTTTAATAAAGGTTCATAATTAGGGTTTAGTTAACATAAAAACATAACATAATAATGCTTTTTATGTAAGATTATTTAATGTTACATATTATAATATCATATTAGTACCAAATTAAAACACATGACAACATTTGGGACAATACACACTCGACAGCCTACCTCTCTTTTTATAAAGCTTCCTATAGAAAGATATGTTTCTTTTACGCTCAATTTTTTCCTATAAAACTACACAGGACAAATATCATGATCAGACAATATCAGACAGTGACTGACAACAACGACTATACGGTTTAAAGTTTCAGTTTAAACTAGGCACCGGAACAATTATGATGTAAAATGATTTGTTGTAAAAAATTAAGAATAATAAAACTTATAACTCTAAACTATTAAAACTAACTTAAAACTTAACTCTAGTACCAGATTTTTAATTTATTTAATGACAATGTAACAGAATGATGTTAATAATACGTTTTATTTAGAGGGTAAGATTAGGTTAATTAGAAAAAAGTAATTTTATATGTATACTTAACTATTTGTAGAAACTGTATAAGTATATTAGTTCGTTTTTAATTTAACACAAAAACTTGATGAAAAAGCAGACTATTACTGGCAGTGACATTCAAAAGCAAGCAAACAGAAAATAATAAATAATCTATAGCTTAATTACCATACAATAGAAAACGAAAATAAACTGAAAAGACCGCATACTCTGACTATACGTATATCGAATACTTTTGAAGCATAAATTTGTAGTTTGACTGACATATCGTTCAACAAAGAAATAGACAGAACAGATCGTACATAACTAATAGTTCTTTTGTATCCAGTACCAATATGTAAATTCAAAATATTTTAAATAAATATTACATAAATTGACGTGGTTGATATATTTTTATTATTTGAAATAAATATTTATAAATAAATTACGGCTTTATGAAGTTGAGAATTGACATGAAACTAATTAGAATTGAAAGGGGAAATTTTTTATTAAACTATATTCCAGGTAGATGGCATTAGTGTTGATAGGTTCTGACTTTTGATTGATGGTAACAGCAAAAGCCATTCGAAGTATCGCGTGGATATACCATAAATACATTTTAAAGTGCAGTCTTCAGAAAATCTCTTTGAAAAATTTAGCTACTGAAAAATGGTAACATTTGTAACAACTATAATTGAATTTTAAGTTCATGATTTTGAATTGACATTAATTGTGAATGTAATGTAATTACAGTTGTTAATGTAATTAATGGTCAATTATTTGTTTAAATTAACCTACAAATGTAAAAATTTATAGTAAAACTAGCTGACCCGGCAAACGTTGTTTTGCCATATACGTCATTTCTAGGAAATATTTTTTTTTAGGAAATACATGAAAATAATAGTTTACTACAATTATTATATTCGATTGCCATCTTGTGGATCTGTGGATGGAACAGAATAATATAAAAATTGCGATTAAAAATCATGGGTTGATCGTATAAGGGTGAAATTTTAGAATTAAATGTATTTTTCAATGCTGAATCATGAAAGAATAAAAACAAATAATTTTGTCCAAAAAATAAAAATAAAATTTTTGGGGTGGACCACCCTTAACATTAAGGGGTATGAAAAATAGATGTTGGCCGATTCTCAGACCTACCCGATAAGCACACAAAATTTTATCAAAATTGGTTTAGCCGTTTCGGAGGAGTTTGGGAACAAACACCGCGACACGAGAATTTTATATATTAGAGAAGATTATTTATATTATATAGTGAGATTCTTCGGTAAGTGTTATTTTATATTATATCTTTAAGAAATATTTTATTATTAAAAATTTTTCTTTCACTTAAAATCGTTAAAATTCAAAATTTCGCTCACCTCATCCAGCTAAAATGGATAATCATAACATCTTTGATGCATGATTTTGTTTTCTGAAAACAAAACTGTTTTTAAAACTGTCTGGTGTAAAACCTACATATGGCATAACAATGTTCCTGAAATTTAAATCTGAAGATGCACAAATCCGTTGGCTTGTAGGTGCATTATTTATGATTGTATAACTTAACGTGATCCATGCATTTCGAATTCCGATGTGGAACGTGGCCAGCTCGGTCCTCGACAGGACAACTCAACTTGCCACAAACGAAGTCGTGTTATTGCACTTGTTACCTTGAAATCGAGAGTTTATTTTTGGACAATACAAAGTTTAATATATACCGTAAACCTGACCGGGCAGAACAAGCGAATACTCCCAACTCCAAGTCCAACTCCAACACCGACGCCCGATCGTAAACAAAAACTAAATCAATGTTTGGTTCGGGTGTACTGGTTGAACAAGAAGTTCTACGTACCAAAGTACCAGTACGTTTATTATCGCTTAAATTTCGAAGTCATTTAAAATGAAGTGAGTCAGAAACAAAATTACGTTCAGGAATGCATCAGGCATCTTTAGGCTTAGTGACATTATCTCTTACCGCCACATTCTTTAAATGAATCATCCATTAATATTTTTCTTATTTATATTACTTTTTATTATGTAATTGAAAATTTATACACATTTTATTGCATATAAATATTTATTAATTTCATTAGGTATAATTAATTAATGCTTAAGTTTAGCTTTGATCTTGCGCGTTAAAGAGACGATGAATTTATAGAAAAAAATGTTAAGTTCTCTTTAAATGATATGACGATGGTAGTAGCGTGATCATAAACGTATAAATTATATAACATTATGACTACAATAGTTAGGTATTATAAAGCTATTAAAACAAAAATAGTTTAGTTAGAGGAATTGCTTCTAAGAGGCCATCTATTAATTACATCACATACAAAGAGAGGAGGAGAATGTCCACAAAGTGTGACAAAACATGACAAGATGAGAAGGATTTGCAATGTTTGTGACGTCACATTTAATTTAAAATTCTTCATTAAAAAGGGAGAAAACATGTAAAAAAATCAAAATAAGACTAAAAAAATATATTCTTTCAAATGTGTGAATTCACAACAGACGTCCATATCAAACACAAATTTCGTATTTTCACTCTACTTGTTCGACGTTACTGTTTTTCTAAAACCCATGTTATCATGCATCTTATCACACATGCTAGTATACTACAAGCTAATTACAAGGTTCATTTTTTACTTTTCATATAGAAAGTCTTGCAATGCATTTGTTAGATTACTACAAGCTAATCCTAAAATAAAAAGAGAGTAATTTCTTTTTAGAATTCTCTAAAAACTTCACCATAATGATTTTTCACTACTTTTTAAAATAATGGTAAATGTAATCGAAATTATTCTTTACAAAAAATGTCAAAATTTTAGTACATAATATCGGAAATTTAAAAACCGTTTCCGGAATGATTTTAGTTCTTACCATTTTCATTAGCAAAAGAAATCCTATTAAAGAAAAATAACGCTTTGTAAATTCGAAGAACTACTTCCTTCGCTACAACAGAGAATACCAAAAGAAACCTTTAGTGATTACTAAAAAATGATGAAAAAGGAATATAATTTTTTCGGTATATAAATTGCTTAAATTTTACCATTTTTTGATTCGTTTTGACCGATATTATATTTTTACTTTTGCAAAGTGTCATTTCGAAAAGTAAATGATTACTAATTTCTTAAACTAAATCAACAAATAAGATTTGAAATATGTGTAAGTTACATACATACATACATATTGCGTAAATAATGCTGCAACTGTCTGTACAGTTCCGACTCTATGGTATATGACAATTTACAGTTAACGTTTTATGGTGCAAAAAGAACAATATTATTGTAAGTAACATGTGTGACATAAATAAAACATAGCTGGAACAAATGTGTCAACGCTGATTAATAATTATGTTCTTTTCAGCATAAATTATAATAAATTATTTCTAAATATCCATTCCGTATGATAATTAGATCTATAACACATCTATCCAAAAATAAATCACTAAAAAAAGTTTATTTATAAAAATCTATTTTAAGAGGGCTCTAAATTATTTAATTAATTTTGCTATATTTATATATCTCGTGTCTGCGACGCATGTGTTAGTGTTTGGCAGTGGTGAACAAGCTTTTCCGATTGAGATTCAAATTTTAAAATATATACAACACAGTAGGACTTCGATAATCCTAACTAATTGGGATAAGGAAAATTTGATCCTTTATCAAATTGTGCAATTACTTTAGTCGTACGTTACCTAAATCATAACCGGAATAGAGTTTCACTTCAAGTCTTGCGACGATCGTGATGAGGCTCGTGTCAGGAATTAGTTAGGCCTCATTTACTGATAAGCCAAGTGGTAATAAATTTTGGCCTCATTAGAATTCATCCTCCACTTTATGTAGCCAATAGCTTTTATCATGAAAAACACGTTTCGCTCCTCCAAATTTAAATGGGACGTACTTTTTTAGAATAATAATAGAAATACTATGTCAACTACTTTCAGGATCGGTGGTATCTTAAGAACAACATGTGGTTGTGCCCGAATTTTTCGTAATTGATCAATGCGGAAAAAAGGAAGTTAGAACAAAAAAAAGGTAACATTTTTCTTAATCTTAAATAAATAATCAAACAATATGCTGTCACTTATACTGTAAACTGTTTTCATTGTGGAATTACTGAGGCGCTGGTAGGGAATGTGCCTCACGAGGACCTTTGCGGGCAATCCTTGTATAATTTATTATTACTATTAAAAAGAAAATTTAATATAGAACTGTTCGGTTTTGCTTTTGCTTATTTTTGTAGTCCTGAATCAAGTTTGAACTGATCTTGGTATTACGTACTTTACTTTTTTCAAATACGGTGGCCGTCAACCTTAAGATAACGGTAATCTACCTAATAGTCATTTAAATAAAGTTAAACGTCCTCGTTTACTATAAATTAAAGTCAATTAATTCAGGTGAATGAAACTGAAACAGATAATATACAGCATGAGACAGAAGATAACCTAAAACCAGTTAAAACAGGTGCCAAGTGAGAGTTAACCAGGTGACACTCTTGGTCTTGAGTTACGAAACTGTCATAAGAGATCGCAGAGTTTTGTACCTGTATTTAATGGTTGTATTACATGAATCAATTATAAAACTCAATAAAGTTACGTATGCACTACTGAACAGATATGCACAAGCTTCGGTTCACGGGTTTATTCATTTATAAGACAAAATAACTTAAGGTGAAACATTACTTCATGGTTATATAGTTAGATATAGATGGCGACAGTGTACTAAAATGACAATCGATTTACAACTTTGTACTAGCACTCCATGTTTTCAAATGTAAAAACGTTAATAACTTTGCACACGATTGAGCTATTTAAACTAAAAGAAAAGTATAAACGTGAAACATTATATTGTATATAATATAATAATAATTAATATAATATATAATTAATAATTGAAATTGCGACAGCGAAATATAAAAATAGTATTTCTTTTAGCTTTGAATGACTTCCTAGGAAAACAGACTATAGTATCTCAAGGGGAACGAGAAAACTTCGATTTATCAAGACGATTTGTGACTAACTTTGATATAGAGACGATCATACTAAAGTTATTGTGCACTTACTCCAATTAGAGAAATGACATTTTATTGAATTATAAAATACTGTTACAGTAATCATAGCATAAAAAAATTATTAACAGTCATTCTTAAATTTTATGCAAATGTATAATATAATCATTTGGTAAAAAAATTAAGTGCATCTTTAAAAAAATCTGAAATGTGATAGTTCTTCCCTCCGCACATAAGACGACTGCAAACCTCAGCCCCGAATGAGAATGCAACTGTGTTGTTATTGAGAGAACGAACGTGTATACGAGTGAGAGAAAACACAAATTTAGTCATCATCGCGACTGTATCTCTGGTAAAAAATAGTACCACAACGACAGAACTTACGTCATATCTTTGAACCCTTATTGTTTAATGTAAATTATGAAATTACAGTACAGTATCAATACTAACAATTAAAACAAACACGTTTTAAAAAGTCTTGTTTCGTAGAAACTTGGATCTAGTATCTAGTGTACATTACCTCCCCCCTCCCCCTTTACCCCTCACTCCACTTGATTGTTTTACAGTACAAACAACAATATGAACCGAATGAACCTGTTTTTGCACAAATATATTTACCCGTACATATCTATAAACGATCACATAACGATCCTTTCTGGAGAATTCGTTCAGTGTTCAGTGTTCAGTGTTTTACAGCTGTTTCAACTAAATGCAATATTATTGAGGTCATTAAATGAGGCAATATAATTTTAAACATAATTTACAACGTTGTTACAACAAAACAATATTAAAAACACTGGTTTAATTTAATGTTCGTGTGCATATAATACTTGTAGCTGGTATAGTACTTCGTTTTCATTCATTTAATTTTATTACGCGTTCACACCCACACTTGTTCGCAGGTCCACGGCTGGAAGTTTGCATCAGAGGTAGCTAGCTGCAAGTATTGCTTCACAATCGATATAAGAAGGACGTAACATGTTACGAGATACCTTAAGCAGCGTATACATATAGCTCATTTTTCTTATAAGAAAATATTTTACTCCAAGTATTTAACTAAGCATTGCGAAGCTTTCAAAACAAGTCTAACAAATGTCATAGTACGCGTGGAAAATAAGCTAAGAGCTAGATAATTTTAACGCTTAGTTATTCATTAGTATTGTAATGTATTTTATCTAACAACAACCTTGCGCTTACCTTATATAACAAATCTTGCATACTAAGTATAAATATTAAAATAACGCTACTTATAAGTTTCACCCCTACACTACAAGACAATTTTCTCCCTTTGGTAATCGTTTTTGAACAATTGCTATTGATCTGAGAGCCTTCAAGTCATTAAATTGTAACTAAATACAATGGAATTTGAAGTCAGACGAAAAGATTTATTAGATAGTAAAACGTATTATGTCGTGAAAATGGTTGGCTCTATTCCTGAGTTTTGCGAGCAATGAGATCGATCGAATATATTCGTCGGAAACTCGGGAAAAATTGTGAGCGTTTTACCGGGAAATTTTGATGCATCCACCGTATAGCCCGGACCTTACCACGTCGGACTACCACTTGATTCGCTCTCTGCAGAACTTTCCTAATGGTGTAAAGCTGAGTTTAAAAGAGGCCTGTGAAAATCACTTGGTTCGGCCAAAAATCCCAGAAGATCTATAGTAAAATAGAAAAATGGAAAAATATTATCAATCAAAACGACTAATATTTGGTTTAATAAAGTTCATTCAAAATATAAAAGAACTTTTTGCTTGACCCAATAGTAAATGCTGCTAAATGAAATCATTTGTTTCTTGGAAAATATGTATGCATGTTTAATGCCAAGCTAAATCTTAGACTGACACTAAACAGATATCAACGATTAATATTCATTTCAAAACATAACCATGTATCCAACATTGCAAAGAAGTACATAAGTAAGAAATATGTGTTGTTTTTTTCATTTCTGCAAACGGATTTCAAATTCCTTAAAATTCTAGGGATGTCATAAGATATATAGGTTGGAATGTTTCCTGAAATATTTTATTTACAGACTGCTACAAGGAAACGAAATGGGGTTACATTCTGATGTGTTAAAAGTATGCAAAAAGGAATAGATGTGATTATAGTTGTAATGTAAGCCTTGTCGCACACTAGAGATAACACTTATTTTAAAGGAAAAACGTTTAACGGAAATTTAAGTCTTGCATCAAACTGAGAATCGGCATAAAAGATATTAGCTTCATTAAAGGAAACATGAAAGAGAAGGGAAACGAAACGGAAGACAAGTGTATGGATTTAACGGTATCAAAAGTCATATAAATGTGTTCAGCATTGAATCGAGTTACTCCGAAGAGTAACTCTGGAACATCAATGACGTCATTTGTATAGACAATCTAAGGCCGTCCCCACACGACTAGTCGACTGATTGCAAACTCGAAGTTTCCAACGAAAACGGAAAACGAACCATGTCGAGCCGTGTTCCGTGACTCTATAGAATTTTTAACAATAGCATAATATTTGTATGTATGTACGCATTTAAGTACTTTTGAAAAGTATTTGTGCACATGATGTTCACCATCAAAGACATGCAACGTAATTGCTCTGTGACCTAGAAACACAGTCGCTCAAAACCAATTTCAAATCATTTTTTTTTCATTCGAACCGTGTGCGTTCTCCTATACACGTGCATTCTCTCACTCACAACATAGTTGCATTCTTATTCGGTTCGGGCAGATTCGGGGCTCGTGTTTTCAATCAGTCAACCCATGTGCGGACGGCCTAAGTCTAATCAAAATAACTCCATAGCGATCGTGCTTTTCTTTTCTTCCGAGCTTTTCATACGAATAGTACGGACCTGTGGACGCTTACCGTAACAGAGATGGCAAGTGATTAGAAGGGTAGGGAGTAGAGAGTAGACATGACATCAGAAATCGAGATGATGTTGTACAAACACTGTTCACAACCTAATTGTTTTACGACAGTCGTGTCAGTAGTGTGCGCACAGCCTAAGACTTTTAAAATTGTCTTCAAATGATTTATTAACTAATAAATAACATTCCCATTTAATTAAATATTACTTTCCGTAACCACAAAGTACATAAATGTATAAGTTAGTTGTATTTTCTTCATCTACTCGCAGTAAATGGCAATTTGACTAACTACGACTACCATATCATCTATCTATGTGTGAGTATTTCTCTATCGATGATGATCATAAGTTTTACATTGAACTGCAAATGCAATACAACAAAAGACAACAGTATAATGGCATTGTTTTGATACATGTATCAGTACCAACACAAAAGCTTGATATGCGTACAAACGTTGGTATACGTTGGAGCATACTGTAATAATAATGAACAACACTTCACAATCAACACGACCTCTGACCTCAGACCCGCGGCTCTGAAGACCTTTTGTGTAGGTCACTGTACCCTCGCATATGTTATATTACATAAAGTGCATTACACACTATGAGCCACGCAAACGCACCGCTATTCACTGTACAACCAGGTGCGGATTAAGGGGGTACATTTAAAAATAAAAACAATTTTTTATTTTTATTTAGTATATCCTAGTTTTTTTATTTATTATATTAATTGTGTGCCTATCGGCTTTACAATGTACAGTATTAGATTTCCTAATATACATTTCATTCTTATATAAATTCAAACTTAAAACTAAAGTTAAACTATTCTAGACTTTAACTACTTCCAAAAATACTTTCTGGTTCTTCTTCTCTTGAGCCTCTCTCTTCATGTTCCCTACTCCACCTTCATTCTCACCGTTTCCTGCATCTCCTTATTTCATGCCCGTACCTCCGTCTCTCACCTTTTGCCTTCCTTGTCTCCTATCGACAAACCCTTTATTATCTTTTCACTATCGTTCCTCCCTTGTGTCTTCATTTCCAATTCTTCCGTCTTTTACCTCTATCACTCTATTACAGACATAAACCCTCTATCCAACAAAATTTAAATCATTAGATTAGCACGTATAGTTTACGAGATAAACAGGACAAATTCTGTTATTTTTATGGTTTGAATTTTGACATGATTCTAGGCGGATTACGCAATTTACACAAATAAAGTTTCCTTTCATTTGTGTATAACCTAATTTTGTAAGACAGTTTAAGTTTATTACCAAATTTCACCAGATATTACACTTGCTAGCTTGCCACAACGTGAAATTGTCACACTTGCTAGCTCACTACAAACAAATTAAAGTATTACAATGTGTTACAAATTTTTACTTGGGTAGTTCTCTAGGAATCGACACTGCCTCACAACGCATTTAATTGGCTAACGAGGATCTACTAGTTATAGAACTTTCCTTAATCGGGCATTCTATGATTCAGCACCGATTGAGCCGATTTTTAATAATGTTTTTATTTAATATAGTTTCTCGGGCTTCCTAGACACGTAGCCTTTTATTGCCCCTAATATTGTTCTGCTTCTTCTTATACGTTATATCCAGACAACAAGAATGATCTGTTCATGGCTACTCTTGTTATAAATCTCGGTTTCTCAATCAAACAGGCGGTGTTAACAGGAAGCGTCTGCGAAGTCTGTAGCACCGCCCTTTGGAATCGATTTCTTTCCCTTGCTGTATTTTTGCATTGCCACAGAATGTGGTCAGGATCTGCCTCCTCTTCACCACATTCACATTTAGAGTTTGGAATGATTTTGTTTCTTGCTAGATGTTTCGGAGCTCCAGTATGATTCATTCTTAGTCTTGAGGTCATTGTTAATAATCTTCTTGGCCGTGTTAATTTGGCAAACCATGGCTTACGTTTCAGTATTGGTTGTATTTTATAAAATTCTCTACCTTTATCAGAATTATCCCACTTGTCTTGCCAATTTTTCATTTCATTCTTTTCTAATTCAGTTTTCGTATCTGGTTTTATAAAATATGAAATATAGTTATCACAGGAAGCAGCTAGCTTGGCCATTTGGTCAGCTTTTTCATTTCCCTTAATTACCCTATGTGACGGTATCCAAATTAGGTTAATATTTCGGCCCTTATCTTTTAATAATGTTTTAATCGATTGCATATTTATCTGGAGTAGTATTATATTTGGAGTTTCCGTTAAAAGTACTTTGACGTTCAATAATCCATAGAAATCGCTAATCTAGTACGATTTGTGATTTCGAATGGAGTAGGCATGTGTATCCCCTTAATATCAAACAATTAATGAACTTCAAATATACATACGCCTTTGTGCTAACACTTTTTCTTAAACATTAACTGTAAACTGTAAACTGCTCTCCGCAAGATCGGAATTCTAGTCACAATAAATTATAAACAATATTTGCATACGGCAATAAATGTTATATTAATAAAATGTTATTTATGAATGACTTTAGCTATAATAACGTCTTGAAGTGTAAGAAATTATATATAATTAGTTGTATCTTCCATCTCTTTTTCACATGTACTAATACTCGTATTTTAAACACATTGTGCAGGTGTAAAAAAAAGTTCTAAGAGAAATTTTAATTACTGTGTAAGATCAAATTAATTAAAATTATAAATGACAAAAACAATTTACTCTCGGCTACTGATAAATCAAAGCTGAGGTCAATGATCATTTCAATCACGTTTCATGCATATTACACGAATAGTTATTTCACCAGGCATTGCTCGGTACCGGTGGAGTAGTTGTGCGGCCGAATTCGCGCGTATTGCCGCTACCAAACGAACACTTTCCAACATTGAACGCTTGATTTTTGGATGCATCGTGTGGTCAATGCTGGACAAAGTGTGTCCAATGTTATGTGTTCGGTCTTTTGACCCGCGTCAAAAGGGAATTTTGTACCCCCACCACAAACTTGATCCACATGTCATGCACTGCTGCACGAATCGTTTATTTATTTACTTGAAAGTTTTTGTTAAACAGTGTTAGTGTTAAATTATTTAGTTTAACAAATTAATAAAATAAATAAATCATTCGAAATGAAAAAACAAATGACGCCGCACAACAAGCAGCCAGAACAGTAGCAAGTGGAGAAATTCAATATGAAGTGGACTTATTGGCAAAGAGCAAAAATGAAGTGAAAGAGAAGTGGCAGGGTATGTGAAATCATTCAGAGAAAGAAAGAAAATTTTTCAGTTTACAGTCTTTAGTGTGCGGACGTCGTTGGTGGTGGAAAACCCAAGGTCCGAGAAGAGTGTTGTCACTTATCTCGAGACTGAGGGTAGACCATACAGGGGCATTGGCACATCTGAAAAGAAATCACTTGGTAGAAGAAAATATGTGCAATTGTGGAGAATGGGTAGCAGATCCAGAACATTTGATCTTCCAATGTACAGAAACGAAGGACTGCAGAAACAATTTGTACAGAGCTTTGGTGAAAAATGGAGTGGAGTTGCCTACGAGTATGCAGGAACTACTAAAATCCCAGCTAACCAATTTAAGGAGGTATCTGACCTTTACGTAAATGATGCAAATATCGTAAAATTTAAAGAATTGATAAAAATAATTAAAATATTCAAAAGTTTAGTAATTCAAAATAGCCAATTTCCATATATAACATAACTTTTAGCTCAATTTCCTAATATATATCCTGACCATCATACGTACCAATTAACACTGTATTTCAAAAACCACATCTATACTAAAAGAAAAATATCACAATACCTATTTACGGAAATAATTTAAAAAACACTCAGCTACAGTAAATAGGTTATGACATCAACGTTTGAAAGGGAAATTCAAAATAAAAGAAGTTCATTCCAAGAAGTGAATAAAGTTAAGCTAAGTTTTAAATCATCAAATGTGTCTTTTGACAGCATTGTCAATTATAATTACTTACTATTCAAAAATATTTAATTTAACTTGAATTAATATAAATTTGGCACTAACTATTGTGCATCAAAAAATAATATTAACTGGCAAAATGTCATTTGAATCAAGAATAAGTCTTACCAAGAGATAAACTTTTACATCCTGCACCGACTTAACTCAACTAATAAAACATGAACATATCGTATAAAAAAGGTTATATATCTTAATCGATTTATTTCAAAATAGTTTTAGAAACACTGAAACCTAGCACCTCACGTTCAATCGGTTAATTGTATTAAATTGCTCGGAACTCAACTCCTTGATAATTATTCTTAAGAATGATCATTACCTGATACTGCTTAACATAAATATTTGATTAGCTTAATCATCGATTATTCATCGATTACTGCTGCTGCAAATTAGGTGTGAATAGATTTATTTCATTTTTAGGATTATAAATAATAAATCATATTTTTAGCGTTATCTCTGTTTATTCAAGGTACTCATATAGTGTAATTTCTATCTCTCTAATATTGCTTTATTGTGTCTCTGGTTCCCTCACACTGCAAGCATTTCCTAACCGTCATTCCTTGTACCATTTTTAATTTAGAATTTAATTTACATTTTCTTTACTTTTTTAGAACCTTTCAAGGTCCAATCCCAGTAACCAATTTGGTGAAGTGTCCTATTTTGTGACGTTTTTATTACTATTACACATCAATTATAGTTCGCATTAACTTTATCTTCATTTGTATTCCGACAGATGGAGTGGTTTCGCCATTTGTAGCCGATAAAGTAGACATTTAGATAGACAATATGATGTCAAAGTGACTCCAAAATGTTTACTGGGATGTTTCTAAATTAAAAAGACTAAACTTAATATTAAATCATATAAAATATATATGTATAATAAAAGAATACTTGTTATTTATCAAAAATTATTTTGTCCAACTGTCAAAATTTATTTTACTAACGAAACATGCGCACCAAGTAAATTAAAACACGAATGTGACAAGGTATTTGAATTTTGAAAACCTGAAATCTAGATTAAAATATTAAATAAATACTTAAATTAAATATCAAAACAGTGAGTGGGAAAGAAGCTTTAGCATACTCTACATGAGGGGAAATTTCTACTTTAATGTTTATCAACCATGACAATTGTGTGACGTAATTTATGGATGATCCTTTATCACGTTTCTACGTCTACAACGAAATTTATTACAAGCGGCACAGAACACTAATAGATTTACACGCCATTCCTTAAGGCTTTAAAGAAATAATTAACTGAAATCCAATATCGATTTATTACAATACATACCTATAGCATTGTGGTGCTGAGGTACCACACTATATGCGCTCCGCTAAAGAACAAATATTTCTGCTGCGAGGGTGACGTAAGATATGCCGATGCCGATGCCGATGCCGATGGAGATGCAGATGGAGATGGCGTTTGTGTAATAAATTATGATGCAGAATTCCAACGTTACGAGTACATATTGCGCTGCGCTGTGATCAGTATGTAGCATCAAGTGTGCATTATCAAGGTGTGTTCTTTACAAGTTACAAAAGACACTCAGTACAGTGCAATGCAATACAATACTCTTGCACATGCATGTTGCTGCAGAGATGCATACGAGGATCAAAAATGTTAATCTTTTAAGATATAAATATATACATGCACTTTTATATTTCATTGCGTTCTCAGTAATCACATGTATTCATCTCGAAATCCATTGAAGAGTTAAAAGGGACGGAAATCGGAAAACCCTATGGTAGATTTTTTATGTGTAGCTATGCCTTAATTTCTATAAAACTGTACTATATATTGATAAAGTGGGTTACTAGAACCTCAAATGTTCAATTATTTTTTAATAACTCCTTATATGTTAAGAGATATTAACAATTAAAAAAGTCATTTTGTCTCTTTAATTATTAAAGGGATTCAACGTTGTACACATTCTAAATACATGTGACATCACAACCGCTGCCAACCTTACAGCTCATAAATCTCTGCTATATGTATTTATATATCAAAATATCAAATTATCATATTATTTACAGCTATTTCAAGGAATAATAAAATTTCAATATTATGTCTGTCTTAGCACGGTTAAATAACATAAAAACCTATTATTCTTTGACTTGACTTGATTATTTGACTACCAACAGCTACAAAACATACCACAGCACTGACCTACTCAACAAATAACTGACGTTAAAATGCATTTCACGTCATACAAATATGGCCGACCATTTCTAGCGCTAAAACTACAATTCAAACTTTTAATTGCTATATCTCCGTGAACATTTAGATATTTAATAAAATAGACACGCCAATACACATTTATTAACATCAATTTCAATCAACAATTGAAAAATCGACCACTAAAAAATGAGGACACAAGCAAGCCCATTGACAAAAATAAGTCGCTTAAAATGCGGTATTCTGTTATTTCTATGTTTTTCTTATTCTATATATCTGTGTTTTTCTTTAAGAGGTTTCGAAAGCTAAAACAAAGCATATTTTCTCTAATTTTTCTCTAATATAATAAATGAAATATTTTATTCAAACTTTTCAACATATCAAAGATGAACATTTGACAAATATTTTGTAAAATTTTCGTTTCAAAATATTGAAAATTCAGCCATTAGGACATCATTTCTTGTGACCCCTCAAAATTGGCGTAATTATCACATACTATAATAATTTTCGTCAGGTGAGGTTGTAATTCGGAACGTGCCGGACTAATGAAACGTGTACGTGAAACGATAACAAGTATGATATTTTCAACTCTTTTGTTTACCATAATCTACAAAGTTCAACAGTAGTAACTTGGAGACCTGTCTATTTTAATACATAAAACAGAATGTAAAAGTATTGATTTTAAACTTGTTTTTAAATGTAGTACATATATAACAATATACTTCATAAAATCTAAACTCGGAGAATAATATAAACATTAGTAGAAAAATGTTAATTAACTATTAATTTGCATAACCTAATACATAACTAATTACATAATATATCTACTCACTTCTAACTTTTAATCATCCTTAATATAATTATTATTTATGAAAGTTTTTATTTAACATGCGACAAAATGCGTGACAAAATTTAAAAAAACGCGTCAAGCGGCTTTGGATTTTTCTAATTGATTAATTTCCTGTAGTAATAATAATTGACCATGTCTGATAACTTGATCTTCATAGTACATCATCTCACTTTACCAATACCGTAATTCCCCCTTCCCATTCTCCTACAGATTGCCGTAATCCTAGTACCATCTTCTCACATTTCGCTTAATAATTCTGTTACAATCAGGTAACTTAAGATTCATCGCGACATACGCAACATTGCATTATTGTGATATGTAATGTATATTTAACTTCAGTTATATTTAGTGACAGTAGAGTAGCAAAGCATGTTCTAGGACACTTTGCAGATTGAGAATATATTGGTAATGGTAGCAGTAATAATTGGTCTTAAAGTTTTATTTCCCAGATCGTGCACTAGATGTACAAATAGAAAAGATGTCGATGTTTTTGTAGAATTCTAGCCGATTATCCTCTTTAAGAGTATAGCACTAGACGGTGTTGAGTATAATCGCGAAGTATTTTAAAATAACAAAAAAAAAGATTCCTTTTTTTTAAGGTTTAATTCTGGCATATTTTTTTCTGACATCTCTTGTGACAATTCTTTGCGAGACACCGCAGTCTTATCGAGAAATAATCGAGAAAGCAGCTCTATCAGAATCTTCACAGCATCTTCTAAACATCAGTCGTACAACATTTGAAAATTTTAGAAATCCAATATTTAAATAATAACGAGATACTTTTAGTATTAATAAAAGTTAACAAGGTTCAAAGTTATTAGCATTAAAAATCAAATAAAATACTGTGAAAGAAGAATTTCCTTTTACCACTACAGAGCGAATTAGTCCACAAAGTGAAAAGTAATTTTAATTTATATCTTATTGTACCGTCAACAATCTTAGTGAACAACAGATAACCAACAAATAATTAAAAAGAGATATAAATATTTCAAGACCATAAAGCTGCCCTAAATACACTTTATCGTACAAGCTAAGGTGCTGGAATCGAACACTTGCATACTTCGACAGTGGCTAGCCCAGATTTCTTCACTTCTAAAGGCAATAACAAGTTGGTTGTTATCTTATCTATGACATTATCAGTAAATACTAGTGCACAAGAAAATACACACTGTGTGTGGCCACACGCCACGCCGCGCCGCCTAAGGTGGCTAATGCTTTACAACTATAGTACCAGAATATTTTAAAATATACATTTATAAACATAGCAGACACATATTCTATGTCAACTTTATGAGCCTTTAATAGAAATTGTTTCCACGAAACTTTTTTGTTTGAAAGAAATGTAAAACTACTTTTTCTTTTATTTGGATAGACATAATAGAAGAATTAGCAATAGAATTAACAAAATAAATTTAACATAAACAATATGTATGTATCATCATGCGAAATCTGACATTCATATATTTTATTTCAGAAGTTGACGTTTTATAGATACGAGTGTACAAGATTTGTTGAGCTTTTATGCTCCAAAACTATTTTTATTATATTCAATGAGCTATAGGTGAATTACCACACATGATATATTAAACTAAAAATTAAATAAATAAAATATTCTTGAGACCAGTATATGCAAATGTGAACTGTCCTAACCCTACGGAATCCTAACCCAAAAAACCGCTGTTCTTTATAAAATGAAATAATGAGTTGAAAAATAAATTAAAGATGATTTTAATGAATGTTTAATCATTATGATTAAACATTTATAAATCATGTGGAATATCAATGACAACAAAACATGTATACAAATTCCTTGTTATTTTTTCTTTGAAATGACAAGTGTATCAAAGACAACAATGTGCAAGCAATTCCGCATGCATTCGCAGAATTTATATTTTGAGAGACTTTGTATTCCGATAACAAACATATCAAATAAGAATTCCGAGTAAAGATTAAAAACTGAAAGCATCTGCGGTTCGTTATGTCGTTCATGAGACGCAGACGAGATGATCGATTTGACATACTCACACACACACACACATACAGACTTATGAATTCATAACTAACTACATATAATTAGATTTATTGTTATTACCTTCAATTGTCGTAGGTTTCACCACGTAAATCTCATCCAGATTTAAAATTCTATTGAAATGTATGCAAGCAAACACTACACACATATGGACGCTGTTATGCATTCATGTGTCAAGCGCCAAAATATTAAAAATTGAGTTAAGCACGAAATGTTGTTTCTAATACAATAAATAAAAAGATTTTTTATGAACTATGTCATAAAAAAATTTGCATTCGATGTAAAAGCTTAAACTTATTATTACAATATCTCAATGCAGAATTCTCGTTTTGCAAAAATGGTTCATCCGCCTAAAGCATTAGGAAACACATTAGACTTCGCCATTGATCCTGATGATGAAGATGAGAATCAGTAATAATAAATCAAAAAGAGCACTAAAAAATAATATTACCTTAAATAAATAAAAAATAATAATTTTTATTCACGATTTTCATATTATTATTTAGAAATTTATTGATGAAAAATTTGTTATAACTTCCGTTTTAATGTTAGAATATATTAATATCACTTAAAAACTATTGATGTAATTTTGATAAAAAGTTCGTATGTCACTGTTGATAAATTTAATAAAAGAATAATTCCAATAAAAATCCAATTCTAATTTGTGAAGTATAAACCTTAAATTATTTTATTAATATAAATAGTCCATAAGTTAATTTGCTTTTATGTGTCAAGAGACTTTGAAACATTTTTACAAATTTAATTAAGCATATTGAATTTTGCAATAATATTTTTTTATATTTTATCAGTTATTCTTTAAATTTATGATATTCTAATGAATAATTCATGAATATCTGTAATAGTTCTAATATTTACTTGCTTATATGATAAAAATAATTCTAATTATTCTTATCTGAACAATTTGAATTAGAAAAACTAGAATGTTAATTTTCTCAAATCCGAGTATCTGGCGCTTGACACATGAATGCATAACAGCGTCCATATAAAACACTGTGTCCAACACTGATGACAGATAGTTGTAATTACTGTTAACAATAATTAATAGTACAACATCTGTTATCCATAAAATATAAATTGAACAATCTCTAATTATAATTATCGAATGATCAGTTTGTTTTAAGATAATTGTTTGTTACACTTTTTCACTAGTATGAACTACTTTTTAAAATTCTAACCTAAAAACTTTATGTGTCAAAAAATAGGTTTAAATAGTTATGCATTTTTAGGACAAATGTTTAACTGTTATATTATTATTATAAACACTATCTAATATGATTTATTAATACTAAAATTATTTTTTAATCACTTATTAATTTAATAATAACATTTTTTAAGAAAGGTATTTAGAGCTGCGTGCTCGATATACGTGTCCGATGCATACTCGTATGTGAAGTTGCATGTTTAAACTTGCACAACCATTAGCGAATACGTGAATTCACGAAGGAAACGGAACAACTGACATCGTTTATTTTGATACAATGAAAAGAATAACAAACAAATCTAAACTCTCTAACCCAGCAGTGAAATTTAAAGTATAAATTACAATTTGTTTTAAATATACGTATGTATATATTTTGCTTTGTTTGTAACATAAATATAGGAGTACATTAAATACCACCGAACACAGATCCTAACATAGGTATGCATGGAATGAACTTCTTTATGTAACGCAGACTACAGAGGCCCTAGGCGACTAATTCTGATAAAGTCCAAGGGCGTTGCCCTTGACAAACATTGCTTTTCTTATGAACAAAAGGTTTTAGATATTGAGTATGCAAAAGTATTCCCACATTGAATGATAATTAAACATTTATTTCCCACTTCCTTATTTCTATTAACGTAACAGACTATTAAAATAATAATAGAAAACGAATTAATCAAATATTGATTATTTCTAGCTTTACAATAGTTTTGAAATTAATGTTAAGGTCATTGCAATAAATCTAACGAATACATAAAGATAATTTATGTTCAAAGTAACGGAGGTAAGCCCGTCAACGGTAAGCAACAATACAAATCTTCATCAAAAAACATCAATATAATTTTATTTTATTGCTAGATATGAAAGAAACAGTTTCACCGTTTGCTGAATATCAATGATAATAATATTGTTGTAATTTTATTTTATATATGCCATTAAAATTTTGCATACCTACATATAAAAATTGATGAATCATTGCTTTGGAATATACCTACTACTCGTGCTCTTCGTATGTCACGGTAGTTTACTAAATCAAGAAGTAATATACCCATAGGCGCACCATGAAGACTTCCACGTTCTTACCTAAAGAGTAGGAGGTCTGATCTACAAAGTTTGACAAGACGTGAAGGGCGGAGAAGCAGAAGACATATTTTTTTCAAATGTGTGGCATCACAAAAAGGAACGATCCATTTTCATATTACGTCACTGTTTGCAACAAAATAGAGCCCTATTTGTAGCCTGCTTAGCAATTACACTATACTCCTATCTATTTAACAAAATGTTTTCGAATTTCTTCAGAGGATAACACACACGGATATGTTTGCATGTATTTGTAAATAGATACCTACTACTTTTATTTTCATTCCAAATAAGATTAAGGCACATGTTTAAAATTTGCATAATTGTACAAAAATAACTCCTACAATGTAATTATACAGTAAGTAGCTATTGTATTCAGCTTGTACTGATTTTATTTGAATAATAATTATGCAACTTAGGCCTTGAATAACATTGACTGCGTAGGATTTATATTTATAACTTTTAGTTTTAAATAAAAACAAAACAAAATAAATTCTAAAGAAGAGAGTATTCCGCTAAACACAAAATGTTACTTTATCGGTTATTTTAAGTTAATATTTTTATCCGATTTTTCGAAGTTTGACATAATTGCATTACAATGTCATTAAATAAATATTACTATTACACTTATAATATTTTACTAATACATTAATTTAATATGTAACATTGTTATAATATTACATTAAAAGTATAATTTCCTTTTTATATAATCTGTAATTATTTTAACACTAGATTTACGAAACACAAGTCGTAAACTCATGTATTATTTAACGTAATTTAAACCTAAAATTCCGTATGACGTTAAACATAATTCTGTAACATTGTCATTACATAAACCCGCATAGAAGCGACTCCAACATGCGATATCTAACATTTGTTGGAAGAAGTTGTACATCAGCATCTTTTGTTGTTCGTATATACTTCTGTTACCAGTTTTGTATATTTAGGAAAAACAAGTTTTAAATTAAGTATTAAAAGTCAGATTAATTCTTTACCTTTGAGTTTGACTCTACAAAAAAACAGAATATTATTTATTAAATCTTTTCAAGCCTCAATCTCATATTCCATGTACGATAATGCAAACTCAAATAATATTTTTGTTCTAGTCAACAAAGGATTTTGCTTTTTACTGATCGAAAGATGTTAAATGAATATAACAAAGAGTAAAATTAAAATATTCTGACATACAGTATATATGAATGTCGCACTAGTATGAACGATAAATGTTCAAGAAATACAGTACATTCATGTCTAAACAACTTCGACTTATAAGTGAAATTATATGAATTGTATTATGTAAAAGATAAATTTTTAATGTTAAAAGAAATCTGAAATACATGTCATCATTTTGTATTATTTAAATATAAGTAAACAAATACAAAAACATTCCTGAACTGATTTGATAACAAACGTTTTTTATTTATCGACGGTATATTTATTTTGCAGTGGTCTGAATGACATCTTTAATTATATTGAATCACTATCAGTGGATACATCCAAGTAAGGTGTCGCCGCCAAGCAAGCCCGTGACCAAAAGTTTAATTCAGAGACGCCTATTGATTTGTTTTCATTATTATTACAACTAATTTTAATTTAAATACATATTAATAACAATGGCAGCTTTCGTTATTAGAATGAACAAGTCCCTTCTCATTGTCCCACGAGGCATTTCATACATTTCCTGTTTATTTAAAAAAATATTATCTTTTATTTATTTTTGGTACTCATTAAAGAATTTTAAAAGATATATTACTTTACGTGCATAAATGTGATATATTGTCGCACAGTATTATTAAACAATACACGTAACAAGTATAATTGGGATTTGTGCCGTTACTTTTTAATTTTTAATTATCTAAAATGCATTGTATATTGAAACACGTTGTCTATTGGGACATACAGAATCTTAAAAATGTTTATTATTTATAAAAATATTGTAATTAAGCTGTCGCTTATCTTGTATCAATTTTATTCAATTAGTTCTAGTCCTAAAAGATTATTAAACACTTATGTGGTTTAGCAGCAGAATCTTGTGCTTTAAATGTGCAATGATTCTTTAATTAATTGCAATGTTGTAGAAGATATATATAATAATTTAAACGCTAAATAACATTAGATCTGACATATGCAAATACACTGTTTTTAGACGATCTTTTGTGTAATTTAGAATAGAGAACAAATTTCAATTATAATTAGGTTAGCTTTTTAGTATATTCTTTCATATAGTTTCAAATAGTCAATAGAAAAATGGGATTTAACGATTTTATAAATATAGTTTATCAAAGTCATGATTGAGTTCTATAAATATAAACGTAACACTCATGTAGCAGATACATTGGACGTAAAATATACATAAATGCTTCGTAACTGTATTTCAGTGGTTAGTGAATGTATTTTTACATTGAAAATATTATTTCACAATAAAAATAAAGACCAGACAAAATCTCTGAATCAATTAATTTTAAAATCATAAAATGATCTAAATATATTTTATATTAATATTGTAATAAACAATAATATACCAGTTATAAAACGGAAGTTTAAACAAATATTAAGAATATAATTATGGTTCGATAAGATAAATAAATATTATTTAAAAATGTAGCACAAAATATACATTAATAATCGTGGGAAATTTATCAATATTCGTAGATAATAAGCAATCAAATTGTTCAAACTTACCGGTAGTAATTATTTCCTTTAGTTTAGTAAATATAAGACCAGTTCTTCGAGTGATATAAATACACACAAAACACAAACTGAAAAAACACAGGTTTGTCCACAATGGAAACACTTTTGTTGTTTAATGAAAATGATAGCACAATTCGAATAATTCACTTTCAGTTTTCACAAATTAATAGAACATAATCTTCTAATAACGTTAATAATTAATTAATTAAAGATAACAGTTTATATTCAACAGTATAATCAATCGAAGTGTTGATTTGATAGACCAGTGGGATGTCTGCACACGTGTTGACGAGCCGAGAGTTTCAACTCGATTACAATGAGTCAATGCAACTAGCTGCTTTACTGGGAGAAACAGAATACCAAAAGGTCTGTAACCCCCTCTGCAGAACCTGGTGACTAGGACGGCAACCTCCTGGAGAGGTAACAGAAAGAGATGGAGAGAACGCAAGAGCCAGACTACTGGAGTCGCACATTGACACTACTCTAGAACTGTCTGGCAGTACTTGCTTGAATCGAATCTCGAATAGTGGATATAGAGAAAACTTTGATTTGAAGCGTATTGACAAAAGTGATCTGAAATTGCAATTAGCTAAAATGTTAAGTATGTATTGTGTAATGAGGATTATACTTTATACTGAGATTATTTTTTTTTATTACATATAGTATCAACATTTAATTCTTTAATTTAATGTTATATTACTTTCTATATTTTTCTATTTGGTTTTTAAACAATGTCTTCATTTATATAAAACTATGATAAATATGTGTATGGATAAAGTTAGCTATCAGGACCTTAAATGGACATATTTAATGGATGCAGGGGCGACCTTAGCCATTACGAGGCCCTGGGCAGCAGATCTTTGCGAGGCACTTGTTCTTTCTATAATTTATGTAAATTGTAAGTAAGTATTTTTTATGATAATTGACGAGAAATAAAATTTTATATTGGAAGATTTATAAAAGTTAACAATCACAAAGACGACAAATATTAATGTTGATAAACTAAGGTACATGAATGCCTTAAAAGATATACGCAGTGATTCTTGTGGGATTTATAAAGAGCGAGGCGCGATATTCAAATACATACATATATAGTAATGAATTTTTCTACTTGGGTTGTTGCGCGAGAATGCGTGGCCCCGGGCGGTTGCCATGCTTGCCACCCCCTAAGGCCGCCTCTGAAGGGATGTAATATATATTAATATATACCGCAAGCTCCTAAAAACTCGGTTCAATTATGACTAAATACAATTGATTTTGTATTTGAGATAGAAAGAAAGGTAATTTCAGATGGACTGGAAAGCAATTGAGACTAGTAGATATAATTGTTTTCATGTGAGAGCCAAAAAAAAGGCACATATATTGCTTTTAACATTTTTATTATAAAAGTTACAATAAAACATTGTAGATAGTATTATAATTTACAAAATAGTTCTTAACAAAATTTTTGTGGAAGGTATACTTTTTAAGATAAACAAAAAATAACAAATTACACATTTATTTTCAAAATGCCAGCGGCTTCCACCCTAAAAAATTAAAATTAAAATTCTAGTTTGTCCCTTTTAATTAGTAAAACGAAAAAATAGGTACTCAAAATGCACGGTTGTCCTCTTTCAGCAACGGATTTCTCTGATTAAATGGAAAGTGTGTATAAAAAATAATTTTAAAATTTACATTTTTCATTTCAAAGTAAATCCATACGGTTCAGCGAGGTCAAATATAACATTTTGCAGCGCGATTCTCATTTGGTTCTCTAACAAAATAAATCCCTTAAGGCCTGTCTCAGTATGGGACCGTATTTAAGCGAATTTCTGCCGGACGTATACGGGCTACTACGCTTTACCTATCGGAACCATGTAAATGTAATGAGATCGCTCTGGAGCTCTCAGACTGCACGCTACAAAGCAGTCCGAATACGGGCGGCACTACCTCGCACATTAGAAGCGTATAAAGGCGAATTTTATCCAAGCGTTACCACTACTACAACGATACCCTATATGAACCTTTGTAAATGCAAAAAGCCGCGTCAGACTGGAGGGGATACCTAAGATCGCCTTTTGTTACGCTGCAATACGCGGTCAAATGAAATCTATCGGCGACATGGGTATGTTCTGCATGCAATTTATGTTTGTATTTCAGTGAATCATGGGCACGGATGCCCATACCAATAGGATAGAACTAAATTTAAATTCACGCCCACCAGAACTCAGATATATAATAAATGCTAAAGTCCCTTTAATACCAGTAGTGTATCGATAAAAATTAAAGTTAAAGTTTGCTCTCATGATAAATTATATAAGTGTTAAAGAACTCCAATACACCCCCTAATACACGACTACAGACATCTGTGCCACACATAGGCGGTTTGCTTTGTAGCTCATTCAAACCGCCGATTTACGTCCGAATACGCCGTCGCTTAAATACGGTCCCATACTGAGACAGGCCTAAAGCTCTAGACTAAATCAGAGACGGCGAACGTTTACGAATTTATTACTAGACCTTAATAGGGATCTTTCGTCTTTTGCTTTCGTTTAATGATTCTTTTCATTGCAAATGGAGCACACCACAGGATATCGAGTAAAATTTGCTATAAATTTAATCGAAAATGTGATAAATTCACACTGGATATAACAAAATCTGTGACCAACTTACACTGTATTGAACAGACTACTTGTCTGTAACGACGCTGCTACGAAATATTTAAGAGAGATCATAAACCTAATGTGTCGTACACACTAGTGCGACTGAAACATGCGACACTAATAAAACTCTTATTTATGCTATTTTTTAAAATTCTAGATTTTATTTTTATGAAACAAAAATGTTTCAATCCTTCGGCGGAACTTCTAAAAGGATTGCGATTTTGAATGTGCTATCGAGTAGCAATGTCAGTCTCCAGTATAATCTCAGTGTGTGTTGACGTTTTTTTTAGTTGCGTTCAGTAAATAAATAAAAATAATTGAAAATGGTGTTTAAATGGATAAATGAAATAGACCAGAATAATAGATCCTTGTCGAATTGAGTTTGATAAGGGTAAGTACCAGTTAGCAGAGACCTTGTTTAAATAAAAAAAAGTCTAAAGCAGTCTGAAGGAATTTGTTCCAAATATGAAAGCTTCCGACGTATTTAGCAGCATGTTGCAATAGTGTGGACGTGTTGTACAACTTCTTCCAACAAATGTTGAATGTCGCATGTTTAAGTCGCACGTATGTGTACGGCGCTTAACATGACATGAACAAAACAGTCTTTGTGAAATAAACTAGCGAAAAAATCTGGATATTTAGTACTAATATTTTTCGTTGAAAATGGAAAAGGATAAACCCTTGTGTTTAGCTATTAAACAAATTTGTGTTACAAATAATTAAAAGAGTTCAGAGGTAATATATCAGTAAATGTGTTTAATAAGAATGAGACTTTTTGATAATTCATTTTTAACCATTAATTAATTTTTAACTCAGGTGGTGCGAATGCCCGTTAAGATAACTTCGACTTTTAACCAAAAAAAGAGTTTCTTAATGAGTTGGTCATCCCTGCACTAGGTGGCTGTCTAAACTAAGCGACCATGCTGTTATTACCCATTCATTGTTCATTAGCCCATTGTGTTGTGATATTACAATAACATTATAGCTACTTTTATATAACATACATGGAGGATGGAAATGGAAGCAATGGAACCCCACGACAAACTATAATATGTGTCTAATCTCCCACATGCGAACCCTAAAAATACGGTAGATGCGACAAACAATTGAATTACCCACAGAGTTGAATTGGAGAGGGTTTTCAAAGCTGTAGCCCGCAGAGTTGTTTTATATTTAGCAAGTTAACAAAGCAAAGTCGAGTATGCGCAAGGTCGTTTGTTTTTGCCATATGAAAAATTAAATAAAGAGCACTCGTTGATGATTTGCTCAGGATTCTTAAGTTCTAGGTTACTTCAGAAGTTTAAGGGTATTTACTTTTATTTAACGTCCATTTAGTGGTGCGCCATACTATGAAAAAACTAAAAATTATATTAAATACTCGTATATCTTTTATTCAATAACTAACCGCTCCCCGAAAATATATAACGCGCATGTTTCTACATACAATAGAAGATGAGTTTCTAAATAAAGTTGGCGTTAAACAAAATAGCGTTAAATGAGATCATTTTAACACCATAGTTAACCTCAAATTATATTATTTCCCTGTTTACTTAATACTACTTAATTTAAAAAATGAATTCAACTTAAATTTCAATCTATTCTTTAGGCTGCGAGCAGACAAGCAGATAAAGCAGTTGTTCAAGACCTTACAATGTTGAAGGGGCACCATATTTGCAAATTTTAAGTGGACATATTTTAATTTTGAGAAAAAAAAGAGACTACTCTGAAATATTAGTTGTTCGAAAGTATGAAGTTATAAACTATGTCTTAACTTAATATATATAAAACTATACTATATATAAGACAATATCTCCAATTTTATTAGGAATTATAAATTGTTAATTAAGCTCATGTGTTGCTCTGAAATCAAAATCTTTTATTTTAGTAATTACAAATTACATACACATTATAATAATTACACTGTTTAACTTAAATCATACCATCATACCTAAAATCAAAGAAACGACATTTAAAGTTTATTATTCAAATTGTCAATTCCCTTTTATATAACTCTATTATAATCTAACTATATGCACAGTGAGTTCCGTCGACTCCAAATATCAACTGTATTTACCGTTATTCCCACAACGTCATCTATGGCATCCATGAGTATATGTTTTCACTGAACGGTCATTGTTTTAGCAACAGACGAGCTTTGTACCAACTAAAGAATTATAATTATATATATATTAATAAAGTCGGCTATCAGGAATTCAAATGTATGTCACTTCCGTTTCCTGCACTCTACCCTTCTAATGAATTTCCATCCGTATTAGTCAGCAAAGTGTAAAAGAGATAACATACTGAAACATTCAATACTATTTACAGCTCTTTCAAGCAACACATTTTGATATTATAAATGTGATAAACGAGATTAAAGAAATAGATTACTTATTGGGCTATATTCATTCCTAACATGACTTTAAAAATACGGCTAAAAACTTAGCAGTAAAACTAAATGTTAAAAATATATGTCAAATTTATTTTAACCTTAAAGTGAAACATTACTTCATGGTTATATAGTTAGATATAGATAACGACAGTATACTAAAATGACAATCGATTTACTTAGTTGTACCAGCTCCAACCTACCTATTGTACCTATTTGCACTCCATGTTTTAAGATATAAAAACGTTAATAACTTGAAATAATAAAATGTAACTGTAGCTAAGAAGAATCAAGAAACATATATTGCATGAAACATTTAGACCATAAACGTGGACACAATTTACGGTATGTTATTTTGTACACGTAATTGTCCATGTAACACCAAAGTTCAGGTCTGCGTACGACGACAGCAAAACATTAATTAATCAAGCAGCTGTAGCGCCAGGCCAGCTGATGATGGTGATGCTGCATCTGAATCACGTGACGCGGTGGGTGATACGTTTTGCTTATTTATTATATAACTCTTTTGTTGCACGTACAAATACATCATGTTACCGCACATTGTTGACGCTCCCGTTAAAATTAACAGTCACTTAAGTGTAGGATGAATCATCAAGCAAATTATTACATTTAAATTTACATAAATTTGAATTATTTTTTATTTATTATGGGTGGTTAATAATTAGACAAACGACAACAAGGTATTGCGTTATGTTCTGTCCGAATTATCTAATTTCTTATTTAATTGTACTATTTATTTATATTTAAGGTTTCTGTCCTTATTCTACAAGTTTTCATTAATATGATAGTTATCGACAACGTTTACTCCGACATCTATCTTGTTAACACCTGGTGTCTGTGAAAGCTAACCATCATCGCTATTATAACAACGCCGGGAATAACAACGACGCTACACGCATCCAAGCATCATTCATTCATCAATTGTTATACATCAAGGAGGAAAGAAAATCTATATGTATTTAAATCATTAAAATACAACAGCATTATCATATCAACGAGATCTTCGACTAAGACTTTACACCCTTTAATGAACTTAACCCTAACTACCTTTTACTATCGACTGCAACGTAACTCCAAAACGATCTGATCAGTGAGTTCATTCTATTTAAATTGAGTATTTAAATCTTAAGGGACGCAGTAATATTTATGCCGGTTTCACACCAGAGAGACAGTTTTGAAAACAGTTTTGTTGTCAAGAAACAAAACAAAATCATATTTATTTTATTTTAAAACAGTTCTGTTTTTCAAAAACAAACTCTTCACACTGATCAGACTGGTTTTGTTTTTAGTGTTTTTCTGTGTGTCCCATAAAAATTATAAATATGATAAACAACAACTGACAAGCGCAAATGTTCACAAAAAACAAAACTGCAGACTCAAACCAAGCAGACTAAAAAACAACAACAAACGTGTTTTCCTTTGATATCACGGACTCCAGATGGGAATGTGTTTTTTTTCCTAAATCAGTTTTTAGAAACAAAAATGTTTTAAGAACTATCTAACTAACATTGGTGTTTTTGTTCAGAAAAACAATTTTTTGTTCGTGTTTTATTGAACTGTCTCTCTGGTGTGAAACCGGCATTACATGGCTTGACAACTGGCAACTGTCCAGCTGGGAGAAGTCAATATTTAAAATAAAAAGCTTACGCTCTAGAAGCGAAGTGTTATAGTGCAAGCTACACACTTGCTTGTTAGCTTATCCCAAGCTAATTGCAAGGTTCACTTTCTACTTATCATATAGAAATTGTTTTGTCGAGCACTTTCATAACAGCTACCTTACTATAAGCTAATTAAAGTGCGTTAAATTTTTACTTGGGAATGTTGTAAATGTATATGTATTAAAAATAATTTTGTAAAAGTTTTCGTAAGTACAATTCTTAAATATATTAAAGATTTACAAAATTAGAAAGCGTTGATAGTGTTTCTGATAACGAGATAATTGATACGCGCTCGACCCGCATTGCAACAAACATGGCTGCCGGGATATCGATTCATTTCTGAATGTCTGCAATTTGTGAGTTGTATAATATTATTAATATTTATTGGTGATTATCACGCTAAAGTCGAGCACTTTCGAAGATGTACTGAATACGAGTATTGTACATTGTAGCATTGTTGGATATCGCTAACCAGAACCAGCAATGAGAGGTCAAAGTTCAGCAACGACCAGCGAAACTTACACCGTGATCCGTGACTTATACTGTGGTAGTGGCATACAGCCCTAAGCTAAATGTAGTCGGAAATATTGTGCAGAAAATGTTATGACTCCTAATCAAAATCTGATCGGATAATAACGGATATGTGAGAAGGGAGAACACGCAGGACAGAATTATGAGAATTACAATAGGCTTGTGTACTCATTTTTTTAATTTTTGATTGAAATTTATGATTGAACACCCTATGTACTGGAAATACTACCAGATAAACTACCTTTCAATACTTAGACATGAGGTATCACTACTACTGTGACAATATTACCCAACTTAAAATTTATGACCAGAGATAATATTTATTACATAAATTGCAACCCTTTTTATAAAAGGTTGTCATAGGCTAAACAGGTAAAGAATACATCAGATTTAGTTTAGAGCTCAGTCAGTAAGGACCTCTAAATAAAAATAACTACTTCTCTCTTTTAATCAGTTCACCTCTCTGAAACCTAACGTACTTAGTTTCTTCACGGTACTGACAAGTTATTATTTTTTTTTTATATCTATTTACTTATTTGCCTTGACTTTCTTTCGTCATAGCCACCATCAAACATTTTTTATACATTTTTTATAATTTATAATTCAATTTTACAAATTTCTAAATATTTCAATAATTCACTAATTAATTTTGAATCACTCAACAAAAATTTAGTATTAACAGGAAAAGTTTTAATCACATCTAATATATCACTATTCAATTTTGATCTTTCTAAACTATAATTTTAGAAAGATCAAAATTAAAATTTAGAAAGACAAATTAAAAACAACCACGGTTGTATTGAATAATTGTATTTCCAATATTCAACTAATAAATATTCTGAACAATAATATATAGTTTTAAAGAAATTAAGACGAGGTTTTTAAAGCAAGATATGCTGGTAAAGCTACTTTCCAAATTCAACCAGCTTTTAAACTTAAAACCAAAAATTTGCATGAACATAGGATTCATTGAGAAAAAAAATTGAACAAGCCAAATATAATCCGAGATTCAAAAGTATATGAGAATGGAGGTACCAGCGTACTTATTGCAGGATTACAATAACGAGACAAGAAGAATCGCTAGATGTAGAATGGGAAATGAAGAGTAAACAGACATTGGGAAGATGATAAGAATTGGGAATATGAAAAGACAATAAGAGAGCAAGGTAGACAGCAAACAGGTGATTGAGAAATTGTTGAAAGGAGGCAAAGAAGAAAGTATTGGATTGGTTGATTAGAGAAATATAGAGAAGATAAAAAATTTATTTAATAATAGTCTTATAGTGAATTTATTTCATTTATATTATTTTTACATGGAATGGATGCAATCAATTATATAAAGGATGTATAATGTATTAAAAAAAAGAATGAAAAAAAGATAGAGGAGCAATGAGAGGAGGTAACGAAGGGAGGAGGTGGATGGCGGAAGTAGAGAGAAGAAAGAAAGAAGTAGAGGAAAAAGAAGAGTATCAGTGGGAGGGAACAGAAAAGAAAATTGTCAGAGAAAAGAGGATATTGAAGCTGATTAAAGGAATAAGAAACGGAAGAGAGAGATGAATCGTCAGATGAAATTGTAACGACAATAAACAAAATAATAAATAAATATAAAATAACAATAATGTCCAGTAAGTGAAAACTGTTTGGAAAATTTGGTTAACAATTCCATTTGAAATTTATAAATAATCTTTTGAGAGGCGTCATCATTTTTTCCTCAATATTTTATTTTGCATGTTACAAGCTGTTAAAGTTATAAAACTTGGTAGAGATAAGAACTATAAACAGTTGATTGATGGGAAAGAATACAACCTTCGCATCACATCCAAAGACGTTGACGCAGATGAAGACCCAGACTCAGACCGATCATCCAATATACAACCCTCCTGTGGTGTTGATATTATTAGGTGTTGTGATTTTTATGGTCTACATGCTGAGAATTGATTTTGTTCCCAAGGTTAAGAGCGTCACAGATAATTAAATTATGTCCGCGAAATCGTCAAAAACTCCCGTTGTGATTTTACTACCAAATGTGTTCGTTTAAACGCGACCAACGCAACGGATGAAATATTGACAGAATATCTTACAGCTTAAGGTCTTGTTTCGCTTTGTTTTGCTTTTTAAATTAACAAATAGCTTATTTTCTGTTATATTTTGAAAAATAAAAGTAAAGATATAAACAATTGTGGAATTATGGAAGACAGAGGAACGGGAACAAAAATTAAATTAAATAAAAAAACACAACAAAACATTAACCACAATACGCGAATAATCGCCTATATATATATCTTAATATATATAAAATACGTGTCACGTTGTATGTCCGCGATGGACTCCTAAACTACTTAACCGATTTTAATCAAATTTGTACACCGTGTGCAGTTTGATCCAACTTGAAAGATAGGATAGCTTACATCTCAATTTATGATTGCAATATTATCTTATTGCAAATTATTTGTCTATTAATTATCTGTTAGCTCCAAACGATGACATCTGGCGACGATGATGGCGACATCTTGTTGCGAAATTTTGTACAGGTGAGCTGGAGTTTTACAATGATTACTTTTGATTCTGATTATAGTTGATATAATTTTGCGGGACTCATTTCTAAACCATCTCTTCTTACTTAAATTTGGATGTAACATATAATAATCTCTTCCTTTTAACTGACTTTTGTCAATGAAATCTGTGTTTCTCAAATTGAAGTTTAATTTTTTGATTATATTAAAAATTTTATATGAAGGTAATTTCACTTTCAATTCAATTTCTAAATTTATTGATTCCTTTGCCAATTTATCCGCAATTTCGTTTCCTCTTATTCCACAATGTCCTGGTATCCACATAAATTTTATGGTATTATTCTTATTTATTATATTGAAATACATCTCCTTAATTTTTCCGTGTCAAAATATCATTATTTGATTTGTTATTAATTATTAGAATTTAATTTTTTAAAACACTTCGAAAAGAATCCGTTATTATTGTAACTTTATTATTGTTGATATTTTCATTAATTTCCAATGCTTTTAATAATGCTAATTTTTCACCAGTATAAGAGCAAACTTTGTTATTTAATTTAAATTTATAATATCTTAAATTTATTTGTTCATATATATATAGCAAATCCTGCTTTATTTCTGTCTAAGGCAATGGATGCATCTGTATATATTATTTTTGTAAAATTTGTATTAAATTGATGCATTAGATTTAAATTTTTTTCATTATTTATTGAATTATTAAATGATTTTGACAATATATATATTTAAAAATCTTATTTAAATGACATAGGATTTGTTTATATACTGTAATGGGTTTAAAATATTAATATTAATGGGCAATATCGAATGGACTGTTAAATGTCATCCGCTGTTTTGAATCATCACTAATTTTCAGTAAAGTGCTGCTTTACTTTATAAGTGTGCAGCTCAATATCTATCAGATATAGAAAAAGTATGTTGTATGCACAAATTGTAGAAAATTAAGTGCTCTATCAGATTAATAGAAACTATTTTCATCTTAGGAACCACTAGTACGGAGTTATTGCAAAAAAAAAAACGCTTTCGGAGACCTAAATCATTAAAATTGAGGCTGGTAAACAATATATTCGAAATTAGTACACCCAAATTAGTCAGAAAAGTTTATTTTCCATTAAGTAATTTAAAGATACATTTCCAGGAGTTTGTGCTTAAGCTGTTTGTGTAAAATTTGAGTTCAATACCTTATCAGGGTAATAGATATTTTACAAAGTGATTGCACCATAGAAATAATTAAAAACTCTATAAAATATTTTACTGGGTTGTTCCCATTTCTTAAAACTGTTATACTCGTAATTTACAAAAATATTACACACGGATTTTATTATATTACGATTTAAAAAAAATATTATTCTAACATCGATCAAACATATCAAAGTTATATCATTATTAAAACAGGTCACTTAATTGCATATGCAAAACGATATTTAATTATATAAGTATATAACAATTATCGTGCGAGTATATCTACACTAAAGAATGAAATGCAAATCAACGTCAAGCGACAGCCAACACGCAACGTGGTTGGAAGACTGACACGTGGACTGCTGGGTGAGGAAAACTGGAACAAAGATAGAATTTAAAGCTACGTATTCACGGGTAAACAACGTTGCAAAATACAGGGTGGACCAATAGTTTCTTAACAAGGAAAGAACCTGGTTTCAACAAGAAGGGGCAACATGCCACACCTTCAACGCCTCTATAGCGACAGTTCGTGAAATTTTTGGCCAAAAACTGATATCCAAAAGAAGTGATATTAACTGGCCGCCCCGTAGAATTTGACCGAATTTGTCCCAAATGGTCCTTCTTTTTTGGGGATACCTTAAAAGCAAAGTTTACATCAGCAATCCAGAGACGATTGAAAAATTAAAAGAAAACGTATTCAACGAAATGCCAAATTTTCAGTCCGTGTTACAATAGTGTAAAAATAATCAAGGTACTCACTTAGATGATGTAAAATGAAACCCTCATTGGTGTACTTTAAAATACAATAAACAGATCTTGATTAATACCGCTTGTTTATTTTTTATGGCTATTTATAATATTAATTAGGTACTATTGGTCCATCCTTTATGCCAGTGGCTATTTTTTTAAATATTTATTTTGAGTGCATCAACTATTGATTGTTATTAGCACTTAAACCAATACATTACATTGTATATACATTTTTATAACACATAATTTATACAATATAATATAATTTTTTTCTATATTTCAGCTTTTCTCACCATTCTATTTCAAATTCTTCAATCGTTGCTTTTCTAATAACTTCCTTATCCATCGTTTAATTTCCTCATCTGTTTCTGTTTTAACAATAACTGCATCACGATCTGATACAGGAATCGCTTCCACTACGATCTTCTATTAGAACTTCTCTTTATTGTTGTGTATCACTTTTCCACATGTCTACCATGCATACTGCTAATTAGGTTCTCCCAGTGCACAACTTCTGTTGTTGTTTTCCGTTACTTTTTCTTTTTCGAATTTTTCTTTTATGATCATGTTTTTCTTAATTCATAATTATTGTAGCACATAACCTGATAATTTCATAATCTGATTGTACCAAACCCAGAAAATATAACTCTGGCCCTCGGGCCAATCAATCCTCGGATTGATCCCGGAGACACAATCGTCAGAGTCAAGCATCAATGCTCTTGCCCAACTGTAACATCACCAGTGTCTTTTGTTGTTCACATAAGTAGGTAGTATTTCTAAAATAAATGTTAAGGTAATCGTCGCGCTATAAGTATCATCGGTAAATTTTATAAATTTTTGAACCACATTGTTGCACAACAACATTCTTAACCAATGAATACATAGCTTAATAATGTGAATATGTTGAATATGATTTAGATAAGTTTGCGTGACATAATTCATACAAATTTACATAATAAAATGATTTGCATTGTAAAGCTTTAATAAAATAAATATTAATGCATTAATTGCCGCTATATTAATGCTAATTGCATATAACTGTCATTTTGGGCGTGGGATGGGCTCTTGCGGTATCTTCGCCTTAATATTCGTTTATTTTTATTATTACATAGTAGACATTTTACAATACATAGGTTTACAATAAATTTATCTTGCACGGTATGTATCCAGTGACACCAATGAATGTTCAATCATTTTTTAATAACTCCTTATATGTTAAGAGATGTCAACAAATAAAAAAGTCATTTTGTCTCTTTAATTATTAAAGGGATTCAACGTCTTACAACATTCAAAATGTATGTAATACAACAAAGCGAAAAAAAAGAAAATGTTACCAAGTTTACAAGTTACCAGCCTTACAGCTCATAAATCTCTGCTATATGTATTTATATATCAAAATATCAAATATTATTCGAGGAGCAATAAAATTTCAATATTATGTCTGCCGTAACAGGGTTAAATAAAATAAAAACTTATTATTCTTTGACTTGACTTGATTATTTTGACTACCAACAGCTAGAAAACATTACCCTAGCACTGACCTAATCAACAAATAACTGACGTTATTCAATGCATTTCACGTCATACAAATGGCCGACATTTCTAGCGGTAAAACTACATTCAAATTTTTAATTGCTATATCTCCGTCAGCATTTAGATATTTAATAAAATAGACACGCCAATACACATTTATTAACATCAATTTCAATCTACAATTTAAAAATCGACCACTAAAAAATAAGAACACAAGCCTATTTTTTCTTATATATTCCTAGTATCAGAACCGTTTTTAGTTCACAAATTGTACCGCAGATGGCAGAGCAAAGTTTTACAATTGCAATTACAACCATGACTAATTGTTGTTTAAAGTGCGTCACACACGATAGCGAGGGAAATATAAATATTTACTAAATAATAAAATATAATAAAAACACCCCAAATAAGCTATGAACGCTAATATACATTTATTTGATATTGGCAATGGGCTTGTGTCCTGTATCTTAATTTCTACAAAAGTGTACTATATATTGATAAAGTGGGTTACTAGAACCTCAAATGTTCAATTATTTTTTAATAACTCCTTATATGTTAAGTGATATTAACAATTAAAAAAGTCATTTTGTCTCTTTAATTATTAAAGGGATTCAACGTTGTACACATTCCAAGTGCATGTGACATCACAATCCTTGTGTAAGGTTACCAACCTTACAGCTCATAAACCTCTGCTATATGTATTTATATATCAAAATATCAAATATTATTTACAGCTATTTCAAGAAACAATCATATTTCAATATTATGTCTGCAGTAACAGGGTTAAATAAAATAAAAACTTATTATTCTTTGATTTGACTTGATTATTTGACTACCAACAGCTGCAGAACATTACCACAGCACTGACCTACTCAACAAATAACTGACGTTAAAATGCATTTCACGTCATACAAATATGGCCGACCATTTCTAGCGATAAACCTACAATTCAAATTTTTAATTGCTTTATCTCCGTCAACATTTAGATATTTAATAAAATAGACACGCCAATACACATTTATTAACATCAATTTCAATCAACAATTGAAAAATCGACCACTAAAAAATGAGGACACAAGCCCATTACACATTACCTGATTATACGAGTGGGCTTCACTTAAAACAATAATATTTTTAAAAGCTTTATTGAATAAACCGTAGAAGAGAAGGGAAGCAAGAGAGAAAGCGATGGTAGTTACAGCTCCGTGCAATGATATTTTATTCTTTGTTTACGATATTTTAGATTCAAAGCAAACTTGAATTTGTTTCTGGATTAAATACTCTAATTTAACTACACACAACTATTTTAATCTATTTTCCCATCAATCATATTCCCAGTCATCCCTATAATAACCATGTTAGAGCCTGTAATGTTGTCGACCTACTTTGGAACCATTTTCCCAGGTCGGTGCAGCTTTGCCAAGACTTTATGGCGGAGCAGTCCGTACCTCGCGTGCTTTGTCAGGATTTGTTATAAGAAAAAGCTCACAAATAAAGCTCGGCGCAATACAATTGGCACAACAGTGCAACCCGTAATACCCCCAGGCTAGTAGAGGTTATATATAAAGCAGTAGCGTACAGATTAAAACTGGAAACAGGGTACTCTCACTTAGGATAAAATTCCTCGTCTCGAAAAAAACCGCTTTTAGCGATCTCTCAAGATCCTCTATCTTCTATAAACTAAACTTCTCGGCGTATAAAGAGAGAAGGGTACATTTCAAAAAAACCGCTTTTAGCGACACCACGCGATCTTCTATGAAATAAAATTCTCAGCGACTCTATGTGCGTATATAAAATTCAACTTTCTGTGTAAGAGAAATGTAGTCAGTGGTGTTGTAAAGGTAATAAATATTATGTTATAACATGTGGTACCACTGATTACATTTTCTTATACATAAAGTTAATTCTAAGTACTCTCACCCTGATCAGGACCTCAATGTCCAATAATTTGTGAATAAATCGTAAAGTTGTAAGAGATATTAATAATTCAAATAACCATTTTCATAATTAAAGAGATTCAAAATTATAAAAATTAAGTCTGCATTACTACTCTCTTCTCTTTTAGGAATTGCCATCTCTTTTATAAAACAGAGTGTAATAGAAATGCATGTCAATGTCAGTGGATACGTTATTTACTACTAACAGTTGGGTTATGTAACTCATGAGGTTTTATATTATGATTGTCTGACGAAAGAAAAGTAATCTCGATCACTTATTTCTTCTATGACGTCATACGCAGAACTAAAAAACCGAAAAACAGAAATTCAAATTATAAATAGCTATATCTCCGTCAACTTTTGGCTATTTCAAAAAAATGAGTTCACAAGCCTATTGTTTACTAATTTCTACAAACCGTGTGATTTTAGTATTGCTAAAATAGGTTTTAATTTTATTTACACTACTCTTGCACGCCACTGCATTATGTATATCAGTTATGTTATCCAGATCCAGGTACGACGACCTGTGCCTTAAGCTACATGTAACTTACAAACGCCGACCCGAACCCCGGAAATCACGGGGCAAAGTTTATGATAAAACAACCCGCCCTTCGCCCTTCGTCCTTCGCCATCTGTGCGAACCGTGCAATATCCTCTGGGTGATAAATATTATTTTTTATTGTAATTGTAGGTTTAATTAATCTGACTCTAATCAGTGGCGTAGCGTGGCTTAGACGGGCCCTGTATCAAAAATTGTGAGGGGGGCAAATGATGGGTAAAGATTTTCACAAGAGGAACAGAAACGCTCGCATAGAATTAAAATAATTATATATTGATTATACGTTATTACTTACAATTAATAATCCTAGGAACTAAGCTAGCCAAACAATTCAAATCAAATATACACTTTCTTGCCTTTTGGCAAACAAAACATTCATAGCTGAAGGCGATTTCAGTTTCTCTATAGACAATAGTGACAAGTCTGATAGCCTTTGCTGTCCCTTTAATTTAGAAAAACTTCTTCCAGCTGTTGCAGCAATAATTCCATAAGTTCCTTAATGGAATGAACTTTCTGAATTTCAGATTTAAGCATGTTTTCAAAGCAATTAATTGTTCATAAAGATCAACTGACATGTCTTTACTGTATTTAGCAGACAGTTTTCCGGCATACTTTTTTATTATTTCGTTTGAAAATAAGAGTTTTTCCGGTTGTAATACATCGAACATATTACTTCGGTCACAGAGGTTCTGAAATCTTTAGCAATAGTACACATTGACTCCGGATCTGAAATTCTTTCATCTTCTGATAACTTTCTGTAAGTCATTAATTTCATGCTGTAGAGCTTTAGAGACAGGATTAATGATTTCAAATAGTAGTCCAGAGGCACCGTATCATTGATACGGCAGATACGGCGGTAGATACACACTGACTCTAATACTGCGAAGCCAAGCTCGTCGAATACAACAACACTCTAACCCTACTGTAAAGGTAAGCGTTCATAACACCGCAATGTTCGCATCAAATGCAGTGGCTTTATTGAATAAAACGCACAAGAAAAGTGAAATGGGAGAGAATTCCATTAGTTAATTACGAGGCACGAAAATGACAGAGGAAGGAAAAGGTGGAGATCCCCAAAACGTGGCAAGACATAACAAGGAGAGGGAGGAGTCATAAGCTTCGTGACATTACATCTAATCTAAAATTCTTCCAAAAGAATAATACTTTAGGGCTTGTAATCAAAATTCCAAGTCATAAAACTTTCGTTATATTTTAATGCAAAGAAGAAGTAATATAAGTTGCATATACGTCAGGCGTTAGTTTCGCAATATTGCACTTAAACTTTTATCACCGGAGTCTTAATGATTCTACCGCCTATCCCAAAGCATTCATTCATTGGTACTTGGGCAGGTCGCATCGTTTAGAGTCTACTAGTATGGTGGTACTTCATCTACAGCGGTCAGGGTCAACATATTAATAAATAATTCAACTTATATTTTATTATTTGCGTTTAAAACTCTCTGTAATTTGTTTCTCATCTACGATCTTCATAAATCGTTCTCATGTTTCTAGGATACAGTGTCGGATTGGTTGATTTAAGATCTAAACATAGTGAGATGGATCTTCAGCGCACCGCGTTGTCTTTTAACATATGTTACTAATTCGAGAATAAATATTATGGTATTTTTTTATTATTTTTTTATTTTTATTTTTTGAGTACATCAACTATTGGTAGTTATTAGCACTTTTAAATCAATATTTCATTTTTATATACATTTTCATCAGCTTCTTTCATTATTACGTTCCAAATTCCTTCATCGATGCTTCTCCAATCACCTCTTCATTCAACGTTCAACATCCGCATCTTTTTTTTCTATTTCAGCATCTCGATATGACACAGGAATCGACACTCAACTATGATGATCCCAATTCCATCCAATTTATTCTAAAGCTGTTCTTTTCTTCGTTTTTACCTTTTTCTATTTTTCTTGTCGAATTTTTCTCAATATTCAATATCATTTTTTTCAATATTCATTTCTATGGTTGCATGCAACCTGATTTTACCAAACCCAGAAAATATATATCTGGCCCGGGGACACAATAGTCAGAGTTAAGCATCAATGGTCTCGCCCAACTGTGTCGCTATTATGGTATTTTATTAGCAGAGGGGATACATTTACCTTCAGTTCAGGGGAGTGTATTCGAGTAGTTCCGCTTTAGTACACGTTGAAAGAGAATAAATGTTGTTTTACATGAAACAGGTAACGTCTTGTCACACATTGTGGATCCTCCCCTCCTCCTCCCCTCCTCCTTCCCTCCTCCACCCCTTTGTTGTGACGTCAAACATTTGAGAAAAGATATATTTTTGTAATATTATTTTGTTTCTTGATCTCGTTTTTTCTTTCTTTTTTAAACCAAATTTTAGATTAGATGTGACGTCACAATACTTGTGACCCCTGTTGTCACGTTTTGTTACATTTTGTGAACCCTTCCCTTGTTTCGAATTACGGACCTGGAAATTCATCATCATAAAGTAGATGATTTTACTGCAGTGTGCAATACTTACGTAGGCAATTAGCATTCGTCATTAAATGGGAAATCAATAGGTTACAAGTTTTTCATTCATTCATTATTATTTTATGTGTGTGAAAGTTTCTCAGTTAGTAAATGCCGCGCCACACATCTTAATGACATTACGGAGAGAAAAGTAGATTTAGACAGAGGTCATGACCCCTAGGTCTAATGTGTCTGCATCTGCACTGAACATGAAGATTGTAACAGTCCCATATATATATATATAGATTATTATAGATTCATTAATTATTGATAATATATTTTAACTAACTATTTAAGAACCATTGGAAGATTCAAATACTTTGTATTTTTATTAGTTTTAGGCGTCTAAATGTCGTGAACATTATTTACATTTAGTATTGCTTTATCGAGAGAACCATGTCCGTATATTAGTATCATAATCAAAATTGCTGACGCAGTATTTACAATAACTTTTAAGAGAAATATTAACTAACTTCCTTTGTGTAAGACACGTGTAGCTTGCCACGTGGAGACCAAAGCCATGATGACGGAATAAGTTTAAATGAGGTCATCTTTTGAAACAAAGAGCTTTAAGCTATATAAACTGAGTTTAAGAAAGGAGAGGGGATCAGTCCATCTTTGATCACGGATCATTCCATCTTGATCACGAAGTTAGTACATTGAGGCCCAGTTGAAAGGTCTTTCTAAACAGACCCCGTCAAAGAGGAAGTAGCGCACCTTAGACGGTTGGTCCGGTTTAGTCAGTCGCTTTGATATATTAAAGATTATTAAATTTACTAAGATTTGTATTAATTAAGTTTTTGAATAATAAAGAAAATAGTGTTAATGAATCCCTTGTTTTAATTGTAAAAGTACTTAGAATTAACGGTCGCGTTAAATAAAGTGATTGTCCAAAGCAGAGGAAGCTGCCTGCAGAGAAAGCACAAAAAGTAAGTAAAACATAATATATTTATGAAATATTATTAGAAGAGGTATTAAGTCCTGATAGTTATATATACCTCCACAATTAGCTTAGGTCATCCGACTCAAGGAGATCCAGATCTCTAAAAGAATCTTCGCATGAGACGATTGTAAAATCGTTCTCATAAAATAAGTAACTACCACCATATATAGATAGTAGAGATATAAGGGGGGTAGGGTTACATTTTGGTGTCAGAAGTGGGATCAATTAAAAGAAAAAGGGTATTTAGAAATTGTGGGGTCGTTTAAAAAGAGGTGCATTAAAAGAGAGATACGTTAAAATACGAAAATACGTGAGATACGAAAATTGTGGGATATATTAAAAGAGAGGTATTGAAATTGTGGGGTCATTTAAAAGAAAAAGGGTATAGAAATTGTAAGGTATTTTAAAAGAGAGATATTTAAAATTGTGAGATACATTAAAAGAGAGGTACATTAAAAGAGAGGTATTGAAATTGTAAGGTATATTAAAAGAGAAATGTGTTAAAAAAAAGAGGTATTTTAAAAGAGAGATATATTAAAAGAGAGATACGTTAAAAAGGGTATTAAAATTGTGAGATGTTAAAAAAAAAGGCAGAAATTTGAGTAATTGGGAAAAAAGGCATTAAGTGGAAAATTTAATTTGAGAAAATAAAGGGAAATCTTAGTAACTGGGAAAAGGAAATAAGAATAAGTTTTATTAATTGTGAAAAAAGGAATAAATTGTAGTAACTGGGAAAAAGGGATAAAATTGTATTAACTGGGAAAGAGAAATATAGCTTATTAATTGCAACTAGCAACTGCATATTAATAATTAAAAAAGAGATATAGGTTATTAATTGCAACTAGCAACTGCATTTAATAATTAGAAAAGATATAAGAATAATTGTGACGATATAGTACATAAAGCTTAACGCTGGTTTCTGTGTCTTCAGGTTCGATTCCTGAATCAGTTTATATTCATGTGAAATATATAGGAGTTTGGTAATTATTAGCTTATATTGTTTATGGACATATATGTAGTGAACGTATGCCTCATATATGTAATAGAAATAGTATGCCTATAGAAAGAGAATAATTGGACAAGGGAAAGTTTAAATAATTGAAAAATGAAATAATTTAACAAGGGTCTAATAGATTTGTACAAGTTTATTAAAGAAAGTTTATTAAAGAAAAAGGAAAGATTTTAAAATGTCAAATAGTACTGCAGTTATGTATTTAAATTTCGGAGAAATGTATCAGTGTTGTATAACATTTAAGAGAGTAATAAACATGAGTGAGTTATTAGGGTCATATTGTAAAGGATCGGTACAGTTGGTTATAGCTACAGAAATACGAGTATATACCGCATCGACAACAAAGATTATGAATACTACGAGTATGTAAAAGAAACAGATTTGGACTACGATGTTTATATAAAGACTTGGAACGTAAATAAAGTAATTAAAGAGTATTGATTGAATTTAACATGATTATTATAAAAAGGGGAATATTTTGAAATGATTTTTGTAGAATGGTAATTAAATATAACAAGAAATAATAGATTGATTTACGGGTATTAAAAAATGGATAATTTAATAGATAGATTTAAAAAGTTGGAAGAAGGTTTACAGTTCTTACGGGTATTTGAAGAAAAAGATAGTATTACGTTATTTTTGAATCAGTTAGAGGGAATATCAGATGCTTTTAGTTGGAATAATAAAGAAAGGGTTTTTGCATTATCGGTAAAGTTGAACGCAAGGGTTCTAGAATTTCTACATATTGTTTTAACTCGAACAGAATTAAAAGATTATGAAAAAATTAAGATAGAATTACTTAACAAATACAATTGTCGAAGACCTGCAGAGTTAATGAAAGCAGAATTAGATTTTAATTCTTGTAAACAAAACCATGGAGAGTCTGTTTTTAGTTTTTCAGAAAGAGTAGCAGAATTAGCTAGAAAAACAATTAATATCAGTTTTGAACAAAGTAAACGAGAATTACAATTAATGGAATTACAGCATAAGATTTTAAACAGATTTATATTGGGCTTGCGTAACAGCTATTCTAGATTTGTTGATTACGAAAATCCAAAAACATTGGTCGAAGCCTTAGCTTTAGCAGAATATATAGAATTAAAAGAAAACCGAAGTACTTTAAGTAACAGATATGTACAAGACAGCGTAATTTTTGATAGATTTGATAATGTTGAAAACGAAGATACAAACTCTAAAAAGTTCAGTGTAGCATTAGACGAACTAAATGAAAGTTCAAAAGTAATTAAAATTGATAAAGATGACGTAAATACATCGATAGAATTATACAGTGACAGGACAGATTTAGTCCATAGAAAGGGTAAGAAAGAATTAGTTACCGAAGAAAATAATTTACATGCAAATAATGATATTAAAGTAGAATTTGAACAAGATAGCATTGTTAACGGGTTAGTAGAAACATGTTGGGATAGTAATGGCTTAAATAAGGATAGGATAAAAGTAGATAAACTATGTGAGAATATAAAAGAAAGTATAATTGATAAAGAGTTAGAAAAAATAGATTCTAGCCGCGTTGATAAAGTTTTATTAAGTGAGGGCACTATAAACGAAATAATTATTGATGAAAAGAGAATTGGAAAAAATGTAAAAGATGTAAAGGAATCTGTAACAGACAGAATAGTTACGAACACTATGAGCTTAAGCCTAGAAGAAAATATACATGTTGCGAGAGATAATATTGCTATTGTTTTAAGAAAAAGAGAGTATAATTTGCAGAGTAAATTGATTGATTTATTAATGATGAGTAACTTTAAAAGATTAATTTTAGGAATTTTCGCACTTATTAAGATAAGCATTTATTTCATGATTCTAATTAAGACGATGTTTAAGGAAACATTAGTAGTAAGCGTTAAACAGATTAATTTGCCGTTAGACATTAGAGAATAACAGAGGTATTTTAACCAGAAAAATCGGATACAGATGATTGTTAATTGAACTAAAGTTGCATAGAATAGGAACATTTAAATGTTAGAATAGATCATAAGTATCATTTTATAAAGTAACAATAAGAAATTTTGAAAATAGAAAGGATAATTTTAACAGTAAACGTATTCTAGGGTGTCAAGATAGTTTTGTTGAAGAGTTACACAGTTGAGCTATTAAAATGATTTTTTTTCTGAACATAAAGTATTGTAGCATTGTTGTTATATACGTATGATTTTAAAAAGATTTGATATGAGTGCTAGCTAGAAATTAAAGAGAGTCGATTGTATTCGTGATTTGCTATGAGTTATTTATTGATTATGAGATATTTGAATACTGAAATAATGATGAAAATAAAGTATAGGGAACTATTGAGTTATCGCCGAAAATGGAAATCGGTATGAACGGTTTAAAGGAAACCAAGAAGTATGGAACTAATGAGTTATCGCCGAAAATGGAAATCGGTATGAACGGTTTAAAGGAAACCAAGAAGTATATGGAACTATTGAGTTATCGCCGAAAATGGAAATCGGTATGAACGGTTTAAAGGAAACCAAGAAGTATATGGAACTATTGAGTTATCGCCGAAAATGGAAATCGGTATGAACGGTTTAAAGGAAACCAAGAAAATGATGAAAATAAAGTATATGGAACTATTGAGTTATCGCCGAAAATAGGAAAACGGTATGAACGGTTTATAGGAAACCCAGAAATTGAATAAGAAAAGTTATGAAGTACTAAAAGGTGTACAATGAAATATAGTGTAATAATGATTAGTTGCAAATCGACGTTGATGAAATAAAGAACACTCAAATTTGAATGAAGTCAAATAATTCGAAAAGTAATAAAGCAGACGTTTAGCAAAACAAACATTAACATAATGAGTACAGATACAAGTAAAAGTAGACATTTTCCACACACTCTAGTAATATATTATGATACATTAAGATATAGGATTAACAATTAGAAAGGTAAATAATGGGATAAAGTTTAAAGGAAACTTGAGATTTAAATAGAACGGTAAAAAACGATATCAAAGGGTTAAGAAACATAATAAATGAACAGCACAATTGAATAATGTGTAAGAGTATAGAATTGGAATAAAAATATAAACTTTTGTTACAGACATAAATTAGTTAAGGTCAATTTGAAAAAGGGATTATTTTATCGTTAAATAGTTGTTAAATGAGAACTAATATGGTACTTTAATATTTTACGAGTAAAAGAAACATAAAAACAGAAAGGTCATGAGTTAAGAAAATAAACATATAATTAGAGACTAAAGTTATTTGTAACAGATGTATTGAAATTCGAGTCAGAAAGGTCATAGAAGAAATTAACACTTGAGGATATAAGTGAGCATAAAAAAAATTGAGTTTTAACACAGGGTTTAAGAACATAAATTAGATAAGGGTACAATAATATACAAATTAGACCAGAAGTTACAGATGTACGAAACATGAGTAACAATAACGTTTAATAATTATTTTTATGTTTTTATTGAGATATACTAATGCTATATAATTTCAGATGGACAACCATATGATGAATACAGCAAGCAGAATAAGATGACTTAATTGAAGATTTTATATAAGAATAAATTAAAATGTTTTTCTGTTCACAGATCGTTTTGGAAATTTTAATAGAGAAAGAAGAAGATTTTAAAATTGATAAGAGGTATTCATTGAAAATTTGAACACTTGTATTGTTAAATTGCATTGAGATATAATATAATATAGAGAAAAGAAATTTTATTTTGTGAAGCACATGTAAAACTACATGCGAATATAAAGAAGTTGATTTAAATTCAAGTAACAAGTGTTGAAGTTTAATAATTATGTTTACCTTGACTATAGTATTTGAGTAAAGTATCTATAAAATTAAGATTTTGTTGTTTAAAAATAATAAATAGATTTAAAAATAATTTTTGATATAACCATGTTTAGAATAATGTTTTGATTTGAAAAAAAATAAATATAATAAATTTGTTAAATGAAAAATACAGTAAATGAGAATAAGTTCATTAAAACATTCGTTAATAAAAGAATAAACTAAAGTATGAAATATTGATTCTAAATTTAAGAGAAAAGTTAAATTTGTATTTTAATTAAAGAAAAAAATATGTTTACATTAAATTTCATTGTTATGTAGAATTAACAGTAGTTTGTAAAAGATGTGAAAATAATTTATGGCATAAATATTGCAAAGTTGGAAAACATATATATAACAATCAAAGAAAAAAAGTAATAAAGAAGAGATTGATGATATTAAAAAAAAAAAAAGAAACACATGCCGTAAGATATTTACATGTTATGTTTAAAATATAAATAAAATAACTAGAAATTAAGATATGTTATGAAATAAATTCATATTTTGTAATGACTATAACTTCTAAGTAAAGTTAATCGAATTATTAGTAAAAGAGCTATACAAGAGCCAAATTTGTTATGTCAAATGTAAGAAATTATAGAAAAAGAAGACAGAAAATGAATTTATAATTAAGATAATTACGTAAGAGTATAAATTGCAGCATTTACAACAACGAGGAACTGAAGGATGAGACTAGTAGTTGATTTTCATAATGCGTAAGACTAAGGTAATAAGTGTGAATACTTGAACGAGTCAATGATCGAATGTACGAGAGAAACTACCAGAATGCAAGACGTTATGAGATGAAGATTCCGATGAAATCGACGCAAATTGAAAAAGATGAAGAAAACAATACGAAAATGACGAAGTACGTGAATAATCCAGAAGAAATTAAGGGTCTAAGTGAAGCAGTAATCGCTTAAGAAGAAAACATATATGATGTGTGTATTAATCTACAAGTATTGTAAACAGAACGAGAATTTACAAATGTAATGGACCATTAAAAACTATCAGTATTGTTTATGCAACCTACGGGAATATGAAGCCAGATGCGAAGCAGTAGGGAAGGACGCATTCGAAAATAAACCGAGGGAGAGCGTATTCGAAACGAAGAAAAGTATTCACTTATTTATCAAAGTTACTCGCATTTTGAAATGAAATTATGAGAACAAAATCACCTACATAAAGCAGATAAAGAAGAATTATTTTAATTATCAACGACTATATATGATTGATTTATTGATTTAAATTTTAAATTACATTTATTTTATTAAGGTTTCAATTATGAATGAATCTAGAAATACGGGAAAGACTAATAAAATTATAATCATTGGATTATAGATTTTAATTTAAAAACGGGAAGCAATGTAACAGTCCCATATATATATATATAGATTATTATAGATTCATTAATTATTGATAATATATTTTAACTAACTATTTAAGAACCATTGGAAGATTCAAATACTTTGTATTTTTATTAGTTTTAGGCGTCTAAATGTCGTGAACATTATTTACATTTAGTATTGCTTTATCGAGAGAACCATGTCCGTATATTAGTATCATAATCAAAATTGCTGACGCAGTATTTACAATAACTTTTAAGAGAAATATTAACTAACTTCCTTTGTGTAAGACACGTGTAGCTTGCCACGTGGAGACCAAAGCCATGATGACGGAATAAGTTTAAATGAGGTCATCTTTTGAAACAAAGAGCTTTAAGCTATATAAACTGAGTTTAAGAAAGGAGAGGGGATCAGTCCATCTTTGATCACGGATCATTCCATCTTGATCACGAAGTTAGTACATTGAGGCCCAGTTGAAAGGTCTTTCTAAACAGACCCCGTCAAAGAGGAAGTAGCGCACCTTAGACGGTTGGTCCGGTTTAGTCAGTCGCTTTGATATATTAAAGATTATTAAATTTACTAAGATTTGTATTAATTAAGTTTTTGAATAATAAAGAAAATAGTGTTAATGAATCCCTTGTTTTAATTGTAAAAGTACTTAGAATTAACGGTCGCGTTAAATAAAGTGATTGTCCAAAGCAGAGGAAGCTGCCTGCAGAGAAAGCACAAAAAGTAAGTAAAACATAATATATTTATGAAATATTATTAGAAGAGGTATTAAGTCCTGATAGTTATATATACCTCCACAATTAGCTTAGGTCATCCGACTCAAGGAGATCCAGATCTCTAAAAGAATCTTCGCATGAGACGATTGTAAAATCGTTCTCATAAAATAAGTAACTACCACCATATATAGATAGTAGAGATATAAGGGGGGTAGGGTTACAAGATGCTCTATTGATGGACCTGTTTGTGTAAGTAGTGAGTTAGATTTAATGCTTCAACCTTGATTCGTTATTAACACTACTTTTTATTTTATTTTGAAAGTCATTACATAATAGATGTATAAAGCTAAATATGTATGATGTAGTTTGTTTGGTAATCCGAACCCACCCTGTTCCAACCTGGTTGACAACATCCAAGGGTGGATCTGCGGTCCGGTTGATGGTTGGATTTCATGTTGTAACAACGGTTGGAATAACGAGTCGAAATTTTAGACCTATCCTGATCCTAAAAGGGATCTTTACTCCTATTTTCACCCTAAACACAGTAAAGTAAACCGTTCTCATAATAAACATTATTATATGACCCTCCCTTGATCCTAAACGTAATACACATCTCACATATATATATATATATATATATATATATATATATATATATATATATATATATATATATATATATATCGTCGACACGGCAACACCACGTAACTCAATATAACTATATGACTAAAACTTGAGTTATGCGGTGTTGCCGTGTCGACGACGATACATATATAGTAGGGCGTCATCCTCATTTGAGCCTAAACATCGCAATTTTTCCGATAACTGCAACATGTAGAGCCAAGGAGGAGCAAAAATCCCATGTAAAAGATCCTCTTTTCGACCTGCATGAACCCAGAAACGGTTTCTTTTAGGTCGACAATAGGGTCAAAATTTCGAGTCGATATAAGATTACTTTTGATATTTGGTAAGCGGAACCTGATGTTGGTAGTTGACAACAAGATCAGCATCAGGTATGAGTATGCAGTGACAACAATTGAGATCAATAAGCATATAAAGAGTTGCTCAACCTCGTTGCGTAATAACGACGATAGTACATAGTATGAGATAAGATGTCATTCATAAATTGCGTCACTAATTTCATGGTTGTCACGTTTTGTTAAACATTGTGGACCCTCCATCTCTGTTATGATGGGGAATTACTTTTAAAAGACCTCTCAACTTCATCACGCTTGAAGAATTACGCTACAAGAAACTACAACGTATCATCTATCGACACTGGATCATAGCAACGCACCTCCACAGTATTAAATACAATGCGTCAAAACTGCTGCATAATGTTTTGTTAGTTCAGCTACATCTACAATTCATCCACAGATAATTTATTACTTAATTAGAACTTGTTTGTATTAGATATTGGAAAATAATTACCCCTTTGTGTATATTATAGTATAGAAATAGTCTATTAAACAGTCGAACTGTTCTCAAACAAGAATAGTTCCTACTTCTATGATAATACTTGTATGATACATGTAGTTGTTGTTTCCAACAGAAAAAATACTTTATATGAAAAGATTTGATTTCTAATCAGTTTCTTTATTGAAGATAGTTAGATGCAAGCGTTCAAACAAGGGTTATTGAAACGAAAGAAATAATGGGACTATCTGGTACAATAAAGAGAAATATTTTCGGAGTTACAGCTATGTCAAATTTGAATTTGAATATTATAGTACGTCCCAGAAAAAGTAAGTAATCGAGATTATTTTTCCTTGTTGGATTTACCTTTGTAAAATAATACTTCATGGGATAGACAGCATAGCTGTTTGTAGAAAACGCAAACACTTGATTGCGTCTCTGTTGAAAAAATAGATAACAAATCTAACGTTGGATCACTTTTATAATTAAAAGGAAAAAATGACTTTTTTAATTGTTAATATCTCCTAAAATATAGCGAGTTATTCAAAAATCATTGAACATTTAAGGTCCTGGTAGTCAATAAGACAGTAGAAAATAAGACATAGTTCATAAGCCCATTAAATAAATAGAGTAACGAGTACGAGCAGTGGAAAAGTAGAAACCGTGTTAAAGAACTGCTGCTTGGAGAAAGGGTGAGAACGACAGGAAAAGAAGAAGAAAGAACAAGTAGAGGAGGGAAACTAAGAAACTGGAAGGAGAACAGCAATGTTGAATCAACAAAACAAAGCACAAATAAGAGGTGTTGGTGGATCAGAAAGATTAGTAGAAACAGAAGGGAGGACGACCGTCGAAATAAAGGTGGGAACAAAAAATCGTACTAAGGAACCTAAGAAGAACAAAAAGGTTGAGGTTGAAGGGGATAAACGAAGTAGAGGATAAACGGAAGCAACGTATATGACTAGATAAAGGAAAGAAGGGAGAGAAAACAGGAAAAGAAGGTAAAGAAACAATGACTCTAGCAATGAATACAACGCTAGAATTAGAAAAAGAGACAACGTGATAAGGAGATAACTATACAGTTTAAGTAGACATAAGAGTTAGGCTGTCCGCAAATGGGTCGACTGATCTCAAACCTTAGCCCCAACGTAATGAGAATGCAACTGTGTTGTTAGTGAGAGAACGAACGTGTACACGAGTAAGAGAACACATACGGCACGAACGAAACTAAACTGATTCGATATTGGTTTTGAGCGACTATGTTTCTTGGTCGAAGGGCACTTACGTTGCATGCTTTTGATGGTGACATCATGAGCAGAGATGTGCACAAATATTATTCAAAAGTATTTAAATACATACATACATACAAATACCTTATAATACGACATAATAAAATCACCTATTATGTTATTGTTAAAAATTCTATAGAGTCACGAAACACGGCTCGACATGGCTCGTTTTTCGTTTTCGTTGGAAGCTTCGTTCGCGACTAGTTTGAAATCAGTCGACCCGTGTACAGAAGGCCTTATGTTAAAGAAATTTGTTTTAGGTTTAGTGAATTATTAACCGTGTTAAACAAATATCTAAGCCTAATGTTTCTCAGCTTTTTCTGTTTGTAGTATTGTTTATAGTAGCAAATTAAAGGTTTCTAAAGGTCCAGACTATCAGAAATAAATTTAAAATAAAATTTAAGAGTGATGTAGCCCTTAAATTAATTTCATAAGAGTATATAAAAAAGTAACGTAATCGGGTGGCAATTTTTAATGCGCACGGTTGACTCATCAGGTACTGGCAGTTAATTAGCCGCTGCTGCAGAACTTTAAGTATCTTAACCGGTACACGACTGACGACTACTGTCTCGTCTTTGTGGTCCATGCGTCCCAGCACCGCTCTTCTCTTCCTAATGGGGTTAATGAGCACCGACCATTATGATAGTAACTGCTTGTTCTCGTTCTACCATCGCTAAATGATATGCTATAATAAATAATTGCTTTATAGTTTAATTGATTATTTTATTTATTATTCGTTTTTGTATTAATTGCTGTAATTTATAAAAAAGGCTAAATGTTTCTAGTCTTGCTTATTATTGCTTAGTATAATGTTGCTATTAATCTTGCTTATTATAATGTCTTTGTTCTTCTGATTTTAAACTTCTTATGTATATATCTTTGACAATTAATACGAATTTAATAAACAAATATATTTTAAAATAAAGAACCGAGTATATTAAATATTTTTAAAATACATAATTATTATTTTTTTAATTGATATAATGTTACAATTCTATTAAAATGCACTGGTGATAGACACAAATAAGTAGCAACAAATTGAGATTGATTAAGGAAAATACATAAAAGTGGGAAACCTCTTATCAGAGCAACGAACAATTTGAAAAAGCCATCTTCAGGACATACGAAGTTGACGCATCAACATTTATATGGGTAAAACAACAGCTCCGCATTGCAACAACTGTCAGACGCAAATAACAGTTCATCATCTACTAGTAACCTGCCCACAATATCAAACTCAACGAATAAAACACAGTATCAGTGGTGAACTAAAGGACATGCTTTCAGACAATCGAGAAGAAGTTCAAAAAGTGCTCGAATTCCTAACTGATATAAACAATCAAATATAACTAAAATAAAATAATCGCCTTGAATTCTAAAAAAAAAAATTAGTTTACTATGAAAATTAATATACAGTATCTGAGTTTTTAAAAACTCATTTTCAAAGAATTTGTTCTAATTATTGCAAAATACCTTTTCCTACGATTACAACTTCACACTGAAACATGGAAATATACAAATATGATATAACGGTGGGGTGACGTAAATATGGTGTAGTAAACAAAACGAAATATTTTTTTCAATTTACATATTTTATGTTTCACTCACGCTTACTGCAATAAAATGAGTGTGAATGAAACATAAAACATGTCGCATGCTGATGTTGCTCTATTCTGAACACACCATAATATTGCAAATTGCTTTGATGGCAATCCTAGTGGTGAAGCAATGAGCAGATTCGTCAAGCAAGAGGGTTAATTACAACCCCTTGAATAAGACTTTTCGTTTAATAATTAACACTACAAAACGAGTAGATATATTTAGGGTTTCACTTGATGCAACAATATTTGGGGCGAGATGTATTTAATCTAATAAATTCTGTTTTTAAAACTAAAAGCAAAACTTAAATTTTAACAGAATGAACTTGTGATGTTTATCAGAGAAAGCTCGTTTATGAGGGCGGGAAGGGGCGGGGCGGACAAACATCGTACGAGTATAAAGTGAGTGCGAATAATTTGTGAAATACTTTTGTATTTTTTACAGCACATGCAAGAACAGTATTGAATTAGAATGTAGAGTAGATCTATACGTTCACAATATGAAAGTGACCAAATGTTTATTTTGGTCCAGTGATTAAAGACGTACTTTGTTTATCCATTCTCCTTGTCATCTGTTTTTTATTAGCCCTCATACTAAAGCCCGATTGAAATTTTATCCTGGATGTTGCAAGACTCTGATAAGGTCTTGTCAAGCATGCCTTACCCTGATCGCGAGCTGGTAAGGAATGTAACTTAGTTAGTCAAGCCTTATACATTTCTGGCTATAATCATGTTGGACATGCCTTAATCGGGGTAATTTCAAGACCAGCGTTCCGGGGCTTTATATAACTCTTCTTTTAGGACCGCATTAGGCTAACCCCACACGAGTCGACTGATTCCAAACTAGTCGCGCAACGAAAAACGAGCCATGTCGAGTCGTGTTTCGTGACTCTATAGAATTTTTAACAATAGCATAATAGGGGATTTTATTGTGTATGTATTCTATGTATTTAAATACTTTTGAAAAGTATTTCTGCATATCTCTGCTCATGATGTTCACCATCAAAAGCATGCAACGTAATTGCCCTGCGACCTAGAAACACAGTCGCTCAAAACCAATTTTAAATCAGTTTAGTTTCATTCGAACTGTGTGCGTTTTCTCACTCACAACACAGTGCCATTCTTGTTCGGTTCGGGCAGATTCGGGACTCGCGTTTGCCAACTTTAGTTTGTTTATTATTAAAACGGTTTTATAAAATAAAATTCCTCATATCCAAATTCAAAACAGGTAGATTTCACAAATTTACTTTGTTCCGTTAGAACCATCAAAGGAAGGCGTGATGATGTGTTAAAATTTCCTTATCTTTCAACCTGTTTGGTTTTAGGTGAGATAGAAATCAAACTAATTCTAACTTTTAGAAACCTTTAGACCTAGATCACACTGCGATTTAAACCTCAGCGATTTTTTCTGGCGGCTTTGTAACACAAAAAAAATTAAAAACCTGTGGTGTGTGCATGCTCATATGATTCCATGTGTTACAAAACTACGCGGAAAAAATCACTGAGGTTTAAATCGCTGTGTGTTCAAGGCCTTACATAAGATGAAACGAATATTATTGTAAAATAATTCAAGTTTTAAAACAAGTAATTATTTCTTTAAATTCGAATTGTTAAGATATATTAAATTTAAGTTCGGCACTGCTTTTAGGCAATCCTCTTTATATCGGACGTCCTTTTACTACAAGGAGGCGGCGTTGAAATTTAATATCAAAGCGGCAAATCAATAAACTGAGAAATTATTTTGGGTTAATAGCTGTTCGTATGAAAAACGAGTTACCTTTGCATGTTAAGAGGAGGGCATTCACGGTGAAGAGATCGATGCGATGGCACCGATCACCGAGCACCGACAGTCGATGATGAGTTACTTTTACTTGTGGCTCATATGCAGTAGAAAGATAACAGAAATATATATTTTCATTGATTCTTTCTTTTTTATTTGATGGCCTATTTTCAATACCAATTATATCAAGCCCCGCTAAACACAAAACATAGATATTACGTTTTTAGAAAACGATATTAACTACAACTTAATCTTAAAAAGTTTCGTTTTTGACTGAAATCGAATTATAAAGGTCTTCAGCAATAAAAAGATGAACACATTCATCCCGAAGGGAGAAAATGCGAAATTCAAACATTTCATCAGCATTTTTCATTTATTTCATTTTTGATGCTGATATCAAATCTGTAAACAGATTAATAATTCATCAAACGGGTGCATAGAAACTTCGTTCATAAAACCATAAAAAATCGAAATATTAATTATTAACAATTAACAATTAAGATTGCATCTTTGGCTCGGTAAGGTAAGGTAAGGTGAGGTCAACGTCAACGTCAACGTCAACATCAACATCAACATCAACGTAACGTAACGTAACGTAACGTCAACATCAACGTAACGACAACGTTGACAATCAATTTCTAACATCAACATTTAGTAACATCAACGTCAACGTAACATTAACGTCAATGTCATCATCAACGTAACGTCAATGTAACGTCAACGTAACATTAACGTCAACGTCGTCATCAACGTAACGTCAATGTAACGTCAACGTAACATTAACGTCAACGTCATCATCAACGTAACGTCAATGTAACGTCAACGTAACATCAACGTCAACGTAACGTCAACGTCAAGGTAACCAAAAGTCTTAGAATTTTTTTCAAATTATAATTTTAAAATTCAGCCTGCGTATGTTTGTGTTCGCAAACCCAAAAAGTAGTCGGTTGATTGCCTTTAAATTTTGACAGAACGCTGCATTCGAATACGAGCGTGTTTCAGAAAATAGAATTTCTTTCTTTCATTTCTTTTAAGTTGATCGTCGTCTGTGTTTGTGTGTGTGTCTGTTATTTACTTTTCATTTTATATCAGACTGAGTCACATAAGTTAATCCATTTAATTTCTTGCCTTTATTCTTTGCTACTTCTTTTGCACAACAGAGAGTAAAAGAGATGTATAAAGTCTCAATGATATATCAGATACTAACAGCTGCCTCGAGCCAATAAATAAAATTTTGATATTATAAATATTCCGAACAAAGTTAAATAAAATCGATTAGTTATTACTTCATTTACAGACATTAATAATAATTGTGATGTTTAAAAATAAAGACTAATTATTAATTTTAAATATTAACATCTCCTTCAAGCTTTAGATATGAATTAATAATATCTAAATCGCTTTATTACGCGTAACGGTTTTTTGTGTTTCAAAGTATAACAAAAACCACTAGAAGCATATTAGCATATATTTTACTAAAAATTAAAACAATTCGTTTTTAAAAACTGAGTTGACAGACGCATTTCAACAATAGGTTTGTATAATCAAACAATCAAACTAAAAGATGATATTTCTTGGAATTGTGTTCATAGCTAATGAGACGGAACTCTGTGATTGGGTTGGCCCGTGAACAACGTGGCGCCTAAATTCCAAGAACGCTTCATGCGTCATGAACTGCACCAGCAATTAGCCAACTCTTAAAAAATCGTTTAACTACCTCACTCCTAACAGTGTGTCTCTGATGAGCAATTATATTTTAACTACTAAGGGATGGTTCCCAAACATTGAATAATATTGTTCTTGAAGGATTAAAGTATCATCTTTCCTAACGTCATGACATTTTTATGTCACGTGTCGCCATGGGGTCATGAACATGTCCTGGCTGACTCGAACGACGGGCCGTTGTAATGCGATCACGACTTGTGGGTTTAATAACAACAAAGCTCGTCACAATCGTGGAAGAAATGGACTAACCTTGAGATCATTAAGTTGACTGGGTCATGTAAGACCATCCAACTGTATGAAGAAGATGGTCATTAAATAGGTCTGCAAGTTTTTTGCCGTTATGTAATTAATAGTATTGTTTATCAGCCTTTTCTAGTTCCACATCAACGCTATGGATTAGAGGGACTATAGTCTAGGCCAAGGGTCGGTTAAGTGAAGTAAATTATCTTAGCTGTGGTACTGACCAGAATTTGGAGGTATCGAACAGGACTCCGAACCTCAACTTAACGATTAAGTACGGGTTATAACACTTATAACTTTTCATATAACAGTATATAACATTATGAAATAGACAATTGGCTTAGGAACTAATTTTTTAGAGGTTGTTTTCTTAATTTTCGTTTGAAATAAATGTTGCTATATGTATTCAAATGTTTACGGAGTTATAGCTATATCAATTTTGAATTTCAGGTTTGCCGCTTGTTTTACAAGAAATAAGTAGTAATAAGTAATCGAGATTATTTTTCCTTGATATAATACCTCCCAGCTTCCCAGCTGTTAGTAGTAAACGACGTATTCCAGATACATTCCTATGCGTCTCTGTTGTATAACACAGATAGCATATTTGCTGCATATGACGTATTATTCATTGGAATTTACTATAACATTGGATTTAATAATTAAAGACTAATCAAATTACTTTTTTAATTGTTAATATCTCCTAAAATATAAGGAGGTATTAAAAAGTAATTGGACAAAAGTAAGGACCTAGTAGTCAACGTTATCAATATATTGCATAGTTTTATGGAAATTAAGACATGGTTCACATCTAAGCATAAAGGAAGTGCATGCTATTAGGTAACACGAAATCAAGTGTAGTGCGTGCTTTTTAGTGGCTGGTTTCTTTTCGTTTTTGTGTGATTAATTTTTTTTTGCTATGCTATTTGTATGGATCCGAGCATGCTCTTTAAGTAACATGTGACACCTTTAGTCTAGTTTAGACGTTCTTCTTAACCCGTCGGCCATTCAAGATATGTTTTACGAGGATCGTCCGCAGTGCCGGATTTAGAGGTGTGGAGGCACTGCGGCAACGAAGGAGTCTTTCAAAAATTTATTACTTTTATCTCTATTGTGGAGCCCCTCTCTTGTGGAGGCCCCGAGGCAGTAGCCTCGCCTGCCCTCCCTCAAATCCGTGTCTGATCGTCCGTATCACTGAATAGATAACTCGTTCTATATTTGGCAGCACCGGCAACATTGCTTTTACCAAATAGTATCATTTTTTAAAGCGAGCAAGAGAACTTCTCTGCTGTCAAATATTTGTATATGTCATAACGTTATATAGCGGTTTTTTCCACTCCATATTCTTTCTCATATTTCATACAATAAATGCGTTTGTTCGAGCCATACGGATGTAAAGTTTAGATATTATGATATGCCAAATCGCTCTGTCGCTTTGACCAAAAATCTAGAATAAATTTCAAATTTTAAGTGGCTATATCTCCGTCAACTTTTTGACATACGGAAAATATAACCCACAAACATAATGTACAATTCGAACACTTACTAAATGTGAGCACAATATTGCGCTTAACTGTACCTATACGAAACTAAATATGAGAACTAATTTTGACAATAGATGTCCAAATATTGATCAGGAAATATCTAAACCATCAGATCAGATCAATGCGACCCTTGAACTTGTATAACTGGACCTACAATTAGTTGAGTGTCATTCCGCGTTGGCGTTGGCGTTGTGTGGCGTGCCGTGCGGTGCGGTGATCCCGTTAAATATGATGAGACCATGGATTGTGATGAGTCCAGGAGTCGTGATGGAGATGACCCGTAACGAGGCGTATGTACTCAAGAGGACAATGTGAAGGACGGAAATGATGACGTCATGGAAATAATTGATTCCAGATACTCTATTTGATTGAAAAAGTGTGGCTAATTTGATGGGCTAAATTAGGGTAATAGAGTAAAATACTGAAACATGTCTCCCGGCGTTAGAGGCACGCGTCGTAAAGTATTACACCAGGACATAAATAAGGCATATCCGTTGGTAGATTTACCCGCAGACACACAAAGCATGCGAATGGGTCCCCTGCTTTGTCAACTAACTTAATATTTCTTTTCTTTTGCAATCTAAGGTGCAATTTGAATTACGTACAAGTTTACTGTGAAGTTTAGAAAAGGGGAACGCAACAAGAAGACGACAATGTGTGTCCCAACTGAGAAGAACAATGAAACGCAGCTAAAACGACAGCAAACTGAACCAATTCATAAATGATCTTCCGATAATTCAGGTATCCCTGTCGTCAAGAAAGCCTGTAGACAACAGGTGGCGAATTCAAAAATTTACGATAAATGGGCAGTAGGTTTATATTTTTTTTACATCCTTAAATGTGCTTGTTTTCTATGTCTTAATTTTTATAAAAGTGTACTATATATTAATAAAGTGGGTTACTACAACCTCAAATGTTCAATTATTTTTTAATAACTCCTTGTATGTTAGGAGATATTAACAAATAAAAAGTCATTTTGTCTCTTTAATTATTAAAGGGATTCAACGTTGTACAACATTCCAAATACATGTGATCTCACAATCGGTAGTTGCTACCTCTTTTATACAACATAGCGTAAAAGAGATATATTTTTGACAGAACTCTGACAAGTTTACAGGTTATCAACCTTACAGCTCATAAATCTCTGCTATATGTATTTATATATCAAAATATCAAATATTATTTACAGCTATTTCAAGGAACAATAAAATTCCAATATTATGTCTGCCGTAACAGTGTTAAATAAAATAAAAACTTATTATTCTTTGACTTGACTTGATTATTTCGACTACCAACAATAACTGACGTATAAAATGCGTTTCACGTCATACAAATGACCGACCATCTCTAGCGCTAAAACTACAATTCAAATTTTTAATTGCTATATCTCCGTCAACATTTAGATATTTAGTAAAATAGACTCGCCAATATACATTTATTAACATCAATTTCAATCAGCAATTGAAAAACCGATATTTTTTCCCTTTAATTATTAAAGGGATCTAACATTATGGAAAATGTCAGTACGTGGTACGTCATATGTAACAATTATGCCATCTCACTTATACCAAAGGCAAAACAGAAATTGAAATTCGATATAGCTATAACTCCGCAAACATTTGGTTATTTAAAAAAATAATAGCTCCAGTTAACATTTACTTCAATCAAAAATTTAAAAAACGGTCCCTAAAAATGAGTTCACAAGCCCATTACATAAAAGAAAAGCAAAATATACTTACCGTTAATGCACAATGATTCCTGATATCCTCTAAGAGCGCCACAGCTGGGGTTATGAACTCCTTCCGGAATTGCGCGAGATCTCCATGATAGGTGCACACTAGGAGGTCTCTAGCTTGCCTTATGAGTACCGGCCTGGTAGTAGTGAAGTTTAGATACAGCGGACCGATCTGTGAATCAACGAGTGTTGCGACATCTCCACAGATCTCCTGGAAACAAAGAAAACAAATCACGTTATAGGAAGATCCAGCTGGGCATGGGAATGACACTGGACTAGGTAAATAATGGCGGAACAGCATCTTGCCATTAATATTTTGAAGTGATATATACGGCGAATTAAAAACAAACTGTTTCTTTATATTTATAATTAAAGGAACACGGTTAAGCTTAATCAGCTGTAAGATGTACATAGGTAATTTTTCATTAAAATAATTATGAAATTGTTTATCCAGAAATTATTTTTCAATCTTTAAGAAATGGATCCACACGACATCGTAATGGTTTACACATACAATTGTACGTGAATGCATGATGTTACGATAAAAATAACAATAAAAACCTATATGTTAGTAATCTGATAAATAAATGATTTATTTATTAAAAAACAAAATATGTCACTAAATTTATGCTTAACGGACCTTGGACCAGTGCTATATTTTCTGCGTTTTAGATATTTCTACGTGAAGATTTCTACAACTGTGTTATATTCGCCGATCATTGTCCTTACTCGGTCATCCGACTCAAGGTGAGACAGTTCACCATAAAGAACCCTTCGCAAGAGAGGATTATATAATCGCTCTCTTAAAATAAAATAAACTACCAGCATAAGAGGTAGGGTTACAGCTGAATCTTTAACTTCAATATGCTCTTCAGTTCATGGGTCTATGATCAATAGGTCAATCACTATGATCTAGATCAGTTTGCTACTACCACCAAGATCTGCACCGATAGATGATCCAGTTAATCTTCCGAGCAGACCCTTCTGCGTACACCACTGCCACCCTCCTACTCATTGAGGCCTTATAATAATGGTAACGCAAGTTTTAAATACTTCACTTGCCCCAATAGGTTAACGCTTCAACTGATGATTATACCATCGAGCGCAATAAATTATTTTGTCAAAATCGTACTTATAAAAGTAGTTATAATTAAGACAAATAGAATGTTTAATTATTTAAAGTGTTTTGTTTTTATTAATAATTTACGGTCTTCTTAGGACCACGGTAATTTTTTCGGCCTTCTTAATTCATTTTATTAACATTTTATACTTAACTATATATACTATAATACCTATACTTTTAAACCCGCTATATGCCATATCCTGTCTATCACTAAGCACACTGGTTACCTCGGATATCTTAGTAGTTCCTGCATACTCGTTGGCAACACCACTCCATTTTTTACCAAAACAAATGTAATCTGTACAAATTATTTCTGCAGGCCTCCGTTTCTGTACATTGGAAGATCAAATGTTCTGGATCTGCTACCCCTTCTCCACAATTGCACATATCTTCTTGCACCAAGTGATTTCTTTTAAGATGTGCCAATACCCCTGTATGGTCTACCCTCAGTTTCGAGATAAGGGATAACATCAACGACGTCCGCACACCGAAGACTGTAAACTGAAAAATTTTCTTCCTTTCTCTGAATTGTTTCACATACCTTGTCACTTCTCTTTCACTTAATTTTTGTCTTTGCCAATAAGTCCACTTCATATTGAATTTCTCCCACAGCTACTGTTCTAGCTGCTTGTTGTGCGGCGAAAAAAAAGTGTTTTATTGTTTATTTACTATTCTAACGTATTATAATTATTTCAATATTCATAAATATTGTTACCAAGAGATCAGGAGATTATAAACAATTAAAGTAAATATAGATAGTTAAAAATAGATGAAAAATTAGGTAAATACTTTTCTTTTTTAACAATGGGCTTCTAAACAGGGGCGGCTGTACCTTAAGTGCACTCGTGCGCTGCACTACCAAATATTTATAACTTGAAAAAGAAAAAAATAACCACAAAATATCATGTAATACCCCAATTGCATACTGACTTTATACTTAGGAAGTTTCAAGGAATCAATTATTTTTGCTCGAAGAAATATTCCCCGTGCGCTCTCCACAGTTCACGTAGCTGCTCAATATACTACTATGGGATATGCGATACATTGCCTAGCGCATGAGACAGAAGGTACTCAGTGCAACTATATGAAGAATCTGGTGTTGGCCGTGCGGTGCATAAGACCGAAGATTACCGGGGCGTGTAAGATTATTTTTGTTTTGATAATTAGGGATGGTATTTGACTTTTTATACTTTACTCGTTTGTGAAATACAAAAGTTAGTTAAACTACAAGTTCAGCACTGTACTTGCGTGTATTGCTCTTGCTAGTCATATCCAATTTCTTCATGTACATGTACAGTCTTCGTGTTATTGGTGCCAGAATGTGGGCGGGTCATTTCCCGCGCATTGTGGCGCCTCCAAGACATTCAAATTGCTTTGTCTTGCATAGGGCATTGCTGTTCGCCTCAGAGATTTATGGTTATCTATTTCTTTATAGACAAATATATTAAAACACATGTTATGACATTGAAACCATTAATAACAAATATTTTGAATGTTCTCAGCGGTTCATCTTATTGGAACGAAGTCTTATTAGGATCAAAAATAATATAAATATATATATATATATATATATATATATATATATATATATATATATATATATATATATATATATATATATATATATACATAATTAAAGGTTTATTTATTAAATTATAATTTTCCGTAGCAACAATAATACGTCTTAACTCTATAGACAAGGTTACAAGAGAGAACGACTAAAGAATCACTATGCTCTTATGTTATATTAGAATACATATTCTTACCCTAAACAATTATCATTATACCTTGGTATTTCTAATTACTGTTTATATTGTTTGTTTAAATTCTTAATATACTACCTGGGAAATATTACCAACTGCATAATAAATCCTTAAACTAACAATGAATTGTAAGAAAACGGACTTCACTAAACTAAAGTATCAGGCGAGATCGGTCCGCTTAAGACAATACTTAAGATCTATTTAAATATAAACAGATATTTAGCATTTCCATGATGTATCTAATCCCGTTCAATATCATTCCCACTCACTGCTTTAATTTGATTTTTTATTTAATTTAAATTGTTTAGCATATGGCAATACGCGTCGTCATTCACAGTACAATTTTTAATTTAATTTATTTTTTAAATTTTCTTCACTTTTCATTCACAGTACCATTTTTAATTTAATTTATTTTTTAAGTTTTCTTAGTTTATTTAGAACCATACTGTTCTTTTAGAACCTGGTACTTATGTTTTAAATTAAAAATATAAAATTAAGAAAAACTATATTATTTTATAACCTCCAAAATGTGACAATCTGTCAAAATGCAGTATGATTTACTTTTAAAAGAAGTTTAAAGTTAGTTTTTGAAAAATATAGAAGTGAAAACAATTTCTATTACTAATTGTTATTAAAAATAGCAATTTTATTTATTTCACAATTTCTAGACTGACTGACATTCTAGTATTCTGAACAAACAATATCAATTTCTAAATTTAACATTCATTCACCATTATAACAACCGTAACATATGCGACTATATGAAGACTAACATACAATGGTTTGCTTTTGCAACGGGTTATTAAAAGTTTATAATAAAGACCACTTTGCTTTTAATATCTATAATAATCTTTGTATAAAAATAATGAAGTTTAAAAGATATCTAAACCTTAAACCGCATTTGATAACCGTAAAAACGTTCAAAGTATAACTAAATAAAGTGTCGGTTTAACTATTAAAGCGCGCTGCTTCCTTATTCTTTGTTTTCTTTAATTAATTTTTAGCGACCTGATATTGTCGCGTGCTGCAGTTGTGGCTGTAGCTTGTGCTTGAGTTCGTACTAGGAGAAAACTTTAACCATTAAATTTCAATCTAACTTTTTTAGATTCCGTACTAAAAGATACGAGTATAATCAATTACATTGTTTAAAAGTTGTTAAATTGAAAATTGTTGGCATTTATTTATGTACCAGAAACTTTGTAAATGATACCTGTACAGGTAAGCGATATATGAGTACATGGGCGTATTTGAATACTTCACACAAAAATTCGACGGACTATTTAAATCAAAGTTTTCTTTAACTTCTTTTTCAATTATAAAATAACAAATACATTTCTGATAGATTTTAAAGGTCCATACGACTCGCATCTAGCACATTGGCTTTATTCATTAAACGTGAAAGAGAAAGGAAGGGGGAGGCTATTATGACTGGATACAGTTGATTTCGGCGAAAGCAATTGTGACTGGATAAGAAGATTATTGATAAGAAGGGTAAATAAAAAGTTTGAAAAAAAATTAAGTGAAAGTAAACTGTGATTCGATATAATATTATTACAATTTTGACGAGGTCGCTGCTATCCTCTCCTGCTTCTTATACGAAAGGTTACAAACTTGTAAAGGTGTGTAGGGCGGTGGAGGAAGCCCAGTTCTCGAACCTTCTGTGACGTCAAATATTACAAATTTGTAGGTGAGAGCAAGGGAAATTTTGAAGGGAGCCTGATTCTCGAACCTTTAATCTATGTCGTACCACGCGACTTGGGTCCTTTTACATTTTTGAGCTGAAGTTTACTTAGACAAGAATTTACACTATTTACAGACGTTATTTAAAATCACACATAATAATTTACAACTACTGTTCATTTTTCACTATCTCACTCGGTGCCTTAGTTCCTTATACCGTGTACGGTGACGTAGCAGAAAACCCCTTCTCTCGAAATAGGTGTCCTTCCAGAAAGGTTCTAGGATTAGAACCTTAGTAGTTCGTAGTGTAATTATTTCAAGGAGTGTATTGTGTTGAATAACGCATATGTTTCTCATGCGTTTTATGTACTAGTTGTTTACTTATACATACGTCTCAAATAAACAACTTTGTTTATGTCGCAGATGAATATGTACAGTTGGAATAACCATTTCTGCTAATTTCGTATAATATTATAGTTAAATGGGACTAGCACTCCATCTAACTTAAATTCGCTTCTGGCTGGAAGTTAGTTCTATGACTAAATATAATTAATTTCGTATAAGAACTAAAAGAAACATTAATTTGACCGCGTTTTCACTGAAAAAGACGAGAAAGAGTGTAGGTTTTTACTGGGTTTATTTAAGTTCCAATCTAAATTAATTTTAAATGTATGAGTGATTTGTTACTATATATTATAGTAACTATATATACTGGGCAAGAACTTGACACTGCGCCCAATAACGCTTTCAGAATCAGTGCTTCCCGTACCCTTACATATTTTTTAGAATTATTTTCTTTTTCAAAATTACGAAGGTAGGTTCCTGACAATCTCTGTGAGAAAAAGGTTATTTTCTCTAAACATATTTTTTGTGTGCACACAGTGTCTTTCGGAATGCACCTAGTTTTTTAAATATATGATTTTGGCGCCACAATAAATTTCCCGCGCGAGGATTACCCAGATGCGGGACTGATTATAGTAAATAAACATTGCAAATGATGTTATTGAAAGACCACTCTTCCCGGTTCAGTCCTGACTCCTTTAATACACATATTTCGTCAAGCCGCCCACTTGACGACCCGGTGGAGCATTGTCTATATATTACAAACAGTAATGATTCGTTCAGTGCGATCCGTATCTCACTCTCAGCTCTCAGTGTTGTATTTCACTCGCAATCAGTGATATTAGAAATGTTTTACGTGCATTGCGGAACGACTCAAAGCAGCGGAAAGTAAGAGTGATTAGGATTTCGTTGGGTCGGGTTCGGTTCGGTTCCTATTCCTATTGCAATACTCATTTGGAGGGAAACTCTCAGCGTGCTTCGTTTCAACACTACGGGCGTTTCTTGGGGCATGCTGCTAAAAGAATTTATCTTGAGAAATTCATCAACGTGTGTGTTCAAATCAAATTAATATTATTCTACCCCACCGCACGGGAAGAACTACTATAGACACGCTTGCTGAATTTCTGGAATCGTTGAAGAAATTTAATCGAATTTAGGAACATGCTTTACGTATGACGTTTAAAACAATATAGCAGCAAGCATATTGAGACTAGTGTGTTCAATATAAAGATACATCATATTTTATGTTTCACTCACACTACATTGTAACACAATGATGTTGCTCTCCTCTTGACAGATTTTTTAAAATCTCAACGAATCTCTACAATTTCAAATCCCCTACTTTATCCTGACATAATTATACCCGGCCATAAATTTAAGTAATGTGCAAGAGATCTTAACAAAATAAACAAAGATTTAAAACCAGAGATAAAAAAGATGGGGTAAATCTATCGTCAGTAAATTGTAATCTTATATCCTTCGGGAACTTATTGCGCAGGAAACCAGTTGGTGGTCTGTCCCTGGGATTCGCGGTATCATGTATCCCTCTCTTGTTGTACGAGTGTATTTATTTCAATGGGGTTGCAGGACAATAAAACAATTATAGTGGGGCTGGGGCAAGCAAGCAAGCAGATCTACTTGATCTATACGTTGTCTGTTGAAATTATAGCTAAGTGGTGGGCTAAACACACTGATCTGAGGGTTGGATTTATCGCAGAGCAAAGGAGAAATCTAATAATAGAATAAAAAATAAAATGAGAATGGACAAGTGGAAGAAAGATGATTTTGGTTTTACACAAAAATAAACATGTAGGATTGCATATAGGGTTGGTCATTGCTCTACTTTTGGAAGGACAGTACTTTTGTTAGACTATCTTATGTGCTTTCTTAAAATCGACAAGGACGCCTTATGTTCTTGTTCTTTTTACAGAATTATTTTCACAATTTATCCAAAAAACTGCAGTTATATAGGTTATACAAGTCTTTAGCCTTTATAGGTTATTCAAAAGAGAACCATAACCAAAATGTGAACAATGCTCCAAGTACTCAGTCAAAACTACAAGATGTCTGAAGACTATAAGAAGAAACTTGAAAGCAAAGAAAGTCTTAAAAACTGTATTGACTTTCTCCATTTTTTTAATTTTTATTTATTTTCTATAATAGTACAACTAAGTATAGATACACTTATCTAGTTGCTTACATTTCAATAATTACACGGTGTGCTAGAGATTGCTCCAATGAACAATTCTACATGATTAGATTACTAGGTTCGAGGGTTTAATCCTGCGAAGTCTTCGAACATCATTACTATCAAGCAATATTTGCGTCACGGCGATGTTTTCATGGTTACGAAGTCTCAATTCGTGCTTCGCTGCTATAGTTTTGATTTCTTCTCCGACTGTGTTAATCCTCAGGTCTCTATGTATGTCGTCATTGCGGATAAACCACGGTGCATTAACTATTCCTCGCAGAACTTTATTTTGGATCGTTTGTATTTCTTTAGTGTTCGATTTCTTGGTGCAACCCTAGAGTTGCACTCTATACGTCCACACTGGCTTTAGCACTTGTTTATATATAAGCAGCTTGTTTTCGAAGTTTAGTTCAGAGCGTCTTCCAAATAACCAATACATATTCTTGTATTTTATGTTCAGTTCTTCGTTTTTCTTTTTGACATGCGTTTTTCACCTTAACTTAGCGTCAAGTGTCATTCATAGATATTTTGCTTCATTCGCATTAGGAATAGTGTTTGCGTTTATGAGTATGGGCAGATAAACTCAATGAGTCTAAATCAAGACACGTAAATTTCACAAACCAAAAGAGTACAAAAAATCTGCCCATACTTTATCAATGAAACTAATTTATTCTCTATATTCTTAATTCTATAAATTATGTATTATAAAAGTAGACAAGTATATTGTTTTAAGTGCTAATAACTATGGAAAGTTTATGCAATCAAATAAATATTTAAGAAAAAAAAATAGTTCAAAGTCATCAGCAAGAAATAATTACGAAGACTACATACAAGATTATCGAAATGAATGAATATCGAAATGATTATCGAAATGGTGCACATCTACCACCACAAACCAATATGAAAGCTGAAAAGCAGAAGTTATTTGGTTAGTTGCATAATACGAGGCATGTTTTTTAAGTAAGTACCGTTTTGCGATTCCGCCTTTGCAGCGCTACGGTCAGCGTTCCGCGCATGCACGCTGGTTACCTACATCTCTTGTCTACGCACTGACGCCATTACAGTCTGATTCTTCATTGTATACGTTGTTTACTGAGTGTTTAAGATGCCTCCGACAATCGTGAGTCCCGCCGATTGTGAAGTACGGGCTGTTATACGATTTCTTAGTGCTAAAGGCGTAAAACCGATCGATATTCATCGTGAGATCTGTGAAGTTTACGGACAAAACATTATGAGTGATGGAATGGTAAGGAAATGGGTGAGAGCATTTAAAGATGGCCGCAAGTCAAAGGCCGCATGACGAAGTCAAAACAGTTGTGATACAGTGGTTAACAAGTTAGGCGGCAGAATTTTATGAGGAGGGTATTCAAAAACTGGTGCCACGTTATGACAAGTGCCTCAATATTCACGGAAATTATGTAGAAAAGTAGATTAAGGTACAGGCTTTCATGTAAAAATAAAATTATTGCGATATCTTTGCACGTCTTTTTTTAATTCCAAAACGGTACTTACTTAAAAAACACGCCTCGTATAATAGAACAAGCCAAAGAGTATGTAAAACATAAAAGTTGTAAAAAAAGCGGCAACAGTGTGGACGTTCCATAAGTTAACAATAAGTCGACTATAAACTCTAAAACAAGACCACAGACATGGTATCGTAATAATGTTTTAAGTTATGAATTATAAAATAAAGGCACCCTTATTTAATTCTCCGATTTCACATCCCCTTGAGGGACAATACCCAATGCAATAATGCAACAACCCCACTCCCCCTCCCACAATAACAAACAACTAAAAAGGTTAACATTATCACAGTGTAAACATATAAATAACATTTTCAAATCCCTGGTGGGCTAAGGGCTTGAAATTGTAGGAACATGCTAGTACTAGGGTTGCATGGTGACTCTGGAGAAAGGGTGTTTTATTGTTGGACGTTCGGGTTCGGGTTCGGGTTCTCACACATATGATTTATATGATATTATGTAAAGTTAATATTTAATATTTATTGCCCTAAATGAATGGAGGAAATAATAAAACTTAACCACACTTATTTGAAGAAGAAATTAACTGAAGAGATTTTAAAAGTATGAATTATTGGTATAGCTAGTTAAAAAAGAGCCACTTAAAAAAGCAACACTTGAAACTTGCTTTTAACATTTTCAAATAATTGTGTAAATACTACGCATAAGTAGGCAAGTCCACAAATGCTTATGCCAGCATGTAAAGTTCAAATAAAGGTTTACAGGTAACTACTACGCCTAAATTCAGAGCAACACAAATAACATCTTATTCGAAATTTTATGCGTTAACTATCAGATAATGGGCTTGTGTCCTATGTCTTAATTTCTACAAAAGTGTACTATATATTGATAAAGTGGGCTACTAGAACCTCAAATGTTTAATTTTTTTTTATTAACTCCTTATATGTTAAGAGATATTAACAATTAATAAAGTCATTTTGTCTCTTTAATTATTAAAGGGATTCAACGTTGTACACATTCCAAGTGCATGTGACATCACAATCCTTGTGTAAGGTTACCAACCTTACAGCTCATAAATCTCTGCTATATGTATTTATATATCAAAATATCAAATATTATTTACAACTATTTCAAGGAACACTCAAATTCCAATATTATGTCTGCCTTAGCAGGCATAAATAAAATAAAAACTTATTATTCTTTGACTTGACTTGATTATTTGACTACCAACAGCTACAGAACATTACCACAGCACTGACCTACTCAACAAATAACTGACGTTAAAATGCATTTCACGTCATAAAAATATGCCCGACCATTTCTAGCGCTAAAACTACAATTCAAACTTTTAATTACTATATCTCCGTCAATATTTAGATATTTAATGAAATAGACACGCCAATACACATTTATTAACATCAATTTCAATCAACAATTGAAAAATCGACCACTAAAAAATGAGGACACAAGCCCATTACAGTCGCTCAGATTATAAATGTACATAATCAATTCAACTTGATAACAACCAAACCCAGAAAATATAACTCAGATTCTTTAATAACAATAATATTTTAAATTAAAAATTTGTTATGCATAATATTTGTGATATAATTCGAATTTAATGAAATAAATTATTTTCAAAAAACAAGTGTAGCATATTTTTGTTTAATTTCAAACTTTTGCGCCCTCGTTGTCTACCTACTTAGTTGCGGCCCTGCTGCACTCACAATGGGACAAGCTATTAGTGGGACCCGTGGTTTAACAAATATGTAAACTCATAAATAATAAATTATTTATTGAACTCCCGGGTGGCAAAGTTGGCGTAGTGTTTGTGAACGCTAGCAGAAAATAGAAGCAATAAATAAAACGACTGCAGAGGCGAACTAGAATTGATGCACCTAGTCAAATAAAGTGGAAAAGGGGAATCCTCTAAATAAAATTCAGAAAGCTGAATTATTCATTGATCAAGCGCAATGTAAAATGCATTCTAGGCCGCAACACCATTAGATGCTAACAATTATAAACCTAGTACAGCGCACTTATGCCTCGTACACATTGTCGCGACTTAAACATGCGACATCCAACATTTGTTGGAAGAAGTTGTACAACGCGTCTACACTGGTTTGACATGTTTAATATGTCGGAAGGATTAGTTTCATAAACCATGTGCGATAACGAAGATGTTCTGTTGGCAGCGGCTGCTTGTGTGATAATAGGATAATGTGATTTAGGTGAAACTACAAGTTTAATTAAAGTACTCCGTAGACGTTTAAAGTAAAGCATAAGTAAGTGTTTTATTAGTGTTGCATGTTTATGTCGCACTAGTCTGTACGTTAAAAGTACAACACATTTAGTACACTCATGTCTAAATAACGTCAACTAATGAAATAAAATATATAAGTGTTGAATGTAGCATGTTTAAGCCGCGCCAATGTGTACCAGGCATTAGATTATCCATTACCTGATACCTCTCTGGTACAACCAAGTAAAGTGTGTACCTAGGGTACGATCATGTTTTGACATATGACATTACGCATAGTGTATTGTACTATAATTTATAGGTTTATTTAGAGACTATAAATTGCAATAAAAGTACTACTGGTAGTTTAATCGCGACTGCTACTGCGAATGGCGGTTTCCGTTTGCAATGCCGCTGCACTAGAGGTGGGCGGTGCCACGGAAGCCGGGCTCTCAGCTATTTCCCAATCGCAGCTTAAATTAAAATTTTCAATTTAATGATGTTTAGCATTGTACACAGGTTTTTGTAATTTTGTAATAATTGTGTGTGTGTATGGTATGAGTATATAATTGATGATTTATGAGTATATAGTCTATAATAAAATATGTACATAAATCAATATGCGGAAAGCCGATATTAAGTGGATGAGAGGATTTATACTTGGCCCCAGACTTCAGTGTCTTCGGGCCAAAGCTATATTCTTAATGCATTTCATATAAATTCAAAGTTAAAACTAAACTTAAACTATTCTAGACTTTTACTATTCTAGACGTTTCTTCTTTTCTTGATCCTCTCTCTTCATGTCCCCTACGCCTCCTTTATTCACACCGTTTCCTGCTTCTCCTTCCTTATTGCCTGTATCTTCATCTATCACCTCTTGCCTTCCTTGTCTCCTCTCGACAAACCCTCTGTTATCTTTTCAGTATCCTTCCTGCCTTCTCTCTTCGTTTTCACTTCTCCAATTATGTCTATTACAGGCATAAACACTCTATCTTTACTATTTCCTCTTGACTCTCTTACTTTACTATTTCTTCTTGACTCTCTTCCTTAACTATTTTATTATTGTCTCTATCTCCGTCATCCACCTCTTGTCCTTATCTCCTTTCCGCAAATCCTCTATTTTTCTGGACTGAAGTTTAACTGTTTCCTCGCTACTTCTTACTTTCTCCTGCTTCCCTTCACTGCCTCTTTTAGTACTTCCTCTTTCTCTTCATGTTCCTTATGCAACCCAGCTACTAGCTTATTTATTGTCCTGTTTTTTCTTTCCTTTTTTTTCCGCCATCCACCTCTTTCCTTCACTGCCTCCCTTTAATAGCTGGCCAATATTCATTTCGCTCACTACTTTTTCCTTACTATCAAACTTAATGTGCTCCAGTGTTTCGTCCTCCGTTCCGCACACTCTACACATTCTTTCTCACTGCTTTCCCAGTATCTGTTTACTTTTTCCTCATTTCCTAATCTAATCCTTGCTGTCCTTCTTATGTTTTTTATGTCTTTTTCTATTTTCTATTATTAAGTACTGAGGTATATTACTTTCCCAAATCCTTTTATATCTTGTATTGCACTTGCTTTTCTCAATTTATTCTATTCTTTCCTGTTGTTGTATCTCTTTATCCCTTCTCCCTAGGTCCTCTTACACACTTGCGCCTCCTTCTCTTATCCTCTCTGCCTCCTCGATCGCCAAAGCTATATATTCTATGCTTATAATAGGTTGGTTTTGTCTTATTGGTTTGTTTAACTTTTTTTTAAAGTAAGCTCGATTTAGCACTAACTCTATTTTTCTATGATGGAGACGAAACTGTCTAAAGGTAAGCTTCCACATATCCACACTGCTCGCAACAAAAGTATTCGCTTTTATAAATTAATCGTGAAAGATAAGGGAAGCGGAAGGGAAGCGAATGTAGTGGCTGTTAGATAAACAATATAGTTAAGTCATACATATTTACTATTGTTGACAATGCTCAACGAGATTGATTCAAGGTCTAACTCTTGCAATGTATGTCAATCTCAGTTGTTGTTACAGTAAATAAATAAAATATATTGTCTCTTGTTTAAACCAAAACTCATATGTAAAGAAGTAATTTGACTTATGAATTTATTACTCTTTCTTTCTAAACATGCAAAATTGGTTGAATTAATTGAACGAAATATAAAGGATGCCGATGAATATAGATTATAATATACTTGTAGATGTTGTATTTTAAAAATTGGATTTTGAATTGCAAATGGCTCTTTCGAAGATAAAGTTTTTTATTGTTCTCACAGGGATTATTTTCATAGAAATAAAAACAGATACTGATGCTGGTGGTGCAGGTGCTTCCTCGAAAGTAATGAATATATTGTACCGGAAGTTTATCGATACCCCTATGGCATTGAAACCCCTTGTCTGCAAAGCTGGTAACCATAGGTTAGTACAGTTGTATATATTCTAGACAATTATTTAGGTGAAATTTTATAGAATTTATCAACTAGTGTTTGTTTTATTATTATTATTTTTAGATAAATCAAAAATGGAAAAAACTGAGAAGAAAATGTGACTCGAAAGCTTAAGTTGTCTTAACTTACCCTCGTTTTCCATTTAGTTATATTATATTCAGAGATATTTTTCTTTTTCCAAAAATATAATGGGCTTGTGTCCTCATTTTTTAGTCAATGATTTTTCGATTTTTCAATTGTTGATTGAAATTGATGTTAATAAATGTGTATTGGCGTGTCTATTTTATTAAATATCTAAATATTGACGGAGATATAGCAATTAAAAGTTTGAATTGTAGTTTTAGCGACGGAAATGGTCGGCCATATTTTTATGACGTGAAATGCATTTTAACGTCAGTTATTTGTTGAGTAGGTCAGTGCTGTGGTAATGTTTTGTAGCTGTTGGTAGTCAAATAATCAAGTTAAGTCAAAGAATAATAAGTTTTTATTTTATTTAACCCTGCTAAGGCAGACATAATATTTAAATTTTATTATTCCTTGAAATAGCTGTAAATAATATTTGATATTTTGATATATAAATACATATAGCAGAGATTTATGAGCTGTAAGGTTGGTAACCTTACACAAGGATTGTGATGTCACATGCACTTGGAATGTGTATAACGTTGAATCCATTTAATAATTAAAGAGACAAAATTACTTTTTTAATTGTTAATATCTCTTAACATATAAGGAGTTATTAAAAAATAATTGAATATTTGAGGTTCTAGTAACCCACTTTATCAATATATAGTACACTTTTATAGAAATTAAGACATTGGACACAAGCCCATTAAGAAAAAAATATTTTCCTGAATTAGGTTAGATCGATAGCAAGTGCGAACCGTTGAAAATCGAAGACTATCTGTACACTAAGGGGACCTTTAAATTTTAAAAGGATTATTTTATTGTCCTTTTTTATATTCATTCGTTCTTAAGTGCATGAGAGTACCTATATATATTTTTTTTTTTTTTTGTTTGTTTTAGGCAGTACAATCTATTTATATACCTATTGGGAGGGGGTACGTTTCCACACTCATACGGACGCTCATGCTTAAGCGTTACTCATTACGACGCTTTCAAGTATATAGGATACGAGTAGAATAACGGGATTATTAATTATAAATAGCATTTATTAATTACAGGCTGATTTAAATTAAAATGATACCTTATATAGATTTAACCCGCCCTCTAATTACAAAACAGGGGCAGACACAGAGCAATCCCGTCTTAAAGGTTTTCTCTATTAAACTAATATGTTCTGGACATAATTAATATCTTATGTTTGCAGAGGTGTACTCGCGACCACCACGTCAATTAGGTAAAGAATGCCTGATTGAGGGATTGACTCTGTTGTAGTAATTGCAATGCAATGATGCTTAAGAGGATGCGTCTACAGGTCCGAATAGCTCATATCAAACGCATTAGATTTATCGTATGAAACGTGGAAGATGAGGAAAGGCGTATACACGACACCTACGGTTCTATTGAAACAACAACTGTAATCGACAGCTCTTGTTGTCCCTTTAATGATTAAAAGGTTAAATACTGTTTTAATTGTTCATATCTCCTATAATATTTCGCATTAATAAAAAATAATTAAACATTTGAGTTCCTACTAGCCACTTAAAGACATGGCTCCCATTGTAAGACCCATGGTAAGTAGCAAAATGTTTAGATATCATCTATATGTATATCAAACTTTGATTTTATCCCAGTCTTAATACGCGAAGCCCATGGTCTATAGACCATGTAATCCCAAATGTTAATCCGGCATTGTAGTCTCAGGATGCAATTTAAAAATGGCAGTACATAGAAAGTATTGTCTATGTACTAAAGGACAAGGTAATGGCAACTTTACCGCATTGAATTCGTTATAAGGATTTACCCAAGGATGCCCATTTTACATACAATCCATCTTCAATTTTCTCTCCGTAGAGTAGTTTAAAACTTTGCTTATGCGTGGCACTCGGAGATAGTGACCGTAAAAATTAGACAACCTCGTCCAGTACATCTCTGGTACTGAGATAACTTTATTACTAAGTTATAGGCACTTAAATTAAGTAATTAAATACAATTAATATTTTCTATAAGGAAAGGAATTTATGCGTTCAATGCAACCAGAGTAAGATGTTACTTGCTTCAAAGTCAAGATCAAAACTAAAAGGTAGAAGATCATCATAAATCAAAATCATATGGCGAGTGTTCGAAATATAAAAAATATTTAATATATAAATTTCAATCTACTAAGATTTAGTTTATTTTGTACAGCCGCAAAAGTAGTAGAGCAAGGAGAGTTCTGGCCGAGTGAGTAAAAGAAGGTGATGTCTTCACTTCCGACCATACCCACGGAAAAATAATGATGACGTCACTTACGGTGTCATTGTTCTGGCGAGCCAGAACTCTCCTTGTTCTACTACTTACGCAGTTCACTCAGTAATGACGCCAAGCAGTCTCACAATTAGAACCTTCAGTGAATTTGATAATTGCTATTAAATTGAACCAATGATTACAAATAAAGGTAAATGATGAAACATATAAGAAATTTAGGATGAATATACTCCCCAGTAAACATTTTGGAGTCACTTTGACATCATATTGAAGATGCGTATGATTTTACTTCGGTGAACTACGCAGTCGATTTGATACCAGTCGATTCCGACTAGTGGTGTCAATTAATTCGGCTAAAATTTTGAGACATATTATTTAACTTAACATTTATTTAAGAGACATATTAGTTAACTTATTTCTAAAAAGAAAATTTGATTAAATATTGAGGTTTTAGATGTTCGTTCGCGTTTTGTTTCCCTATATTAAAACATCAATATAAGACACTAATTGGTAAATTTATATATTATATAATAATATTTAAGTTACTTAATACTTCCAAGCATCATGGCAGACTGCACTGTCATCCAAATGACGAGGTATTCCAACTGGTGGTAACTAGTAACCAAGCGTTAACTAGAAGACTTAAGAGAAAGAAACCCTTGCAACTACAATGGCATTTATAAAAGAAGGGTAAGAACAAAAATATAAATAGTGTAAATTTAGTAAATGTCAATGGACGATCCTTAATCTCGTATGCTATATACAAGTAGGTATTGGTTATGGATAAATTGCTGGTTGGTCATTAGACCAGTTGTAAATTTCACTCATTCAAGGGAAACGTCTTCAAGCTTCACAAAAATTCGAGTTTATTTTCCTAATGATTTCTACACTGGTTGCGGAGTTTGGACCTTATAGAGATCTATAGGCTGGTTAGGGCGTATCTGCGATCTATCGGCGGTATCCAAGTTCTCGAACGGCAAATGTCGCTCAGTTCCTTTCAATAGCTTAGTGGGCGCACAATTTGATTGAATGATGAAGGACCTTTTAGCTATTTAGTAATTAATAGCAATTTTTTATTTATATCAAAAGACACAGCAAAACATCAGAAGTTTTTTAGATTACATTTATTTTAAACTACACTATTGAATTACATATAAATTGATTAAATATTTTTGTTAATAAGAATACTAGTTACGACACTAGGTAAATGTAACTCGCGGTTTAAGTTATAAATAAAAATGTGTGTAATTATTATTTTATGTTTATGCACCACAAGGTTAAGCGTGCTGTAGGTTTGAGTGTTGAAGCGATAAGAACGAATTAGGGGCAAATGGGTAATGTCGAACCCTATAGAAGTGACTCATATAAACAAAGGATGTTTACATAAGAAATATTGTCGTTTTCGCACAGAGAGCAGCGTATATGAAACAACTAGGTATATAATATAAATGAATTGAGACAAAGAAATCTTAATTCTAACATTAATTAAAAATAAAAGCAAGATATTGATATACAAATATGAATATTGCATACATTTATTAACACACGCGTATTTAAATACGCTATTAAATGAATCTAATGAATAATAATTAAATCTGAACTGTAAATCGTGAGGTGCATGTTGTACATAAACAGCAACAAAGACACGAAATTTAGGAAATATATAAGCGGCTTTGAAAAATGTAATGTATGTAATTCCTCTACATCCTCATGCGTTATAAAAAACTATCCAAAAGGTATAACATTACAATAAGATTACTACACTCTAAAGTGCCACTATAGTCTAAAATAAGAAGTCATCTACGCAGTAATGATTTGAATTAGAAAAAAGTGCATTCTGTTTAAAATATTAGTTTATGTTGTCGAGATCATAGTCGATATACACCTAGTGCAATACAGATAAAACTAAATACGCTTTCTAGGTGACAGTAAAAGGTTACGTCGATAGGTCAGCATGGAAGTCATTGCATTAAGTATTATTCAGTACCGTTTGCGTCGAAACTGTATGGAATAAATAAAAGTGACGTCACAAATCGAATACATGCGTTCAAGATCAGTATTTGTCGGTTTGTACCAAACAAATTTATTCACAGAAGTGCATGGCATAGAGGCATTTTGACGGATGCGACGGTGCTTACTAGTATATTGGAAGAGGAAAAGAATATAAAAAAAATGGGCAAATGTCTAAAAGTTTGTCACGGAAGCAAATATAGTGCATATGCATATAGTGAATATGGCTCGGTGCAAATAAGTGACTATTAATAGAATAATACTAAAATCTATTTGACACGCTGCATTTCATGCTTGCGGTCCTGAGATATTTCCTTCGTTTGGTACAATGCCTCTAATGACTTCCATGGTGGTCACTGGACGCGTAACCTTGTATAGATACATAAGCTGATAGTAATTAAATGGATAAAACAATTAAACAATGTTGTTTATTTAATTAGCGAAAATGGTTGATTTCTTATTACAGATGAAAGTGTGTTTCCTCATCTTCGTTGTATTCGGAGCTTATAGCTCTGTCTCATGTTCACTCAGGGATGACTACATCGATATTCTGGCAGTTATTCCAGTTGATCAAATCGAGGCCATCTTCACAGATGCCGTTCAAAATGATCCAGACGTTCAAGACTTTTTAATCTATTTTCAAAGTGATGAATTTATGAAACTGTATCAGAGTGCCGAATTTAAAGAAATTGTAAATAATGAACAATTTGCTGAAGTTATCGATATCCTCAACAGCATTCCTGAACTTCAGGCTATCTTTCATTACGCTTATACAACATTTTTTGAACCACAACAAGTTCCACCTAAATCTTCCGGTGGGACAAAATCGTTGCGCAGTGTGTTTGATAGCGCAAAAGCATTGATTGATGTTAAAGCTGTAGCAGAAATCTTCCTCGACAAACTTCAGTCCTCTCCAGAATACCTAGATTTGTATCAGCGTATCCAAGCGCTTGAGGACGACTTTGACGCACTTATCAACCTTCCTCCAATCCGAAAAGCTCTGCAGATGTATAAGGAGTATGGAATTCATGTTGACTCGTTTATCAAGGCCATCAGGACAATTTTTGGATGGAAAAAAGAGAAGCACTGACGCTGAGACCATTCTACAATTATTTGCTTTCCAAAAATTATTATTACCCTTTTATCATATCTTGTATGTTATTATCATAGTCATTGATGTAAAATAAATGTGAAAATAAATTATGTAGAACCTTAAATTATTACATTACAGAACAAATTTATTCGAACGTATTCCCAGCAAGAAAGTGGAGGGAGTCAAGGGCTAAAGTAATTGAAAAGTTTTACCAAGTGTGAGAAATATATTCTTATTTCCTTGGACTGTCACTTAATTTTGTTATGTATTTAATAAAATGAATTAAACATTACTAAAATTTCGAGGATGCTTTTTATTTTACAAATATTTATGCCACCTTCTACAAATAAAAGATATTAAAGTCATATATAAGTTATAGCACGTTGCAATAGGAATAATACTGGTTAATCGGGTAAAAATTAGTTTTGAAAAGGTCACTGATACTCAAAGTAAAGATTATAAGGTACGAAAAAGATGAAGGCGCTGAAATGAAAAGTTATGCCCAAATGGAATTGAATTTGGTTCCAATTTCCAATACCATTTCACCATCAAAGCGGACTGAAGCGATTGGTAACGATTTTGACAATTATTACTTTACAATAATACTCGTATGCTATTAATGTAATGAAACTGATAATAAACAATAAAAATGAGCCACGAAAACATGAAATAACGTGAGGCGCACGATGAGCATAAATGGCAGCAAAGATAAGAAATTTAGAAGGAACAAATGGCTAACAGTGTTTAAACAGATTTGCTTATAATTATAGCATTAAGAACTTCATATACCTTTCCCATAGTCCCAAAGTTAATATTGGAACAAATATTTATGATTATAGAAAATATTTCAGTAGGCATTTTAGTATAAAAGTAATATTTTAGAGTAGATTTGCTGATAAATTGGCAAAGGAATCTATAAATTTGAAAATTGAGATGAAAGTAAAATTACCAATATCAAAAAATGGAACTTCAATTAGAGAAACCAAGATTTCATTAACGTTGTTTCATCCAAATTTAAATAAGAAAAGATGGTTCAGAAATGAGTCCCGCAAAATTATATCAACTATATCAGCATCAAAAGTAATCATTGTAAAACTCCAGCTCACCTGTACAAAATTAACATTAAATCTGACGAAAGATGTCAATATGGCGAATTAGGTATATATGATACCTAATACATAAATTATAATATGCAAAGATCAAAATTCAATAATGAAATATTATATGTGATTAAAACTTTCCCTGGTAATACTAAATTTTTGTTAAGTGATTCAAAATTAACTAGTGAATTATTTAAATATTTGGATTATACCAAAATAGTATTATAAATGTTATGTTAAATATATAGAAATAATGTTTGATGCTATGGCGAATAAAAGTTCAGGCCAAATAAATAAATAAAAAATAAAACTAACGGGGTAAAACACTACAAAAAAACATCTAACATATGTAAAACAAGATAAACATGTTCATATGTGCATTTTATCTTAAATATGATAAATGCATATAAATTCGGGCCCTAATTATAACTATTAGATTGTTGAATTCGTTGCAGTTGTTGATGCCTTTCATAAAATGTGATTGACGATATATTGCTGCAGCTGTGTGTGTATGTTTATCCCGGAAAACTCAGAAAATCTTTGTAGTTCAACAGCACGTTTGCACCCCACATTCCTCACAACTCAAAAGCTTGTAGCTCTGTTATCCTGAATTCGCACATCCGCCGTGTAACGTGATGCAGCCTCTTCGGTCTCGTGTCACGTGTTTTGTATCAACCAATTAAAGTGATTCGTCGATGCCACGTGACACGTGACAATCAGACACGTTATGAGAGAAATGTTCTTTTATTTGTCGTTTAAAGCAGTCATTTGCAGCAAATGCTTTTAGTTGGTTCTGTATTTACCAAATGTACCATTCATAATCAAATGTGAAACGTTCTTTTATGCGTGAAGAACTTCCAAAAATATGGGAATCATTAAATTTGTAAGGGAAAACATTATTTCTTATTTTTAACACGGAAAAGTAATTAAATTTTGGAATGGGTATATGGGTAATACAAAACGAGTACACATTTTCTCTTATTTCGCATTAGAGTACCCTTAAACGTTTTAGGGGTCACCCAATAACTATGTAGTCTCCTTTTTGGCCTCCTTAGAATCGCTCCCTCCTCCTAATCAAACTACGTAGTTCATAGATGAACCCTTATCATTGATTTCCAGAGCCGTTAGCTGCTTGAGATAGTGCTCAAGAATACGAATTTGGAATAGAGCGATTTGACGTTCGGATTTGTTTTAAAAATATTTAAAGTAATGCGACTTTTAAAAGTAGGGCTTCTCTACTTCCCTCCCTAGCTATGGCACTACAAACCTTCCAAATTGCAATCTTTATCTTTTGCGAAATTTCAAATTACATTCTATTTCACGTCTCGTAATCTTTCAGATAGAGTGTGTCACGAATTCCTATTTATCCAATGCAAATTCAATTTGAATTGGTTTGAGGATCCTCGGTAATTGCCCAATTTTCGCTTTGGTTGACCACTAATAGTTAAGCAGTCATTCTTCAATTCTCATTTCACTGAGGTTCATTATAAACATTGGTTAATATAGTTCAAATTACGAGAATTCGACGGAAACTCATACTTAAAAGAGGTTATGAGAGACATATAAATCTATGATACGATAATGAATTTTATCTTATTCGTTAGTATATACTTTATAGAAAAATAAGTGAGACAGTGCTAGTTCGTTGTATCAGCAGTTTATACGGCACAACTTGTTTCACCTATGAGTCGCCGCTGAACTATCGTAATTTGAAGTATACTTCTGTTTCTCAGCTATTATTTGTGTATAACTGTTTCCAGTGGCGGCCTTAGCCATTGCGAGGTTCTTTGTGTAATTTATGTAAATTGAAAGTAAGTATCTTTGATAATGATTGTCAAGAAATGCAAAAGTTATAAATAAATAAATGTAGAGTTTTCAAATTTTATATTGGGAGATTTATAAAAGTTAAGAAACACAAAGACGACAAATATTAACAATGATAAACTAAGGTACATGAATGTCTTAAAAGATATACGCAGAGATTCAAGTGGTTTTTCTAAAGCGCAGGGCGCGAGATTTAAATACATATATAGTTAGTGACTTTTTCTACTTGGGTTATTGCGCGAAGCTGCGAGGCCCCTACAAAAGCGATATCCCGGACTGACTGTAACTAACCAAACTATATCGGTTACATTTTTCGTTAGTTAACTGTATTCCGTTAAAGTTCAGTTATGCTATAACTGAAGTTTAACCTAAAATCGGCCATATATCAAATATTAAAGTCTAGTTTAACGTTACAATCTTACAATTATTCTTATAATGTATCTAGTTACATTAAGTATCTAGTTATTTCAGTATATTTAAGAATGAAGTAAAGACTATACAAGCTAATTGATATTTAACATAGACATTTTTTCTCTTTTTTTGAATTTTTAGTGTAATTAACAATTATTAGAACTAGAATTAATTATATGAGTACAATGTAAGATCTATAAGGAATTATATAATTTACATATGTGCTAGGGACATAAACATTATATATTTTTAAAGTAAAATTTTATATATTATGTATTTGTAATATCTATGTATTTTAAATCGGCAAGAAGGTTGAATAAGCCAAAGCCTAATAAATAAAAAAAAAAAAACTATACAAGCTGTGAAATTTATTATTGTTATGGTCGTATCATTACAGTTTGCATTTTATTTAACAAATTCAATGTTTCATAGCAAGCCAAATGTATCCTCAGACAGTACGGCTCCCAGAGTCGATACTACCCAACGCGACCCCAGGTATTGACATGCTCGTCAAATCCATGATAGGCTCCCAGCGAGACAGCTGTTCCGGACGTCGATTTAAATGACTATTTGGATAAATAAATATAAAGGTAACAATAACAAATCCAAATTGTCAAAATGACAAATAGTTCAGCAACAACGTTCTATAAATTTATTTTAATATATGAGGCTGTTATCCAATTAATGCACAAGAGTGCATTATGCGAATTTAACTAATTTAACATCCGGACAATGCGACACAGTGCAGCACTAAGTCGCATTGAGATCTGTAATTGTAAAACACCCTAAATGAACAATATATTATGCACGTAACGATTTACCGGTAAAGGTGAACTGTTCCGTCAAAACTGTCCGGTATATCGCTACGTGTATGTGAAGCATAATATTTGTTGTGGTTCAAAAAAGATTTCGTCATTTGAAAAAAAGAACTTATTTTTATTACATCTTAAAATACTTTCTGTTCCGAGCAGTTTCATTTGCCTACAGATCATTTTTCTCATTTACAACTGCAGTAATAATTTATTTACTTTTCTACGTCGAGTCATATTTCAATTTAACACCGGAGGCTTTTTGGTCACGGTTCTGTGAGTTTTCTTAAATCTGATGGAGTTAAAGCTACGTTTCGATCGAGTCTTAAATGTTACAAAATTTATCAAATGTCACAAATATGTTTATTGAAAAACATGATTGTAATAATAGCCCGGTCAAATTAAACCAAAAAATAAGAGTAAAGTTACATAAATTCCCACCTAGCTGAAAATCGGTAAGATTGTTTAAAATATCATTAAAAACAAAATTTGAAAACTCCCCATCTATCCCCTGTACGGAAATTTTTTTATTCAAGGTCAAAGGTCAAAGAAATGAGTTTTTCGCGATTTTCAGCAAAACGGTAAGTTTTATCATAAAAATACCTCAGACAAAAATTGTAGATCATAAAATTATCTACAAAAAATTTATTAATACTTTTTTCTCTACGAGCTACCGTTTTTGAGATATAACGATTCAAAAAGTTGTAATCGTCATAATATGCATGAGTACGCCACGTATATATACATCTCTATAGTTGTAATATATGTTAAAATATTTTTCTATCGGTCGTTGTAACTTACACTACTAATATAAAATATACATAAGTTATATATATAAATAAATAACTGTCGTATTTGATGGCTATAATGATTGCACGAGAAATACCAAAGCTGCAGAACAGCGTCGTCGAACTTTAGCAACATCTTCATCAATTGATATTTTATTTGATGAAAATATGACAGTTCCAACCAGCCAACAAAAATTTCTTTCTAATACTCACAACAAGTCTCGGTTCATTTCAATGTTGAAAGAAAGATTTACTACGGAAAATATATTGGTAAGACAAGCTAATAATGATGCTGATGTATTGATAATTGAAACAGCAATTGAGCAATTCAATTTGACAAATACAACTATTGTTGTTGGTGAAGATATAGACTTACTCGTATTACTGACTGCTCGAACTCTAACTGAAAAAATTATTTTCTTCTTAAAACCAGGAAAAGCTCAACATCAATCGGAAATGTATTCATCAAAAAGTTTATCTACTTTTGCAAAGTGTCAAAATCATGTACTATTTTTACACGCAATAACTGGCTGTGATACGACATCTGCATTTTACAGGAGGGGTAAAATAACAGTTTTCAAACTATTTGAGAAACAAAATTTAATTGAATGTGCTGAAGTTTTTAAAAATAGTAATTCTACTCGACAAGAAATTATTACTAACGGCATTCGCTTTCTTCTTTCTATGTACGGAGCTCTTAAAAAAACTACCTGCTTAGATAAGTATAGATATGAATGTTTCGTTAAAAACACCACAAGTAAAAAACAAGTACAATTAGCTTGTCTTCCTCCAACCTCAGTTGCTGCTCATCAACATCTTTTTAGGGTATATTACCAAGTTCAAGTGTGGCTTGGTTATCAGCTAGACCCTACAGACTGGGGTTGGAAGTTGGTCAACAATTCATTAGAACCAGTGCACACTTTACTTCCACCTGCGCCGGAAAATCTGCTGAACTCGATTTTTTGCAACTGCAAAAAGGGATGCAGTGCTAAATGTGGTTGCAAAAAAGTCGGACTATTCTGTTCTCCGGCATGTACACATTGTCAAGGCCGGTTGTGCTCTAATATTGAATCACCAACAGTAGAGGATCCGTTTGATTCCAACGAGGCAACATGCGATACATCGCTATTAACGCAGTTTACATGCACTCAGGATGAAGATGAAGAAGAACAAGAACAAGAACAAGAAGAACAAGAACAAGACGAACAAGAACAAGAAGATCAAGAAGAAGAACCAGAAGAAGATTTTGAAAGTTACGACTCGGACGATTAAATTTCACTACTTTTTTTTAACTTAAATTGCTTTTATCTTTTCAATCTCTGCTAATATCCATTATTTTTCAATAGTTTCAAATTAAACAGGATCAAAACTGACCCGTGGAATAGGCCTACTGGGGAAACTACGTTAAAAAAAACGCGCTAAGTACACTACCTCATAGGTGGCGAGGAAACGTGTGCATATTATGACGATTACAACTTTTACAACTTTTTGAATCGTTATATCTCAGAAACGGTGGCTCGTAGAGAAAAAAGTATTAATAAATTTTTTGTAGATAATTTTATGATCTACAATTTTTGTCTGAGGTATTTTTATGATAAAACTTACCGTTTTGCTGAAAATCGCGAAAAACTCATTTCTTTGACCTTTGACCTTGAATAAAAAAATTTCCGTACAGGGGATAGATGGGGAGTTTTCAAATTTTGTTTTTAATGATATTTTAAACAATCTTACCGATTTTCAGCTAGGTGGGAATTTATGTAACTTCGAATGTCTAACTTGACCGGGCTATAATATAATTCAATAAAACATTTATTTCAATAAATATCCGCTAAACACAGTTACATGTATTTAACGTTTATCCAACTTAACAACAATTACTTGTTACGTAAGCAATTTTACCTATTTGTTACCTAATTTCCTGCTTTGCAAAGTAAATCTACCCTTTGGTACATTAACATACTCATAAAAGTTCTTAAGAACACTTTTTTTAAGATTATAACAACTTAGAAAGTTCCTTTTGAGGATAAAAGCTCTGTTTATTCCAACCTTTTCAAATGGTGTGGTCTCTACAACAAAGAGGAATGAGTCTAAAACAGTGTTATATTAAGGGTGCGCCTGTACTAAGGGTACCGCAAATCTAATATCGTTTTCAATTCATTAGAACATGTTACACTTATTTTTTTATTCTACTGGAAAATGATTGTCATTCTGCAAATGATAGAAAATGATGTCTTGTTTATAGATGCATCGAAAAGAAGTGCAAAACATCCCGTAGTCCGAAGAACACTTGTGAAGCCATTGCTTTGCTTGAACGGTATCTTTCCTATTAAAAAGGAATGGTTTAGTAACACCGAAATTAAGATTTTTCCATTGTTCCAAAGTAGTGTCACTAAAACGGCTGAAACTCGTAAGCTAATGATTGAAATATCATGAAATTTTGACACATATCGTTTGAGTGTATCGTTTTAATATTATATAAAAATCATATGGATTTTTCAATAGTTGCTACATCTATATTAGGGGGTGGCAAGCAGTGCAACCGCCCGGGGCCTCGCATTCTCGCATAACAATCCAAGTAGAAAAATTCATTACTATATATCTATTTGAATCTTGCACCTCGCTCTTTAGAAATCCCACTTGAATCACTGCGTCTTCTTTTAATGTATTCATGTACCTTAGTTTATCATCATTTATATTTGTCATCTTTGTGCTTGTTAACTTTTATAAAACTTCCAATATAAAATTTTATTTCTCGTCAATTATCATCAAAAATACTTCTTACAATTTACATAAATTAAATAAAGAACAAGTGCCTCGCAAAGATCAGCCACCCCGGGGGCTTGCAAATTTCTGCCGCCCGGGGCATCGCAAAGTTCTGCTGCCCGGAGCCTCGCAATAGCTAAGGCCGCCCTTGATCAAATGTCTAAAGTATTACAACATTATTATATACAAATATTTTTAATTCATCTACGTAATTACAACTAGTCTAAGGACCAACAAGCAATTTATACATAAGCAATACATATACATAACACACGATATTAAGGATCGTCCATTGACATTTACTTAATTTACACTATTTATATTTTTGTTTTTTCACTACTTATATAATTGACATTGTAGTTCGAATGGTTTCTTCCTCTTAAGGGGTTACATGGGTTTCGTGTGTTCAAAATTTTTTTTTTTTTTTTTTGGCTTATTAATTTCTGCAACATCTCAAGAATATTATACTAAATATTCAAGTCGATCCGAATAATAGTTTCGGAGATACTGCCTTTGGAAGGTGTACGCTCCAAGTCAGTTTTATTGTTACTCAAAAGTTTAAACGCGTTTTTCTGGGAATCGTGTTTTCAAAGTCGGTTGTCAAATTTTCTCGAAAACTACTCAACCGATCTTGATGAAATTTTACACAGGTGTTTGAGATACAATTTACTCGTGCTTAACAGAAGGATTTTTTTTTTTTCAATTGCAACTATTTTAAAAAAAACAAAATGTCAAGCAAATTTACCGAAATTTTCATTTTTTTGGAAAAATGTCTGCCAAAATTCCAATTTTTACTTTTTTTTTCTTTCCTTCTGTTAAGCACGAGTTTATGATCTTACCTAAAACACTTATTTTTGTTTTTTCACTTTAGATAATCCTGTCAGGAGTTATGCTGACAACGCGGATGCACCTTTTTTTCGAGGCGTCACCGGAAATGACGTCACAATAGCGGAGTTTTAATTTTTTTTTTTTTGAAAATTTCAGAAATTATTCTTTAAATATGTATCAATAAGACAGAAAAAAGTTTGAATTAAATAAATAATTTTTTACATAGAAAAAAAAATATTGAAAATAGGCCTTTTTTTACCCGACGAAACCCATGTAACCCCTTAAGTCTTCTAGTTAACGCTTGGTTGTCCAACAGTTGGAGTACCTTGTCAATGAGAGTGCATGGAGCTTAGAAGCATATCTCTTTATTTCTTCGGTCTCTATCTGAAGATCCCTCTGGAGGCCACTATTTCGAATATACCAAGGAGCGTTTACTATAGCTCTCAGTACTTTATTTTGAAAACGTTGTATAATTCTATGTTAGTATATAGAAATATAAACATACAATTGTAAACGCAGCTGATATTATAGACACTAAATAGACATTGTAATAAATAATGAACCCTCGAAAACATGAACGATATTATGATAAATTACATATAGTAACGTATTATACTTATACATTACATCAGTGATCTTAGAAAACTAATCAGCTTTCTGATTTTGTTGCCAGGAGGTGTTACATAACAATAAATTATCTATAGTACATTATTCTTACAATTTATTTAGGGCCAGTTGCTGAACTCATTGCTGTTGCTCTTTAACTGTCCATGTTAACTAATTTTTACGATAACTACTGGTTCAGCAATCAACCTATAATGGTAACAAAATAATAGTTTTAAGAAAAATTTTGGTTTAGTTGATGTCAATAGCAAACAACATTTATTAAAACACAAAGAAAGTAATTGGCAACAAGTCTGATTGTATTTCAGATAGGAAAGTGTATTTTGATGTCAGAATTTTACAAGTATGTTCCAGATTAAAGCAAGTACATGTAGAGTAACAAATATATTCGTAGATATCACCCGCCTCCCTTCCTCCCTCTTCAGCAATGGCACACGGATCAAGAGGTTCGCATGTTTATGTCTCATGTTCTCGTGGACCGTGCTCTTGTTTTTGATCAGTGATCAGAATTAATCAATAAATCATAAAGTATAATGAGCCTGTTAAAACAATGTCTTGTTTTCTAAATACTATCGTTTGTTTCATAGTTTTGATACAGGGGTGTACTCGAAGTTTTTCAGTTATTTTTAGGCATCGAGATTATGGGCCCGAACCAGCCGGAGGGACAGGATCATAAAAGGTAATCTAGACCAAGAACTAAAAGCCAAAATTAGGGAGGAGGAGGCACGAAATGCTGGAGTACTTTGAAAGGAACGGAAGGGTGACAGAGGAGGTAGAGAGAAGGAGAGAAAAATGCACCAGTGTGGAAGAGGAGCTAAAGAATAGAGACAGAGAGATACAGCAACAGGAAAGAATGGAGAAAATACACAAAAAAAACATGAGAAGAATTGCAAGATTTAGTTTGGGAAAAGCAACAGATACCGGGCAAATAATGAGGAAAGAATGTAGAGGGTGTGCGGGACAAAGAAGAAACGCTGGAGCACATTAAGTTTCCATGTGAGAAAAAGGTAAAAAGTGAAAAGAATATTGGGCAGTTATAAAAGGGAGACAATGAAGAGAATAGGTGGATGGCGGAGATAGAGAAAAGAAGCGAGAAGAAATAGCAGAGTAGAAATAGTAGGGAGAGTAGCAGGAAGAGAGAAGCAGTAAGGGTTTAAATTTATCTGTTTTGTTTTTGTTTTTATTTTTTCTCTTGGAAGGAGTGAGAAGGGTTAGATATAATAAGGATCACAAAATGTAATTACACACAATGATATGTAATTTAATGATTTAAGGCAGAAGAATGTAGTGCCTAATGACAAAAACATAAAAAAATTTAAAAAAAAAAGAACTAAAAGCCGCATGAGGGCTCCAATCACAGTACTAGTAGATGATAGGCACTGATTATGCTTAAATTATTTATAAAGGCTAATTTATAATTTGTACACTCATTATTCAGATTGAAAGATGCATTTCCAGTCCGAGAAACGCTACGAAAACGCAATGCCGACTGTAATATTCATTAAATAGTTTATTTTTAATTAGAAAAATAATAGTAAATAAAAATAAACACAATAATTAAAGAGGCACACACAACGTCACGTTAAAACCACCTGTGACATCACAATTGTTAAAAAGGTCTATATTCTATGCATGCTGAGACAAAAAATAAATGAAGTCAATCCCGTTAAATGCAAAAAAGAATGGGATAGTACAATAAATTGTATGTTTCTAGTACATTATATCACTTTCTTTATAAAAAGAAGGAGTTATACAATGTATCAAAGAAATGAACTTATTCGCATTAGCTCCTCTGCAACTCAAATGCTTTAACTCCCAAATTCATTTAAATTATACTTACACGTCAAACGTAATTTTAAGTTGTAAGTAATTGTAAATTATCTCTCAACTTTTCCATTAAAACAAATTTCAGAAAGTAATGTGCGTAATCTTTAATAACTTTTTATCCTAAATATAAGAAAGTACCCTTATGATACTTGGCCAACTATTTCCTAGTTCTGCTCTGTCCAGTTACATACACAAAGTAGACTCTAGAGAGCAATATTGTGAACAATCTGTGATAGCCATTGTTTGTTTCTGTTTGCATATGAAATAGGTAATTACATTTATGGTCGAGCTAGTCAGTCGATTGGCCCTGGGCTGTTCATGTCTCAGGTCCAGCTCTCCAGCTCTCCAGTTCTCCAGCACTCCACTACTCCAGTACTTCAACGACATGGTATTATCTGTTATCAGCTGTTATGTGTTCTGGAGTCTGTCTCTTGCTGTAAAAGGTGGAATCAACTTTGTCGAGCAGCGTTTCTCAACCAGGAACTCGCAAATAATACAACAAGAACGTTATCTTTACACAGTTCACAAAAAAATTATTATCTCTGTAAAATAAACAGCAAATGCATAAAGATAACCTTATCTTTGTACCTGTATTAACATGCACATGTCTTATATCTCATGAAAAATCGCTGAATTGAAGCACTATCATAAAGGTTATGATATTAGAAAGCTTTACATCTAACAATAGCAGATTTCCATGCGCGTTTATCACCGTTTTGGATGCCGAAAAGACAAAACATTGCATCCCCGTTGGTTGGGGAGTTTGTACCTTATAGAGATCTATACGCTTGCTAGGGCGTATCTGCGATCTGTCGGCGGTATCCAAGTTCTCGAACGGCAAATGTCGCTCAGTTCCTTTCAATAGCTTAGTGGGCGCACAATTTGATTATGAAGGACCTTTTAGCTATTAAGTAATTAATAGCAATTTTTTATTTATATCAAAAGACACAGCAAAACATCAGAACTTTTTTAGATTACATTTATTTTAAAACTGCACTATTGAATTACATATTAATTGATTTAATACTTTAGTTAATAAGAATACTAGTTACGACACTAAGTAAATGTACCTCGCGGTTTAAGTTATAACGTCAGAGAAGTTAGCAGTCCCAGATGTTGGCAGTCTGGATGTTGGCAGTCCCGATGTTGGCCGTCCGATGTTGGCGGTCTAAGGCAATATTAATAATCGGAATTATAGCTGTCAAATGAAAACTAAACAAGTTTATATTAAAATTATTACAAATACAGAATGAAATAAGAGTAAATAACCATTAGTTGCCATATATTAGTTTATATATATAACTATTTTAAAGATAGGAGTCATTAAAGTTAGTGTTTTATTTATATATATAAAGGTAATTGCGACTATCAAACACTTCGAAAAAAACATATATTACACTACAGCTCAATGACACAATTTAGCATGTATATAGAGTATAGTATGTAGATTAATAATTTGCTGTCAAATATTGCAATCCACTTATTAGATTCGGAGCTACGAGTCTTTGAAATTAGTGTTTTATTTATATATGAACAGGTAAAAACGACTATCAAACACTTCGAAAAAAACATGTATTACACTTAAGCCGAATAACACAATTCGGCATGTATATAGAGTATAGTATGTAGAATTATAATTTGCTGTCAAATATTGCAATCCACTTATTAGATTCGGAGCTACGAGTCTTTGAAGTTAATATTTTATTTATATAAATACAGGTAAAAGCGACTATCAAACACCTCGAAAAAAACATGTATTACACTTAAGCTGAATAACACAGTTCGGCATGTATATAGAGTATAGTATGTAGATTAATAATTTGCTGTCAAATATTGCAATCCACCCATTGGATTCAGAGCTACGAGTCTTTGAAATTAGTGTTTTATTTATATATGAACAGGTAAAAACGACTATCAAACACCTCGAGAAAAACATGTATTACACTACAGCCCAATGACACAATTCAGCATGTGTATAGAGTGTAGTATGTAGATTAATAATTTGCTGTCAAATATTGCAATTCACCTATTAGATTCGGAACTACGAGTCTTTGAAATTAGTGTTTTATTTATATATGAACAGGTAAAGACGACTATCAAACACCTCGAAAAAAACATGTATTACACTTAAGCTGAATAACACAATTCGGCATGTATATAGAGTATAGTATGTAGATTAATAATTTGCTGTCAAATATTGCAATCCACCCATTGGATTCAGAGCTACGAGTCTTTGAAATTAGTGTTTTATTTATATATGAACAGGTAAAAACGACTATCAAACACCTCGAGAAAAACATGTATTACACTACAGCCCAATGACACAATTCAGCATGTGTATAGAGTGTAGTATGTAGATTAATAATTTGCTGTCAAATATTGCAATTCACCTATTAGATTCGGAACTACGAGTCTTTGAAATTAGTGTTTTATTTATATATGAACAGGTAAAGACGACTATCAAACACCTCGAAAAAAACATGTATTACACTTAAGCTGAATAACACAATTCGGCATGTATATAGAGTATAGTATGTAGATTAAAAATTTGCTGTCAAATATTGCAATCCACCCATTGGATTCGGAGCTACGAGTCTTTGAAATTAGTGTTTTATTTATATATGAACAGGTAAAAACGACTATAAAACACCTCGAAAAAAACATGTATTACACTACAGCCCAATGACACAATTCAGCATGTGTATAGAGTGTAGTATGTAGATTAATAATTTGCTGTCAAATATTGCAATCCACCTATTAGATTCGGAGCTACGAGTCTTTGAAATTAGTGTTTTATTTATATATGAACAGGTAAAAACGACTATCAAACACTTTGAAAAAAACATGTATTACACTTAAGCTGAATAACACAATTCGGCATGTATATAGAGTATAGTATGTAGAATTATAATTTGCTGTAAAATATTGCAATCCACCTATTAGATTCGGAGCTACGAGTCTTTGAAGTTAATGTTTTATTTATATAAATACAGGTAAAAACGACTATCAAACACCTCGAAAAAAACATGTATTACACTTAAGCTGAATAACACAATTCGGCATGTATATAGAGTATAGTATGTAGATTAATAATTTGCTGTCAAATATTGCAATCCACCTATTAGATTCGGAGCTACGAGTCTTTGAAATTAGTGTTTTATTTATATATGAACAGGTAAAAACGACTATCAAACACCTCGAAAAAAACATGTATTACACTTAAGCTGAATAACACAATTCGGCATGTATATAGAGTATAGTATGTAGAATTATAATTTGCTGTCAAATATTGCAATCCACCTATTAGATTCGGAGCTACGAGTCTTTGAAGTTAATGTTTTATTTATATTTTTAATTTTAACAATAATTAGAATTTCTGCATTTTTTGAAATGTAAGAAGATTATACTGTTTTAAAAATTAATAAAATGTGATATTTTTAATTTTAATTAAAAATTTATTAATAACTTAGTTTTAAACAGAAGTGTTAGTGTAGTTGCAATAACGCAGGCGCAATTAATCTCTTTATATTTGTTAAAAGCAGACCATTTTGTAACTTAGATGATAGAAGGTCTAGAACTCTTTTCAAAAGTGTTGTTTCTGTTGAAACACAGGTAATTATTTCACACAGTTTATTGAATAGATACACAGTCTAACCTTACAGCATATGATAATGATAGTCAATAATATATCCAAGAGTTTACTTTTAAAATATTTTCCAAGTAAACATTTTTTGAAGTGTCCCATTTTGTGACGTTTCTATCACTATTCTATCAAAATTCATACACTTAAGGCTAGGTTCACATGGCATTATCTTTTATAGATAATGAATTCTTTGGTTTAACAAAAGCCCGTTTTGTTAAACGTATTGCAAATTTTATTTTAGCATATAAAAACTGCGGCTATAAGTTTTTACTTTTAAAAAATTACCGCAAAAATTAAGTGAATATCTCGCTGATTATACGTTTACCTCAAATAATGTCAAAAACATTCAGACACAACATTGTGAATGTTGTGAACGCAGCTTTAGAGTTATTTATTGCCTATATAATAAAAAGTGTGAAATTACAAAAGAGAGGGTTTCGTTTGTAATCAGATCCCTCCGACATTTCCTATATTTTGAAACTGAAAGAAACTTTGTTCGAATTTGAGATCGAATACAATTATTTATTTATTTTATAAATATATTTTTATTAGATATTAAAAATACAAAAATTAGGGTAACTATTTATTAAATGTGAAATTTTAAAACCACCAATAAAATAATATACAAAAATATTGCAAAAAAGTTTATAGTTTATAAAAAAAATATCAAAAACGTTCTTTTGATAACAACTAAGAAACATCTCACAAACAAAAAATATGTGGCCTAAACATTTAGTTTTATTTAAACATTTTTACAATTATGTACTATACATTTACACAATGAACAAAATTTGTATATTAACACATTTACCTAATAATAAGAAGCAATCGGCTACGACCTCAAAGTATTTCATTCACAATAAAGTATTATTATAATATCAATTATTATTTTATTAATATGATGATACCTTAAATTATATCACAAATATTACGTTTGTACATTTAAGTATTAATAATGTTAATAAATATATTTTAACCCAGTAAACATTTTGGAGTCACTTTGACATCATATTGGATATGCGTATGATTTCTTTGTCATGAAAGAGTTCATTTACAGTTCAGTTTCTCACAATCGTTCATATGAAATATCTGTTTTATCGGCTACATATGACGGAACCACTCCACCTGTCTTAATACAAATGAAGATAAAGTTGATGCGAACTATAATTGAAGTGAAATAGTAATAGAAACGTCACAAAATGGGACACTTCAAAAAATGTTTACTTGGAAAATATTTTAAAAGTAAACTCTTGGATATAATATTGACTATCATTATCATATGCTGTAAGGTTAGACTGTGTATCTATTCAATAAACTGTGTGAAATAATTACCTGTGTTTCAACAGAAACAACACTTTTGAGAAGAGTTCTAGACCTTCTATCATCTAAGTTACAAAATGGTCTGCTTTTAACAAATATAAAGAGATTAACTGCGCCTGCGTTATTGCAACTACACTAACACTTCTGTTTAAAACTAAGTTATTAATAAATTTTTAATTAAAATTAAAAATATCACATTTTATTAATTTTTAAAACAGTATAATCTTCTTACATTTCAAAAAATGCAGAAATTCTAATTATTGTTAAAATTAAAAATACAACATTTTTATCAATTATAACAAGTGTATAAGCTCCGAATCTAATTGGTGGATTGCAATATTTGACAGCAAATTAATAATCTACATACTATACTCTATATACATGCCGAATTGTGTCATTGGGCTGTAGTGTAACACATGTTTTTTTCGAGGTGTTTGATAGTCTCATCTACCTGTTCATATATAGATAAAACACTAATTTTAAAGACTCGTAGCTCCGAATCTAATAGGTGGATTGCAATATTTGACAGCAAATTATTAATCTACATACTACACTCTATACACATGCTGAATTGTGTCATTAGGCTGTAGTGTAATACATGTTTTTTTCGAGGTGTTTGATAGTCGTTTTTACCTGTTCATATATAAGTAAAACATTAACTTCAAAGACTCGTAGCTCCGAATCTAATAGGTGGATTGCAATATTTGACAGCAAATTATTAATCTACATACTACACTCTATACACATGCTGAATTGTGTCATTGGGCTGTAGTGTAATACATGTTTTTTTCGAGGTGTTTGATAGTCGTTTTTACCTGTTCATATATAAATAAAACACTAATTTCAAAGTCTCGTAGCTCCGAATCTAATAGGTGGACTGCAATATTTGACAGCAAATTATAATTCTACATACTATACTCTATATACATGCCGAATTGTGTTATTCAGCTTAAGTGTAATACATGTTTTTTTCGAGGTGTTTGATAGTCGTTTTTACCTGTTCATATATAAATAAAACACTAATTTCAAAGACTCGTAGCTCCGAATCTAATAGGTGGATTGCAATATTTGACAGCAAATTATAATTCTACATACTATACTCTATATACATGCCGAATTGTGTTATTTAGCTTAAGTGTAATACATGTTTTTTTCGAGGTGTTTGATAGTCGTTTTTACCTGTTCATATATAAGTAAAACACTAATTTCAAAGACTCGTATCTCCGAATCTAATAGGTGGATTGCAATATTTGACAGCAAATTATTAATCTACATACTACACTTTATACACATGCTGAATTGTGTCATTGGGCTGCAGTGTAATACATGTTTTTTTCGAGGTGTTTGATAGTCGTTTTTACCTGTTCATATATAAATAAAACACTAATTTCAAAGACTCGTAGCTCCGAATCTAATAGGTGGATTGCAATATTTGACAGCAAATTATAATTCTACATACTATACTCTATATACATGCCGAATTGTGTTATTCAGCTTAAGTGTAATACATGTTTTTTTCGAGGTATTTGATAGTCGTTTTTACCAGTTTATATATAAGTAAAACACTAATTTCAAAGACTCGTATCTCCGAATCTAATAGGTGGATTGCAATATTTGACAGCAAATTATTAATCTACATACTACACTCTATACACATGCTGAATTGTGTCATTGGGCTGTAGTGAAATACATGTTTTTTTCGAGGTGTTTGATAGTCGTTTTTACCTGTTCATATATAAATAAAACACTAATTTCAAAGACTCGTAGCTCCGAATCCAATGGGTGGATTGCAATATTTGACAGCAAATTATTAATCTACATACTATACTCTATATACATGCCGAATTGTGTTATTCAGCTTAAGTGTAATACATGTTTTTTTCGAGGTGTTTTATAGTCGTTTTTACCTGTTCATATATAAATAAAACACTAATTTCAAAGACTCGTAGCTCTGAATCCAATGGGTGGATTACAATATTTGACAGCAAATTATTAATCTACATACTATACTCTATATACATGCCGAATTGTGTCATTAAGCTGTAGTGTAATACATGTTTTTTTCGAGGTGTTTGATAGTCGTTTTTACCTGTATTTATATAAATAAAACATTAACTTTAAAGACTCGTAGCTCCGAATCTAAATGGTGGATTGCAATATTTGAAAGCAAATTATTATTCTACATACTATACTCTATATACATTCCGAATTGTGTTATTCAGCTTAAGTGTAATACATGTTTTTTTCGAGGTGTTTGATAGTCGTTTTTACCTGTTCATATATAAATAAAACACTAATTTCAAAGACTCGTAGCTCCGAATCTAATAGGTGGATTGCAATATTTGACAGGTAATTATTAATCTACATACTACACTCTATACACATGCTGAATTGTGTCGTTGGGCTGTAGTGTAATACATGTTTTTTTCGAGGTGTTTGATAGTCGTTTTTACCTGTTCATATATAAATAAAACACTAATTTCAAAGACTCGTAGCTTCGAATCCAATGGGTGGATTGCAATATTTGACAGCAAATTATTAATCTACATACTATATTCTATATACATGCCGAATTGTGTTATTCAGCTTAAGTGTAATACATGTTTTTTTCGAGGTGTTTGATAGTCGTTTTTACCTGTTCATATATAAATAAAACACTAATTTCAAAGTCTCGTAGCTCCGAATCTAATTGGTGGATTGCAATATTTGACAGCAAATTATTAATCTACATACTATACTCTATATACATGCCGAATTATGTTATTCAGCTTAAGTGTAATACATGTTTTTTTCGAGGTGTTTGATAGTCGTTTTTACCTGTATTTATATAAATAAAACATTAACTTCAAAGACTCGTAGCTCCGAATCTAATAGGTGGATTGCAATATTTGACAGCAAATTATAATTTTACATACTATACTCTATATACATGCCGAATTGTGTTATTCAGCTTAAGTGTAATACATGTTTTTTTCGAGGTGTTTGATAGTCGTTTTTACCTGTTCATATATAAATAAAACACTAATTTCAAAGACTCGTAGCTCCGAATCCAATGGGTGGATTGCAATATTTGACAGCAAATTATTAATCTACATACTATATTCTATATACATGCCGAATTGTGTTATTCAGCTTAAGTGTAATACATGTTTTTTTCGAGGTGTTTGATAGTCGTTTTTACCTGTTCATATATAAATAAAACACTAATTTCAAAGACTCGTAGCTCCGAATCTAATTGGTGGATTGCAATATTTGACAGCAAATTATTAATCTACATACTATACTCTATATACATGCCGAATTGTGTTATTTAGCTTAAGTGTAATACATGTTTTTTTCGAGGTGTTTGATAGTCGTTTTTACCTGTATTTATATATATAAAACATTAACTTCAAAGACTCGTAGCTCCGAATCTAATAGATGGATTGCAATATTTGACAGCAAATTATAATTCTACATACTATACTTTATATACATGCCGAATTGTGTTATTCAGCTTAAGTGTAATACATGTTTTCTTCGAGGTGTTTGATAGTCGTTTTTACCTGTTCATATATAAATAAAACACTAATTTCAAAGACTCGTAGCTCCGAATCCAATGGGTGGATTGCAATATTTGACAGCAAATTATTAATCTACATACTACACTCTATACACATGCTGAATTGTGTCATTGGGCTGTAGTGTAATACATGTTTTTTTCGAGGTGTTTTATAGTCGTTTTTACCTGTTCATATATAAATAAAACACTAATTTCAAAGACTCGTAGCTCCGAATCTAATTGGTGGATTGCAATATTTGACAGCAAATTATTAATCTACATACTATACTCTATATACATGCTAAATTGTGTCATTGAGCTGTAGTGTAATATATGTTTTTTTCGAAGTGTTTGATAGTCGCAATTACCTTTAAATATATATAATTAAAACACTAACTTTAATGACTCCTATTTTCAAAATAGTTATATATATATACTAATATATGGCAACTAATGGTTATTTACTCTTATTTCATTCTGTATTTGTAATAATTTTAATATAAACTTGTTTAGTTTTCATTTGACAGCTATAATTCCGATTATTAATATTGCCTTAGACCGCCAACATCGGACGGCCAACATCGGGACTGCCAACATCCAGACTGCCAACATCTGGGACTGCTAACTTCTCTGACGTTAAGTTATAAATAAAAATATTTGTAATTATTATTTAATGTATATGCACCAAAAGGTTAAGCGTGCTGTAGGTTTGAGTATTGAAGCAATAAGAACGAATTAGGACCAAATGCGTAGTGTCGAACCCTAGTAAAAGTCAATCGTATAAACAAAGGATGTTTACATAAGAAATATTGTCGATTGCCCACAGACAGCAGTGTATATAAAAGAACTTGGTATAAAATAGAAATGAATTAAGACAAAGAAATCTTAATTGGAACATTCATTAAAAATAAAGGAAAGATATTGATATACAAATATGAATATTGCATGCATTTATTAACACCCGTGATCGATGGTTAGATACCATCGTTTTTGGCAGTTACTTGTTTTACTCAAACGCACAACAAAGCATCAATCAATCAAATTTAATTGGTTATGATATGGTTAAATATGATCTTAACGAAAAACAGACAAAATTACAAGAACAACGGATATAAACAGCATTTAAGAAGAGATGAATAGGGTTTAAAGCATAGAAGTTGTGCACTGGGAAGACAAAATTAGCAGATGGACGGAATTTACATTTCAAAAGGGCAAGGAATGCAATGGAAGACATCGCAGCTAAAATGAAAACGTATGAACTCATAAAGATACAAGGATAGTGATGTTGGAAGATGGATGATGAGGTTGTTAAAGAAGCAACGGTTTGGAATAGAATGGGAAAAATTATGTTTTATGAAATGTTTATAGATATATTGATTTAAGTGTTGATAACTTAATGCACTCAGAATTAATAAATAAAAAAATAAAATACAACTAAAACTGAAGTTTCCCTAAAGACGTTCACCAATTGTCACAAAATTGCATATTTTCTTACATATTTTCTAAAATGTTTGGAAAATTACAAACGCTTCTCTATTTAGAAAGGTGTACCTACACAGGGTTCAATAACATGTTTTATAAAAGCTAACAAAATATTTAACATATTACTTTAAAATTGATATCAATGGATTTAACAGATACTTAAACTTCTGATTGACATTAATAATGAAAACGAAATCGAGCGACTGATTTCAATTTCTGCGGGCCTTAGAGTTACCAGACAATGACAAAATAAGCTCCTAGGTAACCTGATAAGCTGAAACACTTTCCTTTGGATTCTGCTCCGCTCCGGCTGTCGTAATCATATCTGTAAGTGAATTCACGGATTATTGTGATATTCCGGAAGCTGTCCAATGTCTGATCAAGTGTGACCACCACGCTCAGAGTGACCAGGACATTGCTCCAAACGCAGCATCCAGGTGGGGGAAATCAGTTGGGTTCTACACCCATGGTAAATCAATCTGTAGATATATAGCGTTGTCTTAAGTAACTAAGGAGATTGAGGGGCCTCTTACGAACTGTTAAATACAAACTGTTTTTTGTTTGTGCAATATTATCAATATTGTATGAAATTATGAATGATGTACTTTTTCTTAATTTACTTGTCCACCCGAGTCTAAATTTTAGACCTATTCTGATCCTAAAATGGATCTTTGCTCCTCTTTTCATCCTAAAAACAGTAAAGTGAACCTCGTCTCATCCTAAAAGTTATTATATGACCATCGCCTGATCCTAAATGAAATCATGATCCTCGTCTTATTTTAACTCAAACTCTGTGACTTTAGATGGTCAAAAGGAATGTTGTTCCTATTTATACCTGTACAACATGGATTTAATTGTTAAGGGATGGATATGAAATAATGAGTTAGAGAGAGATAGATAGATGCACGTGTTTATATTTGTCGTTTATAATATTTCGTTGAATGAATATATACCTTTGAGTGTTAAATAATAAATAAAAGGCATCAAATTAAATCAGTGTTTTACCTGCAAGCGCCGTATTGTTCTCAAACGTGGTGGATCCTCGCGTATAGCGCATTCTGGCTGTAAGGTAGCTACGCCACTGCATGAAAGATATATTTGAAAATAAAGTTCAGTGCTTATATTCGTAATGCTAGAGTTTTAAATGCTGCAGGGTCGTTAGGAATCTGTTTGTACTTCCTATTTCATTCTTGGTAATCAAGATCGCATTACCAGCAGTCATTGTTGAATTACCAACTCACACACACACACAAACTCGTACTCACACCCACACAAGGACATGTAACATAGACATTAAAAGTTAGTATGAGAAAATACCCGTGGATATAGTTGTAAAAGTGTGCAAATATTGGAATAATAACACGATCTAATGCTAATTGGATCGAGACATGGTTACGCTGCTGCTGGAGCTACTGGTTGTACTTTAACTGTCTGAAATCACTAAATGTCTATTTAAATGCCTCCCGGGTAATCAAAATTAATTCCATTCTGTTGAAACATACTTTTCAAATTTACGAAGAATTAAGAAAACTAGTGAATTGTTGAATTACTAAATATTGTATTGTAATTATTAAAGTAAATATTATTTTTCAGAATGGGTGATGTAGTCTGCAATGTGATAGTAGTAAGAATGCAGAGTTATTAGAAATTAAAAAATGCCAAAGCTTTAAGCCTCATTCCCACTCACCGTTTTGATATTTAAATTACTGTTTTTATCCAATATTTTAATCTAGATTTCAGGTTTTCAGAATAGGCATTACTAGTCACATTCGTGTTTTAATTTGAGTTTAGTTAATTTAGATAGTGCGCATGCGTCTTTAGTAATATAAATTTTGACAGTTCAATTGTTGGACAAAATTGAAGGTGAAATAATTAAAATTGCTGTTTTTAATAACAATTAGTAATATAAATTGTTTTTATTTCTTTATTTTTGACCATCTGGCATTAAACTTCTTTTAAATATAAATTATAGTGCATTTTGGCAGATTGTCACATTTTGGAGGTTATAATATAATATAGTTTTTCTTAATTTAATATTTTTAATTTAAAACATTGGATCTTGTAAGGTTCTAAAAAAACTAAGAAAACTTAAAAAATAAATTAAATTAAAAATGGTACTGTGAATGACTACGCGTATATGGTAAACAATTTAAATTAAATTAAAGCAGTCAGTGGGAATGATACTTTAGACGCTATTCGTTCATAGACTGCAATGCGAAAAATGATAGTGCGGAAATAAATCCGCAATTCTGTAATACATTGAAACATATAAATGTACACGCACTCTGCTGATTTAAAAATCGTGCAGAAAAATCTATAGTTATACAAATTTGCGGTGCGGATCATTCCATGCAATTTTCTTTCACAGTGTGGTTCTAGTCTAAGAAAGAGGCGTCCAAAGCATATACTCAACGAAAGTGTATTATTATTGGAATTACTGGCGGTAATAGTCATTTTTCTGAGAGCGTACTTATTTCCAAATCAATCACACTTCAGCATCAGAGCTGGAAGCATCTAAAATTTAAAGTTTAAACCTTTAAATCATACAAATGGACATCGCTATGCTGATAACAGTTGCATTAACCCAGCGCAGTTTTGTATTATTTATGAAACTATTTTATATATTTTTTTTCTAATTAAGTGTTATAAGAAGCAATAGACGTTTCTTTTCCAGTATAATTGGCTAGAATTTTAAAATAATAATACTAAGATCTTGGCCACCAACTTTAACAAGGGCCATCCATTTATTACTTCACTCCCAAAGTGGGGGAGGAGTACGAAACTTAACTGACAATAAAAAAATTTCTATTAATTGAAAATGTGTGACGTCACACTAAAAAGAGGGGAAGGGGATCCACAAAGTTTGACTGATTGTGTGATATAATTTAAGGATGGACCCCAATATGAAGTAACTTTAATATAATGTAGGACTAGGACAACTCAATTTATGTTCTTTCATTTTAAATGATATGTTAAAAGTAAAATCAATGAAAGTGACTTTTGCTGCTGTTACGTAAATGTATTCCTGCACTAACCTAATGCAAGCAATACCAATTTATGACCGTTGCACGCATCCTAACATGCAATGTTTTGTTTTGTGTTGAATCAAACGACTGTATGGCGTGATGACCAGGTTCGAATGTCCCTCGGGCCTGGGGTACCAGTAGTTTTCAGCTAAAGACTCCAGACAAAGACGAGGCAATTGTACAGGAAGAAACCAGTAAACTAATCCGAGTGAATTTCTGCACAACTGTTGCACGAACATCATGTATGCACTTTCACCCCACAAATAATTTAGCAATTCCTCATTCATACTTATGCCAGCGCTTACTGTTTCTGTGATTCTCAACAGAATGAAATGCTGGCGTCTCCTGAACAGTATCGCTGTTCGACACGCTTGGGTGAATTCGGAGTGCAATGAATTTGTTAAAAATCGCTGAGAGATTGACACGGAATACTAGAGATTATTGTGTTATGCAACTTTCAGTTTTGAAAGGTCTTTAAAGACAGGCAACAGATTGAAAATGGAAATCGAAGATGGTAAATGGCAATACACTATTTAGAAATAACAAAAGTATCATTCTATATAGTTAATCACTTCTTGCGCATGTTTTAAATATATGCAGAAAATTTGCTATACTATTCTTGCCAATAAACATTTTGGAGTCACTTTGGCATTATATTGAAAATGCATATGATTTTTTTGTCATGAAAGAGTTCAATTTCTCACAGTCGTTGATATGAAATATCTGTTGGAATACAAATTAAGATAAAGTTGATGTAAACCATGTAAACTATAAGTGCAATAGTGATAGAAACGTCACAAAATAGGACACTTCACCAAATTGTTTACTGGGTTGTAACTAAAAAATAAAAACAAACTAGAACGGACTACGTCCGATTGCAAACTATAAGAACTATTGTTAGTAAGACATATTGGAGTTGATTTGCATTACCCACTTTATCATAATAGTAGGATTATACTTTAAATGTTTATCAATACTTTGCTTAGCTATTCCGTCACTTGTTAAAACTCTTTGAGAAGTTTAAAATTTTATATTGGAAGATTTATATAAGTTAACCAGCACAAAGACGACAAATATTAATGATGATAAACTAAGGTACAAGAATGACTTAAAAGATATACGCAGGGATTCAAAAATTATGTTTGCGGCTTTTTCTAAGACTAAAATCATTATTTAAATCACAATAATCTACTTGGGTTGTTGCGCGAAGGCGTGCGGCCGCTATAAATGCGTGACTCCAGGCGGTTGCCCTGTTTGCCACCCCGTAAGCTCGCTTTTGTCAATACACTGTCTTAAGGAGGTACAGGACGTTAACGTAAATGATGAAAACGTTGTGAAATTTGGAGGGTCGATACAAACAGTTAAAGTACATGCTGTCTCAAAATTTTAGAGATCTAGGGTTCCTAGTTTTCTTTTTATACATGATTAAAAATAGTCATTTTCCATACAAATCATAAATTTTAGCTCAATTTCACCACATAATATAACTGTTAACTATGAAAAAATGGTGACACGGCTTTCAAAAACTAGGTGTATATAATCTTTTCTGTAACTATTGCAAAAAGATAATTATCAAAAGGGTACCTATTTACGAAAGTATTTAAATAAAACCAGTAAGAAACAGTAAGTGTAGGTTATAAGCCGGCAACGTTGCAAATCCCAATTTGAGCGGGAAATTCAAAATCGGAATAAATATTTTATAAAATATAACAATTTATTTTTCATAGAACCAAATCACGCATGCGTTAACACACGTAAATTTACAGCGTTGCCAAATTTATTATTCCTTTTTCAAAATATTTAATTTGAATTTAAATGGAATTAATATAAATTAGATATTAATTATAGGTAATTTTTTGTTTATTTAACTATTATATGCATAAAAAAATCATTTTAACTAGCAAATAGCAGCTTAATAGGGAATTGAAAAATTCATTTTCAAAGATACAGTCCCAATAGTTGCTCGTCCCTCATGTACTTCGTATTTTGCATTTCGTATTACCGAGAGATAAACTTTTTGCATTGACGGTACGTCCTGTACCTCCTAAGACAACAGTTATGTGTAATTTTAAGTAAAATGGATTTCCAATATAGTATAAAAATCTAACGATTCTTGAATATTATCGATAGATAATATTACAGATAGCTTCAGAAAATTATAGTTTTTTTTTTAATTCCACATAGTTGTAAGTTTCCCCAGGCTCATATTTTCTCTGAGGACGTGTAAAAAAATGAAATGAAGAATCTACTTTGCAGCTTCATAAATATACTACGTGCAGAATCAACAACGCAGAACTCTGCTCATTGGATGGTTCTGCTCAGCTGTGTTCTTTTGAAACCAACAAGACAGCACGAATACCATCAGTAAGTCACAGCCATAGACTGAGCAGAACGTCGCGTCTCGTTCGTGTCTCTTCCAAGATGTAGTGCTCATCGAAAATCGTAAAGTAGATCAAATAGACGACAGAACGATGAAAATGATCACGATGAAAGAAGATTAAAAGAAAAGAATAATAGAAATCCGATTCTAAGCTGAGATATTGAATGCGCACGCGAATCTATTGCAGATATGAGTTTCTGATGCTGATACCCGTCCTGTACCATGAGATAGACGAGAACAGAGACCTCATGTGCTGGATGCGTTGTTCCGACGTGACTGAATTGACAATGTCTTTGAAATAGAAATGCTCAAACTTTATGATTCAAAAGTTTGTCTATATCTTATACAAATAGACATAATATGAGAGTAGTCTGAATAGTTTTCTGCCTAACACAGAAACAAGTATTTTCTTGTCAAACTCAATCTTCTTATAATGACTTTTGCACTTTTCCCAGTGATGCTATTATCTCCTTAACCCATCTAAAAAGTTGCTAACATCGTGTTCTACAATTGGATGAAAACCTCTGTCTTCCGAGCGAAACTTTGAGCCTAGAATAGAGAAATCGGTGGAGGAGGGAGTATATCTGAAATACGATATGTGATCAATCAATTCGAATGACGTTTAAGTGAGCAATTGAGGCACCTAACGCACGGTTAGCTTTTTCATGTCCAAATCTTCACTCAATATAAGACAGACACGTTCCTTCGAGATCCCCTCAGCCTCTGCTACCTCTCTAACCTTAGTTCGTCTTGCAGCGTTTAGAGAATTTTTTAGTGTTACCGATAGTGCTTGCAGTTTTAGGCCGTCCCCAACGTTTATCGTCAATTAAGCTGGTACGACCTTGTTTAAATTCAGTTGCCCAAAATTTCATGGTGACAAATGATTTTGCAGAGTGTGGCTTTAATTTACATAGACATATTGCCTTCTAAATGGAAGAATTTAGTAAGAACTCAATACTCCATGTTTTCCATCGGTGTAGAAACATTAATATCGACTAAAACAAATGAGTGAGCATCTAATATATAATATGGCTGATATTTTCAATGATATCTGTCAACCTTAGAGCATATACGAGTATATAAGGAGAGAGAATGCTGGACCTGAAAGTGTGTCCAAAATGTGTGTGAGAGAGAAAGGTATATGTTCCTATTTGTTCTCTATGCGCATGCGTCGAAAGTGACAGATGTCAAGTAAGAGCTGTCTAGATAAACGTGACAGTTATTAAATATGACATTATATTGATGTAGAATAATGTAGATATGTATAAATATAAATAAACTATATATATAAATATAACTAAAAACGTGAGTTCTGTCCACTCCAAATATGAACTGTGTTGGCTGTTATCCCTATAGCGACATCCTTATGACGTCCATAAGTGTATATTTTCACTGAACGGTCTCTGTTTTACCGACAGACGAGCTTTGTACCAACTAAAGAAATATAATTTCTTTACATATTTAATATTTATTATATCTTAATAGAATATTAATATTTAATATATCTAGACAGCTGTCACTTTCGACGCATGCGCATAGAGAACAAATAGGGACATATACCTTTCTCTCTCGGACACACTTTTAATCTATAGGAAATATAGGCTATTCACTCTCCATATGTATATGCTCTAAGCTGTCAACGCATCCGCCATTGTATTACCAGAATATGTTTGACGAGTAACACTATCTTCATGTTAAGACTGGAAACTTTTCAGACTACCCTCAACTGTACACCCCCTATAACGCAAGCACCCGCAATACGAAATTATACAACGCGACAAAAATATAACGACCACTGATTTTCTTTAAGGAAATTTGTAAATTTTGACTGTTAAAATTTACATGTTTAACATATGAACCCTAAACTAACCAATATAGAAACGAATTGTTTGTGATATAACAATGGAACTCTCTTACGATCACTTACAATTGTTTTTAAAAACTTGGAATCATCAATCAGGACAAATATTGTCAGCAAAATTGTAGCAAGCGGTATTCGTTTATGTTAAAAGTGAGATGCTTTTAATAGTTTAGCAATAGTAAAATCGCGATTTAGTTACAGGCAAACGGGATAGGGCAGAAGAGAACACTGCACATCAACTTTTTTTATTATACACATGTTATAAACATGTTAATTTAGATAAGATTCTATTTCTGTAGGTTGAGCGTGAGTGCTCCTTGAGAACGTCTTTAAAGCGTTTTCTCCTATTTTAGAGAAAATTTATAAAGTTTTATGCACTCTCTTAAATATATGTGTATATGTTATTTCTTAATTTAAAAAGTATGCTCACTAAAACAAAACATAGCCCTTGTGCCAAATCAATTTATTCATATATTTACTATTACAGTTATTATATTTTAATTTATTTAAAAATCTATATTGAAGAATAATTAATATTTAAACACGATAGTAAATTTAGTATAGTTCAGTATTTAGTTTAGCAAGCAAATTGCCTAATACCAATATTAATTCCATATAATTACACATAAATTAAAAGTAAATATGAAGATAAAGAAACATCATTTAGTACTTGATGATTAAAACAATTCCCGAAATGAGTGTAGTAGGACTCATTCTCAACGAAAGTTGATTGCTTTTTTATTTAATTATGCAATCAGCACTTTAAAATGAATGTCAAAACATTAATTTACCTAATTAATACTTTATACGAATTAATATTCTACTAATAACTATAATTAATAGTTTTGTTGAAACAACTAAATTATAAATCGATTTCGTCACTAAAATAAATTTATCAAATATTAGTACTATTAAGAAATGAAGTAATCCTGTCATTTCTTGATCAATAGAGCCACGGTTCAGCGTTCAGTATCAACCAACCGACACGTGAGAAATGTAAGCCTAAAATACCTGAATACCTGGCCAGCTTACGTGTTGTGATACCATCAACATCAACATTAACATTACTTGACCAGTGTCGGATGGAGCTACATTTACTTAATGTTATTAAAGAGATCAGTTCTTTTATGTTTTGGACGAATTCTCAAAATATAATTTGTTAAGCAAAATTAACCATCAAAAATAACTATAAAAATTATTACTCTTTTTTTAAATATTTATTTGAATGCATCAACTTTCGATAGTTATAACAATATATACATTTATAAACTTTTGTGTTACATAATTTATAAATCGTGAATCGACCGACTGTTTTTTTGAGCTTTGCGATCACAAAAATATGCAGGCTGAATTTTTATATAAAAAGACAAGAATAAAAGTGGTATTATACAAAAATGCCAGGAAGAAAATGAATCTTGCAATTAGCTCGTGGCAGAGCAGTAAATGTGAACCTTGCTAATATTTATATAAAAAGTAAAAAATTAAACCTTCGAATTAAATTATGGCAAGCTACCAAGTGTGAAACTTGCATTGTAAGGTAATTTTCTACCTGAGAAAAACCATTATTTATTCAATAACCACTTTGTTGACTAATTCATAACTACATCAATTTACAACGAAACAATAACATTTTAAAAATACTCATTGAAAATTTCAAGTCAAACCGATTAAAATTATGGAATGGGCTTTTACACCTACATCAGAATTGGTGACCACGATATCTCGAAAACATCTACACTGATCACCATCTAATTTTACAAGCTTCTTTTCATATCTAAAAGCAGGAAATATTAATATAAAAGGAATTATTTTTTCCAATGCATAGTATCATTTTATCAACTGAAATATAGCGATTTCTCCACCAAAAATCGAATCTTTCACTTTCAACTCAACCATTTTTATTAAAATTATATTTTATTAAGTCCTTTGATTAAACACTAGATAGTTTCGTGTAAAAACTAAATGCGTTTAATATGAATATTTGTTTCCGAGTAACAGTGGTGACTGCGAAATTATATACTTAAAAAAAACCATTGACCATAGTTATAAAGATAAGATCAATAAAAAAATGTAACAGATACTTCAAAACTCTTTTCTTTAATGTAAATAAGAAAAATATTCAAAAACCTCCACATGTTTTTCCATATTACGAATAAGATGTGATATGACCTTAATGCTATGGATCCTGAGGACACTGAGGCATTGTAGGAGGTGCTTTCATTTTCTGTGGTCTGAATTAAGTGAAATAGTGCAGAAAATTTAATTGGATCTTCTTATTTTTACGAGGGTGGGTTTAGTAATATCGCAAATTTACTATCTAAAAAACGAAACGTTAGAAAACACGGTACCTGAAAAAGTTTAAGAACCTATGGACTAATGGGCCTATAGACCAGGGGCCTTAAGTAAAATTGAAAAATAAGAAGTTGTAGATAAAGTGTAGGCGAAATGCGTACAATATTCCAATGCGGCACTGCTAATAGCGTGCAGTGGATAACAAGTTAAACTGCCCACAATATTTAAATAAACAAAATTGATCTACATATTTCAAAACATGACAGTAATATCATACATGAAGATGTACCTGACAGTATTTTAAAACTTAAAAGTTTATCTCAATATTACTAAAGATATATTTCATGTTAGGTATATAAGATTACTTGAAAAACTCGTTTTATTTTGAAGAATACCGATCATGGTATAGTTTCGAGCCACAGCAGACCTGATACCTTCGCTAGGTTTAATTGTAAAAGTTAACGTATAGTTTATTAGACAAGCTCCGATTTGCTGAACTCATATTTATTGCAAAAGTTAGTTAACGTGGCCAGTTAAAAAGTATTAAACGTTGTACAGAAAAAGAAACGAACAGCAACTAGAAAAGGACAAATAAAGAGCAGAAAGAGAGAAGAAAAGGCTAAGAAATAAGAGATGTTATCATGACCTTATGTTAATATCATGTATGTTTAAATGTCACAAATTATCACAAGCCGATAGTGGTACAAAGGAGTATGAAAGAGGAAGACAGTGAGAAGAAGGAAAATGTGAGAGTAACTGAACAGATGAAGGAAGTGAAAGACTTAAATGATCAAGGGTATTCATGGAGAAAGGACATAGAGGAGCGATTGAAGAGAACTCAGGAAAAAGATGGAGACAAAGGTTGATGAATGCAGCAAAGGAATGGTGGGGTTTGAAAGGAGACAGAAGATATTTAGTTTTTTTTTTTTAATATATTTATTTACTTATTTGCCTTGACTTTCTTTCGTCATAGCCACCATTAAACATTTTTTAAACATCTTTTATAATTTATAATTCAATTTTACAAATTTCTAAATATTTCAATAATTCACTAATTAATTTTGAATCTTTTAACAAAAATTTAGTATTAACAGGAAAAGTTTTAATCACATCTAATACATCAATATTCAATTTTGATCTTTCTAAACTATAATTTATGCATTCAAATATAATATGATCCAAAGTTCCTTCTTCACCACATTGACATCTATCGTCAGATTTAATATTAATTTTGTACATGTGAGCTGGAGTTTTGCAATGATTACTTTTGATTCTGATTATAGTTGATATAATTTTGCGGGACTCATTTCTAAACCATCTCTTCTTACTTAAATTTGGGTTTATAACTATTTATTGGATATTTAACTGTTATAATACCTAAATCAATTATTAAAGATAACATTCGAAATCGATAACTCTCTATGCGCTTTTGTTTCCTTAATTTAAATTTAATTTAGTGAAGGCCTAAGATTCAAAGTATTTTTAATTATATTAGAGTTAGATTACATGAATTGTAATGGAAATTGTAAAGACGGAAGACGATACATATACACCCCATCATGAGGGTTAATAATATTTTTTTACATAAAATATTACTGAAAATATATCCACGCCTAAAATGGGAATTTCGAATATGGAAGTCATATAACACAACTACTCTTAATGTAAATATTAAATTTAGAAATGTAAAGAAATCTCACCTCTATACTAACAGCATCCAACACACAAGCAGATTCCTTGATTAGTTCTTCTTCTTCTATTATTTCTTGGTCAGCTTCTATTTCAACTAGAGCACCAATTAAAGGCACTTCACTACACTCAACACTTTCGATTTCTTCCTTATCAGCAACTTCACACTTATGTTCTTCGTCCACATCACTAAGCACTTGTTTTTCCACATTCTCAACACACGCGATAACAACCTCCACATTATCCACACTTTCACAATCAAAATATTCAACGGTATCCTCCGATAGACTAGTTACACACTTCAAGGAATCAGTGATGCTGATGTCGCCATCTGTTGGTGTTTTTATCTCCGATGTTTCAAAATATTCACTAATTTCCTCACTTTGCTCATCTGTGCCTTCGTTATCAACATTTGTAACGTACCACGATGATTTGCTAGCGCCTTCATTAGAGCCTTCTTGAAATACAGCCTCATGAACATTTGTGGGTAAGTCTTCTTTGGTAGACTTGCTAGAAGACGCTCCTAAAACGTCTTTACATTTTTTAAGATAATTCTTAACTCGTTTTGTTTTACTCTTTCGTAAATCTCCTCGTGTGAGAGCTGGAGTTTCAGATCTTTCTGGAATTTTGTTTGATAATTCAAGTCCATCGGGATCTAAAACTACAGGAGAAGCAGATGGCGCTTCTAAAGCTTTCCAGGATGATTCTTCAAATGTACGGACGTGCCGGCCGGTCGGTGTAACCTGAAATAACATTAAAACATTAATGAGTAAATATTATTCTTTAATAGAGAGGTTAATTTAAACCTCTAAGTCAAAGTCTAAGGCGTAATGATCTCCTTAAAACATCTATACTCAAAATACATTTTATGGAGGTTCAGTTCGTTGGCATAAAATCTGGCATACTGTATCCCCATCAGGTCCGGATCTAGTGGCCGGCCCAATTTTTCAAGAAAATATTAAGGGGGGTATATATCTATATCAATATGTTTCGTCGGTGATAAGACTCAGCATCAGGAATAGGACGACTTTAAATAAAATAATAAAATAAAAATGTATAATGTTAAAAAGTGACTTTTAGAAAACTCGAGGTCTAAGGCTAATCTCACACTGGAACTCACGTTGAATAAATGCACTACGAATATTCCATTACATTTCGCTATGGTAACAAGCAATAATCAAATGACTGAGTGTTCTTTATGAGTAGCAGAACCTGCTAACAAATACGGTATGCAGCATATGAGTAGCCGGTAAAAGTACCTTAATTACCTTTAATTACTAATGTATGTACCTGTTTTAGGATTAAATTGAACGGTGAGTGGGACGACGAGACGCGAACGCACGACTTTAGATTAGATCGTAATAAATAACTCAATTGGATTCGGCGGGAAATTTGCTGTCTTAAAGCTGTATTAAACAGCTGTCTAATTTATGAACATGCTCGAATTTATTTAGAAGTTTAGATAGATTAAGTTTAGAGATCAATCTGTCTCTGCCTCTTACATATTGATGTCTAACTGAAAAATACTTTTAAAAATTTCTTTTCCTCTTAGAAAAGTATTTCTAAAACAAATTGTTTATCAACTAAGCTTTATTGTGATCACTTCATCTTCTATTGTTCTGATTATAAAGTATCTTTTATTACTCAAAGATGCGAGTACTTATTTAGAAGAGAACCACAATAACCCAGTAGACATTTTGGACTCACTTTGACATCATATATCAGAAGATGCGTATGATTTTCTATCGTGAAACAATTCAATTTGATTTTACACGTCCAATAGAAATGTCAGTGATATGAACTACATATGGTAAAATCACTTCACCTGACCTCACTACCGTACCAGTATTAAATGAATTTGCAAATAAACAATTAAAGTGTAACAGAGACAGATATATATTGTTTCTTTTTCTGTGATATTCTGGTGAAATGAATGTGAAATTTAACTCTACTAAAATGCATATTTTCAAACTAAAGAGAACAACAACTATATCTCCATTTAAATGTATGATGTTGGAAAGAAAAACAATATTCTTATACAAAGATTCTAATAATTTTGTTTTCATCGGTGACTTCTGTCTGAAATCTGAGTGAAAAATAATTGATTTCTTGACTGAAACTTTACTTAGCTATGCCATTTTACCAAAATGTTTACTGAGCAATCTGTAAACACTGTAATATCCCACTAGTATATCATTCTTCAATGCTCCAAGTACTCATCACAAAGACAAAACTGTAATATTCCAGATTATAAGCATGATATTTGAAAGCAGAAAAAGTCTGAAAAATCTAATTGATCTCATCAATAAATCTAATTTAACATCTTTACTTTGAATACACAATATATGTATATATATATATATATATATATATATATATATATATACATATATATATATATATATATATATATATATATATATACACATAAGTCTGAACGACGGAACGATCTTGATAAAAAAGTGACGCTCTTAAGGGAACAATACACTTGGAGCGCTGTAAATAAATTCACAATATTATCACACACAGATAGGTTCATTATTTTAGGTTGCAACTGGCTTAGGCATCAAACTAATCCACTTATATGAGGCGTTGATACAATGAACTGCTAATAGATGACCAATAAAATCATCCAATTCAATTCGTAACGAAACTTAATTCAATATATGTTATATGAATTATAGAATTCACAACGCAGCTTTAATCGTTGTACTAGTTTATTTGATATACATGCATCCTTACGCTGATAAATTATCTTCGGTATGTTGGATGTCAAAAGGGAAACTTTATTAATTACATAGGAATAATGAAATATGGTTACTATTACTTGAAATCAATTTAAAATTTATTGTCATCGCGTAATTGTTGCATGTGAACAATCATTATATTACATTATTGTGAAAAAATTGTTCAACGTAAGATAGCTACTTTCAAAACTTCCACCAATGTACCACTCTACTCCAATGTTGTGCTGCATTTACATGTTCTCTATTCATTTAGACTTGCACAAACCTAGTACTTGCGCAATATTGAAAATATTTCAGATATAACAACACTAGTTATTTAGTTTTTCTCCATATAGAGGAGAATAATCTCTGAGGAATTTGGGGATCATTCTGTGAATGTCTTGTGGTTTTTATTTTTATTTTTGTTCATAACTCGAGAACCCTTTTATAGAATTGTAAACTATAGTTCTAAATCTATGTAAGAGGGCATTTTACATACATTTCTATTACATTGTTTTAATGTAGTTATTCGATTTCACAAGTTACAGTGAGTTTAAAAAAAAATTCTGTTTCTAAGTTAATTTTATATAGAGAATTCTCTGGATAGATTGTAAATAGTAGCCATTGGCTATAATTAGTGCTAGTGGCCTAAAAACAGATTTGAGGCACTAAATTTGGCTTGGTACTTATCTTTGCCGTTTCTGTGTTTCATAATGTTGAAAGAGTTTATATTTTTGCAAATATATTTGAAAACACCTAAGTACAGTCTAAGTTTAACGACCTCTTGAGCACAACCCAATGTTAAGGCCCCTTGTTCTATTATTAAATAATTTATTACTTAATAAATATTTACAGGTCAATAAATTGCTCTCTGAACTTAATAAATAGTTATGAAATAGTTAAAGGAAATATGAACCGGACCGACTTCGGTGGAGTGTGAACCTCACTTGTAGCATATAATTGGGGTAGCTGTTTCTAAATCTATTTATTCTGTATATCTCCTTTATATATTTACCAACGCAAAGATATATGTAGTTCAACAACATAATTCTGTTAGTTCCTATGATTGAAATATAAAGGCAATTTTGTCTCTATCTTAGTACAAATCCGGCTTAACTCTACAATAAATTTCAAAACAAGTGCAAAACGCGTGGAGAACTAGGACTGGATATAAATTAAAAATAGTAACAATTGTGACCTAGTTTAATTGAGTGCAGACCCAGTAAACATTTTGTAGTCACTGTGACATCATATTGAAGATGCGTATAATTTTTTGTCATGAAACAATTCGATTTGATTTCACTCGTTCAAGGAAATGTCAGTGATATGAACTACAAATGGCAAAATCACTTCACCTGGCCTCACTACCTTACCAGTATTGAATGAAGTTGGAAATAAACCATTAAAGGGTAACAGACGCAGATATATCTTGTCCCTTTTTTCTTTAACATTCTGATGAAATTAATGTGGAATGGGCTTGTGTTCTATGTCTTAATTTCTATAAAAGTGTACTATATATATATATTTTTTTTTTTTTATTTTACAACATACATAATTTACAATCTGTCCTCGAAGAACAATAATTAAATTTTGGGAATATATATAAATAAAAAATGACATGCGAGCTTGCCATCCATCGATGACTCACCCTTTGACTTAACCTATTACAATAATATTTCGTACATATGGAACCTATTCTACAACATATTTGGTAGGTCAATTGGATTTTTACGTTTCAGTCGTCTAATCGGTTTATGCTGGAAAAGTTGTACAACTGATTCATTTGGATGAACTTCTAATCTTTTTACGTATTTCTTGCTGCTATCCTTAATTGCACTTCTTATATATGGAACCCCTAGATCTTGATGTGTTAACCAGTTTGGAACGAATCGCGGTACGTTAAGGATTTGCTTTAACAGTTTATTTTGAAACCTTTGTAGAATCTCTATATTAGAATTGCTGGCACTGCCCCATAGCTCTATCCCATATGTCCATATTGGCTTCAGTATGACCTTGTACAACAGTAGTTTATTACTGATGGATAACTGAGACTTCCAGCCCAAGAGCCAGTACATATCTCTTCTTTTACCTTCTAACTGCAACCGTTTCTTCCAGATATGCGTTCTCCATGTTAGGCGTCTGTCCAAGTGGATACCTAAGTATTTTACTGTCTCTGCCTGTGGAAGTTGTAAATTATTTAGTGTGACTGGGGGGCAAGAATTCTTCCTTAGTGTGAAAGTTACGTGAACTGATTTAGTTTCGTTTACTTTTATTCTCCAATCTTTTAACCAATTCTGAATCTGTAGTAGATGTTTCTGCAGTTTTGCGGAAGCAATGACGGAGTCTTCATGAAGTGCCAGAATTGCGGTATCATCAGCGTAGGTTGCTACTGTTGTTTCACGCATGGTAGGAAGGTCAGAAGTAAATAATAAATATAGTACTGGTCCGAGAACACTACCTTGAGGAACGCCCGATTCAATGTCACGTATCGTTGATTTTTCATTCTGATATTTTATCATAAACTTTCTGTTTGTGATATAAGACTTTAATATCTGGAAAAAGTCATTTGGCAGTGCAGTTTTTAGTTTAAACAGTAGTCCAGGATGCCATACCTTGTCAAACGCTTGGCTGATATCAAGAAAAACCGCTGAGCAATACTTCTTCTCCTGTAGTGCTGAATTTATAGTGCAGGCTACTCGATGTACTTGTTCAGTTGTAGCATGCTGTTGTCTAAAGCCAAACTGATGTGTTGGAATTAGTTTGCTATTTTCGAAAATAATCTTCAGTCTTTTAAGAATAAGTTTTTCAAAAAGTTTTGACACTACCGGAAGAAGACTTATGGGTCTGTATGACGATACCTCTTTTGCGTCTTTACCTGGTTTTGGAATAAGTATTATTTCTGCAGTTTTCCACTTAAGCGGAAATGTCTTCAATCTTAGAATTGCGTTGAATAAAATAGTGAGGTATCTCATTCCTTTCGCCGGTAACTCCTTCAGAATTTTTCCGTTTATCTTGTCAATACCTGGTGCTTTTTTGGTTTTTATATTATACTTTACTAGGTTTTGTATTTCCTTGACTCTTATACGTTTTATAGGTTCACTTGACTGCGATGGGACTCTTAGAAATTCATGTATGTTTTGTTCTTCATCTTCACTGCGGGTTGGAGGAAATGGTTTAAAAACTTGTTCGAAGTAATCAGCGAAAATTGTGACTTTCTCACTGTTGGTTCTAGCCCATTTACCATCTGGCGTTTTGATAGGCGGAATATAAGTTGTAGGCTGCTTAAGCCGCTTGGTTGCTTTCCACAGTGAATAGTTAGTAGTTTCTGTAGCTGTTAAATTACTTAAATAATTTTGCAGTGATTTCTCTTTCATGTCTTCTAGCATACATTTAAGTTCCCTACATGCACGGTTGAATTTTGTTTTTTCGCATGGGAGCCTGGTGTTTTGCCATGATCTTAACTATATATTGATAAAGTGGATTACTAGAACCTCAAATGTTCAATTATTTTTTAATAACTTTTTATATGGTAAGAGATATTAACAATTAAAAAAGTCATTTTGTCTCTTTAATTATTAAAGGGATTCAACGTTGTACACATTCCAAGTGCATGTGATATCACAATCCTTGTGTAAGGTTACCAACCTTACAGCTCATAAATCTCTGCTATATGTATTTATATATCAAAATATCAAATATTATTTACAGTTATTTCAAGGAACAATCAAATTTCAATATTATGTCTGCCTTAGCTGGGTTAAATTAAATAAAAACTTATTATTCTTTGATTTGACTTGATTATTCGACTACCAACAGCTACAGAATATTACCACAGCACTGACCTACTCAACACATAACTGACGTTAAAATGCATTTCACGTCGTACAAATATGGCCGACCATCTCTAGCGCTAAAACTACAATTCAAACTTTTAATTGCTATATCTCCGTCAATATTTTGATATTTATTAAAATAGACACGCCAATACACATTTATTAACATCAATTTCAATCAACAATTGAAAAATCGACCACTAAAAAATGAGGACACAGGCCCATTATATCTCTAGTAAAATAAATATTTTAAAATGTAAAAGAGACAACAACTATATCTCCATTTAAATGTTTGATGGTGGAAAGAGAAACAATATTCTTATAAAAAGATTCTGACAATTTTTTATCATGGGTTACATCTATCTGAAATCTGAGTAAAAAAGAATTGATTTCTTGCTATGCCATTTGCGTGTGCTGGGCCCTTTGCTTTGTATGCAGGTTTGTGGCTAACCGAATGAGTACGTTAAAAAAAACAGTTGAAAGTTCCAAAACAAGCATAAGCCAATATAAACGTCAGTGGTAGGACTCAGCATCGAAAAGCATCTAATGGTGATAAATAAATGGACTAAAACCAACCTTTATTAAAGAGCCATATTGTTTGTAAACGGATACTGTACATATACTTAATTGTTTACATTTCATTATTACCGTAATACTATTCTATTAGACTGTGAGTATCCATACATATTACAATACACACATACATACACACACACACACAGTAGCGATCATATTGCTACTCATTAATTCTATTAAAAAATCATTCATTCAGGAAGTCATAAGGATTATTAAACCACTGAAAATATTATAAAATGATCATAGAGCGCTGTTACTTTCCAATCATTTTATTAATTATAAATAGTTTCGAGCTCTGAGTAGAATAACATCAATTCTAAATTCAACATTATATATTTGTTATTCCAAGTTAAAAACACAAAAATAAAAATATACCAAAATGTATCTTAAATTGCCTTTGTTATAGCATAATCCCTAACAGAGGTATTTTAAAACTCTTGTGGATAAAAATAAAATAATTCTGTTAAAAAAAATAATAAGGTAAAACGGAAAGAGAAAAAGGTGAAAGAAAATACTTGAAGTAATAAAAGATTTCCAGAATTTTAAAGGATATTACATCCCAGATAACTTCCTTCGAGCTAATAAATATAAAATAAAGAATTCTTAAGAAAAAGCAATACAGTGTTTTCAGGAAGATATGAATTTAATTTGTGTACACGGTATACTGGTATGAAATGGAAGACAGGGGTAGATCGATAGAGGTAGAGGAAAGGAGCGCTATCACTGGTACAACATTTAAATATTTTACAATAAAATTAATATAAGATTTACGTTTGTTGCATCTAGATGATCTCGCTTAATAGAAAACTTACTTAAACGAGGCCTACTAATATTTAATCTCCATTTTCACTGATGCATCTATTTTAATTAATTAATTTTTTATCGATAGCGGCTCTAGGCCACCCATGAATTATTATATTACGAAATTATACGAACTAAGAAAAAATATATCGTTCACTATTTCTTTCGTGACGTCATATGCAGAACTAATACTTGCGACAAAACTGAAATTCAAATTTGATATAGGGGGTCATCCATAAATTTCGTCAAACAAATTTCATGAATTTTTAAACCTCCCACAACAAATGTGACGTCATGCACAAGAATATCACAGTGAATTCATTTGATGTCTATTCTATTAACTATTTTCATAATTCTATATTCTCTTTATTACCTATATTATAGAGGCTAAGAATCAGTTCTTGAATCAGACTTTGTTTCGGATTTTTAAAATTCAGACTTTAGGGTTTAAACTAGGCATGTAACGAAGGTTCGACTCCGATTCCTTAAAGTCGGAACTTCCGATTGTACACTCCATACGCTTCCACTCCAATTTCGGTTCCAACACTATTAAATCGTAGGTTATAATCGATCAGTGTGTAGGTACTGTTAGTAATTTTGCGCTCTAAAAGGCTCCTAGAACAACCCTGATGCTACTCGGGCCCTGCTTCAGTCTTATCTTAACATAAACAACTCTGGAATGCGAATATGGCTCTGTATTCGAGACCACTCGAAGAGAGTTATTACGTACTTTACGTAACCTTGTAAAGCTACGTGTATTAGGTATTAACTGAAATTAAAAAGACTGAATGATGTTGGAATTAATTTGTATTATTAGACTTGCCCTTAATAGTCTTAATACTAACACTGTCTCCTCCTCCGACTCCGGTTCCGGTTTCGATTCTGATTTCGACAAACCGATAAAACCACCTCCGTTACGTCCATAGAGATTTAAGAATAGAGTGCGCGAAGGGCACGGCCACGTGTAAGTGGAAGCGATAAAGGCAAAGAGAGAGTTATCTGCCGAGTGTCCTATGTGTCTGTTTCTAGCTGAACCGCTGCTGCTGGTTTGGCTGATTGAGAGTGAGGTAGTGGGTAACCAAGCAAGCAGACGCAGTGCTCGGCTAGAAAGAGAGATAGAGGACATTCGGCAGCTATCTCACTCTTTGCTTTTATCGCAGTATTCAGCACTCTATTTTATTATACCTCTATGGTTACATCCCTAGACATACGATAAACAGACAGCTCGCCTGATACGACTACTAGTAGTAGAATTATCAGATCGTGTAAAAAGCCCTTAACAGAAATTCAAGCCGGGTTGAATCTCCGTTGAATCTTGTAACGAAGCTTTCATTTTGCAACCCCTCGTATACCATATTTACACATCTGAGAAACATCTTGTTTATTTACCAACTCGGCCTCCCAAAATAACTGAATAATAAATGTAATCTACGTAGCGTCGAGATCAATTCTATCAATTTATTACTGCACATTGTACATTATCTCCCCGCGTCTACAGTATAGTACAGTAATATACAGTGTGGGCATGGATGGCGCTGCCGGCATAGGTTGTGGCCTGTCTTATCGTGAGAACTTTGTTTCCTACAGCAGCCGGCGGCCGTTTAGATGTGAGTATTCTCGTATGGTGTCATTATTTTGTCACGGTTTAGAATTAATTAGGCATCTCTTCTTAGTTTTCTTCTATTCTATTACACGGATAATACTACTGGCATAGCGCCTTCCCCGTCCATTAAGGTGAGCTCCGTAGGTACCAATAAAAGATATTGAAAACAATAGAAAGATGATATGGAATTTATTTTATTACAAATATAAGAAAGTAAATAATATATACAGGGTGTCCCGTAAATAGCACGTCTTACTTAGATGTGAGATACATTGGGTAGATCTATCACATATAAAAATGTGTCCCCTATAAACACCTCACCGTTTTAAAGATATTTGTTACAAAATCACCATCTTGTTGCGGAGTTTTGGTGCGTCGTTCTGTACAAATTACATTTTCCTTAGTTTCCCGTTTTGTGACGTTTCTATCACTATTGCACTTCAATTATAGTTCGCATCAACTTCATCTTCATTTCCATTCCGACAGGGAATATGGTTTTGCCATTTGTAGCCGTAAAATACAGATAACTGTAGAATACATATGAACAGATAACATATGAACGACTGTGACAAACTGAACTGTAAATGAACTCTTTCATGGCAAAAAAATCATACGCATCTTCAATATGATTTCAAAGTGACTCCAAAATGTTTACTGGGTTCTGTTAAATAGAGTCTGATGTAGTCTGATAGACTACAATATGTTTTCCAAAAGCTTAAGATTAAGTTTAAAAAAATTAAGTGCCCTGCAACCTCGATATTATCGAATTGCTTGATTTTTCCATTCCATTTGAAATTCCTTCATATTGGTTTATATAAACTTTACAAATAGGAAGATCGAGAACATCCACATATATATCAGCAATAATGTAGTTCCTTACACAAACACGGCGATGTATCTGGGCTTCACACTAGATGCTAAATGGCGCTGGAAGGAACATGTAAAGAAGAATAAAGAACAACTTAATATAAAATACAAGGAACTGTACTGGCTGATTGGAAAGATTCCACTCTCTCAGTACAAAATAAGTTACTAATATACAAACAGATCCTTAAACCAGTTTGGACTTATGGTATCTAGCTTCGGGGTTGTACCAGTCAAAGTAACAAGGATTTAATCCAAAGGTTCCAGAACAAAGTGCTAAGAAACATCGTGGAAGCACCCTGGTATATTAGAAACAGTGATCTTCACCGGAAACTGTGGACACTACAATAAGGAAATATACCAAGAGTCACCAGGAAAGACTCCAACAACATGTTAATGACGAGGTAACACATCTACTGGACAACGATGGAGAAACAAAGAGAGGATTGAAAAGGGTTAAACCTTTTGATTTAGTTTAATTAAAGTAAATGTAATAAAATGTAATCGTGCAAAACGTAATACATATTTGTGTTAAATATTTCATATCATACAATAAGATATGCTGAAGAGCAAAACCTTTAATGTTTCTATTATATTATGTTAACGTTAATTACTTATCAGTCTAATTGAAGTAGATAAAAAATTTAAAAAAAAAATTGAATTTGCCTATCTCCCATGTTATTTTTACCTCTATATATCAAATATATCTAATTATCGATCATGCTAAACCTCGATATTTCAAATTTCCACATTGGATAAATGGATTTCTTTTAAAGATGCATAACAATGATTACACATTTGCACAACATTTAAGAATCAATGTTATGTGTATAAAATATATTATCTCTAATTGTAGTGAGTGTACAATTATTTTATTGTGAACCTCTATATATCGAAAACAGTCAGAAATCACTTCGATAAATAGAATCCCGGCAATATCGAAATTATCAATATTTCGAAGCTTTCTCGTTCCCCATAAGAGTCGATATATTGCGGTTGAATTGTATTAAGAAAAAAATACCTAAATAAAATTAAAATTCTTAGACTAATATTTGACTCTCTGTGGTAAAAAATGTGCTGGGTTGCATCAGCATGCTAAAACTTAATTAAAAACATTTTTTATTCCATGGATTAGACAACTATTAAAAAGTAAAAGCTACAAAAAAAACAAAATTTGTACAAATATCATGAAAAAGTCGAATTTAAGATTCTGGTACTTTCTGACCCAATCTATTACATCTATCTAATTACGGGACACCCTGTATTATACAAACAATTAAATAAAATTAGGCATGCAGCCAGTTATAAAGCAAGTCCATTTTAATTTGTTTATATATTTTATTGCAAATTGAAATTTAGGTTAATTGAAAAAATGATTAATGTATCCTTTACAATATATAGAACAAAGGTTCTCAAACTGTCTTCTATTCCATATTAATAGGTGTGAGAAATCTATGAAATAATAACCATGAGAAAATCTACCACAATGGAGAAATTAAAAATTTATAAGCAAACATATTTGTCAAGCAGTTTCCCGTCTACGTTTGATTTATTAAAAAGAATGCGTTGATTACTTTCCGTGCTGAACTGTGGACGCTTACCATAACAAAGCGCTCTATTTGAAATTTATTTATTTTCCCTATTTGTTCAAACAATCTTATTAACATAAAATCGAATGAAAATGAAATTACTCTTGTCTATAATTTAGACGTTACTGACGGCGGAGCCGGTCCTTATGCTATACGTATATTTATCTGACGACACGTTGTCTCACGTGGGGAATGGAACATGCACACGTGAAAGTAAGCGTTAATAGCGACCATTAACCAATAATAGGCCCAAGACACGAACGCGAAACTCTCACGCAGATAAATACTGGCGATGGTAGTGATACGGACGAAGATAACACTAGTGTTGTTGGATTTAGTGAGTATTTCTCCACTGTTTCATAAATGCTATAGCCATGATTTCATTAACCTTACTTGTATTATTTTATTTATAATTGAGACCCAATTTGAGTTCTGTTTATTTTTAATTCCCAAGAATTTATCACTGATAGAACCATAGAGATATAGACATAGAGAATAGAGTGCGCAAGAGGCTGAATACTGTGATAAAGGCAAAGAGAGAGATAGCAGCGAAAGTCCTCTGTGTCTCTTTCGAGCCGAGTACTGTGATTGACTGCCGCGCTAACGAAAATATAGCTAAACTAGAGCCATGCGTCAGAGTGGGGAGCTGTCGGTGTCTTTATTACAAATATTTTTATTTTTATTTTAACTATAGTGTCTGCTTGCTTATTTACCCTCTACCATACCGCCAATCAACCAAGCCAGCAGCAGCGGTTCGGCTAGGAAGAAATAGATAGGACTCTCGGTAGGCTATCTCTCTTTTTACCTTTATCACTTGCTCTTACAGGCGGCCGTACACTTCGCGTACTCTATTCTTATATCTCAATGGATAGAACAGATCTAAAAAATGTCCTAATATTTCGAGGGTAAATCAATAACTACCCTTGTTGGAAGACAGGTGGCGTTGCTAAGAGAATATAGTATTTCTGTCGTGTACTTCCATATGTCAAACGAGACCTTACTAAATTTCAGCCAGTTGCTGGCAACCTAAAAGAGAGCCATTTGTGCGATTGCAAGAAACGGATACCCATAGAGGTATAAGAATAGAGTCCGCAAGAGGCTGAATACTGCGATAAAGGCAAAGAGAGAGAGAGAGATAGCTGCCGAAACACCTCTGTGTCTCTTTCTAGCCGAGCACTGCGTCTGCTTGCTTGCTTACCCCCTACCTCACCACCAATCAGCCAAGCCAGCAGCAGCGGTTCGGCTAGAAAGAGACAGATAGGACACTCGGCAGCTATCTCTCTCTTTGCATTTAACGCTTCCTCTTACACGCGGCCGTACCCTTCGCGCACTCTATGTTTATATTTCCATACGGATATATGTCAATGTCGAAGAATTGTTTGAACCGAAATTCGCAAAACTTTTTGCGTTGAGTTGTCACCGTTGGTAAAAATTGGATACATTGATAGTCAAAGCAATGGATTTTCCGAGTACCTGAAGAAGCAAAATTCTCATCGTCCGGAAAGGTCATGAACTAATAATGAAAGGTCATAACTAAAGGAAATAATCCTATGAACTATTTGCAGAATGATCACTTATTGAATTAAATTCGGGTAAATTTGCAAAATTGCTACCACACCCTCTCTCTCTGCAATTTCTTTCTGTTCCCTAAGATGAAAGCATGGCTAGCGGGAAAAAATCAACTCAACAGTAGGTTATCGCCGAGACAGAAGCGTATTTTGAAGAGTTTAACAAATTGTATTTTAGAGGGGTTAAAGAAATGACAGAAACGTCAGGAGAAGTGTATAGACTTTAGGTCTTAGAAGATTATGTTGAAAGAAATTAAAAAAATTGTGTAAATTTCTAACACGTGTTCTTATTGAACGACCCTCGTATAATAGAATGTAAAGTTAAAATCAATACGATATTTACAAAAAATTCCATTCCTTGTTTTAAGTTCATTTTCTTCTTGTTTTAAAAATCCTTTATTTTCGAAAGGCAAAGCCTCTGCTAACTTGCCAGCTGTCATCAATTTATTTTCATAGCCATTACCTGATGCAGGTGCAGATATTTCTTATATATTTTCTTTTTTTATAATTTCAAACAACATACACAATATCACTTATTAAAGTCAAAGTTCCTACTCTCTTTCTAACATAATAACTAAATTACTAAATAATGACTATATCCGCAACGGCAATGTGGAAGTCTACGCACAACCTAGAGATCACCTGGGGCAGTTAATTGTAGGAGTTGGAGCAGCAATTGTACTGGAAGTTATTTGATAAACTATAGTTTAATAATATTTTAAATTACTAGAAGCTCTATATAAGTTACAACTCTACAATTCCGCATTTTAGAAATACTTGAAATTGTAATTTTTATAATTATTTCTTATTAAAAATAAGTTCTCATTAAAAACCTGCGGAAATGAGTCAAAACAAATATATTAGCAGGATCATCTTATTAAACATAAACTCAAAATCAACACTACTCTCAGAGAAGTATAATTCGTATAGTTATCTGATGATCATAATTAATTATGAGCGTAATGAAGATATTAGGGTAGTGATTTAATTGAGAAAAATATTTTTAAAACGTATGGTAATATTTTACTTAAGCGAAACGTTGTAATCACTGGCGTAGCTAGGTATGGGCGAGTCGGTGCAGTGCACCGGGGCCCCCAAGCTCAAGGGGCCCTCGGACTTTCATAACTTATATTTATATTTTGACGGTTTCACCGTGAAGTAATACTCTTAGTAAATAGTTATTCCCGACAATGCTTACAAAACTTTTATAACAAAAACATAAACAATAACAAAAATTCTAAATAGGAACAAATTTATTTTTATTGAGAGTGCATTTCATACTCACTTGTGTACAAATTTATCACTGAACATAAGGGAGGGGGGAAGCATGGACCCGGAAGGGTCTAAGTCTATTACGTAATTCTCTCAGGCAGAGGTACGCATTCTAGAATTGTTTATGTTAAGATTAAGCTGAAACAAAAGTAGCTGCAGGATTGTACTTAGAGTCTTAGAGCGCAATACACATACATGTAGTAAGTAGTTTTGCTGTGCGATGTAGAGTACGATAAAGAGCTGATGATAAACTAGTAGCTTTGTACCTTTAAAGTATTTATATATATTTATATCTGACTTGAAAAATCTAAACAGTTTAGTTTGGGGCCCAGATTTTTTTTTGCACCGGGGCCCTTGCTTACCTAGCTACGCCACTGGTTTTAATATTTAATATAAAAAGATCTACATTTTGCTTAAGATTAAATTATATACATTTGTTATAATCCTTTAATTCTTAAAATGACTTCTTAAGATTTATAAATTCTTAAAAAAGTATTCTTAAGAAGTTTTATGTTTCTATTAACCTTTAAGAAGATCAGAAAATTTTGTAACCGTTGGTGACATTGTTTATATTGCTTAGGTAACTTTTTATGTAAGATAAACATTAATTACGCTTAACAGCTCTCTCACTCTACAATCGTTTACCTGCGGTTTGCGACTTTTTCAGTACAGTGATTATCATAAAACGAAGATTCTATTTTAATGTTTATCAATAGACCATGTTTGTATTTCGTACACCCGCATTCATAATGTAATTCATACATAATTATGTAGATCAATGACGATCTACTCGCAGTTGCAGAGATCCGGACCATGGCTGGGATACATGCATATTTGGTACATAACGTGCGGAGTGCCTTTGTATTCATTATTTCATGGGTTCGGATCATAAGAGGGGAAACCGATAGAGATATGGAATATGCACTTTATTTTCCCACAGTATAGTGTTGTATTGATAAATATTTCTTTCTATGATAAAGTGTACAATTGGGAAGCAACTCGAATACACCCTACCCAAAAAGTCGGCGACACAAGCAATCGGTTTCAGTGTGAGAGAAGCCTAAATGTGCTTTACGGATATAATATTGTAGTATAGATAAATATAGTATGCTAAATTGCTAAGACATTAAGAAAATATTCTCTAAAATTTACCTTGTTTCGTTTGAGCATGTTTACAAGTCATTAATGTAACTCCCGCTTTTTAATACTGTATCCATATCCGTTTTGAAATTACTCACAGAAATAACATAATTATCAGTAATTTATTTCTCTATTTACTGTAATTTTAACTTCGTCACCAAATCTAAATTTATTTGAAAACTGTTTGGTTCGGGTTAAAGGTTATTCACTCTTGTCCTGTCACTACACATCAGTACACACTGCGTTGACACGCACTGCGTATGGACAGTGGTAAACGCACATATAATAACAAACACACCCACTTTAACAACACTGTCAACCGATGGGAAAAAGGCGCGGATCCTGCTCTTGCGGAAAGTTTGACAACAAGTCCGACTTTAGTGACACTTCCTACTTGATAATTTAAAACACGTTGCTCCGATTTTTAACAAGATTTATTTTATTACGTACTTGTGTTACGTTTCTTGAATTTAAAACATTTGGGTTATGGTAATGCGTAAACTGCACTAAGACCGCGGACAAGTTTAACTAATGGGAGACCCTATTTGATTCTAATAGGGAATAGGCAACGTACTCGACTGTATTATTTAGGCTTACACTACTTTGTACCAATATAAACGGGGCGGGGGTGGTTGACTAGGGTTGCATATACATTCATGAAGTTGTAAGTAATATAAATAATTTTTTTTATTATATAGGGTGAATCACCATAGCGATTCAACAGATAGGTTATATCTGGTTGCTATTTTTTCTTATTAATATAGTTATTTTTTATTTGTTTATCATTCAGTGAGTTAATTATTTGCCAGTCATGGAATAATATTCGAAAATCTACGACTTAACTGTCTCGACCACACAGAGGATTTGTAAATAAAATTATTATTCATATTGTAAGATCACTGAAACACAATTCCACATGCGAATAAAACAACATATCTAGGCATGACGCTTGATGCTAAGTTAAGGTGCAAAACGCATGTCAAAAAGTAAAAGGAAAAACTGAACGTAAATACAGGAATATGTATTGGTTATTTGGACGACACTCTGAACTAAACATTGAAAACAAGCTGCTTATATGGACGCTGTTATGCATTCATGTGTCAAGCGCCAAAATATTAAAAATTGAGTTAAGCACGAAATGTTGTTTCTAATACAATAAATAAAAATATTTTTTATGAACTATGTCATAAAAAAATTTGCATTCGATGTAAAAGCTTAAACTTATTATTACAATATCTCAATGCAGAGTTCTCGTTTTGCAAAAATGGTTCATCCGCCTAAAGCATTGTTTCGTATTATTTAACAATAATATTGTTTAGTATTAACATGGTTTTAATGCTTTTACATACATTACTGAATCACCATAAATTAAAGTCAATTACCTTGCGATTTTTACAATCAGGACATACATATTTACCAAACGATTCTGAGTTCGGTGATGTTGAACGTGCTTTAAAAAACATGGACCGATTATACACTGACGCTGATTACATTAGAGTTATGACAAATTGTCGTCGAAAAAATAAATTCATAATAAAAAAATGAAACCTGAAGATTTTATTTCGATTCAACCTTTATTAAAATCAATAATAAATCGAAAAGTTGATATAAATAAAAAAAAAATATCATGGCTTCAGACGTTTGAAATAAAATTGAATAAAGATACTCCGCACTTAATTGAAATAAAATCAAAACTTTCTGACCAACCACAAATCATTAACATTAGTAAAATGAAAAAAGGAAAGAAATTAATTACATTGAATGATATTGAATTACCGAATTTATGGTCACAGGGAAAAGCTTTATCTTCAGCTAAAATTTCTGATTTAAATGAATTGTTCAAATTAGTTCCACCAGACTGTCAAGAATTTTACAATTTTCTCAAAGATGCTGAATCAGCTGATTTTATCGATGATATTGAAGGACTAGGAAACACATTAGACTTCGCCATTGATCCTGATGATGAAGATGAGAATCAGTAATAATAAATCAAAAAGAGCACTAAAAAATAATATTACCTTAAATAAATAAAAAATAATAATTTTTATTCACGATTTTCATATTATTATTTAGATATTTATTGATGAGAAATTTGTTATAACTTCCGTTTCAATGTTAGAATATATTAATATCACTTAAAAACTATTGATGTAATTTTGATAAAAAGTTCGTATGTTGATAAATTTAATAAAAGAATAATTCCAATAAAAATCCAATTCTAATTTGTGAAGTATAAACCTTAAATTATTTTATTAATATAAATAGTTCATAAGTTAATTTGCTTTTATGTGTCAAGAGACTTTGAAACATTTTTACAAATTTAATTAAGCATATTGAATTTTGCAATAATATTTTTTTATATTTTATCAGTTATTCTTTGAATTCATGATAGTTCTAATATTTACTTGCTTATATGATAAAAATAATTCTAATTATTCTTATCTGAAAAATTTGAATTAGAAAAACTAGAATGTTAATTTTCTCAAATTCCAGTATCTGGCGCTTGACACATGAATGCATAACAGCGTCCATATGTAAACAAGTGCTATAGCCAGTGTGGACGTATGGAGTGCAACTCTGGGGTCGAACATTAAAGAAATACAAACGTTCCAAAATAAAGTTCTGCGAGGAATAGTTGATGCACCGTGGTATATCCGCAATGACGACATCCGTAGAAACCTGAAGATTAACACAGTCGGAAAAGAAATCAAATTTATAGCAGCGAAGCACGAGTTAAGACTTCGTAACCACGAAAACATCGCCGTGACGCAAATGTTGCTTGATAGTAATGATGTTCCAAGACTTCGCAGGACTAAAACCTCGGACCTAGTAACCTAATCATGTAGAATTGTTCATTGGAGCAATCTCTGCCAGACCATGCAATTATAGAAATGTAAGCCACTAGATAAGTATATCTATACTTAGTTGTAGTATTATAGCAAATAAAAAAAATATATATTGTAAGGTTTATTTTAAATGTGATCTTTCAAAAGCAACTAGCGCTACACCCCGTTGCTTGCAACATATATGCCCCCCATGCGTTGTCACATTTTGTGAATCGTAGATGTTGTAAATATGATAAGTAAAATGTAAGGATAATGATAAAATTCTACTCAAAAAGGTAACGCGATTTGCTTGACGAGGGCCTTACCGGGTCCTACCTGATAGGGTTGTAGTCACGAACCTGATAGGGTTAATGTGAACCTTGTTAGGTTCTAGGCTACGGTAAAATTTATTAATACTATTACAAATAAAATATCATGTTGATAGAACGGCAGTTATCTTGTACTATGCTAGCTTTTTGACCATCAATTTTGAAATAATAATATTTGTTATAATTTGTTCTTTTTTTTGTGATACACACTACCAAAAAGTTGGAAATCGGACGTAGTCTGTTGCGGTTTTTGATCTAAACATAATTATTACGGTTTCAAGTCACAGATTTAGATGCACGATGGATACTCTAGCAATTCAGTGAAATCTCGCACCGGCGCTTTGAAGTGATAGTTGTGCTTCTGCGCTAACATCTTCGACTCCCATAAAATGTAATAAAATAGGGTAAATGGGAAAGGGAGAGAAGAGAAGAGTATGGGTATTAAATAGAGTCACGAAAACCTGGGAGCGCCAGTAGAGAGAGATCTTTGTGGGTCATGTGTTGTTTGGTCAATGAAAAATTCAAGCCACAGTTCTCCTTGTACAGCATTTAGTTGACTGCACGTACTGGGTGACAACCGACAAAAGAAGTATTCACACCGGCATCGCCACCAAAAGGGAAGCGGCACAACACGTGCACTAGGCTATTTATAGCACGTAGGAAAATACGTAACGAGGAAAATGGTTGAATACGAGTACAAACGTGTTCTATTATAAGTCACATGTCAACGGCTTCTCACGAACACATGGACATGACAGCGTTGTTAGATTACTGTTGTTTATTAATTAGATGCTTTTAGAAAATGTTTTATAATTGAAAAATGAAGTTTTGGAAAAACTGTCATGATACACGTTATTAGTTCATACAGATAGATGTACTTATATTACATTTTAAATAATTAATTCTTTTATACATTTGCAAGCCTCTTGTCCAGATAAGGTGCTGGTAGAGAAGGTATCACAACTACCTCACGAAGATCTTACAGGGCAAACCTGATAGGGTTCTAATCGGGCTAACCTTATTGACCGTGGCGGTCTTAGGGGGTATCAAGCAGGCATCGCGCTCCGCGCAATAACCCAAATAGAAAAAGTCATTACTATATATGTATTTGAATCTCGTGCCTCGCTCTTTAGATCTCACAAGAATCACTGCGTATATCTTTTAAGACATTCATGTACCTTAGTGTATCATTATTAATATTTATCGTCTTTGTTTTTGTTAACTTTTATAAATCTTCCGACATAAAATTTTGAAACTCTACATTTAATTATTTATAACTTTTGCATTTCTGGTCAATCATCATCAAACTTATCAATACTTATTTTTTATTTACATAAATTACACAAATAACAAGCCTTGCAAATATCTGCTGCCCTGGAGCTTCGCAATAACTAAGGTGCTAAACTGCTTATTGGGTTCTAGTTGGAAAATCTTGTATAGTCGAAATCACGATAGTTCGGCGGCGACATATACTTAAAAGCAGTATAAATCTATGATACGATAATGAATTTTATCTTATTCGTTTCTATATACATTATAGAAAAATAAGTGAGTCAGTTATATCGGCAGTTTATACCCCACAACTTGTTTTGGGGTATGAGTCGCACCCGAACTCTCGTAATTTGAACTATATATTTCTTATTTATTATTATAATTTAAATTAAAATGAATATATATTAATAGTTTCTGACAGGTTTTTCACCCTTATTTATATGTAAATTATTTTTATATAAAAGAATATTTAAAGAGCCATCCCGACGGTATAAAATGTTACAAACATATTTATTAATTGAAATGTGTATCATCAAACCAAGTATTCTCAGCTTACAGTGCACAACAAACTTTTATTGTATAAGCAAATACTGAAACCCATATGGACTTATGGTATACAACTTTGGGGTTGTACCAAGAAAACAAATATAACAAAAATTCAGACTTTCCAAAACAAAGTACTACGGAGCATTACAAATGCGCCCTGGTACATACGGAATGACAATTTACACCGTGATTTAAAGATGCCCACCGTAGACGAAGAAGTCAGGAAGGCAGCAAGCAAACATCTACTGCGACTGCAGAACCACCAGAATGAAGAAATTCTGCAGCTGCTTAATAACAGAGAGAATCTGCGCAGACTGAAGAGGACCAAGCCGGAAGACTTGACCCTGTGATTCTGCTACTACAAACCACACACGTTTTTAAAATTTTGGAACTAGTCAGTGGACTAGAACTGAACAATTATATTTAACTTTTTATATATAAATTACTAGATAAGCCACGCTTAGTTGTAATATTCTTGTAAATAAAAAAAAAAAAATCAAACCAAGTGGTGGCGAGGTCCGCAAAATGTGTCAAGAAGGGGGGAGGGAGAAGTCAGAATAGCAGGTAATTTGTGTGAAGTAATTTATGAATTACCTTAAAGTTGTTAAACGTAAACATCCTTTTAAATGATATATGATACTAATGTCTATATACTGTAATGGGTTTAAGGAATATGAGCAAAATTATAAACGCATGCATTATCGTATAATGAAGTGCTCTACTTTAGTGCTGTCTGACTCAATATCGATTAGGTACATAAAGAAATTTGCAAGAAATTGAGTGTTCTATCAGATTTATTATAACTATTTTTATCTTGTGGGTAAGTTTCTACTTTAATGTTTATCAATACACCACTGTAGCAAAAATATATAAGTTCGTATCTATATGGATCATATGTAGGTATACCAAAGTACCGCATTACGTTCTAAATGCAGTCGTATGCATCCCAACTCTCTGAGATAGATATATAATATGCACTTTTATTACCTTAGATACAGTGGCTAGATACAATGCGAAACCACTCACAAATTCACTTCAGTGTGAAAGCAGCCTTAACTATAACATAATATTACTATAGGTGAATGAATACGTATGTAACGACAATAGAATGGTCCAGCAATTGATACTGTTATTTGCAAGATGTTACTCTCTATGATGCTGATCCAGCCAAGTGCTCGTAAATCAATATAATACAGTAAACACTTCTAAAGATATTCTAGATTCTATCCGTTATGTTAAAAAAACTTATAAGAGTATTTATTAAAAAGAAAATCCATTATTGTTAATTGGAAATCGTAAAATGACGATGATACAGTCGCGGCCGCCGTGTAATGTGATTCCCACGGCTCTGGTTAATAGATGGCGGTGGCGGTGACGGTGGCAGTGATTGTATTTGTGATTAACAACAACAATACGTTCCATAATTAATTATAATCATAAAAAAATTAAATGAATGCATGACAATTTTTCTAAGATTATTAATTAACGTAGATTTTAAAGAAGATAAAATGATTCCAATTCACGCGTTGTATTGAAATCGTTGTAAAGAAAATTTAACACTTATAATGGGCTTGTGTCCTATGTCTTAATTTCTATAAAAGTGTACTATATATTGATAAAGTGGGTTACTAGAACCTCAAATGTTCAATTATTATTTAATAACTCCTTATATGTTAAGAGATATTAACAATTAAAAAAGTCATTTTGTCTCTTTAATTATTAAAGGGTAGAGTAGTTGTACACATTCCGTAGAGTAGTTGTACACATTCCAATTGCATGTGACATCACAATCCTTGTGTAAGGTTACCAACCTTACAGATCATAAATCTCTGCTATATGTATTTATATATCAAAATATCAAATATTATTTACAGCTATTTCAAGGAACAATCAAATTTCAATACTATGTCTGCCTTAGCAAGGTTAAATAAAATAAAAACTTATTATTCTTTGACTTTACTTGATTATTTGACTACCAACAGCTACAGAAAATTACCACAGCATTGACCTACTCAACAAATAACTGACGTTAAAATGCATTTCACGTCATACAAATATGGCCGACCATCCCTAGCGCTAAAACTACAATTCAAACTTTTATTTGCTATATCTCCGTCAATATTTAGATATTTAATAAAATAGACACGCCAATACACATTTATTAACATCAATTTCAATCAACAATTGAAAAATCGACCACTAAAAAATGAGAACACAAGCCCATTAGAAATGAGAGTTTATTGTATGTTGCTTAAATTTGATTGTATAAGTTTATATCAGTTAGGAACTCAGGCACTTTTTGAATATTTTTTTGATGACCAGCAAGCATGTCCTTTAGTTCACCATTGATGCTGTGTTTGGTTCGTTTTTTTTTAAATTGATTTCTATAGGTTATTACAATCTGTCCTGTTTAGAGGACATTCAGTGATAGGTATGTAAAAATAACAAAGTGTCTTGCGCGGGATGTGCCTAACGACTCATCCCTCAACTTCAATAGATCCTAGATTTTGATTAGTTGGTTAATAGGTCCTGAGGTACTTTCTTTTTTAGTCTGCGTACTACCGAATTATTGGACATAAGACAGCTGGCCAAATTGTTTGGATGTTCAAGTACTCTCTCTTTGTATGCTTTGGTTCTAAGCACTATTTCTTCATTAACTGTGGGTATATCCAAGTCTCGATATATTATGTTGTTGGGTACAAACCATGGTGCATTTGTGACAATCCATAGCATTTTAGATTGGAATCTTTGGATTATTTCATATTAGAGGTAGATGGAGTACCCCATAGTTGAATACCATATGTCCATATCAGTTTAAGTATGGATTTAGAGCAGAAGTTTGTTTTGTTCGTTGAGTTTGATATTGTGGGCAAGTTACTAGGAGATGATGGACTGTCATTTGCGTCTGACTGTCAGCTGTATTAATAAGAAATTTTCCACTTTTAATATAAAAACCTTCTTTTGTATGGAATGCCGGAGATATTTAAAACTATTTAATAGTATTGAGTATTAAATAGGATTAATATTGAGACAAAGTTCCTTGGAATGGAGAAAATTAACGTCTACTTTAAAAAGATGACGAATCATAGAACAAAAAGAAAAACAAAAAAATATTAAGAAAGAGTCCAATGTCACTAAGATAGATTCATTGCTTTTGAAATTAAAACCAAGAAAACATCAACTAAACCAATTTTCAAAAAGTTCTGAAAATTTAGCGAAAAATACAATCGACATAAAAATTAAAAAGAAACCATTATTCAGCTTCATTACCAAAACAGGTAAAAGACAAGAATGTTGAAACTAACAAGAGCCGTCAAAAACCGCGCAGTAAATCGTAAGAGAAGTAATTCACAAGCAAATTCAAATTCGTTCTTTGTTTCATAACGCGTTCTATATGAATTCAACTTCAGTAAAATCTATTTGAACTATATGAATAAAATAACAATAAAGTTCGCCCCTGGTAATACCACAGCAAATATAAAACTAATTTATAGATTAATTAACAGATACAATCCGAAACGGCGGCGTTTAAAAACACAAGAGACGACTCGACGTCGTTGCATTCCAGATAATATTATATTTATCTTGATTGACAGCTCGTAATAACATTACAGTTCGGAAAGTGTATAAAAGGCTACAGCTTTTTTGATTATGTAACAATTTAGTAACAACGGATTAACAAAGCTATCTCACCAAGGTCCATACAGCATCTTCTCAAGCGATCGAACTCGTATGTGAAACGGATAAATTAATATACAGAGTAACAGTGAATAGAAGTAAATGTGTGATATTTTATATATTCTATTATAATAACATATATAATAAAATAATAGGAGGAACATAACAAAACAAACGTGAAAAAGAAGTGTAGGGTGTGAAACGCAAAGAAGGAGCGGAGGCCCCTAATTATTTTACGAGTAAAAGGAACAATGGGCTTGTGTCCTATGTCTTAATTTCTATAACAGTGTACTATATATTGATAAAGTGGGTTACAAGAACCTCAAATGTTCAATTATTTTTATAATAACTCCTTATATGTTAAGAGATATTTACAATTAAAAAAGTCATTTTGTCTCTTTAATTATTAAAGGGATTCAACGTTGTACACATTCCAAGTGCATGTGACATCACAATCCTTGTGTAAGGTTACCAACCTTACAGCTCATAAATCTCTGCTATATGTATTTATATATCAAAATATCAAATATTATTTACAGCTATTTCAAGGAACAATCAAATTTCAATATTATGTCTGCCTTAACAGGGTTAAATAAAATAAAAACTTATTATTCTTTGATTTTACTTGATTATTTGACTACCAACAGCTACAGAACATTACCACAGCACTGACCTACTCAACAAATAACTGACGTTAAAATGCATTTCACGTCATACAAATATGACCGACCATTTCTAGCACTAAAACTACAATTCAAACTTTTAATTGCTATATCTCCGTCAATATTTAGATTATTATTAAAATAGACACGCCAATACTCATTTATTAACATCAATTTCAATCAATAATTGAAAAATCGACCACTAAAAAATGAGGACACAAGCCCATTGTATTTAATGAAAATGCCAATCATTAAAAGTGGAAAATAAATTTTAAAACAATACTACTACAGCCATCTATGATACAAAACCTCAACTTTTATTTAGTCAAGACTCTAACTCCAATTAAAAATAATTCTATTATAGTTTATTAACAAACAAAATAATTATGTATGAGGAATTTACATATTATCAACAAAACATTAAAATTCGAATATAATCAACTGTTTTCAAAATAACTACTAGCAATAAAAACTTGTGATAACAAAATTAAAAATATTTATTTCAATAATGGTATACTAAAATTATAATCACCAAGTTGGACAATTTGTTTATAAATATTTCAGGTTTAAAATAAAGTTAATAAAAAAACACATTCTCAAACTCCATTCCGAGTGCTATTGGGAATGTACACAAGCCTGTAAGATAGTAATGTTTTTTTTTTGAATAGCTTAAGACGGTGTCCATGATGCTTGATGCGAAACCGAATTTATTTATCTGTACGCATAATGATTATTTTGATGAATGGAAGGTAACAATGACATAACAGATTAATTAACACATAAACTGGTTGTCAAGGTAGTTTAGTTTTATAACAAATAAACAAAAAACAAACAAGTTAAGTTTAAAAGTTTATCGCAATTGAGCCCGCACCGACAGTACTAATACTGAGTCGAAATGGAAATAAAGTGTACCGGTACTCGCACATTGGCTGCAGTAGCCATAGTCACCGTAGTTTGTGTATTAGTCATAATTCCGGTCAAAGGTAGGACTTACATTGTATAGCATGTATTTACATTTTGTATTGCAATACGCAGTGTTAAGAGTCATTCCCACCTACTGAGTTTTAGTTTTAATTTTAAATGGTTACAACTTAATCTTAAATGTAAATGTAAAGAATTAAAAATAATTGTACCAAATACAATAATTTATATTAAACAAAGATAATAATTAATATAAAAAAAGTTTCTTACTAACTCAAACAACTCATGCACTAATAAAAATTAAAACTAAAACAGTAGATGGGAATGGATCTATTTGATATTATGTTAGTATGCTATTCAGGCGTTTACATGTACGTAAATATACAACAATGGGTTTGGGAACCAATACTTAATTTATATAAAACTGTACAATATATATATTCAAAGATATATCAAATTCAATTCAATATATTCAAATATATAGAGGTGTCATTTTAAATCAACAGACAAACGCAACAGTTTCTTCAAAATTGTTATATTTTTATTTGAATCCAAAGTACAAACCCTGAGGTTAGTAATGAACACACTATCTGTCAAATGTCATCTCAATGACGATTGTATGTTGACAGTTCAAAAGTGTGCGAAATTTAAATAGACCACTATTGTTAAAAAGCCCTCTACATAATAATTTAATATGTAATATCATATAATTTTGTTTTTTTAATTTTAAAAAATTATTTAAAAGTAAAGTAAAGTATTTATTATTTTAAGAACCATGTTTCGTGTGTCAGTTATTTAAAATAAATAATAATTTCTTTTAGATATTATAATAGATATTTATAATATGTTTTTTTGTATTATGTATACAGGACAATCACCTTTGCTACCGAGTCCACCAGACTGTGGAATTTCACATGGAACAAGATTAAGTTCCAGACCCATTACCAAACTGAATGAATTTCCATGGATAGCACTAATTCAATACAAAGTTGGTAAGAAGCACAATGAAATATTTCCTGCATACGTTAGCACTACTTGGACTAATCATGCAACTGCGAAAAAGAATAGCGCGGATATAAATCCGTTTTCTGTAATACATTGACTCATATAAATGTACACACTCTCTGTTGATTTTAAAGTTCGCGAACAAATCAGCAGTTTTAGGCCTGTCTCAGTATGGGACCGTATTTAAGCGACGGCGTATTCGGACGTAAATCGGCGGATTGGATGAGCTGCAAAGCAAACCGCCTATGTGTGTCACAGATGTCTGTAGTCGTGTATTAGGGGTGTATTGGAGTTCTTTAGCACTTATATAATTTATCATGAGAGCAAACTTTACCTTTAATTTTTATCGATACACTATGGTATTAAAGGGACTTTAGCATTTATTATATATCTGAGTTCTGGTTGTCGTGAATTTAAATTTAGTTCTATCGTATCGGTATCGGTGTCCATGATTCACTGAAATACAAACATAAACTGCATGCAGAACATACTCGTTACAAGCGATGTCGCCGATAGAACCGAAAAGATCCGTATTGCAGCGTAACAACAAGCGATCTTAGGTATCCCCTCCAGTCTGATGCGGCTGTTTGCATTTACAAAGGTTTGGATAGGATATCGTTGTAGTAGTGGTAACGCTTGGATAAAATTCGCCTTTATACGGTTCTAATGTGCGAGGTAGTGCCGCCCGTATTCGGACGGCTTTGTAGCTTGCAGTCTGAGAGCTCCAGAGAGATCTCATTACATTTACAGGGTTCGGATAGGTAAAGCGTAGTAGCCCGTATACGTCCGGCAGAAATTCGCTTAAATACGGTGCCATACTGAGACAGGCCTTATACAAATTTGCGAATTTTTTCTACGCGGTTGTCTTTCGCAGTGGCTCTAGAAAGAGGCACGTGCTAAAAATCAGCGTACTTATTGTGAGTATGCCAGAGAATTGCATGCTGGTAAATTTTTGAGTACACTGCTTGTGGTGCGGGTGGAAGGGTGTATACTCTGTAGCATGTCTGAACGCTTATGCTTATTAGCATGCTATTATTAAATTAATTTCTACTAATAATCGACTGTTTATTCCAAGAAGGTGCTTTTTACTTATCCAATTCCAAGCCCATATCGTTGTTTTTTCATATATTTTTATTTTCATATTGAATTTTCAGCAAATAGCGACAAGTTAGTATATCTTTGTGCCGGATCTATAATCAATAGGCGACATATTCTTACGAACGCACAATGCCTGCAGAATATGTCTGGCATACCGGTAAGTGTCCGTTTGGGAGAATATGACACGGACAAAGAAGAAGACTGTATGAACATCCGCGGATCACAATACTGCTCGGATCCTCCGCAGGATGTCGCTGTAGAAGATACAATTACTCATCCGGATTATGCAGGATACCAAAAAGGATTAGGCTTTCCGGAACACGATATCGGGATTATAAAATTAGCAGCGGATGTGCAGTATGGAGGCGAGTAAATGTTGACGAATTTAAAAAGTTATTGTCTGAGTAAACCAGATGTGTTTATTGCAAAGCGCCAGTATTTCAGCTTAAGTATCATTCCCACTCACTGCTTTAATTTAATTTTGTATTTTGTATTTAATTTAAATTGTTTAGCCTATGGCAATACGCGTTGTCATTCATAGTACCATTTTTAATTTAACTTATTTTTAAGTTTACTTAGTTATTTTAGAACCTTACAAGGTCCAATGTTTTAAATTAAAAATATTAAATTAAGAAAAACTATATTATAATATAACCTCCAAAATGTGACAATCTGTCAAATTGCAGTAGAATTTATATTTAAAAGAAGTTTAATGTTAGTTTGTCAACAATAAAAAAATAAAAACAATTTATATTACTAATTGTTATTAAAAACAGCAATTTTAATTATTTCACCTTCAATTTTGTGCACCTGTTGAACTTGAATTTATATTATTAAAGACGCATGCGTACCAACTAAATTAACTAAATTCAAATTAAAACACGAATGTGACTATGAATGCCTATTCTGAAAACCTGAAATCTAGATTAAAATATTAAATAAAAACGTAAATTAAATATCAAAACAATGAGTGGGAATGAGGTTTTAATGACTGTTAGGAAATACACTTCTAGTCTTTTTTACTAGATAATTAGATTAGATTCTTTAATAGTGCAAGTGTAATGTTAGCCAAACTAATTTTTTAGTGGTCGATTTTTTAAGTAAATATTGAAATATTGTTTAATGAAGGTATTATATTGGCGTTTTTATTTTATTAAGTATTCAAAAATTGACGGATATATGTCTATTTCAAGTTTGAATTTTGTTATACAGCGTAATTTTTGGTTGTTATCCTAATAGTTGATGACGTCACGAATTGAAAAGAATATCATAGGCAATGTGATTTATTTTACATTTTACAACACGACATTATGCAATGGGCTTGTGTCCTCATTTTTTAGTGGTCGATTTTTCAATTGTTGATTGAAATTGATGTTAATAAATGTGTATTGGCGTGTTTATTTTATTAAATATCTAAATATTGACGGAGATATAGCAATTAAAAATTTGAATTATAGTTTTAGCGCTAGAAATGGTCGGCCATATTTGTATGACGTGAAATGCATTTTAACGTCAGTTATTTGTTGAGTAGGTCAGTGCGGTGGTAATGTTTTGTAGCTGTTGGTACTCAAACAATCCAGCCAAGTCAAAGAATAATAAGTTTTTACTTTATTTAACCCTGTTAAGGCAGACATAATATTGAAATTTTATTGTTCCTTGAAATAACTGTAAATAATATTTGATATTTTGATATATAAATACATATAGCAGAGATTTATGAGCTGTAAGGTTGGTAACCTTACACAAGGATTGTGATGTCACATGCACTTGGAATGTGTACAACGTTGAATCCCTTTAATAATTAAAGAGACAAAATGACTTTTTTAATTGTTAATATCTCCTAACATATAAGGAGTTATTTAAAATAATTGAACATTTGAGGTTCTAGTAACCCACTTTATCAATATATAGTACACTTTTATAGAAAATAAGACATAGGACACAAGCCCATTCTCTTGTAAAACGTTTTAAAATAGTTGTCTCGCTAACATATATAAAAATGGACCATCAGACTATAAGTGAGTTTAAGTATTTTTTTTGTAAGATTTAAAGCGTCTGCAAGGTAGTTTTGCCGAGAGGACGGGTCTGGGAGTATTGATGACAGAATTTTAACGAACCAACTAACTGACCAAGCTAGCAGATAGCCATACGATCATTGTACATACTAACACTACTCAATCTTACACATTTAGTTCATCAGAAAATAAGTGATGTCTGGGATCTTGATCTAATAGCTTTTACAGTCTAATACTGCATCTCTTTTGCACTTCTTCGGTTTAACTGTGATAGTAAAGGTAGGCGAATGATAATGGGGAAGAAGCTGAGGAAGCAATGACGTTGTACATTAAATTAATTTTTTGTAAATTTTTACACCTTTAATTATTAAAGGTAAAAAATTATTATTTCAATCGTTGATATCGTCTATAATATTGTGAATTGAATAAAAATAATTGGATATTTGAGGTTTTAATAGGCTTTATCAATATACAGTGCAGTTTAATATAAATTGAATTATGGTTCATAACCCACTAAAGTACTCCATCGAGTTCCACAAGTACTAAGTTATGAATAACAAACAAATCATTATCATTTGTTACAGAATTTGTACGGCCTATTTGTCTGCCATCCCGGGGCACGGAGTGGCCCGCCCAAGGAGAATTGCTTCAAATCGCTGGATGGGGATATAGCAAGTACGGAGGTACAATTAAAATACCAATCAAATAATATATTCCTATGCTTAATTTCACTAAACAAATTATACAGAACGTGAATCTTGTAAAACTTGCAATTATGTAAAAAACTGTTTCTAGGTCAGACTGTAAACGTGAAGCTCAAACAGCTGGTTCCGTTCATAGACCATGACGAATGCAGGAAGATTTATGCAAATGCATCGAGTTTAGGAAACGGGCACATCTGCGCAGGGGGTGGCACAGATAAAGAAACATGCACGGGAGACTCGGGGGCCCCTCTGATGAGGCTCATAGGGTACTACTGGGTTCTGGAAGGCATCACTGCTTTCGAGAAGGAGTGTGGAAGTGTAACAACTCCTGATGTCTTCACATGGGTTACTGGGTATCTTACGTGGATCGAAGATAACATCAAGTTGTAGTCATAATATAGCCTTAATAGTGTAAATGATTAATAATAAAATTACGTATACACAGTTACATGTATTTTACGTTTATTGACCATAAAAATACATAAAACAATTATCCTTTGACATAAATTAGTGTAACGTAAATAAATCTTTCTATGAAAATTTGCATTTATTTATATTTTTAGAAATATCTGTTTTATAATTCAGTGTTTTTCTTAGTCACCCAGTGGATTGTTTAATTAGTGATAAGTTATCATCACCTTAGTCATTTGCATTAAACATAATAATAAAATTGTAGTATATTATGATATATTTAAAAGCATTCTTGATTTATATACAGGTATATAAACAACTACTTCTAAATATTATAAATTTACTCGGTTTATGATGGAACCTAATGCGACGTAATTTTAAAAGAATGTTAGTCTCTTTGTAGGTTAGTTTAATGTATAATATACATAGTATACATAGAAAATCTACTTTATCTCAACGTCAAAATATTTAGAAAAAAGAATTGATTTTCACCGTTTTCGCGGAAATGTTAGGTTCACAAAAAAAGTGATAAAGGATAATATATGCATTTTTGTAAAACACTTTTCTGTGTATAATAAATATTTTGTAAAATAAATAAATAAAATCGATTTTTATTTCGTTATTATGTGATTTTTCAACTCTCGTGGATTTATAGTAAAGGAACTGATTTTCACGTATTTCTTGAAAATTGTTAGTCGTACGAGAAAAAGTAATAGATAATTATATATGTATTTTTATTAGATCTACAATTTTTCCATAATAAGTTTTTGCATAAAATTAATATTTCGCAAGATATATGAATTTTAAAAGAAAAATCTGGAATTTTTCAATTTTCAAGGCTCTTGGGGCACGTTTTCCCGTTATCCGATTGACCTAAAATATTACAAAGATCATTTTTTTAAGCATTGGCACCAAATGGGAGGGTGCCGCAAAAAAAATTTTTACTTTCAAAATAAGGGCAACTCTAATGTATAGAATGCCGGTTTCACACCAGAGAGACAGTTTTGAAAACAGTTTTGTTGTAAAAAAAAACAACACAAAAACGTGTTTTGTTTTATTTTAAAACAGTTCTGTTTTTCTAAAATAGACTGTTCCCAATGAACAGACTGGTTTTGTTTTTAGTGTTTTTCTGAGTGCCCCATAAAAATTATAAACATGATAAACAACAACTGACAAGCGCAAATGTTCACAAAAAACAAAACTGCGTGTTCAAACCAAGCAGACTAAAAAACAACAACAAACGTGTTTTCCTATGATCTTCCCGACTCCAGATGGGAATGTGTTTTGTTTACTAAAACAGTTTTTAAAGACAAAAATGTTTTAAGAACAGTCTCTTTGGTGTAAAACCGGCATAACAGTAAGTCCTCAACATGTCCTGTGCTGTCTTAAAATGGAGACAATAATAATAAACTTTTAATTTCTAATTTAGATTTTTTTAAATTCTACTTTTATGACAAAGTATAGTCACGAACCGCGGGTTGCGCAATAATAATTGTTTCCTTAATTATTATTTCTATTTTTAATCATTCCTTTAATCGGATATATGAATATGTATTTCAAGGATAAAAAGCACAACAAACCGTCAACCTGGCATTTATTAAAGAAACTATAAAATTTGTATATAAAGTTGACGTTTCCGTTTTGTGTATTTCTTAATTCCGTCTGCACCTGGTCACACGGATATGATGTCATTTATAGGCGTCGTTCAAGGACTTCTAGATGAATGTACTCTTTGTAGGGAGTGGAACGTATTTTTATTTGTACATACCGCAAGAAAACTCTCCGCTAAATACTAAATATGGATTCTACCTTAAGTAACATTTTGATTTATATAAACTTGATACTATTTAATATAAAATTGACCTAAAATCGGATTTTAAAGACACTTTATAAGCTTTAAAATTAACTAAATATTTACTAATCTTTAAGAACGTCTTCTTATCAAGGTATATGGTTCTATTAATCCCATTGGGTTGTAAACCATAACTTCACTGTATATTGATATTAAATTGGCTAACATAACCTCAAATATCTAATTATTTTTATTCAATTTGCAATATTATAGAAGATATCAACGATTTTATTCCCATTAATAGTTAAATGAGTAAAAGTTTACAAAAAATGATTTAGTTCATGACGTCATTGCTACCTCACCTTTTCCCCCACTACCACTTGCCAACCATTAGAATCACTGTTAAACAAGGGAAGTGCAAAAGAGATGCAGTATTAGACGTCAAAGCTATAGCAGCTATTACGTTGACCCATAATGTTTCAATATAAATGATCGTGATATTAAACGAAAAATAAATAACATTACTTATTAAATTCTATTCAGTTCGTGACGTAATCAGCTACTAGAATAACAACCAGAATATTACGCAGTAAAACAAAATACAAATTTTAAATAGATATATATCTATCAGTTTTTGGATATTTAATAAAATAAAAACACCAATATACGTTTATTAACCAATATTTCAATAGAGTATTAAAATATCTACTGAAAAAATAAGTTCATAACCCAATTAGATTGTAGTAAGCTAGCAAGTGTGAGACTGCACTGCAAGACAGTTTCTATATGGAAAGTAAAAAATGAACCAAGAAGCTACCAAGTACAAAACAGTGCTGTAAGACAATTCTCTACTTGGTTCAACGAAAAATTATAGATTTATTATAATGAGTACAGACTAGTGCGACTCCAACATGCGATATCCAATTTGTAGGAAGAATACATCGACTTGTAGTTCGTACAAGAATTTATTTAACAAGTTTTGTATGTGAGAGAAAAATAACGTGAATTTTAACAAGAAGTAAAAAGTGTTTATAATACCTGTAACCTTAATTGGTACTGAAAATGACCCGATGATATTTTCCACACCATCCAATAAAGCGGCTCTGGCATTAACACGTATACTATAGTACCAAGGTCGGCAAACTTATTTTAGATAGAGTATACAGACAATATGTAATAAAGCTACATCGTACTTCTTATTATAAAAAAGAAAGTGCATAGTTTATAACGAGAATAGCAATTATAACAAGAAGTTATTGTGCAGAACCAGTCATTAATTACAGTGATATTAATTTAAAAAACCTGTGGCGTGTGTATGACGTTAAATTAATTAAAGAGTAGGTAAATTATGTATATATCCCACTGAACACAGTTACGTAGCATGTACGTTTAAAGCTACCTAGAACATTAGCAATATTGTAGACTGCTAACTATACCCGCACAAGCCTGCTCGCACAAGTTTAAACTTAAATTTATGTATTCTATCTACTGTGTATTCAGTCAGCCCAAAAGGGCGCCAGAATATGATGGTCGCCTTTTTTATAAGAAAAATAAAATATTGCATGCATTATAGACATTATAGAAATCTTTAAATCGTGACGGAAAAAACAAAACACTTAACAATGCTAATTTTAATTCTAATTTACTTTAGTTATTTCATTGAGTGTAATTTAAAAATAACTTTATAGTCTAGTAAATCCGTCAAATCAACCCACGACACTGCCCTGTCTACATTTTAACATATAACTTACAAGACATTAATTTTAAGACTAAGTGCACAACACAATTAACATTAGAATACCGTGTACTCAAGCTCGTGTCCATCAAGAAATGTAACTACAACTCAATTTCAAATACAAATTTAAATTTTCGTGCGTAAAATTTGAAATATAAGACACATTTTATGACACGTAATGAAATGCATGAGTTTCTATGAGGACGGACCCCAAACTATAGCTAAGATATCATTACCATGAATAAAAAGAAAATAGATAAAAGTTTGATTTTGACATTGCACTAGGTGCTTTCCGGCGTGTTAAAAAACAGATCATTTTACATAGTGAAATAGTAAAAAAATATAAATAAATGTAAAGCACTAACCATTTGAAAATTCTTTTGTATTCCAATTGTCATTTTTGTATATTTTTTCATTAAAACTCTCCAAATGACGTAAGCCATTATCACTAAATTTAAAAGAAACAATCAATTCAAAAGTTGCACAATACAAAATGTCATAACACATTCGTCTAACACCATAATCACTCAACACTATAATTAACGTCGTAAAACAACAAAAACTTATTGAATAAATTTATTTGAGCTATGTAAAAGCGGCACTATCAATGTTTAATTAATTAATTGTAATTGTTTGTTCATCGTGACTAACCGTAAACTACTTTTGATACTTTTACACTAAGATCATCACATAAGACACGATCACATTCTGTGCACGACTATTTCTTGTTATTTAATATGTTGCATTTGGTTTATTGTTTTGTATTTTTTCATCATTTCGTTTGGTAGGTTATGTGTCTAGAACCCGTATGTATGTAGCGAACACTCACGTTGAATGGTGCAATTGATACTGATGAACGTCGAGTACGAGAGTTCTACAGGAGTTCATAATACATTTAAATACTTTTTTGTATTGCGTATACATGAAATACAAGCACGTGAATTTGCAGTAGCAATATTATTTAATGCTTTTTAATTTAACTTTTTCCACCACTATAAAACTTTCAAATATATTTCGAGTTTTAAACTGCATTTAAACTGAATATAGCAAACATATTAAAATGACTTCCTGATGAATAAAGTACATTAATATTTTTAAACCTTTATTATAAATTATTTAAATACATTACATTCGAAAATGTCATTGGTGTTGACAGAACTGAGTAGTCTTTTTAGAGTCACTCAAATTTAAACACTGAACTGTGAGCGCCAGATTTAAAAAGAAAATGTGATAGAAATTATTATAAAATATGAAAATTAGTTATTATTTTTGTATCAATTAATTTGTTAGTTTATAAATAAATATTATTTACTTATTATAAACATTTTATTTATTTATTAATAGATATATGATAGTACTACATACATCAAATGACTTCAGCAGTACAATGATTCTCATCTAATTTAAATATTCTATCATATTATTAAAATTTAAAATAATAAAATAAAGTGTTATTACAAATAATGAATTACTTATTTCATTTTAAACAATTTCTTTTTTAAATTAGTTAACTATATTTATATATAAATTTAAATTTATTTAACTATACTAGAACTTTTTGATTTTTTCAAGGTGGCAACACTGATACGTCGCGGTCTTTCAAATTGTTCAGAGTAATTTTTGTGATTTTTAAAATATATTTATTTATTAAAAAAGTTATTTACAAAACATCAAAAGTTGTACATTTCATTTGTAAAGGTATAAGGTTTCATTTAAAGTATTTTCTTTGTGTTATAACATGTTTTTGAAATTATAATAACGATATATGTGTGCTGGCATATTTACAATGAACTAATTTTTGACATATAGTTTTTGCACAATTATTATTCTGTGAAATAAAATACGTTTGTTATAAATAATTAGTTAATGATACGACTTTGGAAATTAATTAATTGATAAAGTTTTTTTATAATGAAGACTCAAACCTAAAAAATGTGTTTTAAAATTGATATAAGGTGACATTTAGTGTTTAGTGCTGCTAGCTGTCGGAGAATTTATTAAGGTAAGAATTTCTAATTCTCTTTAGGTATTTTCCCATTATTTAAATTTAGATGCCTTGTTTTTTGAATGTTTATTTTAAACCGATAAACTTCTATGCTGTAAATGTAGCTAACTTCTGTATATAACTAATCATAAATGTATACTTTTTGTAATAAATTTGATTACTTAATTGGTTTTGTTGTCATAATAAAACCAAGGTCTTGCCGCAACGCTTTGTTCCTAATGATGTGTCTGCACAGTATGTACTAGGCTCCACAAACATCTGCCTATCGTTAATCATGGCTTTCTGTTCACCACTCGCCTTTGTCAGTTTAAACGTCATCACAGGTATTAGTACCGGCAAACTTATTACATTTTGCATTCCAATATGCATTTATGAACAGACGAACATAGTGTTACAATATTTTGAAAGTCCCTCGGTACGCTTTTGCTAATGGTTATCAATCTCTGCAAGGAGTTGATTTACCTTATAAATAAATATGGAATATGTAAATTACATCTGCATGACATGTCACTGTCAGCCTCTACATGCTTTGTTATACTTGTAAATTGTGTAAACTGCGAAACTTTCCACCATTGTTATTATTTGTTACGTTACTTTTAAATGGATTTTATTTACTTTATTAAACTTGTAGGAGTATGTCTTTCAGTCTGTTGTTGTCTATTTTGTATTCAAGAGATTAACAAAATTCTGAAATACAATTACCTTTTATCTTATTTCTTGATCTTCCAAAAGCAGCAGCCAGGGAGACTGTGTTCTTTCCTTTGTTTCTAGTCGTTTCCGCTTGTCAAAATACTCTCGCTAACACAGAGTAATTAATTTGCGGTGGAGGAATGATTGTTTATGTCTAGTTTAACTTGAACATCTTCTTATTTACTAAAAATTGTAGTACCACTCTAAGTATCTTATCTCTGTGCAAAAGAGACGGCGTTAGTCTGCGGGGAAGAGTAAAGCTTGCTTCATATTTTTTATTAGTTGTGTTACAATGGTTGCGAGTATTTTAGGATTGAAGACAGTTGTTTTCTTTCCAAAATCATTTCTTTTCAGTGATAATTTGCGTTATCTCAATCTGGATGTTCTGTTAGTTAAGAGCAGAACTAGTTCAGCTCTGGTTGTTGGCGCATACAATAGACTTTAATAGGCTACTAATTGCCTGTTAGTATTTAGTACAATTCATTTACATCCGTCAATGTGCGTTGCGTCTGTTGATTCTGTTCAATATTGACGCATCCTTGTTGACCGGATGTTTTGTTTACGGACGGTTTGTTGACTTTCCAACTTCAACTCCACGTCCACCTCCAGCTCCAGCCGATTTGTTTGCTGGAACAATAATATAAACGCAGCCACATTGTGCATTTAATTGAGTTGTATTAATATTCTTATAGCGCTGTAATGACAAACAATTTATGATTTTTAAGACAGAGACGAATTAGGTGATATTATAGAACAAATAAATATTTAAGAACATTAATATTTTATAAGAACAAGGTCGATAAATAAAAATAAAATACAAGAACGACAAACATTCGATTACGAAGACGAGTTTGTGCGGTGAAAGTTTCATTCAAATGTTTGGCTCCAACGTGTCTCCTACTGCAAAGTGGAACGAATATTTGATACGAATGATTTATTTATTTTATTAATTTGTTGATATTATTGACACTGACACTGTTAATAAAAACTTTCAAGAAAATAAAGAAACTTTCAAGTATACAACCTTCCAATGTTCGACGATTCGTGTAGCAGTGTATACAAGTGGATCAAGTATGTGTCGGGGTAGAAAAATCTCTTTTGACGCGGGTCAAAAGACCGACAACAGCCCGAACTTCTTCCAACTTGAACGTTGGACACACTTAGTTCCAGCATCGACCACACTAGGCATTACTAGCTATCATGAAATCTACCCAATGCTGGACTCTACTGGTTTCCATTGTCTCCGCCGTACTAGCATGTCAGTCATCTGTCATGCAAGTCTCTGTTCAGCAGTGCCCTTCCTGCCACCGCCCAACTCCCGGTGCAGTCACTCATAATTTACATCTCGCAGTCCTCTCCGTGTCGACCTCACGTTCTGTCAACCGTGTTTGTTTTCGTTGGCGCTATGGGATGTGGGAGAGTGATTCCTTGCCCTCTGCCTCCCTCACTCCTTCATCTTATTAGTCATATTATAATGTTCATTCAAATTAGGTAAGCGTCGCAATGTTGCAAAAGATTGATGTCATGTTAAAGGATTGATTCATTAGCTAGCTAATGAAATTATGATTATGTTTAAAAACATGAGTTGAAAACCTTTTAGTTTTCCATATAACTTTTGTCTTCTTGCACTGACTTGTTTCTTGTACTATAATGGGCTTGTGTCCTATGTCTTAATTTCTATAAAAGTATACTATATATTGTACTATATATAAAATGGGTTACTAGAACCTCAAATGTTCAATTATTTTTTAATAACTTCTTGTATGTTAAGAGATATGAACAATTAAAAAAGTCATTTTGTCTCTTTAATTATTAAAGGGATTCAACGTTGTACACATTCCAAGTGCATGTGATATCACAATCCTTGTGTAAGGTTACCAACCTTACAGCTCATAAAGCTCTGCTATATGTATTTATATATCAAAATATCAAATATTATTTACAGCTATTTCAAGGAACAATCAAATTTCAATACTATGTCTGCCTTAGCAGGGTTAAATAAAATAAAAACTTATTATTCTTTGGCTTGACTTGATTATTTGACTACCAACAGCTACAAAACATTACCACAGCACTGAGCACTCAACAAATAACTGACGTTAAAATGCATTTCACGTCATACAAATATGGCCGACCATTTCTAGCGCTAAAACTACAATTCAAACTTTTAATTGCTATATCCCTGGCAATATTTAGATATATAATAAAATAGACATGCCAATACACGTTTATTAACATTAATTTCAATCAACAATTGAAAAATCGACCACTAAAAAATGAGGACACAAGCCCATTGAAACACAAAGAGTGGCTAAAGGCTGACTACGTCTGACGTTCTGAATCCGAAAGGAATTCATTTCTTTCCAGTTGATCGTCGTCAGCGTTTATGCGTGTGTGTCTTTTATTTACTTTCCCATTCCATTTATTTTATAATAGGCCTTATGGGGTGGCAAGCTGGGCAACCGCCCGGGGCCTCGCTCTTGTAAGGGCCTCGCATTTTCGCACAACAACCCAAGAAGAAAAATTCATTAATATATATGTATTTGAATCTCGCGCCTCGCTCTTTAATACACTCATGTACCTTAGATTATCATCATTAATATTTGTCATCTTTGTGCTTGTTAACTTTTATAACAATTCCAATATAAAATTTTATTTCTCGTCAATTATCGTAAAAAAAAACTTACTTACAATTTACATAAATTATACAAAGAAAAAGTGCATCGCAAAGATCTGCCACCTCGAGGTCTCGAAAAGTTCTGCTGCTCGGGGCCTCGCAAAGACTAAGGCCGCCCCTGATTTTATGTATATATAATGCTCAACTTAAATTAGATGTTTGTGATATATCAAGACTAATGAATTGTACAATCGATATACATGTTTGTTTCCTTTCTCATTCTATTGCTTCTGACAACAAATTATTTTTGTTCCATTTCCTTTGCCTAACTTTCTGAGCATTTATACGGTTTTGGACCGCCTCTTGGACATCTCTCAATAACTTTAGTTATTCTAATGTAATTCCAAAGTAAATTTATAATACTCGTACATTAATTATAAATGATGATTTTTATTCATTTATTGATTTAATATTTGAAGCAGAACGATTTCATTATTTTATGAAATAATGAATTTAATAATAAAATTATTTTAATATAATTTAAAGGTGTGACACGTGTAAATTATGAATCAGTGATGGCCAACAATAATGTTAAAGATAGTTCAATGTTTTTATTTAAATCAACATATTTGAATTTGTCTAATATTTTTATTGTGTAATATTTTAATTAAAAAACTATTGTTCGATTTATAGTATAATACTTTAAAGAGTATAATCGGATAGAATGGGCTTGTGTCCTCATTTTTTAGGGTTCGATTTTTCAATTATTGATTGAAATTAATGTTAATAAATGAGTATTGGCGTGTCTATTTTATTAAATATCTAAATGTTGACGTAGATATAGCAATTAAAAGTTTGAATTGTAATTTTAGCGCTAGAAATGGTCAGCCATATTTGTATAACGTGAAATGCATTTTAACGTCAGTTATTTGTTGGGTAGGTCAGTGCTGTGGTAATGTTCTGTAGCTGTTGGTAGTCAAATAATCAAGTCAAATCAAATTATAAGTTTTTATTTTATTTAACCCTGTTAAGGCAGACATAGTATTGTAATTTGATTGTTCCTTGAAATAGCTGTAAATAATATTTGATATCCCTTTATCCCTTTAATAATTAAAGAGACAAAATGACTTTTTTAATTGTTAATATCTCTTAACATATAAGGAGTTATTAAAAAATAATAGAACATTTGAGGTTCTAGTAACCCACTTTATCAATATATAGTACACTTTTATAGAAATTAAGACATAGGACACAAGCCCATTCTACATAGTTCGTCATATTTTTTTTTTGATTGACGTCGGTAAGGACGATATATATTTTTACTTGTCGTTATAGCTTGACCACATCTGCTGTAGAACTCCATGCATATTTAGAGCTTACTGCCTAGCCTACCTATGGTAGTTGTAATTAATGTATGCTTTATTAGTTTCTCCTAATAGATTTTAAGGGCGTACGACCATGACGATACAAGTAATAACATGTGGTTTTGAGGGATATACATCGTATGCATGCATGCACTGATTATAAGCATAATGGAGCGTCTGTATGCATTGGTACACGTTGTTTCACTCTCACTTGTTGCAATGTAATGAGTGTGAGTGAAGTATAAAATATGCTGTAGAAAATTATATTAGCAAGGACGCTGCATTACAAAAACCTTGACATATGTACAAGATTTCAATATCAAGAACTACTTATTACAAATTATAAATATTACAAAGGGAAAACTTAGAGAAAAATGCAATTTGCAAGAATAAACCTGCATGCTTGTACTTTCTCAAGACGAATTTATGAAATTTTAGTGATATATTGAATGGCCTTGTGTCCTCATTTTTTAGTGGTCGATTTTTCAATTGTTGATTGAAATAGATGTTAATAAATGTGTATTGGCGTGTCTATTTTATTAAATATATAAATGTTGATGTAGATATAGCAATTAAAAATTTGAATTATAGTTTTAGCGCTAGAAATGGTCGGCCATATTTGTATGACGTGAAATGCATTTTAACGTCAGTTATTTATTGAGTAGGTCAGTGCTGTGGTAATGTTTTATAGCTGTTGGCAGTCGAAATAATCAAATCAAGTCAAAGAATAATAAGTTTTTATTTTATTTAACCCTGTTACGGCAGACATAATATTGAAATTTAATTGTTCCTTGAAATACCTGTAAATAATATTTGATATTTTGATATATAAATACATATAGCAGAGCTTTATGAGCTGTAAGGTTGGTAACCTGTAAACTTGTCAGAGTTCTGTCAAGAATATATTTCTTTTACGCTCTGTTTTATAAAAGAGATAGCAACTAGCGGTTGTGAGGTCACATGCATTTGGAATATGTTTGACTTTTTTAATTGTTAATATCTCCTAACATATAAGGAGTTATTAAACAATAATTGAACATTTGTGGTTCTGGTAACCAACTTTATCAATATATAGTACACTTTTGTAGAAATTAAGACATAGGACACAAGCCCATTGTGTTTATGGGGAAACTTTTGAGGGAGTTGGTAACTCTGCTTTAAGATCCAGTTTGTTTCTGTGTTGCACGTTGATGGACACACCAAGTCTATATCTACATTTCGCAAGATTTGATGACGAGACACAAAGCTACCGCCTCGTTATTTAATAATTACTTAGCGTGTTAATTTTATTGTAATTAAACAAGTATTAATTATAAAACAGTGAATTGGATTTGAACATTTCACAACGTGGAAGTGTTCTGTTTAATTACCCGACACTCAACGGCAGACCCTTTCCCCTTTGAGTATTCCTTCGTTTATGTTTCTACATTCTATACACACTACTGTGGTTTCCGACAGTGGTGAACTGGGTTTAAAAATGCTTGTTACCAGGGTTTTATAAGTTCTTACAGACGCGATGTTGACATCCATCTTCATCATCATCATGATGCTACATTCGAGAATCGGTAGTGCACTTTATTAGCTTGTAGAGAATTATGACTTAAAAGTACAATAAAACGACATTTTCTTATTATTAATTTGATTTTTTATATATTAAATCAATTCGACGATTTTTATCCGACTATTTTGCGGCGAAATGGTCAATGGTGATATCGTGTTATTTCAGCAAGCCCCGGTAATCTTTAGTCTCGTGCGGCGCACCGATAGCGCCAGATTCTTTATATAGTTAGCACAGAGTATCATCTGTCTCACTCGCTTGGCGATGTATGGCATATTCCATAGTAGTTATATTGAGCGCTGTGGAGAGGGCACGGAGAATATTTCTTCGAGCGAAAATAAGTTTGAATTAATTCGGCATAGAGATTATGTTGATTCCAAGCAACTTCCTTAGTATAAAGTCAGTATGTAATTGGGGTATTATATGATATTTTGTGATTCTATTTTCCTTTTCAAGTTATAAATATTTGGTAGTGCAGCGGAGTGCTGGTGGAGGCTTGACCTTCTTTAAAACTTTTCTACAGTCCTTCCTCTTCTCTTTCTATTATCATACTCATTTTCGTTAGGTCTTTCTCCACTTCATATTACCACCTCGTTCTGGGTCTCCTTGTAGAAGTTTCTAGTTAAGATCTAAGCATATCGATTTCTCGATATCTGCCATATCGATCCACTGAGCCAACTCCAATACAATGGGCTTGTGTCCTCATTTTTTAGAAGTCGATTTTTCAATTGTTGATTGAAATTGATGTTAATAAATGTGTATTGGCGTGTCTATTTTATTAAATATCTGAAGCAATTAAAAGTATGAATTGTAGTTTTAGCGCTAGAAATGGTCGGCCATATTTGTATGACGTGAAATGCATTTTAACATCAGTTATTAGTTGAGTAGGTCAGTGCTGTGGTAATGTTCTGTAGCTGTTGGTAGTCAAATAATCAAGTCAAATTAAAGAATAATAAGTTTTTATTTTACTTAACCCTGTTACGGCAGACATAATATTGGATTTGATTGTTCCTTGAAATAGCTGTAAATAATATTTGATATTTTGATATATAAATACATATAGCAGAGATTTATGAGCTGTAAGGTTGGTAACCTTGCACAAGTATTGTGATGTCACATGCACTTGGAATGTGTACAACGTTGAATCCCTTTTAATAATTAAAGAGACAAAATGACTTTTTTAATTGTTAATATCTTCTAACATATAAGGAGTTATTAAAAAATAATTGAACATTTGAGGTTCTTGTAACCCACTTTATCAATATATAGTACACTTTTGTAGAAATTAAGACATAGGACACAAGCCCATTAATGAAACGGCGTCGGAAAAACGATACATAATAGAAGCACAAGACAAGAAATTATATTAAGACAGTTGTGTATTTATTGGAGACGGGACTTTCTTAAGCCAAAATTGCCTAAGTCTTATTTAGTCTAAGACAATCATGTCTCTTGTGTGCTAGGCTAATAATTCTTATCCTAAGATATCATCTGCTTCTTTCTACTGTAAGAGTTCGCATATCTTTAATAAATAGAATTTAATGCTTCCGCAAAAATATAAATTTTAAATATTCTGTATTCTTAAATATAAATAAAACATGAATGAAATTTAATAACAATTAGAAACAATGTTTTCTTTTCCCCCACACGTCGCGCTCTGTTGTCGTACATTACATTATTTCGATTACCTTGGTGTTCGGTGCATTAAAAAAAGAACGGTTCAACGTTCGGTCGAACGTCGGACGTCGGAGTAGCGTCGCGTCGGTGTCAGTAAAACGGCGAATACATTATCGCGTGCACTGACATAAAATATGTACCGGGCGTTACTCATTCTTGTCATTGAAATCATATGTACAAAATACATTAAAATTTTCTATCTGTACTCAATTAAGGAGGTACAGGACGTACCGTCAATGCAAAAAGTGTATCTCTTGGTATATAATACGAAGCACATGAGGGACAAGCAAATATTGAGACTGTACCTTTGAAAACGAATTTTTCAATGTCGTATTAAACTGCTTTTTTCTTGTTAAAATAATTTTTTATGCATATAATAGTTTAATAAATTAAAAATTACCTATAATTAATATCAAATTTATATTAATTCAATTTAAATACAAATTAAATATTTTGAAAAAGGAATAATAAATTTTGCAACGCTGTAAATTTACGTGTGTTGACGCATGCGTGATTTGGTTCTTTGACCAATAAATTGTTATATTTTATATAACATTTATTCCGATTTTGAATTTCCCGCTAAAATTGGCATTTGCAACGTTGCCGGCTTATAACCTATACATTTACTGTTTCTTAAAGGTTTTATGTAAATATTTTCGTAAATAGGTATCCTTTTGATAATTTTCTTTTTGCAACAGTTACAGAAAAGATTATTTTATATACATCAAGTTTTTGAAAGCCGTGTCACCATTTTTTTACAGTTAAAAATTATATTATGTGGTGAAATTGAGCTAAAAATTATGATTTATATGGAAAATGACTATTTTTAATCATGTATAAAAAGAAACCTATGAACCCTAGGTCTCTAAAATTTTGAGACGTATTTTAACTATTTGTATCGACCCTCCAAATTTCACAATGTTTTCATCATTTACGTTAACGTCCTGTACCTCCTTAAGATTAAAGTATAGTTCAAATTACGAGAGTTCGTCGGCGACTCATACTTAAAACATGTTCTGGGGTATAAACTGTCGATATAACTAAAACACACTGACTTACTTATTTTTATAGTATAGACTTACTTATATATATAGAAACGAATAAGATAAAATTCATTATCGTATCATAGATTTATACCGCTCTTATAATCTCTTTTAAGTATAAGTCGCCGCCGAACTATTGTGATTTGGTCTTATAGCATTTTATAAATATTTTCTTGAGTTTATCATAAAAAAATACTATTACACTTTTAAACACAAAACGTAAACGTAATATTTAACATAATATTTATTGCATAATGTTACCTTTTGATATTACCGAGGTTAAACATAATTCTACATAGTTAAACTTATTCTTAAGATAGTTGAGTATGTTAAGTAACTTTATTCCAATTCCATTAGATAGATTTTCCATGTCTCTATACAACTTCAAAGCTTGAGGATTTGCGGTAGCCAACCATCAAACAAAACACAATTATCTCGAGATTATAAAGTAGAAGAATCCATTTCATTAATGAAAATGGGTTGGTCAGGTTACTTTAAAATGAAAACACATAGGTATGCAACCATTGAAAAGCATAAAACATGTTACTTAGTGAAATATAACTACTACAAACCAGTGGCGTACTCAGAATCATTGTCTACACGTTTTAATTATACTATTCATTTCTGGATTTATTGCAACTGAAATTGTGTCAGAATCCCAGAATACGAGTTGCTATAAATAAGAAGAAAGAGTGTTTAATAGAGTAAGTGAGTTTATATATCTAAGTGCATTTTTATTAGGAAAATAGCAAGAAAGCACGAGCAACGTCTCCAACACCATGTCAACGTGAAAGCGTTTCAACTGCTGCACACGGATCGACTGACAAGAAGAAAACTAAGCCATTAGTATCAGTATCAACAATGGTTAATACTCTGACTTCAAAAATGTTACCATTATTAAAATTAACTAGTAAAAATGTTATTAGATAGTTTATATAAACTAGTTATAACAATATAATAGGTTAATTTTTTTTTTTTTTATTAGAATCGGACAATAAAAGTTAAGGTAGCGCTTCTTGCACATTCGAAAAATAAAATTCTTATGAAATATTTATAGGACAATGTGTGAAAACGGACAGTGGAGAATAAGAACAAATATGGGAATATATGGTAGACATCGACAAGGAAGAGAACGGCTGAGAAACTTCAGAAAGGGAACTTAGGGGATGCAAGAACAAGAGGAAGAACCAGGGCGATATAGAAAGAACAAGTGGAGGAAGATCTATGAAAAACAGTTATTGAAAATTGTTAGAAGGCGTACAAAAGGAAGAAGCAGTCTTAAAGGGATGATGATACACGAAAAAATTAGATTTTTACTTACTGTATATCTACGTATAAAGCAACCTCTCACTGTCCTAATTAACTTGATTTTATTCCGCAAATATCCACTGCATCCCGCACAAAACATTTTTAAGAAATTACAAACTGATTTAATTTAAAATCACAAAAACAATTCATCTTTTTAATTTCACGTTAATTTTAAACCATTTTTTCATAATTAATTTCAAATTAACCGTCTCCTAAATCAAGGTGACTGGTTCAACACGGTACAACCTACTGGTCGGACAATAATGTAAATTACGTATTATTTCATAAAGGTATTTAAAACAGTTCGATTGGTTATAGAGGTCATTATTATTTAACTCACGAGGCTTCATCGTTTTGTTTGTATTTCTATAATGTATGGTAAGTCTAAGAGTCACACCTGAATTCTGGATTGTCTGGGGAGTGTTTCTATGGGGACGTGAGGAAAATATTTTAATTTAAACTTTTGTTAAAGAAGCACGTATTCAAAATTACTCTGCAGTCCGTTATATTCGCGTTCTTGTATTATCGGTAGGCGCTGATAAAATTGTAACGTTAAATGAGGCATTTATTTTTAAAAGTGGGGCGATTTATATTTTAAAAAATTACGCAGATAATGATGACAATAAAATATTGTTATAATTATTTTTTGGTGGTAAACTATCCTTTTTTTTAATTCCTTGTTGCTTTAAGCATTTATTATTTATTAAGTAGGTAATATTTGTACCCCGTTTCAAAAATATTTAAGCATATATTAAACCAAAATTAAAAAGACCAAGGGTCAGATTGAAAATAACCATAACCAATTTGATTAATGATAATTGTTTAGGAAAAGGTTTCATGTGTAATCTGGATAAGTGATTAATTTTAAGTGGAATGAATTACCAATATAATTAACACATACACGATATATATATATATATATATATATATATATATATATATATATATATATATATATATATATATATATTTATATTTTTAGCAATTCCACTGTATCTCTAGAACGTGATTAGGAATTCCGTTATGTGTATTCAATTTGAATCATTGGCAAGAGCGGCCTGTGCAAGTTCTATTAAGCTACTTCTACTATGTACCGGTGCTATAACAGCCTATTGTTATTCTCTGCGCTAGTAACACGTGTGATTGCGGACTAAGACAATTAATGAAATTCATTAATTATGTAACTGACATATTTATTTAAGAAGGTGCCACATTTTATTATAGACGTATTAATTTATTCGGTTTATTATGAGCTGTTTTAGGTTTTTAAACCTTTCTACTACTATTTATACGAAGGTGTTTCTTATTATATTTAGATTATTATGCCGGTTTCACACCAGAGAGACAAAACAATAAAACACTAATAAAAACTGTTTTTCTGAACAAAAACATCAATGTTTACAATAAATGGGACAGTTCTTAAAACATTTTTGTCTTTAAAAACTATTTTAGTAAACAAAACACATTTCCATATGGAGTCGGTAAGATCAAAGGAAAACACGTTTGTTGTTGATTTTTAGTCTGCTTGGTTTGAACAGGCACTTTTGTTTTTTGAGAACAATGGCGCTTGTCAGTTGTTGTTTATTATTTGTCCAGCAACTAGTTCCAAGAGCAGTTATAAATAAGTACAGAAAAGATAAGACCAGCAATTTAATAGAAATGTATCGCCAACACAATAATTTATGGGATACTAAATTTTTGTGGGACGCACAGAAAAATAATAGAAACAAAAATCAGTCTATTCAATGTGAACAGTCTGTTTTCGAAAAACAGAACAGTTTGAAATAAAACAAAACATGTTTTTTTAAACCACCGCGTCAATGTATAACTCGAAAATGGTAAAAGATATTAAAAAAGTTTCAAATAATTTTTGTAGAGTAATTGCATTAAAAAATTATTTTGACTTTTATATTTTTTCATCACAGTTTAAATACTGCTGTGCGAGCAAAGTTAAGCGGCAAGTAAGATTGTTTTTTATATTGTTTTTTGCTTTTAATATTGTTAGAATCTTTTCTTTTAGATTATTTGTTTGTATGAAAATGACATTTATTTAGATTTTTTAATCGGCAGTTTCTTGATGAAAAAAAATTCGTCATTTCAACAGAAAGAGTGACATCATGTGACAGCGAATGAATCTTAAATAAAAATATTTGCAACTATATAATTTTTGATATATTTATTTATTTGACATATGTAGATATTTATACATCCATTTAAATATTATAATTCTTCACTCTGTACAATAATTACATAAATTATAAATTAAATTAAATTAAATTAATTAAAATAGTTAACAATAACATATTCTTCATACACTATGAATATCAACTCAAAGAAAATGACGAAACATTTTTTCAAGCGACAATTTGCACCTATATTTTGTCTCCCAGTCAAAAAAATATTTTTTCATTTCATTTGAATTGTTCATTTAAATATATACGAGTATTTAAAAAGAATATTTATATTTAAAAAAAAAATTATTATTACTTAAATAAATTTTTTGTCAAAAAAGAAAACATCTTTATCACAGAACACACATAGATTTAATATTTTTTTAAATGTTATTTAGAAAAAAATATATGTTTATATTATATATAAATTTATAAATAGTTAAGGACTCAGTGATTGATTGATTAGAGACAGTGTATGTAATTAATAATAGGCTTGTAGTTATATTAGATGTTTCGTACTTTTCATTTCTGGCTTATATATAACGACTCGCAATCGAACATTTCCTCTGCAGCTATAATTGGGGATGATTAGCAGATGTTTAAATACAGAAAAAATGTTAAAAATAAAGAAAAAAACATATTAACATAACTATGACCATCATCTAATTGCAAAAACTGTCTAAGCCATCATTAGTTCCTGAGGGTTTACATTTTTCGTATAATTTTAGGTTATGAAATTATTTATCGATTGTTTTAATGAAGTGTCAAAGTGAACATAACCTTAAAAACTGAGTAGTAGTTAAAATATTTACGTAGCTCAGTTTATTTATTATAGTTATTAACGTATCCTACTTATATTTAGGTTTTGGATGTTTCTATCTATCTATTTGAACAGTTCTTTTGCGTAATGCCATATCCTGAAGAAATATTCATCCTTTCGTAGTAACGTTCCACGTGCGTAGGATTTGATATCAGCATCCATGTTGTTTTCACGTAACCACGACATGGTATTCTCGGTACTGTATCCTGTCGGTTCTTCAGTCTTAGGCTCGTCCAATTCGGCTTCACCTAATTGACAAAAAAACAATGAGTAAAAGGAGAAAAGTAACATCGCTAGTCAAATTAAGGTTATTAGGTGCAAATGTTATATACGCTCCAGATAGGATAGTATTCTATTTATTTCGGAGACTGTATTTAATACGTGTAAGCTCTTATGCTTGGTACAGATTGGTGCGACATAAACATGCGACATCCAACATTTTTATATTTTCATTTATAAGTTGACGTTATTTAGACATGAGTGTGCTAAATGTTTTGTGCTTTTAGCGTACAGACTAGTGCGACATAAAAATGCGACATTAATAAAACCCTTACTTATGCTATTTTTATAAATTCTAGGTAGTATTTTTATGAAACAAAAATGTTTCAAACAGATGTCGGTAAATCAAAGAAATTAGGGTTTTGAAGATGGTCTCTAACAGAAGGGTTGAGTACGTACTCAGTCTACAGTATAATCTCATTGAGCGTTGACGTTTTTCCTTAGTTGTGTTAAGTAAATAAATAAAAATAATTGAAAATAGTGTTTAAATGGATTAGACCACGTTAGTAATCACGAGTTAGCAGAGATCTTGTAAAATAATTGAGATTTATTACTTTTTTTTGTAATTTTTTTTTCTAAAGCAGGTTAAAGGAATTCGTTCGAAATATGAAAACTTCGGACGTATTAAGTTGCATGTCGCACTAGTGTGGACGTGTTGTACAACTTCTTACAACAAATGTTGAATGTTGCATGTTTATGTCGCACGTATGTGTACGGTACATTATATACATATACAGACTTAATATAATCATACGATTGAGAAAGGTGACAACGTTGTCAACTGCAATGCAACCACTGTAGTATAGTAACGTATGTACTTGACATGGTAACGCGCGCAAAGCAGGACAACATACCATGTTACGCTATCTCTACTAGAACTGTTCTCGAGATATACATCAAAACGATGGCCTTTTTATATAAAAAGAAAATAATTTTGTAAATGCAAATTTCTTACCTGTAGAAGGAAGCACTTTGTAAGGCTCTTCACTCTCTAGCGGATCACTGAGCCCCACTTCATTTCGTGCGAATATTCGTATCAGATATTCGTGATTTTCGTGTAAATCTTTAATGGTGAATTTTTGAACGCCTGCCTGGACACGTCCAACTTCCATCCACATTGTTTTCTTAATATCCCGGATTGCAATATTGTACCCTTCTAGAGGAGCTCCTCCGTCACTTTCTGGGATGCCCCACTCTACTATTATTGAGTTAGGCCCAACGCTACGCATCTCCAATGGAGCAGTTGGCGGTGATGGGACAGCTATAAATTAAATGATGAATTATTGACAGTTTGACACACTTAGATCAACTTCAATTGTTGATATATTTCGTTGGTTTGCATGTGGTTCGTCTATCTATTCCATCCTGAATTCTCTAAGGACTATATCATGAAAACTGTATTCAATACAAAGACAAAGTGCAACTATTTTTAGCTAGATTTTGCTTGATTGAACTTGATTGGTACCCTCAAAATAACCCGATACTGAAGCAAACATGAAATATGTCTGAATTAAAACTAAAAAATAGTACTTTCAGCACTGTTTTCCTCTCATCTGGTTTTTCAGGTTGGTACTTACTTGCATGGGTCTTCAACACCACTTTCTCTGTTGTTGCAGGTTCACTAAGACCGATAGAGTTTTCAGCAAAGACCCTAAACACGAATTCTGATTTTTCTTTAAGGTTTTCCAGGCAGTATTGTAAACAGGTAGGCTCCAATGTTGCGACTTTTGTCCACTTATTTGATGTTTGGAGTCTCTTTTCAACAATGTATCCTATTTCAAATAATGAAAAATATATATATTAGTGCAGAAAAGAATGATGGAAGAAGACTAAAATCAACAATAAGGTTGATAGCTTTACCTGTTAGATCGGTTCCTCCAGTGCTTGCAGGTGGCTTCCATTGCAGTGTTACGCTTCGACTTGTAACGTCAATCACTTGGAGGTTTTGTGGACATGATGGCGGTGCTTTATATAAAAAATGTTTATCAATAATAAATACAGATAAATGGAAAATTATATTGTTATATAAAAAAGTCATTCTCAAATTTAGGCTGGGCACTTATTACAGATAAGACGTTACCGTTGTCGTTATTGGTTTAAACTTTTCAAAGGTTACAAAGACTAGTGTGTCTAAAGTTAGTGCCGAGCCTTAATTTTCGCCAAAAAAAAATGTACTTACATTTTTTTATTGTTAAAGTTGGGTGATGCGGTGCTGTAGCAAAGCAAGAATATACAAGTTAGAAGCATTAGAAAGCATTATTATTATCATTATTATTATTATCAATGTATGATTCTAAGGAAAATTTATAAGCTGACACAATGTGAAATATACCTTGATAAAGTTGGCTATTAGGAACTTAAAAGACCAATCGTTTTTTAATAAGTCGCGATGCTATAGGAGATATTTACAATTAAAATAATCGTAATCCCTTTATGAATTGTCATCTATGTTATACCACAGAGTGTAAAATAGATGCATAAAAGATCCGGCTAACACTTTAAATTTTGATATTACGAATCTAGTGAACAGATGTAAATAAAATCGATTATTTTTTATTCTACAGATTTTAATACTTTATTTTTAATAGTCTATACAAAATATAGTTAAAAATGAAGCGACAAAATAGAAATTTAAAATTTAAATATTTGCATTCAAGGTAATAATCCACATTTTGTTGTTTTAAAATGATGTAATGAATTTATAGGTTATTTTTTAGTCAGCCATTTTCTCTAACGGAAATAGTCAAATGCATGTACTTACTTATTCTGCGACCTGCAATGATGCTCTCTTCTGGAATGAATGGTAAACTAATGCCAGCTTCGTTTCTGGCAAATATTTTAAAGTCGTATGAAACATCCTTTTTGAGTCCAGATATTTGAAGGAAGGTATTTTCAGACTTTGATGTTCCTATTTGCTTGAATGTTTTAGATTTACTTTCTTTCATTTCTACAATATATTCTATTATTGGTGTGCCACCATCGTTTTCTGATGGTTGCCATTTTAATGTGAAGGAAGTTTCAGTCATTCCACAAACATCGAGAGGTCCTCTAGGAGGTGATGGTTTAGCTGCAATAAAATAATTTTGATATTAAACATTTATGAGAATATGTACATAATCAATTTAATTTAATAACAACCAAACTGAAGCTTTAACACAGTGTGTCATCCAGTTTTTTTCATTTATATTTTTTTCTTAAAATTATAAGTGCATAGAAATTACCCTTTCCCCCAACCGTACCTCTTTACGAAGATGCCCAAAGGTAAGCTAACTGTTAAATAACAAAATAAAGAACAACTTACTAAATGCGGTCCTGACGGTAACGGGATCACTCTCTAATGCTTCAGAGTAACCAATTGGATTGGCTGCAAATACTCTGAACATATATTCACTATCTTCACTTAATTTTTGAACACAGAAGGTTTCCACATCTTTGTCAACATCTGCAACCTTTATCCAAATCATTTTCTCTGGTTCACATTTCTCGATTGAATATTTAGATAATTCCAACCCTCCATCGTCTATTGGTGGTTTCCATTCTATCGTTACAGATTCTTTACGAATTTCTTTCATAATCATTGGTCCTTCTGGTTTGCTTGGTTTGTCTAAAAATTCATTTGGATTAATTTTTTGTGTATACAAATAAATTGTAATTAAACATAAGGTGGGTAAATATACAGCAAAGGTATTAGGGTGGATAAAGAATAGAACAAACAAACATTATGTCAACACATGAACGAGACATTATCGGGCTTAGAAGCATATTTCGTTGTATATACAAATAATCTCCAAGTAGCGGTGCAATTGTTGGTCGTCTCAAAACAAAAAACGATATTGTATATCAAAGTAAACTTGTGTTGTTGTAATTTGGAGATTATTTGCACGACAAATAAAAACTTCTAAAACCATACAATAAAGTGTTGAACATGTAGAAATTAATAAATGATTACCAATAAGTTCTTCTTCTGGAGATTTAGATTTACTGCGGCGTTCTGTATCATCTAAAAAAATGTTTGCAAATTGCGTGCATGTTAGAAAAAGCATTTATTTATTAAGCATTAAAATATTAAAGCATGATATGTTACATTGCGCTACTACTTGTGCTTCAAATAGTTAAATAGAGAAAAGAGATGAATAATTTGAAAGTAACTCACCAATTACTCGTAATGTAAGTTCCTTGCTGACTGTTCCTGCAGAATTTCTCGCTGTAATTGTATATTTTCCAGAGTCTGATCTTGTCAAAGCATAAATTGCAATTGTACTAGTTGTTTCATCATAGAAGATAGAACATTGTTTTGTAGATTCTAGAGTAGAACCATCCTTTTCCCATGTTACTTCAGGTTTAGGATAACCAGATATTGTCGTCTGTACTTTCCATTGACTAGTTACCCTAAGTTTTTGTGTTACAAGTGATTCCTCAACTTCTATTCTAGGCAACTCTTGAATAGTCAATGTGCACGAAGTTTCAGCTGAACCTGCTTCATTTGTTGCTTTGCACGTGTATGTTCCTGTAGATGTCTCTGTTGTTTCTGTAATAGTATATTTGGCAACACGATTTTCATAAGTCATGTTCTTATTCTTGAACGGTCTTCCATCTCTGAACCATTTAATTTCTGGAATTGGTACTCCTCCAATAATACAAGATAGAGAAACGGGTTGTTTTATTCCTGCTGTGGTGTCTACTAATGGTTCCTGTATTACCGGGGCTTCACTTGCTACAGATTTAGCTATCTTAATGTAGCGAGTGGTATTGGATGGCTCACTTGGGCCGACTTCATTTACTGCTATTACTCGGAACATGTAATCAGTGTTTTGAGTTAGGCTTGTTACTTTGTAAGATGTATCTTTAATATCAGAAATAATAGTCCAGCTGAAAATTTTAATTATTGCATTAATCAGTGGTTATGACAGTCATTTCAAAAGCAAAACTAAATAAATAAAAAATATATATTTTTAATGGTTAAAACGCACTTAAAGTCATCTCTATCATGATACTGAAGAATGTAGTGAGTTATTGGAGAGTTTCCATCGAATTCGGGTCCTTTCCAGAATAATGTGATACTGTCATTAGATATTTCCAAAGGTTCTGGTTGTCCTGGTTGAGATGGAGGTTCTGTAATTTAAATAAAAATAAATGAAAGTATTCTTGAATCAAATTTAAATATGAATGTATAATTTGTTGACACATACTCATAATAACAAGTGTCAGATCAGCGCTAGCTTCACCGCAGTTATTCTTCAGGGTGACCTTGTAATCACCAACATCATCATCAACGACTTTACGAATAGTTAGACTTGCAGAAGCTTCTGTTATTTCAGGTGTAATTCGTTTGGATTTCATTACGATTATGCCATTTGTGGACCATTCGTCTCTGGGCTTCACAGTTGACGTGTATTCAACGTTGAAGGTAACATCTTCGTTTTGCTTTACCTTGTAGACCTTCTTCAACTTGTCGATGATAATCTTTGGTGCTGTTTCAATTACTGAGAGGGAAATAATTATTAAATATAAATCGTAGATACCATATTTGAAATATACCTATTGTTTAGAACAGTACTTACCTTCTACTTTGAGTTTAGAAGATGTTTTAACATTGAATGCTACGCAGGTTACTTCTTTCTGATCATCTTGAACACATTTCTTGATAATCAGTTTTTGCACCGTTCCTTCTGAGATTATCGAGTACTTTGGTGATTTCTTTATTTCTTTTCCATTGATCAACCACTTAACATCAACATCTGACCTTGACAATTCAACCACAAATATTGCATCAGTATTCAGTGGTACCAGCGTTACTTCTGGAAGTCGTGTTATAAAGTCGACAATTGGTTCTTCAACAGTTAATCTCGCAGCTGATTTTTGATCTCCTACTTGACACATATATTCTCCGTCATCTTCCATTTCAGAATTATAAATTTTTAGACGTTGTCTTTTACCATCAATTGATAATTGCACGTGTTCCGAAAATTGTAGTTCCTTTCCATCCTTGAACCATCTTACCAAAGCATCACCCTTAGTTAATTCAATTTCAAATTGAGCTTTCTCACCCTTGGCTATTGTAACGTCCTGCATCTTTGTTATGATTTCGGGAGCTAATTCAACGACTGTGACTTCAGCTGCACATTCCTGATCTGCTAAAATACATGTGTACTCGCCTTCATCATGAACAGATGCTTCACGAATCAGTAATTTACGAATGTGACCTTGTTTTTCAAACACCAGCTTCTTATTTTCTTCTGTAAGTTTCTCTCCATCTTTCTTCCATGTGACGTTTGCATTTTCTGATGATATTTCTACTTCCAAAACTGCAACTTCACGTTCCTTAACTTCAAAATCTTCAAGCTTACGAATAAACTCTGGTTTAGTTTCTTTCACAGTGACTTGACTTTCAGTCTTCTGGTCTCTAACAGTACACTTGTAAGTACCTACATCTGTCATCTTCGTCTTCTTGATTACTAACTTATGAACACGTCCTTCTTGAATGACTTCTCGGTGATCCATGCCGCTTACTTCCTTACTGTTATGGAACCATTTGGTGGACACGGTGTGTGACGTTTCACATTCAAGGGTCAACGTTTCCGTCTCATTAACTGTGGTCGACTTATGCAGTTTCTTTGTGAATTTAACCTTTTCAACGTCAACTGTCACTTTAGCGCCATGTGACGCTTTTCCGACTGGATTACTGGCTACGCATTTGTAATCTCCGGAATCCAATTCTGAGTCAGCATTTTTAATTACAAGTTCGATATTTTCACCATCATATGAGAGTTTTAGTTTTGGTGATGGTTCGAGTGGTTTGTTATTTCGTAGCCAAGTAATTTCAGGAACTGGGTTACCGGTAACTCTTGCAGGAAGACGAACAGTTGCATTCTGTAAAACATTTTGTTCTTGGAATCGATCCACAAACATTGGCGGTTCTGGATTTCCACTTGGACATTCTGCAAATACAAGATTAAGGTAATACATATTGTATATTGTTTAGCTATTTGTTTTTACATGCGCATTTCATAAAATAAATAATATAGAATTAGCTTAACGTTGTGTTTTTAGAAATGGAAATTATTGAATTGCATGTAAATTTCACATAAGAAAACAATCCGACAAATATGGCATTCATAATTGTACGAGTAATGCAGGAAACAAAAGATGTGCTGATGAATAGAATAGTACGAGCAATAAAATATTTTTATGATGACGTCAGTAATATAATCACAAACACAAAACATGGATATTAACCTGAATTCTAGAACTATCTTGACAACTTATGGTGTCGTGGTATAGAATATGAGCTACACCATTACTACAAAATATGACTACAAAAGCTTAAACAGCTTATCGTGTAAATTGTTTTATTTAATTCAACTCTTCTTTATGAACAGAAAATATGAGACATGCCAAATATTTATTTAAAAAAATTGTTGGACGTGAGAAACAAGAACATAGGTAATCTAATTCTGAAGGGACAAGCCATTATGCTTCAAATTTCAAAGAATATGCCCCATACTGAAACCTGATTGTTCTTTTAAGCTTTTTAGAGATAATACATCAAATGACACTTGGGGAAGCTCTGAAAGTAATTGAAAGTAAAGTTGGAGAAGTATAATTACAAATTTAGAGAACGGTTTTTGCAAGTTTTAGAGATGAATTAGAGAGCAGTATTTTTGGTAATGAAACAAATTCGTACCTTCGACAGTGATGGTTGCAGTGGTTTCAGCAGTTCCCATCGGGTTCACGGCTTTCACTGTATATTCCCCGCTGTCGGTTGTCTTCGGAGATATCAATGTTAGAGTGTGTGTGTCCTTTTCAGATTTCGTGTTCAGATTCTTAATGGGAACTCCATTCTTGTACCATGTCACCTTTGGAACAGGATTGCCAACAATTTGTGTGCTCGTTACGAAGCTATCACCTTCACGTACAATTAAGCTTCTCAGTGGTTCCAATACTTGTGGTGGTTCCCTCTCTCCAGTTATGACCTTGAGAACAATTGGCAGCGAGGACTCACCTTCACGATTTTTAGCAATCACTTCATATGTACCTTCTTGATCCTTTTTAACTTTGGTTATTTTGATAACACTACAATACATGTGCATATCTGATTCAGTTACTACTGTTACATTCTTCTCCGTTTTAACTTCTTTGCCGTTGTAGATCCATTTGATATCCGGTTCTGGTACCGCAACTAATCGACATTCTAGGATGACGTCCGTTCCTTCATTGACACATTGTGCTCTTGGTTTCTTAGAGAAAGTTGGTGGAATTCCTTCCAAAATATCAGCAAGAGATGATTCACGCGATAAACTTTTTCTAGATAATCCTGTCATATCAGATCCATGATCCGATAAGGGAGCTTCAACAGTTAGTTCTGTTGTACTGGATGCAAAACCAGCTGCGTTTTTAGCAACACATGTGAAAGTTCCGGCATCTTCAGGGAATACTTCACGAATAATAAGAGTAGCAACGTTGTCTTCATCGTAATATATTTGGAAATCTTGGGAAGGTTTTATTATTGCAGTTTGACGGAACCACGTAATTTGGGGTCTTGGAGATCCTTCTACTTGACATTCAAATTGGACAGTAAATCCATCAGGGGAATGTTTTGGTTGAAGTTTTTCAATAAATTTAGGAGCTGATGACTTTTCATCTGGACCTGGTTCTAAAATTAATAATAAAAATTAATATTTTTTTGAAAAAATAATTAGAGATTTGAAAACATTTTACTTACTTTCAAAGACTGGAAGTTTATCAATCTTTTCATGTAGTTTCTTTTGAACATAAAGTGTATAATTTACTTCGTCCATTAAGTATTGTGCTGGCACCCAACCCTTTTCTTCTGTTAAATGCTTTCGTACAAACCACCAATCCGAATTCAAATTTTCTATAAAAAGAAAAAAAGTTATCTTGAAAATCATACATGTTATATATGATATATATATATATATATATATATATATATATATATATATATATATATATATATATATATATATATATATATATATATAACATATATATATTATTATTATTTACATGTACTACATATAAAATATATATTTACCTATTATATAGACTCTTTCTCCTTCAACTAAGTTAATAGCTTCTTCTGTTTCTGCAACGTAGGAGCAAATAGAGAAAACAATATCTCCATCTTCAATTTGTTCTGTGAAATATGTAATATATGTAACGTAAATATTTTAATAAATTGCAATTCTTCCTCATTCTTCCATATAATCGTTTCTTACCATCAATTACTTCTGCTTCCCTGGTTATGCTGAGTGATGCTGCTTCTAAAATATTATTAAAATATTGAGAAGGTGTTTGCTTTATAAATTATTTAAATTCGAGTGATTATAAATACTGAATATGCTTTTTATACGGGCTTTTGTCGATGCAATTGCTGGGAATAAAAGTTTTGCATAGAAGAGATTGATCCAAATAATTTAAAGAAGACAATAATCTACAGATATAGTATCTTGTATGCAGTACTTTTAAAATGTTTGAAATTCATTCTAATACTACATAATTAATACATTGTACTTACGGACGTAATTAGTAATTCCAATAGGACGCTTTAGTATGTAAGTAAGCATTATATACCTGTTAACCAAGCAAAGCTTAAATTGAACTAGATTAATAAAGAAAGTAATAAAAGATCAACCTTGGTCGTAAGTCTGCGATAGCTTCCGTTTTGGTTTCAGTGTCACAGAATCTTCATCATAAAGAATTTCTTCCACAACTTTACGAGGTTTTTTCAGGCCAAATTGTACCTCATCTTCAATATCTTCAACAGAATATTTTTGAACCTTTTTACGTCTAAGAGGCATTTGGAAGCTTTCCTCAATTTCTTCTAAAGGTAACTCTTCAATTGAATCATCTTCTGGTTCTTCAACATCATACATTGTATCTTCGGGTTCACTACCTTCTTCTATAATTTCTTCATATTGTGGTCCATCATCTTCTACTTCTCGTACAATCTTTATTGAAGCTTCTCCGGTTTCCTCATGATATGTTAATGGTTTTTGTTTTTTCAATTTTACTTTACCAGACATAGAAATTTCTTCTTCGGCATATGAATCAAGTTGAATTTTGAACTCTTGTTCAACATCTTCTTTTGTTTTAGTCATACGAGGTCTGAAAGTTACATTTTCAACTTCCGTAACTTCTTGTATTTCTGGATGTGAAGGTTTTCTAATGGATTTTAATTTACGAAGTGTAATTTCTTCCGAATGTTCTTCAATAGAAGGTTTACGTTTCGGCTGAGCTTTTTTAATAGTAAACTCTTCTGTTACGTCTTCCGTTTCATCTACAATTGGTTTTCTTATTGTCATTTCTGTATGTTCTTCAATTACTTCAACTTCCTTCTGTGGTTTTCTTTTTTTGATAGTGGCTTCTGTTGGTTCAACAAACTCAGGTTCAGGCTCCTGTGGTTTCATTTTCTTTATGGTTATTTCTTCCGAATGTTCTTCCACCTTTGGAGTTACCTTTTTCTTTTTAATTATCGTAACATCTTCATCTAATTCTTCAGTTGGTTTAGTTGGTTTTAAAGTAAATTCTTCTGTTGGTTCATCATTAATTTTCTTTTTAGGTTTTTTCTTTTTAATAGTGACAGCTACCTGTTCATCTTCATCTGGTTCTTTGTCTTGCGATGCAGGTTTTGTAATTGTAATATCTTCAAATACATCTTCCGTTTTAGATATTGGTTTTCTCTTCTTAACTATAGTTACTTCCTCTTCAGCTTCCTCCATTTGCTTTATTGGTTTTAGAGTTACTTCTTCAGCTGGTTCTTCAGATACCAACTTCTTTGGTTTTTTCTTCTTAAGTGTAACAGCTTCAATTGGTTCTTCAGGTTTAGGTTCTTGTGGTTGTATTTTCTTAATTGTTATTTCTTCGGCAACTTCTTCAACAGTTGGATGCACTTCTTTCTTTGTAACTACAGTTATTTCTTCCTCCGTTTCTTCTACTGGCTTTATTGGTTTCAAAGTAATTTCTTCAGCTGGTTCTTCAGATACTACCTTCTTTGGTTTCTTCTTTTTAAGTATAACAGCTTCGGTAGGCTCTTCGGGTTTAGGTTCTTGTGGTTGTATTTTCTTAATTGTTATTTCTTCGGCAACTTCTTCAACCGTTGGATGCACTTCTTTCTTTGTAACTACAGTTATTTCTTCCTCCGTTTCTTCTACTGGCTTTATTGGTTTAAAAGTAATTTCTTCAGCTGGTTCTTCAGATACTACCTTCTTTGGTTTCTTCTTTTTAAGTATAACAGCTTCGGTAGGCTCTTCAGGTTTAGGTTCTTGTGGTTGTATTTTCTTAATTGTTATTTCTTCGGCAACTTCTTCAACAGTTGGATGCACTTCTTTCTTTGTAACTACAGTTATTTCTTCCTCCGTTTCTTCTACTGGCTTTATTGGTTTCAAAGTAATTTCTTCAGCTGGTTCTTCAGATACTACCTTCTTTGGTTTTTTCTTTTTAAGTGTAACAGCTTCGGTAGGCTCTTCGGGTTTAGGTTCTTGTGGTTGTATTTTCTTAATTGTTATTTCTTCGACAACTTCTTCAACTGTTGGATGCACTTCTTTCTTTGTGACTATAGTAATTTCTTCCTCCGTTTCTTCTACTGGCTTTATTGGTTTCAAAGTAATTTCTTCAGCTGGTTCTTCAGATACTACCTTCTTTGGTTTCTTCTTTTTAAGTGTAACAGCTTCGGTAGGCTCTTCGGGTTTAGGTTCTTGTGGTTGTATTTTCTTAACTGTTATTTCTTCGGCAACTTCTTCAACTGTTGGATGCACTTCTTTCTTTGTGACTATAGTAATTTCTTCCTTCGTTTCTTCTACTGGCTTTATTGGTTTCAAAGTAATTTCTTCAGCTGGTTCTTCAGATACTACCTTCTTTGGTTTCTTCTTTTTAAGTGTAACAGCTTCGGTAGGCTCTTCAGGTTTAGGTTCTTGTGGTTGTATTTTCCTAATTGTTATTTCATCGACAACTTCACTAGCCTCTGATTCTTTTTCTTTTTTAGGAATAACTTCTTCCACTTCTTCAACTTGTTTAACTGGTTTTAAGGTTACTTCTTCAATAGGTTCTTCTGGCACAGGTTTCTTTGTTTTCTTTTTCCTAATAGTAATTGCTTCAGAAGGCTCCTCCGGTTTTGGTTCCTCTGGTTTTATCTCTTTAATTGTTATTTCTTCGGCAACTTCTTCTGTTTCTTCTACCGGCTTTATTGGTTTTAAAGTAATTTCTTCGGCTGGTTCTTCAGATACTACCTTCTTTGGTTTCTTCTTTTTAAGTGTAACAGCTTCGGTAGGCTCTTCAGGTTTAGGTTCTTGTGGTTGTATTTTCTTAATTGTTATTTCATCTACAACTTCAGTAACCTCCGGTTCTTTTTCTTTTTTAGTGATGAGTGTAACTTCTTCGACTTCCTCAATTTGTTTAATTGGTTTTAAGGTTACTTCTTCAATAGGTTCTTCTGGAAGAGGTTTCTTTGATTTTCTCTTTTTAATAATAATTGATTCTTTTATATCTTCTGGTTGAGGTTCGTCCGGTTGGTCTTCCTTAAGTGTTACTTTTTCAACAATTTCTTCAACCTCTTCAATTTCTTCTACATCAGGCTTCAATTTCTCTTTTAGGGATTTCTGAATTATGAATTCTTCTGTAACGTTTTCAAGTACTTCTTCTTCCGATTGAACTGGTTTTAATGTTAACTGTTCAATTGGTTCCTCAACTGATACTTTCTTAGTTTTCTTCTTTTTAATAATAACATCCTCAGTTGGTTGTTGAGGTATTGGTTCAGTTGGTTTTTCATCTTCTGCAGGTTGTTGATTAATTTCGGATTTGTCAACAATTTCTGTAGGGATGTCTTTCTTCTTTGTCTTTTTCTTTTCAATCTTTGGTTCTTGAATATCCACTTTGTCGATTTCAACTTCCTCAACAACTTCGTCTACAATAAGTGGTTTAGTTGTCTCAGGTACAGGCAAGTCTTCTGTTATATCATCCGTTGACTCCGATGGCATTGATTCAACTTTTTCAACATGTTTTTTAATAGGTTTCTTCTTTGGTTTTTTAGGTTCTACTTCCTCAGTAATTTCGACGGGTTTTATAATTTGTTCCGCAGGCTTTTCAATTAATGGAGGTTCAGTCTGTTCATCCGTAGGTTCTTTGATTACTGATATTTCTTTAACTTCTTCTGGTGTCTCAACTTCCTCAGGTATATCCTGAACTTCTAAAATTTCTTTCGGAGTTATTTCTTCTAATTTTTCTTCAGATTCAGGTTTTGACTTTTGTTTTTTCTTCTTGGGTTTTTCAGGCTTTTCTGGTGTAATTTTTGGTGCAATCTCTTCTTCAACATCTTTCCTTTCAATAGGTTTTGGTTTGCCTATTGTGTCTTTTTCAATGTCTTCTACAGGCTCTGGTGTGGGCTTTACGAAAGGTTTTAGTCTTATTTCTTCTGGGACGTCATCAGGTTTCTCAGATTTCGGGATTCTAAATGAGACATCTTCATCTTCTTTTGGTTCAGGTTGTTTAGGTATACCCTTCTTAAGAGAAATAGAAATTATTTCTGGTTCAGGTTTTGGTTTTTTCGTTTTCTTTTTCTTAATATCAGGTTTTTCAACTGGTTCTTCTTCTGGTGACTCATAATCAAATTTCTCTAACTCTAGTTTTTCCGGCGCTTCAAACTTAATATCAAACGGTTCAAATGGTTCGACCTTTGGTTCCTTTTTAGTTTTCTTAATGGTTTCTTCTTTTTCTTCTGGGACCTCAGGTTTCTTTTTCGGTTTAAGTTCCGGTTCTGACGGAAGTTCCTTTTCAGGTATTTTTCGAAGTTTTACATCTTCTATTTGAGGTTCTTCAATTTGAGGTACATGACCCTTTTGAATTTTTAATTTCTTTGGTTCAGCAACTGGTTCTTCAGGTTTTACAGGTTCTCTCTCATATGATTTGCTTACAATTTCATCTTCAATAGGTTCTTTTGGAGTACTTTCTATGGTAAATTCTTTTTCGTCCAAATCCAATTCAAATTTATCTGACAATTTAGTTTTCTTTTGTTTAGTTTTCAAAACTTTAAGAGCTTCTCTGGCATTTCTAGATAATATACCATTGTCACGAACTGCATTTATTACCGTCACTGATAGAGTTTTAGGAGCGGGTGGATATTCAACGTATTTTATTCTACTTTTAAGTTGCACCTTTGGTACAACTACTTGTTGAATCTCTTTTCTGTCAACAACTCTTGCTTTTTTCAACTTAACTTGTGCAAATACTGGCACTTCGCTAGCTTCTATTATTTTAACCTTTGTGGGCTTAATTTCCTTACGTTCAATTTTAATTGGAATCAATTTTACCTTTTCTAGAGAGGGCTTCTTATCTTTTTTAGAAGGCTCTTCTTTTTTGATAGGTTTTTTCTTTTCCTCTTTTGGTTGAACTGGTTCTAATATCACGTTCTCTTCATCTTCAGATGATTCAACTGGCTCTTCTTCTTTTGTTGTTATTTTTTTTGGAAGCTTCTTCTTTTTCGATTTTTTAACTGTGGTGATCTTGGAAGTTACTTCTTCTAAATTATCTTGAATAGATATTGCAGATTCTGGTTGAACCTCTTTTTCGTCTAATTTTGATATCGTTTCATTGGCTAGAATTTCTAGTTGATTTACAGCAATTTGGTCAATCACATCTTTATCGGCATACTCATCTAATGGTTCCTTAACAACAAATTCAGAAGTCTTTTCTTCATCGAAGATTTCTTCGGTCGCCTTTACCTTTTTTGACTTCTTCTTCTTTTTCTCAGGTTCCTCAACTTGAACAACTTCGTCCTCTTTATCTGAAATAACATCAGGCTTATCAGAAACTATAGCTAAAACATTAGGTTTGTCTTCAGGTGTTTCATTTATTTGTGTTTCTGGTGTATGTTTATCTGTTTCAGGTTGTGCATGTTTAGGTTTCTTTGTATGTGTTAGTTTCTTAATAGGCACTTCTTTTTCAGATTCTTGTTCAGGAACTTCATCAGTCACACTGTCGATTGGTTGTTCTTCAATTAAATCATCTTCTTTGGAAGGAATCTTTTTGGATTTCTTCTTCGGTTTTTTAGGCTCAACATCGTCATTTATTGTTTCTATGGGTTTTACAATTTCTGTAGTGTGTTCTTCAACTGGCTCTTTATCTATTGAGTCTACAGATTCTTCTTCTGTAGGTTCTTCTACAACCTTTTTACCTATTTTTTTAGGTTTTACACGCTCCTGAGATTTTAAAGGCTCTTCTGATGTTTCAAACTCGTCTGGTTGTACTGCAGCGGTATCTTCCACTACTTTTTCATTTAAGTTATCATCAGATTCTGGTTTAGATTTTTGCTTTTTCTTTTTAGGTTTCTCAGGTGTGTCAGGTATAACTTTAGGTATAATTTCTTCCTCAGACTCTTTCCTATCTATTGGTTTTGGTTTACCTAAAGTATCGTCTTTAACTTCATCTACTAACTCAGGTATAGGTTTTACAAATGGTTTAAGTTTAATTTCCTCTGGAACGTCATCAGGTTTCTCAGATTTCGGGATTCTAAATGAGACATCTTCATCTTCTTTTGGTTCAGGTTGTTTAGGTATACCCTTCTTAAGAAGAGTAGAAATTATTTCTGGTTCAGGTTTTGGTTTTTTCGTCTTCTTTTTCTTAATATCAGGTTTTTCAACTGGTTCTTCTTCTGGTGACTCATAATCAAATTTCTCTAACTCTAGTTTTTCCGGCGCTTCAAATTTAATATCAAACGGTTCAAATGGTTCGACCTTTGGTTCCTTTTTAGTTTTCTTAATAGTTTCTTCTTTTTCTTCAGGGACCTCAGGTTTCTTTTTGGGTTTAGCTTCTGGTTCAGTTGGAATCTCTTTCTCAGGTATTTTCTTAAGTTTTATATCTTCTACTTGTGGTTCTTCTATTGCTGGAATATGACCCTTTTTAATTTTTAATTTCTTTGGTTGTGCAATTTCTTCCTCAGGTTTCACAGGTTCTCTTTCGTATGGTTTATGTTGCAGATCTTCTTCAAGTGGCTCTTTGGGTATATTCTCGATTGTAAATTCTTTTTCTTCCAAATCTAATTCAAATTTATCTGACAATTTAGTTTTCTTTTGCTTAGTTTTCAAAACTTTAAGAGCTTCTCTAGCATTTCTAGATAATATACCATTGTCACGAACTGCATTTATTACCGTAACTACCAGCGATTTTATAGCAGGTGGATATTCAACATATCTTATTCTACTTTTAAGTTGCACTTTTGGTACAATTACCTGTTGTATCTCTTTTCTGTCAATAACGCGAGCTTTCTTTAATTTTACTTGTGCAAATACTGGAACTTCACTAGCTTCTACTATTTTCACCTTTGTTGGTTTAATTTCCTTACGTTCAATTTTTATTGGCACCAATTTTATTTTTTCTAAAGCGAGTTTTTTATCTTTCTTGTCATCCTTTTTAATTGGTTTTTTCTTTTCTTCTTTCGGTTTATATTGTTCGGGAATAATTACGTCCTCATCGCTTGATGATTCAAATGGAATTTCATCCTTAGCAGTATTCTGCTTTGGAATCTTTTTCTTTTTATGTTTCTTAACAATAGGAATCTCTACAGTAGCCTCTTCTTCATCGTGACTTTCCTGCAGAGGTAACAAATTATCTTCAGAAGGTTTGTCAGTTACAGATTCCGAAATATTATCATTTATTACAATTTCTTCAGGGGCTTTGGGTTTCTTTGATTTCTTCTTTGATTTCTTAGGTTCTTCGGTAGAGTCTAAAGGTTTATCATCAGGCGTAAAGTCAGTTATAGTTTCGTTCTTAACTGTTACAGTTGTCGTAGGTTCCTCTCCCTCTCTTTCAACAACAACAATTTCCGTAGTTTCTACTTTTGGGCCATCTTTCTTTTTCAGTATTCGCTTTTTAGTAATTTTCTTCTTAATTGTGCCTTGATTTGTAACTTCTTCAGTTACTTTAACTTCTTCAGGCAGTTCTTCTATTGTAACTGCTTCTTCTTCTGGAGTCTCTGATAATTCCTCAAGTAATTCTTCTGGTCTTTCAACCTCCTCAACTGTCACAGTTGCTTTAGGTTCTTCACCTTCTTCCTCAACAACAAATATAGTTGTAACTTCATCTTTATTGCCAACCCTCTTTTTGACAACACGCTTTTTAATAATTTGTTTTTTAGGTTCACCAACTTCAGATTTAGTTTCTCTAATTTCAACTACTTCAGGTAATTCTTCAATAATTGTTGCTTTCTTTGGCCGTTTTTCTTTAATTGGCTTGATAATCTCTTCCTTTTCATCAATTATTTCTTCCTGAACTGTGACAGTAACCTTTGGTTCTTTGCCTTCTTCTTCCTCAGTTATGATTTCAGTAGTTTCTACTTTCGGCCCATCTTTCTTTTTAATTACTCGCTTCTTAGTAATTTTTTTCTCTGGTTTGCCTTGTTTTGTTATAACTTCAGTTACTTTAACCTCTTCAGGCAATTCCTCAATTACTACTGCTTTTTTGGGTTTTTTCTCTGAAATGGGTTTTACATCATCTTCAGGTTCATCAACAATTTCTTCTCGTACACTTACTGTTGAAGTTGGCTGCTTGCCTTCTTCTTCTTCAGTTATTATTTCAGTTGTTTCCTCTTTAGGACCATCTCTCTTTTTGATAATACGTTTCTTAATTACCTTCTTTTTAATTGTTCCTTGTTTTGTTACCACTTCTGTTATTTTAACTTCTTCAGGAAGTTCTTCAATTGTAACTGCTTTCTCTTCAGGTGTTTCTGGTAATTCCTCAAGTAATTCTTCTGGTCTTTCAACCTCCTCAACTGTCACAGTTGCTTTAGGTTCTTCACCTTCTTCCTCAACAACAAATATAGTTGTAACTTCATCTTTATTGCCAACCCTCTTTTTGACAACACGCTTTTTAATAATTTGTTTTTTAGGTTCACCAACTTCAGGTTTAGTTTCTCTAATTTCAACTACTTCAGGCAATTCTTCAACAACTATTGCTTTCTTTGTCCGTTTTTCTTTAATTGGCTTAATAATCTCTTCCTTTTCATCAATTATTTCTTCCTGAACTGTGACAGTAACCTTTGGTTCTTTGCCTTCTTCTTCCTCAGTTATGATTTCAGTAGTTTCTACTTTCGGCCCATCTTTCTTTTTAATAACTCGCTTCTTAGTAACTTTTTTCTCTGGTTTGCCTTGTTTTGTTATAACTTCAGTTACTTTAACCTCTTCAGGCAATTCCTCAATTACTACTGCTTTTTTAGGTTTTTTCTCTGAAATGGGTTTTACATCTTCTTCAGGTTCATCAACAATTTCTTCACGTACACTTACTGTTGTAGTTGGTTGCTTGCCTTCTTCTTCTTCAGTTATTATTTCAGTTGTTTCCTCTTTAGGACCATCTCTCTTTTTGATAATACGTTTCTTAATTACCTTCTTTTTAATTGTTCCTTGTTTTGTTACCTCTTCTGTTATTTTAACTTCTTCAGGAAGTTCTTCAATTGTAACTGCTTTCTCTTCAGGTGTTTCTGGTAATTCCTCAAGTAATTCATCTGGTCTTTCAACCTCCTCAACTGTTACAGTTGCTTTAGGTTCTTCACCTTCTTCCTCAACAACAAATATAGTTGTAACTTCGTCTTTATTGCCAACCCTCTTTTTGACAACACGCTTTTTAATAATTTGTTTTTTAGGTTTACCAAACTCAGGTTTAATTTCTCTAATTTCAACTACTTCAGGCAATTCTTCAACAACTGTTGCTTTCTTTGGCCGTTTTTCTTTAATTGGCTTGATAATCTCTTCCTTTTCATCAATTATTTCTTCCTGAACTGTGACAGTAACCTTGGGTTCTTTGCCCTCTTCTTCCTCAGTTACGATTTCAGTAGTTTCTACTTTCGGACCATCTTTCTTTTTAATTACTCGCTTCTTAGTAATCTTTTTCTCTGGTCTGCCTTGTTTTGTTATAACTTCTGTTACTTTAACTTCTTCAGGCAATTCCTCAATTACAACTGCTTTTTTGGGTTTCTTCTCTGAAATGGGTTTTACATCTTCTTCAGGTTCATCAACAATTTCTTCTCGTACACTTACTGTTGTAGTTGGTTGCTTGCCTTCTTCTTCTTCAGTTATTATTTCAGTTGTTTCCTCTTTAGGACCATCTCTCTTTTTGATAATACGTTTCTTAATTACCTTCTTTTTAATTGTTCCTTGTTTTGTTACCACTTCTGTTATTTTAACTTCTTCAGGAAGTTCTTCAATTGTAACTGCTTTCTCTTCAGGTGTTTCTGGTAATTCCTCAAGTAATTCATCTGGTCTTTCAACCTCCTCAACTGTTACAGTTGCTTTAGGTTCTTCACCTTCTTCCTCAACAACAAATATAGTTGTAACTTCGTCTTTATTGCCAACCCTCTTTTTGACAACACGCTTTTTAATAATTTGTTTTTTAGGTTTACCAAACTCAGGTTTAATTTCTCTAATTTCAACTACTTCAGGCAATTCTTCAACAACTGTTGCTTTCTTTGGCCGTTTTTCTTTAATTGGCTTGATAATCTCTTCCTTTTCATCAATTATTTCTTCCTGAACTGTGACAGTAACCTTTGGTTCTTTGCCCTCTTCTTCCTCAGTTATGATTTCAGTAGTTTCTACTTTCGGACCATCTTTCTTTTTAATAACTCGCTTTTTAGTAATTTTTTTCTCTGGTTTGCCTTGTTTTGTTATAACTTCAGTTACTTTAACCTCTTCAGGCAATTCCTCAATTACTACTGCTTTTTTAGGTTTTTTCTCTGAAATGGGTTTTACATCATCTTCAGGTTCATCAACAATTTCTTCTCGTACACTTACTGTTGTAGTTGGTTGCTTGCCTTCTTCTTCTTCAGTTATTATTTCAGTTGTTTCCTCTTTAGGACCATCTCTCTTTTTAATAATACGTTTCTTAATTACCTTCTTTTTAATTGTTCCTTGTTTTGTTACCTCTTCTGTTATTTTAACTTCTTCAGGAAGTTCTTCAATTGTAACTGCTTTTCCTTCGAGTGTTTCTGGTAATTCCTCAAGTAGTTCTTCTGGTCTTTCAACCTCCTTAACTGTTACAGTTGCTTTTGGTTCTTCGCCTTCTTCCTCAACAACAAATATAGTTGTAACTTCATCTTTATTGCCAACCCTCTTTTTGACAACACGCTTTTTAATAATTTGTTTTTTAGGTTTACCAAAGTCAGGTTTAGTTTCTCTAATTTCAACTACTTCAGGCAATTCTTCAACAACTGTTGCTTTCTTTGGCCTTTTTTCTTTAATTGGCTTGATAATCTCTTCCTTTTCATCAATTATTTCTTCCTGAACTGTGACAGTAACCTTGGGTTCTTTGCCCTCTTCTTCCTCAGTTATGATTTCAGTAGTTTCTACTTTCGGACCATCTTTCTTTTTAATAACTCGCTTTTTAGTAATTTTTTTCTCTGGTTTGCCTTGTTTTGTTATAACTTCTGTTACTTTAACTTCTTCAGGCAATTCCTCAATTACTACTGCTTCTTTGGGTTTTTTCTCTGAAATGGGTTTTACATCTTCTTCAGGTTCATCAACAATTTCTTCTCGTACACTTACTGTTGTAGTTGGTTGCTTGCCTTCTTCTTCTTCAGTTATTATTTCAGTTGTTTCTTGTTTAGGACCATCTCTCTTTTTAATAATACGTTTCTTAATTACCTTCTTTTTAATTGTTCCTTGTTTTGTTACCTCTTCTGTTATTTTAACTTCTTCAGGAAGTTCTTCAATTGTAACTGCTTTTTCGTCAGGTTTTTCTGGTAATTCCTCAAGTAATTCTTCTGGTCTTTCAACTTCTTCAACTGTTACGGTTGCTTTGGGTTCTTCACCTTCTTCTTCTACGACAAATATAGTAGTAACCTCATCTTTATTACCTACCCTCTTTTTAACAACGCGCTTTTTAATTATCTGTTTCTTAGGTTTACCAAAGTCAGGCTTAGTTTCTCTAACTTCAACAATTTCAGGTAACTCTTCGATAAGCACAGCATTTTCACGCTTTAACTCGGGCATTTCTTGAATATCCTCTTCTGATACAGTAACATTTGTTGTTGGATGTTTTCCATCCTCCTCTTCAGTCACAATTTCTGTTGTTTCCTGTTTACCACCGACAATTTTTTTTATAATACGTTTTCTGGTTGTATGTTTTTTAATTTTACCATCTCTAGTTATAACTTCCGTTACCTTTACTTCTTCAGGTAATTCCTCAATAGGTTCAGCTCTGTCCTGCTGTACCGTTTCTAAATCTTCAACATCATCACCTTCTGTTACATCCGTAATTGTTACACGGCGTTCAATAAAGTCATCCAATACATCTTTTGGTTTTTCTTCATCATCAATTTCTTCATCTATAACAATATCAGATTCTCCTGTTTTAGATTTACGAACTATAGTTCGCTTTTTGGTTTTCTTTGTAATTTGCTTTGTATCGGGGGATGTTTGGAAAGTGGTAATAATTTCCTTAATTTCTTCTGGTTGCTCCTCATCTGTATTATGTAAAATAATTGGTTTTGTTTGTTTAACAGTTTGTGTTGTTTGTGGTGTATGTGATTCGGATGTTTGTTTCTGTTTTGGTGTATCATCTGACAGATTTTCTGAAATATCAAAATATAGATTAAAATATATCTTAAATAACACATGTTTGTAATGTCATAATAATGTTTTAGTGTACCTTGTGTTTTGTGATATAGATGTGTGTGTGTATCTAGAGGTGTATGTGTATCGTGTGGTGTGTGTGTATCATATGGTGGGTGTATATAAGTACTAATAAATATTTCTGGCTCTTTACCATCCTCATTAATAGTTATTTCTGTTATTTCCTCAGAAGGACCAACTTTCTTTTTTAGAACACGTTTTTTAACTACCTGATTTTTAACTGAACCTTCCTCTGTTATAATATTAAGCACTTTAGTATCTTCAGGAAATTCTTCCATTAGACAGCACTCTTCAGGTATTTCTTCTACATCATGTGTATTGTCTAAGACTTTGACAGTAACTGAAGATTCTGGTTCTTGACCAGGTTTTTCAGTCGTAATTATATTAATAATTTCATCTTGCTTTCCCTTACGTTTTCTAATAGTACGTTTTTTTATTATTTTACTTTCCCTAGGTTTACCAAACTCAGTATCTACTTCCGCTACTATAACTTCTTCAGGTAATTCCATAATTACAGTAGATTCCTCCTCAGGAGTTACAAGCTCGGTTGCTTCTAATTCAATTAGCGGAGTCTTTTTAGTAGTAACTGTAGTCTGTGGTTTTTCACCATCTTCTTCAACAGTAACAATATTAGTAATTTCTTCTGTATCACCAAATTGTCTTTTGATTACTCGTTTTCTAGTTACACGATTTTTTGGTTTATCAACCGAAGAATTTACATTAGTAACTTCAATCTGTTCTGGTAATTCCATAACAACCGTGGCAGTCTGGGGTTCAAATACTAATAAAGGTTTTATTACCTCTTCTATTTCTGATAAAGGTTCATCATCAAAACATTTAACATTAACAACTGTCTTTCTCTCCCCACCCTCTTCTTCAACCGTTACAATTTCTGTTATTTCTTGTTTCGGTCCAATATTTCGCTTAATTACTCGCTTTCTTGTAGTTTGCTTTCGAGGTTTTCCTTCCACTGTAGTCACTTGTTTAATTTGAACCTCTTCAGGCAATTCTTCGACGATCATTGCCTTATCAAAAAGAGTTTCACCAAATTCTGTATGCAAATCCTCAATAGGTTTATCAAATTCTTCAATAGTTACAGAAGTTTCTGGTTCTTTGCCATCTTCCTCTACAGTAACAATATTTGTAACTTCCTCTTTATCGCCAACTTGTTTTTTGATTGTACGCCTTCTAACAACTCGTTTCTTGGGTTTGCCAAGGAAGGATTTTACCTCCGTTATTTCAACTTCTTCCGGTAGTTCTTTTACTATTGTTGCTAGTTCCGGCTTAACATCTGGCAATGCTTTAATCGATTCTTCTGGTTCGGACAACTGTTCAGAATCAATATGTTTGACTGTAACTGTTGTATTCTTTTCACCAGTTTCATCTTCTACAGTTACAATCTCAGTGATTTCTTCCTTTGGACCATGCTTTTTCTTGATAACTCTTTTTTTAATTATTTGTTTTCTCGGCTTGCCTTGCTTTGTGATTACTTCAGTAACTTTAACTTCTTCAGGAAGTTCTTCTACAATTACTGCCTTATCTTCAAGAGGTTTAACTGCCGTTTCTTTTATTTCTTCGAACGGTTTATCAACTTCAGTAACTGTTACTGTAGTTTCTGGTTCTTTGCCATCTTCCTCAACAGTTTCAATATTTGTAATTTCCTCCTTGTCACCAACTTGTTTCTTAATAACACGTTTTCTCACAACGCGTTTCTTTGGTTTTCCCAGGAAAGATTTAACCTCAGTTATTTCCACCTCTTCAGGCAACTCTTTTACAACTGTAGCTTGTTGAGGTTCTACGATTGGCAATGGTTTAATTGTGTCTTCAGTTTCTGATAGAGGTTCATCATCAATTCTTTTAACCGTAACTGTTGTTTTGGTTTGTCCACCTTCCTCTTCTACTGTAACAATTTCAGTTATTTCCTGTTTTGGTCCATCCTTTTTCTTTATTACCCGTTTTTTCGTAGTATGCTTTCTTGGTTTACCTTCCTTTGTAATAACCTCTGTGACTTGAACTTCTTCAGGCATTTCCTGAATAAGAACTGCTTTATCTTCAGGATTTTCAGGAAGTTCCGTATCGTCACGAGGTTTATCATATTCTTCAATAGTTACTGAAGTTTCCGGTTCCTTATCGTCTTCCTCAACAGTCACAATATTGGTAATCTCTTCTTTATCTCCAATTTGTTTTTTAATAACACGTTTTTTGACTACTCGTTTCTTTGGTTTACCCAAGAAGGATTTAACCTCTGTAACCTCTACTTCTTCTGGTAATTCTTTAATTATTGTGGCTCTTTGAGGCTCAACGATTGGCAAAGGTTTAATTGAGTCTTTAGTTTCAGTTAAAGGTTCATCATCAATATGTTTAACATTAACAGTTGTTTTAGTTTCTCGACCTTCTTCTTCAACTGTCACAATTTCAGTTATTTCCTGTTTCGGTCCATCTTTCTTTCTTATAACCCGCTTTTTAGTAGTTCGCTTTCGTGGTTTGCCTTCTTTTGAAGTCACTTCTGTTATTTGTACTTCTTCCGGCATTTCCTGAACATCTACTCCTTCATCAATCAGAGATTCGACGGGTTCTTCATATTTCTCCTCAACTGGTTTGATAATTTCTTCAACAGTTACTGATGTTTCAGGTTCTTTTCCATCTTCCTCTACAGTAACAATATTTGTAACTTCCTCTTTATCGCCAACTTGTTTTTTGATTGTACGCCTTCTAACAACTCGTTTCTTGGGTTTGCCAAGGAAGGATTTTACCTCTGTTATTTCAACTTCTTCCGGTAGTTCTTTTACTATTGTTGCTAGTTCCGGCTTAACATCTGGCAATGGTTTAATCGATTCTTCTGGTTCGGACAACTGTTCAGAATCAATATGTTTGACTGTAACTGTTGTATTCTTTTCACCAGTTTCATCTTCTACAGTTACAATCTCAGTAATTTCTTCCTTTGGACCATGCTTTTTCTTGATAACTCTTTTTTTAATTATTTGTTTTCTCGGCTTGCCTTGCTTTGTGATTACTTCAGTAACTTTAACTTCTTCAGGAAGTTCTTCTACAATTACTGCCTTATCTTCAAGAGGTTTAACTGCCGTTTCTTTTATTTCTTCCAACGGTTTATCAACTTCAGTAACTGTTACTGTAGTTTCTGGTTCTTTGCCATCTTCCTCAACAGTTTCAATATTTGTAATTTCCTCCTTGTCACCAACTTGTTTCTTAATAACACGTTTTCTCACAACGCGTTTCTTTGGTTTTCCCAAGAAAGATTTAACCTCAGTTATTTGTACCTCTTCAGGCAACTCTTTTACAACTGTAGCTTGTTGAGGTTCTACGATTGGCAGTGGTTTAATTGTGTCTTCAGTTTCTGATAGAGGTTCATCATCAATTCTTTTAACCGTAACTGTTGTTTTGGTTTGTCCACCTTCCTCTTCTACTGTAACAATTTCAGTTATTTCCTGTTTTGGTCCATCCTTTTTCTTTATTACCCGTTTTTTCGTAGTATGCTTTCTTGGTTTACCTTCCTTTGTAATAACCTCTGTGACTTGAACTTCTTCAGGCATTTCCTGAATAAGAACTGCTTTATCTTCAGGAGTTTCAGGAAGTTCTGTATCGTCACGAGGTTTATCATATTCTTCAATAGTTACTGAAGTTTCCGGTTCCTTATCGTCTTCCTCAACAGTCACAATATTGGTAATCTCTTCTTTATCTCCAATTTGTTTTTTAATAACACGTTTTCTCACAACTCGTTTCTTTGGTTTACCCAAGAAAGATTTAACCTCTGTAACCTCGATTTCTTCAGGTAATTCTTTAATTATTGTGGCTCTTTGAGGCTCAACGATTGGCAAAGGTTTAATTGTGTCTTCAGTTTCAGATAAAGGTTCATCATCAATATGTTTAACATTAACAGTTGTTTTAGTTTCTCGACCTTCTTCTTCAACTGTCACAATTTCAGTTATTTCCTGTTTCGGTCCATCTTTCTTTCTTATAACCCGCTTTTTAGTAGTTCGTTTTCGTGGTTTGCCTTCTTTTGAAGTCACTTCTGTTATTTGTACTTCTTCCGGCATTTCCTGAACATCTACTCCTTTATCAATCAGAGATTCGACGGGTTCTTCATATTTCTCCTCAACTGGTTTGATAATTTCTTCAACAGTTACTGATGTTTCAGGTTCTTTTCCATCTTCCTCTACAGTAACAATATTTGTAACTTCCTCTTTATCGCCAACTTGTTTTTTGATTGTACGCCTTCTAACAACTCGTTTCTTGGGTTTGCCAAGGAAGGATTTTACCTCTGTTATTTCAACTTCTTCCGGTAGTTCTTTTACTATTGTTGCTAGTTCTGGCTTAACATCTGGCAATGCTTTAATCGATTCTTCTAGGTCGGACAACTGTTCAGAATCAATATGTTTGACTGTAACTGTTGTATTCTTTTCACCAGTTTCATCTTCTACAGTTACAATCTCAGTGATTTCTTCCTTTGGACCATGCTTTTTCTTTATAACTCTTTTTTTAATTATTTGTTTTCTCGGCTTGCCTTGCTTTGTGATTATTTCAGTAACTTTAACTTCTTCAGGAAGTTCTTCTACAATTACTGCCTTATCTTCAAGAGGTTTAACTGCCGTTTCTTTTATTTCTTCGAACGGTTTATCAACTTCAGTAACTGTTACTGTAGTTTCTGGTTCTTTGCCATCTTCCTCAACAGTTTCAATATTTGTAATTTCCTCCTTGTCACCAACTTGTTTCTTAATAACACGTTTTCTCACAACGCGTTTCTTTGGTATTCCCAAGAAAGATTTAACCTCAGTTATTTGTACCTCTTCAGGCAACTCTTTTACAACTGTAGCTTGTTGAGGTTCTACGATTGGCAGTGGTTTAATTGTGTCTTCAGTTTCTGATAGAGGTTCATCATCAATTCTTTTAACCGTAACTGTTGTTTTGGTTTGTCCACCTTCCTCTTCTACTGTAACAATTTCAGTTATTTCCTGTTTTGGTCCATCCTTTTTCTTTATTACCCGTTTTTTCGTAGTATGCTTTCTTGGTTTACCCTCCTTTGTAATAACCTCTGTGACTTGAACTTCTTCAGGCATTTCCTCAATAAGAACTGCTTTATCTTCAGGAGTTTCAGGAAGTTCTGTATCGTCACGAGGTTTATCATATTCTTCAATAGTTACTGAAGTTTCCGGTTCCTTATCGTCTTCCTCAACAGTCACAATATTGGTAATCTCTTCTTTATCTCCAATTTGTTTTTTAATAACACGTTTTCTCACAACTCGTTTCTTTGGTTTACCCAAGAAAGATTTAACCTCTGTAACCTCGATTTCTTCAGGTAATTCTTTAATTGTTGCGGCTCTTTGAGGCTCAACGATTGGCAAAGGTTTAATTGTGTCTTCAGTTTCAGATAAAGGTTCATCATCAATATGTTTAACATTAACAGTTGTTTTAGTTTCTCGACCTTCTTCTTCAACTGTCACAATTTCAGTTATTTCCTGTTTCGGTCCATCTTTCTTTCTTATAACCCGCTTTTTAGTAGTTCGTTTTCGTGGTTTGCCTTCTTTTGAAGTCACTTCTGTTATTTGTACTTCTTCCGGCATTTCCTGAACATCTACTCCTTTATCAATCAGAGATTCTACGGGTTCTTCATATTTCTCCTCAACTGGTTTGATAATTTCTTCAACAGTTACTGATGTTTCAGGTTCTTTTCCATCTTCCTCTACAGTAACAATATTTGTAATTTCCTCTTTATCGCCAACTTGTTTTTTGATTGTACGCCTTCTAACAACTCGTTTCTTGGGTTTGCCAAGGAAGGATTTTACCTCTGTTATTTCAACTTCTTCCGGTAGTTCTTTTACTATTGTTGCTAGTTCCGGCTTAACATCTGGCAATGGTTTAATCGATTCTTCTGGTTCGGACAACTGTTCAGAATCAATATGTTTGACTGTAACTGTTGTATTCTTTTTACCAGTTTCATCTTCTACAGTTACAATCTCAGTGATTTCTTCCTTTGGACCATGCTTTTTCTTGATAACTCTTTTTTTAATTATTTGTTTTCTCGGCTTGCCTTGCTTTGTGATTACTTCAGTAACTTTAACTTCTTCAGGAAGTTCTTCTACAATTACTGCCTTATCTTCAAGAGGTTTAACTGCCGTTTCTTTTATTTCTTCCAACGGTTTATCAACTTCAGTAACTGTTACTGTAGTTTCTGGTTCTTTGCCATCTTCCTCAACAGTTTCAATATTTGTAATTTCCTCCTTGTCACCAACTTGTTTCTTAATAACACGTTTTCTCACAACGCGTTTCTTTGGTTTTCCCAAGAAAGATTTAACCTCAGTTATTTCCACCTCTTCAGGCAACTCTTTTACAACTGTAGCTTGTTGAGGTTCTACGATTGGCAATGGTTTAATTGTGTCTTCAGTTTCTGATAGAGGTTCATCATCAATTCTTTTAACCGTAACTGTTGTTTTGGTTTGTCCACCTTCCTCTTCTACTGTAACAATTTCAGTTATTTCCTGTTTCGGTCCATCCTTTTTCTTTATTACCCGTTTTTTCGTAGTATGCTTTCTTGGTTTACCTTCCTTTGTAATAACCTCTGTGACTTGAACTTCTTCAGGCATTTCCTGAATAAGAACTGCTTTATCTTCAGGAGTTTCAGGAAGTTCCTTATCGTCACGAGGTTTATCATATTCTTCAATAGTAACTGTAGATGTTGGTTCTTTGCCATCTTCTTCGACAGTGACAATAGTAGTAACTTCTTCTCTATCACCTAATGTTTTTTTAATAAGACGCTTTCTAACTGTTTTTTGTAGAGGTTTACCTTGTTTAGGTTGAATTTGTATTACTTCAACTTCCTCAGGAAGTTCCAACACTGGTTCGGTTTTCTTAATTATTTCTGGTTCATATGCAATTGTTGACTCCTTTGTCATTTCTAGAATATCAGGTTCTTCCGCTTGTACTTTTTTGTTTTGAATGTTTGGTTGTTTCTCAATAACGGTGTTATTAACATCACGCTTATTTGGTTTACCTAGGAAAGTTTGAGTTTCTATGATTTTAATATCTGCAGAATCATCACTAATTAAAGAAGCTAATTCAAATTCAGTATGCTGCAATTGACTAATATTATTATCTACATTAATTGGAAATTTAAGTGAAAATAATTCTGTGTTCCCATATATTTGATTATCTTTAAATGATTGAATGGGATTTAAATCTTTTCTATCTTCCTTTTTTATAATTGTATTAATTACCTTATTTATTGCCTTACCTGTTTCTAAATCGACATCACTTATATTAGAATCATATGGTTGTAATATTTTAGGTGTATCTGAGATATTAGGAATTGTTTTGTCCTCAACATATTTAATGGAAACGGTTGTTTTTGCTTCTTCGCCCTCTGCTTTAACAGTAATGATTTCTGTAATTTCCTCCTTAGGTCCGTCCTTTTTCTTTATAACTCTTTTCTTTGTTATTTGCCTCTTTGGTTTACCTTCTTTAGTTAAAACTTCGGTTACTTTAACTTCTTCAGGAAGCTCTTCAATTAGAACAGCTTTTTCTTCCACTGAATGTTTTATTAACGGTTCTGTAGATTCACCTTCAGTTATAGGAACATTTTCAACTGTTACTGTTGTTTCAGGTTCTTTACCTTCCTCTTCAACAGTAACAATATTGGTAATTTCTTCATTATCGCCAATTTGCTTTTTAATTACCCGTTTTCTTACTGTACGTTTATGTGGTTTGTTTAAAAAGGACTTAACTTCTGTAATATCAATCTGCTCTGGCAATTCTTTAACAACAATAGCTCGTTGAGGTTCTACTTCTGCTAAAGGTTTAACTTTTTCATTTGGTTCTAATATTATTTCGTCAGATTTCTTAACAATCACCGTTGTATTCTTTTCACCACTCTCTTCTTCGGTAGTTAATATTTCCGTTGTTTCTATCTTAGGTCCAACCTTTTTCTTTATAATACGTTTAGTTGTTTTTTGCTTCTTGGGTTTACCCTCTTTACTAAGGATTTCAGTGATTTTAATTTCTTCAGGAAGTTCTTCAATAACTATGCTATTATCTTCAGATGTTTTAAATAATTCTTCTTCGGGCTTATCAAATTCTTCAACAGTTACTGATGTTTCAGGTTCTTTCCCTTCTTCCTCTACTGTAACAATATTTGTGACTTCCTCTTTATCGCCAACTTGTTTCTTGATTGTACGCTTTCTAACAACTCGTTTCTTGGGTTTGCCAAGGAAGGATTTTACCTCTGTTATTTCAACTTCTTCCGGTAGTTCTTTTACTATTGTTGCTAGTTCCGGCTTAACATCTGGCAATGGTTTAATCGATTCTTCTGGTTCGGACAACTGTTCAGAATCAATATGTTTGACTGTAACTGTTGTATTCTTTTCACCAGTTTCATCTTCTACAGTTACAATTTCAGTAATTTCTTCCTTTGGACCATGCTTTTTCTTGATAACTCTCTTTTTAATTATTTGTTTTCTCGGCTTGCCTTGCTTTGTGATTACTTCAGTAACTTTAACTTCTTCAGGAAGTTCTTCAACAATTACTGCCTTATCTTCAAGTGGTTTAACTGCCGTTTCTTTTATTTCTTCCAACGGTTTATCAACTTCAGTAACTGTTACTGTAGTTTCTGGTTCTTTGCCATCTTCCTCAACAGTTTCAATATTTGTAATTTCCTCCTTGTCACCAACTTGTTTCTTAATAACACGTTTTCTCACAACGCGTTTCTTTGGTTTTCCCAAGAAAGATTTAACCTCAGTTATTTGTACCTCTTCAGGCAACTCTTTTACAACTGTAGCTTGTTGAGGTTCTACGATTGGCAGTGGTTTAATTGTGTCTTCAGTTTCTGATAGAGGTTCATCATCAATTCTTTTAACCGTAACTGTTGTTTTGGTTTGTCCACCTTCCTCTTCTACTGTAACAATTTCAGTTATTTCCTGTTTTGGTCCATCCTTTTTCTTTATTACCCGTTTTTTCGTAGTATGCTTTCTTGGTTTACCTTCCTTTGTAATAACCTCTGTGACTTGAACTTCTTCAGGCATTTCCTGAATAAGAACTGCTTTGTCTTCAGGAGTTTCAGGAAGTTCCGTATCGTCACGAGGTTTATTATATTCTTCAATAGTTACTGAAGTTTCCGGTTCCTTATCGTCTTCCTCAACAGTCACAATATTAGTAATCTCTTCTTTATCTCCAATTTGTTTTTTAATAACACGTTTTCTCACAACTCGTTTCTTTGGTTTACCCAAGAAAGATTTAACCTCTGTAACCTCGATTTCTTCAGGTAATTCTTTAATTATTGCGGCTCTTTGAGGCTCAACGATTGGCAAAGGTTTAATTGAGTCTTCAGTTTCAGATAAAGGTTCATCATCAATATGTTTAACATTAACAGTTGTTTTAGTTTCTCGACCTTCTTCTTCAACTGTCACAATTTCAGTTATTTCCTGTTTCGGTCCATCTTTCTTTCTTATAACCCGCTTTTTAGTAGTTCGTTTTCGTGGTTTGCCTTCTTTTGAAGTCACTTCTGTTATTTGTACTTCTTCCGGCATTTCCTGAACATCTACTCCTTCATCAATCAGAGTTTCTACGGGTTCCTCATATTTCTCCTCAACTGGTTTGATAATTTCTTCGACAGTTACTGATGTTTCAGGTTCTTTCCCTTCTTCCTCTACAGTAACAATATTTGTGACTTCCTCTTTATCGCCAACTTGTTTTTTGATTGTACGCTTTCTAACAACTCGTTTCTTGGGTTTGCCAAGGAAGGATTTTACCTCTGTTATTTCAACTTCTTCCGGTAGTTCTTTTACTATTGTTGCTAGTTCCTGCTTAACATCTGGAAATGGTTTAATCGATTCTTCTGGTTCGGACAACTGTTCAGAATCAATATGTTTGACTGTAACTGTTGTATTCTTTTCACCAGTTTCATCTTCTACAGTTACAATTTCAGTGATTTCTTCCTTTGGACCATGCTTTTTCTTGATAACTCTCTTTTTAATTATTTGTTTTCTCGGCTTGCCTTGCTTTGTGATTACTTCAGTAACTTTAACTTCTTCAGGAAGTTCTTCAACAATTACTGCCTTATCTTCAAGTGGTTTAACTGCCGTTTCTTTTATTTCTTCCAACGGTTTATCAACTTCAGTAACTGTTACTGTAGTTTCTGGTTCTTTGCCATCTTCCTCAACAGTTTCAATATTTGTAATTTCCTCCTTGTCACCAACTTGTTTCTTAATAACACGTTTTCTCACAACGCGTTTCTTTGGTTTTCCCAAGAAAGATTTAACCTCAGTTATTTCCACCTCTTCAGGCAACTCTTTTACAATTGTAGCTTGTTGAGGTTCTACGATTGGCAGTGGTTTAATTGTGTCTTCAGTTTCTGATAGAGGTTCATCATCAATTCTTTTAACCGTAACTGTTGTTTTGGTTTGTCCACCTTCCTCTTCTACTGTAACAATTTCAGTTATTTCCTGTTTTGGTCCATCCTTTTTCTTTATTACCCGTTTTTTCGTAGTATGCTTTCTTGGTTTACCTTCCTTTGTAATAACCTCTGTGACTTGAACTTCTTCAGGCATTTCCTGAATAAGAACTGCTTTGTCTTCAGGAGTTTCAGGAAGTTCCGTATCGTCACGAGGTTTATTATATTCTTCAATAGTTACTGAAGTTTCCGGTTCCTTATCGTCTTCCTCAACAGTCACAATATTAGTAATCTCTTCTTTATCTCCAATTTGTTTTTTAATAACACGTTTTCTCACAACTCGTTTCTTTGGTTTACCCAAGAAAGATTTAACCTCTGTAACCTCGATTTCTTCAGGTAATTCTTTAATTATTGCGGCTCTTTGAGGCTCAACGATTGGCAAAGGTTTAATTGAGTCTTCAGTTTCAGATAAAGGTTCATCATCAATATGTTTAACATTAACAGTTGTTTTAGTTTCTCGACCTTCTTCTTCAACTGTCACAATTTCAGTTATTTCCTGTTTCGGTCCATCTTTCTTTCTTATAACCCGCTTTTTAGTAGTTCGTTTTCGTGGTTTGCCTTCTTTTGAAGTCACTTCTGTTATTTGTACTTCTTCCGGCATTTCCTGAACATCTACTCCTTCATCAATCAGAGTTTCTACGGGTTCCTCATATTTCTCCTCAACTGGTTTGATAATTTCTTCGACAGTTACTGATGTTTCAGGTTCTTTCCCTTCTTCCTCTACAGTAACAATATTTGTGACTTCCTCTTTATCGCCAACTTGTTTTTTGATTGTACGCCTTCTAACAACTCGTTTCTTGGGTTTGCCAAGGAAGGATTTTACCTCTGTTATTTCAACTTCTTCCGGTAGTTCTTTTACTATTGTTGCTAGTTCCGGCTTAACATCTGGCAATGATTTAATCGATTCTTCTGGTTCGGACAACTGTTCAGAATCAATATGTTTGACTGTAACTGTTGTATTCTTTTTACCAGTTTCATCTTCTACAGTTACAATCTCAGTGATTTCTTCCTTTGGACCATGCTTTTTCTTGATAACTCTTTTTTTAATTATTTGTTTTCTCGGCTTGCCTTGCTTTGTGATTACTTCAGTAACTTTAACTTCTTCAGGAAGTTCTTCTACAATTACTGCCTTATCTTCAAGAGGTTTAACTGCCGTTTCTTTTATTTCTTCCAACGGTTTATCAACTTCAGTAACTGTTACTGTAGTTTCTGGTTCTTTGCCATCCTCCTCAACAGTTTCAATATTTGTAATTTCCTCCTTGTCACCAACTTGTTTCTTAATAACACGTTTTCTCACAACGCGTTTCTTTGGTTTTCCCAAGAAAGATTTAACCTCAGTTATTTGTACCTCTTCAGGCAACTCTTTTACAACTGTAGCTTGTTGAGGTTCTACGATTGGCAGTGGTTTAATTGTGTCTTCAGTTTCTGATAGAGGTTCATCATCAATTCTTTTAACCGTAACTGTTGTTTTGGTTTGTCCACCTTCCTCTTCTACTGTAACAATTTCAGTTATTTCCTGTTTTGGTCCATCCTTTTTCTTTATTACCCGTTTTTTCGTAGTATGCTTTCTTGGTTTACCTTCCTTTGTAATAACCTCTGTGACTTGAACTTCTTCAGGCATTTCCTGAATAAGAACTGCTTTATCTTCAGGAGTTTCAGGAAGTTCCGTATCGTCACGAGGTTTATCATATTCTTCAATAGTTACTGAAGTTTCCGGTTCCTTATCGTCTTCCTCAACAGTCACAATATTGGTAATCTCTTCTTTATCTCCAATTTGTTTTTTAATAACACGTTTTTTGACTACTCGTTTCTTTGGTTTACCCAAGAAAGATTTAACCTCTGTAACCTCGATTTCTTCAGGTAATTCTTTAATTATTGCGGCTCTTTGAGGCTCAACGATTGGCAAAGGTTTAACTGTGTCTTCAGTTTCAGATAAAGGTTCATCATCAATATGTTTAACATTAACAGTTGTTTTAGTTTCTCGACCTTCTTCTTCAACTGTCACAATTTCAGTTATTTCCTGTTTCGGTCCATCTTTCTTTCTTATAACCCGCTTTTTAGTAGTCTGTTTTCGTGGTTTGCCTTCCTTTGAAGTAACTTGAGTAATGTGAACTTGTTCCGGCATTTCCTCAACAACTACTCCTTTCTCAGTAAGAGGCTTTATAGGTTCTTCATACAGTTCTTCATCTGGTATGACTATTTCCTCCACAGTTACTGATGTTTCAGGTTCTTTTCCATCTTCTTCTACAGTCACAATGTTTGTGACTTCCTCCTTGTCACCAATTACTTTCTTAATAACACGTTTTCTGACAACACGTTTCTTTGGCTTACCCAAGTAAGTCTTAACTTCTGTTACTTGTACTTCTTCAGGCAACTCTCTCACTACAGTGGCCTTTTGTGATTTTACTACTGTTAATGGGGTTATTGCTTCTTCTGTTTCTGACAGAGGTTCATCATCAATACGTCTAACATTAACAGTTGTCTTAGTTTCTCCATCTTCTTCCTCAACAGTTACAATTTCCGTTATTTCTTGTTTTGGACCTTCTTTTTTCTTTATTACTCGCTTTTTGATAATTCGCTTTCTTGGCTTACCTTCTTCTGTAAGAACCTCTGTAATTTTGACTTCCTCTGGCATTTCCTGCAGAACCACTGCATCTTCTTTATTAAATTCACTTACTTCTTCAGTCAGTGTATCAACTGGCTTGTTAATTTCTTCAATAGTTACAGAGGTTTCTGGTTCTTTGTCATCTTCTTCAATGGTGACAATATTGGTAACCTGTTCTTTATCACCAATTATTTTTTTAATAACACGTTTTTTCACTATACGCTTTTTAGATTTTCCAGATAATGATTTTACTTCCGTAACTTCAACTTGTTCTGGCAATTCAACAATTTTTGAAGGCTTTACCGTAATACGTTTCGGTTGGATTAACTCTTCTGCTTCAAGTAGTGGCTCACTTTCAATTTCTTTAACAGTAACGGTCGTTGTTATTTCCTTTCCTTCTTCTTCTATAGTTGTAATTTCTGTTATTTCTTGCTTTGGACCTAATTTTTTCTTAATAATTCTCTTTCTTGTTAATTGTTTTTTAGGTTGACCAGTTTTTGTCGTAATTTCAGTTACTTTTACTTGTTCAGGTAGTTCTTCCAATATAACTGTTTCATCATGCAAATCGTGAATTGCTTCTTCGCTCTCATCAATTTCTCGCTGTGAGACTTTTATTATTGTTTTAGGTTCTTTTCCAATCTCGTCAACAGTGATTATGTTTGTTATTTCCTCTGTATTGCCTAATTTTTTACTAATTATACGTTTTTTAATAGTTTTCTTATCTAATTTGTTTAAGTCATGTTTGTTTACTTTAACATACTCAAGTGTTTTCTCTGTAACGTGTAGCGTTGTATCTTGTTGTGGTGTTTTGGCAGTATCTGTATCTGTGTATGTGACTGTATCATGTAACTGAGGCATGTGCAATGTATCTTGTGTGATATGTGCGTGTCCGTATTTTTGTGGTTGTGTTTCCGACTTACCTTCTATTTCTTCCGTATGAACTTCAGAAATTAGTAGATTTTGGCTTTCTTCAAATACAATGCTTACGTTTTTCTTATGTGGCTTTATAAGTTCTGGCAATACAGATTCCATTTCACCTGTTGACTGAAGCTCTGTGATGATGATACTACTATGTTCCTTGTTGTCAGTTAGTTGTTTTGCTTTTCTTGTTTCTGGTTTAAATAGACCGTCAAATGATTTACTATTTTCATTAACTTCTATTTCTGTTACAGATACGGACTCTAACGGCTTCTGTTCTAGTTTGGCTTGCACCTCCTTGGTTGAATCAGATGGAAGAGGACCTATGCAATATTCAGGTAGGATTTCAGATTTTTCGGCAACTTCTTTTCCTGTAATACCAATTTGTGCAACAACTTTATTAGATTTTATTTCGGAGAAAGAGTCACAGGTGTTTGCTTCTGAGTAAACTTGCGTAATAGTAACTCCACGAGTTTCTTCAATTGTAATATCGGCGGATTTGGTGTCTGGCTTAAACTTTCCATCAAACTCTCTTTCAGTTTCAGATATCAGAGGCTCCGTGATTATAACACTGGATAACATACTTTGCTCCTTCTTAGCTGTAACTGATTTAAATGTATCTATAGGCAATTCAGCAATATTAGTTTCTGCTACTACCTCACTTTTTTGTGCTACTTCATTTGCTGCAATATCAGGTTGGGCGGCTCGGGGAATTACTTTTTCAAGTACATTTAATTCAGTTTCCTTATCTTCAACTATAGTATGTGTAACAGTTATACTTCGGTTTTCATCTAGTGACAAATGTGCTGTTTTCGTTTCAGGTTTTGCATCTGGTCTCAGAATATCTTCGTTTTCTCTAACTAATACTTCAGTTTGTAAAATGCTCTCCAAAGTTGTTTGTCCTTGCTTAGCAACAACTTTTTGCGTATCTCGATCAACCAATCTACCCAATCCTTGCTGTAATTGTACCTCTGTTTGTTCTGCAACTTCTTGTCCGGTGATATTGGGCTTTGCTTTATATTCATTAGGTTTCTTAAGATCAGATAAATCCGACTCTTTATCAACAGCTACGGTTTCCAACACTGTATGAACATGTTTACCATCTTCAATGGTTATATCAATTTGTTTAGTGTCAGCTTTAAATTTGCCTTCAAATTGAGTTTCTGTTTCATCTAAATCGTGATCGGTAACTATAACACTTTGTAGTGTGTCATGGCGAACACTAGCTTGTTCGGGTTTAATCTTATCATCAGTGAGTGTTCCTGTATCGACATGAGTTTGCATTTCTGTGTGCTCTGCTACTTCGTGAGTATCTTCCAATTTAGCAAGTATATTTTTATGTCTAGGCTGTTCGAACGTCGTTAGCGTTCGTTCACTATCACCTAGTGTTATTTCCGTTATGACCACACCTTCTCCTTCTTCTAATCCTAACTCTGCATTTTTCATCGACGGTTTTGAGCTGTCAGTGAATTTGCCTTCACTTTCAATTACTATATCTTCAGATAACGTAACGCTTTCGAATGTAGAAGTTTTTATAGTTGCTTGACTTTCTCTTCTTGTTGGTATTCTTAATTCACTAATACCATCATGCAATGTAGTTTCTGAAGTTTGTGCTATTTCATTTGTTGATATGGTGGAATCTGCTACTTGTGTTTTAGGTATTTCCGACAAAGTTAAATCGGATTCTTTATTATTTGTAATAACTGTAGTTACTGTCAAACTTTTACCTTCTTCAAAATCTACTGACGCAACTTTCTTTGATGGTTTAATATCATCTAGTATAGTTTCTGATTCATTTACTAGTACTCCTGTAGTAATTATACCTTCAAGCGGAGTTTGACCAGACTTTGCCTTCTCTGTAATAAGTTCTTTCTTCTGAACAAGTCCTAGTGCAGTTTCTGTAACAGTTTCTGAAACTTCTGCCACTTCATGACTGTCGAAACCACTTGTTGCTTGTTTGGTTGTTGGAGCCAATGTTGATTCATAATTCTCAACCTTATCTTCGGCAATTGTTTGTGTAACTGTCAGTCCCCTAATTTCTTCTACAATAAATTCAGCTGTCTTACTCGATGGTTTCTTAAGCAATTCTATATCAGTTTCAGATTCTGCAATAGATATTTCTGTTTGTATAAGGCTTTTTAATGTAGTTTGGTCTAACTTTGCTGTTACTTCTTCTAAAACCAAAGGCTTTAGAGTATCAAATGTATTTCCAGTGACAATTTCTGTTTGCTCAGGCACATTTTGTTCTATTATACTCTTCGTTGCCTTTTGACGAACAGGTTCATCAACAGCAGCCAAACGATCTTCTTTATCTTCTGATGTTACAACCGTAACTTCTACTGACTCATCTGTTATGTATGATGGTTCTGCTTTCCTCGCATCCGGTCTCTTATCAGAACTATAAATAGATTCCTTTTCTTGAACCTGCACGTCTGTCGATATTACACTCTCATAAGGAATATGTGATGTCAAAGCAGCAGCTGTTATTGGCTGCTCAGATTTCACGTCTCCAACGCTACCTTCTGTGATAGTTTCTGATTTTGTTGCTACAGAGTGTGATGTAAACTCTTGTGTTGCGAAGGCATCTTTGGGTATTTCATTGGATACTAATTGTTGTTCTTTATCATGTGTGACAACTTGAGTTACACTTATACTTGTGTCATGATCCAATGTTAACTCAGCACGCTTTTGTTCTGGTAAAATGATTTTGCTATAATCCCCTTCCTTTTCCGCTACTACTTGCTGATCTAAGATCGCAACTTCTAGAGTGCCTTGTTCAGAATGTGCTGTGACGGATACCGGTTTCTTTATATCTAAATCTCCAACTTGGACATGAACTAACGTCTCTTGAAGACTTAAACTCTCTTTCTCTAATAAATCAACGCTAGCGTGACCTTCTTTAGGTAATTCAAACTTATTAAATACACCTTCTTTATCGCTCAAAATTGTCTCTCTGATAGAAACAGATTCACCAGTAGTTATATTTACTTGGGCTGCTTTTAAAGAAGGTTTAACCTCAGTTAAATCATGTTCGACTTCGCTTACCGATGTCTCAGTAACAATTAATTCGTTTAAAACATCCTTAAGTGCTTTCGCTTGTCCAAGTATTGGTTGTGGTTGAGAGAGAGCTTCCGGCTGTTGCTCAGATGAAACTTCAGATTTTAATGCTACTTGTTGGGACGGTATTGATGTAGTAGCTGTATATTTCTTTGGAGCATCTTCAGGGCTGTAATCTCTTATTTGATCATTCGTTAATACTTCTGTAACATTTATTCCAGTAACATCATCAATTTGCAAGTTTGCAACTTGCGAATCTGGTTTAAAGCTACCATCATGTTTACCTTCCTTTTCTATTATTTGTGATATATTAACCAGTATACTTTGAAGTGTGCTTTGTTCTGATTTAGCTTTAGCTTCTACTGGTTTTTCAGTAACAAGATCTGATGTAGTCTGTTTAGGGTATGTTTCTGATTTAATAGCAACTGTCTGTGGAGAGATATCTTCCGAAGCAAAACATTCCGTTGGTTTAATTGTTTTATCGTAAATACCTTCTTTATCTTCACTGACTACTTCTGTGACAATTACACTTGTCTCATTTAGTACCTTTACATCTGCTTTTTTACTATCTTTAGGAACAGGTTCCTTATATTTTTGAATAATTTCATCTACAACAGCTTCTTCAATAATTGTTTCCTGGAAGATACCATATCCCAATTTAGCAATTCCAGTGGAAGGCAACTCTTCTATTATGTCAGAGGCATGACTTGACAATTGTGTTTCTTCAACGATAGCGGATTGTAAGGAATATGATGAACCTGGCAAAATTTGTTTTGATTCAGGAGTATCTTCTATCGTTAGTACACCTTCCTTTTCAACGACTTCAGATTGCAACACAGTTATACTTTCCTGCGGATTAAATATTTCATCTACACTACTAAACGTTGGTTGGACCACGTCGATCATTGCTTCTTCCTTTTCTTGAGTTTGTGTTATTTGAATAGATTTTGCTGTCATTGTCTCTACCCCAACCGTAGCTTCATCAGTAACGTATTTTATTTTGTCTGTAAACTCTGTTGGCAAATCTCCAGTTTGAGTTTCATATACAGTGATTGATTCCTCAGGACGGATTCCCCTTTCTGCTACAGCTGACAAAGGTTTACGATCACTTATGAATTCTCCTTCCTTTTCTTGAATGGTAGTGGTAGTGACATCGGTTGTTTCCAAACATATGAAAGTTGTATCTGCAATCTTTTGAGAAGGTATCTGCCCCTTAATTAATTCAGTCTCATTTTCATTAACAGTTGTTTCCACTGTTGTTACAGACTCTTTTTGGCTGAAAGCTACTTCCGCATACTTTGTTTCTAAAACATCCGAAGTAAATTCATTTTGCGGCATTTGTGCATCTACTAAATTAACAGATATTCCTTCTAGAGTAGATATATTTTGAGAAGCTTGGGATAAGCTTGGAAGCTTCTGTGATTGGAATTCGCCTTCCTTTTCTTGCACACTATGATCTGATGTTAATAATGATTCCTTAAAAGTGAGCGTAAGATCTGCCACTTGAGACGGAGGTAGTTTTCCTGGGATATATATCCCTTCTGTTTCCGGTGCTGTAACCACATGTGTACTTATTTGTTGTTGAGTTATCATAGATTCTTTAGCTAGTTCAGTAGCTACAACTAGCTCTGGATAATATTTTCCAGGTTTGTCTTCGATAAATACCTCACTTACGATTATAGATTCAGATGATGGTAGTTGGAATTTCGGTTTTAAACCAGCAGGTTTTGTGAAATTGTCAAATTTATCTTCAGCAGTTGCTTCGGTAACTTCATACACAGATAAACCTTCTTGTGGAATTATATTTTTGATGGCTGTAAAATTTTTAGGTTTCTCGCCGTCCTTAATATTTTCTTCTTTCTGAGATACTTCAGTTTCCGTTACAGACGTAGCTTCATGCTCTATTACAGACAGCACCGCTGTAGATTTTGAAGAAACAGAATCAGATAATTTTGAAACGTCTTGATCGGGCTGAACTTCACTAATTTGAAGTCCTTCGCTGGGAACTAGGGAACGTGTTGCGGCAAATGTCTGCGGCCGGAATTTGTCATCAAATATTCCGGTTTGTGTTTGAACATCAGGTTCAGTTACTTGATAAGGCTCTACAATATCAATACTTGATTTAGCTTGGACATCTGTGAACTTTTGATCTATAGTTGAACTTTCCTTTTCTTGTACACAAACTTCTTGCTCTGAAATGGCAGTGTGTGTTAACAATTGAACATTAATTGTCTGTGATTCCGGAGTACGAGTTTGAAGTTCGGTGGTTTTATTTTCTGCAACAAGTTCGCTAAGATTCGTAGATGTGTTGAAAGGAATATTTCTAATCGTTTTGTATTCTTTAGGAGCAAACTCACTGACTTCTTCCTCATCAATTTCTTCTTCAGTAATATCTGGTCTATTACCTCTAATTTTCTTCTTAATAATGCGTTTTCCTCCACCTACTATTTCTACTTCTATCTCTACTTCCTCTTCGGATTCCTGCTTTACTATTTGCTTTACTTTTTTAGTTTTCTTTACAGTTGGTGTTTTCGTTACTTCTGTAATCTCCGCCTCTGTTGTTTCAACAACATCCGTTACTTCGTTATCTTCATCTGTAACTTGCTTTATTTTCTTAGATTTCTTTACTACTTTAGGAGTTACTTCTGTTACTGTTGTTTCAGTTGTTTCGACGATCTCTTCTTCTTCAACCGGTTTGTCCTCTTCCAATTTTTCTGGCTGTCTTGTTTTTGATTTCTTTACAACTTGAAGTTTATCTTGACGCAGTTTTGATTCATCGAGGATTTCTGTGGAATATGTATTTGTTTTGGTGATATGTTTTGTACAGTGTTAGTGATTGTTAGTGTAAGCCAGAGTAGTGATATTGGTGTAAGCGAAGCATCAGGAAATATTTGATTCACGAATGTAACATATGTTATTGTTTTTATTACATTGAAGAGTAGGTGCCCATGTGTGTTATTGACTAGTCTACATATGACCTGGTCACGTGATGATAGAAAGCTATGAGTATTTGTGAATATAACATTGCAACTTGTATCTAATACTTAGTATGTAAAACAATCAACCTAGTAATAAAACATTGAACAAACACAAATGATTTATACAGTAATTTACTCACCAAAAAAGCGTTTTTCTATCAGCTACAAGCCAAACTGTATTGTATTAAATGCGCTAAAACTAAAAGCAAAGAGGAACATCTGAAATAGCCAGCAATAGCATTATTGTGAACAGCCCATATAGCGAAAGCATATTACAATATTACGGAAAGTATTACACACAAGCACATAAATGTTATTCAAATATTTCGTTTATTTCAGCAATTTATTTTTCTTTTACTTTAGAATATTATTGTAATTGTAATAAATGGCTGAGATATTTAACAGTAATAATGGCATCATCAAGATTTGTACAAATAATTTCACATGCAAATATTTTCGTATTACAAAAGTTATAATGTAGGCATCATATTTTGACCATCCATACTAATGCAACATTTACATAATTGTTTGAACTAAATATTCTGCTAAACTATTTGTAATGTAAGATCACAAGAACTTCATTACTGTGTCTCATTTTCTTTTAAATTGATACATATCCCTCACTATTATTAATTAAGCAGAAGTAAAAACCAAAGCGACAAATTCAAACAAACCTTCTTGTTCTGCCTCGCGTTGCTTTATTATTTTCTTTGACACTTGTTTTTGATCTGCAAAAATTATTAACGCATAAATATGGTAGGCTGAGGACATAAATATAAGATTTAAACAAAAGAAATGTTCGAGTTAAGCAAAGACATAAACCGATAGGTGTTGAAATCTTGTTAAAACAATTTTTAAAACAAATTCAAATATTACCTAAGTGTTATTTATATATATGGTAACTGTATTAACAAATTAAATACTCGAATCTAGATATTGTAGCACTCATAGCAAGTCATTTATGAATTATTACATTTCATTACTTTCTAGTTGCAAGGAGTTTCTCCATTTCATTTGAGTATTGTTCAATTAATGCACAATTTTTTCATTTACATTTTTTTTAAATAATTTATAATTTAATTTACTATACTCTAACATATTAACAAATATAAATACTACATACGCAGATGCTGATATTTTCGTTAATTATTATAATAATATGGTTTATATATAAATATATTTATTTAGAAACTTTTAACCTTCTCTATACGAAGGCCTACTGTATATTATAATTAAAAACACACATTTTAATAACAATGTACAAAGACTATATTATTTTTATTATACAAAAACAATTTAAATATTAACAGGAGTTAGTAAGCACTTATTTATTAGAGTTTATAATATATTAGATATTTGTAAAATGCAAACATTTTTTTTTAATTTACAAAAGCTCCTTCAGATAATATTCCAAGAGTTTGAATGAGCTTTCTCGAAAAGCTCCTTAACTTTAAAAACAATTGTATACTAATTCTTAATATTATCTGAAGATTAATTCTGTTTGTAGTATTATTATTCCTGATCAACAATTTTACAATTCCATTTGCCTTTTTGAGAAGTACAAATAATATTCGAAAAATATATTTTTTTAAATTAATTATTAACTTGTATTAGTATAAATATAAATGTAGCCAATCACAATAAGGTGAACATCGCGCATCTCATGGAATGCATTTTAAATATTAAAATTATTTACACTTCTAACACCTACTAATTTATTATGGACGGAGTTCTTTTATTTAATAGTTTATTTTTTGGCACAGAAAATATATAATATAACTAGAAGCAACAAAAGTCAAATCAGCTGGAAGCACTAAAGTTATTATCGTGTATGTATCACATACTTTTGATTGTATTAAATTAATGGCTTTGATATTAGTTTAAAAACGACAATCACAAAACGGGACAAAACACAGTTGAACACAGCACACGTGCACTCACCCACAACATGAGTCTCTACTTCTTCGACAATTGTTTTGTGCAAAGTCTCTGCAGTCACCACCTGTAATAATATGTAATCATATAATAAAATAACAGAGAGAAAATGATAAGCTTACAAAAGTTGAGTTTACCTCTTTAGCTTCTGTAGATTTCCACACTGAAGATTTGAAGTCTTCAGGTGCAAAGTGTGTTAAGACTTCTTCAACAGTAGCGTGTTTCAACGCCACCATGCGCATGAAGGCTCTAAAACCTACAGTTTCTGCCACGAAATCTTCATTAGTTGTTGTTTCTTCAGTTAGTATTTCTGAAATAAGAGCGCCATGGCCTTGTCTTTCGATCACTTGTACTAAGGCTGCTTGATTTTCAGGTCGTCTCAAAGCAGGGAATTTGTCTGCTTCATAAAGGCTGGTCACTTCATTTATTGTGATACCTCTTCTAACCATGAAACCGATCTGAGCGAGTTCTCGAAGTGGGTTTTCTCCGGGTCCAAATTCTTTAGCGTTAATAAACTGCATCAGTTCATTGACTTCGACCGTCATTCTTGTCTCATCTTCCACAGTTAATTTCTTCACTCTCTTTGAATCTATTCTCTCACCAAATTCTTGCACAGTACTTTCAACAGTAACTTCAGACACTGTAATACTTTCTTGTATTGGCACGATTGGTTTTGCTTTTTCTTCAATAGATTGTACTTCTTCTGTGAGAGTTGTGTCAATCTTTTTACAAGATGCTATTGCAGAAGTGATGACAGATTCTTCAATTGGTATTTTAGCAGTTGCTTTCTTTTCTTCAATAACTTCCTCGAAGTCTTTAGTTGTAGCTAACACACGAACTTCTTCGACCTTAGCTGTCTTTGATTCAACAATATCAACAACTGCCTTTTCTTTGGGTGCTTTTTCTTCTGTTTTCTTTATTGTTGTGACCTTCTCTGTTTTCAGCTTTTGTTCTTTCACTTTGTGTACCTTTTTCTTTTCTTCTTGAGGTAATGATGATAAAGACACCTTTGCTCTTGTTGTTGCTTGTCCAATATCACTTGTAGCTTTGCAAACATACGTTCCTAAATCTTCTACGGTGACGCTGTTAATAGTGCAGGAGGTCTTGTTCTCTTGGATGCGGACCTTTACGTTGGCTGTGTTGCGAACTAGCTTGCCATCTTTATACCAAACCACGTCTGTAATTAATTATTGTAAATATTGAAATAAAGCACTACGACAAATCGAATAATATAAAGTCATGAAATTCAAATGATTACCTGGAGCAGGATTTCCGGAATACTGGCAGTCCAGTACCACGCATTCTTCTTCTTTAGTTCTCACATCAAATATCTCCTTAACAAATGTTGGAACAGACTGTGTTGCTGTAATTATAAATTGATTAACTACTCGTATACAGTACAACACAATTAACACGTGATACATTATAAATGAGAAATACCTTCATTTTATTTCAGGATACAGAACCGGTGACGAAGTAAGGTCTAAAATTTTAATCACACAACATGCCATTTAAACGAAAACAAAAAACAAAAAACAAAAAACAACACAATAAATTGCTATATTTTTATATAACTTCCCCAATAATTATTTGGAAATAAATTTTATCACCGACGACGTATTAACAATTTTGGAATTTTTATATTAGTGTCTAATGCATATACAATTGAACCAACATCCAAATCCAGGAATCGAACCCGAAGTCACAGCGTTGTTGCACAATGTTGTTGATGTAAATTATTTCAGGGTTATATAAAAATATGGCATTCACAATTAGTACTGCTCTACTTACTGCACTGCTGCTGTCATTGTCTATATTGTCTATTTTTTATTTCTCTTCGCATCTAAATATGCAGACGCCAATCCGTCAACACCGTCGCCTTCCGTGCATTCACTTTCTAATAACAAGAACTCCTGTAATTCGTCGGAGCTGTCAGCTGTGTGTAACTGGTGGAATGCAAAGGGATCTATTTCCCTGGGTTCCAATGGATACATGAGGGAAGAACTTCCTTCGAAACTGTCATATGACCAAGTACCAAACTTTGGCCTATTTGGGACAGGTATTTTAGATCTAGGAAATGTTTGATATTTTTCGGTTTCCATTTCTACTCTTTTCGAATCATGTCTTGGAAACGATTCACAAGATGATGAAACTAGAATTGGAATTTTTGATCTTGATAATTCTGGAGTTTTCTGCATTTCGCTTGATATAATATATTCGGATTTTGGTAAATGTTTGTCAATTTCCGTAGAACATTGTTCGAAAGATTCTGTAATTGGCGACAGATGCGAGGATATTTCTGTGCTAAGCTGCAAACTTTCCAACTTTTCTTTTTGCTTAACATTACTACATGAAGCTAAACTCGACAAATTTTCAGCAACTCCTACGATGTTTTTATTACCTCTACTTTCCCCCTTTTCAACAGAAGTTTTATAAGATTGTCCTGAAGCTCCTGGCGTTTCATTACTTTCTATATTACACAATGAAGGAGAAGTTAAAAAGAAAGACTTTTTAATTTCATAGTTTTCATATATATATCCTGGACATGATATGGACCTATCTTCAAATATCAATGATTCAATATCAGAAATAATACCAATGGATATTAAACTTGTGCACATTCTGTCTTTAGAACTATGTATACGATTGCTGCCTTCCTTATTGTCTAAACTGTCTATAGACATGCAAGAATTTTGTTTAGAGCTAACAGCAGACATGCAACTTATTTGGCTATTAACATGCGTGTGACTTTTCTGAAGGCTGTTTGAATTACCTTTCAGGGCTGCTTGAAGTTCCTCCATATGGGTTACCCACTCTGGTTTGCGATAATCCTTTGTGCCCAAAATACCTAGGAAATAATATATTCATTAATTTCAGGAATTGTCTTAATAAAGTCATCCAGTTTGTGAAGTGTGAATTATTGAAGAATAATTCAAAGTAAACAATATATCATATGTACTGTATGTACTATACGAGTTATATATGTTGATTGTGATGCCGAAAGGAATAGGGAATAGGTAAAGTTTTCAAATTCGTTGATTTTCTGAAATATTCTGAAAATATAAATAACTATGTAATTATAATTCAATTGATAACATAAAAGCTGAAATAAGAATAAAGGCATACATTGTAGATAATACCAATCGAGAAGTATTTTTGGGAAGTTACCTTCTACTGATAATTCAGTTACTGTAACGGCCACTCCGAGTGGATTATGAGCTTCGAATACAATCTCACCGGAGTCATCCGGATATGCTTGTGTGATAGTAAGAACTGATGTTCCATCCTCGAAGTTTTCGATTTGAAACTCGTCAGAGGAAATTATTTCTTCTCCATGTTTAAACCATTTTCCTTCTGGTTTAGGTTTACCAGTAGCTTTAACTTCAAGTCTGTAACGATTAATATGTTATTAAATATCTATAGCAATTTTTTTAATAAGACTGATTTATGAGTAACTTTTTACCTCGTTATTTGACCATCCTGGGTTGGTACTACTTCAGGCAGCTTTTTAACTATTCTAGGTGCAGTTTCTTCGTCACTTTCAAATGCTTCATCAATAGATAATGTCTAAATGAAAAAAATAAATATATTTATTGTGCATTTACACGATTTTCAATACAATATGTTGTTTCATGCCATACCTTCTCTTCTAATAAATCTTCTTCTGACCCACTTTGAATGGTTACATTTATTTCAGAGTCAGGTACATATTCGTACGCTAAAGAATAATTAACAAAAGTTAATAAAACAATCAGTATCTATGGCAGTTATTATAAAATATTTGTCTATTTGAATACCTTCAATAACAACAGATGCTTTACAAATAGCCAGTCCAATTTTATTTTCAGCTCTGCATGTGTATTCTCCAGCATTTTCTGGAAACACTTCTGATATAGCCAACATGCACACTCCTTCTGTATCTTGTGACATAACAACGTCCTTTGCTTCCTGCACGGGTTTGTCGTTGTGGAACCATTGAACTTTAGGCGTGGGCTTTCCAGTAACTTTACAAGTAAGCATCAATTTCTCTCCATCCATAACAACAGAGGGTTTTAATTTTTTGACAAAGTTTGGTGATATTAACTCCACTGCTTCTTCATAAATTTCTTCTTCAATAATATTAACATTTGCTGTGGATGTTACAGAACCTCCAACATTCTCTGCTCTGCATGTGTAAAGGCCAGTTTTTTCTAACTTAACGTCATTTAGTACTACTACAGAATTGTTTTCATTTGTCACAATTCTGGCATCAATTGAAGATTTAATGGGCTGTGAATTATAGAACCATGTAAATGAAGCTGTTGGATATGCTTCTACAGTTGCTTCAAGTAAAACAACTTCACCCGTTTGAACAATTTGTGGTGTTAAAGCTTTAATGAATCTTGGCGCAATTACTTTTTCCATTTCTTCATCGGTTGATACGACTATAGACCCGGAAGTTTTTGCTTCTCCAGCTTCATTTGTTGCACGAACTTCATATTTACCGGCTTTTTGTTTATATGTTTTTGAAATCAGAAGCCTTGTTTTCTTCTCCTCAGTTATTATTTCCGTATCCTTACTTGGTTCAAGAGGTTTTCCATTTTTCAACCATTCTATCTTGGGTGTTGGTGTTCCTTCAAATTCAGCTTCTAATATTACAGGCTCTTGAGGTTTAACTACTTGAGCTTTAACAGGTTTTGTAAATTTGGGAGCTCTTAGCGGAATCGGCTTGGTTACCACTACAGAACGCTGAATTACTATATTTGCTCTACATTCTGCTCTGCCAAATTTATTCTCAGCTTTGACAGTAAATACTCCTTGATCTTCTTCAGTAGTTTCCAAAATTTCTACACTTGAATAACCTGTCTTAGTATTATACGTTACTTTTACCTTATCTGTGGATTTGACTTCTCTGTTATCTCGGTACCATTTTACTTTTGGTGTTGGGGTTCCAGTAACTTTGCATTCTAAAATACTTGGAGATTTCTCCTCAACAACCTTTGGTTTAACGGGTTGCACAAATCGTGGAGCAACTCCAGTTTCTTCTTTTTCTAAAATCATAAAATGTAATTACTAGAATAATTAATTAGAAATTAACGTTTATAAAAACAAAAATCAATTATCATGCAATGAAGTTCTGTTAAAGTTCTAATGGAAAAGATTATTATTTTGTCACCGAATTAGAATTAGTATAGAAGAAATCACACAGGGAGTTAGGTTTTGAACAATTCTGAAAATAAATCTTATTAACATAATATTATTTTTAGGATAACTATATTTAGTTTTAAAGAATATATATTAACTAATAAGTTATTATCAATAAAAACGTGCAAATATTAAATATGTTTTTCAAATATTTTAAAAACAACACAACATTCCGCAAATATAGTATACCTAAAACAATTAAATTGGCAGTAGAAGACGCCACACCAGCAACATTAGATGCTTTACAAGTGTATATACCAACGTCTTGTGGTAATGGTTTGACAATTTCCAAAACAGCTGTTTCTTCTACAACTGTCATAACAACTCTTTCTGATGCACGAACTTCGACGTTGTCCCTATACCAGGTTATAGATGGTACAGGAGTACCTTCAAATTTGCAAATAAATTTAGCAGGTTCATCAGGTTCAGCTACAACAGCTTGAACTCTTTGAATGAATTTAGGTGGTTTCACTATTTCCTTTTTAGTGATTGATTTCCGTATAGTGCGTCTACTTTCTTTAATACTTTGGTCCTCAATTATTGGCTCATCAGCGATACGCTCGACTGTTTCTGTAACTCGCTTTTGTGATACTATTTCCAGTTCCGGTAAAGGTTGTGTTTCAGCTATTTGGACATGCTTTCGCGATGTTTTAGTAATTTTCTTACTGATCGTACTAATATCTATTTCGGCACGATCCTCCACTTCTTCTTCACTTTCAACTTTTTCAGTTTTTAGAGGTTCCTTCTTTTGCAAAACTAGTTGAGTTTCAGATTTATGCTGTTCAACTTTAGTTATTACCTCTTTATCTTCAACAACGAGTGGTTTAAGTGGTTCCCTTTTAACAGGTTTTAATGACACATCCTCCTTTACTTTCTCTATTTCCTTTGGTTTCTTCTTACCAGTGGGCCATTGCTTTTCTTCAGGTATCTCTTCCTTTGGTTTTTGTTTCTTCTCCCTACGCCATGGCGTTTTCTCAGGTTTCTCCTCAGGAATTGGTTCCTCTTTCTGCGCTGGCTTTAATGTAACTTCTTCAGGTACATCTTCTTCTTTAGGTTTCTCTTTTCTGATAGGTTTTAGTACAGTTTCTTCCTTTTCTTCAGGCTCTTTTGGTTTCCTCTTACCAGTTGGCCATTGCTTTTCTTCAGGAACCTCTTCTTTTGGCTTCTCCTTCTTTTCTCTACGCCATGGAGTTTTTTCAGGTTTTTCTTCAGGAATTGTTTCATCTTTATGTACCGGCTTAAGTACAACTTCTTCAGGCTTTTCTTCTTCTTTAGGTTTCTCTTTTCTGATAGGTTTTAATACAATTTCTTCTACTTCCTCAGGTTCCTTAGGTCTCCTCTTACCAGTAGGCCATTGTTTTTCTTCAGGAGCCTCTTCCTTTGGCTTCTCCTTCTTTTCTCTACGCCATGGAGTCTTTTCAGGCTTATCTTCAGGAATTGGTTCATCTTTATGTACTGGCATAAGTACAACTTCTTCAGGCTTTTCTTCTTCTTTAGGTTTTTCCTTTTTAATTGGTTTTAATACAACTTCCTCCTGTTCTTCAGGTTCCTTAGGTCTCCTCTTACCAGTTGGCCATTGTTTTTCTTCAAGAACCTCTTCCTTTGGCTTCTCCTTCTTTTCTCTACGCCATGGAGTCTTTTCAGGCTTATCTTCAGGAATTGGTTCATCTTTATGTACTGGCTTAAGCACAACTTCTTCAGGCTTTTCTTCATCTTTAGGTTTCTCTTTTCTAATAGGTTTTAATACAACTTCTTCCACTTCCTCAGGCTCTTTTGGTCTTCTTTTACCAGTAGGCCATTGCTTTTCTTCAGGAACCTCCTCCTTTGGTTTTTCTGTCTTTTCTCTACGCCATGGAGTCTTTTCAGCCTTATCTTCAGGAATTGGTTCATCTTTATGTACTGGCTTAAGCACAACTTCTTCAGGCTTTTCTTCATCTTTAGGTTTCTCTTTTCTAATAGGTTTTAATACAACTTCTTCCACTTCCTCAGGCTCTTTTGGTCTCCTCTTACCAGTAGGCCATTGTTTTTCTTCAGGAACCTCCTCCTTTGGTTTCTCTTTCTTTTCTCGACGCCATGGAGTCTTTTCAGGCTTATCTTCAGGAATTGGTTCATCATAGTGTACTGGCTTAAGTACAACTTCTTCAGGCTTTTCTTCTTCTTTAGGTTTTTCCTTTTTAATTGGTTTTAATACAACTTCCTCCTGTTCTTCAGGTTCCTTAGGTCTCCTCTTACCAGTTGGCCATTGTTTTTCTTCAAGAACCTCTTCCTTTGGCTTCTCCTTCTTTTCTCTACGCCATGGAGTCTTTTCAGGCTTATCTTCAGGAATTGGTTCATCTTTATGTACTGGCTTAAGTACAACTTCTTCTGGCTTTTCTTCTTCTTTAGGTTTTTCTTTTTTAATTGGTTTTAATACAACTTCCTCCTGTTCTTCAGGTTCCTTAGGTCTCCTCTTACCAGTTGGCCATTGTTTTTCTTCAAGAACCTCTTCCTTTGGCTTCTCCTTCTTTTCTCTACGCCATGGAGTTTTTTCAGGTTTTTCTTCAGGGATTGGTTCATCTTTGTGTACTGGCTTAAGTACAACTTCTTCTGGCTTTTCTTCTTCTTTAGGTTTTTCCTTTTTAATTGGTTTTAATACAACTTCTTCCTGTTCTTCAGGTTCCTTAGGTCTCCTCTTACCAGTTGGCCATTGTTTTTCTTCAGGAACCTCTTCCTTTGGCTTCTCCTTCTTTTCTCTACGCCATGGAGTTTTTTCAGGTTTTTCGTCAGGGATTGGTTCGTCTTTGTGTACTGGCTTAAGTACAACTTCTTCTGGCTTTTCTTCTTCTTTAGGTTTTTCCTTTTTAATTGGTTTTAATACAACTTCCTCCTGTTCTTCAGGTTCCTTAGGTCTCCTCTTACCAGTAGGCCATTGCTTTTCTTCCGGAGCCTCCTCCTTTGGTTTCTCTTTCTTGTCCTTACGCCATGGAGTCTTTTCAGGCTTATCTTCAGGAATTGGTTCATCTTTATGTACTGGCTTAAGTACAACTTCTTCTGGCTTTTCTTCTTCTTTAGGTTTTTCCTTTTTAATTGGTTTTAATACAACTTCCTCCTGTTCTTCAGGTTCCTTAGGTCTCCTCTTACCAGTTGGCCATTGTTTTTCTTCAGGAACCTCTTCCTTTGGCTTCTCCTTCTTTTCTCTACGCCATGGAGTTTTTTCAGGTTTTTCTTCAGGGATTGGTTCATCTTTATGTACTGGCTTAAGCAAAACTTCTTCAGGCTTTTCTTCATCTTTAGGTTTCTCTTTTCTAATAGGTTTTAATACAAGTTCTTCCTTTTCCTCAGGCTCTTTTAGTCTTCTCTTACCAGTTGGCCATTGCTTTTCTTCAGGAACTTCTTCCTTTGGTTTTTCTTTCTTTTCCCTACGCCATGGAGTTTTCTCGGGTTGTTCCTCTGGAAGTGGTTCATCTTTATGAACTGGTTTTAGTACAACTTCTTCTGGTTTTAATTCTTCTTCGGGTCTTTCTTTTCTAATAGGTTTCAAGATAACCTCCTCTTTCTCTTCAGGCTCTTTAGGTCTTCTCTTACCAGTAGGCCATTGCTTTTCTTCAGGAACATCCTCCTTTGGTTTTTCTTTCTTTTCTCTACGCCAAGGAGTTTTCTCGGGTTGTTCCTCTAGAAGTGGTTCATCTTTATGAACCGGTTTAAGATTAACTTCTTCCACAATTTCGTCTTCTTTGTAAGGCTTATCTTTTCTTACATGCTTAAGAAAAACTTCTTCCGGTTTTTCTTCTAAAATTTGTGGTTTTTCTCGGCGGACTGGCTTAAGAATAACTTCTTCTTTAGCTTGTGGCTGACTTTCTTCAAACATGACCTGTTTATCTTTCTTAGTTTTGCGCCATGGTGCTTTTTCAGGTTTTTCATCTAGACCAGTTTCGACATTGTCAATTATTTTTAGATTTTCTTCTTCCGGTATTATCCTTTTTTCAGATGTGTCTTGTATATATGGTTTTAATGTAATTTCTTCAATACGTTGTTCTTCTTTAGGTTTCCTTTTACCAGTTGGCCATTGCTTTTCTTCAGGAACTTCTTCCTTCGGTTTTTTTTTCTTTTCCCTACGCCATGGTGTTTTCTCGGGTTGTTCCTCTGGAAGTGGTTCATCTTTAAGAACTGGTTTTAGTACAGCTTCTTCTGGTTTTAATTCTTCTACAGGCCTTTCTTTTCTAATAGGTTTCAAGATAACCTCCTCTTTCTCTTCAGGCTCTTTAGGTCTTCTCTTGCCAGTTGGCCATTGCCTTTCTTCAGGAACTTCTTCCTTTGGTTTTTCTTTCTTTTCCCTACGCCATGGAGTTTTCTCGGGTTGTTCCTCTGGAAGTGGTTCATCTTTAAGAACTGGTTTTAATACAACTTCTTCTGGTTTTAATTCTTCTACAGGCTTTTCTTTTCTAATAGGTTTCAAGATAACCTCCTCTTTCTCTTCAGGCTCTTTAGGTCTTCTCTTACCAGTTGGCCATTGCTTTTCTTCAGGAACTTCTTCCTTTGGTTTTTCTTTCTTTTCCCTACGCCATGGAGTTTTCTCGGGTTGTTCTTCTGGAAGTGGTTCATCTTTATGAACTGGTTTTAGTACAACTTCTTCTGGTTTTAATTCTTCTTCAGGCCTTTCTTTTCTAATAGGTTTCAAGATAACCTCCTCTTTCTCTTCGGGCTCTTTAGGTCTTCTCTTACCAGTTGGCCATTGCTTTTCTTCAGGAACTTCTTCCTTTGGTTTTTCTATCTTTTCCCTACGCCATGGAGTTTTCTCGGGCTGTTCCTCTAAAGAAGAATCAGTTTTTATCAAATTTTCTTGCAGTTTGTCTTCAAGTTTTTCTTTTTTTCCGCGACGCCATGGAACTCCTTCTATTGGAACCTCTTTTGTAATATCTTCATCCAGTTCTTTATCTAACTTTAATATAATTGTATCTTCAACCTCTGTAACTGTTTCTTCTACAACATAGGTATCACCTTCCTTTTTCGGAATAGGTTTTAGGTCGACATCCTCCAGCTGTTCAGATTCTATAGGCCTTTGAATACGTTTAGTTGGTTTAAGTGAAACATCTTCAATTGTTTCTTTTACTGGCGCATGTCTTTCAGGTTTCGTCGTTTTCTTTAATTGAATTTTCTCTTGATTCCAAGGCACCGTAGACACTGGTTGTTGCTGAAGTTCTTCCGTCTTTCTGTTTACTTTTAACCTTGTTGAATCATCTTCAAATGTTTTAGTCTCCAAAGCATCATCTTGTCGCTTTTCTACATTAGATTCTTCTTTTAGTTGCTTTATAACTTTCAGTAAGGTGCTATCGTCTGTATCAACTATTTCTTCAATGTTTTCCTCTTCTTCCGTCTTATCAGATTTAGTAACGGATTTCAAATCAACAGATTCTAATGTTTCACGATGGATTTCCTTCTGAACTTTTTTAGTTGGCTTCAATGTAACATCTTCAACTTTTTCCTTTTCTACAACCTTTTTATCTATTTTAGCTTTCTTTAAGGTAATTTGTTCTTGTGTCCACGGAAGTTGTTTTGGCTTACGCAATTCTTCTGTAGTTTCATCTACACGCAAGATATTTACATCTTCTGTTTCCTCATAACTAGTTTTCTTTTCGTTGGAAAATTCATCTAATTCTTGTTTAACTTTTAGTATGCTACTATCATCAGTTTCTTCAGTTTGTTCTAAGTAAGTATCACTTGCTTTTAATTTTAATGTGGACTTTAAATCTACTCTTTGTAAATCAGTTTTTTCAATGGTTTTTTGTTCCTTTTTAGTTGGTTTTAATTGAACGTCCTCGATCTTTTCCTTTTCTATTTGCTTAGTAAGACGCTCGGTTTTCTTTAGCTTAATTTCTTGTTCAGTCCAAGGAACAGTTTTGGGACCTTCTTCTGATCTATCTCTAGATGGACGACGAATTTGTGCTATTTTCGTTGTTGTACGACGACGCCATGGAAGTGATTCATCACCTTTACGTACGATTAGTTCTTCCTCATCTGTTACTTCTGAACCTGATACCTTACCCGTTGGAAATGATTTTTGCTTATCCTTTTTTTGAATTGTTTTTTGTTCGTCATGGGTTTCTGTTTCATCTGTTTCTTCGGTTTCATCACTTACAGTTGTTTTTGTTTTTCTTGTAATACGTCCTGTAATTTAAATAATCCCTTCGTACCAGAAACTTTTTTACCTTTGTGACATGAAACACTTATCAACACAGTACACGGGGTAAGGAATTGGAACACACACTCATTACTTTTAAATATTTGTTTTAAACCTCGTGTAAAATATATGTGACCTTCTTTCATTAATGTAAACTTTTCAGTTTGTAATGTACATAATTCGTTTCTTCAATTAGGTTAATAAATAATTGTTACGACAAAAGATGGAGTAGTTTGTAGATTATTTAAACTGTTAATTTTAATCTATACTAATATTATAAAGCGACAGAGTTTGTTTGTTTGAACGCGCTAATCTCCGAAACTACTGGTTCGAATTGAATAATTCTTTTTGTGTTGGATAGTCCAGTTATCGAGGAAGGCTATAGGCTATATAACATCACGCTACGACTAATAGGAGCAAAGATATAGTGGTAAATGTGTAAAAAACGGGAGAAATATTATAAAGCACAATCGAGTAGTCATTCGATACGTGATAGACGTGTTTTGTTTGTTTCCTTAAAATAATTTAATTGAACTAATATTATTAAATATACATATATATAAATTAATTAAAAAGTAAATTTAAATTTAAAGTAAAATTGCATTATCTAAAATATTATTATTTTAATATTCAAATTTTCTGAATTTAAAAAATGAATTTGAATTCTGAGGGGAAAGTGGGAGTTGACCCCAATATAAATTTATACAATGAAGATAATTTAACTTTATCTTCTTATAAAATTATGATTCAGAAAGAAGATATTCTAAATGAAAAATATGGGATCAGTACATTAAAAACAGCAAAAATGCTATATAATTCAGAATATGGAAAAGATATTACAGAAATAAAGAAAATAGGGAAAAATAGAATAATGGCGGTATGTAAAAATCCTAAATCAGCTAATATGTTAGTGAAATTAAATAACAAGAAAACATCAGGAGTTGATATGTTTATACCAATGTTTTGGATTACAAGAATTGGAATTATCAAAAATGTAGATATTGAATTTTCGGAGGAAGAATTAAAAGAAAACATTTATAGTGACCCGTATAAAATCCACTCCATAAGGAGATTAAAAAGGAGAGTGAAAGTTGAAGATGAAATTAAATATGAGGACTCTAGAAATATTATCATTTTCTTTGAAGGCCAAAATTTACCTCAATATATTTATATTTGGAATGCTAAATTACCCTGTGAACCATTTATTAAAAATACGAGACAATGTTATAAATGTTTAAGATTTAACCATACGGCCAATCAATGTAAAGGAAAGAGTAGATGTAGCAAATGTGGTTCAAATGAACATACGCTAAATTTATGTAAAAATGAAATTATAAAATGTGTAAATTGTGATGAAGAACATGATGCGACTGATAAAAATTGCAAAGAAAGAAAAAGGCAACAAGAAATAAAAATTTTAATGGGAAACAGAAATCTTAGTTATCAAGAAGCCGCTATTGAAATACCTCAAATTTGGAAAGACAAAAATTCGTATGCTGTAACTACAAAAAATAGATTTGATATATTATCTAATTATGAAAAGGACTTTCCTCAAAATTTAACAAGTCGTGAAAATAGTATACCATCATATAAGCCAGCACCCATTAGAAAAAGAACATATTTAGATAGAAACTGTAAAAAGGAAAATATTAAAAAACAAAATAATATAAATGATAATAAAATTGAAACTAAACAGAATGAGAAAGAACAAAGTTTCATTAATTATATTACAAATTCTACACCTAGAACTTATAATACAAGGAACAATTACAGAAAAAATGAACAAGATAATGACGAGGAACAAACAGAAAATAATTCTCAGAGGTCCATAAAAGTACCAAAAATTCAATCCAACTCTAAATTATTAGTATCACAAAATTTTAGTGAAAATAAAAATGAAAGAAATAAATTCATGACGGATTCAAATAAATTTTCTATATTTGAAAATATAGAAAGAGGAAGAAAAAATAGCGAAATTATAAAAATAATATAATATAAGAGCATACATATTAGAGTAACATATAAAATTATAATTATTAAATAGCGTCTATTCGTAAATAAGGTTTCTAGAAATTGATATTATACAGTGGAACGGACGGAAATTAATTAGTGAAATATTAAAATATTTATAAATTTGTAAAATTAAATTATAAATTATAAAAGATGTATTTAAAAAAGATTGTTGGTGGCTATGACGAAAGAAAGTCAAGGCAAATAAGTGAATAAATATAAAAAAAAAATATTATAAAGCGACAGAGTTTGTTTGTTTGAACGCGCTAATCTCCGAAACTACTGGTTCGAATTGAATAATTCTTTTTGTGTTGGATAGTCCAGTTATCGAGGAAGGCTATAGGCTATATAACATCACGCTACGACCAATAGGAGCAAAGATATAGTGGTAAATGTGTAAAAAACGGGAGAAATTATTTCATCTTTGAAGCCTTCCGTTGCGTGCGCCGTGAAAACGGTTCAAGATACACAAAAAATATGTATTAAAGAATAATAGCTCTTTTAATGATCTAAAAAACAGTCCGCGATAGTATATGTCTATCTTTTAAGATTAACTCACAAAAACCGTTTTTATGGTATTTCAACAAAAAACTTTAAAGATTACAATGATAAATAACTCCCAAACAAAACCACCTCGCTCTCTGCGCTGGCCGGCGCGGCGGGAGAAAGGCGGTGCTTGCGGGCAAGCCGGGAGGGGGGTGTAGCTCAACGAGATACCATGCCGCGCGGGTCACTCGCGCGGTCGGCTCCCTACTGAACGGTTGAATGCAGCGCTAATTTGTTTATGCGATATAATTATCATCGTAATATTACTTTTTAAACACAGTTTCATTTTGTAGTTGTTTTCTATATAGTAGGTACTTTATTTGTTTTAGGATAGTATTTAGTTACACAATAATAACACTTTTTTGTTTTTATGTAGATTATCTTAATATATATAAATTACGTGTCACTGTGTTGTCCGCTATGGACTCCTAAACTACTTAACCGATTTTAATGAAATTTGTACACCGTGTGCAGTTTGACCCAACTTGAAAGATAGGATAGCTTACATCTCAATTTATTTATCTTATTGCTAATTATTTGTCTATTAATTATCTGTATATGACATATGACATCGGGCGACGATGATGGCGACATCTGTTGACTAGATTGAGTAAATATTCTGTTGAGTAAATCGAAATCTGTTGACTAGATTGAGTAAATATTCAATAGATGGCGCTATGTAATGTAATATGACAAAAACGTTAGTCACAGCAACGCGTGGCCGGGACAGCTAGTCTGTTAATAACCGGTTATCCCTTTTGCAGTACTTATAATAATAATAATTTCATCGCTGAAAATAACATACACCCTTATAATAAGGCACTTAGAAACTATATTTAGCAGTACTTTACAAATGAATTATATTATATTCTATAACAATCTTAAGAAATAGAGAAGTAAAATTATCAACAATTTCTTTTTAATTTTGAAATAATTGGGTTGGGAGCATGTCTTAATTTCTGTAAAACTGTAGTCTAAATTAATAAAGTTGGCTACAAAAATAAAATTACTATTTTATAATGGTTCGCAATATTACAGAAGATATTAATAATTAAAGCAATGTTTGCCTCTCCAATTTTTACAAGTTATGAAAAAGGAAGGTGAAGCTTTTATATCGTAGCCGTGCCTACGCTCAACCCCCAAATATTACCCAACTCCCCCCAAATATTGCCCAAAAAAGCTCAACCCCCCCAAATATTACCCAAAAAAGAGAAATTGTAATGTTGGCAATTCTTATGGAGCGTTCACAGTTCCGCATTGCTCGTATTTCTTTTATTAAATAATACTTGGAAGAGAAGAGAAAAATGATGGAAAGCGTATGCAAAAATAGCTATGGTTCTTAGTGTTATCTGCAAGGTTTAGTCATACAAATGTTGCACCCTTGCAAGGTATAGCAATCTAAGTTTTTAGGACAGTAGACCTGTAGCAACCGCTACAGACGTACGCCTGTGATACGTTAAGACGTATCACAGGCCACTGAGAAATATAGGTGTCAGCAGTCATAATATGGCGACTAAAAATTAAAGGGGCATGGCTAAATTTCAAATTTAAATATCAATATTTAAAAAAAATTTAAAACCATTCTGATAAATATAGATCAATAGAGCCAGATGCTGATCACAACCCAATTGCCCGAAATGAATATTTTTAATAATTAAAGATTGAATCGAAGAGAAGATATTAAGACTACTAGCCAAGAGCGATGACGTCATACATCTTTCGAACTAGCGCTATATTGTCTGATGAGAGATATAGTATATAAGGCATCGATTGCTAATATAAGAAAAGAAAAAATATAATTAAGTGTAAAAATGTGTTAGAGCATTTCGAAATTCATCTTTAATATCCATAAAGAAAGATTGAAATAATTTTAAAATAGAAAATAATGTTAGACCAACCCTAATAATAGAAATTGAAAATAGAATAACAATATGCATGGGTTGTCTAATACAATCATAGTTTATTTATAACCAATGATTAGTCTCGAATAAATATGGTTGTGTGAGTCACTAGGTCATTAACCTTGCCATTCAATTTAAATAAAATTACGGTAATAATATAAAATAGGAAGCCTTATTAATAAGCATAAGCCATACTACTCGCACTGACGCAACCAACATTCTAACAATACGCTAACTTCAAACGTCTAATATTAACTTGTGAATACTGCTTTACATGAGTCAGAGTATTTGACGAGAGAGTTGATGACGTCACACGTTGATGAAGACACTCCCCCTCCAACCTCCTCAGATCTTAGGAGCTGGAAAGTCAACACTCAACGTTTCAACAGCACTAATGGACCCATTATTGTACCTGACCGCGAACCGAATGGTTCTGTTCGCTCGTTGATAGTGAGGTGAAAAAGTGTAGTTTTCATTTTTAAATATTTGTGGTTTAATGAAGTGGATTAGAAAAGGTGTACTAACAAAGGTGTGGGTGGAAACATATAAACGAACACAGTGTTTTAGTGGAATAGTTTGATATTAGTGAAAAAAACAATGTACAAAATGACAGTTCATATATAAACAATTTTAAATGCATAACGGCCGCGTTAAGTTTGATTGATTGGAAATTAGTTTCTCTAATTTATATTTTGTGTGGTTTTTTTACATTTTTTTTGTTATTTCATAAATTAATTTCCAAAATCAAAGTTATCGCGGCCGTTATTAGACAGTATATAATGTAACAAGATTTCAAATATTTTTGTTTTTTGAAAGTTAGATTAGAATTTATCGTTTCTCCATTTGATAACTGATTGGTAGAGTTCATTCAATTTTTTTGTTTTTATTCAATAATTTGTAAATATAATTTTGTAAAATAACGGTAAAAGTTATCTATTTATTAATTTAAGTTACAGCTCGTTACATTCACGAGTGCATAGCGTTACAATATCTATTCACCTGAGCAGAACAGGTAAACTAGTTCAAGTTTAAAATTAACCGAAAGTAGAACACAAATGCACTGGCACTAGCAGCGGTGACCATTTTATAAGTTGACCGCGATTTCAACACGATTTCTCCACTTGCATAAAACTACTATATACCTGTATAACACTTGTATATAGTAGAACATATTTAATGGTTTATTTATATTATAGTTTTTATGTAACTCTGAAATGTTCAAACATTCTTTAGTCACCTTAATGACTGCTCAGATAATTTTAAAAGATGACTAACAAGATGTTTTGAAAAACTTTTAAAATTTTATGACTAATATCTATGACGATTTCATTTGAAAAGTCATTAGGAGATACTAGGCTATGTGTATTTACTAACAGTACAGATTGTAAATAAAGAACACTGTTGTATATTGCAAGATCATTCCTATAAATATAACTCCATCACTTTCTAGAAGACTAACACACCAGCCAATTAGTCTCTAGTCCCTACTACCACACACTCTTAAAAAACCTTGAAAACCTCTACCACGTATTCATATAGTCTAAGCGATGTTATAACTTGATTAAATAATAAAATAAAATAAAGAATTTACAAATTTGTTTTTTGTTTTATTTTTGAAATAGGTCCAGGTCATTTATTCATGTTGTGTGTCATCTCGTACACCTATCACCTATGTTTTATTACAGTAGCATATGCACAGGTATATAAGTATATTTAAAATCAACTCATAAAGTGAGTCACAAAGGTGAAGTAAATGTGTGAAAGATCCAAATTTAGATCGACGGTAGACGTTGTAATATTATACATGTTCTGTAGAGTTCAGAGTTGACTAAAATAGCTCAGAATATTTTGTTTTTGCACACGGCACTCTGTAAGGCTTCTACTTGTAAGTGAACATAAGCACATGTGTGTAGTACGAGTATCTCTACTTTTAATATATTTTTTGTATGTAATAAAAACGGTAATTCGGTTCGTACGTGCACTTGTCTTTCGTTACTACGCCTATTTATACATTTATATTTGTTCAATATTCATAAAAAATTTATTACAACATTTATTTGAATAGATTTAATTAATTGATAAGTTAATTATTGTAATTACAATGTAAAATACTTGGAAACTTTCCTAGGGCTCATAAAATGATTAAAATAAACGATTTTGTATTATAAAATTGCATTTGGCTAATTCATATTGGCATTTCTTTCAAATTCTATAACAATTTTGTTGAATACAATAAAATTTAGCGTTATTGATTTAGTTAACGTTGGCTGTTTAGATTTTAAGTACTATCACCGACGACCTTCTACTATGTTGGCCTTTTAATGGTGTCATGGCCTCATATATGTCAACTAATAACTACCTAATAAGTTTATGATCAATATATTTAGTAGTATGTGGCAACTGTGGCGCCTAAAATACAGGAATTTAGATAGGTATTTGCTACTACCATCCACCAACATTTGAACTGATGGCGGCTCCAGATCTATTTCGTAAACAATTCCTAAGCTTGTTATACTGCTTTTCTAAATATTAATCTATGTTCTTAAGTCTACCCAGTAAACATTTTGGAGTAAATTCTATTTCATTTCTATTACTTTTCATGAGTTTTTTGTCATGAAAGCGTTTGTTTTCTATTCAGTCGTTCATAGGGAATATCTCTTTTATGAGCTACAGACGGCGCAACGACGGCTCACTGCTGAATAAAAGCGACTCCTGTAGCAGGTAGGGAATCAATTTCAACTAAAATTGATTTTCTGTGTGTTGCTCCAACTTGTAAAATATTAGAATTGAAATGTACGAGTGACTAGAACTTCACCTAGCCATTCTATTTCACCAAATGTTTACTGGTTAGTATCTAAGTATAGCAAAGAATTATAAAATCTGAAGAAATCTTTGTTAAGTATTAGATGGTTATAAAGTATCCGGTTTTAGATTAAATATTACTGATCCTGATTCATTTAAGTAATTGCACGATTGTAAGGTAATATTCATGTTTACAAATTTAACGGCATCTACTACCAATAATCACTAAGATTTAGATTTAGTTCTAGAAGATTTGATCTACCTTAGGCGTCAAAATGGTAAAAATAAAATTGTTACTAAATAAATGAGAGATTAATGATATTATCGTCAACGAGAACAAAGTAGTGGTATTGTTCAGGAGTGATGCTTGGAGATAACCTTATTACATAAAATGAAAAGGAAACTCAATTTAGAGGCTTTGGAGGTCCGTTGCCAAGAACTAATTAGATTGGTTATGCCGTATAATTAAATTCGCAATGATTACAGTGTAGTTATTACTGACTAAAAACTAATCTTTTGGGCGTACCACATCTCTAAGTTATTAGATGTGTACCTGCGTTGCCATGCGCAATTTGGTGGTGAACCAAATCTTTGAAAGAGATAAATCTGTATAATTTATGAGCTCTAAGAATGTTCCTAAAATATTATTCCACTGATTTAACGATATCATCTATATTTCGTAATTGTTCAATCTATTTTATTTCTAAGGTCTTTAAAATGAAGGTCAGGAAACTATTCCTGGACGTATAACGGCGTCACACGCGCCATTTTATAAATACGTTTTGATTTGCTTTTACGTAACATTACTTTGTAGTTTCTCTTGTGTATATTTATTTAAGTTTATCAGAATTAATTTATAATGTAGCATAAACATTTTAATGAAATTTTGTTTAATCCTTCGTTAATTAACGACCCGTTTTATTACCCGCGAAAAACAAGCTACAGAGTAGCGTTAGCGTTGAAAGCTTTAATAGTTTTTTATCAAAATTATATTTATAAATGTCTTTTACTCGTATCATTACATTAATATTGAGATAAAAAAATGTGAAATATGGTAATATTCATTTATTCATAGCATTTTTTTTTGTTAATGCATAGCAACATATTGAGGTTGCAATACAAAAACCTCTACAAAAATATTTTTTTATATTTTCAATTTTTATCTTAACAATCAGTTATCACATGGAACAAAGATAGATAGGTCGCTTGCCACCACCTTGCCTCTACTTTTCAGCTGTAATGTTTGTAAACTGAAGAACTATATTGACTATGTCAATGTTATTTCAACAGGTCTCAAAAGTAAATCTTACGAGTGTTAGATCGTATGCCAAACGGGATGAAATTTGGCATACGTTCTAAGATGACTAAGAAAAGAGTTTTTCAGTTTACAAACACTAATTGCAAATAAATTATTAATTGATTCATTTAAGTATGTATGTACCCTTGCTCCTATGATATAAAGCATTATTTAAAATATACATAAAAGCTACATAACTGAGATATATAATTTTATAAATATAATAAGTATTAAGCAAAACATATATTAATAATAAATTAACTAATGTTAAAAAATATAAATACTAAATAAATAATACGACGCAAAAATTACAATAGCAAATAAAAAATAATAATTAAAAAAAAAAAACATACCATAAATATTTATGATTTAAAAAAATGAATCAATAAATATGAGTTGGTTCTAATTTAGTTCTTACTTTTGACGATAAGTTTCGCAGATGTCTCTACTTGTCCAGCAGATGTGGTTGCTCGACATGTAAAAGTACCAGAATCCTCTTCGTAGGTGGTTGCGATTAGGAGGACGGCATTGCTGCCTTCGTGAATCATCTGTAACGATAAGAAACGACTCGTTAGTTCATATTCTAAATGAATATTTTAAAGCACGAATTTTAAGTTCCAAATAATATTATATACTTCTAAGGTTTGGTTGTGGTTAAGCCTAAATTCGATGCTTTAACTGTTAAAGATTAGAGACGTATTGCAATAATAAACGTGAGAGATGTAGATTACCTGAAAATCTGGTGATTCTGGAATTAGAGATCCTTCGCGGAACCACTGGATGGTTGGTTTAGATTTTCCAGACACTTGTGTTTTAAATTGAGCTGGAGATCCTTCTTGAACTAAAACGTCTCTTAGGGGTGTCAAAGATGGCAGGACATCCTGTGTTTCTGGTGCCAAGACACGAAGATTAGCGGAAGTAGTTTCTGTACCAGCTGGATTAGAAGCAACGCATTTGTAAACACCTTCATCTTCAGGGAATGCTTCCGAAATTCGCAACGTATAAATATCATGATCTTTCTGCATTTGGAAATACTTAGAAGGCTTAATTACTTTATCGCCTTTCTGCCATTTAATTATCGGCGCTGGTTTAGCAGATATTCTACATCTGAATGCTACAGATTGTCCTTCTTTGATCTTTTGATCCTTCAATGGTTCAACAACTGTTGGTGCTTTTTCAGCTCCTGGTGTTGAAGGTTTGGTGCTCTTTGGTGTTTGTGGTACCTGCACAAAGCATTCAGCATCACATCGTGCTTCACCAGCTGTGTTGATCACTACACATTCGTATTTTCCAGTATCTTCTGGGTATGCCTCAATAATTAGCAGGGTATATACGTTGTCTTCCTCCAGGGTTTTGTACCTAATATCAGGGGTAATCTTCTTTCCGTTTTTAAGCCAGTAAACATCAAGCGGTTTAGTTCCACTGATCTTTGCGTCAAATCTAACCAACTGTCCTGCGGCAACGTTGGTATTTTGAACTGTCGTCAAGAAACTAGGAGGAATAACCCCTCCGCGTCCTTGTCTTCTACGTTCTTCAACAACCAGGTTAGCACTACATTTAGCAGATCCTCCTCTATTCTCAGCAACCGCAGCAAACACTGCAGAATCTTCCAAGAACACTTGACGGATAATCAAAATAGACTTCGTACTGAAAGTATGAATTTGGAAGTCCTTGGAGTTTTGAATTGGGAAATCTTCCCTGAACCATCTTACAGTTGGTAAAGGATCACCATCAAACTCAACTTCAAATCTTGCCTGTTCTTGTTCAAATACACGACAGGGTTGAATCTTCTTTGTGAATACTGGTGGCTTTGATGGTTTCACCGGTCCTTGAACTACACGCTCTTGAGTCTTTCCTTTGTGTTCAACTTCTGTTGTTTCAGTGGCTGTTATTTTACGTGTGATTTCAAGGTCACCTACGGTTTCTTTCTGTGTTTGCTTCTGCTTTGCTACATGCACTTCGCGGCCGTGCACTGTAGATTCGGAGGGATCTGGAGGAAGCCTTCCCTTTACGCGTTGGCTATCAATGTCAATTTCAGTGGTATGTTGTTTTGGAGCTTTGGATTTTAATAAAGTAGCAGTGGTAACAGTTTCAGAATCTGTTTGGTCCCTGAAATTAAGAAGATTAATATATAAATATGCTGTTGGACGAAAATAACATTAAGTAAACATGATTCAATAATACTTACAAACTATCTTCGTATTTTTGAGCCATTCCTTTAGCCATAGAGCTGTTTACAATCTTTTCTCCGGGAATAGCGTACTGGTGATTCTGTTCGCGGAGCCTAGACTCCTTTACGACCTGCTCATTTTCCAGTTCCTGTAATTTGCTGTAATAATCTTCTCCTTTCTTTGTTTTCACAGATTTTTGCCATTCCGTATCTGGTTCTTTAAGATCTTTCTTTTTGTTAAGATGCTCGGTACCCAATTGAACACCTCCTTGTTGGGCTAGCATGGCTTGTCTTTCCTCGAAAGTTCGTTCTAGTTCGGTTTCGACACGCTCCTTCTGGTACTGAGTTAAATCGTAGTCGTACCAAGCTATAGGCGAAAAATATTAAACATATATTTAAATAATTTAAAGAAACAAACAATGGTTTAATTAAATAGAAAAAAGAATAAAAATCAACGAAAGAAATTTCATTGACACAATTTCATTCATAAATGTTTTTAAATGCAAAAAAAAGAAAAGACAATTGACGGTAACAAAACGCTGCAAGATGGTTAAACATTTATATTTTAGAATTGACATGGTACGAGTAGGAAGGACACAGTAAAAATGACATTGAAGTTACAGCAAGGGTGAAAATATATCAGTTGACAATAAATAACTGTAAAGAATTCGTTAAAGTCTGAAGTCAGTTACTGCGTTAGTAAAATGATTTAAACAATTAAAAAAAAAAACTCAAAAAAAGTGACGATGGTAATTATAACATGAATATTATCACAACAGAAATTATTAAAATGGCTGAAAGTGCAATCAAATATGTTATAGCTATAAATGTGTGCTAAAAATAGACCACGTGTGCTCGAGAAATAAAAAGAATTTGAAGTACGTCTGCTTATCTTATTCACAGAGTTCTTTTCATCGTTTAACGTTGGAATTAAAAACTACTGTAGATTATAGGGCTGTTCTCACACTAGAAGGTGTAGAAGCACTTTATCATAAGAAAAAGATTGTACTTTAATGTTTATCAATACATCGCTATGTTGAAAGAGATAAACATTAAAGAAAAAGTTTGAACAGTCGATAAACGAACGTAGTCTGTTTCAGTGTGAGAGAGCCTAAAACATCACGTGAAATCTTCGTGGCAATATTTATTTGTATAGAGAGAAGTGATAGTCAAGATCCAGGACATTCCACCAAATATCAGCCATAGTAACATAATTCATGCTAATTTATAAACTTAAAAAATAATTAGTAATTAAAATCAATGGAAATATTTTAACAAAGCTCACGTACAGTATTGTGGAAAACCAGAACTCAAAATTAGTATAAAAACAGTTAAATAAAAATAAAGTTGAGTCCTGGTTGAAACATCAATATTGATCATTTATTTCATACCTGAAAAAACGCACTTTTTGTAAAGCAAATGAAAAACGCACTGATTTTCAAAGTCGCAGTAGCTAAGTCTCTTTCCGGTAGGCTGACTCCACTATTGAAGCGAGGTTTTTTGGAAGGGTTTGTTTTAAAAAGGGATACGGATTATGGGATGTTTCTCGCTAAGTGGCATAGGCAGTTTGTGCAGTGCAGTGTCAGTGATTAATGCGTGTGCGAATGTGCGAATGTGTTAAGTGCGTATAGTTCTTTTTAAATAATTTATTTATGTATGGTACGAGTAATTTGTGAACTTAATGATCTGCATACAACTATGTAATGTTTTTCTCTGCGTTTTATGAATAATTTTTCAGCGTTTATTTATAGTATAATATTGTAAAAATGTCATTGTCATAAATAAACTAGTATGTAAAGTGTTTGAAGCAATTGTTGTGGTAGTTTTATACACTTACGTCTAGGTGAGTTTTTGAGAACACCGCGGTAGTCATCGTGTCTTGGAATGACTTTAAGTTCAGTGGATGCTAAAGCTTCTCCAACAGAGCTGCGAGCAATTACTTCAACGGTTCCTGTATCGTATTGACGAGTTTTTGGAATATCCATGTGGTACATGCCATCGTAAGTCAGCTTGTAACGAGATCCCTGATCAAAAATAATTTGTGAAATAAAACAATTAAGTTTGTCTAAGTTAATTTGAGGGTTAGAAAAACTTACATTAACGACTGTATGTCCGTTTACAAGCCACATAACCCTAGGTCTTGGGTGGCCAGTAACACGACAACAGAATCGCGCCCATTCGCCTTCTTCGACAGTGCAAGGTTCAGGTTTGCTTACAAAGATGGGAGCAGTACGAGGTTTGGAGTCCTCATCAGGTTCTTCGGGAACACTGGTAAAGAAATGAAACAAGTTAGTACTTGCACACCAACAATATCGAACAATCGTTATGTTTCAGGAGGTGATACTTACACTTGCCAAGCTGCTTCCATCTCCCTAATCCTTTCAATACTCTTCATATGTTTTGGTAATTGGGAATCGTAAATAATTCCAGGCTTTCCAGCGGTTTTAATAATAGCACGAGTTTCATCCATGCCATACAAGTTAGTAGCGCGGCAAAGATATTCTCCGCTATCTTCGGGATACACCCAACCGAAATTCATGGCGACGTAGCCAAAATCATAAATAGGTGTGAATCGATTCTCTGTAATAGGCACATTATTAAAATTTGAAAATACATCCTAATGATAAAACGGGAAAAGTAATAAACGTACTGTAGGGTAATGGTTTTCCGTTCAAGAACCATTCAACCTTCATGTTGGGGTCACCAACTGGAGCCAATTGACATTCAAACTTAGTGGACTGCATTTCAACCAATGTTGTTTGATCTTTAATTTGTGTCACAAATCGTGGAGGTTGTTTCCTATCGGGATCGTATAAATCATCTTCAGTTAAGAAGATTTCAGATGTGTATTTCTTAATTGTAGCTTCCATCTGCATGAGAGTTTCAGATTTCTTCATGCCCTTTGGAACTTGGTTTTGTAGAATAATCGATGGAAGTTCTGAAATGAAAATATATTGAGTTAGTAACAGTGTAATCAAAATATTGTTAATGTTATAACGTAGTAAATATATTTACTTTTGCAAGAAATAGAAGCCCTGGTTGTATCTTCACCAAGATCGTTAACAGCCCGGCAAACGTATTCGCCGGAATCTTCAGAGTACACGTACAGAATATCCAAGGACACGTAACCCATGTCGTAGACAGTGCGGTACCTGTGTCCAGAAGGCAACAGTTTTCCATTTCTGTACCATTCAATACGAAGTTTAGGATCTTCCTTAGGTTCAACGCGACATTCAAACCTTACTGCCTCAGCTTCATCAACTGTAGCAGATTGAATCTGTGTAATGAATCTTGGTGGAGACATTGGAGCATCTTCTTTGTGAGCTTCTGTAATTGGACCTCTCTCCAATTCTTTCAATTTCTCACCAGACATTCCTTGTGGAAGCTGTGATTCCAAAACAATATCTTTCTTAGATTTGCATGTTATTTTGGCTGTTGTTGTAGCAGAGCCCCATTTATTAACAGCCCTGCAAACGTACTCTCCAGAATCTCTTGCATAAATATAGTCCATATCTAATGCAATGAATCCGAAATCGTTCAGCATGTGCACACGGGATCCGGTAGCGAATGGCCGGGAATTATGGAACCAATCAATGCGTAGTGTTGGATCACCAACCGGTTCAACTTTGCAGTCAAAGTGAATGGGACCGCCCTCAGGTACGTCCAAAACGTCTTTGAGCTCAACAATAAATCTTGGTGGATTTGGCTTTTCTTCATCAGGTAGAATTTCATCTTTCTTGTACAGGGATTCTTCCAATTTTTGAATACTTTCAGTACCGGAACGGAAGTTAGATGGTAGCTGAGGTTCAAGGACAATTCCTTGACGACCACGTACTTGCAGTTTGCATGACACCGTAGCCTCGCCGTGCTTATTAATTGCTTTGCAGGTATATAAACCTGAATCACGTTGATAGCATCCAGCAACTTCAAGAATAACGAATCCGAAATCGTTGATGGTTTTGATACGGGATCCTTGTGTAAGAGGTTTTCCATTGTGATACCAACTTACACGCATGCTGGAATCGTTGACTGGAATAAGCCTGCATTCAAAGTGTGCTAAAGAGTTCTCACCCAGCAACAGATCTGAAGGAGTTGTAATAAACTCTGGTGGTTTTCCGCTGTCATCATCTGGGGTAAGCTGGCTTGGTACATTACCAAGTCCTTCAAGTTCTGCAATTTTATCAATTGTTCCTTCCATTCCCTTTGGTAATTGTGATTCAAGGATAATGCTACGCTTTCCTTGTACTTTCATGCTTGCTGTTGTTACTGCTTCACCGTAATCGTTAAAGGCACGGCAAGAATATTCACCAGAATCCTCAGGATATACTGGAGAGATTTCGAGAATTACGAAACCAAAATCGCAGAAAGTTCGGAAGCGGGATCCTGTTTTCAATGGTTTGGAGTTCCAGAACCACTCAACCTAGAAATATCAATAAAATAAACTTAGTAACAAATAGTATAATTGCCGATATAAATTATACTACGCTTAATATCGTACCTTGAGTTTCGGATCGTCTGTTGGAATGAGCCTAGCCTCAAAGTGAGCACTTTCTCCTTCGCGTAATGAATCGATATTAGACAGTGGAACTGTAAATACTGGTGCTTTTCCTTTCTCCTCGGTGGTTCTTTCATCTCGTGTACGAATATGTGAGTCTTCCAAAGTTTGAATTTTTTCCAAACCTCCTTCCATGCCCTTAAATTTTAATAAAACAATTAATAAACCTAATAATATGTATATTTACCATAATATTTAGAAATATTGAACATCTTACCCGCGGGAGTTGCGAGTCCAGGATCAAATTAGCCTTCGACAAACATTTCAGAGTAGCTTTAGTAGAATCTTCACCATATTTATTAACAGCTCTACATTCATAAACTCCAGAATTTTCTTCGTAACAATACAAAATGTCTAAAATGACAATTCCAAAGTCGTGGAACGTGCGGTACCGATGTCCATGTGGCAATTTCTTTCCATTGTAATACCACTGTACGGTTAGATCAGGGTCTGTAACTGGAGTTAAACGAGCTTCGAAGTGAGCACTTTGTCCTTCTACCAATTTAGTTACATCAGATATTTGTGTAATAAATTTAGGTGGTTCGGTAACAGGAGTTGAAGGTGCTTGTTGTTGTTGTCCCTGTAGGCCTTCCAATTCACGGATTTTAGCCAAAGAATCGGGTTGAAGGCTGTCCAAATATACGCCACCCTTTCCGAAACATTGAATAGTTGCGCGAGTTGTATCTTCACCATATTTGTTGGTAGCTCTGCATACATACTCTCCAGAATCATGATTTTGAGTATATGAGATGTCCATCAACACAAAACCGAAATCAGATACAGGCTTGATGCGAGTAGAATGCCGAATGGGTCTGCCATTGTGGAACCATTCAACTTTCATAGTGGGGTCACCTACTGGTATTAAGGTGCATTCGAAGTGAGCAGATCCACCATCCTTCAATCCAACAATATTTTGAATCTGTGTGGTGAACTTGGGCTTTTGCCCAGATGATTTGTCAACGCATTCCAATTCAACGCTGATTTCTGCTCTACCCCATTTGTTCGTAGCTCTGCATGAATAGGTGCCGCTATCTTCAATCTTTGTTCCAAGTACTTCCAAAACCACCATGCCAAAGGCATAAACTGTTCTGAATCTATGACTAGCATCAAGTGTTTTACCGTTGTAGAACCATTCTACCTTCATTGTTTGATCTCCGGTTGGCGTTAGAGATGCCTCAAAGTGAGCGATTTCACCCTCAGATACATTTCTAAGACTAGTAAATTCAGATGTGAATACTGGGGCATGCCCATCTTCCGCATCTGGAGCACCGGCTTCTTTGGGTCGTAGAGATTCTTCAAGATCTTGAATTTTCTCCAATCCTTCGGTTCCTTTGGGATGTTGTGTGCGTTCAATCAAATTATCCTTTGATGTGCAGTAAATTGTGGTTGACGTAAATGCTTCACCAGACTTGTTGTAGGCTCTGCATGTATAAATTCCTTGATCACGTTCATAAACTTCAGTTAAATCAAGCGTTACGAATCCAAAGTCACTTGTTATTTTAAACCGAGACCCATGCTCTAGTACTTTGCCGTTTAACAACCATTCAATCTTAAGTTCTGGGTCAGTTTTAGGTTCTACTTGACCTTCCAAATGTAGTGGTTCGGCTTCAGAGAGTTTAAATTCGGGTTTAAATGGCACAACCCAGATTGGTTTAGAGAAGTCTGTTTCGGGTTTGGATGTTTGACGATTGTATCTGTTAGCTAGTTCCTGTTCAGTTTCTTGAACAGCTTCCAAACCAGCCTTACCTTGAGGATGCTGAGTATTGAGATAAATATTTATATCTCCAGTACATCTGAGAGATCCTGAAGTTGTAGCTGATCCCTTGCTGTTTGTAGCTTTGCACGTGTAAATTCCAGAATCTTCTTCGTAAGAGTGATTAAGATCAAGAGCAACGTATCCAAAATCATAGGTAGACTTGTAACGAGCGCCACTTGGTAATGGTTTTCCATTTAGGAACCACTCGATCTTCATGGTGGGGTCCTTTGACGGTTCGACGTTACATTCAAAGTGAACATTGTCACCTTCCTTACACTCTACATTGTTCAAATGAGTAATGAATACTGGAGTATCGAATACTGCATCTGGGGCATCTGGTTTGCGTTCAGCGGGTTGCTCCAAAGCACTGATAATAGGTAAGGCATCTGGATGTAAAGTATCTCCCAACAGCCAATGACGATCTGCAATTTTCAATGTGCATGTCGACACTGCTTCACCAAGTAAGTTGGTAGCTTTGCAGGTATAAATTGCAGAGTCATCATCTCTCAAACCATTGACTGCAAGAGTGACTAAACCAAAGTCAAATGTACTACGGATGCGTGTACCTGTAGTTAGAGAAATTCCATTCTTAAACCATTCTATGCGAAGATTTGGATCAGCTCTGGGTTCAACTTGGGCTTCCAAGTGAACATGTTGACCTTCTACGAGCTTATCGTGACTTTGAAGATGAGTTGTAAATACTGGAGCTTGTTGTGGTGTTGTATCGACAAACATTTCTGGAACACGGTTCATTGCAGCTTCCTTCAGCTGAATCTTCTGCCATGCTTCGGGCATAAGTGGTTCTCCAGCAATAGAAGCGCGGGATTTTACCTTTGTTGTTGTAGATGATACAGCTTCCCCAGCGTTATTAATAGCTTTGCACATATAAATTCCAGAATCAGCGGATACCACTGAGTTGATGTCTAATGTCACAAAACCGAAGTCGTGTGTGGTGCGGAAACGTGAGCCTAAATCAAAAATTTAATTAAGCCATAGGTTCTGAATGTTAAACTTAATAAATTGTGTATACAAACTTACCCATTTTTAATTCAACTCCATTCATGTACCATTCAAAACGTAGACTTGGATCTCCAACAGGAACAACTCGGGCCTCGTAATGGGCATGCTGTCCTTCCCAGAGTTCTGATGGACCTGTTAAGAGTTGAGTGAATATTGGTTTCTCAAAAGCACGCTCTGGTTCTTCTGGTCTAGCTGCTGTAGGTTGTTCCAACTGTTGAATCTTTCTCATTCCTTCTGGATGTTGAGTATCAAGCTGAATACTGGCCTTGGCTATATAAATATAAATATATTAGTATATTATAACAAGAAATTCATCATTACATTTAATACAGTGTTAAAACCTACTTCTAATTCTCATAGAAGCTGTGGTAACAGCTTCGCCGAGTGGATTGGATGCTCTACACATGTAGACTCCTGCATCTTCGTCTCTGACATGAGTAATATCCATAGATACAAAACCGAAGTCATGAGTTTTAGTGATTCTCGAGCTGTCCTCAAGAGGCTTTTCGTTCCTGAACCATTCTACTTTAAGGGTAGGATCTCCTACTGGGATCAACCTACATTCAAAGTGAGCGGTTTGACCTTCTGCAATAGAATCAATATTTTGAAGCGGTTGTGTAAATACTGGTCGTTGTCTTGTAACTGGATCAGCAACTTCTGGTCTCTTGAATGGAGTTTGTTCCTCCAATTTTCTAATCTTATCTAATCCTTCAGGACGTTGAGATTCGAGAATAATGCTTCCCTTTGCTGTAACGCGCAAGTTAATGGAAGAAGTACATTGTCCTAAAGCGTTGATTGCTTTAACAGAATATTCTCCGGCATCCTCGGGTACAACATGTTGAATATCTAATGCAACATAACCAAAATCGAATGTGATATGGAAACGAGATGCTGATGGTAATGGCTTTCCATTGTGGAAGAATTCAATTCTGAGGTTGGGATCATGGATAGGTTCAACTTGACATTCAAAGTGTGCAGTTTGGCCTTCCATTAAGTCAGTAGTTCCACGAAGATCTGTTACAAGTCTGGGTGGAGTAATAACTGGCTCTTCAACTTCAAGACGAGCTGGTCTGCCTTGTGCTTCTAATTCACGGATCTTCTCTAAACCATCAGGATGTTGAGACTCAAAGATAATACTCCTGCGGTTGGTTGCCTTAATGGTGCATGTGTTAACAGCTTCTCCAAGCAAATTAGTTGCTTTGCACATGTAGGTACCAGTGTCTTCTCCATAGGTATACAATATATCCAGTGCAACATAACCGAAATCATGAGTTGTTCTGAATCTGTGACCGGCACGAATTGCCTTTCCATTGATGAACCATTCAATCTTAAGATTAGGATCGTTGATGGGTTCAACGCGGCATTCCAAATGAGCATGATCACCTTCCTTAAGATTTTCAAGACTTGTGAGAGCTGTAAGGAATACGGGACGTTGTCCTTGTGGTTCAATTTCAGCTTTCTGTGGGCGTTCGAAGTTCTCAAGGTCACGGATCTTTTTGAGTCTTTGTTCATCCAAAGTATCGAGATATAAACCAGCTTTAGCTAAAAATTACAATCATTTTTTTTAAAACAATTTTAACTTAAGTAAAAATATTCTTACATTATAAATAATAAAATTAAAAATACCTGCAACATTGACGGCACAGGTAGTGACGGCTTCTCCAACTGCATTTCTTGCTTTACACATGTAGGTTCCAGAATCTTCGGCGTATGCGTACAGAATATCCAACGCAACAAATCCAAAGTCGTAAGTGGTTTTGAACCTATGCCCTTGAGGAATTGGACGACCATTGCAGAACCATTCAACACGCATTGTTGGATCGTTGACTGGAGTCAAAGTTGCTTCAAGATGAACGCTGACACCTTCAGCGATATCTGCATTACGTAGGGGTCTGCCAAACTGAGGCTTCTCAGCAACGTAATGTTCATCAGCGGGCATGCGCTTATAACGGGAATCGTCTTCAAGGTATTGAATCTTTTGCAGGGCTCCCTCATGTTGTGTGTCACGGATAATAGAAGCTCTCGCTATAAATATTAATTTAAAATTAATTAAAGATTTTCTGGACAGAGAACTTAGCTTTGACAAAATACTTACTTTGAACGTTCAATTTAATAGAAGATTGAGCAGTGCCAAGCAGATTGGTTGCTCTGCAGGTGTATTCTCCGGTATCTTCTCCATAGACAGTCAAAACATCAAGAGCAGCAAATCCGAAATCATAAGTAGTACGGAATCTATGACCATTTTGAAGTGGTTTACCGTTGAAGAACCATTCGACTTTAAGATTTGGATCAGGGTATGGTTCAATGCGACATTCGTAATGAGCACTTTGACCTTCGACGAGGTTGGTAGGTCCGTTTAATTGAGTAGTGAAGCGTGGTGCTTGTTTTACCACGATTTCCTCTTCCTCACGACGACGATAACGAGATGAATCTTCAAGTTGATGAATCTTTTGCAGGGCACCCTCGTGTTGACTTTCCAATTGCAGTGATGCCTTAGCTATAAAAATTTATTTAGAATGTTAAAAATATTTTTCTATTTAAGTTTAAATTTTTACGTAATCCGCTGATATACATACATTGAACAATCATTTGTGCTGAGGTCACTGCTTGACCTAATTCATTAATAGCACGGCAAGTGTAAGTACCAGAATCCTCTGGGTTAACATACTTCATGTTAAGAGCAACGTATCCAAAGTCGTGCATGGTAGTCAAACGATTTGCTAAAAGAAAGAATATTCTGTTAATGATAATTAAAATAACTTTTAAATCATTGAGTATTTGTTTGTACACTTACAAGCTTCGATAGGAACTCCATTTCTTAACCATTCTACGCGCAACTTAGGATCTCCTACTGGAATAAGGCGTGCTTCAAAGTGAGCGGCTTGGTTTTCAGCAACTCTCAAGTCTCTAACGGGCATTGTAAATACCGGAGCTTGCGTAACAGTTTCTTCTTGTACGGATTGTCTCTGGTACCTAGAAGAATCTTCCAAATGAGTTAGGCGAGTCAAAGCTCCTTCGTGTTGTGATTCGAGATAGATTGATTTCTTGGAGTGAATTATAGCAATTCCAGATGTAACAGCTTCTCCAATCGCATTAAGAGCTCTGCAGGTGTAAGTGCCACTATCTTCAGGCATGCATGCCATTATGTCTAATGCGACAAAACCAAAGTTATTTGTTTCAGTAAAACGAGATCCAGATTTAACAGGTGTGTTGTTGTGATACCATTCAACTCTCATCGTGGGATCGGATACTGGAATCAATCGACATTCGAAATGAGCTCTTTGTCCTTCCTTAATTTCGACGTTCTTAATAGATGTAGTAAAGGTTGGAGCTTGATTTGTTGTTTCTTCTGTAATTTCTGATCGTTGATATTTAGAACGATCTTCCAAATAATGGATTTGTTCTAATCCTGCTTCATTTTGAGTACCAGTTTGGATGGTAGCAGTTCCACGGCAACCTAAGTTGCAGGTTGTTTCATCGGCGCCGACCAAGTTAACAGCGCGGCATGTGTAAATTCCAGAATCTTCTGCGATAAGATCGACAATATCTAAAGCTACGTAACCAAAGTCATGGATTGGTCTGAAGCGATGTCCAACAGTAACGGGACGACCATTCTTAAACCATTCTACTCTCAAGTTCGAATCGGTAACTGGCTCTAACTTACATTCAAAGTGAGCATGTTGGCCTTCGCGCATGTTCTCCAAACTCTTTGGTTTTGTAACAAATCGGGGTTTTACATTAATAGACTCTTCCATGTATTCAGTTTTCTTATATCTGGAAGCATCTTCGAGGTATTGAATCTTTTCAAGCCCAGATGGATGCTGTGATTCTAAGAGTAAATCTTTCTTAGCAATCACACGGACAGAGCAGGATGTTACAGCTTCTCCTAATTGGTTTCTTGCTTGGCAAGTGTATACTCCCGAGTCAACGGGGTAAACACTGAGCAAATCAAGCGCAACATAGTCAAAGTCATAAGCTGGTCTGAAACGATGACCAGTTTTAACTGGACGGCCATTAACAAACCAATCAATTTTCATAGTTGGGTCGCCAACTGGCTGAAGTCGGCATTCCATGTGAACATTTGTTCCTTCAATGGTTTCAATGTTATGCAGAGCTCTGGTAAACTGTGGTGCTTGCATGACAGTTATATCTTCGTTGATAGTACGACGCTGTCTGGAAGCATCTTCGAGCTGCTGGATTTGTTCCAAGGAGAGTTCATTTTGTGTTTCAGTGTCAATGTCGCTACGTCCAATAACGCGTACGCACGCTGAAGTATGAGCGGAACCTAAATGGTTTGTAGCGCGAACTGTGTATTCACCAGAGTCTAAAGATGTCGCGTGAACAATATCTAAGGCTACAAACCCAAAGTCATAGTATGTCCTGAACCTGGAGCCTACAGTGATTGGACGTCCATTTTGGAACCATTCGACGCGCATTGTTGGGTCACCCATTGGCTCCAAGCGACATTCCAAATGAATATTTTTACCTTCTCCTACCGGCTTTGGGTCCGACAAAGGTTGTACAAAGATTGGCTTAGATTTAGAAATCTCTTCAATCTGATATTGAGGCTCAATGAATTTGGAATCTTCCATGCGTTGAGTCTTTTCGTATGTTCCACGATGCATACTGGATGTATCAATTGTAGCACGTGCTAGAATAAATTAATATATTTTAATGTTTATATCCGTATTTATTATACTTACTGTGCTTTTAAACTTTTACCAATGTTACTTACTTTCAACAATCATTGTATTAGACAATTGTGCTTCGCCTAGCGAATTCCTGGCGATCACGGTGTAAGTGCCGGCATCTTCTGCTCGAACACTAACAATATCCAACGCAACATATCCAAAGTCATGGTAAGTTTGAATCCTGTTGGCTGGCATTAATGGTCTTCCATTGTGCAACCATTCAATTTTCATGCTTAGATCACTTTGTGGTTCAACGCGTGCTTCAAAGTGAGCTCTTTGTAATTCCACAATTTTTGTGGTTCCTTTAAGTGGTCCAAGGAAACGAGGTTTCTGAGTAATAGATTGTTCTTCTTGTGAAGTCTTTGAATATCTGCTGGAGTCTTCCAGATATTGGATTTTTTCTAAACCACTTGGATGTTGAGAGTCAACAATAATGTCTTTCTTGCTTACAACACTCATATTAGCCGCAGTAGTGACTTGTCCGGCAGCGTTGTAGGCCCGGCAAGTGTATACGCCAACGTCGTGAATAGTTACGTACTTAATTGTCAAGGCTACGTAACCGAAATTAAAGAATGTTGTTATGCGGGAGCTTGCCTCGACGGGTCGGCCATCCTTGAGCCATTCCACACGAAGGGTGGAATCACCGATCGGTTCGAGACGAGCTTCAAAATGTGCGAATCCTCCTTCGCGAATATTGTGCTGATCTTTGATGGGGGTCTTAAACACTGGAGGAGTAGTGCTTTCCTGAGCTTCTTGTACGTATTTAGATTGCTGGAATTGTTGATAGGCTTCCAGTTCTTCAACTTTCTCAATGTATCTTTGCTGCTCTGGAATTCCTAAATCGGAAGTAACTGTGCTACGAGCTTGCACACGCAATGTTGATGTTGAAATTGCTTCGCCCAAACGGTTCACAGCTCTCACGGTGTACGAACCTGCATCTTCAGAACGTAGGTGCATGATATTAAGGGAGACGTATCCGAAATTGAAGATTGACGTGATTCGTGAAGAAGCTGTGATTGGTCGTGAGTCTTTGTACCACTCTACTCTCATGGTAGGGTCGCTGACTGGGGTAAGTTGGGCTTCAAAATGAGCGTTGCGGCCTTCTTGGAGCTCACCTGATCATCAATAACACAAACGTCATATATTAAAATACTGAAATGTTCAAACGATAAGTGACAGTTTTATAAATAATAATTACCCAATTCTTGGAGTGGGCGAATAAATGTTGGCCGTTGAGCAGTTGTTTCCTCGACGCTTTCAGTGCGTTGATATCTTGAGTAATCCTCGAGCTGCTGAATGTGTTGCAAGCTGCTGGGATGTTGGGAGGATTGTTCGATAGACGCTCGTCCGGTAACACTAAGGGTTGCACGAGATTCTGCAACACCTGTAGAGCTAATAACACGGCAGACGTACTCGCCACTGTCGTGTAGCAGAATGCTAATTAAGTCTAATGCGATAAATCCAAAGCGGAAAGTTGAAGTCACTCGTGAGCCTGTTAACATGAAATCATGTTTCATTATTTCATATTATAATTAATTATATATTTAAGAATAATTTAATACGAGATGTGATACTTACTTGCTTCTAAAGCTCTTCCATTGACGTACCATTCTACGCGCATTGTGGGATCACCCACAGGTTCAATTCGCGCTTCAAAATGTATACGACCCCCTTCAATTTGCACAAGATCGCGCAAGGGGATGATAAACTGGGGAGGTGGATATATTCTATCTTCCTCACCAGGGGGAGCATGGGGCTTAGCGCGCTCTACATGACGTAGATAAATTACTTCTGGGCCAGGTGCTGGCTCAGGTTCGATAACTTTAGTCGGTCTGGGCAGATTTAATCTCCTTGGTTCAGGTGCTGATCCTTTAGGTGTTTCTACAAATAGTCTTGCTCTAGTAGCAGTAGAACCAGCAACGTTTTGCGCGGTGCATTGATACCAGGCTGCGTCCGACGTCTTAGCTCTCTGGATATCCAATGTCGAAGCCCCACCCTCCGTAGCTATATGTACATCAGGTCCAGGTGCAACTGGCACACCATCCTTTTGCCATGTGATCCGAGGAATTGGTGTTCCTACCGCCCTTGCGTGCAGAATTACAGGTTCACCTTCTTTCACATTTACTGTTGTGAAACGTTCTACAAACTTAGGAGCAACTACTTGTTCCTTCTCTAAGACATTCAAGTTGCACTGGAACGAGGTTTCACCACTTTTGTTCCGTGCTACACAGGAAATTATTCCTGCATCAAAGCGGTGAACATTTGTAATCATTAAGGCGTGATTACCGGATTCATTGACTAGAATTTTGTGTGTGGCATCATCTTGAACTTGACGACCATTTATAAACCAGGATACTTCAGGATAAGGACGTCCAGTAACACGACAATCGAACCTTGTCATTTTTCCTTCTTGAGTGTCTCTATCCTGACATACGCGTACGAAATTTGGTGCAAGAGTTTTTCCAGATTCTGTTGTATCCGCAGATTCTGCTGTCCTAAGAATCTGTTCTTGTTGTTGACCATCCTGGGCCTCGATTGCAAGGTATGCTGATGAAACGATGCATCCTTGTGGATTCTCAGCTAAAAGAGTGTAGTGTCCTGAATCATCGGCAGTAGTGTTTTGTACACGGAGTGTGGCTTGGTTGTTAGAATACGAAGTCTCAACCTTTTGTGATTGAACAAGTCTTTGGCCATTTTTAAACCATGTTAATCTTGGTCTGGGATTAGCTCCAACTTTAGCCGTAAACACAGCTTCTGAACCTTCGATTATTTTTGAGTTTCTAGGTTTTTGTGCGATTTGGGGAGGAGCTACAGGTCCTAAGTTCCTATCAACTATTGTATTAATTTGAGTATCAGTTTCTCCAACAAATCGTCGTGTAATGGATTCTCTGAAAGAAACCTCACGCAACAAACGGTACTCAAAGGTATCAACTTTAAAGTCTTCTTCGTGTGTTATGTAAGAATGACCATTTGAGAATCCAGACTTTTCTGTAGTTTGTTGGACGCGTTGGTAGGATGACTGTACTTGGGATCCGGAAGTTTTCTGTTGGGTTGACTCAAAACTAGATTGGAATCCTGTCTGGAGTTGGGGCTGGAGTAAACCTTCAGGTTGAATGAACACGGAACAAATAGCTTCCCCGTATTGATTGCGGGCTGTGCATGTGTATTCTCCCTCATCCCCAGGTCCAATTTGATTGATCAGCAAGGACACATTCCCTGTTTGTTCATTGTATGTCATTGTATATTTATGTGACTGCACCATGGGAGCTCCCTTACGGGTCCATGATACTACAGGTTTAGGATTTCCACGCAACTTTCCTTCGAACAAGGCATTTCCACCTTGTGCGAATCGTGCGTTTTTAAAGATTTGTTCAAACACTGGTGGAGACATATCTACAGGTCGATTGTAAAATGCAGGCTGCGTTGGTGTTGTTTGCATTATCATACCGCCTTGTACTGCAATACAAAATGAAACCACATTACTATGCTTATCCTGTAAACTTTACTTAAGATAGAGTTCGATTTTGAATTTTTATTTTAACACGATTAAACAAATATTACAGAGTGTAGAAACAGATTGGGATTAGGGGCTCTCGTATCAGCTGCATTGTTATATTTAATATTTAAAAAAAAACATCACCAGTTGCGTACGGGACAAAACCCGCAATTGTTTGAAGTGTAAATCGCTCGATACACAGAGAGCACTACCAAATCCGTCTCCCCTACTATACTATACCGTACTTACTCTATCACAATCATCTATCCAATCAAATTTAGGTGATTACGTTATCATTTATAATTTACGTAATGATATAATTATAATTCCTAGTACCTATACTTATATATAAATGCGAGAAATCTTTTTGTAATTCTTTTCGACCAAAAGAAAAAAAATTCACATCAATATTGTTGGGTAATGTAATAGTTATACGAAAAAATAGAATTTATCATAACCATTAATTTTATTATTTATTTTAAATCCATAAAATAATTAATGCACATTAATGCACTGTATTTCGTATTGCTTTTCCTGCTAGTCAGTTAAATTTGGTTAAATGTGGAAATCTGCTAAATTTTACAGATTCCCGATAAAGACAGTTATACGAATATGTATTTGTTGTTTATTTTACATAAAACCCATCCCAGCACTTCAGATCCCATCAAGAAATGTAACGTTCGAATTACCTTGTAGCACACTATTAAAAAACCTTGCACACTCTGTTACAATTTCTATGTTAGTTGTAAAAAATGATCCTTTGAATTAGCTTGTAACAAGCTTGAAACTCGCACTGCAAGACAATTTTCTACCTGAGATATAACGTAACGTTTTTTAACATAAAAAATATTTAAAAAGCAAGATTATGTAATGCTACTTCCCAGGTAAAAACTCAATGTAACACTTTAATTAGCTTGTATTAAACTAACAAGTGTAATACTTAGACTACCTTTATAGAAGAAGTAAAAATTAACCTTGCAATAGCTTGTGGCAAGGTAACAAAGTGAAGCTTTCATTGCAAGACAATTCGCTAACGAGATAATAAACTAATATATCAGTAGAAGATATTACCTGTATTTTACAATTACTTTTAAAATAATACAAGGTGTCGTATACGTAAAACGTTATCAATATCTTGTGTTTAGCGGTATGAACCGGTATTGAACCATATCCTGTAAAGAGATCTTAATTGTAATAGAGAGAAGTTAGCAATTTATTTAGATTCCTTATTGCACTTTTACAAATACAAATGTCGTTCTTCATTTACCTCGTTTAGATATTTTTATTAAGTATTCATATAAGTCAATATTTTTGTGTACAATAGTAGTTTGGTATGAAATTTCAAATCCGCAAGAAGGGGGGACTGCGGTATGTGAGGGGGTCGCAACATGAATGTAGGTTTCTCTCAGGTTCTACTGGTAGTTGGCACGAGATGCGTTCCTCTAGAACAGTGGAGATGTTAAAAGTAACGACGCGACGAGAAGCGACGCCGAGGCTACAGTTGTACACATATACTCCTCTACTATATAGTTGCCTCACACACCGAATCCATAAGCTATTTTCGTTCGCTCTGGCTCACATTACAAGCACCCATTTTGGGAGCCACTATGCATGTGTGCTTAACCAATAGGAAATGCTTAAAGTCAGCTAAACTATGCGAGTCACTTTTCTAAAATAAAATCATAAAAACTTCACTATGTTATAGAATTATTTTTTACATTATTTTGTAAATACTCAGGCAGCCTATGCTACTACTAATAAGTTCTGTCGAAACACATAAATATAATAATATTATTTACAAATATATGCAATTGCAATCAGCTGTTTCTACTGCTTCAAGAGAACGCCTTAGATACCCTTATACAATTAATCAATAATATTAGTCGTTAATAATTACAATACAAAAAAATCTAAATTATTTAATCCTATACTTATAACCGCTATAATTTAATCCTAACGTTCTTAGAGATAGCAAGATATATAATCGATACAGATCACTAGTCTCCCAATATTAATTGTTTCAGAACTATTTTCACATAGTCTATTGTTATAGTAGTATTCATTTGACCTTGACCTTGACCTACGTAAAGGGCATCAGCAAGAAATTCTCAGTGACAGTGAAATCAACTGCTTTTTTAAATATTTATTGCAAGGGTTCACAAAATACTGTCTGCGGAGACTGCTTATGCTTAGTATTTTGTGTCATTGGAAAGAAATTAAAAATAATTACTACCGTTCCAACTACTAGGTTGAAATGTTGCACTACTCTTTGTGCATAACTGAAAATATATTGTCAAGTTGTTCCCTTTTTAATAATTGATACTTTGTTTAATATTTGGTGCCAGCCGTAGAATAAATGTATGTCTATATCCAGGAATCGAACCCGAACCCAAAAATAGCTGAGTGAGAGAGAGAGTCATGACCTAGCTACCTCGATCAACCAGAGGACGTATCCATATATACTATCAAGAGACAAATTTTTAATCCACCATCAATAAAATAGGAAATTATATTTGTTAAATATAGGGGCCTATTTTGTATCTGCTTGCCTGACGTCTGTTAACTTCTGATGATTATTCAAAGGCCTATATTTTCCAAACTAAGCTATGTAAGTTTACACAGAACTATCAGAAGACCTTAAATAAAAAGCAAAATGGTTTAAGTTGGAATAAGTAGTTTAATTTGTAAGTTATAGGCCTTTGAAATTGTCAGAAGTTAACAGGTAAGCAGTTATGAAATAGGCCCCTTAGTTTATTACACTGATAAACGCTCATTTTACCATCTTAAACGAGCACTACGTTTGGATCTGAGGTGGTTAAACCACATACTATAAATTTGTTTATATAGCAAATAAATAATTTATATTATTTAAGCTTAAAAAATTCATAAAAGTCGCCCTCTATTTTTACCCAGGGATCGAAATCCGTTATTATTTGTTGTGTTATTTGATAATGTTACGAAACATTTCATTTCATTATCGTAAAGTTAATAACGTTATGTAGTGTAATGTTACGGTATATAACGCTTTGTATAACCGTGTATTTAACGTTATAAAAATAACGTTAAATAATATAATATTTGACATCAGCGTTAAAAAGTAACATTGTTTGGTAAAAGCGATGTTGCTGGTGTTGCCAAACATACAACGAGGTTCTTATTAAGAAATTTGCGCCATTCAGAGTCAATGAAAAAAGATATTGTTCCATACATTTGTATGTAGCTAAACGTACTTGTCAGTGTCAGTGATGTCAGTATTGAACAGTATTATTGATTGTTGTATTGTCGCCACTGATATCTGCGTACAAAGTAATAGTCCAGACTAATAATTGACAGCTAGGAACCTCCCAGGTCAAATGTTTATTTCATAACGCAATACTACATAACTCTGTTGACTTATTTTAAAGTGTATCCCCTTAATAAATTATCTTAAAGAATATAAGTTGACGTGATTATCTACATAGTATCCATACCGTCACAGAGAAAGCTTTACCATAGATGGAAAACTTGTTGAACAACCTACATACTGGTAGGCCTCCGCATTGCCTGCACTTGGTTTCATTCTATATAGAGAAGCAACAAGTTGTTTTGAACCATACGGATGCTTTCCTCAATGCTATCTACAATCTGCAGAATCAACGTGATAAATGACCAGTTTTGTTGAACAGACACCAATTCAGAGCGAAATATATTACGACTATAGTTAACCAGTCATTTCGCATATTAAATGTATATTATTTATCAATTAAATAATTATCACGGTTAATAAATGAATGTTGATTAGTTTATGATGTTAATTTATGGAAATAATTCAATTTTCTATAGCTTTAACAATTAAGTATTCAATCAAAGTATTCAATAAGTATAAACCTGCTACATTTTCTTTACATGGTAAATCTAATATATATAAATTACGTGTCACGTTGTTCGTCCGCGATGGACTCCTAAACTACTTAACCGATTTTAATCAAATTTGTACACCGTGTGCAGTTTGATCCAACTGGAAAGATAGGATAGCTTACATCTCAATTTATGATTGCAATATTATCTTATTGCAAATTATTTGTCTATTAATTATCTGTTAGCTCCAAACGATTTTAAAAGATGGCGACATCTGTTGACTAGATTGAGTAAATATTAGCGCCAGATGGCGCTATGTAATGTAATATGACAAAAACGTTAGCCACAGCAACGCGTGGCCGGGACAGCTAGTTTGCTATAAATATTTATACCAGTAAATATTTTAAGTAAGTATTTTTTTTTGATGCATCCAAGTTTAAGTAAGAAAAAATAGTTTAAAGACGAACAGACAATATTATATCAGCGTTAATTAGAATTAAATGTAATCATTGCAAAATTCCAGTTCACCTTTTCAAAATTAATTTTAAAACTGACTAATAGATGCCAACAAGGAAACTAGGGCTTTAACTTATAGTTGAAAAAGATCTAAATTTGACAATGAAATAATAATTTAGGTTCAGTGATACTAAATTTGCATTATTGAAATTTAAAAAAAATACCAAAATAAATTATATGTAAAATTATTATATTTTGTAAATATTAATCGCAAACATATGTTACTTAATATTTGGCCTAATTAAGTCCTATCACGGACGACCTTTTACTATTATGGCAATTTTACGAAGTCGTGACTTAAGCTTATATTATAATTTAACTTAATAACAACGAAACTTAAAAAAATTAACTTCGGTCCGAGAATCGATCCCGAATACACTGCAATCAAACTCAAACATCAATATATTATATTGTATAGTAGTGAGTAAAACAGTCCATGTCAAAGCCTACTGAAATAAACAATCATGTATGCCAGCACATCATAAAAATTAATACGTTTTAAAGAACCTGTTGCTTATCCAAACAGAATAGGCGCCCTGGATTTAACTCAACTTTAGTGTTTGTTTGTCACTAGGGTCAAAACTTTGCACAGCATTTTTAAAATTTGTCCTGATAAGCTATCAAGCTCAAAGCTCTTATAAAATCTTATTATTTTCTGTAATTGTTCATTGATAATGGGCTTGTGTCCTATGTCTTAATTTCTATAAAACTGTACTATATATTGATGAAGTGGGTTACTAGAACCTCAAATGTTCAATTATTTTTTAATAACTCCTTATATATTAAGAGATATTAACAATTAAAAAAATCATTTTGTCTCTTTAATTATTAAAGGGATTCAACGTTGTACACATTCCACGTGCATGTGACATCACAATCCTTGTGTAAGGTTACCAATCTTACAGCTCATAAATCTCTGCTATATGTATTTATATATCAAAATATCAAATAATATTTACAGCTATTTCAAGGAACAATAAAATTTAAATATTATGTCTGTCTTAACAGGGTTAAATAAAATAAAAACTTATTATTCTTTGACTTGACTTAATTATTTGACTACCAACAGCTACAAAACATTACCACAGCACTGACCTACTCAACAAATAACTGACGTTAAAATGCATTTCACGTCATACAAATATGGCCGACCATTTCTAGCGCTAAAACTACAATTCAAACTTTCAATATTTCAATATTTAGATATTTAATAAAATAGACACGCCAATACACATTTATTAACATCAATTTTAATCAACAATTGAAAAATCGACCACTAAAAAATGAGGACACAAGCCCATAACAATTAATCACTTGTATGGAAAGATAGAGAAAACAATGGCCAAAAAAGTATGTGGACCCAAGAAACCATAAAAATTAAAACCGTAAACGTCATTAATAATCTGAGAGCAGTTCAACTATTTTTTATGTTTTTCCAGCATACTGTCATTCTGTTATATATTTTTTACAATATTTATTAGTAATTAATTCCAATTAATTAATCAACTTGCTTTCTTGGTGTAACGACAAACCGTATTTTATGTAAAAGATCTTTGATATGTACCCGGCTTTGTTTTCTGAACAATAGCCCCATTTACAAGTAGTCGGTGCCGTGGCCGTGGGTAAATTCGAAGCCAATAACTCTTGCAGTTGTCATGCAGCTCCCTCCATGACTGTATTACAGGAATACGAGAAAAGTTAAAGGCACTTTTAGACGATCAGATTCGATTTCAAATTCTACTTGTGTTTCGCGTGTGCAGCACATTAATTTTACACACATGGATGAAGACTGTTTCATTGGAGTAGTCCTAGCTTGCATTTCTACAGATACACTGAAGCAGATTTTAAACAGAACTGATGGTGAGCGATCGGTCTATCAGCTTATATATAAGGTATTTTATTACCTATACGATTCTAAGATCTAATTGCAAATAAAAATCTGACGGTATGGTCCCTTATAGGATTCACAAGGTAACACCACTCTTAGAGAAAGAGCCTCCAAAAAAGTGAATGATCGGCATATATGACCCAGTAGTTGAAATCGCCGGAAAATAATGGAGATGGTATCTTTCTAAACCGCAAAATTGTTTTATTTACTATTAAAAATAAACTCAAAAAGGCTTAGCTTTTTTATAAATATTTTACACCTGGTAAAGCAAGAAAATGAAATCAAGTATAACTGCGTTTTCTTTAAAGTCTATTTTATTTAATTTCAATCTTTTGCCAATTCATATATTCATAAGCCTGTCACTGATAGCCTCATACTAATGTTTTTAGAATTGCATATAGATTTAGCATATAACATCACCAAATCAAACTCTGCTAAACACAGATACGTACGAGTATATCTGAGGTTTAGTTAACATCCCAGTAAACATTTGGTGAAATAGAATGGCTAGGTGAAGTTCTAGTCACTTACATTTCAATTCTAACGTTTTACAAGTTGAAGCAACACACAGAAAATCAATTTTAGTTCAAATTGATTTCCCACCTGTCACAGAAGTCGCTTTTATTCAACATTGAGCAGTCGTTGCGCCGTCTGTAGCTCAAAAAATAGACATTCCCTATGAAGGACTGAATAGAAAACAAACGCGTTCATGACAAAAAACTCATGAAAAGTAATAGAAATGAAATAGAATTTACTCCAATATGTTTACTGGGATATATAAAATTAACCTTCTTTATAGGTTAACATAATGTAAGATTATATAACAACGGTTATCTTTCGACATAAATTTACGTCTTCTGACGTTAAATAAAGCTTTTTATGCAAGATTATATAATGACTAGAGTTTGCCCCCGTCGCAATGCGACGTCTTTTTGGCGTGTATCATTTAAATCCAATAAAATAATTCGTAATTAAATTTCATATTTAACTGTTCTATTTTTAAATTGAAATAATAAATATACATACATATACATACATATAAATTGACTAAAAAAATATTTATTTTTTTTTCAAAATAAAAAATATTTTCAATTTATGCGTTATTTGACCAACTTTTTTTCAAAATTTGGGATTTTTTTTTTCGATTCGTAAATAAGTTACCAAGGTTAGCCTATATACAAAATTTCAACTTTCTAGCACAATTTTTACTCTCGGCAAATACTGCCCCCCGTGCCCCCAAACAAAATTTTGAAATTTTGAATTTTTTTTTATTAATAATATACTTAATTATTCTAGAATCCAGAATATGAACTTTCTCCAAAGTTCCCTACCGGGCCCCCGAATTTCTTCAACCCCCCCTTTTTCACTTTTTGAATTTCTAATTTTTGAGAAATGTCAGCATTGAATACCTTAATACACATGCAAAATTTCAACTTTCTATCTTTTACGATTTAAAAGTAATACAGCAAAAAAGGGCTCACTTTTTTTCCAGTTTTTCCAAAATTACGGGTTTCCAGAAAATTCAGGGAAAAATCCGGGGATGCCAAATGTCTTAGAATTTTTTTCTCTACGAAATAGGCAATTTTCAAAAACTTCCCTGGAGCCGTTTTCGAGATGCCATACAAAATTTGAACCAAACATATAAACATATAAGAATATAAGATCATAAGAATATAAATATACACCTGGGACATTATAATATAGGATACATATTAAATTAATAAATTAGTAAAAAAAATTATTATCTTTTGCATTTATTTAATGACAATGTAACAGTATTACGTTAAACCTCGGTAAATAGTAAAACGATAGGTCAAACAAATTACGTTAAATAATGCATGAGCTTACGTTTTTGTTTAGTGGGACATCTCTTTAAATTCAATTAAAATATGACAACGCATACATATTTTAGCTATATTTTGACACACTTGACAACTCCAAATATATTAAAAGTGTTATCTCTGTTATTAGTCTATTCAAATAGTTTTGTTTTAATCTGTCAAAGTCTAAATGCATATTATCTATAATCATAATAAATTTAACCAACAATTTTTGAATTAATTGGCCTCCAGAGTAGCGGTGGCACTATGTGCTACAGATGACAAGGGTTTTCCTCTCTCTCTCTCTCTCTTTTGTCTTACTGTCATTCAGTAATAATTAAATTTCTGGGGTCCCCTTACTACTTATGCGCCTTACTTACATGCGCCCACCATTCAATCTACCTCTGCTCCAGACGATTGTTTCTGATTTTCAGTCTCCATTTTTTATGAAATATTGTTTACATTTGTTTAATTTGAAATAACCGTTCGTTTTAAAAATAACATTAACTTGTACTAAATAATTACCGTTCCGTAAAAAGCGCATTAATATGCGTACAGCGTACATTTGTACAACGTACGGTGTACCCCGTGTGCGCTACGTGTTTTACAATGGTTTTTTACGAGTGAAATTAAACTATCAACATCCACAGTCCATGAATTTGACATTTGATACGAATATGTGTATTACAATACTGTAAATTGTCGTGTTTAGTTTCTTCTACCTAATTTCAATTCTAATACTAGCTCTGACAACCTTCTTTTAATATATTTGGAGTTACTAACATATTTGCCTCAAACATTCTTGTTGGTAATTTTATCATTCAGTTAGTAGGCAACTCTTATACAGGGTGTCCCAATATTCAATGATAAGCGGGCACCAGAGGGTGGTCCTGCTCATGACTACACAAGAAAAAAAGAAAAAAAAATTTATCTCATTTTGTTTAGGAATTAAAAAAAAATTTTTTTTTTCGAAAATTGAAACACGTTAAGATGTTTTTAACTACCATGACCACAATTTTTCAAATATATCTGATTTGGGGGGGGGGGGGTTCTTCCCTGAGCTTTTGCAGCATCACACGGCACAATGCGACCCGTTGTGGATATTATCCAGTGGTAATAACGTCCGAAAAAAACAATCTTTTTTAAGGCGATGTTGTGCCTGTATTAACGCCGGTGGGAAACAATTTGAACATTTACTGTAATGTAAATAATGCAATAAATTTATAAAATGAATGAAAAATTGTTTGTACCATTTGTTTTAATTCATTCAACAATAAAAAAATCTATTTTGGGTATTGTCAAAGTGATAACTATCAACAACAATAATTTATGAAATATGGTTCTTGTTTAGAAATAGTAAGCATAATTTTCTTTTATTGCTAGTTTTCCTGGAGTATTATACTATTTTGGAATCCTGAAGAGTTGCGCCAATTCTTAAAAAAACTTGCCATAGCAGTGTTCATACTTTTTTTTTACACCACGATGAGTTAAAGTGGACAGAAAGTAAAAAATCTTTAAAAATTTTAGGGCAAAATATAATTTTTGTGTAAAAAATACTAGCATTCTGGGATTTTTAATAGTTGTGGTGGATAGCAGTGCTATTTAGGTTGCCGATACAAAAAAAAAATCAGAAATATTTGAAAAGGTGTTTCAATTTTCGATTTTTTTTAAAAAAAAATTTCTAATTCCTAATCAAAATGAGATAAATTCTTTTTTTCTTGTGTAGTCATGAGCAGGACCACCCTCTGGTGCCCGCTTATCGTTGAATATTGGAACACCCTGTATAAATCTCTATCCTCTATCTGATCAATATTCAAATAAGACATTAATGCAAACAAACAATATTACTATGCAGATAGACTTGTCGAATACCGCTTTAAACACGAATATTGATGTCGTCGTTATCTCAAAAGTATAGCATTCTAAGATATTTGACTAATAAACTAGATGATAGATATTTGTTTCCCTCTGTATCATGGACACATCTGTGCTGTCTAAAGAAATTTTGTTCAATAGTGTCGAATCTGCAGTCTTAATGACAATTCATCACATAATCAGCAATGATGCTTTTTACTTTCCTTAGAGTGATATGCTATTGTCTTAAAACAAATTTATTAGCGTTGTTTACATTTGTTCAATATATTAATATGGTGCTATCACTATCTTTCTACGACAAGGACAAAATGGCCGTTTTCAAAATGAAATACCACTACAGTAAAACGTTTTACTATAAATTACATTACGATAAATTGATTTATTGCTGGTGATGAACTAAAACGGGTGCCTGAAGGAATACTAAATGATATAATGGACAAGTACACTAGCGTTTGATCACTTAGGTATTGCGGATGTACGTAGCTTATTTTATGTCTCACTCACACTCATATAATTGTAAGTTGTGTGAGTGTTATACACGCTTTAAACAATGAACTACAAAAGATACTGTATTGTTATTTAGTGACAAGATCAATAAGAGCAATAATTAATCGTTGATGATATGAACAAGTGAAAACAATTAATTGTTCTTAACATCATTCTAATGCACTCAAGTAATAATCAGTTCGAGATAAAATCAGAGAGCGTCGTGATGTGATTGACACACTTTGATTCATCTTTAACCTACAGTTTGAAAGAAATTTATAAGAAAATACTTTAGTAATACGCACTAAGGTGGCAAAACATGACGAGGAGAATCGCTGGATATTGTTACTGCAGTAATTACTTTATATACAATTAGTTTGTGGCTCCCTAGCCTTATAGGGGGGATTAGTTACTGTCACGGATTTCATGATAAGCCGTTTTATCAATTGTCAGTTAACTAAAAACTGTTACAAGTCTCAATGGTCGGTCTTTGACAAAACTAGAATTTAAATACAAAATTTTAGAATCACTTATACTATAACTGAAGTTTAACAGAGAATTAAAAAAACCGCTAAATGACAAAATTTCAGTTTCTATAAATTGCAAACTTGTTGAATATTAATTTAGTGACCCCCTGTTGGTGAACGTGCGTAATACAACAACAAATTCAAACAGCTCTCCTTATATTTAAACTAAATATGTTATTGAAATAATAATATCGTTCAAAGGATTCTATTTCATATAAAATAATGCATAAAATTTTTTTATTATGGTAAATAAAATCATAATCAGACCATTCTTGGCAATTAACTTGCGTTTGTGACAATTCATTTGAATAAATTTATAACCATATTTCTGAACATGACGTTTTGACGTCATTTATATTATTATTGCGGATAAGACTGCCTGCAGACAGTCTACGTATTTAGTACGTGACATGGAAACATATAGAAACGCTCTGTTCTCGTCTCTATCTGCTCAACCTCTTCAATGTAAAAGCAGTTCTGCGCGATCAGATCAGATCTTCAATTTATTTCAGATTCTCTACAATCTGGACGGCGGATCTGAATGTAACAGTATGAAGAAACTTTAGTAGTAGTTAGAAAATCAGAATCTGAGCAGGTTTTCGTGTACCATTATATAAAACCGGTCAAAACATTTACCTTCTACCATTATTTTTTTTTATATTTATTTACTTATTTGCATTGACTTTTTTTCGTCTTAGCCACCATCAAACATTTTTTATACATCTTTTGTAATTCATAATTCAATTTTACAAATTTCTAAATATTTCAATACTTCACTAATTAATTTTGAATCACTTAACAAAAATTTTAATCACATCTAATATATCATTATTCAATTTTGATCTTTCTAAACTATAATTTATGCATTCTTCTACCATTAAAAATGTATACCGTTCCTGTAATAACACAAAATGTAAACTTATGTATTATTTAAAGTAATTTTTTGTATCTAATAATATTATTTATCGAAGTTTTACATAATTTTGTGACATACTTATTAAATAAATGTAAAATACATCAAAATCTATTATTAATATACTAATTAAAATGTAACATTATATAAATCTTACATAAAAAACTTCATTAACGTCAGAAAATATAACTTTATATCTAAAGATAATTTTTGTTATGTAAAATGTTAAAAACATTATGTAAAACATATACGTAATTTATAAACTATAAACTATACTTTACTATATTTAATCTAAACAAAACAATAAATAAACCAAAAAAATATGATTACGTTCATGTCAAATTTTTGATAAATAAAATGATTTAGAATCCCTTCCAAAAGAGCATAGCGATTTTAAAAAATGTCCCTTTTTTATATAAGTAAAGTATAAAAACTGTAACATTGGAGACCGCATCCATACAACCTCTTACAAACGTCTTCTCGCTATACTTTTAAGTTGCGTTAAAATTTCGTATTTTAATTCTGAAGTCTAGTCTAAAAATAGGCCGCTGTGTAACATAACACATGCGATAAATATATATTTGGAAGAGACTTAAATTTAACGTTGGCTTTCAATGTATCACAGCGTTGCGGGGGGATTTTATAATATGTATAACTATAGCATATATTATTTGAAATACTGCGAAGCTACTAGATTTTGAACAGATAGTAATCTGGATTTAATAACTTCCAATACAAAATATAAACGTTTGCCTGATGAATTTATTTAACCAATTTAATATTGTGAACGCTCTATAATGAGTTTATTTAAGTTATTTTCTCTACTATTATATTTTCTTATTTAAAATAGTTCCTTAGCTGGACATGCAATAGGCCTACGAAGTATCAAAAGAGGCATCGTTGCACGTATATCTCAGGAACGGTTCTTAAGATGTTATTAAAAAATGTAGGATATTTTTTGTTTGATCTGTAACTGCGTTGGTGTAACAATGCCTTAAACGAATATACTTAGAGAAGCTTACATGAAAAATATTTTTACTCGCGATATTCGTACACAAACGGCGGTTCGTGTATTCGCACACAAACACGAATGTGTGAACGGGAAGTTAGTAAAACATATTTTGTTAAAATTATTACATGTATTACAGTAACCATTAAGCACAGTTTCTAACTTCGTTCGTTTCATACTTTTAGCTTAACGCAGTTACATATTTTTCATATTTATGACTTGAATTTAAACGCTAAATGTTATGAATGTTTAAGAGGTACAACACATACATAATGTACGTATCCCCACCCCTAATCTAATGCGACTTAAGGGATTAAACTGACCTCTTTGTTGTTGCGTGACCTGTCTGCTGACAGTATGTTCTGTGCGACTAACCCTTTGTTGGGAAGAAAACTGTTGCTGACTTTCTTGAGTAATCAATTGTTGTGATTGCGACTGCGATTGTTGCTGCTGTTGCTGCTGTTGCGGATTTGAATTTTGTCGATTCATTTTGACAACTTATCACAACAAAAATTAATAAAAAATAATGAATAAATAAATTAATAAATAAAAAAAAAACAAAAAATCACACACTTGTCACACACTAAACTCTTTTTAAATTTGAATTTGTATTCAAAGTCTCTCTATATTTTTTATTTTATATTTTGTTATATAATCGTTTCGAATTTAACACTTTTACTTGGTGCCATCCACGGCTATTTGTATTGGTAGATCTTAAGTCATCATCCCCGAGACTTAATGAATCCAACCAAGACGTCGGTCGATTGCGAATCGTAAGCTAAGAATGAGCATCAACATCAAATAAAATTGCTCCTAGTCACAGATTTTCTTTAACAATTTTATTATTGGTGGGGGAATTATGAGTCTTACAATTTATTCGAGGGATGCTGTGACTGGTGTGGACCGAAATAATATACTGATCTGATTTTAGAATAGAATATACGTACGTACGTATGTATAACAACATCGGGGTAGGTAAACCTACTGCAAGCGTAGTTCAAACATTTCAGTAGCTGAATTTGAAAGTAAATATTTATAACTTAAAATTTAAAATATTGTCTTCCGTGTGTAGTAGATAAGTATGACCGCCTTCAATATCTCGGATCGTTGGTTAACGTGTAAATATTAAGAAACCATGACTCTGTTTAGAGAAAAGCGGTATTTCTTTAAAAATATAAAGGTTTATGTTGTTGGAACTATCAGAAAATCTTAACTTTGACTTTTCATAAGAGGTGTGTCCAGAGAAATTTACAGTGATTGACAGATAATGGCTTGGTGCTCCTTTTCTACCGTAGAATAGGTTTTTATAGTTTGACACCCGATGTGATGCATCTCTCGCATTGACTATATTTTATTGTATTTATCTCTGTAACTTTAGATTTCCTAAAAAAAAGTGCCGCATAATGCTTTACTATTTATTATTTAAATTTCTTTACTCTGCATTCCAAGGTGTAGTTTATACTATCACAAAAACTAAGAAGCAGTGGCGGCCTTAGCCATTATATTGTATATTAGAGAATTTATAAAAGTTAACAAGCACTAAGACGACAAATATTAATGTTGATAAAGTATCATACAAGAGTGAGGCACTGGGTGGTTGCTCCGTTTGCCATCCATTAAGGCCGCCTCTGCTAAGAAGAGCTAATAAATAAATTTATATCCTTTATATATATTATATATGTATTTTATATTATATTATATTATATTATATATATGTTATATATTTTATGTTTCTTGAGTTGTGTCCTTATTGCAATCAGCAAATGATCTATCTACTACATAAAGTTTACATAAAATTGAGTTGATGACAGCTACGTATGCAAATATGAATAAAATATACATTCTTGATATATTAACTGTACGATAAAAATGTGTAGCTACATTTTAATCTAGATTGATTAGATTTCTTAGTAATATTAAGTATTAAACTTAAAGTAAGATTTATGAAAAAATGTTCCAGGCCCCTGTAACATACATATACCGCGGGAGCGACATGAATGTATGTTGCTTTCTGTGCACATGGGTGTAGACTTTTTATATGTAATAGACCTGATGATTAAAAAATAAATAATTACATGTCGCCTAAGCGCAAATTATTTATTTAGAACATTGACATTCTATCAATAAAAATATTTTCTAATACTAAATTTCTAAATATTATTGATATTTTTTTGCAATTGTATGACCATCAAGATAATTTCTCGCTAAACATAAATACGTGTATTTATATTTAAGATTTATAGTGATTAAAAATATAGGACCGAATAAAAAATATTAGATTGGTATATGTAGATATGATAAATGACTTACGAGTGATATCAAAAGAGTCACTTAACAATAACATTGTTAACAGTTCTTTGCTTTAAACGCATTTGCTGTATCAACAACACAACACTTTCTATTTAAGCAACTTTTTTATCCTAGTCACAAAATACATATACCACATGTACTGTTTCCATAAACCATCTTCTATCAATATAATTCCTCAACTAAACCATGATTCCTCGATGTCTAAGGCTTCGTTTGGATGTGCGTTCTTCGGGACTGAGTTTCGGTCTGGTGAACTAATTTGCTTCAACTCCGTTACACACGACTATAGTTTTGAATCACATTGTTTTGTTGTAATTGCACTATTATATTTAATAATTACTAACATTTCTTGGTCAACTCATTGCTGCGAAGCGATCACGTTTTATACATTTCTTTTACAAGTATCACTTGGCTACAGTGTGGGACACTGCTCCCTCTGGTTTTCTAACCAATGTTTTTACTTTATATTGGTTTTCTTTTGCAAATAGAAAGTGGAATGCATTGGAAAATCACGTGCATACGCATGGTCTGTCTCAAATTAAGCTAATACTCGTGTACTACGTTTCGTGGACTACGAAAGCAAAGAAGTTTATAACCCCTTTATACTTCATGTACAAAATTGCCTTTGCTGCTGCATCGCTAAGTTCAACTGTATACTATTAGAAAGACATATTCTTCACAAACTTATGTTCTGTAGATATTATCCAGTCAATTTTATATGGAAAATGTTCTAAATAGTGTAAAAATACGTATTTCGTTCAAATACGTCGATTTAGCACTATTTCAATAGTTAAAAACTGTAGAAGTTATGCGAATTTTTGGGATTCTTCTTCAAAACTGGAGAACTCTTCTATATAATTGTAAACTATAGGTATAAATTTATCTAAGGAGATATTTTACACACATAAACATTGCTTAATGTAGCTATCCAAAATCACAAGTTACAGTCATTTCTTATGGTCTTAAGACGAATTTACGTATGGGCTTATGTATAAAGGTAACTTGTGGGTAATACATTTAAGCAAGTAAATCATTAAAAGGAATCTTACATTTTCAGAAAGAAATTAATTTAGTAAAATGAAACGTAGCATTTACATAGCAACATTATCACCACATTTATGGCTGATTAAAAATAATAATTAATATCTAATAAAAATATTAAATTAAAAAAATTACCAATAAATAAAAATAATATCAGATACGGTTATTAAATGCTATATCAATTAAACGTAAGTCTTCATTTAATGGGTGCAGTAGCATTTGCCTTTTATTCGTAATGTTTGACCTTTGTGCCTTGGTGCATGTCGAGCAGGCAATTAAAGTACAGATGATCAGTCTATCGGGTGCTAAGATCTACGATAGCACAGTAACACAAATGCAGACGAAGGAGTGTGCTGTGCGATGTGTGCTGGTGGTACCTCACGATGGAGGTTTAAAGTTGTAAGGATAATTATAATTAGTCTTATTGAAGTTTTCTTTAAATTCAGTTTAGTCAAAAAGTTAGCATCTAGTTTTAGTAAACTATGTATATTAAACTAACTAACGTTTTAAATAATGTTAGATAGAGGGTTAATGTTCGATTCAATAGACTACATGCCGTGAATTACTGGGCCGTCCAAAGCGGGTGGTTAGATGTACTCAAAAGCTCAAGAAAACTAGATAGTAGCTTAGAATTAGATACCGCATAAAACAGTAAACGTTTTAATTAATTAGTTTTGCATTGCACAACAAACTGAGCCGTGCACAACGCATATACACTGGTAGGGTTTATGTCAATATCTAAAATGGTGGATAATTAGGATGTGCAGGAATGAGAACGATATGGCCTTCTCACCTTCAAATACCTGTAACACAAACAATGCTTAAAATATCGCCGTCGAACTTCTTTTGAATTCTTTAAAGTTTCGTCGCATGTCCTGTGAAATGTACTAGTTCAGAGGTCAAACGTCAAGAAGTTTTGGGAAAAACAGAAATTATTCTATTCGTTGTTATTCTCACTTAAAAAAAAGTAGTTTTTGTTCCGTTACGTTCGGGTTAAAATTTTAGTAAATAACATAGCTTCGATGCCGTTCCCATGACGTTAACAGTATTTGACTCATTATGATTAATATTTGTAATTCTATAACACGGGTTTCCTATAACGCGACGACTGTTTTTATATGTGCTAATTTTAAAACTATATTACGACAACTTCATAGCTCCTACGTCAGCTGGAGGACATGCTACAAGACACGATGATGGCTCGAGTCCGAGGCTCCCCTCCGCAGTTAAGTGAACGACAAATGCATCATATGGGGTCCGTGGTCTTCACACAACACAACACTTGGTGGCATATTAAAACAATCTTCTAGAATCTCAACCATCCAGTGCCGAACTAAAGCAGTTAATAATACTGCTATACAAATATATTTAAAGAAGAATTGATTTTAATTTATTTAAGTTTTTAGCTTTCCACGACGTCTTTATAAGAAATGTAATCAGCAAGTAATTAAATTAGAACACAAACAAAATTAAAACTTTTATTATTAAATAAAAATTATAATAGATGAAGTTCGTTAGATCGATCGGATATGTAAATTAAATTCTGGTTAATAATTTTAACTAAAACCTAAATATATGTAATTTTCTTAAACTATTAAACTGCCTTTTATCCTGCCTATTTTCTAAGCAACTCTTTCTATTGTTGCAGATGACTTTCCGGACTTTTTGACAAGCCTGCATTAGATATTGGTAAGTAATTTTGCACATATTTAATACCTATATTAAATAACAACTTTGATTTTAAAATGTATCAAATCCTGGACGTTTTAAGTTCGTCCCTGTCTAAAACCATCGACTCCTGGTGGCATATTTTGTATATTTTGATGCGTGTACTTCTGTTGCATTTTTTATGTGCGTAGAAGACGTAAACAAAAACAAGGTACTATTAGTAAAAGAAATGTAAATAACGACTGTATGTTAGTGTTCTATAAAAAGCAGCTATCCAAATCAATTCACACTTCATTTAGATTTGAATCTGGAGACAGTTAGCCTAGTTATGTTAGTTACGAAGTTGATCAAGCAAATGAACAATTCTAGCGTATAACAATTGAATGAGTCATTAATTGTATGGAAAGAGGAATTACACCAATCAAGAGTTGTTAAATCTAAGGCATTAAGTGTCTTAACGCACTAATTTTCATTGCAGCAAGTAATGTGCAGGAGCAGAAATAGACAACCCAATGGCCTTGTGAACCATGTCTTCATTTCTATAAAACTGTACTATATATTGATAAAGATGGTTACTAGAACCTCAAATGGGTAATTATTTTTTAATAACTCCTTATATTTTATTAGATATTACCAATTAAAAAAGGCATCTTGTCTCTTTAAATTTCAATGCATTGTATGTCACTTCCGCATTTGTGATCTCCATAACAAAGATGCATAAGAGTGTGTGTATGATACATCGTTTGCTACAACAGTTGTGTATTATACTATAATGGTTGAGAAGAAAAAAAATATATCTCGATTACTTATTTCTTCTGTGGTGTCTTATGCATAGGTAAAACATACGGCAAAATTGAAATTAAAAGTTGATATTACTGTTACTTTTAACGAGTCATCAAAAAAATACTTTTTGTATCTTTCACGGTTTTCTGACAGTTAGACTTTTATTGATTTTATTTGTAATCTTGTAATCATAAAACTGTTTGTAATCACTGGTCAAATACGATCCGTTCTTCAGGGCTCTAGACTGTTGGACTGCTAGTACTACTGAGCTGTAGGTCAATTAAGTTAACAAAGCGTTATTAATATGTATAGGTTCATTAACATTTCACATGCCATGATTATGTCATTAAATTTAGTTTTACAGACCAAAATGTCTGTAACTCAGTGCCGGATTAAAACAGTGCAGAGCCTACAGCAAATATTAACTAGTATGCAACGCGAGGCCTCCAGCAAACCATTTTTACAAAAGACTAGACAGGTAAAGAATACGACAGATTAAGTCTAGCACTCAGTAAGTAAAGACCTCCAATTACAATACCTACTTCTCTCTTTTGATCCGTTCACCTCTCTAGAGACTAACGTACTTAGTTTCTTCGTGGCACTGAGAAATTATAATATGCTAAAATACGCTTACAGTATATAATGTGCTGGTCTTTTTTGAAAAAAATAAAAGTTTAGGTATATGAGAATAATTGTATACCTACGTTAAATAATAAAGTTAACTATATATATCTCACACTAATACATTGTCTTACAAATCTATGCAAGTCTTATATTCATAAAATTTCTCAGAACTGCGTGGTACTTTCATAACGAAGGTGTATTTCATTATTTTACGGAAAATAATTCAGTTTTTACTGCCGTTTAATTTTTTTTTTTTAAATAACACAAATGTCAAAGATTAATAATATGTTTAAAAAGTAAGTACAAAACCGAATGTGAAAACTGGAATGATTACGGATGTTATAACCCAGTATCTCTATTGCTGAACAAAACTATGTGCTCTAGGCCCGGGCCCGGGCCCGTAGCATTGTCTAAGCCGGCACTGCTGTAACTTACACACATCTCATATAGTTTTTAATAATCAAACGATAAATAAAATGGTGTAACTTGATAGTATTCAATATTTTAATAGCAATTACTAATTTGAACTATTTTCTGCATATTATTTGAATGACACTAACTTATTTTTAGATCTTCTGAGTAACCCTCAAGTAAATTCAATGTTTCAAACGTAATGAATTAGTAGTTAAAGTGTTAGTCAAATTAAATGACAACAGATTCATTATTTTTGAACTACACCACGTTAAGAGTCATTGTAATACTTTAGGAAATGACGTTATCTAATCTTCCCAACAGAACGGTTTTCCGCTAAACAGTTGGCATTTGGTAACTTGGCATCAACTTCCATTTGTTTATATTATTTATATCTGATTTAATTACAAAGAGTACACACACAAACATTTCGGTCGTCTAACATAACTTGAAAATGTGTTATTGTCTCTGCCAAAATTTAAGAAAAAGTTTGTTGGTTCAGAATATGTAAAATACACTTTCTCGGGATCGCAAATATTACTTAAAATATTTAATTCTGTAGAAAGCCTTCATATTTTGAACCCACGTGTTGTTTTTTGTATGACTAAACTTTTTTTTATAAAAATATGTGACGGCGAATACCTAAACTGTGAAACGACGATGCAGCGAGTAGGATTATAAGATGAAGATATAACAAGACCCGATGCGATCTAGATCTTCGTAGAAATGGGAGTTATTAATAGACTAACGGAGAAACAAATCATGCATTTAGAGATTCTTGCATATTTCTTATTTTAGAGAGATTTTTGCATAGTACCAATCTACCAGTAAATCAATGGCGCGTCATGCCACCGATAATTAGTTCTAAATCAATATTTCATCAATAAATTTACGAATAATCAAGTAGCTAGCTTACCACAAGCTAATTTCCATTTCTTTCAGTGCAAGGTTTAGTTAATGGCTTACTGCAAGCTAGTTCCAAGGTTGATTTTCTATCTGGGTATTCTATTATTATTATTATTTATTGTAATATTTTTGCCATTAGGCATTATATTTTTCCGCCTTAAATCAATAAATTACATATCATTGTGCTTAATTACATACTATCTATCCATTCTCATTTCTTTCAAATGAAAAAAAGAAATATACAAACAAAATAGATAAATTGAAACCCCTATTGCTTATCTCTTCCTGCTACTCCTGTTTGTACTCTGCCCGTCCTTCTCTCTATCTCCACACTATCTTCTTTTCACTTTTTACACTTTAGAGCTCACTCAGGAAGCGGATACGGATCCTGTTCTATTCCTACGAGTTTTAACGACACTTTCCAGAGTTTCTTAGCGCTGTTTTCATCAAGGGCAGTTGCTCCAGGAGCTGTTACTTTACTGCCACCATTTCCAAAAGTACTTTTCTGCTTTTCTTGACCCTCTTCCTTCATTTTCCCTAGTCCTCCTTCATTCTCATCGTTTCTTCACCTCTTGTCTTCTTTGTCTCTTCGTCTCTTTGACACTTCAGATTAAAATCACTTCTGCTCTGGCGTTACTTATCTTTCCTCATTCCTTTTCTCTATTTTCGCCATCCACCTCTTCCCTTCACTGCCTCTCTTTAATAACTGCACAATATTCTTCTCACTCATTACTTTTTTCTGACAAGAAAACTTAATGTGCTCCAATGTTTCAATCTCCGTTCCGCACACTCTACACATCCTTTCCTCGCTATTTGCCTTATACTTATATATATAGTTGCCTTATATTTAGTATATAGAATAAAATCTGTGTTTCACAAAAAAGAAATCACGTGACCGTTATAAAAATGTATATTGGATATAACTTGTAAATGTTTACTTCAAAGTTTCGTAGCTTTGTTAATTTTACAATTTTGGCATAATGCATACAGACACTTTGCTTCAGGATCCATCTTGTGTTATACACGAAAAAATGATTTCCTTTATAAAACATCTTTATTTCAAACTATTATTATAAATCGATCAATCTTTTGAATCAACTCAAATATAATAATTATCTTAAATACTGATCATTTTAAATATGTATTCCTCGCAAAACGCAAAACATGGTTGTTTTACATTCATGTCATTCGCGTATTTTACTTAAGTAAAACCTAGCAATATTCTTTTTTTTTAATATTTATTTTTAGTGCATCAACTTTTAAAAGTTATTAGCACTTAAAAAACATATGTACATTTACAATACATAATTCGTAATTCATAATTTACACCTTATAAATATATTTAAAATAAAGAAATTAAATCTGTTTTGTTTATATACTCAATACGGTTTTTCAAATTTTCTTTGCTTTTACACATCAGCCTATATTGCTGAGGCATATTACATTCTTGTCTGAGCGAAGAGTATTTTGAGCAATGGAAAATGACATTAGTGGGTTGTCGCATTGTTTACATATTGGTTGTGGTTCCCTTTTGAATAAGTAGTTATGAGTATAATTTATGAGCATGACCTATCATGAGTCTACATATTACTACTTCCAGCCTTCTATTTATTCCGTCCGATAATTCTAGTTTGCAAATTAATGGTTTCACTTCCCTTAATTTGTTATCACTTTCTTCACTCCATTCTTTTTGCCAAGAACAATTTATTAGTAATATTTAATATACAAGGGTCTTATTTTATTTCTGTTCTATTCTAAAAAAACGGAAAGAAAGAGAAAGCATTGACGAAACTCAGAATAGGACACACGAAAATTACACTTGAATACATCCTAAAGAGACAAAGACAACCTATTTGCGACACTTGCAAAAAAGAATTAACAATTGAACACCTACTACTACAATGCAATAAATTTCACCAGGTTAGACCAAATTTACAACTAGACGCCAACATTACTGACGTACTTGATGACAATGACATTGACATTAACAAACTACTACAATTTTTACGAGACACAAAATTAATAAATGAAACACCTATATGATAAATGATCTATGCAATTAAAATATCCTTCACTAAATTAAAAAAAATATATTACGTAATAGGTAACTTTTATTATGTTAGATAAACATTAAATACACCTAACTGTAACTTAAATTATCATCCAAGAATGGGTTTGTGTCCTCATTTTTTAGTGGTCGATTTTTCAATTGTTGATTGAAATTGATGTTAATAAATATGTATTGGCGTGTCTATTTTATTAAATATCTAAATATTGACGGAGATATAGCAATTAAAAGTTTGAATTGTAATTTTAGCGCTAGAAATGGTCGGCCATATTTGTATGACGTGAAATGTATTTTAACGTCAGTTATTTGTTGAGTAGGTCAGTGCTGTGGTAATGTTTTATAGCTATTGGTAGTCAAATAATCAAGTCAAATCAAAGAATAATAATAAGTTTTTATTTTATTTAACTCTGCTAAGCAGACATAATATTGAAATTTTGTTGTTCCTTGAAATAACTGTAAATAACATTTGATATTTTGATATATAAATACATATAGCAGAGATTTACGATCTATAAGTATTGGTATTTACACAAGGGTAATTGGTAACCTTACACAAGGATTGTGATGTCACATGCACTTGGAATGTGTACAACGTTGAATCCCTTTAATAATTAAAGAGACAAAATGACTTTTTTAATTGTTAATATCTCCTAACATATAAGGAGTTATTAAAAAATAATTGAACATTTGAGGTTCTAGTAACCCATTTTATCAATATATAGTACACTTTTATAAAAATTAAGACATAGGACACAAGTCCATTCTAGTTAGGTACATAAATACATTCTTAAATAAATCTCAAATCCAATGCGACAACATTAAATCAAAAATACAATTTAAAATTCAATTACTTGTAAAATAATTTCTGTTTCATCTGGTTGTTATATTTTCTAAAGTCTTCTAGAAGTTTCCACCAGATCTTACTTGACTATCTTATCTCGTTACATTTTATAATAATATTCAATGACTATAAAATTTGTCATCGCATTCATTTGCAAAATAAAATTCCCCCAAACGCGCGATAGTTATTTTTAAACGCTGGCAAAGATTCTATATATACTCTAGAAGATAAAATGTATCAGAAAAACATCGCAACGTCAGATAAATTCAAGAAAAAACTTTACAAAAACTTGTATTATATTTTTTGTTTAATTCTTTTACAGTAAAAATAAATTAACAGCTCAATATTACACAAACACTGCGCATTTCCAAATAAATAAATTCACGTAAGGCAGGTTTCTTTGATAATGTAATAATTATATCATTGAGTTGAAATAGTTAAGTGTTTTATTTTTGTCTTCGAAGATCAGCGATGTTTCTTTCAATGCTTGACTGCTACTTCCCTTCGATATTATATTTATTTAAGTAAGACGATTATTAATTATTAATATATAAATGTATACACATGTACTTAAACCAGTATGGACTTTTGAATTACAACTATCAACTAACTCAAACGTTAAGATCTTACAAAGATTTCAATCTAAAACATTACGGGTGGTTGTAAATGCACCATGGCATATTACAAACGATAGACTGCACCACGGTGTTGCCATACCTACAGTGAGACGAGAATATAAAACTCGAACGGTGAAATACCGAGCTATGAACCATAATTAGCGTCCAACCTAATGGAAGAGGGACTACCTTCAACAAACTGAAGACGAAATTGCCCCAGGATTTAATTAAATAAAATAATAGATAAATGAGAATGTGTCACTGGCCACATAAATTATTTAGACAAAATATAAAATAATAACTAAAGTGTACAGTGATCATGGATAGATGGTTTTGACATTAAATGTATTTGCACTGTTTATTTTTAACTTTTTTTGCCGTTACGTTGTTTTTACATAAATTCTACTATAAAATGACAGTAATAAACTTCGTACTTTTTTATGTGCTTCGTGCTTTATTTTTATTCCTCCCTCCTTCTTCTTTCTACCTCTACCATCCATATTCTTCCTTCTTTGTCTCTTTTCAGCAGTTATTTTCCCGGCTTTCTTAATTACTTTACTGCTCTCTCCCACTACCACTCTTCCTTTTCCTCTACTTATTTCCTTTTTCTCTATACCTCCGCTATCCACTTCTTTCTTTCGTTTCCTCCTCTTATTAGCTCTTCTATCTTCTTTTAACATTTTATTTTGCATTCGCATGACTCTTTAATGTACTCGAACGTTTCTATTTATTTCTTTCACATTCTGCATATCTCATTATATGTTTCTATAATATGTTGAATAGTTTAATTATCCTTATTCTGTTTTAATTGCTTATAACTTCACTAAAATTGCAATTATTTAAAAAAAAATGCATTTGAGATCTGGATAATATATTAGTACATATCATTTACATTTCTAGAATTTAGGATATTGTTTACAACATAAATTGAATTGTACGTAGTCCACTTCAACTAATCTTTAAAGAATACTGAATGGGGTCTAAGATAAATTTCCATTGGATAAAATGGAATCTCGCAATGCTGTTCCTTCCTTACTATATCTGCTTTTAATAGAACACAAATTTAGATTATTTGAATTTGAATTTAAACTCAAATTTTATACATGTACATTTTTTATTACAAACACCCGAACAGTCTTAGAATTTAATTTGGTCGGAGTCGAAGTCGGATTAATAAAATTATCTGGAGTCGGATGTTTCTTATCCGACTCCACAGCCCTGGTTAAAACAAACAACAGTATTACATTCTCATAAATTGGGTTGATTTTGAGGTGAAATGAACTTCTGCACACATAGATAAACAAATAGTCAACCAACAATAAAATGTAACTGTAAAGAAGAAGGTCGTCATATGTACTTAACACTGCGACTGTGTTATCAATTACTAGTTGGTTACAACAATAGGCCGGTGACGTCATCTGTATGTCACGTGGTCTTGGCACACGGTCTGTTTGGCACAAGAGGTGTGGCGCCCCCTTGGTTGACTCAATCAATTCGTCGATCACGGTGCTGTACGTAGAGTACAGGGAATCGGAGTCAGGGCCCCACGTACTGGCGTAGAGTGTACAAATACAGTGTGGCGTCGGTTACGGTTACTGCACGTAATGTCGACCTTCACGTTGAATCAACATTCGCAAATATTGTTCCTTTCCGGTTCATTTATTACGAGGCATGTTTGCGTATCTTGCCCAATAGCCTATAGATCGATACCGATTATTACGCAATGGGTTTGTCAATTAATTTTTTAGAGTAGGATTTAATTTTTTTTTATTGACTTACGAGCTTGGTGCTTAAAGAGCCAATACCAAAATTCCAAATTAAATCTGTTTAAATTTTACTTAAGACATAGATATGTTTGCATTGAATTTCATTATGTATTTCATGTTTAGAAAAATTAAATATTTTCAGAAAATTATTATTATTGACATTGGCCCTTTTAGCATCAAGGCAGATATGTTTTTTAATTTATACGAGTATTGATAGTTTTCTTAGTTTCGCACTTGCGATCGTCTTAAACATTTTCTCGCTTGATTCTTTTTGCTAATCTCATTTTCTACTTCTTTTCCTTTTTCTCATTTCTTACTTCGACTTCCTCTGCTTCCCCATCTTTACTTGATTCTACTGTTCTCCTTCCCTACCCAGTAAACATTTTGGAGTCACTTTGCCATCATATTGAAGATGCGCCTGACTTTTTTGTCATGTAAGAGTTCATTTACAGTTCAGCTTCTCACAGTCGTTCATATGAAATGTCTATTTTATCAGCTACAAATAGCGAAACCAGTTTATCTGTCGGAATACAAATGAAGATAAAGTTGATGCGAACCATAATTGAATTGTAATAGTGATATAAACGTCACAAAAGGAAACACTTCACCAAATTGTTTACTGAGTACTTCTTTTCTTTTCTCCTCCTTTACCCTTTTCTCCTCTGATGCTGTTTTGTTATTATCTTCTGCATCATCTTCTTCCTTCTCATCATTATCCAGATCTTCTTCATTTTCCTCTTCACCAGCTATGTCTTTCTTATTTTCTTCTTCACCGTTTTCTTCTTTTTCATCATCACTTGACTCCTTTGCTTTAGCGTTAACTTTGACTAATACGTTTTTTATTTCTGTTTTAGGCTTTGCCGTTGCCACTTTTGGTCTCACCCTCGAGACAGATATATTTATAATCTTTTTTAATATTTTTAATGAATTTGTTTTATAACAAATCTTTGCTTTATTAAGACACTTATCATTTTTCCGATAAAACAAGAAAATACACCTTATAAAAATGAAGGCCAATGACAGAGTAATATGTAGACAGCCACGGGAGGAGCTCACGCTAAACAAAAAGGGTTTACGCTACACAGTTATCGATCGTATGACGATGGAGCATGCATAGTTCGTCTGCAGGAGCATCAGTCTCGTTTAGAAATAGCCAAACCTCGTACACTCTCGTACAGTACAGTTTTATAGAAATGAAACCCCGACATGTGTCAATCAAAATAAAAATCTATGCCAAAACCTTTATGACTCTTTTGGATGGAAACAGCTGTTGGCAGCTTCTTGATTAGTAACTCGGTTTGATCATGAGCGGAACCAAGTGTGGACATTAAACATGTAATAATTTGAGTTGGAATAATTGAGCACAACCTCCATAAATTGTGAAGATCGACAACAGAGCTTCCGAATTATTTTATATGCTCGTAATGTTTAGATACAGTCAGGCCCGGATTTGAGGGAGAGCAGGCGGAACGACTGCCCCGGGGCCTCCGCAAGAAAGGAGCCTCCACAATAGAGATTAAAGCACTAAATTTTCGAAAGACTTGACCGAAAAAAATTGTTCCTTTTATTCGGTAAAAACTTAGAGGCCTCCACACCTCTAAATGCGGCCCTGGCATACAGTAATGGATATTTACTGTGCGAGTTATGAAATGACCCTAATATCATGCTTAAACAAGATAATAAATATATTATCTAAGTAACCTAATAATATTTAAATCACATTGTCTTAAATCAATTTGTTTTACTATTAATTAATTCAGTTGTTTTAGTTAGTTTAGATATACTCCATCGAGGAGATAATATTTGTAATAAAAGGTAGATAATTGTAGAGAAGCTTTATTTATTAATATAAATAAAGCATATACTATTTTAACTATTGTTATTTACTAATAACATAACTAGCAATAACATAACTGGCGCAGTCGTCGTCTAGCGGCGGAGATAAAACCAAAGCATCGTGACGGAAAAGAACAAATCTATTCACCCCAGGGAAGAAGATTCAAAAATTAAATAAAATTAAAAATAAGCTGTGTAAAATATAGTGAAGTGAACTGATAACTAAGGACCAAGGACAAAGGACTACAAGAAGATTAAAGGTTCATCTATTAATATATGGTAGATCAATTGAATTACCTTTTTACACAATTGAATATAAATAAAAAAGAAAAAATGACAACGTCAACTAATAATAATTTCCAACAATATTTGGGAATGATAAAAGAGTATGATGGTAGATCCGAAGGCTTACCGGACTACATCAGAACAAGCGAATTGTTACTGGGCCAATTTTTCAATGAAAGTAGATTAGATTGCTTCGACAACGTCGCTTTAATAGAAGCGATTCGGGCAAAACTAATTGGAAAAGCTGCCTCACTAATAGAAGGAAGGGACATACAGAGCTGGGCAGAAATTAAAATGACATTGACACAAGCATTTTGCGACCCTAGAGATGAGATGTCATTACTGCGAGAACTGATGGAAATAAGGCAGAGGAATGAAACATTCCTTGAATTCTATGAAAAATGTAGAAAATTGAGAGCATTATTATATGCTAACCAAAAATGCAATGGAGCAATAGAAGAAAGAAATATGAAGACAAAAATGTACGACGAAGTGGCTCTAAAATCTTTTAAAGCAGGCTTAAGGGAACCTTTTGGATCATTCTTGAGAACCAGAGCACCCACTACAATAGAACAAGCAATCTCTATTGTAACAGAAGAACAGAACGACAGGAATTGGCAAAGACAAGAAAATACGAATAATAATCTGGTACAACAACAAGTCAGAATGACACAAAGAACATTCAACAACCCTAAACAATCGGAAAACTTTAATAATTCCCACACATCCGATTTTAATGATTATCAATCACGGAGACAGAGCAATTTTCAACAAACCCATCAACAAAATTGGCGAGCACCAAATACAAAGGTCTCCAAAGAAAGCAACTTATGGAACCGATACCCTAATGAACCTATTAAGAAGCAGTGGACACCTATGGATACTACATCAGTAATTAATTCACAGATTGGAAGCAGAGAAAATATAACAATTAATAATATAACATCAAGTAATTTCCTACCCTATATAATTGATAACAAACTCAACATAAAATTACTTATAGACACCGGATCATCAAAAACCATAATTAACCCCAATTTGATATACAGAAATTTACCCCAATGTATTTCTGAAGAAACTTTTTGTATTCAGACGGCCCATGGTACCACATACCATAATAAAGTGGCTCACATCCCCATATTTCCAATATTTAAGAATCAAGACATTTGTAAAGTCTTTTTGTTTAAATGTAGTGATAAATTTGATGGATTACTAGGAATGGATTTGTTGACAAAACTAGGAGCTAATATTAACTTCAATAAAAAGATGTTAACCATTAATGATACCGTGATACCGATATACTTTCAGAATTCAAATAAATTGGAACTATATAATACTCAAATCAAAGTACAGAGTGAAAACACTACAGATGAAGTTTGGAATACAGAAGTAAACGAAAAAGATGTTAAAACATTTATTAAAATAAAAACCGATGAAAATTCAATTGTTGAAGTAAACGTCAAACAAGACACAGAAGATGAGAACATGCAAGATTTCAAAGTAGAAAATCTGCAAAATGTCAAACAAGAAACAAAGAATCAAGAAATACAACATTTTGAAATACCAAATAAACAAAAGGTTAATCAACAAACAAAAAATCAAAACTTTCAAGATTTCAAAGTAAAAAATCAACAAAGAATCAAGCAAGTAACAGAAAAGCAAACTATACAAGATATTGAAATAGAGAAACAACAAAACATGAAACAAGAAGAACCAGGAAAACAAAATATGCAATATTCCGAGGTAGAAAAGTCATACAGTATAAAGCAAGAAATAGCAGAAAATAAGAAAATTAAAAAATTTAAAATAGAACGAAAAATTGAAAAGGAAAACAAAACTAAGTGCTTACCGGAAAAGCTAGAAGATTCAGAAAAAGAGGCACACACTATGTGGATAAATGTTCACAGAAAAGAAAAATACTATGATAAGCCAACATATGAACAAAATGACATAAGTATAACAATTTTCAACAAACTAGAGGAAAATATGATTAAAGAAATAATCAGAAAAAAATACTATTGGGACTATATGAACAAACACATTCAAGAAGTATACATTGGAAGAATTGATAGAAAAAGAGGGAGGATAACGAATCCACAAACAGGACCACATAAAGTAACAGCAATCAAAGATAATAAAGTATTAGCCATTTCCGATGCAGTCACCAATAAAATCAAAGATGTTCATGTAAAGCAAATTTCACATAGAAAAACCAATACAAATACTATTGCTGCAGGACTCTTATCAGGAAACAGAAGTGACGACTACATCTAGAAAAATCGAGACACCTTCACGAAATTTCTCTATTTTTCTCTCTAAGGATGGAGGAGTTATGAAATGACCCTAATATCATGCTTAAACAAGATAATAAATATATTATCTAAGTAACCTAATAATATTTAAATCACATTGTCTTAAATCAATTTGTTTTACTATTAATTAATTCAGTTGTTTTAGTTAGTTTAGATATACTCCATCGAGGAGATAATATTTGTAATAAAAGGTAGATAATTGTAGAGAAGCTTTATTTATTAATATAAATAAAGCATATACTATTTTAACTATTGTTATTTACTAATAACATAACTAGCAATAACATAACTTGCGTTGAAATGTAGTTCATGGAAGAGAAAAGTAACGGCTCGGTGACTTTATGTTTTGCTTGGTTTTTGCCAAGTTACAAGGAATAACTAAATAAATGCTTCCATTAAATTAAAACAAATAAAATATAGTATAACACTCGTAAATGTTCCATCAGTAAATATAATCTACTTTGTAGATGCGTGGACACTTACGGTGCGGATCAGTGAACGCTTACAGGTCAGCATGTCTCGCATTAGACGCATTGATTTTTGTCGAATTAAAAATGGAAGGGAAGCTAGAGGAAAACCGTACGCAGCTACAGCTACTGTTTTTACTATTATTTGTATGGTTAGTCATACAAATGTACTATCATCAGCATTGCCCAACAAGATTGCTCTTTTCTTATCAATCAAACTTGCGGGTAGCTTGAGTAGAGCTGATTAGCATTACTTTAATGTTTATCAAAATTGCACTGTATTGAAGGTAGTAAAAGTATGTAGAAAAGCGATGTGTTTTTAAATATAGATAACCGTGATGACCTACCGGAACGCTATTTTAAAGTAAGTTTAAAAAATATGCCTAAATTGAAGGTAGGTCGTGAAATAACTTTCATTGCGAACATTGCGACCTTGAAATGCTATTGATACCCTAAAATCGTTGTATCCAAGAAATAACAAAAGAAATTAGAGCTTAGATGTCCACCAATATGCGCTAAATTAGGACTCAGGACATATGATAAATTGTGTTAATAATAAATAAATAATTGTTATACGACTACACCCTTCTAAAAAATTCGTAGGTCGCAAATAAACGGTTTCAGTGTGAGAGGCCCTAAGGGTATTCCGAATCCGTAAAATTTAATTTATTAAGAAATCTATATAATCTTTAATAAAGACGACACAGTAGGCGAGAGCATTGATGCATGACTCTGACTACTATGTCCCCGGGTTCGATCCCCGGCCCAGAGATTATTAGTTATATGTTAGCATAATCATGAATATGAAAAAGAAAACTTTATCACAAAAAAAGAAAATTCGATAAAGAAAATAGACAGAGGAATAAAAACGAAAAAAGGATAAAAATCAGTTTTATAAGAAGAAATATATTATAGTTGAAAAAATAGAAGTTGTGCACTGTGAGGACTTCATTAGCAGTATACCATTGGCAGACATGTGGAAAAGTGATACACAGTAATGAAGAAAAGTGTCAATAGAAGAAAGAATCGGGGAAGGCAACGGACGGAAAATAATTTGAAATAGAATAGTGAAATGATAGTTCTATAAAATGTTGGTAAATGTGCTAATAACTATCAATAGTTGATGCACAAAAAAAAAATCTGTAATAAAGAAGCATGATGTAGCTTCCTTAAGCATGCCTCCTATTAAGCATGCTTAAATATTATTTGATTGTTATAAAACGAAGTAGGGACATATTCTGTGTGCAACGAAACGAAATGCAGGATACATATATGCAAGCCGCTGTGTCTATAAATAGCACGTTCTTGAATTACCCCCATTGGATTCTCAATGTGGATTACCAAGCAGTTTAAAAAATAAACATTCGTGTACCGACGCGATGGTGAAGACCTTCCACAAAATGTATTCTGTTCTCGGTTCTCGGTTCTCGTTCTCCGTATGCCTGTATTTACTTTAAAACAATGTTTCTATTCAACTAGAATTTCAAAGGTTAAATTCTAAAAATATTTTGTTTGGATTACAGAAACCTCCTAGCCTTAAAATACAGCACTAATTCTTCAGATTTGATTGCTGGATTTATTAAAGACTTTTTTAACTTGGAATTTAAAAGGATTATATTTGGGACTTACAAAATTTCTGTAGACAGTGGCAAAGTATTCAGCATGGACTATGGAAGCATATGGAATTCAACAAGACTTTAGGGGTTTAGATCAGGGCCGCATTTGGAGATCTGGAGGCCCTGCGGCAATGAAAGATCCGAGGCCCCTAATTATTTTCCGAATAAAAGGAACAATTTTTTGTAAAATATGGATATATTGTTTTTGATATTGAAGAATAATATTATTATATTTGTGCAAGTATTGTCGGTAAAAATGCGAAAAACCCGTCAAAATTTGGATATTTCTTTTTAATAAATATTTTATAAAATATAACAATTTATTGGTCAAAGAACCAAATCACGCATGCGTCAACACACGTAAATTTACAGTGTTGTCAAATTTATTATTCCTTTTTCAAAATTTTTAATTTGAATTTAAATTGAATTAATATAAATTTGATATTAATTATAGGTAATTTTTCATTTATTTAACTATTATATGCATAAAAAATCATTTTAACTAGCAAATAGCAGTTTAATAGGGAATTAAAAAATTCATTTTCAAAGATACAGTCCCAATATTTGCTCGTCCCTCATGTACTTCATATTTTGCATTTTGTATTACCGAGAGATAAACTTTTTGCATTGACGGTACATCCTGTGCCTCCTTAAGTTTTGCGTTTAATGTTAATGTTTAAACATTACTCCGAAATGCTCAACAACGACCACTACGACCCAACTCTTCAGATAGGTCGTTGTAAGTCTGGTGTGAGCGAAATTAATGACGTCATTAGTAACGTTTTCGAATATTTTGGACGTTGTGAACACTTGGTGGAACGCACTATTAGTCAATTTTTAAGAATATTTGAAACGACATTTAGTATTCCGAATATTACCTGAGTTATAGAAAATTAAATTGGGAGCAGTATGTATGTATACTTTCCTCTTCTCTTGCATTTATCTCGAAACTACTTTTTTGAACTTGTCACCACGATACCTCGAAAACTACTAAACCGATTTAAATAAAAATTACAGCATATCTTCTTTATGCTATTATCTATAGATTAGCTGGGGCTTGATGCGATTGGATGCCTCATTCATTTATTTTTTAATTTTTATCTTAATTTTTTTCATTTTTCAAACAATAGTCATTTTTTTTAAACATTCCTGTTTGCTACTTCATAGCTATTACATTTTTTTACAAGAATTTGGCTCGCAGATTAGAGCGATATACGGAATCCTAATGATATTAGCTATTATTCACTTGTTCTTTACAAAACTCGGTGTGAATTATTAAAGAACCAGCCTTCTATTTATAGCCTCCTTACGCATTGCTCACAGTTCGCTTTCAATGTTTTGTACTTCATATATTCTTTAGTTAAATCTCTTGGCGTTTTTATTCAAACAATGTTTTAAAACTACACTTAAAATTAAGAAAAGAATCTTCTGACGCGGACGTAGACGATTTGTTTATGTTTCTGAAAGTACGGGGGCGCGAAATACGGTGGGAGATTGACGCAGAAAAAATATAATGATAAACAATATTTATTTTACTTAACATTTTCTTACACGGTTATTTATTAATTGTATCTTTTATGTAATTCACTTGAAATGTAGAATTAGCTTTACTAAATATAAAACAAAGTGCTGCTTCCCAACCCCGAGTTTATAATTTATATAACAAAACTTATATAGCAAAAGAATGATAAGAAAATTTACTAAAAAAAGGTTTTTGTATATTTTAAAAACCCGTCAATTTTCTGTTTCATCATGTAAAATAATTTTAATAAATTGTATTTAAATTTAAATTTTTTTGTGGCTCCAAAAATAAGGTCGTAATCAAAGTCTTTATTTATCTTATTTTTTTTTTTTTTTTTATTTAACGTCGGCCTATTTCCGATGCTGAGTCCTATCACCGACGACCTCCTTCAATGTTGGCAGTATTTATGGTGTCGTGGCCTCATATATGTGGGCTACACCACTGCCTAATAAATGTACGATTATGTATGACCATAATCAATATAAGTTCATAATAACCAAACCCAGAAAATATATATCTGGTCCGGGGATCGAACCCGAAGACATAGCAGTCGGCGTCAAGCATCAATGCTCTCGCCCACTGTGTCGTCTTTATTTATCTTAAAAACTATAACTTCCACAAAAATGTTGTAAAGAGTTTTTTTTGTAGATAATATTATTGTCTACAACTTTTGTTAATAACTTTTTGTAATAAAGTAGTTAGAAGCAATAATAAATCTTAAATAAAGTGGAGTAATGAACAGACTGTACTAACTAGGGTTTATAAAAAAAACCTACTTCTTGAGTAACCGGCTTTCGAATTTTTGTCAAAAAAAATAAAATAAGGAAAAATATTTTATTTCATTTAACAAAGTCAAAATATAAAAAAAATTAAGGATTATACTTACACAACATAAGGAAAATCAAACAAAAATTTCAAATAATATTTATATTATTTTTACTAATTTTAATTTCTCCTAAAAACATAGAATTTTAAAAATAAATAAAATATCCGCATAACTAGCAAATCAAATAAGTTTAAAATTAATTTTTACATAATATTTAATATGAATTCTAAAAACCGTTCGTCTTAATTAAAAAACCGGGTTTCGAATGTGCTAAATTTACTACAAAAACCGGTTTCCTAAAACCGGGTTTAAAAAGCATCAAACCCTAGTACTAACTGCAGCAGTACAGCCTGTTTATTGCACCACTTGATTTTAGATTTAATTTTCCTTGAAACTGTTTTGTAATAAAAGTTACAACAAAAAGTTATTAATAAAAGTTGTTGGCAATATTATTATCTACAAAAAAAAACTATTTACGAAATTTTTGTGGGACTTATAGTTTTTAATATAAACTAATTACACTAAAACTAATTAATTAAAAACGAATTAACTTTTATTTTCAGGCGATTTTTGGCGACCAAACGGAAGTGCTTTCAAGTAAAAATTCACACATCAGGTCTTTACATGAAACAAGAACAAAAAAATTGCCGCCTACCCAAAATGCACCCTTACTCTCCTTTTACCCCGGGTAATGCTTTCACGAAAACTAGATAAAAGGGCATTTAACTTAATAAGTGGATAACCGCACGTTCATCTAATAATGTTAGCGGATTCCGCTTTTGTTAGTATGTACATATACTGCATTACTAACCTACATATTCCGGCAGGCACAGCGTCGTGACGCCGGTCTCCCACGTGGAGGTATTATTTGCGGAGCTCCCAGTCTGCAGATGACGATATGTGCCATACATGTGCGATGGAACTCCTGCAATAAAATAAAAACACGATAATTAATGTGTTATCACAATCACAAACAATAATCGCGTCCAGATTAGATGTTATCGCGCTGTTCGAATCGGGGACATTTATTTTTAAAACAGATCATTTTCAAACATGTTCTTCCAGATGCTGCTGACTTTGTAACAAGTGTTTTTATAAGTTAAAATGTTAAGAAATATTATGCAATTAAATTAATTATTGTTATAGCATGAGGTGAAATACCCGAACCCGGAAAATATATGTTTGGGTTGAATATGTTGAGTTGGTAACTGGCTCGACCAACTCGTGGTTTATGGATGTGATAAGTTCGGCTTAGCGATCACTGCCATCATCAACCGAACGCCAACAAGCATCACGATTTGAATCACGTAAGAACCAAACAGTACAGCAACAAGTATATAAACAGAGAAAGTTACGATGTACTTGTAGAAAACCTTAAAGAAATTTGTGAATAAATGTTCTGAGAATCCTTTTTGAATGATTTTGTAAGACAACGACCATGGGCGCTAACAGGAGTAAAGTCTTAGGCCGTCCGAACATGGATCGACCGAATGAGAATGCAACTGTGTTGTTAGTGAGAGAACGCACGTGTATACGAGTGAGAGAACTCACACGGCACGAACAAAACTAAACTGATTTGAAATTGGTTTTAAGCGACTATGTTTCTAGGTTGCAGGGCAATTACATTTCGTGCTTTTGATGGTGACATCATGAACAGAGATGTGCACAAATACTACTCAAAAGTATTTAAATACATAAATACATACAAATACCTCATAATACGACACAATAAAATCGCCTATTATGCTATTGTTAAATATTCTATAGAGTCACAAAACACGGCTCGTCATGGCTCGTTTTTCGTTTTCGTTGGAAACTTCGTTGCGCGGCTAGTTTGCAATCAGTTGACCCATGTGCAGACGGCCTTAGTCGATCGTCAAGTTGAAACGATAAAGCTGGTTTTGTATTTAAATGTTTTAAGAAGGTATATATTTCTTCATCTCCTTGATTCGCCATAATTACATGTAATATAAAACTAGTGAAAGGGTGTAGGGTTTTTGTCATTCACGGCGTCGTTATAATAGCGACGGTCGATTAAATGTACGGCAATGACGGATTGCAATATCACTTTGCTGAAAGCCTTGTCGATAATTGGATAAAGTAAGAGTTCATAAGTGACCAACTATTGATAGTTGATGACGTTTAGTTTTTACTCTGTGACTGATATCAGTCAGAATTCCATCCAAGAAGTGTCATGAATGCAATAGGCATTGAACTAAACGTATTCAAGGTACATCTATTGCAGAAAACATTAAATACACTTGTAGAATAAAGACATAACCTTTAATACGTTTAAATAAATATACAAACTAAATAAAAAATTAGAAAATTGGGACGCAACAAAGCTACACACGTAGTTTTTGTCTGACTAATTATTATTGAAAATTAATTACAGACTTTGCACTACAGCCAACACTAATGATGCTACGCCACTGCTCAAATATATTTAGCAGATAACGTTAAGTTCTTCAACGTTAGTACAGTAAAGTATATCCTGACAAACTGTTCTTTCTTTTTGTACGTGTTATCTCTATCTTTATTGAATAAATTGGCGAAATCACAGAACAGTACTAACCATATCAAAAACATCAATCCGTTGGACCAACGGAGAGCATCACACCTAAATCCTTGTTGTGTTGGATTAAAATGACGGAAGTATTTTATCTCTTGGCGGCTGCGATGATCTTGCGACAGATACTTAACCTTTGCAGGCGAATTTGACATAACTCTCCGCGTGTCCTCAGATTCTAAACTGCATGAACATATTTATATTCATTTTAATATCATGCTCTTTGGGATTCGTTCTTAGTAAATAACTAAATTTATAAAATATAAGTAATATATCTCTTGACTGGTGCAAATCTTTTAGAACTGAATTAGGTTGTGAGCCGTGTTATAATTTCTATAAAACTGTGCTATATATTGATAAAGTTGGCTATCAGAATCAGAAATGTTCAATTATTTTTTAATTGGTCACAATATTATTAAACAAAATAGTCATTTTAGTCCGTATAATTATTCACAGGTAAAAAAATGTATTGAAGTACAAGATGAAATTTGTTAGTTTGCATTATCTGCCTCTTATATGGAAAACTGTAAAGCTGGCTAACCTGCTGCTAGCTAATTCCAAGGTTCATTATATCATATAGAAAACTATTACACAGTGCAATTTAAACTTGCACGCGTGCTGCTAGCTAATTCCACGGTTCATTTTCTAACTTCAAAATATCTAGGAATGAGTCTAGATACTAACGGAATGGGTGGAAAACGCATGTCAAAAAGAAAAAGGAAGAACTGAACATAAAATACAGTAATATGTATTAGCTAATTGGACGACGTTCTGAACTAAATATTGAAAACAAGCTGCTCATATATAAACAAGTGCTAAAGCCAGTGTGGACTTATGGAGTTGCACCAAGAAGTCGAACATTAAAGAAATACAAACGTTCCAAAATAAAGTTCTGCCAGGAATAGTTAATGCACCGTGGTATATCCGCAATGACGACATACATAGAGACCTGAAGATTAACACAGTCGGAGAAGAAATCAAAAGTATAGCAGCAAAGCACGAGTTGAGACTTCGTAACCACGAAAACATCGCCCTGACGCAAATGTTGCTTGATAGTAATGATGTTCGAAGACTTCGCAGGACTAAACCCTCGGACCTAGTAACCTAATCATGTACAATTGTTCATTGGAGTAATCTGTACCACACCGTGTAATTATTGAAATGTAAGCTACTAGATAAGTTTATCTATACTTAGTTGTAGTATTATAGTTAAAAAAAAAATTGTACCAATTTCAAACTTGCTAAAATTTATTTTCAAGGTTCGTTTTCCACCTGAGGATAAGATTTATAAAAAGAGAAAGACATAATTGTCTCATATCCAAGTCTACCCTCAAATATATTGGCATCTCTGTTACATAATATAGTTCAAATTACGAGAGTTCGGCGGCGACTCATACGTAAAACAAGTTGTGGGGTATAAACTGCCGATATAACTAAAAAGCACTGACTCACTTATTTTTCTATAATGTGTATAAAAACGAATAAGATAAAATTCATCATCATATCATAGATTTAAACCGTTCTTATAACCTCTTTTAAGTATAAGTCGGCGCAGAACTATCGTGATTTGGACTATATCTGATATATTGGCAGTATTTACAACAATAGCGAGTTACAGCCAACGGAAAATCATGACGTCGAAATATAACGGTCAAATTTCAAATTTTAAAAAGCCAAAATAAAAAGTTGTCCAAAAGTGGTTCAATTTTTGATAAACTTAATAGAAATTCAGTAGCTCAAATTTGTAACTGTATATACGGTTAACAAACGAAACTGTTGTTACAGGTCATCATTCTATCGTGTAAATTATTTAAAATCAGTATTCTTCGTAACAATATTGTTAAATTTACGATAACGTTTCTGACAGTAAAGTGATACGCCACTGATCTTACATTTGCGATAAATGAGAAATGTATTCTGACACAGTTTCTGATATGGCCTGCTGGAGGCATCGAGTTCTAGTCAGTAGTTAGCGTCTAGATCTGGAGCGATGTAAAAGTAAAACATCTTACCGATTGGCGATCGTTGATTACTGATTACGTTTGAATGAACAGATAAATAACAGCGTTAACGTTTGTATAATAGTAGACTTCTGTAGTGATAGTTATATGAGTATGTTCTACAGTAATTGATAAATATAAATTGCAATATACAAGGCCGCGTTCATATAAGAGGGGCTAGTATAATTTATCAGCGGGACCTAATATATAAGTCTGTTATAAATATTACTAATATTTCGCTTAAGACTCCCAGTGCAACCGTCTTATCTTAACATTAACAATCTTCGAATGCCTGGTGATATGCCTATGTTTTCCTGAAAACTGAAGGGTTTGGTGGAACGTTGTCTGGACTAGTACTCGAGAGAAGTGATGTAACTTCCAAAACATTCATTAGATAACAGTCAATATAATTACAGCTAATCTGTACCAATATTACAGCAGTCTGTCTATTGTAGCAATATTATAAACGGCTTATGATTAGAAATAAGTATATCCTAATTATTGCTGACATAAGTTTTTAGTAAAGTGCAGTATTTTGCAGGGATGCAATTCTGTACATGTTAGACACTCAAAAAAAAGATGATATACAAAAGTTGGAAGAAATTGTGCACTCAATAAGATATTTCCAAAAACATATTCGGAGGATATTACTCCAAGACGATGATGCGAGCGTACATCGCCCGCTTGGAAATTGCATCAGGCATCCATTAATTAGGTCACACGCAAAAGAGAAGGGGGTGCGGTCCCCAGACTGTGATTAATTCTTTGATTATTCTCTTTAGATTTTAAATTACATGTGATATCACATCTAATTCAAAATCTGAAAAGAATTTTTTTTTTTTTTCAAATAAGTAATGTCGCAACCATAGAGGTATAAGAATAGAGTGCGTAAGAGGCTGTATACTGCGATAAAGGCAAAGATAGCTGCCGAAGCTGTCTGTTTGCTTGCTTACCCCCTACCTCACCGCCAATCAAGCAAACCAGCAGCAACGGTTCAACTAGAAAGAAACAGATAGGACACTCGGCAGCTATCTCTCTCTTTGCCTTTATCGCTTCCTGTTACACGCAACAGAGCAGAAGACACCACAATGTGTGAACAAGGGGTGATAAGAGCGAGAGGGGTGTTAAGAACGATGCAAATTGTATGATGTCTCCTTACAGCCCTAACTTTAAAACATATACAAAAATCAGAACTAAATTAATGATCTAGGAACTGTGCTATAAAGAATCCTGCAAAGTATGTCTATCTTCGTTAAAATTGTAGGCGTCGTGATCTCATATTTGTATGCTACACTGCTATCTAATAAGTTTATGATTGTGTATGTACATAATCAATTTAACTAGATAATAACCAATCACAAAAAATATTACTTTGGTTCGGATATCATCAAGAAAAATATTCAAAGAAAACGATTCTTTTGTATAGTAGCCCACTGCCCCTTAATCTAAACCCTTACTAAATACTTTAACGACATTGATAATTAATGTAAATAATAAAAATAGATGGAAGATATTTAGCAAATTTTGTTTCCGACATGGTCCATTAAAATAAAATGTTTTGTCGTACCAGAAATTAAAACAAAAAATGAATACTTGTGATAGGGTCAATTAAATCACGAGTTGAATGTTTACGAGTAATTTGTTACGAAATCTAAAACTTCAAGAGGTATTCGAACATCTAGCTCTATTTAGAGTAGCAACAAGTGCAATAACACGTTTCTGGTTCTTCTGTTAACGCAGAACAAATACCACCACCGCCGCCATCGTGTTTTTTTACAAGTACATTGTGTTCTATAACAGTGTCACTCATCTTGTCGATATCTGCTTGACGATGCGACCACAACGAGTCGATGACATACGCAGATATTTGGCAGATATTTCAAGGATGACATTCTGTCTAGCTTGATACATTGCATCACAGATGGCATTTGAGTAGCCTAATAAATTATTACTTAGATTCAAACATAATGTGGATTGTTTATTTTGTTTGCATTACTTAGTATTTATAATAAAGTTCCATTCCCACTCATTGGGTTTTAGTGCTAATTTAAGTATTTAACCTAAAATGTAAGTTTCACTTGTGAAATATAAAGAAATAAAATTAATTATATTAAATACAATAAATTATATTAAATGAAGATAGTAATTGTTACAAAATAATATACATTACTGAAGCATGACGCATGATCTCACAAGTTCATTAAGTATTACACTTACAGTTGCATTTAAGGTTAAAACCTTAAATTAATACTAAAAACAGTGAGTGGGAATGGGGTTTAAGGAACCCTCAAAACCGTGTTGCGCTTCAGGGATTTGGAGGTGCAATACTCTACCTATATATATATACTCTATATATATATATATATATATATATATTTAAATTTTCAAGATGATCATAACAAAATTGATTTTCTTGGGTCCGTCCTTAAAAACAAATAATTATTTACTTCTCACGTAGTATTTTATTAGATAGACAAATGAGTTCTTTTCATAAGTTTGAGATTTTTCTTTGATTAGTTAAACAAAACAAATTATTTTTCTAGTTGGTAGCCTGTCGGTATTGAAGATGAAGATGACGGTGACGATGTCAGATCTTTCGTTATTTTAGTATCGGGATGAGCACAATTAGATTAATTAGCATGGTGTGGTGGGATCCGTCAGACCGGGCGTGAAGGCTCTCAAAGTTTATATTGGCAGTCGCCAGTTGGCACCACGTTCTGTGATACAGTGAACAGTATCACCACAACATAAAGTTAAACAAGAAGAAGAAGTTAACCGTGTTGTGGAATTTTCTAAATTATTTTTATATTCTTGTGAACCAATTTAATACAAAGATCAACAACACAACACTGAGAGTTGTTTGAATGAGGTTTTGAGATTAAATAATATGTTAAATACTTGGAGGTTACTTCACTGAATACTTTTAATAGCTTTTATGTAATACTAATATTTGTGTTAGCTTGAACAGTGGTCAAAACATTTCAAAGAATGAAATATCGTACTAGATATATTGATGTTTCCACACTGGATGATAGCTCGATGATATAAGAATTTCAAAATTAACTATAATAAGCTAAAATTTTGCATAGTTCTTTGTTTTGCCGTTCTTAAAACTTGCTAAGAAGTCTCATATAATCTCCCCAGTAAACAATTTGGAGAAATGTCCTATTTTGTGACGTTTCTATCACTATTGTACTTCAATTATAGTTCGCGTCAAGCTTATCTTCATTTGCATTCCGACAGGTGGAGTGGTTTAGCTATTTGTAGCCGATAAAATGTCATATGAACGACTACGAGAAACTGAACTGTAAATGAACTCTTGACAAAAAAATCATACGCAACTTTAATATGATGGCAAAGTGACTCCAAAATCAGGGCCGAATATAGAGGTATGGAGGCCCTGCGGCAGCGAAAGAGCGGAGGCCCTTAATTATTTTCCGAATAAAAGTCAAGTCAAGTCTTTCAAAAATTTATTGCTTTTATCTCTATTGTGGAAGCCTCCCTCTTGTGGAGGGCCCGGGGCAGTAGCTACGCCTGCCCTCTCTCAAATCCGGGACCAACAATCTAAGTTGAATGTTTTAAAAATTATTGGCATTTAAAAAAAAATCGAGAAAATGTGCACCCTGTGACAGTCTTTTCACTCCTGTTGCTACAAATCTTAACTTTTTATAAAAATCCTGAATAACGTTTTTGTAAAATCTTGCCTAAAATGTATGCTTCAGCTTGGAAGAAATTGTTACTTTTTGTCCAACCAAATGTTCAAAATTAATTCTTTGAGTGACTGTACTGAAAAAAAAATGTACTATGCAAGTTTGGCACGTAACATTAAAAGTTGGGTAAGGATTCCAAAATGGTATGACACTGGCTAGAATATTTCTTAAATTTTGGACAATTTCTTCTTTTGCAAAGTAACCTAGTTTTGAACAAATTTTTCTTACTAACTTAAAAATGATTATAGTGTACCCAAAGCTTTCCTGAAGACCGAAAAGGTTGAGTAATACGGAAAGAGTCGTTTTACGAAGTGTGAGCGAGACAGATAGTTATATGGTCGGATGAGTCAATTTCAGGTTGATGTCGACTTCTGGGACACCCCGTATAATCTATTGATTGAAATAATGTTAGATGGAGTCTTTATATCCATGTCTAAAGATTGGTGGACTCAGTTCAGCACGGAAAGCAACCAATGCATTCTGTTTAATGAATGGAACATAGAAGAGAAGGAAAGCCGATGCTAGTAATCGAAAAGAGTGGTTTTAAAATTGTACTAACCTAAAAAAAAAAGTAATTTTGAAATTGTTATAGCAACAAAATAATAACTGAATGTTACATTTATATAATATTACGTAAACGTAGTCTGGTTTATATAAAAGAAACCTTGACTACGTGTAACTGTGTTTAGGGGAATAACAGCAGAGGCGCATTAGATACAAACCCCCTTAATACTACACTATATCGAATCGATGTAGATACGATGTTAACGTCAAGATGTCAAATGTCCACGTTTATTAATTAATAAACATAACCCTAACTTTATGCAAATATTTGATTTCTTAAAAATAAATGTCACAAAGCGTAACCATTAATTAATTTTAATTAATTTCGTTTTAATTGGCAGGTGGCAACTGGGACGAACGGAGAGTCCATCATTCGTTTTTCTCAATGAGATTTCGTTGTCGTTTTATAACGAAAGAACCTTTAGCTAAATCTGATAAGTTCGCACTTTGTCCGCGTGTCGCTGCCAGCTGTTTCATGCGAGAGGTATGCCATGATGCTTCGTATCGCTTGCAGGTAAATGTAAATCTGAATCTTATTTCTATAAATAATTTGCTATAAATAACGCATATTTATTCTCAACCATAACACAGAGTTGTTGCTTTTAAAGCAGATTTATGTCCCACCACTGAGATTTATGAGAAAACTAATTTCCTGTCGCTTTATTAATGTAATGAAATTAAAATCGCATAGGAACATAAATAAATCATAATCGGAAATCAATAAAACTATTATAAATACTAGTATTACCCCGAGAAACGCTTTGAGTTTATTTGTATATGCAGCAGTTGCAGAAACTGATTTGATCAAGAAGGAAACTTATAGACCAAAATCTCAGAGTCCCCAGATCTACGTCATTCTAGCAAACCTGAAATTTTGGGAATAAATAGTGTAATATGTTTATTTATTATTTATATATGTTTTACAGAGTATTGTTAAAAATTAACATTCACTATTGAGGAATTCTTTCTGCGGGCCCAAAATTTCGACAGACGTTTAAAGGTTTTAAAATAGTAATAACAGTAATAAAATCGGAGGACGAAACACTGGAGCACATTAAGTTTGATTGTCAGGAAAAAGTAATGAGCGAGATGAATATTGGGCAGCTATTAAAGGGAGACAGTGAAGGAAAGAGGTGTAGAGAAAAGGAAAGAAAAACAGGACAATAAATAATCTCGTATCCGGCTTGCATGGGGAACATGAAGAGAGAGGAAGTACTAAAAGCGGCAGTGAAGGGAAGCAGGAGAAAGAGAGAAGTAACGAGGAAACAGTTAAACTTCAGTTCAGAAAATAGAAGATTTCCGGAAAGGAGATTGGACAACGTTATTGCTTATTAGTCTAATAGACTTGATTGTAATAGCTAAAAAATTAAAAGTATGATTATGTTATGCCATAGTTAAATGTCAAAACTAGATCCAATGGCGGAGGTGAATGGGGAAAAGCGTGTTAATTAAGGTAAACAAAAAAATTTATAGCGAAAAGGGAAAAGTTACTTAAAAATAAAATTGTACTATAAGATGAAATTAAAAAATAGTCTTGAATTAAATTAAACATATTACATACAAATCCGTCTGAAGTAGTGAAGATGTCCTTAGTTTACGTCCAAGATTCTATATTTGATTGGTAATTTAATATGTGAGCAGGTGTAATTGCCAACCTACCTGTGTTCTGTCATTTCAGAAGTTTTCTATTCTAGTCAGGAGATATATTTAGATGTTGAAATGAATGTTATGCTTTTTTCTAGAACAATTGCTATTTTGAATAAATACAGTCATCCCGCAAGGTTTCGATGTGACTCATTTTAACTTTGCTGTTTGCTTTGATTCATTTCGTTTAAGTGTTACGGATCGCACACGTAAGTCAGAGGATTGATAGTATGTGTTAATCCCGCAAAAGCATCATTTTTTTAAATTATAGAGACCACACTTAACTGGGGGCTTGCTGTGAAATAGTTTATTTTATAAATTTTTCTTTTTTAATTTTTCTTTGGCTTTTTCAAACACAGATTAGCAGCCACTAAGGGCGCTCTTATATATTTTGATTTTATATTGAATATAAAAGATAGTTTGTTGAAAGTCTAACTAGGTACTAACACCTCCTAGTAGCACGTCCAGAACATCTCCTGCTCTTGGATATTTGGTAATCTATTTTTGGTCATGGAAATATTTTTGTTGTCATGAAAATAAAAAATTAAAGTGAAATACACCGCTACGAATTGCAGCGATATCACAAGCTAACTGTCGGAGTTGTGCCACCGCCAAGAAATGTGGAATTATTTATAATAAACACAAACTCAAACACACTGAATTTCACAACATTATGAAATACGGTAACTCGCTAAATTACGTCGCAAATCTTTATAGACGAAAACGGTAAAACAAAACTCAAAATAATAAATTCTAATGTGCTCTTCCTTGAAATTAAACTATTACCATTAACAAAATCTTTAAGACTTAGAAATGAAAACCTAATACAACACAGTTATGTCCATTGCTTTTAAATTCAGGGGAAAATCCGAGGACGCCATAAGTTTTAGAATTTTTTTCTCTACGAAATAGATAATTTTCAATAAGATGCATGGAATGCATGAAAGATGCATATAAACAAATAACATATAAACAAATAAATTAGCACTTGAAACATTATAATATAGGAACGAGGGGGGATATCAAGTTTATATTAATTAAATTCAAATTAAATATTTTGAAAAAGTAATAATAAATTCAACAAGAGTTCCTGTATGTTCAAACTGGTTTTATTTAATTATTTTTGAAAATAGACATACTTGTGATAATTTTCTTTTTCAATAATTTCAAAAAACATTTTATAAACATATATGTGGTGAAATTGAGCTAAAACTTATGATATTCATGGAAATTGGCTGTTAAATCATTTCTAAAATGAAAACTATGAATCCCAGGTCACTAAACTAAATTTTAAGACAGCATTTATTTTAACTATTTTTACCGACTCTCCAAAATGGACGGCAGTTTCATCATTTTTTCATCAAAGGTCTTGTACCTCCTTAATACGTCAAATTGTATAAAATATTTAATATATTTGCGATATATTTCTGAGACACCTGGACATTTTGAAACGACACCGTATAATAATTTTATAATCGAAAAGTATCAAATTACCTTATCGTACAAAATCGGAATTAGATCCAATTAATTCTTACGAAACACGATATGTACATCAGTATACATATTACGTAAATGCTACATTTAATACAAAGGGTTGATTATTTTATTTCAGTCTTAATGTATTTACTTATAAGTGATTCCATTATTCCATACAATAATATAATAAAGTGAAAATTCATAAAAATTCAACCCGTGGTCGCGGATTTTATCAAACTATGTCATTAAATCTTTTAATTATCTAGAAAAACATAACGAAAGATATTTTTGGAGATTCTAAGTAAACATCGGTCGTTTTTCAGTGTTCAGTGTTCAGTGTTCACCGTTCATCTGTCAGGCGTCGCGACGTCCGTCTACTTGTTGCTTGCTTCACTGCTGATTTTAAGTTGAGACATACTTGTATAAGAACCGGCTGTTTTACAAGATGAGGTCATCTGGATGGCCGGTAAAAACATTAACCGACTTTAAATAATGTGATGATTTTTTATTGCAAATATAAAATATATTCTTTAGTATAAATTTAAATAACATAAAATTAATGAAAATGTTTTGGTATTTAAATATTTTAGCAGATAAAATTACTACCCACGTTTTTAAGCGAAAAGAAAGCAGAGTTTGAATTTAAGGTAGTTCAATAGTACAACCACTTTACTACAGAATGGGCTTGTATCCTCATTTTTTAGTGGTCGATTTTTCAATTGTTGATTGAAATTGATGTTAATAAATGTGTATTGGTGTGTCTATTTTATTAAAAGTCTAAATATTGACGAAGATATAACAATTAAAAGTTTTAATTGTAGTTTTAGCGCTAGAAATGGTTGGCCATATTTGTATGGCGTGAAATGCATTTTAACGTCAGTTACTTGTTGAGTAGGTCAGTGCTGTGGTATGTTTTGTAACTGTTGGTAGTCAAATAATCAAGTCAAATCAAAGAATAATAAGTTTTTATTTTATTAACCCTGTTACGGCAGACATAATATTGAAATTTTATTGTTCCTTGAAATAGCTGTAAATAATATTTGATATTTTGATATATAAATACATATAGCAGAGATTTATGAGCTGTAATGTTGGTAACCTTACACAAGGATTGTGATGTCACATGCACTTGGAATGTGTACAATGTTGAATCTCTTTAATAATTAAAGAGACAAAATGACTTTTTTAATTGTTAATATCTCTTAACATATAAGGAGTTATTAAAATATAATTGAACATTTGAGGTTCTAGTAACCCACTTTATCAATATATAGTACAGTTTTATAGAAATTAAAACATAGGAGAAAAGCCCATTTACTCCAAAATGTTTACTGGGTCGTTTCTTTGCTTTCAGATAAGATAGTATGATTAAAGTTAGACAGTGTAATTATTATAATGTGTATGTAAACTACCAAAATAAAAGCCATTGATTTCACAGCAACTATGTGTATTAAAAATTTACAATTCCTAATAAAATTGGAGATATTGTCTTATGTTCATATAAGTTGTATCAAGGAGATGTTACTAAATCGACCAGCCCATATACCTGTATATACCCTATTTTGTACCCTATACAATGTATATAAAACGTTACATTAATTCAGAATTGAGTATAAATAAAATAAAATACTACCTTATATGGAGTGTACGTAAAGTTTGTACTTAATTTCCGACTATACTTTTGCCTACAATTGTCCTAGAAGATACTAGTAAGCTACCTTAAAGTAAAGAAATCCCAGATAAGTAAACAGTAGACGACAAGTTAAACAAAACTTGTACATGTATGATTTTTATTTTTATTTAGTTTTTTATTTTCTTCAAATATGTTTTTCCATCTCCTGAAATATTTCTGCCTTGAAGAGTACACCAGGAGGCGTAGGTGTTGCGAGAGATGGGCTCTACAAGTCACGAATTTTATACAGGTGAGCTGTGAGCTAAAAGTAGCCTGGTGATACTCTACACCAGCGAGTGTTTGGGTCCCGCAGGCCGCAAGCAGCAAGTGGTCTCGCAATGAAGTAAATCAAAGTAAAATTAAATTACGTAACACTTAAATTTATTGTTCTAAGTTTAAAATACGATTATTAGAATAGCGAGGTCTTTTTGGAATAGAAAATAAATCCAGCGCGTGTTTTATATCATAGAGGAATTTAACACTTTAGACATTGAAGTAAAAAACAAGGTTTTCTTCTGAAATCAACTGAAAGAACGTAAAGAAGACAAACAATCGGCATAAACATTTTTCTAAGCTTTAGATGTTTAAAATGCAACTGTAAGTCAGGCGCTGTTATTGTCAACAAGGCACAAATGTATTTATAGTTGCATGCAAATCAGGCGCTAAATCAATGAAAATAGAATATACATTTCTAAGAATGCTTATATTAAATGCAGATCATGATTTTTTTAACAAAATTATTACTTTCTCATTTTTATAATAAATTGACGTATTCAATATATTGATATATTCTTTTTGAATATATTTTCATATATTTTTAATATTTAGCACTGTGTATCGGTTTCTGGGATATTTTATACAAAATCAATATTGTCTATAAAATTAGGAACTAATATACATGATAATAATACTTACATTTTACATATAAAACAATTCAAATATAAAAATATATTTTGTTAGTTTTCTCTGTTAGTTTTACATTATGGTTCATTGACTTCGACCTCTTTTCTATTGTTATATACAGTTCACCAGGACATTGACCAAGTTAAAAATATTTTTCTATTAGGACAAGTTAGTTTACCAATGTTGGGTTCTATTCTACTAATAAGAATTATTATACAGCCGATTTAAATTTAAGTTACATTAAGCATAAAATAATTGTGAATCCCCATTCATTAAACATTTTCGAGATGATCGAATTATTTATATTTAATTTAAAGTGGATCTACTCGTACATATTAAGTTCGTCCTAAAGTATCATACCTAGCTACTGAGGTTTAATTTTATGTTTTAACCTTCAGAACCTTATGAAATTACACATCGTTAGTAATATACTTTGATTAATAATAAGTCTTAACTTGATTTAATATAAGTTATTATATCTAATATAATTACTTTTATTTTTTTAAGGTTAAAACATAAAATTAAAACTAAAACTCAGTTGCTGGAAATGAATGGGAATTAAGATCATGTATAACAATTATATAATAATATTTTTGTACTTTTTATCTACACTAATTTTGTTTGATTCTAAAAATAACTCCTTTCTATGCCAGAAATTTTAAATAAATAAATATGTTATAAAAATAAATATATCACTTCGCACAATTAGGTACGCACAATTTTATATTAAGTTTGGTATCTGGTAAAGTCGTTTACATGCAGATGACAAGCACTTTGACAGAGCACTTTGCAAAATAAAAAAACAAGCAATTACGTCAATAAATAACAATATAGGATAACCCTTAACAAGCATTTTATAAACATAATAAACTAAAATATATTCCGCAAATATTTGTATAACTATTTTATTACCAAGGCATTGTTTATGCATACCAACATTTTATAAACAAATATAAATCTGAAACAATGCCATCAAATCAATTATCGAAATAAATAAATAATTAACAATTAAATACAAAATTATAAGAAATGAAACAAAAGTTTTAAAAATTTGCAAGAAATCAGAAATAAATTTATTTACATACAAGATAAAAGAATAAATATGTAAAATAAATACATAATATAATGCTGATACAAACAATAAAGCTCAACCATTCTAATACAATACATTATAACCAAATTAAGTACTACTTAAAATAAACTGCGATTCAAATTAGATATGTACACCCTTTTAGTTACGGTATTGAGAGTGTGAGTGACTAGTTCCCATTTTATCCGCTAGGCATGTGACAATAAAATCGCAGTAATTATGAGCCAATAATATACAAAATGTAGGAGAAAACTTTAAGGAGGACCAGAAGAGTATTAATAAAGTCACAACGTCACAAACATAGTACTTATATAGCAAATACGTTATGCATCGTTATGTATAAAATATAACTTTCTAATTTGATAATTTATATATATATTGACTCATAATTAAATAGTAAAAGCCATTAACAATAATAATTAAACCATCACCAATATAATTAATATAACATACATTATTTAAAAGCAATCTAATAGTAAATACTTATAACATTAAAGAAATGAATAAATAATACATTAATAGAAAAATCCGTAAGCTCATGTTGAAGCTACAAATAGAATGAAAGCAAATCTAAATCTAGGAAGATAAATGCTGCAATGCGCGCTTTCTTTTTCTTGTCAATTCTTTTATATAAAATATGTGTAAGAAATAAGTTTACTAAGTGCATTTAAAATGTCATGAAAATTGACAGTGTTTTCTACAGTGTATTTATATATTTTGCCAATTTTATATTTATGTATAAATTTTGTATTTGTTTTTATGATTTTATTTTCTTAAATAAGAGCACCTTCTCTCACCTGGGACTTGCAGTGTGGCTGCTGAACCTACTGCTCCAGCTGAATTTGTCGCGGTGCAAGTGTACGAGCCTGCATCTTCTGTAACAGTAAAATGTAAATACGTACATGTTAGTAAATAATACCGAATATAATTCCGCCTGATTGTATGCAAATATTATTACCTGGAAAAGCTTGTGGTATTGTCAAGCGACATACACCATTTCTGAAGTGTATCTGATGGTTTGAAGAGTTCTCTAAGATTCTACCATTCTTAGACCATAGTATACCAGGCTGAGGCTCTGACTGGACGATGCATTCAAATCGCGCAGGTTGACCACTGACCACAGCAATGTCACGAAGAGGCTGCAAATTTAAATAATTTCGAAATTAGTTGAAGTCACTGAACTATGCGCACAATTATATTTAAACGTGACGAAATAATGGGACTGTGTAATTATTGAAATGTTCTTATTCACTTACTGTAATAAAAGTGGGTGGTTTTACAGGAGCACTGTTGACTGTAAAGTTTTTAGCGCTTCCAGGAGTACTCGGTGTAGTGGACCTAGGTCGATCTAGTAAACAAAATCAATAAGTTACGCATGTATTTAAATTAAAAGAAATGTTTCTATACACATTGCAGCCAACTTAAATTTGACAACATGCTGCAACGACAACTATTCTACGAATACACACACTTATTTGATTACTCTAAAGTAGTTAAAACTACAACATTTGGATTATATTATGAAACTATCTACCAAATTTGTGCAGTCCTTGTCAAAATATGTGGCCATTTAAATATTTACAACAAAAACACAGGTTTACACAGTTAAAACAGTTATTTTGTGAGTGTTGTTAATTACAAAACAATGGACATTGTTAAATAAATGAACAAATCAAACGATCAACATGGCTTCATTCCCCATACCTAGTGTCTCATGTCCAGATTGATTTCTGGCATTAAATCGGGGGGAAATGGAAGGCAAACTGGGTGACAGAGACATTGGGCTTGGCGTTGTCTGATCATTCGAAGGAAGACTAAAGCGTTTCTTATTTCTAAAGTCTTCAAAATCTGACATCTCGCTCTCAGACGTTGCTTCCCATTTAACATTTTTCCCTCCACTTAAATAATTCGGAGTCAATCTTGAAGGCAACGTATTATACGAACCACCATTGGTAATCTTCTTAGATTTCTCGTGAATTATCGGTACATTTATATCGCCATCTCTTTTTGGCTGAATTGGTTTGATGTTTGAATTGGATCCACTGGAGCCACCAACTATCTTTTTGCCTTCGCCGGGGAATATTATTCCAAATTCGTAACCGAAGTCGTATTTGAAGTATATGAGACCCGTGTCGGGATCTATGTGCTTCGTTCCTAATGTGTGGGTAATGAACGGGGTTTCTTTTAGAATACAAAATATGTTCTAGATTTTATGCTAGATTTATATTAATATTAGAAGAAAACGGAAAACTCTTACGATAATATGTACATCACGAGTAAATTATTTGAGGTAAAATACGTTTGAGAATCTTTCAAAATCAGAAAATCGGTAAATGATTCCTGTACTTAATTCAAACTTACCATATTGTGCTACCCTGGATTCCTCCCTGTAGGCATGTGCATCACTCTCATTTTCCGACACGGAGTGTTTCAGGATGGGTTTTTGCGGAACTGGACGCGGAGTCTTCACGTCTGTCATGAGGTCATTCACAAATTGCTGCGCCTTGGACTTGAAGCTCGTCGTCATGTCCTGCATGTGTTGGTTGGCCACGTGGGTCGCTGTTTTGGCAGGAACGTACCCATACTTGGGTGGAGACCCGGGTTGTAAGTCCATTTCATCAAAACTCTTATAGCCTTGAGTTTTATTCAAAGATTTCCTAGATGTTTCTTGTATATTAGATTTATTAAATATCTTCCTATAATATTCTGTACTTGTTTTGTCTACTTGTTGACTTTTACGCGATTCTTGACTGTAGTCCAGAGTTTTAGAAATTTCCGTTGGCATAACAGGTGGTTGCGTGTCAAATTCCATGGGTGTCATAACTCTACCATATGACCTTGGTAAACTAGACGACCTTGTGAAATTAGGAGGTTGTACTTTTCTATAGTACGGTTCCTCACCATCACTATCTGGTGGCGCCCACTTCGGTCTGATCCTTCCAGATTCTACTTCGGAGTCATAGTCGGATTCTTTAAATTCTCCTGGTATAAACTTTTTAGGTTTTGGTGGGGGAGGCCCACCTGCACGTTTCGGTCTCTCAGGTTCCGCCCTGAAGGGGAAAGGTTCGAGGTTTTGCTTATGTTGTTGTGAACTTTCACTAACATTTTGTACTTTAGTATGAGTGGTTCGTTTCTCGGGTGTGCTAGAATATTGCTGGGTCTTTTGTTCTGTTTTGTTTTCGCCGAACTTGATCACTCTGGTTGTTTGCGTGATATTGACGACTCGGTGACTATTTTCTGTGCTTTCATTGAAGTGCATTGTGTTTGAAGTTTCGGTGCCTATAGCATTGGTCAACGGAACTCCTGCAATTCCTGTGTAATATCTGGTTTGTTTTGGTGGCGGTATATACCCCATTTCCGGTGGACTGCCTGGCTGAAGTACAATATCCCTGACAGCAGGAGTGGCTACAATATCGATATGTTTCGTGATTGGTTTAGGCGCCAACGGTTTAGGTTTATACAAATGCTGCGATTTTGTTGTTAAAATATCATTTAACTTAACAGCTTGATCTGGCTTTTCAATAGGAGAAAACTTTGGTGGACCTCCAAAATCAGTAGAAAGAGTTTCAAATTCTGAGGGAGGTAATGGGGATTTGCCACTTTCGGAAGTTCGTGAATATCTTCCACTAGGTGACGCAAATACAGGCCGAACTGGTTTGTATGATCGGTCGTGCTCAGGTTCGTTTGGTTTCCACACTGACGGTATCCTGCCTTCAAAGTCGCTCTCGTAATCGCTAGCGTGAAATTCTCCTTTTATAAACTTCGAAGGACTTGGTGGTGGAGGTGCTGCCACTCGTCTAGGCGCAAGAGGCTCCGGCGAATACGGAAACGGTTCTAATTGTTCATTTATTTTAATTTGTTTTGATGTCATCGATATATTTTTTACCATTGATGTTGAAGACAATTCCTGGAATTTATAAACATTAGTTAATACTTTGTATGTTTACAATTTTCTCACAAACTGCACGCAACAAACAGGCAAAGACAAAACATTGCAACTAAATGGTTTGTTCTTTATGACACTCAGCTATTAAGTCTACAAAAACAATTTTAAGTAATGATTGATAAACATATATCCAAACAATAAACAGATAATGTTTAGAAAATATTTCTGTTCGATTGATATTTTAAAATAAAGACTGTATAATATTTATATTTTTATTTAGCGTCGGCCTATTTGCGATGCTAATCCTAACACCGATGACAAAATAAATTTAAATATTGAATGACATTAACAGTAAGAGTGCATTGGAGGACACATTGGTGCAGACTACTTTGAACCTCGGACATTATCAGTAGGATGCATTGGAGTTGGATCACTACTGAATAAGTCGTCGTCGCAAATAGTCTCGTCCACTTTGAGTGCAGCCTAAATAACAACATGCCAACTAACATTAATTCAAATATAATTAATTACAGTAGGCCTCCCTATAACGCGAGTTCTTTTAACACGCTAAAAATACTGTGGTTATAAAACAGAGCGTTATAGGAGGACCTTCTCTGTATTTCTTTTAGTGCATTAAACCATGCACATTATCTGCAAATCTGTTGCTCATCTGATGTTTTCCTGCAAATAATTGTTAAAACTAAAACACAAAAACAAAATAGAAAGCATAAAACGAACACAACTAATAATCTAATGTCAAACATTAGTGTGCGTAAGTACAGTTGAACTAAATGACATTGTTAAATATTTGCACACTATCAAGCAGAAGTAACGTCTACGATAGTAACCTTGGACTTGTCTTCAAATGGAGCAGGTTTCTCACTCTTATGAACATGATGGCGATAATGTTTGGCTGGAGCAAGGGGGGCGGATACCTTGTCAAAGTTAGATGTAAACGAACTAGAGCTTGTGTGCTCGAAGGAATGAGACTTGGTTTCGAAATGAGAACTTTCAGATTTGATGGATTTTTTAAGATGTCTAAACGGTTCATCCGTGTCAGCCATGTACCCACTTTCTGGTTGGAATTTGGGTTTCGTTTTCGGTGATTCGGGTTTCACCTTCTTCTCGGCTTCAATAAATTGAGGGGGTGGCCCAGGAGTAAGCACTGGAGCGGGTTTTTGAGAAAAGCTCTCGAATTTAGATGTTTTACTAAGTTTTTGAATATTGGATGTTGTTTCAACAAATGGTCGAGCTACAGGCTTTATAGGTAGAGGATGTTCGAATTTAGATGGCGGTAGAGGTTCAGGATCCGTGGATTTCGATCGAAATACAGGGGTAGTACTCGGAGGGTTCACTTTCCTATAACCTAACATTTCAACCGGACTTTCTCCTGGATTCCACTTAGGCTTAAACTTACTTAGTTCCATTTCGCTTTCGTAATCGCTTTCTGTGAAATCTCCTTTTATAAACTTGGAGGGTGTTGTCGGTGGGGGATATACAGGCGTCCTTGGTTTTTCTGTATCCGGTTTAAAGGGGAAAGGTTCTAGATCAGGAAAACGTTCAAACGGCTTTGATTCAACAACTGGTTTTTCAGATGCTGCTGGTTTTAACGGTCTAGAAGGTACAGGAGGAGCAGTTGAGTATGCATCCTTCGGTGGCAAGGGTGGCGCAATTTCTCTTTGAGGAGATGGTGGAATTGTTCGCACAGCTCCAGGTAACACTTTGGAAGGTTCCCTGTCCAACGTCTTTTCTAAATCTTGTTCAATAGTCTCGACATAAGACGTCTTACGTTGCAGTTTTGGAGCAAAACACATTTCTGGAGGTGGTCCCGGTTCCAAATTGAGTTCGGCCATGATATCTTGTACGTTTATTTCTTTCTTCGGTGCCTCAAATTTAGGAAGAGATTGTTTAACTAATTGAGGAGCTTGCAGCGTATATTCGTCCAAGTCCTTTAAATTGGGAGGCCACTGCTTCAACTCCGACGGCTTTATGTTCGTCTGCTCGTCAATCTCTGTTTTCACTTCGTGACTCATGAATTTACTCTCGCTTGTAATAGATTCCGACACCAGTGATTTGGAGATATCACTTGATTCTGACAGCACAGTATGAGACACATAGTGGGGCGCTTCCGGTGCAACAGTTCCGGTGGTTGTCTGTGACGTTTGGAATGTCTCCTTTACAACTTCATGCGAGGTGGTCACTGGTGGCCATTGTTTTTCTACTATACCATGTGCACTCCAACCTAAAGTTTTCTCGTCCTCTGATTGCGGGGGCCACTGTGTCTTCAATGCTGAATCAGGTCTTTTATGAGCCCATATTTTATCCATAGCAACTCCTTGCGCTGATGGTAATTTATCTGAAGCTGTTGATAAAGATGAGAATGGACGAAGTTCCGGTTCTGGTGTTTTTGGTGTCCATTGTTTCTCTAAAGTTGCGTATTCTGTACGTGATGAAGGTCGTGGTTTAGGCGATTGCGGACGTGTCCACAGTTTCTCCATTTCTAATCCTTCTGCAGAAGGTCGAGGAGATGTAGGTCTTAGTTCGATATCACCTGTAGGTCTGTAAATAGGTAGAGCTGACGTTGCTGAATCAGATGTAGAGTAAAATGAAGATTTAGAAAATTCACTCGTGACTGATTTTGTGACTAGTTCTTGAGTGTTTTGCAGCGGTGCAAATGTTAAAGGCTCCTGTTTGTACACAATCTCACAAGGTGGCGCCGTGATTTGTGCAGGCTGTACGGGAGTCTGCGTCTCAAACTTCGTGTACGAAGTTTCGCTGAACGTCTTATGCGTTACATCTGTTGTGCTTGGAGCATAAACTGTAGGCTCCTCTTTAGGTAGCTGTATAGGAATATCGAACATTTTAACTCCTCCAGAAGGAGGGGCTACTTCTTTATGGCTTTCCTGCAACCTCTTAATCTTAAACGCAACATCTTCCTTCTGGGTAACTGTTTCTGACTGGGGCATGTACCCCATCTCTGGGGGCGGTCCTGGTTCCAGACCGAAGTCTTCCAGCAAACTTTGTTGTGGTGGCTTTGGCGTTGGCTGGTATTTGTATTCTTCAGGGCAAGGACATACAGCTATATATGGATCGGGGATTTCCTCATCAGGAGTATAATGTGGAGGAGCTACCTTTTTAACACACGGTCTGTGTACAACGGGAACTTTATCCTCATATTCTCCATGAAGGGGCGTGTGCTTCGTGGCCGTATGCTGTTCCTCTGTGTCTTTAAGCTTCGAGACGAAGAAATCCAAAGCCGATTTCTTCGAAATGGACGATGTCTGTATACCTTCGTCGACATTTTGAACGGATGTTTGCGTCGCCACTGGCGGAGCATGTTCTACTTTATCGGTGGCCACTGATTTGTCCAGACTGTCCTGTTGCTCAGTATTCGTGCACGAACTTATCTTCGGTTCCGTTTCAGATTTCTTCTCGAATGTTCTCACCGTGGTCGTCTGAGTTTGCTGAGTTATTGGTGACTCATTTTGTGATGATGTTGACGTCAATATTGGCAGCGGAAGATCACATCCGGTGGACATTGACGTTTTATGCTCTAATTTGAATGTTTGTTCGGTATTTCTCGTTTCTGTAACTATAACGGATTCCGTGTGGGATGATGATTCGGTTTGAGATGACGTGGCATTTGAGGACAGTGACGAAAGTAACTCTTGAGCTTGTTGTGATGGAATTGATGCCTTCAGATGTGTAACAGGTTTCTGAATATTAATTTATAATAAATTGATTGAAATTCATATAATGCTTACGAGTGTAATAGTAAGTGACCAACTTTTCATGAAATATTTTCTCCTACAAACATGTAAACAATAGTCTTACGTGTTTTATTATCTAAAAATAATATATTTTACATTTTGGACAAATTCCAAATAATTTAAAACAACTTGTTTTTCGGGTAATGTAACGTATAATTTATTTCACTCAACGTAGAATTTGACGGGACCTGCACAATGTTCTAGACTGAACAACTGAATTTATAGCTGGCCTAAAGTCAACACTAACAAAACACTTTTGAACTGATAGCTTGAAAAATGACAAAACATAGCTAAGGCAATAGGAAAGATCCAGTTTTAACACGTTCTTTTAACTAAGAGATATTATTACGTTTAAGTTAATTTTTTTATATTAAATAAACTTTAAATACACTTAACTATGTTTAGCAAGTTATAAAATTGTCCATAAAAAAATACATAAGAATACACTAATGAATACTAAACTAAATAAACTTCGAATTAAAACGTTTCAAATTATTCAGTGGTCACATTCCTCTAAAAGGAATTATACAGTTTATAATATCATAATTATACACTTGATAATAAGAGAACTTCAATACCTATATGATAGATGGCAACACTGTTAATAATAATGAATTATATTTGTACTGCACTTTTAATATAAGCGATTCACCCTCTCTGCGTTAGTGGTATTTAAATATACCGTTACTGTCCAGATTGTTCCATAAATTAGACGGTCAGATAGCATCGTAATTTTAGAAATAACTATTACCTGAGTGTCCTGCTCTCTAACATCCTCGAAGACCATCGTCTTGACGACCTCCACCATCATATCAGGTGTTGGTTCGAACACTGCGAAATCAGCTATACTTTGTGCTTCTCCACCAGCATTCACAGCACGCACCATATACTTTCCTGAGTCACCAAGAGACACTGAAAACAATGACGTTATTAGGATCTTATGTAATTATCTGTTACAACATCTAATTACTATTTAAAATCTACTAATCCCACTCTAGTTGACGTTTGTGTCTCTGCCAAAAATATGTTTCATCTTCAAATCATAGTTGAGTATACCTCTAGCATTACTAGTTACAAGAACACTAGTTCTTTTTAAAAACACTTAAATACCTGCACTACTTATTTTAGTTTAAATATTGGCGCCATAAATATTCTCACTGCAGGTATATCAGCACGTGATGACATGTATTCAATGATTCGTGTTGTTTCCCATTGGAGATTCTTTTATAATGCCAGCACGAACTTTATGTTCACACATATGTAAACACACAATGCATTACATTTGTAGTCAAATAATTCGAATATTAATTTATGAAATACGTTTTAATAAAATATCCAGACAATTAAGGGTAATTATTCGATATGCCTACACCAATAGTTTTTTAGAATAATTAACCAATTAAGAAATCTTAAATGAACATCTTTTAGCAAATTAATTTACCGTTATCAATGATCAAAGTGTGACAATTTCCCTGGGTCTTCAGTCTGTATTCGTTGACCATAGCGTCGGCAATAGGTTTGTTGTCCTTGTGCCAGGTTACTGTTGGTTCTGGAGTTCCAGTAACTTCTACTTCCATAATAACACGATCATTTTTCTTAACAACCTGTGCTTGCAGACGACGCCCAAAGACAGGCGGGAATATTGTTTCTGAAAAGTTCAAGAATTTTTTTTAATCTAAAAAACAAGTAGTATAGAAGATAAATAATAATTGGAACTCTTATATTTCATTAAATAATAATTTATTATAACGGAAAGAAGAAACGTTGATATTCAGGAAGTCTGCTTTGCTACTATCATTAAGGAGGTACAGAACGTTAACGTAAATGATGAAAACGTTGTGAAATTTGGAGGGTCGATACAAATAGTTAAAATACATGCTGTCTCAAAATTTTAGAGACCTAGGGTTTATAGTTTTCTTTTTATACATGATTAAAAATAGTCATTTTCCATACAAATCATAATTTTTAGCTCAATTTCACCACATAATATAACTTTTAACTATTAAAAAATGGTGACACGGCTTTCAAAAACTAGGTGTATATAAAAGAATCTTTTCTGTAACTATTGCAAAAAGAAAATTATCAAAAGGATACCTATATACGAAAATATTTAAATAAAACCTTTAAGGAACAGTAAATGTAGGTTATAAACCGGCAACGTTGCAAATGCCAATTTGAGCGGGAAATTCAAAATCGGAATAAATGTTATGTAAAATATAACAATTTATTGGTCAAAGAACCAAATCACGCATGCGTCAACACACGTAAATTTGCAGCGTTGCAAAATTTATTATTCCTTTTTCAAAATATTTAATTTGTATTTAAATTGAATTAATATAAATTTGATATTAATTATAAGTAATTATTCATTTATTAAACTATTATATGCATAAAAAATCATTTTAACAAGCAAAAAGCAGTTTAATAGGGAATTGAAAAATTCATTTTCAAAGGTACAGTCCCAATATTTGCTCGTCCCTCATGTACTTCGTATTTTGCATTTCGTATTACCGAGAGATAAACTTTTTGCATTGACGGTACGTCCTGTACCTCCTTAAGATCTGCATTGATGGCAGTCTTAATGATGGCTCATACTTCTTTAGGTTTTATAATTATTATTAACATAAAAATATTTCACTATCACCGAAACGGTGATTTTTTATGTAAACTATATACAGACATGCAACTGTATTTAGCGGGAATTTTTTAATGAAAGTATAAATAGGCCAACCATTACAATCCATGTCTGATTAAATAAAGATAGTTATGGTTGCCAGAAAAACATTAAATTTATTTATTTCTGTTTGTTATTTACATTACAGTAAATTAAAGCGATATTTTAATGCAGTGGCACAGATAAACGACACTAATTACAATTTGAGCCAATTTGATTCCATGCCAATGAAAATTATCAAAAGTGGGTTGAAAAATGAAAGTGTTATGGACCAACGATCACAAGTCTTTCATTTCGCGCAGACAATTTTTATAATTTCAGCATAATGATGTAATTGATTACTGTATAAATTTAGAGAAATTATTTCATTGAATTATAGCCACCTTTTTGCAGAAATATTTACAGCATTGGTAATTTTTCTTTCGCTTAATGTCGGCCATGATCAATACTGACCTTATCAGCAACAACGTCCTTTAAAAATTGCTTATAAGCTTATTCCATACATATCTATATTATTATTATTATTATTATTATTAATTAATAATAATAATAATATCATTTCTATATAAAATAACCATTTTTCCTAACTTTTGGAATCTAGAACATTGTCATTTAAATATTGCTATTGCTCGGAAATGGCTCCGTTAAAATTTGTGAAATATTTGGCACTTTGTACAGAGGCTGTTCTTAAAACTCTAGGCGGTCTTAAACTTTATCCTGAATTTTCTTTTTTTTTATTTGATTACCAAAGATTATTACAATCTGTCCTGCTTAGAGGACATTCAGTGATAGGTATGTCAAAATAAAGTGTCTTGCGCGGGATGTGCCCATCGACTCATCCCTCAATTAAATTATTATTAAAGTATTTTCTGGAAATATATCATTTTGGAACAACTAAACCGAGTGAGTATTTTTATATAAATTCTTTTAACAAAATTAAAAAAAAAATCTTTGTTCTCAGAATGACAAAGTTACATCCAATGGCGGGGGTAATAGGGAGAAGAATTGAAGTAAATAATGATGTTCAGAACGATACAAAGAAAAAAATTGGCAGAAGACTAAAACCACTATTTTATAACTTTTAAAGGGCGTCCCTTAATATTAGAGAACGTTTGAAAGCTTTCTTATTAGGCTATTTATTTCCACCCCAAAAGTATGGGACTTATTTTGCACTTTATTGCTTTATAACTTTGGATAAACTTAAGTCGTCTAATTTTTGTAGAAATAATTCCTTGAAAAATTGTATAATGTTTTCGAGCGCCATTTGAAAATTACAAAATAAGATTCTGATTTAAACTCTGTCTAACTAAAAATTTAAAAATTAACCAAGGATGTGTAATAGTTGATTTCAAAACATTTTTAAAATTATTAAAAATGCATAAATAACACTGAATGAAAAAAAAAATCAAAACAATTTTTTTAATAAAAACAAAATTTAACTTTCTGAAGAATCTGAAATAAAACTTGTATTTGGAGTGTTGCCAATTTTTTAAAGAACATATGGAACAAGAAACAAAAGAGTTTTTCTATTTTGAGATTTGCAATGCTAGCATATATTCATACTCATGTTGCGCCTACATCTTCCAACGTCTGGTTCATTTTCTCGGAATTCCAGTTTCAGTTATGATTTTATTACAAACTTATAATGTTTCCAAAAGCTAATGGCAATATGAACATGCGACATGTTTTATATTTCACTCAAACTCACTGTAATTAAATGAGTGTGAATGGAACATAAAATATGTGGATGTTGTTCTAGTTTGGACGGAGCATATGTCAAAAGTTGTATTGACAGCCAATATAATTAGAAATTAATGCCATTAATGATACTCCATCTGTACTTAAAATTCATATATGCTTCAACGACATAGCAAAAATTGTAAAATTCAGCAGAGTTGGCTGATAACATTCAATTGGAACTTACTTTTGACAACTAAGTCCGCAGTACTGCTGGCAGTCCCCGCAGAATTTGTTGCTGTACAAGTATACCTCCCAGCATCCTTGACACTAACATTCTGCAATTCAATCTTCGCCTTGTTCAATTCATAAGTGATACTCTTCACAGCGCCTTTCAGCTGCAGCTCCTCGTTATTCTTCATCCACTTTACTTCAGGTGCAGGGAAACCATCCACAATTCCTTCAAGGATAAGATCTGACCCCTGGTCAACAATCTTTCCAACGAGTGGTGTGACAAACCTGGGTGACATGGATTTCCTGATCTGTTTGAACACCTGAACGGGTTGCACGACCGCGGAGACAGTTTCATGGATGTTACTTTCGTTATTAACAATTGTATTTGACACAGTCTTCTCGTGAATAATTGGAGGTTCCTTGTTGATCTGGTGGAACTCTTCAGTGTGTTGCTTCTGCGTAATTAAAGCAGGCTCGTTATTTATCTGCTTCGATGAGTTTTCAGATTGTGATGTTATGCTATGCACTTCCGTTTGCGGGGGTCCACCGTTCACAATGACGTTGGAGTGCGTTGAAGATTGGACAATCACTTCCTTCTTGATGCTAAAGGAAGAAGAATCACTGGTGTTTTGTATGAGAGTTGTGTTAAACTCGGGCCGATTTGAAAAGTCTGAGGGAATCGTTGACAACACTGCTACACACGTGGCTTTGCCGATTTCATTCTCAGCAACACAAGAAACACTGCCACAATGCTCTTTACTAACCGATGGTATCGTTAGAACTTGACGTTCACCACTTGTTGAAACTAAAAAGTCTTTACCGGAAACAGGGGCACCATTGAACAACCATTTAACTTTAGGAACTGGTTTACCGGTTACAATGCACTCGAATTTAGTACTCTCCGATTCGTACACATTACGATCACAGAATAGTTCCTTGAACGCAGGAGCTGTCAGTTTTTCTTCCGTTTGAACTGTTGGTTTTTGTTCACTTGCGTTGACCGATTTCACTATTAACTGTGAGAAGCATTTCGCTTCTCCAGAACTGTTGAACGCTTTCACTGTGTAGACACCCTTATCGTCGGGTTGGGCGTTGTTGATTATCAAGCTCACGACGCCCTCGTCGCTGTACCCGAAGTTGATACGTTCACTTAACGTAACCTCCTCGTTATTGCGGAAGATTTTGATGTCTGGTCTTGGGTCGCCTGTAACGCTGCATTCAAAGACAACTTTATCATTTTCAGCAGCCAAAATATCTGTCAGTAGCTTCTCAAACTTAGGAGGAGCACCAACTGCTGCTTCCTTTGGAGCTGCAGGCGCTCTAGTTGCTGGTTCAGAATCATTAACCTGAGTAATTGCCAGTCTGCACTTGCTGGAAGCTTCTCCAGCAGAATTGATCGCCACAACTTTGTATTCTCCAGCATCTTCAGCGTAAGCTTCGATGATGATAAGCGAACATCTGTCTCCTTGGAACAACAGTTGGAAATCCGTGGATTCTTTCACTGGACGGTCATCGTGATACCAAATGACTTCTGGTTCAGGCTGGCCAACTATAATGCAGTCAAATCTTACGCGCTTTCCTTCGAAAACACTTTGATCTTTAAGGGCAAGTTGTACAGAGGGTTTTATAGGTTCCATGTCGCTTGCCAATTCGGAATCGGAAGTTTCGTTCGGAAGTCGACCTTTCACGAAGACGTTACATGCACTTGATGCTTCACCAGCTATATTTCTTGCTGAGATTACGTACAATCCAGCGTCTTTGGGGAAGGCCTCTGATATTACTAAACTTGCTCTCTCGTCTTCGTAGTGCAACTGAAATGTACATTTTTGAATTTAGTTAAAGAAGCATATTGCAAAAGTTATTTCTGTAAATTCTAAATTCAGACGTTGAAAAACAGTGCTGAAATGGTGCATATACAGTGCTGAAACTGTATATTTATTTAATTTACTCATAAAATAAATGTTTTTAATATTACATCTAAATATAATATACATTTCATTAAAAACAGATTTTATTTTATTTATTTAAGAAAAAAAGTAAACCTATTTTATAAGACGAATTAAAATGATAGATGCAATTCAAATACAAATTGTATTCGACCAGTTCAACTCTGTCTTTGAAAAATATAAGATGTCACGACCCAAATATAAACGAGATTAAAAGCCGTTTAGTTTTCGCGACAGAACAGTTGCACTTGCATTTGTGGCACGGACGTGTTTCAAACACTACGATTTATTAAACATAAACGAGCTGATTGCACAGACCGTCATTTCAAAACCTAGGTCTAATTTTGTGACATGTATAATGAAAGCATTTCACAGTTCTGTTGGATTTGCACGCTGCTACTAATGATTTCATTGGATTGTGAGCCAATTTATTGATAAAGTTTTCAAATATCCAATATTATAGGAAACTGGAAACTCAAACTGCTCGCATTAATCGCATTAGCTTTATTGAATAGAACGCGGAAGAGAAAGGGAGTGGGAGGGACGACGTTTGCAGCGACTACTCAAAAAGTATCTACCATATTAAAACATTCTGCCTTCTTGTTCTTAACTACAATAGCGACTATAAATCACTTTTTCTGGTTAGTTTTAAATGAATTATAGTAATTAATAATTATTTAAAACTAACTTATTACTACAATTAAAAAAAGCACCATAACGATTCCATTACGTCAGCCAGTATTCTATATATTGTAAAGTTAGAGAAATATTTTACTAGGTCCTATACGACCCATTACAAAATAACTATGAATTATAAAATTATTTTTATAAATGCACTACTGTGTACGCCTACAGTTTTGGCAGTATTATACGTATTATTTATAAAGTAAAAAGTAAAGTAAAAAATCGTACAAATATGTACCTATATATAATATATATTATACATATTATTAGATGGCATAAAGCGGGATTAAAAGTTTAGGTCGTAATAATAATAATGAAATGTAAATTGATAAAATGTAAATAATATAAAGTAAGAAAGGCGAAAAAAGGACCGTGGTCCTAAGAAGCCCGTGAAGTATCAATAAAAAAAAATATTATTAGATGTAAATGCCTAGTTAACGTAGTATGCATCTCCTTTTAGGCAGCTATGCTTTTATAAAAGGATTTGTGGAACTTTTCAAAGTTTATATAATTTACTTTAAAACATTAAATATATAGAAATGGGTAAATGGAACTATATATACGAATTTTTATCACATAACTCTAATAACATTACTTACTCTTGAATCGCGTGTCTCTTTGAAAGGTTTTCCGTTCTGCATCCAGGAAACCTCAGGTCTGGGAATACCAGTAACCTCACATTCCAATTTAATTTTACTTCCTGCGCGTCCCATAATATTGCTTAGTGGTGTTTTAAATGATGGAATTTCTGTTGGTTCCAAAGCTGTAACAAAAATAACATTAAAGAATAAATAATGTCACTCTCAACTTAACGCAGTTATGTAGCATTTACGAATAATATGTGTTTAAACATAATGTGTGCTTTCTCCTTTTTTGATACTTGTGAAGAACACATATACAGTAAAAGAAATTTTAAAAAGTTTCATCAATAATTAATGAAATTACTAATTGACTAATGTATAGCAAACATTGCAAACTATATTCTAAGATCAACGAACTCTCGAATAATCTGAGCAACAATTTATGATTATAAAAGTAAATTATGATTACGAGCGCTTATAAAATTCAAAAATAAATCCTAAAGATAAAGTTTTAAGAACTTATATTTAGATTTGAAGTCATGAATCAGATTGAAATTATTTACATTAAGCTTCTGGCCACGTTTATAGATATAACAAATATTATTTTGATTAAGTAAATATATTTTATGGATATTACTACGTTTTGCATTTAGCTAGAGCACTTTCCTTTTATACATAATGTTCATTAAACTGCTTCTTTTTTTAGTACATAAGCACTAAAATATGAGTAATAATAATTTAAAACTCACGTTCTACTGTCAGGTTGGCAACAGTTTCATCTGATCCCAGTTGGTTACTTGCTCTGCATAAATAAGTGGCATTGTCTTCCAAAAACACTTGTTCAAACTTCAGCACTGCGTCGCCATTATTGTAATTAATAACATAGTCCGGGGAATTATCAATACACTGATCATTTTTATACCACTGCACGGTTGGTAACGGATTTCCAGTAACGGAACATTCAAACTGGAACGTGCCCCCTTCTTGAGCCCTATTCGACTCCAAATGCTTGGTAAACGTAGGAGGAAGAAGTAATTCATCAACATCCGTTTCTCGCACCGACAACGACGCATGCGTTTCTGCTGTTCCTTCAGAATTTGTCGCTTTGCAAGTAAACGTAGCAGAATCTTCCGTGAAGGTTTCTTCGATTGTTAGAGTACATAATTCATCATCGTATGTTGTCTTGTAGTCCAAGTTATTTTGAATGGAAATGCCATCCTTGTACCACTCGATATCCGGTGTAGGTTTTCCAGTAACGCGACACTCGAAGGTAAATCTTCCGCCTTCTTGAATTGTAGCGTCGTTTAACGGAAGAGTAAACTCTGGTGCTTCAAGATCAGGAACTTCTTCAATAATTGGTGCTGATTCTACTATCACTTCCTCAACAACCATGGGTTGTTCTTCAATCACTACAGGCACCTCTTCAATAACAGGTACTTCTTCTTTAATTTCCTCTGGTAAGGTCTCTACATCCGATGAGATTGTTTGAACTGTTTGAATATGTTGCACTTCAATTCTGTGAATGAGTGGTGGCGCTTCTCTTAATGCTTTAGCAGCTGCTTCAGCAGCTCTTTGCGCTTCTTCAGCAGCCAGTGCTGCAGACTTCGCAATAAGAGCTTCGGCTTTTGCTTCAGCCAAACTTTGATCTACTTCATCCTGCTTACGTTTGAGATCTTCACGTTCCAAAGATGCTGTTTTCAGGTTTTGTACAAGAGTAGTCAGCTCTGTGCTGATGATGGTAAAGGATTCTATCATTTCTTGGTTTTCTACAAGAACTTGCGTCAGCTGTTTCGACCTGTCGTACCCATAAAGCTGCACTGCCAGCGCGGATATCTTCTTTATTCTCTCTTCTTGCTGAATTTCACCGGGTTTGATAAATATTTCAACTTCTTGCAGTAGTTGTGTTGCATCTTCCGGGGTTTTGACAGCAGCTGCTTTACGGGCAATGGTTACCAACACCTTGCTACCTTCCCTGAAGAGTTCATCAGCCTATGGAACAAATTCAATGTTACTAAATAATGATACTCATTGCTCCATTATTTTAATTAAGTGAATTGTAATATTACCTCGTCCACAAGATTGAAATACTCAATACTGAGATCAATCAATCGTCGGATTTCAGCAACGTTTCTTCGGAAGTCATCCCATCTCTTTTGTAATTTATCAAGGTCAGTCCGAACTCGCTGAGACGCTTCGGGTTGTACGACCAGCATTTGTTGTGAAGAGTCAATAAATGTGTCAATTCGTTGTTGGAGCAACTAAGAATAAAACATTTATTAATTACAAATATTAGCGAAATGTAATATTCTAAATTGCACAAGAAAATAATTCGAATGTAATATGAAACAGAGCCAAGAAAACCTACTCAATTTTTTAAATTTATTTAATCGTCATGTGTACAATAACCACTTTAATGATTTAAAAATAATAAAAAAAAGAAACTGTTGCCATTAAAAAAATCATTAATGTGGAACATGAAAAAACTATCAAACTTCGAATGAAAAACATTAATACAACATGTAAAAATAGCATGGGGGGAGTAGGTCAAATTCTAACAAATAGTCTGCATTACCCATAGTCAATTCTATATAGTCTTACTAAAGTCAGATGGAAACATAACCTGTTAGGCTGCCTTTTGCGATGCCAACTTTTTCAGTTTCTATCGATGTTATCAATACACCACTGCAGTGTAGTTAATAAAAGTGCTTATTTTACGAGTATTACTGCATCGCTTTCCTCTCTTACCAATCTGCTACCCATGAAATAGTAAACACAACGACGATAGCTCACGTTATGCACAAAGATGCATGTTTTAAATCATGTTGCGAGTATTTTGTGATTAGAACTTTGATAACCATTAAAAGGAAACTTCTTCTCATTGTAAGGAGTGTTAATGCAACTAACAGTGTACTAAAAAACTCGGAAGTCGATTGCAGTGTGAGGATAAGCCCTTATCACGCTAAAACATTGTTTCATTTAGACTAACGATCTATAAGTAAGAAACGGGAACGAATTATGACAATTTTAAAATGACTTTGACAATGCAACTCTATGCTTATAATGTAATAGATAACTTTACATACCTCAATAGTCTTTTCAAAATATTCAAACGCCAAAGACGTCGCTCTTGCCGACGCCAATGATTCCCCATATTCCCCTCGAACTGATGACAACTGTCGATTTAAATCATCAAGAGTCGAGTTAATGTCATTCAAATCAGCGTCAAACTGTCCTAACTGTAAGTTATGATCCAGCTGCGACTTTCTCTCCAGCCAAGATGCTTCAAACGTCAATCTGCGATTCTCCAGCAAGGAAATAATCTTCTCAATATCGATCTGCGCAGCATCAATCGGCTCCTGTTGTCTTATCCGATTAATAACTTCTTCCGACTCGTTCAAAGTGTATTTAAACATTTCCAGAATCACCGATTTGGAGGCTTCGTGCTCTTTTAAAGCCGCGTCAAGATCTTCTTGGCGAATCGTATATTTCGCTTGGGCCTTCTCAACGGTTTTGTCCAACTCTGTTACATTTTTGAAGAACGATGTCAACATTTGCAATAAAATTTGGTAATCTGTTGTAATATTTTGTAACTTCTGTTGGAGGGCTTGGAGATTTTCTTTGACATTTTTCGTTTTTTCGTTAAGGGCTGCATCTTTGGACGCGAGAGATTCTGTTGTTCGAATACGTTCTTCTAGTTCCGCTTGAGCTTCTTTTATTTCTGGTAAAACAGTTTTTAATTTTTCTTCAACTGTTTTTAATAATTCGTTTGCGTTTGTTGTAGGTGTGTTCAAAATTGGATATAACTGATTGTCTAATTTAGTTACCCAGTTAAGTGTCTGAAAACAAACAAAAATTTAAAACTTTATAAAATGTGATTTTGTGTAGATTAATTTCGACAGTCGATATTCAAAGTGTAATTTGTTTTCGGCAGCAGCTTGATAGTAAGATAAATGTAAAGAAACGTCAAATCAAACCGCTGCTCCACCCACGCCCACGCACTTGATGTATTTCTGTCGGTGTGCACGCGACAGCTGTTCATAAAGCTCATGGAATTATTTTAAGGATTCAAACACAATCTGAGTGTCAAAAACATATTCAGGACAAGACACAAAACGAAAGATATTAAAGACGAACAATTAAAACATAGAATACTGATCTATATTTGAATGCTATAGAATCGAAGAGTAGCTGGAATATATTGCAAATAGAAGCGCCACTTTCGTAATTTGTTCTTTTGTTGAAGGGTTTAAGAAATGTCGGCATAGGCGCCTTTGAGTATGAAAAGTACCTGCCGGTAGAATCTATTGAAACAACCAAAACACGACGATGCAATGGTTACGTAAAATAGTGTGTATAGTACACATTTTTAGTCATAACTCGATGAATTAAAATGTTTGGCTAATAAATTTTGTTATATGAATACACAAATGTATAATGAACAAATGGTGGATTTTTCAATTGTTGATTGAAATTGATATTAATAAATGTGTATTGACGTGTCTATTTAATTAAATATCTAAATTTTGACGGAGATATAGTAATTAAAAATTTGAATTGTAGTTTTAGCGCTAGAAATGATCGGCCATATTTGTATGACGTGAAATGCATTTTAACGTCAGTTATTTGTTGGTAGTCGAAATAATCAAGTCAAGTCAAAGAATAATAAGTTTTTATTTTATTTAACCCTGTTACGGCAGACATAATATTGAAATTTTATTGTTCTTTGAAATAGCTGTAAATAATATTTGATATTTTGGTATATAAATAGATATAGCATAGATTTAGGAGCTGTAAGGTTGGTAACCTGTAAACTTGTCAGAGTTCTGTCAAGACTACATATATCTCTTTTACGCTCTGTTATATAAAAGAGATAGTTACTAGCGGTTGTGATGTCACATACATTTGGAATATGTACAACATTGAATCCCTTTAATAATTAAACAGACAAAATTACTTTTATAATTGTTAATATCTCCTAACATATAATTGAACATTTGAGATTCTAGTAGCCCACTTTATCAATATATAGTACACTTTTATAGAAATTAAGACATAGGCCCATTCTACAAGTTTAAGAAAAATTTGTTGATAATTTCGCATAAAAAAAAAATAGCCATATCAAATTTCTTTGCAAAATGTTTTTTTTGCTAGATACCTGAAGAACCCTTATGATTTTAAAACACAAATGCATTTTACAGCAAAAACAAAACAACGGATCTCCGCTCACGCAAAATGTCTACATATGTGAAGTATGTTACAAAAAGAAAATAATGTTTAGCTGCAACGTTTTAAAAATAACATTTTTATGTTTTGGGGCTTACGGCAAAATGAGTCGAATGAGTCGAATGAGTCGAATGAGTCGAATGAGTCGATGCATGCTGATGCAGACGACGAGGGATCGGGTAACAGTTCTAACTGCGCTTTGTAACAGTTCAAGGTTTCTTTTGTATATTTTGTTTTCTGAATGAAAACAGATCTAAACGTACGGGCTTAGTTATGAAAGTTATGAATGCATGTTGGTTGAACAAAGCAGAACGGCGAACAACAAAAAAACAGAAAGAGTACTACCGTGCTGTAGTGCTTTGGTTTTTATGATGGCTGATGAAATGTATTGACTTTGGTTTACGAAAACGAAATAGAAGAAGAAGAATAAAAAAAGTGGAATAGAAGAAAGAACGAAATAATTTTTAGTTTAAACTCTTTAGCATTAGCTAATTTATATATTGGTTGAACTTAAGCAAGTTTTAATATTTTTTTTTTTTATATTTTTTTATATTTATTCAGCCACCAACAATCGCAAGTTTTAATAAATAAATAACTTAAGCAAGCGAAGATATCTAGCTTAATTTTGTGAAAAATTATCTTATGAGAAATCATCAAAAGTTGCAGAGCAACCTTAAAAAGTTACAAAATGGAGTCCCTAATCCAGAGCTCAGTTAAGTAGGGTAATGTACATTTTTTGGTGGTACGACAGCTCAATTATTATTTTTTTTAAATATTATTTGAATAAAGTAAAGCAAACGATAATTGGATTTAGCGTTTGAGATTTGCTTTCTTTAAATTTTAGGAAAAAACATGTTTTCTCATATTTCTAGACGTTAGAATTTTCTCATATTTCTAGACGTTAGTTTAGCTTTAAAAAAATTGCTCAAAAAATATTTTAAACGCTTATTCCTTGAGCTAAAGCTACATTGTGAAAAGGAATATTTTTACACATGAATAAAATCTGAAATTAGTACAAGAAATAAATAAATAGATAACACATATTCAGAATAAAATGAAATATGAAAGTGAAGAAATTATAATATGACAACAAGGTGAGCTTTCTACCTTGACTCTTTGGCAAAAAGCCCACCTGCTGAAAGCACGTGTCTAGAATTACTTCCCGTGTACACCGCTTCTCAAACTTCTATTTGAGTTTCAAATACCATAAAACTGTACTACGCATTGATAAAGATTCATTCAGATGTCCAATTATTTTCCAATATTCTTGTGTCCTATGCCTTAATTTCTATAAAAGTGTACTATATATTGATAAAGTGGATTACTAGAACCTCAAATGTTCAATTATTTTTAATAACTCCTTATATATTAAGAGATATTAACAATTAAAAAAATCATTTTGTCTCTTTAATTAATAAATGGATTCAACGTTATAAACATTCCAAGTGCATGTGACATCACAATCCTTGTGTAAGGTTACCAACCTTACAGATCATAAATCTCAGCTATATGTATTTATATATCAAAATATCAAATATTATTTACAGCTATTTCAAGGAACAATCAAATTTCAATATTATGTCTGCCGTAACAAGGGTTAAATAAAATAAAAACTTATTATTCTTTGACTTGACTTGATTATTTGACTACCAACAGCTACAGAACATTACCACAGCACTGACCTACTCAACAAATAACTGACGTTAAAATGCATTTCACGTCATACAAATATGTCCGACCATTTCTAGCGCTAAAACTACAATTCAAACTTTTAATTGCTATATCTCCGTCAATATTTAGATATTTAATAAAATAGACACGCCAATACACATTTATTAACATCAATTTCAATCAACAAATGAAAAATCGACCACTAAAAAATGAGGACACAAGCCCTTTACATAACAACAGTTATCTTTTGACATAAATTTACATTTGCCATGAATAAAGCTTTTTGTACAAGATTTAAAATTGCACATTCAAGTTTTATATGCGTGAAAGATTGTTAATGTCTTTTGCATTTATTTATTAACAATGTTAAAATTCGATAATAGTAATAAAACGTAACGTTATATAAGAAACATTTAATTACAGTAACGATAAAAACTCTCTGACGTCATTTTACTTGTGGGTCTGTGTAAGTATTATGTTGTTAAATAAATAACATAAAGCAGACTTATAACATGCAATAATAATAACAATGTTAGAGAGACTTTGGCAACGTAAAGACAATTTCAAATTGAAAATATCAATATATCAATCAATTTTTTAATATGTCTTAAATCCAAAAAGGAATATATATCCCGCAAAACTCAAAACAGTCATGAAATATTTTACAAAACCTAGTAATTTTTAATCTATAAGTGTCTTATTTCACCATAGATAATATATTAACTATTACTATTAACTTTAAATCACTAAAAAGGACTGCTTAAAAGTTTACTAAGTTAAAAAGGTGTTCTTAAGTAATTAAGTTTAGAATGCTAATACACAAAAGTCATTATATTTTTCATAATGCAGTAAAATATATCACAAAGCGTTGTATATTATATAAAATCGTTTACGTAACAGGTAATTATCCCGTTAAAACTGTGTTTAACACAAAGTATTGATACAAATGTATTTAACAAAATATTTACATAAAATTGAACACCACCCAGTTTGTAAATGAACATAACGTATTGAGAAACACTGATCCAGTCTAGACTGTTATTGTATAAGCATCTGTTGACGTTGACCTTTCAGGTTACCGGTTAATTTGTAAACACAAACAAACACAAATTGTTTTTATCGTAATTGCAATTTACCTGCACACTTTGCGTCATGATAAACTCCCACTGCACTTGATAATCTCTTTGCACGGTGATGTTCGTCTGGTAGGACTCCCAGTGCTCAGTGATGGTGAACTGACGACTGGCGAAGTGTTCTAAGAGCGTCTCCACGCAAAGGCACGCACGGCTAATGTCGAGGTACGGATCGGAAGACGCCTGTTACATAAATAGAATTGATTTAAAGATTAGACAACAAACTTAACGATAACTTGAACTGCTGGAACAATTAGACGATTTAGTTATCACAAATATTAACACTATATTTAAATATCATTGATTTCTATTAATGTTTCCAAAAAAAAATTCTTTGGAATTGCTTGAATATTCGTACTAAAAATTATTGAACAATTAGGAAAGATTAAGCATTAATATCCATATTTTTATAAATCAGCAATCATGCGGTTTTAATAAAGGTATTTTTAAATGTACCGCCTCCTGCTCCACTGTACTGTAATAGCAATTAATAATTCAATAATCTTATGTTTAATTGTAACCACTAAATAAGCAATGTCATTAATATTAAATACTAATATTTTTTTATTTTTGCAATCCTAAATATTAATTGTAAATAAAAATCTATAAAATAATAATTTTTAAATCACTGCACCATATTTTAATAATTCTAATTTCTTCCGCTAGGTGGGCAGTAGTATTTTCAACTCAGTTTTTGAAAGCGGACCTTTTTTTGGGTAGTGAATTTAAATATAAAATTAATATATAAAGTGTATTTTGAATTAAAAATATATTAAAAAACAGTTTTTAAATGTGTCCTTTAATTGATTTTGTGTCATAAGTGTTCCGGTTGCCGTTTATTATTTTATAAATGGAGAATAAAAATTTCCTTCTTGGCAGGTGTTTTGCAAAATTAAAATGACAGCCATAATTTTAAATTAACCTACGTTAGGTGATATACAGTTTTAACGAAAACATATTCTAACTAATTTTATAAAAAACAGTAATATAAGAATTGATTCTATATCATATTGGTTTGAACTAGTACTCATAGTGTTTGAATAGTGAAATAGTTTAAAATTGTGCAATTTTTCAAGGATTACTTCTGTACGATGGTACTACAAGGAACGTATATTTGCGTAGGTAAGATAAAATATTTTGAATCATTAAGATACAATATTTGTTTATATTTGTAGTGATATAAGTAAGTGTATAATACAAATAAAACTCTAGTTTTAATAATATTTGCAAATCCGCTATACACAACAAACATGACATTGTTCCAAAATCCTATTGTTGTAAAAGACAAGCTCTATTTACTAGTTATCTACTGCGTAATAGGTTATTCAAATATGTTATAATAAAATACTGTCATACTGTATACTGTCAAGTTTTTATGATTGCATTCTTGTACCACTGGCGCTTGTAATACAAAACTGTCAGATTGTCACTAAATGTTAAAAAAAATAATACACATCTTTATTTAAGCTGTAATAATTAGCTTGCTAAGAATCTTTCGCTAATTGACTTCGTTAATAACAATTGATTTTACATTTCAGGCCCACTTCAGGATCATGCAGAAACAATGGGCTAAAGGTAAGATTTTTCTATTACACTTTAGTGGTGGGTCAAACGATTTTCGCTGTAAATTTTACAATTAATAGATTTACAAACGCTTGCACCTATTTAACGTCAAGATGCAGGAAATTTCTTAAAGAAAATTTTCCATAGTGCCACGATTTTGTTGATACTAAATCAAATAACAAATCGATAAAGAAAATAAAAACTTTCATGTATTTTATAAACCAAATCGTAAACTTGTAGCTGATTTGTTTTGCGGCTAAATAAATTGGCGTTCATAATATCTGCTACTTCTCATCTGTGGTCTGTGCAATGTTTTTCGGGTGCCAATATAAATCGTAACAGCCAAGGCTGTACGTAGGAGTACTCGATACTGCTTGTGCCTACAGCAATAATGTATTTTCACAAATCAAACATTTCATTATTTATGAATTGGCGTCAGTTTCATTAATTTACGAAATTTATAAATATATCTATACATGTTTATGTACATACATAATAACCACTATTGGCAGAGACTCAAGAAAATGTTTCAAAATGCAATACATATATTATTTTATCAAAGCGTTAATGATTTTTCTTTCGCCTCATTTACAAAATGTAAGATAAAATAATTCAAACAAAAAGTGGGTATAATTTTAATATTATATCACAATGTGTACAAAATTATTTAAATTTATTTGTTATTGTTAGATTTACTAGCTGTAACTTAATACTAAGCTCTAACAATCTAATAATAACTTTAAACTAATAATGTATGCACCACTATATCATAAACTTGTCTTAATTTTACAAATAACAGTTTTGACCAGGGTATTATTGTATATCTGTGATAAAAGGGACAATGTCATTTTTTCTCTACAAAATATTAAACGTTTCAAAACATGAAATTCATAATCTGATTCTATGCAAATATATCTATATTTTAGCCAAAGTTGAAACAGACATTATTCTTTATGTGAATTAAAATTAAACTAATTTTAGATAAGAACTTTCAATGTGATTCTTTCACACTTTCTTCTGGGTCTCATATTCGAAATTTAACATTAGCTGTTTTAAACGCTTTTTTGGTTAATGCAGTTATAATTATTGCCGTTATAATATATAACACAATATGAACTAGCACAGAACTTACCTTAGGAGAATCCTGAATAAATTTATTTCCAGTTGCTTTAAGTTGTGAATACATAGGTTTAATTTTCGCCCATTTTTCTTCTAAAACATATTTCTGTTCTTCGGTGTTTCCATCTGTTTTCTTAAGTAGTTGTTCTGTTATGTCAAACAACGCTGTTAAATCGACTGCCTCCTTATGGAACTTTTCATATTGCGTCGCTAGGTCTAACCGGTTTTCTAAGATATTTTTAATATTTATCCAATGCTCGTGCAGCAAGTCGACTTTCTTGTCTACATCAACGCGTTGCTCATCGTCAAGATATTCGAGAATTGGCGGTAGTGTCAATAATAACGTATTAATTTCGTTTCCTTTTACCTGAAATATTAAATATGTTGATAAAAAATATATAGAAGACACTATCTTAAGTCATTTAAAAAATAAAGACATTTTTACCTCAAGATCCTTTAACAATTGATGGTGTAAATCTAGATAATCGGTACTCATCGGCAAATTGCTTCCCATATCTTGGTGTCCTTGTAAAAATGCTTCAGCTATCGTAACCAACCATTGATACAGCTCCTCGTATCGCTTATAGAACTCATTCACTGCCTCCACGACTTGCCTGTTATCTTCCTTGTGCGCCGTGCACAACCCATCCAAATAAATCTTTTTGTTTTCAATTTCCTCCACCAAGTGTTTTATACCTTCGGCACCGGGGTTACCTCGACCAGCATCGTCCAATAGCGAATAACCATCTTGTACGGTCGGAGTGCATAGTTCATGCACAGTTTCTGACACATGGGCATGTAACGTAGCTAATTTTGGTGATAGTTGTGGAATTTCTGTTTGCTGAAGTTTCTGTTGAAGTTGATCTAGTGTTTTTAATACCTATAACATAAATTATGTATTAATTATACGCACAAATATGAAATATTATGAATTGAATGTTTATGTAATTGTTATACCTCTCGTCCGGACCGGAAAAATTGAATAGCCCGTGAAAGCAGTGCTTCTCGTTGCTCCAAATCATGGATGTACTCAGAACTGGCCCCCAAAACGCTGTACGCTTGTTCCTTAGCAGATTCCCCCGCGTAACACTCATTGAGAACCAGCTGTTCTGTAGCTCTTGTGATTCTTAAAGCTTTATCTTGTAATTCCTTCGCTTCTGGTTGTAGTTTCTCGTTCTCTTGCAATAATAAATTACCACTAGATTCTGAGTCGCCTAAATAATAACTATTGTCTAATAATTCTCTGCGATCACTAATAACCACTTCTAACTCATGTAAATCTTTGGCTAACAGCGCTAAGGCTAAACATTGTTCTAATTTATTTTTTCGAGTTTGCCACGATATTTCCACAGCTTTTCTTCGATCGTGCATGGCTTCTAACCAATTTTCAACTTGTGTAACTGAGTAACTGGCTGTCTGTTTGATGTGATCTGGCCGGGAATCTAACGTACCGATATTTACAATGTCTCTTAGGCTTCCTAGTAATGCATTTCCTTCCTGCAGTGCTACCATTACTCCTTCTAACATTCTCCTTCGAAGTTCGTGAATTTGTTTGATGTATTCTTTGACATCTTCTATTTCAACGGGAATTTCTTGACTTTCGTGACATGCTAATTCTAGGTTCATAATACGGTCGTTGCATTCTTGTAATCGTGTTTGAAATATGACATTTAAATCTAAAATTTGTTTTCTGTGATCTAAAGTGTTATTGACACTTTTCCATGTGGTGCCCAGTGATTCTGCCATTGCTGCATACACCTCTGCTCGTGGACGCTGCGTAGCTATTAGTTGGTCAGCTTGACGAAGTAATTCTTCAACTGGACTTTGTTTCGTCTGAAAATAAAGAACACAGATTTAGTGATGGAAATTTAGCAAAGGTTCCAACCTTAGTGTGAAACATGTGGTATATAACAAAATATTAGGCGTTTACTTTTCCAGTACTTGTCTTCAACATACGCATGATGTTTTGACATTTTGGTATTCGTAACTGGAGATGTTGCTATGGTTATTTTTAGCAATGTATTCGCCATCTTGTGTCTGGCTTTACGCGTTTATAAATAAAACAAGTAATACATAGAGTTCAATACATGTACATAATTTTTATGCAGAAAATTGTAAATTGTATGAACGTGTGGTAGAAGTCATATACTATAAAAGTTTTAATTTTATTTGTAATATTTATTCCGCACTAATTACTGCTATGTACTCATAATTACCTGAAGTTGAAGAAGTACTTCGTCGTGTGCCCGCTGCAATTCGGCGGCCTCTTCGACGTTGGAACCCAGGTCCGTTAGAGTTGGTTCCACATCGAGCACTTTTACACGCACCCATTCTGCACTCTGTAAAGATACATCAAAAAATACTCATATATTAAATTCGTTGCATACATATGTAATTATTATATGAAAGTATAATAAAATCTAGGAGTCATAGAATTTTCACTAGTGACAAATCAATTTGACCACGGTTTTGCAAAACAATAGAAATTCTAATCACGAACTCTTAAAGCATTACTTACGGTCGTTTTCTCAAACTTCAGTTATATGTAGAACAATAATGGGAGCCGAGATACAAAAGGTTTATAATAAACTTCGGTTAATTGTGCATTTAAAAAAACGTTCCATAGACAGTCGCATCGTATTACTTTTTGAAATTTTGAGAATTAAAAAACTCTACATAAAAAATATTATATACACGATCAAGACAAAAAAGGAAATCGCTTCGGGTAGAACACAAAGTAGTTTGTAGAACTTAAATTACTAAGTTTTATTAAATATATGTATTAAAATACTAATGTAGATAATAATATTTCTCTAAAAACTCATTTCCGAAATGATTCTAATGCCGGTTTCACAACAGAGAGACAGTTTTGAAAACAGTTTTGTTTTGAACAGACTGGTTTTCTTTTTAGTGTTTTTCTGCGTGTCTGATCAACTAACAAGCGCAAATGTCACAAAAAAAACAAAACTGCGTGTTCAAACTAAGCAGACTAAATAACAACAACAAGTGTGTTTTCCTTTGGTCTTACCGACTCCAGATGGGAATGTGTTTTGTTTACTAAAACAGTTTTTAAAGACAAGAATGTTTTAAGAACAGTCTCTTTGGTGTAAACATTGATGTTTTTGTTCAGAAAAACAGTTTTTGTTCGTGTCTTGTTGTTTTGTCTCTCTGGTGTGAAACCGGCATAAGCCTCGTATAAGTACTGTACTATAGTAGTTCCCTCTCACACTGGAAATATTATCGAATAAATAGTGACGCATACATTTTATATAGAACCATTCACACAACGTTTGTACTACAAAAAAACGAACGCATATATAAAATGTATGCGCCACTGTTTATTCGATAATATTCATACTGCAAAAAAAAGTGCAGTACGTGCGTTGATTTTTGTCCTGTGTAGTTTTGTAATGGAAAATTCACTAAAAACCATTACTTTTTTATGGTATGGTATGATTTCTACGGTATCCAGTGTTAGAACAGCCTTATATCTTCAACCTACACACTTCATTCTCGATCAGAACATGATGCTAGTTATTTACATCTTGAAATCTCGTTGCAAATAGATTTACTAGGAATACAGTTTCAGTTATCTAACTACTATTACTGCATGTATAAAAATAAAAATACAGATGGTTTGTTTATACAGAAAAGAACCGAAAAATTTACAATGGGCTTGTGTACTTATTTTTTAGGGGAGGCCTTTTAATTGTTCATGGAAATAGATGTTAATAAATGTGTATTGGCGTGTCTATTTTATTAAATATCTAAATGTTGACGGAGATACAGCAATTAAAAATTTTAATTGTAGTTTTAGCGCTAGGATAGTTATTTGTTACATGTATACTATCTCTTTTACACTTAGTTGCATAAAAGAGATGGCAACTTAGGAATTTTCAATAACGTTGGATCCCTTTAATAAGTAAATGGGAAAAATTACTTTTTTAATTGTTAACATCTCCTAAAATATAGCGAGTTATTTAAAAATAATTGGACGTATGAGGTTCTAGTAACCAACTTTTTCAATATATTGCACAGTTTTATAGAAATTAAGACATAGGTCACAAGCCCATTATCGAATTTCAAGTAGTCACCATGTTTTCCTCAGTTTGTAATTAATGATTATTTCAAGCTATGAAAGTATATAAGGTAATAGACGTTACTACGGTTGCCAACCATCTTTCCTTAGGAAGAACAGTCATCCTTTTAAACGCTTGCATTCGAACACATCTCTCAGAAGATAAGACTGTCTATACTTTCCAATAGATATTTCAAGCAACTAATACCGAAACAAAACAAGTCTGTAGATAATATCTCTAGTCTGCAGGTTATAACTGGAGTTTAAAAAGCTCGGGTACAGTTGAAAATCTAATAACGTAAAAGATAGAACGTGTTGTGATAGGATTAACGCATCAGAGATGTGTTCGAATACAAGAGACTACACTGGTCAATTTTCTGTGATGCCTAAAGTGAATTAATAGGCACTCTGGACAAATTCAACTTAAGCCAGGAAAAGTGGAATTGTTCTCATTAAACATTTACTCATAAAATCAATTATCAATCTAAATAATATTATTGCATAAGATTTTTAAATATGTCTGAACTCAAAATATTTCATTCTTTTGGGTTCAGAGATCCTTTTTAGTATTATCCCCAGTAAACAATTTGGTGAAGTGTCCTATTTGGTGAAGTTCGAGTCACTCGTACAATTCTATTCTAACGCTTTACAAGTTCTCTACCTGTCACAGATTTTGTGTTAGTTTTTCATAATAATATTCTTTCTTTTTCCAACATCATTCATTAAGTATTTCTGTTTCTTTCCCACATGGGTATATTTTTATTATCCGGTCATAAATCATAAACCTACTCCGCTTTTAATTCAGCAGTGAACCGTCGTTGCAATGTCTGTAGCTCATAAAAAGGACCTTTCCTTTGAACGACTGAATAGAAAACGAACACGTTCCAGACAAAAAATTCATGATACGTAATAGAAATTAAGTAGAATTTACTCCAAAATGTTTACTGGGTCAGGTAGATAAGACCAACAGACGCCACATGTGCCAGAACCATTTGTGCTGGTTGCTGTGACGTCACAACTTAGTTACGCAAGAGAAGGGATGTTTCTCCCTCCCTTCATTATACTATTTCTTAATTTAGTCATTAAATACATTTTAAAATTTCTCTTTCAACTACAACCTCCGAGCAAGTAAGACCTCTCAATTTACAAAATACAATTCAAATAAATATTACTGAAATACCGCGTGCTCAAATATGTATTAATAAATACCACGTGCTTTCATAATATAAGATACAATCTTACTTGCTTGAACCTTTCTAATATCAAACTTAGTTATTAAAATTATTGTTTTTAATTGTTGTACCATATTAAATAAATTATTAAGTGTTAATATTATACAAAAAACCATGTGTTGTGTTTATTATTAATTAAGCTGCTTCAATAATTAACACACTCATTTAATATCTTATGCAGTATCTAGTCTCTTCTTGCGTATGTTTACCGCCATTTGTCCGAGTGCACCACCCGCGATGGACGCCGCTGATCAAATAATTTCACAGTAACATGTAGTCACACAACAAACGTTATATCCTATGTCTTTTCATAAGGTCGAGAAGGATGCCTATCGTATTTTAACCATATTATCATTTCATCATATCAGATTTTAAACCACTAAAACCGTATTTTACAATAGAAAAATTGAGTAGTTATTACAATTAAAATTTATATAATTATTTAAAATATGTTACTGTTTGTATTTTCTGTTTAAATCAACCGAAAAAGGATACACATCGCTTATTCAGGTCATGATCAAATCTTATGGGTCGGTACACCTACACCTGAGATAACTGAATTTCATTGTGATATTTCTTACTTGAAATTAATTAGGATTATAATGGCTTGTCTACACCAGTGTAACATATACCATACACCTATTACACTTGCTATAATTTACAAACAAATTTTACGTTATTCTGTTCCCGCTAAACATGAAACGTAAACTTATGTATTATTGAACGTAACATCTTTTGGGATACGGTACGTTTTATTATTTACTGAAATTTAACATGCGAGTATTTCTGTTACATAGTCATTAAATAAATGCAAAGGACAATAAAAATATTTTACCAATATATTAATTTAATAACGTTAAAAAACATACATAGTTGATTAATTACAATGACCTCAAGACTAAGAATGAATCATACTGGAGCTCCGAAACATCTAGCAAGAAACAAAATCATTCCAAACTCTAAATGCGAATGTGGTGAAGAAGAGGCAGACCCTGACCACATTCTGTGGCAATGTAAAAATACAGCAATGGCAAGAAATGGACTCCAACGGGCGGTGCTACAGACTTCGCAGACGCTTCCTGTTAACACCGCCTTTTTGATTGAGAAACCGAAATTTATAACAGCAGTAGCCATGAATAGATCATTCTTGTTGACGGGATACAAAGTATAAGAAGAAGCAGAATATATTAGGGGCGATAAAAGGCTACGTGCCTAGGAAGCCCGAGAAACTATATTTAAAAAAAAAAACATACAAAGTTATCGAAAGACAAATTTTGTTATGTAAACTTGTAAATTTGTGTAAAGATAAACTTTTTTATGTTAAATATATCTTACATTTACGTAACTGCCTTTAGTGGGTAGTTATTTGTTAGATGTTGAACTAATGGGAATATAGTACAGTAGAATATTCTACTGATATATATAATCTTAGCAAATATCTGGTTTAAAATTCATGCTCAAAAATTGGTGATATACATTTTATAAAACGTGTCAGAAATAAAATATTAAAATTTACTGCGTTTATAACAGATGTTTTACAATGTAGACCAGGGTAGATAATTTTAGAAACATAAAAAAATTAAAGTAGAATGAAACCTATTGGAAATGGAAGGGAATACTACTAAAATGAAAGGAAAAATAAATTACGGTCGATCTGAGGTTGGGAAGGGGTAGGGGGTGAGGTTTTAAGGGTAAAAATCGGTAAATCTCGATTTCCGGCAAAACTACAAGTCCTATCGAAAAAAGTTAAATGGCAAAGTTGTAGATAATAAAAAGATCTACAACTTTTGTATCTACACTTTTACTCCATAACCTCAAAATTCATGTAAAAAATCCAAAAAACCACGTTTTTGGTTTTTTATTTATATCTTTTACAAGAAAATTTTTTTTTTCATAATATTTGGTGAAAACTTACCTCTTTATGTCCCAAACACACTGGAATTTTGAAGATTTAAAATATTAATTTTTTCACCCTATTTTGACTCGATATCGAAAAAAAAACCCTAATTTTCAATCGAAAATTCTCACGTCAAAATATCTGATTTTTCAAAAAAGTCGGTGGGCTTTTTGTTCGTTGAAATCTCTATTTTCTGATGGTGTAAAAAAAAATATACATTACTATGGAAAATTTTTTCAGAAAATGCAAAAAAACGAAAAATACTAAAATTCGAAATTTTTTTTTTAATTGTATTTACTTTATGTACAATTTTGAGGTATTCATTAAAATTTTTACTTTAATTACTCTAAAAACGTTAGGTTCCATGTTAGATTAATAAACAAAAAAATTACAAACCAATTAAACATAAATATCCAAGAGAATATCTCTAACGATCGACAGTAAAAAAGATATGGAAACTTATTTACAATACGAGCTTGCACCTTTTCCATTATCTCTTTTTACCGAAAATGGCCTCAGAAAAAACGTTAAATCTCAGCTCTACGAATTATTTGTAAGTACGAATAGACCAACGCATTTTGACGGCATTGTGCATGTCGTCGACGGTGGATTTTTACTACACAAAGTAATTTGGCAGAAAAATGAAACGGTGGAAGAGATCATGAATATATATTTACGCTATGTAGAAAAACATTACGCAGCAGACAGCTGTATAGTTTTTGATGGGTACCCTGAAATTGAAAAATCAATTACTGTGTCAACAGTACCAGCAGTTCATTCAACTAAAAAAGGAGAACGTAGTCGTAGAAAGACGTCAGACAATATTCCAGAGTTCAATTATCAAAACCATACAAAAATACCATTTTTGCAAGAAAATTTTTTATCTAATGAGGAAAACAAAGACAAAATAATAAAATCGTTAATGCAAGTATTACAGTCAAAAGGATTTTTCTGTAAACAAGCTAAAGAAGATGCTGATGCTGACATTATTAAGACCTCGATAGAAATTGCCAAAGATACTAATAAAACTGTCATTGTTGTACGACAACATATTGATCTTTTGGTCCTTTTGAATCAATTAAATTCTAATAATCATAAAATTTATTTTCTCAAGCCCGGTTCTGAAAATATAAAAGATCTTTTTTACACGTCTAATAGTTTCAAATGTGAATCCGTCAAAAACATCGTTGCATTTCTGCATTGTTTTTCCGGTTGCGACACAACATCTGGATTTGCCGAAAAAGGAAAGAAAACTATCGTAAATTCATTATTAGACAATCAAAATTTGTCAAATTTGGCTAATATTTTTTTTAAAAAAGATGTAAACAAAGAAGATATAAAAAAAAATAGATTGAAATTAATTAAATCTATTTATAAATGTAAAAAGGATAATATATCACTGAATCAATTAAGATTTCAAAAATATCAATTGGCAAAAATTAAATCATCTTTCATATTGGCAAATCTCCCACCCACAGAAGATGCAGCAGAACAACATTGTTACAGGGCATATTATCAGCTTCAAACGTGGCTGGGTAATGAATTGACAGCAACAGATTGGGGCTGGAAGCAACATCAACATGGAATTATGCCCAAATTTACAGAAATGGAATTAATTCCGGAAAAATTGCTGAAAACTATTTGCTGCAGCTGTGAAACTGGATGTAATAATTTAAAATGTGGCTGCCGAAAACATGGTTTAAAATGCACAAATTTATGCTCAAATTGTGATGGTTCTGAACAATGCGCCAATGTGGAGAAAAAAATCTACGAGGAAGTTAATGATTCAGATGAAATTGCGGATGAAGAACCAATGCAGACCGAAAATAATGTTAGAGACGAAGACGGTGATGGTCTTGAAGATGTCGAAGATCTACTAGAATCAGAATGGCCTGTCGAATCTAATGATCAAGAAATACCATCAAAAAGACAGAAACTGATGAATAAGTGATTCGAATTGAATACTATGTTTTGATAAATACAAAGATTAATGCTTTTAGAAATAATATAATGTATAGTGTAATCATTAAAAAAAATCTCTACTCAATAGTACGATTTACGTGTATATTTCTATCTAATGAGATTTTCTAATACATAAATGTAATGAAAATTTAATAAATCAACTTTTATTACTGAAAAAAATAGCAGTAGTCACATTTTTTTAATAAAATCCCCTTTAAATCGTATTTTTAATATTTACAACAACTATGTTTTTTGCGATATTTATGTTTAATTGGTTTGTAATTTTTTTGTTTATTAATCTAACATGGAACCTAACGTTTTTCGAGTAATTAAAGTAAAAATTTTAATGAATACCTCAAAATTGTACATAAAGATTAAAAAAAAAATTTCGAATTTTATTATTTTTCGTTTTTTTGCATTTTCTGAAAAAATTTTCCATAGTAATGTATATTTTTTTTTACACCATCAGAAAATAGAGATTTCAACGAACAAAAAGCCCACCGACTTTTTTGAAAAATCAGATATTTTGACGTGAGAATTTTCGATTGAAAATTAGGGGTTTTTTTTCGATATCGAGTCAAAATAGGGTGAAAAAATTAATATTTTAAATCTTCAAAATTCCAGTGTGTTTGGGACATAAAGAGGTAAGTTTTCACCAAATATCATGAAAAAAAAAATTTTTTTGTAAAAGATATAAATAAAAAATCAAAAATGTGGTTTTTTGGATTTTTTACATGAATTTTGAGGTTATGGAGAAAAAGTGTAGATATAAAAGTTGTAGATCTTTTTATTATCTATAACTTTGCCATTTAACTTTTTTCGATAGGACTTGTAGTTTTGCCGGAAATCGAGATTTACCGATTTTTACCCTTAAAACCTCACCCCCTACCCCTTCCCAACCTCAGATCGACCGTAATTTATTTTTCCTTTCATTTTAGTAGTATTCCCTTCCATTTCCAATAGGTTTCATTCTACTTTAATTTTTTTATGTTTTTAATTATTTTTGACGGCTTCTACCCTGGTCTAATGAGGTTCGAACCTTTGCTAAATAAAATAAAATAACAAGTAAAATGTTTTCATTCCATTAATCTGTCATACGTTCGTTTACACGCAGACGTAACATCAAAATTCAAAAGCTGTTGATAAAAACATATTACTTTACATGTGTTTGCCACATTGTTGATACTTTTAATCAAATTTTGGACGTAAATCTTTTGGCGGTGACGATTTAAATTTGTTCGTGGCCTTTTTAAAATGTGAGCTTATATTTCTAGTGTAATTCCGTTGTAAATACACTGAAGGGTTTGAAAGAAATCTTAAATTGTTCATTTCCAATTTAAACAAAATATATTTTATATTTTCCTTTTGTATCAGAAGACAGAATTATTATATTATGGAATGAAAGTATTTTTTGCCAACGTATTATAAAGAGAAAATTATATTTTAACGCTGTCAGTGATCAATCGCAAGTGTAACACAAATATTAGTGTTATAAAAAGCCACATGTGGGGCAATGTACGAGTATGTTTTCTTATTAGATCGAAGGTTATTTTTAGGTCGTGAGGCCATTTCTATACCAGGGATATGATGGTCGATTCCTCGTCTAATTGGACAAGATTTGACCTCGCCTTTAAATCGTACTGTTTTTTAGATGTAAATATTTTTCTGAAGAACAACGACAAAATTAAAAGAAGTGATTATTCTTCTTAACATACCGTCCTTAAAACTAAAACGTGTCGTATAAAAACTCTCGGGAACAAGTTTTTGGTTAAATATGTGGTAAACATTTATGTAATATACTTTTACATTTCGTATTTACTTTTACATTTTCTGCGTTAGCCATTTTTGGGTACAATATCTGAACAGGTTTTTGATTTGAATTCTTGATTGGTATAATATCAGCAAGTGTCTGTTTATTTAACATATTGTTTGCCATAAGCGTTGCTATATTAATTCATTTGTTATTAACTTTTTCTATTTGATTCAATTTAATTAATTGTTAGAGAAAATGCATTTTCAAGAATTCACATGGTTTTGAACCCACAAGTGTTGACCTTTTCGATCAACAGTAGTCGCATTAATATTTTCGAAAATAACACGGCGAAACATAAAGAATTATTTCGCATACACCGAGTAGAAATTTTTCCGGAACTATATGGTATAAGGCCCCAATCAAGCGCTTATACGGCTGTCCCAAGCGGATAGTCATAAGGAAATATTTGACCGGGGCGTGTAAGACAAGATTCTATTCAGACGCTGAGAAGGGATATTTTGTTAGGGTTAACCCAACATTATACAGTAGAACCTCGATAATTCGACACTCTCAATCAAAATTTGTGTAATTTAAGTGCTACGTTCTAGATCCACTTAAACGTTGTTTTTCTCTAATATAATCTTCTAAATATTTTCTGGTAAATTTTTGAATAGAAAAATTTTGTAGGAGGAGTTCTCCTTTTCACTATCGAAGATCTTTTAAGTGTCCTGGTTTTCTCAAGTCAATAAGGTCTAATCCACACGTATCAAAATTCCTGTTTTACCTTTCAATTGTCATTTTTATAGCTGTCAGCCTTCCAGAGTGCTGCTTTTATCGATGGCCACCACCAATTGCTTGCTTTGCATATACTTGCTCTAATACTTTTCAATCAAATTTTTAATTGCACCGATTTGTGCCGTTTTTCTAATTTTTATTTAAAATTTCTTCTTGGTACACAACAATTTTATTTAATGCTTTAATTAAATTTTATAATTTATTTTATACTTTCAACTCCGCATTTGCTAGAATGATGAAAAACCAGTTCATTAGTGAGACAACTTCAAAATGCATTCTAGTGGTCTTCCACAAATTTACCATTATTATAATTTTGTTCGGTTGTATTTACGAGTTACCTAAGTTTTAAACAAGATATAGAATACAATTTTACATATAACTGGATACTCATCCCAGATTTTCATTTTTCGAAGTTCTTTCACAAATGAACTGGACGATCGAAATTTATATCGTTTGTTCAGGTTCAGAATTTGAAAAAATACATAAAATACATATTATAATCGTTCATATTTTTCTCTACAGTGATTTATTCATGATATAATCTACCAAAATTATTTTGACATTCGGTAATCTGGCATATCCAACGTCCATGCACAAGTATTCATAACTTCTTTTTATGCTTCTGATTAGAAAATGGCGATCTGAGATCGATTAATCGAAAAATCGATTTTTGGTCTGAAAATATCGTTTTCTTTAATCGATTTTAAACAATGGATCGATCCCGTGAATCGATCTCAAACACTCGATTTGATTTCTTTTGAAAGAATGCAACTATACAATTATATACATTATTTAGCATAAGCTTGGACATGAAATTTTGGGGATGGGCTTGTGTCCTATGTTGTAATTTCCATAAAACTTTACTATATATTGATAAAGTTAGTTAGTAGAACCTCAAATGTCCAAATATTTTTTAATAACTCCTTATATGTTAAGAGATATTAACAATTAATAAAGTCATTTTATCCCTTTAATTATTAAAGGGATTAAACGTTATAGAACATTCCAAGACATGTGACATCACGTCCGCTAAGTTGCAATCTCTTTTATACAACAGAGCGTAAAAGAGATAGTTTATTCAACACAGAACTCTTATCCATAGAAAAAATAACTGACCCACCCTTAATAGTACAGACATGTTACGTCATAAATATGGCCGACATCTGTAGCGCTGAAACTACAATTCAAATTTTTAATTGCTATATCTCCGTCATCATTTAGAAATCTATTAAAAGTAAAAGGTCAATATACATTTATTACCATCAATTTCAAAAAACAATTGAAAAATCGACCCCTAAAAAATGATACACAAGCCCATTAATTCTTTAATAAATAACGATAAAAGATCGTTTTTTTTTTTGGGTTAGTGTCTTTTTTAATAAAGAAACAAAGAATTGATTTTTGAGAAATCGAACTTCTAGACTTCGATTTTTTTCTGAATCGATTCTTTCGGCTTCCATTCGAATCGATTAAAAAATCGATTTTTTTTAGAAGAATCCCTACTTCTGACCCTTTAAAAGATGACAATTAAAAATGTAAATATACTGTCGTACGTTACTTATTTTACTTACGGATTCGCCATATGTAATACACACCAATGTAATGCAACATATAATTTCTAATTAATTAATTAACTACTTGAGTAAGTTCGTATCAGATTTCTTAATGATAAATTAACGTGACTGCTAGGTCCGTGATTTTGATGAATGTTCTGGTAGAGATGCGCTATAAAATGTGCAATGCTCAACGTACTCGTAAAATGCACAATGCCAGTGCACTACAGCATTTTATGTCCCTACATAATATGGCGGATTCTCATTTCTCACAGTAATCTTAATGCATATTTATGTGATGTTTATTTTCTTATTTAGTTCCGTATAAAGTCAGTTATTTTATGAGAATTTTATCGCACATCAGCCCGGTGATTCAAGAAATGGCGTTCAACTTTATTAAAAAAAACACTAACGAAGAAAACAGGTCATAGGAAACATAAATAATAGCGCAACATTTGCAATGTAATTACTTTATCATTATTTTTATAACATTTATCATTTTGAATTGTTTTAATATTTCTTGCATAAAATTGCATACTAACTAATTCAGATACAGTTTTAGATACATTTACACGATATTAGTTACGTTTTAAAATATAGTATATATAAATGATAAACGTATTTAGTTACGTTACAAACAATACACTAACGTCGTTACTGTTCTTAGTACTTAAGCAGCTCAATGGTTTAGAGCAATTGCACACTGTCTCAGAACAGTCTGGTTACTTAGTACACGCAATAAAATCTAAAATAAGTTGAATAAGTTGGATTTGTAACTGACTCAGCCAACATGCTCGATGGTTAAACCGGTACCGAACGATGCTACGCACACCTTCCAACGTTGGACGCATCGAGTGGTCGATGCTGAAATTAAGTGTGTCCAACGTTTGGAAGAAGTTCGGGTTGTTGTCGGTCTTTTAATCCGCATCAAAAGGAATTTTTCTACCCCCACCACACACTTGATCCACATGTCATGCACTGCTGCACGAATCGTCCAACATTGGTTTTATACTTGAAAGTTTCTTTATTTACTTAATTTTTTTTGTTAAACAGTGTCAGTGTCAGTGTCAATTATATGAACAAATTAATAAAAAAAATAAATCAATCGGATCAAACATTCGTTCCACCGTTTAGTAGGAAACTTGCCATATCAATCTTTAGTATGACAAAATGACAAATCTGTATAGAGACAGAAGGCATTTTGGTACTTAAGAAACAAAAAGAATGTAAAAGGAGACATTAATTCTTGGAACTCATTGGAATAATATTCGTGTGTATGCTTGATGCGCGAATGTTTGTCTCTATTTCAGTCCTTTTAGGATTCATATGATTAGACAAGGACAGACATAGTTATGCGGCAAAGATCCGTACAAACAATTTGAATCGAAGCGTATACAATTCGAATACGATATTCTAGAACTCGATCTAGTATAGGAATCGACATTTGGGCGATGTAGGGTGACTTATGTACAACAACAAAGGAAGAGATTGTGTTTTGAAACCATTTTGAATCAAAAACGAAAGCGATTGCTTAAAAATACGAAATTTCTTTCAAATATATTTTCTACCTGTGGCTTAGAACGTGCTTCGAAAAATCGTACTGAAATAGTAATCAGGCTATCCGACATTACTACAACACGAAAAATTGTTTGTAGGGATACGCACGTAAACTGAATACTAAATTGAGCACAGCGTAAATCAAAAGATCCTATTTTCAATGATTTAATAATAACAATTAGTTTTACATTAAAAAAATTTAATTATTTATTATATTACTTTATCACACAAATATAAAAATTAGTTTTATTATTTCTATTTAAAAAGTATTTTAACTATCATGTTAAGCTTGTTGACTGATGTTGGCCACGTATGGTTCATTTGTGTATTAGGAAGCATAAGCATGTTCGTATTCTATATTTTGTACTGATATCTCAAATATATCGACATTTAAGGTAGTTGATCCGAGATAGTCATGCTCAAAAGTATAACTCAGCAACCTAAAATTATAATGTAGCTGAAACGTTAGTGTCAAATCAGTCTCACTGTTCTCACTACATGTAAATAGTATCTACACATACATACACGTATACACGTATATACATTCACGTATTCTCACTGTTCTCACTACATGTAAATAGTATCTACACGTATATTCACATACATACACGTATATACACGTATTTTCAATGTTTACAAAATTTTATTTCTGTAATGGCGTGGACAATAATTTCCATTTTTTTTTTATGTGATTAATAACTACTGTTTCTATAATATATTAAATTTTTATTGAATTCCTTTGAATCGTTTTTATTTTATTCGATAAAAATAACATTGAAATTACTATTTCCCATAAGAGCCTGTGTTAAAATAACAAAACTTTAATATCGTTTTTCTCAATAATGGAGTGGTAAATTTTAATCGACCTGAGGTCAATATGTCTTATAACTAATTAAAGAGCAATTAAATGAAGTTTTATTAAAATCCTTTGAAAAGTCATTCCACGATACAACTACCTTCAACAGCGTTTATTACATTAATTGAATTGAGAAACGTAAATTATTAAATACCGAGTAAACCATATAATTTCTCATACATAGTAAGTAATTTGGAACCTCACCCCCACCACGCATACATTTCTGTCTGGCGTTTGACCATTCTGCAAGCAAAGTTCAAAACTCTAGGTGATGCAATGGCCATCGACCAGCGTTCAAGTCACAAACACACCAAATAAGGAATGTACGGTATGAGTACTATGATACGGCCATGTGGTTGCGTTGTACGACTACAGTCATGTACCTATGGTCTTATGGCGATAATAAATCAAATAACGTAATGTTTTTAATTCTCATTATTCTCTACGAAGCATGTTCCAACATTTATTATAAATCAATTTGTGTAAGATCATGATTGTGAAATAAATATAGATCTGTATAATCCAGAGATGGTGAACTCATAGTACACGAGTAAACAATAAATTCATTTTGTATTTAGTTCGATAACTTAATAGTAATTTTTTTTCAAAATCAACTTTCATAAGTTATTGACACAAAGAATATATACATTTACAATATAATTTACAAGTTATAGAAACGAGTATGGGTACTTAAAATAAGGAGATTAAATTAGTTTTATTGATAATATAGATAATGATAGTTGATGGCACTATAAATAAAATATAAAAAAAAAATAACCAATATTTCAACCCAATTCTACAAATAACTGATTTTCTACTGCTTTCCTCATTTAAAAATCAGTCATGAATATTACTTGTACATTTTTAAACGATCGCATAAAAAAGGTTCACCACCACTGGTACAACTGGTATTTCGTCACAAAATATTGTGACTACCCCGTAAATTTTTGAAGTTTATGTGTCTATTTTACAACCACTATAAAGTGACATTTAGCGCATTTATTTTAGTGACACGACACCAAACCATTTCATTTAACGAGCTCCGATTGCAGCCATTAAAAACAGTTTGTTGCCGTCTATTTCAGTGTTACAATGTTTACTTTGTTTTAAAGCTAAAACAATCACAATTCACAATTATACTACATATACGTTATGTTATTATGTCGTAGCATTGTTTATGGGCGCCATTGCGCTGCGCTTTTTGTTCTCTAAATTAATGTTACGAGGCCCATAAAAACAATGCATAAACAATCTATTTCTATAAACTGAGAAATTTATATATAATTAGTCATATTCTGTAAGTAGTTGGCGAGTGTACTAGTACATACATTATTGAATACGTGTTGTTTTTTGCGCCAGATCAGCATCTACATCTATTAGATCAGCGATAGATATAGGTTAACGTTTATTTCAAACAATGACATATTGAAGATAATCAACAATGGCAACGCGAAGCCAAAATGATTAATCTGCATTGCACAATGCAACTACAATAACCTCTCTTTGATATATTACAGCCGGATTATCGAACGTCAATGTATGAAGGTGGTTATACCCCTAATAAATCACTATAGATAAATATGCAAACGATTAAAAACATACATTGTTTGTGCTTACGTCAGTGACGTACTGAGACTGATGACGGCATGTAGCGGTACTCAACAGCGCTACAAACAAAGTCAATGGGCTTGTGTCCTATGTCTTAATTTCTATAAAAGTGTACTATATATTGATAAAGTGGGTTACTAGAACCTCAAATGTTCAATTATTTTTTAATAACACGTTATATGTTAAGAGATATTAACAATTTAAAAAGTCATTTTGTCTTTTTAATTATTAAAATCCTAGGTCCAAGACCTCACAACCGCTAGTTGCTATCTCTTTTATGCAACAGAGCGTAAAAAAGATATATTCTTGACAGAACTGTGACAAGTTTACTGGTTACCAACCTTAGAGCTCATAAATCTCTGCTATATGTATTTATATATCAAAATATCAAATATTATTTACAGCTATTTCAAGGAACAATCAAATTTCAATATTATGTCTGTTGAAAAATCGACCCCTAAAACTCGCGACTCGGCTTTCCAGCTTTTGTGAAATTACCTTTTTTTCTTGCTCATTCGCGAAATCAATTGCGTTTATTCACAATTGCGTACGAACTTTTACGTACTTTGCGTACGTACTTGCGTTTTGCGTACTTTTTAACCAACACGCGAAATTAATTGTATCTAGGCATAATTGAACCGAGTGTATGTTGAGGAGCGTATGTTGAATCGGGACTATCAGCGGGCTGATTCCTCTCCCCCACTCTCCTCTTTACGTTTACGTACAGTCTGAACCTGTGCAGACAATATAAATATCCGAAGAAGTATTCAGTTATTCTAGCAAGGTACTTAAAAATATATAGGGTAAAAAATTTAATTCAAGCATTGAATTCAAGCGTTATTTAAATCAGAAGGTGTGCAGTGTTTGGTCGCCTTATATTAAAAAATAGTAAAATTTATAAATTTGTTAAATATAATATGGACTTAGAATTGAACATGAATCTTTAGAATATATGTGAAAGCCTTTATGACAAAGCCACAAGAATATTATAAACATTAATGTCTTACACCATGAAATGTACGACCTGCGGTTTCGTTATGAATGGCTCGAAATGACTACGTTTTACGACAAAAATATGAGTACAGCCGTTCGTATTGATGTAAAGTTTATTACTATGTATGGAGATACTCATAAAGATGATACAGTTTAAAATCTGTACAGATGTTAATTAAAATTAGCCCCTTAAGTGAAATAACAAGTTCACTCGTCATGGTTTAATCGCCTCGTTTTAAGAGGTTCGAAGAATAATTTAATACTATATACATAAATATATATTATTAACAAGCATACACAATATTTTCTTCTACGTTAAAATATTTGCAAGCACTTTTAATCAGTGCTAATCATATTAGATTTAACAAGAAAGAGCAGAACATATTGCAATGATTTCATAATCCAAAGCGGAATGTAAATGGCACGGTGCCCCTTCATAACCCACGTGCTCCGTACGTCTTTCCGCCATCCAGTTACAGAGTTAACAGAGATATTATTCTAAATTTACTCCCATTATAAACATTTGATAGTTTCCGGTTGCCATTTCGATCTGTAGCTGTTCTGTAGCAGTTACACAATCTTAAAACTATGTTCAAAATAATTTCAATTCTGTTTCTTATGTTATTTAGCAACAAATTGGATTGTGTTATTAATATTGAATGTTCCAGGTGTATATTTATTTGTTTATATGTTTATATGTTAACGCGATTCGTATGGTGGCTCGAAAACGGCTCTACGCATTTTCTTGAAAATTGTCTATTTCGTAAAGAAAAAAATTCTAAGACTTTTGGCCTCCTCGGGTTTTTCGCTGAATTTCCTGGAAACCCGTAATTTTGGAAAAACTAACTTTTAATTCATAAAAATTCATAAAGTTGAAAATTGACTTGTGTATTACGGTGTTCAATGCCAACATTTTTGGAAAATTAGGAATTAAAAAATACATAATAATGAAATATGTTATTAAGAAAAAAAATTAAATTAAAAAATTTTACTTGGGGCCCCGAAGGCGGTTTTTGCCGAGGGTAAAAATAGGGCTAGAAAGTTGAAATTTTATATATGGGCTAACTGAAAAACTAAAAAATCACAAATTTAAAAAAAATGTAGGTCAAATAATGAACAAATTGAAAAAAAAAAATATTTTTTTAGTCAGTTTATATGAAAAATTATTTGTTGTTATATGTAAAATAAATATGGAACGAGTTTAATATTTCAATTCGTTCAAAAGTGACAGTCGTCGCTCGCGACAGGGGTAAACTCTAGTTGAATATTATAAAATAGTAATTTGTTCGTTCAACATTGAACGTATCGTGTGGCCGATGCTGGAACTAAGTGTATCCAATGTCATGTGTCCAACTTTCTCGTTGGAAGAAGTTCGGGCTGTTATCGGTCTTTTGACTAGCGTCAAAAGCAATTTTTCTATCCGCACCACACACTTGATCGGCATGTCATGCACTGCTGCACGAATCATCCAAAAAAAGGAAGGTTGTATACTTGAATGTTTCTTTATTTACTTGAAAGTTTTGGTTAAACAGTGTCAGTGTCAATAATATCAACAAATTAATAAAATAAATAAATCATTCGAATTAAACATTCATTCCACCGTGTAGTAGGAAACTTGCCATGTCTCCGACTCACACGTCGGAGGCGGAAGTATTTGAATCAAACGTTCACCGCATCGTCTGGTTCCAGCCAACCTAAAATATTCAAGTGCATACTGGTCCTATTAAACAGAACATACTTTCATTGAATATAGATTCCGACCCAATTACATCCATTAAATAATATTAATCAGTTACATAGTATACTCATAAATTCCCACCCCCGCAATGAGAAATAGCATACATATTTAATATTAACATACTCGCAATTGAACTACGCGTGTATCTCTCTCTCCTTCTCTCTTCCCTAGTTACCTCATTCCGTCTTCTTCATTAGAAACCGCAATTTACATGGGCGGTAATAGTTATATTTAGTTATGTTTAATTTAATAGCAGAGAAATTAATTTAGGATACTTATATAGATACGTCATCACCCATTGCTGAACGTTTTGAAAGCAATCGTTGAAGAATAGGAATACATAACATCTGCTAAAGACTATTTTTATAAGTATAAATAGACCTGAATGTTTAAACTATAAATTTACACTATTCAGCATTGTGGTACAATACTGATGTGAAGACAACATGGTGGGCGAGAGAGTTAAGGCATTAAAGATAGGTTCAAGTTTTAGTTTTAGATCACAATCGCTCGTTCTCAGTCCATTAGCGAGAAATCTCCGAATTTTGAATTTTGAGATAAGGGGTCATCCATAAATTACGTCACACAAATTTGTTGTTATTCTCACTTACCTACTCCCCCCCCCTCCCTCGTCCTTGTCATATCTTGCGGACCTCCTCCCACTTGGTGTGATGTCACACATTTCAATTAATAATTTTTTTGTAATCATTAATAGTTTTTTAAACAAATACTCTTTTCCTTTTTTTTAGGTCTCATGGAAATTTATACTTTTTCCCCGAAATTACCTGCTTTTTTTAAGGGCGTCCGCGAGGCGACTGATTGCAAACTTTAGCCCCGAAACTGCTCGAATCGAATGAGAATAGAATTGTGTTGTTAGTGATAGAACGAACGTGTATACGAGTGAGAGAAAACACACAACACGAACGAAACTGAACTGATTTCAAACTGGTTTTGAGTATGTTTTCAGCAAGTCTGTTTCTCGGTCGCAGGGCATCTTTGGTTGCATGCTTTTGATGGTGACATCATGAACAGAGATGTGCACGAATACTATTGAAAAGTATTTAAATACATACATACATACATACTAATATGACACGACATAAAATCCTCCGTTATGCTATTGTTAAAAATTTTATAGAGTCACGAAACACGGCTTGACTACCAGTTTCGCTCCATGTGTTTTCTCTCACTCGTATACACGTTCGTTTTCTCACTAATAACACAGTTTCATTCTCATTCGGTTCGGGCAGACTCGGGGTTAAGGTTTGCAATCAGTTGCCTCATATGCAGAGGGCTTAACTCTTTTTTTATTTTTACTTATTTTCAACTTTTCTGCATGTACCGTTATTACACTTCTACTTCATCCCCCCCCCCCCCCTGCGTGTGACGTTCGATATTCGAGTAGTATGCATTCCTGCGATATTCAACAAGTTTATCGGCATTAAAATTCTGTTTGGTTTCACTTATAAGCTATCTGGTATTGAATCAGATAAAGGACAAAGTATTACCAATAAATAACTGATTACTCAACTCAAATTTCGATTTTCGAAGTGTATAAACAACTATTCTACTTTTATGTAAAATATACGTATTATATAAAAGGCTATATATATAATAAATAAAAAAAATCAATTGAATTACACTTGTAAACAATTAAATAATTTGATTTATAATGATTTAATACTCATAAAATAGACAATCAATTTGACCCTTGACCTTTCATATGTTTGTATGCACTGTATCAAAATCTATTTGTGACATTCAGCAATTAATTCATATCCAATGTTTAAATAAGTACATTCAGTAATTAGTTTGTAATAGTTATAATTAACTGTGACGTCACCCGTCTCACATATGTACACGATTGTGACAGTTATACCATTTATATTGTACGTATCTTAAACATTTACTTATGTGTGTGTGTGTGTTTGTTACGGCTTAGGCGCCATTATTGATAACTCCTTTAAAGCAATTAATTTAGATGATACTTTCCAGTACATGTAATTAAAAATGAGAATCTTCACGTGATTGTTCATCTGTGTAGGATTTTAACTGACGATTAAAATGAGTCATGATCAGTGATTAAGTTATCAAATAAGATTGTATGTTGTTTTCGCTCATGGCATCCACATCCCGAAGCGGGCCGCAAGATTATAAATCTTGGCAAGCTTGCTCGGAGCGTCGAAACATTATTTTCAGGTTCCGACGGAAATAGTCTAATGTTCTATTCTATCTAGTGTAAATTTGTAACTGATTCCATTTTATCCAGTGAACCTACGAACACATTGGATGCCTAGTGTTCAGGCTCAGTCTCTCGTTGCTTCAAGCACGCATCGGGGTTCAACCATGGCAGTATGTTATTGTGGAGCACACCATTTTAACCTTGCGTGTGTACACTGGGTCTTTTAAGGAACGGTTGAAATTTCAAACTCCTATTTCTCTCTTATGAGTCCTAAGCCCCCTAAAAATTTTAGCTAGTAGTAGGGACTTAAAGTTCTAGCAGCGTGCGGATCTAGTGAAACTTGCCTCTGTTCCCTAAAAGATCAGTGTACAAACGACGTTAGTATTTTCCAATGTTAGTAAATGCACTTTTTTTGTCTTTTCTCGTTATTTTACAATTTATTTCATGGTTAAAATAAATGTTTTATGTAATTTAATATATTATTTCTTGGATTATATATATAGATTTTTTTTATTAGTTCTTCTTTTTACTACAATAAGTTTTTAAAGATGGGTGAACATTCATCGGGTAAACTAGAAAAGCGAAAACGATGTTTTCTTTGCACTTGGAAGGAAAACAGAAAAAAAAATGTATTCTTGTGTATCGTGCGGTTGCCGGTTTGCGATAATCATTGTTGCCACTTCCGTCCCAGTTGCGCACCGTAAATTATCTTTTTGATACTAATTATTATTAACTAATATTTATTATTATATCATAACTTTTGTATTTTCAACAATAAAAACATATTTTGTGTCGAATAATCACCGTTCCGTTTATTATGACATGCCTGAATCCATAAAATATTCCGCACTTTCAGGAGCATAAATTATTCAACTTTATGGAGACCACACCAAAGACACTACATTCGAAAGCTTATAGTCTAAGGTAAAAGAAGTCTACAACCGTTTTTCTTAATATATGTTAGTTATAAAGTTACGAATTTTTTAACAATATTCCGTTTTTTCCGCGTTTTTTACTATTTGTCAACTTTTATTAACAGAGGTTATAAACTGTGGACTTTGGCAACTTCTGGACCATGTAGTGGACACTTCAAGAAGTAATCCAGAATTTTTCAGATTTTTTGAAAGCTTAGAAAATTGGAAAAGACCCAGTGAACACACTCGAAAAATAGCCAATTATAAGAATCTTAACATTTATAATTAACAAATCTACACTACAACAAAATAAAATCTATGATAATTTGTTATTAATATAACCTATAACTTTTAAAATCATTTAGTTTCTGGTGCCTCTTAAATTCCCACGATACATTGAATAATGAAGCTGGTCCATTTATATATTATGCTGAATGGACTAGCGATTATATAAGCGCTAAAATGTACGTTTAAAAAATAATCGTTTAGTTAACTATGACTTTTAAATAATTATTATGTAAATCGTGTTTTGTGACCTACTTGTATTGAATACTAAATTAATGATACTTCAAATAGCTTCTGTATTGAATGTACACGATAAAGCCCCATTCTTACCTACTGAATTATTTACAAAAAGCAAAATTGAGACTGAATGCCGCAAATTCTGACTAATGTGGGAGTGGCTAAAAACTATATTTTTTTATAATATTTTTTTACCAATGGATCCTGAGTAAAAAATATTTATTATTAATTTGTATAAGTTCTATGGTTATGAGATCACATAATCAAATTATTTTTAATAACAACCAAACACAGAAAATATAGCAGTGGCCCAGGGATTGATCCCGGAGGCACGGCATTAAGCATAAATGCTTTCAGCACTGTATCGTCATTTTATAAAGAACCTATTTCTTTTTTTGTTTATTAAGTTATAATAATTTTTAATTCACAAAAAAGTAAACATAAAAATAACAGATAACACTATCCGTTGATAAAATGTCAAGCGAAGTGGAAATAAGTGATTAAAATAAACGTTTGTATGAATTTTGAACAGCGCTAATTTAAATTCATATATTTTATTTAATAAATAACATTAGTACAGTCCTGTTCTTGTAGCACTTTGCAGTGATGTCATATAGTGGCCTCCAGCTGCCCCTGACTCCCCGGTTTCTTGATAATATAGCACTAAAAACCCACAATGGCACTTCCAATCGCCCACGGTACTGGTTTCAATCCAGACAAGTTAGCGTGATAATATGAGTATTATCACTGCTGTGTTAAGGTTGAAATGAAGTAGCTCAATTAATGGAGGTTCTCCATCACCAGCAATGTCGTCGGTCGACAGTCTCCAGACCCCGGGCCCCGGACGGGTCATGATCAGACCACTTGCTTAATATTCTGATCGGAATTATTCACTTTTACTTCGCGTATAAACAGTTGTTGCTTTCGATTATTATGTATATTAGTATTGTACATGAAAGACGTGACTTGACCTGACTGAAAATACAGACCTTACTGTTAACTGAAATTTATTTAGTATATACATGTTGAAACTTTTTTATGAAAATATTAAATATTCTGCAATTTCATTTATTCCTACGTAAAGGTAAGCGTCAACAGATTCGCAATGTTCGCTTCAAATGTGTTGGCTTTATAAAATTGTTGGAGGAAAGTACGATTTTAATTATATCCGCATAATTAGTCGTACAAATATGTTATAATTGGCATTTTCATAAAGGCTGTCTCGAAGAATAATTCTATTTCAGATAACTCATTTTCAGTTCTTGCATTAGCAGACCCGTAGCGGTTGTGCATACATTTTCTCACCCGCTTCTTTTACGATTTATTATTAAAGCAAGCAATACAGACATGTGAACGCTTACCTTAAGGCCCCTTTTCTGAATTGCATTTAAAATAAATAATATTTGTACACAAGAGTTACCTGTCGCACTAAATAGAACACTGGAAGTTGTAATATTATCTATTAAGTAGTAGTTATATTATATGTAGACTCACGACAGGTCATACAAATCTCAGTCATTCCTCCTTATTCAAAAGAAAATGACAACCAATATGTGAAGAATGTAACATCCCACTAACAGTAACATATTATGAACTGAATTGAACATATTATTCTGCAATGCTCCAATTACTTATCGCACAGAGAAAACTGTAATATGCATGAAAACTATAAGTATAGATATTTAAAGGCAAAGAAAGTCTAAAAAACCATATTGACTTTATCAATGAAACTACTTTAATCGCTTTATTTTAAATACCCATACTCGTTTATAGACTGTAAATTATGTATTACAAATATTCATAAATGTTTTAAGCGCTAATAACTATTGAAAGTTGATGCACTCAAAAATAATGATAAATAATATTTCTAGATGATAAACGATGAAACTTCTGAGTCGTATAGTAGATAAAAGTAATGATTTATAATCTTGATCTTACATAAAACCGTTAGAAATTTTGAATCAAAAAAATCCTGTAAGACACCTGTTCAGAAATGTTTTTAAAACCACATAAAATTTCTACACGATAGACGATTTTGAAATTTTTAGAAATTTGTTTTTTGTAGTTTTCTCTATCTCTTTATAAATAAAGCTTGAACATTTATCTGACTCCTAAAAGTTATATGGTTTAAATAGCTCAATAGTGTGTAAAGTTATTAACGTTTTTATATTTGAAAACATGGAGAGCTAGTACAAACTTGAAAATCGATTGTCAGTTTAGTACACTGTCGCCATCTATATCGAACTATATAACCATAAAGTAATGTTTCACCCTAATTTGTTTATATTGCGAACTGTCATATAGACATAATTTCAACTTGCACGGTATGTGTCCAGCGAAACAACCATGCAAGTACCTAATGCAACAATAACTTTCTGACAATAACAAGTACATAATGAATATTAAAATATTTTCTCAAAATCAATTCCAGTGCATACAGGAAGTGAATAATGTACAGGACGATGTCGAAGATTTTTGACACCTTAGCTCCAACTATATATGCCTTAATTACTATTCTATTCAAATATTAATATTTCCTGTAACGCTTCACACGAGAACAAACAAAAAACAACATTAGGAATCCAAAACTCTTTCAGTAGTTCTGACAATATTTTAATTTGTAAACTTGAATCATAAAAAACTTGATGGTATTTTTTAGTTGTATATAAGTATATAAGTCTGAGTACATTATACTCGTATTTACTTTGTGCTTTGACATATAGAAACTAATGTTAAATTTACATGTGTTTGTTTTTTTCTTTATCGTCGAGGTCAAATTCATTATTTTAACTAATTGGCGACAAACTGTATATTTGTTGTGCATTGTTGAAGTTAAATAATTAAGAGATGACATGCAGACTTATATTTTATTAATTTGTTGTAAAATTTTATTAAACATATTATATACAGAAGGAAAATTAGCGTGAGGGATAATTGTAGCTTCCGTTATTATTTTCTGTACTATACAAGAATTTCTGCTCATAGACTGCCTTCGCCAATTCATAACAAACAATGGCATTATAACACAATTAACCTGACGCAGCTATAAACTGGATCATTTAATATTTGAACACTTTACATGATAGCTAATCGTTGCAGCATACCTGCAACCAGGGCCGCATTTAGAGGTGTGGAGGCTCTGGGGCAACGAAGAAGAGGACGTCCCTAATTATTTTCCGAATAAAAGGAGCAATTTTTTTTCGTCAAGTCTTTCAAAAAGGGGCCGTAGCCTGCAAAATTAGCACGACTTACTCACAGTCAGTTCCCGTGTGAGAGTAGCCTTATAGTTCCGTATACTACTCTATGACTAAAAATAAAGACGCACTCATTCAACCAGAAATATTTTAATAGCAAAATAAATTTAAAATAAAAGAGTACAGGAATGCGTAACGAATACACCGATGGTAATTCTATTTCAAAATAATACTCATGACATGAACGTCCGCAAGGAAGGGGGAAGGACAAACAAGGCACAACGGAATCTGTGACTGGAACTTAGAATGAAATATTTGAATCTTTCGTTAAATTTTCTGCGAACGCCTCTAACTCAGTATATTATTTTAGCAAATGTTATGTATACACAAAATAGCTTGTAAATTGAAATTATTTTACTGTCAAAATACAAAATTGCTTAACGCATATGGGTACAGTTCTGAGCAGTGTATATACAGTATACACGCATGTATTATATCGTTAGGAATCAAAATTCACACACATGTTAAATGAGAAAGTTTTAAAATTAGGAACAGCTCTAACCTCAAATATGCTGCTCTGTAAACACTACAAAGTAAAGGCATCGATGAATCACGCTTATAAAATAGTTTATGGTTTATTTTTAATGAATATTGTAGATACTCAATACTGAGCGGTAGATATATATTGAACGAGTATATTTTTATATAACGTTTAATTAATAATACTTGGGATTTAATTACAAGAATAATCCATTTCGTAATTATTTTTTTATATTTAGGTTACGTTCATTTAAATCTCATAAGAAAATTTAATGCAATATGAACTATCGATAAAGTTAAGTGCTACTTAAGGCCTGTCGCAGTATGGGATCGTATTTAAGCGACGGCGTATTCGGACGTAAATCGGCGGATTCGATGAGCTACAAAGCAAACCGCCTATGTGTGTCACAGATGTCTGTAGTCGTGTATTAGGGGGTGTATTGGAGTTCTTTAGCATTAATATAATTTATTATGAGAGCAAACTTTAACTTTAATTTTTATCGATACACTACTGGTATTAAAGGGACTTTAGCATTTATTATATATCTGAGTTCTGGTGGGCGTGAATTTAAATTTAGTTCTATCGTATTGGTATCGGCATCCGTGTCCATGATTCACTGAAATACAAACATAAACTGCATGCAGAACATACCCATGTCGCCGATAGATTTCATTTGTACTGTATTGCAGCGTAATAACAAGCGATCTTAGGTATCCCCTCCAGTCTGAGGCGGCTCTTTGCATTTACAAAGGTTCGGATAGGATATCGTTGTAGTAGTGGTAACGCTTAGAGAAAAATTCGCCTTTATACGGTTCTAATGTGCGAGGTAGTGCCACCCGTATTCGGACGGCTTTGTAGCGTGCAGTCTGAGAGCTCCAGAGCGATCTCATTACATTTACATGGTTCGGATAGGTAAAGCGTAGTAGCCCGTATACGTCCGGCAGAAATTCGCTTAAATACGGTGCCATACTGAGACAGGCCTCAGGCAACAGTACTATGCAGTGTCGTATCATCTACGAGTGAAAGAAGAGAGTTCACCACGTAAATTATCATTTTTTTAAATGTCTTCACCTAAGAACTTTCCGGTTATTGAAAAATATTTTCAGAAAATCTATTGAAGAAGGGGCTTTTTTGCAGACCCCGTTAATATTACGCCACTGGTACACGAATTTATAGTTTTTTGTATATATAAACGTTACCTGCTAAACACAGTTACCTGTATTTAAGGTTTATTTAAATAACAAATGCCTTATGTGTGACCTGTTTTGCTGCTTTTTGAAAAATAAACTTTTTTGCCCATTTAGCATACTCATGAAACTTCTTAATCAGATATTTAGGAATTATAAAATCTTAAGAAGCCGTCTTTAACGATTAATGGCCTTTAGAATAGTTATAAAATAGGACTCTTAGGGCCTTATTCTGTAAAGTATTTCCACCGGTGAAAAAATTTCATCGCTGTAAAATGACGTCACAAAAGCGATGATTTTTTAATACACAGTATATGTATAGTCATATGAATATACAAATACAAATATATCAGAAAGTGAGGTTATGTTGCTTCTCAATTGACTTGAACAAGTGACATGTATTAGTACTTGTCAAGTGTTTGAATTTTTAAATATTCTGAATGCCGTGATTGGACAAATATTTTTAAAATTAATGACGTCTTAAAATACGTCACTATACTTTTTCACCGCTGTATATTATAAGGGCGATGGAAAATTTTGCATACAGAATATCACTTTAGATATTTTAAATACAGCGACTTTATTCGAGCGGTGAAAAAATTAAATATTTCCACCGCTGAAAAAATAAGGTCGATTTTTTTAAAAGTTACAGAATAAGGCCCTTAGATTAAATATTACTTGGATTTGCTGAAGTAAAACATTACATCAATGTAAAATAATATTCATAGCACTTAGATGTTTAACTACTATGACGGCTATGACTCTGAATACTGTAATTCGTGAATTTTGAGGAGGCTTACTAACAATTTATTATTGAAATAGAATTAACAATTTCTCTCCACCACTTTCAATTATTTTTCCATTACCAAATTAACAGAAAGATAATTGTTAATAAAGAAAATAAAATTAAATCAAAACTTTATCTGTACTCTAATTTGAACAATAATTTGACTCAATCTCTGTACGCACTATCAAGGTTCATTCTTATTACTTTACGGCATGTCTCGTCACGTATGACATCATTTGAATGTCACAGATTATTTTTGTTTTTGTAAATTTTACATTTATGGTAATTAGTGATACATGGTCTTCTAAAAATGCAAATTATTTTTCTCTGATTTATTTCAACAAAAATAAAATTATACAAAAGTTATGATTGAAGAGTATTGGATAATGTTTTAATTAAATATTACATTTGCTGTTACTATGTCATTTACATAATTATGAATAATTCATACATAACTAAGTATTAATTATAGAACAGTGACTGACTGCAGTTGGTTACTTTAGAATGTAGACATTTCCTTAATAGTATCCGTACTTAATTAGTAACAATACTACAAAAAAGTTATTACAGTAAAATGTTATAAAATAAATTAACAATTAAATAAATTGAACACGGTACAATGATCCAAAGTTGTGTTGCGTTTCGATTCGATTTTCGAACCAACGCTATATTTTGTGCGCCTGGGTATTGTGTTATTTATTTATTCATATTACATCTAGTACCAGGTGCTTTATATATTTCTGTAACTAACTTCAGGACCCTTATATTTCTCAACTGAATCATTCTATCATTATAATTTGGAGTTAACAGCAAGACAACATCAATTCTAAAATTGATGTTATATTTTCTTTATTCTAAATTTATAATTCTAAGTTTATACTACCGCCTTACAAGGTACCAAGGTAGGTTTATACTACGCCTTACCAGGTATAAGTCCGTTGGAACAGACTTATTTTCAGTTTATACCTGGTATAACTTTTATAACAGGTTTTTTGTAAGGCAGTAAATTTTTAAGTTTACTAAAACAGTATTTCTTTGATTAAGAAAAATCTAATGTTACTCAAATTGTCTTTGTATCAAAATCCAGAACAACTGTACCTAGGATACTAAAATAATCTACAATATATATATAATAAGTAATCTATGTTACATTACATTTTACCAATATTAAATTTTATGGATTTTTTCGATATGTATTATACGTAGTTGTCGATATGTAAATAAACAAAGCAAATTTCCATTAGAAATAAAACATGGATATTATCATCTATTAGTAGCTTATAATTTACTACACTGAGTTACTACATTTTACATAAAAGTCACCTCTTACATAACCAATGGTACATAATATACAACGTTTTGTAATCTATTTTTCGTTTTTTTGAAAAATAAATCTATCTTTTTCCATTAATACGAGGCATGTTTTTTAAGTAAGTACCGTTTTGCGATTCCGCCTTTGCAGCGCTACGGTCGGCGTTCCGCGCAATGGCGCTGGTTACCTACATCTCTTGTCTACGCACTGACGCCATTACAGTCTGATTCTTCATTGTATACGTTGTTTACTGAGTGTTTAAGATGCCTCCGACAATCGTGAGTCCCGCCGATTGTGCAGTACGGGCTGTTATACGATTTCTTAGTGCTAAAGGCGTAAAACCGATCGATATTCATCGTGAGATCTGTGAAGTTTACGGACAAAACATTATGAGTGATGGAATGGTAAGGAAATGGGTGAGAGCATTTAAAGATGGCCGCACAAATGTGCATGATGAAGAACGGAGTGGGTGGACAAGTGCCTCAATATTCACGGAAATTATGTAGAAAAGTAGATTAAGGTACAGGCTTTCATGTAAAAATAAAATTATTGCGATATCTTTGCACGTCTTTTTTTAATTCCAAAACGGTTCTTACTTAAAAAACACGCCTCGTATAATCATAAAACTTCTTAAGCAGACCCATTTAAGTTTTAAATTATAAAATTTTAAAGATTAAGATACTTTTAAAACAAGACCCTTCTTGGTTAAATATTACTAGGTTTTGTTTAAGTAAAATATTAGATGAATATAAGATAACATCCATGTTTTGTGTTTAGCTGATATGTACATCTAGAATTAAATAATAACTGGGTATAAAATTGTTAAAATATACACCTATTTAACAAACAAATACATTTGTCACTTAATTCTTCAGCTTGTAATTTGTAAATAAATAAAAGTTTACGTTCATATCGTCTTACGTAATGCATACACTTACGCGAAATCACATATTTCCATTACTTCTTATCTTTCTATGCACACAAATAATATATTGTTTTTGTACACACACATTCACAATTTCATTGTTTTGATATTTTAGAGGTCGCAACTCACAATGCAACATGAATAGGAACATGGCTGGTCTGATTCTTCTTATTTCTATTTTTCTTTTTCATTTCATAAAAATATTTTAGTTAAAACCAGAACAACTAATCCTTAAAAACACGAAAGAATTCAATAAATTATATATTCAGTGCTTTTATATTGGGAGAGAACGATTTGGATGTCCAATTCAATAATATATACTCGTATCTTAAGGTAATTAACGTATAACTAATCAGTTATTTTAATTATGGGTTTTAAAAACCAATGCTCATAAATAATTTAAATATAAATATATAGCAATGATTATATTAATTTTAGTAAAATGTCAAATGTAAAACCTTAAATTTATAGCATCGACAAATGGAGAATGTTAAAAAAAAATGTTCTCATTCTCAATTTAGGATTACATTATTAAATAGCTTTAAATAACATATTTAATATAATAGGATTGCAGTTAAATTTAGGTTAACAGAAGAAAAGTCTTATTTTTATTTAAGTCGAACATAACTGTAGCTTAACCAAGGAAAATACTTCGATTATATGTTTCGTCTCTTCGACACAACTAGAATTGAAAAAGAAACCTAAACCTTCCTATATTTGTTTCAGTCTCCTGCCATACCATTTATGATTTTTAGTCTTATTTCAATTCTTCCTTTAAACTTGACTTGTCTCTTAGTCTCATCTTAGCTTCAATTTCTTCCGCTTCAATTTGTCTCAAGTAAAAAACTTTCTAATGTGCCTTTTAAACGTTTTTGGCAGTATTCCTGACTTTCGTTTAGTAATGCGACAAAAATCTCTTCTTGTTGTCTCTAAATTCTCTACGATTTTTTGAAAACGAAGATAAGTTTTCGTCACATTACTAATGTGCCATAGTCCCAAATTGTATTTTCAATTTGTTTCAGATTCAGACGAACTGTATGTGTAAACAAATACTAAAATCTGAAGTGCGTATTTGAATCTGAAAGTATGAGCAGACCACTCCTTAGATTTAAAGTAGAATCAGAATCTGATCCGATCATCTAAAATAGAATTAATGACAATTTTGTTTTACTATGTTTGTTGGAAAATAGTTAAAAATCTATTATTTTATTTCTACCTTAAACAACCGATTGATAATTCGGAAAATATAATCTATTGATAATTTAAAAACCCTAACTACGATTACTACAAACAAGGTGCAATAGGCGAGCCTACAATTATTGAATTGGTTCATTTATCAACTGATTTTCTTTGTTTTTAATTCTTTTTATTCTCAATAAAATACAAGGGCGGGTTCAAAGAGCCATTGCGCTTAGGCAGTGCCCTAGTTTTTAGTAAATATGTCACTGCATGCAAAATAGGTAAACAGAGTAATAATCTTACTTGTAGCAGCGCAATCACCAATCGCAAAGGACCGCTTTGAACAGCAATTGTACTGATGGTTGTTGTGTTTGGATTTGGGTTTGGTGCTGTATCATCAATGTTATTTATATCCGCCATGGTTCAGGCTCTGTCACAATAGACTGTATACAACAAACACATATGCAAAAAAAAATCAACACACTTCGCGGCACTACACAAAACTATTTAAAACACTCTCGCTGACGATGTCATTATGATTCGTGTTTAGTAGTTTAGTCGGATTATTTTTTGATTAAATATGTATTTTTTAATGTTTTCGTTCGTTCGAACGTTTTAGACTTGCAGACGTGAGGTATTTTTATTTATTTACGGGCTTGCGAGTCTGGTGCGAACAGCGGCTGTAGCAATTGTAACGGCGACAGCCGCAGCACTAACAAAACTCGGACTCCGTCTGTGGACTACACTCTGAAGAATAAGCCAGAAAAGCAGAATAACATTTAGTTTTTACACGCTGCTAACTAGTCGGGCACGGTGAGTATGACGATACCGCTGTAGCTCTTGTTGCTGCTGTTGCTGCTGCTGCTGGCTTTGGCACTGTGCAAGCAGATCACATATACTCCTAACATCGCCGGCAAGATTCAAGCCGGGTTCGTTATTTGCATATGTTTAAACTTATCGGAAATACGTATTCATGTGAGCTTATTTTGATATTATTGGTACTGCAATGTACTACAGTGTAAACTACGATCCCTTTAATTTTTATTGAAATATTTATTAACTTGCCCGGTGGCACTAAATGTACATATTAAAACTGCAGTAAATAAAACAGAATATTATGCCTCACCCACTTCATTTTATATTTATTGTGTAGATCTAGAATTGAGAAACTCAAGCGTTTTATAATTTCTTTACAACTTTATCATTTTCCGTAATTAGCAAAAGTGTTCTCTGCATACATTCTTATAGCACGACTTCATGCTAGGCATAATATATAGACCGCGACATGGGTTACTGTACGTATATAGTTCCTTTACGACAATGTTCGCAACCCAATTGTGAAAGAGTTACTAGTGATGCATGCCTATAAATTGCAGGCGTTAATATTTCATTGTCTCACTGAATCCCGTGAAATAAATATATCTCGTCGAGCGAGATCGCGGTTTAAATGATTTCCGTTAACGATCGACACTAGGTAAGGAGCAAGAGAACCGGACCGAGGAATCTCTTCGGTACGTTGAGAATGAATAACGAGTTTCAGCAGTGCTGAATTGGTATCGAAATACCAACCAGTTACCTTCAGTAGTAAACATTATGAATGCAGTACAGGTTGTTGACCGTATTATATTTAATAGTACATACAGTAATTCATTATTTATTTTATCATTAACCTACACAACAAAAAGCATTTATTGTGATAATAAATTGATTGAATTATAAAATAAAATAAAATTATCGTGCTAAACACAAATGGAAAATGTATTTTTAATCGCTCTCATTCTCTACCCGTTTAATCAATTGTCATATCAGTTATACAAGAAAGTGAAAAGGAGAAGACAATCCTTCTAAGATTTCTACAGTCGAACATGTCAAACAATATTTATAGCTGTGTTTGATGTTATAAAATTGGTAAACAACAATAATTAAAATAGGTTTATTTGTATTGGTATGAAACCATTTTTTACGGATAGTTTTGGGATTCTGTTAACGCCGCTCCAAAGAGATTTTCCCGTTAAGCAGGACGTAAACGTAAATGATGAAAACGTCGTGAAATTTGGAGGGTCGATACAAATAGTTAAAATACATGCTGTCTCAAAATTTTAGAGACTTAGGGTTCATAGTTTTCTTTTTCTACGTGAATAAAAATAGTCATTTTCCATACAAATCATAATGTTTAGCTGAATTTCACCACATAATATAACTTTTAACTATAAAAAAATGGTGACACGGCTTTCAAAAACTAAGTGTATATAAAAGAATATTTTCTGTAACTATTGCAAAAAGAAAATTATCAAAAGGATACCTATATATAAAAATATTTAAATAAAACCAGTAAGAAACAGTAAGTGTGGGTTATAAGCCTGCAACGTTGCAAATGCCAATTTGAGCAGGAAATTCAAAATCTCAATAAATATTATATAAAATATAACAATTTATTTGTCGAAGAACCAAATCACGCATGCGTTAACACACGTAAATTTACTGCGTTGCCAAATTTATTATTCCTTTTTCAAAATATTTAATTTGAATTTAAATTGATTTAATATAAATTTGATATTAATTATAGGTAAATTTTCATTTATTAAACTATTATATGCATAAAAAAATCATTTTAACAAGCAAAAAGCAGTTTAATAGGGAATTGAAAAATTCATTTTCAAAGGTACAGTCCTAATATTTGCTCGTCCCTCATGTACTTCGTATTTTGCATTTCGTATTACCGAGAGATAAACTTTTTCCATTGACGGTACGTCCTGTACCTCATTAAGACACTTTTTTTAAGAATTATGTCAGATCTGAGTATAAGACCAATGCACAAAGATCTTTACTAGTATTTACCACATTCTAATACACCAGGGTACGGAACAGCCTTCTTTAATGCTCGATTTGTTCCCCACACTACGTACCAGGCACGGTCCCAATACATATTGCATTATATTATTAATAACAAAAACACACTCAAAAGGCATGCAAATAACTAATAAGTTTTATATTATACTACACATTTCAACTAATATTAAATAAAAACAAACAACAATTCACTGAAATACAATATATTAAATATTTATAGAATAAAATAATTAAATGTGTTAACATAAAATAGAATTTATACATATATAATAATGATGCGTACATTTTAAACTTTATTAGTCTATAAACTATACATAGAATTAAAGAAAAAAATAAAATCAACATAACAAACAAAACAAACGATATATTATTATAAATAAATTAAAGCAGATGACATAAAATACGTAACTAGCTTTTTGACTGAGATTAGTACACTTCACTCAAAACGTTTGCTTTTACGTAGTCACCTATATAAACTTCTAGTGCTATATACTATCTAATAATTGGCTAAAACTGAAAATATTGAGGTAGCAAAGGTAATTAAATATATGTATCTAACCCACTAAACACAGCTATGTATATTTTTAGATTTATTCTTTCTAAACACAGAACGTAAACTCATGTATTATTTAACATAATATTTTTTTATTTCACGTAACACCTATTATTTGGCGAAGATTAACATAATTCTGTTGCATTGTCATTAAAATATAACTGACGTTAAAAATCTTTTACTAATTTCTTAAATTAATATAATCTTGTATAACAAGCATTATTAACATCAGAAAATGTTAACTTATGTTCAAATATAACTTTTACACATATATTAACTTACAAAATGATATGTAAAATCTTAAATATATGTAACTATGTTTAGCGGGATTTACATAAAATATATTTCCTTTTATCTAACAAACAACGTTTGGAATTAGTAAAATCATAAAACTTCTTTTATTACCAGATTTAAAAATCAGAATATTAGTCTCCTTCTCTTTCCTTTTAAGCTGGAAAGAATAATATCTTTGCAAATACACAAATATTTTGAAGTCCAAATAGTTAGCTGAATGGAGATCCAATACCTAATAGCAGTATTCCAAAATGTGATCTTCATTCTCATTTACATGAGTAGGATCTTTTTACCCTTAGAAACTTAACAAAAGTCCTTTATAGACAATTATTTGCCATTGTAACAGCACTTTAAGAAAAGATAACATAAGTAAAGAAGTTTATCTTAGTGACTACGCAAAATGTTATAACTGTGATGCTTGTCTTCAAATTAGGAGCTTAACGATGTCTCATATACTAGGTTCTAACAAAATTAATGGGCTTGTGTCCTATGTCTAAATTTCTACAAAACTGTACTATATATTGATAAAGTGGGTTACTAGAACCTCAAATGTTCAATTATTTTTTACTAACTCCTTATATGTTAAGAGATATTAACAATTAAAAAAGTCATTTTGTCTCTTTAAGTATTAAAGGGATTCAATGTTGTATACATTCCAAGAGCAAGTGACATCACAATCCTTGTGTAAGGTTACCAGGGTTAACTAAAATAAAAACTTATTATCTTTGATTTGACTTGATTATTTGACTACCAACAGCTACAGAACATTACCACGGCACTGACCTACTCTAAAAATAACTGACGTTAAAATGCATTTCACGTGAAACAAATATGGCCGACCATTTCGAGCGCTAAAACTACAATTCAAACTTTTAATTGCTAATCTCCGTCATTATTTAGATATTTAATAAAATAGACACGCCGATACACATTTATTAACATCAATTTCAATCAACAATTGAAAAATCGACCACTAAAAAATGAGGACACAAGCCCATTATATTTAAATATTCAAAAGCACATAAATAAGATTTAAAAACCACTAATTTTAAAGTTTTCCGACAAAAATGCTTGTTGAAACAAATGATTAAAAAATCAAATTATTTTAATTGACCTTTCTGAGAATATATAACCATTGGTTATATTCTAAATATAATTATATGAAACCATCAGAGATAGGACTAGTATCAATATTTCCTAAATGAAGACTAAAGCATGTGACTCATTAATCTTATTTATAAATACATAGCACCTTTTATTCATAAATATATTTAAACAACATGGCATTTATACGAATTATATGTAATTATACTAAACAAAGCCTCTTCTCAACTATATAAATATTTATTAAGTAATTACTGTTTTAATAAACCATTAACATATATTTATAGCACCTTAATTTATGATTTTGACTGAATATAATATAAATATAATTTTGAATTAGATTTTATAAAATAGATTTAATTTTATCCAAGACACTTTTGATTTGTTTCTTGGATAAAACATTTTTGGAAATTTATTTATGTGATGTTTCAAATGCATCCTTTGATAGCTTGGTTTGTTAGATAGCAATGGTAATACTTTCCCCATGCATAATCAGGCTGCATTTCAGTCACTCCTTTGTCACCTACCTTTTGTATTTTATCTAACATTTCATCTTCTTCGATACTTTGATTACTTTGAGTTTTTGATGTCTCAGGTTCGATCACTTCTGAGGAACTGTTTTGTGATTTAGCGTTTGAATGGTGCTCTTGAAGGCTCTCTGAGGTTTGAGTCAAAGATGCAACACCCATTACATGACAATGCGATACTTTGAAGAGCCGTGTTTCTGTCACTTCTCTTATAATTTTACCAGATGACGTTATAGTATCTGTACCTGCCCTTGTGACTTGTTTACCCTCCCCAGATGTTTCTGGAGATACTTTTGAAGATGTGATAAGTTCTGAGAATAGTGTGGTTGGAGAATCAACTAAAACCTGCGGCAAAAGAGTAATCATTATAGTTGTGGTTTGTAACTTAGATTAAATTAAGACAATGTGTTAGAATTTAAAATTTACTTATATATTCAACTTACATGCAAACTATTTTTTTTTTAAATCTTAAATGATTTTTATACCTCAACATCAGAACGTCTGTCAATTTCCCACCATGGGGAAGCTGCTCCACATTCGGAAGCTGTATGGAATGATGATGACCTTGATTGTGGAGTACACGTGCATTCTGATGCTGTTACAAATTCTTCATCAGATTTAAAATCTTCTGTTGTCGATGTTTTTGAAGATTTTAAACTGGAATTCCAATCCTGAAAATATTTTTGAATATCATTTATTAACGCCTAGCAATATATGTCTATGCAACCATTAGACTTGTTTATCAGATGTTTTTAGAGTAGTTAAGATATATAAGCATACCTCGGTACTTGATGCAGCTGACGTATCAAATATTCTTTTAACGCTACTCGGCCCAGGAATATTAGGGGACAATTCTTGATGAACATCTCTAAGAACATTGTCCAATTCTTCAGCGAAAGTCTTAACCTCTGATAACTTAGCAGAAATAGCTTCTGTAGCAGAAGCGTTATCATTTGAAGATGCAGCATCGGAAATTCTGTAAATATGTAACATATATTTACCTATAATCATAAAATATAAACGACAACATATGAAGTTGCAACCATATCTTAATTTCTATAAAACTGTACTAAATATTGATAGAGGACCTCAAATGTACAATTATTATTTAATAAGTAACATTATTGCCCAGTAAACATTTTATAGCATTTTGGAGTCACTTTGACATCATATTGGAGATACGTATGATTTTTTTGTCATGAAAGAGTTCATTTATAGTTCAGTTTCTCACAATCGTTCATATGAAATGTCTATTTTATCGGCTATAAATGACGGAACCACTCCACCTGCCGGAATACAAATGAAGATAAAGTTGATGCGAACTATAATTGAAGTGCAATAGTGATAGAAACGTCACAAAAAGGGACAATTCACCAAATGTTTACTGGGTGATAGTAAGATCATTGGTCATTTTTGTTTCTTTAAACATTAAAAGGATTAAAATGTTTTAAATGACCGACTATGAAGAAATGGTTTGATGACAAAAATTCATAGATTTTAATAAATATGATTTCGGATGGAATCCAAATTCTTTACTGGACATCACATCACATCACTTTACAACCTATACAACAGCAGTTTGACATTATGAATTGATGACCAAGTGAAAATATAATCGATTTCTTATTATTCTACAGAGTGACGTTAAAATTTATCTAAAAATAACGGCGCAAAATATAAATTGGCTTGTGTTCTATGTCTTAATTTCTATAAAAGCGTACTATATATTGATAAAGTGGGTTACTAGAACCTCAAATGTTCAATTATTTTTTAATAACTCCTTATATGTTAAGAGATATTAACAACTAAAAAAGTCATTTTGTCTCTTTAATTATTAAAGGGATTTAACGTAACTGCTGCCAACCTTTCAGCTCATAAATCTCTGCTATATGTATTTATATATCAAAATATCAAATATTATTTACAGCTATTTCAAGTAACAATAAAATTTCAATATTATGTCTGCCGTAACAGGGTTAAATAAAATAAAAACTTATTATTCTTTGACTTGACTTGATTATTTGACTACCAATAGCTACAAAACATTACCACAGCACTGACCTACTCAACAAATAACTGACGTTAAAATGCATTTCACGTCATACAAATATGGCAGGCCATTTTTTCCGCTAAAACTACAATTCAAATTTTTAATTGCTATATCTCCGTGAACATTTAGATATTTAATAAAATAGACACGCCAATACACGTTTATTAACATTAATTTCAATCAACAATTGAAAAATCGACCACTAAAAAATGAGGACACAAGCCCATTCAAGCTAAAAACCTCCGTCAACTTTTGGGTACAAAAATCTCGTATATGTATTACGATATACTCGTATTCCAATAAACATTTAGAAATCCAACTTTAGTAACTGTACTAACAAGCCCATTGATATTCGAATATTTGTTTTCATCTTTCAACATTAAACAAGACAAGTTAGAGGGGGGGATCTGGACGTGGAGGAAAGACGAGGAAAGTCAACATGCGTAACACATCAGTTCTGGCGAACTGATTTTAAGTTTGACACAAAAAGTAACGTTGATTATTTATGACTGACGATTCACGGTATTTATACATAATACATATTTCATCTCGAGTTGGCTAGAACATCAACGTTCGTCGAACATTTTTATGTACGTGCGGAGAGACGGAAATTTGACAGTATTGTAAACTTTAAAATATTTATTTATGTTATTACTATAATATAATCTAAAGATATGACAAATATACTACAATTTCTCATATAAATATTTTTTTAAATAAAGGAAGTTATTACTGACTAAAGAATGAAACTAGTTGCCGCGTATATTTGGCATTTAAACATCAACATTACATTTTCAATGACCTGGCATCCGCCCAAATGGATTAACTTATGCCTAACATTTAGATTTATTCACTTGGACATACTCGTACCAATTTCTGTGCGTCTCTTTCTGTCGCGACGTCGTGCTATCTCTTTTATTCAAAAGTAAAGTCAATAAAAATAATTACCAAAAATATTAACGACCTAAATTTTACTGTGAGAAGACGACTGAAATTTATTGCAGAAATTATTTAATATATTACTCTTGTAAACATTTTATTATCTACTATATGAGCACAAATTTGAGTTTGTTTCACTAAGCTTGCAATACGTTTTATTACATCAACCTATATACTTCATATACAAGTTATACAAGCATCAAGAAAAAGAGAGAAAACCAAAGAGTTGAGAATGGTTAAGTAGAAGAGTAGAGGACAGAAATAACGGAACGGGAAGAAGGAAGTGATGGCACTAGTTTTAAGTTTTAGTAGATTTTATGATTTAATTCAATTAAATAAAACGTAATGAGGAAAGAATGTACACCATAGTGGCACGTATTAAAATTTAATGTATATATAAAACAAAGAATGAGCAGAGATGTGCGTTTTTCAAATACATATACTCAAAATGCAAATCAAAATAGTAAATACCTATTTTGTATTTAAATATCTTTTAAGAGTATAGAATTTTATATTTTATTTGAAAACTTTTACAAACCTATTTCCTATTTGAAAAATACAAAATACTTTTTTCATTTTTGTTACTTCATAATGTTAATCAGTAAATATTATTTTTTGAATATAAACTTAAAACCACACCAACATTAGCACCATCTATGATCTAATTTCAGATACTTATCTGCACAATTGTCTTAATAATTCTAATTTAAAATGAGAGATGTGCCTATTATTTTATTATCTTTCCTCTTACCCCCACCATAAGACATCTGATTTTTGTTTACTTAAATTTGTTCATCATATTTTCTCGTTCATTATTTGTTTTACTACAAGATAATCACTCAACTATATTCCTTACTTAAATATACGAGTATATACATAAATATATATTATTTTACCTACTACCCCTACATGTGACATCCAACATTTTCTAATACAACCGTTACTTTTGATGCATGAAACAAAAATGTTTCAAAACGAAGTCTGTCTTTATCAAAGAAAATTCTCGTAATTATTAAAAAAAAAAAACATTTATATTAGTAACATAAAGAGTATTCTATTTTCACAAAAGTATTTGTATACTAAAATGAAATTTATTTTTTATTTTGTATTTGAAATAGGAAAATAACGAGGTATTTGCATTTTGTATTTAAATGCTTTTGAAAAGCATTTGTGCACATCTCTGGATATGAGTTTACATAAACGACAGCTAAAAATTACAAAATCTGTGAAATATACTGCAAAAAACACACAAACCGTAAATTCGTAAACGAAAGATAACATCGATGTTTTGTATTTAGCGCGTGTATTTACCGGGAAGTAACGACAAGTTGTTAGAACAGTTCAAAAACCTAGTTAGCTAACCTATACAAATAAAATAGACAGTATCATCTCCATGCTTAATTAAACAGTAGACATTATTAATTACAACTGCAACCATGAGAAGCAGACGCAGACGCAGACCCAATTATCCCACAGTTCATCTTTTTGAACTTACATCTTGCGTAAAGTCTCCATCTGCCAATTAATCGACGTAATCACAAATAAGTAACACAACACAATCAAACACAGGGATACTAAGTAACAATGGGACACCAGGAATTACAGGAATACAGGGACACGAACACGGACACGGACACTCTCACTACGCGGACTGCACACTGATTGTGAGGAGGAAACCCCGCGGAGGAAAGCCGGTGTAGCCAAATTCCACATTTATATCGGTACGGCAGGAATCAGTCTCTTGCATTGGACGTGGACCATATGATCTGTAGTGGCCAAGTCACAACTACAAAACGAGGCGTGGGAAGATGAAAAACAAACTACATAAGCTGTGACTGTCATACCTGTAGCTGTAACACATTTACCATAATAATGGTCTTGTGTCTTATGTCTTAATTTCTATAAAAGTGTACTATACAGGGTGTCCCAAAATTCAACGATAAGCCGGCACCAGAAGGTGGTCCTGCTCATGACTACACAAGAAAAAAAGAAAAAAAGTTTTTATCTCATTTTTTAAAAAGACATTTTTTTTTCGAAAATCGAAACACCTTAAGATGTTTTTAACTACCATGACCACAATTTTTCAAATATTTCTGATTTTTTTTGTATCGGCAACCTAAATAGCACTTCTATCCACCACAACCATTAAAACTCCCAGAATGCTAGTAGTTTTTGCAACAACAATTTATGAAATTTGGTTCTTGTTTAGAAATAGTATGCATAATTTTTTTTTATTGCTAGTTTTCCTGGAGTATTATACCATTTTGGAATCCTGAAGAGTTGCGCCAATTTTTAAAAAAAACTTGCCATAGTAGTGTTCATACTTTTTTTTTACACCACGATGAGTTAAAGTTGACTGAAAGTAAAAATCTTTAAGAAATTTAGGGAAAAAAATAATTTCGATTAAATTTTGTGTAAAAACTACTAGCATTCTGGGAGTTTTAATGGTTGTGATGGATAGCAGTGCTATTTAGGTTGCCGATCTTAAGGTGTTTCAATTTTCGAAAAAAAATTATTTTTTTTCTAATTCCTAAACAAAATGAGATAAAATTTTTTTTCTTATTTTCTTGTGTAGTCATGAGCAGGACCACCTTCTGGTGCCGGCTTATCGTTGAATTTTGGGACACCCTGTATATTAATAAAGTGGGTTACTAGAACCTCAAATGTTCAATTATTTTTTAATAACTCCTTATATTTCCGAAGATATTAACAATTAAAAAAGTCTCTAAAGGGATTCAACGTTGTACAACATTCCAAATGCATGTGACATCACAACCGCTAGTTACTATCTCTTTTATACAACAGAGCGTAAAAGAGATATATTCTTGACAGAACTCTGACAAGTTTACAGGTTACCTACCTTACAGCTCATAAATCTCTGCTATATGTATTTATATATCAAAATATCATATATTATTTACAGCTATTTCGAGGAACAATAAAATTGCAATATAATGTCTGCTGTAATAGGGTTAAATAACATAAAACTTGACTTGATTATTTCGACTACCAACAGCTACAAAACATTACCACAGCACTGACCTACTCAACAAATAACTGACGTTAAAATGCTTTTCACGTCATACAAATATGGCCGACCATTTCTAGTGCTAAAACTACAATTTACATTTTTAATTGGTATATCTCCGTCAACATTTAGATATTTAATAAAACAGACACGCCAATACATATTTATTAACATTAATTTCATCAACAATTGAAAAATGGACAAACTGATTATACTCCTAACCAGTATGACGTCACAGAAGAAATAGATAATTTTTCTTTTTTCACAGCACTCATAATATCGGGAGCAGTTGGTTCTGTGGTTATTGTGAACCTAATATAAATTTATATATGTCAGTCCACAGACTTGCAGCAGGTTTAGAACAGTAAATTTTGAGTCGTAGTGTCGTCCGGTGTACGACGGTTACGGCGTGCGTGAAGGAGTATAATGTAAATAATGTAATAAGCTAAGGGCAAAAAGTAAAATAAAGAAGTAAAGATCATACATAGGCAGCAAACGCAGCTTGTGTGCGTACCCTAACAACATGTAGTACATAAGATGCGTTTATCGCCCTAGTAAAACAAATTAGTAGTCAGGCTTGAGCTTAAGTCAACATTTCACTTCCAGACTCGGATCTATAATTAGTATTTTTTAAATTATTATTTTCAGCTACAGCGATGCGATCATAAATTAGCGACTAATGTAAACTCTTGAAAATAATTAACTTTTATATTATTAATTTTTATGTTACAAGCAGTGGCGCAGTGGGTACAAAAGTTTTGCTTGGTGTGTGATAAAGTGAGCGACATTATTTCCAAACACATTACTAGTGCAAAACTGCATACAAGTCTTTGTAACTAGAATGTTTAATTAGATATTTTCATGATATTAATTAATGATATTGATTATTGATAAAGATTAGGAGTTTAGCCGCCGACAATTGATGTACGCCTTTAGATATTAAACAACAACAAAGCCCATATATAGCAAACACAATAACTATAACAAAATCCAATGGGCTCGTGGAATTATGTCGCAATGGGCTTGTGTCCTCATTTTTTAGAGGTCGATTTTTCAATTGTTGATTGAAATTGATGATAATAAATGTGTATTGGTGTGTCTATTTTATTAAATATCTAAATATTGACGGAGATATAGCAATTAAAAGTTTGAATTGTAGTTTTAGCGCTAGAAATGGTCGGCTATATTTGTATGTCGTGAAATGCATTTTAACGTCAGTTATTTGTTGAGTAGGTCAGGGCTGTGGTAATGTTCTGTAGCTGTTGGTAGTCAAATAATCAAGTCAAATCAAAGAATAATAAGTTTTTATTTTATTTAACCCTGCTAAGGCAGACATAATATTCAAATTTGATTGTTCCTTGAAATAGCTGTAAATAATATTTGATATTTTGATATATAAATACATATAGCAGAGATTTATGATCTGTAAGGTTGGTAACCTTACACAAGGATTGTGATGTCACATGCACTTGGTATGTGTACAACGTTGAATCCCTTTAATAATTAAAGAGACAAAATGACTTTTTAAATGGTTAATATCTCTTAACATATAAGGAGTTATTAAAAAATATTTGAACATTTGAGGTTCTAGTAACGCACTTTATGAATATATAGTACACTTTTATAGAAATTAAGACGTAGGACACAAGCCCATTAAAATAGTTATTTTAACCATTTAGTCATTGAAGTTAAAAGTTCAAAAGTTATAAAAAATAACTTGTCCCTCGACGTCTGATTCGGTAGATAACAAAACTAATGTCCTTGTTTGGCTACTGACAACCAGTTAGGTTGCCCGCATATGGGTCAACTGATTGCAAACGCGAGCCCGAATCTGCCCGAACCGAATGAGAATGCAACTGTGTTGTTTGTGTGAGAACGCACGTGTATACGAGTGAGAGAACACACACGGCACGAACGAAACTAAACTGATTTGAAATTGGTTTCGAGCACGTTTTGAGCGACTGTGTTTCCAGGTCGCAGGGCAATTACGTTGTATGCTTTTGATTGTGACAACATGAGCAGAGATGTGCACAAATACTATTCAAAAGTGTTTAAATACATACATACATACAAATACCTCACAATACAACACAATAAAATCCCGTAGCATGCTATTGTTACGTATGTTATATATGCTGTTGTTTCGTTTTCGTTGGAAACTTCGTGCGCGGCTAGTTTTGTTCAGTACGGAACATAACCAAAATTAGTCTCTACAAATGGTACATTTTAGTGAAGAACAAGAAAAACATCGTTTCCTGTTACTACACTATACTACACATAGAGAGAACAGTATTTTTTTTAATGAAGATAAAAAAAAAGCTCTTATTTTTCACCTAATAATACTAATATTAAGAAGGAATGACATCTTACATGAATTCAGGATCGATCGGTTCCTTTAACCTGGTCTTCAACATCCTGCCAAGTCGGACCATCCTCCCAACCTCAACCATGAGAGTTTCTCTTGACACAAAACATTTCCTTAACCTTCCTTTTCGTTTGGCTAAGTCATCTAACCTCGCTGCAGATATCACCGACATCCTCAACTCCTGCAGTTTTGCGCACTGCTCCTCCACACTTCGGTGAAAGACACCAGACACACGTAACCTTGTCATCTGCTCTTGGGAGGCTGACTGCAATCGATGCCAACACTGGTGGAGTTTCTGTGAAAGACATGTGTTGTCTTCCACCGGTAGTTTGCAGGATTGCCGCAGAGCTAAGGCGGCGTTTATCAGTTGACATCCGTATCCATAAGTGTTCTGAAAATTATCCCCAACACCATAATAATCAACGCAATTTGATATTGAACAGGACTACATCTTAAGAGCTTTTTAGACGAATCTTACCTCAGCTGTTTGTTGGAAAGTTTGGTGTTCATCTTTCTGTCCTTGAATTTCGGTAGACGTGCAACCTACATACTTATGTTGTTCCACCATGACCTTAAAAAGGTCATTCAACCATTGAACAGCTTGCGTCGCATCTTTTTCATAAGTGTGAATATGTGTTACTTGCTGCAGTGTTAGTTCTTGCAATTCAACGTTGTCTTTGAAGATGTTCCTTCGAGCCGTGGAGGCATCCATTACACTTCGAATATTTATCATATCATTCTCGTAGTCCACTTGTACGTCTCGCCCCACTGCGTCCTTCACAGGCATTGATAACATATCTGATAATTTCTCTCCTTCCTTGAATAGCTCGCGTGCTACAGCATCTGGAAATATAAATACAAGTTTTGAGAGCGTTATATATGTTGCATATACGTCAGGCGCTTAGACACACTTCTTTATAGTTTAAATTAGACATCGATAAAATACACAAATTTTGAAAAGATGTAACAATGCGGGTGGGTGAGGGGGGTTTGTAATGTCAACGAAAGGAACATTATATAAATATATTATCTTGAAGTTAAAAATTGTGTGTTTGTTGAATACTTCCTGTTATCTCAATCTGAGTTGTTCGAACGTCCGAAGGCATGCGTAAGAGCGTGGTCCAAAAAATATTTTTGTGACACAATTTATGGATGGCCCCAAATATGAAACTCACCCAAATTTTGTTGACTATCTCTTAAATGCTTCAATTTCTCTTCAGCCCCTTCAAAGTCTTCAATCTGGTTCCCCATAACCAGGGATTCATACACTTCACTCGTGCTCTCAAAATATTCGTTCACCAGTCTATAGAACCTCAGAGAAGTAATTAATATATTTCTACGTCGTTCTAATCTTGTGGCAAAACTTCTACAGATGAAATCCATAAAATCTCTTTGTGAAATTAAATCTTTGTTCATTGGAGTTTCACTTCCATTCAATACATCAACTTTGTATAATATTTCTGCGTAATATCCGTAAGTTTCCCAACACTGAAGTTCTAGAGCTTCGTGTTCACGACGGAGATCTTCCGCAGAGGTTATGTCGAAGCCTATACGTTGTTGACCATTCAGTAGCGTCTCGGCAGTACCTAAATTGCAAGCATCTTGGTTATTAAAGACCCAAGACAAAAACTATGTACATGACACTCATAAACGATCAAGGACTGTTACCAACCCAAAATATTCCAGTGCGTATTATGGTAAATATGAAAGAAATACCTAAGATCCAATTCGTAACATCAGCGATGCCTTCCTCGAGAGCTGCGACTTCTCTGGCGTTATCAAAGCTCTTCTCCATGGCCATCCAGGCGTCTTCAATCATAATTTGTTTCACTTCGATGGCTTCCAGATGTTTCTCTATTGTACAAATCGTATCCAGCGTATCCTGGGGTGTCCTTAGCACCACTTCCGTTGGCGTCTGTTTATGCCGAACGGTTGATTGAATTTTTTGCAATATTTCTTTTCCTAAAAGAAGAGGATTAGTTTTAATTTTATGTAATATTACATATATGTAATATATTGTGTAACATATTCGTATTCCTGATTGCATTTGCCGATTGTCAGAGTCCTACACTTTTCATTTACCACTACAAGAGCGAAAACGTTCGTCTTCGTCAGTGGCGTAGCTAGGTAACCAAAGGCCCCGGTTCAAAAAGAAACTGGGGCCCTAACTAAACTGTTTAGGTTTTATCAAGTCAAAATATATATATATGAATGCCACAGCAAACTTACTTACTATGTGCAAGAGTGTCTTGTGTGATCTTTAGTGATTGCATAGGTTTTACAGGGGAAGACTTGGATTAATAATATTGGTATTAAGCAATAAAAAAAAAATCTAAAGTTTTATGCACAACAGTTTATTGTGCATAAAACATTAATAGTATATTACACACCGAGGGAAGAAAGTAAGACATTTCAACCCGCGTGTAAAACTGACTCCGTTAAAATTGGCAAACACGCGGACTGGAATATCTTACTTTCTTCGCTAGCGTGTATACTATTTTTCACCATATTTGTAACCGAAATTTTAAATTTCTGCCACTGTTTGGTAGGTTTAAAAGAAATTCATAAAATGTTTCACTCATGTAAATCAGATCTGTTCGATCACGATCATTGTTTGCAAGACTCAGGAATACGGCCACCGGTTATTACTGCATACCTCACAACAATGCTTAGCTGGTCTACCTTCGATAAATTTAAACTGTTCTTTTTATAAAATGAAATAGAAACTGTGATTTCTTATAAGCCTCAATGTTAAATTAAAAAATTCAAAGTTCAATATCTTTTTACTGGTTCCCTGCAGTTTTTCTAAAATTTAACGAGATCATTATCTTATTATAATCTACTAATATGCCAAATTTTAGAAAATATTAAACGGTAACTCTCTGAACGACAGTACTACCTTAAAGTCGTGTTGCACCCTATTTCATTTACATTCCAAAGGTGGGACAATTTTTAGCTAGTACAATACGAGGTTTGCTCGTCAGGGTCCGAGGGCCCCCTGAGCTTGAGGGCACCGGTGCCCAGCACCGACTGGCCCATACCTAGCTACGCCAGTCGTCTTCGTGTATGGACACAGGAATATTTTCCCTGTTAACACGTACTATGTGAACGTATACGTATACATAAATGGCGTTTCAACCGCTGTTTTATGCAATACGTGTGTTTTCAGCAAAAAAAGACATGATTTCTATGTCGACAAACTCTCAACATTCTTGACGTGTTCAAAGACGCTTAAGACGTTTAAGAATGTCGTCATTCGTCAATCTTCAGTTCTCAAGTTCCACGATTCCCCGGTTTCCATTCGCTTACGATAGCTATAGACCTAGTCTAATACTCGCGCTAGTAGATTACTAATGTGGATTTCTTACTCACCGTCGTGAACAACTTTTTGTACCAGTAATCTTGTGGTTTCACTTTTCTCCATATTTATATTCAACACGAGTGGAACATAATTTGCCCGTATGGATTTCGAGTCCAACAAATGAATTCGGAGATTATCTAATTCTCTTATTGCTACAGCTGCATTTTGTATGAACTCTTCTACATGCTGAAATTTAATAAGAGTATATGAGCATATAAAAATTAAACAAAGGACAACTAAATATTTAATTCAGGAAAATGTGCTGGTGAATGCAGTTGTTCTTTGTGTCACCTGTTCGTTGGCGAGTTAAATGGGCTTGTGTCCTCATTTCTTAGTGGTCGATTTTTCAATTGTTGATTGAAATTGATGTTAATAAATGTGTATTGGCGTGTCTATTTTATTAAATATCTAAATATTGACGGAGGTATAGCAATTAAAAGTTTTAATTGTAGTTTTAGCGCTAGATATGGTCGGCCATATTTGTATGACGTGAAATGCATTTTAACGTCAGTTATTTTTTGAGTAGATTAGTGCTGTGGTAATGTTCTGTAGCTGTTGGTAGTCACATAATCAAGTCAAGTCAAAGAATAATAAGTTTTTATTTTATTTAACCCTGTTTATTGTTCCTTGAAATAGATGTAAATAATATTTGATATTTTGATATATAAATACATATAGCAGAGATTTATGAGCTGTAAGGTTCGTAACCTTACACAAGGATTGTGATGTCATATGCACTTGGAATGTCTACAACGTTGAATCCCTTTAATAATTAAAGAGACAAAATGACTTTTTTAATTGTTAATATCTCCTAACATATAAGGAGTTATTAAAAAGTAATTGAACATTTGAGGTTCTAGTAACCCACTTTATCAATATATAGTACACTTTTATAGAAATTAAGACATAGGACACAAGCCCATTGAAAGTATTTTTGATGATGATTAACGAGAAATGCAAAAATTATAAATAAATAAAATACGAAGACGACATATTAATAATGATAAACTATTAGATTAGTGTCTTAAAAGATATATATGCAAGGATTCAAGTGGGTTTTCTAAAACACGAGGCGCGAGATTCAAATACATATATTGTAATAAATTGTTTTACTTGGGTTGTTGCGCGAGGGTGCGACGCCCCTGCTTACCACCCCCTAAGTCCGCCTCTGAGTGAATGGATGAATACATAATGGTGCTGCAAGATTTCATCCTTCATAAGTTTCTGTTTAATAGTGACAGTGATGAAAGAGTTTTTATTTAAAAATAACCGAATCAAAAACGAATTCTTTCCTACTTGGAGAAAATTGCTAAATTTTTAAAGAGCTTTTAAGCATCTGGTGCAACATTAGCTTGATAAACACAGAGAAAATAAATAACAAAATGATAAACGACTAATACCGTGGAAAATTCTAAGATTCTGTGTTAAAATCAAAAGATAAAAATGATTTTTTCAATGTCAAATAACGAAATAATTAAAGATTAAATAAATTAATTAACACAATTTCACGTTGTTTAAAATTGATAACCGGATTTGTTTATCTTTCAATTATATTTTTGTATTTTAACCTGTGTTCTGTTTTAATCTGAATTAAAAATCAAACTCAAAAATTAATCAAAGCACTCACACAGTACTAATAATCTATTGCTGATGCATCGCTAGATAATTTCTTCGTTGATATAGATCCAACTTCAAGGCTAAATGGACACGTCCGTTGCGTTATAATGCATTGGCGTAGAGATATGGTTTCAAATATTCATAGAATAACACGTTCAAAAATGATTAAATGAAAGGAGGCCGTTCTTCTAATAAATAGATACGGTTATGTCACTGGCCGTATGCTAAACTTAATGTTAAATGTCTATGCCCAGTAAACATTTTGGAGTAAATTCTACTTCATTTCTATTACTTATCATGAGTTTTTTGTCTGGAACGCGTTTGTTTTTTATTCAGTCGTTCATAGGAAAGGCCCTATTTATGAGCTACAGAGATCGCAACGACGGCTCACTGCTGAATAAAAGCGACTCCGGTTTATGATTTATGACCGGAGTTATAAATTATAATTTATGCTCTGCTGTGATTGGTCAGTGAAATTACATTAAAATTAAGCGGGAAGTTTAAACAAAGTATTTATTTTAAAAAATAAAATCGATTTTTATTAGAAAACAAATTTATAATAAAAAAAAATTCTAACAACGAACACAAAATCTGTGACAGGTAGGGAATCAATTTGAACTAAAAGCGACTTTTGTGTACCACTTTTGAACTATTAACGAACTTGCTAAAACTACATATATCAGATTTTATTTCACAAAATCTTGACAGGTAGGGAATAAATTTGAACTACAATTAGTTTCTGTGTTGTTGCTTCGAACTTGTAAAGCGTTAGAATTGAAATGTACGAGTGACTCGAACTTCAACAAGCCATTCTATTTCACTAAATGTTTACTGGGTATGGTAGATCGCAGTATAAATAATTTTAATAAAAAATACATTAAGTACTAATTTATAGTCCTGCAGAATTATGACCATTATAATTTTTACAATAGATTTTTGTCGTAAAACACTGGAACTATACAACCTTAGTAATTTTTCACAGTGTGGTTACAAATTGCTAAGACCTTTTTAGACCCGTACATCTATTGCACCGCTACTGAACTTTATGTAGTTTTCCATTATCACTCGAACAAAGAACGCGTTATCAATAATTTGGCATAAGATCACAATCAAAATCAAAATTCTTAAAATTGCATTGTATCAGTACATAAGTTCAATCAAATAACATTATCGTGAATTAGCCTTGAGCACTAATTTTAGATTTTGTTTTTCCTGTATATTGTGTTACCAAATTTTTTATCGTGTTCAACATACACGTGTCGATCTACCAACGCAGCGGTATAATTGATTGCACTTGTAATTTTTGAAGTGGGACGAAGAAGGTTAAAAAATATGTTCAAACATATTCTTATAATCAAACGTAGCTTAGGTAACAGGTTTTTTATAAAAATTAAATAAATTTTAAAAATATGTGATGTTGTCAATAGGCAATAGTCGATAGATGGTACCTACCAATCTGGTTTGTATCCAGTTCGAGTGGTTGTACGAATAACTGCCTCCTAGTTCTTCTGGGAGATATATATCGTCGATGTACTTGAATAACCTTGAACGTGAAATGTACAAAGGCTGCAAAGACAAATATTAATGTCATTATTTACAATTAAGGAGGTACAGGACGTAAATGTAAATGATGAAAACGTCGTGAAATTTGGAGGGTCAATACAAATAGTTAAAATACATGCTGTCTCAAAATTTTAGAGACATAGGGTTCATAGTTTTCTTTTTATACATGATAAAAAATAGTCACTTTCCATACAAATAATAATTTTTAGCTCAATTTCACCACATAATATAACTTTAAACTATAAAAAAATGGTGACACGGATTTCAAAAACTAAGTGTATATAAAAAAATCTTTTCTGTAACTATTGCAAAAAGGAAAAATTATCAAAAGGATACCTATTTACGAAAATATTTAAATAAAACCAGTAAGAAACAGTACATGTAGGTTATAAGCCAGCAACGTTGCAAATGCCAATTTGAGCGGGAAAATCAAAATCGGAATAAATGTTATATAAAATATAACAATTTATTGGTCAAAGAACCAAATCACGCATGCGTCAACACACGTAAATTTGCAGTGTTGCAAAATTTATTATTCCTTTTTCAAAATATTTAATTTGAATTAATATAAATTTGATATAAATTATAGGTAATTTTTCATTTATTAAACTATTATATGCATAAAAAATTATTTTAACTAGCAAATAGCAGTTTAATAGGGAATTGAAAAATTCAATTTCAAAGGTACAGTCCCAATATTTGCTCGTTCCTCATGTACTTCGTATTTAGCATTTCGCATTACCGAGAAATAAACTTTTTGCATTGACGGTACGTCCTGTACCTCCTTAAGTAGAAATTGTTTTCTAAAAATGATTTTATTTTATTGCTATTAAAATCATTCTAAATCTTACTAAACCTTATTGACTTTATCAATAAAACTAATTCAATCTCTATATTTTAAATACACATACTCGTATTTATAGGCTATAAATTATGTATTGCAAATGTTTAGAAATAAATTTATTGTTTTAAGTGCTAATAACTATTGTTAATAGAAAGTTGATGCACTCAAATAAATATAAAAAAATTCCTTTATTTATTTGCTCTTCAGAATTGCCTTATAGATAATCTGAAATGACTTTTTACCTTTTCATGCTATCTTTAATTTTCAAGAATTAAATTTAAACCCTAGTAAGAAAATGTAAAGCATTATAACACTTGAATTAGCTAGTAGTAAGCTAACAAGTATCAAATTTACATTGCAAGACAATTTCTATATGAGAAGTAGAAAGTGAATCTTAGAGAAACCTTGTGACAGGCTAGGAAGCCGTGCGGTGTTTATTAAAAATTACAAAATTTCGAAAATTTTATTGAAAGAAACTAAGACATGGGAGCGTTGATGTAAAACACACTAGTACATACCTCTCCATCCCTGTGTGCTTTCGCACAATTTTCAACTCTTCTCTTATCCCAGAATGCATCTGACCTTAGCACAATGAGACAGGCCATGTGATGACCTAGAACCTTCGTCACTTGGCGGATACAGGCCCGCGCTAATCTCCAAGAGCCACGCCGGGCGTCTACCAAAGCTACCAGACCGCTTCTTTTGGAATCGTCACTGCAAGAATGAGGAAGAGAAACACTTTGGATTACATTACGAATAATTATTGATGAAATCTGTTGTTTATAACTAACACAACATCTATTTCTAACTGCTACATCTATTTCTATTTAATTTAAATTTATTTGTGCATTTCTTGCACTTACAAGATGATTCTACTTGCAAAACTCAGTAACTAATATATATACGGAATACAATATTGTGTTGCATTGAATATTATTCTAGCAGCAACCTTACGCTTAGCTTACGAGACTTGTATACCAAGCTATAAGGAATAGCTGGGTGGTAGGAGATTTGGGTCTAACAAGAGGTCACTGAAACAAACGCCAATTTTGCGGCTATTATTTGAAAAGAATAGAAACATTGGACTGAAACACTATACTAAATGTATCGAGCTTAATGTTAGGGTTTCACACGAGACGAGATAAAGTTTCAAAAATCTCGCCTCGTTCGGTGTAATGTAATAATACGGACAATATGTTACGTATGGAATATTTTAACAAAATTTCTTTAAATCTTAAATGAAGTGGTTCACCTTGTTTTACAGTGCACATGTAAATTTCTAACACATTTAAAATCATTTTATTATATTATAGATTATAGATCATTTTATTATCTATAAAAAGATCTGTACAAATTTTTTGTGAAAGTTATAGCTTACATAATGAACAGAAAAATCGTATTTCACCCTTATTTTCAAAATGAGCCTTCCACCTCGCAAATTCAAGTTTTGCATAATGTGTGATTACAACAAATATGCTGCCTATCCAAATCCACGGTTCCCTCGTTTTATCAACAGATCTAAAGGACTATACTCTTATACATTTAAAAAAGAATTCATGAAATTTGTTTCGTCGTAAGTGCGAAAAATGCAAAAGATTAGACCACAAAAAAGTACATAGTTCACAAGAGCAACCTGCAGATAGATAAATAACGTCATACGACAGATAAGACACGGGTATATAAAGTGCCCCAAATATTGGAAGAGCACCATTCGTTGTTCGTTGATCAACATCAAGGAAAACAAATTGCATCAAGGTAAGCAACCATTGTTTGTTACTATTATTACATAACATTAACAGTATTACACATGGCTTATGGTTCAACATAACCCAGTTCGTTCATTTGTTGGTTAAGACTTGGGTTCGAATTCTGAATTGGAGTCGAGATCAATTATTTCTAATATTGTAACGTAGTTATTTGTAGTTTATCAAAAGGTAATTGGAAATATTGATAATAATGACATTTGATGTTGTGTTGGCAGATGAAAGTGTGTTTACTTCTCCTCGCTGTCCTCGGAGTGTCCTACGGTGCTGCCGTTCCGGCTCCTGGATCCCGTACACTCAGAGACGACGTGGATGAACTCCTTACGTACATTGATGTTCCCGCAATCAGAGAACTAGCACGCGACTTTTATGAAAACAGTGAAGATGGCCAAAAAATTGCTGCCTATGTTGAAGGCCCAGAGTTCCACAAAGTTATCGATGTTATCCGCGGCTATGAACAGATTCGTGAGTTTGTTCGCCACCTTGAATCTAAAAATATCAACGCTATTGCTTTCTTGAACTTCTTTGCTGAGTTGATTGGATACAAACCAACTGAAACCTCTTTCGCGCAAGCCAAGTCAACTACATGGCGCGAATTCATTGCTGCAGTTCTGGAGTACGTTCAAAAAGACAATATTATTTCAGCCTTTTTCAGATTTTTAGAGGAATCTCCTGAATTCAAAGAATTGTTCGAGATTGTCAAAGGCTCACAAGATACCTGGAAATCTATTATGGCTGAACCAGCTGTCATCAATTTTGGAGCTAAATGTAGGGAGTTTGGTGTCGATCTTGACCTAATTTATGAAAAAGTCAAAGGATTCTTCGGATGGGATTAAGTTTACCTTACTTCAACTAACATTTCAGAAAATCGAAGCAATTCATAATGCTATTGATTTTTTACTTTGACTTTCTCTCCAGAACACAATTCCTTTGTTTTTACAACATTCATGCAATGTAAATATTATTTCCAATATATAAATATAAATCTGTTCAAATTTTAATACTTCTTTCATTTTATTATTATTATTCCAATGTTGAATGAAAACACCTTCTTATGAAGGACGGTATGAAGTAGATTTTACAGGTACATGCTGCGTATGAAGGATTACTTACCTGTACATCCTATACGAATTCCTACAACGCTACAAAGGTATTACGGTGCCTGCTTTTGTTCAAAACGTTTTATGTTACAAAATTGGCAATATTTTTGATTAATAGATTCTTTATTAAGTTTTATGCGTATCCAGTCTTTTAAAAATATTGTTTAAATTCACATATTGAATATTGATGACAATTAATATAAATAAAATATTTTGTTATTAATGTTGCAACGTTAATTTGCGTTAATTTGTGAATTTACTAGTCACCGCGCCGCAGTCGGTAAATGGATGTAACAAAGATTATAATAAAAATAATCCTATGATTCGAAAGTAAAAGTGAAGTTGGTTAAGAGTGCAAGGTGATGAAGGCAAACGAAAAACACTTTAAAGACAACCATCTTCTTTCTTATATATAAAAATTCAGCCTGCGTATTTTTGTGCTCGAAGAGTAATCAAAAGCACGTGTTTTCAGAAATTGAATTCATTTCTTTCCAGTTTATCGTCGTTTGTGTTTATGTGTGTATCTTTTATTTACTTTCTCATTCATTTCATATTAGACTGAGCCACAGCAGAGCGCGAACTGATTTTGCTGGTATTCATATAACTTCTTTTGAGTGGCCGAGAATCCGGGTGTTAACTCAAAGCAAATATTAAATAATTTGAGGTATTCTAAACTGTTTATTATTCTAATCTTTTTAACAACTACAAAATCACTAGAACCCGCTAAATTCAAACCTCGAATATTTTATACACTATAGAGCAATAACATTTTAATACTTCCAAAATTAATTGTAATCCGGTCAATTTAAACATAAAAATAGTGGTCAAATAACAAAAATTCCCGAAGAGTCAAATATTGGTGGAGAGCTGGGGTTTACCATTACAAATAAAGTTTTAAAAAACCCCATCGATTCTATGTGTGCTTCAAAAGTTATTCGGGGTCAAAGGTCAAAATTTTAGGTTTTTTGGATTTTTCTCGAAAACGGTAGGTTTTATCAAAAAAAAACCTCAAACCAAAGTTAGATCTTAAAGTTGTCTACAGAAATGGTTCTTATGATTTTTTTCCTAAGGGATGGGGATTTTTAAAACTTTATTTGTAATGATAAACCATAGCTCTCCAGCAATATTTGGCTCTCCGGGAATTTTTGTTATTTTAAATGTCTATATTGAGCGGGGTATTGTACGAGAAAGTCATAATACAATAATATAAAGCTAATGTTGTTATATAACATTCTTATAAGAGTGGTACATTTTGTTACCAATGTTTATTTTACTAATCGGTAAGATAAATTTTTTAATTAAAATTGTTGCCAATTTATTAGGAAAAGGTTGTTTTATACTGTGTGTTTTGTTGTAGATGTTTAGTTTGAAGAAATTCCTTTTCTGATTCTGAACTTGGTTGGCTTAGGTTTTAGTAAGTGACTTTAGCACTGGCTTATATTTTAACACACTTATATTAAACACAATTGAATAATAGAATACATATAAAGTACAAAAGATGATTTTTCTTAATTTAATTTAGTTTGTTCTTATTGTGTTGTGTTATAACAAAAGAACAAATCTAAACAAATACTTAACAACAATTCATAAAAGAATTAACAAATAATCAAGTAAATTAAATATTTAATTTAAAACTAAAGAATACAAAATATATCAAATTAGGGCGGGATTTTGTTTTACCACTGGGACTGAAAATGGTTTTCAAATTCGGTTAACAAAAAACCATAATTGGGGTTTTCCGGATAGAATTCATGCAATGATTCTTAAAATTGCACTGGAAATAAATGTATATAGTTATCTTTATTAATTAACGTAGTTATTATTATTGTTTTAGAATTATTACTTGAATTTGAAACACTAAAAATACAATTATTCTCTTATATCTAATCTTATTTTTATTGGTTTGAAAATAGAGCACTAGTTTATATACTGTAAAGAACCGTGGTACCGTAAAGAAACTAAGTACGTTAGTTTTCAGAGAGGTAAACTGATCAAAAGAGAGAAATAGTTATCATAATTTTGTGGTCCTCATTTACTGAGTGCTAGACTAAATCTGAGGTATTCTTTACCTGTCTAGCCTATATAAACCTTTTGTAAAAAGGCTTGTAAGTAAGGCAGGTCAAAAATTGTAATGTATTATGCGTAGTTACAACAAAATGCTGCCTACCCAAATCCACGGTTGCCCTCGTTTTATAAACAGATATCTTATACATTTATGAAAGAATTTATGAAATTTGTTTCATCGTAACTGCGAATATTGGTAAGTCGAGGTGGTTCTAAATCAAATAGAGGCTATTTATAGATTTTGTAAATTATTACTAGACTTTGTTCAATATTTTTTAGATTATAACACTAAATTAAAAATATCTTGCTTTAATATAACGGTCAAGGTTAAATTATTGAATTATATTTGTTAATATCCTGGAGCAACAGCAATGCAATCTAAGAAGATTATCAAAAAGATAAAGTACTTGAGCATTGACCGATAGCGTTATTTCAGTACATTTCATTGATAATATATTAACTACGTGTTAGAAACAATGAAATATTGCTCTCTAGTTAATTCCCAAATTCTGAAATTAAATTTGACTTAATAAAGTCGAATTATAGGTAAATTTATCTAAGAAATTATCACAAAAGAAAATGTCATGGCTTATAAACCATGTCTTGATTTCTATAAAACTGTACTCTATATTAATAATCCTTATTTTATTTAAATCATAAAAATATTTTTTTCAGTAAAATTAAAAGTAAAATAAAATTTAATTAAAAAATATAAACAATTTTTAAGAATATGGATAATGGTACAGATTTAAAACTTAGGCATGTCCCAATTAAACATCCGCACAATGTGACACAATGCGAAACTAAGTCGCACTATGCTCTTTAATTGAAACACACCCTTTAACAATTAAAATACTTATTTTGTCTCTTTAATAATTCAAGAGACTCCCTCGTGTGTAAACCCTTTTAGGGAACAGAGGCATGTTTCACTGGCTCGCCTTTGCCGGTAAACTGCCAGATCCGAACGCTGCTGGAATCTTATGGCATAGGGCATAGGGCATAGGTGAAGCGCTCTCTGTACTCATGAGAGAGAAATAGCAGTTTGAAATTTCAACTGTTCCTTAAAAGACCCAGTGTACACACGCATGGTTAATACAAAGTAGGGTTATACCTCAGCGTTGACAGTATGTAGTTTAAAGCTGCTTCCAGAAATTGCTTTGTCCAAGGTTGTAGCTGCAGGGGTACAGGGATGAGGATTACTGGACGGTTCTCCTTGTCCCGGCCACCAGGAAGGATTGCAGAATGCACCCGCAACGCATTCAAAACTTCCGGATCCATCGCAACCTAAAAATTAAAATGTTTTTAAAAACTTAATTATTTATTATAATGTAGTATAGTTCAAAATTTCATTTTCACTATTTCACAGACGGGTCAAAGATGGCAACGGGGTCTGGGGCGGGAGTAGTGACGGAGTGGACTATACCGATAATACCTTTACCTAGAGATATTTCAATTTATGATGCAGAACTAGTAGCTGTCAAAGAAGCTATTTCAACAATTGAACACAACAAATAGTCGAAAGCTGTAATATGCATAGATTCAAAAGCAGTGGTGGAAGCATTGGGGAAAAATGGGATTATCAGAAAAGCAAGAAATATATTTTATACAGTAAAAAGAAATCTAAATAGAATAAAGATGAAAGGATTCGATGTACCGTTAGTGTGGACTCCTGCTCACAAGGAATCACAGGAAATGAAAAAGCAAATAACGCCGCACAACAAGCAGCTAGAACAGTAGCAAGTGGAGAAATTCAATATGAAGTGGACTTATTGGCATAGAGCAAAAATGAAGTGAAAGAGAAGTGGCAGAGTATGTGGACATCGTTGGTGGTGGAAAGCCCAAGGTCCGAGAAGAGTGTTATCACTTATCTCGAGACTGAGGGTAGACCATACAAGGGCATTGGCACATCTGAAAAGAAATCACTTGGTAGAAGAAGATATGTGCAATTGTGGAGAAGGGGTAGCAGATCCAGAACATTTGATCTTCCAATGTACTGAAACGGAGGCCTGCAGAAATAATTTGTACAGAGCTTTGGTGAAAAATGGAGTGGAGTTGCCTACGAGTATGGAGGAAATACTAAAATATCCGAGGTGACCAGTGTGCTTAGTCATAGACAGGTTATGGCATAAAGCGGGGTTAAAAGTTTAGGTAGTAATAATAATAATGAAATGTAAATAGATAAAATGTAAATAAAATAAAGTAAGAAGGGCGAAAAAAGGACCGTGGTCCTAAGAAGCCCGTGAAGTATTAATTAAAAAAAAAAAAAAAAAATTCCACCATTTTTCCGATACTAGTTGCACATTGCAAACGCATCTAAATCATAAATTTAGTTCTCTTAAATTTATGATAATATTTATATTTTATTGTTTCACTGTATTTATTTGTAGTTCTATTTTATTAAAGTAAAATATGTATAACATTTGATAAATAAAATGACCTCTAAATAAACTCTTAGATACCACATCTGATTTTTCAACAGACAGATTTCTTCAAATACATGAATTTCAAATGCAGATACAAAATATAAAATACCTATTTTTTACCTTTAAAGAAAAAGTATTTTGTACTTTTTTTTTTAAAGCCAATTTTCTATTTGTAAAATGCAAAATACTTTTCTTACTTCATAATTATATTCCGTAAACTGGTCATCGGATTGATTGCAGTACATTTGAAAGAAGAAGTGCTGAGCAGCTTACAGGAGATTTGAAGGTTCCCATACATTTGATAAAGTAGCTGAATAGGGTGCTGATATACATGCAGAATTTGATTAAGAAATGCAGAAATTATCAAAAATCATGAAGACAATGACTGACAATGGACCAAACATAATTAAAGCGTTTGAAGCATATGGGAAACTTGATTCATAAATAAACTCAATGTGTCATACAATTTTAGTTAACAGTAAGAGTATTGGAGTTGATGATGATGATGATGATGATAATGATGATGATGATGATGAGAATGAAGACGAAGATGATGAGGATAAAGTTTTAAATTTGAAAAAATTGTCCAAATACGGCAAAATATTGAGCGGTAAAACAGAATAATAACTTTTTAATAGCTTTATCTTCGTCATCTTTTGAATACTTAAAACGATAAACATATAGAAAGATATACACATGGAAACCATATGTATGCATATATTTGAATTAAAATGCAAAAGATTAGACCACAAAAAAGTACATAGTTCACAAGAGCAACCTGCAGATAGATAAATAACGTCATACGACAGATAAGACACGGGTATATAAAGTGCCCCAAATATTGGAAGAGCACCATTCGTTCTTCGTTGATCAACATCAAGGAAAACAAATTGCATCAAGGTAAGCAACCATTGTTTGTTACCATTATTACATAACATTAACAGTATTACACATGGCTTATGGTTCAACATAACCCAGTTCGTTCATTTGTTGGTTAAGACTTGGGTTCGAATTCTGAATTGGAGTCGAGATCAATTATTTCTAATATTGTAACGTAGTTATTTGTAGTTTATCAAAAGGTAATTGGAAATATTGATAATAATGACATTTGATGTTGTGTTGGCAGATGAAAGTGTGTTTACTTCTCCTCGCTGTTCTCGGAGTGTCCTACGGTGCTGCCGTTCCGGCTCCTGGATCCCGTACACTCAGAGACGACGTGGATGAACTCCTTACGTACATTGATGTTCCCGCAATCAGAGAACTAGCACGCGACTTTTATGAAAACAGTGAAGATGGCCAAAAAATTGCTGCCTATGTTGAAGGCCCAGAGTTCCACAAAGTTATCGATGTTATCCGCGGCTATGAACAGATTCGTGAGTTTGTTCGCCACCTTGAATCTAAAAATATCAACGCTATTGCTTTCTTGAACTTCTTTGCTGAGTTGATTGGATACAAACCAACTGAAACCTCTTTCGCGCAAGCCAAGTCAACTACATGGCGCGAATTCATTGCTGCAGTTCTGGAGTACGTTCAAAAAGACAATATTATTTCAGCCTTTTTCAGATTTTTAGAGGAATCTCCTGAATTCAAAGAATTGTTCGAGATTGTCAAAGGCTCACAAGATACCTGGAAATCTATTATGGCTGAACCAGCTGTCATCAATTTTGGAGCTAAATGTAGGGAGTTTGGTGTCGATCTTGACCTAATTTATGAAAAAGTCAAAGGATTCTTCGGATGGGATTAAGTTTACCTTACTTCAACTAACATTTCAGAAAATCGAAGCAATTCATAATGCTATTGATTTTTTACTTTGACTTTCTCTCCAGAACACAATTCCTTTGTTTTTACAACATTCATGCAATGTAAATATTATTTCCAATATATAAATATAAATCTGTTCAAATTTTAATACTTCTTTCATTTTATTATTATTATTCCAATGTTGAATGAAAACACCTTCTTATGAAGGAAGGTATGAAGTAGATTTTACAGGTACATGCTGCGTATGAAGGATTACTTACCTGTAAATCCTATACGAATTCCTACAACGCTACAAAGGTATTACGGTGCCTGCTTTTGTTCAAAACGTTTTATGTTACAAAATTGGCAATATTTTTGATTAATAGATTCTTTATTAAGTTTTATGCGTATCCAGTCTTTTAAAAATATTGTTTAAATTCACATATTGAATATTGATGACAATTAATATAAATAAAATATTTTGTTATTAATGTTGCAACGATAATTTGCGTTAATTTGTGAATTTACTAGTCACCGCGCCGCAGTCGGTAAATGGATGTAACAAAGATTATAATAAAAATAATCCTATGATTCGAAAGTAAAAGTGAAGTTGGTTAAGAGTGCAAGGTGATGAAGGCAAACGAATAACAATTCAAAGACAACCATCTTCGTTCTTATATATAAAAATTCAGCCTGCGTATATATAATATTAAATAAGTTGAGGTATTCGAAACTGATTATTATTTTAATCCTTTTATCAACTACAAAAAGAGCAAATCAAAACAAGTATTTGTTAGAAGCCGATAGAAAGATAACACCGCTTATCGCAATTGATCCAATCAACATAACAACACTAATTAAAATCTAAAATTATACGTACTTAAAAATTTGCAATGTAAATAGAAATTTACTGCCTGGTAATAAGTCTGTAAATGGACCGTTTTTCTCTCGCTCCCGCTAAACACAAAGCATGGATGTTGCCTTACATTCATGTGATATAGTGCTTAAACAAAACCTAGTAATATTTAATTTATAATGTCTTATTTTATATATTTTTTTTTTTTTTGTAAATAGGCTTTGGCTTATTCAACCTTCTTGCCGATCATATTTTTAATTTGTCTTTTAATTTTTAATCAGTCTTTCTAATTTGTTTCACATGTAACGTGTATTTTTAACATCATATCTACAGAGTGTTTATACGGTTCAAATTCTTATCTTATTTGTTTTAATACTATCAGTCTCAGTTCATTTGTTTTAATACTATCAAATTAAATTCATAATAACCAAACCCAGAAAATATCTATCTGGTCCGGGGATCGAACCCGAAGACACTCTTATTTTATAGCTACAAGGAAATCTGAAAAGATTATTGCTTAATATAAAAACAAGTAATTTATTTTTGTCAAGTTCAGTTTTATTTTCATTTTTTTTTTCTTTCTTTCTTTAACAAAGTCTTCTTGTAATGCACTTTATCCAGCAATGCACCCATCTCTTTAATCCGTCTTAATATTAGTTGACATCTTATTCTGCAACGAAGTAGTAGCCTCCTTATTCAAGAAAAATCTCAGTTTTTCGACCTTCGAGACACCCAGACGATTCACTCCACCACTGCATGTACGAGTATATTTTGAAAACAACAGGTTTAAATTATTGTATGCTTCATAAACCGGAATTAACAAGCGATAATTATTTAAAGTTAAATTCTATAAGTCAAGTTCAATCACCTCACCGAAGTTGCGTGCAATATTTAGCATAGGATCTGGTCAAACAGATCTGGTCACCGCGGGCGCAGCGCAGCGCAAAACGGTAAATTATTGCTGAAACTCCCGGACTTTGCATCTACAAACATATAGAATCAATTGGACTATATAGACTAGGCTGATCCAAACTAACAAAACCCGTGAACCCTACCTTAAATACCTTAAAAATTAAATCAGACATCAAAACGCCATATTTCTCTCATAGGCAGAGAGAATAAACATTTGGTGGTAAATTATTATCAGTCTGTTCCATTGATAAGAAGTATTTTTTCGAGTGAAGCTAGAGATATGATTCTAAAATATAGCTTAAAATTATTAACTGTTCAAATGTTAATATTTTATAAATACAATACCAGATATACAGGGTGTCCCAATAATCAACGATAAACGGGAACCAGAGGGTGGTCCTGCTCATGACTACACGAGAAAAAAAAAAGAAAAAATTTATCTCATTTTGTTTAGAAATTAGAAAAAAAAATTAAAAAATTTCGAAAATTGAAACACCTTAAGATGTTTTTAACTACCATGACCACAACTTTTCAAATACTTCTGATTTTTTTTTGTATCGGCAACCTAAATAGCACTGCTATCCACCACCACAGCCATTAAAAAGCTCAGAATGCTAGTAGTTTTTACACAAAAATCAATCGAAATTATTTTTTTCTACCGATTTTTACTTTCAGTCCACTTTAACTCATCGTGGTGTAAAAAAGAAGTATGAACACTACTATGGCAAGTTTTTTTAAAAATTGGCGCAACTCTTCAGGATTCCAAAATGGTATAATACTCCAGGAAAACTAGCAATAAAAAAAAATTATACATACTATTTCTAAACAAGAACCAAATTTCATAAATTGTTGTTGTTGATAGTTATCACTTTTACAATACCCGAAATAGGTTTTTTATTGTTGAATGAATTAAAACAAATGGTACAAACAATTTTTCATTAGAATTTTAAATATATGGAACACAAATACTAAACTAACTAATAAAATAATAAATAGTCTGTTAAAATAGGTTAAAAACATAGTCATATATCTTTAACTTTTATTTAACATAAAAAAGATTACTTGTTACATTACATTTTTTTAGGTAAATGTAGTTTAAGGTTACATAAGAAAATGTATCTTTCCACATAAATTTACATCTTGTGAAGCTAATAAAGAATTAGTTTTACGTTTAATGTCTCTTGCATTTACCTAATGACAATGTAACAGAATGATGTTAAACTTCGGTAAATAATAAAACATAACAAGAAGTAATCAATATTACGTTACGTACTGTGCGCACTTTGTAATGATTTCTCGTTTACACGTTGACACTTGGTAACTTAACATTATAATAAAATAATTCCATGACGTGGTTTCTGACTCGAAATTTAAAATTATCTTTCAATTAGATATTGACGAATATATTCAATGACGCAATTGAATGCGTCAATGATTATTGTTCAGGTGGGCCAACACGAGCCTATCATCTCTAATGGGACATATCTAGGGCATATCAGATTGATCGAAACATGACTTGTTTTTTCTTACTACTAATTCAGATCAAGTTTAATGATAATTATAAGAATCCACGTCACATGGTTTAACTTTCAATGAATCAGCTGAAACTTAAGAAAAAATACGTCAATGTGTCTAAATCACATCCTTATTCGAACTATATTCAGGTTATCCAGGTGAAATCTGAAGATCAAATCTCCGTCTAATTAAATTTCTCCTTGAAATAAATTGTAGACCTTAAGAATGGCACAAAGTTCAACTAGAGGGGCGAAAGTTGAAACATCTATTGTTCGATCAATCAATCAAATCATGCAGATCTGTACAATATGTGACTGCCTGACTACACGACTTAGATGTTGCATGGACCTAATGAGGTTCTTGTCAGGCATGCCTCACGTTCCTATTGGCCAAACCCAAATCAGGTTAATCTAAGGACAAAATGGTGTTTAAGTATTGTTCCTACTTATAAAAATAAATATACAGCCCAATAAGTATTGAAATTACATCTTCACAATACAAGTATAAACCTTGAACATCAAAATTTGCACAAACATTCGTCTTAGTACCTCTTTAATTCAATTAATATTGGAGGTACCGTCAATGCAAAAAGTTTATCTCTCGGTAATACGAAGTACATGAGGGACGAGCAAATATTGGGACTGTACCTTTGAAAATGATTTTTTCAATTCCCTATTAAACTGCTTTTTGCTTGTTAAAATGATTTTTTTATGCATATAATAGTTTAATAAATTAAAAATTACCTATAATTAATATCAAATTTATATTAATTCAATTTAAATTCAAATTAAATATTTTGAAAAATTAATAAAAAATTTGGCAACGCTGTAAATTTACGTGTGTTGACGCATGCGAGATTTGGTTCTTTGACCAATAAATTGTTATATTTTATGTAACATTTATTCCGATTTTGAATTTCCCGCTCAAATTGGCATTTACAACGTTGCCGGCTTATAACCTACATTTACTGTTCCTTAAAGGTTTTATTTAAATATTTTCGTAAATAGGTATCCTTTTGATAATTTTCTTTTTGCAATAGTTACAGAAAACATTATTTTATATACATCTAGTTTTTGAAAGCCGTGTCACCATTTTTTTATAGTTAAAAGTTATATTATGTGGTGAAATTGAGCTAAAAATTATGATTTGTATGGAAAATGACTATTTTTAATCATATATAAAAAGAAAACTATGAACCCTAGGTCTCTAAAATTTGAGACAGCATGTATTTTAACTATTTGTATCGACCCTCCAAATTTCACAACGTTTTCATCATTTACGTTAACCTCCTGTACCTCCTTAATCTATCTCATGTAGTATCATTTTATTTTAATAATTTAAATGGCTTTCTAGGACCCTAGTTCTTTTTTTGCCATATAACTCCTACTCTCACAACCTAATTTCCAGTGAATGAACTTCAATCCTTCGTTCAAAATAACCTTTTAGACTTTGTATCCTGCCACATGACACGTCCTATCGATGACATGACATACAGACTAATTCGAAATTATTAACAGCGCCTGTGCATTTGTTGGCAAAGCCAATATTGCCATTTCCCATCATAACACTGCACCCTAAAATTATGTGGTCTCCAGTATTTCCTCTCCATACCTGCAGAAATCATCCCGCACATTATTATTTCTACAGTATAATTATAATTTTTCGAAATCTTTTAATGTTTTATGGATTAATTTGATCCAATTACGTAAAACATTTCCTTAGACCGATCGCTGAAAGCACTGCACTTGGACTATTGACAAATTTGAATCTGATTTTTTCTCAGGCATGGCAACCCCTATTCTTGATAAGGTCTTTAATTATTTGTTGGGGGTTAATAAGCCTCACACACAGTGGGCATGTTTCACGCTGACTTCTGTAGTTTAGGTAAATTTCCAGGAAAGTCCCAAAAGGCCGTGTTTCAATTAGACTTAATCACTTTTCTATTGAATTTGTATCACAATCATGAACTGTGCTCTTTGATTCTTCAAGTACTTCTCATAAATAATTTTTCGTTGTTGCCATTGAAGTGTTTGGATAAACACTGCACGTGGATCATACAAATTCGTGAAACGAGGTTAATTACCAAGCTTAGAAATATCTTTGTCTAATATCGATAAGACTTGATAGATATATTAGTTTATCCTGGATATTTTATTGTTGGATTTTGGAGAATTGTGCAACCATTGTTAAATTGATTTACAACGTGTCTATCAATGGGATTTTTTACTTTTATGACATTTTAAATGTTTCGAAACAAGTCAAGACAAATGTTACATATTGTCTATTTAATTAAACAGTAAAATTCTATTCCCACAGTTATCAAGTCCCACAGACGTTCAAAGTTAGCTGATCACTGCATTAGCAGACCGTTTCATCAGGGGTGGACCTTCGGGCAAGTACACCACTGCAAATAACTGGGACGTACGTATATATAATCTACTGGAACATGTATAAGTTCTAATTGATTTGATCTATGTAAATGCATTGTACTCTAGTGTGGTCTATGGACATAACTGGGTTATTTGTGAATGGCGTTAGCCATGCTTTGTGACACCATGCATTCCACAACGAGTGCCCTGGTAACAGCCGCGCCGCACTGATGCCGTAATGAAGGGCATAGGTTATGCTAAACTAGGTTTTAGTTACAAAAACAACGAATACTGCAGAAACTAATATGGTCATTATTTAAAGGGGTCTCTTCTTGCTCTTGGCTCTTGGCGGAGAGCAGCTTCATCAACAGCTCGCTACGGTTCTGATTATCTGCAAGTGCATCTGTTCGAAAAATTTCATAGATTTCTTATAATAAAAGATTAAAAATTTAATTGAAAAATATGCTAATGTTATGCTACTTTTTAAATAGCTATCCAAAATTTGAATTTCACTTGTACCGCTTCATTCATAACCATATTTTTGATGTCACTCGATTAGTATTAAAGTCTTTAGAATAATAAGTAATCAATGTTACTTATTCTTGTTCATCACTTCATAATATCAAAATAACTGTCTCAGGCAAACATTATATGCGAGGGAAGCATATTTTCGAAAATGTTTTTTGACGACACAGTTAATATGTAATTATTTCTATAATTACTACATGATAAAATAACGTTTGGAGAATACTTTGTTACATTTTCATAAATAAATTTCAAGAAATGAATCTCCGGAGACGTCACAAAAAGAAATTCATTGCGGTGTCCGTCATAACTCATCACTGGATTATTTGAATTCAAAAAACCAAAATGATTTCATTAGTTGATTAGTTTCTGCAGGTACCCTGTCGAGTTTTTTTTTTATTGATTTATCCATTTTTTACTTAGAAGTCAAAATACCGATTTTTTCATGAAAAAAGTCAGAAACTTTGTTATTTTAAGATACGTTAAAGTAAAAAAAAAACTCGACAGCGCTACTTCGCCATTTATGTAAAGAAAGGCAAAAGCGTTGCGTCGTCACGGTGTAAAAGATATACAAAGCAGGTAATTTTGAAAAAAAATATAAAATTTTAATAAAGGGTTTTAGTGGGTTAAGTAATAAGCTAGAAGAATATAGGGCAGCTATTAAAGGGAGGCAGTGTAGGAAAGAGGTGGAGGGCGGAAATAGAAAAACAGGACAATAAATAATCTCGTTATCTGGTTTGCATGGGGAACATGAAGAGAGAGGGTCAAGAGAAGATGTAGCAGAAAGCACTTTTTGGAAGTACTAAAAGTCTAGAATAATTTTTTAAGTTTTAATAAATAAATAAAGTTTAGTTTTAAGTAAATAATTAGTTTTAAATAAAATGAATAAAGTTTAGTTTTAATGTTGAATTGTTAAGATAGGAATAAAATGTAATAAGAAATAGAATACGGTAGATTGTAAAGTCGAAAGGCACACACAATTAATAATAAATAATAATAAAGGGTTTTAAAAAAAATGACGTCACACCAAGGGGGATGGTTCGCAAAATGTGACAGGGACGGGGGGTTCGTAATTGCAGGAAACTTATGTGACATAATTTATGAATAGCCGATAATAAACTGGGCCTTTCAGAAGAACGTATAGAAGTGGCGCTTAAGGGGCCCATAACTCGGTAAATTGAGGTTGGACATAATTGAATTAGCTGCGAGATAAAAAGAAACAACTGACATTTACCGCTAAGTTATTAAATTTAACTGGACTTATTGATATTAAGAGGTCTCAAACTTTATATGAGAGATACGAGTATTGTATATAGGTAGATATCAAGATAAAGATAATGAAACAATCTAATGAAGTACCTTTTCTTGAAGTTAATCCATCATCAATATTAAATATCACGATACAATAACGGCACAAAACTATTTAATTATCACATCGTCTTCATTTGACTACAACCTAAATTAAAGAATGATAAAACAAAAAATAATCATTTTTAATATTTAAATAACTGGATAACACCGCACATCGTCGTCTAACACGGTACGGTCTTATACCGCGTCGCTGGTAAATCGTAAACTGAAATCATGTACTTGTGGAAGGCCGTGGTGGGCCCCTACCCCCCCGACCCCCTGATCTCCCCACCAGGAGGCTGCGCTGCAGATCTGGAAACATAGGTGCAACAACTTGTACAGTTGATTCACACCATCCCATGCGCTGGACCTCTGTAGTCCCGCACACAACAACAACAACAACAAAACGTAAACTCATGTAATACTTAACTCAATATTTTTTACATAACGTTACGTTTTATTATTTACTAAACTTCAAAATAATTCTCTCACACTGTTATTAAAATAATTCAAAAATTAAAGAATCTTTTACTAATACATTAATTTAATAATTACATAACATTATACACGATTACAAGTAAAATGTAACGATCTCTCTTAAAGGGGGTTTCAACTTTTTTTTATTTATTTTATTTATATATTAATTGTGTATGCCTTTCGGCTTTACAATCTACAGTATTATATTTCTAATACATTTCATTCCTATATACATTCCAAACTTAAAACTAAACTTAAAATAAACTTAAAATCTTCTCGACTTTTACTACTTCCAAAAGTGCTTTCTGCTTCTTCTTCTTTTGACCCTCTCTATTATTCTCCACCAGCTTATTACCACCAGTTTATTCTCCTGTTTTTCCTTTCCTTCTTACTATTTCCGCCATCCACCTCTTTCCTTCACTGCCTCCCTTTAATAGCTGGCCAATATTCCTTTCGCTTGCTACTTTTTCCTTACACTCAAACTTAATGTGCTCCAGTGTTTCGTCCTCCGCTCCACACATTCTACACTTTCTTTCCTCACTCTTTTCCCAGTATCTGTTTCCTTTTTCCTCATTTCCTAATCTAAACCTTGCTGTTCTTCTTATGTGTTTTATATCTTTTTCTATAAGGTACTGAGGCACATTATTTTCCCATAACCTCTTATATCTTTTATTGTAGTTACTTTTTTCTATTTTTCCCATTCTCTCCTGCTGCTGTGTCTCCTTATCCCTTCTCCTTAGCTCCTCTGCCACACTTGCGCCACCTTCTCTTCTCCTCTCTGCCTCCTCGATCGCCATTCCATTCCTTTCAAAGTATTATTTTCTCTTTTTTGGACCTCCTCCCCCCCCATTCTTTATGTAATCCTCTCTTATTTTCTTTAAGATTTTGCTTTCCGCTCTGTTCAATTTCTCCTCGTATTTTACCGCTCTTTCCCCTGTTTTAATTCGTATCTTATCTCTCTTTAGCTCCTCCATCACCATGTATCCTGGCGTGCACCTGTCCAGCCTTAGTACCCATTTCATGTATCTCACCTGTATTCTTTCCAACATTTCTTGTTCCTTCCACCCCCAAACCTCTGCTCCATACGACATCATACTGGCTATCAGTCTCTCATATATCCATATTCTCTTTTGTATGTCCCCCCCAAATACCTTTTCCCCTAGTCCCCATACCCGTCGCATTGCTTGCTCTGCCTTCTTTGCCACCTCCCTTATATGCGCCTCTTCTCCATTATTCTTTTTAAAAGTGTAGCCCAGATATTTAAATTCTTCAACTTCCTCAATGTCCTCTGTCTTGTATTTCCACCTTTTATGTCTCCTTTTTCCACCCCCTTTTTTAAATACCATAATTTTTGTCTTTTCCACGTTTAACTCTAGTCCTTTTCTGTCTATATACCTCCCTAGCCGGTGTGCCATCTCCTGCAGCTCTCCTTCCCTTTTTGCCAACAGGACTATATCGTCAGCGTATGCTAAAGTCCATATCTTGTAGTGCCTTCCTATTAGCACCCCCCCATCTTGTCCTCTTTCCATTACCCCCTCCAAGTCTGCTGTATATATCGCAAATAAAATAGGGCTCAGAGGACAACCTTGCCTCAACCCCTTGTCTGTCCAGAATTCTTCTGATTCTTCACCCCCAACTCTTATTCTCATTCTTGTTTCTTCGTAAATTTCTTCAATACATTCCATTATGTCCTCATCTATTTTTTTCTTTCTCATGTACTTCCACAATTTCTGTCTGTCGACCATGTCAAACGCCGCTTTAAGGTCGATGAACATTGCATATATCTGTCCTCCTTTTTCACTTAGCTCTTTTTCAACTAAATGGTTCAGTGCGTATATATTGTCTAAAGTCCCTCGTCCCTTTCTAAAGCCTGCTTGTGTCTCGGGAAGTATTTCTTTTACTTTTACCTCTTCTTCCAGTCTTTCTCTCACAATCCCTGCATAAATCCTGTACCCTGTGTTCAGTAGTGTGATACCCCTGTAATTCTTGGCTTCATGTCTATTTCCCTTTTTATATATCGGCGTTATAACCCCTTCTCTCCAGCTATCTGGCAGGTTTCCTCCTTTCCATATCTTGTTCATCGCTGTCAGTAATCCTTTCTCTATCCTTTCTTGCCCAGCTTTCCACGCCTCGTTCTTTAGTCCATCTCTACCTGGTGCTTTCTTTTCCTTGAGTTTTTGAATCTGTGTTTTTATTTCACCTAATTTTATATCGTTTACTTTCTCCTTCTCTTTTATCCCCTTCTTTGTTTTCTCGTTTCTTTTCTTTCCTCCTAGTACTCCCATAAAGTGTTTCGTCCACTCTTCCATTTTTATTTCCTTGCTTGGCTCTTTCCTTCGCTTTTTCTCCCTATTTATGTAATCCCATGCCTGCCTCTCCGTTGTTATATCTCTAATTTCTTTTTCTATTCCTATTTTGAACTCATTCTTTTTATCTTTTATCCTTTCGTTATACTCCCTTTGCTTCCTCTTGAAGTCTTCTTTACTTGATTCTCCTTTCTTCCATCTCTTTAGTTCCCTTTTTACCTCTTTTTTCCATTCTTTACATTCTTTATCCCACCATTTGTTTTCTCCCGTTCTATCAGATATTCTCCACCTTTTACTTTGGGTGGCTTCCTTCATCCTCTCTTCAATTTCCTCCATCTCCTCCGTTTCTCCTTCTTCCTCGTATCTCCGTTCCAATTCCTCCATAAACTTCTTCCTTCCTTCCTCCGTCCAATCGCTGCCTTCTTTCCATTCGTTTCCTTTTCTTTCACCTCTCCTCGCCTCCAACTCCACCACCAGCGGTAGGTGATCCGAGTCCACCCTCTCTTCCACTTTCATTCTTTCTACCTTCTGTCCTCCTCCCAGCGTTGTCACCACGTAGTCGATTACTGTATCCCCTCTGCTTCCCACATAGGTATATTCTCCTTCTTCATCTCCTTCTTTGTTCCCATTTAGTACTATCCATCCTTGTTCTTCTAGCATTTCCATTAGTTCTTTTCCCTCGGCGTTTATTGTTTTGTCTTTCGTTGTTCTTTTCTTTTTTCTATTCCCCCATATTTCGTCCACCTCTCCCAACTCCCCAATTCTCGCGTTGAAATCCCCTCCAATTAATAGGTTTTCCTGTTTCTCATCCTTAATTATTTCTTTTATTTCTTTCATTGTTTCTTTTATATTACCTTTACTGTATATTGTTACAATTTCCCATGTCTCTTCTTCCAGTTTTATCGTCCTCCTTACTGCTGTTTCTCTTCTGTCTGGTACCTTCTCCTCTTTTAGCTCCCTACGTACCCCCATTATAATTCCACCTCTTGCTCTCCCTTTCTTATGCTCCCTAACAGCACCTTGGCACACCCATCTGTAGTTTTTCGGTAGTTTGTCTTCCCATTCTTCCCATTCTTTGCTTTCCAGCCATGTTTCCACCATCCCAATCACATCCCAACCTTTGATGTATCTCCAGAAATCCTTATCTTTTCTTTTTATCCCCGCCACGTTCCAGAAACCTATCTTTATCCTCTTTTTTATTTCTCTTCTTTCCTCTCTCCCATTTTTTTTATTTATTTATATTAATGTAAAACTGTTGGAGATATAGAGTTTTAAGTCTTCACCTCTCTGGTCTGCTTTCATGTTACTTTGAAACTTTTAAATGCGTTTTTCGCACACATAGCTTTTTCAGAGTCGGTGCCCTCTCTAGCTGAAAATCTACTGGACCGATTCTTTTGAAATTTTGCACACTCTTTCTTTACATATATGCCGGGGTAACGGGGGGTAATCGAGTTTTATTTTATTTTTTAATTTTAACGTATTTTAAAATAACAAAATTTCTGATTTTTTTTCATGAAAAATCGGAATTTTTACTTTTAAGTGCTGTAATAAATTGAAAAAATCAATAAAAAAAAAACTCAACAGAGTTATCTGCAGAAACTTATCAACTAATGAAATCATTTTGGTTTTTCGATTTCAGAAAATCCAGTGATGAGTTATGAGTGGCACCGCAATGTTACTTTTTTTGTGACGTTTTGTGACGGCTCCTTTCTTGACATTTATTAATGAAAATTTCACAAAGTATTTTTCAAATGTCATTTTATCATGTAGTAATTATAGAAATAATTATATATTAACTGCGTTTTTTTTATCGTTTTGATCTTAATACCCAAAGAAAACATAAATTTATATCGTGAGATTAAAATTGCCATTATATTTTAGTAGCGTTGTATAAATCCATATTGCAGGATCTGGTGTTATCCTTGATTCTGTGTATGCATGCATGTGTGTTTAGTATAGCGTATAGGTTTGACACAATCATTTCAAAGACAGGTTTTATTAAAGCATTTTGTTCCACTACCAACACCAACCGCCTGGCGGTCACGTCGGTCACATCGGACACATGTGCGTCCCAATCTCCATTATCAAGTTTTATAGAAATCTTTAATTATCAGAAATGTAATTGACACATTTTGTTGTCAAATGATTATCATTGGCTGATTAAATTAATTAAATTTTATGAACTACGACATAAAAAACCTTGATTTTTAAATCAAAATTAATTTATAATAATTATAAGCTGTAATTACTCTCACTTATGGTGTTTATTTGTTATTAGGGTCAAAACTTTGCAATGGATTTTTGATGTTGCAGACTATTTCCTGATAAACACGGTCAAAGAACAACAATGTGTGTTTGACAGGTTGTCAGTGCTGCATATGTCATATACCTCTTAAATTTAATTCAATGGGAATGTGAACTCATTTTTTAGGGGTCGATTTTTTAATTGTTAGTTGAAATAGATGTTAATAAATGTATATTGACGTTTTTATTTTATTAAATTTCTAAATCTAAATTTGAATAGTAGTTTTACCGCTACAGATGTCGGCCATATTTATTTTAATTGTTAGTATCTCCTAAAATATAGCGAGTTATTTAAAAATAATTGAACATTTGAAGTCGTGGCCATCTTTATCAATATATTGCACAGTTTTATAGAAATTATGACATTGTTAACAAGCCCATAATCACAACCCAGTAAACAATTTGGTGAAGTGCCCTATTTAGTGACGTTTCTGTCACTATTTCACTTCAATTATAGTTCGCATCAACTTTATCTTCATTTGTATTTTGACAGGTGGAGTAATTTCGCCATCTGTAGCCGATAAAGTAGACATTTTATATAAAAAAATGTGAAAAACTGAACTATAAATGAACTGTTTTATGACAAAAAAAACATGACGCATCTTCAATATGATGTCAAAGTGACTCCAAAATGTTTACTGGGAAGTACCTTTCAGAGGTGCCACTTCTGTTTTCATGAATATACAGGCGCTCGCTCCGCCCACCACTTAAATCCGTCTCTGTAGTGTGTACACGTGTGTGTTTACAGTGTGAACATCCCGCTGACTGCTATATACGTTTAAAATCGAATACTGCAAAAAACGTGCAATACAATGCCGCGTGAAGGTGAACCCAGCCCTAGTCAAAATGAATCTACATAGGTACTTGCATTGTAGTCACCTGTACCCATCGTGACGGTGAAGACTCATGGAGCTGGAGTCGATGGCATGTTTACCGGCAGCATTCCATGGCTCCAACGGTACCGTGGCACCAATTGGCTGCTGTAACTGCGCTGGCCAAGAAGACCGCACTCGTCTCACACAGAACAAGAATCAATTAAATCTGTTCACTTCATTTTCACTACAAAAAAAAGTGATTTTTACTTCATTTATAAAATTTATGATTTTTAAAAAGGATTTTTTTTTATTTTAATAATCCAAAGTATAAAACTATGTCAGCGTATTTGCAAACAAGACCTAAATGTATTATTAAAAAGAAACAAACATATAACTCGCTCCAGTCCAAAGAGAATCTAGAAGATTAAGGTTTCTTTGTAATAGAGAGCATAATCACATTTAGAAGCTTTAAAAGGAAGGACTTAAATCTTTAATAACATAAAACAAATAATACATACCCATTAAAATTTACAGAAATCAGAGAATATCAAATATTTACTTAGCTGCATTCACCGCATTCCATTTGGCATAATTAAATACGAGTATGCGATCAAGGGTGCTGAATATAAGCATGTAATGAACACAAGTGTTACCACGTTTAATGCTAAGATATTATATTGATATTTAAGTGGCAACATTAGCCTAAAAAACTAAAATTGCAACTAGTTTTTATGAACGTTTTAATGCCTAACTCTTGTATGTTTCCTATTCTGGATCTTCACCTTCTCAAATATATTTTTTTTAATCTAAAAATACGGTCTTGATTCATCGTCTTTTCTTTTTTAACCTCTAGTGCGGATGTCATAGAAGCCACGCAATATCTCATTATTATATTAAAAGAACAGATTCCTACGTACTATCGCAGTTCATCTTCCTTCATTCATTCATTTTATTCCCTTCTCCCTCCTTTGCAGGATTGCCATCAGGTTATACCTCCTCTTAATATGCTCTAAAGTTTCCTCAGAATCTTACCTATGCATTCCTTGCATTTAAGTTTACCTTCCATAAAAAGTTACCTATTAAGTAAACAATGTTCATGAAAATTCAACTTTTTGTGATTTACAGAAGTTTACTTTTTTGTCTTTTAACATTATCACAAAGCGTCTTAAGTAGACCATTTAAAAAACTATAGAATTTATAAAAAGCAGAATTAAGTAGAATTAATGAAAACTGCGTTGTTACTAATTTTTCTAACTTAAATATAATACAAGTATAAACAATTTGATGATAAAATTTTAAAAAGATAAACATCACTACACCAAGTGACAAACAAATAAACGATTTGTCCGCCATATCATACAAATCAATAGTCCTATCTTAATTAGGGGACATAACTGAATCTTCACCTGATATCTCTGTGATATTAAGATGCTATCTGCAAATATTGTTTGTGTAATCACAGTAAGAAACGAAACTTGCGTCATACGATAGATAAGAAATGGGTATATAAAGTGCCACAAATATTGGAAGAGCACCATTCGTTCTTCGTTGATCAACATCAAGGAAAACAAATTGCATCAAGGTAAGCAACCATTGTTTATTACTATTATTACATAACATTAACAGAATTACACATGGCTTATGGTTCAACATAACCCAGTTCGTTCATTTGTTGGTTCAGACTTGGGTTCGAATTCTGAATTGGAGTCGAGATCAATTATTTCTAATATTGTAACGTAGGAAATATTGATAATAATGACATTTGATGTTGTGTTGGCAGATGAAAGTGTGTTTACTTCTCCTCGCTGTCCTCGGAGTGTCCTACGGTGCTGCCGTTCCGGCTCCTGGATCCCGTTCACTCAGAGACGACGTGGATGAACTCCTTACGTACATTGATGTTCCCGCAATCAGAGAACTAGCACGCGACTTTTATGAAAACAGTGAAGATGGCCAAAAAATTGCTGCCTATGTTGAAGGCCCAGAGTTCCACAAAGTTATCGATGTTATCCGCGGCTATGAACAGATTCGTGAGTTTGTTCGCCACCTTGAATCTAAAAATATCAACGCTATTGCTTTCTTGAACTTCTTTGCTGAGTTGATTGGATACAAACCAACTGAAACCTCTTTCGCGCAAGCCAAGTCAACTACATGGCGCGAATTCATTGCTGCAGTTCTGGAGTACGTTCAAAAAGACAATATTATTTCAGCCTTTTTCAGATTTTTAGAGGAATCTCCTGAATTCAAAGAATTGTTCGAGATTGTCAAAGGCTCACAAGATACCTGGAAATCTATTATGGCTGAACCAGCTGTCATCAATTTTGGAGCTAAATGTAGGGAGTTTGGTGTCGATCTTGACCTAATTTATGAAAAAGTCAAAGGATTCTTCGGATGGGATTAAGTTTACCTTACTTCAACTAACATTTCAGAAAATCGAAGCAATTCATAATGCTATTGATTTTTTACTTTGACTTTCTCTCCAGAACACAATTCCTTTGTTTTTACAACATTCATGCAATGTAAATATTATTTCCAATATATAAATATAAATCTGTTCAAATTTTAATACTTCTTTCATTTTATTATTATTATTCCAATGTTGAATGAAAACACCTTCTTATGAAGGAAGGTATGAAGTAGATTTTACAGGTACATGCTGCGTATGAAGGATTACTTACCTGTAAATCCTATACGAATTCCTACAACGCTACAAAGGTATTACGGTGCCTGCTTTTGTTCAAAACGTTTTATGTTACAAAATTGGCAATATTTTTGATTAATAGATTCTTTATTAAGTTTTATGCGTATCCAGTCTTTTAAAAATATTGTTTAAATTCACATATTGAATATTGATGACAATTAATATAAATAAAATATTTCCTCCTTTGCAGGATTGCCATCAGGTTATACCTCCTCTTAATATGCTCTAAAGTTTCCTCAGAATCTTACCTATGCATTCCTTGCATTTAAGTTTACCTTCCATAAAAAGTTACCTATTAAGTAAACAATGTTCATGAAAATTCAACTTTTTGTGATTTACAGAAGTTTACTTTTTTGTCTTTTAACATTATCACAAAGCGTCTTAAGTAGACCATTTAAAAAACTATAGAATTTATAAAAAGCAGAATTAAGTAGAATTAATGAAAACTGCGTTGTTACTAATTTTTCTAACTTAAATATAATACAAGTATAAACAATTTGATGATAAAATTTTAAAAAGATAAACATCACTACACCAAGTGACAAACAAATAAACGATTTGTCCGCCATATCATACAAATCAATAGTCCTATCTTAATTAGGGGACATAACTGAATCTTCACCTGATATCTCTGTGATATTAAGATGCTATCTGCAAATATTGTTTGTGTAATCACAGTAAGAAACGAAACTTGCGTCATACGATAGATAAGAAATGGGTATATAAAGTGCCACAAATATTGGAAGAGCACCATTCGTTCTTCGTTGATCAACATCAAGGAAAACAAATTGCATCAAGGTAAGCAACCATTGTTTATTACTATTATTACATAACATTAACAGAATTACACATGGCTTATGGTTCAACATAACCCAGTTCGTTCATTTGTTGGTTCAGACTTGGGTTCGAATTCTGAATTGGAGTCGAGATCAATTATTTCTAATATTGTAACGTAGGAAATATTGATAATAATGACATTTGATGTTGTGTTGGCAGATGAAAGTGTGTTTACTTCTCCTCGCTGTCCTCGGAGTGTCCTACGGTGCTGCCGTTCCGGCTCCTGGATCCCGTTCACTCAGAGACGACTTTGACTCAATCCTTATTTTAATTCCGATTGACGAACTCATAGCACTAGGAAAAGAATTTGTTAAAACTGAAGATGGCCAAAGAGTTGCTGCCTATTGTAAAAGCGAAAAATTCCACTCAGTTATCAGAGTCATCGGGAGCTATCAAGAGATTAAAGATTTTGGTCATTACCTCCATGGTGAAGGTATCGAAATTATTGATCTATTAAACCGCATTTTTGCGTTAATTGGATTGCCACCAATAGAAATTTCTTTCGCACAAACCAAGTCATGGCGCGAATTCTTCGAGCAAGTTAAGAAGTTAATTCCCACAGACGAAATCTTTGCAGTCGTTATCAATTTATTAGGGGAATCTGAAAGCTTCCAAGAATTTTACCTGAAAATCGCAGACTCACAGGACCTCTGCCAAAGAATTCTAGCTGAACCAGAAGTCATACAGTTTGGAAAAGACCTTAGAGAGTTTGGTGTCGATGTTGACTTAATTCTTAAGACCATCAAAGGATTCTTAGGATGGGATTAAGTTTACCTTACTTCAACTAACATTTCAGATAATCGAAGCAATTCATAATGCTACTTACTTAATAATACTTTTTTACTTTGACTTTCTCTCCAGAATACAATTCCTTTGTTTTTACAACATTCATGCAATGTAAATATTATTATCAATATGTAAATATAAATCTGTTCAAATTTTAATACTTCTTTCATTTTATTATTATTATTCCAATGTTGAATGAAAACACCTTCTTATGAAGGAAGGTATGAAGTAGATTTTACAGGTACATGCTGCGTATGAAGGATTACTTATCTGTAAATCCTATGCGAATTCTTACAACGCTACAAAGGTATTACGGTGCCTGCTTTTGTTAAAAACGTTTTATGTTACAAAATTGGCAATATTTTTGATTAATAGATTCTTTATTAAGTTTTATGCGTATCCAGTCTTTTAAAAATATTGTTTAAATTCACATATTGAATATTGATGACAATTAATATAAATAAAATATTTTGTTATTAATGTTACTACGTTAATAGCAGTGTATAAAATATAAAATATAAAAATATACTAATATATGTGCGATATTTTTTTTAAATATCTAAAAATTGACGCAGATATGGCTATTTAAACATTGAATTTCTGCTTTGTCGCTTAATTTGTAACTATAGTTTGACAACAGGAGATTAAAGTATTAAAGGTAATAGAATAATAAATAACCCATATTAATTATCTTTCTTCACTTCCTTCATAATATCAAAGCTTTATATGTTGCCTATACCAGCTGTAAATAATACCTGACGTATTATTGGCACTTTTATACTATTCTCTTACACTCTGTTGAATAAAATATATAGCAATTCACAGAATGAAGAGGGTATGAATCGGATATGACTTTTCATCCCATTCTGTTTTTTTTTTAATTCGTTTATTTCATTTTTTAATTTTGATTATATATTTAAGTTTTTAAGTTAGTTATGAAGGTGATAGCAAACAAAATCAGACCACTTTGTAATAGAAAATGTATTTTAATAATACAGGGGTCGCCACAGGGCGCTCGAAGAGTTACCAATTAAAAATGCTGTAATTTTGCCAATTTCGATTTATTTATGTAAAATCATTACAAATTTAAAAAAAAGTTATTGTTCGACGTAGCCTCCTTTACCGCGGGCGCGGATAATAGCATCGAGTCTATCTGAGAAAGGTTCACGCCCTGCACGAATGTGGTCTAATGGTATTTTGTCCCATTTTCGGCGAAGAGCATTTTTTAAGATGTCTTATATTTCTAGTTGATACTTTGGCTTCCAAAATGGACCATCCATTGGAAAAATCCATTGAGTTTAGTGGCCATTGTTGTGAAGAAATGAAGCTGGGATCTTTTTCTTGTAAAATACGTTCTTTCACGGGACTTATGAGATAGTATCGAGTCTTGTTGCAACGTCTAATAGTTTCTACCGAATTGTTATGTGTCCAAGGTAAACTTTGTTAGGTTATAATCTGCGTCCTGTGTCAGTCCCACGGCGCAAACCACCAATGATGCGTTTGCTTTCGCAGATTAATTCGTCGATTTTTCAATTGTTGATTGAAATTGATGTTAATAAATATGTATTAGCGTGTCTATTTTATTAAATATCTAAATGTTACGGAGATATAGTAATTAAAAATTTGAATTGTAGTTTTAGCGCTAAAGATGTCGGCCATTTGTATGACGTGAAATGCATTGTACGCCAGTTATTTTTTGATTAGGTCAGTGCTGTAGTAATGTTTTGTAGCTGTTGGTAGTCGAAATAATCAAGTCAAGTTTTATTTTATTTAACCCTGTTACGGCAGGCACAATATTGAAATTTGATTGTTCCTTGAAATAGCTATAAATAATATTTGATATTTTGATATATCAATACATATAGCAGAGATGTATGAGCTGTAAGGTTAGTAACCTGTAAACTTGTCAGAATTCTGTCAAGAAATTACTCTTTTTCGCTCTGTTGTATAAAAGAGATAGTAACTAGCGGTTGTGATGTCACATGCATTTGGAATGTGTACAACGTTGAATCCCTTTAATAATTAACGGGACAAAATGACTTTTTTAATTGTTAATATCTCTTAACATAGAAGGAGTTATAAAAAAATAATTGAACATTTAAGGTTCTAGAAACCCACTTTATCAATATATAGTACACTGTTATAGAAATTAAGATATAGGACACAAGCCTATTGTCTTTTGATTTGCACACTATACACCATCGTTTTATTTGTTTAAATATTCCTGAACCGTAAATTTATTACTAACTAGAGGTTACCCTCGTCGCAAGCGACGACTGTATTTTATGTGTGAATTGAATTTCATTTCAAATTTTAATTCCATTTCTAAATTAAAATATTTAACTCGTTCTATATAAATTTTACATATAACAAATAATTTTTCTTATAAACTGACTAAAAAAATATATTTTTTTAAAACAAATCTATTCGTTTTTTGACCAACTTTTTTTCAAAATTTGGCATTTTTTTTTTCGATTTGTAAATTAGGTACTAAAGTTAGCCCTTATATAAAATTTCAACTTTCTAGCCCAATTTTTACACTCGGCAAAAACTGCCCCCGTGCTTCCAAATTAAATTTTTGTAATTTTAAATAATTTTTTTTTAATAACATATTTCATTATTAAATAATCCAAAATTTGAGTGTTCTCCAAAGTTTCCTACCGGGCCTTCTAATATTCGCAAAACTCCCATTCCAATTTTTCTATTTCTAATTTTCAAAAATTTTTAGCATTGAACACCGTAATACACATGCCAAATTTCAACTATCTATCTGTTATGAATTAAATTTTTTTAGTTTTTCCAAAATTACGGGTTTCCAGGAAAGTCAGGGGAAAATCCGAGGACGCCAAAAGTCTTAGAATTTTTTCTCTACGAAATAGACGATTTTCAAGAAAATGTCGCGTAAACATATAAACATATAAACTTTCACTTGGAACATTATAATATAGGATTACGATGAATTTACCTGTACGTTTAGTTGCTTTAGCGATGAATGCCTGCGATAAATCCCATTACAACTAAATTTGGCGCTCTTTTTGAATTGTTACTGTTAAAACAATGCTAAGCCAGCATTTCCATTAGCAGTGACCGCGTTAGACAAGCGTCAACGACAGAAACTAAACAGTGAGTGAGTGAGTGATCTATATTCAGTTCCTTGAATCCGCGTACTCGTTGAATCGTGAACCTTTGAATCTGTGCAGCCCGTACTAGAAGCGCCTGTTGAAGATTTAGCTCTGCGTAAGCAGTATGTGAGTGCGGGAGACGAGAAAGGCGGCCTTAGGCAGGTCTAGAGCAAACACACGAAGAAATAATGGGCAATACGCCTTTAAAAAGTCAACAAGCAACTAGAAATAACAAAAAAGTGCACTGGAAATCTGCAGGTATTATTTAAAATATATACAAATAGTTAAAACATATTCGTTCATAGATGTCTTGTGTCATTTAAATATGAAAATACATTAAATATAGAATATCTAACTCTACGTTCGCTCGTTTTAAGCTGTCTGGTAGTTTATTTTTGGACATGCCAAGTGAGTATTTGTGCCGTTGTGTTCTATGCATCCATAGGAATTGGTACATGTATTCTTTTAGAGCAGTGTTCAAATAGGTAATTTGTTATATTTTTATTTTAGTGTAGTATTGAATTTAAATCGCTATTTAATTGTTCGTATGACGAATCTATCACTGCTAAGTCCCGTAACAATTCATATAACCTATACTTTCAAATCTAACAACTCTTTTTACAAAGAATTCAAATAATAACACATATAATATGTTTAATACATTTTTAAAATTATGTTGTATATAATGCATTAGTACATTATTTTTAATTTAATTTCGTTTTAAGGCAACCTATTTCTGTTGCTGAGCTAATTTATCGAGGCTAATTAGAAAGCAAGTAACCTTGATCATTCCGCATAAGTAGAATACCTTTCTTGTCATTGGCGCGTTATCCTATGTGTAGTTGTACTGGTGAACCGAACCTTCATTTCTATAAAATGGGCTTGTGTCCTATGTCTTAATTTCTACAAAAGTGTACTATATATTGATAAAGTGGATTACTAGAACCTCAAATGTTCAATTATTTTTTAATAACTCCTTATATGTTAAGAGATATTAACAATTAAAAAAGTCATTTTGTCTCTTTAATTATTAAAGGAATTCAACGTTGTACACATTCCAAGTGCATGTGACAACACAATCCTTGTGTAAGGTTACCAACCTTACAGCTCATAAATCTCTGCTATCTGTATTTATATATCAAAATATCAAATATTATTTACAGCTATTTTAAGGAACAATGAAATTTCAATATTATGTCTGCCTTAGCAGGGTTAAATAAAATAAAAACTTATTATTCTTTGACTTGACTTGATTATTCGACTAGCAACAGCTACAAAACATTATCACAGCACTGACCTACTCAACAAATAACTGACGTTAAAATGCATTTTATGTCATACAAATATGGCCAACCATTTCTAGCGCTAAAACTACAATTCAAACTTTTAATTGCTATATCTCCGTCAACATTTAGATATTTAATAAAATAGACACGCCAACACACATTTATTAACATCAATTTCTATCAACAATTGAAAAATCGACCACTAAAAAATGAGGACACAAGCCCATTGTACTATACATTGACAAAGTGATATTTGAATACCTCAAATATCCAATTATTGTTTAATTTGTTGGAATATTAAAGGAGATATTTTAACAAATGAAATAATCCATTTCTAACGGCATGCATAAAGCTGCACAAAGTGTAATAAAACATTTACCAATTTTATTATTTTTGTATGTTAGTAACATATTTCTAATAATTGTTTTGGTTTTCCGGGATTTCAATCTTCCATATTTCCCCTAACATAAATTAACCAAACTTTTCAAAATATATTTCAAATATAACTATTATACTTAGAGTTCTTTAGTTCTGACCTAAATCTCCCTGTCTTCTTCTTGTTTTCTACCTCTCCGTCTCCTGTGAACCCTTCCCTTCCCTTCGCATTCCTTTCTTACATGTTCCAAACTTTCCTCTACTCCCGCACACACTCTCCTCCAGACAGTTCCTTTAACTCTTCTGTAAGAAATCAATTGTTTCCTTTTGGCAAAATTAATTGCATCGAATCATAATTGCTTTCTGGCGAAGTCAATTGTATCTACTAACAATTGCCTTCTGCAAAGCGTTCCCTCTCCGCCTTCTTCCTCGCATCAGTCTTATTTTTAATAGTTTATATGTTGCTCGACACAACTAAGTAATATTTAACGTATTATCGTATAATTATGTTATCTTTCTGCACACTACTGTATAACAGAGATGGCAATAGTTTAGAAGCGTAGAGAGTATACAGCTTTAGAAATTAAAAGAACAAAAATAATTATTTTGTGTGTTAATATCTTACATAATATTATGACTAATGAAAAAATAATTAGATATTTTTAGGGCTAGTAATAAATTGTTTAATATAGTAAACTTTTCAAAACTGAAATTGAGGGGTCACCTAATTTAAAGCTGTCTGTGATGGTGAACCTATAAAGATATAACGATTATTTAACATTTCAACATTTCTTAGAATGTTAAAATATGTTTTAAATTAGTTCTAGAAAAATTACAAAGCACTTCAAAACAGAATACATATAGAAAATTTAGATTTATCATTTAGAAATTTCTGCTAAAGCTTTTTACTTTTGGCTTTAACTTGTTCCTATAATACTTCAGAACTACCTACTCCACCTGGCAAGCCGCAACTCGTCCCCGGAACTCCCGACACAAAACCCGATTGCGTTACGATTCGATGGGACCGACCGAAGAGCGATGGAGGTTCCGCAATTACCGGTTACCTAGTGGAACACCGTCGAACAGGATCTCCACATTGGGTACGAGCTACACCAATAACTATAACTACCCCGGAACTAACACTTAGCGGATTAGAACCCGGATGGCGTTACCAGTTCCGAGTTACAGCTGAAAATGCCGTCGGTTTATCCGAACCGAGTGAGTTATCTGATCCGCTAACAGTTACTCTTCAACGATCAGCAATTAGTGCTCCGAGATTTACAGAAGAGTTAAAAGATACAGTTGCTATAGAAAATGAACACGTTGAATTTCTCGTCAACGTCCTTGGAACGCCCATTCCCCAAATCAGTTGGTTTAAAGATGGTTTTGAAATATTTAGCAGTAGACGTATAAGAATAATTACCGAAAACAATACAAGTGTACTAACAATTCATCAGACATCTTTTAATGATGAAGGAGAAATAAAATGTACAGCCACAAATCGAGCTGGTCATGTTGTAACAAAAGCCCGTTTAAAACTTGAAGCTCCTCCTAGAATTCGTCTTCCAAGACAATATGAAGATGGACTTCTATTTGAGGCAGATGATATTATAAGATTGAAGATAGCTTTAGCTGGTAGACCTGCTCCTAGTGTAACCTGGTCTCATAACGGTGACACTCTGAAACACGAAGGAAGACATGAAATTATATCCACAGATAAAAGCGCGTCCCTAAGAATTAATGCAGCAAAGCGCACAGACAGAGGAGAATACCAATTAAGGGCCGTAAATAAACTAGGGGAGGATATAGCTTCGTTCTTAGTAACGATAACGGATCGCCCACAACCGCCTGGGAAAGCAGTGGTGACCATGACACTTGGTAAGTCGGTTAGTCTAACGTGGACGGCACCGGATGATGATGGCGGTTGCAAGATTGGTAACTACATAGTGGAGTACTATCGTATAGGATGGGACGTGTGGCTCAAAGCATCAACTTGTAGACAACTTAATACAACCCTAAGTGATTTAATTGAAGGGTCTGAATACAAATTTAGAGTTAAAGCTGAAAGCCCTTATGGAGTTAGTGACCCAAGTCCTGAATCCGATGTATTATTCATACCTGATGTTAAGCGTGGAATAACAGAGCCTGTACGTTCCAAAAATCAAGAAATAGATTTAACTATTCCTCCTGTAGCTCCCCGAAGAAGACACACACCAACTTCTATATCTTCTTCGAAAAGTTCACTTGAAGAAGAAAAAATATCCACTAATACTAATCTTAAAATGCAAACCCAAAAATCACCTGTAACTAAAAAAGCAGACAAAAATACTACAACCACTGCAATCCCAAGTTCAACTCAAAGTAATGAAAATACCGCAATCAAAGAAGCAATTTCCAAAAATGTGTTCGACAGATCATCTATTACTCGGGAGCTTTCGTACGGCAGTCCTGATAATATTTATGGAAAAAGAAAAGAACAAGTAATTGATAGGAATGGGACATCCTTAGCTAGAAAATTACCATATGAAGCTATCTATGGAAAACCAAAAAATGTTGCACCGGAAACTGAAAGAAATTATTCAGTTGCAAAGAAAGAGAAAATCGATACTCAACAAGAAACTGACAATAAACCAGCACCTAGTCTTCAGAAAGATCTGAAGTTGCCAGCAAAAGAAGAAGAAAGTAACAATCGATCGGGTAGTCCAATGTTAACAGTTCCTAAAGAGATTCCCGCTGTGGACTCTCAGACCAATATGGGACCAAGAGAAAACGATGAAATGGATATGCATAGTAGTTCGGAATTTATGTTAGTTCTGTACCCCGAGAAGGACCATAAACCTGAACCAAGTAAGTACAGTAGAAACCTCTCTCTCTCTCTTACCAGGATGCTCTCACATCCGGACAAATAATTAAAGGAAACCGTTACACATATTAAAACCTATTTATTTGCTAAAATTTAAAAGTTACTAAAATCTTATCTTATATGTTTGTTAGTGAATTTTGTATGGCAGCGCGAAAACGGCTCCGTCAATGTTTTTGAAAATAGCCTATTTCGTGCAGAAAAAAATTCTAACACTTTTGGCGTCCCCGGATTTTTCCCTGAATTTCCTGGAAACCCGTAATTTTGGAAAAACTGGTAAAACAAATGGGCACTTTTTGCTGTATAACTTTGAGTTGGTAAGAGATAGAAAGCTGAAATTTTGCATGTGTATTAAGGTATTCAATGCTGACATTTCTCAAAAATTAGAAATTCAAAAATTGAAAAAGGGGGGGTTCAAGAAATTCGGTGGCCCGGTAGGGAACTTTGAAGAAAGTTCATATTCTGGATTCTGGATGTATATTATTAATAAAAAAAAATTCAAAATTTTATTTGAGGGTACGGGGGCAGTATTTGCCGAGAGTAAAAATTGTGCTAGAAAGTTGAAATTTTGTATATATGCCAACCTTGGTAACTTATTTACCAATCGAAAAAAAAAATCCCAAATTTTGAAAAAAAATTGGTCAAATAATGCATAAATTGAAAATATTTTTTATTTTGATAAAAAGATATATTTTTTTAGTCAATTTATATGTGTGAATGTATATGTGTGCGAGTTTATTTATTATTTCAATTTAAAAATAGAGTTAAATATGAAATGTAATTACGAATTATTTTATTGGATTCAAATCATACACGCAAAAAAGACGGGGGTAAATTCTAGTATATTTAAATTTTACAAGTAAAATTTTACTGTAATCTATGTTATCTTCAAGATTGAACTTTTTTGCTAAATTATTTTTTGAAAATCTAGCGAAACGTCATTCTGTTGGCTTCGAAATGGACATTGCACCACCTCCACCGTTATCACTATCTGCTCCAGATCTAGGAAGTGATCCAATAATGCCGACAATTCGCGCATCAGTTAGTTCTACTGAATTACTGTATGAACGGGCAATGGCAAGGTTCTATCACGCTGTTGCTCTTGAGGAATCCGAAAAAGCACGAAATCGAAGACAAAGCATTGAGAATCGATCAGCAGATCCATTACCTCGGATTAGAATTAACTCGCTTGGGGAAGATGACATCAGCAATCAATTGCAAAGGAATAATTCAATTGTGGTAAGCCCTTTCAAGTCTTAAAATAAAATCATGAAATCAAAATTCAAATAAGATAATATAGATGTTTTATATCAGCAATGAGCAACCTTCTTTAGACTACAAATTTAAAAATGTTGCGTGATAGACCGGGCGCTAGAGGTAAGTGAGCATGCAAAATGTGAGGACCGAATTCCACCAATGGATTTAAGTTAAGAAAAGGTCAAAAATTAATAATGCGGATCTTGCCGTTCAAATATTTGGTCTATTTTTTTTTTACCCCTCTACTCTTATTTGTAAAGGAAATGTATTGAGTACAATCTATAACATCATTTTAATGATTATTTCAGTAATAATTTATACATTTTTCTAATGGTGAAAGTGAGGATGGATGGTTAAATGAAAAAAATAAAATAAAAATAAAAGTAATACAATCTTTTTTATTAATAAAAGAGATTATATATATATACTAGCTGTCCCGGCCACGCGTTGCTGTGACTAACGTTTTTGTCATATTACATTACATAGCGCCATCTATTGAATATTTACTCAATCTAGTCAACAGAATATTTACTCAATCTAGTCAACAGATGTCGCCATCATCGTCGCCCGATGTCATCGTTTGGAGCTAACAGATAATTAATAGACAAATAATTTGCAATAAGATAATATTACAATCATAAATTGAGATGTAAGCTATCCTATCTTTCAAGTTGGATCAAACTGCACACGGTGTACAAATTTGATTAAAATCGGTTAAGTAGTTTAGGAGTCCATCGCGGACAAACATGTGACACGTAATTTATATATATTAAGATATATTAAGATATATTAATAAAAAAGATTATATATTCACATCTCCTCGGAGAGCGGATGTGAAGGGACGGGAAGGGACCATCACAGCTGGTGGCAAGATGTGTTTTGTTATTATTTGGGGTCTCAGGTATAAGAATCCGACTATAGTTGCCGGTCCTCACATTTTGCATACTCAACTACCTATAGCGCCTGCACTATGAGCCAAGTATGAAAATATGAATACTAGATGATAAGCACAAACTACTATCTCTTTATTGCTCTTTATTAATAAAATCAAGACAATAATACCGTACAAAAAATAACACAAATAAAACATATAATAAAAATGCTATAAACAGCAAAAGCGTATTATGAAAAAAATAAAAATATAGTTTTCAAAATTCAAAATAAGACTTTGACGGGTCGTACGAAAAAGTGAGTTGAGCCGCGCGTTGCTCACCCTTGTTTAGACCCACGGTTGTTTAGCTAATATTACTCGCTTTAAGTGAAGATCCTAATTAGTTTAAACCTTTTTTTAATTTAATTATAGGTTGTTTTAAAATTATGTAATTAAATGGAATTTTTGTCAGAATTAAACTTAGGCAAATTACATAGTAGACAACTGCGGTCTTCAAAAGTTTCACTCACTAAATACAAAATATAAATATTACATAAAATAATGGTAAATTTTGCATTAAATCCATATTAAAAATCTGTATTGTTACCATAACAAATTTAATATAGAAATAAAACTTAAATTTTCAATAATATTTTTTTAGTAAAAGTTAAAATTGTGTTTATCGGGAAAGAATATTATCCAGGTAACATATAATGGGCTTGTGTCCTATGTCTTAATTTCTATAAAAGTGTACTATATATTGATAAAGTGGGTTACTAGAACCTCAAATGTTCAATTATTTTTTAATAACTCCTTATATGTTAGGAGATATTAACCATTAAAAAAGTCATTTTGTCTCTTTAATTATTAAAGGGATTCAACGTTGTACAAAGTCCAAATGCATGTGACATCACAATCCTTGTGTAAGGTTACCAACCTTACAGCTCATAAATCTCTGCTATATGTATTTACCTATCAAAATGTCAAATATTATTTACAGTTATTTCAAGGAACAATAAAATTTCAATATTATGTCTGCCTTAACAGGGTTAAATAAAATAAAAACTTATTATTCTTTGACTTGACTGGATTGTTTGAGTACCAACAGCTACAAAACATTACCACAACACTGACCTACTCAACAAATAACTGACGTTAAAATGCATTTCATGTCATAAAAATATGGGCGACCATTTCTAGCGCTAAAACTACAATTCAAATTTTTAATTGCTATATCTCCGTCAATATTTAGATATTTAATAAAATAGACACGCCAATACATATTTATTAACATCAATTTCAATCAACAATTGAAAAATCGACCACTAAAAAATGAGGACACAAGCCCATTATCTAAACATGACGCATTACTCCGCATAATTTACAACAGCCCAGATATTTACATTCAGTTCTATTTAGTGCATTGTTATAATAAGCATAATTTAATTTTAGCGACGTCGTTTGTCTGGTGGTCCAGGACAGCAGCAGATACTAATGCATCAGAAACGTCTAAGTTTACGAAATTCCACGGACGGAATTGATAAACTAGCTCTAACGCAACTAACAAAAGAAGGGAAGCATTCTATTGAACAATTAAATGAAACATCTAATGAAAATGCTTCTAACGTAGAGAAAAGTAGCTACAACAAGAACAGAAATTCTGGAGAATTTAATGAAGTAACAGAGAAGATTTTAAAAGCAAATATTACAAGAAAAGATTCTGTAGAAGAAGATTATAGCGATAGTACAGCATCATCAGATGGAGAATCACAAGATGAAAGATTCAGAATGTTATTTAAAACAAAACACACAATGAATGACGAAGAAGATACGACATATCATCCGAGATCCATGCAACCTAGAAATATACCACCACAACAAATGGTACAAAAAGAACAAGACCAAGCAGCTGAAGTTCTAACCAAGCCAGCTCCTCTTCCGGATCCTGATTATGTACCTAAACCAATTTTAAAAAGGCGAGACCAAGATATGAATGTTACATCCGAAACAAAGTCAAAGTCTTCCGCCCCTGCTAAGCCTGAACGTAAAAGTCTTAAATCAGACGAAAAAGAAGCAACTCAAGAATTAAAGTCAGAGCATAGCAAAGTAAATCCAATTGAGCAGCCTATTGCGAATCAACTAACTATCAGCGCAGCAGAAATAGCTCGCAAGAGAAGGCTGGAAAATAGACAAAGTTCTCTAGAAGAATGTCAAGTTGCTATTGATTTTTATGGAGATATTGTAAAAGAATTTGGAGTACCAACAAAATCTCCAGTTAAGTTATATTTAAATACAGAAGAATTAAAAGCAGCCGCTGAATTAGCAGAAAAGAAAAATAAAACTGATTCCAAAACAGCAAAACAAAAAGAACCAAAATATTTAGAAACAAATACACGTCAAGGTGCAAGCTCTAAAATACGAAGCAGTTCTAAAGTTAGAAATACAGAAACAAATAATGTAAGTGATGTAAAGGGAAATCCCCGAGTAAGAACTCCATCAAAGACTAGACCAAGAAGTGATTCAAATTCACCAACAAGAAATATTAGACCAAGTACCACACAAGTTGAAAACGAAAGAATAAGAAATGTGTCTAAAAGTAGATTAAGAAGTGAATCAAAATCACCTGTAAGAAAATCTGGAAAACAGTCCGTTATCAAAACAAAAGAAGCCAATCAAAATATTCCACGTGGCGCTAGAAGAAGTGAATCTAAATCCCCAACCAGAACATCCTTAAGAGAATCAAATATAGGTAATTCTAGGGGAAGATTAAGAAATGAGTCAAAGTCGCCTACGAGGAAATTCGTAAAACAAGAACCATCAAGAAATGTTTCAAGGAGTAGGTTAAGGAGTGAATCAAAGTCTCCCTCAAGAAAGGGAAAGTATAAATTGGAGCAGGACAACATGCGAAATATTAAAAGAAGCGTATCGCGAGATTCCGAAATCGTCACTCCTAAAGTGATAAGAAAACCTATGAGACAAGAAGCTGTGAGGCAATATGTAAGACCCAGCTTGTCTCCACAGGATAGCAGGAGTACAGAAGAGTTGACTGCAGTTGCTGATCAAAATGTGCGATCTGCCATAAGTTATCTCACGGATCTAGCTATGTTCGCTGTAGCTGTTTGGATATATTTCTTTAAAGATGAGAGATTAGCAGTGCCAATTTTGGTATTAATGTTGTACAGACAACTTCATGACGCCATTATGAAAAGAATTCCTAAATGGATGAAGTTTACGAAGAAGAAGGAGTAAATATGTTAATAAATTATTATACTAAAGATACAGGCAGCAAATGCAAAGGCAATACTTGGATATTATAAATTAGCGTCATCCTCGCAATAGTTTATAATAAAATCATTTGGGAAGTAAACAGTACTATCAAAATACTGTTAAACAATTGATCGGTACTAAGATTTTGATCGGGAACTAATAACCTTTGAATAACGACATATTAAGTTGCACTCTAAACAAAAAACGTAAACTTTTGTATTTTTTAACGTAATACTTCTTACTTAACGTTACGTTTTGTGATTTATCGAATTTTAACATAATTCTGCTACATTGTCATTAAATAAATGCAAAGATATTAAAAATCTTTTTCCAATATATTAAATTCTTATATAACATAATTGACGATGTCAAAAAATAGCTTTTGTTATGTAAACTTATATAATATTAACTTTAAAAGAATTGTGTAGCAAGTAAACTTTTTTATGTTAGATAAACCATAAATATATGTAGCGGGTAATATATTAATTAAGAGTTGGTTATTGTACTTTGCATTTATTTAACGACAAAATAAGAGAATTGTGTCAAACATTGGTAAATAATAAAACATAAAGTTAGGTAAAAATAAAAATAATACGTTTTGTGTTTAGTGGATTAAATATTAGATAAATTGGTTCCATGCATGGTTCCAAACATAGATGCAAGATACATAAATATAAAAGTTTTTTTAATTTTATACAAGAGCATATAAAACAAACAAAAAATAATGATTTTCTTTTTAAAACTATTGCAATTGTTAATTTTTATAATTCAAGAAATGCTTGTGTTCATAGCCGTCAAGAATCCGCTATTATACCTCCATATTAAGAATTTAGCAATGCAATGATTTATGTACTTACTATGGGTACCCATAAAAAGTCATTTCTTATTAATTGCTTAGTAACAACTTTCAAAATTTGTTTACCCTTAAGAAATTAGTAATAAGTTTAACTCAAAAAACATCAGATAATTTACTTAACACCCATCTATAAACTCAAAATGTGATTGTCAAACCCGTTTTGTGTTTACCGGGTATACATATATTATATACATACTAAAGGAAAACCTTTTTGTGATAAGTATAAAAGAGTCCTGTATAAAATCCATTTCATTATAATAACCATAATTTCATTCATAAAATAAAATATTATAATCGTGTTTAAAACATTTAAAAAATAAGTTATTTGTAATATCATTTATTTAATCATGACATCATCATTTGTAATCCTCTCATCCTTAAATTATTTCATTATAAGTTTAGATTTTATTCTTTCATGTAAAATATACAATCATACAAAATGCATTTGCCTATTTATCTCTATGTCGTATATACGACATATGTACCCAGGACAAAGAATATTTACCAACTGTGTTATATCGGTCTCTCGTGATTTGACAAATCGCACAAGTTTTATTTCACATCGCTGATTAGGATTAGGTTTTTTGTATGCTAGTTGTATAGTTATATTTCAACTCCAACTGTGGTCCAGACAGGTCCAGGAGGCTGTAGTACTTATAGCTAGATTAAATTAAAAGGTAAATAAAATTTCAGCAATAAAACAAACCTTCCCTTAATATTTATATTTGCATCTAAGAAACATACCAAAACATTGCTAAAATGACGACAGTCCGCCATCTTATATTCCTATATTAGTAACTTACATCTAATTTCATGGCGTCCAGTGAAGTTCAAGGACCAGGCAGTTGTTTTGTAAATTAATTCGTTTGTTTTGTTAAATATTTAGTGTATATTATTAAAATAAGTTATTTATACATATATATATATTTTATAAGTTAATAACAATGCATATGCAATGTGATTATTATCTGTCATACTATGTATTATGAATCTTAAATAGTGCTGGAATATTTTACAAATAATCGATGACGTCATAATAAATTCAAGGACTGAAATATTTTGGTAAAATATGTTTATGCGAATACTTATTTAAAGGCTAAGCATCATTTTTTATTGCTTTTTTTTACAAAGAAAATCAAACTTTTAGCACAGAACTATAATGTCTGTACAACAATTTTGTTTGCGGTGGAACAACCATCAACCCAATTTTATTTCTGTATTTTCAAATCTACTACTTAATGAATCACTAGTAGATGTTACATTAGCTGCAGAAGGAAGACATCTTCAGGCACATAAAGTTGTTCTTTCTGCATGCAGCTCATACTTCCAGGTAACCTACGAGTTTTCTGCACGTTGTGAAAGTTGACAGATCTGTCAAAACATTCTGTCTGCTATAGGAAATAAACTTATATTCTATTAATTACAGTCGCTCTTCACTATAAATCCATGCCAACATCCAATTGTTATTTTAAAAGATGTAAAATACAACGATTTAAAGACGATGGTAGACTTCATGTACTACGGAGAAGTAAATGTATCACAAGAACAATTACCGCATATATTAAAGACCGCAGAAATGTTAAAAATAAAAGGTTTAGCAGAAATGCCAGATTCAACATCACTCACAAAATCTCAGAGTACATCGTCAGATCGGGCAGAAATATTAACTCCAGGAGACTCAACTTGGGGATCAGATCCACATCGACACACACCATCACCTTCACCAATGTCTCCTAACTCCAGAAGAAAAAGGTTTTTTTTATTTTATTGTGTCTTAAAATTTAAAAGTTTATAGTATAATTTTACAATGTGCAAAGATAGTGTTATAATCTTGATTATCAGAGCTCCAAGACAGGTATTACGTGTTTGTTATTAATAAAAAAAAGCAAATGTTAAGGTTGCTTGATGATAAAATTCACAACTCAAGAAGGTTCTCTACTATGGCTTATATATCTTTAAATACATAGATTTCGATATTAGTATTTACATATAATCGATAAAATAAAATCTCAATCAGTGGATATATTATATCAAAGTCCTCGGAGATTCGAGGAATCTGAAGAGTTATTGCCAAATATTTATAGTGACGATATAGTTAACGGTATGAACAGAAAATGCTACTACTTTCCAACAAAAATTCATAATATTAAACAAAAGGATATTTTCTTGTGAAAAAAATCATTGATTGTTTTTTTATTTCAATATATAGATATGTTTAAAGTTAAAAGTTTAAATGTTTTAACTAAGTTTTAAATTTTAGGCTGCGAAAATCATCTACAGGATCCGGATCATTGTCAACAGAACGAAATTCCGAAGAACATCAACATTCAATTGATATAACATCGCCTACAATAATTAAACCCGAGCCAACTCCATATATTGCATCTAGTCTAAGTAGTATGAGAAACTCTAAACAGGAAACAAGCACTGAATCAGAAACACCTCTGGAAAGTTCTCAAGAGAGCTTGGATGAAGATCAACCGCCACAATTAGGCACTGTATGTATATACCATAATTCCTGGTTATGTTGCAATGTTACATTCTCTATATATCTAATAAGAAATAAAATTCTATCCTTATGTTCTTCAATAAAGTTATTGAATAAATTGTTGGAATTGAAAAATCAGTCGGTAACTTGGTGATTTATTTTTTTAGCACAAACCTGATAACGAATCCAACATAAGTGTTGTTCAATCCATGGGAACAAATGTAGTTGAAATGGCTGGGCCATCGGTTTCTGCTAGCTGTTCCCAAAGTACGCAACATCCAGGTAAACAAAATAATTGAACCTTATTTTAACTATTTAATTATGTTTTATTGTTTATTTGTTTAACACTATTAAGAAATTAAAAGAAAAATTACTTTGGCATAAACTAATATACGACGTTAGTTATATTGCAATTGATATTCCCAACATTATGTATTATAACAGTTATAAGATAAGGTATTTCATGTAATCAAGCTAAAGTAATACTTTTCATAAGCTTCATCATATTTTGTTTTAATTTGTGAAGTCGCACATTAAGATTTGATTACCTACTTATAAAATCGAAATTAACTAAGCTTTATTATATTATAATAAATCATTTGTCTATTATTTAGATCTCGGCTCAATTGTTAATAAATTCACGCAGAGCTCTGCGTTGTGACAGTGCAGTGTTTCAATAATTGCCACATATCCTCTAAGTCTTAAATAGTCGATACAAAAGTCCACTTGCAATTTCTGGGATGAGAGCTCAATGGTTGAAGTGTGAATAGTTTTACTTTAATAAATATAAATATTTCTTAAGTCATCTTTAAAATGCTTCACCAAAGTACATATAATCATGGTTAATTATCCCCAAACATATCACATTTTTGTAATTAAAAGTATTGCTTACAATGGAGAGGGGTTTCCATAGGCCACTTTGTAAATTCATATTCTGTCTATGAGTTTGTCGTTAATAGTATAGGGCTATAAAGTGAATATGTAATATTTTTCTTAAGTAATTCACTGCAAAAACACTGTTCATAAGTTTTAACCATTGAGAAGAGATTTAAAATGAAGAAAGAAACATTTGACCAACTGAAATATTAAAAGAAATAATTCTCTCCTTATCCCAGGACTGCAATGGACATTGGTTGAACACAGTTATCCCCGATTCGCGCTCTCGTCGTGTCAGACATCAATGGACGGAACAACACCCACTGCTCCCCCCACATCACAAGCAGTTCCAATGCAATATTCTACCCCATCCTACCCTTCTCAAGTAATCAGTGTAAATTCGTGTGCAGTAGTTGGAAATTATCAAAATAACGAATCCGATCACAATAACACTTCTCCTCAAATAATGGGTAGTCCAGGTGTCACAAATTATCATCCTTCACCTTGTCCCTCTCCTAGTAGTCAACAAGTAACCACAAATAATACACCACGCCCCAAAAGATCAAAGAATCCACAAGCAGAAGAAAATTTTGTAAGAGCTATTGAAGCAGTAAGATTTGGCGGAATTGGCTTTTGTAAAGCGGCAAGAATGTATGGAGTCAATAATCGTACATTATGGTTGGAATTCAAGAAACGTGGCTATCCAAATACACGACCAAGTATAAAGAATAGAGTAAAGTTAGAAAATTTATCACCTCCTCCTCCTCCAGCACCTGTTTCACAACCAGAAGAGTACGCTACTCCAAGTCCTACGGTAAGCATGCCTACGTCAGAGGCCGGATCCGTGATGTGTCCACCGCATCCTATGGGTATGATGGGTTTCCTGGATACAAGACATGTTGAATTTTCACCGGGAATGCATGCCATGTCACGTCAACGGTTTCCAGATGGACCAGTTAATATGAATCCGTCTCCAATTAATTTACACGGCGTGAATTATAACACCATGTGAACTATGTATGATGTGTGTGTTATGCCATAAGTGAAAATAACAACCACACATAAACGAATAAAAATACAATCAAGCAATCAGTACATAGCAATCTTACATTCTCATTGATTTGAATGTAAATTCTATGAACACAAGTATTGTTTATTACAACACAGAAAATAACATAATATTTGTTATTAGTTTGGTATTAAATACACACACTAGACATAAAAACTGTATTAACATGTTACGAAAACTGCCATAATACACTAAAAAAGTTCTTAAATAAACTCAAAATTTGGACTACCTGTGATTAGACCTATATTATGTTCATATAATTAATTATTAATACTATTCTAAGAATCTCAATAACAAGGACCTAAAACAACTTTTATAAAAAGTAGTGTAAAACTTATTTACAAATTCCGATTAATGTATATTTCGTGTTATAATTTAAGTATAGTATTCTGTAGATATATGCAAATAGGCTGATAGTCATATCTTTATATATGCGAATTAGTATAAGTGCCATTTTTAGTCTTTTTATTTATACACATATTTATATAAGAATTTATAACGATTGTATTTATTCCGATAAATGTATCTCCTAAACACAAAACATGCATATTACCTTCATGTTGTCTTCTTAAGATTATTTTAATCCCTGAAAAGGTTTCTTCTAATTATATGATTGAATTAATTCAAAAAAGATTTTATATTTTTAATGTGAAATAAACCTTAAATATACATTGATGAGTTTGGCGGGGAAATAAATGCATACATACCATGCTGAATTAACAAATTCATTTAACAATAGCTCAGTAGTTTGAATCTCTGCCTATATATTCTTGGAAAATTTTATTCTGTAAACTAATTCGATTTGTTTGTGCAAGTCTCTTACCGTTACGATATTAGAGGAAGACTTAATACAATTATATTAATTCGTATTTGACATATAAACAGTAATATTACTATAGTCTCTACGTGAAATGTAATGTGTGATTGTTTTTACCAGTGACAGGATTACATTTTGTCGTTGTGTGTAATTTATCATATCATGGAAAATCAATCACTCCAATCTCAAATATTTTAAGAAATTTGTGCCCTTCGTAATGCATCAACGAGTAGTCATTACATTTAGGTTTTTGGACCATTAAAAAGATATTGTCATGCACTTGATCACAGATTATAAAAGGTTTGTATGTACAGTAAAGAAATCCACTTGAATATTCAAGCGAAACAATTTTCTTTTATAATCCAAGTATAACTGGTATGAGTCCTCATATAATTGGCGATCAAAATATCTCATACATCAACTTGCTAAATGAAGAACATCGTCAATAATAAAGCAAATGAAAATGAAATATATAGCTTAACACCTTGAAAGTATTTTACTAAACTGACTTTATTTAATCATATTAGACATTAGTGTCCAACAGTAAATACCTATAACAATAAGGATATTTTATAACCGTACACTATTATAAATGCCGTTATCAATCTGCATAGTTTTTACAAGTAAACGATCATAAAATTGATTTTAAACGTTTTACAGTATTATTGTAAAATTGAAATTAGTTTTATAATTATGTGTAGATATTTTAAAGCGTGTATGTGTAGATTGTATTTATTTTAGCTAGTCAATAAATAGAAATTATATAAATCATATTTTTAATTACTTACCTTTAAATTATGTATAAAGTTTCAAATCTGAATTGATAACTGTATTGAATTCGCAGCAAAATTATCATCGACTACAATGGGAAGCAAGCGGGGTCGTTTGTTAATGAGACAACACCGAGTTAAAAAGGATACGGATCCAAGTCTAACAACTCCAGAAATTGAGGTTCCGTCTCCTTCACATTTATTGTCAGTTCCGCATCTACGCATAGAACGTCACTCTTCCGAACCTGCTCCTGGTACATCTCCCCCATCTCCAAATCTTTTGTCAGTGCCATCATCAACGTACCTAACAAAGCAACATTCTCACCCTCTGCTACCCAGTCAATCTCCTCCAACACTGGTTATGCATAGACAGATGTCTCATCCACTATCAAATCCACAAGCCAGTTCTACTCCGCTTCACATACAATTTATTGCAACGTCTCTTAAGAGTGAACACGACGCCGGGCTTAGAGCTATGAGTCCTGCTGTTGTTATAATGGGAGATCAAAATAGTTCAATGCATGAAACTACTTCCAGAATTAGGAATGAAGAATTAAGAAGATCAGCTTCGTCACCGCAAGTAATTATAACATTTATGACAACCTTATGACTATTTATAATATGTAATGAGTATGTAACTATTTTCAGAACTTCTCATCACGTGAATTGGAAGTTATAGAAGGAACTCGTTCAAGTCATTGTCCTGTTGTCCGTCCAGGGCCTGCATTGGGTTGCAATTTCTGTTGGAATACCATAGATAATCATGGTAGAATATTACGACGAAAGACTAAGTATCATTGTCCAGAATGTCAAACAAATTTGTGCATCGTGCCTTGTTTTCAAGAATATCATGAAAAACAAGCTCAAGGTCACAATGAGGGCAACAGTCAGAACGAAATGTCTGGAAAAGGTTCTTTGTCATCAAATATACTTAAGCAATATCCAAAAACGGGTTCATTTTAATTTTTTAATCGTCCATTAAATGTATCCTGTCTATATTTTGTATAGACAGTACTTACATCGAGTAATACATATTTAGATCAACAAATACATATTATTATGTATATCTGTTTATCATGTTATTATTGAATATAGTCAAAATCACGATAGTTCGGCGGTGACTTATACTTAAAAGAGGTTATAAGAGCGGTATAAATCTATAATACGATAATAAATTTTATCTTATTCGTTTCTATATACATTATAGAAAAATAAGTGAGTCAGTGCTTTTTAGTTCTCACAGTGGAACAGACTACTTGCGGTCTCCCGCTTTTTCAGTGGGGTGCATTGTAGTTGTTTCGCATAAATACATAACATATAAGTTTCTACTTTAATGTTTATCAATAGACTACTCTTTCGAAGAAGTCTGTATTTCATATATCTGTCAAAGTACCACCTTACATTCTACAAGCAGTCGTATATTTCACAATACTTGGAATAGATGTAACTTCGTACAGTACGATCACATGTATGATAAAGTGCGTTAATGCGAAACAACTTCAACATCGCAAGTAGTTTCCAATGCCTTAGGCGACAGCAGTCAGAAAACAACGCTGAGTAATTTGATGAGAAAGTGGTCAAATAATTTTCATGATAAACAGATATATATATATATAAAAAAAAAAAAGAAACAAAAAAAATATTTTTGATTAAAGAAATATTGAAATGTGCTATTATATTAAATATTTTATTTTATAAAATGTTATATATTTATATATGTATGTATATATATAAATGTCAGATATCAAATTTATCTGTGATTTTGAGTAGTACACAACTTTCTTATTTTAAAAACAAAATGGAAATTTGCTCTCCTGTTAATCCGCTGGTGTGATACCTTAGCTAATTTATGTGTGTTAGGCGAAATGAGTTAGACTATTCTGAGTCCTAGATATTTTTATTTGAAAATTTACACTCAGAGATAAAGAATGTTATGTATTAAATTATAATATTTAATCATAAATGTTCAAACATATTTCAAAGCTGTACCTGTCAATGTCTAGAAAACACCCTGTAATAGAGCTGTTATTGTAACTTATATATTGTATAAAAACAAATAATTGTATATATGGAATTGTAAATACAGATGTATTTAGTTTAATCGTTATTTATTACAACTATTCACTAATCGGGGAATTAACAGTGATTTCACATCATTGTTTATTTATGAAATTCGGTTCGTTTTCGTTCAGTTTACCGTCATTAACTCCTGCAAAACACATAAGCTGGATGTCACCTTCATTCATAATTCATATAATATTTACTTAAGCAAATCTTAATATCGTATTCTTAAAAATCTTATTTTATTATTTTATAGCATTTAATTCTTAAAAAGGTGTTATTAAGGATTAAATACTAGAAAAGGGAAAATTTATTTTTAAAAAGCAATAAAATACTAAAATTGATCTTGGACAATGCCAAAGGTAAATCTGGCAAAGTCGTTGAACACTTTTTTTATCTTTTTAATTCATTAAACGTTGGCCTATTTTTGATTAGTATTTTGATTGTGTTAACATATAATCAATTACACTTGTTATCAACGAAACCCAGATTATATAGCGCTAATGCTGAAATCGAACTTTAAGGTTTTTTCTCAACCACTATGTCGTCTTTTTATTAAATTGTGTGATGTTCTTAAGTAACATATCCTATAAAAAAAACGAAGTGCTGTTGTTTAGAGATTTTATTTACATAATTAAATACACATTTTAGTTAAGTTGAAACTAATAGCACAATTTTTCTACATTGTCTTATTTCTTTACACCCTCAGGCTTTTTAGGGGTATCTTCAGATTTTTTAGGGATTTCTTCGGCAGCGTTTCTAAAATTGGGAAACTGTTCCCATGGAGCAGACAACTCAAATCGTCTAAATTCTTGTGCTAATTCCAATGGTTCAACAACAACTCTTTTCTTTTCATCATCGTAACGTACCTAGTGAAATATATCAATTTTATTTATTTATATTATTTCAGCAGTATTAATATACTCATATTTAATATAGACGATGAAATACCTCAACATATCCAGATAGTGGAAAATCGCGACGGAAGGGATGGCCTTCAAAACCATAGTCTGTCAAAATACGACGTAAATCTGGATGATTTGCAAAGAATACTCCATACATGTCCCAGATCTCGCGTTCATACCAATTAGCGGCTTTAAACACATCGTTACAAGAGTCTATGGGAGTCAATTCGTCGGTGTAAGTCTTCACACGAATGCGCGAATTAAATCGAAGAGATAGAATATTGTAAATGATCTAAATTAAAGATAATATACATTTAATCAAAACATTGTTGTAGCTATAAGTATTTTAGTAGCAATATAAAAATTTTACCTCAAATCTAAACTCACGACTGGGAACATCCATTCCAGCAATATCTGTCAAATTGGCGAACTGAGCATTGTGATGATCTTTAAGGAATTGCAAAACTGGTACCACTCCTTCAGGTACAATAAGTAATTCTAATTCATCTCCTGATGTAAGCTGAACCTTCTGGACATATTTCGGTAAACATTCCGCAACATATTTACCAAAATCTGTCAGTTGAGAGCGTTGTACAGCATCGAACTTGCGAACAGTAGCTTCAATAGATATATAATATTTTTACAAATAAATATATATAATTTTTTTAATGATATAAAAGTATAAAACACTAGGTTATGTAAGTTGAAGTAACCTAAAATTGATACTTTAAAAGCTTTAATATGCTTACGTCTAGTTTCCACTGCTACTTCTGTGGTTTTAAAACGAAGGGTTTGAGCCTGCAGAGAACTTATTATCCCTAAAATAATTGAAATATATCATTTTTAGCTCATCACATTTACAAAGTTATTATTATTTCATATCAATACCCTTATTTCCCAATTTTGATTTTATGACTTGTCTTAATAAAGAGGCCATGACTAAACACTGTATAGTATCTAAATTGTAATTAAATTTTTGTTATTAAAATATGTATTTCAAAAAAGTATATAAATAAGAAAATTTGACATGAATAAGATTAAATAAGAATATTAAAATTTACATGTTAACTTCAAGTGACTTCAAGCTTAACCTGGAGACAATGTATACGAAGTTAATAATGTCTTTAATAGATGGAGCTACAACTCCCGTCATATTTCCCCTTACATTTCAATTGACATCTCAAATGTCATCTGATTTTATAGCAACTGTCAAATCTGGTATTCATTTCTATTTTAGTTAGAAATATTTATAATAAGTAAAATTTCTTTTACATTTCATATTAAATAGCTTTTACTACCTTTAACCTTAATAGCTATTTAATTCATTTTAAGTTGGGGTAATTGCAAGTCAAAAATCATAATAGATTATATAACCTAAAATTACTATGGAAGAAAATATAAGCTTTAAATGGGCCAATTATAATACTAATATATGTAGGGTATTTTATGATTTATGGCATTGTGATTCGTTATTGGATGTCATAATATCTGCAGAAAACAGACAAATAAAAGCTCATAGATTAATACTTTGTGCCTGCAGCGAATATTTCAGATCAATTTTAGCTAATTGTGAAGATAATCAACCAATGATTATTTTAAGCAATGTAAAATTTGATGATATTAAATTAATTATAAACTTTATTTATGCTGGAGAAATTAATGTTAACACCTCAAACATATTTTCTATATTGGACTTAGCAAGAGAACTTAAAATTTATGGCCTTATGGATTTTGATGAGTTTGGAAACATAAATAATACTGTAACATTAAACTACAATAGTATTTCATCGTCAAACGAAAACTTTATGCATGACAATGTAGAAGAATTGGAAGATAATGATATGAGACTAGATGCTGCAAACTCTACAAATGAAATCTGTGATCGTGGTGAACACTTTGATATTTTCGCAAAATGTCAGGATTATGCTACAGATGCTTATATTCAAATATCTATGGCTCAAGAAAGCAACCATGATCCATCTAATGGTAATGAAGGTATTTCAATAAAACCAAATAAATTATTATTTAAAATACCTGCTGAGTTATATAAACATGAGGAGCATATTAAAAATTGCGATGTTACAATAAATAATTGTAACATTTTCGATAATGAGCTTGAACACGAAATAGGTAACACAGAAGATGTTTGCCAAACAACTGATACTAAGAAGCCAAATAAATTATATGATAAAAATACATTGGATCAAGCTTTAGATGAAATAAGAGCTGGAAATACTCTAGCCAAAGTATCACTTATGTATAATATTCCAAGGTCTTCGTTGTATAGCAAAGCGAAGGCAAATAATGCTTTAGTAATAACTCGAAACGGAAGGACTGACTCGGAAATTAATACCGCTATAGATGCTGTTATCAATTGTGGGTGTTCTCTATCTGAAGCATCTAAGAAATTCAATATACCCAAAACAGTGTTGTGGCGACGAGTTAAAAAATATAATAAGAATTATGGTGGAACAAGAAAGTTTAAAAGGTCAACAGCGATCAAAATTTCTACTCAACGCAATGATGCCATCAAAGCTCTGGAAAAAGGAGAATCAATAACCACAGTATCAATTAACTATCAAATTCCCAAAAGCACATTATTTAGAGAAAAAGCACGATTAGTAGAAATCGGTTAGTAAATCAAAGTATTTTTTTTTTTTCAAAAGTTATATGAATAAAATATGCAGATGAATCCAAGAGAATTAATAATGTTTTCTTTTTTTTTTACACTTTTAAAGGAAAATTACCAAAAAGTTGTTTGAAAAAACGAGGACAAGAATGTAAGAAACGACTTCAAGAAGCTATTTCTGCCTGTAGACAGGGAGTTCTCTCTCAAAGCGCAGCCGCACACAAATATAATGTTTCCAAAACGACGATATGGCGGCATATGCAACAAAATCCTCAAAATATGGCAATTGCCGATTTTGTCGAAGTTCCTCCTTTTTTCTCTTCCGATAATTTATCTTCTAAACAATCCGTTTTTGAAAGTGGCTTTATTAAACAAGAATGTTAATTCAAGACAAATTAAATTATTTATTAAAAGAAATGAATACTTTTTACAAAAGAAATTATTTAGAAATCTTCAAAATATTTACTTCTTAATTAATATAATAAATGGATAACTACTTCTAATAATCATAATATCAAAATAAGTCGGTGCTAATGTTTTATTAAAAGGTGTGAAAAGAAATATAAATTTTGTACATATTTACTAAAATAAATAATATATTTTTCTGAGTAGGGAAATGATACATTACAAATATTTCTTTTATTGAAAAATTACCCGTTTGCTGTATAAAAAACAAATATTAAATTTACGTATTTGTTTTCGAAAGATCTTCATATCACATTATGCAAAATTTTTGTGCTTTATGCTAGAATAAATTGTTTTACTAGTTGTATATTGTTTTTTTTATATTTATACATTTTAAATATTCCGCAATTTCATTTTAGTATGCAATTCACTCAATAAAGTCTCTGTGGTATATCCTGGTAATTGCGGCCGTGTTGTACATTATCTCTGGGCAATAAGTTCATATCCGGCACTACGAGCACTACCTCAGTCCACCTCAGTCTGCCTTACTGCATTCATAAGCCGCCGCTTGCAATCACAACTAACAGGGTTGTGTCGCGTTCTAAATCACCGTTTATCCGGATCACTTCAACGCTTTTGCATTTTGCAGTAATTTTTTTTAACTGCTAAGTTTTGTTTGTCGTATGTCCATCCAGAATCTTAACACATTCGGTAAGTAAAATATTTAATATCCGAAATTTTGCTAATTGATTTTATAAATTAAAGATGGCTGCCACTAGTTGTTATTTTGACATTTGATTTTGTTTGTGTTATATTTCATTATCATTTATGTTCAGCATGTAGCTTCCATTAATCAATATATTTTAATTTTCAGACCCCTTTGCTGATGCAATCAAGGGTTCAGATGATGATGTCCAAGACGGTCTCGTGCATATAAGGATTCAACAACGAAATGGTCGTAAGACTTTAACCACTGTACAAGGACTATCATCTGAATATGACTTGAAGAAGATTGTGCGAGCATGTAAAAAGGTTAGTTTATTTTCACCCACTTGTAATTCTTAACAAAAATCGTTTAAACACAACTATGCATTGTGATCAATTAAATGTCCCTATTCTCTTCATCTTGATAACATTAGATTTCTAGTTACATATTTTTAGGGCATTTATTATCATACTTATTAGGATAAAATTATTTATAAAAATGACGTCATCACTTTTCTTAAATGATATTTACAGATGACATTTTTCAGAAGTAATAATGACCTACTATTTAATAAATTATCCAATCCAGCCAATCAATTATGGTGTGTAAAGTTCATATTTATATTTATGTTGATCAGAATTTTTATCCAATACGATATTTGGAAGTTAATGTTAACTGTAAACTATGATGATTTCTATGTGCTTAATATTTCTACGATTTGTTAATTGTGTAATTTGGTACTGCATTTAATTTTTACTAAATATTCTAATGTATTTTCAGGAGTTTGCATGCAATGGCACTGTCATAGAACATCCAGAATACGGAGAAGTGCTTCAGCTACAAGGCGATCAGCGTGAAAATATCTGCCAGTGGTTAACGAAAGCAGGCCTAGCAAAGCCAGACCAGCTTAAAGTGCACGGTTTCTAAATATAACAATTCAACATCATCGGCAAATAAGGCACCTTTTTCAAATTTTCAAAACTCGAATGCTCCAGACCAAATTTATCTGAATTCAATAGTCGTCCATGATTTGGTGCTTATATATATAATACAAATATTTATAAAGTTAAATCTCAGCAGTATATTATAATTCTTCTTTTCTATACCTTATATATATAATATTGAAAGAAAGTTAGTTTCTTCTTTTGAACTCTGATAATATTGATAATGCTGGACTTTTTAAAGCTATAAAATGTATCTAGGGGCCTTTGATATTTTCAGAGAAGCTGAAACTTAATAACACAAAAGTGCTGAAGTTTTGAGACACTTTAAATGCCTCGACTGATTTTCTGCGCAATGCTTGTTGTGTGTGACAATTATTTTTATATAGGCAAAGAATTTTGATGTTAAATTTCTATGTAATATGTTATAGCCAGATATAATCCGAACGTTTTATTTATTTATATCTTTTAACGTTATTGTTTTTTTTTCTTCAAATTAAGCAGTACAGGAGCATTTTCATTCATTTTCAGTATATTTGACCTAGATATATTTGTACACATTAATAATTTCTTTAAATAAATTAAACTTTAAAATGATTCATTTTGTGTTTTCTTCAAGTATGTCACATACATTTACTATATTTAGGATATAAATGAGGTATTACGTATAACTGTATATTCAACTTAAATTTATGAAGATATCTTACTAATGTACTGAGTGACTGAAACATGTGTATGTAAATTTTGGGACAATTTCTTTTAGAAATTACATTCAGCCATTTTTTTGTACATTGTACAAGGTAACATCTACCTTCTTCGTCAAGGATACTTCAAATGGGATAGTGCATATAACAATAATATTGATTGTTACTTCTGATAAGGAAATGGTCAAACTCGATATCAAATAAATTAAGCAAAAAAAATTAACACCTACAACATATCAATAAACAATCTTTCCCTATTTAATAATTTACCGACAAGAACAAATACTGTGATGGAACTTCGTTGGAAAATAAATCTATGTTTTATGTAGAATAAATAGTTGCGAATCAGGCGCAATTGGATAGAGCCGCTATAAAGGGCGAAAAAGTGAAGCTTTTAGGACTCTGGCCATAAAATGCACCCCATCCGAATAAATGTTGACTAGCCAGAATTTAATTTGAGAATGTTTACCATAGGGCAAAATAACTCTCATACCTTATTTAGAAAATACAACCATTTGAAAAATCGTCAAGTTAATGTACACCAGGTAAACAATCACTGTCTTAGTTATAACGTAGTGCTGGCATAGGAATAGAACCCAAAAGCACGACTCACGTCTGCTAAATTATTAAAATCGTTTATATTACTTAATGTGAAATAAAGTAATCAATAAAATAGGACCCATATATATATATGTATATATAATTTTCTGAGATTAAATTTAAAAAAATTGTTCATCGATTGATTTGATAGCGGTAGTTGACTGTTAATAGCAGGGTAGTTTTACAACTGTGAATCAACAAAGTTCTATAAAAGAAGTGTACCAATTACGTACGTCTGTGTTACTATTTCCTAATACAGAGCACGTGGATCGTGAAATTGCTTCTGAAAATGATTGGATAGACTTGAGAAATTCGATATAAATAAATATATGCAATCAATTAAAAAAACCACGTGTATACATGCTATTAAAGATAAGTCGCTTTATCCCTGTGTGAGTTTTACTGCGTCTGTTCACACATATGGTTTAGTTTGGGTGTATTGTGTACAAGTGTTCGTTTGTGGTACAAATACATCGGGTACATCGCAATTCGCACATATGATTAAACCCAGCTGAGCAGGCAGCGGGTAGCGGCCAACACCGGCTAAAGCGCATGTACCGCGCCGGCGCCCTTTGCCTTGTGAAAATCACGGTGGGATCGCAATGCTGAGACGTGAGGCGGAGCCGTTTTGCTGCTGGCAAAGTGCCCGGACTCAACAGGTCGGCATGGTCCTCGTTCGACGGTGGACTCCACAATCCAGATGCCCCTTCGTAAGAATCGTGGGCCCCCATCAAGAGCCGCGGCGGACCCTTTGACTGCCTGCCTAGATGCCAATGGTACCTATATCTGCACTGCTTTCAACCCGCGCTGTTATATTATTCAAAAGGTATTATATTATTATAAATAGTGTTGATATTATTGTCCATATGTCACGGTTTACTTTCAAAACTAATGTTTTTTTGGGGTGAGGAATGCTTTATTAATATTATTAAAACATATAAGTGACATTTTAGTGATGAATTGTTTGTGAGAAATGACATGACATGACAAATAAGGGATTTCAAAATATTTTAACACTTGTAATTGCGGAGAATTACTTAAAATCGCGCCATGTTGGATCGATACTTGTTTTCAATGCGTTTTGGGTACCGCGCACCGAGAATCAAGAATCGAGAATACGTCATCACACACGTGGAATAATTCTATGATAAAAACAACATATGTTTCGTGCAAAACCTTGAAATAAATAGTGTAGAAAGTAAATTATTGAAACTATAAGAGTCGCGGCAGAAAGCTTGTACTATGTTCTTAAATAAGCAACTTTCAATCGGGTTTTATGTTGTTAACAAGTTCCCCAAGATTACGTTGCACCATTCAAAACTGCAACGTACTTAATACATAATAAGAGTTACTTTATTACTACATTATCTATACGAGTTATATATTACATATTCTGAATTTCTATTTAAATCTTTTTTTAATTTTTTTTTTGTAATTAATGTTCAAATAAATATATACTCGTATTTCCGATTTTTTCTTAGCTTTATTACTTCAATATAAAAAAAGTTCCGGTTCCACTTTTAAATAGCAACTAGGTATTAGTCATAAGCGCCACCGGACAATAAACCAGTATTGCTTTTATATAGTTTTATAAAATTTTGATAACAAAATTATAATCCTGATATATTTTTCAAGGTTACTTAGTACATCCTGTGTAGTATTTTATTGTAATTACATTCATTATTAATTACACCAGGTCGATTTATTTTAGAACGCTAGAAATGAAAGAATATGAGTGTATTTATTCAATTTAATTGGTTGTTTGCGTTATTCGCATTAAAGATTTTTAGCACATATATTATCTTGCTTTATTTGTTCATTGCTTTCTACCAATAATCGATTTAAAAGCTTATCTTAACACCATAAAAGGATAGATTTGAGATTTGAAGAAATGCTTGAGTTTTAATCGAATTTTATTTTGTAGGACATTATTTTACTTTTATTTTAGAAGTAGTATCTTTCATATCGCAGTATTGCACATCGATTCATATCGAAGTTATATTAATTTCAATCGAACAAAGTATATGTTAAAAAGACGTTACAGCTGCAATCGACTTCTTCGTCTATCGTCTAATAAATCAATAAACATAACTACGTTTTTTTTAGTGTATTTCAAATCTTCATAAGAATAAAATTCTGATCATTTCATATAATATCGCCTGCAATATGTTAAATGCAAAGCTAATAACAGTTAATTTTAAAGACATACTAAACTGCACCGAGTTTTAACTATAAATGGTTTTAAAAAAAATTAATCGTAATTCCATAAGGAGCAGTAAGAACGAAAAAGTAACTACAAGTAATAAAATTGGTACATTATACTATAGAACTACTACACGAACGGCATGAAGTAACAGACACGAACTACGTTAAAATATAGTCATGAAGTAATTATTGATATAAATTTTACGAATTTTACTTTAAATTGTATGAATTTTTTTTTTACCATATGTTTAGAAGCATTTGTGGACAATGAAAATAAATATACGGATTTGTTTCATGTCTTCCATTTTTTACCCGCTAAACACAAATAGTTACGTAAGATACTAAAAGTTTTTAGGTAAAATACAAATAATATTTTACATTTGCAAGTAAATATACTTAACTTATTATCGCCGCAATTGCATATTTTTTAGATTTAAGATAAGATTCAAAATAAGTTCTGGGCTACTTAGCCACAGCTTAATAAATGTGTATATTACATTATATTGTAATTAGTGTAACACCCAAACTCACAAAATTTAGCACTGATTCGGAATCGAACCCACAAACATAACAAAGTTGTTGTCACTGCTTTTATCCTCGTAGCTACCGTTGTATGCGAATGAATACTTAGCTTAACTAATCTAATATAAAATATGCACCGTAACACGTGTTTTTTATTTATGTATTAGAAAAAATAAATTATTTTGCAAGTGAATTAGGTGGAATTAGGCCAATCGAGCAGGAAGCAAACCAGATACTTTCTCTCTGTGGTCCGCAAGATCAGACGAAAACTTATTTACAATAAAATATTACATTTTGCAATTCATTCACTCTTGCATCATCTATGTTTAGTGTCACTTTAGCTATATAAAATATAAAGGTGATAAAAAAGAAATATATTTCATTTTCTTAATATATAATAACATATAAATATATTTATGTGATATTTATTATCAAATATGTTTTTACCAATAAATTAATTCTCTTAGGTTACATCGCAAGCTGCAAATCTTAATACTAACTCTGATGAACTTGCAAATAAATCTGGTCCAGATCTCCAGGAGCCAGCAGTCTGCGTAGATGCACATATTTGCTGTGACAACTCGCCTACGGACTGCGTTACAGGATTAGAAGCTGGTGAGTATTGTGTTTGTTATTGGTGTGTGAATAGTGATAAGACTAATAGTTTGAGACAAATTATAAACAAAAACAAATGAATTATGTTTAACAAAAAGTGCAACATTCTTACAAAATGAAAATTTTCATTTTATAAAATATTTCAATGAAAAAATCATATATTTTATAGTATAAATATTTTTGATTTTTAAAATGTAATGTATATCGTAATTACAAGGTTAGATTTGAATTTCGTATCTTCATCTACAAGTTCAATTTGCTATTGCAAGAGTGCGATACATTCATTACCCATTCCCATAATGCAAGTTTCTATGGCATGTGCCCTGCGTCGGCCATTTTGCAGGTTTCCGTAAGATATTGTCTTGAATTTCGACGAATTTATTTCTTCGGTAAGCGTTTAATATTTATATTGATATTTTCTTTGCTTTTCGGAGAATAATTATTACACTTATGTTTATATTTTTCGATATAATTAATTATCTAACATATTGGGCGTCGTCATAAATTAATGACTGCGGTGTCTTTCTGATTGCTATATTGCTATATAGAAGTACAGAGAGTTATGGAAGCCAAATGATAAGGCACATGGTTTCCGGGGTTTCTAACAGATTGAACAATTTTTGTTATTAAAAATTTAAATTTTCTGAGAGCATATTAATGTGTTTTGTGCTGTGTTGTTGTTATTGTGCTTATATGTTAACGTAAATAGTGCCCACTGCGTATATCATTCTCGATATTGAGTTGGTAGGTCAGCTACAGACCTGAACACTCTGTTGCAAAAACATAAATAGTCGAAATTGTGAACAAATATTTCTGCAGTGAAAAAGATGCTTCAGTGATAAGTTAAAATAGTTCTTAAAATAAAAAGTTGTGTTTGTTGTTATTTACATATAACATAAAGCTGTTTCGTTTAGCCACATGTTCAATCATGTCGCTCATTAATAAGTATAAGTAACGTTATCTGTACTTCGAGTTGAAAAATTATTCTGCTGATTTGCTAATCAGTAAGTATCTATATAATTAAAAAAAATGCATTACCCATTATTGTACCATGACCTCTACCGCATTATTTAACATATTATATTTTTACGTTGCCAAAATCTATTTTATTTTCTAACACCATATGAAATAGTTTCAGAACGCTATTATTTTACACTAAATTGTATATCTTTAGTTTATGATGTTTAATTCCACAATACAAGTAATGGTCTTTAGTAATTTTCAATAAAGTCGTGGACATGTATGGAATGTATATAATGCACATACCAGCCAGTCGACATATCAGTCACTTTCCTATTAACATAGTTTTATATTGCAAACTACAGATTTTTTTAGCATGAATCAGTGCAATTAATTTACAACATCAATTTTTAGGGAAATTAAAATTTTGTAGACATTAAATTAAAAGTTCCATAATATTTAATTACATTTAATATTATGCATAATTTTACTGATTTGTATTAAGAAATTTTATAGAACAGTTCATGAATTTCATTTGTTTTTATGTAACATTCTCGACGATTTGTCTAATTTATTTTGTGCTTTATTTCTATTATGTCAAGTGTGTGTGGATTTAGTACAATGAAAGAATAAAAATTTCAGTTTTATCGTTGTAGTCATGTTTTTTTTTTTACAATCTTATATATTTTTTGTACTTTGAACCTAAAACAAAATAAGTAACTTCTATTTAGGAAGTGTAGAAAAAGAATAATGGCTACGCGTGAAATGATAAATTTAAAAGAAAGTAAACCTCAGGTTGGTTTAGTTTAATTACGCAGCTTATTTATAGGCCTCGAAAATGTAGGATAATATTTGTAATTTTTATATCATTATTTTTTAGGGTACGTGTACATGAATGGGGACATTGGGAAGCTCCCCTCAGGGGCGGTGTATTCCGCCACCCCTGAGCCCTTGGGCCCTGCTCTGGGGCCGGGGGGCACTACTGGGGATTATTCCAATATGAATGGCACACCAGAGGTAGCAGAATGTTTTACTGAATCTACTACAGATGGTGCCAGTCCCCCAGAAATAGGGCCTGATACAGCAACAATGCCTCTGGAAACATTAAAACAACTGTTGTCTTCACAATTGGAGTATTACTTCTCTAGGTAGGTTTTTGCAATATGCAACTTATTATGCAGCAAATTTTTTTCATTTTGTTTTTATTATTATTTTTAACTACTACGTATTATCTGATGATTAAAAAGTTGATCAAAAGATGATTAAAATGATTAAAAATGTTATGGAATATATGTAGCTTACGTTTTCTATGCCAAGTTCGATTTAATTAACATATCAGAAGTTCATTTTTTTTTTGCATATTTGATTTATTTGGCATTGTGAGGACTGAATTAATTTTATCTATTATATAATATGAATACCAAGTTTTTGGTTCGCGTCCACTGTGCTATCTTTTTGTTAAAATAATCAATTGAATTTTTTTTCTATTAACAGGGAGAATTTAGCTAATGATGCATATCTGCTCTCACAGATGGATAACGATCAATATGTACCAATATGGACTGTAGCTAATTTTAATCAAGTAAAGAAATTAACTAAAGATATTAAGTTAATAACTGAAGTTTTGCGGGAATCTCCCAATGTGCAAGTTGATGAAGAAGGATTGAAAGTTCGACCAAATCACAAAAGATGTATTGTTATATTAAGAGAAATTCCGGATAGTACTCCGATAGAAGAAGTAAAGGTACTGATAATACTTCAATTTATTTTCCACCATATATTAAATAAGATTAACCATGAAATGAAATACTCTCATTTCAAAAGCACTAATTATATATTTATTTGTTATTAAGTCAAACACATTCTGAATGAATTTGGATATTACAGAATTTATTTTCCGGTGAAGCCTGTCCTCGATTAATCTCGTGCGAATTCGCACACAATAGTAGCTGGTATGTTACATTTGAATCTGATGAAGATGCACAACGAGCTTATAGGTTTCTTAGAGAAGAAGTCAAGGAATTTCAGGTATTTTTCTTGTTAGGTCTAAACATTTTTAAATTAATTAAAATAAATATAAATAACTATAATTTCCATAGGGTAAGCCAATCATGGCTCGTATCAAAGCTAAACCTATAAATAGGCTAAATCCTGTTTTACAATCGGGGCAAATTAAAAATGGTTTTCGTTGTACGCCTCCTCCTCCTCCTGGTGTATATGATCCAGCCTCATTTCAAGGACAACAAAGATATGTTTTCGCAAATGGTACATCTGTTCAACAAGGATCAATGCCTTATGGCAGTCAAGTACACGTCTATGTAAGAAAAATCATTGTTTAATCTTTGTTATTGTTAAAGTTGTTTATAGTTGTCATTTTATTCATTATGATTACAGCCTCCGTTTCAGCACAATCAGCAATTTTACTCACCGAATATGATGGCTCCTCAATGGGGAACGAGTCCTGCTTATTTTGATATAGGAAGCGTTTTTTCAGTAAATGGACTGACCCCACAGGGTTCTTTTTCGAAACCGCAAAATAGATATAATAATAATCCTAGAAACAACAATAGGTAAAAAAAAATTATAGTAATTTTGTCTTGATTAATTGCAATTTATATCAATCATAAAATTTATGTATTTAAAGTTCGGGATAGTTCTTGATATGAAACAATTCTTTTTATTATTACAGAAATAAAAGAAATCCGCTCCCAACAGATAGGGCTGTGCCTGCATTAAATGATAATCATAATCTTCCAAGACAACAAACCCATTCACAGTCGACACTTCAGCCGCTCACTACTCAACAAACAGCACCAATTAAAACAAGTAGCAGCTATTCTGGTAAGATGAAATGATTTTATGAGATACTTTAACACATTTCTCGAAAATGTTCATTAATAGTATTATTTTAACGCCGCTTTCATTACATGATGCTATTATTAATATATTAATAATATATTATTTTATTAATTATTATTATTATTATTATTATCAACTGAGGGGATTATTACAGGTAGTGGAAATAAATATTTAAGTTCTTCCGATACCCAAAACCATTTAAAAGTTTATCGGGAAGATCGTCAAGCAGTTCAATCTTCAGCAACACATAATAGCAATCACAACCAACAACTGCAAACCCAGTCAGTACAACCGACAAGTCAATCTCAAGATAGTGATGCTAGTAATGTAGTTCGATCAGACAGCGATGACAACTCATATAGGTAATATAATTAATAGAATTTAATAGATCAAAATATTTAGAAACTTCTAATCGAAAAAATGTAATTTATTTGCATTAGGCCAGTTGGTAAAGATCCTCTTCCACCAAGACATAGACGTAGAAGAAAGGATGAGGAACCTTTAAGTCGTCCAACAAATTCTACACCAGTTCCAACAAATAAAGGCGTACCTGTTACACCTGCACCAGTTGCAACTGTTAGGGATAGTGCCCCAAGTACTCCTCAAGTATGTTTTAAACTTTATATTCGCAATATTTTTCTGCATATATCAATGATATTTATTTGTTCATTAGGTAATACGTGGGCCTCAATTTGATTTGGAAGCAACCGCATTTCCGCCTCTTCCCGGTCTTGATAATGGTGTATCTGGGGTTACAAATTCTGGGGGGGTTGTACCAGTCACTGTGGAGCCTCAACTTGAAATTCAACCTGTCAATTTGCATCACTGGGGAGAGAATCGACTTTCAGATGTTGTTAAAGGAACAACAAAAAGTAAAGTCGGACATAACAATAGGGTAAGTGATTATTATAAAAGTTAATATGAGTCAAATTTTAAGGAGCAAAATTAAGCAAATATGTTGCGGCAATGATTTTGACTAATGCAGTTTTGAATTTATTTGACAGGATAAGGAATCTCATAGCTGTGAGTTATCTTCTCCTAGAGCAAGTTCTCCATCTGTTACGTCTGCGTCTCCTACTGCTACACCCCTATTAAGTCCACCATCTACTAGTCATGTTGCCACCGGTCCCTCCCCCACTATTGAGATGCCAATTCATAGGGAACCCTGTCAATCACAACAAAATGATACAGCGCTGAGTGCAAGCACTGTGGCGTTAACCCCACCCTGCTCTCCTGATAAGTAAGAATACGAAAAAAACACCTGTTAAATATAAATGAATGAATGATTATAACGAATTATTAGAAGTGGTAAAGGAATTGATATACATGTCATAAAATATCGTTTTATTTATTATTGTTTTAATGTGTGGATGTGCATTTCGTCAATAATTAATATCTTCAATTGTTTTGTTAAGTTTTAAATATTAAGAAAGTTTTGCTTTTCCTCTCTTTTGTGTTATATTTGTGAAATGTTATTTTATTATTTTAGATTTCTTGATTGAGTGGGATTTTGCTGTCTTATATAATATGTTAACGTTTAATATAATTGTTGGTTTATTGGTTTCTTTTTTCTCTTTTACGGGAAGTTGATCGAGGTTTATTTGAATGTTTGTATTGTAGTATTATATTCAAAGAATATTTCGTTTTAGTTAAAATTATGATGTGTTATAATTAGAATAAATGTTTAGGTTTGACTCTTTTTTAATAAAATATGTAAAAGTATTGCATGTGTTACTTATTCTCGTTAGATAATCTATTTTTATTCACCTACTACACTTTTAGCCTTGATTGCGTTACACTAAAAAAAATCGCACTGTACATATGTATCATTTCTACTTTTTTTATTTTATATTTTGCACTCAAGTTTAGCTCAAATAATAATATAGTTATTATAATTTGGTGGTGGTTTATTCATTGTATATATCGATTCACAAAAGCTAATAAGCTTACTGTGTTGAAGACTTCTAGCAAAATATGGGCTTCCGAATACGCTACATTTGTTATTCATTAGTGATCACATTTGATATGTATGTATATATTTTCTTAAATTCGGTATTAATATGTTCAGCTTCGTGTATGGTACTTACAGTGCCATTATAAAATAATGTACAAAAATATGTACAAAATTTCGTTGTAATTGAAAGTCTTATTTTTTCTGTGTATATATTTATAATACCTGTATTTAAAATTACCGTGTAGTAGTTACATTTGAATAGAATTAATTGAAACTTATTACTTAAAGAAAATCGAATATATTATATAGAATATATTACATTTCGGGTAAATCTATTTTTAATAAGTTTTAATTACTTATTATTGGGAACATTATTAGTAAATGAATCTAGAATTTTATTTGTAATAACTTTAAATACTTGTTAAATGTAATTCATTTAAGAAGTATATAAACGAATAAAGAACAACCTTTTTTGGTAACATTTATTAGATTTATTTATTGATAGCCCCTTTTTATGGTGCAGTGCCGGCATGCATAGTTTATAGTAAGGTAATTATAAATAGATGAACTTTATTGTATCATAACTGTAATATAGAATAATTTAATATTTGTTTCACTTTTCCTTTCAAAATTAAGAGAAATCTTTGAAATTGTTTACCATAAAGCAAGAGCTAAGATTTTACTTGTGAAATCTAATTTCTTTCAAATACAACTTAAGTCTTATAAATTTATAAAAGAATTAAATACCCTTAATGAATTTGCAATATGCCTATCTTCAAAACTGTAAATAGTATGATTGCGAGTATAATATTTAGTTAATTAAGTTTTTATGAATGATAATTTTTAGCGACACAACATCAATGCCTCAAAAAATAATTCCTGTCGTGAAATGCAGTACTGCTGATAAGGCCACAAAAACAGATGAGTCTCTTCTCAATGGGAATGAACACATTGTAGCGGATTTAGTTACTTGCCCAACTACGACAAATGCCGCAACAATGACAACCACGGTTGCTACAAGTACAGAAGTATCAAAAAATCCAGCTGTAACATGTACTTCAACGTCCACAATGACCATGCCTGTCGTTAAACATGTAAGCAATAAAATATGTTACTTCTTAAGTATTGTCTTGTCATAAGTATGCTATTGTAATAATGGTACTTATAATTTAACGTATTTAATATTTCAGCCTAGCAAAAGTAATTTTAATTCATCAAAATCTACATCTTCCGTAAAAGTTAATACTCAAGCCTCTGCTCGTGAAATCAAGAATCCAGCGCCACCAAAGTGCCCGCCATCTCCACCTACACCAAATGTGGTAAGCTGAATGTTATGTTTATCCTTTTAAGTTTTAGTTCACTAGTAAAAACTCTTTCCTTCAGAATTTGATACGATATAAAGATGATGTTGATATAAAGCGTTTTGCTAAATTTAATAACAAAATTTCAAATGCATTGCTGTGAGCTGTGAGCGAGACATTAATAATTAAATTGCGTATATTTAACATGTAGGAGTCATAAAGAGGCATCGTTTTAACGAATATCTCTTTAACGGTTCGACAGATTTGGTTGTTCCTTTTTATTTAGATTGTTTCACGAGTGAGTAAAAAAGATATACATATTTAATGTTTAAATGTTTTTTTGAAACATCGTAGTGGGGATAGCTTTCGCAACGTACGTTGTTATGCTAGACAGTTCTTAATATACGACTAAAGTTTACCTTAATATTATCGATTGGTTCACATATTAACAAAATTTATTTTGCATATTTATAATCGTATAAAAACATAAAACAAAATTGATGATTTCCATGCAGGATTTGAATCCGGCTCGATTAAGTTATGCTCAAGTGGCGCAACACCACAAAGAAAGGCTATTACGGGAGAAACAAAATAATGAAGCTTTACAAGCACAACAGGAGAAAGAAAAACAGTCTGAAAAGGAGCGTGAAAAGGATAAGAAAAAAGAATCTACCGGTTCTTCTAGAGTCCGATATGACTCTAGGGATAGGGGTACGTATCAAAATTTGCCAATTATTTGCTAAAACTATAGTTTTTTTTAATCTAAAACGAAATATATGGTAATTTTAGCAGATGCACCAAGAGAAAATACTTCTCGTTATGGTCCACCTCGCAGTTCAGCTCGGTATCATGGCGAACGTGCTGATCGTAGGGAAGATCGCCCTGGAGGCGGATCCGGTTCCCGTAGATCAGGACGCGCACAGTTTAGAGAATTCCTTGGCCCCAGAAGCCCCAAGTGATGGCCAGCAACATTGGCTTACAATGTAAGGTTGTATAGTTTATATGCAAGACACAGAACAACAGCTCGTGAATTGTGATTTTAATAAAGTGCAGTGATAAGAGCTGAAACTGATATCTCTGCGTGCGATATGATAATTTTACTACGCATGCGTAATGCAGTGCTACGATAAACATCGCGGAGAATATCTCTACCATAGGCTCTGAAAATTAAAAAAAAATACGAACTAGTTTAATTATAAGAATTATGTATAATAATATATATTTTTTGTTAAAAGAAAGTGTTAAGTGGTGATAAACTAATCACCGACCTAGTTCTATAACAGCGGCAACCATTTTCTCTCAATGTATTTTTCACTTTCAAATGTAAGTGTTTTATGAGAATTATCAATGTCATTTAAATAAATTTTAAAAGTAATATTTATTGACGTACATGGATATGAAATGGCCGTACCAAATATCAATGTTATTACAATAAATAATTTGTAATTTAATTAAATTCAGGGTCTTAAGTAAAGTAGCGTAATCCCATAAAATAACTATTTTTGAATTGATTTTATTTAACACTCTGGTCTAAAGATAAGCTGTCGTTTTTTCAGATAATGTAACAAACAGGGATTGCACTGCTTTATAAAAATATATACGTGTATAAATATATATGTACAAGTATATAGAAACATCAAGTTGCAAACTAATCAAGGTTATCAATTTTTATTATAGAATAAATTACATTAGGTATGATTTTAGGTAACATATATATATATTTGTTTAAAAAGTCCGTAAGAGCTTGGATTGAGAACATTAAATATGTATTTGATAGATTTTTATTGCTGACATTTATTTTGTTGCTTTTCTTCAATTATGAAATATTTTAATGCATTAGGGGTATTGTATTTTGTGGTAGGTGTTTTTCTTATTTTCTTTCTTTGAATTGATTAAATAAAAAATATATAACATATATTTGATATAATTACATTATATAGCACACAATGGTTGCAGTTGAGTCGGTTTTAAGCAGTGCATTTTTGTGCAGAAAAAAAACTTGCCGCTATGGGCACAAAGTGCCTGTTAATTTGTGCATAATAAAAAAAAACACTTACAGAATTGCTACAGCGATGAAAAAAACATAAAGAGACAAAAAATACTACTAAATAACATAAAGTCTTCAGTGCATATGTCTATTGCTAATTCATTAAATATTTGTGAGTGTCACATATTTAATTATAAATATATATATATAAATAATATAAATACAAAAAAATAATATAAAATAATTAAAAACAATCGTATAAATATCATATTTAAAAAAAAATGTAATTTGGCCATAGACATTTTATCATTAAAAAGGTAAACGCTGTGCTATCTGTTATGTAGCATGATGTTAAATAGATTTTTTTAAATAAAATGTATGCGCTAGATGATGAGCTTGATTGAATCCTAAAACTACTTCACTTTGTAAAATATTAATTGAAGTAGGGCCATAACAGCCCAATCAAAATGCTTAAACTAAATAAATATGACTGCCAAAGATGAGAAAATATTTTATTTGAATTATTTATGGAAAAAATAATTTCTAAAGGTTATATAGTTACTGATTATTTATTATTTATTTTACGACAGGTATCTTCTTATTATATTTCAACAAAGTGAAGAAGTGAAGGAACTTACATTTATGTTAGTCGGATTCCTTAACTATATTGATAACTAAACTATACTGTAAACGACCGAAAGAGGACAAGTTATCGTTAAAATAGTTAGGGAATTGGACTACTGAGGTCTGTTGTTTATACTTATCGTTAGTATTTCTTAACAAATTTTTCACTTCCTAGAAAAGTATTCGGGGACTAGTTACATTTTAGTTTATTTTTTGACAAACTCTTCGAGTCGTCACGTTTTGAGTCATACATTTTATTAATTGGCCTAAAACCAAACACAGTGGATTTTTAGTTTTTAAAGGTATATAATAATTGTTAAATTTACAATTGTGGAACAACTGAAGTTAAATAAGTATACGCGCTTTAATAGAATTCTCATTTAATTGGCAAGGATATAAGAAAGGTCATCGTAATGCGTAATGTAAATATTTGATAAACATCATAATTAACTGAATTCTAAAACAGTGTCTTAACATTAGAATAATTGGAAATCTGCATGTGACGTCATGATTAATTCAATATTCAAGTTACTTAACTTCAATTTGTTTATGCAAATTATACTCTTTCATAATAGTAAAGACTAAAGACATGGAGTAAAATTTGTACCACAAATGTAAATTTTTAAGATTTGATTTTTGGTAAATATATAAGTGCATTATATTTAAAACAAATAAATTATAAAAAAAAATTGTTAGAAAAGATTTTTTTGAATTATTGTATAAGTTTGTCTAAGGGTGTTCTATACTAAAGCAGACTATTTTTGACCCAAAATTTGTTTAGTAGCATGTATTCGCATTAGCACATTTTATCATGAGAGCAAATTTCTACTTAAATATTGACAATACACAATATTGCATATTATATATCTGTATGTCTTTACCTCTTACCGATCCGATGGCTAAGAAATCGTAAACACATACGCTGATCGCGGTCGTTCTGTGCGAAATTGCATCTATCCCAGAGAGTTGGAAAATAAACGGTTCTGTGGGTATGAATGTAGGCGGTATGTAGATCGTCCGAAAACGGACGTAAGAACCACAACCTTCTACGTTGCAGTAGTGTATTTAATAAATGTATTACATGAAAGAAGCAACTTCCTCTCAAGTGTGCTAATACGAGTCGCAACTAGTCTGCTCCAGTGTCAGAGCACTCTAATTATTTCATATGAATGTTATACGTTTTGAACATATTGCGCTGACATGACTTTCCATCGATTGTGCTTGTTTATTTTTTAACACTAACTTATTAGAACCAGAACCTCGATAACTTGTGTATACTGAGAAAACAGTTCGACAATTTTGTGAAATCTATGTGATAATAATGATTGATTTATTTGAATAAAATGCTTTAGTTTCGGGTAACAATTGATTTTAGTAATAATTATTAATCAAATTGTGATGATGTTAGTACAGCGTTGTTTCTTATATTTGGAATGGAGATTGTATCATGAAGTATTTGTCAATATTTTTATTATTTATTTTTCTCATGATATATTTAGTAGAATTTTTGTAAATGTACTTTTTAAATAGAAAGTATTGTCAAGTTGTCTGTCATACTGTTATAGAAATGATAGAAAACTATAACTGTTTCAAAGTATATCTATTAGTACATAATAAATTTCGTTAAACTTTGAAAGTATTGAGGCCAGTGTCGTACTGGCGCTTGATAAAGCGGATCCCTAGTGAGTATAGTGTACTCCCAGTGGTGAAATGTTTATTGAATACTATTGAAATTTCTGAACTTTATCTCAGACAAACAATATTTTTTACATTCGGTTCGCCACTGTCTTTTTATATTTAAAAAATAATAGTATACATATATTTCATCTATTAAATCTCTAAATATTTTTATATGCTATATATATATATGTTACGGTTGATGTAATACATCCTCTCATTATGAATATAACTCGGCATATTTTATTTACGCTAAAAATTTAGAATTTCAAGCTTCTTTTTACCCAAATAATTTAAATATCAAAATTATTCTTTATTTTGTATTAACTCTTTTAGGGGAGCAAATGAAAACAAAATAACTATGTTCCAAATAATTTTTATATGGTTAACGGTTCTTTATGCCATTATATACATTTTTGTTTAAAAAATGAAGTAAATCTAAAATAAGTAATGTTGCAGTTCAAAGTTTCTTGTAAAGTACATTTGCAAATATAATCTACTGGATAACTCGATAGTTGGCGTGTAGGTACATATTACACAAAACTAATTTCATTGTATAAGGCGAATACAGGATACAGAAGCTGAAACATTTTAACAAAAATTAATTAGGCCAATTTAGTATTTTTAACATCAATATATAAAAAATTAAGTTGCTTTCAGTATAAGTTTTATATTTGTAAAAACGAAGCAAATAGCAATGGTATACACTTACTTAACAAAGTAAATCGTTTAATAATACATTTATTAGTATTATTTTATTCTTTCTGGTGTTTATTTTGAGTAAGTAAATAAGTATGTATAAATAATGCAACGGTTATTATAATTTTTGTTTGATTGTATATAAGTATATAGCATAATATTCGCATAACATACGGTTATGTAAATAAAATGGATGTTGATGTGGTTTCTGAATTACAAATGATTATATGTAAATGTTATATCGTTTATTAAATCCCGTTTTCTTGATGTATTTTCAAATAACAGCAGTTACAAACTTTGCTTTTCTTAAAAATGGGACAATGTCTGAAATCACAAGTAAGATAGTAATGTAAATAAACTTTATTATTACTTTAAAATATGTTAATAAATTATCTCGAACATTTGACTTTTAAGACTCTTTAAGGAGACTAGATCTCATTGCTCTCAAAAAAAATAAATCGTCTTAATAAGCAAATGGATTGGAAATTTTGGCTACGATGAGTATTAACATATATAACTATATCTCAGTGAAATATTGGTTTCTTAAGAATGTTCCAAATATGTAGAACGTGAATAGCAATGTAATAAATAATATTATAATATAATAGTTATTATAATTTAATGACAGAAGTGATCGTTCGTAGTTAAACTGACAACAATTCTTATGAATAGTATACAAATGTGTCGAGGGCTGATATGAATGTCTGTCTTTAAATTACGATGCGTAGAGCAAAAATGAAATTATTAGTTTTATTAGAAGATCACAAACACAAATTAAAAATATTGAAGTTCCACTTTCATTTTAGTAAAAGTATTTCCACGAAGAAGTCGATATAAATAGACAAACTCAACTTCATTTTAGTTTTTCATTAAATAATTAAAGCAAGAATAGTTGTAACGTTGGAGCAGCATAATGACCTTTGAAAATATTGACAATTTCTAACTACGCAAATCACTTCGGTTAGTTAGTTAAAGAAACTTTCACTTCAAGGTCATCCATCCATTACTATATGTATATAATTTACTATTTGTATTATTTACATTAAAATAATAATGGAAACTATTCTGTAAACACAAATGTAACATTTATGTAGTGGATACATTTAGATGTAAACTGTACGTAAATGCTATAAGTAAAACTGGGTAAAAACTATCAAAGCACGAAAAGTTCGAAATTTCCATGTATAACAAAATTCTAGAAATGAACGCTTTAATGAAAAACAAAATTTGCAATGTTTTTGCACAATTCTTGAACAAGTTTAGTTTTACAAAATGAAAAGATTTAGTATGCATAAATGCATATAGAAGAATACGTATTTTAGTTAGTTAATAAACTATAGATGATAAACATTAAAACGGGATTTAAGAGCGATTTTATTTCATATATTATAGATATTAATACTTTACAAAAAAAAAAGAAGTATATTTCCAATGTATTAAATGAAATAAATTATATGAAACAAGCAAAAAGAAAACTTTTTGATTATTTTGATATTGCATACAGATTTGAATCTCTTTCCATTTGCAACTAAGGTGTCTATTTTTTATGTTAACACTCCAATAATAATGTAGTATATTGAACTGTACAGAAAATGGTCAGAGCGTTAAATAGTATGTAAATCAGAATTTACAATAAACAATTTTAAGTAACCTACCTAATAGAAAAAGTTATATATGCCTGCTAATGGCTAAATTTCAGATATATTTTTTACACGGTTTGTTAATTGATATTTATTTTAATGATCTTTTATTTCTTTATATTGTTGACTTGTACAGCTTTTTCATTTTCAATAAATGATTTTATTGTTATAATGTGTGTATTTAATTATTTCTTCCTATTTGCTTTAGACAAGTCTTCATGTTTAGAACGAGCCATGGCAACGCGCTCGACAGAAATTTATCGTAGGACAGATGTGTCCTCACTGAGCGATCACCCAGAGTCTCATGTACTGTCAAATTCAATTGTTTTCCGCCAAATTTACCTAATTTATGAATTATATTAAGTAAGGTTATGAATTATTTATGGTATGGTAAGTTGTTCAGCGCCGTATTTATATTTAACGGGGCCCCACAGAGCAGCAGTCCGGTAAGTGCTTGGTACTACGCAGCTTTAATTTTATCAAATATTAGATGTTCTGCATTTCTTGAGACTAAAGAAGGTTATACTCTTGTTAAAATTGATAAAACCTTTGTATTTTTAACTTTAACAAAAGTGAGATTTTCTTAATTTTTTGAGATGAAAGAAGGTTATACTCTTGATAAAATTGATAAGAACTTTGTAATTTTAACTTTAGTAAAAGTGAGATTTTTTTATTTTTCGTGATGATAGTAGGTTATTATACTCTTGTTAAAATTGATAAAAACTTTGTATTTTTAACTTTAGCAAAAGTGAGATTTTCTTAATATTTCAAGATGAAAGAGGGTTATACACTTGTTAAAATTGATAAATATTTTGTACTTTTAATTTTAGCGGAAATTAGAGTTTCTGCATTTCTTGAGAATGTTGGAAATAAGAAGTAATAAAAGATTACTAAATGTTTGTAACAATATTTATTTGTATTTTGTCAGAAGCTTAGTAAATCAATATTAATTAATTTATAGATATTATTAATTAATTTTTTAAAAGGTTAGTAAAAATATAACCTTAAGTGCGCCATCTATCAAACAGTAGATATAATAGATAATTGATTAGTTTATAAATATAACGCCTGATTAGTATGTAACCAGTCATACCTTTATATGTGTATATATAGCTGCATGCGGATCAGGCGTTAAAAATAAGACTTTTCTGCTTTTTTTGTGTTGAAAGAATGATATACGCTTTTCACAAAATTGATAAATGTTTTGTATTTTTAATTTTAGCGGTAGTAAGATTTTCTCAATTTCTTGAGATGAAAGAAGGTTATACTTTAGTTAAAATTGATAAAAACTTTGTATTTTTAACTTCAGCAAAAGTGAGATTTTCTTAATTTTTCGTGATGATAGAAGGTTATACTCTTGTTAAAATTAATAAAAACCATGTATTTTTAACTTTAACAAAAGTGAGATTTTCTTAATTTTTCGTGATGATAGAAGGTTATACTCTTGTTAAAATTGATAAAAACTTTGTATTTTTAACTTTAACAAAAGTGAGATTTTCTTAATTTTTTGAGATGAAAGAATGTTATACTCTTGTTAAAATTGATAAAAACTTTGTATTTTTAACTTCAGCAAAAGTGAGATTATCTTAATTTTTTGGGATGAAAGAAGGTTATACACTTGTTAAAATTGATAAAAACTTTGTATTTTTAACTTCAGCAAAAGTGAGATTTTCTTAATTTTTCGTGATGATAGAAGGTTATACTCTTGTCAAAATTGATAAAAACTTTGTATTTTTAACTTTAACAAAAGTGAGATTTTCTTAATTTTTCGTGATGATAGAAGGTTATACACTTGTTAAAATTGATAAAAACTTTGTATTTTTAACTTTAACAAAAGTGAGATTTTCTTAATTTTTCGTGATGATAGAAGGTTATACTCTTGTTAAAATTGATAAAAACTTTGTATTTTTAACTTTAACAAAAGTGAGATTTTCTTAATTTTTTGGGATGAAAGAAGGTTATACTCTTGATAAAATTGATAAAAACTTTGTATTTTTAACTTTAACAAAAGTGAGATTTTCTTAATTTTTCATGATGATAGAAGGTTATACACTTGTTAAAATTGATAAAAACTTTGTATTTTTAACTTTAACAAAAGTGAGATTTTCTTAATTTTTCGTGATGATAGAAGGTTATACTCTTGTTAAAATTGATAAAAACCTTGTATTTTTAACTTTAACAAAAGTGAGATTTTCTTAATTTTTCGTGATGATAGAAGGTTATACACTTGTTAAAATTGATAAAAACCTTGTATTTTTAACTTTAACAAAAGTGAGATTTTCTTAATTTTTCGTGATGATAGAAGGTTATACTCTTGTCAAAATTAATAAAAACCTTGTATTTTTAACTTTAACAAAAGTGAGATTTTCTTAATTTTTTGGGATGAAAGAAGGTTATACTCTTGATAAAATTGATAAAAACTTTGTATTTTTAACTTTAACAAAAGTGAGATTTTCTTAATTTTTCATGATGATAGAAGGTTATACACTTGTTAAAATTGATAAAAACTTTGTATTTTTAACTTTAACAAAAGTGAGATTTTCTTAATTTTTCGTGATGATAGAAGGTTATACTCTTGTTAAAATTGATAAAAACCTTGTATTTTTAACTTTAACAAAAGTGAGATTTTCTTAATTTTTCGTGATGATAGAAGGTTATACACTTGTTAAAATTGATAAAAACCTTGTATTTTTAACTTTAACAAAAGTGAGATTTTCTTAATTTTTCGTGATGATAGAAGGTTATACTCTTGTCAAAATTAATAAAAACCTTGTATTTTTAACTTTAACAAAAGTGAGATTTTCTTAATTTTTCGTGATGATAGAAGGTTATACACTTGTTAAAATTGATAAAAACTTTGTATTTTTAACTTCAGCAAAAGTGAGATTTTCTTAATTTTTCGTGATGATAGAAGGTTATACTCTTGTTAAAATTAATAAAAACTTTGTATTTTTAACTTTAACAAAAGTGAGATTTTCTTAATTTTTCGTGATGATAGAAGGTTATACACTTGTTAAAATTGATAAAAACCTTGTATTTTTAACTTTAACAAAAGTGAGATTTTCTTAATTTTTCGTGATGATAGAAGGTTATACTCTTGTCAAAATTAATAAAAACCTTGTATTTTTAACTTTAACAAAAGTGAGATTATCTTAATTTTTCGTGATGATAGAAGGTTATACACTTGTTAAAATTGATAAAAACTTTGTATTTTTAACTTCAGCAAAAGTGAGATTTTCTTAATTTTTCGTGATGATAGAAGGTTATACTCTTGTTAAAATTAATAAAAACCTTGTATTTTTAACTTTAACAAAAGTGAGATTTTCTTAATTTTTCGTGATGATAGAAGGTTATACTCTTGTTAAAATTGATAAAAACTTTGTATTTTTAACTTTAACAAAAGTGAGATTTTCTTAATTTTTCATGATGATAGAAGGTTATACTCTTGTTAAAATTGATAAAAACTTTGTATTTTTAACTTTAACAAAAGTGAGATTTTCTTAATTTTTTGAGATGAAAGAAGGTTATACTCTTGTTAAAATTGATAAAAACTTTGTATTTTTAACTTTAACAAAAGTGAGATTTTCTTAATTTTTCGTGATGATAGAAGGTTATACTCTTGTTAAAATTGATAAAAACTTTGTATTTTTAACTTTAACAAAAGTGAGATTTTCTTAATTTTTCATGATGATAGAAGGTTATACACTTGTTAAAATTGATAAAAACTTTGTATTTTTAACTTCAGCAAAAGTGAGATTTTCTTAATTTTTCGTGATGATAGAAGGTTATACTCTTGATAAAATTGATAAAAACTTTGTATTTTTAACTTTAACAAAAGTGAGATTTTCTTAATTTTTTGAGATGAAAGAAGGTTATACTCTTGTTAAAATTGATAAAAACTTTGTATTTTTAACTTCAGCAAAAGTGAGATTTTCTTAATTTTTCGTGATGATAGAAGGTTATACTCTTGTTAAAATTGATAAAAACTTTGTATTTTTAACTTTAACAAAAGTGAGATTTTCTTAATTTTTTGAGATGAAAGAAGGTTATACTCTTGTTAAAATTGATAAAAACTTTGTATTTTTAACTTTAACAAAAGTGAGATTTTCTTAATTTTTCGTGATGATAGAAGGTTATACTCTTGTTAAAATTGATAAAAACTTTGTATTTTTAACTTTAACAAAAGTGAGATTTTCTTAATTTTTTGAGATGAAAGAAGGTTATACTCTTGTTAAAATTGATAAAAACTTTGTATTTTTAACTTTAACAAAAGTGAGATTTTCTTAATTTTTCGTGATGATAGAAGGTTATACTCTTGTTAAAATTGATAAAAACTTTGTATTTTTAACTTTAACAAAAGTGAGATTTTCTTAATTTTTCATGATGATAGAAGGTTATACACTTGTTAAAATTGATAAAAACTTTGTATTTTTAACTTCAGCAAAAGTGAGATTTTCTTAATTTTTCGTGATGATAGAAGGTTATACTCTTGATAAAATTGATAAAAACTTTGTATTTTTAACTTTAACAAAAGTGAGATTTTCTTAATTTTTTTAGATGAAAGAAGGTTATACTCTTGTTAAAATTGATAAAAACTTTGTATTTTTAACTTCAGCAAAAGTGAGATTTTCTTAATTTTTCGTGATGATAGAAGGTTATACTCTTGTTAAAATTAATAAAAACCTTGTATTTTTAACTTTAACAAAAGTGAGATTTTCTTAATTTTTCGTGATGATAGAAGGTTATACTCTTGTTAAAATTGATAAAAACTTTGTATTTTTAACTTTAACAAAAGTGAGATTTTCTTAATTTTTCGTGATGATAGAAGGTTATACTCTTGTTAAAATTGATAAAAACTTTGTATTTTTAACTTTAACAAAAGTGAGATTTTCTTAATTTTTCATGATGATAGAAGGTTATACACTTGTTAAAATTGATAAAAACTTTGTATTTTTAACTTCAGCAAAAGTGAGATTTTCTTAATTTTTCGTGATGATAGAAGGTTATACTCTTGATAAAATTGATAAAAACTTTGTATTTTTAACTTTAACAAAAGTGAGATTTTCTTAATTTTTTGAGATGAAAGAAGGTTATACTCTTGTTAAAATTGATAAAAACTTTGTATTTTTAACTTCAGCAAAAGTGAGATTTTCTTAATTTTTCGTGATGATAGAAGGTTATACTCTTGTTAAAATTGATAAAAACTTTGTATTTTTAACTTTAACAAAAGTGAGATTTTCTTAATTTTTTGAGATGAAAGAAGGTTATACTCTTGTTAAAATTGATAAAAACTTTGTATTTTTAACTTTAACAAAAGTGAGATTTTCTTAATTTTTCGTGATGATAGAAGGTTATACTCTTGTTAAAATTGATAAAAACTTTGTATTTTTAACTTTAACAAAAGTGAGATTTTCTTAATTTTTTGAGATGAAAGAAGGTTATACTCTTGTTAAAATTGATAAAAACTTTGTATTTTTAACTTTAACAAAAGTGAGATTTTCTTAATTTTTTGAGATGAAAGAAGGTTATACTCTTGTTAAAATTGATAAAAACTTTGTATTTTTAACTTTAACAAAAGTGAGATTTTCTTAATTTTTCGTGATGATAGAAGGTTATACTCTTGTTAAAATTGATAAAAACTTTGTATTTTTAACTTTAACAAAAGTGAGATTTTCTTAATTTTTTGAGATGAAAGAAGGTTATACTCTTGTTAAAATTGATAAAAACTTTGTATTTTTAACTTTAACAAAAGTGAGATTTTCTTAATTTTTCGTGATGATAGAAGGTTATACTCTTGTTAAAATTGATAAAAACTTTGTATTTTTAACTTTAACAAAAGTGAGATTTTCTTAATTTTTTGAGATGAAAGAAGGTTATACTCTTGTTAAAATTGATAAAAACTTTGTATTTTTAACTTTAACAAAAGTGAGATTTTCTTAATTTTTTGAGATGAAAGAAGGTTATACTCTTGTTAAAATTGATAAAAACTTTGTATTTTTAACTTTAACAAAAGTGAGATTTTCTTAATTTTTCGTGATGATAGAAGGTTATACTCTTGTTAAAATTGATAAAAACTTTGTATTTTTAACTTTAACAAAAGTGAGATTTTCTTAATTTTTTGAGATGAAAGAAGGTTATACTCTTGTTAAAATTGATAAAAACTTTGTATTTTTAACTTTAACAAAAGTGAGATTTTCTTAATTTTTCGTGATGATAGAAGGTTATACTCTTGTTAAAATTGATAAAAACTTTGTATTTTTAACTTTAACAAAAGTGAGATTTTCTTAATTTTTCGTGATGATAGAAGGTTATACTCTTGTTAAAATTGATAAAAACTTTGTATTTTTAACTTTAACAAAAGTGAGATTTTCTTAATTTTTCATGATGATAGAAGGTTATACACTTGTTAAAATTGATAAAAACTTTGTATTTTTAACTTCAGCAAAAGTGAGATTTTCTTAATTTTTCGTGATGATAGAAGGTTATACTCTTGATAAAATTGATAAAAACTTTGTATTTTTAACTTTAACAAAAGTGAGATTTTCTTAATTTTTTGAGATGAAAGAAGGTTATACTCTTGTTAAAATTGATAAAAACTTTGTATTTTTAACTTCAGCAAAAGTGAGATTTTCTTAATTTTTCGTGATGATAGAAGGTTATACTCTTGTTAAAATTAATAAAAACCTTGTATTTTTAACTTTAACAAAAGTGAGATTTTCTTAATTTTTCGTGATGATAGAAGGTTATACTCTTGTTAAAATTGATAAAAACTTTGTATTTTTAACTTTAACAAAAGTGAGATTTTCTTAATTTTTCATGATGATAGAAGGTTATACTCTTGTTAAAATTGATAAAAACTTTGTATTTTTAACTTTAACAAAAGTGAGATTTTCTTAATTTTTTGAGATGAAAGAAGGTTATACTCTTGTTAAAATTGATAAAAACTTTGTATTTTTAACTTTAACAAAAGTGAGATTTTCTTAATTTTTCGTGATGATAGAAGGTTATACTCTTGTTAAAATTGATAAAAACTTTGTATTTTTAACTTTAACAAAAGTGAGATTTTCTTAATTTTTCATGATGATAGAAGGTTATACACTTGTTAAAATTGATAAAAACTTTGTATTTTTAACTTCAGCAAAAGTGAGATTTTCTTAATTTTTCGTGATGATAGAAGGTTATACTCTTGATAAAATTGATAAAAACTTTGTATTTTTAACTTTAACAAAAGTGAGATTTTCTTAATTTTTTGAGATGAAAGAAGGTTATACTCTTGTTAAAATTGATAAAAACTTTGTATTTTTAACTTTAACAAAAGTGAGATTTTCTTAATTTTTCATGATGATAGAAGGTTATACACTTGTTAAAATTGATAAAAACTTTGTATTTTTAACTTCAGCAAAAGTGAGATTTTCTTAATTTTTCGTGATGATAGAAGGTTATACTCTTGATAAAATTGATAAAAACTTTGTATTTTTAACTTTAACAAAAGTGAGATTTTCTTAATTTTTTGAGATGAAAGAATGATATACTCTTGTTAAAATTGATAAAAACTTTGTATTTTTAACTTTAACAAAAGTGAGATTTTCTTAATTTTTTGGGATGAAAGAAGGTTATACACTTGTTAAAATTGATAAAAACTTTGTATTTTTAACTTTAACAACAGTGAGATTTTCTTAATTTTTTGGGATGAAAGAAGGTTATACTCTTGTTAAAATTGATAAAAACTTTGTATTTTTAACTTCAGCAAAAGTGAGATTTTCTTAATTTTTCGTGATGATAGAAGGTTATACTCTTGATAAAATTGATAAAAACTTTGTATTTTTAACTTCAGCAAAAGTGAGATTTTCTTAATTTTTTGAGATGAAAGAAGGTTATACTCTTGTTAAAATTGATAAAAACTTTGTATTTTTAACTTTAACAAAAGTGAGATTTTCTTAATTTTTTGAGATGAAAGAAGGTTATACTCTTGTTAAAATTGATAAAAACTTTGTATTTTTAACTTTAACAAAAGTGAGATTTTCTTAATTTTTTGAGATGAATGAAGGTTATACTCTTGTTAAAATTGATAAAAACTTTGTATTTTTAACTTTAACAAAAGTGAGATTTTCTTAATTTTTTGAGATGAAAGAAGGTTATACTCTTGTTAAAATTGATAAAAACTTTGTATTTTTAACTTTAACAAAAGTGAGATTATCTTAATTTTTTGGGATGAAAGAAGGTTATACTCTTGTTAAAATTGATAAAAACTTTGTATTTTTAACTTCAGCAAAAGTGAGATTTTCTTAATTTTTCGTGATGATAGAAGGTTATACTCTTGTTAAAATTAATAAAAACCTTGTATTTTTAACTTTAACAAAAGTGAGATTTTCTTAATTTTTCGTGATGATAGAAGGTTATACTCTTGTTAAAATTGATAAAAACTTTGTATTTTTAACTTTAACAAAAGTGAGATTTTCTTAATTTTTTGAGATGAAAGAATGATATACTCTTGTTAAAATTGATAAAAACTTTGTATTTTTAACTTTAACAAAAGTGAGATTATCTTAATTTTTTGGGATGAAAGAAGGTTATACTCTTGTTAAAATTAATAAAAACCTTGTATTTTTAACTTTAACAAAAGTGAGATTATCTTAATTTTTCGTGATGATAGAAGGTTATACTCTTGTTAAAATTAATAAAAACCTTGTATTTTTAACTTTAACAAAAGTGAGATTTTCTTAATTTTTCGTGATGATAGAAGGTTATACTCTTGTTAAAATTGATAAAAACTTTGTATTTTTAACTTTAACAAAAGTGAGATTTTCTTAATTTTTCGTGATGATAGAAGGTTATACTCTTGTTAAAATTGATAAAAACTTTGTATTTTTAACTTTAACAAAAGTGAGATTTTCTTAATTTTTTGGGATGAAAGAAGGTTATACTCTTGTTAAAATTGATAAAAACTTTGTATTTTTAACTTTAACAAAAGTGAGATTTTCTTAATTTTTCATGATGATAGAAGGTTATACTCTTGTTAAAATTGATAAAAACTTTGTATTTTTAACTTTAACAAAAGTGAGATTTTCTTAATTTTTTGGGATGAAAGAAGGTTATACTCTTGTTAAAATTGATAAAAACTTTGTATTTTTAACTTTAACAAAAGTGAGATTTTCTTAATTTTTCATGATGATAGAAGGTTATACTCTTGTTAAAATTGATAAAAACTTTGTATTTTTAACTTTAACAAAAGTGAGATTTTCTTAATTTTTTGAGATGAAAGAAGGTTATACTCTTGTTAAAATTGATAAAAACTTTGTATTTTTAACTTCAGCAAAAGTGAGATTTTCTTAATTTTTTGAGATGAAAGAAGGTTATACTCTTGTTAAAATTGATAAAAACTTTGTATTTTTAACTTCAGCAAAAGTGAGATTTTCTTAATTTTTCATGATGATAGAAGGTTATACTCTTGTTAAAATTGATAAAAACTTTGTATTTTTAACTTTAACAAAAGTGAGATTTTCTTAATTTTTTGGGATGAAAGAAGGTTATACTCTTGTTAAAATTGATAAAAACTTTGTATTTTTAACTTTAACAAAAGTGAGATTTTCTTAATTTTTCATGATGATAGAAGGTTATACTCTTGTTAAAATTGATAAAAACTTTGTATTTTTAACTTTAACAAAAGTGAGATTTTCTTAATTTTTTGAGATGAAAGAAGGTTATACTCTTGTTAAAATTGATAAAAACTTTGTATTTTTAACTTCAGCAAAAGTGAGATTTTCTTAATTTTTTGAGATGAAAGAAGGTTATACTCTTGTTAAAATTGATAAAAACTTTGTATTTTTAACTTCAGCAAAAGTGAGATTTTCTTAATTTTTCGTGATGATAGAAGGTTATACTCTTGATAAAATTGATAAAAACTTTGTATTTTTAACTTCAGCAAAAGTGAGATTTTCTTAATTTTTTGAGATGAAAGAAGGTTATACTCTTGTTAAAATTGATAAAAACTTTGTATTTTTAACTTTAACAAAAGTGAGATTTTCTTAATTTTTTGAGATGAAAGAAGGTTATACTCTTGTTAAAATTGATAAAAACTTTGTATTTTTAACTTTAACAAAAGTGAGATTTTCTTAATTTTTTGAGATGAATGAAGGTTATACTCTTGTTAAAATTGATAAAAACTTTGTATTTTTAACTTTAACAAAAGTGAGATTTTCTTAATTTTTTGAGATGAATGAAGGTTATACTCTTGTTAAAATTGATAAAAACTTTGTATTTTTAACTTTAACAAAAGTGAGATTTTCTTAATTTTTTGAGATGAAAGAAGGTTATACTCTTGTTAAAATTGATAAAAACTTTGTATTTTTAACTTTAACAAAAGTGAGATTTTCTTAATTTTTTGAGATGAATGAAGGTTATACTCTTGTTAAAATTGATAAAAACTTTGTATTTTTAACTTTAACAAAAGTGAGATTTTCTTAATTTTTTGAGATGAATGAAGGTTATACTCTTGTTAAAATTGATAAAAACTTTGTATTTTTAACTTTAACAAAAGTGAGATTTTCTTAATTTTTTGAGATGAAAGAAGGTTATACTCTTGTTAAAATTGATAAAAACTTTGTATTTTTAACTTTAACAAAAGTGAGATTTTCTTAATTTTTTGAGATGAATGAAGGTTATACTCTTGTTAAAATTGATAAAAACTTTGTATTTTTAACTTTAACAAAAGTGAGATTTTCTTAATTTTTTGAGATGAAAGAAGGTTATACTCTTGTTAAAATTGATAAAAACTTTGTATTTTTAACTTTAGCAAAAGTGAGATTTTCTTAAATTTTCTATATGAAAGAGGGTTATACATTTGTTAAAATTGATAAATATTTTGTGTTTTTAATTTTAGCGGAAATTAGAGTTTCTGCATTTCTTGAGAATGTTGGAAATAAGAAGTAATAAAAGATTACTAAATATTTGTAACAATATCTATTTGTATTTTGTCAGAAGCTATTTTGTCAGTAAATCAATATTAATTAGTTTATAGATATTATTAATATTTTTTTTAAAAGGTTAGTAATAATATACCCTTAAGTGCGCCATCTATCAAACAGTAGATATAATAGATAATTAATTGTTTCATAGATGGCACTATTAGTTTTTAAATACAACGCCTGATTAGTATGTAACCAGTCATACCTTTATATGTGTATATGCATGCGGATCAGGCGTTAAAAATAAGACTTTTCTGCGTTTTTTGTGTTGAAAGAATGATATACGCACAAGATTGATAAATGTTTTGTATTTTTAATTTTAGCAACATTAAGATATTAGATGAAAGAAAGGCGGACGTTGTCACCCTTTAAGTTTAAGTCAAACGTATTTATTAATCAAACATATTTACTATAATTAATTTTGAAATACAATATGTCTTATTATTATTGTGCCTAGGGTTTCACCCTAAATCCACGAGGCTTTTTCATATTTTGCGTGTGTACTTCGTGTTTCTTGATATTGTTTCTCGTGTTTTTGAAAACTCTGCTGATTACGGATGACTAAATTGATTGCTATCTTAACAGAATGTCTTTAGGTAGAGTGTATTTGTAAAGGAAGCAGTCATAGATGCAGTTGTTGCTAATTCTGTCGATGGTGCACCACTCCTGAAAAAAAATTATATATTAAAGTTGATTATTAATGTAATATGGACTAGAGAGAAAAACGTATAAAATTAATCATTTTTACTAATTTTAGTAAGGTGACGCTTGTAATGAAACAAGAGGATCACCTTCTTAAAATCCGTCGATACGTTCTTTGTCTATACAATAAAATCTGAACTCACCTTGATCATCAATTAGTTGGAAAGATGCAACTGAAAGTAGTGCAATCTGTAAAATAAAAATGAAGATCAGTATTAAATAAAACGAATAATACTTCAAGTATGAAAACTGAAATAACATTCAAAATTAAAAATAAATGTGAGTGCTTCTAAGTTTTTCGTTTCATTATAAATGCTTTAAATTTAAGATCGTTATTCTCATTAGGAACAAGAGGTTACAAATGAATGTACGTTATTTTAAAATAAAACTTTTGAAACAATAATTTTTCGATGTCTTTTGTGGTCCCTTTACATATCTCAAAGTGTCCCTAATAGTTTCTGTATAAATCCTGGAATTATTATTAGGTCACTTCATCGCAGTCTCTACTGTTCTTCAGCGATGACTCACGCAGCGTCGGGATTACCACCTGCTTATTGTTGAGGTAGAGAAATGAGAATGGGTCATGATGCTCATGACGCCCATGACTCGTCGTGAACCCCGGAAATCGATTTTGTGAATAGAACTGACTCTCACTTTTAAAACTTGTAAGCCTATATCTTCTAGAGCAACTTTAATAAAAATTAAATTTACTATTTAATTGCTTTCACAACCCATCTCACTGTAAAGAAGAAAGAACCAAATTTTGATTTATAATAATAGTATTTCCAATTTTTTTGCTTTACTATTATTTAATATCTATTGTAAACGGATTTGCTAAAATGGGACAAGCAATACCATTTGACTACGATTCGGTCATTCGTCATAATAGCTAGTTTATATGGCGAGATTTTGGGGATTAATGCTGGGTTACATAACAATGAAGTCAGTGCCAAACTAGAGATATGTTTTGGTATATTTATAGAGAATCGGGATTCACGTTATATGGGGATGCCTAACGGGAAGGATAGTCTGGTCGTCAGGCAGCTAGACTGCCTGGAGCCGCCTTTGATGCAGGCCTTGGTTGCATCGTAGTAACAAATTATTAATGGCATGTCCTGTACTTGCTATGTTGTATAAATCAATGGACTTGTGAATTCATTTCTTAGGCGTGGTTTGTTTAATTTTTAATTGTAATATAGTTTAATATATGAATATTTAGGGAATATTTAGTCGACGAGGAGAAGAGCCTTACCGTTTGAAATGTGCACGTGTAGTTCTACCCTGTTCTCAATATACTTTCAGTTGTTTGTCTACCTTCCAGTTTTTGTTAAACCCTTGGACACCCTTGGAGCAGTGAGCTACTTCCACGACACTCGGCAGTTTGTATGACTCATCGCCCTTATAATTATTCTATAGACCTGTTCTGTCGTCGTATTTTTTATACCCATAACTTGTAAACAAAACAAACTCGTACATCATAGTGGAGTGACGTTCAATCTATAAAATTACATAATATATAAAATTATAAAATATTAAATAATAAAATTAAGTTTCTTGGACTTTAGTATTCTAAAGAATTGTTTACCATTTTGAACAATAAGGAAATGTTAAAAACACTGATTCAGTTATCAAGCGCAATGGGCTTGTGTCCTATGTCTTAATTTCTACAAAAGTGTACTATATATTGATAAAGTGGGTTACTAGAACCTCAAATGTTCAATTATTTTTTAATAACTCCTTATATTTATAGAGATATTAACCATTAAAAAGTCATTTTGTCTTTTTAATTATTAAAGGGATTCAACGTTGTACACATTCCAAGTGCATATGACATCATAATCCTTGTGTAAGGTTACCAACCTTACAGCTCATAAATCTCTGCTATATGTATATATATATCAAAATATCAAATATTATTTATAGCTATTTCAAGGAACACTCAAATTCCAATATTATGTCTGCTTTAGCAGGGTTAAATAAAATAAAAACTTATTATTCTTTGATTTGACTTGATTATTCGACTACCAACAGCTACAGAAGATTACCATAGCACTGACCTACTCAACAAATAACTCATGTTAAAATGCATTTCACGTCATAAAAATATGGCCGACCATTTTTAGCGCTGAAACTACAATTCAAACTTTTAATTGCTATATCTCCGTCAATATTTAGATATTTAATAAAATAGACACGCCAATACACATTTATTAACATCAATTTCAATCAACAATTGAAAAATCGACCACTAAAAAATGAGGACACAAGCCCTTTGTAGATTTGTAGTGGTAAAGCGCCTGATTAGCAGGTTACATGAAAAACACTAAAAACCTTGTGTTATTGAAAGATTGTACAGTAATGAAATATCAAAAATGGTGACGTCGGATCGATAAATTTCGAACAATATTAAATGGTATGCACCTCACCATAAGATTGTAACCTGATCCCTTCGTCATGCCGTTTAAAATCCTTTGAAGCTAAGTTAGTCGGACGTCAGGTAAAAATAGGAGGGTCTTGCATAGGCTATAGAGGCATGCAACGTAACAATACAATATAAGTCTTCAACTGGTGCGTCTACCTGTCGCTGAGAGTTGTCCCAGGACCTTTGACGACGGGGAAGAAGGTGCAGCAGCAGTGCCAAATCGGGAGGAGGCGTCAACATAAATCGTACAAATACAAGTGATTGAGTTTCTTAATTGAAGATTATAGTTGTTCTATGACACCCACCTAAAAATGGAAGAATATTACAGTTATTACTAAGAAAATTCATTTTATTTTAAATCTTTATCTAAATTTCGATAAATAACAATACGAACCATTTTAAATCATATTTATTAAAATCACAGTTCATTACCTCATAGTGGCTTACATGCAATGTCTCTGGTAAGGGCTGCAAATGTTGAAACCACTTCACTTGTCAGTTGATGCCAGCTACATTTGAAATGAACAGGTTCCAGAAAGCTAATAATAAGAGAACGTTGCACCTATAAGCAGAAGAAAAATTTGGTTTGTATATAAATCAATTTAAAATGGGCTTGTGTCCTTTGTCTTAATTTCTATAAAACTGTACTATATATTGATAAAGTGGGTTACTAGAACCTCAAATGTTCAATTATTTTTTAATAACTCCTTATATGTTAGGAGATATTAATAATTAAAAAAGTCATTTTATCTCTTTAATTATTAAAAATTATTCAACAAATAACTGACGTTAAAATGCATTTCACGTCATACAAATATGGCCGACCATTTCTAGCGCTAAAACTACAATTCAAATTTTTAATTGCTATATCTCCGTCAACATTTAGAGATTTAATAAAATAGACACATTTATTAACATCAATTTCAATCAACAATTTAAAAATCGACCGGTAAAAAATGAGGACACAAGAGCCCATTACAGTATGTTCAGGACGAGATTTATAAAGAATCTGTACTAATTGAGAATCGCATTTTCAAAGTGCGGCTCTGTGCAGCGGCCAGTGTGGTTTTTTGGACTTGGTGCATGAGAACTGGTTGCCGGCTTGACATGGGTTCTCCATGCATGACAGAGCAGGTTAACACAGAACCGAGGCTCTATTGTACAATGATTTATACACAAGTAAAAATATAACAACGAAATATTTATATAATAGTATACATTAGCTTCTTTAACTTTAACACAACTTATTTTACAATCAGTGGCGGCCTTACCCATTGCGAGGCTCCGGACAGCAGATCTTTGCGAGGTCCTGGGCGGCAGAACTTTACGAGGTCCCGGGGTGGCAGATCTTTGCGAGACACTTTTTATTTTGTATAATTTATGTTAATTGTAAGTAAGTATTTTTGATGATAATTTTATATTGGAAGTTTGCTATAAGTCAACTAACACAAAGACAACAAATATTAATGATGATAAACTAAGGCACATGACTGCCTTAAAAGATATACGCTGTGATTCTAGTGGGACTCCTAAAGAGCGAAGCGCGAGATTCAAATAAATATATAGTAATGAATTTTTCTACTTGGGTTGTTGCGCGAGAATGCGAGGCCTCTACAAGAGCGAGGTCCCGGGCAGTTGTCCTGCTTGCCACCCCCTAAGACCGCCTCTGCTTACAATTATTGCGGACGTAGCCAACAAAATTTCAAATTTTTTTTATCCAGTGTACATTTATCACGGGGTTATTTTCTATCTAGTGTAAAGAGATCAGCGCTTAAGGAAAAAGAAGTTAAAGTAAAAATATATATACACTAGAGTTTACCCCCGTCTGCGACGGGGCGTAGTCTTTTAATTTTAGCTAATCCGTTTTAATGCGACGTCTTTTTAGCGTGTATGATTTGAATCCAATAAAATAATTCGTAATTACATTTCATATTTAACTCTATTTTTAAATTGAAATAATAAACTCGCACAATAACAAAATAATTTTTCAATTTATCAAAATAAAAAATATTTTCAATTTATGTGTTATTTGACCAACTTTTTTTCAAAATTTGGGATTTTTTTTTCGATTCGTAAATAAGTTACCAAGGTTAGCCTATATACAAAATTTCAACTTTCTAGCACAATTTTTACTCTCGGCAAATACTGCCCCCGTGCCCCCAAATAAAATTTTGAATTTTCTTTTATTAATAATATACTTAATTATTCTAGTATCCTGAATATGAACTTTCTCCAAAGTTCCCTACCGGGCCTCCGAATTTCTTCAATCCCCCCTTTCTCAATTTTTGAATTTCTAATTTTTGTAATGTCAGCATTGAATACCTTAATACACATGCAAAATTTCAACTTTCTTTCTTTTACGAATTAAAAGTAATACAGCCGTTTTCGCGCTGCCATACAAAATTCACACCAAACATATAAGAATATAAGATCATAAATATACACCTGGGACTAATATGTCTAAATAAACACGCGTTCTTATAGGTTTTTAATATAAACGGTGGATTATAAATTTTTTAATAATCAATTGTATAATCATTTTTCGCTAAGCCAACTATACTATAACCAAAGAACATTATAGAAAAACCAACCATACGAAATAAGTCGACAAATTATTGTTAACATGTATTTGGCTTCGTCCAACTTAGTTGACGTCAAGGATATGGATGGCCCAGGATTTTGTGGATTCTCAGAACTCGAGACATTTTGAGGAGATTTGTTTCTCCTTCCTCTACTGTGACGTAAGTCATACAACTACCACTATAGACGCAAATCGAGTGGAACAATCCAGAGCGCGAATTTAATATCATTTTTTTTAATTATAAATTTTTACTAATCTCTATATTTATTAGTTAAATATTTTATATTAGTTTTTGTCAGATAATACATGTGGCTTGAAAGGTATACAACTTGGTTGGAAATATTGAAGCGGAATGTGAAATTTTCGTCACTTCTTTACTTTAGATGTAATTCACATCAACTTCTTCGTTTGGATTCTGACAGGTGAAATAGTTTCGCCATTTGTAGCCTTAGGCCCTCCGCACATGAGGCGACTGATTGCAAACCTTAGCTCCGAATCTGCCCAACCGAATGAGAATGGATATGGATGGATATACGAGTGAGAAAAAACACACGGCACGTTTCGTGACTCTATAGAATTTTTAACAATAGCATAACAGGGGATTTTATTGTGTCGTATTTGTATGTATGTATTTAAGTACTTTTGAATAGTATTTGTGCACATCTCTGCTCATGATGGACGATGGAATAATGAGCAAACTTCATAAAAGGATTTTAAATGCTTTACTAAGACGTTGTAAGTCTTCTTCACATATGATTGTTAATTTGATACTGTTTCAAACTGTTTATTACTGATGTTTGTGAAAATATTAGGTGTCCTGGGAGTCCTTCTAGGTTAATTCGGTGATCCAAAGGACCATGGACATATTGAGATGACAGTGTGCTCTGACTTATGTTTTAAAGAATCAGGTAAAGTGCTAAACTTGAAGTCTTCTTCAAAGTACATGCTACAATAGCACTTTGGATGATGAATTTAAGAAATTCTACTATAAAATAAAAACATTATTATGCTTCATTTGGTGCGAAATGCTCTTGACTACCAACATGACGTCGTTTCGGGGTATTGTGGTACACTATTTAGATGCTAGTGCGTCTAATGCACACTACTGACTGACTGTCGACACCAGTGTTGGCAATCATTCCATAATGGAGGTAGATGTACCATAATTTTGACGTTTGTACAATCTATCATCCTTGTTGTACCATAAGGATGCAATCTACCATAATTTTGAAGAATCAAACATTTATGAATTTGATTTTTTATTAATAATTCTTATTTAATATCATATTAATTTTTATTAATATTTCTAAACAATTATCTTAAATGCCACTGGATATTTTATGATTCATGTCCGCACTCTCCCGACATGTCCTTTTAACGGTTAAAATTTTACTTATTTACTTAAAAACTTACTTAATTTTAAAATAAAAATTGTGTAGCAAATGTACCATCAGATGAACAATGCAGTAGGATGAATACCAGCAATCTGTATCACAAAAATTTGACAGGCAATATTCCAAAACAATCCCAATCCAATTCAGACGACAATGATGAAGTTTTTTTGCCAAATATTTAGTAATTATAATTTTTAAATATACAAGTATTTGTAAAGCGCTACCAATTTATATTCATACCAATAAATATTTTAAAATATGAGTATTTTATTCGTTACTTAAAAGAAAGATATGTATGTATTGTATTTAATAATTATGTTAAAACTAACTTCTTTAATAAAGATAACAACTAATATGATCTCACTTAAATTGGAGAAAATACATCGAATCCTACTTTTATTTTAATCAAATTTGAATTTGGCGCTATGAAGCATCGAAATATATTATCACCATATTATATATTAATCTACCATATTTTTTGCAAATGTACCATAATTTTACGGTCTTGGTACCATAACTTTTTTTTCAGACCTGCCAACCCTGGTCGACACCAATATTGACAATTGAATCTAATACGAAGCATGTTTTTGCACCATCGATACCAAAAATGTTAAATATGCAGGACGACCATGAAAAAATATTAAACGTTAGAAACAATCAGTCCAAAATAACAATATAATATTAAAACCAAAATTAAATTAACAAATAAAAATTGTTTTATTTTCATTAAAATTTCATGACACTTTTATCCCTGCGTAATCCTTTAAGCAGCCACTAGGGTTTAAGGGGATGAGAGAGGGGGTCTAAAATGTAACCAATATATGACGCGTCGTTTCCTTGGAATTCTGAGAATTGACTCCCTCGCAAAAACTACAAGTTTACTTCTTTGTTGAAATATTCTATGATAACAAATATGCCTGGATGAAAATGCGCAATGTAGAAGGTTATTCAAAGGTCATGATAGCAGAAGGAAGGGAAGATAATGCTGTAATGAAAACATTCAAGGTATGAGGAAAATTATTGTGAAATTTGAAATGCCAGAGGTTATTGTTATGTTCTATAGGAGTAGACATTATTTTACGAGTGTTTTATTTACTTACTCTGACACTATTATTGTCATTATAAATTTTAATAAGAACTGTTCAAGTTTAAAATTTATAATGACAATAATAATAAAGATAATGAAAAGAACAAACAGAAAATAATTCTCAGAGGTCCATAAAAGTATCAAAAATTCAATACAACCCTGAATTATTGGTATCCCAAAATATTAGTGAAAATAAAAATGATGACAGGAATAAATTCATGACAGATTCAAATAAATTTTCTATATTTGAAAATATAGAAAGAGGAAGAAAAAAATAGCGAAATTATAAAAATAATATAATACAGGAGCATACATATTAGAGTAACATATAAAATTATAATTACTAAATAGCTTTTTTTTGTAAATAAGTTTTTGTAGAAATTGATATCTTCCATAACAAAATTAAAGAAGTCAATATTATACAGTGGAACGGACAGTAATACTAAATATTTGTTTAGTAATTCTAAATTAACTAGTGAACTATTGAAATATTTAGAAATTTGTAAAATTAAGGGGTCTTCTCACTTTAGGCACCTCGAAAATAGGCTATTTTCGCAATTTTTTTTTCGAGCCTTTTTGCACAAAATTATGGGATAAAATGGATCCTATGTAATAAACACATCTTTCAAGTACAAGAAATTTTTTTTTTTTAATTTTTTTGAACAATTATTATAACAAAAAAGTAGTATCGAAAAACTCGTGTAGAAATGTAATGTTCGTGGCTTGTTGATGGTATCTCCGAGACAGGTCATTTAAAATAAAAAAATAAAACAGTTTTAGATTCAGTATATCAGTGGCTATAGCGCATACCATCAGATTTTTGATATTCGCGAAAATAACAAAATGGCGCACGTTTTTTGAAAAAGTACCAAAAAAAACGCGTTTTTTTGCAGTTTTTGCAATATTTTTTTAAAAAAATAATACTTCAAATCAAAATTTTAAAAATCTGATGGTTTGCGCTGTAGCCATAACTATGAAGAATATGTCATTTAAATTTCATGACAATCGGCCGGATAGTTTCCGAAATTTCATCAACAAGGCACTGAAAAACCTTGTTTTCAGATAAAAGCGTTTAAAGTTTGCTCCTTTAAAGCCGGGTGCTCTGAGGTAGTCACCTAACGGTCGCCCAAAAATGTAGTTAGACTTGTCCGATCTTTATGAAATTTTGATATAACATTTTTGATGATATGTACTTTCAAAATTACAAAAAAAAAATCGATTTTTTAAAATTTGCAAAGTGAGAAGACCCCTTAAATTATAAAAGATGTATAAAAAGTGTTTGATGGTGGCTATGACGAAAGGCATATAAGTAAAAAAATATAAAAAAAAAAAATTTTAAACATGAATATCAAGAGACGTTTTTATTATACGAGTATAACTATGTTATAAAAGTATTTATATCTTCTAAAGTGTAAATAATTCGTGCATTTTAAATTAATATAATTATTTTATTAAAACAAACAACAATTAAGTATAATTTTTTATTTAATTTAAATTGTTTAGCATATGGCAATACGCGTAGTCATTCACAGTACCATTTTTAATTTAATTTATTTTTTAAGTTTTCTTAATCTTTTTAGAACCTTACAAGGTCCAATGTTTTAAATTCAAAATATTAAATTAAGAAAAACTATATTATATTATAACCTCCAAAATGTGACAATCTGTCAAAATGCAGTAGAATTTATATTTAAAAGAAGTTTAATGTCAGTTTGTCAAAAATAAAGAAATAAAAACAATTGCTATTAATAATTGTTATTTTTTTTTTTAAATATAGTTTCTCGGGCTTCCTAGGCACGTAGCCTTTTATCGCCCCTAATATATTCTGCTTCCTCTTATACTTTGTATCCCGACAACAATAATTAATAACAGCAGCAATTTTAATTATTTCACCATCAATTTTGTTAAACTGTCGAACTGTCAAAATTTATATTACTAACGACGCATGCGCACCAACTAAATTAACTAACCTCAAATTAAAACACGAGTGTGACTAGGAATGCCTATTCTGAAAACCTGAAAATCTAGATTAAAATATTAGATAAAAACAGTAAATTAAATATCAAAATAGTTATTTAGACATAATTATTATTTTAACCTAATATTGCAAGCGACATAAGGATCAAAGTTAATAAAAGGTTATAAAAACAGTTACGTTATTAATTATTATTAATTATGATCAAAGAATTCAAACCATTAATAAAAATAATTTGTAAATATTTTATGAAAAATTAGGAAGTGTCCTAGAATATTAAGTAATCGAATCATAGTTTGAATTACTTAATAATGACTCCATTTTTTTAAGGTTGCTCTATACATCCAATATGTATAATATACTATGTAGTAAATCGGGGGATGAATATACCTCAACCCCATTCATGCTGCGTATCAAGTTCAATGCTCAACATCCCCATTCTTTTGCAAGTACAGGGTGTTAGATAATCATCTTATTAAAATATGTTTTTAAAAAAAAGTTTCAAATTTATTTTATTTAACGGAGATCGATTTACGATACTAGTTCTGTCATTGACGACCTTCTATTAATTGACTGATTCTATGGTATTACGACCTAATACAGAACAGTGGCGGATTAAAGCAGCGCCTGTATGAAATATTAAATAGTAGCCAGCGCGGGGTGTTACCAAAAATATTTTTGTAATTTTATTATATTTGTAAGTACCTTGTTACAGCGTGGTATTTTCATTTATTTCATTATTTTATTAAAAACAATACAGTTTTTACTGTGGTTTAATTTTTTTTTTTTAAATAATGCAAATGTCAAAGAGTAATAATAAGTTAATAAGAAAGTAATTACAAAACCGGATGCTAGATCTGAAGAAAAATATTTAACCCAAAATTTTACATTTTCATTTTTCATTTTTGTTCTAGGTGCGGGGCATTCAGAAACGCGGGGCTTGTAGCATTTGCGACTGAAAATGCGGCACTGTATAAATATGGTTACAATTCAATATAATAAATTATGTCAAACAAATTTAATGGAATTTTGGACTTGTCACATCATGTCACAGATTCTAGATCTCCCCCTTTCACACCCTACCAATATTATGACATCACTCATTTGAGAAAAATCTTAATATATATAAATTACGTGTCACGTTGTCTCTCCGCGATGGACTCCTAAACTACTTAACCGATTTTAATCAAATTTGTACACCGTGTGCAGTTTGATCCAACTTGAAAGATAGGATAGCTTACATCTCAATTTATGATTGCAATATTATCTTATTGCAAATTATTTGTCTATTAATTATCTGTATATGACATATGACATCTGGCGACGATGATGGCGACATCTGTTGACTAGATTGAGTAAATATTCTGTTGACTAGATTGAGTAAATATTCAATAGATGGCGCTATGTAATGTAATATGACAAAAACGTTAGTCACAGCAACGCGTGGCCGGGACAGCTAGTATATTATAAAATGAAATGTATCTACTTATAATTCTCTTTCAGCCTAATTGAAATATCCTTTTTCTTCAGCTCTCACGCGAAATAAATTGAATCTAGTTGCAATATCGTTCCAGCTTAACCGACTTTTTTTATTTTCGGATATATTTTTTGTCTAAAGTCTACAGTAGGCTTAGTTTAGTCTTATTCTTTTTTTTGTTTTTAAATTGGATGTGACGTCTTGTAACATCTTGTTACACTTTGTAGTTCCCGTTACTACACTATTTAAAAACGTCATATGTAAAATATATCAACCTGTGTTATGAGCCACCTTGTGCCTTAAGTAATAGTGATATAATATTTCCTCAGCAGAGCAGACTCAGAATTCCTGGAAAAGGCTCCCAGAATATGACTCCATCGTGTTCAAGTATGGAATATGTTATATACCTAGTGGTGTATACAGAAACGTGCCAAATTGTCTGACGATTGTATTGATCGACGCGTATCGCATCGGCGTCGGCGTTGCGGCGCCTCTAGCGGTGGAGTGTCGCAACGCCGACGCGGTTCGCGGACGTCATACTGGCATCATGCGGGGTAGGAAGAGTACAGAACGTGGTATTTCGTGGAATCGTGAATAGTAGGGTAGTTGTTACGAGTAGGGGATGTTTTTATTATGGTAGTAAGCGGGGTTGATCAAAATGCATCCAATTGTGACTTCGGAGGATTCTTATTTATTTTGTTTATCATAAAAATGCAGCTCCGGATTCCGGACCTGCCACGTTACTTTTCTTTTAAACATATAAACTTCGCAGTAATGGTCTCCAAAGGGCGGTGCTACAGACTTCGCAGACGCTTCCTGTTAACACCGCCTTTTTGATCGAGAAACCGAAATTTATAACTGTAGTAGTTTTGAATAGATCGTAGCCTTTTATCGCCCCTAATATTGTTCTGCTTCTTCTTATACGTTATATCCAGACAACAAGAATGATCTAATGTGCCTTAGTTTATCATCATTAATATTTGTCGTGTTCGTGCTTGTTTACTTTTATAAATCTTCTAATATAAAATTTTATTTCTCGTCAATTATTATCAAAAATACTTGCTTACAATTTACATAAATTATACAAAGAACCTGTGTCTGCACTTTTATCAACTCGTTTCAATGGGCGATGGTCGATTTTTCAATTGTTGATTGAAATTGATGTTAATAAATGTGTATTGGCATATCTATTTTATTAAATATCTACATATTGACGGAGATATAGCAATTAAAAGTTTGAATTGTAATTTTAGCGCTAGAAATGGTCGGCCATATTTTTATGACGTGAAATGCATTTTAACGTCAGTTATTTGTTGAGTAGATCAGTGCTGTGGTAATGTTTTGTAGCTGTTGGTAGTCAAATAATTAATCAAAGAATAATAAGTTTTTATTTTATTTAACCCTGCTAAAACAGACATAATATTGGAATTTGAGTGTTCTTTGAAATAGCTGTAAATAATATTTGATACTTTGATATATAAATACATATAGCAGAGATTTATGAGCTGTAAGCTTGGTAACCTTACACAAGGATTGTGATGTCACATGCACTTGGAATGTGTACAACGTTGAATCCCTTTAATGATTAAAGAGACAAAATGACTTTTTTAATTGTTAATATCTCTTAATATATAAGGAGTTATAAAAAAATAATTGAAGATTTGAGGTTCTAGTAACCCACTTTATCAATATATAGTACACTTTTATAGAAATTAAGACATAGGACACAAGCCCATTATCACTTTAGTTGAGATCCAGTTACAAGGTATTGTGCTTCATGTTCGACTGAAGCAACGTTTCGTGAACAGACAAATACATATTTAGTAACACAATATAAAGTTAAGATAAAAATAATAACTTATAGAAAATAAACAAACATATATTGGTGAAGATGTAGATGTAGATGCAGGTGCAGTACATTCACTGCTATCATTATTATAAAACAATTGTTTCCTTTTTAATCATTGTTATATTTCAGATAGTAGATACAGTAAGCGGCGGTTGTTGCCATTCTTTAAGAATGTAGTGGTAAACATATTATTTTACGAGTGTCGTAATAAACTAATTCTAATAACAATCCTGCCTGTTGCACTGCAACACCACAAAATTTATGTTATTAGCAAATTCTTATATTGTTATTTTTCAGCTATTTCTATTATTTACATATATTTAGCTGAGTCAAATAGTCAAATAGATTTGTGACTATAGTATGAATTATTATAAACTTTGGTTGAATTTGAATTGTAGTTTTGTTAATTTTATTTCTCAAAAGCTTAACCAAAGAAAATAAATGACTTGTTTGCATTTTATATATCGGTTAGTTAATTAAGGTCTAGGTCCATCGCGGAATAATTCCGCGAAATCACTGCGGCACAGACAGGTTTATTTTATTATTTTTTTTTTTGTAGAACATGTAGTTGAATTTGGACACACGCACTACGGAATTCATTCTGCAAAACCCATATGCTCTTGTCGGCGTAGCTTTTTGCAAGCAGTATGTACTAAGTAAGTTTTAGGCCCTCCGCACGCGAGTCTACTGATTGCAAACTAGTCGAGCTGTATTTCGTGATCTATAGAACTTTTAACAATAGCATAATAGGGGATTTTTGTGCCGTATTTGTTTGTATGTATGTATCTAAATACTGTTGAATAGTATTTGTGCACATCTCTATTCATGATGTCACCATCAAAAGCATGCAACCAAGCATTATCTGCAACCGAGAAGCATAATCCCTCAAAACGTACTCAAAACCAGTTTAGTTTCGTACGTGCCGTGTGTTTTCTCTCACTCGTAAACACGTTCGTTCTTTTACTAACAACACAGTTGTAATCACATTCGGTTCGGGCAGATTCGGGGCTAAGGTTCATGTGCGGACGCCCTTAGTATACAAAATTAAAACCGTGAGGATCTGTGCCTAAATGTGTGTTTTTTTTTTAATTTAAAGTTGAGTTGTGGTACAATACGTACAACACATATTGCATATATACGTTTAGGGATTCACTTGTAGTGAATGGATGTGTTTATCCAGTGCCGGTTCCAACGCCTAGGTGATTTGGAAAAGATCACAAATGAATCTGGAATACTACTTAACTGAGAACCCATCGTTTGTAAACTTTGTACTATAGACTCCACTATATAGATTTAATTTCTGAAATCCTCCAATTCCAAACAACGGGGCATTGGTTCCTCATTGAATACAACTTATTTTTCTCTTGTATGATGCAGTACATTCTACAATTTATTGATTTTACAATATTTAATATAAAAATAGCATTCAGTTAACAGACAAACGAAATTAGACTAATATTTCGAATGTCCACTTACCTGCCACTATACCGGTTTTCTCATTACAAAAACAAGCTACTCTGACGTCACACCTACATCGTGCTTTGGTGTGTGTGTGTGTAGTGCACAAAGAGTGGCCAGCTCGCACCATCAACAGCAACAACAGTGAACAAAATAGTAAAGACCAGACAAAAGCAATGGATAAAGCGAGAGGAAAGTTGTAGAATAGAATACCTGCCATGGAGCGGTAAAGGGGGGGACGCTTGGGGTTTCTGACTTGTGTAGAGCCAGAGTATACTAGAGCGAGAATAAAGCGCCATTTTGTAACAGCATGTCGTACAAACAGTATCAGCAAAGTGTAGGTGTTCAAAAACTATTATCTTAAATTTAAAAAAATAATAATAATAAAGTGAGAATTATAATATGGAGTGATAAAACTTGTGTAAAAGTGTTGTGTTTCCCAAATATGTTAATAATGAAGTTTTATTTAATAAGTGTTTAAAGGATAATTGCTTCATTTTGGATATTGTTTGTTGAGGTGCATAAGAGGGATTAAAAACAGGTAGTTATATTATAAATACAGTTATTTTAAATAGTTTCAATGATTATTACATTAAAGAGATTTAAATCTAAGACATAATTAGGAGTAGCTTATTAAAATAACTATTTAAGTAGATTAATATTGTAATTAATAACTGCTAATAGTGAAAGGTATGCAAAAAAATTAAATATATTCCATGGTCGAATTTACATTCAAATGTAATATTGTATTATATAACCTTAAGTAAAAACTAGGATCTTAAGTTTTTATTTATGCATTTATATCTAGGCTATATTATTTTTTTTTGCTAAAGTCGTTTACCTCTATGTACAATGATCATGTTTATTTTTTTTAATAATCTGTATTCTCCAACCTTTTGCCGAGGTACTGCGTAACTCACCTGAGCAGCGCAGGTACCTGTACCTATGCATTATGTTCAATCCTATGCAAACATAAATACAGATATTGCCTGTTTCATTTATCTATTGTGATTTATTTATTTTATATTATGAGATGAGTTAAATTTGTTCTGATTGATCGTTTTACCTGAAATTTGCTTTGCTGAAAATATTTACTAAGGCCTAGATCACACTGCGATTTAAACCTCATATGAGCATGCACACACTACAGGTTTTTAATTTTCCATGTGTTACAAAGCCACGCAGAAAAACCGCTGAGGTTTAAATCGCCGTGTGATCAAGGCCTTAAATGTGATTTTAACGTAGCATCTATACCGCACCTGTTAGGACATGTAAATGCATATACAAAAAATTCTAATCGTAAACAATCAATGCAGGGTTGAGGGCTAAGCGATTTGATAAGCTTAACATTTATAAACATACCGCTGAATACTAATAATAATAAAGATACGTATTACGTAAAAAATAGTACCTAATATATAATGTTTTGGTCACGTTAACGTGTTTTATTTTATCACCGATTTAACAGAATAAAGCCCTCCGCACACAAGTCGACTGATTGCAAACTTCATGACTCTATAGAATTTTTAACAATAGCATAATAAGGGATTTTTTTGAGCCGTATTTGTATGCATGTATGTATTTAAATACTTTTGAATAGTATTTGTGCACATCTCTGTTCATGATGCCACCATCAAAAGCATGCAACCACATGCAATCAAGCATGCCCTGCGACCGAGAATCATAGTCGCTCAAAACCAGTTTAGTTTCGTTCATGCCGTGTGTTTTCTCTCACTCCCTTTCTATATACGTGCGTTCTCTTACTAACAACACTTTGCAATCAGTCGACCCGTGTGGGGACGGCCTAATAGAACTTCTTAAACGGGACTCTTCCAAGATTATAAATATTAGAAAGATCTTAAGAAATATCAAATTTGTATATAATCACATCGACACAGTGAGCGAGATCTTTTGATACTTGACGCTAACTGCTGTGTCTTTGGGTTCGATTCCCGACCAGAGTTATATTTTCTGGGTATGTTGTTATTAAAATTAATTTTTTTATGTGTTTATAATCAAAAAACTTTTGGGGCAGCGGTGTAGTTTATATATGTGAAACCAAAACTCCGTAAATAATGCCATCATTGTAGAACGTCGTATAAATAGGTTCTGGTGCTAAATATTAATAAGGCACAATCATAGTTCCTTGACTCATACTCCTTTTAAAACCTGCATTACTTTGTTTGGAAGTAAAAATACTTTTAATTAAAAAAAAATACTGCAACTAATAAATATTTTTTCTTAAGATATTTCTTATTTTAGTTCTCCACGATTAGAAATAAAAGGAAAATAAAGTAAAATAGCCACATTAACTTAACCTTACTATTGTTATTTTATTATTTCTTAGACAATTTTGAGTTTAAATTATTTTCTTGCATTTGGAAGTTTTATATTTATAAGGTATATTCCTGCTCCGTTATTTATGTCCTATGATAACCCTGCGTGTGAACACTCTATTTTTCGAGACATGGTGTGTACACTGGTAAGCTTTCAAAGAATCTGAATTCTGGATTACTTGTTGAAGTGTCTACTACATGGTCCAGAAGTTGCTAAAGTCCAAGGTTACAACTGTTGTTAAAATTCACAAATAGTGAAAAATGCGTAAAAAACGGAATATTGTTAAAAAATTCATAACTTTTGAACAAACAAATATTAAGAAAAAAAGTTTTAGACTTTTTTATCTTAGATGAAATTTCAACTGTTCCTTAAAAGACCCAGTGTACATACGCAGGGCTAATGGTCCTATATGCTATAGAATTAAAAATTAAAAACAAAATTAAAACAGTGTGTGGGAATGATACTTAATATGTAATTTATTTATTTATATTCTGGTATACGTAGAAACAGTTATTCAGGTTCTATTAATGTTAGTGAATTTTAATTATAGTATATGTAGCTTAGAAACAAGTTTGTACTTGCACAGCGACCACCTTACATTTTTTGAATATGCAAGGATGGAATAAAGCTATTGCAACAGCTACAGTCAAAGTATAAATTTCAAAGTATAATTTCTCTATATTTTTTGGTGGTTTAAATAACCTTTCTTTTCTGCCATGGAATTGTTATAACTGTTATGATGTTCAGATTAGGGAATACATTATATATTGCAAAAATTTTGAGTAGGAGTGTTTCAAATAATTCCTCTTTCAGACTTCGTAAACCGTAACCATGCATACCCCCGTAGGGAGCATGGAACGGGGTCTGCACCCAGCAGAGTTCTTTGACGATGAGCCGGAACTCCCATGTGATGGACTTGTTCGGCCTGAATTACAACGTGAATACTCTACTGGACTCTCTTCCAAAGATGATCAGGAAAATTTCACAAACAGGTATTTCAGATACATTTATACTATAGTATTATAATGGGCTTGTGTCCTCATTTTTTAGTGGTCGATTTTTCAATTGTTGATTGAAATTGATGTTAATAAATGTGTATTTTATTAAATAGCTAAATATTGACGCAGATATAGCAATTAAAAGTTTGAATTGTAGTTTTAGCGCTAGAAATGGTCGGCCATATTTGTATGACGTGAAATGCATTTTAACGTCAGTTATTTGTTGAGTAGGCCAGTGCTGTGGTAATGTTTCGTAGCTGTTGGTAGTCAAATAATGAAGTCAAATCAAAGAATAATAAGTTTTTATTTTATTTAACCCTGCTCAGGCAGACATAATATTGAAATTTGATTGTTCCTTGAAATAGCTGTAAGTAATATTTGATATTTTGATATATAAATACATATAGCAGAGATTTATGAGCTGTAAGGTTGGTAACCTTATACAAGGATTGTGATGTCACATGCACTTGGAATGTGTACAACGTTGAATCCCTTTAATAATTAAAGAGACAAAATGACTTTTTTAATTGTTAATATCTCATAACATATAAGGAGTTATTAAAAAATAATTGAACATTTGAGGTTCTAGTAACCCACTTTATCAATATATAGTACACTTTTATAGAAATTAAGACATAGGACACAAGCCCATTTCTACAAAATCTCAAATGTTCAACAAATGAAAACAGAAAAATAATCTTCTCTGTGACGTCAAACGCAGTGCTAACAGAAGCGGGAAAACAGAAATTCAAATTTGAATTCGCTATATTTGTGTCAACCTTTGAATATTTAAAAAAATAGAAACGCTAATAAACATATACTAATGTATATTTAAATTAAAAATTAAAAAGCTACCCCTAAAAAATGAGTTCACAAGCGCATTGTTACTGATTGTCTCTACGGAAAGTATTATTTTTGTAATATTAAATATTTTTAACTAAATTTAAATTATATTTAAATGAACGGCTAGAAGGTGGTATGTTGTTGTATGTACGGCTTCTGTCGGCGACAAATATAAACAAAAATCAATAACTAACTGGCACAACTTGAGCAACCCTCGTCAGTATATCGTGTCCGTTTTAAAAGTAATTTACAACATAGCTTATACATATATATATATATATATATAGCTAAGTGTACTGTACGCAGTGCGGTATTTGCCCTGTTACAGGACCAAGGGCCTCAACTCGAAGGCCCCGTTTATTTTAAAGATATCTTGACTTTAGCATTGACAAGACATTCTCTTTTCAGTAAAACGATTCTGAGAAAAACTTGTTGTTAGGGCTCTATATATTTTTTAATAATATGCAATGTATGCCTACAATCATTTACATACCTGCTTTATTTTGAATTTTCAAAATCCAGAATGCATGTAATCGTACAGTATGTCATATGATCTGACAGAACACCAATCGGGAATCGGGTTCGGGTTCGGGTTGGGTCGGGTAGAACAGTTCGTCAGTAAGTCCCTTAGCACACGCCGCGACTGGTTGCAAACCTTAGCCCCGAATCTGCCCGAACCGAATGTGATTACAACTGTGTTGTTAATAAAAAAACGAACGTGTTTACGAGTGAGATAAAACACACGGCACGAACGTAACTAAACTGATTTTAAACTGGGTTTGAGCATATATTCAGCGACTATATTTCTTGGTCGCAGGACATTGTTAGTTTCATGATGATATCATCAACCGATATGTTTACGAAAAGTATTTAAATACATACATATAATCAAATACAACACAATAGAATCCCCTGTTTTGCTATTGTTAAAAATTCTATAGAGTCACGATACACGGCTCGATATGGCTCGTGCTCGTTTTCGTTGAAAACTTCGTTCCTCGTTTAGTTTGCAATCAGTCGACTTGTGTGCCTTTCCTCGTGTTTTATCTAACTCACATACACGTTCGATCTCTCACTAACAACACAGGTGTAATCACATTCGCTTCGGGCAGATTCGGGCTAAGGTTTGCAACCAGTCGCGTCGTGTGCGGAGGGCCTGAATTCTAAAGAATTCGTTTTTGTTGTAGTTTCAGTAGAGATGTTTGCACAAAGATTGATCCTGTATGTTTCGAGTAATTTGAATCGGGTTGCAGAATCAAACTGTTTGCATAATGGGCTTGTGTCCAGATTTTTTAGTGGTCGATTTTTCAATTGTTGATTGAAATTGATGGTAATGAATGTGTATTGGCGTGTCTATTTTATTAACTATCTAAATATTGACGGAGATATAGCAATTAAAAGTTTGAATTGTAGTTTCAGCGCTAGAAATGGTCGGCCATATTTGTATGACGTGAAATACATTTTAACGTCAGTTATTTGTTGAGTAGGTCAGTGCTGTGGTAATGTTCTGTAGCTGTTGGTAGTCAAATAATCAAGTCAAGTCAAAGAATAATAAGTTTTTATTTTATTTAACCCTGCTAAGGCAGACATAATATTGAAATTTTATTGTTCCTTGAAATAGCTGTAAATAATATTTGACATTTTGATATATAAATACATATAGCAGAGATTTATGAGCTATAAGGTTGGTAACCTTACACAAGGATTGTGATGTCACATGCACTTGGAATGTGTACAACGTTGAATCCCTTTAATAATTAAAGAGACAAAATGACTTTTTTAATTGTTAATATCTCTTAACATATAAGGAGTTATTAAAAAATAATTGAACATTTGAGGTTCTAGTAACCACTTTATCAATATATAGTACACTTTTATAAAAATAAAGACATAGGACACAAGCCCAGTTGATTAATGTGTTTTCATAAATGTTATTAATAATAATTATTAATTTTATGCCGTGCGGACTGTAGTACAATTATTTCAAGGGAGTCAAGCAAACACTTTGAAGATAAAATAATATTTATGTTTGCAATTGTACGTTAAAAGGAAAAGAATTTTGTTTGCAATCAAGCTGGTAGTTTTTTTGCATTCCAGGACTTTAAATTATGTAAATATAGTGTTGTCTCATTTTGCTTAATTATACCTCAATTCTATTTCTCACGAAAGTACTAGTTGTGACCAAAGATAAAATATTGTGACAGTCGCAAGAAGACTATCAACTATTTATTCAAGCGTGATCATATCTCATATCGTGAAAATGAGTCTTTAGGACTCTCTGACGCTGCAACCGACTACTTACGACGCCGACTTTTGGAGTTGTTCACATTAGTACACTTTATCATGGGATGACCCTTCTAAATACAATTATGCATAATATACAGCACTGTACTGTATCATATTCCCCTTCCTCCATTCCGCTCCAATGAAATAATAAACATGCATGTATCCCAGCATGGTCCGATTATATGCAACTGCTAGTAGAAGGTATGCGGCACTTTATAGATGTATGAAATATATTACGGATACGGTCGTATGAAATACGTACTTCGACGGTACTGTGCTGTATTAATAAATCATTATTAAAATAAAAACTTCGTCCCATGATAAAGTGTGCTAATGCGACTACATCCTACTATAAAGTTGCAAGTAAACGTCTTACATAAGTTGAAATTCAATATTAAGAAATCTGATTAGTTCCTGAACAACATCTGTTTGTGTTTAGAATTCAAGATATTCATTTGTTTGTTAACATTGGTAAATAAAGTTGTAACGAAATGTGAGGTTAAGTTTTTCTTGCCAGTATCAGCAAACATTCAGTTAACAAATGTGTAGCAAATATTTTATTGTATGATATAAGTAATATCTGTAGGCTAAGCATAATTTTTTATTTGACAATTCGCGGTAATATATATGACGTAGGAGTAAGCAAAAAGGGACAGCGAAACGCGCTGATAACAGAAATCATGGCGCCTGGTTTATAGCCTCCACAAGAACACGATACGAATGGAGCCGAATTCCAGCCGAGTCAGTCTCGGTGTACAGTGTACTTTTCTATTCAATCGGCGTTCTGTATCAGGAACATACCAATACTTCGGAGTGTGTACATGTCATGTACATTGTTTTTTGCAAACACAGTTCAATAGATGAATTTGTATTTTCTAATATCGAACTTTGTTCATAATCGCAGTGCTGTATTTTGGTGAACTCATTTAAAAAATAGTTTAGATGGCTACTATCTCGTAAAAAAACAAGTTCATTAATAACATTGTGTTAAATTAAAAATAAGTTCTTAAAAATGGTGTTTTGGAATTCCTTTTCTGAAAAAATAATTGAACCAGATATAAGAGACTGCGGTGTCACTCGCAGGTACAGTTATTTGTATTTCTAACACTTAATAAATAATTTTATTTAACAGTGTAATAAGGAAATGTTTATTTTTTGATTAAATATTACAAAAATACTACATGACCTATTCTTATTTTAATTAAATTCAAATATATAAGTACATACGCCATATATCTATGAACTATTCGATACCATATTGATAAGCACTGTACAAATTAAACAGGACTGAATTGGGTAATGATTTCACTAACTTTTACTCATAAAAACTATTTGCAAAAACACAATATGGGTACTTCCTTAATTACAGATAATATTATATCTAAAATGGTTGTTTTATCATTCCAAACAAAGGAAAAAATCGTTTCACGTTTCTAATATTTAAAAAATGGTTTTCTAACGATTGTAATAGCAATATATATAATAATTGGTCAGCCTATTGAGTTATGACAACATGTAGCCTTCACTGATGAGGCTAATGTCGCATTTTTGGATCATAAGAGCATGTATTCAATGTTTTTTTTTTATATATTATTTCTCGGGCTTCCTAGGCACGTAGCATTTGATCGTCCCTAAACATGTTCTGGTTTTTCTTATACATTATATCCCGACAACAAGAATGATCTATTCATGGCTACTACTAATAATTCATGTTAAAAGCCTATAACAGAAGTGACACTTACAGTGCTTTCACGGTGGACCAGATTACTTGCGACCTGCTTCTTTTTCAGTAAGGTGTAGTCGCATTAGCACACTTTACTACCACGAGGAGACATTTCTATTTTAATGTTTACTAATACACCTCTGTATCAAAGAAGTCTCTATTTTCTACATTCGTATTCATAATATGTTCTTTACATATGTATGTCAAAGTACCGCCTTACGGTCTATGCGGAGTCGTATATTTCCCAAATTTAAGAAATATATGCAATTTCGTACAAGACGACCGTGGTGTTCTTTGTGTTTAGAATTTCAATATTTTTTGTGTTTTCAATTTGTGAATACACCGCACTGAAGAGGTCGCTAACAGTATGTTCCGGTATGAGAGAAGCCTTACGTGGTTGTGTGAAACAAGTGCTGGTGGGTTAACTTTAATAAAAATTTATATTAATATTCGAAGAAACAATCTTTATTCAGGAATTAATGAAGGATTTAGATTTTTTTAAACTCAACAAAAAATTGTATAACACTGCAGTCATCCGACATTAAATTTGCCAGCAATACGTGAAATTATCTTGACAGAAAAATTTTAACTTACGCCTACGTTACGTCTTCTTACGCTTCTAACCTGATCCATTCTACGTCACAAGAGCTCGATGTCATTATCAATGATCGCGGTAACCCCATAAATTATTATTATTGTTTCTACTCTAGATAATTCAAGAAGTAGACATGTGACAATAGTTTTAGTTGACGATTCTGAAGCCATTTAACCTAAACTAATTTTTTAACCGCTATGACTTTTGAAATGTATGATTTTTCAATTATTTCAATTGTTAGGTCCTATTCGTCAACTTTTAACATTTATTTTATATTATAACTGCACTATATTCTGCTATCTTTATTTTGTATACAAGTAAATACTTCAAGGGTTGCTTTTTAAAGTGAGGTTATATCTGACATTCATATGTGTGTACGAATAGTATTAACACTACCTGCAATTGGCCCTACATCGCTAATGCTCTCAGGTAATCTGACATTCTCAGTTATTTTCTGTCAATATTCAAAGTGTACTAATTTTATAATATAGTTTATTCAAGCTATAAAAGATCCCTGCATACAATGAGTTATTGTTTTTCAAATACGGAATAGACACAGGAGACGAATGTACATTTGTTGTTCATAACATTGCTACTATCTGCTATACCGTGTTTGCTATGCTTGTGCAAACAACCCGTGGAAACCTTTGGCTAGTCTCTTTGTGCTATTATCACTATCATTACGAACAAAATATTCAGCACTCCTCACTTCACTCTTCATGCATAAACATTATTGCTTCTGGCAGACAACTGTTTCAACTGTAAACAAGTAAATGAACCAATTACAATCACTAATGTTGTTTACATATTATGTTGTTTATATTTGAAATATTTCGTTTTAATTTTATATTTTGTTTGCATACTTAATTTTATTTTGGACGTTACGTACGAGTATGTATATGTGCACTAATTTTATTGCATAAATAAATACAAGTATGTACGGGTAGGTATACATATATAGTTTGTTTGATTAACATTTGTCAATACTGTGATTATCATCTCTAGATAACATTTAACGGAATAATCATATTTAATTATAGAAAATTCTTGAACAAGACATCTACAGGAAGTAAATTAATTTTGTTATAAACCAAAAAGAATCGTTTGCAAAGATATTAGTTAGAAACAAAAATTTTCACTAAATATTTATAGATTTTTTTTGCTGTGGTTTTGCCATTAAGCACTACATTCTTCTGCCTTAAATCATTAACTTACATATAATTGTGTTTAATTACATTTTGTGATCCTTATTATATCTAACCTCTCTCACTTCTTCCAAAATAAAAAACAAAACAGATAAATTTAAACCCCTACTGCTTCCCTCTTCCTACTACTCTCCCTCCTGTTTCTATTCTGCCATTCCTTCCCTTTCCTCGCTCCTTCTTTTTACTTTTTACCTTTTTCTCACATGAAAACTTCAACATGAAACCCTATCGTTTCTTTCTCCGTCCCGCACACCCTGCAATCCTTTTCTCTCTATTTGCCCAGTATCTGTTGCCTTTCTCTTCGTTTGCCAATCTAAATGTTGCGCTTCTTCTTATGTTTCTTGTGTCTTTTTCTCTTATGTACCATATTTCGGTATCTCTCTCTAACAAATCATTTTGTATCTTTCATTGTATTTGCTATTGTGTATTTTCTCCATTCTTTCCTGTTGCTGTGTCTCCCTGTCTCTGCTCCTTAGCTCCCGCTCCACACTTGCGCCTTTTTCTATAATTATCTTTGCCTCCTCTGTTGCCATTCCGTTCCTTTCAAAGTACTCCTTTCTCTTTTTCGTGCCTCCTCCTCCACCCTCCTTTCTACTCTCTTCCCTAATTTTCCTTACGATCTTGCTTTCAGCGTTACTCATTTCGTCTTCGTATTTAAATAATCTTCTTCCTGCTTCTATTCTTATTTTGTCCTTTAATATAATTAATTTTTAATATAGTTTTCGGCAGTTTTCTTTGAGTAGATATAAAAAGAAAAACATTTTTTATTTTATGTTTTAATTTAATTTAGATGTCGATGTTGAGTCCTATTTTTGCACTGAGTTGTTTATTTTTTACTTGAAGCTACGAACCTTTTCATAAAAATTATTTAAACGGATAGAATAAGTCATTCGACTTAAATAACGATCTAATCAACCATTTTTGTAAAACAATAAGATAAGACAGCATATGAAAACGACACTATCGAGAAATATCAACTTTGTTAAAAAAAAAAATCAGCAAAAACATGTTAGAACTTGCTCGTAACTTGATATTTGTTTTTACTAAAAGTAAATATGATCTGTTTATGTGTTGGTGTGAGTGCGACGTTTTTGAATACTGATAAAGAACTCCTGTATTCCATGTAATTCAAATCCTAGTGAGAGATAAACAAAACATGATTTTATTTTCTGTTTTTCTATATTTATTAATTAAATACGTCATTACCGAGTGTCTAATTACAACTGTGATGTCACGTTATAATCACTTTGATGTTATAAGATTATTATAATATGATATCTTAAGATTTGATAAGAATAATAATGATACCTCAAAAATTAAATTAATACCTTAGCATTATTAAAAGAAACAATAATCGCTGTAATTTATTTCTATTTTTTATATTTATTTACTTATTTGCCTTGACTTTCTTTCGTCATAGCCACCATCAAACATTTTTTCAAACTCAGTTATTTACCAAGGTCTCTGCTAACTCGTGTTTACCCTTGTCAAACATTTGTTTATTTAAACAACATTTTCAATTATTTTTATTTATTTACTAAATACAACTAAAGAAACGTCAACACACAGAGATTATACTGGAGACTGACCCTTTTGATAAAGAACCCATTCAAATTCGCAATCCTTTTAGAAATATCGCCGAAGGATTGAAACATTTTTGTTTCATGAAAATAGTACCTAGAATTTTTAAAAATAGCATAAGTAAGGGTTTTATTAGTGTCGCATTAGTCTGTACGACACATTTAGTACACTAAATGTTGGATATCGCATGTTTATGTCACACCAGCGTGTACGACACATTTTCTCTCAGAATTCCTCTCAAGTTGTGTTATTGTATAACCAGTCCAGATGTTAAGGTTGCATTCGCAGTCCTAGACCTTACACTAGTATGTGTTATTTGTAATACATTTTTCATTTTCATTGTCAAATTTGACATTAATTATTAAGGTTATATAATATTGTATATTATTCGAATGTGAAATAAATCAGATCGAAGTTATATCATGAGAATATAATACTAACATTTGAACTCCTAATAATATAGGCAACTTTCATAGGCAATTCTTTCATTTTACTAAAAAGTCTAATTTACTAAATAAATATCAAAAGAAAAATTTCGTATATATAACCAATTTAGAATCAAATTTTTATATATTTATCTTGATTTGTAATCTCAGATAAATTTTATCTGTTCTAGGAATCCCTTTAATTATCTAAACAATTTAATAGCACATTCTTTTTACCACAGATACACACATGTTTTAATTTTTATATACATATATTATGCAAATTTAACTTTGTGGTTAGTATATAACTAAATAGATACATGTATTCATATATATATCGTTGAATTGTTATTAACGATAAGGCACGAGTATCTTTTATACACCTGCCTACGTCATTTTGTCATGTGATTAAAATAATTGACTTCCATATGGAGATAATAGATAAGACCACACTGTACTCAGTCGCAAAATACGTCACGCTAACATATGTTGGATGTAGTGTCGCCCGGTCGTTTGTGCGATGGATCCATGGAGCCGCTTCACTAGTGATAGGTACTCCATATTCGATTCCAATTTTAAAACGAAAACCTCTAGGCAAGCGATTAGTGATTATGACTGTTATTAACTAATTATTGAGCTCTTGACTATAGGAGAAATTTATTAATCGTAATATGATGAGTGTTATTAATATATCAGAATAATATTAACACTCACCTGATTAAAACTGGATTAATAGGTTATGGTACACCATTCTGAGAGCCGACAGACTATGTTTAGGATTTTGTATGAACCTAGATGGTGAACATCTTATTTAAAATTAAAGAAACTCAAAGTAATTTGTTAAGTAAAGTCTAAGTAAGGATTCGGATAACTTTATAGTTAATATATATAATTAATCTAATCAGATACAGGGTGTTTGTTAGCAAGGTGCAAAGCCTTAAGGGGATGATAGTTAACACTATTTAGAACATTTTAAGCCATACATGTCTTAGCCGAAGTCTGCTTATTTATTTTTTTCACACAAACACAATTACTGACATTTAAATGCCAACAGTGGTACAATTTAAGTTAGTATGTTAATTGTTTTATTTTTTAGCGTTTGTCAGATGTGTACCTAACCTAATAAACCAAGTTCCAAGCATCTGTGCCATTTAAGAAAAGTACTAGACGCTTTTGAAGTTGTAAAAACTTTTAAAATTAAAAAAAGTTGCTATAGTTTATGTCATTTAGAAAAATAAATAAAATAGCTTCGATCGTTCAACCCTTTTTAAAAACATGTTCGGTTATTGACCAATTCACAGAATTAGAGTTAGAACTAGAACTATAGAACTAAATATTTTTTTGAATTTTAACAACGCTTTAATAATATTAAAAACGCTTTCAAAATGTTCTAAATGGTGTCAACTATCATCCCCTTAAGGCTTTGCACCTTGCTACCATACACCCTGTATAAGCACATAATCTAACAGCTTGTTAAATATGAAGAAACAAACATAATTGAAATAATTTACATTAAATATCTATATCTCTACAATTTAGTGTTCTTGTTTCAGTATGCTATGTATCCAAGAAGAACTGGGACAACTAGGAATTAATTCAGCGGCTGATTTAAAGTACAAAGAGGCAACAGAAAGAGGTGATAGCAGTGAAGATAACAGTCCTGATGGTAGAGCTCAATCAAGGTGGCCCAATACAGGAGCTCCAAGTGACCGTCATCCTCAAAAACCAGCAGGATGGATGGACGGGCTCTTTGGATGCATGAAACCAGTGCTGTCGCTTATTGGAAAAGCGGCTGTTAATGAAATTAAGCATTCAAAGCAAGGTAATAATCTTCACTCCAAAATACAATAAACTCTACTCTGAGTGAATCTGTCTTCCTACTTAATTTCTCGAAAATATTTTTAATACGTAATACTAGTTATTATAGCGGGTATTTTTCTAAAGTTCTCCCTCGCGCTCCTCTTATCGCTGCTTTATTAAATGGGATGTTCGATGTAGATCTGAAACGTGTAATTATAAACAATAAATATGAAATTCTTCTGCGGCTGAACTATTTTCCCATGGCATTAGCATTCCGGCATCATTTTGTAGAGTTATATAAGTTGTCGTCCAACCGGTTATAGCGATCAACAAAAGCTGTTTCTGCTAAGAGGTTCAAATAAATTATACTCTTATACTGTATCAAGATTAAATATTTAATAAAAACATAGTTGAATTCCGATTGGTTTAGTCAATGTTTGATAGCCAATGGAAAACGCTTTGGAATGTTATTAGCAACTAGCAAATGACATTCTTTTAAGATGGAAAGGTGGTAATATCTTATCATATATTACCGAGGAGATAATATTCTATTTAAAGCGCGTTTAATTGTGAGAATTATATATATTATGTAACCACGCTGCATAATTTATAAAAGATGCAAAAGCTATCGTGAAATAAATTAGGTTTCTTTCTCCAACTCAATGGAAGATTATTACTCGAGTATAATTAATAATTCATTGCATTGCATTATAAAAGTCTATTTACAAAAAAACATTAGAATGGATAACAACAGCTTTAAAAATAACAGCACAGAACTTATAAATATTTTCGGAAAGCTATTGTACGTATTTTTCAATTAAGTAAACAAAATAAATATTGTGAATTTTTTTTAGATGATTGGGAAATACCTTTCGAAGCCATCAGTGATCTCCAGTGGCTTGGATCTGGAGCTCAGGGGGCAGTGTTTAGCGGAAAATTAAAAGGAGAAATCGTAGCAGTTAAAAAGGTTTTAGTGCAAAAGGAAACGGATATTAAACATTTAAGAAAATTAAACCATGACAATATCGTTAAGTTCAAGTAAGTCCTACTTATTTTCTAATCATGAAACATGTATTCATTTTTTAATATATGTTTATTGTAATTTTCTAGAGGAGTTTGTACAATGGATCCCTGTTATTGTATAATAATGGAATATTGTCCATTCGGCCCACTTTATAATCATCTAAAAAATGGTGATTTAGTACCACCACCTCGTCTACTCGCCTGGGCCACGCAGATTGCTCTAGGGATGCAATACCTTCATGGCCACAAAATTATACACAGAGATTTAAAAAGCCCTAAGTATGTTTTATCATAAAATGATTCTGTTTTATATTTCCAAGTATGTGAATTCACAACTAACTGATGATATTATTTTTGCAGTATACTTATCGGTAAGGAATGTGTGGTGAAAATAAGCGACTTTGGAACGAGCCGAGAATGGAATGAGAGAAGTACAAAAATGAGTTTCGCCGGTACAGTTGCATGGATGGCACCAGAAATAATAAGGAACGAACCCTGTAACGAAAAAGTAGATATATGGTCTTATGGTGTAGTCCTTTGGGAATTATTGACCTGTGAAACTCCTTACAAAGACGCAGACTCTTCTCAAATAATTTATGGCGTTGGAAACAGTTCTCTACATCTCCCCATTCCGTCAACATGTCCCGAAGGATTCAAACTGCTCGTAAAACAGTGCTGGAGTGGTAAACCTCGAAAAAGACCTTCTTTTCAACAAATTCTAATGCATTTGGAAATCGCAGGAGTTGAAATTCTTAGTCAACCAGAAGAGAAATATTTTGAAACACAAAGATCTTGGAAAGACGAGATTCGAGTACATATGCAGCAAATGAAGACGAATAGTTCGATAAACGAGGAAGAACTAATAAATAAACGAAAAGAAGAATTAAAACACGCGAAAGATATTAGAGTTATGTATGAGAGGAAACTTGAAAGGACGAATAATTTATACATGGAATTAAGTGCAGTGTGGTTGCAGTTGGAACAGCGAGAAAGAGAAGTTGCGGAGTATGTGTTATATAATTTTATTTTGAATTTAATATCATTGTAGTCTTATTCTAAATAACATTTTATTTTTAGGAGAGAGAAACATTCTTCTAATTATAAGCAATGCAAAAGGATAATAAACCCTCTACGTAAAGCGCAAGATAGATTGTATAACAGAAGGAGATCATCCAGTAATCAGTCAACTCCTACAACACCTGAACATCAGACAACAAGTCCAGATTCACCACATGTAAGCAAAAATATTTAAAAGCAACCATTTTTCTTATTTATTTGTATAATTACCAAGCAGAAATTTTTCCATAACTAATACACTCACAAAAGATCGTCCATTGACGTCTCCTTAGTTCACACTATGTATAGTTATTTTTTAAATTCTTTTAAGACTAATATTTACATCTTTCTTGCAACACATGCAAGAGTACTTAAATTGTGTTGTCTATCATGAATGAAATATACTTGATATTTTAGGGCCCTGCTAAAGCAGACCTATACGCCCAGTTAGATGGGTCATGTCAACCAAAGTCTGTTATTGTAACCCAACAACCAAAACAGCGAAAAGTACGTCATCGTCGAGTAGGTTCTGGAACATTAACATCACCACGAGCTTCTCCAGGACGTGACAGACGTGTGAATACAGAGACACAGTGTCGATTAGTTCATAGTGAAACGCAAACTGAAGCCATGGACATCAGCGAAACAGATACGAGTCCAAATCCGTATTTTGCATCTCGGCAATTAGCTCTTAGTTTACCTAGACACTCCGAAGAAGTAGACAGTGGAATTCCGGAGTCCTCCAGTTTAAATGGAAATAGTTTATTGCATCTGCAGTATTCAGAAAGCTATTCAAGTCCCGAAGGCGATATGTTAGACGACGCGAATAGTAACGAAAGAAATGTACGTGAAGTGAGCGATGATGAACATTTAGAAACATTAGGAAGAAAAGTTAGTGAATTTATATCTGAAAATAGATTGTCTATACAGTCATCTGATAATGGCAACGTTATGGATGAAGAAAGTATTATAGCACATAAGTTGACAATGGTAGCTGGCGATGAAGCTGTAGTAAAGAAAATTGCAGCGTTAGGTCGGTGTGGAAGTGATATTTCCAAGAAGTATAGAACTGTAATAATTTATGATCAAGATGGCAGCGATGAACCAAAAAATACACAGAATGATGATAGCTGGTCGGATGAGGAAGGCGAAGATCCACTGGATTATAGTTACCCAATAAAAAGAAGAAGGTTAGTAAAACTTTAATATTTGTAATAACAGTTATTTTAATTTCTTTTTTGCTCATCATAAATATTTGTTTCAGCATCGCAAGGCGTCCTATTGGTCCGAGTCGGTCAAGACGTTATAAAATAAACCAAGTTCTTCACGCCAAGAGTGTTGCTGCTTCAGATGAGGAAAATACATCGGAGTATAGCCATCACCCATCCAGTCAATCGTCTACATTGGAAAGTAATCCAGACCTGCAGAGAACAATGCATACAATGGCAGCAAAGGCTGTGAACCCAGCTCAAAAACGCCCCGCTGAAAATTCGGAGGGAAACTCCACGGATTCAGAATCTGATGAAATTAGCGATGTGACAATTGCAACACAAGTGGATCTCACACAAATTTCGAGGAAAACTGAAACAGCTGTATAAATTAAGTATAACTTAATATGCTATATTTCAGATTATTTAGTTAAAACGAGAGTTATAAGTTAGCTGTTAAATTTAATGGACGGTTTAAAAAATTTCCTCTTCCTTTTTAATAATCTTTAAATAAATAACATTTTGAATAAGAATTTTATTAGGTTTAAGTGTTTTATATAATTATATAAAATGTGCTGGAGAATTATATAAAATCTTAACCTAGTTGTCGTGCATAGCGACAATGTTTTATAAATATTGACAATGCATTTTTAGGATTGCTGCAATCTTATTTAAATTGTTTGTTGATTTGAAAATTCTGAACGAACTGCATTTTAACTATGTATTAATTGCAATTGATTATTTCTTAAAAATATTGGTTTTTCAAATCTTTAAATTAAATGATTTTCTTGAACTTATTCTGTTATCTATGAATTATTACAACACCAAATCTTTTAATTTAATAATTATAAACGTCCATTAAAGATATACGAATAGATCAGAGTAGAAAATAATCAACGTAACGCAATATTATGTAAATATTAATACAAAATTGAAGTTGTTTAGGTATTCATTTTTCAATTGTTAAGAAATAAATATGTATATATAAATATATATTAGGAGATTATTTGAATGATATGTGTGATCGTAACCGTTGGATTAGGAATTAGTTAGTTTTATTTTATTTGTTGGTAATTTGTTAATATTTGTCAAGTGAACAGGGTTTGAATTGGTTTTCGAAATTAAATTTGAATTACATATTAAATTACACGAAATTTTCGCTCAATTTTGAAAGTAAATCTAAATTAAATTTATTGAAACAAAAATAAAATTTGATTCAAATACATTTTTGCCAAATTTAAAAGTGGAAACACTAAAGCAATAAAAATTTTGTCATATTATTACACGAACTAGGTTATGAGAATTTATTTCTGGAAATACAAATCCTGTTTTTTCATTCTTTTTGTTAAATATGTATAGACTTACGTAATACATTCCTTTTCTTTCTCTAAATAAGTAGACTGATATAAATTTCTATTTATACTTTGAGTATAAATAATATAATAAAATAATTTTTAAATAAAATTTAACTAGTGTATAACCTGTGGTTAGTTTTGATATTGTAACTCCGAATCCTTCAGTTTAAAATACTGTAACATATTTGTAAATTGCAAATAATTTGGTTTTTATTATTTAATTTTATCAGTACATATATTTAAAATTTAAAAGACGTTTAAAATGTTAAAAGTAACAACTAAAATAATTCCTTCTCAAACATATTTGGCCAGATCTGCCTTTGGTGCATGTGCTGAATTATTTTTTCATATTGCACATGTAGAACCTCTAGTTCTATATACAATTATCATTTAACATTACTTATGAAACTGATAACAAATATTTTCAAATCTACTTTGTAAATGATTATCATAAAATAAAATAAATATGAAGAGAAGGAATTATAGATCTTTCAGACTTAGGTCTAATGTATTTACTCTTATAAAATAAATCTTTAAAAATTAAAAAAACATTAAATAATAAACTAATGCCAATTTGCGTTAGCTTTTTAGATAATCAAGTACAGAAATATTAAAATTATACATAAAAAATATTTTTTTTGACAAAATACAAAAATAAGAGTTGATAATGCAGCAAAGTTTCTAGCATTTTCTCTTTAATATTGTACCTGCTTGGAAATATGCCTTCATATATACATTTTATAGTGTAATTGTTGTCATATTTAAAACAAAATCATTCATTATTCATTCATGTTGTATATTTAACATTATTAAGTAATTTAATTGTTTTTGTTATAGTATTCCTTTATGTAATTTACCTCATATTTATGTATTACATTCCATTTTCGATTATATATTATAAGTAATTTAGAAATAGTTGGATGAAATATTTAAGTTACAGTTGCATTACAAATCTCTTTAAAATGACTGAATTTAAATGAACTGTTACAAATTTGGCAGCTATATCATAGATAAACCAATATTTTACTGAAAAACATGACACGAAGCAATATGCTGCATGATTTTTAACAATATTCACGCTGGAAAGTAGTATTAATTTCTAGCTTTTCAAGAATTCCAAATAACATTATATATTATTTTATTACCTCAATTTTCTTAACAGTAAATCTGGCAAAAAACAATGTAATAGACCTGATTAAATAATAATTTTAAAAAATAACTAAATATAGTATTAACTCGTCAATATGCGACCTGAAATTCATATTAACATTTTTATTATTATTCTTAATTTATTGTTAAACATAATTTATTTATTTATTCTAATATGGTTTAATGTACTTAAAACAGTAATAGTTGGTCTGAAAGCCAACCCTTATACCTTCTTTCAGAATGGAAAAAGTCTTGCTTTCTAGCATAGATCCTCAAAACGGACAATGGTAGAAGAAAAATAAATAATGCAAAAGGATATATATTTAAAAAAAATGTGTTTTGAAATATATTCGATATTAACATCCAACTATTTCCCACATAGAACTGAAATTTTATTTATATTTAAGTCTACATATTAAGTCGATATTATGATATGATTAAAAACAAAAATTAATTATTTTTAATTATTAATTATAAAATTATTGAGATTATATTTTATATTGTACTTAATGCGAATTATAAATATAAATCGTTTAAGAAACAAATATGTGACGTTTTAAGTTTCATATTAATTTCAATTCAGTAAATGTATTGTAAAAGAAATTTATTGTTTTATTTCCAACTTCAAAAAGAATCTAAAGCCGGATTGACTGTCAGATTCGTTCGCCTTGATTTGTTTTATTTACAGTTACTAGAGCAACAACGTGGTGCTCGTGTAAGGGAAATATGAATCTTTGCAATGTGAACACGAATTATGTCTGCACATTCATAGCTATAATATTGAGAATTCGTATGCGAACACGCAGGAATGGTCCAGGTCTGGCACAACGCATAAACATTTTCACTGGATGTATTACTCGTAATTTCTAGATTAGGGCTTATTAACATTCTTATGACTTATGCATGACATCCAAATTTTTAAGAAACTAGAGTAAAATAAATGTGCAAACTTAAATTTTTCTCTTGTTGTTTTGCAGTGATTTGAACTACTTGGTTAAATTTATTGATTATTGTCCTTTTTATAACTTGGTACTTCTCATTAGATATACTCTCCTTGGTACTCCTGCTTATATTTTTTTATTATTTATTATATTAATTGTGTGCCTTTCGGCTTTACAATCTTCTTTTCCTGATCCCCTCTCTTCATGTCCCGTACTCCTCCTTTATTCACACCGTTTCCTGCTTCTCCTTCCTTATTGTCTGTATCTTCATCTATCACCTCTTGCCTTCCTTGTCTCCTCTCGACAAACCCTCTATTATCTTTTCACTATCCTTCTTGCCTTCTCTCTTCGTTTTCACTTCTCCACTTATGTCTATTACAGGCATAAACGCTCTATCTTTACTATTTCCTCTTGACTCTCTTACTTTACTATTTCTTCTTGACTCTCTTCCTTTACTATTTTATTATTGTCTCTATCTCTGTCATCCACCTCTTTTCCTTATCTCCTTTCCGAAAATCCTCTATTTTTCTGGACTGAAGTTTAACTGTTTCCTCGCTACTTCTTTCTTTCTTTCTCCTGCTTCCCTTCACTGCCTCTTTTAGTACTTCCTCTCTCTCTTCATGTTCTTTATGCAACCCAGCTACGAGCTTATTTATTGTCCTGTTTTTTCTATTTCCGCCATCCACCTCTTTCCTTCACTGCCTCCCTTTAATAGCTGCCCAATATTCATTTCGCTCACTACTTTTTCCTTACTCCTGCTTATATATAAATTTTATAACATGAACTCCTTAAACATAACTTGTGGTGCGCCCCTCTTCCACCCTATATACTGCGATTTTTGTAATAGGCTTGTGTCCTATGTCTTAATTTCTATAAAACTGTACAAGACATTGATAAAGTGGGTTACTAGAACCTCAAATGTTCAATTATTTTTTATTAACTCCTTATATGTTAGGAGATATTAACAATTAAGTCATTTTTTCACTCTGATTATTAAAGGGATTCAACGTTATACAACATTCCAAGCCATGTGACGTCACATGTAGGACTCGTTATGGATAGTGGTCTACCAGGGCGTACCACTAAATGGTTAATCGTTAAATACAAGCTAATGCCATACAAATCAGAGGTAATTAAGAATTAGATTACAAAACAAAACAGCTATGAGTGTGCACTGAAAACATACATGTTGTGTGCTCTCAGTCTATTATTTTGGCACAAAAAAGGTTGTGCTTGAGAAACGAAGCACTGTCTATAGTTTCATCGGACAATTTAAATATTGAATTAACATTTTTTGAATATTTAAACAAATTATTGATTCTTACCACTTGGATATGATAACGTTATTATCGTCAGAGTTCAAAGTCCAATGTTAATCAGTAAAACTATTCCAATATAATGGGAATAATACGGTAATGCGTTGACATAAAGCATATACAATGCACAAAACTATCAATATAGGATTATAAATATTAATATTTAAATAATTTCTGCCAGCAAGGAATGCAAAAATATGTATTCAATATAAAAATAATATGTTTTATTGGATCATAAAACAATTAGGTACAATCTATTATATACACAAATTTATGTGTGTAAATATACCTGGACGATTATTTGTGCACCCCTGGTATATATTTACTTAGGATAATGTTTCCTTAACATCATAAAAATATGACCTTACGACCAGTTTGTACTTGTCCAAAGTGAAATTGGACATTGGAATTGTCCCCAGAAATAATGGACAGAAGATTAGAGAGAGAGAAAAACGAACTATTATCTCTTTTAACAGAGTAAATTATAAAGTAGAATCTTGCTCACATGATAAAGTATGTTTATACAAATACACCCTACTGACAAACTGAAATATACGTAATTTTAACAATAGTATAAGAAACACGGTTTTGGAATCGTTTTATTTATTAGCTAGTTTGCCAAATATTGACATATCCTATCAGTAATGGGCTTGTGTCCTATGTCTTAATTTCTATAAAAGTGTACTATATATTGATAAAGTGGGTTACAAGAACCTCAAATGTTCAATTATTTTTTAATAACTCCTTATTTTTTAGGTAAAAATAAGAATTAAAAAAGTCATTTTGTCTCTTTAATTATTAAAGGGATTCAACGTTGTACAACATTTCAAATGCATATGACCTCACAATCGCTATGTTGTTTCTCTTTTATACAACAGAGCGTAAAAGAGATATATTCTTGACATAACTCTGACAAGATTACAGGTTACCAACATTACAGCTCATAAATCTCTGTTATATGTATTTATATATCAAAATATCAAATATTATTTATAGCTATTTCGAGGAACAATAAAATTTCAATATTATGTCTGCCGTAACAGGGTTAAATAAAATAAAAACTTATTCTTTGACTTGACTTGATTATTTCGACTACCAACAGCTACAAAACATTACCACAGCACTGACCTGCATAATAAAATGCATTTCACGCCATACAAATGGCCGAGCATCTCTAGCGCTAAAACTACAATTCGAATTTTTAATTGCTATATCTCCGTCAATATTTAGATATTTAATAAAATAGACACACCAATACACATTTATTAACATCAATTTCAATCAACAATTGAAAAATCGACCACTAAAAAATGAGGACGCAAGCCCACTGGGTTGTGAACCATACTCAATTTGTATAAAACTGCACTGTATATTGATGAAGTTGGCTATCAAAATCTCAAATATCCAATTATTTTTATTCAATTCGCAATATTATAGAAAATATCAACTATTGAAATAGTCATTATAAAAATTACAAAAATTGACTTTAGTATATATGACGTCATTGCTTGTCATTGCCGTGTGAAAACTTTTGCTGAGCTCAATGATCCAATGGGCTTGTGTCCTCATTTTTTAGTGGTCGATTTTTGAATTGTTGATTGAAGTTAATGTTAATAAACGTGTATTGACGTGTCTTGTATTGACGGAGATATAGCAATTAAAAGCTTGAATTGTAGTTTTAGCGCTATAAATGGTCGGCCATATTTGTATGACGTGAAATGCATTTTAACGTCAGTTATTTGTTGAGTAGGTCAGTGCTGTGGCAATGTTCTGTAGCTGTTGGTAGTCAAATAATTCAGTCAAATCAAAGAATAATAAGTTTTTATTTTATTTAACCCTGCTAAGGCAGACATAACATTGAAATTTGATTGTTCCTTGAAATAGCTGTAAATAAAATTGGATATTTTGATATATAAATACATATAGCAGAGATTTATGAGCTGTAAGGTTGGTAACCTTACACAAGGATTGTGATGTCACATGCACTTGGAATGTGTACAACATTGAATCCCTTTAATAATTAAAGAGACAAAATGACTTTTTTAATTGTTAATATCTCTTAACATATAAGGAGTTATAAAAAAATAATTGAACATTTGAGGTTCTAGTAACCCACTTTATCAATATATAGTACACTTTTATAGAAATTAAGACATAGGACACAAGCCCATTGCAACGAAAGTAAAAAGTCTCATGCCCAAAACAGCTAGACTTCATGAGACCTTCTTGCTTAGAAAAAAAGACGTATTGCGACTACCTCGAACATGAATATTTTTGTTTTCAAAATTAATAATATTTTTTGATTGCCGAATTTTTCGATCACACAAAAAAAAATCTTAAAATTTGGACATGAGTCGTTACGGCAGCATTGATGGGTTACGGGAAGGAATGTATATATAGCGACAGATATATGAATCTACTGTGACAACAACTGAGATCGATTTGCATTGCAACGGGTTGCTTTTTCAAAGATATATGAAGCTGTATAATTAAAACATACAAATAATACTAAAAGCCATAGTTGTCGCTACATATAACTTCTCTTCTATTCTCTTCCACGTTTTATTCAATCATGCCAATATAAAAATAAAATATTTTTTTTAGGAACTTAACAGCCTTATTATGGCTAGATGCATCTACTTACTCTTTTTCTACAACAAAGGAAATCTATCTAATGATTTCTCAAAATTAAAATTTCGACTCAATAATATGAGTAAAATGGGGGTAAGAAAGAAAGAGACAGCACTATTATTTCTATCACCTTAAGCACTAAAGTAAACATGAATAATCTTTAGTAAAAACTAGTAGTAGTAATGGAATATTGTTTTAAAAATTATTCTTCACCGAAATATGAATTTATATTTTGTATTACTTTAACCTTTGTTCAGTACGGGTAAAACTGCAGTAGTGTTGTGTTTTTGTGAAAATATTAATAATCTTTATACAAAATAAGTGAAGAGATATACCATTGTGAATTGAAAAAATTGATTGCTGTAGTTAAGAAAATTTAAAAAGATGATGAATACACTTTATAAAGAAGTAGCAGAACTGCGCCTTCGAGACTGCAGATCTACTAAAAGGTATAGTTTTTTATTTTTGTGTTTTGTTCAAGGCGAGGTTGTGCCGTAGTCAGCTGTAGAGGCAATACTCTACTTAAAAACAATCCGGAGCTCAGGCCCCTACTTCAATTTTCGAAGACAAAAATTCAATTTTAACTACGTCTCTGAGGTGAAGTAATATTGCTTTGTAATGAAGCTTATGTACCACTATCATATACCCAAATTAACCATTGACAGTGACAGAATTTACAATTAGTCTAGGATCCTATATTATAATGTTCCAGGTGTATATTTATGATCTTATATTCTTGATTGGTAGTGAATTTTGTATGGTGGTTCGAAAACGGCTACGTCAATGTTTTTGAAAATTGCTTATTTCGTAGATAAAAAAATTCTAAGATTTTTGGCGTTCTCAAATTTTCCCCTGAATTTCCTGGAAACCAGTAATTTTGGAAAAACTGGAAAAAAAAATGGGCACTTTTTGCTATATAACTTTTTATTCGTAAAAGACAGAAAGATGAAATTTTGCGTGTGCATTACGCTCTTGAATATAAACACATTTTATAATTTATAAAATCAAAATTTCATAAAAGGAGCGCTGTGAAAATTATGGGGCCCGGTATGATACTTTTGAGAAAGCTCAAATTTTGGATTTTGTAATAATTAAATATCATATTAAAAAAGAAGAAATAAAAATTCAAAAATTTTATTTGTGGGCACGGGGGCGGATTTTGTCGAGTGTAAAAATTGGGCTAGAAAGTTGAAATTTTATATATGGGCTAACTTTGGAACGTAATTTACAAATCAAAAAAAAAATCCCAAATTTTGAAAAAAAGTTGGTGAAATAACGAGTAAATTGAAAATATTTTTTATTTTGTTAAAAAAAATATATTTTTTTAGTTAATTTATATGAAAAATTATTTATTATTGAACGAGTTAAATATTTCAATTTGAAAATAGAATTAAAATTTGAAATAAAGATACCAATTACTTTGTTGGATTCAAATCATACACACTAAAAGGACGGAGGTTAGGTTTAACCCTAAACACTAGTATTTTCCAAAATAAGAAACCAAATTAATGAACTAATGAAACTATATATGGAAAAAGGGCCAATGAATTAAAAAAAAGTGAAGTACAAGCGTTCAAAAGTGTAGATATTTTCAAATTAATTGAACCTCTAGCGAACATAACTCCATCAAAAAATTCAAAAATTATAAAAATTTTACTTTTAGAAAAAAAAGACATTTCAATTTAAGATTGCTTAAAAGTCAGAAAAACGTGGTATTGTAACGGGGTGAAAAGCTAGGATTATAGGATTTAATGTACAGGATGTTGCACTAAAAAATATGTAAAACTTATTTTTTCAATTTGAAACTTATTACTATCTTAAACTTAAACTTATCTTATGAATTTAGTTTTAAATTTACCGATAATTGTGTAAAAGGGATCTTGTTTTTCTTTAAGGTAGTTTCTATAGAACTCAATAAAATTTAAATGATATTAATATAAGTGTCCTTAATGTAATTACAAATTTACAAATATTTTTAACAGTTGTAAACCCACATTAATAATTAAAGTGTGCATGCAGGAAGTATAAAAAGGTAATGTTTTTAATGTATGTCTCAAGAACAGATTTTAACAGCTTTATTTAAAAAAATTGATAAATAGAGGAATAAATTAGGAAAGTTTCGACTTTTTTTTAGATTGTTTGACCAGTGCGAGAAAAAAGATATAAACGTTTGGAGTTGATATTTTTTAAAAACAGCACTGGTTGCATTGCGGTGGACACCCAGTAAACATTATGGAGTAAATTCTACTTAATTTCTATTACATATCATGAGTTTTTTTGTCTGGAACGCGTTCGTTTTCTATTCAGTCGTTCATAGGAAAGGCCCTTTTTATGAGCTACAGAGATCGCAACGACGGTTCACTGCTGAATTAAAAGCGGAGTCGGTTTATGATTTATGACCGGAGTTATAAACTTGACACTAGCAGGGGTATAAAACTTAATGGAATTCTACTTTTTAGAGTCTGCAAAATATAAATATTTAAATGAAGAAATAAATATATGTAATCTTTAGTACGGATCGTGATTTTTTTAATGAATATTATTCATCTTCAACAATACTCGTTATATTAGTTTTTTACATTGTTTTGGTGATTCAAAAATCCACGATCGGCAGGTCTGCGTTAGGTTTAAAACCTCTGTCTTACCATCGCTAGATACTATCATCGTTTATATACATTATATTCGGGGATTGAGGGAGATAGCGTCTGTCTATTACCATTAAAGAAATATTTGTTGAAAAAGGATAGCATATACTTTAAACATACTGTACTGAACAAAATACTATACAAGTATACAAGTGCAACGGTGAAAAATATATTTTACTTGTCTAACCTCATCTCGTTTCTCTCTCACTTTGGAATAAATGAGATGAAAGTGAACTTAAAAAAAATATATCCATGTGGGAAAGAAACAGAAATACTTAATGAATGATGTTGGAAAAAGAAAGAATATTATTATGAAAAACTAACACAAAATCTGTGACAGGTAGAGAACTTGTAAAGCGTTAGAATAGAATTGTACGAGTGACTCGAACTTCACCAAATAGGGCACTTCACCAAATTGACGCTAGCGAACAATCTTAAAACTGATTTCCATATCTCTATAAGTATTACTGTTTTTCTTTCAGTAAGTTATGTATCCAAGAAGAATTGAAACAACAACGAAATAATTATTCAAGAGCTAATTTACATTACAAAGATGCAACAGATACAGATAGCTGTGAAATAAACAACTCTGACAGCGTACTGTCAGATACAGAAGATATAGGAGCTGCAAGCTGCTGTCATGCTCAGAAATCACCGAAATGGAGGCAGGGGTTCTTTGGGCGCATAAAGCACGTTGTAAAAACGTCTGTCAATGATACTAAACATCCAAAACAAGGTAATAAATTCAAATTGAAAGACACTTATATTATTCATAAATTATTTACAAAAATCTTTACTATTTTATGAAAAGATGTGCTTATTGCCATGAAATCAGGCGCAGTGAATCTTCATATAACATCAACGTTTTGTATTGGTCACTGTTCAACGTTGTCCTCAACGTTTTCTTTATATAGTATACAATTTTTAACAATAGTACAGACTATTATTTTATTTATTTTACATTAAAGTGTGATAACATTAGCATTTGCTTATAATTTATTATCTAAGATTCAAACCATTTTCTAAAATGGGCTTGTGTCCTATGTCTTAATTTCTATAAAAGTGTACTATATATTGATAAAGTTGGTTACTAGAACCTCAAATGTGCAATTATTTTTTAATTAGTCCTATATGTTAAGAGATATTAACAATTAAAAAAGTCATTTTGTCTCTTAATTAATAAAGAGATTCAACGTTGTACACATTCCAAATGCATTTGACATCACAACCGCTGCCAACCTTACAGCTCATAAATCTCTGCTATATGTATTTATATATATCAAATATTATTTACAGCTATTTCTAGGAACAATAAAATTCCAATATTATGTCTGCCGTAACAGGGTTAAATAAAATAAAAACTTATTATTCATTGACTTGACTTGATTATTTCGACTACCAACAGCTACAAAACATTACTACAACACTGATCTACTCAACAAATAACTGGCGTTAAAATGCATTTCAAGTCATACAAATGGCCGACCATTTATTTATAGCGCTAAAACTACAATTCAAATTTTTAATTGCTATATCTCCATCAACATTTAGATATTTAATAAAATAGACACGCCAATATACATTTATTAACATCAATTTCAATCAACAATTGAAAAATCGACCACTAAAAAATGAGGACACAAGCCCATTGTTGAACCCTTAAGAGAGAAACTACTACTATTTACAAGCTACTTTTTTTTCTATAACTTGTTTAATAGAATGTCTTAAGAGTCCGTATACGGCGGCATTCCTTGCATTCGTTTAACGTTGAGAATATTTTTTTTATTTAGATGATACAGAGACATACAATCTTCGAGAGATACCCCACGAATCCCTAAGCGAACTGGAGAAGGTCACAGAAGGGGCTAGTGCAGACGTGTACAGAGGAATATTTGAAGGAGGAATCGTAGCAATTAAACACGTTCGACAACAGATGCGATTTAATATGGAAATGGATCTTAAACACATAAGAAAATTAAATCACGAAAATATCGTCAATTTTAAGTAAGTTATGTTTACTTTTTAATTATATTTTTAGGAAATGATTAGCGCATCGAAAAATATTATCAATTTTTTTTTTTTTAGGGGAGTGTGTACCACCGGCTGCTGTACAATTATGGAGTACTGCAAATACGGTTCTCTTTATGATTGTCTGACAAACATCAAAGCAATAACTCCGCCCCGTGTGCTTGAGTGGGCCTTACAAATTGCTAGTGGGATGCAGTATCTTCATGCCAACAAAATTATCCACAGAGATTTAAAAAGCCCCAAGTATATATACATTTTTTATCTAATTTAAAATAATACAGTTTACACATTTTCAATATGTAAATGGTTCTCATGTCAATTACTAAATTAATTTTAATTTTATTACAGTATACTTGTCAGCGATAAAGGTATCTTAAAAATATGTGATTTCGGAACGAGCAAAGAATGGAATGACACAAGCGAAGACGCAACCAAAGACAGAAGTTTTACCGGTACACCAGCATGGATGGCGCCAGAAATGGTCAAGGAGAGACCCTATAATGAAAAAGTAGATGTATGGTCTTATGGTGTAGTCGTTTGGGAATTACTGACCTGTAAGCGTCCTTATGAAGGAGCAGAAAGCTTTCGAATAATGTATGGTGTTGGACAAAATAACCTATGCCTCCCTATTCCATCAACATGTCCTGAAGAATTTAAACATCTAATAGAATTATGTATGAGGAATGATCCTGAAGGGAGACCATCGTTTGCAAGAATTTTATTGCATTTGAAAAATACAACTGGTGAACTTCTTAGTCAACCAAAAGACAACGACAATATTGAAGAACAAAAATGTTGGAAAAAGGAAATTCAGTTGCGCATGCAAAATATGAAATTTAGAATTTGCAAGCAATATAGAAGGATAATAAATCCCCTACAAGATATACATAAAAGACGAAAAGCCCCTGGTACGCAGTCAACTACTACAACACCAGAAATTGACACAAGTGCATCACATGTAAGTATGATTATTAAAATATAACCAATAATTTAACTTTTTTTTTATTATGAACAAGATATGGTTTATATTTTAGGATGCTGTTGACACCGAATTATACGACGCATTAGATGACTAAACAACAACGCAAAGAATTCGAACCATCGAGTGTCAAACAAACTCTGAAGAAGTAAATAGAGTAAACTTTGGTGTAACTTGATGTAGTCTACGCACAACTGTCATTTTCTCCATATTTCTTAAACAATTTAAAATGGTTTTTAACCGCCTTTTCCGTGAATGTGTGGCATACATTCTCATCTCAATTTTGTGCGATCACTGTTATGCTATACTTCATATTATTTATCTATAACAAGAGCTATAAATTTTAGTTATAGTGATTTTTTGTTTATTTAATTCATGTAATGTAAACCTATTTCCGATGCTGAGTTCTATCACGAAAGACTTCTTATTATGTCCTATATAAATATCCTTTTCGGTCAACCTGTTCCCAACATAATCGAGAACTATATATTATAAAGACTTAAGATCTCAGCTATGCTGAGAACATTTAAAATATTGATTTTACAATATCATATTGTACTTAACTATAAATATAAATCGAGAAACAACTATGTAAGGTTTGTGAAATAAAAATATTGTGTTATCGTATCATACTTGAAAGAATATTTCGATATCAGAGAACCAAATTTAATTGTTAATCCAACCTTAACATTTTTTATTACCCACAAAAAGAAACAAAGATTTTCCAAAATAATTAAGTAGTTAAAAAATGAATAGCCTGTAAAGTTCTACATGCGAAGATATAAAATTATAATTTTATTACCTTTTTGAACAGCTTCCCGAGATATTTCCAAATTTCATATATCAACATTTCAATTTATATTATATATAGAATACTGTTTTTATTATTTATAAATCGAATATTATAATCAATAATAATGTAATTATTTAATAAATTTATATTTATCCACTATATTTATTTATTTATTATAGAAAATATATTAATTTTTAAAAATGATTAAATTCAAAATTTGAGGTTGCTTTTGTTATGGTTTAGTTATTTGACTTAATAACTAAAAAACATGTTTACACAAAAAGAAGTTACATATAATTAAAGTTTAAATCATTATTTACAAACACAATTATCTTTTACTTTTTGAAAACACTTTTTAATATGGATAATTTACTTTTAAAGTTTAGACAATACACTTCTTCTGACAGTTACATAGTTACAGATTTAATTTTAAACTGACAGTGACTACAGAGTAGCCATCTTAAGAAAAAGATCATTTAAATCTAAAATATCATAGCGGTTCATACCATATAAAGATATTATTTTAGAAAAAACTGCTTTTTAGTGTAGTATTTATTAAAAATCATTAATGAATGATTAATAACAAACCAAAAATAACAGGTATTAAAAGAGTACACATAATTCTTTATTTATAAATAAATGTAAATTTTGAAAAATTTAAGTAACAAAAGTAACTACCAATAAAATGATTTCTGCCATTTTTTAGCGATCCATCTGAAGACGGATATTGGTACTGGACGTTTTCTATGCTTAGTAGAAAGAACCTGATCACCTCTTGGAGGAGTATCGTCTTCAGGGAGATAAGCTGGCATGTCAATTCCGTCTCCTCTTTCTTCAGGTGATCCTAACAGATTCAAAAAAACCTAGAACAATCGTAAAAAAGTATCTTAGTATAGAAAAATAAATATACGATTTTTATGCGCAAATTTAAAATCGATAGCTTATCAGGAAATACTTAAAAATGTATTGCAAAGTTTTGACCATACCGATTAATAAACACCAATAAAAATACACGAATGTGATCTTGAACAATTTTAGTATATTAAAATAATATTGACTGTCATTTAAAATTACCTCCTGCTTTAGTGCATTTCTTTTTATCAACATTAGTTGCATAGACGTCTCCTGGACGATGTGCTCTGCGATTATCTTGGGGGTAACATTGGAAGTGACCCGCGTTGTCATCCTCTGGTGCTGTGTGTCCAATACAAGAGACACCACCCCCCTAATATTAACCATAGCTTTCTCAAGTTGGTTCTTCGTTGCCTTAATATAATAAAAAATAAACGTATGAAATTCTGCGTATAGAGCACCGTGAAGTTGTAATCGTAGGAAAAAGTATATCCCGATATTAAGTACAACGTATTTTGTAAATACTAAATAAGGATGAGCATTTTTTTTTTTTTTAGAGAATTCAGAACGTATATTTAGGCTAATTAAACACTGAACCATAGGGAGACGGATCACGAGCGGCACAAGATCAAAGAAAAAAATGTGCGGCGACCCTATACTGCACATGTATTGTGGAACATGAATATAGAAATAAACATACAGCTCAGAGCTCGGTACTCGAATTGGATACAGAAATAGTGTGAAATAAAATATTTGAAGTTTGAAGAGACCATTTTATTTTCAGACGTTGAGCGACCCTTATCCTGCCACTTACCTCATTTAGGCCCTGAACGTATAGTTCATATACCCGAAGTTTTCGTGAGTTGTATGGTTCGCCACTGCAATTCTGTAATATCTGAATAGGAGAGGCGCATGACCTTATCTGATTTAACATATTTTGAATTCTTTCAGATATTTGTGGCTCAGATTCTCTAAATCTGTTCGTAAAAAATTATTAATTAGTCGACCTTCTGAGTTTTAATAAAAAATACAAACATTAAACTCGTATTTGTCAAAACCATTTCTTTTTTTTTAAGTTGTGGTACCTGATTTTCACGGTTTCCAATGCTTCCAGTAGACCATATGAATTTTTAAGAGTTGGAGCATTTTTATGATTTTCAACCAGTTTGTTAAGAGTATCTAACGCCAGCTGAATTACTTCTATATCGTCTGTATCAATAATATAAGCCAAATATAGCAAGCAGGTCTGATCCTAAAACATCATTCAATATCATTATAAATATTCCCGTGACATGGTCATTAAGATCATTAAAGCATACCTTTAAAATTGAAGGATGTTTTGTAGAATCGCATACCAAATTATAATAATTCAATAATAATTTTTTAGCTCCTTCAGACATATTTTTTATTTTACGAATAGCTACTTTTATTTAATTTAAAAGAATAATTAATTTGATAAATCAAAATTATTCTCAAACTTTTAAATAATAATTATACATTTAAAATAAATTTCTTTTTTGCCTTTCCATTAAAATAACAATGTATAAAGATCAATCAAACTTGGTATTTTTCTACATAAATTCAATTAACACTGTTGTTTCGAAAAGCATAAATTCTTTTGTTTTCTTATTCATTTAAAATCATAGCTAAAACCGCTTCATTATTAATTTAATAAATGGTAGCTAATTAATATTTATTTAAAATAATGTATCGAAAGCATAATTATTAGTTTAAAATAAATAATACGCATGCATAAAATACATTAAAGATCGAATATTAATTAATAATCAATTATACTATAAAAATTAATGTTCTTTTATTTTGCAAATTATTTAATTACTATTTAAACTTTCCTTTTACCACCATTTTAGTTCTAATTTTCTTACTCAAGAGCTGGGATAATATTTAAATGTTGCTGAAAGAATATAATTCTATATCAGCAACTTCAAGTACATAAATAAAATTGGAGTGAAACAAAGTGAAGGTTAGCTAACCTAGAAATTGTTAAAAATAACAATCTTACTTTTTCTATAATTAATTTAACATACATGTAAATAAATTATAATTAATGAGATAAAAGTGTGTAATTATTTGAGTTTGACGAAATTATATAAAATACTTGTTTATGATTTATAGGTTAATCACGTATTTACACGTGTTATAAATATGGCTAAGTCAAACAAAATTAAATTTTCAATCTCAACGTTAAAAAAATACCTGGAAGATGAAAATTCACTTGTAAAATGTGTTAAAGAGAAATATCATTTGGCTGTGAAACCGTGGGAACTTGGGAACTTAAATGAGTCTCTTCAACGGATTTTTAATGACGAAGTTGGAAAGTTTGATAAGAGGTAAAGTACTGAAAAAAAAACAGTGCTCTTGCATTACTTCCTAAAGTAGTAGTCACTATAATAACTTTTGTCTATGTCTAAAATTGTGTTTCAACTTTAGATGGGGGGGCATTCTTCTTAGTACTAAAAATATAACGATGTTGAGTGACCTCGGGGACATAAGCAATGACTCTCCCGACATTCACATTAACGTCGAGGCAGACTTTTATGTCTTTAAGCCTGAGCTGGACAGCATCTTGACCGGAGTTGTCAGCAAAAAAAACCCTCAACATTTGGGAGTTCTTGTTCACCAAATATTTTTGGTGACTATACCAAAAACGAATGTAGATGGTCCATGGAAAGGAAATAAGCGCAATATAGGAGATAGTGTAACATTTCGAATTAATAAATTGAATCTTCAAGACCAATTACCTTATATTCGTGGTCAATTAGAACCCAGGTATTTATTACACTGCTATTCTAACCTGTGTTATATGATTGGTATGTCAGGCTTAAATTAATTTCCTATTACAGTTCAAGCGATGAAGATGACAGTGGAATTAGTACTTCCGAGGCAGAATGTTCTGTTTCTAAAAAGAAAATAAAACCTAACAAAAGCAGTCCAGTGAAAGAAGTCAATATAAAAAAGAAGCCGCTTGGTTTAAATAAAACAAAGAAAAAGAAGGATGTTGTAGATGGGGTAGCAACGTCACCTACGAAACGAAACATTAAAAAACTTAAGAATCCTGAAAATGTAAACGAAAGTCAAGATAAGAAAAGTAAGAAAACTAAGCCCACAAATAAAAGCTTTGATGATGGTAACAATTTGACAGATCAAGAAGTTCGTGATGTTTCTCCTAAGAAAGAAAGGAATTCAATTATTTCAGAGTTTTTGGCCAATGCCCAGAATCTTCTCAATATAGAAGTTAAAAATAATACTAAGAAGCTGCCCAAAAATAAAAACCTATCAAAAGCAAATGAAAGTAAAAAGAGAAAATTAAATATTAGCGATGAAAATAATTTAAATGAGTCTTTAAGATTAAAAAAAGCTAAGAAGCCAAAACTTGATGTTTCTGAAAATGGTAATAATGAAAGTTTGATGGCTTCTCCAAACTTAAAAGAAAAGTATAGGACCAACAAAAGCGTAAAAAACAATGAAAATTTAAATAAAACTCCGGAAAGCAAACGTAAATCTTTAGTTAAGAAAACACCTAGTTCTGGAACAAAAGACAAACCAAATAAATTATCTGTAACGGAAAGAGAAATAGAGGTAACGCCACAGTTGCAAAAAATAAATAGAAGTGCAAACTCTCTATCAGGACGCAATTCGAATTCAGTTGGTAGAAAAATTTCTGAATCTTTTGGCCAGGAAACAGAGGAATCACTTAATGATGTGAAGAAACAAAAGACAATTAAATCTAGGAGAAACACTATTATTGGGATTGAATCGGAAGTTAAAAATACTGGAAAACAAAAAAAGAAACAAAATAGTAACATAAAAACACCAGATCAATCAATAATAAAAAAGAAAATCAAATATATTGATAACCTTCCAAACAATTCGATTTTTTTAACCCCGGACTTGACTTCCACAGCCAAGAAACTAAAGAAGAAAAGATCATCTGACATAAGCAGCATTCAGCTAGCGATGATCAATAATATTAAAGCTGAAAAGCAAGATACATTATAAAAGCGATTAATACATTCGCTTATGAGGTCATTTGTATATATATTTGTTGGACTTAAATAACTAGAAATGATATACTTATGTTTTAAGTGTAAATAGTTAAGTTGTGTTATGTTCTTCAATTGTGTTTTATTTTGTTTACTATTTGTTATGTAACACGTATATACATATATATGTAAACGGTAGCAATAAAATAAAATTAAACTAAACATAAATATATATTTTAATTTAGACAAAGTTACAAAAGAATTATACTATAATCACATATTCATTATCTAATCCAATCTAGTTTGGATGTTAAGTTTTATGGTAGAGGCCAAGGGAGACCCGAGAAATCAACTGGACCTCCTAAACCAGCATCCGCTTCCAATAAACTCATAATAACGGCCATTGCGGCTTCATCGTTACCTTCGTTTGTAACAATTTGACTTGATTCGGGAAGAGCGGCGCTTCCTAACATGCTAATTATTTCACTATCTCCTGAAAAATATTAAAATTATGAGATTAACATAATCATGAAACTACTTACTAAGCTTTCGTAACTTACCAACATCTGTACCGATTCCAGTCAATGCTGTTTGGTTGCGTACTTGGTTATAATGAGGTAGTGCAGCACTGGATCGATCATGGCCGCCACTTGCAGATAGATGCCTATTGTCTGATTGTTCTGTAGTAGAAATTTGTGGCTGAAAGAAACAATTTTAATTTATTAACGTAGGGCTATTTTCGATGCTGAGTCTTATAACCGACGACAGTTTTTGTGGTGTCGTGGTCTTATATATGTGACTAATGATATGTTAAATTTAACATTCTATATTCAATAAAATTACTTCAGCTATTGGAAGTGGATTAAGCGATCGACTATCATCTGGATTTGGGCTACTTCCAGAAGAAGAGTCACCTCCTCGGCGTTGCGAATCAAGAACTTGCTCAGCTATTTGACGACCAATTTTACTAGCTTCCACATGTGAATTTATTAGCCGTTGCATTTCTCTACCATTTGCTGAAATAGTTAAAAACGTTTTATGGATTTAAAAAAATTAAATATATATATCAAGTACTATAGAAGGATATTTACATTGACTAAAAAAATCGTAGTTTCCTTGTTGTACATTGCTTCCACTACCTCTAACTGAACTGGTCTCCACTGTGTGTGTATCGATTCTGTTTAATACAACATTTAATTCATTTATATTCTTTAGTCACGGCATTTAAAATATTAGAATTATACAACTTACAATATTAATGAATTTTTAGCTATGAGATATTCTATATCTTTGGTCCAGGGGTTTTTAAAAGACTTCCATTGCGTTTGCAGTTTTACGTAGTTTGCTTCTTTAGTTCTAAACCTATATACTGCCGTTGTTACAGTCGTGGCAGCTTCTAAAGCAGCTTTATGAAAATCAGCTACAATTTGTATATCTTCAGGATGATAATATTCATAGACACTTGTACCTAATAACTCTTGTGGAAGAAATCCCAGTACTAAAGTAGCCCTAATGAATAAATTAAATTATATATTTGTAACTTTAATAAATGTTTAAAATTTGGGGAAATGTCTTACAAACCTTTGATCAACGAATAGAATCTTTCCGTCCATTGCATGTCGTGAAACAAATTGTATTGGTCGCAGATTTGGAGCATTGGGTTTACTTAATGGTGCTATTGAAGATATATTTGGTAGTAATCTTCCTACAGCTACAAGACAAGATAAGTTACATGCTTCACCATCTCCATCACCTTCTTGTTCATCCAAACCTATTTTCGCTGGAGCCCATGATTTTAAATACCCAGTGCATTGGACAACATTATACTTTTTATCTATAAATATTTCTTGTTAAAAATTGGTTTGGTTCTTTGATATATTAAAATATGGTGTTCTCTTGAAGACTGAAGTTTTTGAATACATGATGGAAACACAAAAATTAAGAAATCATGTGATTGTAATCAGTTTTGTTTGTCTTATATCATTCAATCTTTCAGTGACAACTTTCTATATAAAGAAAATAACTTTCTACAAGCTACAACCATCTTTTAATTAACTTTTTAATTTATCTTTTATTCAAACCCTTTAGTTTCAGAACACCCTAATAGTAAATAAATTACCAGAATGTTGTTTTTTTCTTCTATGACATCCAGTTGTAGTATCTGCTTCTTCTTTGACATCAGAGAGCAATTTACATTTCATTCTACAGAAAAAAGATCTTCTTGCCCCTGGACACAATCTAGATACACCTTGGGGGACATCAGTTTTAACTGGAAGCATTGCTAAAAATAATTATTTGATTAGTATTTGCATTGTATGTTTTAAATAAAATTCAGTAGCCTGATTATTCTACTTATACTTGAGCATATAACTTATTTTAAATGACACTAGGTCGATATCAAGGATCCTCACCATAATGTTATATTAAATTCCATGTAAAACATATAAAAATATGTTTATATAAAAATACTTACTTTTTGCGTCAATAAGTCTTTCTCTGGGGCTTAAATCTGATGAAGATAATTGTTCCTTGACTTTAGCCACATCCTTAGGATGTAAAATATCAAACCAGCTCTGACCTAGTAAGTCTCCCTGGTATAAAAATAATAATGAAATTAGATTCAACTATAATATATTAATTAAATATAAATTTAAACAAAAATATACCTGTGAATAATTTAAGATTTGAGAAACAGATTCAGACACATAAAGAATACGTCCTCTATCACAGCCAACAACGAAAAGAAAACCTTCAGCTGCCTGAAATATTAAATTTACAAACCATAAGAATCTTTCTTCGAAAAAACTTGAATATTTGCAAGGAAAAAAATAGTTATATAAAAATATTACAATCTGATAAAAATGTATATGATTCTGTGATATACCTGAAGAATCAGCATTTTTAGTTCTTGCTCTGAAAGGAATGCCGGCTTGTAATGTCCTTCTGTGTATGAATGCACAGCTCCTCTGATAGTTTTCAGGTGTTGTACAGCCATCCTGAGAACCGTCAGTTTATCCAGCTTCCTAGACATGGCGTGGCACATAGGAACCATAGCTGATAGCTCTGTTATATATGTGTTCATTTTATCCCGACGACGCTTCTCGATTTCGCTGTGGTTTTGTCTGAAACGATTTTTTTTGTAATTTGATGTTTGACAAATGAACCGTCGAAAATGAACAGGAAAGAACCTTAAATTTATCTATTATAAAACTCTAAACTCATTTTTTAGGGGTCGATTTTTCAAGTGTTGATTGAAATAGATGTTAACAAATGTATATTGGAGTTTATACGAGTATTTTATTAAATATTTTAATGTTGACAGAGATATAGCAATTCAAAATTCGAATTGTAGTTTTAGCGCTACAGATGTCGGCCATATTTATGACGTAACATGTCACCCTATTAAGGACTAAATCATTTATTTGTTGTATGCATAAGAGTTCTGTATTAAGTATGCTATCTCTTTTACGCTCTGTTGTATAAAAGAGATAGTAAGAGGAAGTGACGTTACATGTATTGGAATTTTCTATAACGTTGAATCGATTTAATAATATAAAGGAAAAACATGACTATTTTAAATTGTTCATGTCTCCTAAAATATAGCGAGTTATTAAAAATTCATTGAACATTTGAGGTTCTGGTAGCCAACCTTATCAATATATTGCACAGTTTTATAAAAATGAAGACAGTTCAAAAGCCCATTAAATCTGTGTGACGTCATCTCAGCAAAGGGTCACATATGTCATCACGGACGGCAGAAGATGAAGGAATTGCACATGTATTGTGGAACAGGAATACACCTATACAGATATGCATATAGTGAGCTTGGACCGTTTACGGTGGAGTCTGGCCGGACTTTAATGCCATTTTATACGAGGTGCGGCTACTAAATAACGAGACTGACGCTGCTACATAAGAGGAGTGTATGCCCCAAACGCCAGCGACCGACAGCTGTCTATCGTGAAGTCTTCTCTTTCGAATGCAAGCCTCTCGCTTCTGTATACAATCGGCTAATAAATAACGAGATTAATTATTAAGATTTAATTGTTAAATTATTATGAGATAATAACTGTACAATCAGGATATCTATTAAATTGCATTTTTTCAAGTTATGCAAATAGTAATGTTACTCCCACGCTTTTTCAGCATTTGATAAATGTGTTTTATTTATTGTTAATAATTAATACAGTAACAGCTATGTATATGTAAAACTGAATGCAAATATCAGTAAAAGAATAAAGGTGAAAGGTAACAAATAACATTGGCATCTGGCTAAAGCCCCATTCCCAGCTAATCGGTGATTGAAAATGATTATTTCAATTTAAGATTAAAATATAAAATGAAAACTAAAATTGCCTGGAATGGATGAGGCGAACTATAATGCAAGATATAAATATTTGTGGACGAGTAGGAATGATAGCTTTTAGTTCAAGATCCCCAAGGCTACGTCATTTTAGCAAAACTGAAATTTTAAGTATAAGTAGTTAAAAACATTTGCTAGCTTGAAAGCGGGGTCTTTGTAGGCAGCAAGTACAAACGGTACGTAAAAACCTCACTCTTCTACGTGAAAGTATAATGGTTTATATATGTTTTACAGATTATTATTGAAAACTAATTTTTACTATTGTCAGAGCCATCCCGTGGACCCTAACTTGTATCGGACGCTCTGAAGCTCTTAAAGCTAAACTGCCTCATAGTAGTAAGCCTAAAGGGCTTATTTTGTAACTACTTAACTGGCGTCTGTTAAGTTTTGACGATTTTTCGAATGCCTATATTTTTTAAATAGGCAGAAAATCGGCAGAAGTTAACGGGTGCCCGGTAAACTGTTATAAAATAAGGGCCCTGATTTTATATATGTTGCTTAGAGTACTATTTCAAAACCCTTTTGTATGCAGCCAGACCAATCGGAAGGGCCAAACATCCCGCCAGACACAATAAAAATTCCGCTAAAGGTACACAGGAAAAGCATACAGAAAAATTGAAGACAGAAGTAAAAAGACAGAGATAAAAAAATACAACATAACTAGATGAATTAAAATAGAAGAATATAATGCCTAACGGCAAAAACGTTAAATAATTACATATACATACATAAAGTAGCTGAGAATGGGGCTTAATAGTTTTTTGTTCTTATATTACTTAAACTTAACATTCTTTATCATTCAAACTGCGTCAAGCATGGTTAGCATCGGGTGTGGTTAGCTAACATTTAACTCACAAATTCCATGTTCAATAGTTTGGAAAATGTATATCATAAGTACTGGTTTATTACCCAATTATAAAATATGCAATCAAATAAAATATATATTTAATATCTGGCGTAATGGCAGGTAAATGCAACCCAGTAAACAACATGCAGTAATTTAATTCAGCTGTTACTTACTTTTTGTTTTCGTCGTTTACACGAACTGATTTTGAGTCGTCTCCGGTGTCGTCGTCGAAATCGTTGCTCTCTCTGCAAATTTCAAAATTAATTAGTTACCGATTTTTAAGACATATCTTAAATGGGCTTATAAAGTAATTTTTTACGAGTCCATTTTTTAATTATTGATTGAAATAGATGTTAATAATGTTGGCGTTTTTATTTTATTAAATATCTAAATGTTGACGAAGATCTAGCAATGGCTTATGTCCTCATTTTTTAGAGGTCGATTTTTCAATTGTTGATTGAAATTGATGTTGTAGTTTTAGCGCTAGAAATGGTCGGCCATATTTGTATTACGTGAAATGCATTTTAACGTCAGTTATTTGTTGAGTAGGTCAGTGCTGTGGTAATGTTTTGCAGCTGTTGGTAGTCAAATAATCAAGTCAAGTCAAAGAATAATAAGTTTTTATTTTATTTAACCCTGCTAAGACAGACATAATATTGGAATTTTATTGTTCCTTGAAATAGCTGTAAATAATATTTGATCTCCTAACACATAAGGAGTTATTAAAAAATAATTGAACATTTGAGGTTATAGTAACCCACTTTATCAATATATAGTACACTTTTATAGAAATTAAGACATAGGACACAAGCCCATTGCAGAAGCAATGCTTCTAGCAGCTGTGCAGAGTATTTGAATTTTCTCGACCTCATCGTAGCCAAGCCATGCAACAACGTGAGTCGTACGGCTATAATTAGGAGACCGGACAAGCAGCACAGTTTTAAGCCCATTAAAAATACGAATTGTAGTTTTAGCGCTACAGATGTTGGCCATAGTTACGACGTACCATGTCGCACTATTAAGGGATGGGTCAGTTATTTGTTATATGTATAAGAGTTCTGTGTTAACTATTCTATCTCTTTTACGCTCTGTTATATAAAAGAAATAGTAACATCTCGGACATGACGTTACATGTATTGGTAATAATTTTCTATAACGTTGAATACCTATAATCATTAAAATAAATCTAAGTTATAAAAATAAATCTACGTGTTTACAACAGCGCGTACGAGTGTACACAGTCATTTGTTTTTTCGTGGAATAAACATCCTTTCCGCGCATTTTAAGATAAATGTATTTAAAAATTATTTAAATAATTTAAATAAATTATCATAAATTAATAATTAGGTGTAAGAATTTGATTTGATTAAAAAAAATGGAAAATAATAATAGGAAAAACACCTTAAGTGTAGACTTCGTCGAAGTGATTTATAGAATGACGTTTACCGAATTACACTTATTTTTAAAAAACGATTTAAAATTATCAGTGGAAGATGTGATGGCAATTCAAGTGAATGGAAACAAGATGATTGTGAAAATTGCAGAACATTTATTAATTGATAACATTATTGAAATGACAAATGGGAAAATAATTTACAAAGGTACGGATGACAATAATTATAATGTGTATATAGAAAGAGCCGATAAATTCACAATTGTAAGAATGCACAATATAGAATATGAAATTCAAGATATAACGATACAACACGCACTACAAGGATATGGTACAGTTATTAGCATCAAAAAAGAAACATGGGGTAGAGATATGCCTTTCCCAGTTTATAACGGAACAAGATCAATAAAGATGATTTTAAAGAAAGAAATCCCATCGTACATACCAATGATTGGCAGAAAGGTTTGGGTTAGCTATGCTACCCAAAAGAAAACTTGTAGGTTTTGTGATAGAGAAGACCATTTAGGACAAGATTGCCCTACTAAAATTAGCAACAGAATAAATTCAAATGGTTTCGCACGCAGCTATGCAGCCATTGCGGGGAATACAATGAATGACAAAGCGGTAACTGATTGTGTTGTTCCAACTGAATCAAAAAATGAAGAATTAAGTTTTGTCAATAATTCAATTTTTCCACCCTTAATGCCAAAGAATACGCAAAATGAAACAAAAATCATTTCAACAGCTACTAATGATGATACTATTGCGATTGTAAATAATAATGATAATTTGTCCAAAATTCCTACAGCACACAAAGAAATTAAGAGAAAAATTGTAGAATCATCGTCAAATGAAGATACTTTGGCAAATTCTGAAATTAAAGATTGCTCAGATAATTCCGCTGCATCCAAAATGGATATAGGATTGGAAAAAAAAGATAAGAAAAATAGCAAAAGACCAAAGAAACAAAAAAAAGTGACAGGAAAAGCAATGGATATAAAAGATAAAACAATTGAATAACCTTAATTTATTCAATATCTTATTAATATGGTACTAAGAACATTTGCAACATTTAATATCAATGGATTATCCTCTGTAACATCTAAAATTATGCTGAAACAATTTATTATAGACCACGATTTGGACATAATTTTATTACAAGAAGTTAATATAGAAAATTTAAGTTTCTTCAAACATTATTCCTATATCTCGAACATTGGCATAAATAATAGAGGAACTGCAATTTTGTTAAGGCCTGGAATAGAAGCTACAGATTGCATATGTGAAGAAGATGGACGTATTCTATTGATAACTGTTGAAGGTCATAGATTAGTTAATATATATAATTTTTGAGGATCCAAATATAGACAACAACGCATAAAGCTTGCTAATGAAACTATTGTCAAACATATTAACTTTAGACTACCTCTAATCATTGCTGGCGATTTTAACTGTGTGCTGAACCAGAGAGACCAACTTGGGAATCTAAACTTCTGTTCTGGATTAAATAGGTTAATAACTGAACGAATTCTATCTGATATTTGGATCCTCAAGAATAAAACTCAACAGGGCTTCACTTACTTTAGGGGAATGAACATAGCATCAAGAATTGATAGAGTTTATGTTTCTGAAGATAGCCCTCACTGTAGAATACTCCTACTATAAAATGTTTTACTAAGATCCTTGTTTTGTAGTTGTAATATTAAGAAATAAATGAATATCAATAAAAAAAAAAAAGTGTGTGTGTGATACGTCATTTAATACTAACAGTTAACTCGTCTATCCCATCAACTTTTATATTACTATGGTTGTGAAAAAGGAAAAATAATCACGATTACTCATATCTTCTATGACGTCATACGCAGAGCTAAAACAAGCTGCAAAACTGAAATTCAAATTTGTTGTAGTTATATTTTCGTCAACTTTTAGATATTTAAATAAATAGAAACGCCAATATATTAACCTTTATTTAAATCAAAAACCTTTTAGGGGTCATCCATAAATTACGTCACACAAATTTCATGATTTTTTAAACGTTTCCATTGTAATGCTTTGTCACACATTGCGTACCACTCCCCCCTGTTACACATTTGAAAAAAATTATTTTCTTTTACTTTTTGGTCTTAATATATTTTTTAAAGTCTAATTTCAAATTACATGTCTATCACAAATCCAATGACTCCTCCTCCACTTGTCACATCTTGTTACACTTTCAGGACCTCCTTCCCCCTTACATACTATTTTTTCACGTACGAGTTCAGATGCACCATACAACTCAAATATCTCGCATTAATGAGATTTTTGAACCTGCTTGGATGTTTAAATTCAATTACTTTTTTTTTCAAAAGAAAAAGTTTTGCGCATGCGTCACAGGTTCGCCAACTGTGTCTTTCAATAACTATTAACAATCTTTAATATAACTGTGATATTGTATTCGGGTGTACATTAGAACTAGAGTATATTTCCAGAATCTTAAACTGATTTTGCAGGGGTGGTGGTGTTCTTTCTTTATTAGTTTCAACTTGATCAAAGTTCTTGGTGTACAAAGCACCATTAACTTTGAAGCCCCACAGATGCATCAAACGTTACGAAGCACGCGTAACGGAGGTGTTGCTAAGTTTGTAGCATTGTTCATAATTTAACGACGAAATGACGCCGAGGGTACTACAGGTGAAAAGCATGTAATAATTCTTTTCATTAAAATGTTCTTTCAGTTTTCAAACCTTATATAAATACTAGAGTTTATCCGAAAATAATTCGTAATTTCATTTCAAATTTTCTATTTTCAAATTGAAATATTTAACTCGTTCTAAAAAAATATTTTTTTTTTCAAAAAAATATAAAATGTTTTCAATTTGTTCGTTATTTGACCAACTTTTTTCCAAAATTTGGGATTTTTTTTTCGATTTGTAAATTAGGTGCCAAAGTTAGCTCATATATAAAGTTTCAACTTTCTAGCCCAATTTTTAACCTCGGCAAAAACAGCACCCTTGCCCCCAAATAAATTTTTTTTTTTTAATAACTTATTTCATTATTAAGTAATCCAAAATTTGCGTTTTCTCCAAAGTTTCCTGCCGGGCCCAATAATTTTCTCAACGCCCTCTTTTCCAATTGTTTTAATTTCTAATTTACAAAAAATATTAGCATTGAACACGAATTAAATTTACGAATTAAAAGTTATAGAGAAAAACGTAAAAGAATTTTTTTTAGTTTTTCCAAAATTATGGGTTTCCGGGAATTTTTTTCTCTACGAAATAGACAATTTTCAAGAAAATACGCAGAGCCGTTTTCGAGCTACCATACAAATCGCTGAAGCATATAAACTTCCACTTTGAACATTATAATATAGGACTTTAAATTAGGGACGGAGAAGGTTACAAAATAGAGTTATTTTGCGAAATTTTGACATGAATTTAAAGCTTCATTCCCACTCACTGTTTCCATACTCAATTTAAGTTTTTATTTAATATTTTAATCTAGATTTCAGGTTTTCACAATAAGCATTCCTTGTTACATTCGTGTTTTAATTTGAGTTTAGTTAATTTAGTTGTTGCGAATGCGTCGTTAGTAATATTAATTCTGACAGTTCGAGAGTTGGACAAAATTGAATGTGGAATAATTAAAATTGCTATTTTTAATAACAATTAGTATCAGAAATTGCTTCTTTTTTTTTTGACAAACTGACACTAAACTGCATTTTGACAGATTGTCACATTTTGGAGGTTATAATATAATATAGTTTTTATAATTTAGTATTTTTAATTTAGAAATAGACTGAACTGAAGCTTGTAACGTTGTAAAAAACAAAGAAAACGCAAATTAAATTCTAAATTAAAAATGGTGCAGGGAATGATTACGCATAACAAAATGATTACAAATGCAAAATTAAAACAGTGACACAAATATTTTTATTTCTCGAAAGTATTTTCTTTTGGTAATAAAATATGAAAATGGAACATATTTTTAATGAACAAGAAAAATATTATTACCCGTATTCTATTATGGTAAAAGCAATGGGGGCTTGAGGCTCTCCACAACATGGACCTAGTCATGGTGGTTGGAAACTTCATGGTTTCTCATTGTCACACAAATTAAATCCCCCCCCCCTCGTTGTTACGTCACAAATTTGAAAACAAAAAATTTAGTTTTATTTTATTTCTTTATCTTTTTGGAAACCGAATTTTAGATAAAAACTGATCCAAAAACCACAATAAGTTCCCATATTCGCTTTTATTTAAAGTTTAAATATCAGATGTGCACACTCGCACATCCTGGCTATGTACGCCACTTATTTGAAACCCAAGTTATTTTCGTTTACAGGTATGTTTATAGATCTTTGAATAAAGGTATCGGAGCATAATCTCGCCTACTGAATATGTGGTCACTTGGGACAGTAGCTAATTAAACGCCACTTTGACTAGTGTCAGTCAGTAGACAAAATTTAATTCTTTGTCGTTAATAGACCAGTGCCGTAACAAGGAAGTGGCATAATTTATACTGAATATGAAATACTGGACCCCAGAAGGGTTGTCCATTAATTATGTTACTCATAATAAGGGAGGGGTAAGGCATGCTTTTTCAAAGATATAGCATAAATTTTGTGATGTCACATCTAATTTAAAAATCGACATAAAAAACAAGATCAAGAAAAAAATTTCTAATGAGTGACGTCACAACCAGAGTGAGGGGGGGGGGCAAAATATCTGACAAGAGGTATTTAAAAATGAAACTTGAATGAAACTTGTGTGACTCAGAATGAAGAGAACGATTTTAGAAATCAACACTGGATATAATGATTTTTTTCAGGATCATAGTAAACAATTTGGAGAAGTGTCCCATTTTGTGACGTTTCTATCACTATTGCACTTCAATTATAGTTCGCATCAACTTTATCTTTATTTGTATTCCGACAGGTGGAGTGGTTCGCCATTAGTAGCCGATGTAGTAGATGGTGAGAAACTGAACTGTAAATGAACTTTTTCATGACAAAAAAATCATACGCATCTTCAATATGATATTAAAGTGACTCCAAAATGTTTACTGGTTAGTGATGGATAAATTTATTTTATCTCCAGAAGTCGCACCTCGAGCATATAGTAAGTACTTCGCTGATATTGAGGGATAAATATTTAAATAGTATATATTTTCCATAATGATACATGAAACAGTAAGAAAAAGTGCAAAAATGGAATATTTGGAAACCAAAAGAGGGTTAAGTGGGAGGGAGAGGGGTTAATTACTCAGTTAATTGCTTTATGAGGTAAACTACGCCACTGATATGATATTAATTCGAATAATAAAGTTTTCACATTGAAAAGCTGTTCAAATTACAAAAGAAAACAATGCATTCTACTTCGAGACGCCGAGCTGCCGAGCTGCCGACGCTTAGCGTCCTTCTACGTTCGCGGTCTTTATCCGGCGTTCGCGGTTCCACGGATGAGTTCTTCGTGCCATCGATTCGTGGATTCATTCTTCCCACTTCGCCACTGGCAGTGGGTGGGGCATAAAGCCACCGCGGCCTGTTGATTGGTTGGTAATTTTAAGTGACGCCTGAGAACAGTTCTCTGTACTGCATATACTACTATTATTTCATAATTAATTGGTTAAGAATCCCTTGACGCAACGAAAGGGTTATTCAAATTATCGAATTGAGAAATATAGCCTTTAATGTAAAGGGTCTTTTAGACGGTCAGATCTTCAATTAAACGCTTCGATGTTGTTCAGATTTTAATATTTACGGATAAACGGACAAATTGAAGATCTGACATCAGACTACGATCTGATCGTCTAAAAGGCTCATAATGGCAATGTTTGAAGAAACGCGTAGAAAAGTTAACATTGTTACTTTGGTTAGTTAGGAAATTATCCTCTTGAATCTTTTATTAATTTACTGCACTGAAAATGTTTTTTTAGAAAAATACATGGAGATGAAAATAAATCAACGAGCCAATAACTAATTTGGACTCCATTTGATATCACATTTATTACAATCTATTAATTCTTGCGCGGAAATAATTCAGATGGTGACAGTCGTTACTTATGGCGAAACCACTTCACCTGTTAGAATCCAGACGACGATAAAAATTGATGCGAATTGAAGAAAAAAATTGACTGAAACTTCTTCACATAGGGAGATATGACTCCAATTCGTTTTCTGGGAACTCTTATATAGAAGTTTTAAAATTCCGTTATACAGAAATTTAATTCAAGGCCAATTAAAGCTAACCCACCGTACCCCCTAGAAAGCCGACTCTGAAGATATCAGTGACAAAACTCAGCAAGTTTAAAAAAAACTGAAGTTTCTTTAAAACAGTTTTAAAAATTACGTAGCTTATGACGCAATCCCTCTTGTAGAGAATCCAGGAATATATTATTATTTTAATTAAACGAAAAAACAATTAATCCTATAAATATATGTGGTATATAAGACTTACACATAAGATATTTTCCGTTTCCGGGAGTGCATGTGCTCCACGGAACTGTCGACTTGTTGCATTTCCATTCCACTGGGCGGCGCCACGGGCATTGACGCGGGACCACCCAGGTAGAGCCCGGATGAACAATTGCCTCTGAAAATAAAATTAAATACTTATTAGAATGAAATAATTAAATTAATAAATCATGGAAATACACGTTTTTGTAACACGTTTATTGGGTAAGCGCCGTCCATCGCGGGTGGCGCATTCGGCACAACTTTCTTAGCCCAACTAGGGTTAAATAGGTTCAAAAAGAACTCGGCATGGCGACTATTACATTTGGACAAAATGGCATATGTGATAAACTTGTACGGAATAGAATAGAGTCTGCAATTTTGCAAAATGTCATCGTTTGAACATCCCGAGTCGAAATTTTAGACCTATTCTGATCCTAAAAGGGATCTTTAATCCTTTTTTCATACTAAATACAGTAAAGTAAACCTCGTCTAGTCCTAAACATTATTATATGACCCTCGCTTGGTCCTAAACGAAATCATGATCCTATTGTCTTATATGTAATCCAAACCCTGTAAACCTTAAATGCCAAAAGGAATGTCTTAATACCTGCTATGGTTTTAAGGGATGAATATGAAATAATGAATTAGAGAGAAATTTTATAATGTACTGTAATATTACAGAAAGTTGTACACTGTGTTTTTATGGTCCTCTTTTTATTCTTTCAAAGGAAAGCATTGAACCAGACGTGCAACAGAACTCAGAAGAGTAACAGAACGGAATGGAAGTAGAATAAGCAGGAAGGAGGTGGAAGTGTGAAGATGGAACTGAAGAAGAACTAAACGAAATATAACAAGAGATACAAAACGATTTGAAATAGTGAGATATCAGTATACAAAAAGAAAGAGAACAAAAGAGAATGAAGAATAGCGAGATCCACAATGAGTGATAAAGAGAAGAGAAACAGTGGAGTGAAAAGTCTGCAGTGTGTGTAAGGAGTAGAAGAGACATAATGCGAATAGAAGTGAGATAGAGGAATTGTTAAAAGAATGCAAATTAACGGAAGTACAGCGAAAAAGGAATGAGAAGAGGATAGAAAGAGGTTACAAGGAACACAACGAAAAGCTATGAAATTTAGAATGGGTTTAAGCTTTTCCCAGGTTAACTAAATGTAAGTAAAATAAATAAAATATAATTGGTAAGTTACAGGAAAAGTATGTGTGGCGGGAGGTAAGACGTCTTTAAAGTCAAGTACAAGTTAAGTACACTTACTCATTTGGATTATTAAGATCATAATACACGTTGTGATGTTCTTGGGGGTGGTATTGCTGACCCCCCAGGTCAGTAAGGTGATGTGGTTTTAATTCTTCAAGAGATAAATATTCTCTTTCGTCGTGATTAACTTGAAGAAGACGTGGAACATCTTGTACCGGGAAACTTCGAGTGACCATACTCAAAATATCACTTAATAGTTATGTACACCACTTTGTAATTGAATTTCAAATTTCACTAACTTCTAGTTGAAATTATTATTAAACTTAGACACATTTTATCAATTAATGTTTATATTTTATCTTGGAAGAATGTGTCTTTTGTTACAGCTAAAACGCTTGCTTGTTTAATAACTTTATATTTAAGACGCTAACTGCAATAATATGGTAATGTATTATCGCAATATCTTATCAATGATTGTACTCTTACTCTTATTGTATCACTTAAGTATTTATAGATTAATAAACAAAGGGAAAACTAATTACCGATTTTTCATAAAATATATTACAATAATTTACATTTTTTTTAAAAATTATTTTTACACCAGGCTCACGAATTGCGTCAGGAATAAGACAACACAAATTGAATTATACTTTTCTATCTGTATCAATATGATTCAACAAGAATTTTGTTAATTGGAATCCGAATAGAGTAAGTATTTCATAAAAAATTCAAATAATTGCAAAATATTATTAAAAATCGAAAATTAATCTGTGTGGTGCTCTAACTCTCTGTATCTTTAATCCCGCAGTCGGATCTTTAATGTCGCACACTGCAACCGTATTTAAGCGAATTTTGGCCGGACGTATACGCGCTACTACACTTTACTTATACGAAATCATCGCACACTGCAAGCGACAAAGCCGTCCAAATACAAGCGTTACGTAGGTCTCATACTGGAAGCGTATTTTAACCAAACGAATACACTGAAAGAGATTTGAAATAGAATGCAATAGTCCTTTTATAACAGTGGTGTATCGATAAAATTTAAAGTAAAAGTTTGCTCTCATGATAAATAATATTGGTGCAAAACAACTCCAATACACCCTACACAACACAAGTTTGACTTGGCGTACAGTTGTATCACAACACAACATATGCAAAGAACACAGGAGTTGACTTGCTTTGATAGTTCTAACTGCCGTCGATTTACGTTCGAATTCGCTGTTGCTTAAATACGCTTACAGTGTGCGACAGGCCTTACAGCGGTAATCACGCAATCGGATCTTAGACTAATAATAGCGAGAGAAAGCTTTTTAATTTTAATTAAAATAACTGGTGGAACCGTATTTCTCTATTAATCTATAAATTTTATTTTTTATTAAAAAACAGATCTCGTACTTTTATATTAAAAATCACTGTTACACAATATTTAAATTTTATTAACGGAAGATTGTTTATATATTTTCAAATGTTGTCTACGCTTTCCGGGCTATTGACACTACCACACGACTTTACTCGCGACTACGGCTAACGGCTACGCTATCCGTTAAACGGTGCTACGTCACGTCAATGAACGTCCAACACAGTAGTAACGCGCGTAACGAATGCAGCTAACGACTGTGTAGCACTGTACACTACAAGGTACAAGCTCGCTCGACACAGTCGCACTGAATATCAATCTAGTTTATGAATGTGTTGTCCTTCATATGATTAAGTAGCTGATGTGCGAGTATAGTTCTAGTACTTGTACTTGTATGCAACACGTGTATGTTTCAAGTGGTTGTGATTTAACACTGATGCGCATGCGTTTGACATTTATCTTAACTGCAACAGGTTGCAACTATTGCATAAATAGCGCGTCCCCTACCTAGTTTTTAGCAACCCTTACTTTATTCAACAAGGGATTTTTAAAGTTGGATTTTTTTTTAACTTATAATAGTTATTAGCACTTAAAACAATATAAACATTTGTAATACATAATTTATAATTTAAAAATACGAGTATGGATATTTCAAATATAGAGATAAAATTAGGTTCATTGATAAATATATCGTTTGATCAGTTCATTAATGATACAACTCCGACGGATCGAAATTTTAAAGGAGTATGCAGTTATATATAAATTTTTATCCATCTGATTCAATACTCAGATAATTCATAAATGCAACCAAACAAAATTAAAATACAGTTTTACGTCGTTATCTCCAAACTCAATATTTAGAGATGACTTACTGATGAACTGGACGATCTAACGATGTGTGTATTGCCTATTTAAAAGTTGACGGAGATATAGCTATATAAAATTTGAATTTCTAATACGTAATCAATTCTACTTTTCTTTGTTCACTACTTTTGCACATCATAACCGCTCCCTTCTCTTAGAATTTGTTGTATAGAAGAGATAGCAAGTCAGAGAAATCAAGAAGGTAGGAATCGAAAATGACGTCGATGACAAAAACGACTATTTTAATTGTTAATATCTTCTGTAATAATTCCACTTATTAAACAAGAATGACGCAATGCAGTAGACGAAAGCATTAAGGCTAGACTGCTGTGGCTTCGGGTTCGATTACCGGACCACAGTTATATTTTCTGAGTTTGGTTGTTATTAAGTTAAATTTATAATGTACACTCATAATCAAAAACATATTATGCAGCGGTAATGTTCCTTATATAAGGCAACGGTTCCAAAACTGTCAACAGAGTAAAAGATCGTTGATGATAGGAGCATTGGAAATAAGGTGACGTCAATTAAATAAAAATAGTAATTGTGGTACATTTTTACAGAAATTTAGTTATGGTTTATAAATTAAACACAACGTATTTATTGCTATTTTTTTAAATTTTTATATGGAAATGAATTTGTATCACTTCTAAAATAAACGGCAGAAATGTTGTTATTCATAGACGTAAATATTTAGTTCTTTTGCCAGTGAAATGGGCTGCTATGCTAAGTGTTATTTGTTAACGCTTACAGGTTTATTAGAAAACCTACAATCACCGGTACTGCGTACATAAGGAAGCCATATAAGATCTTTTACTAGGTCTAGGTTGTGAGTTTATAAATGGAATATAATTGATAAATAGGTAAAAAGGTCAGCGAAATTACGTCATCGTTCTAATGTGGTTGATGGGCTTGTGTCCTATGTCTTAATTTCTATAAAAGTGTAGTATACTCGTATATTGATAAAGTGGGTTACTAGAACCTCAAATGTTCAATTATTTTTAAATAACTCCTTATATGTTAGGAGATATTAATAATTAAAAAAGTCATTTTGTCTCTTTAATTATTAAAGGGATTCAATGTTGTACACATTCCAAGTGCATGTGACATCACAATTCTTGTGTAAGGTTACCAACCTTACAGCTCATAAATCTCTTCTATATGTATTTATTATATTATCTTAATATATATAAATTACGTGTCACGTTGTCTCTCCGCGATGGACTCCTAAACTACTTAACCGATTTTAATCAAATTTGTACACCCTGTGCAGTTTGATCCAACTTGAATGATAGGATAGCTTACATCTCAATTTATTTATCTTATTGCTAATTATTTGTCTATTAATTATCTGTATATGACATATGACATCGGGCGACGATGATGGCGACATCTGTTGACTAGATTGAGTAAATATTCTGTTGAGTAAATCGAAATCTGTTGACTAGATTGAGTAAATATTCAATAGATGGCGCTATGTAATGTAATATGACAAAAACGTTAGGCACAGCAACGCGTGGCCAAAAAAGTTATTATTCTTTGACTTGATTTGATTATTTGACTACCAACAGCTGCAAAACATTACCACAGCACTGACCTACTCAACAAATAACTGACGTTAAAATGCATTTCACGTCATAAAAATATGGCCGACCATTTCTAGCGTTAAAACTACAATTCAAACTTTTAATTGCTATATCTCCGTCAACATTTAGATATTTAATAAAATAGACACATCAATACACATTTATTAACATTAACTTCAATCAACAATTGAAAAATCGACCACTAAAAAATGAGAACACAAGCACATTGAGGTGATTCCCAATAATAAATGAGTAGAAAAAAGGATTCCACTTTTACTAAAGTACTATTTGACAAGTAGACACCCAGACGTTTGACTAGACTACAACTGCACTATACATAGACAAAGTTGTCCGTCAGGATCAAAAATATCCAATTATGTTCGGTAACAATTTTAAAAACTTCCTCCCAACTTAATGTTGTTAATATAATTTATCCACAATTAATTATAATATTCAAACAGTTTTACAAGAGGAGTAATAGTCAAATATGAAATCTTGAAATATTTTTCTGAAGGACGATATAAGATTTCTTTGTAGTTGCCATATTTGCGCAAACATTTCAAAGTTTTCGAACAACACTCGATTGTGATATACGTAATATTGCTTTGTTTTTTAGAAAGAGGTCATCTGAGGTTATTGTCGTTGTATAGAAAACAGATACTACAAATTGAAATACACGGTTATATTAATAAATGTTTAAATTTGTATTTAAAAACATGGATCTAGATCTTGAACTGCAAATGAGATTAGTAAAGTAGAGATATCGATACAGTGTTTGAATTACGTGTGGTACATCCAGAGGTGTATCAAGGGGTTAGAAAGTTCATTTATTTAAAGTAGAATTATGACTATATACAATTAATATTATGTGCGAGTTAAAAAAGTTCTATACATTTGTAAAAAAGTAGAGAGACAGTACTTTTCCATTGTATCGTAGATTTATGCTGCACATCTTGTTTTAAGCCGAGATATGCACAAATGCTTTTCAAAAGCATTCACAAAATGCAAATACTTCGTTATTTTCCTATTTTAAATACAAAATAAAAAATAAATTTCATGTTGGTATTTAAATATAAAATACGTATTTTAAAAATACTTTTGAGAAAATAGAATACTCTTTATGTTACTAATATAAATGTTATTTTTTTTTTTAATAGTTATGAGAATTTACATAAAATATATATGTTATTTATGTCATGTCATTAATACCACTATTTGTTCAAATAATTTATCTATCATTTTCGTCGATGGGGTCTCAATATCATAGCGACCTAATACAATGGATAATGATAATGGGTAACTTAAGTATAGGGAGGTAGTTTTAATAGGAATTATTTTTATTTTGTAGAAGGATAAAATATTTATATGTAGTTGGCAGTAACGTAGCGTGCCTTTGAGGGGGTAGCGTGATGGGTAATGATTTTTCACAAAAGTAACAAAAACGCTCGCATTGAATTAAAATAATTATATATTGATAATACCTTATTACTTACAATTAATAGTCCTAAGAATTAAGCTAAGTACGGCCTAAGAGTTTAAACGGCCCTCTGTAGGCCGGGGGCCCCGTATCATTGATACGACAGATACGGCGGAAGCTACGCCACTGGTAGTTGGGGTAGTTTAGGGATTAAAGCGGACATATTTCTGTATATATATTTCAGTAAGGAATGTAGTGGAGTGATTGTCTTGTAGTAAAACAAATAATGAACGAGAAAATATGATGAACAAATTTAGGTAAACGAAAATCAGATGTCTTATGGTGGGGGTAACAGGAAGTGTAATAAAATAACAGGCACATCTATCATTTTAAAATTAGAATTATTAAGACAATTGTGCAGATACTTTTAGATCATAGATGTTGGTGGGGTTTTAAGTTTATATTAAAAAAATAATGTTTACTGATTAACACTATGAAGTAACAAAAATGAAAAAAATTATTTATATTTCTCAAATAGGAAATAGGTTTGTAAAAGTTTTTAAACAAAATATAAAATTCTATACTCTTAAAAGTTATTTAAATACAAAATAGGTATTTAGTATTTTGTATTTGCATTTTGAGTATATGTATTTGAAGAACGCACATGCATCTGGTTTTAAGCATGAGTTACCGTCGAACCCTCGTAAATTGAATTAAATATAACAATATTTTGCGTAGATTTTATGTAATCGCGATTTGGGAGATTTTGGTTAACGTAACCGCTGGTCAAACGGATCACCCGATTAAACTAATTAACGCTAGCTGTACGGGTGTTGCACTAACGAGATGTGTACCGACGGCATAATCCGACGGTAACGAGCATAAGTTGTGTTTAATGATAAAGCACTGACCTTGGAAAGGGAACAAGGAGACCTAATATAAGGATCCTGTCCTAGCAAAGTTAAAAGCTACTGAAAGTTGAAAAGGACTTTAATAGAACTACTAGTATTCCAGATCCATACAAAGCGAAGCAAGCAAATAATATTTTACTTGTTTTTTATGCTAAAATTTAGGGCTTAAACAAAAGTTTTCTATCTAGCTCCTTATCCGTGTTTGCTCGAACTAAATACACCTCGCACAGCTATTTTGAAAGCCTCTGAGTGTCACATAGCGTTGAAAATTAAGTAAAATTGTTTACGTGCTATCCTTAAGAAGTTTTAATGCGCAGAAAAATAGATTTGCTTTTAAAAAATCAGTAAAATAGGTCACAAAACATTGCATATTAGGTAAAATGTCTTACTATTTAATTTGGTCGAAGTCGGATGTTTTTAACCGACTATTCAGCCCTGATCTTAACCATGTATCAACTAGTGGATTCTGGATGATTAAATTTATACACAAGATAATTAATAATATTTATAAAATGCCATGTAAGTTGTAATAATTTAACAATTAAATCTAAACCGGTATCCGTTATTTACATATTGCTTATTAGTTATTACTGCAATCACCACATCACCTTGTCTTGCGTAATCATCTTGAACATCAACAGAAATAGCGTAAACAATTCTTAGCTACCAGTAACATGAAAGAAAGTCATGTTTCATAACAGGTATAAAAAAGATTTAAAGACATGAAAAGAGTTACATTTGCAAAATTTTAAATGCAAGTGTGACTTGCAGCTGAAAGGAAATTGTCAAAAAAATTCAGTTAAGACGTAGTTGATATGTTTGCATAAAATCTAATTAACCCCGCGTGTGTACACCGGGTCTTTTAAGGAACAGTTGAAATTTCAAACTCCTATTTCTCTGTCATGAGTACAGAGTGCGCTTCACCTAAGCCTCCTAAAAAATGTAGGTAGTGGTAGGGACTTGAGGTTCCAGCAGCGTCCGGATCTGGCAGTTTACTGGCAAAGGCGAGCTAGTGAAACTTGCTTCAGTATACAAACGATGTTAGTATTTTCCAATGTTAGCAAATGCACTTTTTTTTGCTTTTCTCGTTGTTTTACGGTTTTTTCATGGTTAAAATAAATTTTTTATGTATTTTAATATATTATTTCTTAGATTATATATATAGATTTTTTTTATTAGTTTTTCTTTTTACTACAATTAGTTTTTGAAGATCGGTGACCATTCAACGGGTAAACTAGAAAAGCGAAAACGAAGTTTTCTTTGCACTTGGAAGGAAAACAAAAAACAATGTATTCTTGTGTATCGTGCGGTGTGCCGGTTTGCGATAATCATTGCAATCGTTTTTGTCCCAGTTGTCCACCGTAAATTCTCTTTTTGACACTAATTATTATTAACTGTTATTAATTATTATTTTATAACTTTTGTATTTACAACAATAAAAACTTATTTTGTGCCGAATAATCACCGTAAAATCTGTAAAATATTCCCCACTTTCAGGTGCACAAATAATTCAACTTTTTTTAACACACGCCAAAGACACTACATTCATAGTCTAAGGTAAAAAAACTTACAACCGTTTTTCTTAATATTTGTTTGTAATCCAGAATTTTTTCAAATTTTTTGTAAGCTTAGAAAATTCGAAAAACTAAACGGTTCCCTCAAAGACCCAGTGTACACATCATGACTCGAAAAATATAGTGTTCACACATACAAGATTTTGAGTATATTTTATATTGATTTAATTATGTTGTAAAAATTATTATGTGAATTTATGTGTTAGTAAAAAATATTATATTAAATAAATGGTAATCCATTAACTACGTCACACAAATTTCATGATTTTTAATCCCTCATTGTCACACATTACCCACCGAGAAAAAGCCTCATTCGTCTGGTTTCGGCACTGCCTCTTTATTATAACAAATACGAGTATGTTCAAGGTATCTAACATCCAATTACAACAGTGATATTCCAACAAACATCACATTTAAAATAATGATCTTTTTTGCTATAAAATTTTCTGATCAATGTGTACTAATTATATTGTTTTATTCCGTAATAATAACGTAATTAAAATATGTTTTTTTAGTTACGTTGTGTACTTTATACACGCTTTTTTAACTAGACAACCATTTCTAACGATTCCTTCAATTTTAGCATTGCTTTTTAATGGATAAAAATACTGTTCAAGCAAAGCAATAGCTTGACAAGTGTTATTCTAATTCGGTATTTTTTACCATTAAAATACAATGCTTTATCAACACACGAAATTCTGATTTTTCAATTATTTTAAAAATTACAAAAGTAGCGCCACTAAAACCACTGTAACTTGCATCATATTCAAGATGCGTATGATTTTTTTGTCATGAAAGAGTTCATTAACAGTTCAGTTTCTCACAGTCGTTCATATGAAATGTCTATTTCATCAGCTACAAATGGCGAAATCATTTCACCAGTCGGAATACAAATGAAGATAAAGTTGATGCGAACTATAATTAAACTGCAATAGTGATAGAAACGTCACAAAACAGGACAATCCACAAAATAGTTTATTGAGGAATGTCATGAAATTTTGACACTTATCGTTTTAAGGTTGGTACTATCTTAAAATCATATGGAATTGTCAATAGTGGTGCCATCTATATGTCATCCTACGAACTTTTTTTATTTTTTAATATTTATTTTTAAGTGCATCAACTATTGGAAGTTATTAGCACTTTCAATCAATATTACATTTTTATATACATTTTTTTTCTTATAAAACATAACTTACACAATATATAATAATTACATTTGAATTATAAATTCTTATTTTTATTTTCCATTGCTTTAGTAACTCTTTCTGTTTTCTTGTATTTCTTTTTCGCATTTTTCTTTGTTATGTCATTGTCTGATGTTTCTTTTTCCAATACCATGTTTGAATCCGAGCTATCATCCTCATTATCTGACTCGGTAATTGTAGTTTCAGTTGTCGTGCTCTCATTCTGTTTCCTTTTATTTTCTATTCTTGGGCCTGGTAGTTTAAATATATCTTTTTCTTCGCCGATAATATTTACCGCTTCAGCTTCTTTCCTTGCACTATTTTTCCCTTTTTCATTAACCCAATTTGGGAAGTCATGTTCGTTGATAACACCTGGTAATCTATTTCCCATTGCTTCTATATTGTTTTCAGTTATTGTCTTGTTTCCTGTTATCGACGCATAGCTGAGAGTTGTCCTTTTTTCTGCGGTTCTATTTTTAAAGTTTGTCGGACAATCCTGTCCAAAATGGTCCAGGCCATCACATAGTCTGCATGTTTTCCTTTGGTTTCTATAGCTTGCCCATACTTTTCGTCCCATCATACTAATGTACGATGGGATTTCTTTTTTTAGAATCATTTTTACGGCCCGTATCCCATTATACACCGGAAATGGCATCTCTTTTCCCCAAGTTTCTTTTCTTATGGTAACTATTTTTCTATAATCTTGGAGTGCATGTTGTATGGTAATGTCTTCCATTTCATATTCTATATCATGTAATTTTACTATCGTATACCTGTCAGCTCTTTCCAATATAACTTTGTATGTCTTGTTATCCGTTCCTATATATTCAATTTCTTCATATTTTTCTAGTCCTTCATCGATTGGTCTGGTTTCTTTTAATTTCACTAACATTTTATTTCCGTTGACTTGGATGGCCAACACATCATCTACATTTAGTTCTAACTTATTTCTTAGAAATAAATGCAATTCAGTGATTGCCATCTTATATTCAACATTAACAAATTCCACTCTCATTGTGTTTTTTCTGTTTTGTTCCATTCTATTGTCTTATTTCACTTCACTTTAAATTTAAACTATTTATTTTTGTTTATAAAATAAACAACGATCAATGATTTCATAGCAGTACTTCGATTTACTGGAGTAATCAAAAAAAAATGTTTACCCATCAGTGGTCGGATCGAGACCCCATCCATCCTACGAACTTGTTGAGTGATGTGTTAAATGACTGGTTTTTTTTTATATTATTAAAGTATTTACTGACGACACAGTGGGCGAGAGTATTGATGCTTGACGCTGTCTGCTGTGTCTTCGGGTTCGATCCCCGAACCAGAGTTATATTTTCTGGGTTGAATTGATTACATACCTAATCATAAAATTATTAGGCAGTGGTTTGGTTACAAATATGAGGACACGATTTCACAAAAACTGCTAATGTTGTAGGAGGTCGTCGGTGATAGAACTCAGCATCGGAAATAAGCCAACGTTAAATAAACAAATAATTTACTTCCACCTTTATTTCTATATTCTCCAATGTATTAAAAAAACATTAATTTACACGATTGTTTTAAAATCTCTTTTTAGCATCTGAGCGACTCTTTTTATACTTCCCTATATGCTATATTTCACAAACCTATAATTTCGATTTAATGGAATACATATTTTGAAAACTTGATTTAATTTTCTTTTGACCATATTAAATAAAAAAACATATTTCTTGTAAATAAAAATAAAATCGTAGTTAATAGTTAATCAGACTGATAATTGAATGAAACCGAACACTCCCGGTACGTATCGAATCACATTTCTGTATGCGACACTCCCCCTTCCTTCTTCTGACCCCTCTAGACTTGAGTAAATGAATTTAAGTTTTATGCAATCTTGATTGGAAAAGATGGAATAAAAATAAATAAGACAAAAATAAATAAAGAAAAGATCCTCACAAAAAAACACTCAATATTAACAAGAAAATTAAATTTGTGTAAGTAAAAAACATTTGCAGATGATATACGAGTATGTCTGTAGCCTGCAATACTTTCACCGGAAGACTCTATTCCTTCACCCGCGCCAGATCGAAAGGTGACATATTTTTAATGCAGTGAACTCATTTTTCAGGGGTCGATCTTTTAAATATTGATTGAAATTGATGTTAATAAATGCATATTCGCGTTTCTATTTTATTAAATATCTAAATGTTGACGGAGAATCAGCAATTCAAAATTTGAATTGTAGTTTCAGCGCTACAGAATGTCGGCAATAATTATAACATGTCGCACTAATAAACGATAGGTTAATTATTTGTTATATGTATAGGCCTGTCTCAGTATGGCACCGTATTTAAGCGAATTTCTGCCGGACGTATACGGGCTACTACGCTTTACCTATCCGAACCATGTAAATGTAATGAGATCTCTCTGGAGCTCTCAGACTGCACGCTACAAAGCCGTCCGAATACGGGCGGCACTACCTCGCACATTAGAACCGTATAAAGGCGAATTTTATCCAAGCGTTACCACTACTACAACGATATCCTATCCGAACCTTTGTAAATGCAAACAGCCGCCTCAGACTGGAGGATCGCTTGTTGTTACGCTGCAATACGGTTCAAATGAGATATATCGTCGACATCGCTTATGGCGAGTATGTTCTGCATGCAGTTTATGTTTGTATTTCACTGAATCATGGACACCGATACCGATACCGATACGATAGAACTAAATTTAAATTCACGCCCACACAGAACAGATATATAATAAATGCTAAAGTCTCTTTAATACCAGTAGTGTATCGATAAAAATTAAAGTTAAAGTCAAATATCAAATATTATTTACAGCTATTTCAAGGAAGAATAAAATTTCAATATTATGTCTGCCGTAACAGGGTTAAATAAAATAAAAACTTATTATTCTTTGACTTGACTTGATTATTTCGACTACCAACAGCTACAAAACATTACCCTTTCACTGACCTACTCAACAAATAACTAACATTTCACGTCATACAAATATGGCCGACAATCTCTAGCGCTAAAACTACAAATAACTAAACTAAATAACTAAAAATTCAAATTTTTAATTACTATATCTCTGTCAATATTTAGATATTTAATAAAATAGACATGCCAATACATATATTTATTAACATCAATTTCAATCAACAATTGAAAAATCGACCACTAAAAAATGAGGACACAAGCCCATTGTCAACATCTCCTAAAATATAGCGAGTTATTAATAAATCATTGAACATTTAAAGTTCTGGTAGCCTACTTTCTCAATATATAGTACAGTTTTATAGAAATTAAGACATGGTTCACAAACCCATTGAGGAAACTACAGCATTCTTAATTGAGATTACTTTTGCTGCATATCTGCATTTGTCTCTGAGATGCCAGACGTCCCAGGAACCGCGAGATTGTTCCACACAAGAGTTATTTACCCCGCGTCCCACCAGTACCTTTTATAAAATTTGATTTTTGAACGAGTTTCAAAAAAGTTACAAAACATTGGCAGTATACAGGGTAGTGGGAGGAACTGCACCATAAGTTGTGCATAGAGTACAAACGATCATAAACGAACATAAACATTTAAATATTCTGTAATATGTACCGGAATAACTAATAGACAAGTAAGACAAATATTCAGAGCACGGCACAATTTTACACGTCAACGGTTAGAAGCATAGAGGTATAAGAATAGAGTGCGCAAGAGACTGAATACTGCGATAAAGGCAAAGAGAGAGAGATAGCTGCCGAGTGTTCTCTGTGTCTTTTTAGCCGAGTACTGCGTCTGCTTGCTTGTTTTCTCCCTACCTCACCGCCAAACCAGCAGCAGCGGTTCGGCTAGAAGGAGACAGATAGTACTCTCGCCAGCTATCTCTTTCTTTTTCTTTATCGTTTCGTCTTACACGCTGACATAACTGATTTTTGCGAGGGACATATAATTTGTGACACTCCAAAAAAAAAGGTAACGGTTGGACTAGATACTATTACTGATTACACGTTAGAATTTGTTTGCCCACTTTTTTTTACTATAGTTATTAAATTATTTGCTTATATAGAATAATGAATGAAACTTTCTTACCTTGCAAGTGCAGTTTTTTTCTCTCGACAAATATAATTTGGAATTTTCTTTCAGTGAAATCTTCAATGACGTCATTAACACGGATATGGTTGGTCGTCCTGTCTACTGTTGAATTTCCATGGAAACTTGTATACACATAATGGGAAACTGCATTACAATGGATAGGAAAGTCTGCTAGTGATTAGTAAGGCATCTGACACCTGGCACCTAAAAAATAGTACAGTTCGTGTAAATAAATATGTCCGTCTACAAAACTCTAGTGTACGTATATCTTACAACTGGTATAATAAGTTATACAATGGGTTTGTGAACCATGTCTTAATTTCTATAAGACTGTGCTATGTATTGATAAAGTTGGCTACCAGAAACTCAAATATCCTCATTTTTTAGTGATCGATTTTTCAATTGTTGATGGAAGTTGATGTTAATAAATGTGTATTGGCGTGTCTATTTTATTAAATATCTAAATGTTGACGGAGATATAGCAATTAAAAATTTGAATTGTAGTTTTAGCGCTAGAAATGGTCGGCCATATTTGTATGACGTGAAATGCATTTTAACATCAGTTATTTGTTGAGTAGGTCAGTGCCGTGGTAATGTTTTGTAGCTGTTGGTAGTCGAAATATCAAGTCAAGTCAAAGAATAATAAGTTTATATTTTATTTAACCCTGCTAAGGCAGATATAATATTGAAATTTTATTGTTTCTTGAAATAGTTGTAAATAATATTTGATATTTTGATATATAAATACATATAGCAGAGATTTATGAGCTGTAAGGTTGGTACCGGTTGTGATGTCACTTGCATTTGGAATATGCACAACGTTGAATCCCTTTAATAATTAGAGACAAAATGACTTCTTTAATTGTTAATATCTCTTAACATATAAGGAGTTATTAAAAAATAATTGAACATTTGAGGTTCTAGTAACCCACTTTATCAATATACAGTACACTTTTATAGAAATTAAGACATAGGATACAAGCCCATTTAGGAGATATCAACAATTAAATGTCATATTTTCCTTTAATAATAAAAGGGATCCTACGTTATAGATTTCAATACATAATGCGTCACATATAGAAACTACTCGTCAACTGTCGTTTAGTACTAACGGCTTGTGTATTCCATGAAGTATTATGTACCGTAGGTTGCCTACAAGGAAAAATAATCTCGATTACTTAGTACTACTTATTTCTTATAAAACAAGGGGGAAAACTGAAATTCAAAATGGATATTGCTGTAACTCCGTCAACATTTTGATATTTAAAAAAAATAAAAACGCCAATATACATTTATTAACATTTTTAAAAAGTGAGTTCACAAACCCATTGAGATTAAAATAATTTGTGATAAAAACTTTCAATGTGATTTTTTTAAACTTTTATCTGGGTCTCAAATAGGAAATTTGACAATTTGCAATGCAAAAATCCATAAAAAAATTATTTCCTTTCCTTTAAACGTAATGTACTAGTTTTTATGTAAATTTTAAATAAAAGCTGAATCTTTTTTATACAAGTTATGAAACGTAACTTTCTTTCATGTTACTGTTAACTAAAGTTGTAAAGGAAGAAGTACATCATTTGTTTATTTAACGTTGGCTTATTTCCGATGCTGAGTCATATCACCGACAACCTCCTACAATATTAGCAGTTTTTTATCGAGTCCTCATATTTGTGACCAAACCACTGCCTAATAAGTTTATGGTTAGGTACGTAATCACTTAAACTCAGAAAATATAACTCTGGTCCGAGGATCGAACCCGAAGACACAGCAAACAGCGTCAAACATCAATGCTCTCGCTCACTGTGTCGTCAGTAAATACTTTAATAATATAAAAAAACGAGTCATTTATCACATTACTCAACAAGTTCGTAGGATGACTTTTAAATGGCACCATTATTGACAAATCCAAATGATTTTCATTTCTTCAAACGATATGTGTTAAAATTCTGACCATTAGTTTACGTATTACAGTGGTTTTAGTGATGCTACTTTTGTAATTTTCAAAACAATTGAAAAATCAGAACTTTTATCTAGGTCTCAAATGGAAAATTTTGACAATTTTCTTTTAGCTCCAAGTCACAGTTGCAAAAAATCCATAAAAAAATTTATTTCCTTTCCTTTAAACGTAATGTAATAGTTTTTATGTAAATTTTATATAAAAGATAAATCTTTTTTATACAAGTTATGAAACATAACTTTCTTTCATGTTACTGGTAACTAAAAATTGTTTATTTCAACTAAGTTTATTTTAACTAAGAACATTTATTTCAATTAAAAATGTAAAAACGACATCTAAAAAATGATTTAACAAGTTTGGTCCCGAGTCAGGACAGTCAGTTTCTTTCAAGTTATTTTCTACAGTATTACACACTTTGTGTAATATTGTAATTTGTATAATTTCTAACTGGCATAAAAAATAGGGTCTTTTAACAATAGCTGTCATTTTAAATTTCGCATAATTTTTTAATTGTCAAGATACAACCATCATTGCGGTGGCATTTAGCAGATATTGCGTTCCATTACTAACTTCAGAGTTTGTTCTTTGGATTAAAATAAAAGAATCAACATTTTTCCCGAAAATATTTCATTTTTCTGTCGATTTAAAATAACACCTCTTATTGAAACACGTCCAATGATTTGCTATTTCCTTCATACACAAATAGGGATAAGAGTGTGTATGTGATACGTCATTTACTACTAACAGCTGGGATGTGTATCCCATCAAGTTTTATATTAGCTATTATATTATATTATTATTTATTTCTTCTGTAAGGTCATATGCAGAGGTAAAACATGCGGTAAAACTGAAATTCAAATTTGATATAGGTATAAAGTATCATTCACACTCATTGCTTTAATGTAATTTTGTATTTAATTTAAATTGTTTACCATATGGCAATACGCGTAGTCATTCACAGTACCATTTTTAATTTAATTTATTTTTTAAGTTTTCTTAGTTTTTCCAGAACCTTACAAGATCCAATGTTTTAAATTAAAAATATTAAATTAAGAAAAATTATATTATATTATAACCTCCAAAATGTGACAATCTGTCAAAATGCAGTAGGATTTACTCTTAAAAGAAGTTTAATGTCAGTTTTTGAAAAATATAGAAGAGAAAACAATTTCTATTACTAATTGTTATTAAAAATAGCAATTTTAATTAGCACTTACAATTTTGTCAAAATTTATATTACTGACGATGCATACGCACCAACTAAATTAACTAAACTTAAATTAAAACACAAATGTGAAAAGAAATGCTTAAACGAGCACCTGAAATCTAGATTACAATATTAAATAAAAACAGTAAATTAAATATCAAAAGAGTGAGTGGGAATGAGGCTATACTCTGTCAACTTTTGGATATTTAAAAAAATAAACACGTCAATTAAAATTTATAACATCCAAAATTAAAAAAACGAAATGACCCATTATACCGAGAAATATTGTTTTTCGCTGTTAGTTGCCTACCAGATGTAACAAGTGATTTTCAAAAGGTTATAGAACCCTGTCTAATTAAACAAAAGGTTATCCTACTATGATGTAACAGACTTCTGCTGACGTCATCCAGGTCTGACAATGTCAGCAACAGATTTCTATTGTTTTTATATTTGCATAATAGAAGTTATCCAATAATTGTTTATGACAAGGAGCACATGTAGATGACAATCCCACAACGTGCCTCTGTTTATTGTTCATATCGATTGGACCGGTGAGCATCCCCTCCTTGGAAATTGATATCATATTTAAGGGTGGACAGTGGCGGAAGGAGATGAGAGAGGGGAGCTAAGTACAAGTACGTAGTACATTGCTGATGTAAATAAACGATTTACAAGAAGATTTCAACTGATGCTGAGTAGAATTTAGTGTGTACCACTAAATATAGGGTCTTTCAACTGGAGCGGTCATTTTATGAATGTTTCAATAAGAGCGATTATTTTTAATCATTAGGCCTGTCTCAGTATGGCACCGTATTTAAGCGAATTTCTGCCGGACGTATTCGGGCTACTACGCTTTACCTATCCGAACCATGTAAATGTAATGAGATCGCTCTGGAGCTCTCAGACTGCACGCTACAAAGCAGTCCGAATACGGGCGGCAGTACCTCGCACATTAGAACCCTATAAAGGCGAATTTTATCCAAGCGTTACCACTCCTACAACGATATCCTATCCGAACCTTTGTAAATGCAAACAGCCGCCTCAGACTGGAGGGGATACCTAAGATCGCTTGTTGTTACGCTGCAATACGCTTCAAATGAAATCTATCGGCGACATCACTATGTTCTGCATGCAGTTTATGTTTGTATTTCAGTGAATCATGGACACCGATACCGATACCAATACGATAGAACTAAATTTAAATTCACGCCCACCAGAACTCAGACATATAATAAATGCTAAAGTCCCTTTAATACCAGTAGTGTATCGATAAAAATTAAAGTTAAAGTGTGCTCTCATGATAAATTATATAAATGCTAAAGAAGGTTGAGCGGCAAGAGCTCTCAAAGTAAACCGACTCGTGTGCTCTTTGCATGTGTTGTGTCACAATACATACATACCTCGTACCTATACGACACTACGCCAAGTTAAACTTGTGTACTGTAGAGTGTATTGGAGTTGTTTTGCACTAACATCATTTATCATAAGAGCAAACTTTTACTTTAATTTTTATCGATACACCACTGTTATAAAAGAGTCTATTACATTCCCTTCCAGTCTGACCCAGTAAACAATTTGGTGAAGTGTCATTTTGTGACATTTATGTCACTATTGCAGTTCAATTATAGTTCGCATCAACTTTATCTTCATTTGTATTCCGACATGTGGGGTGGTTTCGCCATTTGTAGCCGATAAAAGAGACATTGCATATGAACGAGTGTGAGAAACTGAACTGTAAATGAACTCTTTCATGACAAAAAAATCACACCATCTTCAATATGAAGGCAAAATGACTCCAAAATGTTTACTGGGGAGACGGCTGATTGCATTTACAAGGTTCGGATAGGTTTAGAGTTGTAGCATGTAATTCGGTTTGTTCCTTTTATCATAAAAATAATGTACAGGCAGCAAAATATTCGGGATCTGTAAATATAACCACAGACAGCTATTTCTAACAATAAGAAAACGCAATATTTTCGTGAAAAGTGGTGATATTTTTATTTTAATCTAAAGTAGAAACTCTGAAGTTAGTAATGAAATATAATATCTGCCTAATGTCACCGATATTACGTTTTCCTATTGATTTAAAATGACAGCTCTTGCTGAAAGACCTATATTATTGTATAAATAACAATAAATTTTCAAAAATAGCTTATTAGGCTATTGATGTAGATGGTAATGTTTCTTAAATGGGTTGTGAACGCATTTTTTAGTGGTCGATTTTGTAATTTTAGTTAATTAACGTATATTGACGGTTTTAATTTATTAAATATCCAAAAATTAACGGATATATATTTATTTAAAATTTAAATTTTGTATTATGGGTAATATTTCGGTTGGTATGCTAGCAGTTGATGACATCACGAACTAAAAGGAAGACAATAAGTACTACTATTTATTTTTGTTTTATATCACGACATTATATTGAAACATTATGGGTCGATGCAACAGCTGCTATAGCTTTGACGTTTAATACTGCATCTCTTTTGCACTTCTCTTGTTTAAGAGTGATGGTAAAGGTTGGCAAATGAAAGTGGGGAAGAAGGTGAGGAAGCAATGACGTTGTGAACAGCAGTCTTTTTTGGAAAATTTCTACCCCTTTAACAAGTAAAGTTAAAATTATGACTAATTCAATCTTTAATATCTGTTATAATATTGCGAATTAAATAAAGAGGTTTTGATAACTAACTTTATCAATATACAGTGCAGTTTTATATAAAATCATGTACGAGTATGGTTCATAACTCAATTATAATAATGCCGTGGTAGCTATATCAAACATGACATATTTTTCAAGCAATTTAATGTTTTTTCAACATTGTCTAAAAATATTGATTATAATAATTAACAAAACAACAGCATTTTGACCTGGTATCACTTCGAGAGGCGAGTTTCTGCATTTAATTCTATCTAGCAATAAAAACCTCCACGTGTGAGGACGCAGGGCTCGTATATCGCTTGCAGTGAACATAAAAAAAAATGTGCTGCTGGTGTCGAAATCTGAAACGGTTGAACTTGTCCAGGAGTCCATCAATATATACTCTGATAAACAAAGACATTATGTTACTAATTGCAGATTAAATTAGTTAAATTGTTTATTATTATTACACGGGTTTATTTAATTTGCTCATGCGGTATTTGTTAGTCGATGTAGTCGAAACTTTGCAAACGATTTTTAAACTATCGAGTTGAAATTTTGTACACACTGTTTGTGGATGATTATGCATTATTATGGTCCACTAATATCGCGTTAAGAATTATTATTTTGATATATAATTTGAGCTATAGAACTTCTATAAATTTATACTCTGTGAGAAATATACAGTAAAAAAGAAAAACCTTTGGAGTTACTTCGACATCATATTAAAGACGCGTATGATTTTTTTTGTCATAAAACAATTCAATGAACTACATGAACTACGTGATATGAACTACAAATGGCAAAATTACTTCACCTGGCCTGATTACCGTACCAGTATTGAATGAAGTTGTAAATAAGCTATTAAAGTGTAACAGAGACAGATATACCTTGTTTCTTTTTCTATGATATCCTGGTGAAATTTTATTTCCACTTATACAAACATTCTCAAATATAAAAGAGACAACAACAACAACAACTCCATTTAATTGTATAATGTTGGAAAGAGAAACAATATTCTTTTCGAAAAAATCTGACAATTCTTTTTTCATAGGTGTCAAAAAGAATTGATGAACTCAGCTATGCCATTTCTCCCAAATGTTTACTGGGAAGTGACATAGCAACCTTGCTATAATGGTTTCATGACAAAAAATCATATAGCATTGATTAAAAATTACTATTGCCACAGTAATTTATATATTTTACATAAGAATTATTAATAGAAGAAGAATCAAATATAATATGATTAATATAAGTGTCCTAAATTTATTTACAAAATTTCAAAATGTTTTGACCAGATGTGAAGTGAGATATTAATAATTAAAGTTCGCATATTTAACGAGCCTATAAAGTATTAAAAAGAGAACGTTATAACGTATATATTGTAGAGACATAAATAAGGAAATTTTTGACTTTTTTTTTCAGATTATTTCACCAGTGAGAAAATAGATATAAAAGTTTAAAGTGGATATTTTTTCAAGCAGCTTCCGTGCGTGCGTTGCAGGCGACATTATTGTGGTATGACACAACAGTGCGACTGTTTTTAGTCTGTATATGTATATAAAAGCATAAATGTATTGAGTGCAGTCTCTAAAAAACAAAATACTATCCTATGTGAAGTTTACTTAATATCAGGCTATATCTTTGCCTTCGAACTGATTTAAAATTAATTTTTTCATAATCAAACCGGTTTATTGTGTAATATGTTAGGTTTGCTTTCTAATTCAGCGCATTCGCGTATTTCCATTTAGAATGTACTCGTACAATGTGCATTGAACTTTTGGCATTACACGTTTGACATTGAACAAATTATGCACATTTCTAACACATGGACATGACTATGACCTCGGAGAATGTCAACGTCTCGTTACTTTACATAATGCATGCTGCTTAATCTTTGCCATTTCTTATTTTTACGTAATGTCAGCCATATTTGTTTATCCATATATCTTATCTGTAATATTTGCACATTGTGTCACTGGAAGTTTGGCGTTTTAGTTAAAGCGTCTTCTCCCAGAGTGCAATGATTCTACTTTAGTTTCTACTTTATGAATTACACAAATTTTTTATACCTCCTGTTCAAGCAAATATCAAACAAACTTTCAATTCGCTATAGGACATATAGTTGAATGTGGATACACGCACTACGGAATTAATTCTGCAAATACCATATGCCGCTGTCTGCGTATCTCTTTGAAATCAGTATGCATCTATCCCTGCATCTCTTTGAACATTAACATGACAAGATATATAAATACAAAAGCAATATAAGTAAATTAGTATACAGAATTAGAAATGTAGGAAAAAATCGCGTGGAATTATTCTGTAGTGGGATCTAGACATAGAGATATAAGAATAGAGTACGCGAAATGTACGGTCGCGTGTAAGAGCAAGCGATAAAGGCAAAGCAAGAGATAGCCTACCGAGAGTCCTATCTTTTTCTTCTTAGCTGAACCGCTGCTGCTGGCTTGGTTGATTGGCGGTATGATAGGGGGTAAAGAAGCAAGCAGACGCTATTGTTAAAATAAAAATTAAAAAATTGTAATAGTGAGTGTAGCATACAGTAAATTATATACAAATAATACACCGACTCTGACACAACACGGCTCTAGGGTAGCTATATTTTCGTTAGTGTGGCAGTCAATCACAGTACTCGGCTCGAAAGAGACACAGAGGATTTTCGCGGCTATCTCTCTCTTTGCCTTTATCACAGTATTCAGTCTCTTGCGTACTCTATTCTTATATTTCTATGGATCTAGACCTTACGGAGTCCGGCGTTTACATGATCCACTCACTCCTATCAGTTAAATTGCAGTGGTTGCCCCTTTTTTGGCGATTGGCGCTCCACTTATCTTTATGCCCCTAGACCAGGCTTTGTTCTTACGGAGAACTGACATCAGAATCGGACGCAGGATTTCTAAGAATTGAATAGAAATAAAAAACTAACAGTATGGTCTCCCCATCCGCAGTCAGTTCACAGTTCTGTTGTTAGTGTTTACACCAGATGAAGGCAACCTTTTGTCAAAATCTGGCCTCTATTTCAAGAGCAAAACTGGCGGCACTACTACAAAAACAGCAGTTCAGCAGAGTACAGCAGAGCGTCCATTTCCATACTGCGTATTATCATACACAAACATACAAATTCATCAATCTCTATCTTAAAAGTTCTACATAATCATTGAATATAGTAAAAATGATTTTTTACATTTTGTCTATATTATCAGCAAACGTTATTGAAGTCTGATAATAGATTTTTTACGAATTTAATCTATTTTCAGATATTTACTGACTGTTGTAAACGATTTGTTATCAACCTTTTTTTATAAAACGCAACACTTCAACGCAAAATGAATCTAGTCTGACGTTTGTAACGATAATGTGAAAATAGCAGCTAGAAACATTTCGAGAAAATGGGTTTGTGAACCGTGTCTTATTTTCTGCAAAAGTGTACTATATATTGATAAAGTGGCTTATCAGAACCTCAAATGTTCAATTATTTTTTAGTAACTCCTTATGTTTTAGGAGATATTAACAATTAAAAAGTGTTTTTTTCACTTTATTTATTAAAGGGATTCAATTTTATATATTAAAGAAATAAAAATACAATCCCTAAAAAATGAGTCGTTCTTTATTCGCCCATAAATCGTAATCGCGGAAAGTATTGAATTCAGCATCACTTGAAACACGAAATAAATGTGAAAACTGTTTTGCAATCCGGCCTGTCCTGGCTTGGTCTGCCTGCTTGGCATTGGTAGCTGCAGTAAGAGGTTTCCAAGGTTAATTTCGGAACAAGTTTGTTTTCTATGTACATACGTAAATGTTAACCAGGAAATTACTGTACATACAAACTGGTAACTTCATAAAATGTATAATTTAAAATAATTAATTTGCATAAATAATAGTAACAAAATATAATAGTGTATGCATGTAAAGCATCATACCATTTATTATTGCGCAAGAACCTGTAAAAAAAAAACATATTTTTACTAGCACGAGCAATATATAATAAACCAATAATCCAAACCTTGAAAATTGTAACGTAAAATAATTCGGACGTCCCAAAATATAATATAAATATGTAATATATAATATTGTTTGTAAAAACAGTTGTCCCATTAAACTGCACAATAATCAATATAAAGCATAGTTTTATAACAAACCCGCTAAATATAGTTACATCTAACTAAAGTTTATCTAACACTACAAATTTGCCTGTTACTTAAAATAAACCATTAGAATATCTATAATTCTTAGGAACACCGTTTTAAAGATTACAAAAAATGAATAAATCCTTTTTGAAGATCGAATGCTTTTAAAATAGTTTTTAGATTAAATATTACAAGGTTTTGTTTAACTAATTATTACATGAATGCAATGAAACATCCATGTATTGTGTTTTCCGGAAATATTTCACAATTCATACATAAATATTTATTAAAGAGCATTAGCTTACTTTTTGTTAAACCATTGACATTTAATCACTAATATATGCAACCTTTGTAATACAGTTGATCAATTTAACGTAAAAACTTAACGGTAATTAGAAAATCGAGTCCGAAAGCATAGCACCATAGCGTCAATAACCTAACGATCTCGGTCACCATGTTCTCTTTGTTATAAATACATATCATACATATAAAAAATATTATATATATATTTTGAGTCATGCATTTAAATTTACAATTTGACATAAAGAACAAAACTGTCGTAATTTTATAATAATAAAAAATATGTATATATAAACTTACCATGAATTCATTTAGTTATATAATTCCAATAAATGTATAAAATTACTTATAAAAAAACACACAATAATGCTACAATACTTTGACTAGAACTTTTCTTAATTAAACTATACGCTTTAACTAATAAATACAAGATTATATTAATGTAGTACTGGTTTAGTAAATAAATATTTAAAAATTTGTCAATATAACTAAGCACGTGTTAATATATCGTATTGCTTTTCTTTACTATACATAGATGTACTCTGTACACTATTATCATACGTAGTCTTGTTACGACACAATCAGCTAACAAACATTGCTAAACATATGTGTTTGTATGTGTGCAACGTGCACCAAAGTGCAGCATGATTATAATGCACTTCATCAAATGTTTTTTACAGATACAAACAGCACTTGCACTTTTATATTACATCAATTTGTTATATTTCGTTTCTTATATAAGTACTCTAATATTTTTTAAATCAAATACATATTTTCTAGATACAGATGATAATAGCACTTCTAATGTATATTTTCATAATTCTTTGTTAACTATTGATTCAGCTCAATAGTTATTATTGGTTTAAATCTTTGCTACTAATAACACAAATTTTCTGGTTCAAATCTAGTCCATTATTTATTGCGTGTATCCAACAAATGGCTATCTAAAATATGCTGAGGATGCTTTGCTTTCCGGTTTGATTCCATTACTACGAACCAGTTGTATTTTGTAATGGGCTTGTGTCCTATGTCTTAATTTCTATAAAATTGTACTATATATTGATAAAGTGAGTTACTAGAACCTCAAATGTTTAATTATTTTTTAATAACTCCTTATATGTTTAGAGATATTAACAATTAAAAAAGTTATTTTTTCGCTTTAATTATTAAAGGGATTCAACGTTATACACATTCCAAGTGCATGTGACATCACAATCCTTGTTTAAGATTACCAACCGTACAGATCATAAATCTCTGGTATATGGTACACTGTCGTTGTACACATTCCAAATGCATGTGACATCACAATCGCTGCCAACCTTACAGCTCATAAATCTCTGCTATATGTATTTATATATCAAAATATCAAATATTATTTACAGCTATTTCAAAAAACAATCAAATTTCAATATTATTTCTGCCTTAGCAGGGTTAAATAAAATAAAAACTTATTATTCTTTGATTTGACTTAATTATTTGACTACCAACAGCTACAGAACATTACCACAGCACTGACCTACTCAACAAATAACTGACGTTAAAATGCATTTCCACGTCATACAATTCAAACTTTTAATTGCTATATCTCCGGCAATATTTAGCTATTTAATAAAATAGACACGCCAATACACATTTATTAACATCAATTTCAATCAACAATTGAAAAATCGACCACTAAAAAATGAGGACACAAGCCCATTGATTTTAGGTAGATATCAACACATTGGGGATAGGACTAACGTCATAAATAAAGGCAGGTTGATAAATAAAAAACGCTACGTCTGTTTACTCCTGTACGATTGAATTTATTTAAATTATTAGATTATCATTTGTAGTTTATTGAAAGCAACGACTTCTTGCGCCTTTTTTTAGCCATTTATGTTTTCGTAGAAGTAAAAGTGAAAATAGAACATACTAAAGGTAACTAATACTAAAAATAACTGAAGAGTTAATAAATACATAATTACAAACTCAAAAGGGATTCTGCCAATGTAAATCAAGAGTTCCTAAGGCGTCTCAAACTATATATTAAAATATGTATAAATGTAATATATAAATAAAAAATGGAATATGAAACGAGATGAATTGAAATTGGGATAACATATTATCACTTAAAACAATTAAAGTTGCAAAGAACATCATTTATTTATAAATGTTTTCATCACTTATAAAGAACAATATATTGTACACAGTTGACATAAATAGCACAATAATTTATGCTTGTAATACAGGTTGTTTGTATTTACCTTCCAAATTATCATTTGTCGTGGAGTATCCAGTCCCACCCTAAAACAAATTAATCAAATGATAATATGGTATTATATAAATGTTATTTTTTAATGTTTTATGTGGATTAAAGTATACACACCCGTTGTAAAGTAATAATATCTCTTTCAGTTAATTTGTCACCAGTCAGAGGATGTAGCCAATCTTTCTTAATTAGTGTTTCTACACACTCCATTGTGACCACATCACCACTGCAATAAATAATACAAGAATTTAAAAACTATTGAATTAATTGAAGTTGACACATCTTACATAGATTGTTGTAATAAACTAGAAGAAATATTACGTGGTTCTAATAACTGCACAAGGTACAGAGTTGCTTAAGATGTCGTGTGTAACAGGGCACATATATCGAGTTTCTTTACTAATAAGCGATTTTTTATCATCGGGATCCTTAACTTCTGTAAATTTGACGTTGATTAGGTCCTTTACTTTTAGTGGTTTCTGGCTAACAGGACATAGGACTACATTGTCCTGTAAGAATATTATTGTTATTAAAAATTTGAAGTGATATATCTCTTAAAAACAAAATACAATACATACAGGCTTTTTCATTTTTGGAGCTTTAGCTTGTGGTGTTTGCGAAGGTATCCAAAAACTAGGTAATTTTTTATCTTTACCATTAACCATGTTTGAGACAGATGAAGAACTTCCTGCAGCTAATAATAACATGAAATTATATTATGTATAATTCATAGGAGATTTTAGACATTTACTTTAGTTTATATACCTTCTAATTTTCCCGCAGTACTAACAATGTTTTTTTCTGTCTTCATAAAGTTGCTTAACTTGATTTTGTTTTCGTTAGCAGCAATTTCTTCCAGGTCAGCCTAACGAACACAAAAAATAGTTTATAAACACAATGATCGTTTAGAAATAAGATAATTATTCGATATAGTCACACCTTTTGTTTTGAATCTTATAATAAAACTATTGCACTTTCGTATATTTTATGATGCTTTTATTATAGTGAAAACATGTACAAATCACACGTAATATACCTTATACCATTTTTTATAAAAAAATAAGACAGAATTTATGCTTAAAGTTGACTAATAAATGTGAAATATGACGACATTTTTACTTATATAGGGAACACTATCATGTTATTTCTAACCTCAAATTTGAAAATGTAACTTTAACCAATAATGTTGTCTATTTCTAAATAAAAAATGGTATAATGTACATTGCGTAAGATTTGAGCATACAACAAACGCCATAAAACATACAAAAATGCAGTAGTTTTTTAATGAGATTCAAAACAAAAGGTGTAGCTATATCGAATAATTACCAGAAATAATAATATATTTTTGTGGTTTTACGATTTACCTCTTCTTTCCTTTTCTGTTTCTCATATTCTTTACATTTGCGACTGTATTCATTTTTCTTTGTTATAATGTATTGCAATATTGCTTCTTTATCGAATAAATAACCCTCTTTACTAAAAGATAATAACTATTAATATAAATATATAACAATTACCCAATAAGGGCATTTTAACATGCAATTGTTACTTACGTTACAACTGGAAGTCTGCAAGGTTGTAATGATAAAGAGCAACAATCAAAACTTTTTACAGAATCTTTTCCAACTCGTCTACTATTTGTACCATATCCAGAAGCTTCGGCATCTTTCTTTTTCTCATGATATGTATAAACAGCACCAGCAGTACAATTACGAGCGTGCCGAGTCATTTTTATAAAACACGTATATTTTTTTAATGTACTTTAAATATATGAATAATTAAATGCACAAATTTATATAAAAAAATTAACAGTTTTCCCAATTTCTAATCATAATACACGTATTCCTAATATATTTCTAGTTATGCTATGTTATGCTAGAAATACGTACTACCAACCACATGTTATTTACCAGCTGTCAAAAATGTAATTTGTCTCTGTCTAATACTCAGCGAATCAGCCTCAGGTGCACTCTTGTATGCTATAGATGAACTACAATGGAATTTTCCATCTCTGGCATAGAGCCACGTAGAGCACTACTACGATGCAGAGATAATACTACGATGGCGATAAGTTCATAGTGTTCAGAGATCTATCTTATCTTTGTCGGTGATTGAAATCGAGTTGTCATTTGTGCTTCTTTTGTTGCTTACTAACCTCAAAATAAATTTGTGTATATTTTTAATAAATTAAATCACGAAAGAATGTCTAGTGCTGCAGAACAACTAAGGTCAATCCCGAAAGATCTTCGAGGATTGCGAGCTTGCTTGGTTTGTTCTTTAATAAAGGTATGTTTTGAACACAAGAGTGGTTTATTATTATTTACAATATTGTGATATTTATGTTTTTATTTTTAGTCATTTGACCAATTTGAAATTGATGGTTGTGACAATTGCGATGATTTTTTGAGGATGAGCAATAATAAAGATAATGTCTACGATTGCACCAGTGCAAATTTCGATGGGTAAGCTAATATGATTTTCTTTGGAAATAATGTTCACTAAAATTATCTCTAGAAAATGTAGCACTCTTGATTAGGAGATCTAGGCAATGACATTAATTTGTTAAAGCTCGTTTAACTAAAGGTAGTTTCCGTGAACAGTAAGTTTTCAAATTCGTTTACTAGAACTAAGAAGGCTAAAAAGATCAAGACACTATTTATACATTTTGTTACAGAATGATAGCTGTTATGAGCCCACAAGATAGCTGGGTTTGTAAATGGCAGAGGATAAGTATGTATCAATTATAAATGGTAAATTAAAATGCAACCTCTTTATACTTATTTTTATTATAGATAGATTCGTGCCAGGCATTTATGCTATTTCTGTATCCGGAAGACTTCCTGCAGGTGTTATTAGAGATATGAAGAGCCGTGGCATAGTATATAGATCACGAGACACAAGCCAAAGATGAATGGAATCTCCACTGACTAAAGTTTTATTTATTCTATTAAATAATATCAAGAAATGTGAAGTGTTACGTTACTATCTTATAACTGGGATCTTTTAATATGCTAAACTGACTCCATTCCTTAATATTATCATATTTTATTCCACTTATAATATTATGTTATTTTCATACTTCATGATATAAATAAATTATAGATCACATGTTAATGTATTATTTTAATTTATAGCAGGTAATAAGAAATCTATTTTGTTAAATGATTATAAAGTTTTTATAAAGATTATAAGCGCATATAATTTGTTGAATAAATAAAACGTAAATATTTCACTAAGTATTTATTAGTTTAATAACAGTCACAGTATTTTCAATAATACATACTATAAAAAAAACAATTTTTTCGCGTAATAAATATAATGTCTGCCTTTAAAATAAATTATATTTATGTTGTAAGGCTTATTTTATTTTAAAATCAAAACATTTTCAAAGATTGCACAGTAATATTTATCCAATTATCAGGCCACATCCTAATCTGAATTGATTCTTACTATGATTTATAATGGCACTCAGTGCAAAGCTCAGAGGCAATGGTTGCAGTTTCTTTTCAACGACTCCACCAACATTCCAATTGGTGTCCACCATACCTCTGAAAACTAGTTCCGTTTTGGGTAAGTCAATTTGATAGCCAAATGTTCCAACTGCTTCTTGCATTCTAAAATTTGTTTCTACTTCAACGCCCAATTGTATCTGCTCACTCTCTTTTTGATAATAACACAGATGAAGACCTGCAAGTCCCAGTGTACCTGATATTAATGTATCTCCAATACTGTATCTTCCAGCAGCAGATAACGCTGCAATTTCTCCACCAGGTACCTGTGGGCCATATTGGTAAGCAAGCTCCGCTCCGAGAGCAATATTTCGTGTAACTGACTGTAAATAATGTGCTACAATGACACCAGAGTTATTAATTATATTTGGATTTCCCACAGTTAACGAAAATGTGTAATTATCAGCTCGATAATCCGATGACAGCTGAGCTGCTGTAACTTTACCATTTTGAATTTGTGAAGCAAATTTAAGTCGTATTCGTTGTGTTAATTGATGTATAACATTGGCATTTAAGTTACCTTCAGGTTGAATATCTCCAAGTAACACAGGGAATGCCTCTGTTGCTGACAATTGTTTTGTTCCCACGTACGTAGCCCCAAACCGATAACCGCTTGGTGATGTTGAACTCATATTTATTGTGTGTGATACCTGAAAATGATTGCTTAAACCTTTGTTTAGCATAATTTTCGCTCCTTCAAAGTTGACTGGCATTACGTCTTTGCATTTTTTATGCAGTTCATCCATAGTGCCTGGATTTTCCAATCCATCAGGAGTCTTCTCCTCGGGAAGCATCTCAAATCCTGGTGGTTTTGTTGGAGGAAATGGTATAGCTGATGCCGACAAATTGGAACCGGCGACTCCAGTTGGTTTTTCAGAGGTTGCTAATACATTACCCATTTTTACGTACAAAATCTAATTCTTCTATTAAATGTAAACTGTGACCACGTGAAATTTTTAAGTTTGATTTTTGCGTGAAACTTGTATTCCCTGCTAAAATGTAGGAATAATTTTTTTTATACAGTACATTTCGCATGGGGCGTAGATTTGAAAATTTGCGATAACCAAAACGTCATATCTTTTTCCAAATTATCGCCATCTGTTGATATTTTAAATAATGATTGATTTTTTTTAATTTCCGCGATTGAAACAGTAATTTGAAATTTTGTGAAATATTGCAAAATTAGTTTCAATTATAATTGTATATTTTATTGTTTTTAGATTATAATATAAACTATAAAAATATCAACTGGTTACATACATAAAAACGTCGAATGACTACCGGGCGATATATAAATCAGTTCACATTGAGACTCTATTACACGAAATTTAAAAAAAGAAATAAGTATCATGCTACAAATTTATGTTTTATTACATATATTATAATGTTATAATTATATTTTTCTTAATGATACATTTTGCAATTAGCAGATTTCTTTCTAGTATGCTGTTTCTTTTAAACCTATTCACCACTTATTTTCTAAGGAGTTACATTTAAAAAAAGCGAGCACTTAGTAGTCGTGTTGTTATACAAATATATAAGATAATAATTATTATCTAGCGTGCATGATTAATAAAGAACATGCTTAGAAATATAATTATATCTGAAGCTAAATTTCTTTTGTCTCTAATTCTACGATTTGATTTACGCGGTTTATGAGGCTGTACCAAAGAGTAGTTGGCTATACTACGAAACCACTATTGAATACTCCAACTTGTCTCACACTTCAGTGCTGTTATGCTATTTGACATAACTATTTTATGTGACAGGTACTTAGATATTAGGTATTAAAAAGGTGTGTTTAATAAGTGTTAAATAAATGTACAAAAATAATAAGTAGAAAACATTAGATATTGCTTCTTTAATATAAGTTATAATTGTGTAGTACAGTTAATATTTGGCAAGGTCAGTCTGTGCATTATATTTGTGATGCCTTGATTTAGGGTGGAAGAAGTGTTTCGTCTTTATACATGTTGTGATTATTGTTATTATAATTTTTATTAATATATTGTAAAAAACGTGACTTTAATATGTTCTGTCTTGATATTTACACATCTTACAGGTAGAGTTTTTTTTAAAAAACATAACCTTACTTTGAGTGTAATTAGTTTAAACAATATATTTTGCTATATACCTTAAAACAATTAAAAAAAAAATTTTATGTAATGTTGTTTAATCATAGCTATATTTATTTGATAAGATAAATCATTACATCTTCTGCAGGAATATATTTGTTATAATCAGCCATCTTACATTTTTTAAGAACCAGGAACTGTCAAATTTAATTGTCTTGATTCTTTTATTGCTGTTTTTTGAATTATGTTTTGGTAGAGTTATTTATATTAATCACACTAGAAATTATTTCTAGTCATTGTTATATTAATTTTTATTATTTAGTAAAAATCTATATGAATGCACCTTGTCTTAAGAAATTCATCTTTCAATTATACAGAACTGGCCTATTGCTTATAGTTGTACAATAATTATGAATTAGAACTGAATAAAATAATACTACCTATATAAATATTGTTAAATATAGTAAAAATAATGTTGTTATCCTTATATTAAAATCTCATAGCAGAAGTATAATTATAAATAAGTTAACTATTGATCACCTACTTATTTAAATAGTTTTACTTGTATTTTTATTAAACATAATGTTTTGTTGTTATAGATTTCATCAAGAATTTCAAGTTGCTTAAAAAAGAACGATGAGATCATTTTACTCTATCAGGGAATTGCTGGAAAAATTGCGCCAATTGAAAATGTAATGTTACTTTAAACACTTCTTCTGTATTTATAGATTAGTTATATTACATATTTATTGATAAAATTATAATCAGTATAAGCAGTAGCTTTTCACATTACATTAAAGAATTGTAATTAATTTACATATTATAAATGACTCAGGTTTAAATGTACAATATATGAAATAGAAATATACATCTGTTAATTAAATAGTATTTAGTAAAAATAAACATGGATTGGGCAGGCGGAAGCGATATCCCGGAAGATTCAAACCCAAACCGTAATGACCGCAATGACCGTAATGACAAAGAGAAAAAGCTTTCTCCTGCTGGTGGGAGTGGGCTTGGCGAAGCATGTGGAAGTCGTCCAAAAGTAGTAACTGTTAAACACCCTGAATCGAACAAACCAAAGCCCACCGTCAAGAAATCAAAACCAATTCAAGCTGATCTCGACTTAAACAAGGAGTTTTTACGTTGTCGTGATGAATTGGTCACACGTCTTGATTTAAGCAAATCTTCGATAACTACTTTACCACCATCCATTAAGGAGTTGACACATCTATTGGAACTATATTTATATGGCAATAAAATAGTTACACTTCCGAATGAAATAGGATATTTATGCAATTTAATGACATTAGCTTTAAGTGAAAACTCGCTGACCTCCTTACCAGATTCGCTTGCAAATTGCAGAAGCTTAAGGGTTCTAGATTTGAGACACAATAAACTTAATGATATTCCTGATGTCGTTTATAAATTAAATTCTTTGCAAACTTTGTTCCTAAGGTTTAATCGAGTCAAAATTGTAAAGGATGGAGTTCGAAATCTTACTAATTTAACAATGCTAAGTCTTCGTGAAAATAAAATAAGAGAGCTATCTGCTGGAATAGGGAAACTTGTATCCCTGATTACGTTTGATGTATCTCACAATCATTTGGAACATCTTCCTGCTGAAATAGGACAATGTGTTAAGTTATCAACACTTGATCTTCAGCATAATGAACTCCTAGATATTCCAGACAGCATTGGTAATCTTAAAGCTTTGACAAGATTGGGTCTTCGATACAATAGGCTTACAAATATACCAAATACATTGAGCAACTGTCTACGTATGGATGAGTTTAATGTGGAAGGCAATGCTATTTCTCATTTACCAGATGGGTTATTGTCGAGCTTGGTGGAACTTTCCAGTATTACTCTTTCAAGAAATTCATTTGTAAGCTATCCATCTGGAGGACCAGCCCAATTTACAAGTGTATATTCTATTAATTTAGAGCATAATCAGATTGATAAAATTCCCTATGGAATTTTTTCTCGCGCGAAAAATTTAACGAAACTTATTATGAAAGAAAATTTACTGACATCTTTACCGCTAGATATTGGAACTTGGACCAATATGGTTGAGCTTAATTTGGGAACGAATCAACTGACAAAGGTTCCCGATGATATACACAACTTAGTAAACCTTGAGGTTTTAATTTTGTCAAACAACTTATTAAAACGAATCCCGACCAGTATTGGAAATTTGAGAAAACTCCGTGTACTCGACCTCGAAGAAAATAAATTGGAAACACTTCCGAACGAAATCGGATTTCTTCACGAGTTGCAACGTTTGGTAGTCCAATCTAACCAGGTCCAAACGTTGCCGCGATCCATAGGCCATTTAACAAATCTTGTTTACTTGAGTGTTGGAGAAAATAATTTAACATTTTTACCAGAGGAAATTGGTACCTTGGAAAATTTAGAGTCGTTGTATGTAAACGATAATCCATCTCTATGTAATTTACCTTTTGAGCTTGCTCTGTGCTTAAATTTGCAGATTATGAGTATAGAAAATTGTCCATTGAGTGCTATACCTCCCGATGTTGTATCTGGAGGCCCTTCCTTGGTCATACAGTATTTAAAAGTGCAAGGTCCATATCGTTCTATGTGAGGCTAATAGAGGAAACGTGAGGTGCAGTTTACTGATTTTAATTTAGTTTATGCTAAATAGTACGTATGCATTACTATATGCAAATCTACCAAATATCACATTTTGATAACATTTTATTTAGTTACAGTTACATTTAGTCAAATAATAAAATGTGCTTTTTTAATTTTTATTTTGAACTGTGATTATTTAACATTTAATTGCACAGATTTTATACTAAAATATCATTTAAATGTGAGTGAAGTTTATTTCAATCAACTAGAAGTATAATGCATAGTATAGAAATAATTTTCAACAGTTTGTTGTATTTTTATTATAATAATATAAGATTAAACGATTTATAATTTTTAATAATTTAAATTAGCAATTATGTACATTCTCATATTTATTTTAATGAAGTAAACATTCTCAGAGATAAACATTTATTTTACAAGTTTTGAAAAAGTGTTGGAGGTCTAAGTATTCTTTCAGTTATATAAGTATTATAAAATATGTCTAAACAAAGTTAACATTTTGAGACCTGTAAAATATGTAAATTTATATAATAATATTAAATAATGTATACATGCTTGAAGTGTACGAAGTTGGACAAATTAGAAAAGCTTTAATTTTTATTATTTTTCTTTGCTCCCTATATAAAATAATATTAATAATTTTTTAGTATTTATTGTATTTTTTTCTACTTATATGATATTAATCTTTGTTTGCTTCGTCTGTAAATTCAAGCGATATTGTCGAACATGAATTTTTAGTAAAAGAGAACAATAATTAAGTCTGATTATTTTTATCTTAAAAATAGTTGTAGAATGTGTTCTATGGTGTGACTTGTTTTTGTAGGTGGCTGGTTTCTTCTATTTCGCTTGAATTTCTCTACTAATTATTTTAATTTGTAAGAACATTAAAAACTCCATTTCTACCTACTGAGTGTTAGTGTTAATTTTATGTTTTAAATTGAAATGTAAATTTTAGTTTGTGAAACATAAAGAAATTGAATTAATTATTATAATTTATATTATATGAAGATAGTAATTACTATTCAATAAAGTATATTACTGACGAACAACGCATGAAACTGAAATTTACATTTAAAAATCTTACATTAGATTGAAACAAAATTATAACTAAAACTGAGTATGTGGGAATAATACTTTGTAGTGTATTTTTTACCGAGATAGAATGTTTTTATTGTATTTGTTTGACCTGACCCATTTATCTTTTTTTTTAAATCTTAATTAGTAGAAATTTTTCGATGACTATTAGAATATCGAAAAGTTAGTTATATATTTTAATGTCTAGCTACTATTAACAACGTTTAAGATGTGGTTTTAGAAAAATAAGTTATTAATGTGAATGTTATGTATTAGTTAATAAGAATATGTAGTCCAATTTATTAATTGGACAATGTGTTACAACAATATTATGCTTGTGTAAGAACAAACGTATTACACTTTGAAATATTTAATTCTATTGAATAATACTTTATTATTTTTCTGATACTTACATGATATCCAAATAAATGTTGGTATGAGAATGGAGTATTGTTCAATTTTATTACAACTATTCTTAGTAAATTTTTTAATTTTATCAGTCATATATAAATAAATAAAAGTATTGAAAAAATAATCAAATTTTAATGTTAAAAAGTGAGTATCCTTTTCTAAAAGGTAAATAAGTGTAAAATAAAGAAGCTTTAAAATATTTAAACGTGGAAAATGTACACGAAAAATACTACTAAAAACTATTAGTTAATCTTCATCCTATTGTTATTGTTAAATAGTAATTATGTTTCACCGTCTAAATAACAATTATTTTGTTTAATTTGGTTATGAAACAACAACCTCTTTTTAATCTATTTGACTTAACTTTATATATAATAATTTAATCAGTACTGCACGATGTGTGTTATTAGAAAATAATATTACGTTGAAGATTGTTCTCACCATTTATTTTATGTTTTTCAGAAGAAGACGGTCTACACCGTAGTTTCTTGTATTTGTATAGATTTTATTGTGAATTGAGAGACATGTAAAAATTTGAAATTGGGAAATTTTATACTAATTTTATTGTTATTGTTATATTTACAGTAATTTGTTATAAACTGCATTGGTAGAGACAGGTCTTTATATGGTTTTAATTGTTTTAACTAAACAGATTGCAGTCTGAGGTTGTATAATACGCTACTAAATTTTAAAGGCTTATGCGCCACAAGGAATTTTTATTTTTATTTTTTAAATTTATTGATATTTTGTTTTAATAAAATTGTTAAATTCACAGATTTTACTGCACAAATGTTTTCTTATGATTTTAATTTTTGCACTGTATGGAAAAATATTTATTGTACTTTATCGATTAATGTGAGATAATATAGTCAATAGAATGTAATAATACATGTTTCATTGTATCTAGAGAGTTCTTCACTTGGTAAAAATTCATTTTTTATTGTATCACGAATTCAATTCTAAGCTTTTGAAGGTGTAATGTTACTTACTAAGTGAGGAATTTCTAGATTTACGTTTAATATAAGTATGTTATATGTAAATGTAAAAATAAATTAAAGCTGGTAAAACAGACTTGTGCCAAGTTGAATTTTAAGACAATGAGTTAGATAATACTCTAGGTACATGTTATAGTGAAATATTGATTGATTAATGGATTTATGAACGCATAGTTCACCATTTGTAGCAGTTGCATTGTGTCACAACAAGTATGACTTATTTTTCAAGTTTCCTTAATATTGTATTTATAATTTTAAATAAATGAAATTTGTGTTCATCAATTAATACATTATACAAAATATATTATCAGTTGAAAATTGTGGTTTAAAGAGATAAAATCACAATTAGATTTTTATGTGTTAGTCGATTATGCAGTAGATTTCAAATTATTTATTTTGTTTTGTTCGAATGTAATCCAATTTAAAGCTTTTGATGAAGATTATTAAGGAAATTTCGATCATATGTTGTGTGCATTTTGACAAAGATAGACCGGACCTCGCGTGGCCCTATCAAAGTATACAGTAGACTCTTTTATAATGTGGTTGATATGTGCCAAAAACAACGCATATCGCATTGAATAAAAACAGCTGTCGCAATATTTCTATTGCATTATAAGAGAGCCTGCGGTAGTTTATTTCTAAAATGAAATCTTTTCAATTTTAAATTTAATTATTATTACATATATATGTGATTAAGACAAGCCATATTGTTATAAAATAATAGAAATTGTAGCAAATAAAAAAATAAACAAAAAATATCAAAAAATAATGAATATTGTTTGTAATAACTGTAAAACTGTACACAAAAAAAAAAAATATTGTATAATGTTATTATTCTATATGTAAAACAAAATTATGAAATGTGAAATGAAAATGTTAAATTATATGTCAATATATCGTCGATGTAATATAACAATTTGCCGTATACATTTGTTGTTTTATTTTAATAATAGTTTGATTGTCTACATAGATGTTTTTGTTTATATTGGCGTGGTATCGACGCCGCACATAACTAACTATTCTTCTTTCTTTGGCAACAGCTCTCATTCAAGAATTAATTACGTTCAATATTACTTAACTTTAGTTTACATTACTTAAATATCAGTATTTTCTTTTTTAGTAAATATTTGAGGACTTTGGGAAGCGAATGTAGTCTCTTAACGTAAACTGATTTATGATAAGTAGCATCTGCCGCATAACATTTATTATTCAAACATGAAATAGAAGAAAAGAAAGAGAAACAAGGGTAATGATGTTTTTCTCCGTTTTCCTTACTATAAATAGTGGACGTTACCTTTAAAGTTAATGACTCAACCATATTAGTGAGTGCAATTCATACTTTAATTTCTATTTAATAGAAAACAATAATTCCGGTTTCCATTGCGTCTTAAAAAAAGTATCATATTTTAGATTTTATAGAAAGGATTTCATATTTTAAGAATCATATTTCCAGATTTCAATACTTTATTTAAACGTGCTGAACCTGGTACGCCTGGAATATATGCAGTCTATATAACTTATATGAAATACATTTTATTCATTCTTTTGATTTGCTTTTAGTTCTTTGAAAGTATTTAATGTATAATAGAAAATATTATCAAACATAAAATTGAATTCAATTTTTTCAAATTTTAGTTGATTACTTCAGCGGTTCTCAAACTTTTTACTTCGAGCCCCCTTGCATAATCCAGCTGTAAGCCGGGCCCCCCTACATGTAAGCGTACTATTTATTATAAGGGAGTCGCATTTTAACATTTTACAGTCAATTTTTATTTAGTTAAGTTTTGCACATTCTATGCATACTCTAATGGGGCAATATGTTTAATCGTACTCAAACAACAAATTCTATACAAACAATTACAATTTATTTAGGTATTTTAGCTACTATAATACATAATTGTTATTTGTAACTCAAAGCAATAATAATAAAAAGAGCTTCAGTGTGAAGGATGTGCTTGTTTTTTTCTGCGCATAGTTTCTTGAAACGCGGTGTCAGTTCTGATAACGCTAAAGTCTGAGTTCCTTGGTCACATCCAGTCTTGAGCGATATTTACTCTTCATGGCAGCTAGAGCAGAAAACCCAGTTTCACAAGAGTGAGTGAGTATTGCGAATGGAGTGAGTATTTTCAATGCCCTTTCACTCAAAATTGGATGTTCCTTTTGTACACCAATCCAGAACGATGTGAAGAAGATTCTTAAAACTTCATTTTCAGCCCAGTGTCACCTTGGAGGTCAATGAGATTTTCTTTTTCCTTCATGTTGAGGGAGACACTCATCAACTGATGGTTTGAACGGGTTTTGAATCCATGCCAAACCGTCCAAGTTCTCATTAAAATATTTTTGCAAACAAGATTTGAGGATTTCTAAGTGTTTAAGAAAGCATAGTTGGAAGTAAAATAAATTTAATTAATTTTTTAACCAAGCTTTGGGCCCCCCCTGAGCCTTCATTGCGCCCCCCTTAGGGGTCGCGCCCCACACTTTGAGAACCGCTGGATTACTTCTTGAAGAGGTTAAAATTGTAGTTTCGAGTAACGCCTGGTTTTGTTGCAACCCGCTGAACCATATCTAAGTGAATATTGCAGATACAGGCTTGGAGTTAGGATTAAAATTACTTAACGCTTAAACTGTAATACTATTGACAATAAAAGTCAGATTTTGTGTGTAATATATTTTTATTAAAATACCAACATTTTTATAAAAATTATTAGAAAAATAATTTTTAAACATTTTTACAACAAGCACAATTATTTCGCCTAAAACTAATTATTTACACATTTACATATTAAATTAAGTATTGATTTTTAATTACGGAAATAGTAGACAAGGAATACTGAGGCTGCTAGAAGAGCAGAGTTAATGGCTGTAACGGAAGCCGCGCCACGGACATTGTCGTACAACCAGGTGTTCATGTTTTCCTCTCTTCCTTTCAACCAACTGATGTTGCTTTGAATTGTCTTCTTGGCGGCTGGCACAATCGTACCTGCGGTGTCAGCAGCGGCAATCTGGGTTGCGTAATGCTCGCAAAGTCCGTCAAACTAAATATGAAAATGATCATTAAAATCGTTCCAAAAATTCAATACAAAAAACAGTGATTATCATAAGTAAAAAACTTACGTTTTCAGATTCTTCAGCTGTTGTGATGCGGTTGGCTAATCCAGAGAAGAGAGTGCTCAAGAAACTTCTCTTGTTCGTTTCACTGGAAAGAATAGATTACATGTTATTTATCTCTCAGTAATGTTACTGTGAAAAAGATATAAAAATCTTACCTTTCAAGGAGTTTTTCCAAATTATCATGAAGGTATTCCAATGTGGCTTCTACTCCTGCTGCTCCAGAGGTGTAGACAGAGCTTAATACGCTGGATTTGTGTTCCGGTAATTTAGGAGTAGTAGCCAGGACATCAGACAAGAGCCTGTAGTCATAATTAAGTAAAAGAATGACATTTTAAGGAACAAATTTCGTTAAATGTTGTTAACTTTAAACTTACTCTTTTTTAATCTCAATATCATCAGCACATCCTAGCGCAGTAACGATGATAGCACGATCGTCAACATCAACAGCGTATTTAGCTTGTAATTTGTCCCATAAATCTTTGTTTCCTCCTCTAAGTGCCGCGCAGAAAACAGTGCTCTTCAAGTCTACAGAAATTCCAGTTCCGTCTTCAAGATATTTTGTTAATAATTCTTCAGTTTTTTCTCTGCAGTTGTCAACATCTGCGAGGCAAGTCCACTTAATAGCAATATTACGTGCAAATCTTTCAACATGTTCTCCGTCCTTTTGAGTGGTGGTCAAACTAGTGTATAGTTTAATTGCCATGTCTCCAACATAGTTCTGTAAACAATGATCATTCATAATAAATTCAAAGAACAAACTTAAGTCAATGGGCTTGTGTCCTCATTATTTAGTGGTCGATTTTTCAATTGTTGATTGAAATTGATCTTAATAAATGAATATTGGCGTGTCTATTTTATTAAATATCAAAATATTGACGGATATATAGCAATTAAAAGTTTGAATTGTAGTTTTAGCGCTAGAAATGGTCGGCCATATTTTTATGACGTGAAATACATTTTAACGTCAGTTATTTGTTGAGTAGGTCAGTCCTGTGGTAATGTTCTGTAGCTGTTGGTAGTCAAATAATCAAGTCAAGTCAAAGAATAATAAGTTTTTATTTTATTTAACCCTGTGCTAAGGCAGACATAATATATTGGAATTTGAGTGTTCCTTGAGTGATTGTGATGTCACATGCACTTGGAATGTATACAACGTTGAATCCCTTTAATAATTAAAGAGACAAAATCACTTTTTTAATTGTTATTATCTATTAACATATAAGGAGTTATTGAAAAATAATTGAACATTTGAGGTTCTAGTAACCCATTTTATCAATATATAGTACACTTTTGTAGAAATTAAAACATAGCCCAGTAAACATTTTGGAGTAAATTCTACTTAATTTCTATTACATATCATGAGTTTTTTGTCTGGAACGTGTTCGTTTTCTATTCAGTCGTTCATAGGAAAGGCCCTTTTTATGAGCTACAGACATTGCAACGACGGTTCACTGCTGAATTAAAAGCGACTCCGGTTTATGATTTATGACCGGAGTTATAAACTTGACACTAGCAGGGATGGCAGGGGTATAAAACTTAATGGAATTCTACTTTTTAGAGTCTGCAAAATATAAATATTTAAATGAAGAAATAAATAGATGTAATCTTCAGTACAGATCGTGATTTTTTTAATGAATATTATTCATCTGTTTTGGTGATTCAAAAATCCACGATCGGCAGGTCTGCGTTAGGTTTAAAACCTCTGTCTTAACAACGCTGATCTTCGTTTAAATACATTATATTCGGGGATTGAGGGAGACAGCGTGTGCCTATTACCATGAAAGAAATATTTGTTGAAAAAGGATAGCATATACTTTAAACATACTGTACTGAACGAAATACTATACAAGTATACAAGTGTAACGGTGAAAAATATATTTTACTTGTCTAACCGCATCTCGTTTCTCTCTCACTTTGGAATGAAAATGAATTAAAAAAAATATATCCTAGTGTGAAAGAAACAACTGCTACTTAACGAATGATGTTGGAAAAAGAAAGAATATTATTATGAAAAAATTCTAACACTAACACAAAATCTGTGACAGGTAGAGAACTTTTAAAGCGTTAGAATTGAATTGTACGAGTGACTCGAACGTCACTAAATAGGGCACTTCACCAAATTGTTTACTGGGAGGACACAAACCCATTGTGAATTTTAACCTCATTAAGTTCTTGCCACATCTAAACGGCTAAACTTTTACACGGGTGGTAGATATTGTCAAGATTAATTTTACCTTAAATCTGAGATATTCGGGTGAACTCTTGAATAGTCGGTCGACCTCTGTCAAGGCAGTATCGGCAGATTTCCATGGAAGATACTCCACTTCATTTTCGAGGAACGCAACCAACTCGAAAGCTACATCATAACCAACTTGGCCGGATTTTGCTAAATTCAATGAGTCATCTACAAGTTGGGCACGATTTAAAATATGTACGTTCTTAAGTTGAGTGTCGCTTCCTTTTAGGTATTTTGCAATCAGCCTCCAGTTATCATCGTCGTAGTTGACGCGGTAATATCCTGAAAATAGAAATCTTGGACTTAATTTCTCTTTCTAATTGAAGTCACAGTTCGTTCTTTTAATTTGTAACGAATTCTCTACAACTTAGTAATTATATTTTTTATTGGTAATTGTTAAAATTTAATTACCAGTTTGTTGAACATTGAAAATAATGAAGTCTTCTTCCTTCTCTATTGCAGGAATTTCAAGATTGCCGGTTTCAGGTAACCAATGAGTAGGAGCTGTAGCAGCGAAACTACCACCTGGCCTTACGTAATTCAGGGGGACCCAGAATTTATTGTCGGTGCCTGTATGTTCAAATTGGAATTCTCGTTTCTGAAATAATAACGAATTATTGTACATTTATAATGATAGTCCTAGAAGTAGTGGACCCTATGTTATTAGAAAAGTAGAAGTTTAATTTATAAGAGATCGCCGGTGACTAATGCATGGAAATAGGTTAAACGCATAAATTTTTGTCAAAATAAAAAAGTACTCCCTCACTCATTTACTATAATGTTTCTAGACATATGTACCATACCATAGCATGGCTGATCTCTCATAAATTGAAGTTTACATATGTAGTGATTATAATACCTGTGAAACAGTGAGTTTGTTATTTGCGTAATCTCTCTCAACCTTCACAACTGGATGTCCCGCTTTGTCACTCCAGGACTTCATAACGGTCTTGAAGGTAACGCCTGTGGGTAGGTTTGGCGAATCTGCTGCTGGTTCTAAAGCTTCATACAGGTTATCATCAGTGGCTCCCTTGAACGCCCTGGAAAAGCAATATTTAATGTAACATTTTATGCGAAACGTTATATTTTTATACGTAACATATGTTTGGATAAAGTTGAAATTAAGTTTTCTCAAAATTTTATATATATATATACCTTTTTGCCCCATTGCCTGGCAATGGGTGTGTATTATACGTTTGTTACAAAAAGAGAAACTTCTAGAGCGATGAACATTTGTTTGATAATCCTTTTTCATCTAATTTTTAATAGAGTAATATCCGCTACACTTTAAATTGATAAACTGTTGAAATTAAATTTAAAATATGTACAATTTTCTGGCTGTCTTTGCCTATAGATATGGCTCTTTCAAAATAAAAGTTTTTTTTCTAACAAAATTTGTTTTTCATGGTTTGATGCAACTGCCTTATTACACTTGAGACCTTTTTTAAATTCATGGACATTTTATTCTAGAGAAAATTTAGGATCTTTGAAAACTTTTGATGCACTTATATCCACTAAACTTTAAGAAGACGAACTGTGTTAACAAATTTAAAATATCTCAACTATTTTGGATTTTATAAGATGTTCTAAAAATTCATGGACTTTTTTTCAAAAAGAAAAATATTTGATTTCTTAATATTTTTTAATGCAATTATATCCATTTATGTTTAAAAAGACGAACGTTAAAAAGTTTGAAATATCTTAACTATTTTGGATTTTTCTAATTTTTAGAACCACTATATATATAATATATATATATATATATATATATATATATATATATATATATATATATATATATATATATATATATATATATATATTTGTATGTATAGGATAGATTTTTAGCAAATTATAGCTTATTAGTTAGATGCATTTACAGTTGTGGGGTCATCCATAAATAATGCCACACAAATTTCAAGCTTCCCAGTAAACATTTTGGAGTAAATTCTACTTAATTTCTATTACATATCATGAGTTTTTTGTCTGGAACGTGTTCGTTTTCTATTCAGTCGTTCATAGGAAAGGCCCTTTTTATGACCTACTGCTGAATTAAAAGCGGAGTCGGTTTATGATTTATGACCGGAGTTATAAACTTGACACTAGCAGGGATGGCAGGGGTATAAAACTTAATGGAATTCTACTTTTTGGAGTCTGCAAAATATAAATATGTAAATGAAGAAATAAATAGATGTAATCTTTAGTACGGATCGTGATTTTTTTAATGAATATTATTCATTTTCAACAATACTCGTTATATTAGTTTTTTACATTGTTTTGGTGATTAAAAAATCCACGATCGGCAGGTCTGCGTTAAGTTTAAAACCTCTGTCTTAACAACGCTGGATACTATCTTCGTTTAAATACAATATATTCGGAGATTGAGGGAGATAGCTGTCTATTACCATTAAAGAAATATTTGTTGAAAAAGGATAGCATATACTTTAAACATACTGTACTGAACGAAATACTATACAAGTATACAAGTGTAACGGTGAAAAATATATTTTACTTGTCTAACCGCATCTCGTTTCTCTCTCACTTTGGAATGAAAGTGAACTAAGAAAAATATATTCTAGTGTGAAGGAAACAACTGCTACTTAATGAAAGATGTTGGAAAAAGAAAGAATATTATTATGAAAAAATTCTAACAACTAACATAAATCTGTGACAGGTAGAGAATGAATTTGAACTAAAAGCGACTTTTGTGTACCACTTTTGAACTATTAACGAACTTGCTAAGACTACATATATCAGATTTTTATTAACAAAATCTTGATAGGTGGGGAATAAATTTGAACTAAAATTGGTTTCTGTGTTGTTGCTTCGAACTTGTAAAGCGTTAGAATAGAATTGTACGAGTGACTCGAACTTCACCAAATAGGGCACTTCACCAAATTGTTTACTGGGTTTTCTGACTTCACTTTTGTCTGTTGTTGTGACGTTACTCATTTGAAAAAAAAAATATTCGGTAGTTAATATTTTTTGTCGAATTTTACATTAAGTGTAACGTCACAAATATTATAACTCTTCGCCCCTTCTTGTTATGTCTTGTTACATTTGGCGATCTTCTCTCCCGCCCCCTTTGCGTGTGACGTCATTAATGGATGACCTTGGTAGAACGTTAGATAATATTTTAATTACTTACCATGTTGCTTGGTACTTGGTTAAACCTGCTTTGAATGCCGCCGTGCCTAGAATGTGTTCCATCATCCTAATGACGGATCCAGCTGAAAGAATAAATTTTGTTTGATTATATAAGAAATAACTTTTTGGTGTTAATATTATCACCGGTACTCAAAGAACATAAATACAATTTTTATTTTATAGTTTACGAATAATAAAAGCGTGAGGTTTTATTTAATAGGCTGTTGTTACACTAGATTCTAGAACATACTACTAGCGACCGCTGAGATGTGGGCTTGGGTAGTAAGGATAGAGGTCTCACAATAAAGTATACTTTAGGAGTTGTTTGTACTTCACAGCTAGTTGTTGTCACAAACCACATATCGACTGACACCGTTTAATACAGTGTATTGAGATTATTTTGCATTAGCATACTTTATCATGAGAGTAAGCTTCTACTTAAATGTTTATCAATAGCACGAAAATCTCAGATAGTTTAGATTCAGTTCCAGGTTTGAAATAAACGTATATATCTGCAGGGCTTCGTCAATGGGCTTGTGTCCTATGTCTTAACTTCTATAAAAGTGTACTATATATTGATAAAGTGGGTACTAGAACCTCAAATGTTCAATTATTTTTTAATAATTCCTTATATGTTAAGAGATATTAACAATTAAAAAAGTCATTTTGTCTCTTTAATTATTAAAGGGATTCAATGTTGTACACATTCCAAGTGCATGTGACATTACAATCCTTGTATAAGGTTACCAACCTTACAGCTCATAAATCTCTGCTATATGTATTTATATATCAAAATATCAAATATTATTTACAGCTATTTCGAGGAACAATAAAATTTCAATATTATGTATGCCGTAACAGGGTTAAATAAAATAAAACTTATTATTCTTTGCTAACTAACGCATACGTATTAGATACACAGGACTACCAACAGCTACAAAATATTGTACTGACCTAATTAAGAAATAACTGACATATACAATGCATTTCACGTCATAAATATGGCCGACATGTCTAGCGCTAAAACTACAATTTAAACTATTAATTGCTATATCTCCGTCAACATTTGGATATTTAATAAAATAGACACGCCAATACACATTTGTTAATATCAATTTCAATCATCAATTCAAAAATCGATCACTAAAAAATGAGTACACAAGCACTTACATTTGTCATAGGCAATGCTGTCAAATAAGCTGCTAATTTCAGATGGACTTGCAGCATCCGTTGTCATTGGGCGAGTGGCACTGGTAGAGTCATATCGTAAAGAACTCTGTACTGTATCAAGGAGGTATTGTTCGTCCATTTTCCATGCCGGTTGAACCTGAAATATTGAAAATATGTATTAAGTCTCTTGGATGGTACAACTGCAAGTGTTTTGATTGTTGCACAATTTTTTCTTTAATTTATTATCGTAGTACCTCTGCTGTTGTGTAGTGTCCAAAATATGTAGCAAATCCTTCATTGAGCCAAATGTATTTCCAATAAGCTGGACCAACATTATTTCCAAACCATTGGTGAGCATATTCGTGGGCAATTACACTGCCGATAGCTTTCAAATCAGAAGTTGATGTTGAATCTGTAACCATGAGTCTTGCGACTCTAAAGAAATACAAATTAATAATCAGTTCATGATGTCACTCATAGATGGCAGTAGAAGATTGGTTTGTTTCTGGGTAATTTGTGGTTTGATGATAAGATAAAAATATTTGAATAATAAACTGACTTAAAAAAGCAACTTATTTTGTAAGTTTTTTAGGCCGCTCATTCACATTAAGCGATTTTTAAAGTTACATTACCTTAAGGTGAAACGATACTTGGCCATTTTTGATTCGCAAAATCTGGATGGCGATACTATACAGCAGGTTAAATATTATCAAAAAAAACCATGTTTTTTTATGTTTAAATCGTTTTATGTAAGTAACTATAACCGCGAATCAAAATCTATAGCTGCAATTAGTTAGATGAATAACATACCTACATTTTAAGCTTTCTTCCACTGACTTTTAATAAGTTGGAACCGCAAAAAAAAGTTTCGAAAATGAATATTGCTATATTTTCTAAATTCCAATTTTTATATGACTGGTAACATTTCTAAGAGTTTGTCATAAATTTTATAACCTTTATTAAGATTCTCAAACTTACGCTTAAGACTTAAAAATATATAGAGTATTCGATAATATCCCAGTCATATAAAAATTGGAATTTAACTAGAAAATATAGCAATATTCATTTTCAAAACTTATTTTTGTGGTTCTAACTCATTAAAAGTCAGTGGAAGAAAGCTTAAAATGTAGATACGTTATTCATCTAACTAATTGCAGCTTTAGATTTGTAGTCGCGTTTATAGTTACTTACATAAAACGATTTAAACATAAAAAACATGGTTTTTTTTGTTGATAATATTTAACCTGCTGTATAGTATCGCCATCTATATTTCGCGAGTCAAAAATGGCCAAGTATCGTTTCACCTTAATTTAAAAGGTAAATTTGTGTAATTTGTCATGAGATTGAAAGCGTAACATACCTGTAAGTAACTAATCCCCAGTTTTCCATGGCACCGGCGCTGAAGTCAGGAATGGCAATTTGATCCATTTTGTTTATTTGGAATTTGCTACCTAAGAATGTTTCTAAAGACTTCAAAGTTGCAACACCAGTTTTTAATGCGTAAGCTGCTTCACCGTTTTTAATGTGTTCTGGTTGGGAAAAGACTCTTTGTGGAGGTGAAGCTGTTTCGTCCTCGACGAAATCAAAATCTGAGACGACAAAGGCCACCAAATATGTCGACATTATTGGAGTGGTCGCAAAGGTAGTTGTGATTTTTCCTTCAACTGCGGGACTCCTGTAAATATTACATACAATGCGAGATAAGAAAAAGAAAAGTAGAAAATGTGGTATCGAAAAAATACTCATTGTAACCAGCGAAAACAGAAAATATCAAATATATAGGGAGTAAGTAAATTGTCAAATTTGTAATGGGTTTGTGAACTTATTTCTTGGGAGACTTATTCCTTTCTTTTTAATTTTTACTCAAAATACAGTCAGGAAAAAGTACTGAACATTTGAGACTGTCCACAATAACTAAACAATATCCTATTATAAATTGAATTTGCATTCATTATTTAAGGGTAGAACTTTAAAAACGGTATTCTCAAAACTTCATTTTTAGATACAGTGCTCATTATATTTTTAAAATCATAAACGAGGTTTTACACGATCAGATACGTCTCCGATTTCATTTCCGATAAATAGTTTATTCACATTACACAACAGATTCCTGTTTGTCTCGTTACGACTCTATAAGTCAAGAAATAAAAGAAGAAAATTGATGAAATTATGGTATCTTAAGAAAGAATCTTTACCACTTGTAAACTTAATGAAAGAAATTCAATTGGAATCATGTGAATGGTTAAATTAAAAAAAAAAAATATTTCAGTTAACAAAAAAGCACCATTACATCTTCTGACTCCTTTAATCCAAAAAATGATCCACTTTATAAGGATTTAGGGCCTTATTCTGTAAAGTATTTCCACCGGTGAAAAAATTTCATCGCTGTAAAATAACGTCACAAAAGCGATGATTTTTTATTTGGTATTCTATAAGAAATTTTCATCGATTTTATTTTTGTCGCTGGAAAAAAATCGACCAAATTATAAGGTCGCCTTCAGCGGTGACTTTAAAATTTTTCATCGCTGTATTTTTGAGAACTGTCAAACAATTTGAACTATAATTGGCTGTAGTTGAAGGATTCTACGAAGAAGTACAAAATAAGTTAGAATTTATATGTATACATATATATTTCTTTTCTTTTATTGGCATCCCACAATATTACAATCTATCCCTAGATATAATAATTTGTATACATATGAATATATAAATATATCAGAAAGTGAGGTTATGTTGTTTGTCAATTATTGCTTCAGATGAATTAGGGTATTATGCATAAAAGGTGCATGGCCATTTGAAATTCTATTTATAATAATTATTTCCCCTCTGATTTTCCCGTTTTCGTTTTCATAGACGCCATATTGACTTTTTTTAATAGATTTTGACATGTAGGAATTATATAAACAACTGTCATTTAAAATATTTTATATTTTTTCTATTTAATACTTTGTCGTGATTGGACAAATATCATCAATACCAGTTTATACTCTTTCACCGCTGTACATTATAAGGGCGGTGGAAAATTTTGCATACAGAATACCACTTTAGATATTTTAAATACAGCGACTTTATTCGAGCGGTGAAAAAATTAAATATTTCCACCGCTGAAAAAATAAGGTCGATTTTTTGAAAAGATACAGAATAAGGCCCTTTAGGAGAAATTTAAACAGTATATTCTAGGCAGTAAATATTTGTATAGGTACGTCTTACATAAAGGACGAAATTAAAGTCATCTGCAATTTCGTAATCTACGAAGATTACGAAATCATCCAAATGAATCAGCTGTACAAATCTACCACCACAAACCAATAGGGAAAAATCCAATGGACTTTTCAACATCAGAATGAAAGATATTTGCTTAGTTGCACAATACTCGTATTAATATAATACGCCAAGCTAAAGTGTACTTCATCGGTGGAAGACAATCTATGCATCAATAAAATTTCATGAATGTCTCTCAGGACAGATTGTAAATTAAGAATTGAAATAATATATAAATCGGAAACTCAAACAAAAATTTTAAAGATAAAGTAAAAATCTAATAACATCCTTATTTTCAAGATGGCAAAAGCAAAAACTTACGAAGTTCCGTAGGTGTTGGCGATGGCAGTGAATTTCTCATCATGGACAATAACGATATCAAAGGTTGCTTTAAGGCCTGGTTCATCATAACATGGAAAAGCACGTCTAGCATCTGTGGATTCGAATTGGGTAGTTGCTAGCCAGCTAAAAAATACAGAATATGTTATTATCTTGATGTCATATTAACGACAATATTGGTAGGCATCAATACGACTTCATACCTGGTAGCACCAGTTGAATCTGTATAAGAACTTCTATAGAATCCTTTATTCTGGTTGTTCAGTTTTCCTGTAAACTTAATGTAGATTTCATATTCCTTGGTAATGTCAAGAGCTGACGTCAGGTTAATTACTAAGAAATCGGTATCATCTGTAGCTGCTGCGAGGGTGTAATCTTTTTTTAGGTTATCTAACCCTCCTACTTCACGTACGATGACATTATCTGCATTATCTGCTATTTCAATATCCCTAGCGTGTAATTTAATGGTTTCGGTATTTGCTGCAGTAACTGCTATCAAAATGGTCACTTCCCCCTCGAAAGTAAATATGTTTGGTGTTAAGTTAGGCGTAAGTATCACTTTATAGTTCTTAGGTGCTGTTGTTTCTGGCAGTAGGTATTTTGCAGTATCTGCGCTTGGTATTACGGCGATTTCTTCTCTTGGTGTAAGAGGATTGGCGATAACAGCCGTCAGGCATGCGCACAGCAATACTAGCTTAAACATCCTATAAAAAAAGTTTGATTAATGACAATCTTTAATATTAAGTAGGTAACATTAGCTATTGTTCAGAGTGTCGGACTAGAATGAGCATGTAAACTCATTTTTGAAAGTCAGGTTTTAATCGATGGAAGTCTTTGATTTCAAGGATTCGACAAGTTTATCTGCATTATAATTTTGTTTAATTGCATTTGTGAGTTATCTGAATGTTGAATCAGATAAGATATAATTTTACTGTATATGCCTAATATTTTTCGAAATAAACTGACTTATGAACTGAAGCGGCGTTCTCAAGAGGCAAGTCGAGACATAACAAAATTCATTATAAGAATTTATTTAAAACATAAGTCTGAACATTTTGAAATGAATAGTTACGACAGTTTACTTCCTGGAACATACAGTATTGTTACTGTAAGTAAATCGCTAAGAAATTCCTATACAACATAAGTTTGAATTTTTGGAAAACGTCAGTTACGACAGTTTACTTTCTAGGAACATACAATGATGTTACTATAAATAAAATCACAAAGAAATTCCTCTACAACATAAGTTTGAATTTTTGGAAAACGTCAGTTACGACAGTTTACTTTCCAGGAACATACAATGATGTTACTATAAATAAAATCACAAAGAAATTCCTCTACAGCATAAGTTTGAATTTTTGGAAAACGTCAGTTACGACAGTTTGCTTTCCAGAAACATACAATGATGTTACTATAAATAAAATCACAAGAAATTCCTCTACAGCATAAGTTTGAATTTTTGGAAAACGTCAGTTACGACAGTTTACTTTCTAGGAACATTTAATGATGTTACTATAAATAAAATCGCTAAGAAATTCCTCTACAGCATAAGTTTGAATTTTTGGAAAACGCCAGTTACGACAGTTTACTTTCCAGGAACATACAATGATGTTACTATAAATAAAATCACAAAGAAATTCCTCTACAGCATAAGTTTGAATTTTTGGAAAACGTCAGTTACGACAGTTTACTTCACTAATAGACAATAATGTTGTGCAACCACTGGTGTCTATCTTGATAATGTAATGACAAGTTATCAGTCCTTGAGAGTAAAGCTGTCTGTTTGGACTTATCTGGTATAAAACAATTGGTGAGCTGATAACATCATCATGATTTATTGTCTTATGTTATAACTTGAATTATCTATATTAATTTTATCTTATGCCCTAATTAAGAATAGAAATTTTTGGTTAAAATGTTGATTTTCATCTTAATTTATAATCAATCAAGAAAAAAAACCCAATAAACACGCTTATGTAACATTTACGTATTATCTGAACGTCATAAAGCTAGAAGACAATTTTCTATATAAGAAGTAGAAAATGAATCTTGAAATTAGGTTGTAACAAGCTGGGAATTTATAATTTTTATATTTACAATTAGCATCTACGGTTCAATGTCTAGTGTGACAAGACAGTAAATGCAATGTGTGATTACAGGTAGAAAATTGTCTCGCAACGCAAGTTTCAATTTGGTAGCTTGCCATAAACTAATTCCAAGGTTTATTTTCTACTTGTCGTATATAGATTGTCTTGCAATGGTGTTTCCCACTTATTAACTTGCTACAAGCTAAATCTAAGGTTCATTTTCTACTTTTCTGTTGTTAATAATTTATGAAATTATGACGTTTTAACCACATTACATAAACTTTTGTATATTTCATTAAAAATGTTCAGTTTTTTATAATTTAAAAAAAATAAAAATATCATTTAATTGAGAAAAATTTTGATTTATTGTAGACAGAGGCGTAATAGTTTGGGCCTGGAGTAAAGTGTATATTTATTGTATCATATTTATTTTATCCTTCTACTGTATTTGCAGTATCTATGGTGTCAAAGCCTCACATTTGTTATAGTATACCGAAAATAAAACATAAATTTAATATAATAAGTTTTCTACTTAAAATGATTTATGTAAATGATAATTTTCTTAAAATAAACTGTAATATTTTTTATGTAAAATACAAATAACTGTCTTGCGCGTATGTATTTTGAACTATTTTGAATCATTTGTTAGACATTAGCTTATTCGACCTACTTGCTAGAAAAATTTCGAATATTAAAATCTATAAAATCTAAAATAAATTTTAAAATATTTAAGTAACGATTAGGAAATTTTCATAATTATTTTTTGCGTAATGTGTTATTTAATTGTTAATATTTATTTGTACCAATCCTATTCCATATTAATAATAGTTTAATTATTTTAGCACTGCTTACCTGCGCGTCTGGATGTCGAACTGAGTGTGAGTGGCACTAACTTGAGAGGTACAATTAAATTAACAATTTGATAGTTTTTTATCTCTCTGATAAATAACCATAGTTCATCAAAGACCCTACTCACTTATTGATAACCAATAATATTGATCTATTTAACCAACTGATAAGTTATATTTGTCAAAAATATAATTAATTTTTATAACAGTTTATACGCCACTTTGTCCATCATCCTCATTTACCATCGCCAATGGATTTTCTTCCTGTTCTATTCAAATTAAATAATTTGGAAGGCGTGCGAACCAGCGCTATATTATTCGGGTTTGGTTCTTATCAATTCATAGGTATACATTAGTTATTCTGGAATTATACTTGTTGCGTCACATAAATTTTAAGGTTTTCTGGCCAATCCAGCCAACAAGATATGCAACCAGGAACTTTGCAAAAGTTGATAACTATACTGGCAGAATTTAGCTAAAAATATATTTGTAATCACAAACCACCGGCACAAAGGCCCTGAGATTTATTAGGGAAAGAGGGTAAGGAAAAAATCATATTTTCAATAATGTTTTTTAACGACACAGTTAATATATAATTATTTTTATAATTACTACATGATAAAATAACATTTAAAGAATACTTTGTGAAATTTTCGAATTAACAGCGAATCTCCGCAGATGGACGAAAAATAATTTCATTGCGGTGCCACTCATAACTCATCACTGGATTATCTGAAATCAAAAAAACCAAAATGATTTCATTAGTTGATAGAAGTCAAAATACCGATTTTTCATGACAAAAATCAGAAACTTAGTTATATTTTTATATTTTTTATATTTATATATTAATTGTGTATGCCTTTCGGCTTTACAATCTACAGTATTATATTTCTAATACATTTCATTCCTATATACATTCCAAACTTAAAACTAAACTTTGTTATTGTAAAATACGTTAAAATTAAAAAATGAAAAAGAACTCAACAGCGTTACTTCGGCATTTATGTAAAGAAAGAGTGTGCAACATTTCAAAAGGATCGGTGCTGCAGATTTTGAGCTAGAGAAGGCACCGACTCTGAAATAACTTAGATTACGCCTACAGCAATTTAATTTCATAGTCATCATCATCATCTTCTATAAATTTCATTGGCCTTCTATAAATTTCGTTTCTAGCTGACGATGTTTTTCAGAATAAGACAAGCAAAATATATTTTATTTTTACTAATCACTAAAAAAGTACCTTATTTTCTTTTGTTTGTGTTATCAGCGTTTCAATTCGATGAACGTGAGATATTGTTAAACGCAGACGATTGACAGCTGATGTCACATTGATAAAAATTGTAATCAATTTGAAGCAAATTAGTTTTAATTAAAAAAAATTGTTTTTTCTACTTTTATTTCAAATTATGTTTTATTTATTATCAATTATTTACGATAATGTTATAGAATTATGTTAAACCTCGATAAATTTCCAAAAAATATTGGTGTGTTAAATATATTATATTTACTGTATTTCTTGAGTTTGCTTGTTATCAAAGTAAATACGTATACGTGCTCTCATAATCAAAAAACTTATTATCGGTCATCGGTGATAGAACTTACCCACTAAATAATTGCCCACCCGTCTAGATTGTGATCAGGTGATATGCGAATGGGGGTTTCCGTTGACATTGCACTTCCCTGGTCAACAGCAAGCAGTGTTCCACTTGCTATCATACTTCCACACCACGTATGCATTATAGTTGGAATGTTCCTTCCCCAGCTTGGCAACTTAAGCATCACCATCCTTGTTACACTGTAGATGAAAATTCTACTTGTCTGTTAGATGGACTGGTATCGCATAGCCCCTTCGAGTGGAGGAAAGCTTGGTGCACTTTCCTCGAAGGAAATGAGACGGAACCGCAAAAATAAGTTTTAGAAATGACTATTGCTATATTTTCTGGTTAAATTCCAATTTTTATATGACTGGTAACATTTCTAAGGGTTTGTCATAAATTTTATAACCTTTATTATGGTTTTCAAACTTACGCTTAAGACTTAAAAATATATAGAGTATTCGATATTATCCCAGTCATATAAAAATTGGAATTTAACTAGAAAATATAGCAATATTCATTTTCAAAACTTATTTTTGCGATTCCAACTCATTAAAAGTCAGTGGAAGAAAGCTTAAAATGTAGATACGTTATTCATCTAACTAATTGCAGCTTTAGATTTTGATTCGCGTTTATAGTTACTTACATAAAAGGATTTAAACATAAAAAACATGTTTTTTTTGATAATACTTAACCTGCTGTATAGTATCGCCATCTATATTTCGCAAGTCAAAAATGGCCAAGTATCGTTTCACCTTAATAAGCATTTGTTTATTAAATTTTTTTATTAAATTTTTATCTGTGTGACAATGTTGTCATCTTACTATATTGTGTGTAGAATATATTATTAATAACTTTGTTGTATAATCAGTAGCTCTTAAAGATTAGCTATTTATTGTCATGTTGGAAATATTTATTTGAATTACCTAATTATAGTTCAATGGCTTAACGTTTGTTTGAAAAATTAAAACAAAGCCTCATACAATTTTAATAAAACTACTTTAATGATCACGTGATAATAAAATAGAAATAAATATAAATTAAACAAATTGTTTATATGTTTGGTACTGAATTTTGTATGGCAGCTTGAAAACGGCTTTGTCAATGTTTTTGAAAATTGCCTATTTCATTGAGAAAAAAATTCTAAGACTTTTGGCGTCCCGGAATTTTTCCCTGAAATTCCTGGAAACCCGTAATTTTGGAAAAACTAAAGAAAAAAGTGTGCTTTTTTTGCTGTATAATTTTTATTTGTAAAAGATAGATAGAGGACATTTTGCATGTGTATTACGCTATTAAATGCGACCATGTTTCAAAATTTAGAAATTCAAAATTTTATAAAAGGGGCCCTGAGAAAGTTAGAGGGCCTAGTAGGAAACTTTGGAGAACGCTCAAATTTTGAATTGTGTAATAATTAAATATAATATTAAAAAAAAAGAATTCAAAATTTTATTTGGGGGCACGGAGGAGGTTTTTGCCGAGGGTAAAAATTGTGCTAGAAAGTTGAAATTTGTTATGTAGGCTAACTTTGGTACATAATTTACAAATCGAAAAAAAAATCTCAAATTTTGAAAAAAAGTTGGTCAATTATTTTTTATTTTGTTGAAAAAAATATATTTCTTTAGTCGGTATATATGAAAAATTATTTGTTTTTATATGTACAATTTATATAGAACGAGTTAAATATTTCAATTTAAAAATGGAATTAAAATTTGTAATGATATTCAATTCACACATAAAAGACAGTCGTCGCTTGCAACGAGTGTAAACTCTAGTTGTTTTTAAAGGTTATTGTTTTAACAAATTTTGACAGATAAATGTGGGACAGTGGGGAGTGGGATATGAGGAAGATCTTTCTCTCCTCCTCATCTACGGCACGCCCTTACTTTAATAATAAAAGCGATATGCAAATAGACTTCAAATGAATTTTTATTAATTATTTCTGTCGTGTGTAAATGTTAATTACTTTTAAGTACATATCACGTGCCACGCGTGAAAGTGTAATAGTACTATTATATGTATTTATCAACTAAGATTCTTATCAATATTGACGTAAATATAAATGATCACATAAATTCCACGGTTGATAACAATGATTGTTGTAATGTCTAGTCATTTTGAAATTTCGACTTAATTATTTTGAAAGTTTTTTCGAAACATCTTCAATATACAAACTACGCCGTTGTTTAATAAAGCTTTAATGGGCTTGTGTCCTCATTTTTTAGTGGTCGATTTTTCAATTATTGATTGAAATTGTTCTTAATAACTATGTATTGGCGTGTCTATTTTATTAAATATCTAAATGGTGACGAAGATAGCAATTAAAAATTTGAATTGTAGTTTTAGCGCTAGAAATGGTTGGCCATATTTGTATGACGTGAAATGCATTTTAATGTCAGTTATTTGTTGAGTAGGTTATTAGTTGTGGTAATGTTTTGTAGTTGTTGGTAGTCATAATAATCAAGTCAAGTATTTCATTTAACCCTGTTACGGCAGACATAATATTGGAATTTTATTGTTCCTTGAAATAGCTGTAAATAATATTTGATATTTTGATATATAAATACATATAGCAGAGATTTATGAGCTGTAAGGTTGGCAGTGGTTGTGATGTTACATGCATTTGGAATGTGTACAACTATGAATCCCTTTAATAATTAAAGAGACAAAATGACTTTTTTAATTGTTAATATCTCTTAACATATAAGGAGTTATTAAAAAATAATTGGACATTTGAGGTTCTAATAACCCACTTTATCAATATATCGTACACTTTTATAGAAATTAAGACATAGGACACAAGCCCATTGCGATGTTGATGGTCTGGATACAAGAAACTAAAGAATAGGAATGTACAAACGGCCATTCCAAATCTCAAAGTGTCCCCTAATGTCCAGTATTTAATGCCAGAAAATGTAACTAATAATTTTTGTTATATAAGCTTACATTAACCTAAAAAATATTATGTAAATGACATATTTATCATCAATCAATCGGAAATTCTTATAAGCTGAGTGTTCAATGAAGTCACAGTCGTAAATTTAATTTGTAGAATAAATAATTAATCCGATTAATGAGGTGTTACATTAATTTAAGAAAATGACTAATGAGATAGCTAATTTATACTAGGCAGTATAATTCTGAGTAGTTGTTATCATCGACCTATTGTTTTCTATTTATTGATTGATTTGTTATATAAAACTAACAGCAGCTATTGAACTGTTTATCTTTTCGATAATACATCACTTATTATTAACCTATTCTCAGTTTTATCTAAACAATTTATGAACCTAGCGTTTAATGTCTAATCAGTAAGATAAATAATACGTGTCTGCGTTACTTTATTTTATTAGATCTAGTTTGAGCTCTATTCTATTGCACAACATTGCACAGTTAAACATCATGAGCCGCTGGACACTACTTACTTGTACAGATTGGTGCGACTTAAACATGCGACATCCAACATTTATATATTTTCATTTATAAGTTGACGTTATTGAGACACTAAATGTGTTAAGTGTACTAAATGTGTTGTACTTTTAACGTACATCAACAAAAGCACTTCTTTTGCAAGAGATATTATATATAAGAGTATCTCTCTCGCATTCGCATATATGTATATTGCCTCAGCGCTCGCACTTACAACCGATCTTCAACTAGGTCTAGCAGGATGTTATGCACATCGAAATGGTTTGGCGATTTGGAAAACATCTTTAAATAGTAGCCCAAATAACATATGAAAATTTTACATTTTATACTATAACGTAATTTTAACACATTTTATTAAACTTTGAAGTGGTATAGCGCAGGGTTTTCCCCCACCCACTGGTCTGGCATTCATGTACGTGATTTCTAATAGTCCCCCGTAGAAATTATGACGTAATTTTCCCCCGTATATTATGACGTAATTTTTTACCAATTTATGCACCTTTGCTACCTGTTACCTAGCAAAGCAACCACGAATCAAGATTCATAGTAGCCAATTGTTATTACCTACTGTAGTGTTCTTTCGCTAAAAAAATTTCAGCCTTTATAAAATGGCGTAGGTTGGGTGGGCCTGGGCTCTTGAGCTATTAAAACTCTACGAAGTATTTTTATTAAGCAGAAATGTTTCAAATTCCCGGCGGTAAACTACAAAGGATTACGATTGCGAATGTGATCTCGAACAAATGAGTCGAGTAGATTCTTAGTCTCTAGTACAATTTCATTGTGTATTGATGTTTGCTTTAGTGTGTTTATTAAATTCGTTTGCGCGATAATCTTGTACTTGTACCTATTATCACACAAGTAGTCAAGTCATGACAAGATTTACATTTAATACTTAAAATAACAAAATAAGAAGAAAACAATTTTTATTCATACAATTTTAGTAATAAATTTATTATATATGAATGAGTAAGCGAGAAGCACTTATTTACAAAAACGAGATAGATATATAATTTTTTATTTTTCGAGTTTTTACTAATTTCCTGATTAATTTTTGGCTTATAAAAGTTTAAATATTTAAAATTATAATTATTATATTATTTAATATAACTATTATAATATTTGCTTTTTTCCCAATGTAAAGTGTTTATCACGTGTCACGTGGTACGAGTTCAGAGTGACGTAATAAGAAAATGTCGATGTAACAGACGATCAGGAGCACATACAATGCTACAATAATTTACCGAGAGCGAGGGTGTATTTTATGTCATGGTTTAGGGGTAGTAGTCGTATATATATTTTAAATGTATCAGAACTTCATATAAGCAAGGGTTCTAGGTGAAATATTGAATCCTTCAACGCAATCCTTTTGAAATATTCGAATGTTATGTTTTGAAATACTTCTTGAACTATAAATTAGATTTTGTAATAGTTTCTGATACTATGTACCTTATAATCTATTTACGTGAATGTATTTATCAGACTTGTTGACATAATATGGATCATTCCAGACGTCCACGTGAAGTATCACTTCATATATCTTGTATATCAAAACGGTCGCGTGCATAATGCCGATACTAAGATAAATTAATTTGATAAGAGCACTTTGAAGTGTTCTATCAAACTTAAGTATCTATTAATCCTATTTTTAATTTATATCTTTAAAAATATACAACAACTAAATGATTGATAACATATCAATTTACTAACTCAGACAATGTTATATGAGTATACGAGTATGACCTAACCTAAATAAAAATAACCTAAAAAACTTAAAAGACAATTATACGTATGGAGATGTTTTATTCATATTAGTCGAGGAAATCCAGACAAAATATACTGATCAGACTTAAATGAAATAATGTAAAAATTAATATGAATGGGCTTGTATCCTATGTCTTAATTTCTATAAAAGTGTACTATATATTGATAAAGTGGGTTACTAGAACCTCAAATGTTAAATTATTTTTTAATAACTATACTTATATGTTAAGAGATATTAACAATTAAAAAAGTCATTTTGTCTCTTTAATTATTAAAGGGATTCAACGTTGTACATATTCCAAGTGCATGTGACATCATAATCCTTGTGTAAGGTTACCAACCTTACAGCTCATAAATTTCTGCTATATGTATTTATATATCAAAATATCCAATATTATTTACAGCTATTTCAAGGAACACTCAAATTCCAATATCATGTCTGCATTAGCAGGGTTAAATAAAATAAAAAGTTATTCTTTGATTTGACTTGATTATTTGACTACCAACAGCTACAGAACATTACCACAGCACTGACCTACTCAACAAATAACTGACGTTAAAATTCATTTCACGTCATACAAATATGACCAACCATTTCTAGCGCTAAAACTACAATTCAAACTTTTAATTGCTATATCTACGTCAATATTTAGATATTTAATAAAATAAACACGCCAATACACATTTATTACCATCAATTTCAATCAACAATTGAAAAATCGACCACTAAAAAATGAGGACACAAGCCCATTCACAAGCCCAACTAGATGGACAGGTTATTTTTTATAACTTTCGATCTCTTTAATGATTGCGCAATATGATTATTTTAATTGTTATAGACGTATAGTAGCACTTATATTAAAATTAAGGCATGATTCACAAAAGCATTGCGCCTGCTATGAATTGCTATATAATAAACTTCTCAAAAGCCCAACCCGCGTTTACGTGCAATATAAACATACCCAGCTGTTTTCGCGGGAGAATGTAGCAGTGAATAGGTGGCAGTAGAATGGAGTTTAACGTCCTCAGGGATTGTACATCGTACAACCCCTTTATCAGGGTTGTACAGGGTATGTACTCCTGATAACTAAACGTTGAAACCAACCCTTTTCTGACATGATTGATGGGTTTGTTTTCGTTTGATTGTTATGAGATGACATGACAGTTGACACTGAAGGATAGCAGTGTTGATCTTTGAACAAATCCTGTTTTCCTATTACTTTAGGACTCACAAATAAGCAAGGCAGGATAACAGTAAGAGCGAGAAAGAAGACGCGACGCAAAACTTAAATCAATATCTACTATATCTTAATATATATAAATTACGTGTCACGTTGTATGTCCGCGATGGACTCCTAAACTACTTAACCGATTTTAATCAAATTTGTACACCGTGTGCAGTTTGATCCAACTTGAAAGATACGATAGCTTACATCTCAATTTATGATTGCAATATTATCTTATTGCAAATTATTTGTCTATTAATTATCTGTTAGCTCCAAACGATGACATCTGGCGACGATGATGGCGACATCTGTTGACTAGATTGAGTAAATATTCTGTTGACTAGATTGAGTAAATATTCAATAGATGGCGCTATGTAATGTAATATGACAAAAACGTTAGTCACAGCAACGCGTGGCCGGGACAGCTAGTCATTATATATATATACTATATACTACTATATCATTTATCTTAGACTGGCACTTTTGATAGCAGTTACAGTTATGGTTAAAACGCTTAAAGAAATCGAAATAAGAATTCCAAAATACTTGATATAAATTTTAATATAATATTCGAAGTATTGTTACAAAGGAAAACATTCTACAATACATATATGCTATAAACTAGGTAGTAGATTTTATAATCTGAAGCAAATGCATTGGCGTACTAGCCGCACCTGCCATGTTTACATATCAAATTTCTCAGCTTCCAAACTTGCTTCAGAAAGACGTAATTTTTCTTCGCATAGTGCATCATACCTTTCTTCTTTGTACTGTGGTATATCATTTGTGATTTTGAACAACTCACGAATTTCATCAACTGATTTACCAATGATCAATTGGGCTGCCTGTTTGCAGGCCAGGGTGTATAAAGGTTTTATGCCCAAGTGATACGAAGTTACAATCACTTGCACTAGAATATCTGGACTCATTTGCTTTACATAACCAGAATCCCAGGGAGTCAAATGCTCTTCATTAGTGCCAAGTGGATCATCCTCTGTTGGATTGTTTAAATGAAAATAAACCCATTGCAAGACCTGATAAAAGTAGAAAAACAAATAGTTATTGAAATGACAATAAAATGTAATTTAAACATAAAATATATTAATGCCAAATCTAACGCTATGGGACAGTGACCACAATGGGAGATGTGTATTAATGGGCTTATGTCCTATGTTTTAATTTCTATAAAACTGTATGATATATTGATAAAGTGGGTTACTAGAACCTCAAATGTCCAATTATTTTTTAATAACTCCTTATATGTTAAGAGATATTAACAATTAAAAAAGTTATTTTGTCTCTTTAATTATTAAAGGGATTCAACGTCGTACACATTCCAAGTGCATGTGACATCACAATCCTTGTGTAAGGTTACCAACCTTACAGCTCATAAATCTCTGCTTTATGTATTTATATATCAAAATATCAAATATTATTTACAGCTATTTCAAGGAATAATAAATTTTAAATATTATGTCTGCCTTAGCAGGGTTAAATAAAATAAAAACTTATTATTCTTCGACTTGACTTGATTATTTGGCTGCCAACAGCTACGAAACATTACCACAGCACTGACCTACTCAACAAATAACTGACGTTAAAATGCATTTCACGTCATACAAATATGGTCGACCATTTCTAGCGCTAAAACTACAATTTAAACTTTTAATTGCTATATCTCCGTCAACATTTAGATATTTAATAAAATAGACACACCAATACACGTTTATTAACATAAATTTCAATCAACAATTGAAAAATCGACCACTAAAAAATGAGGACACAAGCCCATTAAATTCGATTAAGATAAGATGTATGTATTAGCCAGAGAAATCTGTCGATTTCCACGACATCTTGAAAATAAGGCAGTAATTAGTTCCTTTGTTTTTCTTGGAAACAATAAGTCACACAAATATTTTTGAAGGTTATTTATGTAGGTAATTATTATTGAATTATAAATAACTTCCCAGAAAACATTTGGATTCAAAGTATATACATTTATGTATATAATATATCCTATGTATATGCTGTTCTTATGTAAAACTTATATTGTATGTCATATGTATGTGCAAATCAGGGGCGTAGCTACCGCCGTATCTGCCGTATCAATTATACGGGGCCCCCGGGCCACGGGGGCCCCCAAAGTGTGTAAGGAAGGTTTTTTTTCTTTTGTGAAAAATCTTTACCCCCATATAAGGGCCTCCAAGCAAATTTTTTATACGGGTCCCCGACAAGACACGCTTCGCCACTGGTGCAAATGCAAAGTTAAGTGCATATTTAAAAATATCCAATCAATTATTGGTATTAAAAATAGTCATCAATATAATTGTCAACAACTTCTACATTTTTTGCGAATTAGTTGGCAAGGCACTGCTGTAGTTGGAACATTAATGCGGAGCATAATGTCGCATCTATTTAATGAACATTCAAATACCTTTTTCAAAGCATCGCTAGTAAATTCTGGGAACTCAATAACTTGATCTTTAATATCTGCGTCTCCCAGCTCCTTGATCATATTCTTGATTAGTTTGCAGCACCGCATGCTTTCTAGTTCCAAAAATACCGCCTTACCATCACTGCAGACAGCCTCGATGAACTTCATCTTAAACTTAATAATGTAATTTAAATCTTATTATATTTGATGCATTCAAGTAAAGGGAGAGAAACAAGATTACAAAAATCAGACATTGCTATTGAAATTATTAAAAATGTTAGAATAGTTTTTAAGTTTAATTTGGTAATGAAATACAATGTATGTATATATCCTACCTTGATTTTGGATTACTCTTAGTAAGATCTTGGAGAAGCCTGTAATATCTGCTATGTTTTGAGCGAAATTTTGGAAATAATAAAACAAGGTCTCATGAAACACAGAACGTAATTGACGTCAAATAGTATTGAGAAAATAATTTCAAAAATTGTCTTCTAGTACATAATAAAGATAAAAAATAAATCAGTAGGACGAACAAAGAAATAATGTAAACAGCTTTACAATTGCTACTTGAAATATCTATAACAATACACCCAAAACTAGTTTCATAAAAAACAATCACCAAATTTTGTAAAGAAAGGATTCTCTTTTTGTCTAATACGAATGAGCTGGAATCAGTTGTTATTAATACAGTTTCAAACACTGCGATGTGCCAGGACGATTCCATTATTTTCTTAAAAGTGTTATCAATCTGCTTGTACTATGACTCCACAGTGTCGAGAACATTTATGCTTGATACCAGACTGATGTGTCTTTTAATAGTAAAATTATCCTTAGACATAACGAAGTGCTAATAAATGGGCTTGTGTCCTATGTCTTAATTTCTATAAAAGTGTACTATACGAGTATATTGATAAAGTGGGTTACTAGAACCTCAAGTGTTTAATTATTTTTTAATAACTCAACTTTTTTAATAAGCAACTTTTAAAAAAATCATTTTGTCTCTTTAATTATTAAAGGGATTCAACGTTGTACACATTCCAAATGCATGTGACATCACAACCGCTGCCAACCTTACAGCTCATAAATCTCTGCTATATGTATTTATATATCAAAATATCAAATATTATTTACAGCTATTTCAAGGAACAATAAAATTCCTATATTATGTCTGCCTTAGCAGGGTTAAATAAAATAAAAACTTATTATTTTTTGATTTGACTTGATTATTCGACTATCAACAGCTACAAAACATTACCACAGTACTGACCTACTCAACAAATAACTGACGTTAAAATGCATTTCACGTCATAAAAATATGGCCGACCATTTCTAGCGCTAAAACTACAATTCAAACTTTTAATTGCTATATCTCCGTCAATATTTAGATATTTAATAAAATAGACACGCTAATACACATTTATTCACATCAATATCAATCAACAATTGAAAATTCGACCACTAAAAAATGAGGACACAAGCCCATTCATATATTTATTTTACAAATTATTCGTTTACATCATTAACTGCTTTTTCTTGTTTTATTGCAACGTATTCTTAATCTTACTTAATATGTGTTAAGCTTTGTTAATAATAAATATTTTAGAACTAGTAATAAATAAGATTAAGACAAGTTATTATAGATAATCCTGCATGTTTAACATTTGTAATCTTTTTTATATACTATAAAAGTGTATTTATAATATTTGAATTGTTCAAAGGGTTGCTTTTATGTTTTCATATAAGGGTTGATGCCGTATGACTTACATGTCTGTCACCCTAATACACGATAAATGACTTCACAAAACAAGGGTTGCTATCGGTAACAATATAAACTGCAAGAAAATGGTTTCAGTCTTAAGTGAAATAGGTAAAGTTAAGATACAAACCATTTAATGTTATATCTGTTAGGTGGTTGTCCTTGCTAATTTATTGATATAATATTTTGCAACTGTTTAACTGGTGTCCGTTAACTTAAACTATTTCGTTTAGGATTGAAAAAATATAGGATCTAAGTGTGTAATAAACAAATCCAGAGTTGCTTCACTTAGTTAAATACGACGCCTACTTTTTGGCGATGATAATAGAAATACAATATTTCTTAAGAAACGACTTTAGTAATTATATATAAAAAATATATTTTCTTATAAGTACAAAATACATCCTTTACCCTATGTCCACACTCGCGTGTTCGCCTGTTCGTGTTCTTTAACGATAGTCAGATTTGTACACTAGAGCGAAAACATTTGTTCGAATACATGAATGTTTGCCTGTGAACACGAACTATGTGTGCGTTAATATTGAACATTCGCACCCGAACATGCATGTGTGGACGTTGGATTACAATTAAAATAATAAATTACAATAAATTTTAAATAACAACATCAATATAGATCTCTTAAAATACGCTATCAAAATTTATGTTTTAAACTACAACCAAAATTCTGATTGAAAATCGAAGAATACCTAATAACACACACTTAGGAATATAAAAAATTTATGAACTCATTTTTAGTTTAGTTGTTTGTCGTTTAATTTTTAATCATCCTTTATCATCGTTAAAACTATAGACTAATAATTAATCGATTTTATTTTTCTTTGTTTACAACATTCATAACATCGAAACTTTACTTGTTACACGAACCAGCTGTAAGATAGTAACTCCTGTATTGTTATGTAAAAAGGTAATTAAGTTTAAATTATTCATTTTCTGGCATAAGCAATCAGCAGTGTATATGGATTTACAATTTTGATGTTTTTGATATCTTCTGTATTGTTGTTGTTGTTATTGGAGTCCTCCATGAGATTCATCTTTCGCAGTACTTTGAAGTAGTCCTCGTAAAATTCATCATGAAGATATTTTGGTATTCTTTTTTCAAATGGATTTATCGCCTTTACAGATTCTGTAAATAAGTAAAAAATATTTAAATTTAATATAGCGCATTACAGACAAAATTAGATCCAGTGGCGGAATGCAATTGAGATAGGAAAACTTGATTTTGGTAAATAAGAGTGTTCAGAGAATGATAGCGAACGTATCTGGGAAAGTAGCACATGAATTTGGAAAAGGTTGAAGATATTTTAAATTTAATTGAATAGTTTTTCCATCCATTAAAAACCATTCAAACCCGGTGCATAGTCTTTATTCATAACTCTTGGCTCGTAGCGAAAAAATATACAAGGCTCTTAATATATTTGAGGGTTCTTATTCAGGTTTTTAAAATATTTCAACTGCATTTTAATTAAACCCAGGCTCTCGCGATATTCGCGATACCGACCTATCATACTTGTTCTACAGTGCGGAAGGACCGCGCCGTACCCCCGCGCACCGCCCCGGTCCTCTAAACAGCCCAGGGACCACTCAATACAATTCGCAAGGTACAAGTGTTCAGTTTTTGAGTTGGTGCGGTAGGTCAATAAACGTATTTGCGGTGGAATTATATAAACGTATCTTTACTGAGCAGTTTCGAAGCCTATACAGATAAGCCCATAGCACAGATTATGTATCTAGATACCTAACCTCAAATTAGAGCAAATCTACTACCTGCAAATGCAGAGGCTTGTACGAAATTATGCAAACTCCTTGAAAAAGGTTGTATAACAGCATAAATGCTATTTTTATTTGATTCTTACATGTTTTTGGGAAACTGTTTCTTCGAAATAATTTTCAAACTTACTTTGTACAATATCAAAATTTTCATAAACAAAATTTTTTTCTCTGGTTTCGACTTGACAGTTCTTGAAACCGGCTTCATCAAGGTATTTTTGAAATTCTTTTTCGGGACGTTTGGAATTTTGGTAGGGTGATGTGAATCGGTAGACGTCTTCCATGTAGTCGCTCCATTTTGGGTTTTTTGATAGGGTTTCATAGATTTCAAAAATAGGGTTTCGTGCTAAAAACATTACCAAGATATCACCTCCAGGGTTCAGTAGGTCGAATATGTTCTTCACTGCTTGTCTGAAAATAATAAAATATATTTTAAAGTTAATTTTTATTTTATGTAAAAAATTATGTTGTGTTTGATTGGTGGTTATTTGATTTTATTTCATTTTCTTGTAAATGAATAATAAATAGATTTGTGTTAGAAAATAAATTCCAAACAAGATTCTCCTCAAGGCCGTTTCTTGTATATAAAAAGTAAAAATGAAAGAAAGGAGAAATGGACATCTAGTGGCGCGCTGGGCCAAGGACACTGACTAGAAATAGAGACCAATGGGATCTATTGTAACAGTTAGTAGCGATGGCGTTATGACAAAGTGTTGCCACATACGTGGTAGACAGTGCCGCTGTGGTTTTACACTTGTTTTTGATTAAGTTGTCGTATTGATAAAATATAATTCATAATTTCACTTTAGACATCATTTAAGGGTAAAAAAAGCATATTTTCGATAATGTTTTTTGACGACACAGTTAAGATATAGTTATTTCTACAATAACTACATGATAAAATGACATTAGAAGAATACTTTGTGAAATTTTCATAAATAAATATCAAGAAATGAGGCATTGACAGCGAATCTCTGCAGACGTCACAAAAAAAGTAACATTGCGGTGCCACTCATAACGCATCACTGGATTTTCTGAAATCGAAAAACCAAAATGATTTCATTAGTTGATTATTTTCTGCAGGTAACGCTGTCGAGTTTTTATTTTTTTGTTGCTTTTTCAATTTTTTACAGCACTTAACAGTCAAAATACCGATTTTTCATGAAGAAAATTAGAAACTTTGTAATTTTAAAATACACTTAAATAAAAAAAATTCGACAGCGTTACCTCGGCATTTTTGTAAAGAAAGAGTGTGCTATGTGTGAGAAACCGCATTTAAAAATTTCAAAGTAACACGAAAGCAGACCAGAGAGGTGAAGACTTAAAACTCTATATCTCCCACAGTTTTACTCCAATTGACTTCAAATTTTTACACAATAAACCTAATATGTTGTACAATAATATAAATAAATAAAAAAGCTGAAACCTTACCCACCACCTTCCCCAGATTCATCCCCCCACCTTAAATTCAGGCAGAACAGTCAAGTTCCATTCCATCCAGTGTATATTTAATAATTAAATAATCTATTAAAACCCGTATAAATTTGTCATTCATGAATTAGAGGGGAGGGGGAAGGAGGCCATGTGTCACTTTTGTCAGGGTTTTCATTATCATTTACTCTTTGTTATTTTTACAACATGTTATTGTTCATTTTGAACATGCTTTAAATAAAACATTGAAACAATAATAAAAAATATTTACAAAGATATTAAAAACATATTTCCATGCAATGGAATTGTAAAAACATATTAGAAATTGGTTAGGCGCATATTATAGATAAGACTGCTTTTAGACACACACTTGCAATTGGACATTTCATTTACCTAAGGTTACGTTTTATTGTTTACCGAAGTTTAACATCATTCTGTTACATTATCATTAAATAAATGCAAAAGATCTTATACATTATATAATTTTTTAGTTTCACTACAACTGGCTAATATTAACAAACAAATGAATATCACATTTGTCTAATTCATGACGCATGACGTTGCAAAACAAGGCCCTTATTTCTGCCAATGTATAAAACTAAAATTAATATAAAATATATTAATTATGATAAATTAGAAAAACAAGTACAAAATAATTTATCTAAGAAACACACCAATGCTTTTTGTACAATGGGCTTGTGTCCTCATTTTTTAGTGGTCGATTTTTCAATTGTTGATTGAAATTGATGTTAATAAATGTGTATTGGCGTGTCTATTTTAATAAATATCTAAATGTTGACGGAGATATAGTAATTAAAAATTTGAATTATAGTTTTAGCGCTAGAAATGGTCGGCCATATTTGTATGACGTGAAATGCATTTTAACGTCAGTTATTTGTTGAGTAGGTCAGTGCTGTGGTAATGTTTCGTAGCTGTTGGTAGTCAAATAATAAAGTCAAGTCAATGAATAATAAGTTTTTATATTATTTAATCCTGCTAAGGCAGATATAATATTGGAATTTTATTGTTCCTTGACATAGCTGTAAATAATATTTGATATTTTGATATATAAATACATATAGCAGAGATTTATGAGCTGTAAGGTTGGTAACCTTACACAAGGATTGTGATGTCACATGCACTTGGAATGTGTACAACGTTGAATCCCTTTAATAATTAAAGAGACAAAATGACTTTATTAATTGTTAATATCTCTTAACATATAAAGAGTTATTAAAAAATATTGAACCCTTGAGGTTCTAGTAACCCACTTTATCAATATATAGTACAGTTTTATAGAAATTAAGACATAGGACACAAGCCCATTAACCTCAAAATTTTAACTTTACCCAGTTAGTGCTAACAAAGTAGGATAGAAGTAAAATGTCAAGTATTTTATATAAACAATACAATATAATATTGGATCTTTTATGCTACAAAGAAGAAGAGATCTCAACAGAGGGATTATGGGAGGCACTAGTCTATCAGCTTCACCAAAAATGTTCGCAAACTTTACACTATATTTCATAAATTAGACTACTTATTTAAGGTCGGCTGATAACTTTAGATAAACTTAAGAAGCCAAATTTTGAAAATATAGGCTTTTGAAAAATCGCTTAAATGTAAGTTTTAATTCTTTATAATTAGAATGAATCTCACTATCAAATAAAACAAAATTAATGTACTGTGGCTAACTGATAAAACATTTTCGTGTAATGGTAAATATATGGTCACAACCTAAAATTATTATTCGGCTGAAAAAGCGAATAAATAAAAAAGTAAATCAATTTTTAAAATACCTTTGATTTTGAATCCAATGTAAACAATAAAATGATGTTAGATGATCATATGTTTCAGTTATTTTCAAACTAAGATCCGCACTGATATCCAGAACCTCAAAATGTATCCCTGGATTAATATATTCATACGTATTTTTAGCATAGTTGATCATATCCTCTGATAAATCAGTTCCAACAAGTTTTCCAAAATTATTTGGTAAAATAGGTAAAAGATAATCTATAGTGACGTCACCAGACCCGCATCCAACATCTATGAGTGTATCACCACCATTTTGTCTCCATTTAAATGAATTTTCAAATTCTTTTATTATTTCTTCGGCGTCGCGACGTTGGAGATTGTTCGCGCGCTGATATAACGACGCTTTTAACATCTTAAAATATCACAAAACTTTTGAAGCACAATAAATTTGATAAGTAATTAATTTGAAGGGCGAGGTGTAGGCACAATGTTTTAATGAAAAACACACAAAAAGAAAATAATAATTTTTCAAAGATTACGAATTTAAACTTCGTCAGCGGACTTGCTCTGGGAGTCTGAGATTCTATCTGAATTTCTCAACGCTTTATAGTCGCACTGTCCGAGTCCGTTATGGCGTGTTGAGAAGACTTCCAAAACTGTCCCGAACCGGGCACTGGTTCACAACACCCAAATGAACCACACTCTCTTTTGTCTTTAAGCGCAATATAAGAAAGTCTTACCTGTTGTCTTGTCTGGACAAGAGGATGGTACATTGAAAGGAAGTGCAAAATGAGAGCATCTTTTTTGTACGCCATAAATGTTAGCGTCTTAAATTATCTCACTTCAATTTTTAACAGGTTGAAATAACACTGCACTTTTCCTGTTTCACATATCAATGGGCTTGTGTCCTATGTCTTAATTTCTATAAAAGTGTACTATATATTGATAAAGTGGGTTACTAGAACCTCAAATGTTCAATTATTTTTAATAACTCCTTATATGTTAAGAGATATTAACAATTAAAAAAGTCATTTTGTCTGTTTAATTATTAAAGGGATTCAACGTTGTACACATTCCAATTGCATGTGACATCACAACCGCTGTCAACCTTACAGCTCATTAATCTCTGCTATATGTATTTATATATCAAAATATAAAATATTATTTACAACTATTTCAAGGAACAATAAAATTTCAATATTATGTCTGACTTAGCAGGTTTAAATAAAATAAAAACTTATTATTCTTTGATTTGACTTGATTATTTGACTACCAACAGCTACAGAACATTACCACAGTACTGAGCACTCAACAAATAACTGACGTTAAAATGCATTTCACGTCATACAAATATGGCCGACCATTTCTAGCGCTAAAACTACAATTCAAACTTTTAATTGCTATATCTCCGTCAATATTTAGATATTTAATAAAATAGACACGCCAATACACATTTATTAACATCAATTTCAATCAACAATTGAAAAATCGACCACTAAAAAATGAGGACACAAGTCCATTATGTCAGAAGCGTATTGTACGTATTGTAAGTGAACAAGTGACGGTGAATATTGGTAATGTATGCATACGTTGTAAAATAAATTCGATAATCAATATTACCTACGTTACACATGAGCAATAATCGAACCACCTTTGAATCATATTGTAAGACGACAATGTCCTTACATAACTTATTTTATTTCATAATAAAATAATAATAAACTATGCACGTTGTTATAATTAAACAAATTCCCTTCTTAAAATAAAATGATAGCAACACAAAACATTACATATTTACAAAGTAGAAAAATGTGAATGAAAACAAAGCTGAATAATTACGGTACTGATAATAAAATTGTAAAACTAGCAGGCGTTGAACCAATTATTTATAATACGTATTAATAATGGGCAACATGGAAGGGGATAATAAATCCTTGTTTACCACCTCAATAATATCATAAATTTATGAGTTGCTCGAGACAGCTGTACAAAGGGACTACTGTTAATTTATAAAAAAAGAAGAGGGTAGGAAACAGGCTTAAAACATTGATAAAACAGTGTTTTTCGTTTTAAAATATAGTTCAAATCACGAGAGTTCGGCGGCAACTATACCTAAAAGAGATTATAAGAGCAGTATAAATCTATTATACGATAATGAATTTTATCTTATTCGTTTCTATATACATTATAGAAAAATAAGTAAGTCAGTGCTTTTTAGTTATATCGGCAGTTTATACCCCACAACTTGTTTTAAGTATGAGTCGTGGCCGAACTCTCGTAATTTGAACTATAGCAGTTTTTTAATGAAAATATTATGTCTCGTTTGATTCCAGTACTTGAGGATAAACATTTTAGACAATGGGCTTGTAAACTCATCTTTTAGGAGCCGATTTTTTAATTGTTGATTGAGATAGATGTTACTAAATGTATATTAACGTTTCTATTTTATTAAATATCCAAATGTTGACGAAGATATAGCAATGGGCTTGTGTCCTATGTTTTAATTTCTATAAAAGTGTACTATATATTGATAAAGTTGGTTACTAGAATCTCAAATGTTCAATTATTTTTTAATAACTCCTTATATGTTAGGAGATATTAACAATTAAAAAAGTCATTTTGTCTCTTTAATTATTAAAGGGATTCAACGTTGTACACATTCCAAGTGCATGTGACATCACAATCCTTGTGTAAGGTTACCAACCTTACAGCTCATAAATCTCTGCTATATGTAATTATATATCAAAATATCAAATATTATTTACAGCTATTTCAAGGAACAATAAAATTCTAATATTATGTCTGCCTTAGCAGGGTTAAATAAAATAAAAACTTATTATTCTTGATTTGACTTAACTATTTGACTACCAACAGCTACAGAACATTACCACAGCACTGACCTACTCAACAAATAACTGACGTTAAAATGCATTTCACATCATACAAACATGGCCGACCATTTCTAGCGCTTAAACTATAATTCAAACTTTTAATTGCTATATCTTCGTCAATATTTAGATATTTAATAAAATAGACACACCAATACACATTTATTAACATCAATTTTAATCAACAATTGAAAAATCGACCACTAAAAAATGAGGACACAAACCCATTAAAGATTTAAATTGTTGTTTTAGCGCTACAGATGGCGGCCATATTTATGACGCAACATGTCAGTCTATTAAGGTTTGGTCAGTTATTTGTTGTATGTATAAGAGTTCTGCGTTAAGAATGCTATCTCCTTTATATATAAAAAAAATGGCAACTTAGCGGACGGAGATGTTACATGTCTTGAAATGTTTAATAATGTTGGATCCCTTTAATAATTAAACAAAAAAATGACTATTTTAATTGTTAATATCTCCTAAAATATAGCGAGTCATTAAAAAGTAATTGGACATTTGAGGTTCCCAACTTTATCAATATATAGTACAGTTTAAGACATAGTTCACAAGCCCATTACTGGAATCAATCTGTCCCATTGTATCTGTCACCAAATGCAAATTATGTTATTAAAAGAAAAAAAGTTATCAGCGCTACGTTCTAAATAAAATTATTGAATGACATCATAATTGTAATTATAAAACTTTTGGACTTCCTTTTTAATTAATGAATAAAGTACGCATATTTTAACAAATATTAGTACTGCAAGAGCCAATATTATGTATTACAATACACTTGCAACTTATTGTAGTTTTGTTCTAATTTAAGGTTAAGGTGAAAAGTAATATATACTCTAATAAATAATACTCCCAAGGAGATTTAATTAAAGCAAACTATCATTGCGAGCACAAATCTAGGATTTACGTATTATTTATGTAGCAGATATGGGGGGCAAAACAAATGATACAACCCAGTAAACATTTTGCGGCATTTTGGAGTCACTTTGACATCATATTGGAGATGCGTATGATTTTTTTGTCATGAAAGAGTTCATTTATAGTTCAGTTTGTCACAATCGTTCATGTGAAATGTCTACTTTATCGGCTACAGATGGCGGAACCACTCCACCTGTCGGAATACAAATGAAGATAAAGTTGATGCGAACTATAATTGAAGTGAAATAGTTATAGAAACGTCACAAAAAGGTACACTTCACCAAATGTTTACTGGGAAGCCCGGTTGTCACCTTGACAAATACGTTATTGTATATACAGGTTAGTGCTACTCTTAAGCATACGCATGATTTTTTAGTCTTATTGAAAGTTTTTTTTTTGGGGTAATGAATTTTTTTTTTTTAGCTCTCACGGGATTTTTGTTTTTTTGTCATTATTGGGTTAGATACGGTGAGACACAAATTAGGCACATGTCACGGGCGCTTCATACCCTCGTTATGGCACTGTACAGTAGAACATTTTTGATGGCTGCTTTATTTTCAGAATGCTATTGATTTTCAGTGTTATATTATCACATGAACATAAATAGTACGCCAAATTTAAATAAATATCTTATAAAAAATAGCATGCGAAATCAAAGCAATGGGCTTGTGTCCTATGTCTTAATTTCTATAAAAGTGTACTATATATTGATAAAGTGGGTTACTAGAACCTCAAATATTCAATTATTTTTTAATAACTCCTTATATTTTAAGAGATATTAACAATTAAAAAGTCATTTTGTCTCTTTAATTATTAAAGGGATTCAACGTTGTACACATTCCAACTGAATGTGACATCACAATCCTTGTGTAAAGTTACCAACCTTACAGATCATAAATCTCTGCTATATGTATTTATATATCAAAATATCAAATATTATTTACAGCTATTTCAAGGAACACTCTGATTCCAATATTATGTCTGCCTTAGCAGGGTTAATTAAAATAAAAACTTATTATTCTTTAATTTGACTTGATTATTCGACTACCAACAGCTACAGAAGATTACAACAGCACTGACCTACTCAACAAATAACTGACGTTAAAATGCATTCACGTCATAAAAATATGGCCGACCATTTCTAGCGCTAAAACTACAATTTAAACTTTTAATTGCTATATCTCCGTCAACATTTAGATATTTAATAAAATAGACACGCCAATACACATTTATTAACATCAATTTCAATCAACAATTGAAAAATCGACAACTAAAAAATGAGGACACAAACCCATTGTGAAATTGCTTCAGTATGCTATTCTTTCTTAGCTATGCTATTTGTATGATCGTAGCATGCTATTTAAATAGCACGTGTATTCGTACCTTTACTACAAACTGCTTCAAAAATTAAATAATAAAACCGCCAAGATAGGGAGTCCAACTCTAAAAAGGGGAGTCTACATCATATATATTAATTTTACACCAGGCTACGTGGGAGAGAAACAATATTTTAAATAGCGCGCCAAATCATAATCTCGCATCCACAATTAATTTCTCTTGGACCGATCCTGACTGCACCTATTCTAAAAATTGCGTTAATCATTGATAGAGTAGTTTGCCTTCTTGTTGCTAATTAGTTTAGTTCAATGACGTAATTTCCAGCGTAGCCATAGCTCCGCGAATTTCTTGACCAACACAACACGCTTTTGATAGTAATAGGTAGCGTTGCTGAAACCGTTTGGGTGACGTAGTAGTTAAATCATTGTGTTTGCGTCGTAAACAACTATGTTGGCGTGAATTTTCAGAATCTTTAAAAGGGGGGTGGGGTGTAGGGGGGTAGATTCCTCCTGTCATTTCTATGAACAGAATATTTCCGGCTTTTATTTTGATTTTAACTTTATGTCAAACTAGTTCATTAGTAAAATAATTTATCTATAAAATTAAATAAAAATAAACGTTGTTAATATAAGTATACTTCATAAGTATACTTAACATAAATGTTTTGACCAGCTGTAAAGCCAGATATTAATAATTAAATAGCGCACGTTTAAAATGCAGGAGTCCTTCAAAGTATAAAAAGGTATCGTTGTTTGTAAAATTGTTCTTAATTTAGGAATCAACTCGTTCTAACGAATAACGAATTCAATTTATCTATTATCTGATTCTAATAGAAAAGATCCCGATAGTGTAACAATACAAAATCTATTTCCAATGTGCTTTTGACGTCAGAATGTCATCCTATGTTAGGCATACGTTTTGTTCTTCATAGTTGTTTATTTTTACCAATCGTTATGATCGCTTATCCGGTTTCAAATGTCAAACATTTGAAATTGAATAGATATATTAATAATCATTCCTTTTGTATACAAAACGTATAATTTTGCATTTAAAATCATTTCAAAGACAAGTGAGTGCGTCACAAATTGTATCACCATTTAGGTGTCACTTCTAAATCGGTTTGCGTCTTGGATACTAGAAACTGGTGCATATAGTTTGTTATTTTCTCTTGTTTTCAACTACTGCAAAGGTCTAAACACAATGCGGCGTACATTCACCGCACCGTCTTTTATAACTTATGTTACTTCCTCTCTCCTTTCGAGATCATATATTATGGTATTTCATTAGTACATTTACATATGTGCTTATGTTATTTCAATATATGTGCTTATCACACTATATGTGAACATAACGAAGTTAGAGCCTTCCGTGTGGGGACCCGATAACCGTCTCAAAACGCCGAGCAGAACAATGTCTGTCTGTAACAATGTAATATGTGATTGCATAGTGACCGAGACCATTGATACTTGATACCAGACAGCTGTGTATTCATGTTAGATTGGCAGACCAGGGCTATATTTTCTATGTTTGGTTGTTTTCTATTCATAAATTTACATTCATTACCGTATACTACATTGAAATACATATCACTGTCAAATAACTAATATGTTGCAAAGGGTTATGCAATAAGCTGAATAAAATCACATCAAACGACAATACAGATGATTCGAATAAGATTAGGACCCAGCGAATATGACCCAATCTGTTAAAATCGTCATAAAAATAGAGAGAAATTTCGAGAGAAATCCAAAATCTCGTTAACAAGAAGAAAGTAATTTCAGATGGACAAAAATTTACAAAGACTTTAAGGAGTCTTAAAAAGTCTAGAAAATGGAGCTCGAGACTCTGTCTAACACCTAAACTTGCTTTTTGGAGACAGATAGTGAAAATACTCTGAGAGGTTGAATAGAACGTGCTCATTTTCCGCACAATCGAAGAGAGATAGGGAGAGCTACCTTAGTAGACATAATCGAATATCTATCATCTGCTACTGGCCACTATTTACAAATCCATATAATTTTTAGCAGTGGCAGCCTTAGCTATTGCGAGGCCCCGGTGCAGAAGAACTTTGCGAGGCAGACATAATATTGAAATTTGATTGTTCCTTGAAATAGCTGTAAATAATATTTGATATATAAATACATATAGCAGAGATTTATTTATTAAGGTTGGTAACCTTACACAAGAATTGTGATGTCACATTCACTTGGAATGTGTACAACGATGAATCCCTTTAATAATTAAAGAGACAAAATGACTTTTTTAATTGTTAATATATCTTAACATATAAGGAGTTATTAAAAAATAATTGAACATTTGAGGTTCTAGTAACCCTTTATCAATATATAGTACACTTTTGTAGAAATTAAGACATAGGACACAATCCCATTGGAACTCTTGCAGAAACACCTATCAAGGAATATTACTTGCTTTAGATCGTCTGAAGGTTCACCTTCTCATACTAGAAAATTCTTCTCAGTCAATATGTTTTAAGAAAGAACTTCTAAAGACAGAAGAGATTTATCACCATAGAATCACTAGAAGATTACACAACCAAGCAGAGTGAGATAAAGAGAGACTTTAGTAGATGAGTATCAAGCATAAAGACTCTAGACTTAGAAAGGATAAATGATTCTTTTCTACTGTTGAATCACTTTTTAATTATGCAAGGAAGATAACACATTAAACATTAACTGGTACTCAGCCAATTTCGATGTGAACTAGATGCTGATTGATTAAACACCACGGCCTTTGAATTTACAGAAGGTTGCATATAACAATTATTCTGTATACAGCATTTAGCATTCTTTTAAGCAAATTTCTTTTTGGACATTTTTGTAACAACAAATCCACACATACTCGTACGTGTTGCATCGAGTTCCAGTCTCTCCATGAGGTCATCCCAATGACATAACCCTTTCAATGCTGCGTCGACTGTTTTCTGTTGTGGCTGTTCTGCTGTTGCTCTCACCAGTCTAACTTTCTAGGGAATAGTAGATATACCGTCTGGATATGGGATACACGGGATCATGGGATCGACGGTGCAGATCGCGGGACTGTTTACCCTGTTGTACCCTCCACCGACCTATCCCAACGTGGTCATCTAGAGGACAGGTCAGTGAACAGACGAACATCAAAACAATCTCCAAAAAAACTACACACGCTTGCATCTGTATGTGTGTGCGCAGCATGTGATTAACTTTATTTGGAAATTAGTGGTGCGTTTCTTTTTTAAGACAAATTACGAGAAACTTTTTTGTATTGAAATTAATGTTAGTCGTATTGCTTTCAAAATATCAACGTACCAACAAATATGAGCAAAAAACCACTACAGGCATATTCCCGCAAAACACAAAATAATAATATTATCTTAATTACATGTAACATTTTATTTAATGAATATAAGAAATATATTAATTATTCGAATCCAAGAAAGTAATTTAAATCATTGAAATGGTCTTCTTAAAAAGTTTTATGATTTTATTAATCCGAGAAAAGGTAGATTTATTTCTTTTACAAATTAAAGCTCCAAAAAGGTATGCTTTAGGCTACATTATTTATGTTATGCAATGTTCTTTTAATATTAAATAAACCTTAACGGGTTAGCAAGAAGGAGTGCATTGAAAATCATAAGATAATGGGAAGCGAATATATCGTCTATGTTAAATTATTATTAACCTTAATATTTTTGTTACTCAGATCATACACAAATGAGAGCATTTGTGTATCAGTCGAACATAACTGTAGTTTAACCTTAACTTAACTGGAGGTTATATTTCTCGTTATTTATCTGTGGTCGATCTTCTACAAAATTAAAATTGGGTTGTGATCTCATTTTTAAGGGTCAGTTTTTTAAATTCTTTATTGAAATATTGGTTAATAAACTGCGTAATATTCCAGTTGTTATCCTAGTAGTTGATGATGTCATAAACTGAAATGAATATAATAAGTAATGTTATTTATTTTTCCTTTTATATCACTATATTATATTGAAACATTATGGGTCGATGCAACAGCTGCTATAGCTTTGACATTTAATGCTGCATCTCTTTTGCACTTATCTTGTTTAGTAGTGATGGTAAAGTTTGGCAAATGGTAATGGGGAAGAAGATGAGGAAGCAATGACGTCGTGAATTCAAGTAATTTTTTGTAAATTTTTAACCCTTTAATTATTCAACGTAAAAAAATGTCTATTTCAATTATTAATAACTTCTAAAATATTGCAAATTGCATAAAACTAATTATAAATTAGTAAATTTGAGGTTTTGATAGCTGATTTTATCAATATACAGTGCAGTTTCAATTCTTTCTGGACGTCCAGATAAATTTGAACCAATTATCCAGTTCCCAAAATGTTCATCGACACACCACTATTTATTAAAATGCAGACTGTTAAATGCATGAACCGAATGCAGTCAAGTTGGTTTTTTATTTTCTTTATTTATACAACTTCCAAAATGCATCGACGACGACCAGGACCTATCTCGCAGAACGTTTAATTTAATGACGCTTTACACACACACTCACACACACACACACCCATACATACACAGATGCATAAATGCACATTTAATGCAATACTCAACTTGAATGCATATAATATTCATTACATTGTTTTATATTTATTTTTTTTAAATTTATTTATTCTTTTATTAATTTTAAATTACTTTAATATTGGTACTACATGTGCAAATTCATGTATTATGTGCAGTTAGGGTTACCAACCTTAAAAAAGAACTCTGATCAAAATTAGAGACTCAAAACGAATACTGTTCCATTCTATTTGTTCATATCTTTTTCTTGCACCTTTGAAAATATTTAGAAAATAATCAAAATTTTGTTTTGAGGAAATATAAATAACGGTGCATGCCGAAACAAAATTTGGTATTGAAGAGAGGGGCAGTAGATACTGGGGAGAGGAAGAGCAACGATCCAAGATGTGTGGCAAGAGAGAGGAAACATTAGAGCATGTTAAGAATAGGTATAAGGAGAAGATTGAAAGCGAAGTAGACTTGATAAAAATCCTGCAAAAGAGGGAGAAGTTGATGAATGAGGTTAGAAACAAGAGAAGGGAAAATAAATACAAAAGCGATAAAGCATGATAGTTGGTAGGGTATAAACTAATTCGATAGAAAAAAGAACACGGCATCAGAGCCGGATGGAGTCACTGGGACATCGAAGGAGCGGAGGCGCCTAATTATTTTCCGAATAAAAGGAACAATTTTTTTACGTCTTTCAAAAATTTATTGCCAACAAATTGCCAAAATTATTTCAACAAAGAATGTAGTAATTAGTCAAAGTCAAATACAATTTATTAAAACTAAATTATAGTGTTAACGGATTTAACTTTGCAAGCTTTTTTCGACGAAAAGTCGTTGATGATTTCGCTGAATCTAGGTTATTTCTTTTTATATCTATTGTGGGAGCCCCTCTCTTGTGGAGGCTCCGGGCCAGTAGTACCGCGTGCTCTACCTCAAATCCGAGCCTGCAAGCCACTATCGCCCTGTAAATATTTTGGAGTAAATTCTATTTCATTACTTTTCATGAGTTTTTAGTCATGAACGCGTTTGTTTTCAGTCGTTCATAGGGAATGTCTCTTTTATGAGCTACAGACGACGCAACGACTGCTCACTGTTAAATAAAAGCGACTCCTGTGACAGGTAGGAAATCAATTTGAACTAAAATTGATTTTCTGTGTGTTGCTCCAACCTGTGAAACGTTAGAATTGAAATGTACGAGTGACTAGAACTTCACCTAGCCATTCTATTTCACAAAATGTTTACTGGGCGACTTTGTAACTTATTAGAAATTGAATCAGAACCGAACTGGAGCGTAAGAGCAAAATAAATATATTCTGGTACAATAGATTCTAGATAATGAAATAAAAAACTTTCGAATGTCAAATATGAATTGGCAAAAAGGTCGACAAAACGTGTCCTTTCCAACATTAAGGATGTACATCAGACAACATATCTAAAAAGAACCTCTTCTTCTCAAAGGAGAACGGTTGGCAACCTTTTCATTTGTTATCTCGCATATAGCATTGTAGTGTTGGTAAGTACTTTTTATGTAGAGGGCATTTACACCGGTCACGTAGTTTGGGCGATGCGTACTTTAAAACTTGAGGTGGCAACGCCCTTACTTAGGAACCAGTACCTTCAAAAAATCAAAGGTTTTGCAAAAATTCACTGCATCAAAGAATAATCATGTGTGTGTTTTCTTATGCATTACTTACAATAAAATTGTTCCTTAGATTATTAATTAAAACTATTTAATTTACTAAATTATCATTAAAAAAGGTTCCTTTTAAGGAATTTAAAATATATATATCTGTGTTTAGCGGGTATAGTGTATAGGAGCATATAATGGTTCGCATTGACTTTATTGTGAGAGGGAAGGTATATGCAGCGAGTACTATGGTTTTAGTTGTATTATCAGTATGGTTATTCGTACAAACACTGTATTGCCGTCATTGTGTAATTTACCAGCGTCATAGAGTAATTTGTTATCATTGATTGGAAGATCTAGTGACCCATTAGAATCCTACGTAACAAATGGAGGTTACTTCGAAGAGCTACCCTAGTAATGTTGACATGTATGCTGATTTAAGTTTCATTCCCGTCAATTAGGAGCCCATTTGATAGGAACAATGACCACATATGGATACTTACTTTAAGAAGGTGGTCTTAGGTCTAAGTAAACAATAAAACTCAATAATTTATTCAGTGATGATAGTAAACAAATAAACTATCAATAGTATTGTGACAATAAAATATGCATGTGAATATTTATAAATAACTGGCCAATGACTTTAACACTTCTAGAATTGGGGAAGCCATGTTTTTAACCCCGAGTGATTTGTGTATTTTTGACATTGGGAATTCTTTACTACGCAATAGTAATGAACAATATTATTTTTAACGTTGGGCAAGTCCGCTTCTGAAACAAATTCAGTTAATTATAAAAGGTAGGAGCTTTAACCAAGGTCCTAATATATCAACGATGGAAGTTAATTTTGTGTTAACTGAGTTAATTTTTATTTTAAGACCGTTTGGGTCTATTTCGATATAACAAAACCCCCACTAAACACAGTTACGTGTATTTTAGGTTTAACTAACATAATATTTTAAAGAAAATAAGGGTGAAAAGTATAAAGAAGGGGGTGTGGGAAGAGTATTTTGAAAGGAATGGAATGGCGATCGAGGAGGCAGAGAGAAGAAGAGAAGGAGGCGCAAGTGTGGAAGAGGAGCTAACGAGAAGGGATAAGGATATACAGCAACAGGAAAGAATGGAAAAATCGAGAAAAGCAATTACTATACAAGATATAAAAGGATTTGAGAAAGTAATATACCTCAGTACTTAATAGAAAAAGACATAATAAACATAAGAAGGACAGCAAGATTTAGATTGGGAAATGAGGAAAAACGAAACAGATACTGGGAAAGTAGAGAGGAAAGAATGTGTAGAGTGTACGGAACAGAGGACGAAACACTGGAGCACATTAAGTTTGATTGTAAGGAAAAAGTAGGGAGTGAGATGAATATTAGGCAGCTCTTAAAAGGGGGCAAGAAATAATATAAATATAGATGGATGGCAGAAATAACTAGATGAATGTAATATATGTACTATATATTACATTTATGTACTATACTGCGACATAAACATGCGACATCCAACATTTATATATCTTCATTCATAAGTTTACGTTATTTAGACATGAGTGTACTGCGACACAAATAAAACCCTTACTTATGCTATTTTTTAAAATTCTAGGTAACAAAAACAAAACAAAAATGTTTCAAAGCTATCATCTAAAGAAATTACGGTTTCGAATGTAATCCTAATCAGCCTCCAGCATAATCTCATTGTGTGTTGACGTTTTTCTAAATGTTTAGTAAATAAATAAAAAATAATTGAAAATGGTGTTTAAGTATAATCATTATTGGGTAATAATTTACATTACCAAAAATTGTCAACTACATAAAAGTTTTTCGTTTAAGAAAATGCTAAATTAAAACTCAAAATGGACTTACTTCACTTTCAAAATTAGTAGCTCATATAATATAGAAGAAAGTTTATAACCTTGACTGGACCTTTGATAAACAATACTATATAACGAGTACGAGTAGTACTGAAATATAAAAAATAAATACACATGCTGACATCTGCATACATTTAATCAAAATTAAACCATTTTTAAGTTGTTTAATACATGTTTCAAATGACTTACTTTTTCAAAATAAGAGAACAAGAGGGTCTGGTGAATAAGATCTTTGCTGAGGTATTACCTATAGACAATTAAAACTAATCAAAGTTTGATTAGTGACCAGTCTTTCATTTTTATAAGAAATGGGAACCTACTTTGTCAGAGCGCCACTGGATATATGCGCTTTAATAAATAGCTTTCTACCATAACGAAATATCATAAATAGTACCACGCATTCAAGCAACTAACCAGGTTCGCTGGATACTGGATTTCTTCATAGACAGATTGAGGCATTTAACTATTTGTTATATCTGATATTTTATTAAACTTTTTGACTACACAACTTCTCGTTAGATTTGATAATTTATGCTTCAATGTCTTCAGGATAGATTTTGAATGAAAATAGAGTTTTTTAAGGGTCTCAACGAATGAACAAACTACTGGTTTAATATTTATGTTAGTGATAATTAGCAAGAGGTGAATTTAGTGGAGCCTTTTAGAATTTATAGAAACCGTCATAAATAAATAAGGCAAACAAAGTGGGCCTTTCTAAGAACATGCTAGAAAAAATACTTATTTATTTTTAAGCGTTTTGGTGCATCCCAAGTAGTAAATTGCAGTATAGTTTCGCACTTACTAGCTTGCCCCAAGTTAATTGCAAGTTAATTTTCTACTTCTCATATAGAAAATTGTCTTGGAGTGTAATTAAACACTTATTACTATTTTTTACATAGTGAAAAAGATATTGCGTCACTACTAGAGTTTTAGTCTAGAATGAAAGAGTATAAATAAGAGTAAGAGTATTCCTTCAGAGTAAAAGTAAGGGGCTTCCTCCAGAAATTGAGAGGAATGATAGTCATGTAAATTTTCTCGTGTTCGCTCTTTGTACCGAGAAATCATGCAAAACGTGTTGTAACATGTTTCTAAATCGAAAACGCCATTAGAAAAATTAATGAAGTTTACTCACTGATGTATTTGTAAAGAGATTTTTCTGATAACAATCTAAAGTTTCCGCCCAAATGAGTTTAGAGTTTTCTGAACAGAAATATTCCTGAGAATGGAATGTGATTTATGCAGAATCGCTTGATGTTCCAAAGAACGGGTTAATCTATGAATAGAAAAAATAAAAGAATCTAAAGAAGAATTCATAAAATTTTCATAAAACAATTTTATCTCTGAAATATTTATGAACTTTAAATATATCTAATTTATTTACTTATAAGAAAAAGTAAGTAAATCTTTTAGGCCCTTAATTTGTATTTAAGGAATGCATTTCTCTATTTTTTACTATCACTTTATTTAAACCTTACTTCTGAGTTGAAGGTTAGAGAAAGTTATTTTTGAAGGTCGCATATTAGAGATATAGAGTTCGATTTGTCATATGTAGCATCCAAAGAACGTAGGGTTATTGATCCCTATAATTTATACGTACCTTGAGATAATATGTAGGGCACCAATATTTGATTTTCTTGAGTTTTTAAATTGTTCAATAAGGTTTTTAACAAACTCTTTTTGTGATGTAAATCTTACAATTAACATGAACAGGGCCGCCCCAGAGAGAAATTTGTTGAATTCTTCATTATGTTTTTGTTTCCCTCCTCTTTAAATTAATTTACAACAGGTGCGTCTTCTTTACAGTTTGGCGCCCCAAATCTCTGACTGGCCCTGAGTATCGTGACTAATGGGCTTGTGTCCTCATTTTTTAGTGGTCGATTTTTGAATTGTTGATTGAGATTGATGTTAATAAATGTGTATTGGTGAGTCTATTTTATTAAATGTCTAAATATTGACGGAGATATAGCAATTAAAAGTTTGAATTGTAGTTTTAGCGCTAGAATTGGTGGCCATATTTGTATGACGTGAAATGCATTTTAACGTCAGTTATTTGTTGAGTAGGTCAGTGCTGTGGTAATGTTCTGTAGCTGTTAGTAGTCAAATAATCAAGTCAAATCAAAGAATAATAAGTTTTTATTTTATTTAACCCTGCATACATAATATTGAAATTTGATTATTCCTTGAAATAGCTGTAAATAATATTTGATATTTTGATATAAAAATACATATAGCAGAGATTTATGAGCTGTAAGGTTGGTAACCTTACACAAGGATTGTGATGTCACATGCACTTGGAATGTGTACAACGTTGAATCCCTTTAATAATTAAAGAGAAAAAATAACTTTTTAATTGTTAATATCTCCTAACATATAAGGAGTTATTAAAAAATATTTGAACATTTGAGGTTCTAGAAACCCACTTTATCAATATATAGTACACTTTTATAGAAATTAAGACATAGGACATAAGCCCATTAAAGCATAGTACATAGAAACGAAATACAATAAATATTACTTTACAAATATACGCAGCTTGGCTTAGACCCTTGGCTTTTTACGTGTGTGATATCATTTGTAGTTTCTAGGGAACATGTTATAGACATATTAAACTCATCATTCAAGATGATTTTGACTGCTTGTTATTATTTGTTAATCAAGGTAAGCTAAGAAGCACACTATTTATATAGAGTTTAAAAATCCCTATACTTCTAATCGAAGATTTACACTCACTATAGGTTTGTTTCTTATCTTGAACGAAGTATTAAGAAGTTGATTCTTTTGTCGCAATATATGACAGCAGCACTGCTTCAATACGATGTCGATATGAAAATAGGCGACGTGAATAAAACTTATCATTAAGGGTCTTTAAAATTATCGTATGTAGTACCGTTTGTTAATAAACGTTAATAATCATAACAAAAGCTAGCTATTACGTTAATGATGTTATCTAATATACATCGCTTTGTGATCTAGTTAACTGCTTTTTGTAAAATAATTCTACCCTATTGGACATTAGCTAACCTATAACAGTTTTTAAAATACCTCTTTAATGAATACTTAATCTTACGTAGTTCTTTTTAAGGTTTAAAGTTTATTAGAATAGTTATAAAATAAGACCTTTTCTGATTAAATATTGTTATGATTTACTAAGAAATGTTATTAGGTAAATTATTACATGATTGTAAGGTATATTTCGATGCTATTCCTATCATCGACGACCTTCTACTATGGTGGCAGTAATTATGGTATCGTAGCCTCATATATGTAAACTATACCGGTTCCTAATAAGTTTATGATTATGTGTATACATAATCAATTTAATTTGATATCAATCTAGCTTAAAAAATATAAGTCTGGCCCAAGGGTCGAACCCGAAGACACAGCTGTCTAGCTTCAAACAGCAAGTCTTGCCCACTGTCTCGTCAATGTTATATTACGTAAATATGAGAATGTTTAAATACAACTAAGGTTCTCCTTGTGTTTTTACCACTTGATATTTCTAACTGATGCATTATTTAAATAAGAAATAATTGCTTGCATATACATATAAACATATACATACATACAGCAACTCGTATCTATAGCTTTCTTTATACATTAGAATCTTTTACTAAATAAAGTTTGTTTTTAAATACATCATCAGACAGTGTGGTACAACTATCGTATTCGTATAGTATACTTCGATTTTTATGTATATTATTCTGAGCAGTATTTGGGATTTTCAAAAACGATACATCTTCTTCAACAGTCTGAACATGTTTTCCTCCAGATTTCCATTCGTTTCAGGAAAGAATCGTTGTAACAAAAACACATCCCCTTGACGAGATTAAGGCTCCCTTGATGCTACATTTAGAACTTGTACGATATTTTTATTATTAGCTTTTATTTAAATAGCTGTTAGTGAATAATAATGAATTGTCGTAGATAATTTGAGGTTAGAAATATATAGAACTTCGAACGCGTGCAGTTTCGTCAATTATGAATATTTATATTTAATATTTTATGTAATTGATAACACAGGTGTGTTCGATTAATCCACAGTCCACACTTGTTTCTGAAATATGACAAATGATAAAAATTTTGACACATTCATTTAAATAAAATAAAAGTTAGGTTATTACAATTACTTGTTTATTGTAGCATAAATACTTGGCAACATATTGTTAAGTATCCTGTAAACATTTGGTGAAGTGCCCTTTTTGTGACGTTTCTATCACTATTTCACTTCAATTATAGTTCGCATCAACTTTATCTTCATTTGTATTCCGACAGGTGGAGTGGTCCGTCATCTGTAGCCGATAAAACAGACTTTTCACATGAACGATTGTGAGAAACTGTCTGAAACTGTAATAAAAGTTCTGATACGTTCATACAGAGCATTGTAGGTTATGTTTTAATGTCATTGTCGTCAACGCATGTGTCAACAGCACCTCGAACATAGCCTAATACCGCTACGAAAGGATGCTACGAACACCTTCTAATGCTGGACGCTGGATGGTTGGACGTATCGTGTGGTCGTTGCTGGTCTTTTGACCCGCGTCAAAAGGAATTTTTTTTATCCCCATCCCACACTTGATTCACATGTCATGCACTGCTGCACGTGAAAGTTTTTGTTAAACTGTGTCACCCAGTAAACATTTGGTGAAATAGAATTGCTAGGTGAAGTTCTAGTCACTCGTAAATTTCAATTCTAACGTTTCACAAGTTGGAGCAACACACAGAAAATCAATTTTAGTTCAAATTGATTCCCTACCTGTTACAGGAGTCGTTTTTATTCAACAGTGAACAGTCGTTGCGCCGTCTGTAGCTCATAAAAGAGACGTCCCTATTTACAGCTGAATAGAAAACAAATGCATGACAAAAAACTCATGAAAAGCAATAGAAATGAAATAGAATTTACTACAAAATGTTTACTGGGTAGTGTCAATAATATCAACAAATTATTAAAATAAATAAATCATTCGGATCAAACATTCGTTTCACCGTCTAGTAAGAAACTTGTCATGTCAATCTTCCAATATTTGACTCACACGCTGGTGGCATTTGCATTAAACATTTACCGCATTGTTTGGTACCGGCTTAAGCAAATAAACCGTCGTCTCTCGTATAAGGATTGCGAGTGTTTGCTGAATAAGCACGGGTTTTGAGTTCGATTATATCGAGAAGCTATAAAAAAGATGAATTATTTATTCCACTAAAATTTTTCAAAAATTATAAAGTTACTTTTGGGCTACTTAACTATCACTTTAATTTATTATCAATATTTCCTACTGCTCACAATTTCCTCCAGAAGATGTTTATAAAATAAATAATGTTCCATTTACTAATTTACATATTAAATAAATATCTTTTTTTTTCTTCTTCAAATTATAAAACCACAAGCTCTGGGAGCACAAGCAATCCTTATTCTTCACAAAACCGTTGTCAATACTTCCTCAATACATTTTAGGAGTAATACAACCCAAAAAACGACGCCCATCCTTCCCTTTCTTCCCGTTCAGTACCGTCTCCCTGCTTGTCCTTTTACCACCACCAATCCACTCTTCAGGGAGGCTTCAAGGGGGTGAATCGTTTCTTTTTTGCGGTAAAAAATGGTGCCTTTCCTATTTTGGATTCCACAAATCCACTTATTATACTGAAAGTTTTTCCAATGCGGTGTTTCGGCTCTTCGGGTGTTTCTATTCCAAAACGTTTTCTGTAGTCTACAGACCTATAGATATAGCTGTAGCTCCAGCTCCAGCTTCAGTTCGAAGAAACATTTTATGGAGAAAAGTACACTGTTAAATTAAGAACAAAACAATCATATTTTAATTTATTAGACGCAATAAAATGAATGAGAATTAGTAAAAGTATCAGGCTGTAAGTGTCCTATTACTGTATTATAAATTTGTTGAGTTGCATTTATGAGTTAGCTGAGTATTGCATCAGAAAGAAGATACAGTTTTACATATAACTCACTAAAGTACTAGAGGATATCTGTTTCAAGAATCAAAAAGTAGACAGAGATAAGACCATTAAATATTTGAAATTCTTATTGTCCACTCAATTGTTGTCCGCCATGATTATTAACAGATGTCAGAACCAATTTAATAATATTAAATACTTTCTGTTTGTGTTGCTCGAGACTGCTGTAAATATTATTTAACATATTTGAATATACATACCGTATAAGTATGTTACATTTTTAACAGGTTAAGAAAAACGTTTACTAATAAATCCCGAAGATTCAGAATTGTTGACTGTTTAGAATCCAAGATAATTAATAACAAAGATAGTAACTTTCAGGCTCACCTCCCATTTGAACCAGGTAAAGCCTCCAGTCCGTCCAACTATTTTCTATTATATACAAAAATCTCTCGATAGAATTTTGAAAAAATTTAGGAGATTAAGAAAAATGTTTTTGAAACAAATCAAAAACAAATAGCATTTTAACGTTTTGTATTCGAGATATGTATAATAATTTAAAATATCTTTTTTTTTCTGAACACTGCGCGCAAAATTATCTCAAGTAGTGTAGAATAATGCATTTTTTGCAACGTAGGCATGTCACCGTAATCAAAAATATGTGATAGTAGGCATGTGTGGGTATTCGTGTGCAGAGGATTTGAATGTCTGATAATGTTGCGGCTATACTATACCACGCTGGAATTACCCAGTAAACATTTTGCAGTCACTTTGACATCATATTGAAGATGCGTATGACTTTTTTATCATGAAAGAGTTTATTAACAGTTCAGTTTCTCACAGTCGTTCAATGAAATGTCTATTTTATCGGCTACAAATGGCGAAACCACTCCATCTGTCGGAATACAAATGAAGATAAAGTTGATGCGAACCAGGGTACTATCACTTAGAGTAAAATTATTTGACATGGAATAAGCTGCTTTAGGCGACCCCTATTGGGATATTATATCTTCTATGAACTAAAATTCTCTGCGACTCAACATCTGAAGAGAAGGAAGGGTGAAGGGAGTGAAGTGTAAACTTTTAATAGTACTCCCTTCACTCTTCCTTCTCGGTATGGTCACTACTTTAATAATAGGTGTATATAGTACAATTTTACAGAAACTTATATTTAAATAACTTAAACAAGTTTAACAGTGTAAAAATGTTCAACGACATACTTGGGTAGCATATTGGATATATATATATATATATATATATATATATATATATATATATATATATATATATATATATATATATATATATTTATATAAAATATATAAACCATTATATATATACAATTTCTTGGTACTTGGAAAATAGCAATAGCATTCAGAGAGTTAACTGCAGAGTGTGGAACACTGGATCTCCAGCTTCGGCACCGCCAACTCTACCATACAATGCTACTTCGTCATCGAAGGAGAGGTAAGAGTAGTAGAGAAGCAGCCATATTGGTTTTCTCTCAGTAGCTTCAGTTCGCAATCGCAATTTGAGAGACATTATTGATATTCTGTGGTACTATAAACTGTCATAGAGATGTATGCAGAGATAATGTATACGTATATTTAATTTATACACCCGTAATTCAAATTACAGACGTATAAGAAGAAGAAGAATATGTATATGTATAATATTTCTATCATATTTACAAATCTAGTGGCAGTACCACTCGACTATGCTGAATATAAGCCCGATTCCTGTAGTCCACATATATTCTCCGACTGACAGATGAAATGAATTTACAATCTTAAAGTATGTATGTGCAATAATGGCACTATTTTAAGTAATACTAATGAAAACAAATTAGAACGCCTGATTAGACGGCAAAACAACTAGCACAAACTAATCGTGTTGCTGAAGCAATTTTTGTTTATAAAACATGATTTTATAAAGATGTATAGAGCTAAAAAGTATGTAATATATTAAAATATCTTTGACAGTTAACTAATTAGCAAATAATAAGTTTTATGACAACTAATAAATGTACCTATTAGTTTAGTTAAACTTTTAACAGATAGATGGCGAAATTTTTAGCGATGAATCTTTGCTAAGCAAAGAAGAAAAAGAAGAAATGCATTCTTGGTTCCATCAAATGTGTTTATTTACAAAACGTATTAGTTGCATTTCTAATAAAAATATAAATTTGGTGGAAAATATTGAACCAATTATTATTAGAAGTGTTTTATTTTGTAATTAAACTATTTGTGAATGTGTAAAAATAATAACTTGGGTGTGAAAGTGAAATAAAAATAATTGTCAGTGAAAATAAATTTGGAAACTTGTTGCAACTAGTAGATTCTATGTATTGTTTTTGGGACCTGTCATGTAAATTAATTTGTCTTAATATTTAAATTGAATGGTGTGACATTTATAAAACAAATAGTAGTAATTTACGGGTTATATATTATGAGAAATGTCCGAACAATGCTAGTACATTTTGGCAAGTTCTTTATTGACATTGCGTTGTGACTGTATTTATTCTTATTAGAAAATTTACATTCACTATTTCAGTATAAGGTGTTCTGTTTTACATAAGTTAGTATCTTTATCGGTTTATATTGATATACGTGTAAACCAATGTTAATACCTTAAGTTAAAGAAAAACTAAATTATAACCTCAAAGTGTTGTACAGTGTTGGAATGAGTTTACAAAGCAGCTATCACCGGTGAGTTTGTTTATGATTTGTTTATTATTATATTGTAGACGCCACAAGACATATTTCATATAGCTGCCATTGCTCCTTGCTATTTTATTATTGTATTTTTGAATCAAGTACATTGACAGGTATGTACCTATGGATTATGTATATGTTTTTTTTGGTTACAAAATTTTCATTGTTTGTATAGTTAGCAGTTGTCATATACTAGCATTTATTTATATTCCACATTCTAATGAGAATTAACATTTAAAATCATACAATACAAAACGGATGATGTATTTCTTTAAAATATTACTCATAGTAAATGTGGCATCTAAGGCATTACGTTCCTCTCTTTCTCCTCTACGTTTGTCTGCATATGTCTGTCCTTTTTTGACCTTTAGAACACGAAAAGGATCGACATAGTTGTGCTATTGATATTTGCATGTAGTCAGTAATCAGTTCTTCCGTATTGGAAGCTACGAAGCCGTGCAGACACGTACGATTATTTCAAACCTGCGACTCAACTTTTGCTTGTTGTGAATATTGTACGACGACAGTGGTGTATTGATAAGCATTAAAATAAAAGCTGGCTGTCATTGCTTACGTTACTTACAACTGATAAAGTTTGCTAATGCGAAACTACTCTTATACACTCGGTCAGTGGTTTGTGGTTTGTGGTTTGTAACAACAATTACCCTGTCGTATGGAGTCTGTTCTAATGAGAGAACTTTCTTAAAGTCTGTAAAATAATAAGTAACCAATTTTATTTATCATTGTATACCACCTTTACAATATAAAAACTTTATGTGTTGCAAAAACAGCTGTAAGTGGTGTAAATAATACCGTTCAATAATACCATATTGGAAAATAATAGAAGTAGCGTCACTAAAACTAATGTAATTGGTAAACTAATGGTAAGAATGTGATGAAATTTTGACACATTGGTACATTGATAGTACCATTTGAAGGTTGGTACTACCCAATCATATGCCATCCTACGAATTTACTGAGTGGCGTCGATTTTTCAATTGTTGATTGAAATTGATCTTAATAAAAGTATATTGGCGTTTTTATTTTAATAAATATCTAAATGTTGCCGGAGATATAGCAATTCAAAATTTGGATTGTAGGTTTAGCGCTACAGATGTCGGTCATAATTATGACGTAACATGTCGCGCTATTAAGGAATAGGTCAGTTATTTTTTATGAGGGTAAGAGTTTTGGTATAAGTATGCTATCTCTTTTACGCTCTGTTGTATGAAAGAGATGGCAACTTAGCAGACGTGGCGTTATGGAAATAAATATGGAAATTTTCTATAAGGTGAACAAATCACTATTTTAATTAGTAATATATCCTAAAGTATAGCAAAGTATAAAAATTAGATCATGGTAGTCAACTTGGTTCACACGTTCATTCTATTTAAGGCCCTTCGCACACGACGCGACTGGTTGCAAACCTTAGCCCGAATCTGCCCGAAGCGAATGTGATTACAACACAGTCGCATCGTGTGCTGAGGGCCTTAGGCTTCATATACTTTCATATACAGAAGACTATAGCGCCTCTAGTTTAATTACAGTACACTAATAAAATTCTCGAAATGCTTTTACGGTTACATCATCAGCCTTACTTGAAGCATATTGTCCAAATAAATATTATAAACCAAATATAACATCAACTTGTATACATGTATATCTAACTGTTCGGAGGTCTAAAGAGAAGTGGGAGTGGGTATACCTCACCCCATAACAACTCCCAGGGTTGTTTCAGGGAGATTATAGGGGGTGGTTGCTGGTGTCACTCGTGACCTCAGAGTCCTCTAGCTGCCTGGGGGTGTAAGTGTCGTCTGCTATGACCCCACAACCACGAACGAAACAATGTATGTATAATTATCATGATATATTAGATTTATATTGGATTTTCATATTTTGTAAAGATAATATTTAAGGGAAATTAAATATAATTACTAAATTATATATACTGTGCTTTTTAGAAGAAATATGTAGGCTAAGGCAAATAAAAGTGTTGGGTTTTTATTGTTTTTACTTCAAATTCAATTATATCTAATTACATATTATTAGTAAAGAGCCCCTAATCTTCTGCGACCCTGTTCTAAAATTAATTTGCAGTTCTAGATTAATAGATTATTAAAAATAATTGATCTTTTTAAGGATTATAAAATAATCTTTACAAGAACATTACATATGCATAATCTGTAGGTGATAAACTTTTTGAATCTCAGATTCTTTTCTAACAGTTCAATTAATTAAATAAGTTACTTATAAATTATAATATAACTTATTATATTATATCATAATTTCTGTAATATTCAATGCTGAACATTCTAGCAGTATTCGACATTATAATTGGTTTTATTTATAAAATAAGCTGTATATTTTTATCGATATCCAGATAGATTTACAAATTTTGGGTATTCCTTGATACCCCGTATACAAATTTTTTTGCACGCCCGTCGAATTTTATGACTAGCCAATATAACTGAATATGTCAAATTTTATGACTAGCCAATATAACTGAATATGTCAAATTTTATCACATCAAGTCAAATTTATTAACTAGGCGGTAAATGACCTCTTTGTATAGTCACTTTGTAGCCAAATTAAATATCATCCATTTACAGCGTTTCTCTTGAAGTTCCTCTAAACTTACCACTACGCTTCCACTCCCCCTATTTATACATATGTAAAAAATATAACAGAGTCATTCAAATATAAACCGGAAAATTTTAATGCAGATTTATTGATAATTTATAAAAATACAAATAGTATTCTCTATTTTGCCTCGTAGTTTCGTTTAATTCGTTCAAGCGTGGTATAGTATAGACAGAATATGTACTATTGTCAAAAATTCAAAACCTCCACAAATATATACGTGTTGGAATTAAAAAAAATATTTTAAATTACTAAATCTCGAATACAAGACTTACATTTTTTTTACTCTCATTGATGTTTTCAAAATTCTATCGAGAGAATATTTGTGTATAATAAAAAATAGTTTAAAGTAGAGGAAGTTTTACATACATCAAATAGGAGGTGAACCTAATAATTGCTAACTATGTTACTAATTATCTCGAATTTTAAACGGACAAAAATTTGAAAAATTCAGGATTTTTTAGTAAACGTTATTCTTAGCCTGTAAACAAAAAATTATAAAAATCTATTGAAAAGAGATTTCACGATGGATCTACCTTAACAAAAATACTATTTTTTCTTTCATGGATCAAATAAATGAAATTCCGGTTTATATTTGAATAGCCCTAAATTCATATATATATATATATATATATATATATATATATATATATATATATATATATATATATATATATATATATATATATCTCCAGTATTAAATTACAGCCAATCAGAGTTGGAATATATCTGTAAATATAATGTATAGTGAATATTTCTACCGCAAGATATAAGCTTCGAGTAAATACATAAGGACGAGTCGAGGAGAGCTTTTTCATGTACAGATGCTCGTACACCAAATGAAAATGTGTATACTTATCCGAGTTACCAGTAACACGAATATCTCAACGTTCGTTCGGATACATTTAAATGTTCCGAGTATATATTCAATTGTATATTCGTATATGTGTCTGTAAAGTTCTGTAGGCGGTGTCTAGTTGCGGCGTCGGTGAGCGTCGGTGGGCGTCGGTCCAATAACATCTCTGCAAAACATTTGTACGTATAACTTGGAACTGAACATTTGTATTCCTCGAATAGAAAAGCTATGTGAAATCCTTATATACTATTTTTATTTGTTGTATATATGAATATATTTATGTGTATATAAGAAAAGTGTCACTGAAGTTTCGGAATGGATAGAATATGGATTATTTTATATATTTATTTAAATTTGTTTAATTCATTTCATATTTTCTTAGACTATGTTTTAATTAAATCTTAGCATACTTTGTCTTGTAAACATGAACATAATATTTATATAATAATGCTCATCAAACACTAAACGTAAAGTCATGTATGTTTAACGTAATACTTTTTACATAACGCTACGTTCTATTAATTATCGAATTTTAACATAACTCTACTATATTGTTATCAAAGAAATGTATAAGACATTAGAAATTTTATATGCTAATATATTAATTTAATTGATAGCTTGGGGTAACCAAGCTAATACCAAAATTCTATTTCTACTTCTCCTATAAATAATGTCTTGGAATAATGTCTTTCTATTTGGGATTATATAACATACCGATTTACAGCTGGTCTCTGTCTAAGGTTATTCTAAACTTTTTGAAAAATAAATTTCCCCAAATTAAAATTGATAACAAATATTTCATAATTCATAATTCATTACTCATAATTTCTATTGAATCTACATTGGCAGCCCCTATAGCCTACACATCCCTAATTAACAAATTTGCTAAATTTAAAATTAGAATGGTAAGGTTGTCGTAGTTTATATTTTAAGTTTATATTTTCAAAAGAAAAATAGTATTTGTACATTTTGCATAGTATTTTTTAAATCATAATCGGAGGGTATTTTAAATACAAATAATTTAAAGTGCGGCATTTCGGAGACTTGCATTACACTGAGAAAATCAACCTCATGGCACTTTCATTTAATTGGAACAAATAAACCCTTAAAGCAATGAAAAATTTCGAAAAATTGTATGCATGAATTATATTTCATGAGACAAATTAGAAGTGGGGAAAGAGGGTAGTGAAAGAATGGGTCAAAAAATGTGGTAATGCGAGCCACAATTGATCGAAAATTCGGCTGTCAAAAAAAGAAAATTAGAAAAAACGAGAACAAAAATCACAATAAGACTAAAAGAATATATCTTTTAATATAAAGGTGTGACGTCACAATAGGGGAACTCTGTAATGTGTGGCAAGATGTGACAATTTCTGTGACGTAATTTATGGATGGCACCTTAAGAAGAAGGAAGGTATCACGCGAAGACATATTCTGCAGGTCTATACGGTTACACTACTGGATTAGGCGTTCGTAATTGGAATTCCGTAAATTAAATAAAATATTCGTATTAATAACCATTACATCAGCACACATCTGAGAATATAATACAAAGAAATAAGTACTATGTTAAAACAAAAATGTTAAAGTTAAAACAAAAGCACTTTATAGGTTTATTCATATGAGAGGAACATTTAAAACCTGCTAAAATATTATATCATAGAAATAATTTAAATATTTTAAGAACTTCAAAGTTTTAAATATAATCTTATATACCATAAAATCCTATGGAACAATCCTTATATACCGTTCAGTTCTATACCTAGCAGCAGCAGTACGCCGTGCTCGTATAATGTCTTTGATTCTCTTTCGCACACATTTCTTGACAATCCAACGATCTGGTATTTCTCGTATTCGGAGACGACGCGGTAAAGATTTTATTTTCCAGCAATCGTGGAAATTCAAGTCCTGCCCCTTTGCAAACCGAATACAAAGTTGTACCTAATACAAATAGAGAATCCGACAGAACGTTTGTACGAGTACATAAACCATATACCATATACCACGCAGAAATATACGACGAATCACATCATTTCTCGTATTGTATTGGCCTGGGATTGTGCGAATCCAAAGCTCCAGCTTTGGCCGAACCGAGTGTGATAGCAATAAAAGATACCGATGCATTTGTTATAGCGTTAAAATGTTGCGTTGAAATAGTAGCCTTGTAATCGTGGGTGGTGCACTTCACCACATAGTCAAATGGATGTTAAATATACACAAGAGTAACTTAGAATTAGTATACACAAAGAGCACAACGCATCAGTATCAGTGTACCATTATTCATCATAACATTTTCAACATCTACCACTTCCAGACTAGGGTCGGTTAAATTTTTTGGGTATTATAACATCATATATAGGTTTTTAAAATTTAATTACCTCAAAATATATGAGTTTACGACATCGGTTTGTAATGTGTAAAACATTTTCTTACATTCTAAAGAATGTAACAGTATTTTAGTTCAATATATTTAAAGAACCCCCAAGAATGGTAGTCTGACGTTACATTTCAACGTTCTTGTAACACTTCTATTACAAATAATGTTTCCACGAAGAAGATTTATTTATAACAGATGAATTACAGTCAGAAAGGTAGACACCTGTAGAAGAAAGACTCTCCTCCTTTCTGGTACAACTCAAGTACTACCTAAATAAATATTTACAACTTGACAAAAGTCTAGCTTCGTAACTAGGAGCGACTTAACTTGGTCGTTAAAATAAAGTAAACCAAAAGAATGCACCATCTGGCCTAGATTTTAAACGACCACGTGTAAACCATTGGGTGGTGCACTCGGACACATCACCAAATGGACGTTACATATACGCAAGAGATCAAGAAAACCGGATAGTGACTTAGAATTAGATACCGCATAAAACAGTAATTCACTTTAGACAATGACTTGTGTGCATAAATGTACGTTCTATAATCTATTTTATTGCTGTTACAATCATAAAAACTTCTTTTTTCAGATTAGGAAAAACATAAACCATCTATTTAGGATTAGTAAAATCTTGGACATTCTTTTTATGGTTTATACTATAAAGTATGTTTATATTCGATTTAAGACAAATTTAAAACCTTTTTAGATTAAATATTACCAGGTTTCGGTTTAACCGAACTTAACCTTTAACCTTTACTTAATAAGTAAAATGCTACATATATTTAAAGCAACATCCATGGTTTGTATTTAATGATTTCATACTTCAAAATCTTATTCAAATCAAAATCGTTTAATCAAAATCAATATAAAAAATTAGTTTGTGACGTAGAAAATCTGTTTTTGAATGTTGACATCGTTCAAGAGTCTGTTGAGGCATAAACACATTCCAAGGATTCAAGGTTAAGTAAAAAGTACATACGATTTTAATGTGAGAAAATTTAATGTAGATCGAAGATGCAAAAGGTTAAATGGGTGGGTCAATACTGGATATATAGATACATATACAAAAAAAAAAGAAAAATATATATATATTTATATATAAATATTGTTATAGATAAAGTATATTTTTATTCCGAATGTACATTATATCGTTTTTTATATCTACTATTGATATGGATTTTGTCGCTGCTTGGAGCTTTCGTTCTCTGTTCTTCATTTTTCGTTCTCAGTATTCCACCATCTCCATGCCTTCATCCTCCGCCTCCAGCCGCTAGTCTCGTTGCAAACAGAAGGTTTTTATGGTTAAAAGTTCACCTCGGGCTCTGTTCGGTTCGCGACTGCCGTTTCCATTTCGCTCTGTACGAGTGTTACAATAAATTTAAGGGTGGGGATGTTCTTTTTTAGTTCTATATCTCTTGCTATATATATATAATATGTATATGTATATGTATGTGTATATATAATATGGAAGTATATTTCCTTTTTATTAATAAATATAATTTTTCATATATATAACCAACGCTTTGACCCGTTCTAGAGCGATGTGTGTAGTCTTACTGCCTACTTTTGTTTTTATTAAAGATTGAATTTAATGTTCTGTACACTGTTATATACCCTACCTCATCTCAATTCACTCCCGCCACTGGATCTAAATTTTTGTAATTTAAACATGACGAGCTAAAATTGAAGGAAAAATTCTAAGACACAATATAACACAGAAATGCATATATGGCTGTTTTCAATTACAACACAACAGAGCATAATGTGGAATTATGCTTACCATTGCGTGTTCCAACCTCGCATAACTGAGCACTTCAAAAAATTCTGCTCTCGCATTATATGCGCAATTGATAACAAAAATTAGCATAAAATGTAGAAATTCATGATATTGTTGGAATTACTATGAACTAATATTTCCAATATCATTGAAATGATTTAACACCTTTAATAAAGAGATTTAATAACTTTAATATATCAAGAAAATATTTTATTAAATAAAATTAAAAATAAAATTTAATTTATAAAATTGAGTAAAAAAATGTAATCTGTTTTTGAGAATAAACCTGTACAAGCTTGGATGAAGGTACAGATTTAATTGTGCTCTGTAATTGGAAAACACCCATAATAAACTTTCATTAGAACATCTTATTTGATCCAGACTACTGCATCTTCGAATTCGATCTCTGGAGCAGTGCTATATTTTCTGGGATTTGTTGTTATTAAAAATGAATAGATTCTGTGCTCACATAATTATAAACTCATTAGGCATTAGTAGTCATAGTCCACATTTATGCGGTCATACCAGCACAAAAATGTACCTGTATAGTAGGAGATAGTTTGTGATAGGATTCAGCATCGAAAGTAGACAGCCGTTAAATAAATTAAATAAATAAAAATTAATAGTGGATAAATATAATTTATCTTGAAGATATTTTAAAAGCTCAGCTTAACTATTTGATTGTAAAGCTTTTATTTAAGAGACGATGATAAAGATTATCTCCATCACAATATTCGGACACTTCATATTTTTATATATTTGAGCTTTTCCAAGTCGAGCTTTATACGAAAGCTTTCTCGATCTGTACCAGGCTATGTGGCACTTCTGTGGGTCGATATTACACAACACGTCTCATCCACAATCCGCCCGACCTCACTCCCACTCCCACCATTTCTCATACCCCCACCACTCGTCACCGTCACCGTCACCGTCTGCAAAAGGCCACCTCTGGAGGCTTTCTCTGAGTTCAGAACGAGAACGAGATGGCGATGGCGATGGTATAAGAACAAGGAGCAATCCGTGATGGGAAGTACAAGTTTGTGTTGCAAGTGAGGAGGAAATAGGGGGGCTGGGGCAAAACTCTTGAAAACAAGGACTTTGGTGGTACAGAAGGGGGTGGGAAATGGGTGGTGGAATCGTGCAAGAAGCACAAACAGAAGAAGAAAACTCTACGTACTATAATCTGCAGTGATATGGTAAAATAGAATTGTTTTATATTTTTTCTGTTCTTATATTTAAAGGACGGAAGTGGGGACTTTGGATTAAATAAATAAGAAAAGTATATGAAGCTATCATTGATGAATTCTGACTGACTCCAGGAGGTGTGAATTCCAAACCATTGTATATGTTTCTTCTGGGTTTGGTTTTGTTATATATTAAATATCAGAATAGAATATTTATTTATATAAAGATATTATATTTTTTTAGTTAGTCTGTAGGTAAAACAGTGACCGTTCAGTGAAAACATATACTCATCAACGCAATAGATGTCACTGTAGAAATAACGGTCAATATAGTTGATATCTGGGGTGCTATTCTTTGTTGAAGTTAACCTAAAATTTTTCTATTACTTTTTATTGCGCTTTCTATTAATTTAATAAAAATGACATCTCTAAGAAGTATGGTTTTAAATAATTTACCTATGCTTGAAGAAACGGAGTTAAATTATATGGAAAATGAAATACAGTTAAGAAAATACAACGATTAAAATCAGAAACTAAACGTAGCCAAAACACTTAATTAATAGATCTTATATATAATAGAATATATTGTTTATTTATTAATAAAATTAGAAATTGTATATTGTGTTTATTCTTAAATATACTTATTAAAATAAGTGCTGTTTTTTTAATCTATTGTAATTTAACAAATACTAGAGTTTACCCCCGTCGCAATGCGACGTCTTTTTGGCGTGTATGATTTGAATCCAATAAAATAATTCGTAATTACATTTCATATTTAATTCTATTTTTAAATTGAAATAATAAACTCGCACAATAATAAAATAATTTTTCAATTTATCAAACTAAAAAATATTTTCAATTTATGCGTTATTTGACCAACTTTTTTTTCAAAATTTGGGATTTTTTTTTAATCGTATCTGTACCTAAGCATAGCTAAGTGTTAGAGTATACGATCTATTTAAATTATTACCGAGTGCACTGCTCCAACTATGTAACTTTTGCAACTTAAACATACTTTACACATAGTAAATTAAATCAATATTTTTTCTAATAATGCATTCGCGGATTTGCGGTCCAGATTAAAAGAATTAAGCAAAGCTAAAGTAAGGAACTTTATATTTACGAGTATATATGCACGTATGTCAATAATTTCACCTTCATTCATAGAGTAAGGTGCTACACCACCCTCAGTTTATGGAATACTGGTATAAACATTTGATGAAGGAATGTATACAATAGAGTGCTGCCGACAACCTACTCCAGCATCACAGTAACCCTTAAACCCACCCCTAAACAACACCCCTTAACCTCCCTTCTAACATACAACTTTAACAAGTAAATGTTACAAGTCATATGCAAACGCGTTTACCTCCGTTTGATCTTTGTGCAGACATTCTTTTCTGTAAACATTTTTGGTGCCTTCTATTCGTCACACAATTTTGAATTGTATGTGATTAAAATTTGATATGTTTTAAAGAAATTTACAAGGGTTGCCTTAGGTTGGCTTGCTAAGGTTTTATTATTATATTCCTATCTACTATCTTAACCTAAAGCTTTAGGTACGAGTATCATTCCCACTTATCAAATTTGGTTTTAAATTTTGTATTTAATTTAAATTGTATAGCTTATTGGAATATGCATAATCATTCCCTACACTATTTTTAATTTAGAATTTAATTTACGTTTTCTTTGTTTTTGTAGAACCCTACAAGTTTAATGTTTCTTAATTAAAAATACTAAATTAAAAAAAACTATATTATATTATAACCTCCAAAATGTGACAATCTCTCAAAATACAGTAGAATTTCTTTTTAGAAGAAGTTCAATGTCAGTTTGTGAAAAATAAATAAATAAAAACAATTTCTATTACTAATTGTTATTGAAAACAGCAATTTTAATTATTTCACATTCAATTTTGCCCAACTGTCGCACTATCAAAATTTATATTACTAATGACGCATGCGACAAGGAATGCTTATTCTGAAAACTTGAAATCTAGATTAAAATATTAAATAAAAACGTAAATATCAAAACAGTGAGTGGGAGTGAAGCTTTAACTTAAATTAAGTTTTAATTTAAAGTTCTGTCGCAGTATTAAATACAGTTATATTTTTAATAAAAAATAGCTTAATGAAATTATCATCATCCCCACTAAACATTTTGGAGTCACTTTGACATCATATTGGAGATGCGTATGATTTTTTTCTCATGAAAGAGTTAATTTATAGTTCAGTTTCTCACAATCGTTCATATGAAATGTCTGTTTTATCGACTACAGATGACGGAACCACTCCACCTGTCAGAATACAAGTGAAGATAAAGCTGATGCGAACTATAATTGAAGTGAAATAGTGATAGAAACGTCACAAAATGGGACACTTCACTAAATGTTTACTGTGTCTTCATCATGGTGCTCCAGCATTTGTAGAGCATTCAACTTCCTAAAATGTTATCTCCATTTCTTTGTACTGAACACTTATCTCTTCCAATTTACAATACCTATTATCGCTAGGTCTTCCTCCTATCTTCACTCCCTATCTTCACTCCCTATCTTCACTACCTATCCTATCCTTCCTATCCTTTCTTTCTATGTGTCTATGCTTCTGTCACAACGTCAGTTGCTTAATAATTTTTCTTTGCCAAATCTGGCGGAGATACCATTGCTATTCCACAAAGTCCAAGCTTCCGATCCATATAGTACAACTGCTTATGTTTATGAAACAATGGGGCCTATTTTGTAAGAGCTTACCTGACGTCTGTTAACTTCTGACGATTTTTCAATACTTTGCACCGTAAACTGTTATATCTATATATCGTTATTTAATATATCTTCTTCCACCTGCTACAACAAAATAAATTTTGATCAAAACATCTTCGTTCTCTAACTGAGTCTGACTTTGATACATCAACATGTTGACTTATGTTTTCATATTTTTTGCGCTCTTTTACTTCCCGTTTTGTGTAGGATTGTGTAGAGGTGGGAAGTAGGCGATGGAGGTGGGGGTAAAGGTTATCCATGTTTTGCACCGAGGTGTTGCTGTACTGCAGTGATGGTGTTTGTTTGAATTGTGAATCAATAATTCAGTAGTTTCATTTACACGTTATGTGTATCCCTGTGCGGTAACTTGTTATTTCACACCTTCGCATAATAGAGCCGCACGGTGGCATGGCATCTTCGTGTCATCATCTTCAACACCTCTTTCACTTCTACGCGATGCCAGACCCTTACCAGTGCAGGCGAGTCACTTACATTGCTGAAATCAAACGAAAACTTTTATTTAATATTTATGCGATGTATGAAATCTTGTTTGTTTAATAATGTTTTTATTTTTTTATTTTCTATAATACTACAACTAAGTATAGATATACTTATCTAGTGGCTTACATTTCAATAATTACACGGTGTGGTAGATATTGCTCCAATGAACAATTCTACATGACTAGGTTAGTAGGTCCGAGAGTTTAGTCCTGCGAAGTCTTCGAACATCATTACTATCAAGTAACATTTGCGTCACGGCGATGTTTTCGTGGTTACGAAGTCTCAATTCGTGCTTCGCTGCTATAGTTTTGATTTCTTCTCCGACTGTGTTAATCTTCAGGTCTCTATGTATGTCGTCATTGCGGATAAACCACGATGCATTAACTATTTCTTGCAGAACTTTATTTTGGAACGTTTGTATTTCTTCAACGTTCGATTTCTTGGTGCAACCCCAGAGTTGCACTCTATTCATCCACACTGGCTTTAGCACTTGTTTATATATAAGCAGCTTGTTTTCAATGTTTAGTTCCTGTATTTAATGTACGACTTTAGATACGACGTCATTGTTTCCTTATCTTTTCCATTTCTCTACTATTTGCCAACCTATAAAATCAATGTTAACCAAGAGAAAAGCAAAAGAGATGCAGTATTAGACGTCAAAGCTATAGCATCTGGTCCGTTGACTCATAATTTAATAAAATAAAAACGACAATATACGTTTATTAACAAATATTTCAATAAAGAATTAAAAAATCGACCCCTAAAAAATGAGTTCACAACCTAATTTTTTGTCTTTAGTTAGGAACATCTTTTTACAAAAACAAAATGCCCTTGGTATTGTAACCTGCAGCTGCCACTGGTTTATACTCATACTTTCATTGTCTTGAAGTGTGTGTTTTTTTTGCTAACAATAAAGGCAAAGGCAAATCTCAACTTGCTTTGGAACGAACAGTGCACGGTGGCTCTAAAATAAATTTGTTTTATACCTATATGAAGCCGTCGTTGTCACCACCGCCGCCGCCATGCCTTACAGCTAGATAACTGTTTTTAGTTGACTCATACAATTTCTACAGACACCAATCTCGGCACCTAGAGCACTATGGGTACTTGTAGATAGGGAGCTTAGAGCAGGAGCACTGTAGGTACTGTTCACTTCAAAGGGATTCTATTGTAAATAATAAATAGATAATATTGTTTGTTGAACGAATTCAAAAGTCTTGTCGGCGCTGAAATTATTGAGTCAGCGCTGTCAATCGCGGGTGGTGCACCTGGGGACATCGTTAAATATACGCAAAAGCTTAAGAAAATCAGAGAATAACTTAGGCCGTCCCCACACGAGCCGACTGATTGCAAACCTTAGCCTCGAATTTGCCCAAACCGAATGAGAATACAACTGTGTTGTTAGGGAGAGAACGCACGTGAATAAGAGTGAGAGAAAACACCCGGCACGAATGAAAGAAAACTAATTTCAAATTGGCTTTGAGCACGTTTTGGGCGACTGTGTTTCTATGTTGCAGGGCATGCTTGGTTGCATGCTTTTGATGGTGACATCATGAGCAGAAATGTGCACAAATACTATTCTAAAGTATTTAAATACATACATACATACAAATACGACACAATAAAATCTCCTATTATGCTATTGGTAAAAATTATGGCTCGTTTTTCGTTTTCGTTGGAAACTTCGTTGCTCGGCTAGTTTGCAATCAGCCGACTCGTGTGCAGAGGGCTTTAGAATAAGATAACTATGTCTATCGCACACATAATTGATCAAGTGTGTTTTCGAGCCATTCATCAAACCAACACAGTCCAGTGTGTAAGGCGCTTTTCACTTAAAACTTCTTAAATAACATTCTTTAAAAAGGAAAAACGATTCGACTGACATCTATTACCCAAACCACAAAAGTAAATCATAAAATAATATAGAGTAATAAATTTAAATATTAAAAATTATTTATTTATAAATTAATTTTTTTGAAACTTTTTTCATTTTAAAAACAAAATAAAATTGTCATGTTATAAATCTTGGTTTATAAAAAATACAAAACAAAAAAGGAAAACAAAAATAATAAAAATGTTAGATTAAAAGTAAGTTAAAGGACAAGACATTCAAGAAAAAGCGACCACAGTGTAAGAATGGGAACACTGAACAACGAGGAGGTTAGATGAACCCAGCAGTCTTCCCTGGTCTTCCCTAGGGATCTGGCAGCCGCAGTCGGTGGAAAACCGAAATGGCGATTAATAAAATGGATTTTATTTTGTATTTTTGACGTATTGAATTAAAATTTATTTATTCTTGAAATTTAAAAAAAAATTGTATAATGATATTATAACTAAGCTGTAGTAATTTAAGTTTAGTTACAGTTAAGTCTCTTCAATCTGTGCAGATTGCCCTAGTATTGAGTAGCTGCAGAATTCCTTGATTAAGAAGGTTTCTGACAATGAACGAAGAACATGACAATGCAGATTCATGATTTATAGAACTGCCAGGCAGTTCTTTATATTTGCCGAATATTGGACGCAGATGTGTGTAAATACGTTGTAATAGATATGTTTTCTTATGCGTAGATGATAGTTCACGGCGACGGTATATTAAGCTGTGCACTCGCTGAAGTGTAAATAGTGACGGTTTGTGTTTAGCAGTCGCTTAACGTTAAATACTGTCCATAGTATAAAGAAAGAAGAGCGCATAATCAATCAGTTCTATAAAACACGAACAAAAACACCAAAGAAAACAGTTCTTAAAACATTTTTGTTTTTTGTTGCGGTTTTAGTAAACAAAACACATTCCCATATGGCGTCGGTAAGATCAAAGAAAATCATGTTTACTGTTGTTTTCAGTCTGCTTGGTTTGAACGCAATTTTGTTTTTTGTGAACATTTGCGCTTGTCAGTTGTTGTTTATCATGCTTATAATTTTTATGGGACACACAGATAAACACTTAAAAACAGAACAAGTCTGTTCAGTGTGAACATCTGTTTTCGAAAAACAGAACTGTTTTAAAATCAAACAGAACATGTTTTTGTTTTGTTTTTTGACAACAAAACTGTCTCTCTGGTGTGAAACCTGCATAAGATAGCCGTAGTTATTTTTGATGAAACAAGAACTGTTGGTGTCATTACGAAACGATTACAAGCTACATATGTTTAACAACGCATAACAATAACTTGTAAATAAATAAGAATCCTTTAATAATTATGAATATTAGGATTAAGTATATTGAAACTAAAAGAATTAGAACGTTTCTATTATTTTTAAATATGTTTTCTTAGTCTAATCCTAGAGTTGTATACCATAAGTCCGAATGGTTTCGGTATTTGTTTATATTCTAAGAAACATAAAAAATATATTTCAACGTGTCAACAAAAATCTATTTCTGGAACATCTGTACACATATCTTAGACAAAATATTCATTTAGTCGAAACGTTGGGCATGGGTTGTTAAATCATCCCTCCGTTTCCTTTAATTTATAGCACTACAGATTACTTTACAGATATTGGCATATGACTTTCAAAAACCAGTTAAAACTCTCAGATGAAAGAGCCCCAAACTTTTATTATATTAATAATTAAAATTACTAAAAATGATTAAGACATACAAAGGGCTTTCAATAGAAAACTCTGCAAGTGGATGAGAAAGAGAAGGTGGGAGGGTGTAAGGGTGTAGGAGAGGTGGCGAGTGCCGAGTCAGATAGAATTGTTATTTCTTTGCTGTATGGAAAACGATAGGTGAACGTACAGAAGACAAACCCTTTTACAAGTAATTTAAGAACAAGTAATTTTAATAAATTTTCTTGATCATCCCTCCTTCTCCTTTTTATCATACTACCAACTTCTCCACTTCTCATCCCCTCTCTTATTTTCTTCTTTTCTTTGCCATTAACGAGTTTGTAGAGTACACTGTATTTGTGCAAATTCAATTCGCTTAGAAGATTATTTTTTGTTTTAAGAATGTAACTAAATGTTCTCTGTAATTACTGTTAATTAAACCTTTGTGTTCATCACAGTGACGCATTATGTTATGGGTAAAATGGGAAATTATTTATGGTTTGAGGACCCTTTAATTTTTTTTTTATTTTTAAAATTTGTGTAAAAGCATGTCGTTTAGTTCACCACTGCTGCTGTGTTTTGTTCGTTGAGTTAAAATGTGGGCAGGTTATTAGTAGATGATGAACTGTTATTTGCGTCTGACACCCTTTAACATTTACATATCACTTTTTATTTATACTCCTAATATTTAAATGTATTATCAGGTAAAAATGTATAAAAATGCTTCTTAGCTAGATACAACTTAATTTTCCACCCTTTGTATTTGATAGCATGCTACAAGCTAACATAAGTGTTACATTTTCTACTTGAGTTCGATTTCAAATCATATTAACGGTATAGAGGTTTCTTATTGTGATATCGGCATTAATCTTTTCCTTTTCTTGAATATTCTATCAAAATAATCTAAATTGTACTAAACAATATCTGTTCTCCGATGTTCATGTAATATGTATACATATTACATGAACATCAAGACAAGTATACTTGACTATTTTAATTGACTGGGAAATCAACCCAGGAGCAATACCTAGGTTTGTGACTAGGTCTATTACTATTACTTCACCTAAAAATACGAGTAAAATGTGCTAGGTTTATTCTGGGTTTACTTAAGCTGAAATCTAGGTTTATTTTAAATTTGTGAGTGGGAACACTGATTCAACTTTAGATCCTTCTCTACTTGTTCTTTCCATCTCGCACTGGGTCTTCCTCGCACTCTTGCAGTGCCTCAGCTTCCAAAAGTGTTTTAGCGATACTTTTTCCGTGCATTCGTTTTATATGTCCTAACCATTGTAGTCATATTCATCTAATTTCCGTCAACATATAGATTCACAGTCACTCTTCCTCAAACTCCATGTCTCCCCGAGTCGAAATTTTGACCCTATTGTCGACCTAACAGAACCCGTTTCTGGGTTCATGCAGGTAGAAAAGAGGATCTTTTACATAGGATTTATGCTCCTCCTTTGGACCTACATGTGGCACTTCTCGGACAAATTACGAGGTTTAGGCTCAAATGAGGATGATCGGATCCGAACTATATAGTACTATGGTTTTATATATGGTGTTATATATGTATATATATTTTATATATATATTATATGGTATAGTACACTGGTTTTATTATAATTCTTTGTTTAGAACTTACATAGGCTAAGAACTTACATGGTCTAAGCAATTTCCTAATATTCTACGGTCCAATAAAAAGGTGTTAGCGTTATAGGTATGCTAATGGCTAAAGAGTAGATATGCTTTTAAAAGTAGTAAAATGGGTCACAAAACGTTGTAAATTACAGGTAACTATTGTTATGTTAGAACAACATTTACGTACCAAGTATGTTTACATGTAACAATATTGTTTCGAGGTATTACATTAGTATTAAACGTGGCCTACAAAACAAATGTAATTTTTTCATGAATCTTCACTTATTTCAAACAGTGTACCACAATATTCTTATTAATGGTTTTAATTGCACTGTATTGATGCCCAACAATGAATATGCTTTAAGAAGTTGGTGTGAAACAGTATATACAAAAATACATCAGCCTCTTTTCCTCTAATTAAATTAACACTTGTGTATAAAAGAGATAGAAATATAAAAATAATATTAACCAGATAAAATTTTATGTATTATAAAGGTACAAAATACACTTTGTGGTTAAAGAAATAAGAGAAAGATGGGTGGGATAAGAGAGGGTAGAGGTGAGGAGAAGAGTAGGGAGAGGTGATGCCTTTAACTTCAACCACAATGTGGTTTAACAAAACATCAATATTTTAAAGGATAAAGTTTTAATCATTATTTTCTAAAATATCTCATTTGGTGTTAATTAAAGTGGGATAAAAGATACAAGTGTATTGGAGTAAAGTTGTATTGGAGCAAAGCACCAAAGCCGGGAGACAGATTGCAACGACTACGATGCTAAGTTCAACAGTAATTATTGGATTTTATTATATTTAAGATTTTAATTAAGAATTTGTTTTGAATATCGTTTGGTTGTATTTATTCTTTGAAAACTTTTTTCAATTAAAGTAAATTATTATCTTTCCCTACTTTAAACGTAAAGCGTATATAAATATATTATTTAAAGATGGTTCAAAAATGAGTCCCGCAAAATTATATCAACTATAATCAGAATCAAAAGTAATCATTACAAAACCCCAGCTCACCTGTACAAAATTAATATTAAATCTGACGATAGATGTCAATGTGGTGAAGAAGGAACTTTGGATCATATTATATTTGAATGCATAAATTATAGTTTAGAAAAATCAAAATTCAATAGTGAATTATTAGATGTGATTAAAACTTTTCCTGTTAATACTAAATTTTTATTAAGTGATTCAAAATTAATTAGTGAATTATTGAAATATTTAGAAATTTGTAAAATTGAATTATAAATTCTAAAATATGTATAAAAAATGTTTGATGGTGGCTATGACGAAAAAAAAGTCAAGGCAAATAAATAAATAATTGAAAATATATTATTTAACGTAATATTTTTTACACAAACCAAACCTAATTTATAATACATAGGATAAATGATCTATAAAATTAAAATATTCTCAAACTAATAAATCTCTGCTATATGTATTTATATCTCAAAATGTCAAATATTATTTATAGCTATTTCAAGGAACAATAAAATTTCAATTTTATGTCTGCCGTAACAGGGTTAAATAAAATAAAAACTTATTATTCTTTGACTTGACTTGATTATTTCGACTACCAACAGCTAGAAAACATTACCACAGCACTGACCTAATCAACAAATAACTGACGTTAAAATGCATTTCACGTCACACAAATGGCCGCCCATCTCTAGCGCTAAAACTACAATTCAAATTTTTAATTGCTATATCTCTGTCAACATTTAGATATTTTATAAAATAGACACGCCAATACACGTTTATTAACATCAATTTCAATCAACAATTGCAAAATCGACCCCTACAAAATTAGTACACAAGCCCATTACAGTTTTTAGTACTACCTGCATGGTTTAGTCATTAAATATGATATCGTCTTTATTCCTCCATTGCTACTTATGATACCATACGCTATCAATTGCATGATGTCGTAAACACGAAGTGAACACCTAAAATAAAACGTAGCAAATAAACAAATGAAGGTGTTTATACCTAAATTTAAACAATTCAATTAACATGTGCAATAAAAATATCTAAAAACGAGAAAATGCATATAAATCCGGGCCTTAGTTATAAATAATGGCTGAGTAAATCTAATAAAATAAAATGTAAACAAAATTGTTAGATATTTATGTTTAAAAGAACACTAGCTGATGTTTTGTAATGGAGTTCCAACGCAGACTGTTTCATAAAATAAATCTTAACAAAATGCGCGTCTTCTGTATATTTTCTCAATTAAAAAATCCCTGGAAAAACACCTTTCCACCAACCTGTTCACACCCCAGAAAGATCGGGGATGATGAAAGCAAGTGGCAACTCCACAGACGTGGGAGACAGTCTCAAACCCAGGGGATGACATCCTACCACCCTTGAAAAAGCAAAAATCGGTTAATAGATAGAGGGATATTATAACATAGACATCGGACTAATAAATATGTTGACAAAAGTTTGTATGTCGTTAATTTAATTGCACTTATTGTATGTAGTTATCATCATTTTATCATATATAAATAGCTTGCAGTTGCAAACTTTGGTCACATAGTGTAGACTATCACTCAGTAGTAGTACTTTCACTAACCAGAAATGTGACTTTAAATCCCGTAATGCGGCTAATTAGCGGAATTATTGATAAATAAACTTTTCTGACTATTTTGGTGGTGCTAATTTCGAAAATTTTGTTAAATAATCCTCCATCTTAAAAAAATGGCGGCTAAAAAAGATCTTATTGCATATCTTCTTGCCAGTGAGTCCTAAGACAAAAAGAGTCAATATCAATATGGAAAAGAATTTTCTACAATTAGTAACGGATTCGCATTTATATCGAACCGGGGCCGATTATTTCCACTCTCGGCATCCGCCAACATACAATTTTAAAAATAAAGTCAAAAAAGTTGGAGAAAAGAAATTTTTTTAACAAACTAAAAATAAATTTTCTTCAACAAACTAAATGTGCGCAGTGCCGTTTAAAATTTTGCGCCCCCAAGAATTATTGGGCGCCCGAAGCAAGTACCCCGGTTTGCCCCGTGCTCCACTTGGATTCGGGCCTTCCTTCAATTTGTGTATACAACATTTTTTTGAATACTTGCCAGGTATTGAGCTATACCGCTGTAAAATGGAGAACCGCAGTGAAAATTAGTAATGATTTGAACACTGAATGCATGCGCCGATCTAAAATGAAACACACTCTGTCCATTTAGTTTTTTATAGAAGCTCCATAAGCATTTAATCGGTTTGTTGCAAATTTGCAAGAAAGGAAAATACAACTTTCTTTTAAATTAACAAACATTATAATCAAATGAAATAGTACTCGTACTAATTGATCAATGGAAATAAAAATAAAATTCAGATCAAAAGAAAATCTCTGATGAATAAAAATGCACATTTTATAGAAACAACAAACAAAATCATTTAACTTCAGTTAATTTTTTAACAAGACGTTTTTTTAAGAAATTAAATTCATTAAAGTTGCCGACAGAAAATGGGGAGAAATTGTGCGTCAAAACACATAAGGGATGAAAAGAGTTCACAGGGGGATGCGTTTAATGAGATGACGCTACGTTAGAAGCAAACGCATTTTTTGTTAACTTGATTATTTTAATTGAAAGAATGTTTAGCTTTGAATTTGAATACCTTGCGCTAACAGCTAGTAAAAAATATTACTATTAAGTGTTACTTAATTGAGAGAGTCTATAGATCCTTAAGTACAATTCCCACTTTTAGTTTTAATTTACCTTAAATATAAATTTCAACTTGTGAAATTATGCGCCGTTCTTCCGTAATATACTTATTTAATAAAATTTACTTTCTTTATAAAATAAATATACATATATATATTTTTAACCTATTTCCGATGGTGAATCCTATCACAGACGACCAGAAAATATAACACTGGTCCGGGGATCGTACCCAAAGAGATAGTAGCTTTATACATTATTATAATTAATATACTTATTTATATTTCACAAGCTGTCCATTATATTATTACAACAAAATGTAACTTGATTAATAAATAGTATTAATAAATTTTACCCTAGAGTAACGTAAAGACCAAACAAGGCTAGCCCGACAAGAATGTTATCGAGTTCTTAAGTAGAACCATATCATGTAGAACCCGATAAGGCCCTTCTAGGGTGAAATTCGTTTCGAGTTAAATCCTCAAATTAATACTAAAGTTCAGTGAATGGGAATGAGGCTTTACTCATGCGTTTTAAGTTAATACCCAGTAAACATTTTGGACTCACTTTGACATCATATTGAAGATGCGCATGATTCCTTTGTCATGAAACAAGTCATTTTGGTTTCACTCGTTCAAGGGAATGTCAGTGATATGAACTACAAATAGTAATATCACTTCACCTAGCCTCACTACCGTAACAGTATTGAAGTTGCAAATAGATCATTAAAGAATAACAGAAACAGATATATCTTGTCTTATTTTCTATGATATTCTGGTGAAATGAATGTAGAATATTATCTTTATTAAAATAAATATTTTCAAATGTAAAAGAGACAGCACTATATCTCCATTTAAATGTATTATGTTGGAAAGAGATATTCTTATGAAAATATTCTAACAATTTTCTTTTCATAACAATAGAATTCATTTCTTGACTGTAACTTCACCTAGCTATGCCGTTTCACTAATATGTTTACTGGTTAATGTTTCCTAATGCTTTTATTACTTTTCCAAACATTTTTCTTCATTTCCACCGCTTTTACAACTTCATAATTACGCTATCTCTGCCTTACAATCCAAGTAAGGTTATAAATCTTTTAATGATTAAAATTATTTTCATTTTTTAAGATAATCTGCCCCTCCTCCCTCCACTTTTCTCTCTTCTCAACTAACTTTTCATAGCCAAACCCAAGCTTAAGTATTTTCCTTCAATAAATTGATTTGAAAAGAATTAAACGAATGGAATTAATTATAAGATTGATGGAGTTTTTCTCTTTTCTTTGTGATTATATAAAGTTTTTATTTTTAATGGTGGTCGAATGATGTCTTAAAAAAAAAAGAAAAACACTGAAAGAAAATCTAACAGAATAATTTTAGTCTGTCTTTCATTTTCACGAGTGGTGTATGTGTATGCTGCTGTCTCGGCGAGCTGCTCTGCTCCTCTGCTCCTCTGCTCCACCGATCCAGTGGACGTCTGAAAAGATAAGAAATGACGAATTGAATTTGCCTTTCTGCTTTTCTTTCCACAATAGAATCACTGAAGTAAATTTAATTGTAAAAGTTGGAGGAAAAATACATAAGACTTAAATTATAACAGCGTCTATTATTACGAAGGAGAGAGGGTGGGGAGGGGAGACTGGGGTTTGAATCTCGGATTATTTTACATCTATAATTTTGTACCAGCATTGTAGAAGTTTGTAGTGCACCGTTTCTTCCCACTTGCGTTTATTCCGGTAGGATGCAGTCACATTAGTGCGTTTGGTCATGAGAGCCACGGTATACATTTCATAATATGGTTCGTACCTCTTGCCATTAAATGGCCGCACTACTATCTACTCCGAATTGCATAGATCCGGACCATAGTCATATTAAGCAGTTTTTACCCTGTTAATTGGCGCATAAGGAAAAAAACGTAACTATTTGGAACTAGGATAAGCGACAGGGGGTGATCGATTAGAGCTTAGAGTGATTATCATAGAGTAAACAAAATACCCTAAAATAAGGGATGAATGACCATTTTAAATGATGAATATATTTATTTATTTCTCCAATATAATATAGTACATAGTCAAAATAAATCAACCAGTTTTAGACCCACCCAACACTACATTCTCCCCCACCCTTCTGCTTTAATATTTACACATCAGTGGGAATATTTGCATATTCCAATCACATGCTTTTTATTTATCTTGCCAAGCTGTACGGTTCAGTTCCAGTGGTGATGTACATCCAGGAAAATATACGGGAATATGTAACTAACAGCTAGCACCTAGCTAGCGCCTAGTCTGGATGTTACTGTAGCTGTAATCAGTAGAAGCGATCATGCGAGATATTATCAACTTATAGTTAACGCTGCATAAGTGTGTTCAATGGCAATAATTATGTGACAAGTCAATGACTTGCACTGATGTCTAGTAATGTATGCAGAAACTGTTGGAGCTCTAGTGCAACGTATACTCGTGGATATTGATTTATAACTTGTATTAAGTACAAATTTGCATTATAAATTGCACTTTCTATTTGTCATACTCACAAGTTTCTAACATTGCTCGAATAGTTCACATTTACATTTAGAGATGGAGATATACAGACATGAACTTTTTCTGTAAAAGACAGATTGATTGATATTCATTTGTGTGTTAATATTGGGAAAGGCTTAACCTTACGTTGCATTTTCACTACAATTTTATTTATTTTTTCTAAATTTTATTTTATTTATTAAGAGACAATAAGTCCAAGAGCTGGTCTTCGATTTGTGTGACTAAATCACACAGATCCCAGTAAACTTTTTGGAGTCACTTTGCCATCTTATTGAAGATGCGTACGATTAAACTTTTTGTCATGAAAGAGTTAAATTTATCACAGCATTTATAACATTTTCTCAAAGGTCTAATTTCTGCTATTTCAACTATTCTGATCAACTTTAGATGGTCTATCCTATTAATTAAAGGTTTATCTATACTATACTAGCTGTCCCGGCCACGCGTTGCTGTGACTAACGTTTTTGTCATATTACATTACATAGCGCCATCTATTGAATATTTACTCAATCTAGTCAACAGAATATTTACTCAATCTAGTCAACAGATGTCGCCATCATCGTCGCCAGATGTCATATGTCATATACAAATAATTAATAGACAATAAGATAATATTGCAATCATAAATTGAGATGTAAGCTATCCTATCTTTCAAGTTGGATCAAACTGCACACGGTGTACAAATTTGATTAAAATCGGTTAAGTAGTTTAGGAGTCCATCGCGGAGAGACAACGTGACACGTAATTTATATATATTAAGATAAATAACATTGTCCATCTTTAATGTTTACATGTGGGATCTACTGAAAGTCATTCCAACGCCAGCGAACCCTTTCATTTGATATGCATATGAATCCCAATGCCAGAACGGGAGTGACCAGTCGCCAGCCGACAGCCGCCAGTCTCTAGTAGATGGACTCGATTATTTAAATGTTAGTAAACCAGGGAAAGGTCCTGAATCCTGTAGTCCTGTAGTCCCGTCTGATGTCAAAGACATTATCAAGCTTTGTGTGACATGCACAGTGAAAAGTATCAAATTTAGGTGGACAGACGGACTCTGAACTTAGGACTGGACAAACAGGACACCAGGGTATGTAATAAGGGGGATGGTGGTATCGGGATACCTACAAACGAATGGAAAACATGGGGAAGTGGAGCGTAGTCAATCAGCACATCCGACAGACAGATATACCACTTGTTTTATTGGTTGTGAATTGGGAGATGTCACGTGAAACATCACGAATATGTGTAGCTAGTTTTTATGGGGTTTATTAGAAACTAGGCACTAGAAATTCTTATTTAGCTGGCGATTATAGTAATCCTTAGTTGATACTTTTGTTCGAAACGAAGATAACTAGCCTTGCGTCTGAAACGATATGTATTAATATTTCATGACTTTCCAACTTTAGCTTTTGTAATTCTCAAAACAATGAAAATATCTGTATTTCGGGTATTGATAAAGCATTACTTTTAATGGAAAAACTTATCTTTCAAATATAGCAATAGCATGACAAGTATTATTCACACCCGATATTTTTTCAACGTTAAAAGCAATGCTTTACCAACACACGAAATTAGGATTCTCCATTGTTTCCATTTCCTACAATTTATGTGTACAAGATTTGTTCCAAGTTTGCATGGTGTTATTTGATCATCTTCCTAGTATTTCAACATCAACATGTGCCATGTGCCCATCCACTGTCCGTTGTCCAGTTTGTTTGTTTTGCTACTTTGTAGGCGACCGGACAACACAATCAAATGAATCTGAATTCAAATTAAAACAATCATTATTGGAAATGTTAAATAGATGTCACCACTGTAGCAAACAGTTAAGTACATACATTTAAATACGGTTGATTAATTTATTCGTATCAGGAAGGAGTCGTCTTTGCAGGTTGAATACTTTGTCATCTTCCGCTACTTTGTGTCCTACGTTTCATTCACACTGTAGAAGAGACTAGAGACGACATGAGGTTTAGATTATAGTTTAGATTAAGGAGGTCCCACGTTTGGAACATATTCCTTGCGTCCCCCAACTATGATTGTATTCAATTAGCGCTACTCGTACATCGCTTAATATTCTCCTTAAAAATTAATGACGTAATGTAGTCATATATCTTACTCCACCTTCAATTCTTCCTGTTTTCTTCCCGTTTATTCCTTCTTACATCTTCCCACTACCTCAGTAAACTTCAGGGAATCGAACCTTTCATTTTTCAATATTTCCAAAGATAATTTAACTGATATAAATGCCTGTTGTGTTGTTTCCACTCTAGCTGAATTATTTTTGGACTTTGTATCCTCTTTTAAATTCCCCAAGGAGCAATATACTGTCGATCTATCTATTTAACTGGCTACAACGGTCGCTCCTATATCTGAAATCCCCCTTTGGATCGTAGACTGGCGCAAGGATGGAAAAAATATTCAATTTTTTCATAAATCGTATGAGATGGCGAATCACAATTGTATCATGAGAACCATGCTACGAAATGAATCGTGGAATCGTATAAGATTCGTTGCAGATTCGTACGAGATTTAGAAAAAATGTTTGTAGGGAAGAGGTGTCATTTTTAATCAACAAAAGTGTTATCTAAATTAAAAACTTTGAGATTCGTAATGGAATACAATATTTTGAAAATGTCACCGCAAAATGACGGTTCTATGTTGGCTATTCAAAAGTGTTGCTCTTGTTGAAAGATCAATAGGTTGACAGTTTATTTCATGAAAACGTGAAGAAGTTTCTTAATGTAAATTATTCCCGCTAAACACAGATACATGTATTTAGAGGTTATCTAACATAAGAAAAGTTACCTGTTATATTACGTAAACCCTAACCTAAACTTCCTGAGAACATATGTTTTAAAATTATAAAATCCGAAAAAATTGTTTTCAAGAAGAGAATTATTAGAAAGCTAATTGTGATCTTGCCTTTTAAAAACTCTGAAAGATCTGCGCAATCCATAACTATTGTACACTTATCTTTATTATTGGCCAACGAGACGTACGTATGCTGTATCTTTAAGACATTATTTTGTCTATTTTAGTACGTTGAATTCTTTAAGGTAGTTGTATCGTGGAATGACTTTTCAAAGGATTTTAATAAAACTTCATTTAATTGCTCTTTAATTAATTATAAGACATATTGACCTCAGGTCGATTAAAATTTACCACTCCATTATTGAGAAAAACGATATTAAAGTTTTGTTATTTTAACACAGGCTCTTATGGGAAATAGTAATTTCAATGTTATTTTTATCGAATAAAATAAAAACGATTCAAAGGAATTCAATAAAAATTTAATATATTATAGAAACAGTAGTTATTAATCACATAAAAAAAAATGGAAATTATTGTCCACGCCATTACAGAAATAAAATTTTGTAAACATTGAAAATACGTGTATATACGTGTATGTATGTGAATATACGTGTAGATACTATTTACATGTAGTGAGAACAGTGAGAATACGTGAATGTATATACGTGTATGCATGTGTAGATACTATTTACATGTAGTGAGAACAGTGAGACTGTACTTTCACAAAAGTTTTTAACGAGACTATTTGACACTAACGTTCCAGCTACATTATAATTTTAGGTTGCTGAGTTATACTTTTGAGCATGACTATCTCGGACCAACTACCTTAAGGATTTAAGGGACTACTTCTTACTTTTATATCTACTATATACGCCTACTTTGCCACTTACTTTAGAAATTAACTGTATATTTTGTGCTGTTACATAACATTTTTTATGTTAATATAATGTAAGGTTACATAACAAAAGTAATCTTAAATTTTTCGACGTTAATTTATCTTTTTATATAAGATTATAAAATGTTACATATTAAATAATATATTGGTAAATGATTTTTAAAGTCATTTGCATTTATGTAATGACAATGTAACAAAATTACGTTAAACTTCTTTAAATAATTAAAAGTAACGTTAGATAAAAAATATTATATTATGTATACATAAGTTTACGTATTGTATTTATTGTGTTCATTTCTTGTTGACATCTTATTAGTTTTATTTTATTTTGACCTGCGTCTTACCTTAGCAACTCTACCAATTTCTAAAAATATCCATACAAAGGAAATGTATCTATTTATAATATTATCTAATAACAAAATACTTTATATGTAACCTTATATAACACAAATATATCAAATATAAAATATATCTATTTTGAAAAACTATTTAAAGGGCAAAGTTCAAATACAAAGCGATTCATTGAAAGCTCTACAAGATAAGCTAAAATCTATTCTACAGATCTCAGTCTAGCGGCTAGCGGAAGAACTAATATTATAAAAGCTTACTATAATTCCTGTATATTTTTCTCTCTTACTATCTACAGTAAGTTTGAGTAGGTTTTTAGTTGTGATATGTGAGAAGGAAGAAATCAGTTAATATGGTTTGCAATATATCAAACTGGTGAAACTGTCTCAATAAACCGCCGATGGTCATGTTAGGATATACTGGTACGAGTAGGTAGATCTATATGTTGAGCGATTTATACGATCAGATCAGATTCAGAATCAGAAGATCGTATGTCTATCTACAAACCATGATCCTGTATACAGGTCTGGCAACTTTCGACGTTTAACGAATGGTCCAACACTTTGAAATCGAATTGGATCGTGTAAACGGTCGAATTCCGGAAATCTGAAGAACTCGAATCTTGAATAGAAATCGAATCTGAATCTGACTGTAGATCGTAATTGATCGTCTAAAAGGGTATTTTCATTGACCGGCTGTAGTGTCTGTGATTAATGACATCTAACAGATTGGAAAGCAAATTAGTAGTTTGTATAAATAAGACCAAAACCATTGTTAGTTAAGATACAAACCTGTAATGAGTTGTCAAATAAATAAACGACGATGTACGTTGACTGTGAGTTAACATAAAAGTGTGTTTTAATTTAATTGTTAAAATAATAAATAAATAATATAATAAGCAAATGTGCTACATTGGTTATCTCAGTATTATAACTTAGTATATCAAATTATAAAGATATTACTCCAACTCCAAATAAGTCAGCAAAATATTTTGGAAGCAAATTCTGTGAATTTAACTTTGCATTTATATATATATATATATATATATATATATATATATATATATATATATGTATATTTTAATTAGATTTTCTTTAATTAATATGCTAATAATTTTGCATAATAATTATTGCCCTCAATCTACTTCAATACAACGCATTCGTTACTGCCATCTAGTGGGAGATTGGGTGATGGGAAGGACATCTGGAGGGGTAGTAGAAAGGGTTGCTCTTTTACTTTGATGTATTGAATAAAGCCGACACAGCAACTCGACAACTCGACGAGTGGCAACCCGAAACTTGACTCCAAGGCTACATAAACGCAGTCTGACGATGATGACGATGGCAATGTCGCAAACACATAAATCTATCTCAATAGTGTATTAGTATCAGCTCCAATCACTAGAGCATTTCCGACTAGAGTCTCTCCTTGTCATCTCCATCTACTAGCAACGGTCCAGCGGGATGAACTACTATGTAGTAGTGCGATTCATTGTCTGCAGAAAGTGTCAATTATTATAGCAGTAGAATTACGATCGTTAGCGGATTAAATATTATATTTCAAATTGTTATAGAGTCAAGAAGATCACTACAGTCGTCAGACAGGGTGGGTGTCACACCCTGTGCCGCATTACCGTTAAAGGTCCCATACACATTCGAATATATTGTGTTGGTTACTAACTTGATTATAATTTTGCCTACATATATGTCATATCCTATATTATAATGTTCCAGGTGTATATTTATGATCTTATATTCTTATATATTTGGTAGTGAATTTTGCATGGCAGCGCGAAAACAGCTCTGTCAATGTTTTTGAAAATTGCCTATTTCGTAGAGACAGAAAATCTAAGACCTTTGGCGTCACCTGAATTTGCTGGAAACCCATAATTTTGGAAAAACTGGTAAAAGAAATGGGCACTTTTTGATGTATAACTTTTTATCTGTAAGAGATAAAAAGGTTAAATTTTGCGTACGCAAAATTTAAAAATTCAAAATATTATAAAAGGAGCCCCGGTAGGAAACATTGGAGAAAGCTCAAATTTTGGATTGTGTAATAATTGAATATCACATTAAAAAAAAAAATATTCAAAATTCAAAAATTTTATTTGGGGGCACGGAGGCGGTTTTTGCCGAGGGTAAAAATTCTGCTACAAAGTTAAAATTTTGTATATGGGCTCACTTTACCTAATTTACGAATCGAAAAAAAATTCACAAATTTAAAAAGGAAGTTGGTCAAATAACAAATAAATTTAAAATATTTTTTATTTTGTTAAAGAAAAATTATTCTTTTAGTCGGTTTGTATGAAAAATTATTTGTTATTATATGTAAAATTAATATAGAACGAGTAAATATTTCAATTTAAAAATGAAATTTAAATTTGAAATGAAAGTCAATTCACACACAAAAACAGTCGTCGCTTGCGACGGGGGTAAACTCTAGTATTTTTATAAAACACCTGAAACGGAGTCAAGATTCCACTTGCTGGTGAATCTTGCACTGATGTTTGAATAACTTGTTGTAAGTCTGTTCGGACCGTTTTAGTGGAAACAAAACATTTACTTTAATTAAATATTTTATTTTTAATTGATATATCTAATACAATGTTGTTTTTTTGGATTGGGATAAATGAAGCAAGGACAGTTTTGTCAGGAATTAAAAGATTGGTATTATGTATATTTGGAAGAAGGATAAAATGTTTTGTAGGTAGTTGGTTTTGGTAGTGTGATTATTGGTGTATTCTGTGTTTGAGTAACGGAGAAATGTTTACGGTGTGATTGTTGATAAGGTTGAAGTATAGTGAACGCGAGAATCCACTATATAAATTTAGGTAAAGGATAAACCAGAATGCATTTGGGTGAGGATAACAAAGGTGGATGTGAAAATAGCAGGTACATCTATGATTCTAGATTAGAATTACCGTTAAATGCTTTCTACTTTTTAACGTATTTTTAATTGTACAAATATTAATAATTGGCGTTGGCACACGTCATATTCTTCCAGCTCCTCGTCAAGGTTAAGGTCGTAACTTCTTAAAGGGCGAATATAGCGCTCCCTTACTCTACCGTTTCTTACACCGGAACCCATTAATTAGTCCCACCAGGTGAACCTAACCTGCAAACACATCGAAGGGAAGGATCTGATCTGCTACTAACTTAATGATGAATCTTACTAGCATTGTCCGTAAAGCATTAAGATATCTCATCCACTTCCTTTACGAGTTCGTTCCATGTTGGGTAACGGGTAAGCGGGTGGATGGTGACCCCTACGGGTGCAGAGGTCGGCCCACACGCTTCCGGTTAACTTATATTGTTGTTTTGAGTATATTCGACGTATCCCTTCCTTAGACGAAACCCATATCAAATTATTTTGCCATCTAGAAATCTTAGAATATGGTTTGTACAAACAGTTTCACAATTATATTAAACATGCGAAAAAATTTACTTCATTTTAAATTTTACTAGAAATGTTGAAAGTATATATTTTTTAAATATGTATTGTTATGTATGACACCTTATTTTTTGGGAAAACTTATTAAAGCTGAAATTTTCCAGTGGCGAGAGTGATTGAGACGATTTCTTCCTTGTTATTAACGCCATCCAGCTTCTTCCCTCTCTCTCTCTCTCCTAGCAACAGCAGCTCTACTCTAATACCAATTTCTACCTTCCCCTTCCTCTCACTGATAAGTTATGTCACAATAAGACATAAAATGATAGTGCTAAAAACTAAACAAGTAGATGCACCAAAAACAAAACAAATCAATTTCTAACAATTAAACCATTGGTCTCTTATGTGGTACCTCCCATATAGGTAACTCTAAATGTGCTTATTCATTAATAAAAATAGAAACATTCAATCGAAACTAAAATTGTTTCAATGATTATACCCGAAATAGGTTTAAACTTAAACGAAAATACAGTATACAGACTTACACCCTTATAGATAAGAGGGTGGGTTTTTAGTTTAGGGTAGAGTAAAGGGGTTAAATTTTAAGACCACAATATCTACAATACATGTATCTACCCTTAATTCATTTGTACGTTAGATATTGTGAAATAAGGAAACCGATGTGAAACTTGCTCAATAAATTCGAAAGTAGCATTTCAATTTTATTTATGTAGCTAATACGTAAATGAGTTTATTAGATACTTTTTCTTATTGGTATTTTTGAAAGGCGTAGTGTACAGGAAAATGTTTATAGAATTAGGTAACTACAAGGTAATTCGGTAACTACAAGGTAATTCATACATATGCAGAGACGTCTTTGCCTTTTTGTGTAACTTTTTTTGCGACGTCATGCATCAAGAATTTTTACATTTATGAAATCAAACACAGCAAGCCTGTCATATATATAATACCCACTAAACATAGTTACGTATATTTAAGGTTTATTTAACATAAAAAAGTTTACGTGCTACATAACATTTTTTAATATAAAGTTAGATTACATTACAAATTTTATCTTTCAACATAAATATATGTTTTTTAACGTTAATACTCGTAAAGTTTTTTATGTAAGATTATGTAAAGCGTCATGCATAAATTTTGTTAACAAATTTCACGCTTTTTCAAGCCTCGCGTCCCCATTGTCACTCATTGTGGACCCCTTTCAGTTGTGACGTCACGCATTTGACAATGTATATATTTTTCTCTTCACTTGTCATCTCTTGTTACACTTTGTAAACCCGCTCCTCCTTCCTTTGCGTGTGACGTAATTAAGAAATGACTTGTAATTTTACACATTAATTCATTAATAGATATACCATCAGTTAAATTTGCATTTATTTATTACGAATAGGTAAAAAATATTACGTTAAATAATACACGAGTTTACGTTTAGTTTTTAAAGGGTACACTCGTATATCTATGTTTTTTGGAATTTTTTTAATTGTTTTTGTGACTATTTATTATTTACTGAAAAAATTTCAGTATAAAATAAATTGTAGAATGAATAATTAATTTTATTTTTAAATTAAAAAGATATTTTAATTCTTTTAGATGTTCTGATTACATAAAATTGAGAAATTAGAAAAGTTATCTGCTGCTATTTGAATAAATTTAATGCCATGTTTGAACTACTTACTTCATCATTCACAAACGAAAATCTTCTTGGAAATATAGATGACATAGAACTCTTCTCTAGGTAGCGAAAATTGATTGAAACTTATCTTTATATCATCCTCCTTAACACCGTAACCTTTACACCTATATTAAAAGCATAACCACTCGTCTACTTATATTCATGTTTATATTTAATGTCCAATAAGGATAGAGTGCCTAACAATGAGATTTTGAAAGACTTGATCCATCGGCTTAGGCATTTACAATTTGAATTTAACGTCTTCTGCACTTGCGCTCATAAATATATATTTAATGTAAGTTTTTCGTTCGCAACGAACGTACACCTAGTGTCTTAACTTTTTAAGCATATAGTTAAAAGGGATGAGAAAATGGGGGTTATGGGAGGTGGGTAGAGTAAAGTTATAAGAGATTCTAATATTAGTTAGTACTTAGATACGCGATGGACATTGTTAGCGAGATTGATTGGGCGATGGTCGTTAATCATTCTTGTATTCTAATCATAATTTCATATAAGATATTTTGGTAGGGTAATTTGAGTTTCTTAGTTATTATTATATACTAAACTGTTAAAGAGAATAGTTAAGATTGTAATTATATTATGTATAGTGTATGGTATCATATTAGGAGTAACTAAACAGGATAAATGTTTTATCGGTGCCCAGTACAATGGTTTTAATGCGTATAATGTGTTGCCACCCTTTCAGGCGTGTTAGTGTTTTTGTATAATATGCAGTCTAACATGGGGTAGAGTGATTCTATTCTTAGATAAATTTAACTAGCCATCGGTCAACATCAAAATTAATTATGTTTAATGTACTGTTCTTATAGGGTTCTTCGAAGAAAGTATGAAGCTTCGAGCAACGATATTTTTAGGCCTCTTATAATCTACAATTTCATAATGTGGACACTTCCTGTCTAGAGAGTAGTCCGTTACAAAATAACATTGTATTCAAGTTCTAACGAACTTTCGATAACGTGTAAGAAGGACACAGTCGATAGTATGAAAATACTTATTAGTTTTGCACCATGTCAACAAAACATAATTAGTTGTAGTAACATAATTAAAAATATATCGGGGAATATTTTGTATACTTTATTAATGTAAAAAAAAGGAAAAATTTACAAAATGCTTTAGATGCTCCTTTTTTAGGGTAACACTGCACTGTGAAAAACAATAACGCGTAATTCTGTAATACATTGAATCATATAAATATACAACAATCACTTTGTTGATTTAAAAGTCGCCCGGAAAAAATTATTACTATTTTTATTATTATCGTTTTCGCGCTATTCTTTTTGCAGTGCAGCCGTAGCCTAAGGAAGAGGTGTCTAAATTATTTTTCTGGTCAATTTTTTCCTAGTGTGCGTAGGTGATAGTTCACAGCGACGTTATATTAAGCTATTCTACTAAATTATATATTATACTGGTTTGAGTTTAATTTAAATTGCGATTGTTTAATTTAAGCGGGAAACTCGACTAGACTCTAATAAAAACTAATGTTAAATACTGTCTATTTTTCTACATTGATAAATACAGTTTTTCTCTATGGAGTGATAGGCGCAGTTATTCACGATGGAGCGGATTGATTACATACCACGTGATTCGCTATGAACTACACTATAGGTGTAGTTATGAAACGATCACAAGCTACATCTGTTTAACGAAACACATAACAATAACTTGCAAATAAAAAAGAAACCTTTATATTATTACAAAATGTAATTCAAAAAACTGGTTTCTAGGTACTTTAGTAAGCATGGTATTTATTTAACTGTGATTTCTAATATTATATGTTATGTAACACTAACAAAACTAACATTAGCAGAGTATAAATTTGTTTAAAAAGTTAAAAAGCATTATAAATATATTTATGAATCCGTGCTTATTGACTAAAGTATTATTTCGGCGGCCATCTTGCCAACATTATGCATAAGCAATATGTCTAATGTCAGTAAATAGAATAAAATTATAATATCAATATTAAATTTAAATTAATTATATTCTATATATAATCTGTCATTTATTTAGAATACATCAAATTATGCTGGTACATGTCTCTAGGGTCCTTCTTAGTCCATAAATGTCGTAACAAACTTAGTAAACAGATTTCCTTGTTAAATTCTAATAAGATTTGCGGACGCGTCCCTCATGAGTGATTAGCATTACACAGGACGTCTACAGAGGGTACTGGGTGGTAACTAAGTCTCTGGATTGTGTTGGTATGAGGAGAAGACACAGGCCCAGGGAACCCAGCCAAAAGGAATGACAATGCACTGTAAACTTTTGTGATACGTCATGGAAATGAGAAGACAGAGAGCGAGAGAGATGTGATTAGGAATATAATGAATTTATAAGTGAGTTGCATCAGTCGATTCAATATGGAATTCTGTTACTGGTAAAGAACTTGTTTGAGAAGATAAACAGTGGTTATAAAGTTTTTTGTTCGTTGAATTTAACAATTATTTATCGCTACTTTCAAAAACTGAAAAGATAAACTACATTATCTAGCTGAAAACTCATTCATTGCGTTTTCTTTTCGTGACTTAATTCCTTTTTACACTGTCAGTGTAGAAAACAGTGAGATTTTTTAAACTCTCGCTTTATCTCGTCTCGTGTGAAGGTTAAATACTAGGCGATTAGTTTTCGACGTTTTTGAGGAAAAGCCAAGGTTCATCCTCAGTGAAAAATTCTTCAGGAACGTTTGCTCGTTTCGCTGTAGCAAATCGATGTCGGACAATTGGTCGGGAACCATTCAGCTTTTTGAGAGGCGGAACGTTGACCGAATGGTTTTCCTAAAAGTCTTCGGCCAACATTATTATTACGAAGAGATGTCACTTTATTGTCAGTGGGAGGACCTTTATATTTATTTTTCTCTTCTGCGCGATCGACAATCTGAATATCTGGGATTTATTTGGCCATCATTGATTACTATTTCCATTTTCTTGCAACGCGTTGAAGACAATCAAGCATCTTATCTTCATGATAATAAATAATGAATATATTGTATATTCCTCAAGATAGTTATTGCAAGTTATGTAGCATATGATGGATTTTAAGGTTTCTCTTCGTTGTCGACGTTAAACTGGTTCGGTTCGTACCTAATAGAACGGATGTTGTAACCGCGGAAGTCCGGGGATTGTGGCTAACTACCAACTCGCAAGTCTCAGAGTCTCAGAGTCTCTTAGCTCTCGCAACTAAGATTTCATTATAAATTCTAGAACACGTCTGGATGTTCTCCCTTTTACTCCATACACAGCTTCCGATAAGATGTCCCCACCTCCCCCATTCGCTTCATTTTCCACCCCCTCCTGTTCCACCTATGACGTGAATCTGTGGTTCGCTGTTGAAGTTATATATTACTTATAAAATAGTAAAACTATTATGCATTTATAACTTTAAACTTATTCTAATGAATATCTAAACAATTCACATCCTTAATCCCTGCTACTGCATGCTTAGATTATTATCAATAATATGGATTTTGTGAAATTTTCAGTTAAGCAAGATTGTTTAATAACAACACTATTGTCTAGAGGATCAAATTCTGAATTTCGTATCAAACATTTTCTCTTTTGTTAATTTTTTTTTGAAAAATATTAATGAAAGCGTATATACGAGATTTCGGACTGACGCTACTAGATGTGATCGATAGCTGCGTACTGTAATCTCCTCTATTTTGGTTGCCACTCCTCCTGTGTCAGAAGACATATTACTCTGTTTAGTATAAAAGCTATTTATTTGTTTTGCAGGATAAATAATAGGTGTTTTAATAGAGCACCAATTCTTTATAAACGAAATTCATATTAAACTTGAAAAACCGCTAGTGAAACTTATTCTTTATTAATGTAAGTATATGGCAATGAATGTTTATCACTTGCGCGAATTTTTGAGTGGTTTAAGAGTTTCCAAGATGGCCGAAAAGACGTTGAAAGTGGCGCACGCTCAGGACGCCTTGGCAAATTAAAAACGGTTAAGAATTAGATACATTAGTATCTTAGACAATGCCGAATTTGTAGGTGTGGAGGCCCTGGAGCAACGAAGGAGCGAAGGCCCCTAATTATTTTTCGAATCTCTTTCAAAAATTCTCGAAAGTCTTTCAAAAATTTATTGCTTTAATCTCTATTGTGGAAACCCCTCCCTCAAATCCCGGCCTGATCTTAGATATAATTATGTTTCGCTTAAGGAAAATATTACATAATTCAAAGGTAGCTTCCATGCTTTGTGTTTTGCTGTTCTCGCTTCTAAATGATTTTATAGAAAATAATTAAAGAAAAGAAAAAGAGAAGCCAAAGATGGAAGGTGAATAGTGGAGATACAGAGAAGAAAGAAGAAAAGATAGAGAGGAAAAGAGGGAGAAGTTTAGAATAGATAAGTAGAAGAGTAGAGGACAGAAGAAGTGGCATAAGGAGAAGGAGGAAGAGATGTCATAGTTTAAGTTGAAGCAGAATCTAGAATAGTTTTAAGTTAATTTATTGAAATGGAAACAAGAATTTAATGTGGAAGAAAGTAAAGTCTAATGATAGGCATTAAAAGTAAATATTGAATTAGGAAAAAGAAAAATTTTCTCGCACCAAAGATATACAAAGATGACAACTAGTTGGAACAGAAGTATTGAAGTATTTGCATGCTACAAACCACTTACAAAATACAAATCTAAAACCAATAACACTATTAATATGTCAAATGGTATTACCAAGTCATTTCTATGCATTAGAATATTTACTTCTATTTGCATATCATAGGGCAAAGGGCATAGCGCAAAGTTGAACAAAAAAATAAAGGGCTAAAACCAAAACGAAATGAAAGTATTCCCTTTAGCTTTATACGGTGTGGTATAAAAGCAGGCGAGAATTGGGAAGCGAACCCCGGATGGAGAGGTTGAATCAAATTACGGCTACATGAATATATTAAAACAAAACGGAAAAGAATTATTCAAATCAATGACTTATTGAGCTCGATTCATGTTTGTCCAATTCACATGCAAAGTGGATTAGCTCTTCAACGATATTGATAAATGAGGAAATAAAATGAATGGTTACCAATCGTAATGAAATGATAATTTGGTTAATAATAGTTGTGTTGAAATATTAATAAATTTGAACACTTTCTTAACGCTAAACATTTAAACCACTGTCTATTCTATAATATTATAGATGAGTAGGAATCGAACCCAAAGACTCAATAGTCTCAATCATTAATTCTCTCGGCTACTGTCTTTTACAACTAGTCTTGAAAATAAATGGCGTTGAAGCGTTATGCCTATACTCAACCGTTGGGGCAGGTGAAATAATTATAATTGTGTTATAATTGCTATTTAAATGCACAAAACACCGATGTAACACGGATGTTACATTCATGTAATTAAGCAAATTATAGTAATATTTAATCCTAAATGGTCTAAATTGAGAAACACCCTCTAAATCTTCCGGATAAGGATAAAATACAGTATTTCTTTATGTTATTGGGCCAAAAGGTAGATTTGTTTTTTAAAAAGCAGTACAATAGGTCACAAAACGTTGTATTTTAGGTAATGTTATGTAAATAATAACATAAATATTGTTTGTCTTTAATTAGATTTTTTGAAATGAATAAAAAAATGTATTTATTAGGTTCCAATATCTTTATCGCGTTTAACATGTTGCCTATCTTTCAGGCGTCATATAATTTTGTGTAATATGTAATTAACATAAAGGAATTAAGCTTTGAAAACAGTTACTCAATTTTTATGTAATTTTCAGGTGACAACACAGCGGCTACAACAGTTAAGGCGCTGACACCAATCACAATATCTGGTAAGTTAGATGACAAGATACATTAAATAAATTATTAAGGACTGTTTTTTTTTCAATTCTCAGTAAAACTTCAGTTATAGCAACAGTAAAGTTTAACCTAAGAAATTAGTTTTTCAATTCTAGTTTTATCAAAGTTGATTCAAGACTCAAACAAAACTAAGATCTGCAATATAAAAGTAACTAAGAATTGAAAAGAAACCTGTACTAAGTAGATAAATAGTAGTTGTCAGTGATAGAACTAACATCAATAAAAAATAAAATAATAGTTATAAAAATTATCTTTCTCCATAATTTAATAAATAATGTTGCCCCACTTCTCCTACCACAGTGACGTCATCAACTTACTTTTATTTACTCAACATGCTCGCGAGTACTTGCCAGTTTATATTTAAATATTTGCATACAAGCGTTGTTCATACACTTGATTGCTTTTTTCGTACAATTTACATATCAAATCGTGCGTATTATTTCTTAGGTTTATTGAACACACTACTATACTCACACACACACTCATACATACATACACATACACACATGGTGATCATTTTTTATTCGTATGCATCATTTGTACATTAACGGCCCTGTTTTTATTCGAATTGCTATTCGGTGCAACGCCTACAAATATTTAAAGTTAAAACCGTGGTAAATTTGTTTTCGAATTTATATGCATATATTTATGTATACAATCCTTATACATATAATAATCCTATAGAAAAAAAAAACGACTTACATAGAAATGCGTATACCCTATAACGCGGGGAATATGTTCCGCGTAGTATGAAATAGCGTTATAAGAATATTTTAAATATGTTTACGTATATACGAGGTGTGGATATAAAATAATGAGATTGATATTTTATTACTTTATATATATATATATATATATATATATATATATATATATATATTTTTATATATATATATATCTATATATATAAATATATTGTTAATGAATGAGCATGAGCTATTTTTAAACTAAACATTATTGCATTGGCCTTACAGGTATCGAGTATTCCCACAAGTGCGGCAATAATACTCAGCTTACAATTTATAACCTGCATAAATTGCAACCCTAATACAAAAGGTATATATAGGCTCAGATTTAGTCTAGAGCACTTAGTAAGTAAAGACCTCTAAATTACAATAACTATTCCTCTTTTGATCAGTTCTCCTCTCTGAAGACTAACGTACTTAGTTTCTTCACGGCACTAACAATAAGCTAGTGGTCTATTTTCAAACAAATTAAAATAAGTTTAGATATAAAAGAATATAATTGTGTTTCCAGTGTTTTAAATTTACCTAATAAATATTGTGAAACAATATTTATACTTTCGTTAATTAATAAAGTTAACTATATATATCTTAATGAACCAATTTTAACTAAAATAATATAACTTTAGGCAAACATGACCTTGTCGTTGTTGTTTAGAAATAGCCTCAAATTCTAAAATTAAAATAAATTTAAAAAAACTATATACGAGTATATTCGCTTCATACGAATTTTTCATTATTCAAAACATTGTTGGAAGTTTTTCTTTGTGAGGTTGTTCATGACATGTGCTGCTTTTTCGGTATGAAATCTTGTTCCTTTTAAAACAGAATTGAACTTGAGGAACAGATAAAAGTCACATGGTTCCAGTTCGGGCGAATAAGACGGTTGGTCTAACACTTTACTAAAACCGTCTTCGATTATGGGAATCTCCGATACCATTTTCGCGTACACTTTTAGAATGTTAAAATTATTATGTAAAATTTGCCTTACGCATTTTTTGTCAATTCCTACAATTTCAGCAATCATACGAATAGAAGAACTGACGGTAAGATTGGATCAGACTATCGCTTTTTAAATTTTTTTAATTCGTTTTTGACGTGCAAGTGCGTCCCGAAAGTGCGCCTCTTTATGTTTGAGGCTGAAACGGTGAGAGATGAAAACGAGAGAAACGAGTACAGATGTACAGTGGTGTATTAATTAATATGAAAGTAGAATGATCATCTGATAAAGTGTACTAATGCAGCTCTACTCAAAAAGTCAGCGACCCAAATAGTTGAATGCAGTGTGAGACGGGCCTAAACCCATATTTCCACTGGCGGATCTAGGTATGGGCGAGTCGGTGCAGTACACCGGGGCCCCCAAGCACAGGGGGCCCTCGGACTTTTATAACTTATATTTATATTTTAACGGTTTCACAGTGACGTATAACTAAGAGTATTAGTAAATAGTTATTCCCGACTATGCTTACAAAACTTTTATAACAAAAACATAAACAATAACAAAAATTGTAAATAGGAATGATTTTTTTTTATTGAGAGTGTATTTTATACGCACTTCTGTATAAATTTATCGCTGAACATGTGGGAGGGGGGAAGCATGGACCAGGCAAGGGTCTAAGTCTATTAATAGACGTAATTACGTAATTCTCTCAGGCAGAGGTACGCATTCTAGAGTTGTTTATGTTGAGATTAAGCTGAAACAAAAGTAGCTGCAGGATTGTACTTAGAGTCTTAGAGCGCAATACACATACATGTAGTAAGTAGTTTTGCTGTGCCATGCAGTGCACGATAAAGAGCTGATGATAAACTAATAGCTTTGTACCTTTAAAGTATTTATATATATTTATATCTGACTGAAAAGCCTAAACAGTTTAGTTAGGGGCCCAGATTTTTTTTTTTGCACCGGGGCCCTTGGTTACCTAGCTACGGCACTGCATGTATGTAAATGGTACAATAAATTTCTTTTGAAGATTTTCGCCATGTCGTAAAACGCATATATAATTTATCTTCTGATTTCGGAGACCCTATCTATCAAAATCTCACCGTGAATTACAAAAATAAAAGAATTTCGAAACGAGGTGTGAATCAGGAAATATGAAAATATTAATGCTCATTGTAGTAGAAAATATATTACTTTATACGTGCGTCAAACACTACGTTCTAAAACATCCACTGAATTAAATAGTAAATTATTAGTAATATGCCACAGCTCTGGTGGTGCTCATTGATTTGCTTTATGAAAACAAGTGATAAAAATTTTAAGAGTTTAAGCGAACGCTTTTCAAATGTTAAGTCATATTTGTTATCAGACACGCGTCTCTCGGACTTACCACTAGCGTCGTCAAGCGGTGTGTATTGATATTAAAATGCAAATGATCTTGTGCTTAACCCCTGCTGGTAATCCTTGGTTACTCGGTTGTGGCCATACGTCCAAAAAGCTCTCACGTCGGCTGCGAACGGTGCAGCTTGCACCCTCGACTCGCCGAGGCTGAACCTGCAGTAAAAATGAATAATACGCTGAGAATATCTTTATAGTTCGATTTAGCCAAAGCAATATTTTATTATTTTACATTCAAAGTATGAAATATTTTATGATGATAAGTATTTATAGTTCTAAAATGTCAAATAATGTAATATCTTTTCTGGACTTGGTTGTTTTAATTTTGTATTTATGGGAATATGTGTAGACATTTTTAATTTAGAATTTAATTTACCTTACAATGTCCAATGTTTCTAAATTAAAAATACTAAATGAAGTTATAACCTCTAAAATATGAAAATCGGTAAAAATGTAGTAGGATTTATTTTTAAAAGAAGTTTAAAAGAAGTTCAATGTCAGTTCAACCTCAAAAATAAAGAAGTAAAAACAATTTCTATTAGTAATTGTTATTGAAAATAGGAATTTTAATTATTCTATATTAAATTTTGTCAAACTGTCGAACTGTCAAAATTTATATTACTAACGACGCATGTGCAACAACTAAATTAACACTTTAACATGTATACATATTAGTTAGATTATATTTGATGAAAAAATTAATAATTTTTTATAAAAAAAATTACAGTTTTCTTTTTTTTTTTATTGTTTATCCATAAGAAAGTAAACATGAAAATAAAAAATAAAAAAGATGAATTTTTTTATTAATTAATAAGTTAATGTTAATTTAACCCCCGAAGACATAACTTAACGCTTGCTAACTACCCTTAAAAACAAAATAATTTAACCATAATTTAAATTTCAAGCCAATACATTTTGTATCCCCTAAAGGAAAAAAATAATTTAAGGGCGTAGGATACTGAAATCATCCGTCCTATGCAAATCATAAAAATGTAAATGTATATATATTCACAAATGTACAATAAAAACGATTAGCATTTCCTAAGCGAATAAAATTAGTCATTCCGGTACCCCGCCCAACCTCCCAACACCCATCCCCATCCCCTTCAACCCGTTTCCGAACAAGTGCAGAGGTTTCATCATCTACCCCGCCCGAAGAGATTTTTATACCGCCAATGCTCTTCTCTTGCCTTTATGTTTTTTGTTATGGCAATTTTATATTTGTATATATTATAACCTGAGGTCAAATGTTGAGTGGATTCATTTTTTGTATAAAATTATATTTTATTGACGCTTTATGCATTAAATAATATCATAAAGGAGTATTTCATTTTACCCTACAAATATTTCTGTAATTTTATTTCAAGATTATTACAAAAATACAGTTTTGAAATCAGCATTTTAATCATTTAGCTAGTTGGTTTAAAAGCAAGAGTCTCTACTAAGCATTTAATTTAGGTCAAAACGTTTTTTCGATAATGTGTTTTGACGACACAGTTAATATATAATTATTTCTATAACTACTACATGATAAAATGACATTTGAAGAATGCTTTGTGAAATTTTCATAAATAAATATCAAGAAATGAGCCATTGACAGCGAATCTCCGCAGACGTCACAAAAAAAGTAACATTGCGGTGCTACTCATAACTCATCACTGGATTTTCTGAAATCGAAAAACCAAAATGATTTCATTAGTTGATAAGTTTCTGCAGGTAACGCTGTCGAGTTTTTCTTTCTTTATTGATTTTTCAATTTTTTACAGCACTTAAAAGTCAAAATACCGATTTTTCATGAAAAAAATCTCACAAAATTAAAAAAAACTCGACAGCATTACCTCGGCATTTATGTAAAGAAAGAGTGTGCAAATTTCAAAAGAAACTGTCCAGTAGATTTTGAGCTAGAGAGAGTACCGACTCTGAAAAAGCTATGTGTGAGAAACCGCATTTAAAAGTTTCAAAGTAACACGAAAGCAGACCAGACAGATGAAGACTTAAAACTCTATATCTCAGACAGTTTTACTCCAATTGACTTCAAATTTTTACACAATAAACTTAATATGTTGTACAATAATATAGATAATAGTTGAAACCTTACTAAAAAAAGTTGAAACCTTACATCTCTCACTCTCCCTTAAGAAACAAAATAAATCTAGAAGTAATTCAGCTTCTTGACACCACTGCTTTACTCACACATGAGTTCTACTACAGCCACTGCCATCTACCAACGCTAATAAACAATCTGAAAGCTCAGTGAGCCACTGAGGCAGTGAAGTATCTCTATAATTAATAACACTCATCACCTCTTGGTTTTTCACTGTCATCTGTTCTATCTCTTTGTACCCGTATAGTTTTTATTTCATATTTTTTATGCACTAATATCAAAAGAGATGGTTGGTTAACTCGGCTCACAGAGCACAGAGCTCCGAGCAGTGTATATCTGAGGATATATCTGACAACCACCCAATCACAGCCAAGTGGTCGGTCTCATCATCGAGACCACGGTTCGTGACTACTTGGAAAATGCCCACCTTGCTTTTATATCGACACCAAAAGATGATATAGTACAAAGACAATAGCAGATAATACTTTGATATATATTTTAACACTTTTCTTTTGTTTTGTTTTAGTACGCGAATTGATTGAAGATGTGCTTAGAAATTTATGCTGTCTTCGTGTAATTTCAGAATTCTATTTGGGCCAAGAGCAGCAGTAGTATTCGATCTATTAGGATTAGGGTGATCATTTAATTTTACAGATAATTTAGTATGCAAATTCGTGGGTTGAGTTTGCGAATGATATCTTAACCCAAAACCTATATCTTAAGACATGAGATTTAATTTTTACTGTAAAAATTACTTATTATCCAACGCCAATAAAATAAAGATCGTGTAAAATTTTGTAAATATTCCAAGCACTGCAGTTCAGTGATGCTATCTGAGTAAAACCCATATCGTGAAATTTTGAATTCTATTTAATAATTTGACATATTTGCCGTTAGCCATTATATTCTTTCGTCTTAAATTGACTGATTACATTTCATTTTATTACATAAACCATTTTACATTCTTAATACTACAATTTAAACATTTTTTTTTTATTTACCATAAAACATTTTTTATATATTTTTAACATAAAATTTATAATTCTATTTTACAAATTTCTAAATATTTAAATAATTCACTAATTAATTTAACTTAACAAAAATTTAGTATTAACAGAGAAAGTTATTAACAGAAAAGTATAACTAATATTTCACTATTGAATTTTGATCTTTGTAGACTATAATTTATGCATTCAAATATAATATGATCCAAAGTTCCTAATTCGCCACATTGGCATCTATCGTCAGATTTAATATTAATTTTGTACAGGTGAGCTGGAGTTTTACAATGATTAGTTTTGATTCTGATTATAGTTGATTTAATTTTGCGGGACTCATTTCTAAACCATCTCTTCTTACTTAAATTTGGATGTAACAAATAATAATCGTTTCCTTTTAACTGACTTTTGTTATTGAAATCTGTGTTTCTCATGCATCTGTGTTTTTCATATGAAGGTAATTTCACTTTCATCTCAATTTCCAAATTTATAGATCCCTTGCCAATTTATTCGCAATTTCGTTTTCTCTTATTCCACAATGTCCTGATATCTACATAAATTTGATGGTATTATTTTTAGTTATTAAGTTGAAATACTTCTCCTTAATTTACTTTCTTATTTCACGAAAGATTGTAATAAAATTTAAAATCAAGGCCATAAACACTAACTGAGCGCGTGAGCTTGTGGAAAACGACAGCAGCATTTCTGTTACCCAGCCTATTGGAGGAGGTAAAAACTGCTTATCGCAACAAACGACGCTGACAACTGATTTGTAATGTCGTCCTTCTGCAAGACACATCGTAATACAAACGTTGTATGCGCGTCGTTAAAACTGTATATCGTTTTAAACGTCAATAGCACCAAGTATTGCATCGCCTAAGTTCCTTATTATACTCGAACCGTTAGCATCTAAATTGAGACTACTTAACGGGGTTAAACAATTATCAGCTTTTTAATTGCAAAACCAATGCGATTTTTATAAGTTTAATTAAAGGTGAGAATTTAATAGAGTAGTTTTATTAAAGAAGGTTGCAGGCGTTATTATTACATCCTCCGTCTTAAGGCTGCTACAATATAAACAAATATCGTTTGAAGAAGACATTTTCATTTAGCCTTTACCTGATTCCCTGAACCGGAAGTGAGCTCCATTAATCGACAAAGTTATACAGTACTAATTATTACGTAAGATAGATTCTATAATTTTTATATGACAATATAGCGGGATCCAAATATCTTAACATTAACCTAAAAAGTCTATTTTACTTATATCATATTTATTCTTGTCATTATTAGCTTTTCAGCAATCAAAATGACTACGTAACATTTCAATTATTTCATTATGATACATCGCCAGACGCCACGCAATACGCAGTACGCAGTACAGGGCTAATTAATAATATAACTCAGCATATTTTTTATGAATATAATGCCATGTATAATGCCATAAGTCATAGTCATAAAAAATATCATATATCCAAACTAATTTGTATACGATATCTTATTCAGTATTGTTCCGTCATAATAACACCACCCCATGCTGACTTCGCTTTAGGCCTTCACTTAGAAAACGTGCCACTGGGTGTTCGAAAATAGGAGACATATAGTGGTATCATTGTATATTCATATAAGGTTCATAATGTAAAAATAATATAGTGTATATATATTGCATATACATGAAATGAATAAATATTCACATCCTTTTGCATTTGAACATACATATGACATACAGTGTATGTTTTATAACACCACAGCATATACATAGAATATGCAATAAACATGAATGTATAAACCTTGATTGTAATATGTATACCCAAATGTTTTCTGGGTAGTAGGTTATTTCTATTACTATATTATTGTCACTATACTTTAATTCTCTATAGATATTTTACAGTAGGCAGGCCCATCTTTTCCATAAGAGCCCAGGGGCTCGAACCCAAAGCATTCGGTTTTTTTTTTAATATAGTTTCTCGGGCTTCATAGGCACGTAGCCTTTTATCGCACCTAATATATTCTGCTTCTTCTTATACTTTGTATCCCGATAACAAGAATGATCTATTCATGGCTAATGCTGTTATAAATTTCGGATTCTCAATCAAAAAGGCGGTGTTAACAGGAAGCGTCTGCGAAGTCTGTAGCACCGTCCGTTGGAGTCCATTTCTTGCCATTGCTGTATTTTTACATTGCCACAGAATGTGGTCAGGGTCTTTTCTCATCTTTTCAAATGCATTTTCTTATTCTAAAACATCGTTGTTATCATATCATAATCTTAAAAATATTTAAATCATTATTATGTTAAATCTTATTTCATTTAAATATTAAACTTATTTTAACATTTAGAATATGTACAAAGATAAAAATTAAAAATAAAAATAATCACAGAAAAGCAAAGCCGGCCGCATTGGTTAGTATATATGTATACAATATATATAAACAATGTTTATAATAAATTTAAACAATAGATAAATTGTTTATAAACAAAATGGAAACTTATTTCAGTGAAGCTGTATTAAAGAAATGATATCAGATATGATTGGACTAACATTGCAGTACTGCTATAGTTTCTTATTCAGACGTATATTATCAACAATTTATAAAAAGGACAATGATCAGCGACTATAACCTATAACATAATTCTCTTATTAATATTCACAGCAGCTGTGCTATGTCATCTCAGGTCACCCTGTGTTACATATATTTGGGGTTAGGGTTACTTTCTACTCTTCTTGCTGTTTGCATGCAAAATAACTTGAATATCATAAATCACAATTTAAATGTTGCAATTACGTGTAATAACAGAGTGTAGTGTATCACCATTCCGTAACGCTCAGACTTTTCAGCGTCGTATGGTATACGCAATGCAATGTAATACAAAGACGATAGGGCAAACCCCCCTGCCCCCTCACGTGCCCCCAGCATTGTTAACTGATAACTGTTAAGTGAGGACTGCTCTCTTCGCAGTGAATGAGAACCACATGCGATGCAATTACCATTTCGTTCTTTGATTTGTAATATAATAGGGCAATAAAATTACATTGATAATATACCCGACTTCATGACGTCATATACATACCGTCTTATGTAATGTCATGGAAAGAGATTTCTGTTTGAACTGCTTATAAATACGTTAGTGACATTTGCGGACACTTTTATTTTTCTTTTATAGGGTCTTACAAGAAGAGCGGTTATTTTAACCCTTCGTGTGAACACTATATTTTTTGAGTCATGATGTTGAGTTTTTCCAGTTTTCTAAGCTTTCAAAAAATCTGAAAAAATTCTGGATTACTTCTTGAAGTGTCTACTACATGGTCCAGAAGTCGCCCAAGTCCAAAGTTTAAAACCGTTGTTAATAAAAATTTACAAATAGTGAAAAACGCGGAAAAAACGGAATATTGTTAAAAAATTCATAACTTTATAACAAACAAATATTAAGAAAAACGGTTGTAGACGGATTCAAGCATGTCATAATAAACAGAACGGTGATTATTCGGCATAAAATAAGTTTTTATTGATAAAAATACAAAAGTTATGAAATAATAATTAATATTAGTGTCAAAAAGAAAATTTACGGTGCGCAACCGTTGAATAGCCCATCTTCAAAAACTTATTGTAGTAAAAAGATGAAATAATAAAAAAAAATCTATATATATAATTTAAGAAACAATATATTAAATTACATAAAACATTTATTTTAACCATGAAAAAACTGTAATACAACGAGAAAAGCAAAAAGAAAGTGCATTTACTAGCATTGAAAAATACTAACGTCGTTTGTACACTGACCCTTTTAGGTTAGGCTCGCCTTTGCCGGTAAACTGCCAGATCCGAACGCTGCTGGAACCTTAATTCCCTACCACTACCTAGGGCATTGGTGAAACGCGCTCTGTACTCACGAGAGAGAAATAGGAGTTTGAAATTTCATCTGTTCCTTAAAAGACCCAGTGTACACACGCAGGGTTAAATCTATAACAGAACGTAATATTTCGGTAATATTTGGCAGATATTGTGTTTCATTACTAACCTCAGAGTTCGTATAAAAATAACACCACTTTTCACGAAAATATTGCGTTTTTTTTATTGATTTAAAATGACCATTGCAATCACTCATATATTGGTTGATGTACCCCCTTACTAATATATCTTAAAACAATAACATCTGCACAGCTCTCGGAGTATACTTTCCTTTAAAATACAAAGTTCATCCATTCCATTCGCTGGTGGGGTACGCCACGGTTCGGTTCGGTTCGGTACGGGTATAATGACATCAACAATATTTGTCAAATATGATATCGCTCTGCTATAACTTTGCATATAAGTGTGTACCATATATCTATGTATGCGTGTATAAAAATATCTCAAAGGTCTCAGAAGTCACGATTATCGCAAGCGATATCCCATATATAATCTGCTTTTCAAACCACCCTTATTTCTCATACTTTATCCCTTAGGTGTGCTACAGTACAGTATTACAGTGCCACAGTGGTTCATAATGCTAGAAGAAGAGCGAGAGGATGATAGGTGGTATTACCACTAACACCCAAACCCTCTCAACCACCCTTCTTTTTCAAATCCGGACCACTTCACTTATACAAACGTAGCAGCAAATCTAAACTGAACCACCGGAAAGAATCTGTCAATATGCAGGGCCTGTATGAGTAAACCAGTAACGTGCTAGATGAAACTATGTGAAAACTATTGTATGAAACACACAAAATCAACTTGGATTGCTTTAAAAAATCGTTTAGTTTTTAATCTGGTTGCTTTGTTAGTATAAAGATCAGTTTATCAAATAATATTTGGTAAAAGTATGAAAAATTCCACATATACGATTATTTCCTCCAATAAAATGAATATTTGGAGTGTCAAGTTGAGATAGAAACTATACCATAACTTAATTTCTATAAAACTGTACTATAGATTCATAAAGTTATTAAAAGTCGCAGGATTATAGAAGTTATAAATCTATAAAATAGTCAATTTTATCTGTTTAATTATTAGAAAATAAGAGTTTACATAAAATACACATTCATATTAACATAGCTTCTATGAATGTCATCTCCGTTATACAATAGACTGTAAAAGAGATGCATAATCAAACATCATACACTACTTACAGCTGCGTCGGCACACAAAGTTTCATATTGTGAAGGTGGTATACAACGATAAATAAAATTAATTACGTATTATTCTACAGACTAAGTACTGTCATATTTAAATAAATACACTAAAGATTTCTTTAAATGGAAACTTTCCTTAGTAACATGAAATTATTATTATATTATTAAATTATGTCCCAGTAAACATTTAGGAGGTATTTTGCCATCGTATTGAAGATGCGTATGATTTATTTGTTATGAAAGAATTAATTTACAGTTCTGTGTCTCAAAATGTTTATTTTATCGGCTACAAATGGCGAAACCACTCCATCTGTCGGAATACGAATGAAGATAAAGTTGATGGAACTATAATTGAAGTGCAATAGAGATAGAAACGTCACAAAATAGGACACTTCCCCAAATTGGTTACTGGGGTGTTGTATATTTGGAAGATAAGTTAATTAAGGCAAAACTGAATCAGTTTAATTTGGTAGATGATGACACGATCCCAGCAGTAATTGTAGACTTTATGGACAGATAAAGGAATCTATAGAGAAGAATACAAGATAAGAAACCTAAGAGGTTTGGAATATATGATAGAAACAAAGGAAGACTATAAACACTTCCAGGAATATGCTAAGGAATTATTTTAAGTAAGGAAAATCCTCAGAAAAGAAACTGCAGTAGAAACAGTTGTAGACCAAGAAACACATTCCCAGATAGCTGAACAAGATCCGAGAGAACCAATTATTCACACCAAACCAATTTGATAAACAAAAAGTTATAACTTAAAATGGTATAACTAAGGAAGGTGATACGCGAAATGTGATAAATGGACGCTGTTATGCATTCATGTGTCAAGCGCCAGATACTGGGATTTGAGAAAATTAACATTCTAGTTTTTCTAATTCAAATTGTTCAGATAAGAATATTTAGAATTATTTTTATCATATAAGCAAGTAAATATTAGAACTATTACAGATATTCATGAATTATTCATTGGAATATCATGAATTTAAAGAATAACTGATAAAATATAAAAAAATATTATTGCAAAATTCAATATGCTTAATTAAATTTGTAAAAATGTTTCAAAGTCTCTTGACACATAAAAGCAAATTAACTTATGGACTATTTATATTAATAAAATAATTTAAGGTTTATACTTCACAAATTAGAATTGGATTTTTATTGGAATTATTCTTTTATTAAATTTATCAACAATGACATACGAACTTTTTATCAAAATTACATCAATAGTTTTTAAGTGATATTAATATATTCTAACATTGAAACGGAAGTTATAACAAATTTCTCATCAATAAATTTCTAAATAATAATATGAAAATCGTGAATAAAAATTATTATTTTTTATTTATTTAAGGTAATATTATTTTTTAGTGCTCTTTTTGATTTATTATTACTGATTCTCATCTTCATCATCAGGATCAATGGCGAAGTCTAATGTGTTTCCTAGTCCTTCAATATCATCGATAAAATCAGCTGATTCAGCATCTTTGAGAAAATTGTAAAATTCTTGACAGTCTGGTGGAACTAATTTGAACAATTCATTTAAATCAGAAATTTTAGCTGAAGATAAAGCTTTTCCCTGTGGCCATAAATTCGGTAATTCAATATCATTCAATGTAATTAATTTCTTTCCTTTTTTCATTTTACCAATGTTAATGATTTGTGGTTGGTCAGAAAGTTTTGATTTTATTTCAATTAAGTGCAGAGTATCTTTATTCAATTTTATTTCAAACGTCTGAAGCCATGATATTTTTTTTTTATTTATATCAACTTTTCGATTTATTATTGATTTTAATAAAGGTTGAATCGAAATAAAATCTTCAGGTTTCATTTTTTTTATTATGAATTTATTTTTTCGACGACAATTTGTCATAACTCTAATGTAATCAGCGTCAGTGTATAATCGGTCCATGTTTTTTAAAGCACGTTCAACATCACCGAACTCAGAATCGTTTGGTAAATATGTATGTCCTGATTGTAAAAATCGCAAGGTAATTGACTTTAATTTATGGTGATTCAGTAATGTATGTAAAAGCATTAAAACCATGTTAATACTCCGATTCTGACCGCCACATGAATCAGCCCAGAGTGTCAAGTGCTCCGCTGTGTCTTCAGTCTTCCAAAATGAATTTCCTGAGACATGATCCGACTTCTTGAGTTCCTTTCCCAGCTTCATGTTCGAGCCAGGTATGAAATATCCCTTTGCCAGAAAAAATGTCCTTTTCGAAGTTAAATAATACGAAACAATGCTTTAGGCGGATGAACCATTTTTGCAAAACGAGAATTCTGCATTGAGATATTGTAATAATAAGTTTAAGCTTTTACATCGAATGCAAATTTTTTTATGACATAGTTCATAAAAAATATTTTTATTTATTGTATTAGAAACAACATTTCGTGCTTAACTTAATTTTTAATATTTTGGCGCTTGACACATGAATGCATAACAGCGTCCAAATATGAGCTAAGAAGATGATACTAAAAGTTTGAATCAAATCTTAAAAAGGAGAAATATTACATTCATATTTAGAAATCGCTCCAATAACTAAATTGTCTATCATTCTATGAACTATTCTATCTTATTTACAAATATAAAATGTTATTATTTCACAAATTAAAAATGACAATGATTTAAATTAAGCAATAAATGTCCTTAAATTCAAGTCTTTCGAATAGAAGTGTTTTTCATAGGAATATGGAATGAGAATATAGAGAAAAAGAAGGGGAGAATAAAAATTTGCATGTCGCAGTCAAAAGTTGTAGGTTAAGGGTGGTAAAAATTCTAAAAATGACACCAGAAAACTTTATTACTAAAGGATACGCTATAAATGGTTTGAAACATAAAAACCTAAAACGACTTATCGTAGGGATTTGTCGCTTGAAAATATTGACGGAATTATTCAGATTATTTTATGTATTCAAATCAAAATACAATCTGCAAAAAGTACATAAAAATTAACGAGATGGATAAAATGGGTTAAGGATAATTCGAATTAACGGTCACGGGGAAACGGGGAAATGCAATTATGTGGTGTCAGAGTGTGGCTTTATTTGAATTGTTAAATAGCAGTGAAAATATTTGTTAACCTTTACATAGTTTTACGTAAAATTTATGTCTGAACGTATGTGCAACATAAATATTACGATTATGTTTGCGGGGATATATATTTCCAAATTCAGAAGGAGTGAATCTCTTAATAATATAAAAATAACCAGTGAATTCTTTAATAACTAAATTGAATGACAAAAATCAGAAAGTATGTAAAAAGGACTTAACCGCATTTACATTTGAGCGACTCATATACCTGATTTTGCATAAATAAACATAAATGCATTTCCTCCGTGTAATTAAAACTCACAGAGTACATAAAGATGTAATGTGACATTACCAACAATAATGCAAATTCAAAATGCATTTGATGATTCAAGAAACAAATAAACCAAGCACTTGACTTCAAGTGTCCCTTGCATCGTGTTTATGAATATTAACTTGCATTTTAATTGCATTTGTTGAAAACATAAATGCATATGACGCTTGTTAAGTTGTATATAACAGGGTGTTCTAAAAGGATTATTGTTATTTCCAATGCTATTCTGTATCTAATACTGTTACATTGGTATATAAGGGTGAACTTTATTGAATAAACCCAATTTCTATGTTTAAACACAAGCAACACATTTCATCAATTCTAAATTTAATATTATATTTTTATTATTCTAAATATTCTATTCTTAAATGGTTTTATTTTGATTTTTTTATTATTATATTGTATTTGTAATATAATAATTATGCTGTGTATATTTGTATAATATATTTGTTGTTTGGTGCCAGTCATGGAATAAATTTGTTCCATTTCTAGGAATCGAACGCGGATCTAAGTATAACTAAGTTTTGAAGTACGACCTAACTATCTTAAGTCATCCACGAAGACTTATGGTCTTATTCTGCATAGCAACTGTAAAATCAACCTTATGTATACTTGCTATAAGATTTATAATACAATTAACAGTTCATTTTACAATAACATTTATGAGTGTCTTTAGGAACCAGTATTTGTAGACGCAGTCCGCCTCTGCTCGATTGTCTGTAAAATCGACTTGGCATCCTATCGAATCTCATTGCCCAACCCTAACCCAAGTTTCACCGTTTGAACCCTTCGTAACTGAAGTAAGAAGTTGCTTTTGACATACGATATTTTTTTGCATGACAGATATAATTGATGACAATTATGATTTTATTTTTTACATTATTGGTAATATGTTCAAATCTAAGAATACGAAATATTATAATTATTAACAGAAATGGGGGTTTTTGTAATTTAAATTTTAAAATTTACTTAATATTAGAAAGATTTTTGTATACAAAGTAATAGAAAATATTTTTTTTATTAAAATTCTTTCGGTTTTTGAATAAATACTTAATGAAAATGTAAAATATTTAAATATAAGTTCTCTAGGTGGCCAAAGTAGTTAGGTCGCAAACTCTAACACTTACCTATGCTTGGATCGAGGTTCGATTCTAGAAGATGAAATAAATTTATTCCATGACTGGCAACGAAACAAACTCACCAAAAAACAAATCAAAGAAATCTAAGTATACCAACCATATGATAAATAAATCTACAAAATACACAATTATTATATTACAATTAATGTGAGTTATAACCTAATTGTAATATAATTTAACATCATGATATAAAACGATTTTTGATTGGCAGAATATAATTGGTGTTAACCACAAAGTATTATTATCCGTGTACACTAGTACGACAACAACATGCAACATTCAACATATGTTGGAAGTCACACGTCCACACCGGCGCAACATGTAATTTAATACATCGGCATCCTTTGTTCATTGTGTGAATTCTTCAACCATTACTGAATTTTTAAAAAAATTAACTAAAAAAATCAGATTATTTCTTTTCATATGAGTTTAGGTCTACAAAAGAGTATAATATAAATAAAGCGTCTTGTAACCTATTTTACTGATTTTAGAAAAATTAATCTACATTTGAGTACCCATTAATGTTTCAAAAGTATGCGTAACAGTGCCTAATTCATTTTAATAAAATGTCACCTTGTTAAACTGATTCTTCTTCAAGTTTTGTCCAGATTTAGTGGATTTATCAGTTTCGTTTTTCATTTTTCTCATGTCTGCAGCTTCCTCTGCTCCCTTCTCCTTGCCACCTACATGACAGGGAGAGTGAGGGGGAGAGAGAGTGAGACAACCGACATACGACCATTTATCAGTTACCGTTAGACATGCTGTCGACATCGCGAGTCGTTAATTTCATTTGAGGCAATGACTATGACTCTACAAATACAAATACAAACACACGTACAAGCTGGAAATATGATTTCATTCCAATAAGGGAATCATATGTTCAATGCTCTGAATATGGATGAAACAGATTGTTACCCATAATGCAAGAAGACGTATCATTTATTTCATTTAAAGGTTTGTTTATGATGCTCAGTTGAAACTCAATTAGATTTATTTTAGTGAAGTGTTGATTTCTTCAATGCATTTACTATTAAGGGATGATTATTTAGCTCACTACTTTCCGTCTTCATTATTACATCTGCACACACATTGTGAAGCGCCTCTCTCCCCCTCTCCCCCCCTGTCATAATACATTTGCAAAACAACAAAGTATTATTTTATTCACGTTTCTTTTTAGGACGAATTTTAGATTTTAAAGGTTTTAATCCTATCTATTATTTCACTTTTAAATGTAGATCTTTGTAAACTATAATTAATACATTTTAATACAACATTGACTAAAATTCTTGAGCTCAACATTCGCATTTATCTATACAGGGACGGCCTTAGTGACTGCAAGGCCCAGGGCAGAACTTAGCGCGGCTCCGGTGCGGCAGATCTTTGCGAGGCACTTGTTCTTTGTATAATTTATGCAAATTGTGAGTAAGTATTTTTGATTATAATTGACGAGAAATAAAATTTTATATTGGTAGTTTTATAAAAATTAGATGATATGACATAAAGATGACAAATATTAGTAATCATAAACTACATGAATGCCTTAAAAGATATTCGCAGTGATTCTAGTGGGATTTCCAAAAAGCGAACCGCGAGATTCAAATACATATATAGAAATGAAATTTTCTACTTGGGTTCTTGCGCGAGAAAGCGAGGCCCCTACAAGAGAGAGGCCCCGGGTAGTTGCCCTGCTTACCACCCCCTAAGGGCGCATCTGTATCTATAGGCTGAACATATACCTATACATTAAAAGAGATGGACTGAAATTTTGCAATGATTACTTTTAATTCCAATGTTGATGTATTGCAAATGTATTTGAATTTTCTATAACGTTGGATTCCTTTAATAATTAAAGAAAAAACTGACTTTCTTAATTGTTAATATGTCCAAAAATGTAAAGAGTTATAAAATAAAATAATTAAACATTTGAGATCATAGTAGCCAACAGTTTATAGAAATTAAGACATGGTTCACACGCCTATTCTCTAATCCGCTACTGACAAAACTTTATATGAGAAGAATGAAGAATATAAACTTTATAAAATATGTTTTGGAGGTTTGTAAATGTTCACGTAGGGTTTGATTACGAATGAATCAATCATACGGGGGCACTTCACACGCATTGTGTCTAGAGGGTCCTTATTATAAAAATAGGGGCGCATGGGAAAGTGCTACGAGATGCGAATAAAACAATGGATTGGATGGAAGATGTGAAGATCGATGTTATATGATATCAGCGAATCATATATACACACACTCACGATTTTATATATATATATATATATATATATATATATATATATATATATATATATACATATATATATATATATATATATATATATATATATATATATAAATTTTATTAGGAATTGCATATTTTTAATCAAACTTATGTGTTCCTTCTGAAATCAAAGGCTTTTATTTTAGTAATTTACTTACACATTATAATAATTACACTGTTTAACTTAAATCATACCATCTTACCTGAAATCAAAGAAACGACATTTAAAGATTATTATTTAAATTGTCAAATCCTTTTTATCTAATTTTATAATAACTTAACAATATGCACAGTGAGCTTTGTCGATTCCAAATAATCTATGGCGTCCATGAGTATATATTTTACTGAACGGTTACTGTTTTACCGACAGACGAGCTTTGTACCAACTATAAATATAATATTTGTACATATATATATATATATATATATATATATATATATAACTTCCACCTCTCACTATTGATAAGAATGGAACATCTATATCCCTAATATCTTTAAAACATAATTCATATAAAATGTTCACATTGTGAGGTTGGTAATTCTGGTAATGGTAATGCAGGTTTGCCATTATAAGGACTTTACATCGAATAACGATTATTTTTATGGATATAGTAGCTTTAATACGTATAAGGTATGAAAGAATTTTCTTAAAGAAACGACAACTTTTAAGTACCTTTTCATATAATAAAGCTGTACTTTTTTATGGCAATAAGTCTGTAATACTAATACTTTGTAAATCATGATTCAAATCGTAAATTCATATTTAATATCTAAAAATAATTTACAACGATGGATTATAGATTTATCAGTAAATTGTGGGATGATGATGTTTTATTTCTTAAAATTCTTTTACTATTTTTCATAGGAGTGTTCCAGATGCTTTTAATATTTTTCAATTGCATATCCATACGTCTAGTGATCGATGATTGCATTGAGTATTATTTTGAGGTAATGTCCTACTACATTTAGGATACATTGTACATGTATGTCAAAATATTTCGAGGTTAATTATATGTCATAACGTCAGAATATGGAACAAATCCGAAAACTAAATTGTCACGTGATTAAATTTAAATCTAAATATATTTATGTTTATAGAGTAAAAATATTTATGTTTATCAATAGACTATTCAAAAACGGTTCAGATTTTATTAAAAAAATTTCGAAAGATAATTAGATATATATAACTAAGAATTACGATAATTAAGAAATATTAAAAATATAATACTTTTTGTGAAGAGAAAGAGAGAAGAGTGTTATCACTTATCTCGAGAGTGAGCGTAGCCATGCATTGGCACATCTTAAAAGAAATCACTTGATACAAGAAGATATGTGCAATTGTGGAGAAGGGGTAGCAGATCCAGAACATTTGATCTTCCAATGTACGGAAACGGAAACCTACAGAAATAATTTGTACAGAGTTTTTTAAAAAATGGAGTGGTGTTGCCAACGAGTATGCAGGAATACTAAGATATCCGAGGTGGCCAGTGTGCTTAGTGATAGACAGGATATGGCATATAGCGGGTTTAAAAGTTTAGGTGTAATAATTTAAGAAGGGCGAAAAAAGAATCGTGGTTGTAAGAAGCCCGCGAAGAATTATTAAAAAAATATATATTTATATTAAATACAATAAATTCATAAAGCAGGGTTAAAAGTTTAGGTAGTAATAATAATAATGAAATGTTAATAGATAAAATGTAAATAAAATGAAGTAAGAAGTGCGAAAAAAAAACCGAGGTCCTAAGAAGCCTGTGAAGTATTAATAAAAAAAATACAATAATTTATATTAAATAAAAATACTAATTATTACAAAATAATGTATAATACGCATGAAGTATGATTTTACAAGTTCAAAATTACATTTAAGGTCAAAACCTTAAATTAAAACTAAAAATAGTGAATGGGAATAGGGTTTTACAAAAAGTACCGTTGCTTTTTGATAAAATATTATTTTAACTGTTCTTTTAAAGTTATCGTGCATCGTTATGTTGAGACTTCAGATATGAATCATAATCTATTTTCTGTCATTACAAACTCTTCTACTGCAAAAGCATTCAGCAACATCACCCCTGATGACAACGTATTTAAGACAACTATTTAATAAGCCACATTGTTTCAAAATTAAAAAACCCGCCAAACAACGAAAGTGACAAGTATTCAAATTAATTTCAATGCCATTGTTATTGTTATTTAACTTAAAATTTTAGAAATATTTTCGAAACGTGTTGTTTAGTTTAGTGTTTTCCATTTTCACTTTTCAACATTCTATGGTATGTCTATGGAGAGAATGGAAATGATATACTATACATATAGTGATAGGTAGTATGGTGCTAGCTGTAACAAAGGTTTCCTATTGGTTGTGTTGAAGACATTTTATGCACAGTCATCGTATCAAAATAATATGGCGACATTGCGACATTGATAAAGAATGAATTCGCGTGTTCGGCTTATACAATGTGTTGTGTGTTATACGAAATAAAAAAGTGACAGTAGCGTTCAAAAATATTGTTCGGTTTCAATCAAATATTTGTGGGAGCAGTTTGGTTTCTACACTTTTCTATAGAAACTTGAATGAAGAAGAATTAGATTTGTAAGGTACTCTCTTCAGAACGTAACTCTTATATATAAGGTCTTTCAATAAGAGCGCTCATTTTATAGTTATTTCAATAAGACGTGTTATTTTAAATCAACAGAAAAATGCAATACTTTCGTAAATTGTGATGATATTTTTATTTTAATCTAAAGAAGAAACTCAGAGGTTAGGAGTGGAACACAATATCTGCCAAATGTCAATGCAATGATAGTACCCTATAAAAAAGAACACTGCCAAATTTTTCAACCTAGTGCCCCATCACAGCATAATACTTAATATTTAAATCGTATAAATACTAGTTTGCTAATATTGTCATAGATTTTTAGTATTATTTAGCCAGGGTGAGCTCTAGGTAATGGGGTGCTCTGATGCAACTTTTGTTTATAATGCCCTATTATAAAGCTATGATAAAGAAAAATAGATACTCATATTTTTCTCTTACAGTTTTTAATTGTTAATTTCTTTCATATTTAGTATTGTTATGTATGCTTGCGAGCATTGCAAGCATACACTTAAGTGCAATGAATTATGGAGCGTTTCGAGTGGTTTTGAACGTTGAAAAAATAAGCATTGCGATAGTTGATTAAATAGCTCTGTAGTAGAAGCTCTATCTACAAACAAAATAAATTTTTAATAAATGAAATATATTCTAAATGATAATGAACATTGTTTATTTATTAAGTTAGGTTATGGTATGAAGAAAAGTGTATAAATAGCAGTCAAATATGAATTAAAATTAATTTTATTAAGCTTATTTAACATAATTAAATAATAAAATAAAATCTAATAAAATATCTCTTTCCGAATCTTGCGCTATGTTTAATATTGCGCCGAAATGCTCAACAACGACCACTACGACCCAACTCTTCAGATGGGTCGTTGTGAGCTTGGCGTGAGCGAAATTAATGACGTCATTAGTGACGTTTTCGTCACGACAACGACTCTGGTCGCCATGTGGAATGCCTGAAATAATATTTTGGACGTTGTGAATGCTTAGTAGAACGCATCCTAAATCGTCAAGGTCTGTATATACCAACCAATCAGCAATGTGCACTAGATATGCTAGCACCTAATTAAAATTACGAGAGTTTGAAGAGGACTCATGCTGAAAACAATTTGTACCATTATAACTCTACAAAAAAAATTATAATGTATACTGAAATGAATAAGATAAACTTTACTATTGTATCGTAGATTTACACGATTATAATCTTTTTTAAGGATAAGTGATCGCCGAACACTCGTAATTTGAATTATACAAAACGTTTTCAGAGTACGTTTTACAAATACTGATTCTGCTACATACTGTTACATTTCTTTTTATTTTAATTTCCGAAAAGTTGTGTCCCCTATAGGAGAATGCTCAAACCAACGCAAAATAAGACACGACGTTAAATATAGTGTAAAATTCACTATCATTTTCTTTATTTATTTTTATTCCCATTTAAACACAAACTTTTCCCTAAGACTTTCCATCACAAAACAATCTCCCAGTTACCGACAAGGACATGACAATACGATATCCATTCATCTCCAAACTCTAATTCATCTCAAAGTATAAAATATACAACTGCGTTTATATTTACATGCTTAAACAATTAAATATCATTGAATTATTGACGAGGCTTTAAAAAATCGTCCACGTCCTTCCACACACACACACACACATGTCCTGAAGCTACCTAGGGAGCGCCTACTGGTCGAGTCCTAGTCCCGACTCCTAGTGGATCGTAGCACGGAGATATGTGCCACGTCATTCTTTTGCAATAACTTGACTACACAATGTACTTTTAAGCATAAAAAAAGGATAAAAATACCCTAAAAATCTGAGTACGGAATCTGCTATTCGGATGCCGCAATGAGTCCGTGATTTAAAAATGTCCAAGAGCTAACCCCTTGAAAAATAGTGGGGTGCAGTTGAAGACAAGAATTATATTCTATATGAAAATTGTATGTGTATGTATAATACATTGAGATTAATAGATTGAGAGTACGGGCGAAGCTAGAGAGGAAGAAGGAAAGAAATGCTGTCAAGGTACAGGAAAGTGTGCATGGAAGGAGATACCAAAAACACATAATGAAAAGAGGAAGGATCTAGATAAAAGGATGTATTTGAAAAGAGAGGTAAAAGCAAGAAAAAATGACAAAGGCAGGAGTAAAAGTCGAGGTAGAAATGAGTGAGAAGAAAATGAACAAACAAGGAAGTGTGTGTGAAAAATAAAGTCGAAGTAAGTACAACGGAAAACTGATGTTAAGGAATAGAAAAACAATTATAGAAGGAGACTAGGTGTAGAGGGAAAGTAAAAAGTAGATGGTGCGTGAAAGAATTCTCACAAAGAAAGAGGGAAGAAAGCATAGATGAATGGCTGGAAGAGGACGAAGAATAGAGCAAAACAATGGAAGAAAGTGAAGCAGATCTTCTAATTACTTAACGATAATCCTGTTCTTCAACCTCTGGTCAAGGTAATCTCACGTCTACCCGATCGGGGGCTGATATGATATTTCCTTAATTGAGTAAACCTTTTGATAATCCGATTATGTGCAAGCTTTAATAAGGTAGGCTTGGTAACGCTCGAATGGGGCCTCATTCTAAGTTCCAATCTATTTAAAAGAACCCACGTTTGGTTATGATGTTCAAAACGCTGCTAGTTGCATATCATCCTAAAAAATGAAAGAAATACACTACTTCATTTTAAAAGTGTCAATCTGGTTTATCCCCTTAATCGGTAAACTTCGGTCGACTTATACAGCACACAACGTACACTTAAAATGTCACTTTTATAGCATTCTGCACCCCACTAAAGTGAGTTATGACTTTAAACCATGACGTTGTAAAAAAGCCCAGTAATAGTTTAAAATTGAAGCATATGTGGTCGAATCTAATGTATTATTTACTTTCATTCTGCTGATTCTATTGTAAAATCTGACTCGTTGAACTTTATCAATCTTTAGCAGCGTTTAAATTAGTACTACATATATTTCTGGGTAACACATGGATACGTTTAAAGATGCATTTAAAGGTAAATGCTACGTAACAAATTACATTCACTTGTTTTACGAGAGTTAATATAGGAAAGAGTTTATCCCATTAACAGCGCCCAATTAACACAATTTCTTCGCCTACAATGATCTGGAACTTTGAGCTGTTGGATCAACTGGATCTTGTTGGCTACTTACATACCTTCATTGGTCTTTATTGAGAATTCGCTGCAAGGTGCTTCTTGAATCGTCTTATATAAACATTGACGAATTATTGCCTAGAGGCGTAGCGAGAGTAGGCGGTATGCTCTAATACAGATAGGCCTCCTAAAATTTATTTGGAGCAAATTATAAATAAATAATAGTAATTTAGTGTAAGATCAAAAACTTACATCTTACAGAAAGCTAACAGATGAACTAGAAAAGTAGGATGGTAGGAAGTGTCATATGAAAAAGTGCACTGTCCTTCATCGTGTCTTTTAAAACACTTTCTCTCATTAAGATGAATAACAATATGAAATATGTAGAGTGCCTATTGCATAATAGTGAATAACGTGAAATTTAAATGCGGCACTCTTATGGGTACGCGCTACACAAAACTACAACCTAAATGCAACTTTGCAGCAATATTCAAAATAAGTTTGTTTATTTCATTTAATGATTTTTTTGCCGTTAAGTATTACATTCTTTCCTAGGTAGAAATGAATCTTGAAATTAGATTTTATAAAGCTATCTTTACAAGGCATTAGCTAGTTTTAAACTTATTAATTAAGGTTGGTGCAAAATTAAATGTAACCAAGCTGAAAACCCTTGCAGGGTTAGCTAGAACCAATTGGAAAACGCATGTATTTTACTCTTTCAGCAAGTTTGCGCTACGCTTATAAAATGAGAATACCAAATTTCATAGAACGCTTGGAAAATAAGCTACTAGATAGCTAATTTTAATGCTTAATTATTCGTTTAGAGTTGTATATTATTCTAGTAGCAACCTTGCAGTTAGCTTGTGTACCAAGCATAAATAACGCAACTTTCAAGTGTCAAACCTGCATTCCAAGACAATTTTCTACCTGGGTTCTACCAGTTATATCGCCTTTATTAAATTTATCATAAAACTAATCTTAACCTATTTTCAACTTCCCAAAAATGTTTATTCTTCTTTTTGTCTTGCTCTTCTCTTAGCTCTGTTTTCAACTCCGTGTTTTTTAAATTTTTAAAATTAGTAATCATCGATATGAACTTAAGTAACATGTCATTGCTTTAGTATGAGTGAGTAGCTAATGCATTAACTTACCAATACATTGCCAGTATGTATAATGAAATACACGATACGATAACATATTGTAATCCCTCGTGATGGGTGAAGGGGAGCGGTGCGGAGCGTCACTAGCTATAATTATCAAAGTTTAATTAATAATAAAAATGTTAATATTAACTACTTCATTAATATGCAAATATCTCAAGTTTATAAATTGTTTTATCAGTTTACAAGAACGTTATAATTACGGTATTGTAGATAACGCACAGTTTTGTTTCGAAATTGTTAGTTTTTATCAACTATTCTCGTACGTATAAAGTAGGCAGAGCCGCATCGTTTAAGATATATGCACTATTTATAAAAGTTGTAAAACTTATACTGTATGAGTATGAGTTTTCTTTTTTAATTTTATTTATTATATTGATGGTGCCTTGACTTTCTTTCGTCGTAGCCACCATCAAACATTTTTTATACATCTTTTATAATTTATAATTCAATTTTAAAAATTTCTTATTTTTAATCAATTCTATCTAATCTAATTCTAATTTCAATAATTCACTAATTAATTTTGAATCATTTAACAAAAATTTAGTATTAACAGGAAAAGTTTTAATCACATCTAATATATCACTATTTAATTTTGGTCTTTCTAAACTATAATTTATGCATTCAAATTCCTTCTTCTTCCTTCAAGTTCCTTCTTCACCACATTGACATCTATCGTCAGATTTAATATTAATTTTGTACATGTGAGCTGGAGTTTTGCAATGATTACTTTTGATTCTGATTATAGTTGATATAATTTTGCGAGACTCATTTCAAAACCGTCTCTTCTTACTTAAATTTGGATGTAACATATAATAATCTCTTCCCTTTAACTGACTTTTGTTAATGAAATCTGTGTTTCTCAAATTGAAGTTTAATTTTTTGATTATATTAAAAATTTCATATGCAGGTAATTTCACTTTCATCTCAATTTCTAAATTTATTGATTTCTTTGCCAATTTATCCGCAATTTCGTTTCCTCTTATTCCACAATGTCCTGGTAACCACATAAATTTTATGGTATTGTTCTTATTTATTATATTGAAATACATCTCCTTAATTTTGCTTAATGTTAAAATATCATTATTTGATTTGTTATCATTAGAATTTAAATTTTTTAAAACACTTATAGAATCCGTTATTATTATAATTTTATTATTGTTGATATTTTCATTAATTTCCAATGCTTTTAATAATGCTAATTTTTCACCAGTATAAGAGCAAACTTTGTTATTTAATTTGTATTAATTGTATTAATATGTCATATGTATGTGCAAATGCAAAAATATGTGAATATTTAAACATTGCTACATGTACAAAGTATGTACTGTCATGTTTATTCATTTTATGTATATGCAATGTATATACAGGATATTATTTTCACATTATGGAGCATATATGAATATACAGGGAGTATGTAATGTTATGACAGTAGTAGTGTGCGCAGACGGATCTAATCGTGAGACTAACTGTAGCTACCATCAATGCAGCTCTTGGTGGTAGTAGCAATCAAACTTCCAAAGAAAACTTACTTCTTATGAACGAGTATTTGTTTGAGTTGTGTTTATTGTTGTAAATAATTTATAGCACTTTCAACAGTATATTATTAGTATTTCTTGAAAGCCTAATTCGTCGTTCATTGTCGTGTAACCGTCTACCCCCTGCTAACGCCACCCTCTCTTCCCCATTCCGTCAACATCAACTGCTGCTGTAAGCTTGTCTCATGTACCCACCTCTGACCATATGAGTGATTGTTTTTTCACACGAACCCATCAAGGCTCATAGGTTGGCAACAATAGTGTCCTGGACCTATTATTCATGAATTTATTTATTTACAGAGATATTTTTATAAAGTTTTCTAATCAAAGTTCCACAATGAATATGAAGAAAACACATTTGGAAAAGTTTATTATGAGTTCTCTATGAACTAATCAAGATTACTTGTCCATTATCCAGAATAGCTCATTGATTTAAAGTGGTTTTGAAATGTAACTTCAATAAACTTATTCTGTACAATGTACTAAGTTTACAGCTTACTATTTTACATGCATCCTACCTTATGCACAACCCTTAAAACTATCCAGTGCACACAATAACAACTCAAGCATCGCTTCCACAACGTAGCGCACTTATGGTCCTTCGTCCGCCGGATCACCTTAATACCATACGGTTGCTATTGTTTTATATTAACTTAGATTTCACCGGAACCAGTGGCGCACAGTGACCATCGCTATTATGAGGTTATGTATAGGAAATGGAAGGAATGGAAAAAATCTTAAGGAAGGCCAGGGCAGTACATGAACTGCACAAGCACAAACACTTGTTCCTTTGGCTACGTGCCTACGAAGCCCAAAAATCTATATTAAAAAAAAAAAAACACTTGTTCCACTACAATAAAACTAGCTTGAAATTTGACATTTGCATGACTTTATTAACTGGTACGTCACTGGCTAGAACTACTAGACCACTATTTCAGTATAATAAGCCATGGTAGTGCCTCTCAGTACCACACTCTACAATATATATAGCTTGATGACCAGTGCCTGTCAAACTACTATTATTGTAATCTACTATTATTATTACAATATTTGTAATCATGGAACATTTGTTGTTTTATAAAAATAGAAATATATATACTACATAAAGCTTCGTCTCAATATAGGAAGCATTAAATATTTTCTACACAATAATATGTAGAAAATTATATATCATATGAGCTTTAAAGCTGTCAACATATACCAACAAAAGCTTTGTGACCCTAGGAAGTTATTCAAATCTTAATACCTAATTGAAACATACTGATAATTTATCAAAATTATGTCTAAAAAACATTTTAAACATAGTGAAACAAGACTCTTGTTCTAGAGCAAAGATATAACAGTGGAGACAAGCTGTAAGTTTGCATAGAATGCATATTTCATTGAAGGATAATTTGAATGCAAAACATAGAGGCCTCATCGTTCTGAAACCAACGTGAAGATTCGAGATTCAAATAACTATAATAGTAAACCTTAGAAGGGTAGTTGGGGTTAACTGGAAAGAGAATGGGAAGGGGGTAAGAAAGGTTGTAGAAGTCCTAAACATTAAACCTAAATGTACACAACATTGTACAGTCAGGCTCGGTCGTAGACTATTTTGATGCAATATGCAGCAGTTGTATAACTTTGCAAGAGCATTACTCTGACTTGCAATTTCCAGTTCCAGTCTTAAATGGTAAAGAAATGAAGAAGACAATATCTCCAATTTTGCTCTGAAATCAAAGACTTTTATTTTAGTAATTTACATACACATTATAATAATTACACTGTTTAACTTAAATTATACTATCTTACCTGAAATCAAAGAAACGACATTTAAGTTTATTTAAATAATATACTTTAAATTGTCAATTCCTTTTTATCTAATTTTATAATAACTTAACAATATGTACAGTGAATTATGTCAGCTGCAAATCTCAACTGTGTTGGCCGTCTCTTCACTCTCACAACGTCATCTATGGAGTTTATGAATATGTAGTCACTGTTTTACCGACGAGCTTTGTACACTGATAGAAGGATTTTTTTGTATTTAACAAGATTTGTTAATATTTAATAAATAATTTATTAGAGGATAGGTCCTTAACAAATATTTATTAACAGTTAATAAATCATTTATTAGCAGCTATTTTTTTGCCCTAACCAAATATTTATTACTATTTAACAAACGATTTATTAATATATAAAAAATGATTTAGTCGTATGTCGTATATTACCATGATGCGCACGCACACACGAGTATTCTGTTATGTATATATATACATATTTATTTACAACTACGCGTTAAGTATAGCCATCTACCAACACCGACCACCAACAAAATATTTTTTAACTATTAACAAATCTTATTTGGTGGAAATAAATATTTTTTTCAATATATTAAAGCTTCTTAATAGTTACAAAAATTTTGTTCTCATAAAAAATAGATTTAGTTAATACTAACGAATATTGTTAATAGTATAAAAATATTTTTTCCACCCAAAAAAATATCTGAAAAAGATTTTAATAAATTGATTTATTAAATACAAACAAATCCTTCTATCAGTGTACCAACTAAAGGAATATAATTTCTTTACATATATACTACGCAACTGCCTAATAAATATGTGATTACATTTAGAATATATAACATTTAAACCCACATTAAGACTCCATTTTTCTTAGTAATAGGAATGTGCTTCATAATTTAACGTCCGTAGTTTTTATCTGTTTAATAAGTTTATTGATTATGTATGTACGTAATCAATTCAAGTTCTTAACAAACAAACTCAGAAAGTATAACTCTGGTCCAGAGATGGAACCCGAAGACACAGCGGTCAACGTCAAGCTTCAATGCACTCGCCCACTGTGTCTTCTAAATGTGGTTCATTACAGTCGAGCATTTACCATAATTATTATTTTGTGGTACCAACACACTGTGGTACTTAGACGTTAATATTTGTTTATTTAAGAATAAACAGCGTTCGCCGTGCCGTGCCGTGCCGTGCTGTGTCTACCAGATAATAGTCATTTTCTTAATAAACGTCTATGAGCTTTGTAACTATACTTAAAGCAAACATTCAAATGGACATCAAGAACTATGGATCTGCAAACATTAGCACACGCGGCCCTAGGTTATTTGACAACCAGTATTAATTATATTATGGGGCTAAAATACCATGTTTCTAACCTAGTTTTGTTTTTTGAGTTTTTATTATTGGTACACAAATTTAATTACATGTTTTCAACTCGTAATATATAATATATACAAATATATACAGGGTGTATATATACGTAATAAAATATATACAGGGTGTCCCAAAATTCAACGATAAGCGGGCACCAGAGGGAGGTCCTGCTCATGACTACACGAGAAAAAAAATTAATTAGTAATTTCTAAACAAAATGAGATAAAATTTTTTTTTCTTTTTTTCTCGTGTAGTTGTCATGAGCAGGACCACCCTCTGGTGCCCGCTTATCGTTGAATATTGGGACACCCTGTATATATTATAAATATAAGACATTTTAGGAAATGTAAATTTTTAAACAAACTTATGTGTTACTTCTGAAATCAAAGACTTTTAATTACACTGTGTAACTTAAATCATACTGTCTTACCTGAAATCAAAAAAACGACATTTAAAGTTTATTAATTAAATTATCAATTTCTTTTTATCTCTTTTTATAATAACTTAACATTATGCATAGTGAGTTTTCTCAGCTCCAAATATAAACAGTGTTGACCGTTGGCACACACTACAATGAAAGTAGCTATAACTCATATATACCGTTAGCTTACCTGATAGAAGGTTGAAATTTTGCGTGTGTATTAAGGTATTCAATGCTGACATTTTTCAAAAATTAGAAATTCTAAAAATTGAAAAAGGGGGGGTTGAATAAATTCGGGGGCCCGGTAAAGAACTTTGGAGAAAGTTCATATTCTGGATTCTAGAATAATTAAGTACATTATTAATAAAAAAAAATTCAAAATTTCAAAATTTTATTTGGGGGCACGGGGGTAGCATTTGCCGAGAGTAAAAATTGTGCTAGAAAGTTGAAATATTGTATATAGGCTAACCTTGGTAACTTATATACGAATCAAAAAAAAAATCCTAAATTTTGAAAAAAAATTGGTCAAATGACGCATAAATTGAAAATATTTTTTATTTTGATAAAAAAATATATTTTTTTAGTCAATTTATATGTGTCAATGTATACATGTGTGCGAGTTTATTATTTCTATTTAAAAATAGAGTTAAATATGAAATGTAATTACGAATTATTTTATTGGATTCACGCTAAAAAGACGTCGGGTAAACTCTAGTATATATATATATATACATATATATGTAGAGTAATATTTTAATTTATAGTTATTAAACTAATACAATTAAAAGTTTGAAATGCGGTACAGAAAACCAATTCAGAACTCCTGTAAACTTTCTCTCATATGTTTTTCTAGTAATAGTAATATATTATTAATTATAACACATCGTTTGAAATGCAAATTTAAAAAGTTGAAAACTTGTTTCAAAAAATTCTGTATATGTACTAGTACTCGTATGTGTTAGTTGGAATAGCAAATGCACTTTATGTACCTCTACAAACGAATATCGTAAATTATTTAGTTTATATTTTATAATAAATTTCATGATTTCAAAACTTGCATTAATTATGTATGGGTTAATTAATGTAGTTCGGGGGATGCGCTGTAATTATTGATATTTGTTATACGCCGAATATAACTTCATAAATATTTCTCAGCCACTTAAACAAGAGCGTCAAACAGCAAACTCAAAGACATATTCGAAAAAATATAGATAGAGTGCACTAACATAAAACATCAACATCTATTGAAAAAAGAGCCTCCATCTTGATGTGGTACAATAATAATTGCCTACTGATAACATGTAAAACATACGAAGCCATCCGAGAAAAACAAAACATCGAAGTTGGGTCAAAATTGCAAAACTTAAGAATTAACACATTAACTAATAAAGATTAGTTAGATAAATAAACGAAAAATTGATATCGACGTGACGAAACACTCGAGATTGAACAAAATATAGTTAAGGTAGTTTTCCCGTGACAATCGGAGACAGAAGTATAGTCCGACAGTCAATACGAAAACTTTAAAATACTTAATGACAGACTAATTTATTTTTGTCGGAGACTGTACTAGATACAAAGAAATTTTAAACAGCTGTCATTTTCTTAAAGCTAAATATTTATATCTTTTCAACAAATCGATAAAAGAAAATGATTTTTATTTCAAAACTTTTCTAATTCTTTGTTTCATTAAAGATTAGTTTTTTAGAGCATTCCTAAAAACGGTTTTTTAGATATACAAGAAAGTAAATCTTTATGTTTTTTCCTTTTATATTTTATCGGCCCGTTCCATGTTAATTATGTGCACTTTAATTTTAAATATCTCGCTTCACAAAGACAGAAATTTTTTTTTTGAGAAATTAAATACGTCTATATTAACACTATATTTTAACTCCTTATATGCTAAGAGATATTAACAATTAAAAAAGTCATTTTGTCTCTTTAATTATTAAAGGGATTCAACGTTGTACACATTCCAAATGCATCGCTGCCAACCTTACAGCTCATAAATCTCTACTATATGTATTTATACTGTATTTATATTTATTATGTATATCAAAATATCAAATTTTATTTACAGCTATTTCAAGGAACAATAAAATTTCAATATTATGTCTGCTTTAGCAGGGTTAAATAAAATAAAAACTTATTATTCTTTGACTTGACTTGATTATTTGACTACCAACAGCTACAGAACATGTCAACTCAACAAATAACTGACGCAAACTGACGTTAAAATGCATTTCACGTCATACAAATAAGGCCGACCATTTTTAGCGCTTAAACTACAATTCAAACTTTTAATCAACATTTAGATATTTAATAAAATAGACACACCAATACACATTTATTAACATCAATTTCAATCAACAATTGAAAAAATGACCACTAAAAAATGAGGACACAAGCCCATTAACTTTGACAAACAGAACTTTTTATCCACGTTGTGTTTTTTGTTTTTTTTTGTTAGTGTCTTACAAGCGGAAATATAATAGATTATTTCTTGTATGGTATATAACAATGGCACAGTACAAATCGTGATTCCCATCGTAATCACAGGATCCATTCTCCTTCGACTATAATGATAGTTATTTAAATGAAAAGAACGTAATTTAATAAAACGTTTTCAATATTTTGTGATAAATATATACGAGTGTATGGTAAAAGCAGAGTCAAATTGTAAATGGAAATAAAATCCGAATTAAAAAGAATAAAGTTACAATATAAACACATTCGAGAAACACATAACATCAAAGAACGGTTGCAAGATGCCATAGCAGATCTTTCCGTTATCCCATTAAGTTTTTCTATCTTATCTTCCAAATATCGAATTGCAAGCTATATGTTGATGTGTATTGACTATTCACAGAGCCGCTTTTAACCATAGGCTACCTAAGCTTTATTTTAACCCCCCTGCGAAAAGTCAATTATACTCAGTCTTTGCCAAAGTCAAGTATATCCAGTCACATTTTACCTTTGATAAACTGAATTTGTCTTATCCCAGGTAGAAAATGAATCTTGGAATAAGTTTGTAATAAGCTAGAAGGTGTGGAACTTGCACTGCAAGACAGATTCTATATAAGAAGTAGAAAGTGAATCTTGTAATTACCTTGTGGTAAGTGCGAAACTCTCATTCCAAGATAATTTTCTACCGGCATTCAGCCTGGCTTATTTCAAAGAAGACTTTTTTTTTGTTAGTTGATGATTTCTCGGGCTTCCTAGGCAAGTAGTCTTGTATCGCTCCCAATAATCTTCTTCTTTTATAAACTTTATATTCGACAAGAAAAATGATCTATCCATGGCCACTGCCGTTTTAAATCTCGGTCTCACAACCAAAAAGGCGGTATTAACAGGAAGCGTTAGCGAAGTCTTTAACACCGTTTCTTACTTTTGCTGTTTTTTTTCATTGTCACAGAAAGTAGTCACAATCTGCCTCTTCTTCACCACATTCACACCTACGATTGTTAATGATCTTGTTTCTTGATCTTAAACCTTGAATTAAACATCTGCATAATGCGACACAGTGCGGGACTAAGTTGCATTGTGATATGTAATTGAATAACTCCCATTACATATAAATGAAATTTTCTACATACATCTGTAATACTTACAAATCAAAATATAATGAGGTTAGACTTAAAATCAGTATATACTTTTTCCTACGAATACAAAAATCGTGAAATGTTTTAATATAAACAAATCTACTTGTATCTTGGAATTCGGTGCTCGGTGCGGTTGTAACAAGTGAAGACCTTTATTTGAGAAATACTAAACCTAGTGCACCCCTGTCTTGGCATAAATACATATATGAATCTAAACATTATAGTAATAAAATTAAATAAACCGCATTGGTTATTAAATATAATGATACGTAAACGCAATTTAAGAACAAAGCTATCAGACATTCCCGATTGACTGTTCCCGTTCACTGTTCGATGTGTGGTGGTTAAGATTGTTACCGTTCACAACATTGTAGCGTAGAGATTTATCCCGCCGCACTGCACTGCACTGCACTGCAAGGTAAGACAACGATCAGCATCCGATTTTTATTGATTTGAGTCTGACGTCTCATCGAGTCCAATATGTGTTGTGAGAAAATAACAATAATGTAAAACAGTGATACTCAAAATTATAGTCAGCGAGAGAAATTAAATTTAGTAAAGATAAGGCGGTTGTGTTTTAAAAGGCTACGTGCCTAGGAAGCCAGAGAAATAATATATAAGGCGGATGTAACATAGTAAAGGTAGAGAGTCAAGAAGAAAAGAGTAAAGTAAGAGAGTCAAGAGAAAATAGTAAAGACAGAGCGTCTAGGCCTGTAATAGACATAAGTGGAGAAGTGAAAACGAAGAGAGAAGGCAGGAAGGATAGTGAAATGATAATAGATGGTTTGTCGAGAGGAGACAAGGAAGGCAAGAGGTGATAGATGAAGATACAGGCAATAAGAAAGGAGAAGCAGGAAACGGTTTGCCGAGAGGAGACAAAGAAGACAAGAGGTGAGGAAACGGTGAGAATGAAGGAGGAATAGGGAAAATGAAGGAAGAGGGTCAAGAGAAGAAGAGTCAGAAAGTACTTTTGGAAATAAAAAGGTCTAGAATAGTTTAAGTTTAATTTTAAGTTGAAGTTCTATGAAATGTATTAAGAATGTAGATTGTAAAGCCGAAAGGCGAACAATTAATAATATAATAATAAATAATAATAATATAATGCGGTTGTGTTAATATCAATTCCGTCGGTTAATTAGTCGTGCATTAGCTGCATGAATTGACAAAGAATGTGTAAGACAACTTGTACATAAGATTGCCGAAAATTACTGTACTAAAATGTAACATCCCAGTGTTACACCATCCGCCTTATTCGCTTGATCTAGCATCATGTGACTTATATCTGCTCGTTTCATACGGTTAAGGCTGTGAAAATATACATTGTAAAAATCATGTTGAAATGTTCTACACTGACTTGAATATATTCAAAAATTTATGAGAATCAATATTTTTGTTTAATTTTTAATATTAATAACAACAGTAATTTACAGGTATGGTATTTGCCATACCTGCTCTAAATTAAAAGGGTTATTTTATCGATTTTATGACCCTCAGACTCGTATTGCTGCAAGGATCGAATCAAATTATAGACTCTAATATTTAATATATATATTTTTATTTATTTTTTTAATAATTTTTATTTTTATTTTAATATTTTATGAGTGAAGTGAAACACAATGTAGTTCATATTTTCTTTTGTGTTGAATTCCACATGAAATGCAATTTATTGCACTAAGGTATTATCGATTTTGTATTAAAACAAAATTAATAAAATCAAATGTTTATATTATACAACACGGTATTGATCGTTCAGTTCGTAAGTCACATATCTTTAAAAATTATAAATTTGTTTTTCAGTTTATCCAAGCAAAATACCTAAGTTATATATTTCGTTAATTAACCGGGGTTGGTCTTTGACAAAATTTGAATTAAAAATCCTGTATTCTAAAGAAAGAAAATCATAGTTTATGTGACTATTGAAAAATTGGCACTTAAGCAACAACAAAGCCTCAGTGCTTGCGAGTTATCATTCTATGTGTATATTATAATATTTCAGGTTTATATTTATACATGCCACATTTTTATATGTTTGGCACTGAATTTTGTACAGTGGTTCGGAAACGGCTCATTCAATATTTTAAAAAATTTCTTATTTGGTATAGAAATAATTACTAATACTTTTGACGTCTTTGAAATTTTTCCAAATATTTCCGGAAACATTGTTTCGTCGAATATTGCTTTCATCGTTGTTTTAAAACATAGTATTTAGAAATGCCTGACTTATGAACTGGACGACCGATACGTACATTTAAAACTAACAAAACCAACGCCTGCAATATTCAGGTGGAATCAGGAATAGAAATTAAGAATAGGAATTGAAATTGACTCTATTTTATAACCTAGACAAAACCATTAATTCAGCATACCTCATGAGTAACCAGGAACTTCCCAAATCGGGATGCTGTAGATCTCAGACCACAGCAAGCAGCTGGACCTCAGCAAGTTGCTGCTCTGACCTTGCACAGGTACAGGTAAAAGATAATTGTTTTAAAAGAAGACACAGGTTATTGAATCTAATTAATAAGTTCACAATCATTTACATCATATTTAAGTTAATTAGTTTTAAATAATGACTATTAAGAATGATTCTTAGAGGTTGAAGTTTAAATTTAAATCAATTTTTAATTTTTCATTAGTCATTTTTAATTACTTCTCCATCTCTGTCTGTCTCCATCTCTGTGTTCGTTCTGTGTCTGACTTTGTGTCGGCTTCACTTTTGAGTCTAACAACATTTGTATTTTTCTATTGGCTTTTTTTTATTTAATATTTTTTAAATATTCTTTGATTTTATTAGAAGAGGCTTCCGAGTTTTTTTTACTTGTTCGTTTAAGTAAATTTCAAATTTTCATTCGTAATATGATTTTGCGCTTTTTTGTTTATACGTGTCCAACCACAGTAGCGTAGATTACACGGTGCTGTTAAATTAGATATTATTATTATTTAAATTAATGTTTTTGCCATTAGACACTACATTCTTCCGTCTTAAATCATTAAAGTACATATCATTGGGCTTAATTACATTTCCTTTTTGTTCCTTATTTTATCTATTCATTCTTTCTTCTTCAAAAAGAAAAAAAATTTAAATGCAACTCTTCCTGCTCCTGTTTCTACTCTGTCATTCCTTCCCTTTCCTCGCTCTATCTCTGTCATCCACCTCTTTCCTTCACTGCCACCCTTCAATAACTGCACAATCTTCTTTTCAGTTTTTGTCCTTTACGCGTTAGAGTTTGGACATACTACGCCGTATTCAGTCCCAGTACCAAGCTATATATTTCTCTGTATATGTGTATTTGTATTGCACTCCTATCTCGATCGTGCTCACCTATCTATCTCTATATACTCGAATATTTGTGATTGCATCTAATTCGGTTAAGTATCCCACACTAATTCATTAATTACATTTCAATTAATTAACTTAAAACCAATCATAGATTTTTACTTAATTTAAACTAATGGTATCCCTTCTTTTTTTTCCTTATGACACTCTTCGTGTTCTCTACTCTTCTAGTACTACTATTTTAAACACCATAATTCTTCCGCATTTTCTCTTTCTCTTTTCGTCTTTGTGTATCTCCATCATACAGTTTCTTCCTTCCTTGTCTTGTGTCAAGAAGTCCTCCATCTTCTCTCGCTGAACAATCCTGAACTTGCGTTCTTAGCCTATAGTATACTTCAACTTCTCTTAAGAAGATACTCATGAATATTTATAGTATTTATGTAACATTTTGCACTTAGTATTGGGATATTCTTTCTTCCTTTTCACGGTGAAACGTGAAATTTTAAAAACTAGTTTAAAACACGTATGTGAGGTGACGTAGACACTATGGAAGTGTAGATTTTAAAGGAGAGTTATTAATATATTGTTCTTATTAAAGTACAATAACTTCTTCATATTTTGAGACTTTGAAATTTCACTTCAGTGGTGCGTAAGCTATTTTAATTTTAAATAGAATACACATTATATATATATAAATATATATATATATATATATATATATATATATATATATATATATATATATATATATATACACTATATACAAAATGTGTGTAGCAAATGTGTAAAGGTTTATGCGGCAAACGGTTGTAGATACATAAAGCGATACATATTTAAAAAAGAACTAAAACAAAAAAACATAACGACCATCAAAAAAGAGATTACATTTTAATCATTTAAACATAAAATGTGGTCCAAACATTTCAGATAATGATAGGTATGAGTGTTGTTATTTGGGATCTTCTTCTTCTTTGAAACAGTTTCATTGCCTTCCAATGGCTAAACGCGATTATGTATAGAAATATATTTTATCGGTATTTACCCTTTTGAAATTTCAGTCAGGAGATGTTAACCTATTCAATATCTAAAGTTAAAAAATCATTGCCGAAATATCCGGAAAAAAATTTAATTGGAAGTGTTCTTCAAACGTAGGTTGTAATGCCACGTGTACTTTCTTAATAAAAATCACGTTGATTTGATTGAAGACAACATATATTAAAGTGGTTTGAATTGATAACTTGTAGAAAAACATAATGTGCTTGCTCGGCTACGTGATAACAAAGCTAACAACTTGTGAATGTCAAAACTATAAGGTGATCGTGCCTATTGGAAAACAACACTGTCCTAGAACAGGACACCCAGCGATCAAACTCACTGTTCAGCACGGAAGGTGTTCAATTTTTGACTTAAACATGGTAGAAAAGGGAAAATAAAAGGACTAGCGGTGCCATTCTCCACTTCCCATTCTTGTTTATATAATATATTGACACGACGATTGCTGACTATTCTACTGTAACCACCCAGGTAGAAAATTGACTTGCAATGCAAATTTCACACATCCTAGCTAGGTTTACCTTATCACAAGCTAATTCCTAGGTTAATTTTCTACCAAGGCATAAAGACAGGGAAAGGGATATGGAAGTCCAACAACAGGAAAGGAAGATGAGGAGAATGTCGAAGGACCTGGAAAACAGGGAAATAAAGAAATGAGAATGATTGCAAGATTTACACTAGGAAACGAAGTAAGAGGAAGCATGTATTGGGGAAAAGAAGACGAGAAGGCATGCAGGATGTATCGAAGTGAGGAGTACATTGGAAGATGGTGCTGGGAGAATGAATGGAGACGATTATGCCTAGAGGAAGTGTATGGATCTCGGTAGCAAAGAGTAAGAGAAGAAAACAAGGAAAACGAGAGGAAGAAAGATTTTAATTGTAAATTGTTATGCATACGTAAAGAAATAAATTGAATTAGATCTTTAACATTTATTAACTTGGAGAATGAAATGAGAAATAAATGTAAACAGTCTTCTTCACGTGCGATGGTAAGTCAGCAGTAGCATTACCAATAATTTGATTTTGGGACAGTATAATTTAAAAGGATATTTAGTTTGCAACACCTGGTGATCTCAAAACCATTTACCATTTACCAAAAATTCATTTGGTATAACTTTATAAGTTATAATATATCTTTTTTTATGTATACAGTTTCATATGCAACTCTTCCTTTTACGCTTGTATGGCCGTATAGCTTGGAGGCAGGAACAGTGAACAAAACAAAACGACCATTACTTTGAGACACTGATACTAAACCAAGCAGACAAGACCAAGACAAGACAGTACTTAGTATTCTTTAAAAGTCCAAAAACATATTACTGATGCAGTGATGCGAGAGCGAAAGCAAATCAAACTGCTGTAACAGGTTCACATATTGGCATTGAGTTTGTAAGTGATAACTAGAACGAACCAGAATAATTCAAATTTCGATTCATAGTAAAGCAAATAGAATTTTATTAAATCTTTCGTTAAATTGTTGCAGTCTGTAAATAAACTGCTATCTCTCTTTGTTTCGCTCATGTTCCATATCTGCTTCTTTCTTGCTTCCTCCTTCCTTTCCTGACTCCTGTCAGTAATCTCTCTATCATCCGATGCTTTCAATACCCATCTCAGTATGTCAACTTGATTTTTTTATCTTTATCTGATGGTTATTTCCGATGTTAAGTCCAATTGCTAAAGACCATTTGCTGTTTGTCTATGGTGTTGTGATCTTGTAAGTTTTATTATTATAAGCGCATAATCAAATTAAATCTGATGGTATTAATCATCTTTATTTGATTCTTAAAGGACATATTTTATGAATTGTGTGATATAAATTACATTTACAATTTATTACAATATTACTGAAGTTTTAAGAGGAGCGCTTTCAAATTGTTTCCTAATGAATTAATATTCTTCTTTATATTCATTCCTTTTTGGTATGTGTCAGGAATAGTTAGGATTTACTAATAACAAATCATAACCCAGTAAACAATTTAGTGAAATGTCTGTTTTCGTGACGTTTCTATCATTATTGCACTTCAATTATACTTCACATCAACTTAATCTTCACTTGTATTCCGACAAGTGAAGTGATTTCGCCATTTGTTGCCGATAAAATAGACATTTCATATGAACGACTGTAGGAAACTGAACCCTAAATGAACTCTTTCATGACAAAAAAATCATATGCATCTTCAATAAGATGACAAAGTGCCTCCAAAATATTTACTGAGAAGCTGCTTACATTGGTACAATAATATTTATTAACAAATATAGAAACTGCATAAAATGGAAGACTAGATGTAACTCTATTATGTGATATACTCGTATAATGAATATGCCAGTTTGAGATTTACCCAGGCTCAAACCTTGAAAAGATAACTATTCAGAAGAGACAAGGTAAGAAGGAAGGAAGGAGATGAATGGCAGAGCAGATATGGAGAAAGTTTACCTTGTCAAGAAAAAGAGGATAGTGAAGCAAGATAAGGAAGAATAAGGTAGATGACGCGAAAATCGAAGACAGAGAGGAAAAGAGGGAGAAATATAGAACTTAGAATGGTGAAGTAGTTGAGTAGAGGATAGAAAAAGTGACACAAGGAGAAAAAGGAACAGATATAATTAGTTTTATGTTTAATTAGAATTCATGAAATGTAATTAATGATTATGCGGCAGAATGTAAAGCACATCGGCATACTTATAATAAATATCCATACATATTTTGAAGAGTTGCCCAGGTATGAGAAACACAGAACAATACCACATGGCCAAGCAGTAAGAAAAGGGCCAGAGTTTTACCAGGGTTGTACTACGTCTTACAGCGAAACCTTACATACAAATAGCAATAGTTACTTTAAGTAGCGTATATTCTCGTATTTCTATCAAAAATAATTGAAACTTTATTTTACAATATTTTGGACAGGCAGTTTTCTGAACCTTATCAACCTTACAACTTCCACGCAATATTCCAAGATGATTCGGCAACTAAACATAATGTATGTTTTATTTAAAACGCATTTAACAGTCTTCAAATTCAGGCACGTTGCACTGTTACATCTTACATCGTCCTCGTCCAGTACAGTGTCCATTCAATCCGCGTCGGCGTCCGCGTCCGCCAACTCAGCACCGACAACAAATACCAAAACAGACAAAATATAGCACTATTATAAAATTATTTGAATTAAATAATTTAATCATTCTTATTTCTTTTCTTTTGGTAATTATAGTATTATAAAACGATTAAATATATAATTTTAAAAAAGATTTATTATCAACAAAAGGGTTCCTCTGACTTAATGGACTTTGTATCAATTATATTTAATTGTTTATCAAATTTATTTTATTTCTTTCATTTTTAAAGTTATTATTTTGTTATAGAATACCTGCCATAACTCCTTTAGCTATTAATTGTTATATATTTGTTATTAATAAATGCGAAGAAATCCTTAATATGATATTAACAGTTTTGCACACAGGATAATCAGCGCCAGTTACAATTTGAAACTAGTTCCTAAGAAGAGACTCAAAAATTTATTTGCAAATACTTATTTATACACTTAATATTAAAATATATATTATATTGTAATCATTACATTATTTTACATAAATTCTACTGTATATTGAGAGTAATTATCTCCACGTTTTTCTCTCATTTCCTCTTTCTCACTTCTCTGCCTTCATCTCCTTCCTTCCTTGTTTCCTCTTTGTAGCTATTTTCCAAACATTCTTAATATCTGTACTGCTCCTTCACACTGCTATTCTCCCTTTTCCTCTACTTCCTTCTTTCTTCTGTGTACTTTCGTTATCCACCTCCCCCGTCGTTACATCCTCTCATTAACTCCTTTATCTCCTGTTCACTTTTTGTTGTACAATCGCACGTGTTTTTAATATGCCCCAACGTTTGTATTTCATTCTTGCACATTCTGCATAGTCTTTCCTCTTTTTTCCCCCAAAACCTTCTGCCTTTCTCTTCATTCCCATTCGGAATCTTGCAATTCTCCTTACGTTTCTTGTTTCTTTTTCTTCTATATATTCTGGTATTAACTACTCCAATACCCTTTTGTACCTCTCATTATGTTTACTTTTATCAATTTACGTCATCCTTTCTTGTCTAAAATGATGTTCTTAAATAATATTTTAAAACTATCAGGGGGGAAAATTCATATATCTGGTAAAACCGCCGGAAAAAAATTGTGTAGAACCTATTCGTTATTTGTTCGATGCAGGTCCAAGTATGTCTGATTGTCACTTTAAAAATACGTAACTGCGCATGCGCACTCGTTTGATTTACAACCGGCACCGTAAATCAAGTACAGGAACAAATAAAATTTCATTTTCCAAAGCACATTTATAGGATTGGTGCCCGTAAAATCACTTTTCTTACGAATTTGATGAAATTGAAATATGATATGATGACACAGTGGACGAGAGCTGGTTTGATTTCCGGACAAGATTAATATTTTCTAGGTTTGGTTGTTATCAACTTATGTTATTGATATGTCATTGATTATGTACATACATAGCGAGAGCACGACTCCGCAAACACTGCCAAACATAATTGGAAACATCGTCATAAATCGATGATAAAACTTAGCATAAATTATATAGGTATGTTAAATAAATTAAATAATCAGAAAAAGTTGGAATACGATATTAACAATATTGGTTAACCCGGCTATGATTAAAACTGGTGAACTAACTGCCTTAAATATACGAAAGAAGAAGAAGAATATGAATAAGACTGAGTAAAATGAAAACAATGCAGCAATTTTCATATTTTACAAGAACTGAATATGTTAAATTCAATTAGCGAAAACTTAACGAAGCAAGAACAAAACCAAAGAAAATTGTTCAAATATTAATTGTTAGATTTTTGTTAAAGAATGAAACATGGAGAAGAAGAAGAAGCATTGTTAAGTTCTAACAAAATGTTAACATAACATACTTGAAATATGAAAACATGTCGAGAATTTTCATGGAAACTAACAAAGAATTTGTATGTCATCAGTTGAACTTAACCTGGGTTCGGAGAGTAGATGGTGGTCGGCTAATGTACCTATATTGTACTCGTGTTTGAACGGTTTATTCTTCAAGTGTGATAAGTCCAATTTTCAAATAAATATTTCTTGAAAGTATACCTAACCCTCGTCTTGCACGAATTTTTTGTGCGAATTATTTTTACTATATAAAATTTACAATGCCTTGAGCCTTTGCATTTCTAATCAGATTTGTGTTTTAATTTAGGTTTAGTTAATTTAGTTGGTGGGCATGCGTCGTTAGTAATATAAATTTTAGCAGTTTTATTCCACTCACGAGCAAGCTTTATTCCCACTCACTGAGTTTTAGTGTAAATTTCTTGTGAAATATAAAGAAATAATAGATAGTAATTTTGTTGAGATATAAAGTTTAGTTAAAGTAAACTTAAAATTAAAGCAGACCATTATTAGGTGCGATATAATGGCTACGTGCCTAGGAAGCCCGAGAAATTATAAATTAAAAAAAGATAGTAATTATTTCAACATAACGCATCCCCAACATAACTGACGCATAACGCATGATTTAACAAGTTCAAAATTACATTTAAGGTTAAAACCTTAAATTAAAACTAAAAACAGCGAGTGGGAATGTGGTTTTAGTAACAGAAATTGTTTTTATTTCTTTATTTTAACAAACTGACATTGATCTTCTTTTAAAAATAAATCCTACTGCATTTTGACTGCAGATTAATTTTAGAGGTTATAATATAATATATTTTTTTCTTAATTTAGTATTTTTAATTTAGAAACATTGGACTTTGTAAAATTCTAAAAGAACAAATAAAACGTAAATTAAATTAAAAATTAAAAATGATGCATAAAATGACTGCTTATATTCCAATATGCTACACAATTTAAATTAAATACAAAATTAAAAACAAAATTAAAACAGTGAGTGGGAGATACCTGAGTTTTTACGCGTTGTAATAAGGGTTATGGATTATGTTTTGTTATGGATAATTGTTTAGGATTATATTTTATTTGTTATGGAGTCGATATCTAATAAAGTATTGTCGGTAATAAACGTGCGTGCCTATAAACTTGTTAAAATAAAGTTTTTATTTCTAATTGTAATTATGATTCTTTATTTTATTTATGTATGTACTAATAGACTAAAATGTGTATTTCTTCTTTTAATGAAAATATGAATGAAATTTGTAAACGTATTCTGTATAATGTATGTTCTTAATTGGTAACTGGGTCGCCTATAATTGTTGTTAATTATGTGTCTTTTATTATTGTACGAGTATTAATAATTTCATATTTATTTCTTGCAGGATATGTGCAGAACGAAGATATGTTGATCTTGCGCTGATACTGGACCATAAAGCACGATGATCTGAGCTCACATAATGGTAAGAATAAACCATTTGCATGATTTATAGTAGGCGCCTGCTTTTATGAACACAAACTTGAACGTGTTTGAACATGAATCCAATTCAGTGAATGAGAAAAAGTTCCATAAACAATTTTTGTTTATTAAAAATAATTTGTAACTTTTAAAATATAATTACTCACTGCAAAATGACTAAACAAAATGAATCAAGTAATACATTTAGTAACCCCTTTCTTCATGTCTGTGTGTGTGTCTGTGGAACTACATGTACTTATATACATACTCGTACATATGTACTATATGTGTATGTATATGTTTTAATATTTTATATGTAACTTCGTTTTAAACATGGGTGCAAAGGTAAAGCACATTAACAAATTATTCCTTAATTAAATTCGACTCCAATCTGATGTAGAGAAATAACGATGTAGTTCCCACACCATCCGCCATCAAGTGAAGGCGCCACCTTTCCTTCCGCTACTCATTTTCAATGTATACTCGCTGATAAATTACTATTTGATAAGATTTTAATATGTTTCAAACAAGATTTTCAATTTATCTATATTTAAGTTTTGTTACTTGCTATTTTTTGTTATTAAATGAACTTTTGATATCTGTTTAATCCCATTATCTTTGCTAATAGTTTATTTTAGTTTTTAACCCTTAACCCTTAGCCCTTAGCCCTTAGCCCTTGCACCTTAACACGTGTAATAAGGGATAGTGTGTTAGGAACATAGATAATGGAGAGAGGCAGTTTATTATGTGAATATTTAAAGTCGATTGGAGTAAAACTGTCGTAGATATAGAGTTTTAAGTCTTCACCTCTCTGATCTGGTTTCGTCTTTCTTTGAAACCTTTAAACACTTAACTTTTGCAGAGTCTGTGCCCTCTCTAGTTCAAAATCTACTGCACCGATCCTGTTGAAATTTTGCACACTTTTTCTTTACATAAATTCCGAGGTAACGCTGTCGAGCGTTATTATTATTATTTTTTTAATTTTAATGTATTTTAAAATAATGAAGTTTATAATTTTTTCATGAAAAATCAATCAATAAAAAAAAACTCGACAGGGTTACCTGCAGAAACTTATAAACTAATGAAATTGATATCATTGGTTTTTTGATTTCTGATAATCCAGTGATGAGTTATGAGTGACACCTAAAATGAACCTTTTTTTTGTGACGTCACCGTAGATTCGCTGTTAATGCCTCATTTTTTGATATTTATTTACGAAAATTTCACAAAGTATTCTTTAAATATTATTATTTAATCATTATTAATCACATTAATCATATTATATCATGTAGTAATTATAGAAATAATTATATATTAACTGTGTCGTCACAAAACATTACCGAATATATGCCTTTTTTGTATCCCACCCACTCCTTCAATGGCGGACGAACAATTTACAGTTATTTCTTACTAATAGCCTACTGGCCCAGTCATTTAAGCTTAAATTAGGTAAGAATCTCGGAATTCGAGATACCCAGCTGTAAGTCTGTAAATACTTGTATATTGACACCTAAAAGTTGTTTCAAAACCTAAATATGGTTTATACACCCTACCATATGTAGGTTTTGAGACAACTTTAGGGTGTCAATATACAAGTATTTACAGACTTACAGCTGAGTATCTCGAATTCCGAGGTGAACTTACTATAATGACTGGGCTATACGTTAACTAACTGTGTAAGATAACTATTAGTTCAGTTAAGGATCGTAAAACTGTGTGGTGTAAAGATGTAGGGAAAAGAAAAATTTTGCTTTGATAAATTCTAAAAATTGGTGTCAAACTTGAAATAACACCTCTAATTGCGCTACCGTATTACATCCTGCGATAGTTCGCTACGTAGAGCATTTCGCTGATTGCAATTAAGTCGAACATCACACATACATATAATACACACAAGTGTATCGTCTGTATGCACATGTTGCGTCTCATATAAGCTACAAACACATACAAACAGACACTGAGATAAAATTAGAATCAATCTCTCTTAACTAATATTAGCATTTATTCATTTAACACCGTCATAACCTACACCTACGTACAATCCTATACTCTACGACTATATCTACGTTTAGGTCTACGTGTCTACAGCTCTACGTAACGTAGCTAATAGCTACGATAGAGATTTTGTAATTATTGTTGTCTCTTTTACTCTTTAATTATAATGTATATATGTATTACTATATTGCAGTCTATCAAAATGATCAAAACCTATCACATTTTAGGGAACATCGGAAATTACTATTTAGAGTCAATTTTAATCCATTTTAAGCAACCCCTAAAGTAAAGGGGTTGATCGAAAGTAAAGAGGTTAATGTAAATTGTGAATTGTTATTTTACCAAATTAATTTTTGTTATCTATTTTTTATATAATTTTTAATAAAGTTTATGAGAGTCGGAATCAATTTCTTGTTTCAGATAATTTCATTTCGTTAAGAATATAAACATACACTTAGAACATTAAATCGAATCGCAATTGTTATTATAGGATGTGTCTTATATAAACAATAAGAAAAAAATTGCGTACGAGCCTCTCTAATTCTAAAACAGTTGCCTATTGATGGTACATCAATAAAAAGAATGTAATTTAATACAACACGTTAATTTCTAATTACGTTAGTTTAATAATAGACTATTATTATTTAAGAAAATAAACAGGTCGAATCTTAGTTAATTATAATATTTCAACAAATGTTTCTTTATACATTTTATTAGCTATTATTTCACAAATTTCCTGCGTAACTAATATTTATCTTTTCCAAAATCATCATAAAATTTCAACACTTGTCCATTTGTAGATACTCGTACATTCTTTTTTTACTTAACTGCTAAAATATTTAAATTTCATTTCAATTTGCTTAATGTAACACTTACAAGATTGTATTAAATACAACCGTGTGGTGTACAATTATTCACCATTAAAACTTATTATTAGTATTATAATTATATACACTGTAAATATTTTAATTCACAAAAGGTGTAATTAACCTTGAACACAGGGGCGGATTGTGATTGTCAAATCATGCAGCGAAAAAATAAAGTCGCACAATTTACTTTTAAACGTAATTGCTACATAAATGTTATGTTTCTGTTTACATAAGACACAAAAGTATTCCGCATTGCACAAATGCTCTTGCGTCAAATATGCTGATGTATGAATCGCTCAGAATCTAAGGCCAGGTGCACATTTATGTGTTGGATTATTTGTGCTGTTTGCCAATTATTTGAGGTCAAGTAGACGTGCACGATTATTTGTCGAACCGCCTGTCCACACTTGTTTTTAACACACAAACAATTGTCTAATCGTATTCATTGGAATAAAATAAAGTTAGGTTATTACAATTATTTGTTTACTATAACATAAATAGTTAATTATGGGTAATACATATTTATACTGAGCATTTATAGGTTATGTTTTAATGCCATAGTCGCCAACGCATGTGTGTACGGTACCTTGAACATGGCCGTTGTGTACGCGTTCCAAATGTTTGCCAGATGAGCACGGGCCTTGTGTTTTTATATATAAAAGCCGAATGTTTAAAACCGAACACGCAAGTGTGAACTAACCAAATGCAGTTAAGTAAAAAAAATTATAAAACAAATGAGTAAATCTGCGGGAGGATATGACAGAAAGGTGCAGAATTTTTGTATAGAGTGTTTGGCTTTGCCCACAAATACGCAGGCTCTTGTAGTAAATTCTAGCTGGTCTTGCTATCGACAGGATATGTCATTAAATTATCGCCATTATATTGAAAAGGGAAATGTGTATATGGCGAAAAAAGAACTGTGGTCCTAAGAAGCCATTTAAAATATGAAAAGAAAAAAAATGAGTAAATCCTTTAATAACTAAAATGAATATTATTTATTTCAATAAAATTTATAAGCATCAGATAATATCAAATATATCTGTAATGGCTTTCAATCGAATTAGAAATGTTACGTAAATAAAGCGGAAGTATTGTACAAAAGCAAAATAGAGCGGCGTTATCGAGTTTCATCCGCGGACCTACGCTATTTTGTTTGGTTTAAGTGTCATCAAAGTTAAATTTATTATATGTCCACATAACAAAATCTGCCGTAACTGTAATGTTTCTTTTATATAAAATATACATAAATGTTTTTAACAAGTACAGTGTAAAAGCAAAGCAAGCTACAGCTTTTATCCTAATAGCGTCGAAGGAAACTTTAAACAGATAAACTGACTGGTTATAATCAAAATGATCATGAGGGTAAACACAAAAATTTCTTTTATGTTTATGTTAATTCGTTTTATGCGGTTTTTTTGAGCACTTGCGTATATTTAACGTCACGCGAGGTGCCCGAGTGTATCCAATAATTTCTCAGTAAAGTAGCAGCATTGATGACATCCTTAATGCCTCAAATAAACTGTACCCTATTTCGACCCTGTTTTTGCATTATTATCTTTCTACATATTGTACAAACTTAACATACAGGTACTCGTATTGTTCGCATTAACATATTTTGCATTCTACTTATCATACTCCTGAACAAAACAGAACTCCAGCTAGATGAAAATCGCTGGTTAAACCACGTTCTCTCTCTGTCTCCCTCACACACACATGAACCAAGCCACATTCAGCAATAGAGTCAGCAAGTGTGCAATGTACCATGTACTTGTATCGTTTGTTCTTGTTTCATAGGAATGTCCGCAATGTCAATCTTTCAAATTCATTCCACGGTCTCTTAGAATATTTCGAACATGCACTGTTTGAGTTGTCACCAACAAAGACAATATATACTGAGACATATGGCGTACATACCTCACCCCCCTTGCCCCGCTCACCGTCTACCCCACTCCAACTCTCTAACATCTAACATTGTGTTTAGAGTTCGTGGTTTGCTCTTGTAGGCGTTCTACGTCTGTACTTATGCTAGAGGTACTCCATACTCCTACATAGTATGCAACATTCTTTGACGGACGGAAAACGAAACTTGAAAGACTATTTCAGATTCCTTGAGACTGCTAAACGTATTTTTCGTTGACTAAATTTGATGAAATTGTTTCAGTAGAGATGTGTGAGTATGCTTTGGATATTTATCTTGTGGTTTGGTTGCAGAATACACAACAGTGGTCGCATTGGGCTCTGCAAGGCAGAGCCGCATGTAACTGCAGAAATATAAGTTACAGCAATTTTATGTTTATTTCTATTATTACTTTCTTTACACGATTCAATTTTGCTTTCCTTTTGCACTGTTTTTTGCGTCTGAATAAAATACATAATTAAATGGCGAGCTGTCCTAAAAATGTATCCTTATTAGGCAGCAGTGCTATACACATATATTCACTTGGAAAACATACCGCTTAAGCAAAGCAATGTCTTGAAAAATGTAATTCCGATTACGGTATGTTTTCCCAATAAAAATAAATGATCAACACATGAAATTCAGATTCTTTCATTGTTTTAAAAATTACAAAAGTAGCGTCACTAATACTACTAAAACTTGTAAATCAATTGTCAAAATGTCATGAAATTTTGACACATAATGTTTTAAAGTCGGTACTATCTAAAAGTCAAATGAATTTATCAATAGTGTCACCATCTATATGCTATCGTGGGAACTTATTGAGTGTTATATAAATTCTGGGTTTGCGTGTTACCAAATTTTTTTGATTTTGTCCAGTTCTAGTCCTAAAGAATATATAAAAGATGCAAGATGATAATTAGGCGCACTCCTCCCTCCTTAGAATAGACTGCTTTAAAATTAGATTGCAGTAAAAGCAGCAGTTCTATGCAAACATGCAAAATTAATTATATTTGATCATAATTAAACCGAATTTTTTAGGCCTATGTTACCTATTGTCAGTCTATTCCACACAAAATCAATTGTATCTAAACATCATTGACTTCCAGTGTATCCAAAATTACATTTTTAATCTCCCAGACAAAATTGCAAAATTTGCTTTTTATAAAATTGTGCTTACAACATATCTACGAGGACAAATTCTAATATCTCTATATATATGTTTACAATTTTAAACAATTATTAATAAAATTCTAATCTTAATATATATATTTCTTGTGTGCGTGTGTATGTGACTGAACTCCTCCTAAACGACTGGACCAATTTTGATGAAATTTTTTGTGTGTGTTCGTGGAGATTCGAGAATGGTTTAGATTTACAGTTTGGTCTACTGGAAAATGTTTTTTCAATTAATTTCTTATTTATAAGGAGTTGTTGATTTTGGAATGTTTTACATTAGATCCGGCGGACGGCGCTATCATCGCATTCAATATTATTCTATTTCAATTTTAGTTTGTCCCGACAGATGGTGCTACGATTAATTTGAAAAAAATTTTGTTATTCAATTCATGTGCTGATTAAAATATTAAATGTAATTATTTTTTAAAGAGTTTTGAAGTGTGTATAAATAATTTTGTGAATTCAGATGTTTTTTTAATTAATTTTTATTTGTAAGGAGTTTTTGATTTTGGAATGTTTTACATCAGATTCGACGGATGGCGCTATCATGCGTTTATTAACAACCAACATAACCTTCAAGTTTATTTGTGTAGTTAGAGGATTGAATTTTTTTAATTATTTTTATTGACAATTAATTCATTTTTGGAGATATTAAATAAAAAAACTCACAAAATGCGATTACATGTTCTTTATCTAAAATTTGTCATAATAAATCTTTTGAGTTAATTAATTAAAAATTCATTATCAATAAGTAACTCATATTAATTGTATATTATTTTGCAATATTTTATTTTTGTAGAAAAATGCCACGTCTTCGTGGAAGAGCAAGAAATATTGGTCGACGTACTCAGCACGCGCAATTAGTTCATGATCATCGATTGAATAGAACAGTAGAAGAACATTCTATGGATAATGTAAATTTAAGAGATCGAGCTGCATGTACACGTGCAAATGAAAATTTAGAGCAACGTGCTCAACGTGCTGCTATGGACTCCTGCAATGTTTGAACTACTTAACCGATTTTAATGAAATTTGTACACCGTGTGCAGTTTGACCCAACTTGAAAGATAGGATAGCTTACATCTCAATTTATTTATCTTATTGCTAATTATTTGTCTATTAATTATCTGTATATGACATATGACATCGGGCGACGATGATGGCGACATCTGTTGACTAGATTGAGTAAATATTCTGTTGAGTAAATCGAAATCTGTTGACTAGATTGAGTAAATATTCAATAGATGGCGCTATGTAATGTAATATGACAAAAACGTTAGTCACAGCAACGCGTGGCCGGGACAGCTAGTATCTCTATATATATGTTTACAATTTTAAACAATTATTAATATTTAGAATATATTTCATTCATCAGAGTTATGTCGAAACATTTCTATATAAAGCTGAATGTTTTTGCGGATTAATTTTGATAATGCTCCCACCCCCTTCCTCACTTCCCTTCCTCCCACCTCATTCTGTATTTCGCGTCCTCTGCTGGCCGCCTGAGAACGTGGGTTTCCGTTTTGTTGATGTTCGACGGAATTAATATTGATTGGGCATTTTCTATATAACTTGTTATGTTTTTTAAAATATTATATAAAAAAAATATCCTACCTAATATTAATACAACGGGACGAAGATCCCGAGGGATTAATTAGAACAGCTTTTTAAAACATCAGGTAAAAAATAACAAAAATGATGAGAAGAAAAATATCTCTGAGATAAAAGAAATTCATTATCAATTGGTATTGATTTTAAAGCTTGGCGCACACTAGAGACTTTGACGTGAAATGAATGAGACAACACTATTTGAAAAGGTTGAACAAATTTTTTTGATTGCAAATTCTCACTTTGCTGTTGCAATTTATTGTACTACTACTGCACTAGCCAGCATCCTGGGGAACGATATGTGAAGATTCTAATCATATTACAAGTTGAGAGATTAGCCGTGAATTCAATTACCTCTAGGTACTCATATTCGCCGTCTCGATGAATTGGTGGCGCTGCTGTACGGTGGACAAGTCAAATGACGAACTCTAGGTATCATCAGTTCAACAGGAACAGCAACTGCACCTGCAGGACACCACGGCCAGGAGATCTACTACAGGAGGCAACTAAGCGTTAAACTCTTACTAATGAGAATGCAATCTTATTATTAATTATTATATTATTATTATACATATATGGTATACTCGAATCACAAGTATATCTTTTTATAATAATAACACATTGCTTAAACATTCATTTTTGTCAGTAAATTCAATCATATGAAAATTTGCGTTATGCAACATAAATCAGTGAAAAATGTATTGTAGGAATACACATTCTAAAAGTAAGTGTCCACAGATCCGCTATCAACACAGGTGACAGCAAATGAAAGCGGCATTCATTACAAGAGCTGCCCTTCGTAGTAATTGTGTTGAACAATGCCGAGAATATTTTATTTGTATGAATAAATTGTATGGACAATACTAAAACCGTAGCTGTCACTGCATGCGCCTTCCCTCTCAATTACCTACCTTCCACGTTTGATACGATAATGCTTTGATGCGATAATGTAGCCTAAAGCCGGCTCCGGTGAACGTTTGCCTTCAACGTCTGAGTCAAATATTGGAAGATTGACATGGCAAGTTTCTTGCTACACGGTGGAACAAATGTTTGATCACACTGACACTGTTTAACAAAAACTTTCAAATAAATATAGAAACTTTCAAGTATAAAACCTTTCTTTTGTTGGAAGATTCATGCAGCAGTGCATGACATATGGATCAAGTGTGACGTGGGAGTAAGAAAATCTCTTTTGATGCGGGTCAAAAGACCGACAACAGCCCGAACTTCTTTCAACGTGAACGTTGGACACACTTACTTCAAGCATCGGCTACACGATGCGACCAACCATCAAGAGTCCAACGTTGGAAAGTGTTCGTAGCATCGTTTGGTAGCGGCTTTAGACAAATGGATCCTGGAGAAGAAATTGTTAGTGACAGAATACAATTTCCCAGGTAGGAAATAAACTTTAGAATTACCTTGTAGTAAGCTAGCAAATTTAACCGTAACACAAGTTTTATGTGAGAAATAGAAATGAACCTTGTAATTAGCTTGTGAATAGCTAACATGTGTTAACTGCATGTAAAAGTCACACGACATTATGAGCAGGGGCGGCCTTAGCCATAGCGAAGCCCGGGAACGACAGATCTTTGCGAGGCACTTGTTCTTTGTATAATTTATGTAAATTGTAAGTAAGTATTTTTAATGATAATTGACGAGAAATAAAATTTTATATTTGAAGTTTTATAAAAGTTATAAAACAAGCACAAAGACGACAAATATTAATTATGATAAAGTAAGGTACATGAATGCCTTAAAAGATATACGCTATAGTGATTCTAGTGGAATTTCTAAAAAGCGAGGCGCGAGATTTAAATACATATATAGTATTGAATTTTTCTACTTGGGTTGTTCCGCGAGAATGCGAGGCCCCTACAAGAACGAGGCTCCGGGCGGTTGCCCTGCTTGCCACCCCCTAAGGCCGCCTCTGATTAAGAGGGGAGGGGAGCCTTGTAACAAGTAACAGTAATTAAATATTTATCATATGCGACGTATGTAAAATCTCACAGTCGTAGTAGACCATTTGCTTTCAATATTTTAATCCGCCACTGTTCCTTGTAAAACAAAATTCTATTAATAATCGATTTCTAAACACCAGAGTGCATCAACATTGCTAATTAAAGCATATCCGGTTAAGCAATTTACACATTTTCGTAACACAAAAGTGGAATTCAATAAAACTCTTCTAAATTTCTGATCGTGACAAATTATTTATAATGAACCAATCAAGAATGCTTGTGTTGGCAGCTGACGCATGCGCTGTGTCCTCTATCCTCTGTCCTGTGTCCTGTGTTCTGCGTCCTGTATCTGTCCTATTGCCTTTGACAAATGATTTGACAGCATGTCGCCACTTGGTGATAATTGTTTTTTTTTCTTTTCAATTTTTTTATTTTTATTTTTTTTTGTTATTCGTAAAAAATGAAATAAACATTTCCAATATGTTGCTTTGATATTTGTTTGGAGCATTGGGGATAATTATATTTCTGACATTTGATCAATCATTATTCTTCATTATAATATTTCGAGTGATACACAGGGTGTTAGCTACGTCGATGTCAATCTTGAAAATAGGAGGTCTGTCGAAAGAAAAACAGTTTCACTCCTATGCTAGATTAAACTATTTACTTCTTGATGAATCGTCAAAGAAATGGAAATTTTAAAGTTTTTTATTTAGAGGTTTAGTATTACAGCTATCTCAAGTATCATTCCTACTGTTTTATTTTCGTTTTAAATTTTGTATTTAATTTAAATTGTATAGCATATGTAAATATGCGTAGTCATTCCCTGCACCTTTTTTTAACTTAGACAATAATTTAGCTTTTTCTTGTTTTTGTAGAACCTTACAAGGTCCAATGTTTCTAAATTAAAAATACTAAATTAAAAGAAAGTAGTAGTATATTATATTATAACCTCCAAAATATGACAATCTGTCGAAATACAGTAGGATTTATTTTTGAAAGAAATTTATGTCAGTTTGTCAAAAATAAATTTGTAAAAATAATTTCTATAACTAATTATTATTAAAAACAGCAGTTACAATTATTCCACATTCAATTTTGTTTAACTGTCAAAATTTATGCGCATCAACTAAATTAACAAAACTTAAATTAAAACATGACTGTGACAAGGAATGCCTATTCCGAAAACCTAAAGTCTAGATTAAAATATTAGATAAAAACGTAAATGAAGCTTTACTCGGACAAATAAGTCGCCATTGCCAAGGAGGTTGCTGTGAAGAGCAACTCTTGCAATGAATGCCGATTACGTCATTTGGATAGTCGATCTCATACTTTCATTCTATTCAAAAAGCAATACTTTTTCAATACACGGAATTCAGATTTTTCCATTGTTTTGGAAATTACAAAAGTAGCGTCACTGAAAACAACTGTAATTCGTTAAGTAGTAGTCGGAACGTCATTTAATTTTACGAACTTATTGAGTGATGTGATAACTTTTCACAACGAAAACTAAATCAAAAAAAGTTTGTTGCACTGTATAGCGTTTCCAAATTAATTTCCCATGTCTCTGTAGTATACATGATAAATTTCAAATACGAAACTAATACCCATGCAAAACGGCGGCAAATTCAAAACAGTCAGGTCTTATTGATACACATCTAATGTACACAGATAAGTTCCACAACACCTTCCGCTATCAGAACATGACATTTCCTTGTCAGCCATTATGTTTTATTAATAAATTGAACACATTGCAATATTATTCAGAAATAGTTCGCTAATTACGCATAATTATGCAACGTAACAACTTCTAATACGTTTCTTACATAACTCACAATTTTCTATGTTTTCCTTATGTACTTGTATAATATTTTCCCTCATTTTCCGTGTTCTTTCTAATTTTTAACATAGTGTTGTGTTGGTTGGTTGCTTTACTTTTATACATTAGATTTTCGTATAAATAAAAATGATGATAAGATTTCAGAAATGCATGTAACGTCGAGTTAACATGCAAAATTCAATACAACAGTGCGCCCCCTCCCTTCTTCCCTTCCCTCTCTCTTAATTTAATGTTTGTTGCTGTACTGTGGATTTAATGCAATTTTAGATGATTTATTGAAGTATATTATTTTATGTTTTATAGACATCGAAATATTACCAACTTAACAATATTGTCTTTTCTACAGAAAACAACGAATTGATAATGAAGCCCAGTTGAAAATGTCTAAGAAATTTCAATATATCTAAATATATTGCTATATATATATATATAGCTTTTTTATAATATTGCTATTTTTTTATTGTAATGTTTTTGCCATTAGATGCTACATTCTTCCGTCTTAAATCATTAAATTACATATCATTGTGCTTAATTACATTTTGCTATCTCACTCTTTCCAAAAGAAAAAAGAAAAATACAAACAAAACAGATAAATTTAAACCCTTCTTGCTTTTCTCTCCCTTCTGTTTTTACTCTGTCCTTCCTTCTCTTTCCTCGCTCCTTTTCTCTATCTCCGCCATCCACCTTTTCCCTTTACTACCCCTCCTTAATAGCTGCACAATCTTCTTTTATCACATGAATACTTAACGTGCTCCACTGTTTTTATCTCTCTCTAGCCCATCCTTAGCTCTCTTATTTTCCAGTATCTACTGTCTTTCTCTTCCTTTCCCAACCTAAATTTTGCAATTCTTCTTATGTTCTCTGTCTCTTTTTCTCGTACGTATTTCGGTATCTCTCTCTCCCACAAATCCTCTTGTATCTTTCATTGTATTTGCTATTAGGAATTTCTCGCGTTCAGCTTTTCTCATTTTATCCACGAATCTTATTTCACTCCTTCCTGCTTCTATTCTTATTTTGTCGTTATTCCCCTCCTCCAATACCAAATATCCCGGCGTGCACCTGTTCAGCCCTGATACCCTAATATCTTTAAATAAACCTTAAATACACTGTTTTTAACAGGTATAGACCACATGATCTCTACACCAGGCCGATAGAAAAAATAGATAATTGTTTCTGGATTTTTAATTTGGAGTTGGAGCAAAAGTATACTGAAAGGTCTCTTAGTTCTCGTAGGCTAGTAAACTTAACAATTTAATCCAGCACTGATTGCAACCCCTTATTGATTGTTTAAAAATATATATCAGTTCTCTTGTCTTCCTAGCTAGAAAATGCAACGCAATGCAATATTTAATTAGCTTGTAGCAAGCTAACAACCGCGAAATAATTTTCTACCTGAGCTTGGACAAACGAGTCAATTAAACAACTCATTGTAATCCAATTTTTGTTCTAATTATGTTTCTAATATGTAATTCTTCATTATGTCCATACATACGATTAAATTTCGCCGCCAAAGAACTAAATAACAATAGTTACAATTTTATCATAGTAGGTATACCTACATTCCAGATTTTATTTTTAAATCAAAAATTAATTTTCTTTATTTTTTTTAATTCAAAGTTCTTTCTTATTGGTCTGTAATATTATAAAGAATCATTTATATTCCAACAAGGTACCAACATCAGAAAAATAAAAAAATAAATATATATGTTATATCACATTTAGTGTTCGCTAAGATATTTTGTATAGACGAGTGTATAGTATAGGTTCGTATGTTCATGTTGGAAGTATGTAAAGCTTGTTGAATTAACAATTATAATTTGAATCGAAAGTAGGCGGCAACCTGTGTAGCATAGGGTCACCTATGGGCGTGTCTTTTATATATTTATATTTATATATATATATATATATATATATATATATATATATATATAAATAACATAAAAGTACTCGATGTATATGAACATACTTACCTATATAGATTCCAAAGTTGCTCTATGATTCCTTAAATAGGAAGATTAAAGCTATTTGGTTCTAGGCAAGTTTATTGCAAAGCTACGAGGTTGTACTTTAAAATAAACTAAACCGAAAGAATCATAGAGATATAAGCATAGAGTGCACGAAGGCGTGTAAGAGGAAGCGATAAAGGCAAAGAGAGAGTTAGCTGCCGCGCGTCCTATCTGTCTCTTTCCAGCCGAACCGCTGCTGCTGGCTTGGTTGATTGGCGGTGAGGTAGGGGGCAAGCAAGCAAACAGACGTAGTACTCGGCTATAAACAGATACAGAAGCCTTTTGGCAGCTATCTCTCTCTTGGCCTTTATCGCAGTGTTCAGCCTCTTGCGCATTCTATTCTTATACCTCTATGGAAAGAATGCTCCAGCTGGTAGCTAGATTTCATACGACTACGTATAAATACACGTTACTGTGATATTATTGGGACAGCACCGTCCATCACGGGTGGTAAACTCGGGCACATTTTCAAATGGACTTTAACTAAGAACCCAAGAAGGACTGAATACAGAACTATGGAAATAAATTAGCATACTAGTTGCTTACAGATAGAATTGACTATCTATAGCAAAGGACAGAGGTAACTTTTGTATTCAGTGAATTAAGTAAGTAGCATGTACTTTTTAAATTGACTTTGGTTGGTTAATTCAATATCATTTGTTCCTCATTAAAACTAAAACAAATCTCTCTAACACGGCTCTTATTTACCTAACGTACCTAAACTGGACAAGTTCCTTGCCTATTACCTATTAAGTTCTCTCTTTTCCGTTGTCTCTTTTTTCAATTCCAATGTTACCATCCAGCACTGCAGTCGTTCTCAGTAAACAATTTGGTGAAGTGTCCTGTTTTGTGACGTTTCTATCATTATCAATTATAGTTCGCATCAACTTTGTCTTCATTTGTATTCCGACAGGTGACGTGATTTCGCCATTTGTAGCTGTTAAAATTAACATTTCATATGAAGAACTGTGAGAAACTGAACTGTAAAGGAACTCTTTTATGACAAAAAAATCATACGCATCTTCAATATGATGTCAAAGTAATTCCAAAATGTTTACTAGGTTGTTCCTCTACCTCACTTTCTTGTCTTCCCATTAATATTTTTCTAGCTTCTTCGTCTTGGCTTCTACACATATGTTATCTCCTATTAGCCTCTCCTTCCTTTATTCTCTTTAACCTCCATCTTTTTGTTTTGGTATCTTCTTTATTAAATGCCTCTTATTGACTGATTTATATATTTTACACTCTATTTGCTATGAGCAGAATTCAGTGGAACTGTTGACACTTAGAGTTCAACTTGGACTTGAGCACAAAATGCGTTACGTACATATAAGTACGAGTACGTAAGTCTGTGATATTTATGATATGTGTACCAGTATAATAAATACCAGTCTATGGAAATAACGTTGTCATCCCAGGAGTCGTATGAGACGTTCACATCGCAAATAACACCGATATTACGAGCCTAGAGCGAAGAGAGAAGTGGTTGGAACACTGTGGGGAAGGGGGTAGTGGCAGGGAGCTGCAGACAGGATGCTGGAAGGTAGACACTAGAGACGATATGTGAATCCTAGGCTAGAACCAGAAGAGTAATTAATTATGAACACCTATGATCTGTCGTGAAATGTTAGGATGCTGTATGCAGAATGCAAAATGCAAATTGTACTCATCTGATATAATGTATGACGTCATATGAGAAGGCCATGTTATGTCAGTGTGTGGTTTTAATATAAATTTACAAATAGGTATAGGGCTTTTATGAATGTACATTAAGACGATATATAAGATATAGCTGAGTATCTGCAACATTAATTGATAAGCAAACATATTTAGCAGACAACAGTGCTGCCAAACTGAGTGGTTAAGATTAAGAAATAAATGTTATTAATGTGAAAAGTTTGTTAGAGTGTTGGTTGCAATGCATATACATGAAATAAACAGAACAATGTACATGACAGTACATGCAGTAATGTTTAAATATGCATTTGCACATACATATGACATACAGTATACGTTAAAGCAGGTGAAAGAGCAACAAAATATGAAGAGAAAATGAGCAGTGCTGAAAGCAAAAAGAGAAAGGAGTATTTTGAAAGGAATGGAATGGTGATCGAGGTGGCAGAGAGGAGAAGAGAAGGAGGCGCAAGTGTGGAAGAGGAGCTAAGGAGAAGGGATAAGGAGATACAACAGGAAAGAATAGGAAAAATCGAGAAAAGAAATTACAATACAAGATATAAAAGGATTTGGGAAAGTAATATACCTCAGTACTTAATAGAAAAAGACATAAAAAACATAAGAAGGACAGCAAGGTTTTGATTGGGAAATGAGGAAAAAGGAAACAGATACTGGGAAAGTAGTGAGGAAAGAATGTGTAGAGTGTGCGGAACGGAGGACGAAACACTGGAGCACATTAAGTTTGATTGTAAGGAAAAAGTAGGGAGTGAGATAAATATTTGACAGCTCTTAAGAGGGGGCAAGGAAGGGAACAATGGATGGCAGAAATAATTAGAAGAAGAAAGGCTGAAGCCTTTTAAATCTTTTTAAGGCAAAAGAATGTAATGCCGAAAGTGAAGGGAAGAGGTGGATGGCGGAGATAGAAAAAAAAAACTAGGAAAGAGAAGGAATGGCGGAGTAAAAGCAGGAGGGACAGTATCAGGAGGAGCGAAGCAGTAGCAGTAGCAGTTTTGCTTTTATTTTTATAAGGAATTTTATATATATATTTTTTTTTTCGTTGGAAAAAAATGAGAATTTTTATATTTAATAAGGATCAAAATTGAATTAAGCACAATGACATGTATATAAATGAGTTAAGGCACAAGAATGTAGTGCCAAATGGCAAAAACATTAAATGAAATAATTATATACATACAGTGTACTTTTTACATCACAACAACATATACATAGGATATGCAATATACATGAAATGAACAAAACAATGTGCATGACAGTACATGCAGTAATGTTTAAATATGCATTTGCACATACATATGACATACAGTGTACGTTTTACATCACAACAACATATACATAGGATATGCAATATACATGAAATGAACAGAACAATGCACATGACAGTACATGCAGTAATGTTAAAATATGCATTTGCACATACATATGACATACAGTGTACGTTTTACATCATCACAACATATACATAGGATATGCAATATACATGAAATGAACAGAACAATGCACATGACAGTACATGCAGTAATGTTTAAATATGCATTTGCACATACATATGAGATACAGTGTACGTTTTACATCACAACAACATATACATAGGATATGCAATATACATGAAATGAACAGAACAATGCACATGACAGTACATGCAGTAATGTTTAAATATGCATTTGCACATACATATGACATACAGTGTACGTTTTACATCATCACAACATATACATAGGATATGCAATATACATGAAATGAACAGAACAATGCACATGACAGTACATGCAGTAATGTTTAAATATGCATTTGCACATACATATGAGATACAGTGTACGTTTTACATCACAACAACATATACATAGGATATGCAATATACATGAAATGAACAGAACAATGCACATGACAGTACATGCAGTAATGTTTAAATATGCATTTGCACATACATATGACATACAGTGTACGTTTTACATCACAACAACATATACATAGGATATGCAATATACATGAAATGAACAGAACAATGCACATGACAGTACATGCAGTAATGTTAAAATATGCATTTGCACATACATATGACATACAGTGTACGTTTTACATCATCACAACATATACATAGGATATGCAATATACATGAAATGAACAGAACAATGCACATGACAGTACATGCAGTAATGTTTAAATATGCATTTGCACATACATATGAGATACAGTGTACGTTTTACATCACAACAACATATACATAGGATATGCAATATACATGAAATGAACAGAACAATGCACATGACAGTACATGCAGTAATGTTTAAATATGCATTTGCACATACATATGAGATACAGTGTACGTTTTACATCACAACAACATATACGTAGGATATGCAATATACATGAAAGTGTATACCCTGAATATAGTATATATATATATATATAAATGCTTCCTGTGAACGTTATTGAATATTCTAATGTATGATACGTCACATCCGCAGATTTTCCATTTCATTTGTAAAACTATTTTAATATCATCGTTATAAAAATGGAAAAATAATCACAAATTGAAATAGCTATAACTGCTATTTAAAAAATAGAACCGTCAATATATGGTACATATATTAACTTTTATTTCAATCAAAAATTAAAGAAAAAGAAGAGCCCATTAGTGAATAAAGATTTCGAAGTGTATTGAGGTCTAATTCGAACAATTTATCAACAACGCAACGTAAGAAACAAATAAGAAGAATAAGGAATATGATATTGAGCATATGAGAAATACTGCAGTAATTAATACTGAAGTCGATACGTTGGAGATGAGGATCGGGGCCCACCAGTGTGTACAAGGAGTTGTAGTCAAAACATAGTCGTTGGGAGATGCATGTCAAGAATCAAGATGCAAGATGGAAGATGGAAGATGCTGGGTGATAGAATCTCGACAAGTGCACGGCTCTCAACCTTCCATCTCCTCCTACCACCGATTCTTCCAGAGCCGACAAAAGCAGCGCTTAATTGTTCGGTACAAGAACTGTTTTGTTGGAATATAAATGAGTAAAGTAACTTAATAGTTTTACAATGATTTTGGTTTTTTGTTTTTCATTTAATTTAAGCTACTATTATGTAATATATTTATCTATATCCTATAATGATTAATATTTAATATTATAAAACAATATCAAATTTAATTCGAAATCTATGATTAATTATTTTTATTATTATTTGTTTTTGTAATAAAATTGATTAACAGTTTGATTTTTTATGAAGGGACAAAATGTAACGCAACATTTTTTTACCAAAGTTTAAGATAATTATGTTACATTGTCATTAAATACTAATATATCTAGTATATATATTCAAAATATGAATTTCTTCAATGCTTGTCTAAAATTAAAATGTTGCAATATTGCACAAAGTCTTTAATACCGTTGAAAAATAACTCATGATAAGTCAGAAGGTCGCAAAAACAAATTACTAAAAAATATAGTTCTATTGTTAAATAAAACAACAATAGAAAAGAGATCAGCTTCGTGAAACATAACCTCAAAAATACAGTTATGTAAGAAATAGATTGTGTATTGAATTAAGGGTGTTCATCATTCCGATAAAGTTTAATACCATCGAAGGAGCCAATACTAAACAATGAAAAAAGATTTGTGATCATTTAGTGGATGCACTCCCTTATGCATCAAAGTCATAGCAAATATTAGAAAAAGAAAGAAAATTTCTGTGTCTTTGTGTGGGTAGTGCTTCCGTTGTTTATTTAATATGCAGTGCTACCACTTTACAAAAGAAATCAACTGTAAAATAATGATATTGTATTCGATATATTTCGATTTTGTTGTTATTGTAATATTCAGTTTTTTGTGTTGGTACACGCGGGTGGTCTGCCATATTCACAAAATCAAATTTAAACTGATGGATTCTGTATGACATGGTCTTGTACGTGAGTTGTTCAGTAAGTAAGTAAGTAAAAAATAAGTACAGTGATAAATAACATAAAAATGCAATACGAAACTCATCATTTAAACTTATTAAAACAATAGCGAAACAAGAAGTAAACACGGAGATTAACCTCATATATTGACCAGGTATTCCGAGTAGTAATATTACCAGAGAAACGCGAAGACACGATCAGGCCCTGATAGAGCATGCTCAGGATGTGGCACTGTACAAATTTGATTGTGGAGCTTAGATCTAATATCGTTAGACTTACCACAGTTATACGTGTTTAAACGAGAAACCGCGTAAACACGATCAAACGATGATCAAACAATAACATCAAACGATGGAGCCGCCTAACCAATGTCTTATATTTCACTATACTCAATATTGTAAAGCGCTATGGCAAAGACCTAAGCTTCTTCATTTCATTAATTAATTTCATTTTCTAAGTTAACAAATGTAAGTATCTACTCTTTCTCCTTATTTCCGCCGTCCAAACTCTTCCTTTCCTCTTCCACTTGCGATATCTCTTTCAGGTTTACCCAAATTTTCACTTTCTCCTGACCCCTACTCTTCCTATACTCAAATGGTCGATAATACAGTCTTCTTTTTGTCAAGTTAGTTTGTAGCCTACATAATATGACGCTTCTCATCTCACTCATTCATCCATTTTATTCCCTTCATCCTCTCTTGCAGATTTCTTTCAGAACCACTTCGCTTTCCATCTTCTCCTAATACTTACTTGCTCGCAATATGATCTAAAGTCTCCTCTTCCATATCACATACCTCGCATAGTTTCTCTTCCTCTGCTCCCCAATACCTACACCTCCTTTCTTCATTCTCAAGTCTAAATCTTGCGATCATTTTCTTTTCTTGATATTGCAGCATTCATTTGATTCATATGTTTGTATTTCGTACCAAACGTAAAAAATTGAATCAATTTTTGACGATTACTGTTTGCTTATTTACAAATCTAACGGATCGTTTCCACTGATGCAACATGTTACAACATATAAATATGTTTCACTCACATAAAATTGTCAAATAAAATATTTTCTGTATATTTACAAACACTTACTTAAAACTATATTTCTCTTCATTGACTGAAGTAATGACGTACGTACAAGGTTGTAAAGCCCAATACACATGCTGTTAACTTGAATTGGCATCTTACAATATTTGCTGTTACCGACTGAGCGACTAAGCGACCGGGAAACCAAGTCACTGTAGTAAACGACAAAACAACATTATTTTATTCAGAGGGGGGAAAGCGGGACGGCAGTGCCCCTGCTTTCAACTCGCAATCGTTTCCATAACTATTAAATAAAATGGATATAAAATGTGCATTCATAGCAATCAAAACGAAAATATTTAAAAGTCTTGTCATCTGATATTAAATTGATATTATGCAACAGCTTGCGAAATGGTGAGACGTCAAAGCAATTCATGAAACGTACGTCATCGTATTTGAGGTTAGAAAAACTTGGTTCATTAGAGTGTTGTTCTTATTATGTTAAATATAATTTAGAGATATCGAATTATAATATACAGACCGTATAAATGTCCTCCGACCTTTTCAGTAGAGTGCGTTTAAAGTGAGCTATGCGGACATGTGAATGCTTACCTTAAGGATAGTTATAGCTTTTAGATAAATCAATAATTTTAGATAAATCATTTTCAACTTTTTTATATGTAGAAGACAATATCTCGAGTTTTATTAGGAATTGTAAATTTTTAATCAATCTTATATGTTGCTTCTGAAATCAAAGACATTTATTTTAGTAATTTACATACAGATTATAATAATTACACTGTTTAACTTAAATCATACTATCTTACCTGAAATCAAAGAAATAACATTTAAAGTTTATTATTTAAATTTGAAATTTTTTTTTATCTAACTTTATAATAACTTAACAATATGCACAGTGAGGTTTGTCAACTCCAATTATCAACTGTCTTGGCTGATATTCCTCACAACATCATCTATGGAGTCCATGAGTATATGGTCACTGTTTTACTGAGAGACGAGCTTTGTACCAACTAAATAATTATAATTTCTTTACATATATTTATCTACATTTTACATAACCTATCATTTATAACCAAACTGCACTCAGTATTATTTTACCGCATTTAATTTCATTTCTGTTTTGTATTTTAACGTAACATTTCTATCGGTCTACTACCATTGCATATTTATATTCAATTTTCTTACCAAATTCGTTCGTCATCACTTCTGTAATGTTTGATTTCATAATCTCTTACCCTTTCATTACAATCCATTAAGAACCTCGACAATGGGGGTGTAAAAGAGGGTAAATTCAAGTAGAATCAACCCTTCCGGTAAAGAGAGAGTTGGCACCGGGCATTGGTAATGGGGGTATCAAAGTATTGGGGAGAAGAGACACAAAGGCAAAGGTTAGAAAAGTTTCACAATAACCAGGGCTAACCAAACATTTCATATTTTAATATTCTATCAATTATGGTTCTTTTATATAGGATATACGAGATATTGTCTCAGTAGTGGGTCGATCGATTTACAGAAACAATTTACTAACTTGGTGGTAAATTAATTATATTTTGAACTTATGTCAAATTCAAATGTATCTAGTCACATTTAAACACATTTTTGAGACTCAGGACATCCTCTCTATACGTTTCCATTTATTTTATACATCAGAGTTTAAAAGAGGCACGAATGTGCGTGATACATCTGTTACTACTTGCATCTGACTAGTGAATCCCATCAAGTTTTACATTATGATGGTTGTGAATCAATAAAAATAATCCTGACTACTTATTTTCTTTTGTGACGTCATACGCAGAGCTGACACAAGTGGTAAAACATAAATTCAAATTTTAAATAGTTATATCCCCGTAAACATGTGGTTGAAGATATGTATATAGAATTAAAAACAACTGTATTTTACCAATTAAAAGTTTATTTATCTAATTGTAATTTTCTATCACGTTTTTACTCTGTAAAATACAAACTTACAAGAAGAGATCCATTCCAGGAACACTATGTTTTTACAATATATTGGAAATTCACTCCAGTTGGAATTAATCGCTAATCCAGATTACACATAACTCTTATTCTAAACAATTATCAGTCGGTTAGTTTTAGTCTGACCATATTACACCATGGTATTTCTACATACGCTTTAATGCTTGTTTAAATACTTTAAATACTATCTGAAAATATTGCCTACTCATTAATAATTCCTTAAACTAATATACCGAACACACATATAACGAATTGTAAATAAGCATTGTTTACTAACCTAAAAAATAATAATAATAATATTAAAAACTTTTAACTAATTACTATCATCATTTCACATATATTTCCATCAAAAATTTAAAAAATCTACCCTAAAAAATGAGCCTTTTGCATTACCTTTTTATTATGTTCTTTATATACATTTTAAAAATCAACAATAATACTTTCGTAGATTTATTTGGTTTGAATTCTGTGTATATACAGCTAACTCTTGTACAGCTTCCTAAAACCACAGTCTTTTTATTTGACTTCATATATAAATGCATTTACTTCTAGAAACGGTTCCTCAAACAAAATATAAATACTCTTGCATCCGCTGCCAGTGGCAACACAGTTCTTCACAATTATTGTAATTACCATAATGTCTAGGATTATTCCATTAAACCCGGTAACTGGATTAGGACGCTCTCATAATAGCGACAAATTACGTTCGACTGCAACCGATATTTATTGTTTCGTAATTTATTATTTATTCCACCTTTGCTTATTATTTAAGTTTTTATAATTGTCCATTTTTACTGTTTCCGCTCTACATCTGCTCGGTCTTTTTGTTGTTCCTTCGAATTTACTTTTTAGATCTTATTGATTTTATCAAATTCTTATTTAATGTTTTGTTTTATATTTTGTAATAAAATAAAATTTATAATAATTATATAGTTGTTTACACCGGTTTAGTAATTGTTTTACGTGCTTGAATTAAGTACAGTCCACAGAAATTGGTTTTTCGTCGAGAAGAATCAAGTTTGATGAACAGTAATGGGCTTGTGTCCTATGTCTTAATTTCTATAAACGTGTACTACATATTGATAAAGTGGGTTACTAGAACCTCAAATGTTCAATTATGTTTTAATAACTCCTTATATGTTAAGAGATATTAACAATTAAAAAAGTCATTTGTCTCTTTAATTATTAAAGGGATTCAACGTTGTACAAATTCCAAATGCATGTGACATCACAATCCTTGTGTAAGGTTACCAACCTTACAGCTCATAAATCTCTGCTATATGTATTTATATATCAAAATATCAAATATTATTTACAGCTAATTCAAGGAACAATAAAATCTCAATATTATGTCTGCCTTAGCAGGGTTAAATAAAATAAAAACTTATTATTCTTTGATTTGACTTGATTATTTGACTACCAACACCTGCAAAACATTACCACAGCACTGACCTACTCAACAAATAACTGACGTTAAAATGCATTTCACGTCATACAAATATGGCCGACCATTTCTAGCGCTAAAACTACAATTGAAACTTTTAATTGCTATATCTCCGTCAATATTTAGATATTTAATAAAATAGACAGGCCAATACACATTTATTAACATCAATTTCAATCAACAATTGAAAAATCGACCACTAAAAAATGAGCCCATTAAAAGAAAACAATAATATGAATAAATTAGCTAAATGAAGTTAGTAATAATTAAATGCTAGCTAAAATTTTCATAAAACGAAAAGAATGATATCGTTCAAGTCAATAAATATAAATAAAGAATATACATTACTATTATAATTACATTAATAATACCATTATTTTTATTTGTATCTAATGTTTAAAATATGCTAAAACTTAAACATTAACAATAATTTCAGTCAATGAATAATTCATTTGAAATGCGACAGCAGCGCCTCTATATGCATTAATAAATATTTCTCATTGTACTAATTCAAACGTTAGTTTTCAACCACTAACTTGCAACTGCTTATAAATAACCTATAATTATTTAATCAAAAAAACGAACCCAAATTATAAAATTACTATTTTTCGAATCGTTCCACTTAAGGTAATTGTAACAATTAGCCGACTAAATGATACAAATAGTACGTTTTGGTATTAACAGTTAAATATTTATGATTTTATCATTTTAATCATACAAAAGGAATCATTTTTAAAAGCCTAATGATCAGGTAAAAAAGTAACAGGTATATTTTGTCGGGTTGAGATGCGTCTGTCAGCCAGATGTTGATTTAAGGATCTGTGGGTTAGGATTATACCGAGTCATCCTTCGCGTTTATGGCCAATTTCTTCACCTTATTATTTTTAGCAAATAATTAATTTTATGTTTTGTATTTACCGTTTTAATAACAACACGATAACTTCAAAACAGCGGTATTACCTTAAGTACTTCTACAAGCAACATTTTACCTAGTAATACTTATTCTAAAAGGTTCTAACCCAGTAAACAATTTGGTGAAGTTCGAGTCACTCGTACAATTCTATTCTAACGCTTTACAAGTTCGAAGCAACAACACAGAAACCAATTTTAGTTCAAATTCATTCTCTACCTGTCACAGATTTTGTGTTAGTTGTTAGAATTTTTTCATAATAATATTTTTTCTTTTTCCAACATCATTCATTAAGTAGCATTTGTTTCTTTCATATTTTTCTTAGTTCACTTTCATTCCAAAGTGAGAGAGAAACGAGATGCGGTTAGACAAGTAAAATATATTTTTCACCATTACACTTGTATACTATTTGGTTCAGTACAGTATGTTTAAAGTATATGCTATCCTTTTTCAACAAATATTTCTTTAATGGTAATAGACAGACGCTATCTCCCTCAATCCCCGAATATAATGTATTTAAACGAAGATAGTATCCAGCGATGGTAAGACAGAGGTTTTAAACCTAACGCAGACCTGCCGATCGTGGATTTTTGAATCACCAAAACAATGTAAAAAACTAATATAACGAGTATTGTTGAAGATGAATAATATTCATTAAAAAAATCACGATCCATACTAAAGATTACATCTATTTATTTCTTCATTTAAATATTTATATTTTGCAGACTCTAAAAAGTAGAATTCCATTAAGTTTTATACCCCTGCCATCCCTGCTAGTGTCAAGTTTATAACTCCGGTCATAAATCATAAACCGACTCCGCTTTTAATTCAGCAGTGAACCGTCGTTGCGATCTCTGTACCTCATAAAAAGGGCCTTTCCTATGAACGACTGAATAGAAAACGAACACGTTCCAGACAAAAAACTCATGATATGTAATAGAAATTAAGTAGAATTTACTCCAAAATGTTTACTGGGAATTCTTGCCTGAAATTTTTGTCCTATAACTTAACACACGTTTTAATACATTTTTGTTTTATTATAGGAGTGTTACCCACGAAGGTCATATTCCACGCTGGCAACACCCAGATCTTATTTGGAACCTCACATCGCAGTAGCAAATGTGTATGAAAATAAATGAATTGATGGAGATGGATTGAACATAATTTCTACTGGATGTATTTGAACTCGAGGTGAGATATTTATGCATTTATATTTTAAATTTGTTTTGTAAATTAGAATAAGTTTGGACCAGTTTGGTTCAGAACTAGTTTGCAGTTACTATTGTATGTTTTTATTTTATTTCACTCCAATTTAAATTTCATTCTTTTTTATATTCTAATACTCCTTCTTTATTTAAAATAAATTTAAAACGATTACTATTCGTTCTTGACTTGTTCTTCCTTATTTGTGTGTCATACTTTTTTTTCTCTCGCTCCCGTTCCTTCTTCTTTTATTTCCATCTTCTGTGTACTTTTGCCACTCACCTGCTTCATTCCTTGCCGTCTTTCAGAAATTTCTTAATCTGCTTTTTACTGTCTATTTTAAATTTACTCTAGTTCCTTGCACATTCGGCAGGCTATCCCCTCTCCTTCTTCATGTCCTCCCTCTCCCAGATCCCAGAGTCGATGTTCCTCATTCTTTCTCTCAGTTCCATCTCCACACTTCTTCTTTTTGATTGCTGTTATTATTCAAAGATTACTATTATTTTTCATTTTAAATAAATCATAGTTATTAATTATTTCTTATAGTAATATTTTCCTGTGGTATATTTTGAAGTACATGCGTCTAATACTAATACATACACCAAATCCTTTTCCAATTAATATTGCATAATTATATTCGACATATTGCATAAATAAAAGGAAAAGAATGTAATTCAATCCATGTTATTTTTGTTTTTGTTCGACGTCAAATAGCTTTCAGCTGTCTTGGACCTTTTTAAAATGGATATTCTAAAGCTAATATCACACCTCTACAAGTAGATTGCAATGCAGATATAGTAGAATTCAAGGGTTGAAAATACTAGTAAAAAAATACCTAAAAATTAAAGTTTTATCTTGTTGTTATTTATGAGTAAACTAATATATTTTTACATATACAAATAATATATTTTTTAAACTCGTTTAATATTGTTATGAGAATCTGACGTGTGAGGTTGCAAAATGAAGATGTCGCAGTCTGTCGTTCGGTTTTCGTTCTCGTTCTACGACGCTAATTGTTTCTATACTTACGTGGAATATGGTAATGTCGAATAATGCAGTTACCGACGCGAGATGAAGTATTAATTAGATAATCATAAAATTAAAAAGCCTGTTAGGGGTTATAAAACAGCTCGTGAGTTTAACACAGGTTCCATAGTTGCCAACCAGTAAGCAGTAAGCAGAGCACCTCTAGCTACTAGATGGTGGCTCACATTGAGCGGGTCTGATAACCCCCATCCTTAGGAGATGTTGTGACATAAAAGAACAATAGGGTGGCAACAGAAGGACGCCAAGTTTTGATAGCGCCAGACGCTGACAAATTAGGCAATGTAAGCTCTAGTTTATATCTCGTAAATAAACCATTAAAGTGTAACAGAGACAGATACATCTTATTTCTTTTTCTGTGATATTCTGGTGAAATTAATGTGGAATTTCTTTATCTTCTAAGATAAACGTTTTCAAATGTAAAACGAACAACAACTGTAGGTCCATTTAAATGTATGATATTGGAAAGAGAAATAATATTCTTTATTTTTTTCTTTTTGAGAAGTAGTTTAGAGTTAATTACTGGACGTACTTGATTCGTGTATAAATGAGTGTGTGTGTGTATGTGTGTGTGTGATGCCACCAAGCTACGAGCGTTTAACACTGTATGCTCCGACTTTTTATAATTCAAACTATTTCCACCGCCCGCAGCTAACAAAGTGTTCAAACTTACAGTTTTTTAAATATTTCGCTCAAGATATTTCTCATTTTTCAGAAACCACTAATTCTCAGCTTGCAACATTGTTTAAAGCTCAAAGCCATAAAGCTTTACCACGAGGTCAAACATAATGAAACATATATTAAATAATTTAAATTATCGAAATGAAGGTCTTACACTCATAACCCCCCTTTTTTTAAATTGGAAAGCCTGCTAAATTTGCATGGTGTTCCTGGTGTAACAATTGGATTCTTTTGTTGTTGATGGTTGTTCTCGTGCTTCCTAGTCAAGTAGTTTTTTTATCCATAGGCACTTACATGTGGATTACGTTGCCTATTAAGTATAATAATGCCGTTTTATGCCGAAAATCGTGGTGATGTGTACAGAACTTCCTGGAACCACCATTTTTGCATATCTTGCTGGTAGTAGCAAATACAAAATTTGAGATTTAATTTGAATGTAACTTCATCGCTTCACAAAATCTTCTAATCCATTAACAAAGTGTTAAAATGTGATCAGTAAACAAAGTGACTTTACAAAAGGAGCGGGTGGCAAAGATAGCACAAAAGAAGCTGTCGCTTCAAGAATCGCACGTTTAGATACCATCACATTCAATTGCAATTGTAACTGGATACATTGAATTTGACGTGAGACAAAAAGAAAGTTTAATGAGTATAATTAAAAGAATTTGGTAAATTTGAAGGATCCGCTGTGTCACATATTCTCTCTGTGAGGCCCTGTCTATATATAAATAAAATATAATAGGTTCTGTTATCACTTGCCTGAACGCTATCAATTCAAATTGCACTTTTATTTGATTTGACTTCCAATGTGACTGGCAGGGTTGACCCTAGTACCCTTTAGGCCATGACGACATATTCGAGTTATTTATTCTCCGTTTGATACAGCATAATTCTGTCCGGAGGCTTATCCCTCTTTATCCTAGTAAATCCCTTGGGAACATCTTGTCCACTTGTCCATTTCCCTAGTTTGATAACACTTGGTATATTTATGTATTTCGAGTGATTTTCAATTTGTCGGGTTTTGTATGCTCAATTGATTTTAAGAGGAGGGTCAAGTTATTATTCGAAATCATTTTAGGAAATAATTAGAAATAAATTCTTATATTGTTCGATTCAATTGTTTTCAAAAAATGGAGCGAAATTGTGTCTTATTATTAGATTCTTTATTAATATTTCATTATTTATTTTTTCAGAAATTTTGGCCTGGTCTACAAAACTCTGCAAGTCAGCCAACGGTATAAAGTAACACCATCAGCACTCGTAGCCTTCAAATAAGAAAGAAGCAAAAAGAACCTTAGCTTTTAAGAAATAAATTGTCAAATAAAATTATGTCTCTAATATTTTGTAGAAGTTAAAAATTATCTTATGGAAATAAAAATGATTAGTTGAAATTATATCTTTTATTTATTGTGGTTTTCTAAAATTCCTAAAATTTTCTGATGAAACAAGGCTATAATCTTCTTAAAATTGATAAAAAAAATAGTAATTTTCATCTTTCCTGCAACTCGATTTATCTAAAATTTTCTGATGAAACAAGGATCTTCTTAAAATTATTAAAAAAATAGTAATTTTTAACTTTCCTGCAAGTTGATTTTTCTAAAATTTTCGGATGAAACAAGGCTATAACCTTCTTAAAATTGATAAAAAAATAGTATTTTTAATTTTCCTGAAAGCCGATTTTTCTAAAATTTTCTAATGAAACAAGGCCATAACCTTCTAAAAATTGATAAAAAATATTATTTTTTAACTCTCCTGCAAGTTGATTTATCTGAAATTTTCTAATGAAACAAGGCTATAACCTTCTTAAAATTGATAAAAAAAATAGTATTTTTTAATTTTCCTGCAAGTTGATTTTTCTAAAATTTTCTGATAAAACAAGGCTATAACCTTCTTAAAATTGATAAAAAAATATTATTTTTTAACTCTCCTGCAAGTTGATTTATCTGAAATTTTCTAATGAAACAAGGCTATAATCTTCTTAAAATTGATAAAAAAAATAGTATTTTTTAACTTTCCTGCAAGTTGATTTTTTTTAAATTTTCTAATGAAACAAGGCCATAACCTTCTAAAAATTGATAAAAAATATTATTTTTTAACTCTCCTGCAAGTTGATTTATCTGAAATTTTCTAATGAAACAAGGCTATAACCTTCTTAAAATTGATAAAAAAAATAGTATTTTTTAATTTTCCTGCAAGTTGATTTTTCTAAAATTTTCTGATGAAACAAGGCTATAATCTTCTTAAAATTGATAAAAAAATAGTATTTTTTAACTTTCCTGCAAGTTGATTTTTTTTAAATTTTCTAATGAAACAAGTCTATAACCTTTTTAAAATAGATAAAAAAATAGTATTTTTTAACTTTCCTGCAAGTTGATTTTTTTTAAATTTTCTAATGAAACAAGGCTATAACCTTCTTAAAAATTGATAAAAAAAATAGTATTTTTTAGTTTTCCTGCAAGTTGATTTTTCTAAAATTTTCTGATGAAACAAGGCTATAATCTTCTTAAAATTGATAAAAAAATAGTATTTTTTAACTTTCCTGCAAGTTGATTTTTTTTAAATTTTCTAATGAAACAAGGCTATAATCTTCTTAAAATTGATAAAAAAAATAGTATTTTTTAGTTTTCCTGCAAGTTGATTTTTCTAAAATTTTCTGATGAAACAAGGCTATAATCTTCTTAAAATTGATAAAAAAATAGTATTTTTTAACTTTCCTGCAAGTCGATTTTTTTTAAATTTTCTAATGAAACAAGGCTATAATCTTCTTAAAATTGAAAAAAAAAATAGTATTTTTTAACTTTCCTGCAAGTTGATTTTTTTTAAATTTTCTAATGAAACAAGGCTATAATCTTCTTAAAATTGATAAAAAAATAGTATTTTTTAACTTTCCTGCAAGTTGATTTTTTTTAAATTTTCTGATGAAACAAGGCTATAATCTTCTTAAAATTGATAAAAAAATAGTATTTTTTAACTTTCCTGCAAGTTGATTTTTTTAAAATTTTCTAATGAAACAAGGCTATAATCTTCTTAAAATTGATAAAAAAATAGTATTTTTTAACTTTCCTGCAAGTTGATTTTTTTTAAATTTTCTAATGAAACAAGGCTATAATCTTCTTAAAATTGATAAAAAAATAGTATTTTTTAACTTTCCTGCAAGTTGATTTTTTTTAAATTTTCTAATGAAACAAGGCTATAACCTTCTTAAAATTGATAAAAAAAATAGTATTTTTTAGTTTTCCTGCAAGTTGATTTTTCTAAAATTTTCTGATGAAACAAGGCTATAATCTTCTTAAAATTGATAAAAAAATAGTATTTTTTAACTTTCCTGCAAGTTGGTTTTTTTTAAATTTTCTAATGAAACAAGGCTATAACCTTCTTAAAATTGATAAAAAAAATAGTATTTTTTAGTTTTCCTGCAAGTTGATTTTTCTAAAATTTTCTGATGAAACAAGGCTATAATCTTCTTAAAATTGATAAAAAAATAGTATTTTTTAACTTTCCTGCAAGTTGGTTTTTTTTAAATTTTCTAATGAAACAAGGCTATAATCTTCTTAAAATTGATAAAAAAAATAGTATTTTTTAGTTTTCCTGCAAGTTGATTTTTCTAAAATTTTCTGATGAAACAAGGCTATAATCTTCTTAAAATTGATAAAAAAATAGTATTTTTTAACTTTCCTGCAAGTCGATTTTTTTTAAATTTTCTAATGAAACAAGGCTATAATCTTCTTAAAATTGAAAAAAAAAATAGTATTTTTTAACTTTCCTGCAAGTTGATTTTTTTTAAATTTTCTAATGAAACAAGGCTATAATCTTCTTAAAATTGATAAAAAAATAGTATTTTTTAACTTTCCTGCAAGTTGATTTTTTTTAAATTTTCTGATGAAACAAGGCTATAATCTTCTTAAAATTGATAAAAAAATAGTATTTTTTAACTTTCCTGCAAGTTGATTTTTTTAAAATTTTCTAATGAAACAAGGCTATAATCTTCTTAAAATTGATAAAAAAATAGTATTTTTTAACTTTCCTGCAAGTTGATTTTTTTTAAATTTTCTAATGAAACAAGGCAATAATCTTCTTAAAATTGATAAAAAAATAGTATTTTTTAACTTTCCTGCAAGTTGATTTTTTTTAAATTTTCTAATGAAACAAGGCTATAATCTTCTTAAAATTGATAAAAAAATAGTATTTTTTAACTTTCCTGCAAGTTGATTTTTTTTAAATTTTCTGATGAAACAAGGCTATAATCTTCTTAAAATTGATAAAAAAATAGTATTTTTTAACTTTCCTGCAAGTTGATTTTTTTTAAATTTTCTAATGAAACAAGGCTATAATCTTCTTAAAATTGATAAAAAAATAGTATTTTTTAACTTTCCTGCAAGTTGATTTTTTTTAAATTTTCTAATGAAACAAGGCTATAATCTTCTTAAAATTGATAAAAAAATAGTATTTTTTAACTTTCCTGCAAGTTGATTTTTTTTAAATTTTCTAATGAAACAAGGCTATAACCTTCTTAAAATTGATAAAAAAAATAGTATTTTTTAGTTTTCCTGCAAGTTGATTTTTCTAAAATTTTCTGATGAAACAAGGCTATAATCTTCTTAAAATTGATAAAAAAATAGTATTTTTTAACTTTCATGCAAGTTGATTTTTTTTAAATTTTCTAATGAAACAAGGCTATAATCTTCTTAAAATTGATAAAAAAAATAGTATTTTTTAGTTTTCCTGCAAGTTGATTTTTCTAAAATTTTCTGATGAAACAAGGCTATAATCTTCTTAAAATTGATAAAAAAATAGTATTTTTTAACTTTCCTGCAAGTCGATTTTTTTTAAATTTTCTAATGAAACAAGGCTATAATCTTCTTAAAATTGATAAAAAAAATAGTATTTTTTAACTTTCCTGCAAGTTGATTTTTTTTAAATTTTCTAATGAAACAAGGCTATAATCTTCTTAAAATTGATAAAAAAATAGTATTTTTTAACTTTCCTGAAAGTTGATTTTTTTTAAATTTTCTGATGAAACAAGGCAATAATCTTCTTAAAATTGATAAAAAAATAGTATTTTTTAACTTTCCTGCAAGTTGATTTTTTTTAAATTTTCTAATGAAACAAGGCTATAACCTTCTTAAAATTGATAAAAAAAATAGTATTTTTTAGTTTTCCTGCAAGTTGATTTTTCTAAAATTTTCTAATGAAACAAGGCTATAACCTTCTTAAAATTGATAAAAAAAATAGTATTTTTTAGTTTTCCTGCAAGTTGATGTTTCTAAAATTTTCTAATGAAACAAGGCTATAATCTTCTTAAAATTGATAAAAAAATAGTATTTTTTAGTTTTCCTGCAAGTTGATGTTTCTAAAATTTTCTAATGAAACAAGGCTATAACCTTCTTAAAATTGATAAAAAAAATAGTATTTTTTAGTTTTCCTGCAAGTTGATTTTTCTAAAATTTTCTAATGAAACAAGGCTATAACCTTCTTAAAATTGATAAAAAAAATAGTATTTTTTAGTTTTCCTGCAAGTTGATGTTTCTAAAATTTTCTAATGAAACAAGGCTATAACCTTCTTAAAATTGATAAAAAAAATAGTATTTTTTAGTTTTCCTGCAAGTTGATGTTTCTAAAATTTTCTAATGAAACAAGGCTATAACCTTCTTAAAATTGATAAAAAAAATAGTATTTTTTAGTTTTCCTGCAAGTTGATGTTTCTAAAATTTTCTAATGAAACAAGGCTATAACCTTCTTAAAATTGATAAAAAAAATAGTATTTTTTAGTTTTCCTGCAAGTTGATGTTTCTAAAATTTTCTAATGAAACAAGGCTATAATCTTCTTAAAATTGATAAAAAAATAGTATTTTTTAGTTTTCCTGCAAGTTGATGTTTCTAAAATTTTCTAATGAAACAAGGCTATAACCTTCTTAAAATTGATAAAAAAAATAGTATTTTTTAGTTTTCCTGCAAGTTGATGTTTCTAAAATTTTCTAATGAAACAAGGCTATAACCTTCTTAAAATTGATAAAAAAAATAGTATTTTTTAGTTTTCCTGCAAGTTGATGTTTCTAAAATTTTCTAATGAAACAAGGCTATAACCTTCTTAAAATTGATAAAAAAAATAGTATTTTTTAGTTTTCCTGCAAGTTGATGTTTCTAAAATTTTCTAATGAAACAAGGCTATAATCTTCTTAAAATTGATAAAAAAATAGTATTTTTTAACTTTCCTGCAAGTTGATTTTTTTTAAATTTTCTAATGAAACAAGGCTATAACCTTCTTAAAATTGATAAAAAAAATAGTATTTTTTAGTTTTCCTGCAAGTTGATTTTTCTAAAATTTTCTGATGAAACAAGGCTATAATCTTCTTAAAATTGATAAAAAAATAGTATTTTTTAACTTTCCTGGAAGTTGATTTTTTTTAAATTTTCTGATGAAACAAGGCTATAATCTTCTTAAAATTGATAAAAAAATAGTATTTTTTAACTTTCCTGCAAGTTGATTTTTTTTAAATTTTCTAATGAAACAAGGCTATAACCTTCTTAAAATTGATAAAAAAAATAGTATTTTTTAGTTTTCCTGCAAGTTGATTTTTCTAAAATTTTCTGATGAAACAAGGCTATAATCTTCTTAAAATTGATAAAAAAATAGTATTTTTTAACTTTCATGCAAGTTGATTTTTTTTAAATTTTCTAATGAAACAAGGCTATAAACTTCTTAAAATTGATAAAAAAAATAGTATTTTTTAGTTTTCCTGCAAGTTGATTTTTCTAAAATTTTCTGATGAAACAAGGCTATAATCTTCTTAAAATTGATAAAAAAATAGTATTTTTTAACTTTCCTGCAAGTCGATTTTTTTTAAATTTTCTAATGAAACAAGGCTATAATCTTCTTAAAATTGATAAAAAAAATAGTATTTTTTAACTTTCCTGCAAGTTGATTTTTTTTAAATTTTCTAATGAAACAAGGCTATAATCTTCTTAAAATTGATAAAAAAATAGTATTTTTTAACTTTCCTGAAAGTTGATTTTTTTTAAATTTTCTGATGAAACAAGGCTATAATCTTCTTAAAATTGATAAAAAAATAGTATTTTTTAACTTTCCTGCAAGTTGATTTTTTTTAAATTTTCTAATGAAACAAGGCTATAACCTTCTTAAAATTGATAAAAAAAATAGTATTTTTTAGTTTTCCTGCAAGTTGATTTTTCTAAAATTTTCTAATGAAACAAGGCTATAACCTTCTTAAAATTGATAAAAAAAATAGTATTTTTTAGTTTTCCTGCAAGTTGATGTTTCTAAAATTTTCTAATGAAACAAGGCTATAACCTTCTTAAAATTGATAAAAAAAATAGTATTTTTTAGTTTTCCTGCAAGTTGATGTTTCTAAAATTTTCTAATGAAACAAGGCTATAACCTTCTTAAAATTGATAAAAAAAATAGTATTTTTTAGTTTTCCTGCAAGTTGATGTTTCTAAAATTTTCTAATGAAACAAGGCTATAACCTTCTTAAAATTGATAAAAAAAATAGTATTTTTTAGTTTTCCTGCAAGTTGATGTTTCTAAAATTTTCTAATGAAACAAGGCTATAATCTTCTTAAAATTGATAAAAAAATAGTATTTTTTAGTTTTCCTGCAAGTTGATGTTTCTAAAATTTTCTAATGAAACAAGGCTATAACCTTCTTAAAATTGATAAAAAAAATAGTATTTTTTAGTTTTCCTGCAAGTTGATGTTTCTAAAATTTTCTAATGAAACAAGGCTATAACCTTCTTAAAATTGATAAAAAAAATAGTATTTTTTAGTTTTCCTGCAAGTTGATGTTTCTAAAATTTTCTAATGAAACAAGGCTATAACCTTCTTAAAATTGATAAAAAAAATAGTATTTTTTAGTTTTCCTGCAAGTTGATGTTTCTAAAATTTTCTAATGAAACAAGGCTATAATCTTCTTAAAATTGATAAAAAAATAGTATTTTTTAACTTTCCTGCAAGTTGATTTTTTTTAAATTTTCTAATGAAACAAGGCTATAACCTTCTTAAAATTGATAAAAAAAATAGTATTTTTTAGTTTTCCTGCAAGTTGATTTTTCTAAAATTTTCTGATGAAACAAGGCTATAATCTTCTTAAAATTGATAAAAAAATAGTATTTTTTAACTTTCCTGCAAGTTGATTTTTTTTAAATTTTCTGATGAAACAAGGCTATAATCTTCTTAAAATTGATAAAAAAATAGTATTTTTTAACTTTCCTGCAAGTTGATTTTTTTTAAATTTTCTAATGAAACAAGGCTATAATCTTCTTAAAATTGATAAAAAAATAGTATTTTTTAACTTTCCTGCAAGTTGATTTTTTTTAAATTTTCTAATGAAACAAGGCTATAATCTTCTTAAAATTGATAAAAAAATAGTATTTTTTAACTTTCCTGCAAGTTGATTTTTTTTAAATTTTCTAATGAAACAAGGCTATAATCTTCTTAAAATTGATAAAAAAATAGTATTTTTTAACTTTCCTGCAAGTTGATTTTTTTTAAATTTTCTAATGAAACAAGGCTATAATCTTCTTAAAATTGATAAAAAAATATTGTTTTTTTTATTTCCTGCAAGTTGATTTTTCTAAATTTTTTTGAAGAAACAAGGCTATAACCTTCTTAAAAATGGTAAGAATTTGATAAGATTACTTGCCTTTTTTGCCATACTTACATCTCTGCATACAAGTAGGATTCACTAGTTCCACGACAACCGCACGCAGCGTTCTCTATCGGCCACTTATCGAAATACTAACCACACCTAATAGTAAAATAAAACAATCGAAATATTTTCCAAATATTAAGGACATGTTAACCTCAAATCATATTATTCATACTTTAAGAAGTTAAGAGATACAAAGAAAACATAGCTAGTAGTAAAAGTGGTACATAAACTGTAGAAAATTATAATTCATTGTTTAGCAAGTCCATGTGGTCCATGGGATGAGGGGTCGCTCTTTAAAAATACAATGGAATTTATCGGACTCTGGTTTTCAAATGAAATTAAATATAAAAACAAGCAAGCAATATTTAATATTGGACATTCCAAATATTGTATTCATATTTTGATCCACCACTTGACTCGTACGAGTATTTCATCTGATTTGAAATCTGTATGCGGTCGAACGGTCTGGACTTTCTCCTACAGCTACGTACAAGGATACGCTGATCCTGGAAGTGCAGGATCCGGTCCGTACTGCGGGATAGACGCAAACCGAAACCAATAAAACTGTTAGGAATTTCATTCATTTATTTCATTTCGTATCGCGTAGATTTGATAATCCCAAGAAATTCCGATGGATGTTCATCACATATTTCAGCGCAATAAAGAAGTCTTGACCTCATATGTACGGAGGACGTGCTAGGAATAGGAAACTGCTGAAGAAAAACATCAAATATTTGGGATAATATAAAAATTAAATAACATTTTTTATATTCATATTAATTTTTTTATTTTCTGTCTTTTATTCTACAATACAAGGCACGCACACATAAATATTTACATCAAATTAACGTAACATAACGTAAAACAATTCTAATCAACTCTTATTCTTCCATTTATTCGATTGACCAGAAAATGAAGTTTATAAATTACAGTTGACGTGAACCGCCCAACGCCCCCGCCCCCGCTCTCGTCAAGTCAACGATTAAGGTTACTCAAAGTGCATTGTTTAACAAAAATTTGTATTCTAATGTGTGATCGTTTCAATATGGCAACATTTTTAATTATTGACAGTATTTGATTTCCTTTAGCTTAGAGTGATTGTCTCCTAGAGCGTATACTGACTGTATCTTCATTTCTGCGTAGCAAGTTAAAGAGCTTGTCAAGACATACCGCTCTAAATATAGTTACATAACTATGTTACATGAATTCGACATAAGAAAGATTACCTTTTACATATATTCTTTAAGATTCATATCATGTAAAATTACATAACAATAGTTACTTTTCGAGATTTATATTTTCTGAACTTGATAAAATCTTTATGCAAGATATCAGTAAAAGATTATTTTAATTACAATGTAACAGAATTATGTAAAACTTCGGTAATTAATATAACGTAATGTAACAAATATTACATTAAATAATACATGAGCTTACGTTCTATGTTTAACGGGACAGATACATCTTCAATTATCACAAATGACATTACTTTGAAGTAACTAAATTAAATGAAAAATGTTCAAAATTAAATTGAAACATCAATTTAGTTTTTTTTATTTGTCGTGGGCTTATTTCTGATAGTGAGTCTTATCACCAATGACATAATATGCTGTCAGGTTTTTGATGACTCATATATGTAAACCATTTCGCTGCCTAATGGTAAGTGTCCACAAAGATCACATCAGACGCATTATTTTTAACCTTCCATACGTCCTACGCTTCCACCTGTGGATGCTCACCTTAATAATTTTCATTTTTGCAGGATATTTCGATATAAGAATACTTTTACAAATATATAAATACGCCTAATACAGAAAACAAAAAGTATGAAAGCATATTTTTGAAGCCACATTTTTTTTTAACTTGCAACGCAGAAGTAGGTTTGAAGTAATTGTTTAACAAAGGTTTCTGCTTTCTCTTAAGTAGCAGTGCATTAATTGGTTATTTTGAAAATTAAAAGGCTATAGTACAATCTTTATAATTTTGTCCTATCACTGACGACTATTGTTGGCGCTATATATGGTGTCGCAGCAACATAGATGTGGATTACACCAATGCCTCATATTTATAATTATGAGCACATAATTAATTAATTCTGATACCAACAAAACCCAAGAAATACCGCACAGCAGTTTAGATGTACCGTCTGCAATAGAATTCAGTAAGAACATTGAACAAAAATTGTACTATGGCCTTTGTAATTATTTTAGAAAACATAAATCGTATTTCATCACATTCTGTTCACAAAATCAAATGTTAATTAAAAATGTTCTTTGCGTTAATTTGAATGATAAAGTAATCGAAACGAATTGATTTTCACTTGTAATCATCAATACAATCTTAATGAGTGTTACACTAACAAAATAGGTGTTCTCTGGTGTAAATTGTGTGACTGTAAATATTGGGTACTCATTTAAGTAACATTTGATTTTCATTTTTATTTTTTATACATTTTTCATCCATACTTCTGTTCTAAACATATAACAACTATTTTGTGTAATTAATTAGTTATCATAATTATTAATTATTTCATTAAGTTATATTTTTTAATATATAATTGATTATGGATGTTTTTTTTATTGTTTAAATATAATAAGAGCTAAATTTTATTTAATAATGTATTGTAATTTTTTCTTTAAATTCTAAATATTTTTATATGGCAAAGAAAAAAAAAAGAAAAAATATTGATTTTTCCTTTTTTTTCCATAATTACATTTTATACTTATGAGTAACATTCAAGAACTTTGTACAGATAGAATTTTTTGTAATAATTATTGATTTGATTTATAACATAAATTGCTAATTTATTAACATTGATAAATTATGGGCAAATTATTGTGGAAAATTTTTAGAAAATAAAATTATTTATTTGTCATAAATTGAAACTGGGTTTCTAATTGGTAATTGGGTTATGAACTACCTTACTCTATTCCCCACTTCTGTTACCATCGCTGTTAAACAAGAGAAGTGTAAAAGAGATGCAGAATCGATTGTCACGGCGCTAACAGCTATTGTGGCAATCTATAAACTTTAAAATTTAAATCAATAAACAAAATTTAAACATGAAATAGATATATCTATGTCCGTTAATTCTTGGATATTTAATAAAATAAAAACGCCAATATACATTAATTAATTTATATTTTAATGAGAAAATAAAAACCGACACTAAAAATTCAGTTCAAAACCCATTAAAGTCAATTAGAAATTTCAAAGCTAAACAAAGGTTGTTTAATATAAATATGAACTAATATTGGATTTAAAATAGGAACTTCAAAAACTTTTTATTATAATAAAAATTTCTCCCAAATATTTTCCACAAAACTTTAAAAGTTTTCATCAAAATAAAACTTTTATTTATATACTATCTACAATATTTTTCGAATTTAAGAAAAAATTCGAATTTTTTTCAATATAATTGAAAAATGAATAAATTATATTTAATTTTAAATTTTTCATTTACAAAGTTTTGCCACAAATATGTATTTCAAATACACAAGCAGTCTTCAATATTTATAAATGTATTTTTATCTTCTTAATTCATAATTAAATTTATCTATTTAAGGTCTGTTATCGGACCTTGCACTCACATTCACATATTTACATTCGCATCCACACAAAATAAATAGAATTAGTGACAGCTATATTGTTAAAAATTATAATTTGATATGTGACAGTTTTAAAAAACCGAGCTCGATTAAATTGACAAAACTATTTATTTCATAAATTTGTAATTTCGTATATTAAATTACAAATCGAACCCCAAGTAAACAAAATTTACTATTTCTTTTTAAATGCATATTTGGATTATTACGTTTATGATTACGAAGTTTTTGGAATTACAATTTTAACTTGAACTTACCTCTAACAAATAAATATTTTACAGTTTTTATGATTAAGTATTTTAAATTAGAGTTCATTGGAGCTCAGTGCTCTCTCAAAATCGAACGATTTTAAAAATATTTGTGACTAATATTATATTAATTGAATAGTCTTTTGGCTGAATTCACTTCGAATTATACACTTGAACTAGAAATTGTTTAACCATTATTTTAACACAATTAATTAGTTATTGGATGATGACATCATTAACGGCAACTCCTAATTGGACGCACACATTTACACGAATGTCTCATGCATTACTTTGTTTGGTAGCGTTCAGTTATTTCAGATATTTACCGTGAACACTCGAATTGGTTTATCATTAAACAAATCACTATTTATTTATTATATTACGTTGTTTATATATTTAGGGGTGCGTTCAGTTTAAATTACTTAACTTTTAAGTTTATTGTAACTAAGTTGCACTGGTAAATAATACTGAATTTTTATAATATGCTGCACGATCTTGTAGCGGCGATTTTACCTCTCGTTCTGAATTTTGTTGACGGGCTTTTCTTTCCAGTTCTAATTCTTGTGCCAGTGATTCTGTAAAGATAGAAATATGTAATTAGTTTTATATAAAAATATTCTATAAAATATATTTGGGATTTTCAATGTTTTTACACAAAAATAATTAAAGTATCATTCCCACTCACTGCTTTAATTAAATTTTGTATTTTGTATTTCAATTAAATTGTTTAGCATATGGCAATACGCGTTTCGTTTTTTAAGCTTTCTTAGTTTTTTAGAACCTTATAAGGTTCAATGTCTTAAAATAAAAATATTAAATTAAGAAAAACTATATTATATTATAACCTCCAAAATGTGACAATCTGTCAAAATGCAGTAGGATTTACTTTTAAAAGAAGTAATAGAAAATATAGAAGTGAAAACAATTTCTATTACTAATTGTTATTAAAAATAACAATTTTAATTATTTCACATACAATTTTGTCGAACTGTCAAAATTTATATTACTAACGATGAGTATGCATCGTAACCCACCACCAAAAGTAAATTAACTTAACTTAAATTAAAACACAAATGTGAAAAGGAATGCTTAAACGAAAATCTGAAATCTAGATTATAGTATAAAATAAAAACAGTAAATTAAATATCAAAACAGTGAGTGGGAATGGGGCTTAATACGTGTTAGTTTTAATTTTAAGTTTTAATCTTAAATTGTATGTTTCAGTCTATAAAAAATGAATCTTGGAATTAGGTTGTAGCAAACTAGCAAGTTAACACAAAAGACACAACAGTCTGTTGTTAAGCTTTAATGCGTCCACTGTGTCGTCTACATAATATTTACTTTATTTCATATAATTATTTTTATTTCTTAATTTTCCACAAGCCAAAAGTTTTAGAAAGTTAGAAATTTCATACTTCTGCAAGAAGGAAATAAAAGATAAATACAAGAAAACATATGCAGGAAACAACTATAAAATAAAACTAAAACTAAAACAATAAGTGGAAATGATACTGAAGAGTGTACGATATACTGTCTACTAATTATAAATTCATTCGGCTTCAGTGGCAAGTTTAGTTAGTCCTTTCAATTATTACTAACTAGTTGATACAAGAGCTTTTGTGGGTATTCCTCTATCCCCCTTCATCTCCCGCACTTATCCTTCTCGTGTAAAGCCTTAGCTGACTTATGGTCCTTATGAATCCATTTGGCTGTATTGCAAGTATTGCTCCAGATGGTGCCATAGCTCCAGTACCAGTCGAACACATACATTTGTCTGCCTCTTCGGAAAATATGAATATAACATGTGTTACAAGGACAGAGCTTTAAGCTCTGTTTACCGTTAAAGCTATAGTTTTAGCTTTTTCATAAAACTATTTTAAATATTGCTATAAAGTTTTAAAAACATTTAATTCAATTTCTTTTTTATTTTATCTTAAGTTTACAAGGTTAAATATAAATACTGTCAACAATTTCTGATATTAAAAAAGTAATATTAATGTTACACACTGTAATGTATATTTTACATAAATGCTTAACGTAAATGTGAACCACTAGGCGGCCAAATATAAACCTCTTTTAAAATACATTTAATGATGATACTAAAGGAGAGATCAACATGACGATTTGGATCCACCCTGTACAATTACAAAGTCTATCTATCCACATATTATGTGTTTGTTTCAAGAGTTTAGTTGTAAGGAACAACTGTGGTCCGTTGAAGTAACACAACAGGAAGCTGTACAAAATCCCCAGGGCTCAGTGGATGATGGCTGATACTAGAGCTGGAGGTCACCTCCCACCCACTACAGAGAGAGGGGGTAGTGGTTGGGGGATGGGGGTTGAGAATCTAATAAGTTATTTGTTAGTATACTGACTTGAAACTGTAATATTACTATATGTGTATGAAGTACACACATGAATTTACAAATCTAAAGTATAACATAAGTTAAATACAGTGTGGCGCACTTAACACTTAAAATATGTTTTAAAAAAAATTAGAGAGAAATGTGAAATGGAAATTGATGAATAATCAATATTCTTGTCGGGGAGTTCACTTTATTTTTTTAAATGTAAATGTTTTTTAGTATAAGATTTATCACATGTTATTAGAAGTATTATTAAAGAGAAAATCGAGATTTAATGACGTTTTATGGGGCTCACGTTACAAATCAAGCTTAGAAAGTTATGCAAGTTCAAAATATTTGGGCTAAATATATTTAATATACACGACATGCATAGGTTTCAAATAATCTGGTTATGGAATTGATTATTCCAGGAATGTACGTTATTTTTAAGTATAAGAAAATTACCAGCACGTAGTATAAAAAGTCTGTAAGTGATCCAATTAAGATCGCTTCCTATTAAATATTTGAGAATTGTTGTACTTTGCAACATTTGAATACATACATTTTACTATTATCTTTCTCTTTTTTAATATTTATTTGAGTGCATCAATTTTCGATAGTTATTAGCTCTTAAAACAATTTATACTCGTACATTTAAAAGCATTTGTATTACATAATTTATAATCTATAAACGAGTATAGGTATTTAAAATAAAGAGATTAAATTAGTTTTATTGATAAAGTCAATAAGGTTTTTAGACTTTCGAATATCTGCTTATAGTCTTCAGGCAAATTGTCTGTGCGATGAGTACTACAAAATTGCGGTTAAAATTGAAGTGACCCTCCTATTTAAGTAGTCTAAAGAAATGAAGTGAAAGTTCTAATAAAGGCCGAGAAAATCACTTATAGTAAAGTCAGAAAGAATACGTTACGTAGGTCAATCGGTCACATCTAAACGCAATCTAAACTAAAATAATATTCGATCAAATTTATAAACATTTGCTATTATCATAAGTTGGAGTTAGAAGTTTATTTCACTGTTGATGAGACTTGTACACCATACTGTACATACATAATGCTTGATGCAGTTATTAGAAGCTGTATACACCTTCCATACATCCTACACTTTGTCTTATTTCGTAGTATTATTAATCCTTCCCCATTATAACCGAACAGGATTGCAAACTTACAAAGCTAATGTATTTATTATACATCTATATGTATATGCATATTCTGTATTCCATTCTGCTGCTCTGCTGATAATATGAGAAGATAATGAAACTTAATCCAAAAGTTTTAAGACAGACAGAAGATGGAAAATCAAATAAAATTTTCAGAGGTTTTCATAATAGTGGTACGAATGAAGGTAGACGATAAGTTTAGCTTCTGCTAAAACTGCTTAAATGAGTTTCAAAATAAAATAGTTGCTTGTTTACAAACTACTTTATTTTCTAATTTCAATTTAGTAGCAATAAAATCTGGCTTAGTCTAATGTTTAAATGTTACTAGACTTAATTAATAAAAATTAATTAATTTTAATGGTTATAAAAAATGAAAATTGCAAAACGACTTATGCCATATATATAAAAAGGTTTTCTTCTTTATATACATAAAAAATTATATACACAGTCAAAAAAGTATCGTGAATTTGTAATTTAATTAAGGCGTGTATCAATGATTTTATAAAAATCTTTCTTCCGTAAGATGGTAGTCATGTAGTCAATTACTAATGCCTTTGTGAGCAAGATCTGACAACCAATTTGTTTACAATAGCTGGTTGAATCAATCGACTTGCGATTGACGTTTCACACATTCAAATATATGTCTTGTAAACTAAATGAACCCAGAATAAGCTTAGCACCCCTCACTCTCTATATATGACTATAAATTACCAATTTTTTCATTAGATCTCATATATTTAGCCACAATTTCTGCACTTTATCTTAATTTACCCAGAGGATATATTTCCATAAAAAAACCTATTCTCTTAGATGATAATCAACCCAGATTTGGGTGGAAAAATTGAGAAGTGGTAGCACTGGTGTTAAAAACTAACAATTGAGGAGTGGGGATCAAATCAATATGCAATTTTATTAATAGTAATTATTTATTGAAAATTAGCCATAAAAACAAATCTCATCAAGCGCTAATGATAAATCCGATTTAGGGCCTTATTCTGTAAAGTATTTCCAAGCTGAAAAATTTCATCGCTGTAAAATGACGTCACAAAAGCGATGATTTTTTATTTGGTATTCTGTAAGAAATAACGCATGTCGCCTTTAGCGGTGACTTTAAAATTTTCCATCGTTGTATTTTTTAGAACTGTCAAACAATTTGAATTATAATTTGAATTCCAGTACAAATTTTTTAATACACAGTATATGTATAGTCATATGAATATACAAATAAAAATATATCAGAAAGTGAGGTTATGTTGCTTGTCAATTGACATGTATTCGTACTTGTCAAGTGTTTGAATTTTTAAATATTTGAATATTCTGAATGCCGTGATTGGTCGAATATTTTTAAAATTGATGACGTCCTAAAATACGTCACTATACTTTTTCACCGCTGTATAATATAAGGGCGATGGAAAATTTTACATACAGAATACCACTTTAGATATTTTAAATACAGCGACTTTATTCAAGCGGTGAAAAAATTAAATATCTCCACTGAAAAAATAAGGTCGATTACAGAATAAGGCCATTAGTCTCTATGTTTTGTCATCGAATGGATCCTGTCATGGGGTTGGCTACAAAGTATAAAGGTTTTAGTTTTAGCGAAAGAATAAAATAAAGTCACTATAGGCTAAATTATGGGTGTAGGAATTGGGCAAAAATGAAATTAATGTTCAGTATTGGAATCGGTGAGTAGAGAAAGAACACTGATTAATTTCCACGAACTTTAAAAATTAAATATACGATTCATATAAGAATTTATATCCAAAAGAAGAGTAATATAAATTTGCTGCATTGACATATCTTCAAAAATCTTGCTCAAGTGTTCTTTAGCTTTTAAGACATCAGTTTATACAGCTATGATTATATTTTCGTGTAATATGAAATGTGTCACTAATTTTTACGGTAATATGCTTTACATTTAAATCCTTTCTAAAAAGAAAATACAGACACTATTTGATATATGTTATTTTTGTATTTCATCAAAAAGCTTTCGCATCATTCGTTGTTTGCCCCTTTCCCCCTTCTTTTTCCCCCTCCAAATAGTAAAACATTTATGTACCAAATTTTTACATGTACATACGAGTATATTTATATTTTTCATGATTATTATGCTTATTACATGAAACTCGAATTACATTTCGCAATATTCAACTCAACTAATATGTAAAGTGGTTTAAACTTAAAAGCAATATTTAAAGCGTTGTAAACGACACAAAGCCGACTTAAAACGAATTAGATAAGCTACAAACGAATGGATATATGAAGAAAATAATATATATTATAAAAGACTATGTTAAAGTAAAAGTAAAAATAATTTTAAATTGTAATATGCAGTCATCCTAGCATGAAATTGAATAAATTTCTTTGAGTAAAACAATAGAAAAAGATACAAATATATATAAAATAAGAGAGAGATAAAGATAGAAATATAAAGTTGTAGATATAAAAGACATTTAAATAAGGTATGAGACAGGAAAATCGGAAAAGTAGATTATAATAAACATTTTGAATGAAAATGTATTTTTTTGGGAGTCTGTCACGTCGTTTTTTTAACACGATTTTCCGACTCGTTTCCCCTTGTTCTTTTGTAGAAGACAATCTAACTATGTTTAAATACAATAAGAATACTTTATGCTTTAAATCTAAACGATGGCGTTGAAGGCATTTTTAAAGAAAAAGGTTAGTCGCATATCTTGTTAAAAAGATTTGTGGATGGATCTCCATGGGCCTGAACTCTTTGAGCAAACCATTTCTTTATTATTTCAATTTATAATTTACCATCTGTGCCGAGAGACATTCATCAAATTTTGTTGATACATGAAAATGACATGTGAGCTTACCATCCACCGTTGTACATTATCTTCAGCTTAATCTATTTTATTAATACGAGTGTTATGCAACTAAGCAAATAACTTCTATGCAGTTGTTGATAAGTCCGTTGGATTGTTGCGTTTTAGCCGTCTTACATTTGTACAGCTGATTCATTTGGATGATTTCGTAATCTTCGTAGATATTTCTTGCTGATGACTTTAATTTCGTCCTTTATGTAAGGCGTTTACAACAGTAGCAACCTACGCTGATGATACCGCAATTCTGACAATTCATGAAGACTCCGTCATTGCTTCCGCAAAACTGCAGAAACATCTACTACAGATTCAGAATTGGTTAAAAGAATGGAGAATAAAAGTAAACGAAACTAAATCAGTTCACGTAACTTTCACACTAAGGAAGAATTCCTGCCTCCCAGTCACACTAAATAATTTACAACTTCCACAGGCAGAGACAGTAAAATACTTAGGTATCTACTTGGACAGACGCCTAACATGGAGAACACATATCTGGAAGAAACGGTTACAGTTAGAAGGTAAAAGGAGAGATATGTACTGGCTCCTGGGCTGGAAGTCTCAGTTATCAATCAGTAATAAACTACTGTTATACAAGGTCATACTGAAGCCAATGTGGACATATGGTATAGAGTTATGGGGCAGTGCCAGCAATTCTAATATAGAAATCCTACAAAGGTTTCAAAATAAACTATTAAAGCAAATCCTTAACGTGCCGCGATTCGTTCCAAACTGGTTAACACATCAAGATCTTGGGGTTCCATACATAAGAAGTGAAATTAAGGATATCAGCAAGAAGTACGTACAAAGATTAGAAGTTCATCCAAATGAATCAGCTGTACAACTTTTCCAGCATAAACCGATTAGACGACTGAAACGTAAAAATCCAATGGACCTACCAAATATGTTATGGAGTAGAATAGGTTCCAAATGAACTTAATATTAATGTAATAGGTTAAGTCAAAGGGTGAGTCATCGATGGATGCCAAGCTCGCATGTCATATTTATATATATTCCCAAAATTTGATTAATGTTCTTCGAGGACAGATTGTAAATTATGTGTATTGTAAAATAAAAAAAAAATGTAAGGCGTACCTATAGATCTTGGTGTATAAGTCAGTTTGGAGCATATCTTGGAAGGTTAGCGATTTGTTTAAGCAGTTTTTTTTTGAAACTTGGAAGGATTTCTATGTTGTAAAGTGCTTGCACTACCCCATAGCTCTATGTCATATGTTCTATGGGTTTTAGTATTGCCTTGTATAAAAGTAGTTTGTTATAGGTATCAGCCGAAGAGCCAATACATGTCTCTACGTTTACTTTCTAAATGCACTCGTTTTTTGCAGATGTGTGAATCTCCAAGTTAGTCGTCTGTTCAAATGCATACCTAGGTATTTTACTGTCTCTGCTGCAGTGTTGCAGTTTATAGGCAAGGACTAGGAGGCAAGTGTTTTTCTGAATGTTATCTGATTCACCAATTTGCAGAACTACTTATATTTGTGCGTAGACAAACTGGAACTCTGGATGTAGTAAACCATTCACCACTACTTCAAAATCCAAAATCAGTAAATTGGAATACAACAGTAATCATGATATAGAATATAAATCCAAAATTCGCCAGTTTAAAAACTTGAAATAGTTGCTAAAGTAAAACATAAAATACCAAAGGGTTAATTAAAATATTCAACCAGGTAAATTAATGTAAAAACAGTTGAAATTCTCAAATATCACACAAAAGTATTAAAGCATTGAAACGTTTTATTAAGAGGGTTGTTACCAGAGCAGAGAGAATGAAGGGGGAGGGGAATGTAGGTTTGTTACTCGTTGACAGTCTAACTACGACGCTCTTGGCCGTACTCGCCTCACAGAGTGAATTGTGTCGGCGTCGGCGTTGGCGTCGGGACGTGTAAAAGCCTCCAGGTTATGTCAAAGCTCTTTTAACATTCAGAATTGTATTATTTTACGTGTGAAATGAGTTTGAGTGGTTCTCGTTCAGCAAAACACAAGGATACATATATATTTATATTAATAACTAGGATTACGTTTTAAGTTTATATTCAAATGATTATTTTGTTTTGATTTTCGTTAAATAATTAGTAATATTAACTCCGAAGGCCTCCTTTTGAAATATCACAGAATTAAATTTAATGCGTCCTACTCATTGGTTTTCTCACAGGAAAACAGTTTTGTTTTCCAAAAACAAAACAAAAACATGATTTGTTTTATTGTAAAACAATTCATATTGAACAGACTGTTTTTGTTTCTAGTGTTTTTCTGTGTGTCCAATAAAAATTTAGTATCCCACAAATTATTGTGTTGGCGAAATATTTCTATTAAATTGCTGGTCCACTTATTTATAACTGCTCTTGGAACTAGTTGCTAGCCAAATGATAAACAACAACTGACAAGCGCAAATGTTCACAAAACACAAAACTTGAATGTGTTTTGTTTACTAAAACAGTTTTTAAAGACAAAAATGTTTTAAGAACTGTCTCTTTGGTGTAAACATTGATGTTTTTGTTCTGAAAAACAGTTTTTGTTCGTGTTTGTTGTTTTGTTTTCATTCATAAGTTAACATTATTTACACATGAGCGTACTAAATGTGTTGTACTTTTAACGTCCAGACTAGTGCGACTTAAACATACGACACTAATAAAACCCTAACTAAATATATATCATATAAATAATGTTTGAAATATTCTGTAGCCCCATTTGCAAGATTTCGATCTCAAGAACATATAAATTTGTGGTAATCTCCACTGACCGTATAGATCAATGGTGTTTGGCTTTGACTGGACTGTTTCTTATGGTGTTACGTGGAAGAGTCATTGTAAAAGCGTAGTGCATTTTCTATGCACGAGTCAAATTGTAGTGCTGTCTAACTTAAATTAATAAGCACTTGTCTTCCGTTTCATTCTCCCGTTCCCGTTCTAAATTATTATCTGATATTCTTGTACTATTGCATATATTTAACGTCCATTTGGCGATGGACAGCACTAATCCATTAATTTCATAGTAACGTGTATATTTACACGTATTCCAGTAAATCTATAGGTAAAAATTAGAAAGGTCGTCACAAACTGAAGAGAATTCTGTTATTGTATGAGACAGAGAGTGATAAAATCAATAAATAAACAGAGATAACGCTACTTGGGACAGAAATATTTTCAGTACGGTTTATACGAGTTCTTATGTATTACTACACTTTTTCATGTTTATGAATACACCATTCTTGTGAAATAATCTTCAATTCATACATCCGTGCTAATTTTATGGTGCATACATTTGTCGATCAATTCGCCTTCGAATTGTACATATTGCAGCATTTTTCGAATACGTCCAATACCTAGGTATTGGACGTATTCGTATTCCGTATATACAGCTGTATATACGGTATACGAAACTTTGGTCTCCATGTGTAAAAGAAATGATAAAAAGTAGTTGTTCCTATACTCGCTCATCTCACAAAATATGTAGCAAGAATGTATATAACCAACCAAAAAGGTAATTCGACGTTTTCAAATAGGGGAATTGTAAATTGTCACTGTAACTGATTTCAAAGGAAAATAATGAAATAAATACAGAAATATATCACAAAATGGTCCCACCATTTTACCGCTTTAAATTTCTATTTTATATTGTTTTGTTCATTTGGAAATCACTCATTTGTAATAAGAATGGGATTGAAAGGTTAGAGTGGGAGTAAAAGTAAGAGGAGGAACGTTTCATGAGTTCAAATGTAATTTAGTTTCAAACGATCAAACAACCCTATATTAATGATATGTGAAACGTTAAATTGTGAATTTTACTCGCGAAAAGACAAAAGAAAAATGAACTAAAAGTTGTAGAAATACAGCGGGTTTGTTCGCGTTGGGTGCACAAGCAGCATAAGTGCAAAGTGCATATAATTCATGCTTAAATATATTAAATGAATCGAAAACTGTTCATGTAAACTTCACAAACAGAAAGATCGAACGCATCCTAATATTTATTAACACTAAAATCCTAAACTATATGCAGTGCAACGGCGGAAAGAGCATGTTAAGAAGTAAAAAGAAGAAGTTAATATAAAATATAGAAAACTATACTGGTTCATTGGAAAGACAGATTCTAAAACCAGTGTAAACTTATGGTTTGTGTTTGTGGGGATGTACCAGTCAAAGTAATAATGATTTTATCTACAGATTTCAAAATAAGAACATCTGGACTAGAAGATAACAACTGTGGATATCGTAATAAGAAAGTGCTCCAGAGTCACCAAGAAAGATTCCAACAACATATTAATGTCGAGGTGTCACATCTACTGGACAACGTGAGTGAGAAGACTGAACAGGGCAAACCTTTTGAGTTAGGTTAAAAGAAAATAAATTGTGCAAAACAGAATTAGTAGAAGTTAAATAATGTACAACAAATAATACGAGGGTAGTTTGATAATTCAGTGAATTTTTGAATTTCCCGTGCAGCTCCCGTCAACTGCCATCTATTAAAAGACTACTGTCAAATTTAGAGGAAGCTGTGTCATTTACTTTGTGTTTGACAACCATTGGAAACATATAATCAGCCATTGAACGCAGCTATTCGTGCGATAGATGCTGCAATTGCAATTGAGTGTGTAGTCACCTTCTAGCATATTCTTCAAATTTACACCCCTGCGACTATTTACTGTTTCCAAACCTGAAGAAATTATCAAGGAATGAAGCATATTAAGGTGGAAAACGCATGTCAAAAAGAAAAAGGAAGAACTGAACATAAAATACAGGAATATGTATTGGCTAATTGGCTCTCAACTAAACATTGAAAACAAGCTGCTTATACTCGTATATAAACAAGTGCTAAAGCCAGTGTTGACGTATGGAGTGCAACTCTGGGGCTGCACCAAGAAATCGGACATTCAAGAAATACAAACGTTCCAAAATAAAGTTCTGCGAGGAATAGTTAATGCACTCTGGTATATCCACAATGACGACATAAATAGAGACCTGGAGATTAACACAGTCGGAGAAGAAATGAAATCTATAGCAGCAAAGCACGAATTGAGACTTCGTAACCACGAAAACATCGCCGTGACGCAAATGTTGTGGCTAAAAGCAGGACTAAACCCTCGGACCTAGTAATCTAATCATGTAGAATTGTTCATTGGAGTAATCTCTACCACACCGTGTAATTATAGAAATGTAAGCTACTAGATAAGTATATCTATACTTAGTTGTAGTATTATAGAAAAAGAACCTGAAGAAATGACAATGCGGTAAGAGAGTTGGGTCTAACAAAGATGTCACACTGAAATCACTGAAACAACGTCTATTTTAAGGGCATTGAGAAATCTTGTTATTTAGCAGGAATAAAAAAAATGGAAAAACGCTGGACTAAATGTATCAAGCTTAAGGGAGACTACATTGGAAAATAAAGCGCATTTTGCCAAAAAAATATCTTTTATTGAGAAATTAAGTACAAGAAGTCTTAGTTATTTAGTATAATAAATGTACATTGCATTTTAATCTTAGGACAAGATTGTAATTGTTATAATAATAAAGAGAAAAAAAATTGATTGGTTCCTCTTGAAGCAAATACAAATACTAGATTTTCTATTGTGTAATGCAACCAAAACTGATGAATGCCCCAAAACCGTTCTTTCTAAGGAACGTGCGCTCATTATAAGCCTAATGTTTTTCAACAAGAGGTGAACCTATTCAAAAACTCCGATATTAACTAATACCTAAAACTAATACACACAAAAAATATTAATAACACAAATATTTTTCAATAAAAATAAATATATGTGTATATACCTAAAAAAAATCATTAACAAAAAAATGTAACAATACAAAAACAACAATCATCACCTACGAGTTACAACTGACTCGACTCGACTCGACTCCCTTTTATTCTGTATAGTCGTCGTATCATAAAATCAAGTTATTTAAAAAAGGGCGCCAATAACAATCGTATCAGTTTTCTCACTTCAAGCAGAGCCGTCCGCCGATAACATTATACAGCTAATTGTAAAAGAATGACTCAACATTTTTTACAGACAATTAACTTTTAACAGTAGAATTGGGAGATGCTTGATATTTTGAAGGTAGGATGGGTTGATGGGACTTAAGAAGGTATCACACTTGAGAAATTGTAGAAACAAACGATGAAAAATTGTATAACAAACAATCATTAAAAATTTTGAATTCAAGAAACTGTTTTTGATAAAGATAAGCAAAGATATGTTTTAATAGATTCAAAATCTATTTGCAGAAATTGTCAAATATCAATTTCATGACGTTCACATTTATAGAAGACAATAAGACTTATTTTATATAAAAATGTATCTCTAAAGGTGTCCACGATTTATTTAATATAAGAATCAACTGTTAAGAAACTCTTTAGATCTTTAAAACTTAAGACGATTAAGTAGAAGAATAATAATAAGAAAAAAAACCAGTAAGTTGCAGCAGTTGCTCAAAAGTCAATGCGGTTAAGTCCGTTTCTGGATATTTTCTATTTATATTATTCAAAATAATTCTTTCTTCTTTTTATAGCTTCAGAATATGTTCTTCAATATACTAAAAAAACATTAAATCTCCAATTTTCCGTTTTAGACTTCTGAGCGAATGATTTAAACTTTCTTTAGAACAAAGGCAAATTTTAAGCTACTACCATCAAGATCTACACCGATAGCAGTCCATTGTGCACATAACATAGCGATCTATTAGAAATACAATAGGTTTGTTCAAGTTAGGTGTACTAGTAGAAATATTTATTAATTATTCTCAAATATCAAAATTGGTTTATGAGCAACTCATATCTCTCATAGGATTGTCAACTTCCTAAAATGCCACTGTCTTTCCTAAAACTCCTCTTAAGAAGAGTAAGAGAAAAACGTCAAGGCCATTAAAAAGAAGTTAGAAAATCGGAATAAGTTTTAATATCGTCTAATATAAGTACAATTAAAGTGGAAACTAGAGTTACAGAATAAAAAAAAACCTTTTACTATCTAAGAGTAGAAAAAAAGAAAATTCACATCCTTAACAAAAGACACAGAACAAAACGTATGAAAGAAGGTCTGACCTTTCCAAAAGAGGACGTTTGGTAACCCTAAAATTACTAGTACTGCATTTTTCTCTATTTTATATTACGATAAACAATTTTTTTACTAAATATCTATTACTGAAGGTTTATTTATTAAAGCACCAACATTAAAAGTATTAATTATAATAAGATAACTTCAAAATGACTCACTAATATGTCTTTAAATAATAACGACAGTTAATAAATCCGAGGTGTGATACTGACCCAACACCACTTGAATTCAATACTTATGCCGCGAGAGTGGAACATCAATCCAAGGAAGTTATTTTATTGTGTTGTCAATAACTTAGCTGGATATTTGATTTTTTTCTTACATCATGTTGCGAGAGTTTTTATTAAATCAAGTTCCTATCAATCGCTGTTGCTACTGCTACTGTACTTTTGTATTTACTACTGTGGTCTGTGAAATGATTGAATTATTGTATTTTAAATATTGATACTGAGGACTCAGTAGCTGTTTTCACGGTTTCTATTGTTCATTATTAGACTTATATAACGGTAGTTAAATATTTTATATTTTTTTAACAATATACATTCTTCTATTTCATTAGATTTTTTTACATATATATATGTTCTTGTTAGATTTATTTTAGTTATTAAATATTTTATTGTAATTTTTTTTACTCTTTTTAGTGTCAAAATTTCGTGTCTGTTGTTATATATAAATATCTGGGACACAACGCCATTGACAGATGTGTATATAATTAGTTTTTGATATCTTGATTAGTCGTCTTCTAATTAGAACAACTTATAAATAGTAAAGTTTGTTAACCCCTTTGCATGCAGCTTAACTTTGACAAATCCTTAAGAAGGAAAAATATAGCAAGTATGAGTCTACTTGTTCAGTAGAATAGGCATTTTATCATGAGATGAAGACGCTATTTTAATGTCAATCAATACCATTGTTGTTAATTCATTTGTTAATATGTTCGTGTTTATTTTATACTCTTTACGTATGCTGATCAAAGTACCGCCTCACCTTTATACTAATTCGTGCAACATTCGCATAAACGAAAGGCGGCACCTTGATCAACAAACATGAATCAAAATGAACGCAAAATGTTACAAACAAGTCCAATCTATAATTTTGAGGTTAGTGCTTGAATACAATATATATTTGTTGTATCCTTTCCTTTATTTATAAAACTTGTAATTCTATTGTTACACTTTTATATTTGTTGTACTCAAACACTAAGTTTTAATTTTTATTTTGATTCGTTTTTAATCTGTAAACTGATATCTTCCAAATTATCTTCTTCTTATTATAATATACTGTGACTTGATTATGTTTTGATTTTAAATTAAATTAAAATATCGAAAAGAATAACATATTTCGTTGAATGTATAAAAAGAATGTATAAATTATCTACAATTAAAATATAAATAAAAACAAATAACGTTTTAAAACGTCTTCCCACCCTTGTTATATTTTAAGGTACTCGAAATCCACCCCTGTACATGGTCTACGAGTACATTTCCAAGTCCTGCAACCCACAACAGATGCGCGAAACTGCTTCCGGTTTAAAACGGTTATGATTCTTACGGGATAAAAAATAATTACACAAGTACATTGATTTATTTTTAAAGATAATGTTTATATTTCTTTTTACCTGGTTTTTATATTTAATTAAAAAAAAAAAAAATTGGGAAACAAATTATATTTTAAATAGATGTGCTATGGAAATTTTTGTTTAAAAATTTTTAAAATATGAAATTGGGAAATTAAAAGGAGAAAAGGATAAAGATGAAAATGAGGAAGACGTAGAAAAGGAAGAGCAAGATCTAGATGATGAGAAGGAAGAGGAAGATGATGATGACAAAGGAGAATAGAAGGATGAAATAGAAAAAGAGAAGACGGTTACAGGAAAAGAAGGAGAACGAAATAAAAAATGTGAAAAAGGGAAAAGAAGTATGGAAGAGATAAGCAGAAATAATCAAACGAATAAATCTTATAATTTAAAACAAAGAATTTTTTTTTGATAAGAAATTTATTTAAAATTTGAAGAGGTAAGAATGTAAATATCAAGTAGAGTGCAGGTCTGCCAACAAACAAGGTATATACTCAATTGCATACAAGTGAATACAACATTTTAAAAGAAAAAAAAAGAAACTAAGTGCAACTCAAGTACAGCGCTTTATATGAAAACAAAAACGCAGATTGAAGTAAAACATTTAAAATTAAAACGAAATAAAACTGTTTGTATACGTGGAGTACATCCGAGTATATCTAATGGTCCAGCAGTATCTAGAAAACAACCGTAGTACGTACAGTGTGGTATGTACAGTAAATAGGTTGCAAAGCAGTGTACAATGTTTATGCAAGTACCTATATATAGTTCTGCGATGATTATATACAAAAAACACTTTAATTAAAACAAATATTTATTATTATTATTTTTTCCTGGAAAGATGGGTTCTGCAGCCCCTGTATTCTCGTACGTATAAGCATTACACAATTGAAATTCATTATACCAATATAAGTTTTTAATTACTGGGTATAATAGGTCCTACAAGAACACAAAACAGGAGCAGAGAGGACTCGGATGCCTTCATCAAACATGGATGTTTGTTTGTATGTTTGTATCCTGGGTTTTATTATTTTTATCAAGGAAAATAATAAGGGTGATTTGAATTTTAATTTATGAGAGTTTTGGTATTATAGAAACAGGTTATTTTAACCGAAGTTTTATTCAATAATTAAAAGGATAAATTGTTAAGCAAGTGGAACACTCTGATTTGCAATTTGCAACGATTTGGTGAATTATAAAATGAACCTTATGTACAACAGTTATGGTATTTGCAATGACGAAGCTAAAACAATTCTTATTACCAGCTATATCAGTTACGTGTATTTAAAGTTTATCTAACATAACAAAAGTACCTGTTACGAAACGATATTTTAGTACACTCATGAAATGTGTGTCTTTAAATCTGTCTCATTTTTTAGTGGTCGATTTTTCAATTGTTGATTGAACTTGATGTTAATAAATGTGTATTGGCGTTTCAATTTTATTAAATATCTAAATATTCACGGAGATATAGCAATTAAAAATTTGAATTGTAGTTTTAGCGCTAGAAATGGTCAGCCATATTTATGACGTAACATGTAGTGGGATAGGTCAGTTTGTTGATTAGGTCAGTGCTGTGGTAATGTTTTGTAGCTGTTGGTAGTCCTGTGTATCTAGTACGCATGCGTTAGTTAGCAAAGAATAATAAGTTTTCATTTAATTTAACCTTGTTACGGCAGACATAATATTGAAACTTTATTGTTCTTCGAAACAGTTGTAAGGTTGGTAACTTGTAAACTTGTTAGAGTTCTGTCATGAATATGCTATCTCTTTTACGCTCTGTTGTATAAAAGAAATAGCAACTTAGCGAACGTGAGGTCACATGTCTTGGAATATTCTACAACGTAGAATCCCTTTAATAATTAAAGAGATAAAATGACTTTTTTAATTATTAATATTTCCTAACATATAAGGAGTTATTTCAAAATAATTGAACATTTGAGGTTCTAGTAACCCACTTTATCAATATATAGTACACTTTTATAGAAATTAAGACATAGGACACAATATCGAGTTGAGGATCAACTCAACGTTGCACTTGCATTTGCAGATCTACAGCATCTATTGGCTAATAATAGAGATATTGTGGCGTGTACATTAGTTAAATCTAATACTAATTGTTCTTTAATACTTTAATGAATAAGCTAAACATGTATTTAAAAGGTAACGGGATTTGCAGTGGGTTAAAAGATCCGTCTTAATTATTTTGTAAAAAAAAAAATCGCCAAATATCAGTAATATCAGTCAACCTGGTATATTCCAGTAGTTAATTCAGTCAGTCCACTTCAGTAGTGCATGGCGATTTTTACAATGAATAACAAGCTGTGTCTTAAATGTTGCCGTATGTAAAATATCGAGGAGTATAAAGTACATGGGTTATAGGAATATCTTGAACTACTTGAAATAATCTGAGCCCATAACCTGAATAAAATACGAGTCCCTCTTCGCTCGTAAATGTATATATATATCTGTCCCTCTCTCTCTCTGTGTACGTATTTGTAAAACAATTATCTATAAACAACAGTTTAGAACTGTGTCAGATCACGGGGGAAATTACAATGTCGCGGTTCCTCCTATATCTTCATAAACTACTTGTGTTGTCTTGGTTGGTACTGCTCTGCTGCTGTGTTACTGCGTTACTGCTATTGCTATTGCTTCAAGTAACGCTAACACCAGAGAACAGTAAAATATATTAACTATACCGAGACACAATATAAACTGGAAAAGGAATTAACGTGACAGTAATACGTTATGCTTTACTATGAGAGATGGAGCTGAGTTAAGCAATGAGATACATTGGAGAAATATAAAGCTATAGCTGTAGATGATACCGATAAGGCTACGCACACATTATGGACAAGTCTGTCTACGTACCTAGTTTTTGAAACAAGTTAGAACCCTGAAAAACCTTAGAGCATATTTATATGGAGAGTGAATAGCCTATATTTTCTATAGATTAAAAGTGTGCGAGGGAGAAAAGTATATGTTACCTGAAACTGTGTCCAAAATGTGTGCGAGAGAGAAAGGTATATGCTACTATTTGTTCTCTATGCGCATGCGTCGAAAGTGACAGCTGTGTAGATATAATAAATATTAATACTTTATTAATCTATAGTACATATTAAATATGTAAAGAAATTATATTTCTTTAGTTAGTACAAAGCTCGTCTGTCGGTAAAACAGTGGCCGTTCAGTGAAAACATATACTCATGAACGCCGTAGATTTTACTGTAGTGATAACGACCAACACAGTTGATATTTGGACTGGACAGAACTCACGTTTTTAGTTATATTTATATATACTTTATTTATGTTTATACATATCTAAATTATTCTACATTAATATAATAATGTCGTATTTAACAACTGTCATGTATTATATCTAGACAGCTCTGACTTGACAACTGTCACTTTCGACGCATGCGCATAGAGAACAAATAGTAGCATATACCTTTCTCTCTCGCACACATTTTGGACATAGTTTCAGGTACACCATTCTCTCTCTCTCTCTCTCTCTATATATATATATATATATATATATATATATATATATATATATATATATATATATATATATATATATATATATATATATATATATATGCTGTAAGGTTAAAACTGACCGAGTCACTCACCACCATTTCCACCAATTTGTTGCTTATTTCTTGATTTTCTAACTAGTCTAATGCCGGTAAAATTTTAAAAAGAAAGCGCTCAAATAAAAACAGCACTAAGCAAGCTATGTCTGTGTGTGTGTGCCTATAAAACATGATAAATAACATAGGAACTCGCACGTGGATACGTGGATATTTGTATTACATCACAAGTGATAAAATAGAATCACATTTTCCACGTTGTAAACAGTAAACAAGGAAAATTCAAGCCCTACCTACAATTTTACATTATACAAAATATATGTTTTTGCATATATTATTATATTTTCTTGAGTGGAAAACATATCAACCCCTCCCACTTAGTTTTCCATATAGAAAATAACATGTTAACTGTATAACGCAAGGTTATATTTTGGGTGACGGTTACGGCGACGGTGGCGCCTCTCCACGTCATAAAGGAAATATAATAAACACTAGAATGTTAAATTTAACTTTATTGCAAATGAATATTACAAGAAAAAATGTTCGGATGCACACGTATGGCTCTTGCATAAATAATGGAACTGTGTTGATGATATTACAAGTTACAGCAACTAAGATGTAGTAGACAGAGCGGATGCTGTACAAAAGCGTGAACCTATCTTTACTTTATTACTCTATTAGAAGATGTGCACTCGTAAGAATTAAGGGATGTAACTTACGCCAAATTAAAGGTAAAACCTTTAACATTTTTAATTCATTCTTCTAGTTATCCGATAAAGTAAGATCACGCATTTCTTATTAATACTATATTTAATGTACACAGCTAATTCACAAGGAACTGATTAAATTTATTATACACAATGAAATTAATAATTAAACTTTCTTTTTGAATTTTATTTGTTAATTTAACATCAAATATTTTAATACACATATGATTTAATTTTAATGTCTAAAAATTATGAAATAGGTATTATATTAACATTATTAACAAGTTTCACACAAGCTAAGCTTGGAATTCTATTAAAATTTAAAACAAAACTAAAATTAAATTAAGCAATCTTAAAAATATATGTGTAAATTTTATAGAGGTATCAGTCAGTGTAGGGCAAAACATTAATTTCGAATCCAATCAATTTTATATTAATTTTGCACAAAGATAGAATAAAGATAGACATATACACGGCCGTAGCAGATCAGACTGCTCTAAAGATTCTATACTAGCACAAGAAATTCTCAAAGTCTGGTTTAGTACAAAGTATAATCGATTTAAAAACATTTAATGTGGTAATTCTATATTAAAATCCTATATAAAAAGATTAATGGGATTTTTTTTTTGATAATCTTTTTTTAAAATAGGTGTATACACATTTTTAAATATTAAAAATATCTCTTACCGGAGTAGTTTTGCCAAAAAGCTGCTCCAGTGGTCATGAGATCAAGGGCGGGGTAGTTCCAAGCTTTTGAGTCACCTCCTGGAGGTGGTGCAGGTGCTTCACGGCCTCCTGGTGTGTACGGACTTTCTGATCTTTGTTGTTGTTCTGTTGGTACACGATGTTCACTATTTGCGCTTTCTGTAAAATATTAAAACATATTAATTTAATTGAATCTAATAAATACTGTATTATATAAACCGGTCGAGTTATCTGTCGGATTTAATAAAAGGCTGGAAGTAGTAATATGTAGACTCATGATAATTCATACAAATCTTACTCATACCTACATACTTATTTAAAAGAGAACCACAACCAATATGTAAACAATGTAACAACCCAATAACAGAAAAGCATATTATTCTTTAATGCTCAAGGTACTCGTCGCACAGACAATGCTGTAATATGTCTAACGATATGCAGATATTTGAAAGCAGAGAAAGTCTAAAGAACCTTAATGACTTTGTTAATGAATATAATTTGATCTCTTTATTTTAAATACCCTCGTCGTATTTATAGACCATAAATTATGTATTACAAATGTTTATAAATGTAAATATTGTTTTAAGTGCAAATAACTACCATAAGTTGATGCACTCAAATAAATATTTGAAAAAAGTGAATTGTGTATGGGGGACTATAACTACAGCATACCCAGCGGCAAACCTTTGCAATAACGTTATTTTCAAATTTAAGAAAGTACTGTTCTTAAAAGACTTTGTATTGGTGACCGAGGTATATAGAAAAATTAGCGCAATTTTCTCTATTCTCCGTCTTTAAGTATTGCAACTAATTACACCAATGTAATTTCGAAATATCAATTTAACATTTTCATTACGATTTTACAAGTGCCGTCCCCCTTTACACAATCTTATGTGTGTCTACACCGTCTGGAGTTTGTACCTCTCAAGAGCCAGTTCTAAGGTTAACAAGTTGCTCATTTAAATCTGTCACTGACACACAACATCTTAAAGATTATTATATAAGACGTAGTACAAAGTTGGAACTGTCCATCAAAACATTGCGAATAATATTTGATGCGAAGGACGTTTACCTAAATGTGTTGGATGTTAAAGCTGTATTCCAAATCGAGATACTGCTAAAAAGACCTAATTTCTAGAATTAAAGTAAATACGTTGCTGTATAAAATGTTGGCGAATATGGACTGCAAATTACATGTGAGATGTAATATAAAAAAATATGAAGAGCGATCACTTTATCAGTGAAGTTCAGTGATTTAAATACAGTATGCTATGTTTAACATCAAAAGAATTTTTAGAAAATGAGTTAAATATTTATAAAATATGCAGTTATTTTAAGGTGTTTTATATTTTATTGGTCTATGTAACGACAGAAGAAGATACCTCCCAGTAAGAGGTCATCCATAAACCTAACGCAGCTTACCATGACAACCCCCCCTCCTGAGTGGAACATAGTATTTTTTCAAATTAAAAAAAGAATTTGTGCTTTCTGTTAAAAAAGCTATTTAAAAATTATTCTGTATAAAATGAACAAGACCGATATTTATTTCATATATGTGGATACCAGGACATTGTGGAATAAGACGAAAAGAAATTGCGGATAAATTGGCAAAGGAATCAATAAATTTAGAAATTGAGATGAAAGTGAAATTACCTTCATATGAAATTTTTAATATAATCAAAAAATTAAACTTCAATTTAAGAAACACAGATTTCATTAACAAAAGTCATTTAAAAGGAAGAGATTATTATATGTTGCATCCAAATTTAAGTAAGAAGGGATGGTTTAGAAATGAGTCCCGCAAAATTATATCAACTATAATCAGAATGAAAAGTAATCATTGCAAAACTCTAGCTCACATGTACTAAATTAATATTAAATCTGACGATAGATGTCAATGTGGTGAAGGAGGAACTTTGGATCATATTATATTTGAATGCATAAATTATAGTTTAGAAAAATCAAAATTGAATAGTGATATATTAGATGTGATTAAAACTTTTCGTGATTTAAAACTGTTAATACTAAATTTTTGTTAAGTGATTAAAATTTATTTAGTGAATTATTGAAATATTTAGTAATTTGTAAAATTGAATTATAAATTATAAAAGATGTATAAAAAATGTTTGATGGTGGCTATGAGAAGTAAATAAATATAAAAAAAAATATTTCATATAATTCTTTATAGTTATATCTGTCTTTATCTGTATTTATTTATTTCTATCGTATATAAATGGTATCTCAATTTGCATTCAGTAGTGTAAGTATATAGCGTACCTAATATATAAAAGTAATCGAAGTATAGGAATATATACACTTATTCTGGAAACTGTTTTCATTGAGCCAAATAAAATAAATGAAAAAAATTACGCAGCATGACACCTGCCCTCAAGATTTGCCTTGCATAGTCTTTTTCTCAATCTACCTTCAACCCCTCTACTTTAAAACAAAATACGTGCTATATGGATGACCCCTAATTCCCTTAAACACATTTTTAAAAAAGTATAATTCTATTTTTAAATTGAGAATTATTCTAGTTTCGAGTTCTGATCAAGATAATATCAATTCTAAAATCATCGTTACATTTTTGTTACTCTAAGTTCATAATTCTAAGTTTATCTTCTAAATTAAATAAAATGTAAAAATAAGTATTTATCAAAACTGTATCTCTATGAAAAGGAAAGAACCGAGGCTCTTAAAATGTCCGTTGTTATAACATCATCTACAACAACACGGTTGTGATTTTACTTATGACATTGTGAACGGAGCTGCGTTTAATTACGTGCCTATCAATATTTCATTTATTGAATTTAAACCTTGCTATCAATTTGAGCTTCGGTAATGACTAGCCTAACCCATTTGTACGCCACGGGACAGCGCGGCTTCTACTTATAACTGCCAAATGCCAGATGCAAAATCCTATCAAGGGGGTGATCAAATTAGGGTAGTTTTCATATAAGAGTCAAACAGTCTAAAGGGTAACAGAGAGGGTTGCACAGTATATAGTGTGTTAAAACAACCCTCTATGGTATTAATATTGATAGTATAAGATTTTAGAGCAAAACGGAAGAAAAGTATAAATTGGACCAGCGCCGTCTATCGCGGGTGGTGCGCAAGAAATCCAGATAGTAGTTAGATACCGCATAAAACACTAGACGAATGCTAATTAATTAATTTTAGACAGCACAATAAATCGACGAGTGCGCATAAATGTTATTCTTTTTATAATGTCGCTCAACTAGTCGTTCGACTGACAACATAATAACAAATAAACGCTATATAATGTGAACAAACTGCTTCTATATTTTAAAACACAAATCATTCGATGATGTATTATATTTTTAAAAGATTAAATAAAGATAATCGATTAAATGAATTATGATTTTATCAACTTACCATTTATAATACGTAGAGCTTCTGCGGGAGCCCCACTTGCCTTCAAGGCATCTTCAAGTTGCGCACGCCTCTTCATTTCAAGCTCCAATTGATCTTGAAGACGTTGTCTGGCTTTTCGTTCTTTCTTCAATCGTTTTTGATATGCAGCTGAAACAATTGAAATTTATCTCTCGTTATAAGAAGAACATTATAAGACATTTATAAAATTATATAATTGGTTGGTATGTTTTTGTATAAATTAATAAATTCTCAATAGCTTCGATTTGCGGGAGACTATAGCTTGTTTAATAATGTTAGCATAGGCTTTAGGCATAATAGAATAAGTTGGCTTACAAAATGCAAACTTGATAATAATTGAGCTGAAAAATTATTACTTTTTCTAACATGTTATTTATCTGCATACTGAACTTAATTCGAAGTTCCATTCGGAGATGTTTCAGTAATGAACAGGACGATCGAAATGGTAACCGAAAAATCGAAATTTGAGATGACATGTTTTATTGTACTCTTTCCAATCAAAAATGTAATCAAACAAAACAATAATGAAGATTAACTGTTTCGGTCGTATTCTCAAAACTTAATATTTGAAAATGTCTCGTTAATGAACTGGACGGTCTATATATTTAATTCCATTTTTAACATTACGTACGTGAATCGCACGAAGGCATAGAACTTTATTAAATATAGAAATTGTTGAAAGATTTCTGTCTAAGACAGTAAAGAGCATAGAGGTATAAGAATAGAGTGCGCAAGAGACTGTATAGTGCGATAAAGACAAAGAGAGAGATAGTTGCCGAGTGTCCTCTGTGTCTTTTTCTAGCCGAGCACTGCGTCTGCTTGCTTGCTTACCCCCTACCTCACCGCCAATCAGTCAAGCCAGCAGCAGCGGTTCGGCAAGAAAGAGACTTATTAAGAGACTATAGAGATAAAACACTCGGCAGCTATCTCTCTCTTTGCCTTTATCGCTTTCTCTTACACGCGGCTGTACCCTTCGCACTCTCTATTCTTCTATCTCTATGGTAAAGAGCGTCATGGATATCACGTGGTACATCAATAATAAATATATATCACGATTTCGGTAGAAAGATTGTTAAAGAAGAAATCCACAAACACAGTCAATGATACGGCTAGTAACTTAGCAATCACCCAAATGATGTAGCAGTGATTTATTGGATAAAAACACATCAGATTCTAAAATACTAAAGAGACATCTCGTAAGTCAATAAATTTGTAGGATGACATATGATTTTTGAACCAACCTTCAAACGATATATGTCAAATGTTTTTTTCATGCCTTAGTGACGCTACTTTTGTAATTTTCAAAACAATGAAATAACCTGAATGTGTTGATAAAGCATTCTTTTTAATGACAACAAAATACCGGGTCTGAATAACACCTGTCAAGCCATTGCTTTGCAATTGAATCCGATTTCAATTTCTATTCCTCTATTCAAAAACTATTTCTCTAGAATATATTGAATATATTATATATTCAAAAGTAGAAAACAAATTAACAATTAGAAGAGCATAAAAACTAAATACATTGATTATTAGCAATAAAAATAAAGTGTTTATTCTTTCTCAATCTCCAGTTAATATTTGATCGTGTTGAGCGGGGTAAGACGGAAGATCAATCAAGTTTGGTTTTTATCCAAGCTCATCAATTCCCGCGTTCATATCACGTATTGTATAATACATATTTGTTAAGAGCTACTTAGAGCAGCATCAAACAAACCGACAAACAGATCTAACAGAAAATGAATTGGTTTTTAATACCAATAAAGGAATAAATTTTCATTAGGCCAAAAATGCGGGAGTTTAAAATCAATCTCTAAGTCTTCATCCCTACAATTCATACAGATTTAATATTTCATTGGTTTCCTACACAAAGCTTATTCGTCTTTTTTACTAATACTAATAAAGATTCATCCAGATTCAACCAGTCCGAGTATTGCGGAACTGGAAACGATTATGAAATGAAAATGAATTATTATTGTGTTTGTTTTAAAGATTTGGAATTTTCCGTTTCTGTTCTGTTCGTATTTCATAGCTAAAATTTATTTTTGTTTTAAATGTAATTTTCTTTTATTTGAAGGATGAAAAGTCAATATTTGCTTGAATTATTATTAAAATGTAATTAAATATTACTTTTTACTCCATTTCAATTCAATCAAGTTTCAAATGTATGTGTACTGTAGTGATAATAGAAATTATAAAGAATTAAAATACTTATTATAGCCTATGCAGGGTCGTACCGAGGCCGCGACAATTATTCTTGTATAGAAATGAGATAGTATGTAGTCTCGGAAAACAAAAACTCTGCTAAAAGTTGACCGTATAGTATAAAGTATCATTACCACTCACTGTTTTAATTTTGTATTTAATTTAAATAGTACAGCATATGGGAACAAACGTAGTCATTCCCTGCACCATTTTTTAACTTAATTTAGGTTTTTTCTTCGAAACTTATAAGGTCCAATATTACTAAATTACAAATACTAAATTAAAAATATCTATATTATATTATAATCTTTAAAATGTGACAATCTGTTAAAATAAATTTTAAAAGCAGTTCAATGTCAGTATATGTTAAAAATAAAGAAGTAAAAACAATTTCTATTACTAATTATTATTAAAAACAACAATTTTAATTGTTCCAACTGTCGAACTGCCAACATTTATATTACTAACACATGCGCACCAACTAAATTAACTAAACTCAAATTAAAACACGACTGTGACAAGAAATATATATTCTTAAAACCTGAAATCTAGAATAAAATATTAAATAAAAACGTAAATTAAATATCGCATTTATTTATTATAAATATTGCATTTCACGAGCACTTTTGCACGCTGGAAAACCGGCGCCGGTAATAAATCAACTCAATTTTTTAAATAATTTTTAAAGGTTTTATTAATATTCATTTCAAACAATTTGTGTACATTTTTTATACTCGTAACTGATAATAATTATTTCCATACACAAATTATCTTAAATAAATATTTAAAAACCATATAAGGTACGGTGAAAAATTCATATATTTAGTAAAAACTGATGCTTAAACAAGTAAGTATCAGACATGAGTATTAATTTGATTTACGACTGGCGCAGGTTTTGTAAAACCACTAATATAAATGCAGTTTTAACTTAAATGCAAAGTCCCCCCAAATTATTACTAATAACATCATTTTCAAGCAAACTTTATAAATGTATATTTGCTAAAATCTAATACATGTTTATACGAATATCTATCTATTACTCATATGTCTTTATTATTTGATTTGACACGTTTCAAAATGAATCTCTATTTAATAATTAGTTTATAATTGCTGCACAGAACACGGGACGGCTTTCTTTGTAGTTTGAATTTGATCGACTTATAAATTCCATTCTTATTGTTATTCTTTTGATAATTTATAAATAAACCTTATTGTATAAACGCATTGAAAACTATAAATGAATCAAATTATAAATGAAATATCTAATATAATCAATGCTAAAGACTATTCACACGTTGAAAGATGGGTATAGCACCATAGAGAGCGTTCGCAAGACATTCGCGCTCAACCTACACAAAAAGCTAGCGATGTAGAAAAATAGTTGATGCACAGTGCTCAATGTCGTCCTGTCACTCAGATTTCACGTTTCGTAATCAATTGGTTTCATGAAGAAAGGCGAAAAAGATTTTAAGTAGTTCTCTTTCAACAACTTTTATAAAAAGGAAACGCTTGTTTCCATTTTTTTACAAAATAATATTTCTCATATTTTCAATTAATTTTCTAAGTTTTTTAAAACAATCGTTAGAAAATTATCATTATTATATCATAACATATTAGAAATTTAAATTAAATAACAAAGTTTGCTCTTATACTGGTAAGAAATTAGCATTATTAAAAGCATTGGAAATTAATGAAAATATCAACAATAATAAAATTATAATAATAACGGATTCTTTAAGTGTTTTAAAAAAATTAAATTCTAATGATAACAAATCAAATAATGATATTTTGACATGCAAAATTAAGGAGATGTATTTCAATATAATAAATAAGAATAATACCATAAAATTTATGTGGACACCAGAACATTGTGGAATAAGAGGAAACGAAATTGCGGATAAATTGGCAAAGGAATCAATAAATTTAGAAATTGAGAATTGAAAAAATTAAACTTCAATTTGAGAAACACAGATTTCATTAACAAAAGTCAGTTAAAAGGAAAAGATTATTATATGTTACATCCAAATATAAGTAAGAAGAGACGGAGAGCCCCGCAAAATTATATCAACTATAATTCGAATCAAAAGTAATCAACGCAAAACTCCAGCTCACCTGTACAAAATTAATATTAAATCTGACGATAGATGTCAATGTGGTGAAGAAGGAACTTTGGATCATATTATATTTGAATGCATAAATTATAGTTTAGAAAGATCAAAATTGAATAGTGATATATTAGATGTGATTAAAACATTTCTTGTTAATACTAAACTTTTGTTAAGTGATTCAAAATTAATTAGTGAATTATTGAAATTTGTAAAATTGAATTATAAATTATAAAAGATGTATAAAAAATGTTTGATGGTGGCTACGACGAAAGAAAGTCAAGACAAATAAGTAAATAAATATATAACAAATATCTCCCAAATAATTTTTGGTTTTGATCAAATATCTCTGTGGTCTTCTTTTTACTTATGATCTAAGGTGTAAATCTGCTGGTAATGCCCATCTCCAATAAACGTTTTTGCGGTACGGTGCGGTGCGGTTCGTTTTATATCGCCGGGATTTTTTTTCAAAAGAGTTCTCGCCACACAGAGTCAGACTTGTTGGGACCCCTGCTGAGAGAAATCATTAGGAGGTCCATTTTATATAAAGGCGGTTATGTATATAACATTAATATTAAAAATCAAATCTGTATATTTATTATACAATGGATTAAGTGTTGATTAATAACTTGAATTAATGTAAGCAATTAGGGCTCGGGTTCAGATTGCTCGTTGAAATAAAATAAAATCAAATCAAAACAAAATGTTTGTGAAATTAGTTTATATTATATGTTTTTATTGCTTTTTTTAACAACTCATCTGCAAATTATGATTTTTTTGTTAAAGATGTGATTAAAGGCGCCATTCCGTCTAGCTTCATCATTTTTACTTCTTGTTTATTCACCTTAATTTATCTTTATACATATATTTTTTTTAATTTATTTAATGTTTTACCTTTCGGCATTACATTCTTCTGCCTTAGTACAATACATTTTAATCCTTAAATTTCCTTTTACCACAACCAAAAACAAAAACCTCAATTCTCCTAATATCTACAAGAAAATAATTGGTTTTGCACATTTTAAAAAGATTTAAATAGCTTCAGCCTTCCTTCTTTTAGTTATTTCTGCCATCCATCTGTTCCCTTCCTTGCCCCCTTTTAAGAGCTGCCCAATATTCAAACTTAATGTGCTCCAGTGTTTCGTCCTCCGTTCCGCACACTCTACACATTATTTCCTCTCTACTTTCCCAGTATCTGTTTCCTTTTTCCTCATTTCCCAATCTAAACCTTGCTGTCCTTCTTATATTTTTTATGTCTTTTTCTATTAAGTACTGAGGTATATTACTTTCCCAATTCCTTTTATATCTTGTATTGTAATTACTTTTCTCGATTTTTCCCATTCTTTCCTCTTGCTGTATCTCCTTATCCCTTCTCCTTTTCCACACTTGCGCCACTTATATATAAAAATTCTGTCTGCGTTTGTTTGTGCTCGCAAAACTCAAAAACTAGTAGATCGACTTGAAATTTCGATACAAGGTTGTATTCGAATACGCGCGAGTTTTGGAAAATCGAATTCGCCTTTTCTTTCGTATTTCTTCAGTTGATCGATGTCTGTGTTGTGTTTGTAAATTCTTTACTTTCTCATTCATTTCACATCAAACTGAGTCGAGTTTAGCTAGTAAATTATTTAGTAAAGTGTGTGAGAAGAAATTGTAGTAGATAAATACTTATAACTTTGAGTTTAGTTGCTAATTTGGAGTGAAATTAATCCCTAAATTACGTCACATAAATTTCCCCCATTGTCACACACACACACACACACATTTAAATAAACAATTTAATTTACTCTTATTTTGTTTTTATATTTATATTTTGTTATTTTTGTTTTAGATTAGATGTGACGAATCGCATACTCTCTCACTTGTCACCCTTTGGGAACTACCTCCATCATTTCAACGTGACGTAATTAATGAAAGCCTTATTGTATTGTAACTTTGAATATGTTTACTGGTAACTATTGCAACGTACTCGATACATGGCACAACCGAGTGGCCATCATCTTACATTTAAATACGTTTAATTATAATATAGGTTATAATTGTTATTTGAGATAGTTATTTGATTTCACTCGTTCAAGGGAAATGTCAGTGGTATAAACTACAAATGGCAAAATAACATCACCTGGCCTCACTACCGTACCAGTATTGAATGAAGTTGCAAATAAACCATTAAAGTGTAACAGAGACAGATATATCTTGTTTCTATTTCTATGATATTCTACTAAAATAAATATTTTCAATTGTAAAAGAGATAACTATATCTACATTTAATAGTATGGTGTTGGAAAGAGAAAGAATATTTTATGAGAAAGACATCTGTCTGAAATCTAAGTAAAAAAGAATAAATTTTTCTAACAAAATGTCTATTGCGTAAATGCTCTTAAATTTATTTTAGAACATATAGCCCTATATATATGTCCACAACACAATCAAATACAAAAAACAGCGTAAAAGTGGCGTAAGAACTATTTTCTTGTTAAAGATATTACAGACAACGAAACAGAACGAATGAATTGGACAATTTGCTCCTCAATTAGACTTTCTTCATGGTTTATAACATAAGCAACTAATGATCATGGCATTACTTCAGATTTGTTGAGAATATCATTTTGCAAAAGCACGATGTGAGCTTAAAAGCTACACTCAGAAAAATTAGTAATTGAAAAATAATATGGTAAGAGATGATGAACAATATCCAACAAAGGGCACAATACCTTGTGATGAAAAATATATAATAAATATAATTAAATAAGATAATAAAATTAATACAACAATAAGCAAAAATTCCAATACACCTGTCTCACTTTAAAATGTTAATAATGAAAGAGACAACAATATATTATTTTGTTATTATACATACATATATATTCATAAATATCGATCATACACAATCAATCTTATAAGTTTAGCCTTCCATCTTTGAAGCAGAGAAACGTTTTCAGAATATTAATATTACAGGTATAAAAGAGAAAGACATATAATAAAGTCTCTATAAAAATATCAACGTGATAGAAAGAGAAATATATATTTTATTTATACGTCATTGATTATGAATATTATTTTTTTTATGTAATAAGCAGGTATTGTAAGTCTTGCTTTGGATTTTGCTATTGGACGGTATATTTACGTACAAATGATTATATACACTTGTTTTTTAATGTTAAATTAAGCCCCGCCCTTTTAATTTATTTCAGCATGTATTTTTTGATTCGTTTTACATGTATTGTGTATTTCTATCAACTTGCCGCCGTCTGTCTGCTGTTTGCTGTTTGTAGCAGGCGCTGGCATTAGCATTAGTTAGAAATACAAGGAGGTGCGTTATGTTTTTGACAAATATGTTTTTTTGAGCAAATATTGCGTGTTTAGATAATAATACTAAACAAATACATACTCGTATTTAGATTGCAGAAGATAATTATTATGCAATAACAGTAATTAATTAATATTAGTTGGTCTAGATAGTCACAGATGGCACCACATGTACAATACCATATTATTTATCCTAATTTCATACTTTATAAAATTATTATCATTAATTTTTTTTAATTGAAGGTCGCTGCTATTAATAACATAAAATTAAATTTTTAATTTATGAAGGTAAATCTTTTGGTACCAAATGGTCCCTTTGCTCTAAAAAAGTGTTTTAGATTCACTACAAGATTAAAGACTTCAAAATATGCATGTAGATCAAATTTGATGTCAACACTAGTAGAATTACCATAGCTACTGTACCGAATTAAGATATTGGAGACCTACGTAAAGCTGTTTAACTTTATATATCTATTTTCTGACCAGCACTTTGAATTTTCTAATTTAACATTGAGGCTTATGAGAAATCACAGTTTTTATTTCATTTTATAAAAAGAACAGTTTAGATTTAGATTTATCGAAGGTAGACCTGCTAAGTTGTGAGGTATGCAGTAATAACCGGTGGACGTATTCCTGAGTCTTGCGAACAATGATCGTGATCGAACAGATCTGATTTATATGAGTGAAACATTTTATGAATTACTTTTAAACCTCCCAAAACAGTGGCAGAAATTTAAAATTTCGGTTACAAATATGGTGAAGAATAGTATACATGCCAGCGAAGAAAGTAAGATGTTATATATAGAAAAAAGTATATATATATATGTATATACCTATTTTTTTTTTTTTGACGTGATAAAATCTAAACAGTTTAGTTAGGGCCCCAGTTTTTTTTGCACCGGGGCCTTTGGTTACCTAGCTACGCCACTGCCCATGGTTTGTACCTAATCACATGATACATTGGGATCTGGATATCCCACAGCACAAGAAGTAGTGCTTAGAATCAAAGCATACAAAGAGAGAATACTTGAACATCCAAACAATTTGGCCAGCTGTCTAATGTCCAATAATTCCGTAGTGCGCAGACTAAAAAGAAAGTACCTCAGGACCTACTAGCTAACTAAACAGAATCTAGCATCTAATAAAATTGAGGGATGAGTCGATGAGACATCACGCGCAAGACACTATATTTACTATATGTTCTATATTTTACACTCAGCAAAACCCAAACACCCCTTAATACCATAATATGTACCTATTAATGTCAATATCTTCAAGAAAACATATTTATCTCTTCACGCAGCCCATTGTTCTTGTAATTCAATATTACAAACAGAAAATAATTCACTTAGCTGAGATGTTTATAATATTGTCTTACATTTGAAACTTGATGACTTCTTAATAACAGAATGAGTATGATTTAAAATGAGTTAAAATGATTGTGTTACGTAAACTAAAGGTAAGAGTTATTATGGACCAATATATCTGACTATTAAGTAGAAACCTAAACCATCTTAAGTTACTAAAGAAACGGGAGATCGGTAACCGAGCGAAGAACCATACAACTGGGGACTTTAATTAAATGTCCACTGGACTAAATTAATTGTAAAGTGACCTGCTTAGTAGTCCTTGCTCATTTTATAGTAATATAGTTCGATCACTGCCATGGGGAATATATGTACAAGTAATGTATAGTTTACGATATGGTAGTTATATTAATACGCATTAAAATCATGTCTATTGTATTGCATCTTCTGTTATGTATGTGTTTTATATTTCTTGAATATCAAGATGATTAAATGAAACTCTTTTAAAGTAGAATGCAATATATTCATGAATTGGTGTATCATTATAATTCTAATAGTCTAATGAATATTGCTGTATTTTCTAGTTAAATTAGAATTTTTATATGACTGGTAACATTTGTAAGGATTTGTCATAAATTTTATAACCTTTATTATGGAGTATAGGAATTGGAATTTAACTAGAAAATATAGCAATATTAATTTTCAAAAATTATTTTTGCGGTTCCAACTCATTAAAAGTCAGTGGAAAAAAGCTTAAAATGTAGATACGTTATTCATCTAACTAATTCCAGCTTTAGTTTTGATTCGCGTTTATAGTTACTTACATAAAACGATATAAACATAAAAAACATGTCTTTTTTAATAATATTTAACCTGCTGTATAGTATCTCAATCTATATTTCACTAGAAAAAATGGCCAAATATTGTTTCACCTTAAACTAACAATCAATAGGTAGCAGCAGTAGTTGATAGTAAGGATTCTACTACTCGCTACAGCGCCATTATTTAAATAAGAAATATTTCCTTATATTATTTTTATATATATATATATTTATATATATATTTTTTTCAGGTTTCATTTTGCACTCTGAAAATGCAGAACTGTCGTTTATACACTCACTTTGCATTTTATTCAAATGATATTAGTTGTTAACTTATATTTGTGTTAGGTTACTTGTATTACTCAGATTCAGGCATTCGCTCACTAGTAATGTGACGGAAACTTTTATATGAATAAAAGGTTTCCATCACTAGCAAGTGAAAGTCAGGAATAGGACCCATGATTTAAAAGAATGGGAAGATCGATCATTGTTTGCATATCAGATCTTAGAAATAGTACAGGTATTAAATAATCTATTGTGCTGTAACAAATGCACAGGGCGACCGATCGCTGATCATCAGATCTCTTGAAAGTCTGTTTCAGAATACATACATGCAAAACTAAGGTTAAACAAAGTCTTCATATACAATGTCATAATACACAGTATAATTAATATAAAACACAATTGGTTTCGGATCCCTCTACTTATTACAAAAATATTTTGTTTTGTCTTTTAAATGTTTTTAATTCGTAAATGTAATAAATGAAATTGATCCATTCAAATAAATATAAAAAAGTGTAATTTCATCTTACGTATTTTAATTCTTACCTAACTTTAAAGTATCACATAATAAATAATTGTTAGTGAAATGAATAGCTTCAACCTTACTTTGTGTTCACCAGTACTTCTACAAAATAATTCAAGACTAAATTTACAACATATCATGTAAACACAACTTTAAATCAAAGCTTGAAAGTTGTTATTTTGTTAGTTAATATATATTTGCCGGTAGGAAATCTTGTGAACTGTAAAGGGAGAAATTTAACACCTAATACTCAACCCTTTACTTATACAGTGAAAGAACGCCGTCTGTTGTCCAACACTCTCTGTAACTGACCGTTGTTCAAAAGAGCACCACCTCCCAGACTTCTAGTAACAAGAACGCCCAACGGCCTAAACCCTTTGACATGAACATAAACTATGAATCTTGAGGTGACCAAAGGAAATCACAGCGATAATTACAACAGGCGTTTTCAGGGACGGACTTAACAGGTTAGGTGCCCTGACATTCAAAAAAAGTACTTATAACTTACATAACATTAGATAAAATGAATAAACATGGCAGTACATGCTGCAATGTTTAACTTTTGCATTTGCACATACATATGACATACAGTGTATGTTTAACATCACAACAGCATATACATAGGATATGCAATGTATATACCTTGAATATAGTATGTATATCCAAGTGTTTTCTTGGAGTTTTTATCAATTTTTCGAGTTCTACTTTAGTTTCTGATGATGATTCAAATCATTTCCTTTCTGCTCCTATAACATACCTACACAGTATCATCTAGCAGTCTTTAAGATCCACCCCTGTTTGAAACAACTATCCTTGATGTCTGGCAAGTAATTCAACACTGAGTTATGTCTGGTGCACGACACCTACCCCCTACTTCATACTTTGGACGCTAGGTGGACAACGGACGGACAGCAAATAATGTGTTACCGTTGTCGTTACTATTCTTGGTGACAAAGTGACAAAACAAAGGATAGTTAAATTGATATTTGAGCACCAAACAACAAATACATGCATAGACAAACTCAGAGAGAAATTTATATAATTAACGATACACAAGAGAAATACTTCAGGAGAGTTATAAAGATATACACGTGCAGGGAAGATGTGTGGAAAACAGGATGTTGGAAAATTATGTGAAGATGATCGTTTTCTTCCGTGAATGGTAAATAGAATAGAAGAATAAAAGAATGTTTTTTCTTTTTTTTCTTTGTAATAAATAAAATATTTTATTCAAACTTTTCAACATGTCAAAGATAAATATTTGACAAATATGTTGTGAAATTTTCATTTCAAAATATTGAAAATTCAGCCATTGGGACCTCATTTCCTGTGACCACTCAGAATTGGCGTTGTGAGAATAACTCATGATAGATTCATCTGATATTAAAAAACCAAAGTAATTCTGTTACTAGATATATATAGCTCGTGCTTAGACGAAGAGTATTACAAGGCAATACGTGATGCAAAATTATACCAAAAATAGTACCTTTTTGCACACAACCCTGCCAAAACTCAAAATTTAATAGTTTTTCTTTTTCCTTCGTCCAAGCACGAGATATATGTATTTTTATCCATTTAGTGCGCCCTACTACACTACAAAGCAGTGACGACTAATTTTTAAAAATATTTGTTTGAATGCATCAACTTTCATAAGTTAGTAGCACTGAAAACAATATAAACAATTTATAAACATTTACAATACATCATTTCCAACTTATAAACATACTCGTACATAAAATAAAGAAATTAAATTGGTTTTATTTATAATCTCAATAAGGCTTTTCAGATTTTTCCATATTTCATATATCAGCCTATATTCCTGAGGCATATTAAAGCCTTGTCTGTGCGACGAGTACCTTGAGCATTGAAAAATAATATGCTTTACCGTTAAAGAGCTGGTACATTAATCACACATTGGTTGTGGTTGTCTTTTGAATAAGAATAGGTATGAGTAAGATTTGTATGACCTATCATGAGTCTATATATTACTACTTCTAGCAGCCTGAATTTAAAGTAAATCAATTAAAAGGAGTGGGGGAATTTAAACTGTATTATGTTTCCTTCCTATTTTAGGTCTAGTTGGTGAGACTCCAAAATGATGTTGATCAATACTAATATGAAATTAAATTTACAACAAAACGTGAATAATTATAACAAAATATAACACAATTTGAAACAATTCTGTTAGATTTGAATAACAATATTCAAATAGGAAAATATGTATTTAATTCCTTAACAATTTTCTCAATTCTTTTTTTACAGCCCCCTTAAGTATCCCAATAGTACTCTTGGTAAAGTGTTGTTAATTTGCTACTTAAATAATATTGTTCATTAAGAGGTCAGTCATACAATCCTTGTAAATAATCTTAAATAAAATACTTTTTCAATACCTTTAAGTACGCTGGAGTACTTAAGTACAGTTAAAAACAAAACAAACTCATTGTTCTTATTAAAACAGAGCTGAAGATTTCATTAAGCCCTTAAAATGAAGCAAAGGGAAGGGTGTTAACTCGTTTCCTAGATTTGCATTTCAGTTGTATTTGTATTTGAATCTGTGTTGAGAATTAGCATTGTTATTCCACAGTGTTTTGAGATTTATAAAACCCAAAAGGGTTCAAGAATTTTAGAAAACATAACAAAAACAAGTAACAACCCTTCGAATATTTTTCCCTTTACTTTGTATCACATCACAACCCTTTAGTAGAGTGTTTAGCTCTTTATTTTAAAATCTACTTTAAAATATATTTTGTTATTGTTTTATTTGTGTTTAAATTGTGTCAAAGAAGAAACGTTATGCAAATGATCAGAAAGGAAATGTAGAAAGTTGTGTGGATTGAGTCTGGTTGATGAAGAGGTCAAAGGGGAGACGGGGGAGTTATAGAACAGTAGCATTGAGAGCTGCTACACGACTAACATTGATGAACTTTGAACTCATTTTATTGAATATTTTAACACTTAATGTGTATGACTTGGAATTATTTCTTAATCTCTTAAGAAGAATAAATTCTATGGAAGAGTAAAGAGAAATTAGATAGAAACAGAATTTAGATAAGACAGAGATGGAAATGAAAAGTCAACACAAGAAACTGACTTCTAGGATTTAAACAATATCACTTTGAAAAGTTTCAGTGAATTACAGTTAAGATAGTCTAATATTTCCAAACGATAGAAGATGCAACTTATGAGTATTATGACAGGAATGCATAATAGCTGATACTACGCCACTGCCAATAATGCATTTATAACCATCGCCGCCGCCGTTATTATCCGATAGCAAACAATAAATATAAAGAAAACAAGTAAGCTCGCTTACGTGCAACAATTTAACTGAATAACGACTGAATTCATAATCATAAAGCACCTTAATGAATCCAGGAGAAGTGCAGGTCTGTGGAGAAGGAGACGACGACGACGATGGAGATGCTGGAGCACCAGGTGCTCTCAACGCTGCGAAAACAGTCTCGTAACATTGTTGTATGGTGGAGATGTTTTGGAAAACAGTTGTTATCAACTTCTTCTCATAATGGGCAAGTCTAAACATTCTATACTGGGGATCTGGATACGAGCATCTTCATGATAAAATTATTTGATTTAATAATTTCATATTACAGTTTATTTACTGATGTGCCCTTATTGTCCATGAATGTAGGCTATATGATATTTTTATTTTACTTATTTAATATGCCTTTCCGGAAAACATAATCTCTTCGAAATCTGTGGTATGCAGCAATATTTTGTCCATAATTCAAATCCGAATTTAAATTTTACCTGGACTAATGCTTTAATACTGTCCAGTTTATTTCATCACTTAATTCAATTTTCTTTACATTTGCTTATAACTTTTTTAATAAAAAAGTTACAACAAAAAGTTATTGATACAAGTTGTAGATAATATTATGATCTACAAAAAAGCTCGGAACAAATTTTTTGTGGGACTTATAGTTTTCAAGCTAAATAAAAAAACTGATTGTTGCACCCTCAAAAATTAAATTTAAATTCAGGTTGGACTTTTATATGAAGAATTAATCAAATTACAACCTTCCCAAAATGTGCGGTTGGTCTCCTTTTAACGACTAATGCATGGTTAAGGAGGTACCGTCAATACTAAAAGTTTATATCTCGGTAATACGAAATGCAAAATACGAAGTACATGAGAGACGAGCAAACATTGGGACTGTACCTTTGAAAATGAATTTTTCAATTCCTTATTAAACTGCTTTTTGCTTGTTAAAATGATTTTTTTATGCATATAATAGTTTAATAAATTAAAAATTACCTATAATTAATATCAAATTTATATTAATTCAAATTAAATATTTTGAAAAAGGAATAATAAATTTGGCAACGCTGTAAATTTACGTGTGTTCACGCATGCGTGATTTGGTCTTTTGACAAATAAATTGTTATATTTTATATAATATTTATTCCGATTTTGAATTTCCCGCTCAAATTGGCATTTGCAACGTTGCCAGCTTATAACCTACATTTACTGTTTCTTACTGGTTTTATTTAAATATTTTCGTATATAGGTATCCTTTTGATAATTTTCTTTTTGCAATAGTTACAGAAAAGATTCTTTTATATACACTTAGTTTTTAAAAACCGTATCATCATTTTTTATTAGTTAAAAGTTATATTATGTGGTGAAATAGAGCTAAAAATTATGATTTGTATGGAAAATGACTATTTTTAATCATGTATAAAAAGAAAGTATGAGCCCTAGGTCTCTAAAATTTTGAGACAGCATGCATTTTTACTATTTGCATCGACCCTACAAATTTCACAATGTTTTCACCATTTACGTTAACGTCCTGTACCTCCTTAAAGGAAATTATACCAATGATTTTTTATTTGATTTAGAAATGTCTTTCAAAAAAATTAATTCGACTCCAATTTAATTACTTGAACTCATCGCTGCCGGTGGAAGACCGGCTCTGTTTACTAGTACACAAAATACACCCAACAACGAATTTTGACCAGCACTGTTCTTCGAATTCAACTTGTAGTACACGACATTACTTATGGCTACTGATATACATATAAACGACCGCATCATTCAGCCTAACCAACCCTTTGTCTACTACTACAATAACACCCTTAATGCTATAATAAGCAGAGTTATATTATTTATATATCAAAGGTACTTAAGACTTAAACCGCCCTTAATAGAAGTATGCAATTTAAACTTATATTATTATTATTATCGATTTAAACCATTTTCTTTGTAATTTATAAGTGGATTTTATTACAATATTATTTATATTGTATTCAATTGAAGATTACTTATGATTGTTCCGGGATTATTATTCTTGAAACTCATTAAGTAGTTATATAAGGCGCTGTCAGTATATAGAAGCTGTGAAGAAGCTTGTCTCAAGCCTGCTAAGAAGGACATGCCTCATATGAAAGATATAGAAATGTTATTAATTAAAAAAACCAAGCAGCCCATTAATCAGAGTTACGTATATGTAAGGTTTAATAAACATAAAATAGATCACGTTTTACATAACTTAAATAACTAAAGATACGTAACGAAAGTTTACCTCTGACATAAATGTATGTTTTCTGACAATATGAATTGAGATGAGGAATTATTAAATTAATATATTGGTAAAAGATTTCCCTTTTGCGTAGAGATGTTAGAGATTAAAGATGTACTTGTTTATTATTGAAAATTTGACTGGATCCAATTCAATTTAGTGACTTACCCACCGCCCCAGGTTTTACACTTATGCCATTTATTTTTAAGTGTTTCGTAGGCTAAATATTTAGACTCGAACATTACTGATTATGAAGTAAACTATTGCCTTATATTATTATGTAAAATTTTATATTTAGCTAGATTAATTTGTGTACTGTACTCGATGCATTATTTATTTCACTTTATATTCTCTATAAGTGTTGTTCCACATATGGCTTTAAGAACATCTACCTACAAGTTCTCTACTATCGCAGAACCCTCCGTTTACTATACTCGTATATTTGTATGTACCACACAAAACACTATTCTAAAACTAATTTGTAACAATCTGTGGCCACAAGAAACCTGGGAGATGTAGGTTCCATTTGTAATCAGATATTTCTTATTAAACGATTTCGAAATGCATATTATATTAATTGTAAGGTTCGTTTACAACTTCATTTCAAGTAGATATCTATATTGATATATACATTTCAAGTTTTAACAAAAAATCAAAATTTTTATTAAACTTATTATTACTTTTGACTTACATAATAATGACATTTTCTATTTAAGCAAATATGATGCTCACGTTTTGTATTTACCACCTCCCCCACCCCTTTAATTTTGGTTAGCCTAGTTATTTTTGTTTTCAACTCTGTGAATTGCTACGTGTTTTCTAGAAAAACATTATCTCTTTATAATCGCCATAATTAGTGCGCTATTTATAAATGCATTAGCTTAAATCCTTAACTATCTTAAGAACAAACACTTAGGTAAACAATACTGCTTACTGGTACAATGTATTTATGTTATCAATAAGCTACCAAATACTGCTATAAATAAGGAATAGTCGTCGGGTGATGGCTAAATTTATGTATTACAATTGCTATATATACGAGGCATGTTTTTTAAGTAAGTACCGTTTTGCGTTTCCGCCTTTGTAGCGCTACGGTCGGCGTTCCGCGCATGCGCGCTGGTTACCTACATCTCTTGTCTACGCACTGACGCCATTACAGTCTGATTCTTCATTGTAGACGTTGTTTACTGAGTGTTGAAGATGCCTCCGACAATCGTGAGTCCCGCCGATTGTGAAGTACGGACTGTTATACGATTTCTTAGTGCTAAAGGCGTAAAACCGATCGATATTCACCGTGAGATCTGTGAAGTTTACGGACAAAACATTATGAGTGATGGAATGGTAAGGAAATGGGTGAGAGCATTTAAAGATGGCCGCACAAATGTGCATGATGAAGAACGGAGTGGGCGTCCTTCGGTCTTTAATGAAGATTTTGTGCAGAAAGTGGAAGAAAAGGTGAGAGAAAACAGACGCTTTACAATTTCATCAATGTGCGACTGGTTTCCTCAATATTCTCGTAGTGTTTTGTATCGCAAGGTTAACAAGTCAGGCGGCAGAATTTTATGAGGAGGGTATTCAAAAAGTGGTGCCACGTTATGACAAGTGCCTCAATATTCACGGAAATTATGTAGAAAAGTAGATTAAGGTACAGGCTTTCATGTAAAAATAAAATTATTGCGATATCTTTGCACGTCTTTTTTAATTCCAAAACGGTACTTGCTTAAAAAACACGCCTCGCATATTTAAAATATTGTGATAATTTGACCAGACTATGTGCTCCATTTAAAGATAAATAACAGTAAATCGTTAAGCCGATCCTGTAAGAAGTACAGGATCAGTAAGTTACTTTTGCGATAACTATAAGTTCAACAACCATCTCTATTTAAGTAAGTTTAAAGTCTGATTCATTTCATTTAGTAAATACATTGCTAGATTGATTGATTAAGTGACTAAAAAAGTCAGTTATACTTGTAATATTTTTTTTTATCTATAATTTAACAAATATCTTAAATTTAACCCTATATTGTTTACATAGAGGATTCTATAACAAATACTTTAGAAGAAACAGTTTCTCTAACCAAATCTTTTTGAAGGAATACAATTATTACTTTAAGGAAACTACCAACTGTTACAGATGTTGTAAAGGTAGCTCACATCCACCTGTGACGCCGTAAGAGGCAATCCACCTGACTGGACGATGTCTGCGCGGACTGGGGATTGCATATTATAGTAAATTCTAAACTGTAACTATAAGCCCAGGCTGCTTAGAATGCTTAGACTTTAGATCACACTTGGATGATTTTGATGCTAAGCAACTTCGGGTATTGTCCCCATCCCACATAATAAAGCGCTAACCACCATTTCTATCCCATCCTCCTTATCCCGTTCTACTTTACTGTACCATATACTGAAAACAAGGGAATCAGGGATATTTGCTTCAACGAACACTAAATATTATATTAAACTACCGGTAATGGAACTGCAGAATGCAAAGTAGTGGAGGTGAGCAGGTTTCGGGGAGAATGAGAATAAATGTAGTTTACGAGTTACGAGGTTTTCCAGGGGTATGAGCATCTATGCATTGGGAATTACAAATTCAATAATGAGAGAAATAAAAATGTACAGCTTTATATGTTAATTAAATATATTTAATATTATATTTATGTTTCATGACCATTGTAATGTTCATACCGTTAATATTATTGTTGTAAATGGAGCTAAAATATGTGAGGATACTCTAGCCTGTGCATCTACAAAATGATTAATTATAATTAATGTTTTCAGTGTATACGATAAAGTAAAGAATAAGTTTATTAGAATACGAAACAAATGGATGAGGACTGACCACAGCCACGGACCACGAATCTGGCTGACTTCAGAGTTGGGGATGAAATTGTACTAGTACAAGTATATTAGGGGAGGAAATAAGGTGGAATTGAGGGTAAATAGAGGGAAGTGAAAACGGTTTTATTGTACCTTATCTTCCAGTAATCCTATGGTGGTCATTTGCCAATTTAATAGTCTTGTATTAATTTATTACAATAGTAAGTTAAATGGTAATCCTGGCATCGGAAATATTGTAATATTAATGTATGTTAGGAATTAGAACTTGGAGATATATGGATTGAAATTAGTTGAAATGTATTAGTTTATTTGTTAGGAAGGATGCACAGTGCACACTATGTACAAAAGACAACTCTGTCTTCGAAAGAGAAGAAATGTTAGCGTTGTTTCTGTTTGTTTAAACTTTTTATATGGTGTATATGCCAGCAATGTTTAAATATGTACATACCATTGCATTTGCACATACATATGACATACAGTGTATGTTTTACATCACAACAGCATATACATAGGACATGCAATACACATTAATGTATATACCTTGAATATGCTCTGTACGAGGTCTGTTAAAAAAATAAGGTGAATTTTCAACTAAGGTCAAATTTCGCGGGCTACGTACATTCGATTATCGATTTTTTTATTTTGTTATGTTGGTACAATCGTCTCGAACATATGTTCACAGTTTTAGCTATATAGCACATTTAGTTTGTTTGTGAGAGGCATAAAAGTTAGAAGTGTTTTGCGTGTTCGGCGATTTTCTCCTGTCGAAAAACATGGATCAAAGAGTTTGCATTAAATTTTGTGTGAAAAATGGAATCAAGTGCTCCAAAACACTTGAAATGTTGAAAGTGGCATACGGTGAGTCTACTTTAAGCCAAAAAAATGTTTACAAGTGGTGCAAGCTTTTCACAGAAGGTCGTGAAGATGTGAATGACGACGCTCGCCCTGGACGCTCCAGCACATCAACAACCGATGAAAATGTTGAGGAAGTGAAGAAAATTGTTATGGAGAATCGTCGTATCACTATTAGAGAAGTTGCTGAGGATGTCGGCATATCGGTTGGCTCATGCCATGCAATTTTTTCGGAAATTTTGGGCATGAAGCGTGTGGCAGCGAAGTTTGTTAATGCACCTGCTCACTCGTCATTGCTTGTTCGTAATTTTTTGGCCAAAAACAACACCGTAATCATGCCTCAGCCACCGTATTCACCAGATTTGGCTCCTTGCGACTTCTTCCTGTTCCCAAAATTGAAGAGACCCATGAAAGGACGGCGTTTTGAGACGATTAAGGAGATACAAACCGAATCGCTAAGAGAGCTCAAGAGAATACCAAAAAGTGCATATCAGAACTGCTTCGAGGATTGGAAAAAATGCTGGCACAAGTGTATTATATCTGAGGGGGACTACTTTGAAGGGGACAAAATAGAAATTGATGAATAAATAAATATTTTTTGAGAAAAATGAAAATTCACCTTATTTTTTGAACAGACCTCGTATATCCAAATGTTTTATAGGTAAGATATGGTATATTGTATGTAAGTTTTATAGCTTCAATAACAAAGAAATCAATGACAACATATGTTTGATACAAAATGGAATAATTTTACGCCTAAAATATGAGTTAATTTATAGTAACCATATATCATAGAAATGTGCAGGACAATATTAGGTTTCGTTCAACCCGATCACGATGCGACTCGATGCGATGTGTATCATAGCGTGGAAGATGGACCACACAAGCAAAACCAAAATAAAGGAAGCATACTTCAATAAGCAGTTGAATGTTAAAGTCTCAAGTCACAGTTGGACATAAGGCGACTACCACCTCGATGAAGGTATTAGCATCAACAATATTGGTTGGTTATTTTTTCTGAAGAAAAGTAATTTAATCTTTATCTGCTTTTCAATGGCACCATATGTTGTTTGCTACCAAAATTATTAGCAAGTATCGAATTATGTCAATCTACATTTTAAATATTTTATATTTGGATGTTGTTTCCACATATCTCAGAAAATACAATACTTTTGCTAAAATTGTGAAGGAAGAAAATAGAATAATTAATTTCGATAATTAATGTTTCTAAAATATGACGAAATATAAACGGAAACTTTGAAAACGGATATAAATTACCGACGTCGTTTGAAACATTTATAAATAAAACAAGATTCAAGAGAAATATGTTCTAGTCATGTGTAAATAAATGAAAGATATTTGTTTATATGAAAACCCAGTGAATTCCTAAGTACTACTAAGTATGAGTCTATTTAATGTGTTAGTATATAAAGTAATGCTAAAATAATATTTACAAATTATGACTATGATATAAAATATGATGTGTGCGCTGCTGTATGCTGTGTACAGTGTGGTATGGTATATATCTAACACGGATATAGATGGACCGTAAACCATTAGCATCTGCCTGCTGGCGCGAACGATATGCTGCAGATATTTGGAACTGAAACGATGAATTTGAAAAATATCAAATTATTATAAGGTGTTTACAAAGTCTAACGTCTTCTAATACATTTATAGTATTGAAACAGTTCTTGACTGTAATCTAATATACATATATGTAGAATGATGATTATTAATAAATTTTAATATTAGTATAATTAATCTTCAGTTTAGTAAGGCTCTCCGCACATGAGCCAACTGATTGCAAACCTTAGTCACGAATCTGCCCGAATCGAATGAAAATGGAACTATGTTGTTAGTGAGAGAACGAACGTGTATACGAGTGAGAGAAAACACACGGCACGAATAGAACAAACTAAGACTACACATCATTACAACTGAATACTTGTCAAGAGCCAGTGAAACATTTACTAATATCTTAAAAAATATATAAAGCTATCCGAGAAAAACACAACAACAAAGGACAAATGATAAAGATTAATTGTTATCAACATGTATAAAAGGACTGAAAGTTCAGAGAATATGATCTAGAAGAAAAAAAACAAATTTGCAAGAAATAAATATAAAATAAAGATTAGTTTGCATCTGCAGTTATGATACTTTACCTCTCAAGTAGAAACAAACATTGAAACCTTTAATATTAACACAACGTAAAAAAATCATTGAAAGAATTAGATCAACAACACAATTAATAACATATAGTTAAAGGTTTATTAAATATTAAAATAGAGCACTATTTTGATCACCCTGTACAAATTATATATAAAAAATGTATATTATATAAATATACATATAAAATATACTTGTATGTATATTTTACGTAACAGTTGTTTAGAGTCAGGATGTAACCAAATACAATATTAATGTTCCTCAGTACACAAAACAGTTTAAATAAATTATTAAGTATATTTTTTTAACAAACATGTGAAAATAAATACGCATGCTCGTACGTTGGACAAACTGACCACAAAGTGTAGGTCAAGTTACGAAAGACGAAAGACGAAAGGATATTGTAAGGCAAGAAGATGATGTTGTATCAATGAAATCCATATCGTATAAATATGTTTTGTATATGTGTACAACTAACGTTTTAAAACCTTTTGGAAAGGTTAATAAAATATTTTAATATTATATTTAGCTATTATAAACATAGTTAAAAGTTTACTGTATATGGCGCCAAGATGATTTCTTTGCAGCGCTTGACAAATTCTACTTTTGGTGTGTCTTGAAAATGTCCTATAAAACACAAAAGATCTTTTCAAACAGAAATACATTTTAGCATATTGTTTGTTTTCAATATCCTTTGCGGGAGTGTTTCACCCTTTTTCTTTATTTTCGATTTGACTTTCAGCGTAAATTCGATTTTGGTGACCACAAATCTAAATCCTATTTTACATATGTTTGTCAAAGGGGAACAAAAAGATGTACAGAGGAATCCCAGATCGTTTCTGGCTAAGGTTATTTGAATAACATATTGATATTCTAAAAATAAATAAATTTATTTTTATTGTCATCAATTTCCCGTTGAAACTTATTCTATACTTTGTAAACATAAACGTAACATTCATGTAACATTTAGACATAAATTTTATAAAGTTCCATGTCAAACTAAAATATTATTCAAAAGTTTTTACAAACTTATGAACAACATTTATTTAATGGCATTGTAAAAAAATTAGGTAAGATAAAAATTGTTACTTTTAATAATAAATGAATTTACGTTTTCTGTTAAGGAAGCTGATAAAGTTATAGCATCATGTGCAAGTAGGCATTAATTGTTGAAAACATCTAAAAAAATATTGTTGTAGAGACAATTTCAGTAGAAAATATATTTGGAATTTAAGTTATTAGATATTTATAATTTTTATTTTTATTTTCTACATCTCGTTGTACAAGTTCATACATGCAGCGCTATCCGTGTACCAAGATTGTACTTCGACAGTACAGTATATGTGTAGTCAGCATTTCAGCAGCAAAATAAAAGCTTTTTCTTTATTATTCCAATCTAGCATACTGTAAGCAGTAACCAGCGAGCACTACCAGTTCAAAGCGCTTTGAAACGGAACAACTTGGGTTTGAGGAACTCCAGGGTGTAGCCTTAAAATTTCTCTCTTTGAAATACACTCTTGAAAAAGACAAATCACGTATTGACGTACATAAGATTTAAAAATGATGCTCTTGCGATTTGACTAAAATTATATTTAAATTAGTTATTCATATAAGTTATCCCGATTGCATTATAAAATAACTAGCTTTTACCCCCGTCGCAAGCGACGTCTGTCTTTTGCGTGTGGCTTGAACTTCATGCAAAAATTTAGATGCCAGCAGAGTTTACCCCCGTCGCAAAGCGACGTCTTTTTGGCGTGTATGATTTGAATTCAATAGAATAATTCGTAATTACATTTCATATTTAATTCTATTTTTAAATTGAAATAATAAATAAACTCGCCACACATATAAATTGACTAAAAAATATAATTTTTTTATCAAAATAAAAAATATTTCAATTTATGCGTTATTTGACAAACTTTTTTTCAAAATTTGCGATTTTTTTTTTTGATTCGTAAATAAGTTACTAAGGTTAGCCTACATACAAAATTTCAATTTTCTAGCACAATTTTTACTTTCAGCAAATACTGCCCCCGTGCCCCCCAATAAAATTTTTAAATTTTGAATTTTTTTTCATTGATAATATACTTAGTTATTCTAGAATCCAGAATATGAACTTTCTCCAAAGTTCCCTAACGGGCCCCCGAATTTCTTCAACCCCCCCTTTTTTAATTTTTGAATTTCTAATTTTTGAGAAATGTCAGCATTGAATACCTTAATACACATGCAAAATTTCAACTTTCTATCGTTTACGACTTAAAAGTAATACAGCAAAAAAGGGATCACTTTTTTTCCAGTTTTTCCAAAATTACGGGTTTCCAGGAAATTCAGGGAAAAATCCGGGGACGCCAAAAGTCTTAGAATTTTTTTCTCTACGAAATAGGAAATTTTTAAAAAGATCGCCGGAGCCGTTTTCGCGCTGCCATACAAAATTCAGTACCAAACATATAAGATCATAAGAATATAAGAATAGATTCAAACACCTGGGACATTATAATATATGATTGAATATGTAGACTCATGATAGGCCATACAAATTATACTCATACCTACTTATTGAAAAAAGAATCACAACCAATATGTGAACAATTCAATAACCTACTAACAGTAAAGTATATTATTTTCCACTGCTCAAAATACTCGTCGCTCAGACAAGAATGTAATATGCCTCAACAATATAGGCTGATATATAAAAGCAAAGAAAATTTGAAAAACCTTATTAAGTTTATAAACAAAACAAACTTAATTTTTTTATTTTAAATCTTAATATATATATTTCTTGTGTGCGTGTGTATGTGACTGAACTCCTCCTAAACGACTGGACCAATTTTGATGAAATTTTTTGTGTGTGTTCGTGGAGATTCGAGAATGGTTTAGATTTACAGTTTGGTCTACTGGAAAATGTTTTTTCAATTAATTTCTTATTTATAAGGAGTTGTTGATTTTGGAATGTTTTACATTAGATCCGGCGGACGGCGCTATCATCGCATTCAATATTATTCTATTTCAATTTTAGTTTGTCCCGACAGATGGTGCTACGATTAATTTGAAAAAAATTTTGTTATTCAATTCATGTGCTGATTAAAATATTAAATGTAATTATTTTTTAAAGAGTTTTGAAGTGTGTATAAATAATTTTGTGAATTCAGATGTTTTTTTAATTAATTAAAATATTTAATGTAATTAGTTTTCGAAGAGTTCTGAAGTGTATATAAATAACTTATACATTTTGTAAATTTAGTGCGGAATCGAAGTGAGTATATCTTAATATATATAAATTACGTGTCACTGTGTTGTCCGCGATGGACTCCTAAACTACTTAACCGATTTTAATCAAATTTGTACACCGTGTCCAGTTTGATCCAACTTGAAAGATAGGATATCCACCTTACATCTCAATTTATTTATCTTATTGCTAATTATTTGTCTATTAATTATCTGTATATGACATATGACATCGGGCGACGATGATGGCGACATCTGTTGACTAGATTGAGTAAATATTCTGTTGAGTAAATCGAAATCTGTTGACTAGATTGAGTAAATATTCAATAGATGGCGCTACGTTAGGCACAGCAACGCGTGGCCGGGACAGCTAGTATATTTATAAATTGTAAATTATGAATTATGAATTACGAATTATGTATTATAAATATTTGTATATGTTTTTTTGTGCTAATAACTTTTAAAAGTTGATGCACAAATAAAATAAATATTAAAAAAATAAATAATTGTTCCCCCTTACCATATTAATAAAAACATTATTTTGCTATAATATCAAGTAGAGCTTCATGACCATTTTACAAACGACGAAAATTGAAACTCGATTTTCTCCAAACAACTTATAACACTATTGTCTAATACAATATGTGGGATTCTTTTAATATTACTAAAACTGCTAGTAGCTCTTATTGACCGATGTAATAGTTCTTTAACAGTAACACACATAATTATTAACATTTATCTGAATGACAAAATCATAAATTTGAAATGAGGCAAAGTTTATATCATAATGAATTTCTTTGTTACTGCTATGGTTAAATAATATATGTATTTAAAAAGAAAAACACGAAAAACAGATATGTGATTTTTGTGTTCGCCAATATTCCATCCCTGTCGTCCATATTCTTTTTATGTTCCCGACAATAAATACATAATAACTGAAAGATATGGCATCATTTTTAGTATTTGTGTTATACATATGAGTGTGTGTGTGTGTGTGTGTGTGTGTGACGTGTTCTATGCCCTTCCTGGCCATCTTGTCCACTGCACGAAATAATACATCAGTCTAACATAGTTTACAGTTCTTCCTTGAACGACTCAAGGACATTTATGCTCACATATCAGTTTTATGTTTAGCTTTTTATTTGTACTATAATATAATAACAGAATTGCAATGTCCGGTATACTCGTTGTCAGGAAATCACATTTACATTTATGAGATAAGATAGAAGTAAGAAAAAAAACGTTCTGCGTTATGACAATTTGTCACCTAGTAATATAACACCAACATATATTTTACTTTTGTTGCAAAGGTGTAATTTTGTTCTAAAGTTATGTTATTATTATTTACTTTAATATTTTTGCAATTAGACTACATTCTTCCGCCTTAAATCTTTATATTGCATATCATTGTGATTAATTACATTTGATTTATGTTCCTTATCCAATCACTGATGATTTCCTACTATATTCGCAGTTTTTATGATTTTGAAGCTTCATATATGCGTGCTGTCTATATCACTGCCTAATTGGCTTGTGTCCTATGTCTTAATTTCTGTAAAAGTGTACTATATATTGATAATGTGGGTTACTAGAACCTTAAATGTTCAATTATTTTTTAATAACTCCTTATATGTTAAGAGATATTAACAATTAAAAAAGTCATTTTGTCTCTTTAATTATTAAAGGGATTCAACGTTGTACACATTCCAAGTGCAGGTGACATCACAATCCTTGTGTAAGGTTACCAACCTTACAGATCATAAATCTCTGCTATATGTATTTATATATCAAAATATCAAATATTATTTACAGCTATTTCAATGAACAATCAAATTTCAATATTATGTCTGCCTTAGTAGGGTTAAATAAAATAAAAACTTATTATTCTTTGATTTGACTTGATTATTTGACTACCAACAGTTACAGAAGATTACCACAGCACTGACCTACTCAACAAATAACTGACGTTGAAATGCATTTCACGTCATAAAACTATGGCCGACTATTTTTAGCGCTGACAATACAATTCAAACTTTTAATTGCTATATCTCCGTCAACATTTAGATATTTAATAAAATAAACACACCAATACACATTTATTAACATTAATTTCAATCAAAAATTGAAAAATCGACCACTAAAAAATGAGGACACAAGCCCATTCTGCATATATGTGCTTATTACTTGTATCAGTTTGACATATACTAGAGCCATCTATGCATGGTAGCATGTACATATGTATGAAGTCCGCTAGTTACGACATAGATCGCTTTTGCTTCATTAACCTTCGTATTGATAAGACGTAGACTTATATATCTTGACATTAAAATACACTTGTTAATTATACTATATTTGTATTCTGATACAACTTGTGCAAATCGAATTTTAATATAAAAATGATAACTACCAAACGTAAAAAGTATAGTGCTAGATTAGAACGTTAAGATCGCGTGAAGAATCTCTGTTCTCTTTTTTAACTAATTAATACGACTTATAAACTTTGAATGCGTTTTTATCGAACTACGTTTCTAAACTCTGCCGGTAAATTCATCTCAAAATATAATACTGAACCTACATAAAAAATAAGTGTCAGATATTATTATTTCCATGTCTATAATTGCGTCTGGCTCATTGGGTATTTGTTACAGAGATTTGGACATTTAGAAATGAAGGGAGAAAGTCTATCTGTTCGTTTTCGCGCAATAAAACTTGATTCGGTTGAGTTTTGTGAAGGCTTCTCTAGCGAGATTCAATGCCAAATCGTCATATTTATGATATAGCTTTCAACCTGCTCTAAGACTGATAAAAAGTTGACATGGTTTTATATTTTTTAGGGGAAAATAGCGAAATATATACAGATGTACAGTCAACGTTGGAAAACTCTCAACTGTCTGTTAGAAAATATATGAAATGATTGATATTTAAGCGATTGTTAAGGAGCTATGGTTAAACATTATACAATGAAAATATTCATCTAAATTATATTACTGAAATTTTGTTTACTTAATGGATAATACTTCCCTAAGATAGTTGTTGTGTTATAAGGTTTTGTACAATTATAAAAGACATCATTATCTAATTATCTTGAATATTTGAAGAAGATTGACCGTTTCGAAATCAAAACAAATTTAAACATTTGACGTGTAGTTATAGTCAAAATCACGATAGATCGGCGGTGACTTATACTTAAAAGAGGTTATAAGAGCGGTATAAATCTATAATACGATAATGAATTTTATCTTATTCGTTGCTATATACATTATAGAAAAATAAATGAGTCAGTGCTTTTTAGTTATATCAGCAGTTTATACCCCACAACTTGTTTTAAATATGAGTCACCGCCGAACTCTCGTAACTTCAACCATCATCATTTTTAATTAAAAAAACGAATAGGTATATTTTCTAATAAAAATAGTTAAAATAGCAAAAATAGAAGGACATTTATTGTGATTGACCGTGTTGTTAGTAAAAAAAACTGACGTAAAGTTGAAAATTGAACGACATAGTTATATATAATGACTTTACTCATAGAAAATTTAAGTTAAGTTTTTGCCTAGTTAGATTCCCTAATGATTCTTATTGCGAAAACACAACATAACTTTTGAATCATAATGTAGCACAACGACATATTGCTTTAGATATGCTATTGATGCTATTTTAGACAGGTTATCAATTTTGCGACACTTTGAAACGCTATTGATACCTTAAAATCATTTTATCCAAGGAATTAAAAAAGAAATGAAAACCAAACTGGGTACTCTTAAATTTGAACATGAGTTTCACTTTTTATTAAAGTCCATTTGAACAATTTACAGTGTATGTAAATGGGCATGCATTGTTGCAAATAACAACACAATGTTTAGTGAAGAGGAGGGGATTATAGGATGATGGGAGCGAGGTGGGGGGAGTTTCGATTGTTGCATATCTGTATCAGCAATGCATGATTGAATATTTATGTTTTCCATATCTTCGAAATATCTTCGTAAAAAAAATCATAAAAATAACATATACCCTAATACTAAGAGTAGTCCAAAAAGCCACCCTTAGTCCAAAAAAAAAAAAAAAATACCCCATATTGATTCACTTAAACACTCAATGATTTCACCCCATATTTTTTTGCTGTTTTCACACTAAAAACGTAAAAATGATTTCTTTTATTTAATAGCTTCAGAAATGTCACATTTGATATTTTCGTCACCCCCGTTGAGTAACACTACAGCCTACTCACCATCCCTTAGGAGAACACAAGGGTGGGGTGTTTTATATGTTTTTTTACGGAACATATCAGACCTTGAACTGTTCTGATCATTTCTATTATATATGACTTGAAATAAAAAGATGAGTGAAGCAGAAAAATATGTTCCGTTATTTTATTTATATTTATGGATAAAATATTATCTTTAAAATGTCCGTCTACATCTCTAGGGGTGAAAATGCGTGATATTTTGGGGTGTTCGTGGTAGTCCTATGTTATCTCAGTGCAGATATCAAATATTGACTGCTAAAAGCACAATTAAAATAGAGTATTTGCGCATTTGTACGTACGTAAAGCTTCATTTAGGTTTATCCGGCTCGAAGGACCATTATGAACAACACTGAGTAATATATATATATTAATTAGATATAATGAATACTAAAATTAAAATTTATATTAGAAGTGTAGGTGGGAATGATACTTAAGTTTACCCTGGCATTATTGTTTAATATTGATATAAGAAAATTAATGTCTAACAGTTATATCTTTTGAATAAAGTAACAATATTTGCAAGCCCAAGAGGCAAAATGATTAAATGAAAATAAAACGGAGTGGAGAAAAAAAATAGAAAAAATAATATGTAATCCCTATCTAGAAATGTATCCAACTTCCATATGCAAATTGAATTTCCTCAAGTATTTTTCCCGTTGAAAAGCGAACGACTTTGTTACAATTCAGTTCTCATTTTCCTGAACAATGATGTACAAAAAAAAAAATATACAAAAATAAAAAGTTTTTCCCTAAGGCTATTTTTCATCTTTTCTTTCCTCAAATAAACATCGTAACGAATATAGAAATATGTATAATATAAAGAAAAAGAAGAAGGAAAATAGTTCAGAAACGTGTCCATTGAGTTGGAGTTCTCGTCCTCCTTGCTAAGGTGGAGTTGGACATTTATTTACAAAAGGTCTTTGAAATAGGTCGCGGTTTTCATACTTTTTTTTAAGTAAAACAGAGTGGGGAAGAAGAGGGGTATTTATATCGAAACAAAACTCCCAAAGGAGCAGATGCTGAAGTTATGCGCTCACTGCACTAGATAAATGTCAAAGTTTGTTAGACCGAGGGACTGAAGAGTGGGTTAGAGGAAGAGGAATGTGATGTTCTACTTCCTGGTACGTAAGGTTCTGCAATGCAGAAGAGCGGCAGATTGAAAACTGTGCTATATAAGACAACTCATTTGTGACTGGATGCAATTGAAATATAAAACTTTCAAGTTGTAAAACGTTTTTGCTCGAGATAAAATTAAACAAAGTTCGAATTATTTGCATGGAGAGCAATAAGAGTGAATGAGAGGCAAATACATTTGACGTGTAGTTATACCAGTTTTATTTTGAAAATAGAAGAACAAATCGCTGGATTTTCTAATAAAGATTAGAGGAATATTTTGGGCGTATACTCGTATATTGTTAACGAAAGTACACCCCGTGTGCAAGCAACTGTGGCAATAATACCCAACCTACAATGTATGACCTGCATAAATTACAATCCTAATACAAAAGGTTTTGTATAACCTATACAGATAAAGAATACCCCAGATTTACTCTAGCACTCAGTAAGTAAAGACTTCTAAATTACAATAACTATTTCTCTCTTTTAATCAATTCACCTCTCTGAAGACTAACGTACTTAGTTTCTTCACGGTATATAAGCTATAGTGGTATACTTTGAAACAAATAAAAATAAGTTTAGTTATAAGAAAATAATCGTATTTCCAATATTCAACTAATAAATATACTGAAACTATAATACCTACGTTAATTAATAAAGTTATTTATATAAATAAAACGAAAATGATTGCCTGTTTAGTTATTAAAAACGGCAACGTAAAGTTCAATATTTTATTAGTCTTAATGCACTATGATACCAAACTGTTTAAAACTTTTGCTCTATGTTTAAGGTTTTTTTTTCTCATTCGGATGGAAGAGTATTATTTGATTTAATATTGTTTATATATTATTTGTTGATATAATAATTTATATACAAAATACAGCCCGGAGGAGTAATTGCCGCTCAAGAGGGCGGGATGAAAGAAAGTATACGTCTTTTTAAGAAATCGTTGCACAATTCCAAGCCATAGTTACGACAATAATATTTTTTATTGCAAACCAGCCCCAGTACTCTGTATGTATGTTTCTTTTACAATGTTCCCAGATTAACAAAAGCACACGACTCTAGTTTAACCATGAAATAAATAACTGTAAATGCCTATTGGTCTATTGCCTACTAAAGTTTGATTGTTTTTATACGAGATTCCGCTGGTAATAAATCCCACATAGCAATACATTTATGATGTCCGGGATTAAAAGTGTTTTTAATATTGTGGCAAATTCATTGCGTTCAAACAGAATTACCCCATTTTATTGCTCCCACCCCATCTCACCCCATACACACAATGTTATATTTGGTATCTATTTCATTTAATATTATTTCCAAAACATTTAATCACATCGCTGTTTATTGTAATACTCGTATAATACCAGTAATAAACGCTGTGTGAAAATATGTGTGAATCGGCTTTATGCTGTTAACTAGTACATAAAAAGTTAGTGGCAGATGTAACGGACTTATAGATCACACTCATTTCTAATAAATATTGTAAATGTGTTATCTGGATCGTGTGATATTGATACTAACAAGTTTAGGACTAATGTTAATAGTACTTAGTAAATATTAATGTAAAATTTACGTAAAATATTATAAAGAGAGCTCGACCATTATCGGTGGACTCAAAATATTTTATAACACTACCGCTAAACACAGTTATGTATAAGTAAGGTTTATGTAACATAAGAAAGTTAACCCATTACATATTTTGTTTAGGTTAATATGATGTAAGATTACATAACAAAAGTTATCTTTAACATAAATTTATATTTTCTGATGTTATTAAAGTTTTTTTAGCAAGATTATATAATGTTACATATTAATTAATATGTAATTAATAATATTTTTATTGGGCTTGCAGATTTATACGGCACAACTTGTTTTAAGTGTGAGTCACCGCCGAGGGATTGTGAGTTCATTTTTAGGGGTCGATTTTTTAATTGTTGATCGAAATAGATGATAATAAATATACATTGGCGCTTTATTTGATTTGATATCTAAATGTTGACGGAGATAAAGCAATTAATTTTTTTTAACTTATTTATTTAACGTCGGCCTATTTCCGATGCTGGGTCCTATCCCCGACGACCTGGGAATAATTTTAATTGGTAATTAAATAATTGGTATGTAATTGGTTGGTAATTTTTAAGGTGTCTTGGACACGTGTTTGTAAGCTACACCACTGCCTAATAAGATTAAGATATTTGTGAGCTCTCACATCATAAATTAAAATTTGATAACAGAAATAAACTCAGAAAATATAGCTCTGGTCCATGGATCGAACCTGAAGACATAGTTGTCTAGCATCAAGCATTAACGCTCTCGGCCACTTTGCCATCAATTTGAATTGTAGTTTTAGCACTACAGATGTCGGCCATATTTATGACGTAACATGTCGTACTATTAAGGGTCAATTATTTGTTATATGTAAAAGAGTTCTCTGTGCTAAGTATGCTATTCTCTTTTACGCTATCTTGTATAAACGAGATGCAATTTAGCGGACGTAACGTTACATGTCTTGAACTTTTCTATAATCCCTTTAATAATTGAAGTGAAAATATGACTATTTTAATTGTTAATATCTCCTAAAAGTAACTGGACATTTGAGGTCCTGGCAGCTAACTTTATCAATATATTACACAGTTTTATGGTTCACAAGATCATTTGAATTATACATCATTATACTAACTCATTAAGAACAAGTGTAGTGCATTATCAAACTATATGATAAATAACTTTTCTCTTTTTAGTGCATTTATTATTTTATTCATTTTAATTATTATAACGGAGCATTCAGGTCTTAATAATTTCTCGAATTTAATACAAAGGTATGTCACACTATTAACTAAGCTACCCAAATGGTTTGGCGTTCAATGTATTAATAAAGTAATCACGTACGCTAGTTTGTTGGTCCTTTGCGTAAAGTTCGAACTACTATTAAGTGGTTCACTGCTCTAACTAGGATGCTGGATGCTGCACATACGGTGTTGAGAAAAACTATCTTTAAAAGAGGGGCGGAGACACCCCATTAAACGACAAGTGTAAACGAGCTTCCGAATGTATAGAAACACAAACTGCGTCACGAATGATCCGGTGGTGCGTGACGAAACTTCTAAGTAGCTTCTAGTAAGATATGGTTTGAATTCTTCTTCTTATTGTATTACGAATATAAAAAAAGAATATGAAATATTTGAAATGATTGAAAATTATGTTTTAACTTAAGTCATTAGCTTGTGGCAAGATAGTAATGTGACCAAGCTAGAAAACTTTACTACCTGGGTCGTTTTCCTCAATCACATCCTTCATTGGATCTAATTTTGCCACTTTAATCATGAAGACTTACTTTTTTCCTATTTAAGTTAAAATAGAATAAATTTTAAGACGCCAAAAGTTTTCTTTACAAAATGTCATCTTCTTTTAATATTGATGGAAAAAATTTCAAGAAATTATGAGAATTATATAATGAAAATAAACACGTCCCACGTGAGAGCAGCTTATACGTAACGTACACGTGATATCAGCCGTGAAAGTGTTAAACATTTTATCATAAACAATAACACAAATAATACAATAGCCTATAAAACCAAATAATTAATCAAACAAAAAGAAATAATTTTACAAATTAAATATTTTACAACATTTTTATTATACAAATTGTCTGAATAATTGTCAAAAATGTTATGAAACAAATAAAATTTTGTAATTTCATTTTCTCACAAATGCATACAACAATACATACGTTTAACGATTTAACGACTGTCGTTGGAACCGTTAGAATTACGACTTAACAGTTTACACTGGCGTGGAGGTGGGGGGAGGGGGGTTGTCATTTGATTATATTTCTGTTGACAACCCTCGTAAAATGCATTCAGGAAATTTTGTGGTTTTAGAGAAATAGTCGTCATACTCATGTTGAATTTCATAGCATAACATACCTTTATTTTAACTTGTTACAAGGTTTGAAGCTTTAGAAAACTCAAGTCAAATAACCGTACCGGTCAATATGGTAGTAGAAATCATGGACATCTGTCTTTTGTTTCTACGATATAATTAACTTTATTAATTAACGTAAGTATTATATTGTTTAGAATATTTATTAGTTGAATATTGGAAATACAATTATTCTTTTATATCAAAACATATGTTTATTTCTATGAAAATAGACCACTAGTATATATATTCTAAGCGTTATAATTTAACTAAGAAACTAAGTACGTTAGTCTTCTGATGAAAAGAGAGAAGTAGTTATTGTAATTTAGAGGTCTTTACTTACTGAGTGTTGGACTAAATCTGAGGCATTCTTTACCTGTCTAGAATATATAATTTGTAAAACGGGTATACATTTTTTAACAATTTCATTTGCGATTTAGGATGCGATGAAATACGTTTCACTCCACATAACAGCGCCAGAAATTTTAGAAACATTCTTGGTTCGTGTCTGTAATCTCGAGTTTCAATGGAATATATATTAGATTCTAAACAATGCTATAAAGGAGACGCTATTACATTTTCAACACACTATCATCTTAAAACGCTATTAATATAATAGTGGTATAACTTTAGGTATGGCATCATATGTTTTATGATTTGACGGTCATTTTAAATGCAGATTTGTGTCCTCTAGTTCACACCTTAATATTTTATACGTGCATACAATTAAACCTACGCTTTATGAGTCTATGCAATGTAATATGCGACTGGTTGTTGTCTTGGCGTGTATATATATATATATATATATATATATATATATATATATATATATATATATATACATATACATATATATATATATATATATATATATATATATATATATATATATACTCCAGATGATATTAATACGTTTAGACATGATTGATTCCATATATTTTAACCCACCCAAGTTACAGATTTATAATGACAGAGTCGGATAAGATTTGATTTCAAATGAAATTGTCACTTATTTATCTTAAGTTACTTTAATGGATATATTTTGAAGATATAGAAGGTTTCAATAAACATTAAAAAAAAATTAATTCATACAAATTTATTGACTATTTATAAATATTATTATAATCATTATATTAAGAATAACAATTACCGAAAGTTAATGCGAACAAAGAAATACTTAAATAAAATTACATGAGTTATATTTTTATTTTTCCTCAAGTAAATAGTGAACAATGTCAATCAAAATCAATCCTTATAGCACTGACATTTTTTATTTAATGTCTAAAAATATACGACATGAGCAGTGGCGTAGCTAGGTAACCAAGGGCCCCGGTGCAAAAAGAAACTGGGGCCCTAACTAAACTGTTTAGGTTTTATCAAGTCAGATAATACCTTAAAGGTACAGAACGACTAGTTTATCATCAACTCTTTATCGTGCCAACAACAAATAAGTTTGCCATATTTGTAACCGAAATTTTAAATTTCTGCCACTGTTTTGGGAGGTTTTAAAATAATTCATAAAATGTTTCACTCATGTAAATCAGATCTGTTCGATCACGATCATTGTAATTTCTCATAAGCCTCAATGTTAAATTAAAAAATTCAAAGTTCAATATCTTTTTACTGGTTCTCTGCTATGTTTTTCTAAAATATAACGAGATCATTATCTTATTATAATCAACTAATATGCCAAATTTTAGAAAACATTAAACGGTAACTCTCTGACCGACAGTACTACCTTAAAGTCGTGTTGCAACATATTTCATTTACATTCCAAAGGTGGGAGAATTTTTAGCTAGTACAATATGAGGTTTGCTGGTCACGGTCCGAGGGCCCTCTGAGCTTGAGGGCCCCGGTGCCCAGCACCAACTGGCCCATACCTAACTACGCGAGTGGACATGAGATGCATTAAGAAAACGTTATTGCTTATACATTTCTTTCTATGTCAGAAATCTCGTGGTCACAAATTCTGTACGATTTGACAATTCAATGTGACGTTTGTGACCAAAATGCTGCAAATTTAAAGAAAAAAATGAGTATAAAAACATCTCATTTTAGCAGTTTCTCATCGGGACATACTTTAAGATTATGAACAAGTTATAAAAGGGCAACGATCGGCGAATTTGACCTAGCAGTTGAATCAAATAAGTCCCTTATTTCAACCCTGACCTTTTACAAAGAAAAACACAGAATGACTATTTATCAAACGGCATCTGACAAATACCAAATTAATTTTTATAGATGACTTACTTGTAACTATTTATGTCAGACGATTGTCTCTGTTTTATCTTTTTGCTTCTTATATCAAAGACTTGCAAACTGTGAGTCAAATAAAATATATATTACTTTCTTCAACCTGATGTAGGTTTTGGAATCATTGGTACGCTACGGGTTTGTATTTCTCGTGCCGTGTTTTCGTTTGGCTTTGCCTCGTATTTTGTCACTCCATCAACTCTCATCATTGTATCTGATGATTTCATCTAGACTATTGGTAACTTTATACATCTCGCAGGATTAAACATGTCTGCAGACTGTGTAGTGTGTATACATCGCATTCGTAAGACTTTGAACATATTTTATAATTACATTGGTTTAGAATTAAACAAAGATCAAAATACGTATGCATAAGATTAATTTTAACATTTATTAATTCTCTCTTATATAGTAGCAAGTTATTGTTATGTTTTTATTAACACTCAAAAGTTATGAATAAACTCTCTTTTATACATTCTTTCCATAATAGAATGAGCCGTATTAGTTTAAAAACGTTCCAAATGGGCGGTTATATTCAACCTAAAGAAAGACCTCTCTCTCTCTCTATGTAAACTAATATGTTTAAAACATGTTCACAAGAAAACATAACCAAGAAAATAGTTGATACCCATCCTAGACGATTTTACTCTTGGCACGTGTCCTTTATAAGACTGTCTTTATAAGACAATATTTGCGATGTTCTCAATTAATGATTCTAACTTTTTCAAAATAATTGTAAGAAAATTACCATTGTTATGTCACAAAACATTCTATTTAACATAGTGTAGCATCGGTGTAGGGTTCCTATTTTACATGCAAAATTTAACAGTAAAAATCTGAAAATTTAGTACCATAACTAGTATTCAAACTATATACAGGGTGTCCAAAAATTCAACGATAAGCGGGCACCAAAGGGTGGTCCTGCTCATGACTACACGAGAAAAAAAGAAGAAAAAAATTTATCTGATTTTGTTTAGAAATTACAAAAAAAAATAAAAATCTTTCGAAAATTGAAACACCTTAAGATGTTTTTAACTACCATGATCACAATTTTACAACTATTTCTGATTTTTTTTTTTGTATCGGCAACCTAAATAGCACTGCTATCCACCACAACCATTAAAAATCCCAGAATGCTAGTAGTTTTTACACAAAAATCAATCGAAATTATTTTTTTCCCTAAAATTGTTAAAAATTTTTACTTTCTGTCCACTTGTGGTGTAAAAAAAAAGTATGAACACTATTACGGCAAGTTTTTTTAAAAATTGGCGCAACTCTTCAGGATTCCAAAATGGTATAATACTCCAGGAAAACTAACAATAAAAAAAATTATGCATACTATTTATAAACATGAACCAAATTTCATAAATTGTTGTTTTTGATAGTTATCACTTTTTTAATACCCAAAAGAGGTTTTTTATTGCTGATTGAATTAAAACAAATGGTACAAGCAATTTTTCATTCATTTTATAAATTTATTGCATTATTTACATTACAGTAAGTGTTCAAATTGTTTCCCACCGGCATTAATACAGGCACAACATCGCCTTAAAAAAGATTGTTTTTTTCGGAAATTTTCAAGATGATCGTAAAAAAAAGTGATCTTGGAAACGTCCTTAATGTAACAGTGGTCAAGTCAACATCGCCAAATTATGTCACAACACGGTAATATTTAACATTTCCACACTGAACCGGATTAAACCCTCATGTTTATTACTTTTAAAGCTACAAGGAGTACACCGCTCAAATAAATATTTCTGTTGTCAAAAACCTAATAACATTAAACATCTATATGCGCTTACACCATCTTACGACACCAAAAAAAAGAATACCCGTTTCTTCAGCGTTATTATTTCGTTGTACATCTTCGTCTTACCCAAACTACTGATGTCTTACGTAGAGATAAAGAATTAGAACCCCATTACCATGAAGACCATAAAATTTAGTTATGTCTAATATCTGTAATTTACTGAACATAATAAATAATTATGTATTAATTTAATAGAGAGATATAATTAATAGAATCAAGTACAAAATTAATAAATAATTTTTAATTTGTATTCGCACAATTTTGTATATACAATTCTCAAGTATAATAGTTTATTAGCGTGTATTATATATATAACTAATTAATAAACACTCATAAGCCTCTTGCTAGATGCATTATATATCTTCACACCATATATAAATGAAGGAACTATTATTATCTGCAAGTGCAGTTCACCAGTTGCTCGGAATGAGATTGTATGTATTCACGCTATCAGGTATTTTATGAACAAAACTCTTATAAAGCAAAAAACACATTTAATATATTTACATAATCATTGGGTAGTTGCTTTACTCACTCACTTTAAAATTAAATATACTAATTGTTAAGTTGTTCGGCCACGCTAAGCACAAAACATTGATATTACCTAGTAAAACTTAATCTGAAAAAGTATTATTTATAAGCTATTTTAAAAGCCATAAAAAACTTCCTAAAATTTTGTAATTTCTATAAGGCCTTTCGCACATGGGTCGACTGATTGCAAACGCGAGCCCCGAATCTGTCCGAACCGAATGTACACGGCACGAATAAAACTAAACTGATTAGAAATTGGTTTTGAGCGACTGTGTTCCTAGGTCGCAGGGCAATTACGTTGCATGCTTTTAATGATGAACATCATGAGCAGAGATGTGCATAAATACTTTTCAAAAGTATTTAAATACATATATACTTACAAATACCTCACAATACGACACAATAAAATCCCGTATTGTTAACAATTCTATACAGTCACGAAACACGACTCGACATGGCTCGTTTTTCGTTGAAAACTTCGAGTTTGCAATCAGTCGACCCGTGTGGGGACGCCCTAAAAGTAATCTTAAGAAGTTTTTTGAGTATGGTACTATGTACAAACGCAGATTTCTTTTTCAAAAAGCAGTAAAATAGCATTATTGTTCAGAATATTTACTAGTTGATATTTTAAATACAATTATTTTCTTATATCTAAACTTATTTTAATTTGTTTGAAAATAGACCACTAGCTTATATACTCTAACCGTGGCTGCTTATAACTTGTCAGTGCAGGAAGAAACTAAGTACGTTAGTCTTCAGGGAGTTCTAGACTAAATCTGAAGTATTCTTTACCTGTCTAGCCCATATAATAATTTTGTAAAAAGGATTGCAATTTATGCAGGTGCATATTATCTCTGGTCACCTATTGTAAGTTGTGTGTTATTGCCACAGTTGTGGTGGTACTTAATGTCTGTAAGGCCAGAGCTATAATGATTAGTATAAAAATATCAAGGTTGTACTAAGATGAATGTACACAGGGTGTTCACCCGTTAACAATATACAGCAAATTCAATTTCCCCTACATTCGATAGCATCCGAGATTTACCTGTCATTAACTTGCTAATAGCAACGCCTTGCTAATATCGTCTACGTCTTCTGATACCGTTTGGAATGTTACTAGGAATGTGCCTGCAGATAAACAACTAAGTCTCTTGTCTCCTGAAAGGTTCTCTATCCATCTTACACACCTCAAAGTCGCAGACAACTATATGATTTAAAGAACATCAATAATTTGAAATCTTCTTAATTCCATCTCACATATTTAACTAATCTTCCTATATCTCAATGGTTTTATGCAAGACTGACAACATCGAAGCTATTTTTTAAGTGATCTTCCATAATTTTTGGTAGATAATTTCAAGGTATATATTAGGTGCAATAACCTTTTAATATATATGTCTGTCCTAAAATTCAATGTCTGCAGCTATCCATATCTCACAACGTTCCTGTATTTCAGTGCTCCCGTTCCTATATACAGAATCCCATATCCCGTCTGCTATAAATCTATCCCTCAGGCGTTTATTTTGCATCACACAAACTCTTGCCATAAATGCATGCATATATCGAAGGACTGACAACTGAGAACAGAGTCCCTAACTCCCTACTCCCTATAGTGTGAGCTGGGGAAATACAGGAACCAAACAGTGAACAGTATCCAGACTTCGTCTCTAGATTCACATCCATACAGGGTACCACTTAATAAATCAAAGAAAATTATATTCAACATAAATATAAATTCTTAATTCTATAATACATCGAATCATATTTGTACATGGACTCATCTTTTATATTTTTATTATTTCCCCGCTTTCTGCCGGTTTTACACTAACGAGACAGTTTTTAAAACAGTTTTATTTTTAAAAAACAAAACAAAAACATGCTTTGTTTTATTTTAAAACAGTTCTGTTTCTGTTCACTGATCACATCGAACAGACTGGTATTATTTTTAGTGTTTTTCTGTGTGTCCCATTAAAATTTAGTATCTCATAAATGTTTGTGTTGGCGATACATTTCTATTAAATTGCTGGTGTTATCTTTTGTCCACTGCGTCTGCACTTATTTACAACTGCTCTTGGAACTAGTTGCTAGCCAAATGATAAACAACAACTGACAAACGCCAATGTTCACGAAAAACAAAACTGCGTGTTCAAACCAAGCAGACTAAAAAACAACAACAAACGTGTTTTCTTTTGATGTTACTGACTCCATATGGGAATGTGTTTTGTTTACTAAAACAGTTTTTAAAGACAAAAATGTTCAGTTTTTACAAAACATTGGTGTTTTTGTTCAGTATGGTGAAAAACCGGCATTAGCATACGAAAAAGACGTCTAAAGTTAAAACATCTCGCCAATAGTCCGCCGAGGAGAGAGGTAGGAATAGAAAATTTGTGTAACGCAATTTATGGATGGTCCCTAACATGTAAAATTCAAGGAATGTGGTATTCGATAGAGTTCAACGATTTCTGTAACACGCTGTAGTTCTCCCAATACCTTGAACATATAATGTGCATATAAACTGGTTAAGACAACATCCCATTGTTTATTATTATCTCTCATATGTAAATCACTGCAGAGCGTTATTGTTAAATTATATCCAGAAATTGATAATCACAACAAAATTATTAAAATAATGAATTAATAATTTCACTTGGTATTATGTTACATCTTTAAGAATCAAACCGACTATAGGAATCAATAACTTCTAATCCTAAATGATAAAATAATTAGTAACAACGGATGTATCAGTATGAAGTGACTATTTTAAATTTGTCGCTATTTAAAGGAAATTACTAAGCTATTGAAAGGAACTGAGTGACATTGTTGTTCGAGAATTTGGATACCGCCGACAGATCACAGATACGCCTTAGCCAGCTTATAGATCTCTATAAGGTCCATCCTGCGCACCATATTATACATTAGGAGAATTAGAATATAAAGATTTATATATTGGTTTAGTCTGCTGTTGTTTTAGTAGCGTACTTCATTGTAGCTGCACCAAATCAAACTTGGTGTTATCAGAATTTTTTTTAAAGTATTTAAGTGTGGTATAAAGATAAAATTAAGGTATTGCACGTCCCCTCGGAAGCTGGGGCCCATGTCTTGTGCATCTTTTAATAAATCCATCACAAACTAATAGTAATTTGAAATGTAAATTTCTAACCGGGTAACGACTAAATTTTGAAGAAACATATTTCTGAATAATGAAATGAGTAAAGCTTGTGTATTTTATATAATTGTATATATGTATCATACATATAATATTAATGTGTATATATAAATAAGTACTTCGATATTGTAAACGCGTTAGATAGCTAGCATCAACATCACCATCTAAGACGTTGAGATATTCCAATGATGATGATGATGATCTTTTGGTTATTACCAACATGAATATATCTTAGGTTTTGGTATTTGATTTACACCCCACCTCAACCTCTGTACATTAATTCTCTCTATAACATCCCTTATAAGATCCGTAGACTATAAACCACCACAAGAACAGATCCATCCCTCGCCCTCACCCTCGATAAGATTCCTTCAGCGATATCTTCTACAATCTGCAGAACAGTGATTGGAGATGGTTCTTGGAGTGGTTCAAGACGATTTGGTTAATGACAGGTATGGTGGCTGGTGGTATGTCTACTGTCTTCCCTCTGCAACACTCACACCAACCGATGGGAACACGGTAGGGGAAGGAGAAAAGGGGAGGGATGTCTGTGACGTCGATCTGTGCTTTTCATTAGCATGAGTTCGTGTTTGTGACAGAAACACTCTAAGATGTTATTACGTGGAGTTCTGTCTTGTAATTTCGATATTTGTAATTAAAATATGATTTTAGAACATGAAATATTATTAATTTTACATAATGATGCATTACGGCATCGCCGTTTGTGTTCGCCGATTACAATATTTGATAGAAGTTATCTCGAGGGAGATATTTACCAGTCGTTGGATTACATTTATGGGTTTTCTTTAAGGCGTATACTACCCCGACATTTAAAGATAGTGATTTGTTTTAACTTGACCTGAAAAAATTTAATTAATACTCGTAACTCTGGTCAACGAAATTTTGTGCCGGAAAAGCTGACTTTTTTCGTAGCAGTTCTAATTTTCGAGATACAGGTTAATTGATTTGGCTAATTTGATAAAAATAGTCAACTTCCTCTTTAGACAGATTCAAGGAAAGCAATATATAGTAATCAGCGAAGATTTCTTCTTGTATCTTTCAATCAATATATATAAAAGAATCAAGCTATCAGTAATGAAAGAATTATGTAGTGATATTATATTAGGAAATGATTTCCTCAAGCAACAAAACTCGGTGTGCATAAAATTTATAGGGACTAAATCTCCCTAATTAGCTTACAGGAGCTAATCTTAAGTACTAACTTTTACATTTTAGTCAAATAGATTTTTGGTAAGTAATATTTTGTTTCACATCATAATAACAAATCTAACACTACTAGATTTTATTATTATTACAATATATTTCTGACAATATAATACCAATTTCGGTCATCTCAATACCCGTGTTGACCTAAAAGACATTGAAAAAAAAACAAGGAAATTTTAGTAGGCATTATTTATTTAGTATGTTTAGTAGGCATTTTTATCAAATTAACTAGATCACTTAGCCTATATCTCAAAAACTAGATATGATAGAGCAAATCTGACGGCTATTTTGGGTTAGGACCCAAATGTTACCCAGAAACAGTTAAAAAATGTATTCCTTTTGTTCAATCACCTCAATACTTCCGTGATGTTTTTGTCTTTTCCAATTTAAGATGAATCATGTGATCATTAGGTTGATTTACAAAGAGTAGTGTAACGAAGAGTGTTCTGAACCGCGGGGATAAATCTTTGCGAGTTAAAGAGATCAAGTAATATGGGATGTCTATTAAACAAAGAAATAGACAGTGATACATCTACTACACCTTATATAATTCTAATAGCATTCGTCATATGTATTCACCAATATTAGGAGCAGCAGGATATTTGTAGACATACGACATCTTACTATTATAATGTTCGTAATGTTCCAATTTAACATGGAAAACTCATAAGAACTCATAGATATTTATATATATATATATATATATTTCCGGTAACAAAATCTGTATGGTATCTTCTAAACGGCGCCTACAAAGTTTTTTAAATTTTGATATTATGTAAAGGACGAATTTCTAAGACTTTCTACGTCCCTGAATTTTTCCCTGAATTTCCCTGGAAACAATTATTCTGGAAAAACTGGAAAATTTGAAAAAATACTTTTGCAAATATCTGACGAACTAGAAAAGATAGGAAACTGAAATTTGGTATGTGTATTGAGATCATAATTGTGCACATTTGCCAATAGTTGGACATTTAAAATTTAAGTTCAGTAGCGGCGCGAATTTCCGGGGGCAATGTTAGAATAGAGTTAGGACGTTCAAATTTAATATGTAGGCTCGCTCTAGAGTGTTATTAATGAAAAAAAATAAAGAGCCCCAAATTTCCAGTGGCGGCGGGAGTTGAGTTAGTAAAAGCCAGAAATATTGAAAAAGTAGTAATAAAACTTAGGGCATGTATTGAGACACTAATTGCGAATGTTGCCAATAATTGGATTACCAAAATATTAATTCAGTAGCGGCGTGATTTTTTGGGGGCAATGTTGCAACAGAGCTAGAACGTTGATATTTGGAACGTGGGCTCTATATAGAGTGTCATTAAAGGCAAACTATAGAAAACTGCAACTTTCCAGAGGCGGCGGGCGCTGTGGGCCAAAAACTAGAAATATGAAATATATAGAAATAAAAGGCTATAGTTTAGATTATATGTTCTTAGATATAAATAAAATAGATCCCTGTGTTAAAATTTGACAAACTTGTTCAGTAGCGCAGGTATGTGGGGGGTAATAATGCTAAATATAAATACAAAGCTAAAATTTAGTATGCAGATATAGATTGACAAATTAATAACGAAAATATAAAAAAAAAATCCTTTTCTTAAGTGTAACACTAGAGTGGGGAGTGATAAACCGAGTATAAGAACAAAATAGAGGTACAACGATGATATTTTGCATGTAAAATATTAAATAGAAGCACAATAGTTCTCTATAAGTTAGATAGTCAAATTACATTCAATAGTAGAATTGAATTGATTTTTGGTGCGTTCGTTGTGCTGTGAAATCGAACAGGAGTGAGAGGTATAGGGGGGAAATAGTTAACAGCCCCAAATATCAAATTAAAAAAATAGAAACTACGCATGTGCATATTTGCGAAAAATAAGTTTAACCTTAGTAGCGGCGTGAAATTGGGGAAGTGGGGGCGGGAAAGGCTTTGCCAAAGAGCTCAATTTTAAATTTCGATCATTTATAAAAGTAGATAGTAGTAATAAAGGTTATAAAAGTAGAGAGAATTGTTATGAGCAAAATAGATTGTTATGCCTAAAATTTGTCAATTTTATTTCAGGAGCGGGAATTAATGGGGAGGACAATATTATATCGTAAATATAAATACAAAAATTAGAACGTAAGATTACAGTGCAGTTTTAATTATGTAAATGAATTGCTGTAATATTGAATTGGTAGTGCCTGATTGGAGGAGAGGGTGGCGCCGGGGTTCAGGACACCAAGTAACGGTGGTCTTAGAAGAAGTAGCGATAGATTATAATGGCTCTGGAAGATAACCGTGTTGTAGAATATGTGCTTTGGTGCTGGAAATGTGGGCGGCGGTTCAGGGGATTAAATTGAAAGTACAATAACGGGAAGGATAAGGGCTAGAGATGAGATGATTAGGAGCGAACCGCTAGGCTTTCTTAAAAACATAAATGAATTGATGTAATTAGTAGGTTTACATTGAAATGAGTGAAAATTAATTTTATCAAGCATTTATCTTATCGAATAATTATTAAAAAATAATATACTTCTAAGGATGAAATTTAGTGTGTAGGTTGCCAGTAAAGTATTAATTATGAAAACTAATTGTTAAGAGTATTAGTACGCAGGAGGTAAAAGCGCAAGATTGTTTAATGATTGCGGTAAAAGGGGCGATAGAACAGTGCCCTTATGTGCGATGATTCTCAGGTTGGCTGTGGTGTTGCAAGTGGGCGCATTGTGGCAGAGGTGCAGAGGAATACAATTGAAAGTGCGAGAACGATACAGAGCATGGAGCCAAGAGGTGATGATTAGTATTACGGGGCGGGGCAGTGGACATTTTTCAATACTGCGCTTTATTAGGGTAAATAATAATTTTACACAGAGAGGAGGAAACGAAGGATTATTTAATTATAGTGCTAAAGCGGGTGCGCTGTGAATGTACTCTAAGGACCGACGATGCTCAGGAAAGAAGCGATACAGAGTGCTGAAGGAAAAAGGCGCTACATGGCTTATGGGCGGGGGCACTGGAGACTGGTCAATACAGTGCTTTATTACTGTAAATGAAAGAATTATAACAAAATAAAAAAAAAAAGTTTAAAAAAGATATATTATAACGAAAATTACTTAAAAACTAGCGCTTCGCCCCGTCGCAAAGCGACGTGTATTTAATATTTGTGAATAAATAAATTTATTTGCTAAATTGAAAATAATGCAAAATATTATTTTTAAGTAATTTTCGTTATAATATATCTTTTTTAAACTTTTTTTTTTTATTTTGTTATAATTCTTTCATTTACAGTAATAAAGCACTGTATTGACCAGTCTCCAGTGCCCCCGCCCATAAGCCATGTAGCGCCTTTTTCCTTCAGCACTCTGTATCGCTTCTTTCCTGAGCATCGTCGGTCCTTAGAGTACATTCACAGCGCACCCGCTTTAGCACTATAATTAAATAATCCTTCGTTTCCTCCTCTCTGTGTAAAATTATTATTTACCCTAATAAAGCGCAGTATTGAAAAATGTCCACTGCCCCGCCCCGTAATACTAATCATCACCTCTTGGCTCCATGCTCTGTATCGTTCTCGCACTTTCAATTGTATTCCTCTGCACCTCTGCCACAATGCGCCCACTTGCAACACCACAGCCAACCTGAGAATCATCGCACATAAGGGCACTGTTCTATCGCCCCTTTTACCGCAATCATTAAACAATCTTGCGCTTTTACCTCCTGCGTACTAATACTCTTAACAATTAGTTTTCATAATTAATACTTTACTGGCAACCTACACACTAAATTTCATCCTTAGAAGTATATTATTTTTTAATAATTATTCGATAAGATAAATGCTTGATAAAATTAATTTTCACTCATTTCAATGTAAACCTACTAATTACATCAATTCATTTATGTTTTTAAGAAAGCCTAGCGGTTCGCTCCTAATCATCTCATCTCTAGCCCTTATCCTTCCCGTTATTGTACTTTCAATTTAATCCCCTGAACCGCCGCCCACATTTCCAGCACCAAAGCACATATTCTACAACACGGTTATCTTCCAGAGCCATTATAATCTATCGCTACTTCTTCTAAGACCACCGTTACTTGGTGTCCTGAACCCCGGCGCCACCCTCTCCTCCAATCAGGCACTACCAATTCAATATTACAGCAATTCATTTACATAATTAAAACTGCACTGTAATCTTACGTTCTAATTTTTGTATTTATATTTACGATATAATATTGTCCTCCCCATTAATTCCCGCTCCTGAAATAAAATTGACAAATTTTAGGCATAACAATCTATTTTGCTCATAACAATTCTCTCTACTTTTATAACCTTTATTACTACTATCTACTTTTATAAATGATCGAAATTTAAAATTGAGCTCTTTGGCAAAGCCTTTCCCGCCCCCACTTCCCCAATTTCACGCCGCTACTAAGGTTAAACTTATTTTTCGCAAATATGCACATGCGTAGTTTCTATTTTTTTAATTTGATATTTGGGGCTGTTAACTATTTCCCCCCTATACCTCTCACTCCTGTTCGATTTCACAGCACAACGAACGCACCAAAAATCAATTCAATTCTACTATTGAATGTAATTTGACTATCTAACTTATAGAGAACTATTGTGCTTCTATTTAATATTTTACATGCAAAATATCATCGTTGTACCTCTATTTTGTTCTTATACTCGGTTTATCACTCCCCACTCTAGTGTTACACTTAAGAAAAGGATTTTTTTTTTATATTTTCGTTATTAATTTGTCAATCTATATCTGCATACTAAATTTTAGCTTTGTATTTATATTTAGCATTATTACCCCCCACATACCTGCGCTACTGAACAAGTTTGTCAAATTTTAACACAGGGATCTATTTTATTTATATCTAAGAACATATAATCTAAACTATAGCCTTTTATTTCTATATATTTCATATTTCTGGTTTTTGGCCCACAGCGCCCGCCGCCTCTGGAAAGTTGCAGTTTTCTATAGTTTGCCTTTAATGACACTCTATATAGAGCCCACGTTCCAAATATCAACGTTCTAGCTCTGTTGCAACATTGCCCCCAAAAAATCACGCCGCTACTGAATTAATATTTTGGTAATCCAATTATTGGCAACATTCGCAATTAGTGTCTCAATACATGCCCTAAGTTTTATTACTACTTTTTCAATATTTCTGGCTTTTACTAACTCAACTCCCGCCGCCACTGGAAATTTGGGGCTCTTTATTTTTTTTCATTAATAACACTCTAGAGCGAGCCTACATATTAAATTTGAACGTCCTAACTCTATTCTAACATTGCCCCCGGAAATTCGCGCCGCTACTGAACTTAAATTTTAAATGTCCAACTATTGGCAAATGTGCACAATTATGATCTCAATACACATACCAAATTTCAGTTTCCTATCTTTTCTAGTTCGTCAGATATTTGCAAAAGTATTTTTTCAAATTTTCCAGTTTTTCCAGAATAATTGTTTCCAGGGAAATTCAGGGAAAAATTCAGGGACGTAGAAAGTCTTAGAAATTCGTCCTTTACATAATATCAAAATTTAAAAAACTTTGTAGGCGCCGTTTAGAAGATACCATACAGATTTTGTTACCGGAAATATATATATATATATATATATATATATAAATATCTATGAGTTCTTATGAGTTTTCCATGTTAAATTGGAACATTACGAACATTATAATAGTAAGATAATATTTTGCATTATTTTCAATTTAGCAAATAAATTTATTTATTCACAAATATTAAATACACGTCGCTTTGCGACGGGGCGAAGCGCTAGTCATATATTATAATGTCCCAGGTGTATATTTATATTCTTATAGTCTTATATTCTTATATTCTTATATTCTTATATTCTTATATTCTTATATTCTTATATGTTTATATGTTTGGTTCGAATTTTGTATGGCATCTCGAAAACGGCTCCAGGGAAGTTTTTAAAAATTTTCTATTTCGTAGAGAAAAAAATTCTAAGACTTTTGGCGTCCTCGGATTTTTCCCTGAATTTCCTGGAAACCCGTAATTTTGGAAAAACTGGAAAAAAAGTGAGCCCTTTTTTGCTGTATTACTTTGAGTTAATAAGAGATTGAAAGTTGAAATTTTGCATCTGTATTAAGATATTCAATGCTAACATTTCTCAAAAATTAGAAATTCAAAAATTGAAAAAGGGGGGGTTGAAGAAATTCGGGGGCCCGGTAGGGAACTTTGGAGAAAGTTCATATTCTGGATTCTAGAATAATTAAGTATATTATTAATAAAAAAAAATTCAAAATTCCAAAATTTTATTTGGGGGCACGGGGGCAGTATTTGCCGAGAGTAAAAATTGTGCTAGAAAGTTGAAATTTTGTATATAGGCTAATCTTGGTAACTTATTTACGAATCGAAAAAAAAAATCCCAAATTTTGAAAAAAAGTTGGTCAAATAACGCATAAATTGAAAATATTTTTTATTTTGACAAAAAAAATTATTTTTTTAGTCAATTTATATGTGTTAATGTATATGTGCGCGAGTTTATTTATTATTTCAATTTAAAAATAGAACAGTGAAATATGAAATTTAATTACGAATTATTTTATTGGATTCCAATGATACACGCCAAAAAGACGTCGCATTGCGACGGGGGTAAACTCAAGTATATTATAATGTCCCAGGTGTATATTTATATTCTTATATGTTTATGTGTTTATATGTTTGGTTCGAATTTTGTATGGCATCTCGAAAACGGCTCCAGGGAAGTTTTTAAAAATTTCCTATTTCGTAGAGAAAAAAATTCTAATACTTTTGGCGTCCCCGGATTTTTCCCTGAATTTCCTGGAAACCCGTAATTTTGGAAAAACTGGAAAAAAGTGATCCCTTTTTAGCTGTATTACTTTTAATTCGTATAAGATAGAAAGTTGAAATTTTGCATGTGTATTAAGGTATTCAATACTGACATTTCTCAAAAATTAGAAATTCAAAAATTGAAAAAGGGGGGGTTAAAGAAATTCGGGGGCCCGGTAGGGAACTTTGGAAAAAATTCATTTTCTGGATTCTAGAATAATTAAGTATATTATTATTAAAAAAAAAATTCAAAATTTCAAAATTTTATTGGGGGGCACGGGGGCAGTATTTTCCGAGAGTAAAAATTGTGCTAGAAAGTTTAAATATAGGCTAACCTTGGTAACTTATTTACGAATCGAAAAAAAAATCACAAATTTTGAATAAAAGTTGTCCAAATATCGCATAAATTCAAAATATTTTTTATTTTGATATAAAAAATGTATTTTCTTAGTCAGTTTTTATGAAAAATTAATTGTTATTAAATTTAAAATCAATATAGTACGAATTTATTTATTATTTCAATTTAAAAATGGAATTAAATTTTGACATGAAATTCAAACCACTCATAAAAAACAAACGTCGCTTGCGACGGGGGTAAAAGCTAGTGTTACTATATAATTCCAACTGTATTCCGTTAAATTTTCTATCAGTATACGGTCTAAAGTCTTTGAATCTTCCTTGGATGTTAGCTAAGAGTAACTGTGTCAATGTTTCATTTAGAACACTTCACGCTGTTGGCAACCTCTTGAGACACAACAAGCAACAAACAAGCCCTCTTCGCACCCTTCTTTGTATTTATGTGGTTTTAGAATTGTGTTTGTAAGCCTCTTGTTTCTGCTCTTTGAAGATATTATTAAGTCCCTACTTGTGGTTTAAATTACCGTGTTAAAACACAACTTGCAGATGGTGAAGAATAAATCAACACCAACGACAATTCGATCAAAATACATTTTTATTCAAATACTAATACACGATATTAAAATCCCCCCAAATCGAATCAGCATACAATATTTCCCTAAAATAACACCATCCGCCAGCTTATCCTAATTCCATATTAGATTATTTTTAGCGTGAATTAAAACAAGCACGAGTATTTAGGTTAATGACGTCAGACCAGTCAATTTCAAATTTCATTATTAATTAGTGCAATGGTATAGAAGAAAAAACGGACCACGTGCTATCCCTTTTTTCCCCCACTCGAATGTATTACAGCATCTCCACACATCTCCTATTGGAAATACCTTCCAATCACCGTCTATATGTATTATAAATATAAAAGAAATCAATGAAGTTATCTGGTTAATTCTAGAACGATTTAATTCTTTGAGTATTTACCTTTAGATAAAATTACGTGAATAATAAATAATGAAATTCTATTATACTAGAGCTTTGGCAGGTCTAATATTTACTTAATCATCTCTATCAGAATTGCATTTTTAAACACGCCAATTAATTAATTAGTAATTAATTCTTTATAGATCTTATTTAAATTTATTAAATTTATTAATAGCAAATTTGTTATTCTAAATTTTGTTCTCCTTAATGGCAAGTCAAGTTTTTACTGAAGTATTTATGTATACTGGATTTAATTTTATTTTGGGACTGTTTTCACAAGTGCATTGCACCTTGAAGCAACTATCACACTTTTCATTACCAAAATCTTGAAGTAAGTTTCCATATTTTCATTATGTTTTTAAAAAAATTTCGTAACTATATATTTTTGAATATTATACCTATTTCAAAGTATTTTATTTTTTTAGTCTTTTATTTTATTTATTATTGTATAGAAAAGGTATAGTTAGTTCAGAGGTTATAAAAGCGCTCTAAATCTATAGTACGATAATGAATTTTATCTTATTCGTTTCTGTACACATTATAGAAAAATAAGTGAGTTTATACCCCACAAATTGTTTTAAGTATGAGTCGCCGACGAACTCTCGTAATTTGAACTATATAACATTAGGTTTTCAATATTAGTAGGTGATGATAACATTCTATAGTTTTGTTACAAATTTCAGTATCATAAATCGCTTGATGGACGAGAAGTATTCGTATGAATAACACCGGTATTACAACGGATGGATAGAAAATATGGTGGATAAACGAATAAGCCACTTTTATTATGGCGATCCCTTCGGGGCCCTGACTAGAGGAGGTGGAGGCTGGGGCTAGGGGCTTCAGGTTATGGCAATCATCATATACGAAGACATACTCATAAGCAATCGACGAATCGACAACTAACAACAGCAGTGCTTGAAAATGTAACGTCACAGTTTATTTTACATAAATATAAATTATGAATTACCAAAATATTACTTCAAACAAGCAGAAGCATATTATTTTAATATTATTGTAAATAAACAGGTATATTTCTGGAATTCTGAACTTCCAAAGTTCAAATACTTTGGAAGTAAACGCAATCGATTAATTAACATGTTTGAAACATATTTGAAACAGTGGAGAATTAGAACAAATATGAAAATATGTGACAGAAATTAGAAGGAAAAGATTCCAAGGAGAAATGAAGAGCAACAGAAGAACTATGAAACATCTGGAAGGAAACCAACATGGTGCAATATTGAGGTACAAGACGGGAAGGAGAGATCAAGAGGAGCAATTTAACGAATATAAATTTAAAGAAGTCTTAATCTAATTAATATATATATGGACCAAATAGTTTATAGGCTTTAGGACAATATATTGATGTTACAGCTAAAACGATCAAAATTCGATCAATTTATCAATCAATGAATCTCAAAAGACAGTAAAAACCAGTTGCTTTCTTAATTTACAACTTATTAAAATTCCATAAATGTGTTACCTTTAACATTAACTATCACGTTTATCCCTGAAGAACTTGTCTAAGTCGTCTATTTTCCTGTTATCAATTTTCTATTTTCTTTTTATCAATGCTACTAAAAGTTGTTTACTTCTTGCATACACAACATTAGAAATTCCATTTCAAACACACAAAAAAATGAGATTTCGTGGGCAGTGGCTAAAAAATCACCGAGATGCAACGATTGGAGCATGCAGAATTCTATAATTTGTGGTTCAATACACAGACATTATTATGGGGTAAAAACCTAATATAAAATTTAAAATCGTACCCCTTTCCATCCCCTTTGGAGCATCTCCCGTGGCCGTGGTGTTTTCTCTCCATCGTGTCCGACATCGGGGATTCGCGGTTTATGAGTATAAGAGGAGGACATACCAGCTACTATCGTGTACCATACTTTAGAGCCTAGTACTCGGATGAACTCCCGCGGATTTAAGCTTTTGCTTTTGTATTTACCTTCAGGCATTTAAGTTTTCAATGAAGCGAAAATCAAGAGAACTGTTTGGACCACAGCATCCACAAGCAAGCGTCCGACGAACACGTAAACATTATCATCCTCTCACTTTATACATCTATGAACTTCTAAAGGTATTATTAGATTATGAATTTTAAAATTAATTCATATTTTAATCTTACAACATTTGCAATATATTATTGAAAATATTTTCGATATTTTTGTTGGATATTTTGAAACAATAATAAAACATTTTTGCATTCATGCAGATAATGAAAGCAAAACAATTTGATGTAGCGTAATAGTTAATACAGACTTGCGATTCTATTACGAACTTAAAGAATAGAGGTTATTGAACAGGCCTAGTGCTTGTTCTAGTCGTTAGGTAAACTTGTTTCTTTGAATATATCTTCTTATAAATGGAAGAAATAGCGGGCGAAAGCTGGGAAAGAATACAAAGGATAACGGAATAATAGAAGAAGACTAGTGAACATATAGGGAGCAATAAAAACCAGTCAAAGAAGACAAAAAAAAATCTGATACTAGGAGAGTGCAAAAACAACAGAATGGGAGAGATTGAATGAAAGGAGAAAGAGACGGACAAAAAATGCAAAAGACATAGTAATGCGAAGAAGAAGAGGATGATAGAATTTCTTGAAGATAATATATATTTTTTTTATTGTGTAATAATATGCCACGTAGATGCCAATAGATAAGAAATAGTCGTCCAGTGACGGCTATATCTATGAATGACAATTAAAAACGTTGTGGTAGCTTTAACACACTATGTCTTTTTAGTCTTTTAAAGTCAGGCGTATGTTTATCTAGTAAATTCACAGCTAGATAGTTTGGATGATTGTTTAGTCGCTGCTGGTATCTTTGGCTGAATTGGTTAATTTCTTCTTTCACAGTTTTAATGCCGAAGTCATGGTTGATGAATTTGTTGTTAATGAACCACGGGATATCCATAATGGTCCTTACTGTCATTGACTGAAATCTTTCTAGTATTTCTATGTTTGAAACACTAGATCTTCCCCAGAGTTCAATGCCGTAAGTCCAGACAGGTTTCAGTACCGTTTTATAAATCATTAGTTTGCTGCTATTGAAGATAATAGGAGCAGAGGAAACGTTAGAATATATGAAAAGAAAATGTGAAGGGAGAGCAGACAGAAGGCAAGGAAGGAAGGAGGTGGATGGTGGAAGTAAAGAGTGGAAAGAAGGGAGCAGAGATGGAACGATACGAGGATATAGACAAAATAGACTTAGTGAATGACTAAAGAATTTAAGGTATTATTAGTTACATTTAAGTATTACTATTTAAAAATTTAACTTGAGAAATATCGATGTGTGTTAAGACCTTTATTAAGTCTTTGATTTAACCGGACAGTCGAACTAATAACTGGAAACAAACTTTGTCTCTTCTCTGTCCTCGTATAGCGCTGTCTAAGCATTCGCTCATTTGAATGACATGACGACCACAACAACTCGCTAAAAGCTGTGGCTTTGAACTTTAAAAAAAACAAAAAATAAACTCCTTTGTGTTTTGTTTGACTTAATTACTTTGAAAAATATTGCAAAAAAAATATCCAAACATTGTTTAATTTACTAAACAATTCTAATAATTTAGTAGACTGAAAAATGTACAATATATCAACTCATTCAAATAAAGACTTATACATATATTTATAATTACAGAAGATGGCACTAGATGTTAAAACAATTTTCACAAAGAAAAGAATCAAACAATAAAAAGCTTTTCAAATTAGATATTTCCATTTGTCTGTATTTCCTGTGTACGGGTCTATTATTGGACTGGCTGCTATTCTGTTTGATTTATGGTACAAATATGGAATTGAAAGCTTTTAGCTTTTAGCCTGTTCTTTTTTTGTTCTGTTCACGCGAATCGAATGACATTGTAACCACCCCAACCCTAAGACCATATTACCATCGACACGTTTCACCCTTTTGAACTCTTTCGAATTACTCGTACATTATGTTCTTCGAAATATAAAACCGTATTGTTTAATTAAGATCGGTTATAGGTGTATATTGTAAAACTTTTAAAGTAATCTTTTAAAAAATATGTATGAAAGTAATCCTTTTAAATGTAAGGGTTATGAAATGCTTAGTTGCTTATCTAAGCAAAAGATGTGGTTATTATATAATTAACTTTATTAATTAACGTAGGTATTATTATTGTTTAGAATATTTATTAGTCGAATATTGGCAATACAATTATTCTCTTATATCTAAAGTTATTATTATCCGTTTGAAAATACTAACTAAATAAAATACTATAGCTTATATACTTTAAGCGTGTTTTTATAATTTGTCAGTGCCGTGAAGAAACTAAGTACGTTAGTCTTCAGAGAGGTGAATTGATCAAAAGAGAGTAATTTAGAGGTCCTTACTTAGCGAGTGCTAGACTAAATCTGAGCAACTGGCAGAGCGATCCTATTAGACATGAAACCTTAGATGATTCTCGTTGAGATGTTGACATATGATTGCATACATGTGTTTTTAGGGAAGTAGCACGCTATCACGAGGTTCACAACACAGAACCAGACAACAATTTGACATTTAACTAATATACACAACAAATCATCACCATCAACTTTTGGTCTTTGTATTTGGTTATAAATCAAACGTCGCGGTGTCGTACCGTACGGAGTCGTGACACCGGGTCGAACGTTCCGGTTCACTAATTCCTATGATTGTCTGTGCTAGGTGTCGCGATGTCCCGATATATATCCCACTCCTCCTCCTCTTCACTCTCCTGTTCATGCAACTAGGGGTGACAAGTGAAATTCCAAATAATCACCCCGATATCATGTTACCCTATAAATAACAATAGGGTAATAACAATAGTGTTAATGTCACAACCGTCATTATTGGCTTTCTGGGCTTCACTGGTCACGAGACGCCGATGCCGACGCCGACGCCAGACGGAAACAATCTGATGCAACTGTTGATTTGCGTACGTATTGTAAATATTATTTGAACAAGAAATTTAAACAGGACTTTGCTCTTTCCTTTGAGATATACAAAACGATTCTAAACGGCATGATCTGACACGCTCATACTGCGTCCTAATTAGATCCCCGGGGAATGATAAATAAAGCGTTGTATTCCTACCACTGGATCACTGCAGAAGATGGAGATGAACTACACAGCTGAATCAAATGCTGCCACTACTCAAATGCAAAACCATCATAGCTAGCTACTTCATTCTATCAATGATTAATTAAATTATAGATTTGAAAATAGTGTGGTATTGTTTTTGGTGGCCCCACTGTTTATTATTATTAATATTAATCTTATAGCATGTTGATAATACCTAATTAGGTAATAGTTGAACGCCGTTTAGTTCTGTCAGTAGAATAGTGAAGTTATTTGACTATTGGAAAGTGTTGCCACATACTTTTGAATTGTTTTAGTATTGCCATATGTACTAGAATATAATTGTAACTCTGCTTTTGTAAACCATCAAGCTCTTAGTACAACAGCACCCTTATTATTAATAAACCTGCGGTAAATTAAGATATTGTTTATTAAACAGCAAAATATTTGTGTAATTGTCTTTTGACTTTGAAAGTAAAATGATACAACATAACGCCTAATATTTTCATATTGTGCTAAGAACTAATTATAGATGAAAGTTTAAAATGCTCAGAATATTTATTTCCGGTTTAAGAGTCACTAACCTTATTAACGATATTGTTATTCATCTATAAAAGAATTATGAAAAAAACAAACAAATACCAACTTATCAGCCAATTATCCTTTAATAAGATAAAGATACTCGCACAGTGACAGTCGTACGCGCACCTTTCTTTATCTTTATTAAAATAATTTCTGTTGTCAGCCGTCAAATGAAGGCTAATCCTTCATGACAATTTCTTTTTAATATTTTGATAAGATGTCATATATTATAATATAAAAATCATTGAAGAACAAACACATATTTAATAAAAATAAATATTAATAACAAAACATATAAAAATAAACCGCGGACCTGTATTTTAATATAACTGTTATTCCAAATCCATTTTTGTTATTTGACATTATTAAAACCCGTATGTCAATTTGGAATTAACATAAAAATGGAGCTATTTGACAGTTGAAAAGGATTTTGGGAACATTTTACACCGGGACACACTGGGATATACATATTTTTTATGCCTTTGTGATGGCCCAAATGAAAGATGTGGGATTTTAAAATGAATTATGGTAAATAGAAACCTCCGCTACGCGCCTAACGCATTGATTACACTCGCACCACGTGTCCCTGTCCGTGTCCATGAGGATGGTACATGATGTTCGAATTAATGAATGGTTTAATTTAACCAATGATATTTCCGATTAAACCAGGCGATAACGTTTTGAATATTTTAGTATATAATGTCAATATTAATTATTTAATCGTTTGTTAAATTATAATGGACCGTTTAATATACATGTCGCTAAAATATCCCCGGTCCGTGATGTTTGCTGATTCCAAATGCAAACATAAGTCAAAATTAGGCGGTTTAATCAAATTTAGTGGGATGACAGTCACAAATCACAAGTATAACATATAAATAATTTTATTCAAGAGGGGTATAACCTAGCAGAAATCGCACATCTAGATCAAAACAGTAACAAGTTGAAAATTTAGATTTATTAGCAAATTTATCGCGAAATTCAAAAATTTCTAGAAGTTAAAAAGCTTGTTACCCAATATAGTAGCCTAAATATAAAGAATTGTAATTGAATGCGACAAATTAACGGAAAAGCTGTTACATAAATTATTTTAATTAATAAAACTATTATTTAAATTTTAGATGTTTCTCATTGTGATGTTCAGATCTCATTGATTAGTCAATAAGTGCGCTCTAGAGAGAACGATCACTGTGAGATAGCAACACTTTTTAGTGAATATCTAATAAATTTGAAATTATTCATTATTTTATATAGAATATTCGATACCACCACATACAACTTAGTATCAAACGTTTATTAACCAACTTCTCTGCCAATTTGTTGCATTAAGTGACTTAAGTAACACTTTTCTGATAGTTGTGGCTAGACCATACAGTTTAATATTTATAGAACATTCATAGAGTTAATGAAGCTTTATTGAATTCTAACTTCAACATTACCAACAACAAATATATTTCAAGCGGAGTTGGAAATGTCCACATCCAGTAGTGCTCACTCCATTAACTAGCAACGCAAGGAAATCTAATATTGAACAACCTAATATCTGTAATAGATGCAATACGGAAAATCAAAATGTAATGTTGTCTCCTCATCCTACTACGGCACTACGAGCCGACTACACCGACTAATTTGGGAAATGGAAATGCCTTTACGGTGAACATATAGACGTAGAGATAGATGATCAGAGAATACCTTGTGCCTTGCAAAGCAATATTTGTCCCTCTTGTAGTGAAGCAGAGAGAAGTTTACCTCTGGTCGTGCATTGCGCTTAACTAAGTTATGATAGCTTCATTGGGTTGTTAGAAAGGCTCTTGTATGTAGAGATACAAAAAGGACTTTTTTATTAGTAAAACACACAACTAATCAGGCCGCTTTTAAGCATATGATGCGGACTGGAGGCTCGCACCAAAAGAAAAACTATTCAAAAATTAATAATGTAATTAATTTTGAATACACTTAAATAAAAAATATCTTTGTCTTTGTCTTTCATATGCTTCTCCAGTAAACGTTAGCTTTCGATGTCATAATATTTACTATTTTTAAATATGTATATATGAAAAGAACTTTTGAACCACGGAAAAATATGAAACGCATAACCTTGAATGCAGGTATAAAAATATTAACAGAAAATAGAAATTTGATTTTCAACACACTATATGTTTATAAATAGTTGATATACTAATTAATGATATATTTATAAACAGAGCTTGAACATTTATCTAAATCATAAAGTTAATATGGTTTAAATAGCTCAATCGTGTGCAAAGTTATTAACGTTTTTATATTTGAAAACATGAAGTGTTAGTACAAAGTTGTAAATCGATTGTCATTTTAGTACACTGTTGCCATCTACATCTAACTATATAACCATGAAGTAATGTTTCACCTTTAATAAGAAAAGCAATGCGTGCTGTAAGGGTTGTTTTCAGGCACAAAACTCGACATGATCAGTGAACGATAAAAACAAAGACCCTAGTTTTTGGCGGACTCAACTTGTGTGTGTTTGTAGGTTAATGTCAGACGAACAAAATGACGTATTTGTCAAATTAATACGCCATCTCCAAGTTAACCTGTTAACCAATACACCTGTTAACACTGATAATATTTGATTTATATAGATTATTTCAACCTGTCCTGTTTATAGGACATTCAGTGATAGGTATGTAAAAATAATAAAGTGTCTTGCGCGGGATGTGCCCATCGACTTATCCCTCAACTTCAACAGATCCTAGATTCTGATTAATTAGTTAATAGATCCTGGTACTTTCTTTTTTAGTCTGCGTACTACGGAATTATTGGACATTAGACAGCTGGCCAAATTGTTTGGATGTTCAAGTATTCTCTCTTTGTATGCTTTGATTCTTATGTTATTGTATTCTTATATTATATTATATTATTCTTATATTCTTGTATTATATTATTAGGTACAAACCGTAGTGCATTCGTGACAATCCTAAGCATTTTAGATTGGAATCTATGGATTATTTCAATATTAGAATACCTCTTATAATCATAAAAGTTATTTTGTGTGAAAAATAGTTCCTTTTATTAATTAAGACAAAATTACCACAATGTTTTACCCTAAATTTTCATAGTGGCCTATTTTGAGGAGAAAGTGACGGACGGATAGCTTTCAGTAGTGTACTTGCTCTTTATTATGTAAAGATGTATGCCGATATCCCCAAAATGAAAAATCGGCACTGCTCGTTCTTTGGTCAAAACTTTAAAATGATAATTTAGTTGTTTACTACTAAGAAGAGTAAGGTTCAGGAATGTATACTCATCATCACATGATGCTTTTTATTGTTTGTACTTATCGTGGTATTGTAATTGTTGTAAGTGAAGGTAATCGTCACGGTTGGTTGATGGTTGATGGCACCGCGTTCACTGTTTGCGGTTTGTCGATCAGGTTACGGGCTCAAGCCGCGCTTTAAAATGCTCGCGTACGCGTAAACGTTGGACGCCTGTCGTACAATAATCTGTTGATGGTTTCACCTGTTGACGCTGGAGTTTGACAGAGATCTGGAATAATTAACAACGTCGAGCTCGTGCTCAGCAAACGTAAACAAAAACTGCATTTAAGTGATTTATAGAACTTATTCAATTATATGAAAAAAAAACTAAAGAGACTAGAAAAAATATGTTCAGAGCTGAATGTACAAATGGTATCCTGTTTCTTTTTTTAGTATTTTGAGTAAATTTATATATATATATATATATATATATATATATATATATATATATATATATATATATATATGTATATATATATATATATACTAAAGTGCCTCAAAGTGTTTGTTCCGCTACTGATGCATATTGCTCTTTTTAAAAGGTATTAGTTCAAGGTCATTCAAAGGTTCAGTTTCAAAATCTCGTAATCGTTTGTCTCGTCTCGTCTCGTCACATCTTCTTATTGTGAGAACTTACTCCTAAGATAGACCTAAACAAAGTTATTCTTTATATTATTTCGGCTAATAATTTTTTTTAAAAAAAATTTAAAAATAATTTAAACTTTGAAGAATTTTTTTTTATACACAGTTGATCAACTGGTTCAATTTCACTTAATGCGTCATCACTTTCTACTCTCGGCCTTTTTCTCAGGTTGACACTACTAACACCGACATTCAACTAACGGCTAAAATGTCTTCAAACAATCGCATTGTAAATAATTTATATTCACATTTATTTTCCCTTAAAACATTCGTTTCCGTTCGGCTACAAAATGTTGTAAAAGACAAAATTATAAAATAAAATATTTAACAGATGTTTGTTTACCAGATTTTATATTTCGTAAATGTACGACCTAACCCTTTTTTGTAATAAAAAAGGTTGAACGTTTATGTTGCTGTTAGTTTATTTTTCTAGCAATTTTTTTTGAAATAACGTCAACGAGACCAGAAACGAGACTCTGGGGTCTCGTCGAATGCCAAAAGTGTAAATTCTTTCTATATTTGTTTTAATCAAACTCCATATTGCGTTTTTAATAATTAATGCGATTTAAAAATAAAGTTTACCACTGTATTTAAAGCTATATAAGGATTTATTTTATATATATTTATAAGTTAAATATTTAAAGAATATATTGTAAAGAGGAAATAAATCTTCACCTTAAAGGCTCAAGGCGACACCTTTATAGTTATCTGTACGTTATGTTGGCAGTACCAAGCTACTGTAGAACTACCGCGAAATTTAATTTATATATTCTAAATTAGTCATAGCATATGTTTTATTGTAAATACAATGTAAAGGCTTTTATGTTCAAATAATTATTGTAAAGCTACCCGGCTTCGACCGGTTCGAATATTATAACAAAAAATAATTTTTATGTACGCTTATTTTGAAAAGGTATTTTAGTAATTATATAACAGACATTTTTTATCAGAATTTCTATAAAACTGTATTAGTCTTCAATATATATATTGATATAAGAATCAGATGTGAAATAAAATAATTCTCAATCTTTATCAACTTCTGTTATCATAGGACGGCCGTTAAGTTCGTTATCTGATATATTCATTACTTTATACTCTAACAAGCTTCTATTCCAACAGCACGTAGCATATAATTTTCTAATGCATTTTTATTCTAATAATGTTATTCTCAATGCAACATTGCGAATGTAATAAATAATCTAGCTACGACTACTTATTAACAACTGAAATTAAATTAGCATTGCGCTGAGTGTTGGCAGAATAAATTCCATGGATCATTAACAAGAAACTAAAATTACTCTACTAATTAGAATGATTCACTGAAATGTGAACAAATTATAAAACACGCATCGGATTGCATTGCATTGTTGAGGAATTGTTTCATTAAAATGTTTAAAGATTTAACGATGCTTAAAACAATCTTAGAGTAAGTATTTTTTTACTTTTTTTTTTGCTATAATTAAATGCAAATCTTCCCCGTTGTTTGGTTAGCTTTCTACATGCGGTAGTAGGGCTAGGTTTTGTACAAGAATTTCCCCAGGTAGAAAATGAATCCTGAAACTAGCTTGCAACAAACTAAAACTTGCATTGCAAGACAGTTTCAATATAAAAAGTAGAAAGTGAATCTTGTAATTAGTTTGTGGTAAACTAGCAAGTGCGAATAACGTTAAATGGTCTTACGTCCACGAAAATTAACATATTTGCGGTTTATAAATAGGCTAAACGACTGTTCGAAATAAAGTAAAGCCAGGAACTAAAGGCACCCTAGGTTGGACTTAAACCGAAAGAATGTTCCAAATGACCTAGGTTAATACGACTACGTTTAAATACACGTAACTGAGAAATTGTTGTCTCAGCATCAACAAATTGCCATTAAACCTAAGCAACTCTAAGTAAAACAGATAGTAGGTAACATAGAATTAGATTTATTTTAGACATCACAATAAATAGACGAATAAATAGAAATCTTATAGCAACATTAAAACAATGTACTAGAAATGTATGTAAAACGCTTCCTTGCATAGATTTAGGCCTATAGATTACAATGCTATAGAAGGGTTCTCGAGGTATGAACAAAAATCAAAAAAAAAAACACAAGAAATTGCCATAACTTCTACAGTTTTTATCGGATAAAGTTGAAATAAGGCTAAAACGATGTATTTAAGCAATATAAATTGTTTTACTAGATAAGAAATAGTAACTAGCAAAAAGATTACCACAAAATGGTAAAAGGACAAAAAAGTGTAAGATCTGATGAAAATACAAACGACAAAATATGTAAATAAAATTGAAATTTCAAAACACTCACCCCTTATTTTTTGTTCATCAACCAGTTGTCGTTCGAGGGAATCTTTAACTTCTCGTTCTCGTAAAACATCCATTTTCAATTCGGCTGAAACAAAAAAATAATATTTTAATAATGTATACAAATTTTGCATATGTATTTTATTGCTTATTTTACTGTGCTACGTCACTATATTCAGTAAAGATCATATGGTTATTGAAAGGCTTGACCAAAGTGAAAGACAGTGAAATAATTTCTTCACCGTAAAAGTTAAGAACAGTCTTCATCGAAGTTTCCAAGCGTAAGGCCGATTGAAATGAGCTCTGATCGGGGTTTAATAAATTTAATAATATTTCCTGAATTGTATTATTGTTCAAGAAGGAATATTGCTTTAAAAGTGATCTTTCCATTTACAAACACTCCGGAATAAGAGCCCGGATCGTGTAGATTTAAATCGAAGGTGTAATATAATTAAACGAATCTGTAAGAAAATTGCCACAAAACAAAGAAAACAAATAAAAGAAAAACAAACAAATCAGTCGATTTTTTTTATTAATAGTGTAAAATAAAAAAAAGATTCGTCCGTCCCTTGGTTCGTTCCTTCGTCGTTTTAATATTTATGATTATTATTATATCTTTTTATTATAATATTTTAACGATAGTTATAACAATTTGAAATTCATATCCGCCCAGTTCTTGTTCATTGCCTTATTCTATACGCGGATACTCTCGTATTCTAGAACAAAAGCAATCATATAATTGCCTATAATCGGTACCAAATTGCCTATTATATCAGTTAGAGAAGGCTATAACATTAAATTATCAAAACGACCGATAGATTCAAATAATTATGAGCATCTGCTTTTATACTTCGATATTATAAGATTCAGAAAGCAGTTTAGAGCATTATACGCAGGCAGTTATAACGCGGGAATTAGGGTGGCTGCTGCTGGAGAGCTAGGCTTTCAGAGGATAAATATGTTCCAGCTTCCAGGCCATTTATAATTTAAAACTTTAATATTTCTACGTGATTCTGATTGTAAAATAATGCCTGATAGGAAACATTTCAATACGTGGATTCATATTATGAATATGGAATGTTTCTGAGAAAACACTGCGCAGAATTGGGCTACAGAAAGTATACCTAAGATGTAGATGCTACTCACTAAATACAGTAACGTGTATTTAAGATTTATCTAACTTAATAAAAGTAAAGTGAAAATTAGCATACTCACGAAACTTCTAGAAAGACATTGTTTCAAATAAATATTAAAGACTTCGTTTTGATTAAGGTATTAGTTCACTACAGACAATCGTAGGCAAATGTATAGTCAAATATTAAGTACTAACGTTTCCTACACTTCATAACACACACAAAATGATTAAGACGATCATGCAAGTAAAATAAGTAATGTAAATGAATGTTATTGTAATTTAATGCGATTTGAAGCACATCAAACTATAACATTAAAAAACGTTATGTTCATTTTTGTTAAATTTTGTTCAAAAGAGGTTTTAGTAGTCAACTACTTTAAGTAAAATATTACAGAAATGAAAGATAACTTAAACGTATTTTCGAATAAAAATGTATCTAGTTACTTTTAAGTAAGTGCCTTATTAGTACCTTATATAAAGAACTGTTAACAAGAAGTAATTAACTAAAATACTCAATTGGACATTTGTAAGTTATTTACTTGCGTGTTAATTAAACAAACCGTAGAATTCCAAACCTCAAACCTCTCTCTCTGTCTCTCTCTCTTTATCTCCATCTATCGTGGAAGCTAGTTACTATTGTATCAGTGTAGGTATTGTATCAGAGTACTCGTAGATACTCTAATAATCCTGGCCGTTGTACAACGTTTGGTTATGAATTTGCTTCGTTATTGAGCTTTGTACAATTCAGAGTAATTGAATTACTCGCATACTCATACCACCTCCTCTTGACGATGGTCTACGAGGTCTACAGGGCGCTTTGCGCTCGACGATTACCGCTTAGCGTTCGCCTTGAGTGGATTGTAGATATATCTCGTAAAGCTTAATTACAATTAAATATCTCTTAAGTGTTGTGTTATATTGGATGCTGTGTGGCTTTACTCGTAGCGTTGTTTAGCTGCAGAAAGAGGACCATCAAATACTCACAAATGGGGAGCATCTTGGTATTGGTAGTGCTCTAATATTATCTTAATGTTTTGCCTAATTAAGCAATTAAAATCTACTAAATGTAACTTACGTTAAGATTTGAAATATATTTGAGCGAATTATCATATTATAAAACATTCTTCAACGTTTGCTATAACAGACTTTCTAGGATGAGATAATCAATCAAAAGTTTTTAATGAAAATAAAACCTGACGTTATGCAGACATTTATTAAAAATATTCTTTCTCTTTCCAACATCATACATTTAAATGGAGAAACAGTTGTTGTCTCTTTTACATTTGAAAATATTTATTTTAGTCGAGATAAAATTTCTTTACCAGACAAAGAAACAAGATATATCTGCCTCTGTTACACCTTAATACTTTATTTGCAACTTCATTCAATACTGGTATGGTAGTGACATCAGGTGAAATGATTTTACCATTTGTAGTTCGTATCACTGACATTTCCCTTGAACGAGTGAAATTAAATTGAATTGTTTCATGACAAAAGAATCATACACATCTTCAATATGATATCAAAATGACTCCAAAATATTTACTGGGTGGTAATGAAATTACATACGAACTTACAAATATACAATTTAAACAAACCGATAGAATTACAATGATTATATTGAAAGCTGAATCGCACAAAATTCAAATTAAACATCAAATTGGTGGATTTCAAAGGTTTTTGTAGAGCTGGCGCAATGGCAAAAAATTAATTGTATCCAGACACAAATGCATTTACGAAATCAAGTGCCCAGTGTGTCCTTTTTGTGACCAAATTGATCTTATTGCAATTTGAAGAAGAAAAAACAATGTATTCTGTCACAATTGCCCCCTCCCGCACCCCCCTCAAATCCAATCCAATGTGCAGTCAAATTGACAAAATTACTATGCCTGTTTTATTTTTATGTCAATTACACCTCTAATCATTTTAAACAATAATCTTTATGCTAAGTATATCATCTTATCAATTAATAAAAAAAAGTAATGTTGAAATATTTAATAATTCCCATGTAAATATTTTAAAATAACCCTTCTATACGAGACCTTACTCTTCAAACAAATGATAACATTTTATTTAATTTTTTAAGCAAGTTTATATAAGCATTTTCTAATTTTTAATCTGTATATACTTATAAAATTAAAATAAATCTTAATCTATTATTTTTTTTAGAAAATTTTCTCACTTTCTAATAATAACATTTTGAATTATATATTATAAAACCAGGCAGACAACCCTATTTCTAACCGTATAAATTTATCATAAGTAAAAATATACATCTAAAACGAAATGTAAATGCAGAAGGTATTATTTTTCTCCGAAAAAATAATATTTTCATTTCATCGACACTTTTCCACTTTAGGTTCTCGCAAGAGAAATGTATTTAGCCCCACTACCCCATTCCCTTGCCCTCTACACCCCTCAAAGCCATCGTAAAGCTTTCGTCTCCTGTTGTTACTGGATCTGTGGATCTGTAACTCGACTCAGACAAAATCTTAAACGGAATTGTTTTAGTATCGCGTTTCCTCATTTCAATTCGGATGTAATCTGCTATGCAAATATTAGTATTGATATAATGTATGGAGCTGATGCTGTGCTGGTGCATACTGTATTATTTTTAATAAAAGAAAATATTCGACTCTTAAGTGCCTTTCCCACCTACTGCTTTTAAAAAGTTTAACCTTATCAGTTTCTTGCAGCGTTTTCCTGTTTACGTCACACAAATTTCATGTTTTTATAACGCCCCGTCCCCCTTAATTATCACGTCTTGTCACACATTGTGAACCCCTCCTGTCTATTATGACGTCACACATTTGCAAACAATATTCTTCGTTTATTTTTTTCTTTTCTTTTTAGAAGTCGAATTTTGGATTAGATGTGACGTCACGTAGCTTATGATGACCCCCCCCCCTCTCCGTCACATGACATAATTAACGGAAAGCACCCCAGTGTTATTTTGAATGTACTTATTCCGTCAGTAATATACTATCTTTAATATCCATTATTACTTTTTGTAAACTTGATTTGAATATCAACACCTTGATTAGTAGCGTCGTTCCTACCAACGTAACTTGTTACCATTATAGAATAAATACGAGGTCTAGTACGTACAATGGCGGATAGAAAGAGAACGGGAGATACACTACTGTGTGATATAAATATATAATTATTAAATATATTTGTGTATTACACAAATCTATTTAATCTATATCTTAGAGCATATTCCATATATATATATGGAGTGTGAATAGCCTATGTATCCTATAGAGTAAAAGTGTGTCCAAACTGTGAGCGAGACAGAAAGGTATATGTTCCAATTTGTTCTCTATGCGCATGCGTCGAAAGTGACAGCTGTCTAGACATAATAAATATTAATATTCTATTAAGATATAATAAATATTAAATAGGTAAAGAAATTATATTTCTTTAGTTGGTATAAAGCTCGTCTGTCGGTAAAACAGTGACCGTTCAGTGAAAACATATACTCATGAACGCCATAGATGTCAGTGTGGGGATAACGGCCAACACGGTTGATATTTGGAGTAGACAGAACTCATGTTTTTAGCTATAAAATTATATTTATATATAGTTTATTTATATTTATACATAACTACATTATTCTACATCAATATAATGTCATATTTAATAACTGTCACGTATTATATCTAGACAGCTCTGACTTGACAACTGTTACTTTCGATGCATGCGCATAAAGAACAAATAGGAACATATACCTTTCTCTCTCGCACACATTTTGGACACACTTTCAGGTCCAGCATTCTCTCTCCATATATATATGCTCTAAGGTTTACATATAAAATTATTTCTTTGTTTTCCACAAGCCAAAACAAACTCATTCGATAAAATAAAACTATACTATTTTTGCAACTAAAAATATAACAGGATTATGTAAAAAGTACATAACACTTTCTTTAACAAGTAATGTATAAAATATTTTACATTTCCTGTAATACATCTGATCAATCTGAAAGAAACTCCTACCTTATTTTTCACCACGATTTCTTAGAAAGCACTTAAAAGAAATAAAATTTCAGTTTCTGTTCTGATTTTATTTTTCACTTAGATTTATACAGGTGGGAGTAAATAAAGGGATGAGAGGGAACGATGCTAGGCGTCTTTAAGACATAGATGACGCTTCCAGACGCCGCAAGACGGTTGGGTTGATTGCCGGTGTTATTTTTCATACATACGTGACTACGCTTTTCTTTTAAGATCAGATCGCTTTTCAAGATGTGTATTTTACAACAGACATTGTATTATTTGGAACGAAACCACTTAACAAGTTTATTTTTTGTTTATTTTTTACAAGGGATGAGGGGTAGAGGAAGGGTTCTTGAACGGTGAAAGGTGTAAGGGATGATTACAAGCTACAGTACACTATGTAAGATATGCAGAATTCAATGTGTAAATGAATCGAATTTTATATTCATAGTTTGTTTGTATTTTGTGCGAAACGTGGAATATCTTTAATGTATTTAAGTTTACAAATTTAGTTGTTTTTTTAACGTGGAACTAATAGATCATGCTACAATCTGATTCAAAAGTTGTGTTGTATATTCGTAATAAGAGAGGAAGGATTTACAGCTAACTAAGCAAAAACTTCTGTCGAAAACTGTACCAGTCATCATATATCAAAACCATACATGCGTACGCTGTGTACATTCATCTGAGTATACACCCTGCTATTTTTAAACTCAGCATTACTACACTGACCTTACAGACATCAAGTACCCCCACAACAGGGGCAATAATAGCCAACCTACAATTTATGACCTGCATTAATTGCAACCTATATACAAAAGGTTTATATAGGCTAAACAGATAAAGAATATCTCAGATTTAGTTACGACCTCTAAATTGCAATACCTATATCTTTCTTTTGATTGGTTCACCTCTCTGAAGACTAACATACTTAGTTTCTTCGCAGCACTGACAAATTATAGAGTATCAAAGAAGCTAAAATTAATTTGCAAGACAAAAATTCAGTTGTTTAATAAGTGCCAGACCGATTTTAGTCTCGAAGATAGAAGAAAGTGGTAAATTATAATTACGATTGCGCGAGGGAGATAGACAGATATGTAAATCACACGACAGACAATATTTCGCCTAGAACAAACTAGCTGAACAAAAACATTAATTAATAGCAATTAAAAGCAAACTAGCTGAACAAATTCATTAATAGCAATTTTCTTATTTCATCCGCATAAAGTAAAAGTAACTTAATATAAGTATAACTGCTTACTCATTCTGAATGTAAAGATCTCCACCCTTATTTATATTTTCTAAAACATCTCAATATAATAAATATATATTTCCCTTATATTTCTCATAAAACATCTATATTATATAAAACTTAAAAGTTTCCAAAAATAAAAGGTGCGGTGTTCTAATAAATAAAGGAAAGGTAATGTGCCACCATGGGAGAGGGGAAGGGGTTTCTTTTAATCTAAATTGCCCCTTGCTATACAGCCTATACAGCAAAAAGGAAAACTGTCAAGCGGGGCTATGATTTATATAGAAATAATTACTTTCCATATACGAGTAAGTCCCCGTCTGATTCACAATCAGTTGCAGGCTAAAACAGTTGTTCTGTTCTGTGTCTAATGCGAATACAATAACAAAACAAAGTCGGTCTTAGAAGAAAACTGTAATGGAAGGAAATAGCTGGTAGCTATATTTTGCATTAAGCCTCATTCCACTCAACTCACTGTTTTGATATTTATTTTACGTTTTTATCTAATAGTTTAATATAGATTTGCAGTTTTTGGAATAGGCATTCCTTGTCACATTCGTGTTTTAATTTCAGTTTAGTTAATTTAATTGATGCGCATGCTTCGTTAGTAATATAAACTTGACAGTTGGACACAAGTGAATGTGGAATAATTAGAATTCCTATTTTCAATAACTATTAGTAATAGAAATTGCTTTTACTTTTTCACTTTTTAACAAACTAACTGCATAAATCTAACTGCATTTTGACAGATTATCACATTGATATATTGGACACAGCACTTTGTAAGATTCTAGGAAAACAAGGAAAACGTAAATGAAATTCTAAATTAAAAAAGGTGCAGGGAAAGACTACACATATTCAGGGGACAAATCCGATTAGAGGTACTTAAGATTTTTAAATTGTTGTTTTAATACTTATAACTTTAACATGCTTTATCTCGAAACAACGTTATCTGAATTGGCATAACTCGATCAAATTTTTACCAATCGAGTTGAAATATTAAGTACACATTAAAAACTGGTATAACCGTTTTGAAAATATAGAGCACTTTTGTCAAAAAAATCGTACATACTTCTGAAAAAAAAAAATGGTGTCAACAGAAAAATACTGTGCAGCCGCCATTTTGTTACTATTTGCTACACAAAAAATATTTTTAATAGTTCATTAGACGTATAATAAAGTTCTGCCAATAAATTCTCAAAATATGCCTATTTTCTTTTAATGGAGAGTGCTTAACCCCTGTATAAACTTATATGTGTACAATAAATAATTAATGCTTCAACGAATATCGCTAACTGTATGTTTCTTTACGGAGCAATATTTGTCATATTTTCAATTAATAGTTCTAACTTTTTCTTCAATCATAAGAAAATGATCATTGTTTCTTCACAATACATTCATTTCAACATGAGTCGGTGTAGGGTTCGTATCCGTACAGTTATATTTATGTTGATTTAAATAAATATGCTGTTGCAAGATATTGTATTAGAAGCTGCATATCTACCAGGGGTTCTCTCTTCTTCAATATCAAATTCCAAAAACGGTAATAACTTACAATTATACTTATAATACCATCATTGAAATAAATCAAAATGAACGTAATTAAAATATATAGTAATACAAAACACATAAACGTAAAAATATAATATAATTATAAGAAGTAACATTTGGTACCCCAGTTTATAATGTAGCAGTTCTCCTTTCCGTGAATAGAAATGTGGATGTAAGAGTGGAGGCTATTGTATTTAGAATAAAGACACATAGAGGTCCCCTCTCACCCCTCGATAATAAAAAATTAAAAATAAAAATCGTATTATAAAAAAACATCTTGTTGCAATCTGATTTAATAATGACATTGTTTCATTTTTAATTGAAAAATAACGTTAAAAAAAGTCTATAACAATAAACGTCGACTGTGTATAGTGTGTAGAGTGTAGAGGTACGATGTTTGTGTTTAGATATAATGGACCAAACTTGGAGTTCAGATGCCAGAATGTGAGATGGCAGATGAGTTGAAGATGCGAGGGCCCTGTAAACCCCTGTCCTGGTAACAATTATCGTAAAAAGTTATTACGATGTGGGTATGAAGTTGAAGAGATGAAAAATTACTAATCGGAAGACTTGAAAAGACAGAGTTGATATGTATAGGGTCTTACAACAAGAGCAGTTATCATCAATTTTTGAACTGTCATTGAGATGACATTTGACAGATATTGTGTAACATTACTAACCTCAGAGATTGTACTATGATTTAAAATAAAAATATCACATCTTTTCATGAAAATATTGCATTTTTTTGTTGATTTAACTTTACATTTTTTGCTGAAAGACGTTTCAAGTGACCGCTTTTGTTGAAAGACTCTATATTTCTTGAAATTTTAGGTATATTCAACAATGTCTTAATATAGTAAATAAAATGAGAGACTCTGTAGGCTGGAGTTTAACGGCTTACTCTTGCATCGAATTATTATTGAAGCATAAGCAAATTTATAATTTAGAATCGGAAAAAAAATGACCGGAATAATTTATAAACAAAACTTATTTATTCAGAGGAAATTTTAAGAGTTACTGTAAAAAAAACAAGAGAGATATGCTGCTTTTATTGTAAAGAATATGAACATATGAAAAGCCAATGTCCAAACATGGATCCCAATTTGCAAATGGCCAGATAGCAACAGTGAAAGGCAGAATAGTATGATGGTTGAAACATCAGATAATATCTTTCCTACTGAAAATAGAGTCAGCACAAGTGGTCAACAAAGCCAAAACCGCAGAGAAAGAATAACTGTGAAAACGACAAGGAAGATATGCCGATTTAATTGTAAAGAAAAAGGTCATATGAAAAGCAGTGGAAGCGTTCTGACTCCATAACCTATTGATGCATCAACAAATTTATAATTTAGTATCAATTAGTGAATCGGAAAAGAAATAACCAAATTTTAGAAGTAAGTTATTGTTTCACATACTAGGTAATTACTATCAATATATGTTAACTATAGATACATTGGACTACAAATTCTTACAATATACTTCAACAATTATTAAAGTCAAAAGTAAAGAAGGGAAGGAAAAATAAGGAAGAAGGATAATATCAAGATTCAGAAAAAGAAATTAAGAGAAGAGTAACAGGTATTGGGAGGAAATAGAAGGAAGGATCTGCAGAATGTGTAAACGAGTTTAGCATTGTAGGGAAAAGAGGTGGATAGCGGAGGACCGGAGAAGAATCAAGAAGAAAGAAGAAGTAGAGAACAAGAGGGCAGAAAGAGTGACACGAGGAGAACAAGAAACAGATGTCAATAATTTAGTTTAGTTTAGGAGGAAAAGATTAAGAGAAAGAGGAGAGGGAAGGATAGAGTGACACGAGGAGAACAAGAAACAGATGTCAATAATTTAGTTTTTAGATAATTTATTGAATCCAATTAATGATTTAAAGAATGTAAAGCCTAGTGGCACGGATTATAAGATATATATAATACAATATTTATAAGATCTATAACCCAGTAAACATTTTGGAGTCACTTTGACATCATATTGAAGATGCGTCATGATTTCTTTGTCATAAAAGAATTCATTTATAGTTCAGTTTCTCACATTTGTTCATATAAAATGTCTACTTTATCGGCTACAGATGGCGAAATTACTCCACCTGTCGGAATACAAATGAAAATAAAGTTGATGCGAACTATAATTGAAGTGAAATAGTGATAGCAACGTCACTAAATAGGGCACTTCACCAAATTGTTTACTAGGAAGTTTCCCTTAAAACTTCAATTATAATCCATTCATTCCATTTAGAGCTGTACTGTACTGTACTGTTGATACAATTATCGCATAGACTACCCTTATTAATATATACCCTTAATTCTTTATTCTTATCTTGTAATAAAACGCGAGTCAGTCGTGGTGGTCGGAAGTCGAATAAAGTCGCTAGGTAATTGCGGGGAAAACAGATATTAGTAATGAACATTGTATCAAACCTAAAACCAACCACCTACAAAACTAAACTAAAGAAAATTTCAACCCCTAAATGAAAGAAATACGTACATTTTTTATTCACCCTCAGATTTTTTTATATATACATATTTTTTTGTATCTTTATACTCCTCTATATACGCTTGTATTGTACCTATAATATTTTTACACTACCCTTGTTGCGAGAAAACAATAGCTAATCTTTTAAATCAGGGGTGGAAATTGCCCTAAAATCCCACACAATAAAAAGTGATATAACAGTGACTACGTGGAGTTATGAAAATTCGGAGACCGGTTAAAACGTCTTAGCGGTTTAATGAAATTATTCATGGAGGAATAAAGGTTGGCCTTTTATCTGCTCAAAAGATTTTAAAAATAATTGATAAAAAGTGTTGCCATAAGTAAAATAATGAAAATCGTTATAACTGGTAACACAATAGTGAACTTATTCAGTACCCAGTTTGACGAGATTAGAGATCGTATTAAATGTGAATGAACGAAGTTCAGTAATACACGATTTCTTCAAGACTTCGCTGCTTTATACAAAATGTCCCGAACAAATGGTAATATACATACCCGAAGTAATCCGAACTGTGACGAATGCAGTTGAGACTGAAATATCGTAATGGTTCGGAGACTTCCCAGTAAACGTTTGGTGAAATAGAATGGCTAGGTGAAGTTCTAGTCACTCGTACATTTCAACTCTAACGTTTTACAAGTTTAAGCAACACACAGAAAATCAATTTTAGTTGAAATTGATTCCCTGCCTGTCACAGGAGTCGCTTTTATTCAACAGTGAGCAGTCGTTGCGCCGTCTGTAGCTCATAAAAGAGACATTCCCTATGAACGACTGAATAGAAAACAAACGCGTTCATGACAAAAAACTCATAAAAAGTAATAGAAATGAAATAGAATTTACTTCAAAATGTTTACTGGGTTGCACTTTGAGGAAGAGCGATTATGATGTCTTGCGGATTTGGGAAAGGAAAAAGAACCAGACAGTAAAGAATACGAACAAATATAGGAGGAAATGACTGCAATGGTTAAGAAAAAAGAATGGACGGAAACAGAACCACTAATAAACTTATGGAAGGGAATCCAGTGGTTGCCAGGAAAACCCCGGGCGAGTTGGAAAGAGAGCGGAGAAGGACATAAAGAGGATTGGTGTGATGAATTGGAAGAGAAAGCGGCGAATAGGATGAAATCAAGTCAGGAAAAAAAAAATTAAGGAAGGTCTGGGTTTTACACGGGCTGTAGCGCCAAGATAAAGATAGAGATATATAACAAACACTACTTAAAGAATCTCTTTATTCTAAGTACGATTATAAGTTCTAAATTATGAATTATGTATTGTAAATGTATATATTCTTTTTAAGTGCTAATAACTTTTGAAAGTTGATGCACACAAATAAATATTTAAAAAAAAACTATTTAAAGAAATAAATAATTAATTATTTTAACAGTTTTTTATTATTATTTCAAGTAAGATACCAATATTTAAACCTTAATTTTTAAGTAACGTAGTTGGCTACAACCATGTAAATGTTCTTCTCATCTACCCTAATGCCTTTTCAAATTTTTCAACCCCTACTTCCTTAGTTTTAACTTTACAATATGCTAGTTTGGGATTATTTTTTGACATAATATCTTCTCCCCGTTTTCCTATAACACGGTTCGGTGTTGAAATTGCTGGAATGGGAAATCTCATAACACTAAAAAATACCAAAATGTTATAAGATTGTCTGTGGTTTGTGTTTAAAATCCCTGAACGGCTTCAATTGTTATGTTTTCCTTTTTGTTTTATACATATACTGATATGACTACGTTACATATTCATTATTATATCTTTCACGTGAGATTGTTCTTTTTTAAATCCCATATATATGTATATTTTATTATTACATTGTAATGTGTAAAAACGTAATCATATTTTTATGTTTATTGTTTCAAATATTGGTCTACATATGCAACGTAGGTTGATGGTTTTTAGAAACGATAATTTCTGAAATTCTAGTATATCAAACAAAAGTCAACTACACAATGGGAGAGAGCATTGATACTGGACACTGACTGCTGTATCTTCGAGTTCAATCTCTTTTCTTATTTTGACAAGTTACAATCTGTTACAATAAGTATAAACAATAAGTACCTATGCTAAAAATGAAAATTAACCTAGATAAGAAATAGTCGTCCAGTGACGGCTATATCGACGGCATTGTTTATCTAGTAAATTAACAGCTAGACGTTAAATAAATTACATTTAAAAAAAAGTTTAGTAGTAGGTGTTCAATTAAAATATCTTAGAACATACTTGTGCTCTATTTTAAATGCTAGGTTAAGTTCAATAACACCTTTCATTATAACAATGTAACAAATAAATCTTACAAATTCAGTTTTAAATAGATTTTCTCATAATTTGACGTCCTAAAGGGGCAATCCATAAATTACAACACACAATTGTTGTCATACATTTCAATTAATATTTTTTTAGTTTTTAAATTAATGATTGTTACCTTTTTTAAACTCTTTTTTTCAAATATCTTTTTAACTTACCACATAATTCAATTGATACAATTTTTTTTATAATGCGTCTCACGGAAATATACACTTTTTTCACGAAATTTCCATGTGATGTCACAACGCTTCTGACTCCTGCCCCTTGACATAATTTCTGGATCCCTACCCCTTGCGTGTGACGTAATTTATGGATGCCTTCAAAGAGAAGAATCCAAAATTTTATTCATATATTTCATTAAAAATGATTCTCCTAAATCAGCGCTCCAAAAATGATCACTGTGAATTCAAGTTGCTGCGCACGCACTTTTACTCTGTGCTTTAACTGATTTCATTTTACAATACCAACAATGTTGTAAACTTATTTTTCTCTTTTTGATAAACACTGTTCAATACAATAATCTCACTTTAAAATCTTCAGTGATAAATATACGAGTACAATCCCCTACAAAGACAAAAGTATACACATATAAGTCCAACATCTACAAGTGTAGAACTATGTTGAACCATTAAATAACAAAGAAGTCCTCTGGAGACAGTTTTGTATTGTTTTATTTAACATTTTAAATAAGATGTTGCAATACGAAGTAGGTAGCTATATCCGCGAATCTTTAATCGTTTATCGAGAATCGAGATATATCGAATTGCAATCTAGAAAAATAATCACTGAAGCATGTCTCATTAGGAATATCGTATAGAGGGAATTTACATTGAATACTTTTATATGCAATGTACGGATAGGGTATATGTCTTTATTTACAAAGCAGCGATTAAAGTGGCTGAAGAATTTTGAAGAGAACCTAGTAGATTAGAACCACGGTCTAGCAATACCATATCGCTTTATACGCTGTATATAGAGTTATGGGTGCTCTATTCAATATCATTTATTTAAACATCGCCAGCCTATTCATTTTCGTCATTTGCAAAAAGTGAGTTAGATCGACGTGGTCCTGGGGGATGGAAACAGGGTTTATGCGATGACGACCTCACTAAGAGCGTTTCTTTGAAATAGAACATTCATTTAGAAACAAACCCTTGTATCGAGATTTTCAACAAGTTTTGTTTTTTAAAACAAAATAAAACAAGGAATTTAGATGAAAATGATTCAAAGTTTTGTTGTATTAGAAAGAGTAAGGTTTGGCAATTATGAATGAAAAATGATATCGGAAAAATGTCCTCCACGACCATGCTGACAAATGTCGATTCTTTTATCAAAATTTGGCTAATTTTGACTTGAAGTTGATCTGGTCGAACAAGAATTGGTGTTAGCACATTACGTATTCTGCCTTTCGACTCAAATTTATCGACCAAATTCTTAATAGCGATCTCAGAAGGACGATTATGTTGACCGAAAATATCACGAATTTTACGACATGTAACTTTTACAGAGCCACCATTTTCATAGTGGATTTTATTCTTTTAATGCAATTTTTGAGCGAAATTAAATTCATTGTAACAATTTCCAAAGCATCTACTACTGATATGTCAAAAAACTAAATGTCAAAACTGTCAAGTTGTTGGTGTTGCCCCTATTGAAAAAACTAAAGTTCTTGTTGAAAAACCCTTTATAAACAAAGGGTACCAGTTGAACTTAATAGTAACTAAGAAGGACTTAAAAGTAAGTAATGCAATCCTTACTTACTAGTACTTATTTATTTCAAAAGATAAATAAATAATTAAAAGCATGGAAAGTGAAAAAATAATTGATTTTAAGGAAGAAATTGATTTAGTGAAAATGTATGTACTTTTTATTAAAGAGCTAATAACTAATCAGAATAGAGTTAGATGTAATACGAGTAAAATTCTCAAAAATTGAATTTTACGTATTAAGCCACTTATTCATTAGTAAACAACATAGGGCTTTTTTTGAATAATCACGTAGATCTGTCAGGAACATGTCAATGTTTCAGAAGCCGTTGTTGTCTTTGGCATGCAGTGGTAATGTTAACTTACTATTTCGAAATGTTTATGTTTAGGCAATAATAAAACTTAACAGAATTACGGGACTTCGAAGTGACAGCCGTCCTCTAATAACATTTATTCGTAAAAACACCCGTAACTACAACACGTAAATTAGTTAAAATCAATGTTATAAATTCATAAAAAGAGTATTGTTCTAGTTACGTGCTCTGAGTAGACAACATCAATTCTAAATTCAACATTATGTATTTTTATTCTGAATTAATAATTTTAAATTTATAGTCCAAGTTAAGATTCTAAATTAAATAAAACACAAAATAAAAACATACCAAACTGTTTTTATTTGAAGAGGAACCAGTGAAATTTTAGTTGTTACAATTACCGACAATTCAAGCTCTGGCCTGAATTCTATAAAACACGAGCAAAATAAAATTTATGATACTTATTCAGGAATAACTGCAAACTAAAGAGAAGAATAATGTACTGCTCTTTTAAAGTCCACATTATATACACCAGGTACATTGTAGGTGTATAGGCTTGCACCAGGAGTCGTACACCATGGTGGGGCTCTACATCGAGCCCGAGTCTGAGGTGTTCGTAAACGATACTACATTAGCATAATTTAATTAAAGTCAAAGTGCTCAACGATTTTGTAACATATTTATGATTCAGACAATTTAATACAAACAATATTGTAGTTTAAAAATGTTATTAATAGAAAAAATTATATTCTTATAATATTAGTAGAGTAAATCAACAGATTTCTTAATAAGAAGTTTCAAATTTGAATTTTAACGGAGAGTTATTTTATTTACATTTACAGTAGGCTTAATATGCTTATGTTTCTTGTTTTTAGATGCTATCTCGGCTTAAGAAGACAGCAGGCAGGCGTAATGCTAGATTTTAACGAAGATTTCAGACTTTTAAGACGGCTTACTTACTGTAGAAGGGCAACAGGGCGTTCAATAATTCTGCTACAATACTCTTAACTACCTATTTAGTATAAAATATGCCACGACTATTTTTAATAATAACTAATTCAAAATTCAATTTTATATATTTATTTGTGTACGCAGGTAGAAATATAACGCTTAAATTAGCTTGTCGTACGCTAGCAAACTGAATCTTGCACACTGAGTTATAATTTCTATGTGAGACGTAGAAAATGAACATAGAAATTAGCCTATAGCAAGGTCTAGTCAGCCTGAGACTACTACTTGAAAAGTACGAGTATAACTTCACTTTCAAACGCTTTTCATTTGAACAGATGATTGATTTTTATTTACTATGATACATTAGTGTACTCTTGCGAATTCTTCATTAATCAGAGGTGTTCATGTATCGATTTATAATTAGGAATACATATTTGAATTTTGTTTACAACTTCTTAATATGTTATAAAGAACACCTCTCTCCCCACAATAGATCTCTACGAAGATTTAAATCAAAAAATTTCAGCGTGTAATATAGCTCAAAAGTGTTGTTCTACAATTCAATAACATTCTTTATTTTTGGGGGGTTGTAGGAAAACAGCCCGTTAAATACAACACATGGATGCTACCTTATATTCATGTAATATTTTACTTTAAAACACCTAGTGATCTAAAATATAAATAGAAGTTATTTTATTATTTTATAACTATTTTAAAAGTCTTTAATCCTTAAATAGGTGTTCCTGAAATTTTATAATCGTTGAATGGGCTTGTGTCCTCATTTTTTAGTGGACGATTTTTCAATTGTTGATTGAAATTGATATTAATAAATGTGTATTGGCGTGGTGTCTATTTTATTAAATATCTAAATATTGACGGAGATATAGCAATTTAAAGTTTGAATTGTAGTTTTAGCGCTAGAAATGGTCGGCCATATTTGTATGACGTGAAATGCATTTCAACGTCAGTTATTTGTTGAGTAGGTCAAATAATCAAGTCAAAACAAATAATAATAAGTTTTTATTTTATTTAACCCTGCTAAGGCAGACATAATATTGAAATTTTATTGTTCCTTGAAATAGCTGTAAATAATATTTGATATTTTGATATATAAATACATGCAGAGATTTATGAGCTGTAAGGTTGGTAACCTTACACAAAGATTGTGATGTCACATGCACTTGGAATGTGAACAACGTTGAATCCGTTTAATAATTAAAGAGATAAAATGACTTTTTTAATTGTTAACATCTCTTAACATATAAGGAGTTATTAAAAAATAATTGAACATTTGAGGTTCTAGTAACTCACTTTATCAATATACAGTACACTTTTATAGAAATTAAGACATAGGACACAAGCCCATTTTAAAAAAGGAATTAACTTAAAATAAGTCAAATTTATAATACAGATAATTGTGTTTAGTAGAATATATATGAACCCATAGGCTTAATGTCCACTAAAAAAATTTAATTCAATTTTTAATTTTAAGCTAGATGTGGTTAGGTGTGACCCCATTAATTTTTATTGCTTTGCCAAAATAAACAAAAAGAGAAACTTCTTTTTCAAAAAGCAGAAAAATAGGTTGTAAATCATTGTATAATATTGTTATACACTGTTGTTTTTTAAGTGTCAAGACAAGAGTTATTTATGTTTTCGTTTATAAGACAACAGAAAGTGGAAAGAAAATTCATATAAAATATTTTTAAGTTGTGCTTCATTTTTTTTAATTATTAAAAAATATTTCAAAATTGTTTTTAAGAATTAAAAGATCAAAGATAATATATATTCAATCTGATTTTAAGTAAAATTGAGATATATTTAAATGAAATATTACCATGTTTTGCTGAAATATATTATTTTGTTTAGATACTACATTGCAATGAATTTAGCCAATGATTTAACATTTTATAACTTTAAGTAAACACTTCTAGAACACCCTGTAAACAAACGCAGCTCGAAGCCGTTCGTAACCAAATCTCAGTCCTTAACTAAACATTACTGATTTAATTTAATTCGAAATGTGTACATTTATATGTATAGTTGTATATGTTTAAATGTTCTCTATATAGGGTGGTGCAGAATCAAATTGGGGAGAGCGGGAGGTATTTGGTAGGAGAAGAAGACCTTTCCCGTACTATATAAGCGCCCCTGGCGATGAAACTGACAACTATGGTGTTTTAGTATATAATATGTAACAGTTACATGTTAATACATTGAGATATTCAAAATAGTAATGTTAATATTATTATATGTGTAAAGAAGAAGAAGAAGGGCTTAGACATTTACTTATGCCGATGCGTCTAAAATATTAAGGGTTTGAATGGGTTAAGGATTCTAACAACTAAGCAAAGTAATACACCCCACCCCTTCCTTTTACTCTCAACACATCCCACCCTTATGTCTTAGAAATGAAAATAACCTGAGGACATTTACGACTGACCCTTCTCTTGCTTTATGATATGCATATGCAGGGAGGCGTGGGAGAGGTAAGAGAGGCAGAGAGGTTGAGACTGTTGTTGAACTTTGAACTACTTAAAACGTGGTACACTTCATATAAATATCTATCAATCAAACTAGCAAAATATTCTATACATTTTATTCATTCTTTGTTGTATGTTCAAATAATACACGACGAACTTGACAATTCTATATTTAAAAACTAATTTTTAAACTAACCGTTATTACACTGGTCTTACAAACTTCAGGTACCCCCACAACCGTGGTATTAATACCTAAATGAACTCACCAAATGATAAATAAATAAATAATAAACAATAGTACCAACCATATAATACGAAAATTTACTAAAAATAAAAAGGCTCATATTTGAAGAAACTACAGTATTTTTAATTGTTATCACGTTGATATAAATTTATTTAAGAACCTAATGTAATTTTTAATAATTGTATGGTAAAATAAACTGTACACCACCTCGCTCTAACCTTCACCCCATTAACCCTCGCCACTGGATCTGTTTTTGTCATTTGAAACATAAATAACTCTTTTGTTTCCGTTCAAGATTCAACATAAAATTGTTTTGTATGTTCAGTTGTTTGAAAATAAATTTTTACAGACAAATTAGAGAAAAATTTCTGAATTTACATGTAGTAAACGCTCACCAAAATTTTGTTAGTACAAATGAATATGAAAAAATCAAAAATATACTTCGAACATTTTAGCAATTGATAATATTCAACACGATGTCCACCAACTAGTGTCACTATTTTGCATAATGTCTCAACATACTCTCAAACTAATAATTCGCTATTATCGTAGTATATTTAGGCAACCCTGGTAACTTGGTCCTTGGTATTATACTCGCATCAGTATATTACCGAGGCGAGAGTTCGGTTTATAAACTTCGCTTGCTCCTCTAGTTTACTTTAGTGTTTCGCCTAAGGCATTTCAAACCTTGCAGCTTTTGAATTAATTGAATTATTGAACCGAAAAGAAATTAATCTTGTAATATGAGGGTCGCAAATATTGTTGTTCTTGTGTTTTGTACACTGTTAAATATGTAATGATATTTCAGCATATGAATTTATACAAATAAATCAAGCAAAAGGAAACTTTAGTGAATAGAAGACATTCTAAGAAAAATTTCCGATGCTAAATCCTATTACCGAAGACCTGTTACTATATTGGCAGTTTTTGTGATGTCATAGACTCATATATGTATATTTAGGTTATCGCTACCTCATAAGTTTATGATTATGCATGTATATAATCTATGGAAAAAATGTAAAAAATTGAGAAGAGCAATTGCAATAAAAGATATAAAAGGATTTGGAAGAGAGAGACAATACTTAAGAGAAAAAGACACCAAAAATATGAGAAGGATTTAGATTGGGAAACGATGAGAAAGGAAACAAATACTGGGCAAATAGCGAGCAAAGGATGTAGAGGGTGTGCGGAATGGAGATAGAAATAGATTGGAGCACATTAAGTTTTCATGTGAGAAAAAGGTAATAAGCGAAAAAAATATTGGGCAATTATTAAAAGGAGACAGTGAAGGGAATAGGTGGATGGCGGAGATAGAGAAAAGGAACAAGGAAAGAGAAGGAATGGTAGAGTAGAAACAGGAGGAAGAGTAGCAGGAAGAGCGAAGCAGCATTTTTGTGTTTATTTTTATAAGGATAAATTTATATTTTTTTTTTCGTTTGGAAGGAATGAGAATGTTTAGATTTAATAAGGATCAAAATTGAATTAAGCACAATGACATGTAAATAAATGAGTTAAGGCACAATAATGTAGTGCCAAATGGCAAAAACATTAAAATAAAATAATAATAATAAAAAATGTATATAATCAATTTAAGTTGATTACCAAACCCAGAAAATGTAACTCTGATCTGCGAATCAAACCTGAAGACATAGTAATATTTATCTCAATAGCAGCTACTAAAAATCATAACTCTTTTGCTTCAATAACAGTGACCATTTAATAATCGAGAACATTTTTGGTATTTATTAGAATTAGCCCGGGAAAAAATTACACCCAGTTAATTAGAGCCTAAGAAAGCAAATTCTGAGATAAAGCCCCTGTTGATACCACAAAATTTCACGTTCTACTTTTTGTCTTTAAAGTACACAGGTCTCCTAAACTACTTTTAGAACTCCTTTTGGTTTCTTCTACTTATCACAAAAAAACAAACTCAAGTTCTAGATAAAATAATAAATTATAATACCAAAAACTACATCTTCTCTCTCGCTTGCCTTCTCCTCCATATTTTCTTCAACAAATCCAATGCGTTTCATGCCTCTGAACACTTATCTTTAGAAGATCTAATGTTACATTAAACGATGAATCAATTAACAAAACGTACCCACCTAGTAATTCTCCTGAAACAGGATACACATTTCTTCAAATGTCATCTAATTACCTTCCTCCTTGTTTTCCATCGCCTTGCGTCGCATAATTCTTTCAGCATCTTCCTTTAATCAACGTTTCTATAATCTACAGTCTCCATACATAGTGTACCGACGACGTTGCTGCACTGAACATTATTATATTTCCTTTTTGTCCTTTTACTTCTTTATTATTTTGTTTTATGATTAGCCTTTACATTTTGCTGTATTCACCATTCAGTTCGTGAGCAATATCCCTACTACTTTTGGTTATTGTGTTCCTATACGGACGGTGTACACTATACATAGTACATACTTGCAGCGATCGACTAGCAATTCGCGATACGCGATATAAACACTGATCTTACTCTTAAGTTTTTTCTTTTCTTTTTTTCGTCTTCTTCATATACTCGTAACTCCCGCACACTGGTTAACCTTCCCCGAGGTTTATTTCAACGCACTGTCTTACAGCTATATTGTATACTATATTTACACATTGCAGTCATTATTTATGGTAATTAATAATAAACTATTTATAAATATAAATTTAAAATAAAAAATTGTTTATCTCGGACTGAGTGTTTAACCGTATTTAAATGGAAATGGAATGGAATGGAGCAAATTATTGAATCAAATTAAGTCTAGCATTTATTAATAATAAAGCAATATTCAAAAGCTACAAAATACGTGTCTGCTATAAAACATACAAACTTACAAGAGATGAATTTATAACTTACATAACTTTTTAAAGCAGATATTCAAATAGTTTCCTCTACCTAAGATTAACAATAATTCCTCGAACAAATATAATCAAACCCTTTTTATATATTTTTTTTTCTGTGGGCACAGTTGAACATAAATACAAACAGTAAATGGTTGACGGGCGCCCCAGCCGGCGCAATTTCTGGACGTTCTGGAAAAAAAACTTCTTTCAAATATCTCAACGCGTTTAGTAGTGGTTTTGATTACATTACCTACTACCTATTGTTCAGATAAATCAATATCAAATAAAAGAATAAAATCCTTCTTTGGCAAAGTAAATAATTAAATCAGCCCAATAGCTTCAAGGAAATAAAACAGGGGGTAATCTAAAATATACGTTAAGCAGAAATTCCTAATATCCTAGATTACGTTGTTATCTATTAAATTTATTACTCAACTTCAATCAATATGATATTTTCCATTCATTTATTGAAATATTTATGATAAATGTTTAAAACTTGAAGGACTATAATCGTATGCAACACGTGGTGTAAATTCAATTCACAGTACAGTACACATCCATCAAACGTATTAATATGTTGCAAGATTATCAGAAAAGGTAACAAAAAAAACACTTTGAAATCTATTTACAATTGTGATAATATGAAAATGATGTGGGTGAAAATGACAATCACATATGCTGAAAATAATTTAGATATGTGTTTTATCAGTTGAACAACCTGCAGGAGTTGGAAACAGTTTGATTATGACGTTATCAGAATCAATGGAAAAATATAATTATCTGTTGATACATATGAGGATCATTCAAATATAAACTGAAATCTTGTTCATTTGACTTACGTAGTAAAGTGAGCAGGGCAGCGCGACGGGAAACCGTTGGTTGGAGCCACATTCACGTCCGCTATTTCAGTATCGCTATGAGTGAGCACAAAGTACCACCGTATGTTGCGCAACGCGTTATTATACCTTTTATCACCAACGAAGTTGTTAAATCGGGTGAAATTTAGAACAGACTCTAAGCACGATCCGATGATCTTACTCAGAGTAAAAGCAAAGTGTTTAATTGAGCCCAGAAGTTTCAAAATGATCGTCATAAAGTGGAAAATTAAAGGCCGATCAAGGCCAAGACTTTGCTACTGCGATTTTGGACTCATGATAACACGATGTGGTATACAGCAACTCTAACTCGTGATAAACTCACTAAATTACCCTCGCAACCACTTGAACACCCACCTTACAATCCAGACTTACCCCATTGTGTCTACCATATGTTTAAAACGCTAAAGGAGGCATTTGGAAGGCAAAGAATTAAAGACGACATTTCATTTTATATATCACTAATAAATCTGTATTATAATATTTCTGGTTTATATTCGAGTGATCCTCGGACACTATGTTATCTATCCCTGTCAGAAGTGAAGGTTTTTCATTTGTCGAGTGTTTCTGCGGTACACTAAGCTGTTACTCTGTTTTTAAATCCATTTACGAAGCTTTTTAGTGTTCGAGTTATTAATTACCCCTTATCAGGTAGGTATCTATAACAATTTGATAATATTATTGTTATCATATTATTTGTTTGATATATAAATGTATGTAAATGATGTAATTCTGAATACCGTGTATTAGATACGTACAGTCACTGGTAAAAAGCAAAACAAAATAAATTAAGTGAATTCAAGTGATGTATAAATATTATATAATATCAAATAATGCTTATTACACTAAAAGTAATAAAGCAAAGTTATAAAATTATTACTAAAACTATAGAGCTAGGTACAAAGCAGTGTTGCATCTGACCTCAAATATATCGTAGAGTGCACGGCTCAATTATATTGCTTTAATTGAAGTAATCACAAAAAATTCATTTGAATGTAAAGAAATTTCATTTCTTTAGTTGGTAACACTGACCCGAGATATTACAAGTGCATTCTGGTCAGATGAGCTCACAGTATATATTAGTAATACCTACTTTCATTGTAGCGTGTGCTAACAGCCAGCAAAGTTGATATATATTTTTTTTTAATTAATACTTCATGGGCTTCTTAAGACCACGGGCCTCAAAGTTGATATTTGAAGTCGACAGAACTCACGTTAAGTTATTATAAAATTAGATAAAAAGGAATTGACAATTTAAATAATAAACTTTAAATGCCGTTTCTTTGAATTCAGGTAAGATAGTATGATTTAAGTTAAACAGTGTAATTATTATAAAGTGTATCTAAATTACTAAAATAAAAGTCTTTAATTTCAGAGCAACACATAAGTTTGATTAAAAATTTACAATTCCTATAATGTCAGATATATTTTATTTAAAAGTTTATTAATTTACAACTCGCAATCACTGTTGCACTTCGTTGGATTCGGAGATTGCTAAAACTGTAGAATTGACTAAAAATCGGCTATACAAATTGTACATAAGAATTTTAACATGCATATAAAATGTATGCAGATGTGTTTCTGAAAATTCTCACCATCGGACAAAGAGAATCTCGTTTCTAACAAAGTATAAAATCACAGTGTCCTTTTTTCGTCTGACCTGGCACCATGTGGCTTTTATCTTTTCAAAATTTATGTCAAGATAAGTGAAAGAAAAAGCGGCCACGTTATCAATGAAAGAAACTCACTGAAAAATACTTACAAGACTTTTTTGAACAATGGAAAATGCGCATGGAGCGATGTAGAAATAGGGGATAGTAATTAAATGCATATAAATTTAAAATAAAAACTTTTACAGCATCAGTTTCGCTAATTTACAATCCTCGTACATGTGTTTTGTAGTTGTTCAAAACAACTATATCACAGCTCATGAAAGTTGGAAGAAGTATTCCTTCTTATATCCGACATCAAAGAGTATTTCAATCAAAATATTACATCTTTTTATATAAAAGGTACAGTCTCATATAAAGTTTACTATATCATTTCAGTTTATAAAATATAAGCGTCTTTGATAACTCCCCTGGATCGGACTAATTTAAAAAAAGGTCAATAGGTCAATTGAAGTCAATATGTATTTTATAATATAAACATAAGGTGACACAAACCGTAAACAAATAGTTTGCTAAATTTCACACAACAAAGTAACAGCAAATACTGTTTCTTTTGTTAGATACCGCAAACTACAATTAGGTCATTGTTCCATAAGTAATAATTAAATATTTTTCAATAATATTGTACAACACAACCTGACACTATACTACACCATGAAACAAAGTCAGACAGATGGTTTGTCAATTGGATATCGCATGGCTAAGTGATATGTATTTAGCAACATATGGCAACAAAAATCATTTTTATAACATTAAAATATATATGAGTATCTATCTATAACACTATAAAAAAGATACACTTGAAAAATAGCATTGTAAAAAATATTAATCATCAGTACTCATTATATAAAGAAGAGACCGTCTATACAGGTTGGCGCGGTATTAGATAATAATTATGAAAGCAAAAAAAAAAACCAAATTATTACTCTTCAGATTTCCGTAGTCCGATTATTTACACGATCTGATTCGATTTCAAAGTTTCAGCACTGAAACGTAGGCCATTGTTCTTCAAACTAAAATGGCCAAGAAAATGAATAAACTATGACTAAGAATACTGGAGCACCGACACATCAAGCCAGGAACAAGATCATAATCAACTTCAGTGCCAATGTGGTGAAGAGGAGACAGGTCCTGACCACCAGAGGCGACCTTAGGGAATGGCAAGCAGGGCAACCGCCCGGGGCCTAGCTCTTGTAGGGCCCTCACATTCTCGCGCAACAACCCAAGTAGAAAATTCATTACTATATATGTATTTGAATCTCGCGCCTCGCTCTTTAGAAATCTCACTTGAATCAAGTATATCTTTTAAGACATTTATGTGCCTTAGTTTATCATCATTAATATTTGTCGTCTTTGTGTTAGTTAACTTTTATAACACTTCCAATAACAAATTTTATGTCTCGTCAATTATCAACAAAAATACCTACACACAGTTTATATAAATTACACAAAAAACAAGTGCCTCGTAAATATCTCGCAATGGCTAAGGCCGCCCCTGCTGACCACATACACAAAAGCAAAAAAAGAATTTCAATGGGCGGTGCCACAGACTTCGCTGACGCTTCCTGTTAACACCGCCTTTTTGATTGCGACACCGAAATTTATAACGGCTGATTTCTGAAATACATTTCTGTCGGACGTATATGTAACTCTAAAAACTTCTTAAGGTTAAACAAGCTTAAAAAAATATTCTAAATACAACGTATATATGACAGAGTCAATTGAGAATTTCATAAATGAATTATTGTACAAAATATTCACACATTCACGTCCAGATCGCAATACCCTTTTTTCTAAATAAATAAACGACTAATATTGTCTTATATCTACGGACATCGTCTGACCTCAGAGCAGCCGGTAATCTTAGTAACAACATGAATTGCATAACTCAACCGCGGCACCACTCAACACTTAATTTGGCGGCGTTAGTTAAGTAGGGGTGGTGCTGTCTTCAGCCCAAGGTTGGTGACGTCACAAACCAATCCACTAATGCCCGGTGCACTATCAGTTGATACGTGATGTTTACCACGGAATGCTTTTTGCGTATATTTTATGTCTATTGTTTAAAAGTAGTCGGTTTTATTGAATTTCAATGTATTATTTTTTGTTTGTAGCTTTTTTATTTGAATTTCTACATTTATATCTTCCACATACAGGGTGATTATCGGGAATCAGTGATTTATTCTATTATATATTTGCTGTTTTTTATAGTTGTGTTAGGAATATATTTTCAAGTCAAAAACTACAATATTTCGGAGTTGAATCGGAGTCAAAGGAGTCGTTATTAATACTTAAATGACTCCTCGCTTCAATCATGTACTCATGTACAATCAGTCCACTTCAAAGGCTGCGATCGGAGTTCTTTATTTTGTTTCGACAAAAGTTTTGACTATGGGCTTGTGTCCTCATTTTTTAGTGGTCGATTTTTCAATTGTTGATTGAAATTGATGTTAATAAATGCGTATTGGTGTGTCTATTTTATTAAATATCTAAATGTTGACGGAGATATAGCAATTAAAAATTTTAATTGTAGTTTTAGCGCCAGAGATGGTCGGCCATATTTGTATGACGTGAAATGCATTTATTTGTTGAGTAGATCAGAGCTGCGGGAATGTGTTGTAGCTGTTGGTAGTCCTAATAATCAAGTCAAGTCAAAGAATAATAAGTTTTTATTTTATTTAACCCTGCTAAGACAGACATAATATTGGAATTTGATTGTTAATTGACAAAGCTGTAAATAATATTTGATATTTTGATATATAAATACATATAGCAGAACTTTATGAGCTATAAGGTTAACAGCGGTTGTAATGTCACATGCATTTGGAACGTTGTACAACGTTAAATCCCTTTATTAATTAAAGAGACAAAATAACTTTTTTAATTGTTAATATCTCTTAAAATATAAGGAGTTATTAAAAAATAATTGAACATTTAAGGTTCTAGTAACCCACTTTATCAATATATAGTACACTTTTATAGGAATAGGACATAGGACACAAGCCCATTGTTTATATTTTTTGAAGGATACAGAATTGAATAAGATTTCCACTGACTATTAAATCATGCGCTGGATTATTTCTAAGGCAACATACTACAGGCTAGTACTCATGTTATTTACAAATCTTTCCTACTCGTATAATTTAATAATTTAACGTAAAATCATGAAACGTGTCATTGATTCCGCAGTAACTGCAAACTGGTTTCATAGCCGTATCGTTCAGCTAGTATGTGATGCTAGAGCTAGAGCCTGAGCTGCCTGAAACAACGATTTGCAGTTTTATTTCTCTTCGTTTACGTTGTGTTCTGTTGTAACTTGCATCGTTTAGTTCAAAGGTTCTCAAACATATTATCGTCAAACGTTTCTTTTCTTCTTTACTGCAACTAGCTATTCTGCAACTTCTTGCGACACCGTTTAACATCACGGTTTTATCAGTAACAAAACTTTGTTTAAAATAAACCGTCTAATCTTGAACGACGCCGAGAAGATGAAAAATAAGAGTCAAAATCTTAAGAACTTGTATTAGAAGCTTTGTTCTAATATCAATATATAATTGGGTCAGTGATAATTGATAAATATCGTTCCGTCCAACAAATATTAAACGGCCAGATTATAATTCAGAGATTATGAGATATAGTGTTAGCTAAACTTGTCCATTTATTAATATAAAGTTGCATTTAGGTTACATTACCTTCTTGGAATATGTAAACATATTTTTGATATAAACTTTTATATAAAAATTAGAACATATTTAAATTATTAATAGTATAAAGACTATAGACCCTTAAATTTAAAGACAAATTAATCTAAAAATACGTCACACTAATTTCCTGGTCATATTTAAAAAAATCTTTTTTGTTTTTTAGTCTTGTTTTTTCCTTTTTTTGGAAGGCGAAGTTTTGATTGGAGGTGACGTCACAAAACTTGCGACAACGTGCTTTCCACTCAAAGATGTAATTTACAAATATTAAAGCAAGTAAAATAATAATCTCCGCTTAAAGACAAATAACTTTACGAAAATATTATGTTTAATAGTTTGGCATGTTCTGTACAAGTACAAGTGTGCAGTGTATATAGTTTTTTCTTATAATAATCATTGAATGAATAACATTTTGAGAAACAGTGATATAATATTACTTTTTGTATTGAATGTGTTTATGAATTATGAGACCATACCTGTTATTACATGCGATTTCTAATGACAGCATAATTATTTAATTGATATTGAGATTATTTATTTCGTGATTTCAAATACTTCATCTGGCAGAACATGAACATAAGACATTGGCATCGACCATTCTCGAGCTGCCACCAAGCTCTGCACAAACACACACTGCAAAGTGCATGTGCAACAAACACACACTGCACAACTTGTGAGGTGCTTTATAAAAAGGCCTACACACTTTAGGATGTAAGAAACAAACAATAGAGTAACAAGCACATAAAAAGAGAAAGCTATTATATCTCTTAAAAATTGAATCCACATTTTCTTTGATTAAATATTATATAAGGAATATTACATTTAAAAGTAAGTCCATGTTTAAAATCCTGTTGTGTAAACCAGGCTTCCTAATTGACCAATATATAAAAGAGTATTTCAATGCGAGAAACTCTGAAACAAAATGATACACATTGGATGTATCATTTCAATAATTGTTGTTGTTTGAAACAACCCACCATTTAATTTAAATACCAGTTAAATTAATCGATGATTTATAGTTTGATTTGATTGTAGACTGTGAAACCCCGTTCAGTAAGAATACACAGCTGTTTGTTTCTAGACACACAGGTGATCGATTTTTGTTATTTTATTTAAGTTCGCTATTTGAATTAAAGTTTAGTTTTACAGTTTTTTTTAAGGATATAGTATTATATCCTTAAATTATAAGTTATAATTGAGTTGACTCATGGTTAAAAGGAACTTAGGGTAGTATACTCGTAAACTGATCTTTCTTAATAATTCGATAAATGTGCTTATTTTACATTTGCATTTCTAAACTAAAAATAAGCAATAATAATAAAGTTGCAATAATACTTGTGACTTGAAACAGTTATAATATTTTTCTACAATCATGACTCGTTCAATAATATCAAATTTGTATTACATACTTATCCTTTATAAATTTAGATCTTCACTACTAAAAAAGAGCGACCAGACATTTGCATGTGTCGGTGCCATACCGAACAAAACAAATCCATGTTTTGTTTTATATCTCATAAATTAATCGTACCGCGCATGCTCAATAAATATTACTGTTTCATATTAGTTATTAACATAATATTCTTAGTAGTTATTGGAGACCCCTCCCTGTTTAACATGATCTTTTCTCAAACAAACACACACACACAAATGAAAGTTCATCAAAAATATAAGAATATCCCATAAATTCTTCTTGTGAAATTATGAAACTGGTGCACATACAAAAAACGGTGAAGTACGCAGTCGAATCAATGACAGTAAATTCGCAATAGTAATTCGAACATTAAATAAATTAAACAGTTAAGATTAGAATGCATATTAATAAATTTGGATTGCTATTCAAATGACGTTAGTCTGTCTGTAGTAGAAATTCAATTATCTGGACCAAGAGTAAATCCGGTAAAATCCGGATATTGGAAACTAAAGAAGTGGAATATATAAAAGAGAGAAAATCTAGTCACAACTGCTAATAATTTAATATATATTAAAAATGAAAAGAAAATTAAAGGTAAAATTACGTAAAATAAAATAATAATTTAAAAAAAAAAGCCTGCCTGGACAGTAAAATAAATATGTATTACAATATATTCACTGATAAAAAAATTATAAATTGTGATTTGACGTAATGAGACATCTAAAGAAGTGACATAAGTAAAATTCTTCAGAAAGCTAAAGTACTAAATAGTTTAGTACATCTTCTATCAAATTTTTAAAATTTGTCACTTACATCCCTTTGCTTCTAGACGCCTCATATAGACGCCTTTAAAAGTTCGTCCGGATGTAAAACGTTCGAATAAAGTGATTGTTACTTATGTAATTTCTAAATAAATCTGTTTATATCTAATATTTAAACACGTTTTTTGTAAATCAATTTTCTGAATCAATAAATAGATTAACAAATATATCTTTTAAAAAATGATCTGTAACTCTTACTTTGTTATTTTATTCAAAACGGATATATTTAATAATCTATTTAGTAAAAGGAAATTCGATTTCATAATTGAGAAAGGTGTTTAATGGGCTTGTGTCCTCATTTTTTAGTGGTCGATTTTTCAATTGTTGATTGAAATTGGAGTTAATAAATGTGTATTGGCGTGTCTATTTTATTAAATATCTAAATATTGACGGAGATATATCAATTAAAAATTTGAATTGTAGTTTTAGCGCTAGAAATGGTCGGCCATATTTATATGACGTGAAATGCATTTTAACGTCAGTTATTTGTTGAGTAGGTCAGTGCCTTGGTAATGTTTTGTAGCTGTTGGTAGTCAAATAATCAAGTCAAATCAAAATATAATAAGTTTTTATTTTATTTAACCCTGCTAAGACAGACATAATATTTAAATTTGATTGTTCCTTGAAATAACTGTAAATAATTTTTGATATTTTGATATATAAATACATATAGCAGAGATTTATGAGCAGTAAGGTTGGTAACCTTACACAAGGATTGTGATGTCACATGCACTTGGAATGTGTACAACGTTGAATCCCTTTAATAATTAAAGAGACAAAATGACTTTTTTAATTGTTAATATCTCCTAACATATAAGGAGTTATTAAAAGATAATTGAACATTTGAGGTTCTAGTAACCCACTTTATCAATATATAGTACACTTTTATAGAAATTAAGACATAGGACACAATCCCATTGTTGATCAATTAAAACAATTGATCAAATGTTGATTACATTTGGATATCAAATATTATTTTGTGTTAGTCCACAACGCGAACAAACCCACTCATAACAAAATGCAACAAAATTAATGAATTCCATATAAACACAATAAACATATCTGCATTGCGTGCTGCTTTTAAGTTCTCATATTTGTATTAAAGTTGAAAGCTGATGACCTTTAACCCTCGACAAGTCGTTAAACAGTGGAGGCACCAAGCAACAAGAAGATGCAGATGCAGTAGGGTCAGAGAACAAATAAAATAAGAAGAATTTAAAAAAAAAGGATATGAAAAGGAATAGGTAATATTTAATTATCGAAGAGACTAACAATCATAAATAATATTTTTTGGTTGCGCTTCTTTTAACTACACATAAATATATGTGAATGGATTACGGAAGATTAACGAGAGAGAAAGAGAAGGAAGATTAAAGAAAGGGTACTCTTCTTTCCATAATTCATTTGAGTAGTATTTATTTAAAGAAATTAAAATTATATTGAGTATACAATGTGTTGTTTTAAAATAATTATTATTTTTAGTAGTTATATATAATTGTTTAGCTTTGTATATAAACTTCTAAGGGTGTTAAATAGTGTATATATTAATTAATTTTTAATTAAGCATTTGCACAACAAATACTACATGTGTAGATATATATATTTTGTGATTCTTTTGATTTTAATATTTATATTATTCAAAGATTCTTAGTAAAAATTATTGTATTGTAATTTTACTGTATCTGCCTTTACAGCTGTTTCCTCTTCAATGTTTTTCTACCTTGTTATCTTCTTCCTCTGTCCCCTCCTTACTTCCACCAGCTATCTATTTTCTTCTCTCCTCTTGCAATCGTTCCTCCCGACTCCCTTTACTTACAAAGTTTCTTCTCCTTCTCTCTTTTCTTTCTCCATACTTCTGCTATCTTTCATTCTACCTATTTCCTCCATTCCTTCTTGCCTGTACCCCCGTCTCTCACCTCATGTCTTCCTTGATTCCTCTCGACAAACTCTCTATTATCTTTCCCCATCCTTCCTAACATAGCTTCTCTTCATTTTTCTTTGCAATGAACTCCATTGAACGTTAGTTCAAATCTCGTCGAGTTTACCGCTCAAATTAATACGCGTAGTGCGATTGTTTAATAGCAACTTTACCAAATCAACAACCTTTTATGCATAATGACATATAAATATTACAGCAAGTATTTAAAATAAGGACAATCTAGAAAACATCATCAATTTGAAAGCAGTACCATTTTATAAAATAAATGATAACTATTATTATTTATTTTCTTAATAAAGTTACTTTGTAACTGTTTTTCATACCATAGCGCTGAAAGTAATAAAAAAATGTAGTGATGTAGTAAAAGTTAATTAACAAGATATTTTGTCCTTTAATTTAATAGATATAATAATTCAAATACATATTATGAGGATGAAATTGAATGAATAAACTCTTTGAAAATGATGTAATATGTTTATAAATTTGTATTTGTTATATTGTATGATAAAGAAGTAATAAGCATTCAAGTGAAGACAAGAAAACAATAATGAAATTGGGATGTTTCATTATAAAAATATCGCAGAATATATCCTACATATATATATGAAACATTTTCGTAAATATTATAAGTTTCAAACTGATTTACAACACGAAATATATCTATCTGCCACAAAAGATTTATTTCTCTTATTACTATTGACAGTACCCTTAACAAAATTAAAATACAATGTTACTATATTCTGAATGTTTTAAAGTTTTATAGAAAACTCATTAAAATTAAGTATACTTATAACCATGTTGTAGTTAAGTGAGTCAAAGCAAAGGTTTATGAATGTCTAACTGAAAGCCTCGTGAAGGATAGAAGTTTGACTCATATAAATGGTTCTGATGCATGGTGGTGGAGGTGCATAATGCACAGTGCAGATATACTGCACCGTTAAACCGAAGAGCTACAATAGCAATAAAACTGCATCAGACTTTATTTGCCAATAAATTGTGGATGCAAAATGCGTCAAAGTATCTGACATTTGGATGATTGTCCGCCTCATTTGACTCTGTGCAAAGGTCAAATACATAATAAAACCGAATTACTCAGAGTATTAGCCGGAATGGAATATGGGTGTAATATGTAGCTGCAGACTGCAATTGAAGTCGTACTGATCAATAATGTGAAGTTAGTTTATTTATTTATTTGTTACACTAGCTACCAGAATTCATTCGTACTGAAATGTATGGTTTCATTTCGGTTTCGGTTTCGTTTTATCACTGAAATTCAATGATTTAAAATTCAATAGGAACTCGAATAGAGTTAAAATTTACTAGGTTTAGACAAGCAGTTTACTAAATATTTAAGCCACTAAACCGCACCGAAAATAAGCAAATATGACTTAAGACAGAGAGAAATTTTTGAAACACCATTCCCTTTTACCCTTACTTTTATTATTATTATACTACTGCGATTTTAATAATATATCTCGTTTGTTTATTTTTTATTTTATTTGAGTTTATCATTTGATAAGTAAATATTCTGGAAAAAATTTGTTCCATCTCCGGGAATAAAATCCATCCAAAGGACACCTTTAATTTTTCTTTTTTCTTATTATTCTATAGAATAAGAATGTATGCTAAATATGAAATTGACTCAGATAAGAGATAGAAGTCCAATGAAAATTAAATTTTAAAATGGTATGACCATTTCAACCCATTATGTCTCTTAAAGTCTGATGTGTTTTTATCCACTGCTACATAATTTGGGTGATTTTTAAGTCACTGCTGGAATCTATTGTTAATGCCCTTGTTGATAATTGTCTTGTTAGCTTGCTACAAGCGAATTCTAAGACTCGTTTATTCAGATAAGTCATTTTTTACCTGCGTTTCTTCTTTAGCTTTTTTTTAAATACAGGTATTATATTAAGCTTTATTTTACGAACTGTTTTCGAGTAAAATGAACCAAAGATAACATCTAATTCGCTCAAATTTCACCACGAATAATGAAATAAGACATAAGATTTCCGTATTTACATCACTGAATTAAAAGCGCATATAAAATATATAAGGAATATAATATGATATTAAGTAAATAAAATTACAGCAAACAAATGATTAGATCGAAATATAATTGCAACTGCAATTATTGTATTATTGCATTATACGTAGCATAATGAACCAGCATATAAAAACCAATAACAAATACAGGCAAAGGAATGAAGAACGTTGTCGCGCTATAATATAATTCAAAAATCGAACTTCGCTTAAATTTATCTCGAGCTCTAATCGGTCAACCAACTTCAATTTTTTTGGATAATTACATAATGATATCCTTTACAATTGTGCACAAAATTATAGCATTCTACTCATGTCCATTTTAATAACGCCTGCGTGGGAAACAACAATGATTTCACTTTTATTGGGTTAATACACAGGTAAAAAATTGAGTAAAGTTTACACCTTAGCTTGCCACTAGCTAATTCTTCATCTTCATTTGCTACTTCTTATATACAAGCTAATTCCAAGATAATTTGCTACATCTGCCAGTAAGTTTCTACCAGCAACCTCTGAATATTCATACACTTGTTAATTATTAATTATAATCGAGTGAAAATGCAAACAAAGGTTTGTTGAAGTTGCTTTTTGTTGTATTCTGCATTACAGAACCTTACGAACCCTCAACCGCAGCTCTACCAATGATTATAGCACAACAACTACCTTAAGTAAAGAATAAATTGCAATAATATCTCAAAGTCTCGACCAATACAACACAAACAAGAATATTATCTTTATTTACATTTATAAATTGTAGTTGAAAGAAAGTCGTGCTTATTAACCAATAAAAGATTTAAACATTATTTAACTTATTGTCTTAGTACGTATACGTATATAATGTACTCAAATAATGTGGGAACATTTTAATATTAATATTAATATTTATGTTCTTCTTGTGGGCGTTTACACACATTCAAAAAAAATAAAAGAAGGAATGGTTTTAAACAAATACTCAATCCTCTTAAATTATCAGATACGCACAAAGAAACTTAATGTTTAACAAATATATTATATTGTTTTTATGCTGCGTTTACACTTTATTCATAAACCACTTAGGGGCGGTTGCAAAAGACTCAATGTAACAAGTAAAGAAAGAATTACAGCAGATTTTGTGTAGGTATTGAATATGTTAGTAACTACCTTTAAAGTAGACACAATAAAAGAACAATTTATCAAAAGAGGTCCATTATTGTCCAAGAAGAGAAATATATGCTGTGCGCTTAAAAGATTAGCATGACTTTTGTTCGGAATTAAATTTACCAAGTAACACTAGATGAGTATATCTTTAAAACAATAAACAAATTAATAAACTAATATTTTGCTGAATCCGAATCTATAGAGTATTTCAATAAGAGCGCTCATTTTAAATCAACAGAAATACGTAATATTTCCGTGAAAACTGGTGATATTATTATTTTAATCTAAAGTACAAACTCTGAGGTTAGTAATGAAACAAAATATCTGCCAAATTTCACCAAAATATTGGGTTTTTCTATTGATTTAAAATGAGCGCTCTTGTTGAAACATCCTTAAAATAACCGGTCTTGTTGAAAGACCTTATATGTACTAGCCTAGCCACTGAGCGTGTATAGCAGTGAAATAACTTGTATTTTAATGGCATTTAGTCCATTTTTGCTTAATTAATTCACAGAAAATGTCGGTAATTTATTATAAATGTTTGTTCTAATATCATCACTATAGCATTGTAGTAGTTATTACTCTTATTTTAAAAAATAACAAAAATAAGATTATTTCCTAAACCTAAATATTAAATGAACTAGCAACAATGTTCATGAACCTTACAATATAAAAAGTACAAAATTAACTTTGGAATGGGCTTGTGTCCTCATTTTTTAGTGGTCGAGTTTTCAATTGTTGATTGAAACTGATGTTAATAAATGTGTATTGGCGTGTCTATTTTATTAAATATCTAAATGTGGACGGAGATATAGCAATTAAAAGTTTGAATTGTAGTTTTAGCGCTAGAAATGCATTTGAAATGCATTTTAACGTCAGTTATTTGTTGAGTAGATCAGTGCTGTGGTAATGTTCTAGAGCTGTTGGTAGTCAAATAATCAAGTCAAATTAAAGAATAATAAGCTTTTATTTTATTTAACCCTGCTAAGGCAGACATAATATTGAAATTTGATTGTTCCTTGAAATAGCTGTAAATAATATTTAATATTTTGATATATAAGTACATATAGCAGAGATTTATGAGCTGCAAAGTTGGTAACCTTACACAAGGATTGTGATGTCACATGCACTTGGAATGTGTATAACGTTGAATCCCTTTAATAATTAAAGCGACAAAATGACTTTTTTAATTGTTAATATCTCTTAACATATAAGGAGTTATTAAAAAATAATTGGACATTTGAGGTTCTAGTAATCCACTTTATCAATATATAGTACACTTTTATAGAAATTAAGACAAAGGACACAAGCCCATTAGCTCCTGCTAGACATTGTGCTGTAAAACACTTTTCTACCAGGGAACGTTAACTCACTTTATCGAGTCTGCTAAACTATTATATGAAAGTCAAGAGTAATGTGATTTGACAAGTAATATAACAGTCAAACCATCAGGAAATGTATCCATACATAATAAACTAAATCACTTCCACAGAAAATTATTTATATATACATACTTATTACTTATTATATATATACTTATTAGTCTTAAGTATAAAAGAAATTGTTAGTGCTATTATATGTTCTAAATAAAGTTTGGTTTCTTTTGAAATTTAAAATCCTTATTTGAATTAAACACGATTACGTAATACTATTCATATAAACCATACTTTAAAACCATCTACCAAAAAACATTAATCAATATTTAAGAAAGACAATACCTAAAAATGTAATTAAAAATTATAAATTATTTGAATTTTGCCCCAAGTTGTTATAGACCTATGTTTTCATTTTACTCATACTAGTGTTGAGTGTTAGGAACGATACCCTTTTTGAAATAAGAATAATTTGTTATTTAGATTTAAATGAATTTTGTTATTTATTTTTTTGAATGAATCACTATAATTCATAACTATACAAATAATATTTATTTCCAAATTAAAATTAGGTTTTATTTTTCAAAACGGTTTTAAAATAATTTTATTACTTTTTAAATTATTGAAATTACTTTTTAACAAATTTAAGTTTCTTTGTTTTATAGAAAAACTGGTAAAATATTTTGTACATCTTAGAAGAGTTAATGAGGAATTGTTAAATGGACTCACCTTTCTCGTAGCTGATCTGTCTCTCCTGTTGGCGGGCGTTATCTGCAGCAACCTTCAGAAGTCCCTGAATATTTCTTAGGAGTGTTTCTGTCGAGGAGATGCTGGGATCTTGTCCAGCAACTCCTGGTGCAACTCCACTAACTGCTACCGCTGCTGCAGTTGCGGCAAGTGTGGAATAATTAAGTGCTTGTTGTGAGTCCGACCCTGTTGTAACGGGTGGCATTGGCAGTGGTATATCACGCTCATTATCACTAAGATCTGCAACAAAATGTTAAAAATTAATTTAAAAAGAAGTGGAGCTAAAAAATTTCAGATTACTATTAAAAATAAAAGTACTGTATAATATTTTTAACTTATTAAAATTATAACTACCATAGTTATAGTGGTTCGAAAGAGGGCCCGAAAGAGTTAGGGGCCTATGAAGAGGGGAAGTACTAAGGTAGTCGTTTCCATAGGTATTATACCCATTGACCCCTAAAGTCTCTTTCGGAAAGCTGTATACCTCCTCTTTCGGAAAGCCATGCGCCCTCTCTTTTGAAAAGCCATGGGTTCTCTCATCTGCAACAAGGCAGAAACCACGTATCAATAAAACAATAGTTAAAAATGTCTTCACAATCTACAAAATTTTCATATAAACATATATACATATATACTTTAAAATAAGTAGGCAATTATATCACTAGTGTCCTGAACAATGTTATTTTTAATGAAATTTTAAAGAAAGTTAACCGCAGTTATTCCGCATTCTCTGACAGTGCCTGATCGAGCTTTCGCGTTTTTCTAGTAATATTTATTTTTCTCTATATAATATATGGCTAAACATACTGCATTGTAACTTATAATATTTTTGTTATTTTCACGTTTCACTGTGAAGTAGCAATCGTTGGAAAAAGCTTATCCCGATATTAAGTATGAAATGTTGTGTGAATACTATATAAGGATGAGTTTCTCTTATATCTAAGCCAATTGAACACTGAAGCAGAAAGAGAGAAATTCATGCATGCACACAAATCCGTGTATAGACAGTCCCGACAGGATTGTGGAATATGAATACACATATACATAAAGCTCGGAGCTGGCCTGAATACGGGGTAGTGTGTCCACAACTTAAGTCATATCATAAATAGACATTTTAGCCTACTTTGTCTTTACATTATCTCTTTTTATATTCTAAGATAAATAAGTATATGCAACGTAGTTAAATCCTCAATTGTTATTGTTATATCCTAACGACTGCGCCAAATGCTGCTCTGATGGCATGCTCATGTTGCCGTGATCGTCAAGAGATCTATGTTCATCTCACACATAAACGTTTATAACACGTCATCCTACGAACTTATTGAGTAATGGGCCCTTTAAACATTCGCAAACAATAACTAATGTATATATTCAGTATGGTACACATACGTGAGAATTAAACATGCGATATTTAACATTTGTTGTAAGAAGTTGTACAACACGTCCACACGAGTACGACATGCAACTTAATACGTCGGAACCTTTCATATTTCCAACGAATACAAAAAAAAAAAGAAATGAAACTCAGTTACTTAACAAGGTGTCTGCTAACTCGTGACTATGTTTGACAAGGATCTATAGTTCAGGTCTATTTCATTTGTCCATTTACCATTTTTAATTATTTTTATTTATTTACTAAACACATTCTCAAATTCAAAACCGTAATTTCTTTAGAAGTTCCGACTTAGGATTGAAACAATTTTATTTCTTAAAAATACTATCTAGAATAGTAGTATCATACAGTAGCATAAGTAAGGGTTTTATTAGTGTCGCACCAGTCTGTACGGTACATTAGTGAGTACATAGCTTAAAAATAAACCTTCCTACTTTTTAAAACTCTTGGCACTATTTTGAATGTACTATATATGTATGTTATCAACAAAGCAGTTGGCAAGACTGTTTTCTGATGTTTACGAGTAACAACATATACTCGTAAGTCGTAATATGCCTGCCTCTGCCGCTGCCGTGAGCTGTGAGCCGTCTACAATGTTTCTAGTCTATCAGGTCGGTATATACGACTGCACTTTACTGATAAAGATAAGAGACATTTTAACAACAACTAACACCATAACTTTAAACATACCTTTCAGCACTGTGCTGTACTGTGTGTGCTGGTTTGTTGTTGGTTTTCACTTTTTGTTAAAGAAAACAAAACAGAATAATTCAATGTTTATTCACAATTTAAAATTCATCGTTTACAGTTCGTGGATCAATAAATAGATGGCATTACTTTACTATACCGATAGATAGGTAGGGTAAGTGGTAAATGTAGTAGATATGAAATATGGGATTTAGATTCGTTGTTACACGACTATATTCAATGCTTTTTTGTTATATTTTGTTAGTTGTCATACTTAATAAGTAGAGACTCTGCGTGTTTGTGGACTGTTACATTTATACATAATTCACATAATTTAGAAACACATTTCCAAGTTGTGTGTAGTAGATGGAATATTAAGCAATTTTAGTATACTTGTATACAGGTTGAGAGTAATCGATATCTTTAATAAAATATAACAGAGACGCTCAAAAGTTTATGGAGATTTTTTTTAATTCATAATTTGCCGAGCTACTTAGGACCTCGGTCCTTTTTTCGCCCTTATTGTAATACATTACACCAATTTCTATATTTTAAGTCGCCACGCTCCTTTGCACGCCGAAGACTAAACCAATTTATTAATAAAATTGAATTTAAAAAGAGTTTTCTATAAAATAATCTTTTAGTAAAATAATAGTAATAGCGCGACGTCTACTTTTTCAGTTAGGAGTTGTTTCACAAAAGTAAGTACTGAAACTAAGAAAAATGCATGCAGTTTAAATTAAGAGAGTTCGGCGGTGACTCATATTTACAAGGGGGTATAACATCCATATATATTTACGATGCGATAGTGAATTTCATCCCTTTCGTTCCTGTATACATTATAAAAAAATTAGTGAGACAGATTGTAGATTTATACGGAATAATTTGTTTTAAGCATGAGTCACGACTGATCTCTCGTGATTTGAACTACTTGTGTTCGTTTCCCATTTTCAAAGATCCGCTGCGCATATACAAACACAAAAAGTGCCCCGAATGTTATATAAGAAGTTGTTTATTTCTCAGGAAGTTCGGAAATGTACGACAGCTTGTAGAACGTAATGCGGTAGTTTGATATATATACTTATGAACAATATTATGAAAATGGACGTATAAAATTCGGACTTGTTTAATTAAAGTAAAAAACTTCCTCTAATAATAAAATGTGCTAATGCGAAATGTACTCAATTCTTGCGAAAATTAATTCTTTTTCACTCAGATTTCAGATAGATGTCATCTATGGAAAAAAAATTAACAAAATCTTTTCATAAGAATATTCTTTCTCATTCCAACATCATACATTTAAATGGAGATATAGTTGTTGTCTCCTTTTTACATTTGAAAATATTTATTTTAGCAGAGATAAAATTCCACCTTCATTTCACCAGAATATCATAGAAAAAGAAACAAGATATATCTGTGTCTGTTACACTTGAATGGTTTATTTGCAACTTCATTCAATACTGGTACGGTAGTGAGGTCAGGTGAAGGGATTTTACCATTTGTAGTTTATATCACTGACATTTCCTTTGAACGATTGAAATCAAATTGAATAGTTTGATGACAAAAAAATAAAAAATCATCTAAATTGTTTACTGGGATGAAACTTCTAGTTTAATATTTATCAATATACTACTGTATACTGTGGGTGATAAAAGTGCTTTTTATATATCTGCATCGTTTTCCCTCTCACAGCTCACGTTATATACGAATATGCATGCTGCCAGCATGTTCCTGGTCTATGCGACTAAGAGTATAACGTAATGCGGTACTTTGATATACATAAATACGTATAAACTATATTATAAATACTGACTATAAAAGACAGACTACATGGATACAGTAGTGTATTGATAAAACAATAAGGGAGGAACTTCCTCTCATTATAAAGTATGCTAATGCGAGTACACTGTTGATGCGGCGTTTTGTTTAGAGAGAGTGTGTACCCCCGTAGTGTCTTTGTTTTTTCCAATAAATAAATAATTATGAAGATGAAAAAGAATAAAAATAAACACGTTCAGCTTGATTTATAGAAATTCTTTACCTAGCTACCAATAAATCTTCTTTTTGTATCAACAAGTAGCAATTTATCCCAATCTATTTAATTACAATGTTTCACACATAAAGGCCCTGCACGTAAAGATCTTTACAGCCTACTTTACTGATCCATAAATGTATTTGTCCATAGATGCTTAACTCTAAATAAATATTTTAATGTATTTTGTGTGGTTAATGTCCCGCACCAGGTATACCTGGAGTAGTAGACGGATGCTGTGCGAACTGAATCTTACTGACCGTCCATCAGGTCAGCCTTCTTACTGTTTCGCCGTCTTGCCTTCAAGCTGTCGACTTTATTGACTTAAATCACGCATGCGCAAGCAAAACTAACCAAATTCACTGTTTAATAACAACAACAATGTATTTTTAAAATACACGTCAAAAAAATATAACATTGAATATTTAATTGTCATGCCATTATAATTCAGTGTTTTATTTATATGTAGGAGTTATTTTATGGCACTCGTATTTTAAAGAATGCAACAGTCTTGGGGTAACTTAACTTAAGTATGATGAGTTGACAGGCTAATTAAATAGTAAATAATTAATAATTTAAAACACAAATTTCAACGACCGGCGACCTCTGCAATCGTAGTTTTAGAGTTTCGACAAATTGAATTCTGACAGCGCTTATAAATTACAAAATAACCTATGTTATGTATGTTATGTATACTCAGAAGATTTTAATTAGACGTTCTTAAGAGTTATTCAGAAAGATCTTAAGACCTTAATCTTATAGCAAGTATACATAATAATCTTCAAAACCTCAATGTCACTTTTAGAAAATCTGTAAGTTCATAACACTGCACCTGTTTCTTATGTTCTGTTCAATGAAATCAAAACCATAACTTTACAACTAGTGATATAAATAATTTTGCAAAGTTATTATTGAAATAATGTTCAGAATTACTATCCCGATAACTGACTAAATACATATTTAACACTGTGTAAATAAAATAAAATGCTATTCACCTGTTTGGAAGCAATATGCAGTCCTAACCTGACAGTAAAACTAGGTTAGGTTAGGTTAAAACTGGTTTTATATTGTCAAAAAAATCGTAAGAAAAGCACTTATATTTACTTTAAAGTTTAATGTCATCTTACAACTTTTAGTTTATGTCTAAGAAGTATTTTCTTAATATTGTCACAACACTTATTAATTACTTCCACTCAGAATTGTCTAATACACAAAACACTCATCGTATTATAATAACAAGTTGTCAACACACACATTGCATATATTAATAGTTAGTAACCTCACAAATATATCAATAATCAATAACTATATTAAATCTAATAAATTATATTTCAGTAATTCTTGTCAGACGTTTAGATAACACCGACTAACCTTTAGTACAATTACATTTTTAAGATGGCGACAACGTCAGGTGTGAAGTACAAATAGAATAGAATGGGGTGCATTCAAACACTGAATAAACTAGTAAACAAATAAATGTTATTATATTATAAATTAAACTTACTTGCAGTAAAAAGTATTTATAGTTATTATAATATGTTACAATTATTATACTTTAGTCGTCGCTTTATGATATTATTGTTATTTATAATCTTCTAATTCTAATTATGGTTTGTGTATTGGATAAATTATTTGATATCGCACTAATTATTAAAAGTGCAAGTAATTGATTTTACTGTATGCAACCACTTTCATTTTCAAAATAATAATTTACTGAAGGCAATCACGAGACTCGGACCGGTTTTAAGTCTACAAAGAAATTGAGTACAATACCTTTTTAAGAGAGTTACTTAAATTATTATGTATTCTAAATATAAAATAATGTTTTGCTAAAAATAAAATAAAACAATTTGAAAAACGTTGCACTGCGTGAATTTTTCAGTCGTACATGTTTTAAAACGTTTATATAATGATATAGGTTTATCCTAATGAATTATAAATCAATAAAATAGCCTTTCGTGTCTATATATCAAAACGGAACCATGTTTTCATTAAGAAAGATTTTATTAGCTGTACATTATAGTAAAATAAATCATTAATATATGAACATATACTATGGTAATACTATGTTCTTCGTAAGTGATATTAGGCAACACTTTTTTTATAAATAATTAGTGCCGTAGATGATGCAATATTACTGATGTCAACGTTCTAGGTAGTGGGTTCGAGCTCAACCAAAAAATTCGCAAATTTTCGTAAAATGTTAAATCGAAACATCGTCAGAATAAGCCTTAGCGCTAAGCATTCAAACTGAAGCTAAATTAGCATTAACTTTTATAGCTGTATCACGTGACTAGCTTAATCTCTGACCTAGAGATAATCTGTATAAATCTTTTGAAGTTCAGCTTTAGTATCGATTGACTATCCTGATATCATTAGTTATATTAATTAGTTAATTAACTAAAAAAGGTATTCATTATATAGTTTTACAATTATTATTATGGATATTTAAGTGAGGATGTTTACGAAATTATTATTATGTTTACTATTTATATTAACTTAATATATAAGAGTAGAATTATTATTATTATTATCTTAATAATTAAAATAACATTATTTATAATGCTCTATCTTGTGAAGTATTTAGTTTTTGAAAAATGTTATCTTTGTCAACTTTTTCATTTGTATAAAAAGAATATAAAAACTTAGGTAGAATAGGTAGAAAATTATCCTGGTTTTTAATAAAACTTCTTTAAAACACTCTTTTAAAGAGTTTTCAAGAAATACAGGCTTTAAGAATAGTTATATAACAAGACTCTTTTCATTAAATATTAAAATTTTAGCATTAATTTTAAGTTTTAACCTAAAATGTAAGTTTCAGCTTGTGAAATATAAAGAAATTAAATTAATTATATTTAATACAATAATTTTTAGTATTTATTACAAAATAATGTATATTACTGACGCATGATTGTACAAGTTCAAAATTACCTTTAAGGTTAAAACCTTAAATTAAAACTAAAAACAGTGAGTAGGAATGGAAATTTGAGTAAAATATTATTATCTTATTGAAAATCGCTGTACTATTGATATTTTAAAGTAGTTTATATAATAAAGTGTTTCGAAATAGATAGCTACTTTTGTTTTGAGTTGAAGATAAGAGAAATTAATGGCCAACTAGTCAGGTAGAAAGGTTATAACAATTGCAAGTACTTATAGATAGTATTATATCACGTTAAAAAATAAATTACGATATTCGAGTATAGTAGACTAGTTAAAACAGATTAAATTTCAAGTCAACATAAATGCAGTTTCGAAAACATCTTTTTGAATATCTACAGAACATGTTAAGGGTATTAATTTCGAAAAGACTTTATACATTTAAAGTACATATTCACTTTATTATTTTGCATGCCATCATGTCCCATATTAATGATAGATGATCGGCTACATTGACCGTCGATCTGGAATACCCTTCACCTTGATTCGCTTGTTGCAAGAACATAATTTCTTCTTCATTTCTATATCCATGTCTATTTAAAGCCGAGAGCTATTTTACGCATCAAAATAAAGCATTTATACACTATTAATTTTAATATCACGTTATCCCGAAGAAGTAATAATATCGAACGTAATTGTTTTCAAACACAGAAGACAATAGTGCCGCCTGGTGGGGAAATTATGAACTACATTCCAAAGATAGAATGTTGAAATTTGATTAGTATACAATGGATACAACATTAATTATGTTTCACCATCGATAAAATAGTTTTAACACCTTTTTACCGGTCTACATACCTTCATCTTTGTCTTCGTGGTCATCCACGTCGCTGATGTTATCATCACTGAGATTATCCTCCTCATCCCTGGGTGAGGGGACGGGGGAATGACCCTCACTGCGGTCACTGTGGTCGCCCGCGCTACCAGGACCCATGCCGCTTTTGGACAGGTTGAGGACAGGGCTGTGACCATTTGATGAACCTAGAAATTGTTCAAAATTAATACATTAAGGGAATACTTCATCATTTGTCCGCTTTTATAACTCCCTAAGTGTCGCTACTTCAATTATCAATTAATTAATATTACTAAGAAGCATTGGTTGATATTTTTGTTTCTCAGGTTCCATTTTTAATCTAGTTAAAGATAACTGTTAACGGTTATAATAAATATAATAATTCTAGGAAAAGATGGGAGGAGAGTAGAAAGCAGGGTGGAAGAGGAGGAACGGAAAAGAGAAATGATTACTTTGAAAAGAACCAAATGGCGACACAAGAAGCAGATAGAGGAAAAAAGAAGGCATAAGTGTGGAAGAGGAACTAAGGAGCAAAGGCAGAGAGATACAGCAGCAGGAAAGAATGAAAAATATTGAGAAGAGCAAATATTACGAAAGATACAAAAGTAATTGACAGAGAGAGAGGGAGAGAGAGATACTGGAATACATACGATAAAAAGGAACATAAGAAGAATCGCAAAATTTAGATTTAGTTTTTTATTTAGAAAGGTGTGTAAGAAGTGCTGGAGAGAGATTGAAACACTGGAGCATATTAACTATTCATGTGAGAAAAGAGTAAAAAGGAAAAAGAAGATTATGCAGTTATTAAAAGGAGGCAGTGAAGGGAAGAGGTGGATGACGGAGATAGAGAGAATGAGCGAGGAAAGAAAGGAATGGCAGAGTAGCAGAAAGTTTAAATTTATTTGTTTTGTTTTTATTTAATTTTTTGAAAGGAGTGAGAATGGGTAATAGCCCAGTCATTATAGTAAGTTCACCTCGGAATTCGAGATACCCAGCTGTAAGTCTGTAAATACTTGTATATTGACACCCTAAAGTTGTCTCAAAACCTACATATGGTAGGGTGTATAAACCATATGTAGGTTTTGAGACAACTTTAGGGTGTCAATATACAAGTATTTACAGACTTACAGCTGGGTATCTCGAATTCCGAGATTCTTACCTAATTTAAGCTTAAATGACTGGGCCATAAATAAAATAAGGATCACAAATATAATGTAATTAGGCACAATGATATATAATTTAATAATTGAAAGTAGGAAGAATGTAGTGCCTAATGGCAAAAACATTAAAATAAAATAATAATAGTACAGTCATGTCTAAATAACGTCAACTTATGAATGAAAATATCTAAATGTCGCATGTTTAAGTCGCAGCAATGTGTACGAGGCATTATACTATTACGAACATCTTGCTAATCCTTATAATTTTTAATGTAATCATTTTGAATCCTTATCTCCTTACAGATTTATTTGAAATTATAAGCGTAGTGTATCTCCCTAATGATTTATATAACATAAACTACAGTTAGTTGCAATAATAACCAAAGCAAGTGCATTCATAAAAATCATATGAAAAACAGTATGGTCAAGTTGTAAATTTATAATTAAAATACAAACAAAATAAAAGTAATTCTTCTTTGGTTGTCTCACTTGAAAGAAAGAATAATTAACCAATTTGAATTTCAATCCATTCGCGTACATCTGTGTATCTACATATGTATGTATAAATACATTTACATACATATTCGTACTATGTATTTGTATATATGAATTAGTTATATTGGTATATATTGTATAGGTTTTAATTGGTACCATTTACATGTTCTGTTCTTCTTGATGAGAACATCAATCCAATACCACTGAGAGAACATTTCAAAAAGATTTAAATTCGTTTCAAAACGCCCACTCTTGTTGGACGTCTGTTTACATATGTAGAAACAGAGCCGTATTTTTAGCCAAGGCTACATAACAGTTAATCAAATTTTAACTAAATTTTGCATTTATATTAATAAGAATATTATAACACTTAACACTAAATTGTAATTTTTGATGAAAATAAGAATAAGTTACGGCTGAAATTTTGTAATTACCTAAGAGAGATATTAGTTAACCTATTTATAAAAAAATAATTTCATTAAATAATGAGGTTTTAGATGTTCGTTTGCGTTTTATTTTCCTATATTAAAACAACAATATAAGACACTAATTGGTGAATTTATATATTATATAATAATATTCAAGTTACCTAATACTTCTACAGTATATTATCACTTAAATATTTGCTTAAATGTTCCGATTAGCCATGTAATTTAAAGTTCAATTTAACACCGAATTAATTTTGATTTACACCACTAGTCCGAATCGACTGCTATCGAATCGGCTGCGTACTTCACTGACGTTATTTCTTTTGATATATGATAGATAATTAAATTCCAAACTAATGATTGGAATTAAGGAAACCGTAGCAAAAAATAAGTAGTGTTACAAAACAGGTTCTGGCTTAAATTATAGATAAGTTTTATACATATTGTTTAATAACTCATCTAATCTTTTGGTCCTTCAAACCGGATTCCTATTTCACATAATGATTTCGTAAAGAAATAGAAACAATTAAGCAACAAGAATTGATTCTACTACACAATAAGGTGCCATTATTTAAATAAGATTGCTTACATATATAGAATTATATGATTGTCCTCAACCGGCCCTGTAATACACAAGTGTGCAAAATCCGATGAGAGAGGCTCCGATGAAGTCAGTGACTAATTGCTCAAAGAATATAACTTGGAGTCGTAATCGGACGGTAGACGGTGAGAATGATTACGGGTGCCCTGTATAAATGACCCCGCACGTATTCGTATATTGAACAGAAAACATTTCATATGAGAAGCGAAAAATTATTTCGTGCGATTATTTTATATATTACATATATTTTACATTTTGTACAGGCAGTTGTATATGTTGCATTTATGATTTAATGCTGTAAGTTTACTAGCATAAATGTCTACTTGGAGGACTTGAACCAAAGGATCTCTTAAAGGTGAGTGTTTCAAACGTGGAAGGAAAAGGAAGCAAGAAATAATGCGTGCGCAAGACCGCTACGGGTCTACTGTAACAACAATTGAGTTCAGCTATGCGTTACTCTTCGAAGCAATCTCGTTGACATTGCTGGCCATATAAATAATACTAAATAATTGTAATTAACGCTGCATACTCTACTTAATGGTTTGATGACAAAGATAGGTATAGTTCTTACCATTATGTGAGCTGAGGTCTCGTGGTTTATGGTCCAGCGCCAGTGCTCGATCTACATCTCCTCGTTCATCTCGTATCCTGCAACAAAGAAGGAAAAAAATATTAACTAATGCAAAACTTGCTTGTAAATTTCTTTATTTCGCATTAAGGAGGTACAGGACGTACCGTCAATGCAAAAAGTTTGTCTCTAGGTAATACGAAATGCAAAATACGAAGTACATGAGGGACGAGCAAATATTGGGACTGTATCTTCGAAAATGAATTTTTCAATTCCCTATTAAACTGCTATATGCTAGTTAAAATGATTTTATTATGCATATAATAGTTAAATAAATGAAAAATTACCTATAATTAATATCAAATTTATATTAATTCAATTTAAATTCAAATTAAATATTTTGAAAAAGGAATAATAAATTTGGCAACGCTGTAAATTTACGTGTGTTGACGCATGCGTGATTTGATTTGATATTTTATAAAATATTTATTCCGATTTTGAATTTCCCGCTCAAATTGGGATTTGCAACGTTGCCAGCTTATAACCTACACTTACTGTTTCTTACTAGTTTTCTTTAAATATTTTCGGGTATCTTATATAGGTATCCTTTTGATAATTTTCTTTTTGCAATAGTTACAGAGAAGATTCTTTTATATACAACTAGTTTTTGAAAGCCGTGTCACCATTTTTTCATAGTTAAAAGTTATATTATGTGGTGAAATTGAGCTAAAAATTATGATTTGTATGGATAATGACTATTTTTAAGCATGTATAAAAAGAAAACCAGGAACTCTAGGTCTCTAAAATTTTGAGACAGCATGTGCTTCACCTATTTGTATCGACCCTCTAAATTTCACAACGTTTTCATCATTTACGTTAAGGTCCTATACCTCTTTAACAAGTGTGAAACATGCATTATAAGACAATTTCTATATTAGAAGTAGAATATTAACTTTAGAATTAATTAGCTTATAGCAAGCAACTTGTGTACTGCAAGACGATATTCTTCTTGGGATGTGTGTCTCAATGATTTTATTTGTAAAAAGAACTATAGTTTAATTAATTCAAAATCCCTTTTATATTTGAAAAATACTATAGCATCGTGACGTAAATCGCCTTGCAAATGGATGGTGTCGCCGTCTATTTGTGAACTGCTTTAGTGTTGCCAAATGATGTACATTAGTGTATATTTAACAGTTTCTTCAAGCTACATGACTTTTGAAAATAAAGGTGTAATCAGATTTCTAGGTTTATTTTGAAAACTATAACTCCTACAAAAATGTTGTAAAGAGCTTTCTTTTAGATAGTAATATTATCTACAACTTTTCTTAACAACTTTTTGTTACATTTTTTATATATAAAAAGTTATACACAAAAATAAATATTACTTTAGTGATGAATAAAGAAAAACAACTTTCAAATAAAATACACGTTACAGATATTGAATAATCAAAGTCAACACCAAATGAAAGAGGAAACAAGAAAATAATACTCTCATTTTTCTTAAAATACTTTTTTTACGAGATAAATCTTTAAATACTAAAAGATGTATAATTTCATTTCAAAGTTTTCTAACTTTAATTTATTTGCTGACATTAATATAAAGAAGGGCAGAAATACTAAAAGCATTTAGTCATTAAAAAATTAAAGTATTTACAATAATGCATTCACGGTTCGCGGGTGGAATAAACCTATTACATATATTTGTAATGGCTTCTATTTCACCCCCCTTCTACACCCTTAATTTCTTATATTTATGTTTGGTATATTATAAGGGTAGAATTGTACACATAAGTAATTTTTGTCACTTTTTAAAATGTGGCGTATGAAAGAAAAAAAATTGTTTTTTAAGTGGCGTTAAGTGTGTCATATTCTTATCAATTTTAAATTAATTTATCACTGGAATCATTCATTTTATTAAGAGTTTTTGATTTAACCTTGAATATACAAAAACATGTAGTAATTTGATGTGTTTTCATATTTGATTGTCAATCAGTTCCGCTACTTGTTCGATTTTATCTATTTTAATATGAAATGTTTTGCTACTGATATAAATAAATAATTATTTGTATCACATATGTGTGACATGGTTTCGTTAAATATTTAATTAAATGTGATTTTAATTAATTTTTCGTTTAACAATTACACGTTAGTGTTCCTTACTATTAATTCGATTTGATAATATAAATATTTGAAAGGTTTCTGATAGAAAATGTTCTTGTACATTTTTACATTATCTTCTTCTTAATATATATAAATTACGTGTCACTGCATCTCCCCGCGATGGACTCCTAAACTACTTAACCGATTTTAATCAAATTTGTACACCGTGTGCAGTTTGGTCCAACTTGAAAGATAGGATAGCTTAAATCTCAATTTATTTATCTTATTGCTAATTATTTGTCTATTAATTATCTGTATATGACATATGACATCGGGCGACGATGATGGCGACATCTGTTGACTAGATTGAGTAAATATTCAATAGATGGCGCTACGTTAGGCACAGCAACGCGTGGCCGGGACAGCTAGTATACATTTATATCTAAACTATTTATTTTATCAAAAAAATATGAAAATTAAAGTTGTAGATCGCTCAAAATCCTTTTTAATAATATATGATATGTTTATATGTTGTAATGGGTTTAAGAGATATGAGCAAAATGGTACGCACTGTTATCTGCTGCTTTGAATTACATATTAACCACAAATCAAAGTGACGTGTGTTTAAGGTTTTTCTAACATAAGAAAAGTTATCAGTTACGTAAACGATTTTACTTAATATAGTTAACTATATTAATGAACGTAGGTATTATTAAAAATTATTTAAAACACTGGAAATACAATTATTTTCTCATAGTTAAACTTGAAAATAGACGACTAGCTTATATACTCTAAGCGTAGTTGCTTATAACTTATCAGTGCCGTGAAGAAACTAAGTACGTTAGTCTTCAGAGAGATGAACTGATCAAAAGAGAGAAGCAGTTATTGTAATTTACAGGTCTTTACTTACTTAGTGCTAGACTAAATCTGAGGTATTCTTCACCTGTCTAATCTATATATAACTGGTAAGTTCCAAGAATTTTGTGTGTTATTGTTATGGGGGTGCCTAATGTGTGTAAGACCAGTGTAATAATGTTTAGTTTAAAACGTTTGTGACCTATTTTACTGCTTTTTGTCAAATAAATTAATGCATCTGAGCTTTAGCAAATTCATATTTCATTTTTAACTTAGGCACACGCTATTATATTCTTAATTATATATATATATATATATATACATATATATATATATATATATATATATATATATATATATATATATATATATATGTATATATATATGTGTGTGTGTGTGTGTATTATGATTTCCACAATGTTGTGTTAACGTGATACATTTTTTAATACAACTGCTTTCTGTTTATGTCCCTATTTGGCACCCCCCGTTGTTCTAACAATCATTAGACACAGTTTACACCCTGTGTTTTTTTATCCCCCGTATTAAAACATCCCCAAAAAACAAAGGCACCGTTACAGACTCCTACATAGTCGTCGTGGTCCATCCGCACTGTGATTTGTTCGCTCCTTGTTGGAGAGATGAACCGTCCCGTTCTACCCGTAGGAACCGTGCCTACTTTTGGTATGTGTTAACTGTTGATGGATTTACAATCTGTAGAAATGTTTTTTTAATTATAAAATTCATTTATTATATTATCAAGAGTGGTGGTGGTTGGTTTTTTGTGTTGTTGTACGAGTACATTCCAAATTAACTGAGATTTTTGAAATTTTAATTAAGTTAAAGAATGTTTTGAAATGGTTCATCAAATTTATTTAAATCGGGGTGTTTATTGTAGGTTTATTAAGACAAGATTATTTATTAAATAACTGATATATCAAAATAGAGAATCAAATATTAATTTGTTCCAATGTTTTCGTTTATTGTGAGAGTTTCTTTTATATATGTCTATCTTAAATAAAACTGTAGTGAAAATTCAACTTGAGGTTAAGCAATTCATGACGCATGACGTCAAAGAAAGAGTTACAAAATGAGTCTGCTTTTAATATTATTCTGTAAAACATATACAAAAACTATAGACATCGTATTTTCACGTAGATGAATAAGTTTTATATTTGCACCTGTTGTTTGTAAAGGTCCTCACTTTCAAACTAGCAAGCGCATATGTTTTTTTTATATATAGTTTCTCGGGCTTCCTAGGCACGTAGACTTTTATCGCCCCTAATATTGTTCTGCTTCTTTTTATACGTTATATCCAGACAACAAGAATGATCTATTCATGGCTACTGCTGTTATAAATTTCGGTTTCTCAATAAAAAAGGCAGTGTTAACAGGAAGCACCGCCCTTTCGAGTCCATTTCATGCCATTGCTGTATTTTTAACATTGCCACAGAATGTGGTCAGAATCTGCCTCCTCTTCACCACATTCGCATTTAGGGAAGCGCATACTTTCTTAACTACATATTACATTATTTATTGCCAAAATTTTAGCTTCGCTTAAGCGACGTAGTTTCTGGAATCTTACTCTATAACGAATCTATATATGTTTCGGAAGAGAGTGCCCATATTTATTTATATTTCGAAACAAAGTAACCATATGTAAATCTGGTATTATATAGAAGAACAAATTAAATGATTTTGTAGGAAAAACTTGTTCTGCAAAGCACAATCTATATTTCTATTAGTAGACTAAAATACCCAGAGTTCATTTCACATCGCCCCGATTTAAATAAGATCTCTTAACAATTTAATTTCGCGTATCCCATTATTATATCCACATATAATTTCATTACACCTTTAGACGTCATCTGTAGCAAGCATTAAACCTTTTGGAGATCTTGATATGTATATAACTCGCCGTCACCCCCATTGCTCCATTGTATCAAGTAATCTGTGACGAAAATTACAAGTCCCATGTCGACATCTAGCTATGTTGGCTACACCGTCTACATTTTCTCAGTTCATTGTCATTGCCATTGCCGCGTGATTACCATTCTAATTTAATTTCAACTGAACTAAGCTAACTAATAAGAGAGTACAGCAGAAGAGCTTGTCTTAAATCGTACTGTAAATGGGTGAAAAGGTCCGTTAACAATACGACTGGAGACTGGAAACTGGAGATAAAGATCTTAATAACTGGATGTGTACCATCTATGTGTGATCTTTAATTAACAGGGATTTATCTGTGTGTTTTAATGAAATTATTTTACATTTTGCTTACTTCTACGAAAGTTTATGATGTAGTAATTTCTCCCCGTTGTTGCCCTGATTTATTTAGTGACCGGGGAATCCATTATTCATAATGTTAAAAAAGTTGTAAGATTTTTTATAATACATACAGTAAATATGTGTAATTGTGGCAGTTGATATAGTTGAAATTACGAGTATTTTCAATAATGTTTTTTGATGACACAGTTAATATCTAATTATTTCTATAATAACTACATGATAAAATAACATTTAAAGGATACTTTGTGAAATTTGCATAAATAAATATCAAGAAATGAGGCATTGACAGCGAATCTCCGCAGACGTCACAAAAAAAGTAACATTTCGATGCCACTCATAACTCATCACTGGATTTTCTGAAATCGAAAATCCAAAAAGATTTCAATAGTTGATAAGTTTCTGCAGGTAACGCTGTCGAGTAGTAGAAGTTTCAAAATAAGGCGAAACCAGACCAGAGAGGTGAAGACTTAAAACTCTATACCTCCGACAGTTTTACTCCAATCGATTTCAAATTTTCCCACAATAAACTTAATATGTTGTACAATAATATATATATATATTACAATTTAAAAAAAAAGTTAAAACCTTATTCTCCACTTAAAAGAGATTTTAAGACTGTATAAATCTACGATACGTTGGTAAATTCTATCCTATTCGTCCCTATATACATTGTAAAGAAATTTGTAAGACAATGCTTTTTCATTGTCTTACAAACTTGTTATTTCGTACATTTCCACCGAACTCTCATAATTTGAACTATATCTATATTATAAAATATATTTCTTAAATTTTGCACCCAAGAATGTTTTTTATCATTTTCTCGAAAACGGATACATCGAAATCTTTGCAAATTCTATATTTTGTAGAAAAACGTTTCTTAAAAGTTTTGGTGTCCTTGGAGCCATCTTTTTGGATAAACTGAACATTTTTATGTAGAATCTTGAGCAAGAACAAAATAGATCTTCGATTCTAAAACGACAAAATTACACCTGTGGCCGGGGGTGGTTCGAGTAAAAAAGGGAAAGCGTTAAATATACGAAGCCATCCGAGAAAAACACAACATCTACGAGAGTTTTTCATCAACATATACCTTACGTTAAGTCATATATGAACAACGATCGGTGAATTGACCCAGATAAGTTGAAATGGCCATAAAACAATAAAGAATAAGAAAACTAAAGTAATAAATAATTTTTCAAATCGAACATATTATAATCACGTCGCAAAAATCTTCTAAGAAAATAGCTACATAAACTAATAAATTACTTCACTCTGTTGAACTATTCTTGTGAATTTCAATACACCTACACCTACATTGCTTCCCCTTCCCCTTCGCGATCCTTGACAAGGACTAAGGAGGCACTGCTGACTACCAAGAAGTCACAGGACCTTCCTACGATGCCATTATACAACTACATGTCTCTGCACATTAATTTCATAATATTGCAGACATTTTATAAAACAAAATTCATTAAAATGAAAACTTTTCTTCATATACTCGTATTTCATAGCAATAAATTTCCATTCTCACTTATATTACTTTCAATAATTTAAATTGTTATAATATTAATTACCTTTATTATTATAGAATACACAAGCTATGCTTGCAAGAAAGATAGGATGTAACAGAGGTTGCCAAGATGGATAAAAATAGTAAAGACTTATCTTTGCGAACTATTAATTTATATGAATTATTAAATAGTTGTTATCACCTATAGATTTTTTAATAAAATAAAAAATAGCAAATATTTGCAGCGTGGAAATATAATATAGAAATTGATAATCACATCAGCTAGGTCAGGGAGAATCGCAATAAATAAACAATCACAAAAGTTATGTAGAACAACTAGAATAATACACGCACGATAGCCTCCCATTTATCAATCAAATACGTAATACTGAAAAACATTTTATTGTCACACATGATCACAGCCTCTCGGAGAAAGCATGAGGCTCTCAATATGATATTTTGGTTCTAAACGACACGTTATGGTATCTTTAGACCTTTTTAAATTCAGTTTAATCATGAAAAATTATTAAAAACTTATTTATACTTTACATAAATTCTTTATCCTAAAATATTGTCTCATTTTAATTTCTAACGCGAACATTTTCTTATGATTCAGAATAGAAATTTTAGATAAAACAATTAAAATTTAATGTAGATGAAATCAAAATTGAAATGAGAAAATTGTTTGGACTAAATGGACATAGAAGTGTGAAAGAAGACGAGAACCAAAAGTAAAAAAAATATGGGCGAGAAGACGAGAAATGAAGGTAAAGAAGCATCAACTATAGAGATCAGTGCCAGATTTGGAGGTGGGGAGCCCCTGTGGCAACGAAGGAGTGGAGGCCGCTAATTATTTTCCAAAATAAAGGAACAATTATTTTCCGTCAAGTCTTTTAAAAATTTATTGCTTTTATCTCTATTGTAGATGTCTCTCTCTTGTGGAGGCAGTAGCCCCGCCTGCCCTCTCTCAAATCCGGGCCTGATAGGGATGAATGAACGCTACGGAATAAAGAAGAAAGGACGCGATAAGCAGGAAACTGTCTTTTTATAAACTGTTATGTATATGTATAAACTTAAGTCTGTTTATAATTTGCCCGAAAACTGCCGCATGTAGGCCCAAAGGAGGAGCAAAAATTCTATGTAAAAGAAACCAGAAACGGGTTGTTTTAGGTCGGCAATAGGGTCAAAATTTCGAGTCGGGTAGTTACAGATAAGAGTTATATTAGAGAGATTTGTTTTAGTTTTAGTAAGGACAAAATTATGTTGAATTGAAATAACAAAGTAAATCAAACGAAACGTAAGGAAATTGTAAGAAAACCGAAATTAGGTCTTTATGTGGCTCCTTACAAAAGTTTGGCGACACCTGCACTATCACACGACTCACTATATCTTAAGCACAGTGCGAAAATTAAAGTACATACATATTTTAAGTATTCTTAGTAACGAAGTTACAGACGTAGACATTATTATATACTCGTACAAGCAAAGGTAAAACGACCAAGAAAATTATAGCTCCCGTCGAAATGGAAAACTGGAAAACCGAGACACCAAAGAACCATGGAAAGCATGGAAGCATGGAAATAGAGATGGAGCTTATCAAAACTTTGTGATTAATTCATTAGGAAAACTTAACGGCGTTGAATTACATATTACTCGTACGATGGTAGAATTCGCTATTTTACATTCAGCATTAATGAATGCCAACGGAATGCGCTAGCACAGGGGATGGGGCGACACCCCACACCCCTCTCTGAAGAATTAGATTTTTAGTACTTACTATTATTTCATCAATTATTATTCCATTAATTTTTTATCATAACTTTTATGTAATTATTATTTGCTAATTAACATAAGTATTCTATAAAACGAAATGCAATATTTATTATGTTAAAGCAGTTTTATATTATTATAAAATAAACCTTATGTATACCTGCCATAAGATGTATAGTTTCCATGGTATATCGTATACTTTTCACGAAAATATACCGCACTTTTATTGCTTTAAAATGACCTCTCTTGTTGAAAGAACCTATCTTTGCTTGCAAAACTAGAAAAGTAGTCTTTGACTTGTGAATTTTGAAAGAACGTTGCATTCGAATACGCGCGTATTCTTGAAAATCGAATTCACTTCTTTCGTTTCTTTTCAGTTGATCGTCGTCTTTTATTTACTTTCCAATTCATTTCACATCAGGCTCAGCCACAGCGAATCGTTGTCAGGTTTAGCTAGTAGTATATAGTACAAACAAATAAAATATCATTTAAATAGATTTTTAACGTTTTACAGGTTAAACAATCTATAAATAATCCTTGATGACTTCGTCCGCAGTTGCTCGAATTCGAAATCTGCAGCGTAGATAATAGTCATGGTATCATAGGTGGCGGAGTAAGGTTACCTCCAGATACTTATCAACTTATCAACTAATGAAATCATTTTGGTTTTTTGATTTCAAATAATCCAGTGATGAGTTATGAGTGGCATAGCAATGTTACTTTTTTTGTAACGTCTGCGGAGATTTGCTGTCAATGCCTCATTTTTGATATTTATTTATGAAAATTTCACAAAGTATTCTTTAAATGTTATTTTATCATGTAGTAATTATAGAAAGAATTATATATTAACTGTGTCGTCAAAAAACATTATCGAAAATATGTTTTTTTGTATCGATTTGATCTAATATCCGCCTCGCTCCCTTTAAGCTACGTATCTAATTCAACTGATGACAATTTTCAATCAGTTTTATATACAATTAAGTTTTCCAGTACCTCCCGGGCTCTGCTGTATTTCAATTATAACCACCCCTCTCTCCCCCCTCTTAATACGATTCTCTAAATCCTAGTTCACGTGTTTATAATTCCCGTGACACAAACAGAAATGTCTTATATGATTAATTCTCGAAGTTTAAATCCATAACGTTCGTATTTATTAAAATTATTAATATCTATTCCACGGTGCTCTGCATTCTCTCGCTTTAACGTTCGCGTTTAGCGTTTAGCGCCTCCACCACACTACGGAGAAAATAAGTACAATTATTATTACAGACTTACTGAGTTGGTAGTATGAACTTGTAACGGAGTAACTGTTGATGCCCCGGGCATTTTATTTGAATATTTTAACCCTTTACTTATATTTGGATCTACCACTACCCCTCTGTAAAATAATTGTGGGGAGAAATATCTAAAAACATTACAAACCAACCCCTTTTAATGTCTACCTTATTAATAAATATAAGGAATGGTAAAACTGATCAAGATTTTGTAAAAGTGATATGTCAAATGCCAGATATTAATTGAAATTTAAAATTAATATTTTCTAATGTTGAAATTTCTTGATAGCGAATTTGCTGACGAAACAGCTAAGTGAGCATTGAGGGATGGTAAGTTATTTTACATTTAGTTATTATTGGTAGACACAAAATAATGACTAAAACAAGTTGAAATTCAAAATCATAAAAACTAATGTCATAAACCAATCATAAAAATCCAATTTGTATTTAATTACAATAAATAATAATACACTACAATAATAAATAATATATACACACATTATATAACATAAATAGCACAATAAAAAAATAAAGCTCCAGTTTTACTATTAGTAGTGCATATATTTAGCTATTCAAAAAGTTTTTTTGCGCTTCTCTGGTACTTTTCTATCAGTTTCAATATCCAGATTTGTAGGTACTATCGCATTCTGTTTTTATCAATGAAATTAAAGATTGAGTACATAATATATATATTATTATTCCAATACCATATGAGTTATGGCTTTAAAAAAAGATTTGCCTTTTTCGTCAATTTGGAAAAATGTCCTATGTCCTAATGTCCGTTACAGTGCGCTTGTTATTGGGTTTAGAGAAGACCTTTGTCATAGTTCTATTTCCGATGCTAAGTCTTATCATCCTACTTACAATGTTTACAGTATTTATGGTGTCGGCCTCGTCTATGTAAGTGACTACACTACACTCAGTGGCGTACCGAGACTAATGAGTGCCTGGGTGGTACTGTTGTCTCATTTACATTTGAAAATATTTATTTTAGTAGAGAAAAAGTTCAACATTCATTCCACTGAAATTTCATAGAAAAGGAAACAAGATATAACTGTCTCTGTTACACTTTAATGGTTTATTTGCAACTTCATTCAATACTGGTACGGTTGTGAGGCCAGGTGAAGTGATTTTGTCATTTGCAGTTTATATTACTGACATTTCCTTGAACGAGTTAAATCAAATTGAATTGTTTCATGACAAAAAAAACATACGCATCTGTAATATGATGTTAAAGTGACTGAGTAGTCTCAATTGGTTCCTTATGTATAATTATCTTCTTGCAGCTTTTTCAAGTTTCAAGTCACACGAAATAAATTATATATAGTCGTAATTGAAAAGCGTTTTTGGATTGTGCAGAGCCTGCGTCTAACTACTCTTTCCATCCGACCCTTAGTACTGTTGCGACTGTATCACAGTTTTTTAAGTTTTCTGATTATTAACACATATTAAAATTAATCCAGATAATAACAAAACACAGAAAATATATCACTGGTTCAGAAATCCAACTAGAAGACACAGTAGTTTGACGTAAAGCATCAATGCGCACTCACTACGTCGTTAATTGTACATAGCTACTGCATTACATAATAATTAATTATTTCTCAACATTTTGTACCAGTATGCAGACATCCGAATATAATTTACTAGAATATGCATATTTCAACCTACTATAAATGATTAAAAATAAACACTAATTGAATAATTAAATAAAATGAGTAATTTTAATAATTGCTAAGAAATAAATTTGCTTTTAACTTTCCAACAACATTAATTGTAGCACGAGTATAATCATTTTTATTAACTTGTTTAATTATTAGATTTCTTAAAATTAAATCTGTATTAAATGAAATGTTCACAATTTTCGGCATGCAATTTCAAATTAAATTTTAATTATGACTGAAGGCAATTAAGACTCAATCATTTGATGAAAATTACACAACTGTTATATGCTATCTCTTTCTCGCATCATTCGTAGAACAGTATTAGTTAGAAACCCCAGACAGATTTATTAGAAAAGACGAAGGCTATATGAATCTGTATGGTGTTAGAGTGAGATGCAACATGTTATTAAATGTTTGCACTAATTACTACAATATTAAACGTTTATTATTAATATTCTTGTTACTCTATGGGTATCGTTACGAACGCGTATTTCGCTCTGCAATTTTACTTTTAAAAAATGGATTTCGAGAGATTCTGTAAAAATACTTTGAAATGTGAATATAGTATGGATAGAAATATAAAGAGACGTACATAGATTATTTAGACAAAACAGCATGTAATATAGTGCATCTTGTTCAGAGGATAGGACAACAACTATGATTGACGCGCTCTTCGATGCAATCTCGTTGGAAATATCGACAATAAAACATTTCTTAACATCTGAAAAGAAATCATTTGGTACAAGAAGATAGCATACTTGGTAGCAGATCCAGAACATTTGATCGTCCAATGTACAGAAACGGAGACCTGCAGAAATAATTTGTACAGAGTTATGGTAGAAAATGGAGTGGTGTTGCCAACGAGTATGCAGGAACTACTGAGATATTCGAGATGGCCAGTATGTTTAGTCATAGACAGGATATGGCATATAGCGGGTTTAAAAGTTTAGGTAGTAATAATAAATGAAATGTAAATAGGTAAAATGTAAATAAAATAAATTAAGGAGGGCGAAAAAAGGTCCTAACAAGCCCGTGAAGTATTAATAAAAAAAAAAAAAACATTTCTTCGACTAATTTATGATTGCTTTCCAGCTACTCGATCCGGCACATATTTCAGAAATTAAGAAATGTGTTGTTCCTCTTTGTTGCTACAGAATAGCTTTAGTATATTTCTGCATCCACCAAACAGTGGAAAGGAAAGGACAAAACGAATAGGATACAACAAATTGAGGAGCCCTCGAAAATAACGTGAAATATGATTCCGAACGTTATTCGTATAATGTTTTGTAACTTCTGCAATATCCTCTGATTAAGCCAATTGGGAAATAAAGAAAACGAGACACAATTTGAAACCAACGAACCAAATGGAATAGAAAAATTGAATAATTACCCATTTATGAGTCCTCTATATATATACATATAGATATAGAGTACAGGGTGATTATTCCTTGAATGACCGGTTAATTATATGTATACAATTCGTTACGTTAAATAAAAATTGATTGCTGTAGAACTCCTTTTAAATGATATATAATATGTTTATATAATATGTAAAGTTTATGAAATATGAGCAAAATTGTAAGCGCAATATAATGCATTAAGTCAATAACATATCTATATTTTTGTTTTATTTCTTGAACACCCTATACACTAACGAAATAAAAAACTGGAATATAAATGAATGATCTTCGATAGACTGAATTTTTTGCACAGAACAGGGGTGAATGTAAGTAAAGAAGATGTGAGGTAGGGGGTAGACTAGATGCTGGGAAATAATAGGGTTGTTTATTCGTTTTGGAATCATCTTAGCGTCAGTAATTAAACTCACCCCTTTATTGGAGCTGGAGCTGGACTGATCTCTGTATGTATTATTATACACATTTAGAACGGAAATGAGATTTGAATCGTACTCCCGCGAGATTCCTGTTGTTTTGAGATGCTGGCAACCCTTAAATATTAAGTACAGTCGAACATTTGTGTACTAATTGTAAAAAATACAAGTTCTTATATTGAATTATGTTCTCTGCTAATTCTGATTTGGTTATGAACTTTTTCGTGATTTTCGTACTTTAGTGAACTGGGCAGAGCCCCACATCTGACTTATTTCTATTGTCATTGAATGATCAGGTTTACTTTATGAAAATATCTCATTATCTGGTTTTATTGATAATGTATTGAGCAAAGGAGCCAAGTGATGATGAAAAAGATGAGGATGAAGAAGAAAATGAGGAAGATATAGGAAATGAAGAGGAAGATCTAGATGATGAAGATAATAATGACAAAGAGGAATCAGAAAATGAAAGACAACGAAACAAAAGGATGAAAAGGGCAAAGGAATAGGAAAGAATAGTCGAAAGGCAGTGGAAATACTAGATCTAATTCAAGTAAAGATGGGGAAGCAAAGGAAATCAAAATAACAAATGAGAAAAGGGGTAAAAAAGTAAGGAACGTGGTTAGTAGAAAGAATCAAGCAAGGAAATGTTTAAGGCGATCTTGCAAGTACGAGACGCATTGTAAACTATTGTTATTGCAATTTACAGCGCCTTAAGAAGCCATTAACATTACACATTGAATTATAAATAGAATAATTCAGAGTGTGTTTATAGAAACATGTCGAAACATGAAAATAAACCAAGTAAAGTCAAGTTTGATATTTTGAAGATGGTATCATCATCATCCATTGTTAAATCACATTACTTGTTTCAATAGAAAAGCATAAAGCAGAAAGCAATAAGGAGTGTGGAAGGGGGGGGGGAGTCGGACGAAGAGTCGGCAAAGCATTTAGATATACAATCCCACTTAGCCGTATGATTAATTCAATTGCAAAGCATTAAGTAACAGCTTCTAGTACGACTTCTCCCTGCAATCCTCAAGAGGGTACAACTAAACTTAAACTTTATATCTTAGAGTGGAATCTTTAAAGCTTTTGAACTGTTGCTTTTGCTTTGGTTCAATTCTGTATGCGAACTTTACAGCCATTGTTTCCTGTACTGCTTCAATTGTCTGGAAAATTATAATATGTGCAGGTATTGTTTTGCTGTTGATTTGAGTTTCAGTCAACGAAGATTTTGTTACATAAACACTGATTCTTTTTTGGTTAACTTCAAAACTTTGCTACATTTTTATTTACTAGTTATAATTTCTGACAGACGTATATGCGATGCCGTCGCCTCTAAGGTGTATTCAAGAGTGGTGATTAGACCTAACAATATTTACATGCTTTTTAAAATGAACTAGCGCCATTATGTGTATATTTTGTACTAATGTTATTTGCTTGAAGTATGACAGGAAACGTAAAAATATAACATCAACGACAAGCAAAAGAAATAGTTACTTGTTTATATTCAGAAATATTACAAATTTTGTATCAAAAATAGTTTGCAGGTAAAGTAGCAGTAATGGTAAAAAGAATAATAATTTTTGATAACGAATTTTAAGCAGTATTACAGTTATACGAATATTATATTGAAATAACTTACTTTAAAAGAATCTTTTGAATAATTGAATTAAATTTTGTAAGTCTCGCACTTGTTAGAATGACGAATTGACGATAGCATATCATGCTTGACGCCAGACTGCTTGGTCTTCGTGTTTCAACTTCGGAGCAGCGTTATATTATTGGGGTTTGGATGTTGTCAAACTTATTTCATTATGACATTACATAATCACAAACTAATTAGACATTTGTTTTTTCATTTATTAAATTTAATAGCACCTCCTAGGCTTCCGCCCATATGTGCTGCTTTGTCCACTTATTATATCCCCCTTAATTTTTTACATTTCAATTACATTAATATATAATTATATTGGAACAAATAAACGATGTACAAAGTTAGGTTAAGCTGCACAGTTAGGAACTTATTACAACTCATTTTATCTAAATTACTGTTCAATCTCATCCGCCGTGAAATTATCCCAAATCCCTTGCTCTAATTCTTCTCCTTCACTTCCTATTACTGTCTCTGCGTCTCTTCTTCTTCTTACTTCATCATTCCTCAATAGCATTTTTCTAGTTTTAAAAATCTCCTTCGCATACTCATTATAATATTGATAAATAACCTCTTCATTTACTAGGTACTCTAGACTTCCAATTTCTCTGACTTTTATTCTATCTTGAAATTTTACTCTCGCTTCATAGTAGTCCGAAAACTAATTAGACAGTGATATGGCATACATATATGAATCAACGACACCACAAGAGCTGCCAACATAGTAAGAGATCGTCGGTGATAGGACTCAGGATCGGCCAACATTAAATAAATTAAATTTAAAAAGAAAATTAAATTAAAAAAATAAAGACAAATTGGTTTTAATATTTGCATATGAAATGAATATTTTAAAGCAATAAACAACCGGAATGACGTCACTTTTCGCATTACATTTTCCATTTTCCATTAGGGATAAAACCACATAACAATTAATATAAAATATCGTGAAATTAACGCCTTTTAAAACTTTTCTTATCCATGCTTTTAAGATATAAATATGTAAACATATAATAATGCAATAAGAGTGTCTTATTTCTTTTAATAATGCCATTAACACACCACCGCGCTACCACCCTCTTTTTATAAAGCTTCGTGTAAGGGTATACAGCACTTCCCACTCCCCACCCCCACACCTTTGCAAAGCCACGTCCGGGTAAAGTAAGATACCCCTAAATTAAAATAAAATATGTAATTATGAATATTAATAAGAGAAAAGCAAATAAGGATCTTGTAACAAATGTTGTATCATTTTACTGGGTAAATATGTTGGAGGCATCCTAAGGAAATTGAGTGGCATTTTTTAATCGAGACACACCGACGATGAATATATTATCTGGATGAAGTCCATTAGACTGACGCGCTACCCGACATGGTGTGCCGGGGCAATTAAGAAATACATTGTGACATTAGAAAATGACAAAAAAGAACATTAATTTATTGTCAGAGTATAAAATGAATTAAGGCAGTACCAGCTAAACCCGGCCACGCTTGGCAGTTGCTCAGTCTGACATAAAACGGATGATTATCAACTAGAAGGAAATGAATTCAATTTTTGAAAACATGAACAAGATCTTCGGGAACATGGACAAACTTACAATCAGGCCCGGATTTAAGAAGGGACAAACCGGGTACTTGCCCCGGACACGTATTAATTCATGGGGGCACTAATTTCTGAAAGGCACTGTGTGCTCATGTAATTAATTAAAAAAAGTGATTGTCAGGGACAACTAATCTATCCTGTTACTTTCTTTTTACTTTATTCTTTTTTCGCCAATGAAAAAGGACAAATTAATTTTCTTTTTTAATTCGCCAATGTGAAGTTGTTGACTCGGTTCGGCGTTACTGCTCGAAATAACATACAATTCAACAAATGGGATAGTCGTTTTAAATTCACGAACAAATATCACTAAAATCAAATTCAAAATCAAATCAAATTTCAAATAAAGTAACTCAGAAGTCTGAAAATACATCCAAATATTCATTTACGGTACACTCCTTTTAAAAAGTGTGTGGTAATAATGTAAACGAAGTAGTCGATGAAGGGGAAAGAAAGATGTTGAGGGAGAAAAGAATAAGAAGTAGCTATTGATAGACTTGCAATGACTTTTGGTAGATTTCAAAGAGACTAAAAAAAACCCTCAGGGGGTTTAAAATGTATTTGCATTGTGAGGGAACATATTGTTGCGGATAGATAGGGAATTTGTAGCATCATTTGTCTAGATTATTTGATATTGATAGGACTTATAAAGCTATGTATATATATATATATATATATATATATATATTTCTTTTTTTTTTTTTTTTTTTTTTTTTAATTTAATTTATTTAAAGTCGGCACATTTTCGATGTCGAATCCTAACACCGATTACCACCAGTTTCGGCCGTTAGTTGTTTCATGTTAGTAGTTTCTTTGATGTCTTAGCTTCATATGCGTGAACTACACCGTTGCCTGATAAGTCTTTTGATTAAGATTAAGTTTTTAACTTAAATAACAGCAAAGCTCAGAAAATATGGCGGTGATGCGGGAATCAAAGTCGAAGACACAGCAGTCAGTATCGGAGAATCAAATAGGTACATTTCTATTAAAACAGTGCCGGTTTCTCGAACAGGCACCGATTTTCAGGGGTCACTAACATTTCTATAGTTTAGAGAGCAATTTATTTCTTGATAACTGCGATCACTATTAATGATTGAGTAATAAAATAGTTAACAGTTTTGAAACCAGGTGTCGCTTTCCGTGTTTTTAACTATGTAGCGGGAAGAATCTAATTATCAACTGAGCTCATCCAAAAATACTGTCACCCGCTTCCAACATAACTTCTGTTTGTCAATGAACGTTTGATTTAACCTCCAACGTGTGTATCAAATAATTGAAGATTGACACGACAAGTTTACTACTACACGGTGGAACGAATGTTTGATTCGAATAATTTAATTATTTTATTAATTTGTTGATATTATTGACACTAACACTTTTTAACAAGTACATAAATAAACGTTCAAGTGTAAACTTTTCAATGTTGAACGATTCGTGCAGTAGTGCATGGCATGTGGATCAAGTGGGTGGTGTGGGTAAAGAAGACAACAGGCCGAACATCGTCCAACATGAACGTTGGACACACTTAGTTTCAGCATCGGCTACACTATGCGTCCAATCATCAAGCGTTCAACGTTGGAAGGTGTTCGTAGCATCGTTTGGCGCTAGCATAACCATCACCGTTTATAAAGTGTTAAATAAAAATTAGAAGACCTCAAAACTAGTGCCCCACCAAGTTTTCGATCCACCACTGCTTATAAAACACTCAATATTTTTCAAAAGCTATAAAAATCCACAAAATGCATAAAAGTATTCGATTATAATAGCTTATCTCCATTATGGCTTGAAAAAGAAACATTACAGTCGGCTTATCAGTTCACAATTGACACGCGCGTTGAGGTTTTTCGGGATTTCAATATATCTCTCGACATTTTGTGGGCACATTTCCGTTGTATTTGAATGTGGAAAACCCTATGGCAAATCAATGCAAAGTCGAACTAGAAATTGACACTTAAAATGGGTGAAAAGAGAGGGTTTTATTATGTTTTATTGATAAATAAGGATTATAACCACCGACGTAGGGTTGGAAATGATGTGGGAATACTTTCAATGTGTTACAATGGTTACAAAGATTAAAATCTATGCGATTATTTGAAATATACGTAAAGCCACAAGCTACTAGACCTTTTTAATTTTAAAGCCAATCGTTTGCTGCGGTTTTACAGTATATTGTTCAAATATTTTTATATTTAAAAAAATCTTAATATTTAATACTTATTGTTTTGTTTTCATTATTTCATTTCGAGTGCAATATTCCCGCTAAAGAAATTTACATGTATTTCATATTTATTTAACATAAGAAAATTTAACTTTTACATAAAATCCTTTAGTTCAATATAAGATCAGATTATTCTTTGACATAGTTTGCGTTTTAAGGTGAAAATTAGTCTTTTTATATAAGAATATGTAAAGTTACATATCGCTTGCTAATTGCCATATTTATAAACTCAAAGAAACATAATATATAAGAAATGACTACTTGAAAAGTCTTGATTGGTACTTTGGAGTTAAAGAATTTGTAGTTAAATACCTATTGCAGATTGCCTATTAATTCATCTTACATAACTTTTTAAAGTTCTTGTTTTTAATTTAATTTATTTAACGTCGGTCTATTACCGATGCTCAGTCTTATCACCAACTAACTCCTACTTTGTTAATAGTTTTTCTTGTGGTTGTTTTAAAATTACAAAAAAAATATATAAATCTTTCGAAAATTGAAACACCTTAAGATGCTTTTAACTATCATGACCACAATTTTTCAAATATTTCTGATTTTCTTTTTGTATCGGCAACCTAAATAGCACTGCTATCCACCACAACTATTAAAAATCACAGAATACTAGTAGTTCTAAAATGAAATCCTGAAGAGTTGCGCCAATTTTTAAAGAAACTTGCGATAGTAGTGTTCATACTTTTTTTTACACCACGATGAGTTAAATTTTAGGGAAAAAAATAATTTGGATTGATTTTTGTGTAAAAACTACTAGCATTCTAGGATTTTTAATAGTTGTGGTGGATAGCAGTGCTATTTAGCTAAATTAATGAGATAGTGTTTTCTAAAAACTTCCTAATTTAAAAGTAATGTATATCTTAGATTCTGATAAATTAAACAGTACACTTTTATACAATTTTAGACTACTGTAACTACCCTATCATTAGACAAACTTAAAACATTTCATAAATAAGAAAAATATCATAAAATGTAAGAAGAGTAATAATATATCACAATAAGAAAAGTTTTCATTTTAAACTGTGTTTTTCCGGCAGCAGAGGATCGTAAATGTACTATAAACCATGAAACCATAGATCACGTGGTTTTCAGGTTGGCACTACCGCAGCAATAGCAGAAGAAAACACCCAGACCAACAGAATAGAGAGAAAAGAGAAAGATAAGTTTCAAATTTCATTTAGGATTTAATTTAGGTTTAAACATTTCACCATATAAATTATTTGAAAGATATACTACCCTTGCTTGAGTCGTTGAATGCTACCTTTTAACAAGTTAGTAAGTATTATATGTATATACATATATGTTACTGTGTCAGTGACGGCCAACATGAGGTTCTTTTCATATATAAATCTTTCTAACACTTTAAAGTTGAAACGAAATGTTTCCCGTCCTTTGAAAGAATATTTAGTAAGATTTTTACTGTAACAAATTGAGAGTTCTTCGTAAGAGTTCACTATTTTTAATAATAAAGAGGTTACGATTGTATTCTTATAGCTCTAAAATATTTTTGAGCCTTTACCGAACATTTTGAACCAATTTTGTCTTAAGACAGTCGTCTCTTCAGTGTGCTGCCGTACGTAAAGTATTGTAGTGGTGGTAAAGTATTAAGCGGTGGAGGTTATTAAACAAATTATGATGTTCTTCAACACAAGACTACTTTTAAAAATACCAAATTAGGCTACTTATGTGCACCGCAAATTTTTATCATATTCTTCAATTTAAATAAAGTCTGAATTAGATTTGGATGGACTGACGTACTCCGAATTGGTTGAAGAAAACTCCTATACGAAATCATCTAATATTATAAAGCGTCCTTAAAAAGTTTAGGGGCTCTCAGCCCCCAATTTTGTTGTATTCTTTTTGTTTGAATGGCTGTTAATATAAAATGATTTGTAAAAGGACTTTTGTGTTGGAACAATCAGGTAACCTACGGTTATCCAAAGCTATAAATCGACTTAAATGAAAAACAAAATAAGTGCCATGCAGAAGTAAAACCACAATTTTGTAATATTATAAGGGTGCCCTTTAAAATTAAATGATCTTTCAAAGACCTATGTTTGAGAAAGTAGACTACCCAGTAAACATTTTGGACTCACTTTGTCATCATATTTAAGATGCGTAGGATTTCTTTGTCATTTACAGTTCAGTTTCATACAGTCGTTCATTTAAAATGTCTATTTTATCGGCTACAAATGGCGAAACCACTCCATCAGTCGGAATACAAATGAAGATAAAATAGATGCGAACTATAATTGAAGTGCAATAGTGATAGAAACGTCGCAAAATAGGACACTTCACTAAATTGTTTACTGGGTTCATACTTAAGTTCACTCAGAATTATCGGTTTGACGCTAAACAAGTTGCTAAATATGTCTGACACATTAAGTAGCATAATAAAGTTTAATAAAGTAATTTGAATAATAATCTAATATTGTCTAATAGTCTCTAAAGTTAGAGGCTATAAAAATAGAGGTTTAGATGGCCTGTGCGATTTCCAAATGCAGGTGAAAAAAGAAACATGAAAAAAAAATGTAAAAAAATATTATGTAAGTTATAGAAAAGGATTTAAAAAATGGACTTCTATTTTATCCTTTTATTGTGATGTAACCCCTTAAAATATTTGAAAAGACAACTATTGTTCATATTCAATGACCATCCCTGTAAAAATACCATGGCGCGTGCAGGGGATCACAGATACAGCCACCCCTACGCTAGACATGCAGCCCTTGCCTGTGTAGTAGGTGTAGGTGTAGAAGCACAACCATAGGGGATGGAACTTTATACGAATTTATTTGAATCGTTAAATTTTACCTTAAATATGCATGTTAGGTACATACTCGTATATTCGTACGAGTATACAATATAAAGATATACCTACGCTGAATACTTCTTGGCGGTAGTATTTATTCTTCTTATTCCTGACATAAAGGAAATTTATACACGTATATATAGATAGAGATGGAGATGGAGATGGTTGTATTATTAAATTTATAAAGGGAATTATATGAAAATAATTACGTACGATTTCCTTTGTGTCCTACATTATTGCGAGACGTCATGTTGAAAGTAAAGAATGTATTCCAGGCAAACTTAAATTCTAACAAATTACAAACAAGGAATGTCACAATTGTATTAGCCGTATATGCTCGTAATTTCACATAGAAAATGAACTTAACTTAAGATTACTGAAAGTGAGAAATCCTCTATTGGTGCTATCTCTAACTGTTACCTGAGAATTAACCCCCAACCTACACATCCTACTGTAAACTTCCCACTTCTGAAATTACCTTACCCAGTAAATAGTTTGGAGTAAATTTTATTTCATTTCTATTACTTTTTATGAGTTTTTTGTCATGAACGCGTTTGTTTTCTATTCTGTTTTTCATAGGTAATGTCTCTTTTATGAGCTACAGACGGCGCAACGACTGCTCACTGTTGAATAAAAGTGACTCATGTGACACGTAGGGAATCAATTTGAACTAAAATTGATTTTCTGTGTGTTGCTCCAACTTGTAAAACGTTAGAATTGCAATGTACAAGTGACTAGAACTTCATCTAGCCATTCTATTTCACCAAATGTTTACTGGGTAGTTACTAAAATGTTCCAGAACCTACTTAGTTTCTCTATTGACAATTAAAGAAAAAAGGTGCACGACCGACACAGCATTTCGAGAGCATTTATGTTCCATGCAAAATTAGGGGTCATTCATTAATTACGTTATATGCAAAGGAGGAGAAAACGTGACACGAGGGGGAAGGGCAGTCACAAGTTTTGTGACGTCACATCGAATCTAAACTTTGGTTTCTAAAAGAAAGTAAAAACAAGATCAAAACAAAATAAGGTTTAAAAAGTATATGTCTTTATTCAGTGTATGTGTGAAGAGACGTGACAATTGAGACAGGGGGGGGGGGGGGGGTGACCCCTTACATGCTTAGTCAACGACCTAACTTAAAAAATCAAATCAAGTCTGAGAAGAAATTTCAGAAGTCTTCTGTGTGCTAAGTTTAAAACTCACTAAATTAAAAATGAAGACACATCTATTACAATAACTACACAAACTGACTCAAAAATACCAAGAAGGTGTGGCCTGTGATCCATTTAGTCAAGAAAACGTATTTCAACAATCCATTATAATTGAACTAAAATAAAGAGAAAAAAATCTATATAAATATTTATAACGATACGACAGTAAAGTAAAGTAAAGTAAAATTCTTATTTTAGAATTTAAGATAATGTCGTTGACAGACAAGCAAAAGATTAATTAGCCTAAACAAATTACAAGAAAACATCACCATTTTACCGTCTTGTAAATGTCCCGTGAAATGGGCGGTTCGATTGTGTCATTAGCACACAACTAGTGACATCTGTGAGACATAATGCAATACTAATTTGTTAGGAAAATATTTAAATAACGAAATTATTAAATATTGTAATTAAAATATTAAATAATTATCAGTCAATCTACACTGACGCGATAAATTGATTATTATATGCAAATGTGTTTTTATTTAATCAATATTTTTATATTCTATATTTTATATTTCTTATCTCACACTTTTGTTAATAAACTATAAGAGAGAATATTTTTCTCTTTTTAGTGCATCAAAGATATATGTCGACAGGATCGTACTTTTAGCATCCAAAGCATTGATAAAGCAGTCAAGAGAAAACAAACAAAATGGAATGCGTATACAGTGACAACAACTGGTCTACTGTGACAACAACTGAAATCGAAATACATTGCAAAGGTTCAGTACAGAAAGCACTCAGCACATTTTATTTAATGAATGAAACGTAGGAAAGAAGAAAAGACATTTCCTATAATATTTTTTATATCATTCGTCATTTTTTATAAATATTTATTTGAGTGCATCAACTTTAAAAAGTTATTGACACTAAAAAATATATATACATTTTTAAACATTTACAATACATAATTTACAACTTATAGATTCGAGTATGGGTACTTAAAATAAAAAGATTAAATTAGTTTTATTGATAAAATCAATAAGGTTTTTCAGACTTTCCCTGCTTTCAAATATCTGCCTATATTAGTCATATATGCTTTACCGTTAGTGGGCTGTTACATTGCTTGTGGTTCAATTTTGAATAAGTAGGTATGAGTAGATTTAATCCGATCGGTAATTGATGCAACCTTGTTGGACGAAGCCGATTGTAGCAAATTTCTATGACTAAACTACGAATATACCGAAATAACTAAAAATAGTATAAAAAAATGTGTAGTCAGATACGTGTGTCCTGTTTATGACATGAAATATATATCCTATAAGTAATAGGATAATACACATGTACTTGTATAAAAATATTGTCTAAATTTGAAAGTCCAACGCATTAAAGTACAAAGTGTGTACATTTGTATCAACAGTCCTTGCGCGTCCCTCTCTCCAAGTCAGCAGAAGATATAGCAGTGGTCCAGGCATTAATATCTGCAGTACGCCCCATCCCCCCACTCGTTTCCCCAGCTTCCAATAACTCCAAACATGAAACCGTTTTGCATTTTACAGATGTAGACGATTCAAGTACAAATATGAACACATATTTGCAAACCACAACGGTTCTGGTTTTAAAATCATAAAATATTCAGAAATTCCACTTGAAAAATATGCTGACAGATAAAATATCGTTTTCCCGTTGCTGAAGCGAACAATTTTTGTTGAATTATGTAAATTATTGAGTATCCACTCGACCCGAAAAGATATAAAGATGATTTCAGATTTGTGTGGAAAATTATGACTAAAAAACTGGTTTATAAATTATTGTATATAATAAGATATTCCCCACATGGCGTGGGTGACTTGTTTTTATTTCCATATGAGTCAGGAACAATGTATCTATACAAAATTTAAAGCAGGAAGAAAGAATGATATAGAAAATCGTAAATCAGACTTGTTCAGAACAGATTAAATGGTAAGTTCCATCAAAAGTTAAAGAAAATCAAGTTACAACAGTATGTCATGACAAGTTGTCATCCAATCCAAAGATTAACAATTAATTCAGGCCGTATTCTTTAAACTTTAACTTAATTTAAAAATTTAAGTTTCACCCCCAGTGCTTTAATTTTATTTTTATTTTGTATTTAATTTAAATTGTTATTTTTATTATATACATATGCTAATATATGGCAATACGCGTACCATTTTTTCACAATACCATTTTTAATTTAATTTATTTTTTAAGTTTTCTTAGTTTTTTTAGAACCTTACAAGGTTTAATGTCTTAAATTAAAAATATTAAATTAAGAAAAACTATATTATATTATAACCTCCAAAATGTGACAATCTGTCAAAATGCAGTAGGATTTACTTTTAAAAAAAGTTTAATGTCAGTTTTTGAAAAAAATATAGAAGTGAAATCAATTTCTATTACTAATTGTTATTAAATATAGCAATGTGAATTATTTCACATACAATTTTATCGAACTGTCAAAATTTATATTAATAACGACGCATACGCACCAATTAAATTAACTAAACTTAAATTAAAACACAAATGTGAAAAGAAATGCTTTAACGAAAACCTGGAACTCGAGATTACAATATTAGATAAAAACAGTAAATTAAATATCAAACCAGTGAGTGGGAATAAGGCTTAACTTTCCACAAATTTAATTTTGATTAACAATTTCTTTATATATCACTAATAACTAAATCAAGTTAGCATTGGAAACAAAAAAGATATTATTCTAAATTCAAATAATTTGAATATCAAATAAAGTTTTTGTATATACATATATTTCAAGTTTCTCTTTCATCCCTTAAAGAAACGAACCCTTAAGGGATCCCGTGAAGGGTGTAGGTTTGACCGCATGTTTGGCACACGTTTGGTAGCATCATTTGTCACCGAATTGACAGGTTGTGACACCCTCGCAATAACAAAAAGCCAGATGACAAAAAAATACTAAAAAATGACACTTTTTAGATATAGTATTAAAAAATTCTATGTCACGTACAATATGTATAAAACAGATATTTATATACAAATATTTTAAATATAATGAAAAATTGTCAAGGGAACGGAGAGTACCTTTCTTAAATCTTGAAACTTAATCAAAATTAACGCAGAACAAATTTGCGCACTGACATATTCATGAAAAACTTTATAAACTCTTACTAAGAATTAAAGGATTTAAAATAGCTATAAAATAATAAAGTAAAACCCTTATTGAATTAAATATTACTTGGTTACGTTTAAGTAAGGTGACATCTAAGTTTTAGTTAAATTTATTAGGCTATTCGAAGACCGTGAGCTCAAAGAACCTCAAACGACCTTAAATTTAGTGTAAGGTTAAAGTTTACCGTGAAATAAACTTACAATTCATTCAAACGTAGAAGTAAAATTATTGAAGTTTGATTTGAAAAACAAATAGTAAAGCCTCATTCCTCTTACTTAATTTACGCGTTTTTATTTAATAATTTAATCTAGATTTTAGGTTTTCAGGATAAGCATTCCTTGTTATGTATGTGTTTTAATTTTAATGTAGTTAATTTAATTTTAACAAATCAACAGTTGGATAAAATTGCATGTGGAATAATTAAAAATGCTCTTTCTAATAACAATTACTAATAGAAATTGTTTTTATTTATTTATTTTAAGCAAAATATCTAGAAATGACGCTTGATGCTAAGTTAAGGTGCAAAACGCATATCAAAAAGAAAAAGGAAAAACTGAACATAAAATACAGGCTAATGGGACGACGCTCTGAACTAAACATTGGAAACAAGCTGCTCCTATATAAACAAGTGCTAAAGCCAGTATGGACGTATGGAGTGCAACTCTGGGGTTGCACCAAGAAATCGAACATTAAAGAAATCCAAACGTTCCAAAATAAAGTTCTACAAGGAATAGTTAATGCACCGTGGTTTATCCGCAATGACGACATACATAGAGACCTGAAGATTAACACAGTCGAAGAAGAAATCAAATCGCAAATGTTGCTTGATAGTAATGATGTTCGAAGACTTCGCAGGACTAAACCCTCGGACCTAGTAACCTAATCATGTATAATTGTTCATTGGAGCAATATCTACCACACCGTGTAATTATAGAAACGTAAGCCTCTAGATAAGTATATCTATACTTAGTTGTAGTATTATAGAAAATAAAAAAAATGATATATTTTTGAAAACCTTTTGACATTGAACTTCTTTTAAAAATGAATCCTATTACATTTTGACAGATTGTCACATTTTGGAGGTTATAATATAAAATAGTCTTTTTTCTAAAGAAACGTAAATTAAATTAAATAAATTCAAAATTGTACAGGGAATGACTACGCATATTCCCATATGCTATACAATTTAAATTAAATACAAAATTAAAAACAAAATTAAAACAGTAAGTGAGTATGATACTTGAAAGGACCCCATCAATTTTTCAGGTTATGGTTAATATGAAACGTAACCCATCTCTGATTTTAAATTTGTATTTATCAAGTTTTGAAACAAAGAGTACTTTACCCCCTTACTGATCATGTTTACTCGTACAAACTCGTTTGGACTTGCGGGCAGCTCTACTTCGTACTTGCTGATAATGTCCAACAACACTCAACACATTTGCTCACTGCATTCACTGTTTCTAGCATCAAAACTTCATACATTTCTAATGCTAAATAAACATTTGCATATTTCAGAATTGACGTTTCCATCGAAATAAAATGAAAAACACACATACACAAATACATAAGCAAGTATTATATAATGAGTACATGAATTACAAATACATAGACACATAAAATGTGTGTGTGTCTGTGTTTACTTCTGTACAGTTTTAGATAAACATAATTAAAATTATTGACGTAGTATCGACATTGATAGAAACGAGTGGGCGGGCCCGGGCCCACCTTGTTATTACAGGTGTATTTTTTAATGTTTATTTAATGTTCCACCTGTCCTAGTATTAAATCAGATACTAAATTCTTTTCGGAAATTGAATAACTACTAATTAAATAGTTTTTTGACAATTGTTTACGTAAATTTAATAAAAACACAATGACCAAGTGTCAGAAAGTCTGTGCTTCTGTTATAAATCTCTTGAATCAGTTTTTAAATCGTATAACGTACAAAAAGATCCATCAGTGTTGCAAATCCAGAATCCTTGTTCGTGTTCGTGGATTTAATAAAACCATAATAAAATAAAATGTAATATTTTATTACGTTACCCAAGTAGCCACTGAATATATATCCTTGATGCCATCTATTGTTAGATCTAGAAACCGCAAAAAAATATGTATTGAAAACCATAAATAATATATATATATATATATATATATATATATATATATATATATATATATATATATATATATATATATATATATATATATATATATATATAAATATATGTGTGTGTGTGTGATATGCATATAAAATTATGTGAATATGTATTGTTAGGCTTCTTTACTGATAGAGGGCAGAGGGCCTCGTTTATTGGGCATTCAGGTTAATAAATTTTGGCTAAAAACAATTGAACTTAGCGTCTGATTATCTTTACCACCAATTTTCTCTTGAACATAGTTATCCTAACATAACAAAAGTTACTTGTTACGTAAACAATGTTACCTAATATACAGTCTTGCGCTCGTATTAGGGCTTTTTGAAATTAAATACTTTGTTTTTGTTTTTAATTTAAATTGTATACCATATGAAAATATGAATTTAATATACGATTTCTAAGGACCGTGGTCCTAAGAAGCCCGTAAAGTATTAATAAAAAAAAAAAATACGATTTCTTTTTTTAGAACCTTACAATATCGAACGTTTCTAAATTAAAAATACTAAATATAAAAAAAACTATATTATATTATAACCTCCAAAATGTAACAATCTCTCAAAATGCAGTATGATTTTTTTTTAAAAGAAGTTCAACCAGTTTGTCAAAAATAAAAAAGTAAATACAATTTCTATTACTAAATGTTAATAAAAACAGCAATTTTAATTATTCTACATTCAATTTTGTCCAACTGTCGAACTGTTAAAATTTATATTACTTACTAAATTAACGTACCAACTAAATTAACTAAACTCAAATTAAAACACGAATGTGACAACGAATACCTATTCTGAAAACCTGAAATCTAGATTACAATATTAAATAAAAGTGTAAATTAAACACCAAAACAATAAGTGGGAATGAGGCTTTAGTTTATGATTACGTCATCGGTGGGTGGAAAGCTCACATGTCATTTTCATGTATCAAAACAAAATTCGATGAATGTCTCTCGGGAGAAATTGTAAATTAAGAATTATAATTAAAAAAAAAAAAAATCTCCCACTTGCTCTACCTCTTGTTTTTATGTAATTAGATAAGTTTCTGCAAGAAAATTTAATTGAATGCAATTGTATGAGCTAAACGTATAATTCTTGTTTATATATATATATATATATATATATATATATATATATATATATATATATAACAGTAGTAAGCAGTAGGCTCACAACACAACACAACCATTTTAAATTGCGTGACCATGGCGCGGTTCTGCACAAGCGAAACCGCATTTACTACGTGAAACTATTATTATTTGTTATAACAAAAACTGAAAAGAATGAAAAGTACCTCTCAACCTTATATTATATATAAAATCCATGTCCATAAATCCATCCGATATGACATTTGCTTCAGTTGGTAACATTGTGCTTGCTGTGTTGGTATCACATGTTTTTTTTTACTGGTATATTTTTTTTTTATTTTGTTGGTTGACTATTATGTTGTTATATCATTCTTATGTTGGCTAGCCGCAATATATAGAATTTAATTAAACGTAGTTTAACATAAATTATTTAAAATATAAAATTTATTTTATATTTATATAAAGGTAGACATTAAAAATGTCGTTATTCTATTGTTAATGCCCTCGCAAAAACGAAATGTATTGCCAAGTGAATTGCAGATGTATTGGATGCAGTGTTAGAAGCCACATGCACTAAACTAGTCGATTATCCGGGTTATTCTCAACCTAATAAGTGCCGTTATAATATCCTGTTATATAATTAGCTACTGTGAGGTGAAGTCCCTTTCACATTTCCAAGATAGATTCCAAGAAATCGCTTAAAAAGTTTTTTTAAATCCGATTCTTTACCTCTACATTTTAATTTTTTTTAATTCATGATTTACAATCTGTACCAACCAACTAAACATTTGGTGAAATGACATAGCAGGGTTTTTAGCATTTTTTCATAAGAGCATTAGAAAGGATATATACTTATTGTCTCTTTTGCATTTCAAAATATTTGCTTTGGTAAAAATAAAATTCTACATTCATTTCACTAAAAGATCATAGAAAAAGAAACAAGATATATCTCCCTCTCTCTCTGTTACACCTTAATGGTTCATTTGCAACTTCATTCAATACTGGTACGGTAGTGAGGCCAGGTTAAGTGATTTTGCCATTTGTAGTTCATATCACTGACATTTCCCTGGAATGAGTGAAATCAAATTGAATTATTTCATGACAAAAATTCATACGCATCTTCAATATGATGTCAAAATGAATCCAAAATGTTTGGTTAACTCATTTATCAAATTCTGGTGATAAATTTGCCATCCATCAATGACGTACTCTTTAGCTTTACCAATTATATTAACACGAGTTTTATGCAACTAAGCAAATAACTTCTATGCTGTTGTTGATGAGTCCATTGGATTTTTGCGTTTCAGCCGTCTTATTGGTCTGTGGTGGTAGATATGTACCACTGAATTCTTTAGATGATCTTGTAGTCTTCGAGGTCATTTCTGCCCCATGATTTTAATTTCGTCGTTTACGTAAGGCTTAGGTAGCGAATTCTCTTCAATTTAGCAAGTTTGTCTTATGGTTTTTATAACAGATGTGGTTTGCAAATGTGTAGTTAGTATTCATAGCAGATCACGTGCTTTATAGGTACTATTCTCTCATGAATAGCTCTGTCTGTCTCTAACGAGTTCTCCTATTTGGAACAAACTCCATCTTACACAATTCCATTTCTCACAATTTGGTCCCAATTAAACTCACTGCTTACCTAAATAATTACAAATGAAAGGTCAAACATCGCTGTTATATAACGAGGACTTGAACTTCTATATTATTTATATTATATTTTAATTATTATTTATATTTTTTTGCTAAGGATTGTCACGAACGCATCATGGTTTATACCTAATCACATAATACATCGAGAGCTGGATATACCTACAGTAAAAGAAGAAATAGTGCTTAGAACCAAATATACAAGGAGAGAATAATAGAACATCCAAACAATTTGGCCAGCTGTCTAATGTCCAATATTTCCACAGTACGCAGACAGAAAAAGAAGGTACCTCAGGACCTACTAGCCAACTAAACAGAATCTAGGATCTATTAAAATTGAGGGATGAGTCGATGGGCATATCGCGCGCAAGACATTTTATTTTGACATACCTATCACTGAATGTCCTACAGGCAGGACAGATTGTAATAATCTTTAGTAATCACAAAAAAAAAATTTTTTTTTAAATGTATTAATTAAAGAGACAAGAAATAAACGTTTCTGGACCAATGTTATTTTTACCAGTGTAGAAAAAAACTTTTATAAAACCCACCTTTAAATATATAAAACTTAAACGTAAGCTTTTTTGAGTGCTTTGAAGCTTTATTACATACCACTACAATCTCAAGTAGTGTTGACTAGATTTTGAAATAAATTACATAAATATTCTGATTTAATCAGAAGTTCATTAATTATTAGAAAAAGCTCTTGGAGTGTCTCTATGTTTTTCTTTTAGCTCCTCCCGGGCTTTTAGTAAAGCTCATATTTCCTGTCATGCACTCTAGCTGTCTATTTCAATATATCACTAATTGAATTATCAATATTTCTTTTATAGTAGACTGCAATTACGGTTTCAGTGTACTATTAAAAAACATTTCTTAACAAAATATAACAGTTTCTTAGTAAACAATATAAAAATTACGTAAAATAAACGTATTATTTATGTTCAGTAGTCGATAAAATAAGAAATATATAATCTATAGATGGAAAACGAGCATTTAATCTGCTTGGCTGGACTCCACCAGTTTATGACGGACAAAGTAGTCGGGTAATTATACGTCCACCAGGTCTATCATTGGAAATATGTCATTGCACTACGTCGACAGTGGACAGTCCATAGTCACAAGTCGCGACTAAGTCTAGGTCGTGGACCTAGAGTGTCGTTTGTCAACTTGTTTTAATTTGATCGCATGATTTTATTATTGCAATAACTCTCGAGTTAGCTGCATCGATTATAATTTAACTGCTGATTATTTTAATTTAGATATTATTTACGTAATTTTATGTATTAAGTAAATGGAGCTTACAAGAGTCATAAACAATTTGAAATAATTACTAGGTTTAAGTAAAAAATGCAAATAGTTAAAAATAATATTAAATTCTGTTGCGATACGTATACAGTGGACCCTTGTATAACACGACTTTCAACAATACGACATCATGCAGTAAGACCAGAATATAAGGACAGGCTCTTGAAATAATCTAGTTTTAATATATTGCAGTATGTATTCCTTTTTATATTTATAATTATTCTTATTTCTTATCTATTTCACAAATTATTGTTATGTTTTATTTAACAGATGTTGCTTGTAAACGTCTAGTAACGACACCAACAGTATATATTGTTAACAAATGAGCACCCCGTGTGCATTCACCTGGGTACAACACTGCAATCTTTACACTACCCAGTAAACATTTTGGAGTCACTTCACCATCATATTGAAGATGTGTATGATTTAAGTCATGAAAGAGTTCATTTACAGTTCAGTTTCTCACAATCGTTTATATGAAATGCCTATTTTATCGGGTGCAAATGGCGAAACCACTCCACCTGTCGGAATACAAACGAAGATAAAGTGAATGCGTAATTGAAGTGCAATCGTGATAGAAACGTTACAAAACAGGACACTACACCAAAATGTTTACTGAGAAAGCATTGTTGCCATTGCGAGGCCCCGGGCAGCAGAACTTTGCGATGCCCCGGGCGGCAGATCTTTGCGAGGCACTTGTTCTATGTATAATTTATGTAAATTGTAAGTAAGTATTTTTGATGATAATTGACGAGAAATAAAATTTTATATTGGAAGATTTATAAAAGTTAACAAGCACAAAGACGATAAATATTAATGATGATAAACTAAGGTAAAAGAATGCCTTAAAAGATATACGTGGTGATTCTAGTAGGATTTCTCAAGAGCGATAGAGTAATGAATTTTTCTACTTGGGTTGTTGCACAAGAATGCGAGGTGCTTACAAGAGCAGGACCTCGGGCGGTTGCCCTGCTTGTCACCCCCTAAGGCCGCCTCCGGTTATAGATATCAGGTTGTTTCATAATTGTGGCAATAATAGCAATCCTTGGAGCTTATAATTTATGACCTGCATTAATGACAATCCTTATACAAAAGGGTTATATAGGCTAGATAGGTAAAGAATACCTCAGATTTAGTTTAGCACTCAGTGAGTAAAAATCTCTAAATTACAATAACTGCTTCTCTCTTTAGTTCAGTTCACCTTTCTGAAGACTAACGTACTTAGTTTCTTCACGGCATTGACAAATTATAAAAAAAACACGCTTAGAGTATATAAGCTAGTGGTCTTTTTTCGAACAAATTAAAATAAGTTTAGATATAAGAGAATAATTATATTTCCAGTGAATTAAATTCAGTGAATGCATATCCTGAAACAATATTAGTACCTACGTTATTTAATAAGGTTAACTACATATATAATTTTGATTTATATAATGTGCTATGTTCCACGCCATAGACCTCCCGCTCTCGTTCCCATTTCTCGTATCCGTCAACATTTTTACCATTTTTAATATATCTAATATTTTAAATAGCAATTCAGAATTCGATTTATAAACGTTTCGCTTAAGGTTATGTAAATTTCGATTCAACAACACATTTATAACATCACATCATTTGTATTTCAAAGCACGAATTCTACTAATATTAAATATGTAATATCATTAGGTTTTATTTAAATAAGTTTTCCCCTCTGTCTCACATTTATACGAGTATTTCTTTTACAAATGATGACATGCAAAGACAAAACCGCGAACATGAAGCCCACCTCCACCTACACCCTGTACCCCCTTCAAAAACCTTGAAACTTAGGATCCAGGAAGCTAACAAAAAAATATTTTGTCGGGATGACAAAGTTAAGAAGCGATTTGTCATTGGCACTCTGTTTTTATATTTGTAAGTGTGTGTGTGTCTGTATTTTACCCTTACAAAAAAAGAATGAGTATCTTTAAGGGATGTTTTAGACTTTTAGAGTATTATGTGGGTGTTTAGGGGTAGCCCGTAGCTTATGTCTTCAACATACCCCTTCAAATTAGGGTAGTTTATATTTTTTGTCATTTGAATATATATTTATTTTTTCTGCTTTTATTATATTATGTCGCTCTTGTGTTACAGTCATTTGATTTTTATGAAGAAACATTAGGAATATTGGAACTACCTTGCGTGAATGTTGTAATTTGAACAGTGAGCGTGTCAGCGATGGATATAGAGATATCCATGTGTACTATTGAGACGCTATTTGTAAACATTAGGTTATCGGGGATGCCTTTGAAACGCTATTGATATAATAAGTTTTGCAAATAGCACCTCAAATATATACGGAGTTAATACGTTTCTCAATAGTAGGCCAAATTCGTTAAATGGTATTGTGTACATAACTAAAAAGACTATTGATACGCTAAATACAATTGAACCAAACTATCCATGAGGTCATCATTAAAGCATCCTGTATTCCAATTGATGCCCAAATGATGACCTAAATTTCGACTCGGGTATTTATATTTCTTATGATTGAATAACTCTCTACGTCTACTAAAGGTATTCTCCAAATCTAGGTAGCTCAGAACAGCAGTACTCTGAAAATACGACTAATAATAATAATTGTCATATAATAAAAAGCGAATACCAGTGGCTGTAAATTTCTTCATAAGACAATAATTATGATATTCTCAATTAATGATTTTAACTTTTTTAAAACAATCGTAAGAATATTACCATTGGTATATTACAAAAATTTCGTTTCATCACAAATCGGTGTCAAGCTCGAAATATGCAATTTTTGAAATCTACAAATGTAGTACCGCAAACTTTTTCTACGTATAAGGACAATAAAAAATATTGTTAACGAATGAGCATTCTCACGTGAGTACAATCCTGCTATTTCTAAATTAAGCATTATTACACTGGCCTTACAAACATCCGGTACCCCCACAACTGTGTCAATAATATAAAACCTACAATTTATAACCTGCATAAATTGTATCCCTTTTTACAAAAGATTTATGTAGGTTAAACAGATAAAGAATACCTCAGCTTTAGTCTAGCACACAGTACTAAATTACAATAACTATTTCTCGCTTTTAATCAGTTCACCACACTGAAGACTAACGTACTTAGTTTCTTCACGGTACTGACATATTATAAAAAACCACGCTTAGAGCCTATTTCCAAACAAATAAAAATACGTTTGCATATAAGATAATGATTGTATTTCCAATATTTTAAAATTCAACTAATAAATATTCTAAAATAATAATAATTCCTACGTTAATTAATAAAAGTAGTATATAAACGTTAAATATGATGTATTATTATTTAAAATGTTATATTCACATGTCAAGGTACAGTCATTACCTCGTTTATCACATCTAATGTCTACGCTTGCTCGAATTCATTTTAAATGAAACAATATGCAAATACAACACGCTGCAGTCAGCTGAATAATTACCTGCCTCTGCCTGTGCCAGTGCCTCCATAGTTAATTAGATGTATGCTACGTACACATACAATTAACATTTCTTTAATAATCTTCAACTTTACAAGTATTTATATCTCTAGTAATAGGCTGCGATAGTTTCACAGAGTTTATTAATTGAAATCTTTCATGTTTTACTCATTATTTTGATATGTAGATTTATATGTATTCCATCAGTTTGAAGATAGGAGTAGGTATATAACACTACAGAGTAAAACACATAATGTACTAACTAAATATAAGCACTAGCGCACCTGTTTCCCAATTTACATCGTACTTTTTCTAACGAAAACGAAAATTTGGTAATCATTTTCTACATTACTACTATTTCTTTGTGTATTTTTATTTTATCAACAAATATATGAATTTAGTTAAATAAATGACGTAATTTGTTTGTTTCTTTGCGCGTATTTAGGTAAATTTCGTGTTTACCTAAGCCTCCACAGGTACGCATGATTGGGTTTTAACGTGTCAAATATGGAAGACATGACAAGCGCGAGAGGAGGTATAAACCCTCCCAGGATTACCAACTCACCCCAAAAGTTTATTTCTAAACTCAAATTGAAATACCACTAAACTCCCGTAAATTGGCATTGTACAAAAAAATTAATTGTACCCAGTCATAATTGCATCTTTTCGTCGACTGTGTTTGCGAATTATTCTATACACTAATGTCAAAATAAGTTTTTTACACACATTAAGAAATTGATGATGCATTTACTGTACGCATAATTTGCATAAATTTGTTAATACTTAATTAATAAAAACAGAACCGTTTATTTCTGTATATTTGTTTCTTCTTTACACGGTACCAACACAAAGCGTTATAATTTCCCGTTATTTTTCCCGCGTTTAATGAGATTAACGGCACGTCTTCAGCTTTAACGCTTGTTACCATTTCACCATTAAGCAAGAATAACTGTCAGTCCTCTCAATTCCTATTTACATTTTTATTTCTCTTGTAGTCCTTGCAAAAATATTATGAATTTATTTTTATTTCAATATTACATGAAACATTTTTCTATTACACAGAGATAGAGAGAGAGAGAGAGAACGAGGGCGCGAGAGAAAATTTAGTTAGTCATTTGTCAACGAATTTTTTTAGACTAGAAAGTATTTTATATTTTTATTAAGTTTTATATTATATAAAAAATGTAATACTTTGTGAGACGTGGGGTCCACAGATGTGCGTAACGTAATGCAGTCAATTTTTAATTCAGTTATAGAACATTTTTCTTTTGTAAGAGACAATATAAGTGGGATATTACTCGTCTTTTAGATATGAAAAGAGAGTTTTTTTTAAATCATCATACTAGCTGTCATCGTGACAGTATTTCCCTACAGAATATTATATTTAAATTGTGGCTTCTTTGATAATAAATAAAAATAATATATATTAAGATGAAATATCTGTCTCATCTCTGCTTCTGCTCCTGCAGATGAAGTACCACACCTATATCTACCCATGTTGTGCTCCCACTATTAAATTTATAATGATAAAAAAATGTTTTTTAGATATAGTAGTATACCTACCTGCTTAACAAGAAATATAAATATTAAACATAACATATTACATCAGTTAAAATATTACGTTACAAAAGTCTGCTGAAGATGAAATGTACCAAATGCATTATGATTAGTAAACCTAGTAAAACCACTTCTCTACTATTAATTTAAATACTTCATCAAATATATACTGAGTCAAAGTCATCAAAATAGCGTGCCGCATTTGTAAAATGCCATTATGTACAAACTTGAAACACTAAATTGAACCAAATTATATTTTAGGTCATCATTAGTGCATCCAGTATATCAATTGATGCTTTAACGATGACTTAAATTTAGACTCGGGATAACACGTATGTTCTTAATTTAATTACCAAGTTTCAAATGTTTTGAGCTCCTGTGAAACGAGATATTAACAACTAAACTGCGCATATTTAACATGCGAGAGGCCTAAAAAGTATTAAAAATGCACCGTTTTAAGGCTTATCTGAAGAATGGTTCTGCAGATTAAAAAGAAAAACTGATACCTTGCAAAGAAAGAAATTATGAATTATGAAAATGCTGACTATTTCTTCAATTGTTTAACCAGTTAGCAAAATTATAAAGTGGATATTTTTTTAAAAGAGCATACGCGTACTGTGAGCTTGGCGGAGTATTGCGTTGTTATACTATTATTGTTATACTATTATTATTGTTGCTATATTATTTTTATTTTATTTCAATGTTCATACAATATATGATATATTATAATAGTTTATTGTATATAAAAACAAGAGGGCATTCACTGGAATGTTTCTCTTACATGTCTTAATTAATTAATCATGTAAGAAGCTTATTGCCTACTTAGGCAGATTGCTGAAACAATAGGAGAAATAAAAAAAAAAAATTCAATGTTTTTGCCATTAGGCACTACATTCTTGCACCTTAAATCATTAAATTACATATCATTGTGCTTAATTACAGACTATCCTACCTATTCTCACTCCTTCTAAAAGAAAAAATACAAACAAAACAGAAAATTGCTATTGCAGAAAAGCCCTATTGCTTCTCTCTTCGTAAAACTCTCCCTCCTGTTTCTACTTTGCCCTTACTTCTCTTTCCTCGCTCCATCTCTCTATCTCCGCTATCCATCTCTTCCCTTCACTGCCTCCCTTTAATAACTGCACAATTTTCTATTTATTTTTACTCTTTTCTCACATGAATACTTAATGTGCTCCAGCGTTTCTATCTCTCTGCAGCACGCCTTGCAATCCTTTCTCTCTATTTTCGCAGTATCTGCTACCTTTTTGATCGTTTTTGATCGTCTCTATGTATTTCGGTATCTCCCTCTCCCAAGTCCTCTTGTATATTTCCTTATATTTGTTATAGTTGCTAAATAGTGTAATTGTATTTAGTCTGTATATTTATATAAAAGGTTACATGTATTGGGTACTATCCGATATGGAGTGTACATAACGTTGTACTTAAAATTCGACTTTGTCTACGGTTGTCACCTAAACAGAGTTCCTAAATCAGCTGAATCATTTTAAAGTGATTAGATTTGAGACTGATCAGATTAGATTAGATACATTTAAAGAGTGCTACACTGTGAGAAAGACACAGTAAAAATTGCAAGGTGACTATAGTACCTATGTGCCAGGGTTTCTTTTAGGACAAGAATTTCTATAGCATCAAATAAAAATTACTACGACTAAAATCATTTTTACTAAATATTTCTCACAGTTTCCTAATATAGTAAAAGTATCTAAATAGTTGACGTATCTAGTTAAATTACAACACTGGGTAGTAAGATTCATCAGTTTAATATAGTTTCTCCTTGCATTTATCATCTCACCAAGCGGTATTGTTCACGAATTGCACCGAACAATAAAGCGTGGATTGCAAAATAATATTTTAAAGTTATTTTACACTTTCAACAATACTTGTACGAAATCGTTTGTTATATTGTTTTGTTGTTCTTTGTGTTTGTTACCCGTTTACACTTGCTTATATCTATATTATAGCTATTTGTTGATGATTGCAAATGTTTAGTTTACTTAACAGTTGAAGAACTGTTTAACAATCTGTAAATACATGATGTAAAAATCATGTTGTTGTGTTGTTGAAACATTAAATATATACTAGAATAGTTATTATATTTAATATATCTTTAACAATATGTTTGCGGGAATATTTTAGTAGTTAATTTGTTTATATATCAGGGATGGAACACCTTTTAAGATGTGTGTTGTCTGTCTTAAATAATATATTCCCACACATTCAATAATCAAAGTTTTAGCACGGCAGGTCTGATAGAAATTTACTGAAGATTCCCACCCCATCTTTCAAAGTTCAAGTTACCTATGTGTATTTGGACAAATCAATCAAATAATTAAATTTAGTTTGTTCTGTAATCTAAATCCTCAAGTTTGGTAATATGGTATTCAACTATGAAGACGCTCAAAGAAAACTAACTTAGAAAGTATACAATGTGTTCAAAATAAAGAACTGAGGACTATAGTAAACACTCCTTGGTATATTCGAAACAGCGATCTCCACTGGGATCTCCAAATAGGGACCGTCGCCGAAGAAATAAAAAGATATGCTTCCAAGCATCATGGCAGGGTGCACTATCATCCGAATGACGAGGTACTCCAACTGTTGGACCAAGTTAGAAGACTTAAGAAGGAAAAGAGTATATTTTTCAAATTTTTTCTTTGTATTTTCTCTTATGGCGTGGGGATTCAAGGTTACCCTTTTACACCCTCACCCGACATACATGACAAGATATATCATATACCTTTTTAGATTTAATATAACTAGGCTTCGTTTAGTAATGACAAATTATTTAACTGTATATATTTAAACATGTTATAATGATAAACGCGGTGTAATGAGATGCTTGCTTCCCCCCTCCCCCTAATACCATGTTATGACTCCCCCACCCACTCTTTTCGTTTATATATAACGCTGATCCTGTATACTATTTTACCATCAATACTTTCATCTTACCAGCAATTTTTCATTGCGTTTAATAAAAGCTTTCATAAATATTTTCCCAAAAATTTCCCCAATTTGTTATCAATATCTTGTGCTCCTCAAACGGACCACAGCATTTCCTTTGTGCCTACGTACTTGTCTGTGTTCCATGATCACGACAACAATAACAAAATATAATTAAAACATTATTAAATATTGTAACTAAAAATACAAATAATATTCGTCGTATACATAAGCTGATAAATTTGATAAAAAAAATTCCAAAATTTTAATAAGGTAACAAAAAAGTCTACATGTTTGTGTAGGTATAGCTTTAGCATAGATTGACTACGTTTTAAAATTAATTAATATGATCATGTTTTATTAATTACTATGAAAAATAATTTTAAAATACCAAAACATATTGGTTTTATGAAATAATTGATAAAATATCAAATTCCTTGTGCCAGACCGCTAAGCGGCGGGATATAGCTACAGGGATAAATCAGTAATCTCCTGGACACTGGGATACGCGGGATAACAGGATGATGGGATAACTTCCACACACAACAGACGCAATTACACAAATATGCGTGATGTCAATACGCGAGATAGAAAACATTAAACATAAAAATAAAATACTCGTAAAAAATGTTGGTTTTTTCACAATGTGAGACAGTAACAGTACAATCATATTAAATAACAAACATATTTTGTACACATACCGAAAAGACTATATCTCCCCCATCCCTTCCACTTTGTCACCATCCGACCTGGTCAATATTCAAACAATTACAACAATTCATAACATTTTTTTATTTAACTATTAGAATTTGCGTACTAGCAACCTAATGATATTAAGTAAATTTTGTGTCACTGAACTACTGGCTTCTGATTAGTGGCTCCAGTGATCCACTTCCTCCTACATTAAATTATAATTGTATGGACTTGTTTTAGTATATTAATTTGTCGGTATTTGTATTGGGAGTAAGTCTGTGGCCACACGTCTCTTTAGTCTGGTACATTTTTTAGATTTTAGCAATCTGGTTGCAAGTGAATTCTGATGAATTTGTAGTCGTTTCCGATATTTTCCGCTTTGTATGGGTGTAAGGTCTCTCTCTAACTGATGATATTTTTCTTTTTTCTTATTAATACTTCACGGGCTTCTTAGGACCATGGTCCTCTTTTCGACTTGACTGATGATATGTGGAGATCATTTCTAATAGTTGTATTTCTGACGAACCACGGAACGTTGACTATTGTTCTAATTGTTTTGCATTGAAATCTATCTAATTTCGTAACATGTGACTCAAAAGACATATAAAGCTATTGATTATTGTAATTAGTGTTTCAAATTTGCAAAATATGTCACTTAATGCAACTTATGTCACATAAATTTCTGGTTTTTTAACTCCCTTTCGTTTTCTACTTAACACACACTGCCGAATCCTTCCTCTGAGATCACTCATTTGAAAATAAAAAAAGCTTCCACGCGAAATCAATTGTGTCCAGTCAAATTTATCTTTTAGCCTAATTAAAATTTAACTTTTTCATTTATTTTGGTGAATTTTACACTAGATATAATGTAATGAAGTCTTAACTGTTCCTTCTTCTCCTGGCCACATTTGGTCAACCCTTTAACCACCCTCCCCACTCTTCTTAACTAACTAAATGTTTATCAATTCTTACTGTTTTGGATCGGAAATGCATTTATAAATTTGTAATTATATAAACTTACTTTCTTTCTTTAACTAAGTCATCTTGAAAATTTTCACAAATATTGCTGAAACATGTAAGCCAAATTGTGATTTTTTTGAATTTCAAAAATTAATTTCGTTTCTATCTCTATTAAGTAATCCATTTCTTTTGTAACTAGATATATGTAAGCGAATATTTCCAATAATTTCACAGAGGTATGACTAAGAAACTACGTCTGATAGAAATGTAAAGATTTGAATATTTAATATACTCTAAACGTATCTGTGCAAATTTTTTTGATCACTTGAGATACGTATGATTACACCCACATGAAAACATCCCGATAGAGGATTAGCCATACTCTAAAGTCACCATATTAAATATTTACGAATTTTTTTACAAATACAATCGAACAATAGAATTACAATAAATACCTTCCACGATATTAATTTTTACTTTTTCTTTCATGTTACCCCGTTATCCCAATCAGCTACCATGATCACCACCCCGTGCACCTGTACGGGGACTAATCGGTCTACCATATTACCCCACACCTCCCACTCCCTCCATCGAATGATGGGGTAACGGAAAATCGAGTATCAAATATTTAATTTGTCTTTGTAATTCACAAACTGACGAACACAAATACTATTTGATAAATATTTCAATACACAGTATTTAGGGGTGGTTATTTGAACTGGGTGGTTTAACATTGGAATAGAATGGCAAGGGGAAAGGAGGGTTCATTGTTATATTTCATAATATTGTTTGTTTTATGTTTTGTTATTTGAAATATTTTAACTATGAATTATTTCATTATTTTCTGGATACTCATAAATATGTATGATAGTAGATATATTTTTTAATTATTTTATATTAGATTATAATATTTGAGGAATCATTTTAAATTTATAAATACCTAAATTAATTAATTATAGATACATTTAATTTATTTATTTATATTCCTTCAACATTTAACGTCCCTTCAGTTTATCTAGTCAAAGGTGCTCTCAGATTTATTGGACATGGACTATTTTCTGTAGGCTGTTTTTTTTTTTATATTTATTTACTTATTTGCCTTGACTTTCTTTCGTCATAGCCACCATCAAACATTTTTTATACATCTTTTATAATTTATAATTCAATTTTACAAATTTTTAAATATTTCAATAATTCACTAATTAATTTTGAATCACTTAACAAAAATTTAGTATTAACAGGAAAAGTTTTAATCACATCTAATATATCACTAATCAATTTTAATCTTTCTAAACTATAATTTATGTATTCAAATATAATATGATCCAAAGTTCCTTCTTCACCACAGTGACATCTATCGTCAGATTTAATATTAATTTTGTACAGGTGAGCTGGAGTTTTGCAATGATTACCTTTGATTCTGATTATAGTTGATATAATTTTGCGGGACTTATTTCTAAACCATCTCTTCTTACTTAAATTTGTATGTAACATATAATAATCTCTTCCTCTTAACTGACTTTTGTTAATGAAATTTGTGTTTCTCAAATTGAAGTTTAATTTTTTGATTATATTAAAAGTTTCATATGCAGGTAATTTCACTTTCATCTCAATTTTTAAATTTATTGATTCCTTTGCCAATTTATCCACAATTTCGTTTCCTCTTATTCCACTGTAGGGTGTATTACAGTTGTTTCACATGAGCACATTTTATCATTTTTTTTTTATATATATTAACATTTTATCGTTAGAGGAAGAAATTTCTATCAGCTTTATGGGGATACAAATAACTCTGTAAAGAATGTTCGCGATAATCTTTGTGTTTATGATACTTATCAGACGCAATGTAAATGTAATTTTTGTAATGTAAAATAAACCTTAAATACACGTAACTATATTTAACGGGATTGTTGTATATATAGCTATACGTGACTATTACGTTTATAAAAAAAACTTTCGAAGCAAACACGTGGTAAAATTAATTATAATTATTTTAAAAACAAAATATATTTGAAAAATTAATATGATACAAATGAGGTTTTCTTCGCAAGGTATATATACGACACACACAAACAAAGAAACTTAGTATTTACATATATTTCAACATGCACCTATACTATCACACGATTACACACAACCACGCGTATTTGAGCTGTTGGTGTGACGAGGACGACTGACGTGTATGACATGGTGACAGCCGCATGATAGCGAGATGTCCCTTGCAATGATTAATGGCCACATTTTAATATTAACTCCTCTAGCCCTATTACAGGCCAGGACAGGACAAGAGCGTAGAAACAAATAGGGTCGTTTAACAGACGGTGTCCTCTTTATTAATGAAATAGAGATAGAGAGTTACGACATAAAGTAGGATTTACAGGATACAAAATTTTGAAAAAAAAAAAATTCTTACGACTATCTTGAAATGTTAACTTTATTTATTAACGTAGGTGTTATTATTGTTCCAGAATATTTATTAGTTAAAATTTAATAGCCTGAAAATAAAATAAATTTCTTATATCTAAACTTATTTTAATTTGTTTGAAAATATACCACTAGCGCATACACTCTAAGCGTGGCTGGTTATATTTTATGAATGATGAAACTAAGTACGTTAGTCTTCGGAAAGGTGAACTGATTACAAGACACAAGTTTTTATTGTAATTTAGAGGTCCTTACTTACTGAGTGAAGGATTGCAATTAATACAGGTCATAAGTTATGTGTTCCAAGGATTATTGCCAAAGTTATCTTAATGTAGAAATAGCAGAGTTGTACTCAGGTGAGTCTACGCTAAATGCTCATTCGTTAACAATATTTATTAATGCTCTTTATACGAACAAAAGGTTTGCGGTACTAAATTTGTAGATTTCAAAAATTGCATTTTTAACATAAGAGCCTTACACCGACCTATGTTGAAACGAATCCTTTGTGATGTACCAATGGTAATTTTCTAACGATTTTTAAAAAAAAGTTAAAATCATTAATTGAGAATATGACAAATATTGTCCTGTAAAGAAAATAAGAGCTAGCGGTATTCGTTTATTTATAAGATATGTTGAAAGTGAGCACCTCAGCTCCTTTTGATCATTTTCGACTTTCCTCACGAAAAAAAGCACTGCCATAATCTTTTTTTTATTAAATACATGTCAGTTTACATAGGTGGATTTATCTGTAGGTCGGGCTTGGAAACGTCCTTAAAATTGAATTTTTTTTAACGTGGACCCACTTCCGATGCTGCTTCCTATCGTCGATGACTGCTACAAGGTTTGCAGTATTTATTTATGGTGTCAATAACTCATATATGTAAACTACATCGCTGCCTCATAAGTTTTATGATTATGAGTACATAATCAAATTAATTCTAAAAGACACAATTTTGATTGAAAGTAACATGATAGACGATAGATTCTTCAGAAGTTTTCTAGTCAAGAATTCAAATAATTTAAATTCTCTTCTAATGACATAGTAAAAATAAAAAGTGTCAAAAAGGACTATGAGTAATCTGCGAAGACGCTCGTAATTAATGATCTGTAGTTATCAGCTCTGCCCATACTGGAGCAGTGTCGGCACGGCATGCACCCTTATCATACGCGAAGTACTCCTTAGTGCAAGTGACAGATATCTCTACGTCAGACAATATGATGTTGAGAAACACGAAGAGTGGTTGATTAATATTACGTTAATACACTATCAAAATGATTTCAGTTTATAAATTTAAATAATGAAGAAAAAAGTGAATGTTAAATTAATGAAGTGTGAAGAAATAAATGGGTTTGACATTGGTTAAGTTTGTAAATAACTTTGTAAGTGATATCCATGTCATTAATCATAATTAATTGATAGTTTTGTTAAGCGATACACTTATGTGACAAGAAATAGGGGAGATTTCTAATTTCAATTCAATTTCTAACCTCAAAAAATTATCTAGAAATATTTTATTTCCAAAACGCAAATGGATAGATATTAGTTCATGTTGTTCATTAAAAAATAATGAAATTTTTAATTAAATACTGTAATATTTTATTTGTAGCAAAATTAAAAATTAATTAAAGGTATTAAACAAAGTTTATAATTAAAAATAAATTATTGAGTGTAATTAAACATTAATATGAAAAATGATTTTCTCCTATATATTAGTTATTATATTTATGTGAAAAACTAATGTAGTAATAGTTTGTTGTAATGGAAAATTATTTGTTGTTAATAAATCAATGGTTAAAATATGGATTATGCATTATATTCTTTTCCACAAATACATCGAAACTTTCTCTCTTTCGTACGCCTCAAAAGCCTCTGTTCCCTATACATACTTGCACATCGCATAACTGTAATTTAAATTTAAAAAATCGGTTTTTCAATTCTAGTTTTGCATTGAAGAGACTTAAAATGGGACACACAAAAATTACACAAGATTACATCCTCAAGAGACAACGACAACGATTACCAATTGAACACCTACTACTACAATACAATAAATTTAACCATATTATAGGACATTTATAACTAGATGATAACATTTTTACGAGACACAAAATTAATAAACAAAATACATATAGAATAAATAACCTATCCAATTAAATTAAGGATAATTCAAAAAACTAAAAAACAATCTGGGTTTATCAACAGGCCAATCAACTATTAACTAACGCAAGATGTAAGCAATGCATTTTCCCAGTAAACATTTTGGAGTCACTTTGACATCATATTGAAGATGTGTATGATTTTTTGTAACGAAACAATTCAATTTGATTTCACTTCTTCAAGGGAAATGTCAGTGATTGGAACTATAAATGGCAATGTCTCACTATCGTACCAGTATTAAATGAAGTTGCAAATAAACCATTAAAGTGTAACAGAGACAGATACTAAAATGTGCCCCTACTAAAATAAATATTTTCAACTGCAAAAGAGACAACAACTATGTCTTATATTATGTCTTATATTCTTATGCAAAGATTCTAAAATTCTTTTATCATAGGTAACATCTATCTGAAATCTGAATGAAAAAGAACTGATTTCTTGACTGGAATTTTACCAAAATGTTTAATTGGATATTATGGTAATTAGAAAATAGACTCCAATAGTTAGAACATGTAGAACTCAGAGCAACATAGAAAGAACAAGAGAACGAAGACGTAGGTAGATGGGTATTGCGAATGGAAAAAGAAGCGCGGTCAATACGAAAGAATGAAGCGAAATTTTAAAGGCTACTATGACTCTACAAAGCTTGCAGTAGCAAATAAAATTCTAGCAACGGTTTTAATAAACCTTAACTAAGGGAGAAGTGCAAAATTGACTTTGTATAATTAAAAGTTGAGTCGATAAAATGTTGAGAAATTTTTGAAGCGGTCAGGTTGTTGTTATTAGTTGAAAATTACAAAACAGGGCAATCTTATTTTCAATTTCTGAACTTTTTTCTGAATTTGTATACATATCGTAAATAGTTGTAGTATTCATATAAAGCGTTCCATGTGGAGCTGAAAGCTGTGTTGTGATCTCTCTATTAGAGTAGAACATTGTACTCAATTGTAAATCAATGACAATGACAATGACAATGATTTGTAGCAAATTGTCGTGATCATTTAAAACCGAGTTTGTTTCAATTGATCCCTTTACAGTAGAATTTATGTTAAACTAACATTCCCGTGACGTTCCATATAACTCATTTCGCATTTGGAGCTATGTGAATCCTGAGCCTGAGCCTGAGCCTGTGCGAGTATTACACCTACATAGAACAAACGTTACCATTGACTAAAGGGTTTAAATCCTCCTCCATTCCAGCCCCATTCCCGTTCCCGTTCCCCTTACGATCCCAATCCAGTGAATGAAGTGACACGCCAGTGATGGGTATTGAACCACGAATCTCTGGGATTATCCAGGACTTAGTCAGGGTTATTTTAACCGGCTGGAACAGGAACAGGACATACTTCTACTTCTCGTCGTTTTTGATTCTGGATTTGGTATTTAACTGAAACGGGGAGTAATGGTAGGAAAGAGAAGGAGGTGCCATGAAAGGGATAAAATAGAGTTCTGTGTTTTGAGTTGTTTATTTGTGATAAAGTATGTTGTTCCCGTTTTGGCTTAATCTTTGTAGAATTTAGATAGACGTTTGCTGAGCTTCCCTCTCTTTCTCTCTCTCTCTCTTTGTGATGAATTTATTAGCAGTTTATAGATTTAGTGTTAAAGTTAAAAAGTTTCTAGTTATACAAATATACATAAAATTAATTGTTGACGAATTGACATCAGTAGATTAATTTCAGAATTATTTGGATATTTAGACAGAAAGTTTAATGATTTTTGTTTCAAAAATAGTTTTCTCTGTGTATCAATAAATATAACATACAAGTAAGTTGAAATTATGTAAATATAAAATTAATTGTTATTGCTGAAAATATGTTAACGGATAATGAATTGCTGTTGCTATTGTATTCTGACATGGATTTCTATAGTTTACCGTCAGAATAACCACCATTGTCATTAGCTTCAGGGTAACGATTGACCTAAATCCGCCACAGGTTGTGCCTACTCTATTGAATAACATATTTCCAGTTTTCAAATTTTTCACATTAAATTATAATATTTCGAACTTTCTGAAGAAGCAGCTAAGCAAGCATCAAGGGATGGTTCATCACTTTCTGCACTCAGATCTTACTCAATTTATAACTCATTTAAATAACTTCCTAGATCCACAATCGTTTTTCTCCAAATGTGGAAAGCAGCTATATATTTTGAAATTGAGTACTACTTTGAAGAGATACAAAAATCAATGAAATTCTAGTTTCACAATCTAATCTGCAATACACGCGTATGTAATACTGTCAATATTTTGTCCTACATCAATTAATGGGCTTCTAATTCGACACGGTTTCGCTATAGTTGTCGTAATCCATTTATTTGATACTTGCTTGACACGATTCTGGGAATTAGGACGTACCGCGTTGATTAAATGCTTGGTGTTTGATGCTTACGCGTGTCTGACTAATTACCGTATTTACTCTTACTCGTACTTAATGCTAGGTTAGTAAATGAGTGGTTTAATTTGACATACCGTTCCAGATGTTTGACTATATCCTCGTAGGCAGCCCGACAGTTCTCCCAAATACCGGATCTGAAATAGAAAATGACAACCGTTCATCATTCAGAAAATATACAATTCCTAATACTTAAGAGAAATAGATGGAAAACAATGGAGTATCGTATTAGATTCTAAGTGTACAAGATATACATATTTGTACCTGAGGTAAACTATCGTAACTACAAACATATTGATTCCTTAACTGAAAATTAGTCAGCGGCAAAAAATCGTACGCACATTGTATAGGATATATGTAATAATAAATAAAATGTAGATTTGTAAAATGTAAATGAAATGTATTAACAAGTGCGAAAAAGGACCGTTGTCCTAGAAAGCCCGGTAAATCGTGAAATCGTATTTATAGAGTGAACTACATAGTCAATTTATTTTGTTATCGCAAGTAGAAAATGAATTTCAGAATTATTTTGCAGCAAGCTAGTAAGTTAACAACTGTCACTTCGTTACAATTTTCTATATGAGAGACAGAAAATAAATGTTTGAATTAGGTTATAACAAGTTAGTAAGTATGAAAGTGCACTGCGTTATAATCTACTATATAATAAGTGGAAATTAGATTGTAGTAAGCTAACAAATTAAAACTTCACTGCTCTACAATATTCTAAAAGTAGAAAATGATCCTCTGATTTAGGTTGTAGCAAGCTAGCAAGTGTGTGCTACAATGCGTTAGCATTTACTATATGAGAGGTAAAAAATGAACTATTGAAATATTTAAATTCTTTGAACACAATAACAAACTGTTCATTGTGGAAGTTAGTTAAGACAATTTGGGTGTAACAAAATCATAACTTTCATCAGAGATCATTGATAGACATTACTGATATAAGGTATAATTACATTCCCTAACACCACAACATAGATAATACACAACATGGACAAAAGAACCTCTCAGATACAGATAAACATAAGAATAGCGTGCGCAGAAGGCTGCATACTGCGATAAAGACAATGAGAGAGATAGCAGACGGGTGTCCTCTGTATCTCTTTCTAGTCGAGCACTGCGTCTGCTTGCTTGCTTACCCCCTATCAGCGCCAATCAGCCAAACCAGGAGCAGCGGTTTGACTAGAAAGAGACAAATAGGACACTTGGCAGCTATCTCTCTCTTTGCCTTTATTGCTTCCTCTTACACGTGTCCGTACACTCCGCGCACTCTATTCTAATATCTTTATGAACATAAGTCTACAAATATATTTAATCTTCACAGAAAAACTAACTAAAACATATACTAATTAAAACATAGCATTTAAGAACACAATGAGATATGTAAATGCCATGAAGAATAGCATTATAAAGACAGTGAGCGTGGGATAAGGGTGTGGAAGACGTGGAGGAGGAGGAAGATACTTTAAAATGTAACTCGACTCCAGCTTTACATTATTACTTTACTTTACATTAACCTTCATATGGTTGTAGGGATTCTAAAGTTCAAAAGGTTTAAGTGACAGGTCAATAAAAGTCAAATAGGTTAATTTTATATTTAACTTGTGAGAGCTTTTAAATTATGTAACATATACTTATTTTATATTTTAGAAAATTATTTGTTTTTCATTTGTGTAGTGAAACTTCTTTAAGGAAAAAAGAAACACCGCGTACACTGTAGATTTAAAATTCGCGCGGAAATAGTTACGCGAATATTTGTCAATCAATATGATGAATACTTTTAAAATAATATTATTATTTATTTTATTTATTTAAGCCTTATGTGCACAATGTTAATTTGTAACAAACTATTTAAATGGTTATGGGCGGATTGTATTTTTTTATTTAGATCTGCAACAATCCATGCTAAACGTATAATTTGGCGTGGTTCTTTCAGTTGCCGGCTGACTATTGCTACGCGAGATTGAAAACTCAATACTTGTAATTTTCCAGACTTTGAAGATAATAAATTTCAATTAAAAAAAACATACTTCAATGTTAAAATATATTTTAATAAGAGGAACAATTGTATAAAGTTGTTTTACGTTATACGGTAAAGTTGCAAAAACTGTCGTCTTCTTAATTTAATTTATGCTAAAATCTTTTGTTAAGAAGTGAGTACAAAATCATAGTCAAACATTCGGTTCAAATTTTAGCTCAAAATTGGAAAACAAATTTTTTGACGCTGACTTGAATTACCACGATTTAGAATCAAAAATAATGAGAAGAACCATTAAATAAAATGGATGAAACAAGATGAATGATATAATGATGATTGTGATAGGATGTAGGAGTCTGTAAGTTGTATTACAAATAACTATTACATATAAACTAATTCTAATTATTTGTTTTAAACTGGACTGAGATTATAAAATAATAAATTTACTAAATATAATATAATAGGAAAATTATACTACCTATTTACTTTATCTCTCAGTCCAATTTGTAACAAAAAGATATTAAACTATCTTCTTCAGCTTCCTGTTGTTCACGTTGTTTTTGTCTTCTCCTTCTTCTTGAGCTGTCAATCTTCTGATAATCTTAAACACACTTCACTTGAATTAACACATTGTTTAAATTATTTATAGTTTTGAACGCGAGTATATTTATGGCATAAATTAACGAAAAGAAAGTATTGTACTACATTTGTAAGTCTTCTATGCAATAATGTATTGTACATTTCTTATGTCTTATTTTAAAGAAACACAGACTTTGTCTTCTAATCCTCTTAGAATTCCTTTGGCCTCTAGAACCGTACTATTTTAAGTTAAATGTACCCGATGCAAAATCCAATTAATTTTTATATTTTAACTTCTTTCAGTTCGTTTTTTTATTATTGTTTTAGTTTTATATTTTATTATTGTGTTTACATAAATATTTATTAAAGAATTTTGTCATATTCGATCAATTTAGTTATTTGCAAAGTGCGCGAACACGTTTATATAAATAAAATTAATAAAAATAAAAAATTGTGAAATAAAAATCGATATATTCGGTTTATTATTGAATTATCTATTCAATTTTATTATTATATAATTTAAAGTATTTAATTTACAATAATTTTAAAAATTATAATCTAAAATATACAATTTAATGAACATTCTTAAATTTACATTAATTTTGAAATTACAGAATCATTTTTTAATAGATTATTAATATTATGAAAGTTAATATATAATTATTACTTTTCTAAATTTTTAAACATGTCTTGAGGAATTAACACAAAGTGATATTTTTTAAATCTTTGTTTAGTAAATTAATACTAATTACATTTTTAAACAATGATAATTGTGATATCAAAATCATCACAGAAATATGTACGTACAAAGATAAATTTCTCATGCTAAATGTTTAACTTACACAATATTTATTATTATTTTTAAATGTATTACGAATTAGTTATATATTATATACAATTACAATTTGCAAAAATAGCCAATTATAGTTTAAATTAGGATTAAATATAAGTTATAGATAGTTAAAATTAATGATAACTATTAAATTATGACAGTTTGTGACAGTTGTAATTATTTACATTGTTTCTTTCGGACAATAAGATACTCGTACAAAGAATTTAGTTTACTTAAGTCAAATACAAAATAAAAGTGATTGTCATATCTATAAAGTACAGTACATAAAACGTCTAAACGTATGTTAGGCTGCTCCCACACTGATATAACTGGCGACTATAGACGGCCATTGTTAGTAGAGTGTATAGAAAAAGTTTATTGTGAGAGCAAAATTTTACTTTAATGTTTATCAATAAACCAGTGTGTTCATAAAAATAAAAGTATATACTATAATGTCTGTATCGTTGTCCCTTTCTTTCATTTACTGTACACGCAACAATCATAAATAGAAAACGATCAGATATTTAATATCTACTTTTATCTCTTTTAATATTGTACAAGTTTGCTCTATGATAAACTGTGTTAATGTGAAACAACTCTAATACATCCTACTGACAATACTCATACATAGTCGGAAGTCGCACGTAGTCTGTTTTTATGTGAGAGCAACTTTATATTTTAAAAGAATTTAAAGGTATATTAATTTCAAGTGTACAATGGTGTTGCTATTATTTAAATTAAATTCTATAATATTACGACGTAGAAAATTTTATCAAAATATAGTATGAATATTATAGAATTTACAAACATAAATTTTTGAGTGTATTTTAAAAGTTTTCATTATAAATTTTAGTTAAATAATATAAGTAGCGGATACATCTAATATTTTAATTATTAATTAATTATTACTAAACTTATTTCTAGGTTACTGACCTAAATTATACAAATCACTATTAGGGCTTAGGTTAATTCAACTAATTACTTAATTATTTATAAAATTTCAAAACAGAAATTAATTCGACTTATTTTATCTAATTTACATAAACAATTGTAATATTAATATCTAAATAATCACACGATTTGTTTTGTTATGTTCTATAAATATATATGTACTTAATAAAACTAAGAGTTAGCTGTGCATTTAATACAAATAGAAGGACGATTCTCTTATTTCTAATAACATTTCTAAAGGTATAAAGATATTTCACTAATCAATTTGAAATTCTTATGTTTCAATAACTGTAAACATTTACCCTAATATTATTTTAAGAGGCTACCCTATCAATCGGTAGAGATATATTTACGTTTTCTTATACATTTATGTTTCAAGAAAGTCTCCTTGAAATATTTGGGCGAAATTGTAAAAATTGGCAGAGTTACTTAAGATGTGCGGTACATCTCTAGAAATAATCACCCGATGTCAAATTAGGATTATTGCAAAACATATTTCTTTCCAGATGAGTCTATTTTTATACAGATTTCTTAAGAAAGGAAGAAGTGCAGGGAATATAGAAGTGAAAGAGAAGAAGAGGATGAGGAAGATGAAATATAGGCAGTTGTGGACGAGGAGGATGCCGTGTACCCAGATAAAGAGGGGAACAAAAACATCTGAATGATCGCTAGATTTAAGCTAAGAAACAAGGAAAGAGAAAACAAGTATTGAAGAGAAGATAAAGGGAGAACATGTAGAGAGAAGTCTAAATGAACTGTTGAACAGAGAAGATGGGTGGCGGAAGAAAGAACAACGCGAAACAATGAAACAAAATGAATTGAATTATATTCTTAATATTTGTTAACTTAGAAAAAGAAATACGAAGATTGAAAGACCAAAGAGACTTGAATAATAGTAGAATGTATCCACTGTAAGATTTAAGAAAATCGACTGCTAACTTCCTTTAGAAAAACATTATATAAATAGTCGAGTTTATTGTACAACTGATAGGGTTACCCCTTTAGTTCATCTTGCATTTATCCATGCTTACATAAATAATAAATAATTTGGCAAACTTAAATGCCAAAGTATATTAGTTTACTAGAAAATACATATAAAAAGTTAATATTTCTATAACTAGTCCTACCCTAACCTAATCTGATGTGTAGGAGGAAGATGATGGTGAGGATGGTGACGGTGATGGAGAAGATGAAATATGATTTGTGAAATATTCAGCAGAACTGCGTCCACTATTACTCCCATTGGAGCTTAAATTTAACACCTCATCGTTATGATTGTGATTGTGACTGTGACTATGAGTTTGACTTTGACTTTGTGTTACATTTGTGTCGACATGTGGGTGAGCGAGTGGATTGGAATGAGCAGTATGATTGTTTAGCATTGCTGCTTCTGAGTAGTATAAGTAAAGCATTTGCATGAGCCAGTACCTTGCGATGGCTTCCATGCCAGGGATACCACCTCCTGGTTGATTCTTGATAATACTACCATCCGGTCTGGGAATACCATGTGCGGTCATACCAGGCGACATAAGTGCAGCATGTGCGGCTGCACCGGGATGATGATTCAATTGCATAAATTGCATGTGGTTCAAATGTGTCGGGGGTGCGTTGTACCCATTTGCCAATAGTGGTGACTTTTCCATTCGAGAGATATCTGTAACAAAAGAATATACATTAAAAATATGCCTAATTGTTTGTCTTTGTCTTACATCATGTGCACACATTAAACAAAAAGAGACAAAGCTAACAAATTTCTCCTAAGACAGTTATATGTTACCATGGTTCGTAAAAATATGTGAACTAAATAAATTTTATATTAAACAATAAATAACAAATGAAACACAGCTACAAAGTAATGAAAACATGGCTTAACTTCCATGCAATAATATCTTAATTCTAATTCTTAGTTTTTGCAGATTGCGTACCGTTTGCTAACTCATGGATTCACTCATGGATGAAACATGAAATAATAATTGTAAAATATTTCAATTGTTGGGTTTTATTTGTAAAATAAAATGTTTACGGTTGGAAGATAATGGCCCTTCAAGGGATATAGTAAGTACCAGTATTTAGTTACAACTCTCTATGACTTTGTATGTATATATCATGTCGTTTTTATAAATGGTGTAACAATATATCAAAACGATTATAAACAGTAACAGATTATATTTTTATAAAAGTATAACATATTTTATTTAATAAATAAAAAAGAATCTGCAACTATCAACATTACATCTGCTGATTTGCGGCTTGCATTTTGTTATTTTTTTAAAAGGAAATTGAATAAAATGATATAATAATATGATTGGTATTTCGATGTAGTTTCATCAATAACATAAAAATTGAGCATAGGAATTGTCTCCGAATTACGGGCTCTAGATATATGTCTTAAGGCTTATCTTAAGTCCTCAAGTTGTGACGTTATCAACGTCTGTGCCATTTGCTGTACTCATAGTTCTTGCAACAGTTAGGCCTTTCGCACACGAGTCGACTCATCGCAAACACGAAGTTTCCAACGAAAACGAAAAACGAGCCATGTCGAGCCGTGTTTCGTGACTCTATAGAATTTTTAACAATAGCATAATAGGGAATTTTATTGTGTCGTATTGAGGTATTTGTATGTATGTATTTAAATACTTTTGAAAAGTATTTGTGTACATTTCTGCTCATGATGTCACCTTCAAAAGCATGCAACGGAATTGCCCTGCGACCGAAAACTGTAGTCGCTCAAAACCAGTTTGAAATAACTTTAGTTTCGTTCGTCCCGTGTGTTTTTTCTCACTCGTATACACGTGCGTTCTCTCACTAACAACACAGTTCTATTCTCATTCGATTCAGAACGATTTAATGTTACTTCTTTTTAACTGACTACGTTAATTAACTATTGCAATAACTATGAGTACAGCAGTCGCTTCTAAGTTTCAATGTGGTTTATCAGTTGCATTATAAACTCACAAAATATTTGCAAAAAACTATTGTAATCGTTATGGAATAAAGTCACACGCCTGTTAACTAAAGAATATGAATTGGATAACTTCCAAATAAGATAAATTTCTATTGTGACTCCTTCTTTAAAGACAGTATTGCTCTTTAGTAGCCTGCAGCACTACATACCGTGCGCTGCGTCTGGTTTATCACATACTTTAATAATTGGTTTTTTAACTATACTTATTTATAAGTTAAAAAAGAATACCTGAAATAAAACTAAAACCCTATATTGTCATTTAATTTTAAACTCTATTATATTATCATTTATATTTGAAACCCATTCATTTCCAAGTTAAGAAAATTACTATCATTTGCTTTAATACCAGTCCGACCGATCTTCGAAATATAAGTGTTCCACAAAACATTGGTCGATTCAAATTATAGTAATGGAGAAGACCCATCCTTTCTGGAGTAGTCCATTTCCATTTAACTGCGGTTACAAATTTCAGACACAGTAAAAAAAACTTTGATTTTGGATGAGACAAAAACGAACTGCTGAATTTTATGTGGCATATGTTAGAAATGGTAACAAGACCTTATTAAATAAATCTCGTCATATCAATCTTTTTGATATGTATTTAAATTTATTGGCTTGATATGTAATACATGCTATTACTGTCAACTTTAGCCGGCAACATGCATATTATATTGTGACAACCATTTCGTTTCGTGTGAGAACTTGGTTTGACAATATTTTTAGAGGTTATGAACATTCTCATGCATCAGGTTAAGGATTTGATATGCGGTTTTTGATATAATTAAATTTCAATTATTAAGTGTATATATTAGAACGAATAAAGATTGACAAATCGATATGAACCACTTAATTCTTTTATTGGAAATTTTGGAACTTTATTTAATATAAAAACTAAAAATATCGAGATGTAGCTATCAAACGCTATTTGACGTCACAATACTATACGCATGTTTGGAATAGATTATTTGATAGTTAATTCTTTTAAATTAATTATATATTACTTTTTAAACAAGCAGGTAATGGGCTTGTGTCCTCATTTTTTAGTGGTCGATTTTCAATTGTTGATTGAAATTGATATTAATAATTAAAAATTTGAATTGTAGTTTTAGCGCTAGAAATGGTCGTCCATATTTGTATGACGTGAAATGCATTTTAACGTCAGTTATTTGTTGACTAGGTCAGTGCTGTGGTAATGTTTTGTAGCTGTTGGTAGTCGAAATAATCAAGTCAAGTCAAAGAATAATAAGTTTTTATTTTATTTAACCCTGCTAAGGCAGACATAATATTGAAATTTTATTGTTCTTTGAAATAGCTGTACATAATATTTGATATTTTGATATATAGTTATACATATAGCAGAGATTTATGAGCTGTAAGATTGGCAGCGGTTGTGATGTCACATGCATTTGGAATGTTGTACAAAATGATTTTTTTAATTGTTAATATCTCTTAACATATAAGGAGTTATTAAAAAATAATTGTACATTTGAAGTTCTAGTAACCAACTTTATCAATATATAGTACACTTTTATAGAAATTAAGATATAGGACACAAGCCCATTTTTAGCGTTCTTATATTATTCTAAAATGACCCTTACTTTATACCAGTTGTAAGATTCATGATCTTCATAATATCATCGTTGGTAATTGTAATTGAAAATGTGGACCACCTAATTCACAAGAAAATAAACCACACATAAATAAAGGTATCTTTTAATTTCTCCAAAACTCAAAATCTCTGTGAATCTTATGTAAAAATGAGTATATACTTATGTTATCTATAGTTTTAAGAATCTACAAAATATAAAATCGGAAGATACCGATCTTCTGTAAAAGTTTAAATCGATATATGTAATTAAATCGATATAGATATTCAATTTTTATTACTCTAAGCTATATGTTGCGTGCATCAAAATATCAAAAACAGTTTTTTGATTATATATTCCATCACATCGCATCGTTTGGAAACAAACCAATATTGTGCATAAAAGGACTTTAAAAAAATGAAGAATTTAACATAAAAATTATAATATGCACGATGAGATACCAAAGATAGTTTTGAGAGATATGCAAAAATGTACAGCAGAGATGAATATTAATTAAGTTTTAGGTGGTGTTGAAAATTTGGAGTATGCTATATTTAGCATGAAATTTGACTTGATAATATTTAGCTAAAACTACCAGCAAAAACGGGTACTAAACAAAGTTGTTTATTTTTAAAGTACTGCAAGAGTACTTTGAAAAAATGACGTTAGTCCTTAAATGCCAAACAAGGGTATTACCTTAAGTATATGTAGCACTTAAGTTAAGCGGGACCTAGTAGTTTTAAATCAATATCACTGCTTAAACCTTATGTCTTAAGACAGTCTTATGGTGACAGTTTATTAACTACTGTATCCCTACCCCTACCTAAAGTAAATAAGTGTTAATAAATACATTGTTTAATTGTAAAGTAGTTAGAATTAACGGTCGCGTTGCGTTAAAATAAAGTGATTGTTCATTGCAGAGATAGCAGCCTGCAGAGCACACAAAGTAAGTAAACGTAATATATTTCTATAATATTATTAGATGAAGTACTAAGTCCTGATAGATATATAAGACATCCACAATAAGCTTGGTCATCCGACTCAAGGTGATACAGTTCACTTAAAGAACCCTTCGCTAGAGAGGATTGTATAATCGCTCTCTTAAAATAAGTAAATTACCACCATATATAAGGGGTAGGGTTACACTACGAAAATTTACGATCTATCAATCTAATGATATTGTTAATAAATAGAAAAATATTGTCTTACGTTCAGAGAATAATAAAACACAGTAGAGTAACATTTGCGTATATTTTACTTCTTAACGTATCTGATACTTAAATATTACGGTAATAATAAAGTATATATATTAAATATAAGCGAACCTAATCCCTAAGGTCTTTGTTATAGTGCAAGTAATTTTAAGTAAGGCACAAAACAAGAAAGTTGTATAAAACACGAATGATTTAATACTTTTCCATCGTATTGTCTTACATTGCCATCGGTTTATAAATCGATACAACCGATCAAGAAATTATCCAATGAACCATTTTTAAATGTGGTTAAACTTGAAATTCACTGAAACACCAAACGACCAAACCACTTCACCTCGTCAGATCTTATTTCATGTTCAAGTTAAAACACAAATAAGAAAACTATATATAAAACGGATAAATACTTAAAAAAATAAAAAGAAAAAGAAGAAAGGAATAAATAAGAAAAAAATAATAAAAGAGAATACAAAAATATAATTTGTACAAATTGATTGCCTGCAAGCAAATAAGCAGATCTGTTCAAGCAAACCTTTCGGAATCAAATTAAATAATAATTTTACTAAAAAGTATAGCTGCCACAGGTGCAGCAACAATCAAAAATGTTTAAGTCTGTCTGAGAATAAGGATACAGCAACGAATACATGTGCGAGTTGATAGTCCAAGACTGTTGATACATTTTTACAATGAGTAACATAATTAAGTGATTGGTAAATTCAATTGCTGCTAAAACTAATGATCCATTGAAAAATATTTTACTATTCAACTACCAATTAGAAATATATAAAATTTAATTTTGTAAATAATAATTTTAGAGATAATAATAAATTTAATAGATTATGGATATGAAAATGAATTGGAATCAGGTCAAAAACTATCTATAAACTTTGTATCTTACGTGTTAAATAACAACAAACTACAGATAATATGTTGTACAACACTTTTGGTTTTTTCTATAAATAAATTTGAATGAAATTGATACTAGTATCAAAAAAGTAATAATGCGTTTTCACTGTTATAATAGTATTTGCCAACTTTTACACATTGTAAACAAACAAATGTCTCTCCTAAAAGCACTGTGGAGGAGTGCAAGAGGGTGCACTCTGTCAGTAAAAGAAGTAACATTTTTATTATTAAAGTCACTGTTTCAATGAAAACCGAAGTGTAAGATTTAAACTAAGAATTCAATATCTTCCTCTGTTTTTTTTCTATGAATACTGAGCATGCATGTCCCTGATTCAAATGCACCTCTCTGAAAGTAAGCCTGCCGGCGCCTATAGCCTCATCACAAAATAAATGCAAGTACGAGTATATTTGGATATTAAAAGATCAAATCGCCGATCAAATAAGAAATATAGTAAAGCAGGTAATATTTTGAAAAAAGTATAGTAAAAAATATCTTAAAGAAGGATTGTTTTTTTATCACTTGGGATTTATTAAAATAATAGAAGATATCACTTGAAGCGAGAATTTTTATAAATAAAATAACGTTCAGTTAAAATGTTTTGCAATAATATTTAAATAAAAATGAATTAATTACGTATTCCGGAACCATTGCCTTCTTCCTTATTGTTTTACGGAAGATAAACAAGTTACTGAATATCTTAGATCAATAACTCCTTCAGCTCCAAATTAATTTGATTTCTATTTCTCCTTATTATACAAAGATTTATACCGCCAACTATAATAAGTAGAAAAGGATAATAAATATATAGGTAAAATACAGTCCATTACTCCTTGCTTTTGGTTGGAGAGCCAAACTGTTCCTATAATATTGTTATTACAAGATTTTTCAACACATATGCGCATTTCTTCTTGTACCAAGGAAGGTCAGGCAGTCATACGATTCCTTATTTATCTGTCCTTAAGGTATCACCGTGCAAAATTTCACTAGTGTAGTTAAAATAAAATTACACCGATGCATCGATTGCATTAAAGTGTTACAAATAATGAACCTTACCCAAAAATAAAACAGCTGCAACATTAATCTGACATTAATTTAAATTGCAAAACGTTTAACTTTTACAATTGTAACTGACAATGTGTAATTACATGGTTTGTATAAATATCGAAAAGGTGCGAGAGTTGAATGCTTGCCATTGGTCTATTGTATTACCAACGTTCATAATAAAGTACTGTAAATTTTATACCAATTAAAATAAAAAATTTGAAAAAGAAATGTTTGAAATATCGATGACCAAATCATCAAGTTTGATTCATATGAAGCAATTAAAACAATATTTGCATTTGTTTCACGTATCTACACGGACATGTGTTTATTACAAATTACTTATGTGTGTTTATATGTATAGACCCGAACAGCGGGATATCTCGTTAAAACACATCACCCGCTGAGCTTCAAATCTTCCTCAGCCTTTCAAATATCTTTAACGCCGCTCAATACCACAAACAAATCATTTATTTGTGTATTTGTATTTAAATAAACATTTAGGATTCTTATTTGTGTATTCTATTAAGTCAGGTGTGTGTAGGATTAAGTCCGCGGACCGACTTAACTTATAAATTGCTTTAACAAACATTTAAAAAAGAACTGGTTTTTGCTAAAATATTAAGCAAAAATCCAGAACTAACTAAGCAACGAGGAGCTGACAAAAACCAACATTCATACCAATGATCATCAAACCAACATTAGAAATTTAGGCTAAACGTTGCAAGATATTTTTCCTTACATCCTGATAAGGTGCTGGTAGGGAATATAACGTTTCAGGCTATCCTTGTAGAGTTCTAGTTGGGTAAAATTGTTTAATTTACGAATTATACTATTAAAAATTCAATATAGAAAGAAAATTATTAATATAGACGAGAACTCTCTCCTAAACTGATTGCTACAATTTATTTTTGTAGTGCCGGAGTGAAACGGTCTGTGAAACGAAAGCGGAGCCTGTGTTATATCCTTATTTCTTTTTCAAAATGATCTTCATTTCTTGCTCCCCGACGCAATTCAATTGTATCTAGTTCATTAATTACTATATTCTAGCAGTAATGCACTATACATCACAACAGAATCTTAAGACTGACTTGCCTTTGTCGTAGAAAGCTAGACTTTGTCGTAAGTGTGTGGGTTCTCATATGACCAGTAATGAACGCTGAACTAAAAGTAACAACATCGTAGTAAACTTAATCAAAATCGATTTTAAAACTAGAGTCAAAGAAGATATACGAAGTCTCTATTTTCAACACAAGGGTTTTGAGAAAAATTATTTTACTTTATCCTGTTCAGCTCTAGAGCAAGTGTCCTCGCAGTAAGATTTAGAATTACTAAAATCACTCGGTAACGGTTAGTGTGATGGACTTCTTTTATATTTTTCTCACAAAATCTACATTAACAAAAAAAAGTTTGTACATCCCTGCATAAAGTCCACTGAGCACATATAATTCATTTGTGAGTTTCGAAAAACGAAAATCTCCGTCTAATCTTCATCTGTTTTAATTATCAACAGTTTTTTTTATTTACGCATAAAGCTGTCTCGTTAAAATTATAGTATAATAATTAATATTTTGTTTGTTTTAAATATATAATTATAATTGTTTTTTAATTAAAAATAATGTCAAGAAAATCATTATTTTAATTATTAATAATATTTTTTATGTTATTTAAATTGTTATTACTATTCATTCAAAAGTTATTAAAATGTTTTCACACGAAGAAACTTGTATCTTGTTCTAACTGAGTTTGTTGGATGCTTGAGAGTGGATATGCTTAGCGAATGGGATGAAGATATGCTGACATGAGGAGAAGACAGGTTCAAGAAACATCCACGTGCAATTGGAAAAGAATTTACTTTAATTTAATTCGTATTTTAAAAAAATAAATAAACAGAATCTATTGAGCTAAGTATAAATTTTCGTTTAATATTTTTGTTAACAAAATAAATCGTAATTTCCTAAGTACATAAGAAAATATTTTATTTATTTTTCAAAACGCGCTTTGGTTTATCTCTCTATCATCACCAGAATCTTTAATATATCATTCATTGTACTCTACCGTTTTAATTGCATAAGGACACCACTTTTCTGGACTAAAATAACATTATTAATGTAATTGTTAAGCAAACAGAAGCAAGTTGTAAAAGCAGTGCTTGTCTAAGACCAATAAAGAAACGTTTCCTTTTACGCTTAACATAATACAAAAAATTTATTCATTTACAAGTATAAACTTATATTTAATATTATTATTATGTACCAAATCTTGTTTAAATATGTTGTGTAACCTATCTTATTACGCTATCTTTTTTGAGCGGATGATATCATATCTTCACTCAGACTCTGATTCGATTTTAAATCTGATAGAATGGATTTTAGTGTTTACACATACTATAAACTGACAGTTTGTCTGAATCTGAAACATATTAAAGATCTGATCGGATAATGTATTAGAACCATAATACGAATATACAAAATTCTAAACAGCATGATGCATCTGCAGCACTGTTAATCTATTCTGCCTTCTACAGTCTCGCAGGGAGATGGGTGTAATTGATTTTGCTTGGGTTGTATGCACTGACAACAAGACTAAGGCAAATTAAATATAATTTGACTATTACAGCAGTGTATATACCTGAGTCGAAATGTTGGTCATCATCAGAGCATCAATTGAAATAATGAATGACTCAAGGATAGTTTAGTTCAATGGTATTTAACGTATCACTAGTGTTTTAACTATGTACGTAATGCCATTTAAACGCTAATTAGCGTGTCAATAGCACCTCCAACATCTCAACTCTGTATATATTTGATGACTTTGAAACGCTATATAAAAGTTAAGATTGAACGGTCTGTTCTTGCATCAAATTATTAAATTCGTTGGTTATTATCTTATACTTTTAGTTTTTACAAATAAAGTATGAAAATATGTTGGTGTTTATTCTTTTTATCATGTATACGAGTATATGTTGATAAGAATTATTCAAAAATTAGATTAATTAGTTTCATAACAGATAACGTGCTTGCATAACACATATTCTTACGGACCGCCCTCGACAAATATATAATAAACATAAATGAAACATCAAGTAACATTCATCACCATCAAGTAACACTAACAACTAACAGTTACAAATTACAATTAGAGTTATTTTAAATATCACATTCAATTAAATTCTCATAATCTTCAGTGAATTAATCATCTGGATGTTGTTCTGCCAACACTTCATTTACAATAACAAAACACAGTGGAAATGCAAACAGAAAGGGTTACGGCGCGTCTTGAACGTGGAACGTGGATTAAATCAGACATCCAAAAAACAAAATTCAACCCTATTTCAAATCCTCTGCGACCCCACTCTGTTTGATCGTATTGCTAGCAACAACCCCTCTCCCCCCACCACATAGCTACGAGCTACGACTGACAACTGTCAGCTGACGACTTGTCTAATTTGTATATTACTCTTAATGTCAGTTTAATTTCAGTTCTTCATTTAATACATAAGCAAACTTTCTAGCAGTTTAAAGTGAATTAAGCAACAAAATCGACAAAGACGAATGTTTGGGGAGGACGTATTTTGCACTTTATACACTAGTTTCCAAATATTTTGTTTACCAACTTCAATTTTAAAGGTTTGACAAATTGTCGGTTAAAAACAGTTTTTTTGTTGCAATATTTTTTTTTTTATTCTATCACTGCGATTTGAACAGCATTTGTCTCGCATTAATTGTAATGTAATAATTGTGTTTTGTGAGTTTGTTTATTATTAATTCATTGGAATCGAACTCGGTCCTATGCATAGCTGAGTTTTAGACTTTACGACCTAACTATCGCGGAGACCCAGAGAACATTTTTTGGCAATATCTTTTTTCTAGTGGTTCCTACGACAGAAATAGTTATTATCAATTTGGTAGAGCGCTCAATTTCCTACAATTTGTAAATTTATGTATTTAAATTATTTTAGGTTATTTATTTTTTGTTTATTAATTTATATATAAACAAGTTTTCTTATCAAAAAAATGGAAATAGAAGTTATAAATCATTAAAAATCCTTTTAAATGATATATAAATATGTTTAAATACTATAATGAGATTAAAAAATATAGCAAGTTCTCTCTGTGGTCGAGATAGTTAGGTCGTAAACTCTAACACTTAGTTATTCTTGGATCCCAGCTCGATTTCCTAAAATAAAAGAAATTTATTTCATGATTCGCAAAGACCTAACTAACCGAATGATAAAGACATAAAAAATAACCAAATATAACAACCATATAAAAAACAAAATCTACAAAATACACAATTATTATATTACAAATCATGAGAGATATAACCTAGCTGTTGAAATTGCATTAATATAATATAAAAAAACACAGCAAATTAAAAATTTGAAATATTCATTACATTTTCTAGTACATATGTATTTCATTCTGTATGGTACACAACCTTTGCACTATACACTGATCTACAAAGTATCAATATCAGGCAAACTTGAGACCTTTGTAGATTAAATACGAGTGCTATATTTCGTTTAAGTAAAATATTACATAATTGTTCCTTTATTGACACTCTACAAAAAACATACGTCCTTAATATTTGAAATGAATCTAAATTAAAGTTATATAGGTACGTAATGATGATAAGAAATATAATGAAGTTCTTTTTTTACAAGAGGATAAGAGCCCTTCAAAGTATTTCTACGATATGAAATAATAACAGAACCGGGCTGCAATAAGTTGGTGTAATAAAAAAGAATTATAGTTTAATACACGTCAGAAATAAAATGGAATCACACTGAGTGACGAAGCGAGTGATGTGGGTGGCAATGGACGCGAAATTGTTGCAGCTAGAGGATGACTGTCCACTGTCCACTGTCCACTGTTCAGATAAAGAGGGTCCAATTACACCGCAATAGAACGTATTTATTAGTTTCATTTCAACGCTAAATGTTTATGTGCTTAAATAGGTATTAAACCTGGATTTATTTATGTTGGATTCACAATTATTTATCTAAAAAAAGTTAGTGTGAAATCTAATCTATCTGTTTGCGAATTATTCCCCAAATATCAGAATGATAAGCAATCCCATCTGTGTTCTTAAGGTACCTGCTACCAAAGAAGAAAGATAACATCAACGCATTTTTCTCAATATCGGTAGATAAAGAAATTATTGTCCATTTTTGACTATTGACACGGCAAATACAATAAGTAAAACTTGAGAACATTCATCAGTCCTTCTTACATTAGACCTCCAATCGAGAAACAACAAATCCACAAATAAATTAGCAACACATTATTATTCATATTTATAATGAAAGTGGAAGAGAGGGTGGACTCGGATCACCTACCGCTGGTGGCGGAGTTGGAGGCGAGGAGAGGTGAAAGAAAGGGAAACGAATGGAAAGAGGGCAGCGATTGGACGGAGGAAGGAAGGAAGAAGTTTATGGAGGAATTGGAACGGAGATACGAGGAAGAAGGAGAAACGGAGGAGATGGAGGAAATTGAAGAGAGGATGAAGGAAGCAACCCAAGGTAAAAGGTGGAGAATATCTGATAGAACGGGAGAAAACAAATGGTGGGATAAAGAATGTAAAGAAATTAAGTTTAGTTTTAGGAAAATAATTAGTTTTTGTACGAAATAAAACCATGCGAGTATTTGTAGATTGAATAATTATTCAATTGTTTAATGATAAAATAATTTTACACTTTTTAATATAAATTTAACCACAAATTCTTATGATATAAAATGGTTGCGAAACATGCTACGACAGTGCAAAAGCCAAAACACGAGTGACTCGAATGCCATACGGCTGTAGCGTGCACAGCAGTCGTCGTTGTGTTGCCCAACACGTCGCTGTGTTGCCCTGAGTAAGATTTCTACCAGAGACAACAATACAATATTAAACTAGAATGTCAACAGAGACACATTTTATGTTCTGTGCTAATTTTGTACTGAACATAAATTACCAGCCAGCAGAACGTAGCTGATCCCACAACCAACTTAAAATATATATAAAAATACATTAATACATAGAGCTACATAAATTTACAAACTTCTTAAATCTATGATAGTCTACATAATTGTATGAGAATAATATAAAATAAAACAAAATAACAATTATTCTAAAGATAACAGAAAACGTAATTAACATTTTAGCATACATTATCATTTGCATAATGTACACAACAATCAATTCAGTGGTAATCTACACAATTTTGTGATGGGTCTGTTGTAGATCTTATCACCGATTTTTATTTCCGCCACTCTCACCTTTCCATCTTTACCAAAAAAGACCTTTGTTATTCTGGCCATTGGCCAATTTAATGGGGGTGAGTTTAAATTCTTTACAATGACTAAATCACCTTCTTTCAGGAGCATAACTGGGTATAAACATAAATTTTATATATAGATTATTACAAAAACTTATAACATTATTTCTATGAGACTTATTAGTCTGTAAATTATACAACTCTTTTAATTCATTAGCAGCACCCTTGAATGTTTTAGCATTGTCACAATAAATTTTAGTAGGCATGCCTCGTCTAGAAATAAAACGATTGAGACATGCCAAGAATGTTTCAGTTCTTAAATCAGAAACCACTTCCATGTGTATGGCCTTTGTAGAAAAGCAAACAAACAATGAAATGTAATCTTTTGTAATCAATGGTTTACGTATGCGAGCTATCTTTATGTTAAAAGGTCCACAAAAATCTACACCTACATGCTGAAATGGTCTTGTAGCTGTAACTCTGTCAGCTGGCAAAGAACCCATCAATTGTTTAGCAGATTCAGCCTTCAATCGTGAACATATAACACATTTGTATAGTACCTTTTTGACCTCCCGTATGCCATTGATAATCCAGAACTTTTGAGACAAGGAGCTGAGTACTAATCTAGCACCAGCATGGAGCAAACGTAAGTGCTCATTTTTGATTATGATAGAAGTGATATTGTTGTCCTTTGGCAGTATGACTGGGTGCATTTTATCTTTTGCAATGCCTGCATTTTGCAATCTGCCACCAACACGAATTAAACCAGTGCTGTCTATGAAAGGGTGGAGATTACCTATACCGGTCTTGATAATGATACCACCTAAGAGACATTTTATTTCTTTAAAAAATATTTGCCTTTGAACTGAGCGAATGATAATTAATAAAGAATTATGAAGTTCTTGTGGAGATAAATGTCCACAAATATTATTTTTAGAAATAGTAAGATAAGAACAAATTGAACTGTGTACTGCCTTTTTACAATTATTAAAGAATCTATACACATAAGCTAATACACGCTGTAGCTTATTGATATTGGAGAATTTTTTAAACAAGTCTAGCATTAACGGTGCTTGTTCGACTTCAATGTTACAAACATTACAGTTTTTATCTTCATCGTCTGATAGAAGTACTGTATTTAAATCAAAATAATGATCATGTTTAAAATGAGAATTGGATAGATACTGGGGACCGTTCCACCAAAGATTTTGATTTTTTAAGTGTTGTGGTTCTATACCACGAGAAATTATATCAGCTGGGTTATCAGCTGATTTTACATAGTACCAAGAGAATTTATCTGTGAGCTCTGTTATTTTCTTTACTCTGTTATTAACATAGATATTGGTTTTTAATTTGTCCGCTTGAATCCAAGCAAGGACTATTTTGGAATCACAATAAAAGAAAACTCTATGTTCCAATCTAGTTTTGAGTAAATTACTAACTCTAACCGCAAGTTGTGCCAACAAAACTGCACTATTTAGCTCTAGTTGGGGTATTGTAAGTACCTTACCTAGTGGAGCCACACGAGACTTGGCACAAATTAATTTTGTTTTTACGTTGCCTTCTGCTGTAACGGTTCTTAAATATAGGCAGCACCCGTACGCCTTCATAGATGCGTCTGCATAGCCTATTAACTCTGCAGTGACAAAATTTTCCTCCTTTATAAGTCGATCTATTGAAATGCTGTCTGCTATCTTTAGACCATTAAGGAACTTTTCCCACATCTGTAATTGTTTGTCAGGCAGCGGTGCGTCCCAATCTATTTTCAAAAACCAAAGCTCTTGCATGATTAACTTGGCAACTACAATTATAGGGCCAATCAATCCTAACGGGTCAAATAAAGTCCCAATAAAACTAAGCACTTTTCTTTTAGTATTCAAATTGTTACTATTCGTGTTAGGACATTTAAAAGTAAATGTATCCAAAATAACATTGTATTTTAGACCTAATGTTTTAATAATGGCTGATTTATTTAAATCCAATTCATTGATATATTTTTTATCACTAGAGATGTCGTCGAGCACTGGGGGATGATTGGAAGACCATTTGTGTAATTTAAAATTACCTAATTGTAACAAACCAATTAATTGAGACTTTAATTCAGATAACTCTTCCACGTCATCGCACCCAACTATGACATCATCAACATACGTATTATGGCACATTGCTCTCGCTGCGAGAGGATATTTATGTTTGTAGCGATGGGCAAGTTCTATGAGACATCGTGTGGCCAAAAAGGTAGAAGATTTGAGTCCATATGTTACAGTTTTTAATTGCAAACAACTGATGGGCTTACCTGGATCATCTCTCCATAAAATATTTTGTAAGACATTGTAAGTGTCATTTGTGAGAATACAGCGGAACATTTTTTCTATGTCACAGACAATTGTGTACACATAAGTTCTAAACAGTAGGAGAATATCGAAGAGCTCGCCTTGAACCACAGGACCATTCAGCATAACATCGTTGAGAGAAATCTTATTTTTAGAACGCATGCTTCCATCAAAGACCACACGCAATTTAGTAGTTTTGCTATCATCGTTTGTAACTGCATGATGCGCTAAAAAATAATTAGGAGTATTATAAACATCATAAGAATTTATGTCTATTTCCCTGGCATGTCCCATCTCTATATACTGATCAATGAATTTTTTATACACCTTCAATAGTGAAGGATTTCGTTTAAATCTATTTTCTAACACACAGAATCTTTGCAGGGCGACTGAGAAAGAATCCCCCAATTCTAGTTCATTTACTGGGCTGACTAATGGCAAATCTACAGTAAAAGTATTATTTTCAAGTAGTACTGAATTTTTAAAAATATGTTCAGCCTTTAAATATTCCTCAGTAAACTTGTCTGTCTTTTCTGGGACCTTCTCAGTCATCCAAAATTGCCCCATAACATTCTCAAGGGTTGTATGGTCAGAAATGGCAAAATTAGATACTATAATATTACTTGAATAACTATTTTGATTTTGAAACATGTTTGGCTCATTAATAACATTGTAACTAAATTGATTATGCAATTTACCTGCAACTACATATCCAAATGTAGTGTTCTGTAAAACTGAGCCATTATTTAATTTAATACAGCCATCTAATAGAATGGCAAAATATACATCCGCACCCAATAGCAATGATATTTTCGAGGGTACATTATACTGCTCATCAGCTAGCTTAATATTTTTGGGAAAAATAACTTTGGATGTGTCAATAAAAGTTTGAGGCAAATGCGTAGTGATAGATTCAACTACATGACAATTCACTTTGTGATTAATATTTCTGTTGTAATTAGACTGTATGTTTATAATTGCTGAGTGATATAATTTTGTGGCTTTATTGCCTATACCAATTATTTTACTAGGATGAGTGTTTGTGCGTAAACGCAATTCTTTTAAGAGTTCAGCAGTCACTAATGATGCTTGACTACCGCTATCGAGCAATGCACGAACTAGAAACTCGCGACCAAAATTGTCAACAATTTTTACCTTCATAGTAGGCAGCAATATGGTACCCCCCAAGCTATCATTGCTACAGCACATTACAACTGGAGATTCAGTTGTCTTGCCAGCCAGCGAACCAGCATCTGTTTTATCACATAACAATTTGCTATGCATGCCTTTACATTTATGACATTTATAATTATTCTCAAGGGAGCACCTGCCACTATGGGCTTTTAAACATAGCGAACATAATTTATGTTCTTGAACAAATGAATTACGCGACTCTAAAGGAGCCATTTTAAATTTTGGACATCTAAAAATGGGATGGTCCATATTACAATATCTACATGCTAAATTGTAGCGAGTAGTGACATTGGAAACTCTCGAGTACGAATACTCTTTATAATTTTTGTCATTTGACATACTTTTATACGGTGAGCTATCCTCAAGTGCAATCGCACGTTTTTCTAAAAATGATATAAATTCTGCCATAGTAGGCAGTTTGTCTACATTTCTTTCCATATGGAAATTGCGACTAGTTAATAAATCTAGCTTTCTACATAATATTGAGATTAGAATCATATCCCATTTGTCTACAGGCTCATCAAGATTTTTTAAAGCTTGTAATTGCTGTTTAACTTGACATAAAAAAGCCCTTATTGCCATTGCAGTACCCTTCTGCATGTTTGGAATATCAAGTAATATATTAATATGATTAGTAATTAATCGCGCCTTATTATCATACCGCGCTAACAATAAATCAAGAGCCTCTTTATATGAGCTGTTCACAAGCGGCAAATTTATAATTATTGAGAGAGCCTCGTCAAGGAGATACTTTCTTAAATAAAAAAGTCTCTGTACATCGGACAGTGATGCATTATTGTGAACAACTGCTTGGAAGAGCTCATAAAAGGGCCTAAACCTGGTTATATCCTTGCCATCGAAGGTTGGAATTTCCACCGCTGGAAGCTTGGATGCCACTAAGCTAGGACAAGTAGGCCTATTAACTTCTTTTAACTTGGTGATGCTGGCATTTAACTTAGCTAAAATATTAAAGTATTTTTCTTCTACATCCTCGATGTCTTCATCATCCTGTTCATCAATTTCTAAAATACTGGATTGCGTGAGCTCGTACGTGTGATAGGTAGCCATCAACTTTTCTTTCTTCGCCTCCAGCAGCTCTACCGTACCGGATTCGAGGGCCCTTGCGTCGCTGACATAATTGTCCATTCTTGAAATCGAACCTTTTGCAGTCGTCCGCGCCGTTTTAAGCCTCTTCAACCCCTCCATCTTGCTTAGATGATAAACTCGTACTTGTATGTTAGATGAAACGTGGATGAGAAAACTAATCCAGCTTAATCCAGGAATTTAGCAATTTTTTAATAAATCGGTACTTGTAGATAATGATAATAGAATTGTACCTTGATGAGTAAAAAAGTATTTTACTCTCTTCTAGGTTCCTTGCACCCCTTTCCGTATAATAAATTTCTTGAACAATTTTTCTTGAAATGTGAACATGTAGTATCCAAAATATATGTGAATCCGCTTAAATCAAGCGTTACATTACCCAATCAATGTCAATTGATGACTTGCCAGGCCGCCATAGGGTAAATGTAAAGAAATAGCTTGCACATGTGCCGATTACTACACAGATGTAACCTCAAAACACCACGAATTCACACGCGGTTAATAATGGTTTGTAAGCCCAAATTTGTTTTAATTCTCGAAGTGTAGATTCGCATTTACGAATTAAAACCTTCTTGAAATGTAATTGTAAAATCCAAATCCTCCGTGAATCCGCCAAAATAGAGCGTCCCAATTACCCATTCAATGGCAATCACCAAGGGGCAAATGTAAAAAAACGCCAAAAACACAATGTAAAACACACGCGGATAATAAACTCGAAGGATCGGCTTTGTAAGGCATCGAAGGACCAGCTTCGCATGTACGAAATAAAACCATGCGAGTATTTGTAGATTGAATAATTATTCAATTGTTTAATGATAAAATAATTTTACACTTTTTAATATAAATTTAACCACAAATTCTTATGATATAAAATGGTTGCGAAACATGCTACGACAGTGCAAAAGCCAAAACACGAGTGACTCGAATGCCATACGGCTGTAGCGTGCACAGCAGTCGTCGTTGTGTTGCCCAACACGTCGCTGTGTTGCCCTGAGTAAGATTTCTACCAGAGACAACAATACAATATTAAACTAGAATGTCAACAGAGACACATTTTATGTTCTGTGCTAATTTTGTACTGAACAGTTTTAAATAAAATTAGTAAGTTTAGTTTTAAGGTTGAATTGTTAAGATAGGAATGAATTGTAATAAGAAATAGAATACGGTAGATTGTAAAGCCGAAAAACACACACAATTAACAATAAAATAATAAAAATAAAAATTATTCATATTTATTGTACACCTGTGTTCAAGTTATCTTAATAAAGTCATTTCCAAGTATTAAATCGTGTTCTTAATGAGTTTCTAAATAAAGTATACAGTCAACTAGTAAATAAAGAAGTCTAAAATTTAACATCGAAATTTGCATTTAACGTGTTTTAATCGACAAGAATAATCAAGAATTTCACTTAACAATATCTGTGATTCTGAAAATCTCAGAATGGAAAAAAAAATTAAAGGAGGACAAAAAAATATTACATTAATTTAAGTTTGTGTGTTTGAGGCACTAACATAATAGTCGCTTAAATTCTGATTCGGTTAAGTCCATTTGTTTAAATTTTTGTAAATTTTACTGGAAAAAATATAATTCTTTTGAGTTATTCAAGGAAGTACTCCTTCCATTTATAGCTTCTGGATATTATTATGTTTTCCAATGTATTAAAAAACAGTAATTTCCAAAACTATTAATAGTTAAAGGGATGAAGGCCACGAGTAGAAAAATAATGGACACAAATAGACTCTGATAGGATAGCGTAGTCTTCTTGTGCACAGGCCATTACATTACATTATTAAATAAACTGCTCACACACATACTCGTATAACATAAATATAAAGTAAATCATATAATTAACAATTGTAGTAACAAACACCTAGTTAATAAATGTCAATATCATTTTATTACCCTTTGAATGAGTGAGAGGGAGATGGCAAAGTGTTAGGGATGTTTATTTGATTTGAAATGACCAAATAAATGGTCTAATTCCATTTCCACAATAAAACAACTAGTGCCTAACCATATAAACTGTACAGACTGACCGTAAATGTTTTATGGTTTTATAAAACGTATAACGTTAATCAGAACCGTAGCGCGCAGCCCCCCCCCCCCCACACACACACACATCACCCTAGTCGTAGCACTAACCATAACCGTAGACATTAAACTTATTCTATTTATTTACACATATGGCACGACGCCGATTGACAACCAGAGTAATTTTCTAAAGTTAATCCATTGAAGAAGTAAATCATTTACAACTTAATATTGAATGTAGAAAAGAAAAGCTAGTTATGTAACTACAATGTGCTACTACATGCCAGTTTTTTTATATTTTATTTCTTTTGATTTCATTTGTAATATCATTGTTTTCATAATATGCAGCTTTTGTATTTCAAACATTTAAATTCCATGCTTCATTATATCAACGCTGACACTCCTTAACACGCCTGTTATTCTGAGAATTCATCATCACTTGTTAAACCTATTACTCTCAAGATCAACACATCAAGGGAACATATTTTCCATGCGCACAAATTAACTCTTTCACAAATTAAGTCACTTTGACAATATATTGAAAATGCGTATGATTTTCTTGTCATGAAACAATTCAATTTAATTTCACACGTTCAAGGGAAATGTCAATGATAAGAACTACAAATGGCAAGATCATTTCATCTGCACTCACTACTGTACCAATATGAAATGAAGTTGCAAATAAACCCTTAAAGAATAACAGAGACAGATATATCTTGTTTCCTTTTCTATGATATTCTGATGAAATTATACCTTCAAATGTAAAAGAGACAACAACTGTGTCTATATTTAAATGTATGATGTTGGAAAGGGAAAGAATATTCTTATGAAAAGATTTTGACAATATTTGTGTATAGTGTCACAATATTTGTGACATCTACCTGAATTTTGAGTGAAAAAGAATTGATTTCTTGATTGGAACTTTACATTTCTCCAAAATATTGACTGTGTGCTTACGACATTTATAAATTTGTTTTGCTTTTGACTTAGTTCCGAAGCTAATTCTACATTTGACGACCTCCTACTAATGTTGGCAATGTACAATAAAGTATTCTAAATGAATACACTCGTATGTTACTAAAACGCTTCAATAGGCACCGCGTTATGAATAAGTAATTTATTATTAAAAATAATAAATTTTGATTTTTAAGTTTGTTAAAATGCAAATCAATACTCATTTTAATTTATATAAAGTCGCGGTGGTATAGAAAGTGGGGGGTGACTTTCCTCACCCCAATATATTTTTATATTTGTTTTTGATTTGAATGAACCAAAAATACTGAGTAAATATTTTAAATATTATTCATATTTTTCTATCTCTTTTTATCTCATTTTATTTTGATATTTTTCTTTCATTCTAAATGCCTTTAGGGGTGCGGGTGAGGGAGTCTGTAGCCTGTAGGAGTGTTGCTGCTTTCTGCACAGATATTGATAAACAATTTATTATCCTCCACATCGTGTATCCACCATGAACGATTCTTGCTATCTGCAAGGTCCCTATTCAATATTTACAGATATTAAAATATATGTATCAGTACAAACGCATTGATACACTGAAAGGGAAAGAAGTGAGGATATGAGGGAGGGGTGATGCAACGTGAGATGAGTTTGATTTAAATTGATTTGACGGTTTTTACACGTAGTCAGTCAACACGTGTGACAGCACCAAGACTATCTACAAATCAAGAGTTTACCATTTTTAATATTCATATAGATTTTAAATTAGGTAAAAATTAGGTATCTTCTTTATCTTTAAATTATGTAATATAAATAAACAACAAGATGAAAGTGTGAAAGAGGAGCTAAGGAGAAGAGACAGGAAGATACAACAACAGGAAAGAATGGAAAAAATTGAAAAGAACAATTACAACAAAAGATATAAAAGGATTTGGGAGAGAAAGATACCACAATACTTAAGAGAAAAAGACACAAAAAACATGAGAAGGATTGCCAGATTCAGATTGGGAAACGAAGAGAAAGGAAACAGATACTGGTCAAATAGCGAGGACAGGATGTGCGGAACGGAGATAGAAACATTGGAGCACATTAAGTTTTCACGTGAAAAAAAGGTAATAAGCGAAAAGAATATTGGGCAGTTATTGAAGGAAGTCAGTGAAGGGAAGAGGAAGATGGCGGAGATAGAGAAAAGGAACGAGGAAAGAGAAAGAACGACAGAGTAGAAACAGGTTTATCATTATTTTTATAAGGATAAATTTATATATATATATATATATATATATATATATATATATATATATATATATATATATATATATATATATATTCGTTTGAAAGGAGTGAGAATGTTTAAACTTAATAAGGATCAAAATTGAACTAAGCACAATGACATGTAAATAAATGAGTTAAGGCACAAGAATGTAGTGCCAAATGGCAAAAACTTTAAAAATAAAATAATAATAAATAACAAGATATAAAATATGACCCAAGTTGTTAAAGTCGATGTAATGAAAATATTGTAATACTTTTAGAGGCCCCTGACAAGACTCGACTCTGTATTTATATGGTCTAATGCGACCCTCTATTTTATGAGCTTTCCAAATTATTCAAAATTCTCATCTTCATTCGGATCTGTTTAATAATAAAATAAATTCAAACAAACAAATATTGATATCAGAATCAAAACAAAAATTGAATTCATGAATTTACAATACCAATATCTCTGATATCCCTTCACTCTCCCAAGTCCCTTCTCCACCCAACTTTAGATCCCTTCATTCTTCAATTCCCATCCCTTTTGCGCTTTGTTTTCTCCGATATCGTTTTGTATTATATATAAAATTATTCGTAACTGTATGCATAGGCACGAATCTAATTGCTGTACCTCTCTATCTCCCTCCCCACCTACTCTTTGGGGTGGTGGGAGGTAACTCTATGCTACCAACCCACCGTTACGCTTTTCGTTTACGTACACTGTGGGTGATGATGGGGAGGGGGGTTTTGGTTGTCAGTGGGAGGGTGTTTTCAGGGTTTGTGTGTTTCTGTTTGGGACAGCGACAGATTTGTAAAGCTCCGCTGTGATTGATGACGCCTTGTCTTCAGTTGAGCTGAATTTAATCTCTCTCTTTATATTATATTACGATACACTGCGTATCGTATGAAACAACAACTACAAATACTTGTACAAATATAAATACAAATACATAAACAAATTTAAACAGTTTGCACAAAATGCGAGCACTAACGTGGAATTATGATTTAATGTGTTATTAAATATTCAGACACTGTTTTAGAATTATTTAGCTCTGTTCTGCTCTAAGCTACTAAGTAATCAAAGCAAAGGAATACACTTCATGATCACTTGGAGAAAATATTTCTGCATGTTCATTAAAAGTATTATCTAATAATACTCGCATCTTAACATGATATATATATATATATATATATATATATATATATATATATATATATATATATATACTAGCTGTCCCGGCCACGCGTTGCTGTGACTAACGTTTTTGTCATATTACATTACATAGCGCCATCTATTGAATATTTACTCAATCTAGTCAACAGAATATTTACTCAATCTATTTATCAACAGATGTCGCCATCTTTTAAAATCAGATAATTAATAATAAATCATAATAATTAATCATAAATTGAGATGTAAGCTATCCTATCTTTCAAGTTGGATCAAACTGCACACGGTGTACAAATTTGATTAAAATCGGTTAAGTAGTTTAGGAGTCCATCGCGATGGAACAACGTGACACGTAATTTATATATATTAAGAAGAAGATATATTCTCTTAGTTCTAATGAAATACTTAAGAGATCTGAATTAGTAGTATTGGTATTTATTAAATTATAATTATTGTAAGTATGCTAATGCGACAACTATATCTTCTAAATATTTCATCAGGTTATGGGCCCAGGTTCCAGGAACCAGGACTTCAGAACAACAAACGCTGAACTAGCACCTAGGACTCAAAACGAATATACCAGAACAGGACTTTTACACGAAAGTTGCATTTTTTATATTGGATTGTTCTATGACTACAGCTGTCAATTTTTCGCACAACTCTAAAATGAAGCGAGACTTATTGTGAGTATTTGCAAGGATATGTTGTTGGTTTGTTGGAACTGTCATAAATTGATCAAAAACGGTATCAGAAGATGGAGATGTTTTTGTGGTTCGACGACACTGTTCTGCAGCTTTAATTTTTTTCTTTATGGGTAAAATGTCTATGTACATACAAAATAACGTTGAACTTTTCTTCTTGATGCCACACAACTCATATTAAATATCCGATGGTGTTTATTTGCGGTTCAGCGTACATATTATTGTTTTTGGTAATTTAGAATCGCCATATCTCCGGAATGGTGATTCTTAGAAAAAAAAGTATAAGAACCATTTTATAATCTATTTTTATGATAAAACTTACCGTTTACCGCAAACATTGGAAAAATCCATTTTTATTGGCCTTCTTTTTGCAAATGTGCGATCGGTGAGAACTTTTAGTATTTTATTGGTAATAATATCCTTAAGGTACGTATCAACTTTCAGCTCTATGCGAATTATAGTAAATCTACCACTATTTAATCTTCTCTTTTGACCGGGCTATTTAGAAAAGTATCCAAGTTACCAAAGCAGCGAAGCACCCAGGAGCAAAGGACTCGATAGCACCCAAGATATTATTCTTATATTTCCTAGATGTTCTCAAGTATTTTAAGATACATTTTTTTGTTTCAAGTACGTCGTTATGCTTTAAACCTCATCTCCAAAAGTTAGTATATTTTAGTATAATTGTAAAGAATATAGTTATCTAGTTATTCTGAAAATTTTAGCCGATTGACCGTTTCGGACTTGAGATAAAATTGTCAAAGTTCAAACCATTTGCATGGTCACCAATTAAAGTGAATGAATACATATAATAGTACATATTTTCCAACCTTTCTACCGATCTTTTATTATGGTACACGAAAACAGAAAACGAACAAAAGGAATAGAAACATAAAATTTGATTTCACTTAACCAGTTAAATATACCAGTATTGAAACGACGCTTTCCAAGGCATTAAAATTATTTATAAAAACTTAATACCAAAGTTAATTTACCTCATATATAATTCGAAACCCACATGTTAAATTAAAATAAAATAAAACAAAAAAAAGGTGCTATAATTCTTTAAAACGAAACCATAATCATTTATGATAATTAGTCATCAACACAGTCGGCTCACGTCGGGTAAACTCGTTTATGTCCCGATGATTTATTCTACAAATTAATATCAAATTACAAATTTAAATCTGACATTTTATCATCAGAAAAATATTAAAGATTAGTTCCGATTTATAAGACCATTTTTTTAATTTTTTTTATTTAGAAACAATAAAACTGTAAATATATTTACAGCGGTTAGTAATAATAAAGAAATTGATACAGTAAACGTTGTATTTAAATTTTGTAAGTAACTTTTATTTTTATTAAAACAGATATTAAAATTCAAAAACCAGTTTTTGAGTTCATAAAACCGTCTGGATGTGTCTTATTATTAAGGTTCTCTTCTTTTTGTTTTTCTGATTCTTGATATACTCGTATGTATAGAAGATATGTAGAGTCATTTCAAATTCAATGCAGATTTCATATTATAATAATCTTGAACAGATTAATTCATAATAGCCATTTTATCTTCGAAACCATTCTTAACACGTTTACATATATGTATATTTTATTAAGAGTATAATATTTAAATTGCATATCCTTAGGCGTTAGTTGGGAACGACATTTTTTAGTTTTATTTTTATATTTTATTACTATTATAATGCGAAGTAAGATATTATAGGAATTAAATATAATTATTTGATCGTTAATGTTCGTTTTGAACTGAAAACAAACTCATATTTATGTTTACTATGTATTTTGTCTTATTTTAAATTAATATGGCTGCAGAAATAATTGAATCGCTCAGAACCCAATGCAGTTAAGTCTATTTCCGATGTTTGTACATTTTAATGAAAGAAATAACATTTATTATATACTTATTAAACAATTTAAACGCACATTTTATAGTATTAAATGATTTGATTCTGCTTTTTATAGCTTGTGAATATGATTATGTTCTCCAATTATTTACGTAATCGCATTGACTTCTTGGTTACACAATTATTCTCTGTTTAATTTTATTTGTAGAGAAGGAAAAACATGATAAATGAACAAAAGAATGGTACAGTTCTGTGCTGGATCAAGATTCCCAAATGGTGCTTTTATTTTACAATTACTTAGAAAAATCGTACGGAGTGTAACTTCTTTAGTAACGATACGGAAAATTGAGTTGGCAATAAATTTGAAATACAGCGAAAAATTAACGAAAGATTTATGCCAAGATATACTAGAAAATAAATATAATTAACCAACAAAACACAAAATACAATAATTTAATATTATAAATAAGCAATTCTTTGTTATATTTAATCTAAAAGGGTTTTATTTAATTATTTTTACTTAAGATTAACGTTTTATGAATATGCTAATCTGCTAAAGGGTATATTTATTTTTGAAAGTCAATAAAATAAGTCATACCAGTATTGAATGAAGTTGTAAACAAACCATTCAAGTGTGACAGAGACCGATATATATCTTGTTTCTTTTTCTATGACATTCTAGCGAAATCAATGTAAAATTTTATCTCTACTAAAATAAATATTTTCAACTGTATCTCCATTTAACTGTATGTGTTTGAGAGATAGAACGAATAGATAAAATTGGTTACGTTACACGTAAGTTTTGTTATATTAGATAAACCATAAACACACACGTGACTGTGTTAATTTAATTAATAACTAATTTATGAATGGTGGAATGTCCACAATTTCTTTTAACTTCAAATTTAGTAACCCTCAGTCCGCCACTGCCTGTTCCTGGCCATTTAAATATTAAGCCCATTGAAATGAACTATGTAAACATGAACTTCTCTAGCGCATATTTTAGAAACATAAATACTGAAGCCGTACGTTCATTCTTGATGATGGTTCATCTCATTATAAACAAAGCAAATAAAATACAAAATCATATGTAAAAAATAATTATACGCTGTCATTCTCCAGAATAAAATACTGGCAATGCAAAACGTCTGAAGACAACTGAAATGAAATGAGAAAACGAAAAGGGAATTAAAGAATAGAGGTGTTCTCGCATTTAAAACGTCAACATTTCGAGAAAAGAAACATCAAAATAAAAGAAATAAGAGGACGAGTAAAATAAAACAAGAAAAAGATTTTATGCATTTAATATGATTGTAAAGAAATAAAAATATAACAACATTTAAATGAATTGCGGTGAGTAAAATATTTATTATGAGAGAAATAAAAAATGTAGGTGAACAACGAAGAAACCAAAAGACAAGCAGACAATCAAACCGACCTTTGAACAGGTACCCGAAAACGTATACGCATACCAAACACCGCACCACACTGTACAAAACCACCAAATAAACAATAAGCAAGCACCTACAATCGTAAAAATAAGATCGTAATAATTTTAGATAAATTTATTGTTATTAGGACGTTTTGAAACATGTACAATTTGTACTTATATGTATTCTTAAAATATGTATTCTTTTTTAAATATAAAAAGAATAACACATAACTCAATAAGTTTGTTGTGGCATAATTAACCAATGATTGTTACATAGTACCAATTAGGGATGTAACGAATATTCGCATCTTTTTAAATATTTGCATTCGCATTAGTAATAGATTATGTGAATTTTTTGCGATGTATTTGGCAACGAAAAGTGAAAATGATTTGGAAAATAACAATGCAACTGATTCGGTTTACAATGTTTTAGTTACTATTTGAACTTGCAATATAAAATAACAATTATACCTATAATAACCAAAATAAACTTTCAATTTTGTAAACACACAATGGAGCTAAGTAAATTACCAAATGTTTAATTACACTAAACTACTTTAAATGATATCTTTACTGAGAACACAAATTATAGCATTTATATTATATTACTAAGTAAAGCATTTAGTAATTAAATTGGAGAAAAGGAATATTAAACTTCAGGAATAAAAGTTTTGATGCCATATGCCAAGATTTGTCACATCCCTAGTATCAATCTTCAAGCAAGATGTGTCAAAATTTCATGATATTCTGATCATTAGCTTACGAGTCAAAGTACTTTCAGTGACACTACTCACACAATACACAATAATTTTTTAAAATAATAAATAAATCTGAATTTTGTATGTTGATACCACTTTTCTACTATTTGTCTCCATGTAACAGAATCCGAATAACACTTGTCAAGCCTAGGCTTAAACGGTATTTTTTCTTATTAAAAAGCAACGCTACATCAATGCGTTCTCCTGACCTGACGACACAAGACTCCTTTTTGTGGCGCTATTTGAAAGAAAGGATTTACGTAAATAACCTCTAACAATTCAGGAATTTAAAGAGAATATTCAAGCTAAAATTCAGCAATTAGGATCTAATATATTAAGTCCAGTCATAGAAAGAGACTACATTTGAGAAATATTGTTTTTCACACAAAGCACTCCGTTAATTATGTTTACAAATAAAGAAATTAAAAAATAAACAAACACGAGTTTGTAAAAGTTCAATGTTTTATATCAATTATCAGAATATAATGGTATTTATATTTCGAAACCAGCTTTAATTTATCTTAAATTGTATTCCATAGAAGTGTAATAATCATATATTAAATAAGGAATTTTAGAATTTATAGTGTCATTATTTTCTACACAAGTAAATATAAAAGTCAGTGGTGAACATTTTGCGGTCTTACGCTATATATTATTAATACTTATATATATATTTAGCCCGTTACACAAGTTACTGAGTATCACTGATACACATATATAATGCAGTGAATGACGGAATATATTGTGCTGTTGTGTTCACTATATATTCAACAAATATTTTCACCAATATTGGTATTTCAATTATTTCCTTATATAAACAGTAAATTTTGCATTTATGTTTCACAATTGGAATGTGTGCATACAAAGTGTACCTAACAAATGAAATTAGTGATATGCAAAACATGAATTAACATGCATGTATACATTACCCATATCTGTGTATGTTCATAAAGCAAACTACAAGGGCAGTTTGATAAGTCGGTGACTTTTTAATTTCCCGCGCAGTAAGTTTAAATGCAACACTGCTGCCGTCAACTGCCATCTATTAATAGACTGTCAAATTTTGAGCAAGCTACGTCATTTAGTTAGTGCATGACAGCTATTGAAAGCAGACAACCTCGTGAATTTTAACGAAAATGGAAAAAAGTGAATTTCGTTTGCTGATTAAGCCAAAGAAAGGCTTGATAAATACTATAGGGATTCTGAACCATCAATTTCAATGGTAAAGAGGTGGATTAATAAGTTCCATTGTGGTCGTACCAGCACAAGTGACACCGAACGTCAGAAATAGTCGATAAAATCCATGCCGTAGACATCTCAACTAAACGAGCACATTACATTCTACATGAATATTTCGACATGAAACAAGTATGCCCGCAATGAGTGCCATTTCTAATGTACAACCTTCCAAGGTCCAAGGTTTCTAAATAAAAAATACTAAGTTAAAAAAAAACCATATTATATTATAGTTTCCAAAATGTGACAATCTGTCAAAATGAACTAGGATTTATTTTTAAAAGAAATTTGATATCAGTTTGTTAAAAATAATGAAGTAAAAACAATTTCTATTACTAATTGTGTTAAAAATTGTAATTTTAATTATTACACATTCAATTTTGTCCAACTGTCGAGCTCTCAAAATGTATATTACTAACGACGCATACGCACGAATTAAATTAAATAAACTCAAATTAATACACGAAAGAGACAAGGAATGGCTATTCTGAAAAACGTAAATGAAATATCAAAACAGTGAGTGGGAATTAGGCTTCATGAACTCTGTTACTTACAAGATTTTGAGTTAAAAAAATAACAAAATAAATCTGAAGAATATTTTGACAGTGTCAGCAACCCTATCGTTTATTTAGCTATGGTCACCCGATACTTTATTTTAAGGGGGTCCTTGCCCCTATCCCTGCCCTTGTCTCTTCTGCTTGAGATCAGATGTATCTGTAACAGCACACAGATTCCGAATATGAAAATCGATAGAAGTAAAAACCCACTAACATACATTTCATTCGGACGAACGCATTGCGTAGATCTACTTGTAATTATAAATGAGAGGGGGCGGGGGATACAGGGATGGGTAGGTGGACAAGACTAGGTATCGGGGAAGGAAGAGGGATATATATGAGAGACTGGATTAACGGTTGAGGTTGGATTTAATTCTATTGTTTAAATATTAATATTACAAGTGAAGTAATACTAAGAATTTAATATGTGTTTCTGGTTTGAATTGTGTGTGCGTGTGTGTGTGTGGGGTTGTAAGGGAGGGGGTTGGGACCTATGAATGGTGGTCTGGTCTGGTTTGGTTATATTTACCTAAAGGATTGTCTTTGTATTGTTTTAGAGATTAGGCACGAATCAACGGTTAAATTTGTACGTTTCTGACCATATGCAAATATATTGTGTGATTAAATGTATGTACCTATATCAACTGAATATCTGTTATTCACTTTAACATCTGGTTTTGAAGTTAACGGTGGCTTAGGCGATGAGGAGCATGAATTTATAATGCAGTGACTAGCTGGAAAATTCTAGATTTGAAATAGGTTGAACGATTTTACAAATTTATTAAAAAAATATATAAGTTTTAAGGGCATGAGGGGCAGGTGCATTTGGTGAATTTAAAAATTTTGCACACTCTTTCACAGACAAAAATAGGTATTTTGACTTTTAAGTGCTGTTAAAAATGCTGAAACTTATCAACTAATGAAATCATTTTAGTTTTTCGATTTCCGAATATCCAGTGATGAGTTATAGGTGGCACCGCAGTGTTACTTTTATTTGTGACGTCAGCGGAGATTCGCTGTTAATTCCTCATTTCTTGACATTTATTTATGAAAATTTCACAAAGTATACTTCAAATGTTATTTTATCATGTAGTAATTATAGAAATATTTATATATTAACTGTGTCGCCAAAAAACATAACATTAAGTATACTTCTTTTTTATCGATTTGACCAACTATACGAATTTTGATTAGATTTATCTCGAGTCCAAAATGCTGAATAGGTTTCCGATTTTAAGAATAATTAAATATTGATATCCTTTATAATTATACAAAAATGTATAACATTCTAACATTCATGAGACTTAGAAGATACAAAAATATTATGTAAAAAATTCGTGACTTTTCAGAATCAATGAACAACAAACTAATTTATGAAAAAAATTAATTACAATTTCAATAAAACATTACGTTAATTTCACAGGAGATTGTATAGTATTTTTTTTTGTATTAATTAAATAAAATACATGCATAACAATAATAAATATTGAATCTAATTCTATTTGACGTAAATATAATATGATAATACTGTGGTTAAAAAAAAGCTTTTATTTTTAATGGATTTTCATCACGGAATCACAAAAAAGTAAATTGTAAAATTGTACTGTCCTATTACAACCAGAAATATAGCCACCCTCATCGTTACCAACCCTCCCACTCTTCGTCTCTACCACCCCACCCCGTAGGACCACCTATTCGGCAGTCAACAACGACAGTCCAACACTGGACACAGGGCAATGGACATGCCGGGACAACCCCCATAGTACAGTTACAGATCACTGTGAGTATCACTTGTTTTTAAATGGACTGTGGGATACATTGGCGCCCCAAGCTGTTCAGTCTGTCAGGGACAGCCAAGGTTCGGTTTCGTAAATATTCTCAGATGATTAATAATGTATTAATCATCAACAGACAAGATATTGGGAAGAAATAGAGTGAAGAGTCTGCAGAATGTGCAAGCAAGAAAACGTTATATGAGAAGTGGTTCAGGATTGTCAGTGAAAAGTCAAGGAGGGAGGGGGATGGCTGAGGTACAGAGAAGAACGAAGGAGAAAGAGAAAAAGAGGAAGAAACATGGAGTTTAAAACGGTAAAGTAGACACGAGGAGAAGAGTGTTTAATTTTAATTATTTCATACTGTATTCAAGATTAGACTAATATAAATAATGGATTAGTGTACTTTTGAACTCTACAATAGCGATTACGAATCCAACTGCGGACTGCTACCTTTTTTACCCCACAACTTTGGACCGGACTGCCAACTCTTAGACTGCTATCTTCACAGACGTGAGGAAGAGATGTTATTAGTTTAAGTTTAATTAGAATCTATGAATAGTTTTAAGTTAATTTAATTAATGATTTAATGTGGGAAGAATGTAAATATACATACATTAACATTATATCATAGAAAACCATACCGATTAAAAGATATTTTCTGCGTGTCTGTTGCACTCTCACAACAAGAAAAAATAAAATGACTGCCACTCGGAGAAGGTACAGAATGTCACACCCTATATCAGGTGTTTTTGTCCTTAAAATTAGGCCTGTTTGTAGCATTAATATCGTATCAGTTCAATACAATCCAATCACTCCAACTTGAACAAAATGTCACTTTCCTGACGCTACAACGCGCTTGTATTTACGTTTAAAGAAAACGTGTTTTTTAAGAAATTTAAAATATATATAAGTTTTGAGCCACAGAAAGTTTTTCGAATTGAAAATCTTGTGTTTTACCACTGACCTCATATTTACAAGTTGAGAAAAAATTGTAAATTCTAAAACGGCATTTATTTGTACCCATATACTGGGCCGGTTGCTGTACTGAAAATCGTTCTTGTAACAGGTTCTGGATCGTCTATACTACTCTCCAATTAACTATTTCGATAACTACAAGTTCAACAATCGACTCACTGTATTACATTTGCTTTTTTACTTCCATTAAAAGTAATGTCATTCTTAATGAAATGATACGTTTTGGAACCGCAGCTTGACCAGACCTGTTCTGACACCATTCATACCTTTTTGAAAGTACTCATCCTCGTACCATTCTGGCCATGGTTAACACACAATAATGAAACATTTAATTCCATATTATTGTCAATTAGTACAGCTAATGCATGTTGATTTCTGTTGCCGGTTTTTCGTACTCTGGATCAGATTTAATTTCCTTTTGTATGTTGTTTTGTTATGTTTATATAATTTCTGTATGTGGTGTGTGTTTTTTTGTTCAATTTTATATTTTAAATCTGATTTAAATACCAAAACACCCTGTATGTACCTACCCTTGTTTTGTTTTTCGTAACAATAGAAAAGTGTAAAAACATCAACAAAATAAATACATGACCATATTTATAAATATGATTATTTTTGTGTTAATTGATAATTTGACACTTTAATTTTGAATTGTTAATTATTTATTAGCATTTTACTAATAATTAAAGTGTAAATTATTGAACATATTGATGTTAATTACAAATGTTTTGTAATTATAAATGAAACAATAATAAACTCGTCAATATTTAATTAAAGATTAAAATGGTAATTGTTTTAAAATTATTTTATGATTTAACATGTTAGTGGACTGTTTTGTTGTAGTAGTTTAATTTGATAAAAAATACCTTCGCTGAACTTGGTAGATTAGGATTTTAGTAAAAGTACTTGGTTTTATTTTTTAATGCTTTTATAATACACGCACAATTGAATACATATAATAATACAATATAATTAATTTAATTTGCCCTTGTTGCTGGATTGAGAGCTGTTAATAGAGTGAATTAAAAACCAAAGGAGCAAATCGAAATTACATTAAATAACAAAGAATATAATATTAGCATAAAAGAAATGAACAAATAATCAAAATAGTACAATGTTTCTTTTAAACTAAAAAATACAAAAATACATTACATTAAAAGGGGGAATTTGCTTTACCAGGACAATAACTGCGATTGCAAAAAAATGTCTGCCTTTTATGTAAAAAATGTATTCTAGATGGCTATCTTGTTTATTGCTATTAAAATCATAAAAATACTTATTATAATCAGAAAATGAACTTTTTGTACATTTGGAATCTTAAAGAAAAACATGTTTAGACAATACTTTAATTCTTTTCAGATAAGGTTTAGAGTAAGTAAAATTTTAGCACTATTTTAAATAATAGACATATTTTGTATTTAGCGGCAATCCTCTGTCCAATAGACCCGCGTTTATACTCGTGCATGGCTAGCTCTCATTGTCACTAAGTACTGCAACGGACTTAAAACAGTTTCCAAATTAGGGTATTTATTTAAATTTTGACATATTAAAATTAACTCTAAGTCTTTTGTTAGTGTAGAAGTTTTACTTAAAAGAATAGACTTTTTGGTATTGGAGCTGACATAACTGAAGTAAATATTTATTTCTGTTTGTCAAAATCCGACTGAGAAACCAGGTATATCGCTGAGTAATGTCAAATCGATACAAAAAAGTATATTTTCGATAATGTTTTTTGAAACACACAGTTAATATAAAAGTTAATATAAAATAACATTTGAAGAATACTTTGTGAAGTTTTCAGAAATAAATATTAAGTAATGAGGCATTGACAGTGAATCTCCGCTGATGTCACAAAAAAAGTTTCATAAAAAAATCAGAAACTTTGTTATTCTTAAATACTTTCAAATTAAAAAAAAAACTCGACATCGTTACCTCGGCGTTTATGTAAGGAAAGAGTATGCAAAATTTCAAAACGATCTGTGCAGTAGATTTTGAGCTAGAGAGCACTGAAAAAGCTGAGTGTGAGAAAACGCTTTTAAAAGTCAAAGAAAAACGAATCGACGCGTCATTTTTTCATACAAAAATTATCGTTGAAAACTATACTAATATTATAAATTCTAATTTGTTGTTATAACATTGCATAAATTAGCTAATGTTAATTAACACTAACGCCAGTATCACGCTTGTCATTATCTAAACTAAAAACTATTATTAATGGAGACATATAAATAGTGAGGGCTTACATTTAAAAAAGTGATGCCCCACAATATAAGTACACTACACCAAATACTAAATTCTATAAACTGTAGAATGTACAAAAACATTATAAATTCATAATTAAAGTTGAATCCCTCCGCCTCTTTACGTTGACACCACCAAACATTGAAGAAGAAAAACAATGCGTTATTTATGTAAGCCAAGCGCTCTATAATTATTGTTGTTGATTTAACACCGTAGACGCGGGTAAGTGGAGGGGAAGGTGGGGGAGCTGCGGGCTGCAAGCACCACACGAACTGTTCATTAATTCAAATGTACTTTTATATTTAATTAAGTTTGACAGTTGATCATTTGACGGGTCTTCTGTTGTATTTGTTGACTATAGACTAGGCGTATTAGTCTATGATAAAAATAGTGGTTCACAGATTGAGAATCGTAATATTATAACATACGCCATCACTTAACGATTTGTTTACTCAATTATAGAAATGTTTTATTGCTTCTGTGTTCACTAGAGGCGCTAGAAACGCGATCCCAGAATGCGCGGCGCGATATGAACGTCCGAATGTGAAATAGAAGTTGGAGGGGGTAGCCTCCTTCGTGACACCCACAACTAGAACGCTGTTAAATGGAGAACTAAAAGAAATTTAATTCGGAGGTAATACACTTTTTTTTTTAAATTCTTAGTATTTATAATTTTTATTGCAAAGAATTTTCTGAAAGTATTTAGATGGATTCAGATATTAAAATCTGAACGTTTCCTCACTGTTATTGTGACGGAAACCTCTTCTTCTTTTCTTCAATTTCCATATGTTTTTTTTTTAAAGAAGAAGAGTATCTGTCACATCATTACGGAGCGAAAGTCAAGAATAAGGCCTCTGATCTGATCTGATAGTATAGGAAAACCATCTTAGAAACTGTTTACTGTTGCAAACGCGTCTTTGCAACCGATCGCTCACCATCAGTTCTCTTGAAGTTCTAGTGTACGTGTACAACTGTCAAACTAAGGCTACTGCAATGAAACAGTTTTTATGCCGGTTTCACACCAAAAGGACAGATCTTAAAACATTTTTGTCTTTTGATAAACAAAACACATTCCCATCTAGAGTCGGTAAGATCAAAGGAAAACACGTTTGTTGTTGTTTTTTAGTCTGCTTGGTTTGAAGACGCAGTTTTATTTTTGTGAATATTTGCGCTTGCAGTTGTTGTTTATCATGTTTATAATTTTTATGTGACACACAGAAAAATACTAGAAAGAAGTCTGTTTAGTGTGAACAGAACTGTTTTAAAATAAAACAAAACATGTTTTTGTTTTATTTTTCGACAACAAACTGTTTTCAAAACTGTCTCTCTATATCGGTGTGAAACCGATATTACATGTATGCGAAAGACAAGTACAATCTAATGCGCATCTTTTGAGATCGAGTCAAAGAAAATAATTTTATAGGTTGGTTTTATGTATCTTTCCATATTAGAAAAAAAACGATGTAATGAAACTCGCATTGTTTGACTGTTGTGACCTCGCGTATCCGCATGAGGGTTGAGAGACACAAGGGGGTTGTAGTCGCGCCCGCGCCCGTGCCCGTTATATGCATTTACATTTATATTTGGCCATTTGATGATATTACATATTTAAATATATATTTGTAATTGTATTTATTCAGCAGTCATATTTCCATTGTGCTTGTCAGCGGTTTTTAATGTTACGCCCTTAGAACCATATCCGTTAATAAAACACCACCACCTCATTCACTCACTCTCCAGTTCCACCCGTCATCCTCTCTACTCCCTGATGTAATAAAAACAAATAAAACACGTGTTAATTTAAGTTGGAATCGAAGGTTCAAAAGAAATTAAATAATAGCCACGAGAATTTTTTTTCTTTACATTTTTTAATCTAATTTATTTAATGCTGGCCTATTTCCGATGATGAGTCCTATCACCTACTATGCTGACAATTTTTATTTCAACTTCGACTGATACCTAGTAAGGCCGACAGACTTTGACTTATAAATCATACACATCTTCAATATGATGTCAAAGTGACTCCAAAATGTTTACTGGGTTGGACCTCTATTTGCTCAGGATGTATTTTTAAATCTAATAGCTTGTCTATACAATTATACAGCCATCGAAAGTAAAAATATTTATTCAAAAACGAAATAAAACTTTTTTTTTAGATTCTTTATCTATAATAAATTAATTTGGGTTAAGAATTTTATATAAAAAGTAAATATTTTATATCGAGCACATGAAGGCACGCTTAAATAGTGACAATTGAAATTATTTAATGAAAACTAATCGTTTAAGAATGTACGTATAGAGCAAACATCGACAAGCTACGGTCTCAGGTACATGTTTAATAAATTTTTAATATCTTCCACAACGCATACATTTACAAGTTCGTGTGTAATCACACATATATATCTAGAAACCTTCGAAGACAGTTATCGCCGATAGGTGAGTTGAAAATATTGACTGCACGTGGCGCTACTTTTGTGAAAACTGTTTCCACAATTCAATTAAAATAAATTAAATTAAAGACTTGACATAAAAGTTGAACGTTTATCTTATTAGAATCTGATTATGTATTTCATGTTTTGAAAAATTTAATGTTTTGAATGGAAAAATTGACATCATTGCTCATCGTATCAAGGCTCAGAATTAACCAAATTATTTCAGAAAGTATTATGATTTTTATTATGAATACAAAGTTGGACCAGTTCTATTATACGTTTATTAATAAATGGAAATATTGTATAGCTTTCTTTATAACTGTCAGCACGTGTATATAAATATTGTGTAAATACAACACCTTCACAAGTTATTACCAGACCCTAAAAATAGTATGATTGGCCCTTTCAAGAAATAGTTTGCCGAGCCCTGTTACAGAGTATGAATACGTGAAGATATGAACTTCTCACATCAGGTGTCGCAATCAATAGGATAATGTGATTCGACTCCACGAATGCTTCAATTATTCAATAATCTGATTTGACTTCTGTTATAGAAGCCAAACAAACCAACACAATGAGTCTAGCGCTGGTTGGAATAGAGAATGTAATGTGTTACAAATGTATTGCCTAATTGGATCTAGAATGTGTTGGAATTGTCCATGAATATAGCCACGAGTTGCAACCGTTACCGATGGATACGTTGTATTACAAGACTTTCTTTGTAATCTTGTCTGTTACCAACGTCTTTAGATATACATCACTAACTTGTTAACGTGGTATCGATTTTCTTCGCCAAATTAAATTAAAATGGTACTTACATTCGCCTCCCAAATGTCCATTTTCATAAGGACCATAGTCGCCGTTGTCCAATCTGTGTTTCTTCATTTGATGATGATGGGACAAGTGCGTTGCTGCTAGAGTCAGTCCTACGGATGCTCTCTTAGGTGGTCGTCCGGGCCTGGAGCTGCGGAGTAGCAGAGAGTTACTGTGGTTAGAGACGGGGCAAAGTGTTAGTAAAGGAACGAGGGCGACATGTTATAACAGTAAGCAGAGAATCGGGATAATGAAGATAAGGATATGAATGAGAGTAAATTGTAACCTATGGAAATGATCCAAACTTAAGATTGTTGCATTTCTACATAGACAAATAATGGTTAATAAGACATAAGCCCTAATAAACAGTCTAAACTATTCAATTATGCATATTTTTATGGTCTATATTTATTAGGATTTAGGTGGTAAAGTAATTTAAAATACGTAAACTAAAATCCATTAAATATTGTGAGTTATAACATATTCAGTCTAACATATTATTAACATTCGTCTATAGCTATCTAATGGATTGTCAACAGACCAGTTACTTGTTATATTAAGGATCTTTACTACCAGTATTTTTGTTAACGCCCATATCCCAACATCAGGCACATCAGCAAACTGTCATATCTAAAACATTACGCATGATTGTAGATGCACCAGGGTATATTAAAAATGAAAAACTGCACCACGATCTTGCCATGCCTACAGTGAGACAAGTGAAATAATAACTAAATAGGGATGTGTCACTAGACACATACCGTATAAGATGTACTTGTTACAAACTTATTGTTACTATATAAAAAAAATTATTTAAAAAAAGGTCGTATACAAGGAAAGTTCTATTCCAATAATCGAAGTTGTGTAAACATGTTTTAGAACAATTGCCAGCTTTATATGATATATCCCCTCACCCCACATGTCCCGCACATGTCAAACTTTTGAAGAATAACACCAAGATATCAAATTACTTAATAAAGTAACATAAATATAAATAAACAATATTTACTTGTCAACAGAAATGTCCTTGTGAACGATCATCCAAATGGACTTTCTTATATCAATGGATTGGTATTGAACTAAGGGGATGTTGAGGTGGTCAACTGGCGTAGAGTAGGGATGGGGTACATAGTATTTCGACTGGTAAACTGCCGACGTGGCAATCGGTCATTTTTACTTTATGTCATCCATTATATCCTGTCTGTGTTATTGTATGTATTCAGAACAAATATTAGATAAAATGACGAAATGGACATCATTTTTATCATTCCTTTTAGAGATAAATCACTGATCATCAAAGTAGGGTCTAATAAATTATTTAAGGTATTGATAAAATTTAAATATGATAGTAATATAAGTGATAGTAATATTTAAATCAGCAGAGTGCATGTACATTCATATGATTCTATATGTATTACAGAATTACGGATCTATTATTATTTTTTTTTAATGTTTTTGCATTAAATTACATATCCTTGTGCTTAATTCATTTTTGATCCTTATTATACTCGTATCTAAACATTCTCACTCCTCCAAAATAAAATATCCTTATAAAAATAGAAACAAAACTGCTAGTGCTACTGCTTCGCTCCGCTTTTTGTGTATGATTGTGGATCCGACATTTCCACCAAATAAAATTTTTATATAAATCTTTTCTTTTACCATAAAATATTAATAAAAACAATTACTTATTAGGTTTAATACAATATGTATGTTAGCACCCTAGTTCGCTATTTGGCCACCACTGACAGATGTAGTTCACAGTGCTGAAACTGTTTGGCTTATGAAATCGTGCCCATAATCCACTGTCTAACTTTGGTAATCGAATCGGATGTTTTATATCTCAAGATACGATTGCTGGAGACACTATATCCGCACAGGCTAGATAAAGTCATCAAGTCGTGTAGAACTAGGTACACGAGTGTATTCGTTACGCAATGGATCGGTCGGTCGATCAGTGTGTAGGTGTCTTGGTGTTAGTGGACCTTGGTCATTGCATTTATTGCATTACGCGAGGGTGAACCCGAGCCGAGAACAATCATATCAGGCAATGCGATGCAGGACGCATTCGGTGTAGGTAGAGGTATAGCACATATGACTCCTAATATGAAATATATACGGATTGCAATTGCTGCGTGTGATTTAGAATCAAATTGCCCTTGATATGACTGTGGGAGTTTGTATCGGTATGTTGTTACAGCTGTTACATAGAGAGACTTACACAAACATTAAATAAACAGGTGAGTATACTGGCACAATCAAAATTGTGCATAAGCAGTTACATTCTATTTATTTTAAATTTTATTTATTTTCAGCTTATTTACTATGTAGTGTTGTGGACTCATATATATGAACTACACCACTGCCTAATAAGTTTATGATTATGTATATACATAACCTTAATAACAACAAAAGCCAGAAAATATCTGTCGGTCTTAGGGTCCAAAACGAAGACACATCAGTCAGCATCAAGCATTAATCTTCTGTGTCGTGAAAGATTTATTTATTTATCTTTACTTTTAATATTTACGTAAAAATTGAAAGTTCATGGTCTACTCTAACTGAGAAGGTTCGTTTTTAAACAACTTAACTACGTAGCTAACCACGTAATATCCGATAGTTCATTAATTACATGCCTTAAATGTCTGCACATTGAATAGTAGAATTAATTAAATTAAATTATTTTCGTGTGAAGAAATATTCCTCGTGCGCTCTCCACAGCGCACGTAGCTGCTCAATATAACTGATATGGAATATGCGATACATCGCGTAGCATGTGAGACAGAAGATGCTCAATGTAAACTACATGAAGAATCTGGGATAGACAGTGCGTCCCACAAGAATGAAGATTACGGAGGCATGCTGAAATACCGTGACATAACCATCGAACATTTCGACGCGGATAAAAGTCGTCAGATTGATTAAATATATAAAAAAATTAAATTATTAATTATAAAATGCTGTTTTATTGCAACTTTGTCATAATTCTCCATAAGCTAGTAAAGTGCACTACCAATTCTCGTAGAATGAATACGAGATCTATCACGTACGATGATGGGTACAAGAAGGGGGGGGGGGGTCCAGAGAGGGGGATTATCTTACTTTACTCTATGCGCTATTAGGTCATTCGAGTGTGTATTATAAGTAAATGATTAATAAATATATATTACTACTGTCACAATAACAACTAAATACAGTTATTAAGTCATGCCTGTTATTGTTTTTATAATTTTTGTTGTTGTTTTCATTCTTTGATTGTGTCTGGTGTCTGATCTTCGAATTATCAAACGACTTTTACATCAAACAAAGACAAAAACAAGACTATAGCTTGACCGATTCCCGCAACGTTTTTAAATGCCATCAGTGTGACCAAATTAAATCCTATCGACTTAAAATTAAATTTCTTATTCATGATTTTGAATCACAGTTTCCCACAATATAGTCTCTTAAAATATCTATTATTTTCAATTTTCTTTCCTAATTGTGAAGTAGTAAACCTACAATGTAGAACCTAGGTATATTAAATCGAGTAATATTCCAGCAACCGCTGTACATCAAACCCCATATCAACTACGACACATATCAAGCAACTACCCTATATACTAGTTTCTAGATCCTGGTTATATCTGTAGCCAATATGGACAGGTAATTGTGTGACACTATTTCATTTTATGACTCGATATGTCCAAGACCTAGCATCGTATATCATTCCTCACACTAGTAAAACCCTACCCCTCTATTTCTCTACACCACCCCCATACCCATGATCCGACCAAAGTGTTCGTTATTTGGAACTAGCTCAACTCCAAATCCTTAATACGATTTTAGTCATTTTGTTTTATTTGCTGTTTATTATAGGAGTTATATAGAAAGAGACTCATCAGTCCAGTGCACGTTTTATAGTGGGGTTCATCAGAAATTATATTGGTTATTGCTAATAAATTAGATTGTAATATAAATAATTACAGGTACATTTTTACACCACTTTATAAACTTTATTTAATTAAAATCAGAGATTTCAAAGAAAACAAAAGAAAGATACGATAAGCTTTATATAAGTCAGTCAAAAGCTGATGTAGTTCCAAGCTTGTCACAAGCTAATCAGCGCTAATTTACACTTGTTAGCTTATTACAAAATAATTAAAGTGTTACACTATGCTCTATTTAGTACCTGAGTTAAATCCCAAAAGAAAATTAATGCTCTTTTATACATTGGAGAACATAATCTTATTCAGAAGCTATAGAAAGAATGAGTAACTCCTTTAATAACTAAAAATAATGTAATTTCCAAGGTTTTCTACCTTTGTCTTATCTTGCAGGTTTCGCGCTAACTTCTAACAAGGTAATTCCAAGATATATTTACTTCTCATGCAGAAATTGTTTCGAAATGCAGTTTCACACTTGTTAGCCTACTAAATGCCAATTAAAATGTTGCGTTTTTGGATTGCATTGGATTAAAGGGTTGCATTAAGTGCAAAAAAAAATCGAGAAAAAAATATACGGTGTCATATACAGAAGCTAGAGAGTAAATTCTGTATTAACTAAAGTAATGTTATTTCCCATTAAGAAAATTAACTTGTAGTGCATTTTCAAGCTTGCTAGCTTCTACAAGGTAATTCCAATGTTAAATATTCTAACACAGTGTGCCAGATATAATTTGCTAGCGTGCTACAACTAAAATTTCTGATTTTCTGCAAGTGAAGTGACGTTATGCACGTTATGCCTTTTACACCTTCAAATTTCAGTGATCTAAAAAAGGTCATAAAAACCGGCAAGCGAATGAAGTGTCAAATAAAAATAAAATAATATTATTTATATATTAGGTGAATAACATACATGGCGAGAGCTATTAAATTATTTTATTACTCGTATGGATGTGCCGATGGGACTAGACAGTGGTGTACAATACAATTTAAACCATGGGAAATATATAATATATTAAATACCACCCTTACAAAACGAAACGCTACTGATCTATAAGATATTTACAAACATATCGCGATTATAATTTATCAAGTTATATAAATTACTTAGTTTTATATTTTGTCTGCTAATAATATTCATTTTTAAAATTCTGAAAATGTTTTTGGTGCATGCAATATTCAAATTATTTTTGATTTTATTACAAGTATTTCATTTCATTCATAAATAAACTTTTATTTTATGTGGTTCGTTAGAACAGCGTCTGATTGTTTTTAATTTTTTTTTTTTAATGTTGAGTCCTATCACCGAAGACCTTCCACTTTCTCGGTAATTTTGTATATACATATATCAACATTTATTTCAATCAATAATTAAAAAAACGACCCTTAAAAAATTACTTCACAAGTCCTTTACAATTCAGTATTTGTCTCTAAAGGCAAAAAATTAGAATGTATCAGAATTATGAAAATATGTGTGTTTTTATTCTGAAAAAATATTTGAAGAACAAAAGAGATTAATTCACTCTAATTTTTGACAGAATTTTGATTTTGTAACTGATATCTGGGTTTGTTCAGATTTCACGGCCCACAACGCTATTACCTGTGAACTCACTTATTGATTTTTAAACAAATGTTTGTTGTACAATTCCGGGTCCATTATATTTATTATATTATTTTATAAATTTGAGACGTTACATGACGTATTGAGTTTCACATATTTCCTTATATCTTCGTATTTTACGAGATTGAGTCAGTATGTTTGTTTTAACAGAGATGTACTGTAGAGCAATAACGTATTATTAAGGTATCATTGGCAAAAGTACAGTCGGATATTAAGTACAAACGTTAAGTTATTTGTACGATTTCTGCATATATTACATATATTAACCTTATTTATTAATATCTCGCTTCGCAACCCAGGTAGAAAATTGTCTTGGAGTGCAGGTTTGAAACTTGAAAGTAGCGTTATTTTTGCTTGGTGTACAAGACTTGGTATATAAGCTAACTTCAAGGTTGTTACTAGAATAATATACAACACAACTCTAAACGAATAATTAAGCATTAAAATTAGCTATCTAGTATCTTATTTTCCAAAGCATTTTATTAAATTTGGTATGCTCATTTTGTAAGCGTAGCGCAAACTTGCTGAAAGAGTAAAATAGTTTTCCAATTAGTACTAGCTAATCCTGCAAGGTTATTCAGCTTGCTTACATTTAATTTTGCACCAACCTAAATTAATAAGCTTAAAACTAGCTAATGCCTTGCAAAGATAGCTTTATAAAAGCTAATTTCAAGATTCATTTCTACCTGGGAACTGATCAAACATTTTGTAATCAAATTAAGGACTCTTATATTAATATCTTAAAGAGAGGAAGAAAGAGGGGATAATTCCATATTACGTTTATTTAAATTTTTTAGTTTTCCTTTAGCAACGTTTTTTACAAAAACAAAACATTATTTCATAATTAAGCAATTTCGTTAAACCGACCAAGATAGCTATAAACAATATTGCAGTATTTTATTTTACTTATATATTTGAAAATGGATTAATTTCGCGGGCAGTAAATCACGTTGTTCATCCCTCCATGTGGTCTACGGTGTCTAGGGGTAGTCATAGTACACCCCACTAACACCCCTAACCCGGATAGAGCCTATTAGTGTCAAAATAAAAATGTTGCTGTTTTTCTACGGCGGTAAAATCAGTGGCCTTCTACTTCCCGCCTCTACACCCCCACCACAAGTTTTATTGCCTGAGAAGGTGGTAGGTATATTGGAGAAAGATTGTTTCTTTTTTCTATTTTGTTGTTGGATTACACTGAAATGGAAAGATACCTTCACAATTAAATTTAATACGATAATACATATATCGAATAAGGTAATATACACGAGTTTGTTAAAGACCAAGGTACTGATAAGAACACAACAGAGAAGAATTAAAAAATGGAACACATGTGGAACGACCGCTGGGTTATACGATTATCTTATCTTGCAGTTTCAATTTTGCTAATTCCAAAATTGATTTTCTACTCTATTAGTATTGTATTGTAACGCAGTGCAAACCTACTAGCTTATTACAAGCTACATCCAAGGTTCATTTAACAAATTGTAAATGAGAAATAGTCTATGCAGTCAAACTTGGTAGCTTACTACAAGGTAAATCTAATATTTGCTAATTCAAAGGTTCACTTTCAACATCTACTATTTAGAAAACTGCAATGTAGTACTGTTTCAAACTTGCAAGTTAATTCAAAGTAAATGTTCTATAATTTCATATAAAAAATTGTAACGCAGAGCAGTTAACTTGTTACCTTGCTACAAGCTAATATCTGTTAAGTTTCTAAGAGAAATCATTTACCACAATAAAGGACTATATTCCATTATTAGTTTTACGGTCAATTTCCTTCCAAACGCTCTAAGTGCATGAAATAAAATAAATCTACAAAATAAATAACCAACTCACAGGTAGAAAATTGTCTTGCAATGCAAGTTTCATATATGCTAGCTTGCCACAAACTAATCTCAAACTTCATTTTATAATTGCGTTCATAGAAATTGTGTTGCAGTACAAGGTTCGTTTTCTACCTGGACTAGCCTTAAAATATAGATCACTTACAACAGTTTACCTCTCAAGCATAAAATCTACATTACTTTCCACTAAATTTTAATAAATATACCACTGTACGTACTTCGTACACTTAGAATTCAGTTGTGACATTATACCACTTGTCCGATAGTGTTCATATAGTGAGAAAACATAAGAACTCGCTTCACTTAAAGTGTTACGAGGGATGAAAAATGGGGTGAGATGACCACCGAACAAACCACCCTGCAGACACATAAAACAAAACGAATCAACCTCCAACGGACCGGGCAAGCTGTAACTATTACCTCCTCCCTCTTCCGCATCTACGCTTAACCGCTCTCACTCTCTCTATTTTGTTGGTTTATTTGATGTTCTTTTACTTTGTTTTTGTTTTATGGACTCTACACATGAAATGGATTGTACGAGTATTCAACGATTTAAACACAAATGTTTGTACAATCGGTACTCAATGCTCACTATTTGAAATTTTGTAGTTGTTATTTTAATCTTCATATAGTAATTAAATAAAGTTTTTGTGTTTAAATATTCCGTACCTATCAAAAACGATACTAACACTTTATACTATACTGGAACATGTTTTGACCTGTTAACAGTAATTAGAGTTTCAACGTCATCACTTCACTTGATCCACCTTCAAGTATAAACTATACAAAGCTCATATAAGGTTTTGTTAAGTGATTCAAAATTGATTAGTGAATTATTGAAATATTTAGAAATTTGTATAATTGCATTATAAATTATAAAAGATGTATAAAAAATGTTTGATGGTGGCTATGACGAAAGAAAGTCAAGGCAAATGAGTAAATAAATATAAAAAATCATATAAAGTTTTAAATAGAATTCGCAAAACTTTTGTTTTCGTCAAAGTACTTTCCAAGATTGTTTTCGTTGACATACTTATTATTAAGATCTTGCTATAAGTTACAGGTATACCAACAAAGGAGGTACTTAATATATATCTTAAAATTAATGGTACCTGAAACTAGCTGTCATTTTTAGTTTTAAGATAATTCCAAGGTGCAATTTCTACCTTGCACAAAAAGCTGTAACACTATGTGCAAGATTCAACTTGCTAGCATGCTACAAACTAATTTATGTGTTACATTTCTATCTGGGTACGAGAATAATAATTAACAGGATCTTATACTGAAAAGGACTAGTAATATTTTTTCTAAATTAGTTAAATAAGAAGAGTGTCCTTTTTAATAGATCTCGTATTTCCATAGCTATAAAAATATAAAAATGTGGTTATTTTTGATTGACCTCCAGTACTGATATATGTACTCGTAATATTCTTAATGCATTTTCCCAAATAATAAATATTTCAATCTGATATAGTGTTACACACCTATCTTGTATCGGCTGCGAACAACACCCCCTCCCTTCCCCCACCACCGCGTCTCGTCGATTTGATTTAAGAGAGATATCACACAAATTCGCTATTGTATTGATATTGGACAGGGCAGCATGCGGATGGACTACGGGTAAGTTTAGGGTCACGAGGGGTCAGTCAGGGGATGGGAATAGAGATGATAATTTATATGTTAACACACCCTTTTATTTAGGGGGTGCGATCGTAATAAAAATATATGTTTTATTGGAAATGATTTCCTAGTGGTTATTTTTCTTTTTTCTTTTTTTTTTGTTGTATTCTTCATTTTTATTTATTATAGTAGACGACAGCTGATATTTTTTACAACTTTATTTAATTTTGTATTTATCGATTATTATCGGGAGGTAGTTACGAACTGCATGGCTACTATGTAAACATAGAGATGGTTATCGTAATATGAGATTATTTTAAAGAATGGGGGGGAGGGGGATTTATTTTTTATTATTTTTAGTATCGTATTTCACAAAGATTTTCTGTATTTCAGAAATTGTCATGAATAATGTACCCCACTAATTCCAGTTATCGTATATAAATTAAAAAAGCCTATATCTTTTACAGAATTTTTTTAAATTTAATATAATTTTCTTACTAAGCTTTTTATGCAAGATTTAATAATGTCACATATTAAATTAATATAAACTTTCAAATGTGTTTTATATTTATTTAATGACAATGTAAAAGAAGTATGTTAAATCTGGATAATAATAAAACGTAACGTTAGATAAAAAATATTACATTAAATACTACACAAGTTTACGTTTTGTATTTAGCTGATAGTTGATAATTCTGTACCAATAAACTAAATAACTGTAGCTTAACTTAGGAAAATATAATATTTAACAAAACTAGAATTGAAAAACCCACTTTTAAATGTAAACTTCAATTAAACCATAACTGAAGTTTGAGTAAGAATTGAAAAAACGGAAATTTCAATATTTAAAGTTAAACTTCTGCACTACCTAAAACTATACATTCAGTCTATAGACGAGTTAAAATAAATTTTAATTTGTGTTTATTTAAAATTTAACTAATGTATAACTCGCAAGCACAGTTGCTTCGTTGCTATCTTAGCAACAAGTAAGTAATTCTATCAAAATACCAACAATGAAACGTGCAAACGATACAAAGATATTATAACGATAAATAATTATAATATTTAAGAACACTAAATAAACAATAGATAATTAAACATTCTACTTGTGTTAATTACTAACTAATTTTATACAAAACGATTTTTAGTAGAATTTATTCTATTATTACTAATAAGATGTTCCATCTCTAATTGCCAACAACTCTTCGCTAGTCCGGCTTAGTTATAATCTCTATTATTTTAATTCAGCAATGAACTAGTGGAATAACATCGAAATAAATCAACAAATCTTGTGTTATTTTTAATTGTTATTTTGAAGAGTATCTTTAGTACTAATACTGGCCACCGTGGCGCTGTTTATAATATATATGAGACATCTAAATCAACTTGTTATATTTATATTATGTACTCGAATGTAACATTTTAAAATTATAGTTTGTTTATAATTTAAAAGTTTTTATGAAGTCTTTCGGTGTATTTAAACATATGTAAAAATAAATAGTAAAGTTAATAGTCATTTAACAGAAGTATAAACAAATGTAAGCAGATACACATCAAAATACATCGGAACATCAAAATGTCTACTTGATTGTAACTCAAAATAAACTTAGAACTTAGTGGAAGATAGACATATGTATATATTGGTTAAGTATACAAATAAAATGGTACAACTTATAAAAAAAACGTATTGTTTATTTTTAAATGAATGTTACATGTTTGTATTTTAAAATAATACACATTAAATGACATTTGTCATTTTCAAACATTTTAACTGAAATTTTAAATTCCCACCGTAGAAATGTTTCAATAATATGAAAATAATAATTTAAAACCCTTCGGACAACGGACAAAAATCTTATCGAAGTCTAACTGAATCCGAATCTAACCGAATCTGAATCGAAGTCTAACTGAAAATGAAAGGAACATCATCGATTATATTAAAAGAAAAAAGAATTTAAGAAAGAAAAAAGCAAGAACTCGTATATTAATATATTATCGAATACTAAATGAAGCCTAAGCGAAGAAAAATAAAGGGCTATTACTTTAAACGAATCCATTACGACTTCATTTCGAATTATATACGACTGGACTTCGACAAGCGAAGCCATTTCACCAAACTGTTTCAAGGTTCACACTTGCTGGCTTGCCACACAAGGTTTATTTTCTAGCTATGTATATATAAATTTTTCATAGAATAGGGGTTTTGTTTTACGGTTTTTTCCTGATTTTGAGAAATACATTCTAACTAATAATTATTATATGTAAAGAAATTATATTTCTGTAGTTGGTAACACTGACCAGAGATATTACAACTGAATTCTGGTCAGATGAGGTTACGGTATATATTAGTTATACGTACTTTCATTGTAGTGTAGTTGATATTTGGAGTAGACAGTTGTTAAGTTATTATGAATTTAGATAAAAAGAAATTGATAATTTAAATAATAAACTTTAAATGTCGTTTTTTTGATTTCAGGTAAGATAGTATGATTTAAGTTAAACAGTGTAATTATTATAATGTGTATGAAATAAAAGTCTTTGATTTCAAAGGCAACATATAAGTTTGATTAAAAATTTAATTCTATGTCTTATAAAACGACATTTTAAGTTTATTATTTAAATATAATTAATAAGGGTATGGGTTATTTAAATATAATTAATAAAAAGTATGATTTAAAAGTATGTTCAACAAGGTTGTGAATGTTTTATCTTGGAATTCCACTCGTAGTGCATAGCCAAATAGTCTCGTAATCTCTACGATGGCAAATAAACAAAGCAATAAGTATGAAAATAAATTCGCTTGATGTTTCACTTAAATAAATTACAATTATTATTAGAAACTAAACCAAAGAAAACATTCAAATGAAACAGTTCTCCTGATCCGCCTTTGCGAATCTAATAAAACATAGCAGATCAGTCGATCTGCGAATCTTCGTCTTAGAGATCTAAGAAACAGTGAATTCAGTGAAGATACTTGCGGTTCACTGGAATGTTATTACAATCTTAAGTCGGCAGTCTTGAATTCATTAATAGAACAAACAGTAAGTAACAAATAACAATATGTAGAGATGTATTGGAATAGAATCATATTATTACGATCGTTAGAAAGAGAGATGAAATGAAAAGTGAAAGAGAAAACAATATTGTACGATGCGTAGAGATAAAACAAGGAAAATGTTTAATTTTCTACTCAAATGAACAACTTTAAATATAATGTCTATTATTTCTGGAGGCAAACATTAAATACAAAAATTAAAAGTAAAGGAAAATATTTGCAGAGATTAAATAATTTAGATCTTAAATATATCTTATGATGTTCGTGGATGTATGAATCCAATATGCAAATAAGATTTAATTAAATTATCAGCTTTGATGGACATTTAGATGAACTGAAGGCAATACAGGGTGCCTCTAAAATACGTATCTTAAAAAAATTCATACTTTATAAAATTTATAAAAAAAATGAAGATTTTCCGTTAGTCAGTCACCTTCTCAGATTAAATATTACTATGTTTTGTTTAAGTACACGAAAAATGTTCAACTAATTACTGATACTACTCACCTAACAATTAAACTTTTTTAATTTAATTACAGTATAAAGTCTCATTCTCACTCACTCTTTCGATATTTAACTTACGTTTCTATTTAATTTTTAATCTAGACTTTAGGTTTTGAGAATAGGTATCCTTGTCACATTCGTGTTTTAATTTGAGTTTAGTTAATTTAGTTGGTGCACATGTGTCATTAGTAATATAAATTTTGACAGTTCGATAATTGTACAAAATGGATTGTGGATTAAATTGCTGTTTTTGATAACAATTAGTACTAAAGATTGTTTTTGCTTCTTTATTTTTGATAAACTGATATTGAACTTCTTTCAAAAATAAATTAAAGAATGTCACATGTTAGAGATTATAATGTATTTTAGTTTTTTTACATTTAGCATTATTCATTTAGAAACATTGGACTTTGCAAATTAAATACTAAATTAAAACAATGAGTGGTAATGATACCTAATTGGTATTAAAATATACACTTAAATATGTTTCTTAGTATTTTTCACTCTTACTTTTTAAAAGAAAAGTAGACCATTATTTTTAAGACACCCTGTATAATATATTTATAGAATAAAATAATAAAATTGTTATAAATGTAACATATTTCTACCCTTAATAGTAAACCCCTTAATAAGATAGACTGTTACTGTTACTGGCACCTTCCTACTTACATGCTATTTTTAACTTAAATACATCTCGATCCCTTGGAGCTAAAAGTCTCCAGCTTTACTTTGAGATTAATAATACCAGATTATACGGTACGATGTTCTTATATTTTTGTAAGCTGTATAAATGTTAAAGAAATACAAAGCAATTTTTTGTTTAGTCTTTAAATTGCTCACTGGTGTTTTAAGTTTTTAAATTGCAATTGTACTTCTGAGACACAGTACTTATGCAACTCTCAGGAGTACATTTAAAATATAAAAAATGTAAAACAAATCTTAAGAGAGGATCGAAGGAAGAATTCGTGTTTCGTAGAAGAGATAGATTACCTTTTAATGATATTATCTATTTTCAATTTTGAAATAAATGTATTTTTTTAAATAAGATATAAAATAACCGGGGCTATTATTATTACTAATCAAATAAAAACGTCACAATAGTATTAGTAATTATCGATAAATCATAACTATCTTCGATAAATGTTAGCTGCGGTAATGCAAGCTTCGTATAGACAACAGAACGACCTTGAATCTGTTTGCAAACAACGTTCCTAAATGCCCTATTGTCTCCAAGGTAGAAATGTAAAGTTTGATACACATACGTGCGACTTAAACATGCAACATCCAACATTTATTGTAAGAACACCATTTTCAATTAATTTTATTTACATTCAAAACCGTAATTTCTTTAGATGTTTCGACTTCGCATTGAAACATTTTTGTTTCATAAAAATACTATCTAGAATTATTAAAAATAGCATAAGTAAGGGCTTTATTAGTGTGGCACGTTTATGTCGCACTAATTATAATATATATAATATGTGTACGGTAAAAGTAAAACACATTTAGTACACTCATGTCTAAATAATGTCAACTTTTGAACGAGAATATATAAATGTTAGATGTCGTATTTTTATGTCGCTCCAATCCGAGACATAACGCTTGCGTTACTAGGAAGCTGAATACTGCACACTATTTTACCTGTAGATGACCTCGCACGGGAGGTCGAAAGCAGCTAGTATCTTTTTATAATAAAGTTAAGTTTTCTACGATAAGAGGGTTGTTTTATTGAATATATACGTAGTAGTTGGATGGCGATTCTAAATCCTTACCTAGAGAATTATTATATATATATATATATATATATATATATATATATATATATATATATATATATATATATATATATATTATATATATATATATGTATATGTATGTATATATATATACATTAATACGATGATTTTGATGATCAATTCAATCCATTACAACGCAATCATATTTACTAGATTATGTGTAAATCCAATTTCAATGCATTTCAAGATATAATTGTTAATGCGAATTGCATTTGGGGTGTTTTAGTGTTCATGGATTTACATTTTACCCCTATTATATTAATCTGATGATAATACGTATTGTGTTTGATAAACATAGCCATATAGGGCTACTATAAAGAATAATATGAAAAATAAATTAAAGTCAATTAATTTTTTCGATTTCGAAAATACTATACTTAGGTTAAACACATGTACCAGTTTAACCAGTAATATTTAATCCAAAAAGGTTACAATTTTGCCTGAAATTTAAACTTTAGAGATACTATATAATTATTTAATCGTCAAGGTTTTTGTAATCCAATAACAGGAAGTTTTATGAGTATATTAAATCAAAGAAAGGTAATTTAGCGTTTTTAAAAGTTATATATTAAATAATAATTTTTCCGTAAAAGATTTATGTTAACAATTGCAAACGACTATCACCCTGACAAACATTTTACACACTTTGCATATATTTTATGTTGTCGGGAGAAAAGTTTACCGAATTATTTGTTGGGGGACGATTTAGATAACATAATGCGTTTTGTTTTGATTCTGTTTTATAGTTAAACTTTTATATTACATCTTACATGTCGATTTCATACACACATACATACTTAGTTTGTTGAATAACTTTTTTAAATTTACATTTTATTAGAATTCCAATCAGTATATAATAATATTATTATGTGTGTTCTGTATCTTGGATGTGCAGGACCAATATTGTATTAAGAGGACATATCGGAAAGTAAATACAGCGGAGGTATAGTTTGAAATGTATCAGCAGTTATCGCGCATATGAATTGCTTGCAATCTTATTCAATATGAATTGCAGTTTGCTAAATTAACTCTCAATTGTATTACACTTCGGCAAAAAATGTAAATAATTGTGTCGTCCAGAAGCCAATACGGTGAACTGAAAGGAGTAAATGAACGAAAACCGAACAAAACTGAGAATTACAAGAAGATAATAGGGAAAAGAAGAGGCCGAGGGTTTGTAAGAGCTGTAGAGTCATGCAGATAAAGATGTGGACATTGAAGTGAAGAGGAAATGAAGCGAAAGGCAGCAAGTATTGGGAAAACAGAGATTGAAGGGTATTCAAAATGTGCATGAAAGAAATAGAGACGTTGGAGCATATTAAAGATGGATGCGATTGCAAAATAAAAATGAAAAAGAAGATAGAGGAGATAATGAGAAAATGCAACGAAGAGAATGGCGAAAGTACAGGGAAGAAGGAAGCATGCAGAGGAAAGAAAGAGTAGCAGTGGGAGAGGGATCAGTAAAGAAGCCAAGGAAGGAATGAGATGGATAGCAGAACTACAGAGAAGAAGGACTTTCTTTCATTATAGTACAATTTATGTAAAAACAATGTAATGCCTCACGGCAAAAACATTCAAATAAACAATACAATACATTACATTTGAGAATATATTCACAATCAGAATCTATAAAAAGGAAAATCCCTTAATCTTCTTCTTAATATATATAAATTACGTGTCACTGCATCTCTCCGCGATGGACTCCTAAACTACTTAACCGATTTTAATCAAATTTGTACACCGTGTCCAGTTTGATCCAACTTGAAAGATAGGATAGCTTACATCTCAATTTATTTATCTTATTGCTAATTATTTGTCTATTAATTATCTGTATATGACATATGACATCGGGCGACGATGATGGCGACATCTGTTGACTAGATTGAGTAAATATTCTGTTGAGTAAATCGAAATCTGTTGACTAGATTGAGTAAATATTCAATAGATGGCGCTACGTTAGGCACAGCAACGCGTGGCCGGGACAGCTAGTAAGATATAAAGAGAACAACTAAATCGTTTATTAACTAAAAAGAATATTATTTAGATATTCCAAAATTTACAATAATCAGAAAATATCAAAAACAGTTAAACGTATTGTCTTTCGATTAACACAATTTAAGAAAAACATTGATTACAAAGTAGAATGTAGATTCTTAATCGATTTTTCGAAGATTGCTTCATTTATACTTGTTAATAGTGGTAAAATGACTTCACATATGTTTATGGCTAATTCGTTAGTTGTCTTCGGCTCCTTGTAGCCAATTCTTTCAAGTTGATCCGCTACTATATACTGCCGAATTAAGTTTTTAGAGCACGTGCCAATTCAACTTACATTTAACGATATACCTTTCTCTACGATCTACTGTTGTATCAGTATTCCGATACGTTACATATGACATGGACCCTTCAATCAAATTTCTATATGTGTTGCTCATATGTGGAGCATTTAGAAAGGGACAAATAAATACGAGCACATCTCTAACTCTAAATAGAAGTACGATTCCATCATTGATCCTATTGTAATATGAGATAGTATGTAATAAGGGGCCCCGTTCTCTGATCAATGTTCACTGTTCAATCTGTCCATACGTTTTATGTATTGTCCTCTTCATAGTACTATATGTAACACTCAGCATCGACTGCTGATATCAGGTATCGAACTTGTATAGTCATAAGGTTTGTTTAACATACTAAAGTTTACCTTTTACATCTTTACTATACAAATACATTTATTAGTAAATAAAACTTTTTATATAAGTTTATATAAATATTACATAATAAATGAATAGGTTAGTATTAGTGTTTAAGCATATTTTACTTTTATTTATTGGTGTATGAAATGCTTAAATTTAAACATATATTGTTTCTTAGTTATTAGAATGTTCATTATGATATTAGGACATTATGTTCACTATTTATTTGATAACACATATTCGTGGTTTTTGATTTATTTATCAGACTATATTATCTTACTTAACATGGTGAGTTAAGACAGTTCATTTTCTACGTCTGCAGTAGTGCTGATAGAACTGAAGCGAAAATGTTTTAGGCGCCAATATTTAAACTATGATACTTGTTTAATAATATGAGTTTTACGGACTAAGAAAAGGTTTTTTTGTTGGCAAAGCCTATAAGTAAACAATCTATACATTTCTTATGCCTTTAGAAGCTCTGCTTGCCTACAGATTTCATTCCTTACAAAACCTTACTACCGCTACTGGTATACCAGTAATTAATCTGAAGTTATCTCAACAATTAATCTGTGTCAATTTGTTAACAACAATAAAATTATGAAAGTTTAATACATATTTCTTGATTAACTTGTCATAATAATATCGCAACAAATTAATTTCTTAATTACTATATTTCATTACAACTACTACGATGTTTTATAAATGATAGTTTCCATTTTGAATTACAGTTTCTAAAATAAAATAAGTTTTTATTATTTTATTATCGTCAATGCTATTAATAAATATACGTAGTACAAAACGAATATACTCTAAATTAAATTTTATAACAGAAATTCGACACTGTAAAATAGAATGTAGTATTTTAAGGTTTTGCAACAATTACATAAAGGGGAATAAAACAGTTGTGCAAAAATAATGTGACATTTTGATCAGATATAGAAATATTATTAAAAATAATAAAATAGTAAACAACACACGACGGATACAAATACAATAATATAACTATCCCCCCTCCCTTGTCACCCGTTCCCCTACTTACCCCCCGGCTGTTACCACATGTAACTTGATATGGCATTATAGAGTCATCAGGGTAGAGAATAGTGAAATGACATTTAAAAGAATGAAAGAAAAGAAAAAAAAGTATAACATAAATAAAATAAACAAAAAGGGATTATTGTAAATGTATATTTGATATTGAAAAAACATAAAAGTACACCCGTATATGTTGGTTACGGATAGCTTAACAACCCAATCCCTTTACAATGATGATCATATGTGGAACTGCACCCTTTCAAGGGGATGCAACTCGGTTGGAGTATCAATTGCACTTATATTTATATGATTATGTTCTGTGAAGTATATCAAATTCAAATATTTTATCAGTTCCATGCAGTTCAAAATAAAAAATTACTTCTTTTCTAGTATTTCTAGATCTCGTGGACATAATAGGTGCCCTGGATACAGAGTGGGGATAATTTTGAGGATTCTGTTTTTCTTATTTATCATAAAGAAGCAAATATTCAAATTTAAATAGCATAGAAAAGAAAAATAGAAGCTGCGAATGTATTATCAGTGAAATAGTATCTGGCACGGAGTTGGCAACGACAAAAGTATCTGGCACTTTAAATTTATGTTGCTAAAGAAGTACAAAATTAGATGTCCAGCAGCCAGACATATCGCATCCCTACCAAAAAGCTTTAATAACAAAATTAATATCAAAAGACCAGTCGTATTATATTCTTGTAGTCTATTTGATTTAGATTAAAATAACCTCGAAATGAAAGCATGTGTTTTACGGGGCAACCGTTTTTAAGCCTGCGTTAATTGGTGCATGCTCATAAAGATTTCTATAGTATTTAACAATATTTATCCAACCCAAACTCAACAAACCATAACTAACATCCGTTTACTTATTCATTAATATTCACACTTGTCGATTTAAGGGAAGGAGGGCAAGGGGGAAATGGTCAACCTCACCATCAACATGATAGGGTCATATGTATATACTCGTACGTATATACGACTCCAATTAATCAAACATTATTATTATTTAACTTGTATTTACAATTATTTCCAAATTACAAATACAACAAACATGCCGGATTGTAGTCCATTCCCTCTCTTACTCCTTGCTGTTACCCCTATCGCCACCCTTCTTAGCCTTTAGCGCTTAGTTTACACCAAATTATATCGAATGTTTGGACATCTGCTGAATACGCAATCAAATACGTCTGCGTCTGTATAGCGCAGACTACAAACTGACTGACTGTTGTGTAACAAGGAATACAACATGTATTGTATGGTATACCTGTGCTTCTCAACTATTGTTATTGTGTGAAGTAACGAGAGATAACATTTCCTTATGTAAGCTATTATTTTAATGTAAATGTTAGCGCTGTGATAATCTCACTTCAGATTCTATCAGTTGCATTATAGGCTGTGATAGAAGAGTAATTCCGGGTGGGGGGAGGGGGCGGGTTGATGGTTATTGTTTGTGTAAAGTAAAATTCCTATAAACAAAAGAAAATAATTCTTATCTAAAAACTCTTTAAGGAACATTGATACAAACTTAAAGTTAACCTTGTTTCACAACCCTCAAACCTCCCAGCTTTTAAAATCGTTAACCAAATATCGATTATCCAATCCATCCCATCCCTCTACCTCTATGTACTCCCACCCTTCTACCCTACAACCTACCCTATCCTATTTTAAATCTACTACTGGAATGAAATCGAATACTATAACTCTTTGGATCTTATTACGTTTTATAAATATGGGTTATGTTATTCTATATTTTTTTATGTATCTAATATAAAATAAAAAAATGATTCCTTATAATTGAATTGCTGTGAAATCGGTTCAATAAACCAAATAGACGTTTTGTTTAATCACCCGGAACATTTTTACTGTAGAATTGTCACAATATACTCGTATTGTAATATCAAAAGGATTTCTGGAATCGGAATCGGAGTTGAGCTCGCTCAGGCGTACTACACATTTATTTTTAGACCGTTTGAAGTTATTTGATATATATGACTGTAGATATATATATATATATATATATATATATATATATATATATATATATATATATATATATATATATATATACACTTCACATGAATGTCCCTAATTTTTCTAAAATTATTATATTTAGTTGACAATGGTCAACTAAACAGGGCGGGCAGAAATATACACATCCCAGTAGACATTTTGGAGTCACTTTGACATCATATTGAAGATGCGTATGATTTTTTTCTCATGAAACAATTCAATTTGATTTCACCCATTCAAGAGAAATGTTAGTGATATGAACTACAAATGGCAAAATCACTTCACCTGGCCTACATAAACTATTAAAGTGTAACATAGACAGATATATATTGTTTCTTTTTCTATGATATTCTGATGAAGTTAATGTGGTATTAAATAAAATAAATATTTTCAATTGTAAAAGGCACAACTATATCTCTAATTAAATGTATCATGTTGGAAAGAGAAAGAATATTTTAATGAAAAGATTCTGACAATTTATTTTTCGACAACACCGAGTTTTCCAGTTCGAAAGACTTTGGGGTTGGTTTCGTTCAAGGATCTCGGCATTGCTTCTTTCTATAGTTTTGGTAGTTATTACAAATCTTACAGAGGATAAAATGTTGCAGAAATTTCTCATTTACAAATTTTCTCTAAATTCAATAACAAGCGCATTGTAGCGTCAGGAAGTTGTGGGAAGGAATACCTCACTGTTTTTACAGCCTTCAATGTTATAGCACATGTGTAGTACTACATTACTCTCCATTATGTTTTTCTTCTTGTTATTAATTATATTTCCGGTAAATTATATTTTGGGAATATTATCTTTACCACACTTATTGATACCTTCTCCAAATATTTTCCACCTTTTAGTGGATCCATATTTTTATTTTCTTTGATTTTTGAAACGTACGAGTATTAACCTAACGTATCGCATCGCATCGTAACGTAACGTTACTCTCCCTATTTATTTTTTTACAGGCAGTGAATGTTACTAATATTTTTCTTTAATTTTTATTCTCCCACGAATATACTCTGTCTACTCAGTCAGTATCAGTACACATGCATTAAACTCAGTGGGTTATTTGTTGATTTAAAACACGCGCTATACATTAGCCCTAAACACGCGGCAAACTAAATTGAAATGTTACAGTAAAAAAAAAATGTATTGAGCATTGGTAAAAAGATGAGTAAAAAAAATATCGTGGCAAAATTAAATATATGAAAAGCAAAAGTATGTATTGGAAAGAACATCTGCGGTGTGCAACGGAAGCCGGACCGTGAACTTTGAACCGTGGAGGCTCATTTACCTTTCTGTGATGCGAGTGTAATACAACCAGGTACAAAGGTTTTCTTGTTTTTCTTTTTTTAATTAATTTTACTGAGATTGTTTTTGAAAAAACAGAGTATTTTTAAACAAATGAAAAAATTTCTAAAATATTTTTTTTTCTTTATTAATTTCTTTTATAAAGCATCCCAGTAAACAATTTGGTGAAATGGCATAGCTGGGTGAAGTTCCAGTCAAGAAATCAATTTTTTTTCACACAGATATCAAATAGTTCGACCATCATTCCTTGTCTCAAAAAGCTTAGAAAAGTATGGAAATTGTCCGGATGTGTCCTTCACGAAATATCCAACAAGAACAAAACTGATCGTCTTCAAATTTTCACCACAAACCACTATAATAATGCACCTATGGCTACAGTATTATTCAGTTTAAAAATTCTTTTATTCAAGATAGTTGAAGATCGTTGAAGGGATGATAAATTTATTTTTAAAGATATTATAATTACGTTATTATTTATTATATTAGGGCTTGTTAACTGAACCGCCAGTATGCTTGGTACGGTACCGAGACCAACATATTCGAATGTGTATGGTGCCTTTAAAATTGAATAACATCACATATTGCCACACAATTTTCAAATACATATTCCAAAACAAAACATCAATGTATATAACAACGTTAATCAAATTTAAATAAGTGTGTATACAAAGTTTGATTTACAAACATATAATTTTGATTATAATTAAACAATCTTAATCCCATTTCTAAATATAAAGTTTAACATTATTATCTAGTATACTCGAGGCAGCATACACGGTATGAGTGGTGTGGGAGGCGGGTGGTATATATCTAGGCGTAAGAGTATGTTTGATTACCATTCTTCTCTCTCGATGTGATCATGATGTACTTTTCTACCATCACATATATATACTTAATATTACTAGAGTAGTCTTGTGTCACTAATCATTAAATTGGCACGTACTGTTATCACATCTTATACCGGTATAAATATCATGAATGTATATCTATATACAGAGTGGTTTAAAAATACATCCAACATTAATATGTGTGTGCATAAAGCAGGGGTAGTGAACCTGTAGAAATTTAGTTACGCTCAATTAGCAAAAGTGGTTACTGTACATGAATATTTAGTATGTCCAAATAAAACAAAATTTTAGAAGTGGTAAGAACGGTTCCCCACTACTGGTATATTGTATTTTTATGTTAGTAAACTTTTGATCCATACTTCATATTTATTAATAAAGTTAAGAGTGTGTAAGAGAGAGAGAGAGAGAGAGAGAGGGAAAATATGTACCAACGTATGTAACACGTCTAAATTGCAAAGGGATTAGCACAAGTATGAAGTAAAACTGTGTGTCATCAAAAAAATATTTTGGAGTTGAGATAATGTACAGGGTGGTTTGTATGTGATTCTACAGTGTGGTTAAATGTGTAGAAGAAGGAAATACAACGTAGATAATAATAAGATATTGTTTTATATAGTATTACAGGAATAAATCGTTAAAGATAAGTGTTATTAATAAATACTTCAGTTGCAAATACATTGTTTTAATAATGATTAAATATCTTGCATCGTTAATAAATCGATATCAGTGTTTTGTTTAATTATTTTTCGTCGTTTCTTATATGCCTCTATTATGTGTGCTACACTGGTGCCTAATATGTTTAGGATTATGTGAAGACATAATGCCGGTTGCTGGAGTACTTTGAAAAAGGAAAAGAATTACACGAGAATGACCGCAAGGTTTAGACTAGTGAACGAAAAAAGAGGAGGCAGGTATTGGGGAAAAGAGGAGGACAAAATATGCAGATGATGTGTGGGAAAGAACATTTCAATAAGGGTATCTTTTTGAACCAACCATCGACTGAGTACTTGACCAAATAAACGGACAACACGCAATGGGTTTGCGAACCATGTCTTAACCCAGTAAACAATTTGGTAAAGTGTCCTGTTTTGTGACGTTTCTATCACTATTGCATTTCAATTATAGTTCGCATCAACTTTACCTTCATTTGTATTCCGACAGGTGGAGTGGTTTCACTAGTTGTACCCAATAAAATAGACATATGAACGACTTTGAGAAACTAAACTGTAAATGAACTCTTTCATGACAAAAAAATCATACGCATCTTCAATATGATAGCAAAGTTAATGAATTTCTATAAAAGTGTACTATATATGGATAAAGTTGATTACCAGAACCTCAAATGTTCAATTATTTTTTAATAAGTCCTTATATTTTGGGAGGTATATATTAAAAAAGTCATTCTGTCTATTTAATTATTGGAAGTATCCTACGTTATAGAGAATTCCATGCATGGTACGTCACATCCTGCAGATTTGCCATATGTTTCATACGACAGAAACACATACGAGTGTATGTATGATACGTCATTTACTACTAACAGCTGAGTCGTGAATCCCATCAGCTATTATATTATAGTTCAAATTACGAGAGTTCGCCAGCTCATACTTAAAACAAGTTGTGGGTATAAACGGCCGCTATAACTAAAAACCACTGACTCACTTATTTTTCTACAATGTATATAGAAACGAATAAGGTAAAATTCATTATCGTATTATAGATTTATACCGCTCTTACACCTCTTTTAAGTATTAGTCGCCGACGAACTATCGTAATTCGGACTATACAAAGTTTAGGAACTAGGAAAAATAAACTCGATTACTTATTTCTTCTGTGACGTACTATGCATCACTAAAACTTGCGACAAAACTAAAGTTCAAATATGATATATAGCTATAACTCAACGTAAACTTTTGAATAAAAATGTCAATGTACAGATATTAAAATTTACTGCGGAAATGATGAGTTTGAGTTTGAAAATACTAGTGGCCCGATTGCAATGACTATATATAAAATTAGTAGTTGAAATTGGGATATAAATAATGAATATATTCTTTCGACTCGTACATGCATCATAATTGTGTACTTTTGCACTAGCTATAAATTAAATAAGATTATTAAACATTTATTAGAAAATCAATTACCATGTTAAAATAGCAATTGACCCTTTAAAGGGTTAATCGCAACTACTAAGGAAATTAATCGAAGGTTAAACCATAAATAAACGATAAATATAAGTTTAAGTAACTCCTAATTAACCTGTGATAATAACCACTGATTATATAAATTTTATATAGCTATTACTTTCTAACATTTTTATTATAATTTAGATACAAGCACGTGGCTATTCGAACCCGACTTGATGTAAACATATTTATTACGGATGGAGACAGCTGGGAATTGGGCAACATGTACGGGACAAGTATAATGTAGATTACCAAAACGCTGGCGAGGGAAACAGGGGGTGGGGGCGGTACACGCATTAAGAACATACATTTCACGTCACGCACTTTTTATGAATTTCATTTATTATATATTATTTCGATTGCTTTATATTATTACTTAAATTGTGTAATTCTTTGTGTCAGTCCATACTTAGTGGAAGTATGACAGCCAGTTGGGGTTATAAACAGTGGCGTAGATTTGTATAACAAATAACAGACATGGGCACCGACAGGATAACTTTCAGGGAGGTGCATTTACATCTACATATTCTACTATTAACTAATAAGATATAATTTGTAACAGTGCATCCTTATAATTATAGGTAATAATAAAAACTTTATTTATTTCATGACAGGGGCTGCAAATGCACCACTTGAACCCTCCTACCGGCACCCATGATAACAGGGTTCCTTTTCGTGAAATTTTATAATCAATAACACTAAATTATACACTAGCGAATTCGGGCACTTAAATTGAATTATTTATTATATTTTATTTAGATATAGAGACAGCTTTATTTGAAGTGCAACACACTATATAGTTAACTTTATTAATTAACGTAGGTATTATTATTGTTCAGAATACTTATTAGTTCAATACTGGAAATACAATTATTCTCTTATATCTAAACTTATTTTTATTTGTTTGAAAATAGACCACTAGCTTATATACTATAAGCGTGTTTTTTTATAATTGGTCAGTGCCGTGAAGAAACTAAGTAGGTTAGTCTTCAGAGTAGTGAACTGATCAAAAGTGAGAAGTAGCATTTTTTATTAAGAGGTCCTTACTGACTATGACTCCTAAACTAAATCTAAAGTATTCTTTACCGGTTTAGCGTATCTCAATATTTTATAAAAACGGTTGCAAATTATGCAATAATAAATATTATCTCTGGTCATAAATTGTAAGTTGAGTAGTATTGCCACAGTTGTAGGGGTACCTGATGTCTAAGTATTGTTAGGTAGTTTGTCTGGTAGTATTACTGGTACAATAATATTGTTTAGTTTAAAAATAGCAGGGCTGTACTGAGATGAATGTACACAGGGTGTCCATTATTTAAGGTAGTTATCGTGCTATAAGCCTCATAGGTATAATAGGTTTGTGTCCTATGTCTTAATTTCTATAAAAGTGTTATATATTGACAAAGTAGGTTACTAGAACCTCAAATGTTCAATTATAATTTTAATAACTCCTTATATGTTAAGACATATTAACAATTAAAAAAGTCATTTTGTCTCTTTAATTATTAAAAGGATTCAACGTTGTACACATTCCAAGTGCATGTGACATCACAATCCTTGTGTAAGGTTACCAACCTTACTGATCATAAATCTCTGCTATATGTATTTATATTTCAAAAGATCAAATATTATTTACAGATATTTCAATGAACAATCAAATTTCAATATTATGTCTGCCTTAGCAGGGTTAAATAAAAGAAAAACTTATTATTCTTTGACTTGACTTGATTATTTCGACTACCAACAGCTACAGAACATTACCACAGCACTGACCTACTCAACAAATAACTGACGTTAAAATGCATTTCACGTCATACAAATTTGGCCGACCATTTCTAGCGCTAAAACTACAATTCAAACTTTTAATTGCTATATCTCCGTCAATATTTAGATATTTAATAAAATAGACACGCCAATACACATTTATTAACATCAATTTCAATCAACAATTGAAAAATCGACCACTAAAAAATGAGGACAAAGCCCATTGCACAATTATAAGCTTTATTATGATTACACCACTCTTTTATTTTTAATATAAGAAGGAAATTCGCATGAATATTTTTTGGCGATTTATAAAGGAAAAACGTTTAATCGTGTAACATATTATGTTAATTATTAATAGTAGAAGGTGTAACGCAATGTAACACTGGAATTAGTTTGTAGTATACTAGTAAGTGTGAAACTTACACTGCAAGGCAATTTCTATATGAAGTAGAATATGAACCTTGAAATTAGCTTGTGATAAACTGGTAAGAGCGAATTTTGAACTGCAAGACAATTTTCAATCTGGGTAAGTTTGTCATAAATTAAAAACAGTTTTCAATTATAGGGAGAGCTTGTTACGGTATTTTCACCTAACCTGCTGCTTAGATTCTACACCTTAACTAAGTGCTTGTGGTTGATACATCACAAAGTTTAATAAATTACGTAAGATTTACTTTTTGGTTATGTAACATTTATGTTTTATATTTATATTGTTAAATTATTCGCATTGTTAAGGCGAGTATGTAATTTTTTAGTAAATAACAAACTTTACAGACGTCGGTGAAGTTAGCAGCGCGGTCTAGCAGCGCGATGGAAACTAGTGGTGTGAATAACATAGCTGTCTACAGTCTCATAGAGAATATTCGAAATTGCTATTATACAGTTCAAATGCAAACTTAACCGTCATTATTGTTACTATTGACATAAATACAAAATGTAATAATAGAAAATAAACATTTGCAATCATATATTAGCACTAAGGAATAATAAACGCCTATACAAAAATAGAATTATTTTAACGAATATGCAAACATTAGAATAAGTAACTTCTCATCTTTATTTTTATAAAATACTTAACACGTTAAGAGTGTTTACTTTAAATAACTATATTTTAAATTCAAAACAATATAATAAATTCGGAATTAGAGGTATTTGAATAGTGTTGTATTTCATACACTCAGGTAAATATGCTGATATAAAAACTGAAAAAAAACGAATTATACATTTTTATTTTTTAATAAAATTAAACGTGTGTATAGTATACACTATACATAACAATAATTTAAATTCAAAACCATGGGAAAATAAGTTAGATTCGGAGATACAGGTCTTTGAAAAGTGTTATATTTCATACGCACAGATATACATGGTAATATAAAAACTCAAAAAAAAGGAATTATACATATTTATTTTTTAATAAAATTAAACGTGTGTATAGTATACACTATACATAACAATAATTTAAATTCAAAACCAGGAGAAAATAAATTAGATTCGGAGGTACAGGTCTTTGAACAGTGTTATATTTCATACGCACAGATATACATGGTGATATAAAGCGCAAGTAATCAAAGATAGCAGCGCGAAGATAAACTCAAAAAAAAGGAATTATACATCTTTATTTTTTAATAAAATTAAACGTGTGTATAGTATACACTATACATAACAATAATTTAAATTCAAAACCATGGGAAAATAAATTAGATTCGGAGATACAGGTCTTTGAAAAGTGTTATATTTCATAGGCACAGATATACATGGTAATATAAAAACTCAAAAAAAAGGAATTATACATATTTATTTTTTAATAAAATTTAACATGTGTATAGTATACACTATACATAACAATAATTTAAATTCAAAACCAGGAGAAAATAAATTAGATTCGGAGGTACAGGTCTTTGAAAAGTGTTATATTTTATACGCACAGATATACATGGTAATATAAAAACTCAAAAAAAAGGAATTATACATATTTATTTTTTAATAAAATTTAACATGTGTATAGTATACACTATACATAACAATAATTTAAATTCAAAACCAGGAGAAAATAAATTAGATTCGGAGGTACAGGTCTTTGAAAAGTGTTATATTTTATACGCACAGATATACATGGTAATATAAAAACTCAAAAAAAAGGAATTATACATATTTATTTTTTAATAAAATTAAACGTGTGTATAGTATACACTATACATAACAATAATTTAAATTCAAAACCATGGGAAAATAAGTTAGATTCAGAGATACAGGTCTTTGAAAAGTGTTATATTTCATACGCACAGATATACATGGTGATATAAAAACTCAAAAAAAAGGAATTATACATATTTATTTTTTAATAAAATTTAACATGTGTATAGTATACACTATACATAACAATAATTTAAATTCAAAACCAGGAGAAAATAAATTAGATTCGGAGGTACAGGTCTTTGAAAAGTGTTATATTTTATACGCACAGATATACATGGTAATATAAAAACTCAAAAAAAAGGAATTATACATATTTATTTTTTAATAAAATTAAACGTGTGTATAGTATACACTATACATAACAATAATTTAAATTCAAAACCAGGAGAAAATAAATTAGATTCGGAGGTACAGGTCTTTGAAAAGTGTTATATTTCATACGCACAGATATACATGGTGATATAAAGCGCAAGTAATCAAAGATAGCAGCGCGAAGATAAACTCAAAAAAAAGGAATTATACATCTTTATTTTTTAATAAAATTAAACGTGTGTATAGTATACACTATACATAACAATAATTTAAATTCAAAACCATGGGAAAATAAATTAGATTCGGAGATACAGGTCTTTGAAAAGTGTTATATTTCATAGGCACAGATATACATGGTGATATAAAGCGCAAGTAATCAAAGATAGCAGCGCGAAGATAAACTCAAAAAAAAGGAATTATACATATTTATTTTTTAATAAAATTAAACGTGTGTATAGTATACACTATACATAACAATAATTTAAATTCAAAACAAATTCAAATTCAATTTTTTTTTTGAGTTTTTATATCAGCATGTATATCTGTGCGTATGAAATATAACACTTTTCAAAGACCTGTACCTCCGAATCTAATTTATTTTCTCCTGGTTTTGAATTTAAATTATTGTTATGTATAGTGTATACTATACACACGTTTAATTTTATTAAAAAATAAATATGTATAATTCCTTTTTTTTGAGTTTTTATATTACCATGTATATCTGTGCGTATAAAATATAACACTTTTCAAAGACCTGTTTCTCCGAATCTAATTTATTTTCTCCTGGTTTTGAATTTAAATTATTGTTATGTATAGTGTATACTATACACACGTTTAATTTTATTAAAAAATAAATATGTATAATTCCTTTTTTTTGAGTTTTTATATTACCATGTATATCTGTGCGTATAAAATATAACACTTTTCAAAGACCTGTACCTCCGAATCTAATTTATTTTCTCCTGGTTTTGAATTTAAATTATTGTTATGTATAGTGTATACTATACACATGTTAAATTTTATTAAAAAATAAATATGTATAATTCCTTTTTTTTGAGTTTTTATATCACCATGTATATCTGTGCGTATAAAATATAACACTTTTCAAAGACCTGTATCTCCGAATCTAATTTATTTTCCCATGGTTTTGAATTTAAATTATTGTTATGTATAGTGTATACTATACACACGTTTAATTTTATTAAAAAATAAAGATGTATAATTCCTTTTTTTTGAGTTTATCTTCGCGCTGCTATCTTTGATTACTTGCGCTTTATATCACCATGTATATCTGTGCGTATGAAATATAACACTTTTCAAAGACCTGTACCTCCGAATCTAATTTATTTTCTCCTGGTTTTGAATTTAAATTATTGTTATGTATAGTGTATACTATACACACGTTTAATTTTATTAAAAAATAAATATGTATAATTCCTTTTTTTTGAGTTTTTATATTACCATGTATATCTGTGCGTATAAAATATAACACTTTTCAAAGACCTGTACCTCCGAATCTAATTTATTTTCTCCTGGTTTTGAATTTAAATTATTGTTATGTATAGTGTATACTATACACACGTTTAATTTTATTAAAAAATAAATATGTATAATTCCTTTTTTTTGAGTTTTTATATTACCATGTATATCTGTCCGTATAAAATATAACACTTTTCAAAGACCTGTACCTCCGAATCTAATTTATTTTCTCCTGGTTTTGAATTTAAATTATTGTTATGTATAGTGTATACTATACACATGTTAAATTTTATTAAAAAATAAATATGTATAATTCCTTTTTTTTGAGTTTTTATATCACCATGTATACCTGTGCGTATGAAATATAACACTTTTCAAAGACCTGTATCTCCGAATCTAACTTATTTTCCCATGGTTTTGAATTTAAATTATTGTTATGTATAGTGTATACTATACACACGTTTAATTTTATTAAAAAATAAAGATGTATAATTCCTTTTTTTTGAGTTTATCTTCGCGCTGCTATCTTTGATTACTTGCGCTTTATATCACCATGTATATCTGTGCGTATGAAATATAACACTTTTCAAAGACCTGTACCTCCGAATCTAATTTATTTTCTCCTGGTTTTGAATTTAAATTATTGTTATGTATAGTGTATACTATACACACGTTTAATTTTATTAAAAAATAAATATGTATAATTCCTTTTTTTTGAGTTTTTATATTACCATGTATATCTGTGCGTATAAAATATAACACTTTTCAAAGACCTGTACCTCCGAATCTAATTTATTTTCTCCTGGTTTTGAATTTAAATTATTGTTATGTATAGTGTATACTATACACATGTTAAATTTTATTAAAAAATAAATATGTATAATTCCTTTTTTTGAGTTTTTATATCACCATGTATACCTGTGCGTATGAAATATAACACTTTTCAAAGACCTGTATCTCCGAATCTAACTTATTTTCCCATGGTTTTGAATTTAAATTATTGTTATGTATAGTGTATACTATACACACGTTTAATTTTATTAAAAAATAAAAATGTATAATTCGTTTTTTTTCAGTTTTTATATCAGCATATTTACCTGAGTGTATGAAATACAACACTATTCAAATACCTCTAATTCCGAATTTATTATATTGTTTTGAATTTAAAATATAGTTATTTAAAGTAAACACTCTTAACGTGTTAAGTATTTTATAAAAATAAAGATGAGAAGTTACTTATTCTAATGTTTGCATATTCGTTAAAATAATTCTATTTTTGTATAGGCGTTTATTATTCCTTAGTGCTAATATATGATTGCAAATGTTTATTTTCTATTATTACATTTTGTATTTATGTCAATAGTAACAATAATGACGGTTAAGTTTGCATTTGAACTGTATAATAGCAATTTCGAATATTCTCTATGAGACTGTAGACAGCTATGTTATTCACACCACTAGTTTCCATCGCGCTGCTAGACCGCGCTGCTAACTTCACCGACGTACTTTACAGGCACATAAATTACATATTAAACATATCCAGCATATTATTACCATATTAAAATAATACGACGACATAGTACCTCGTAACCGTAGTTTGTTTACGTATACAATTCTAAACATGTATGTACGAGTATGTTTGTTTGTTTGTATGTGTTTCTATAAACATATACACAACATAACATAAACTATAATTAGTAGATATAATTGAATAACGAACATAGATCAATGGACGATAAGTATGAAAGAAAGTTTATCAAAACATTCGGTGAGTGTATACGCGTATACGTGTATAGGCATTTCTCAGAACTGTCAAAAATATCAAAAACATATATCTACTTCCTATAAAAGTAGTAAATTATAATTAAATACATAAATCCCGTATAAAATACCAGTGTTAAAAGATCTTAATTAGTGAGGTAAGGCCTCGGGCGCCCACAGAAGAATCATATCTCAAACCCAACCCGTTTGCTACTTCATTTGTTAAATAGAGTTTCAACTTTTGTTTCTTTATTCGTTTGTAGAACAAAGTTAATATACTCGAAGCGGCTCGTATACGCAGATACTTGAAAATAATATTTTCTAAGAGTTTTAACAACTTCAAATAAGAAAATAATTCCTTAATTTTATTCTCCACCTGAAAATGACGTAGTTATTAAAATTAGAAAGTGAAATATAAGGGTAAATTATAAAATACCATTCTACCCTTCTAAAAACCACCCTACCTACACCCAAACCTAGAATCAGATATACCTAAGTATTCATCTCCATTTGATCAAGAGTCCTGTAATTCACCCCTTGTTTACTGTTTTAATAAAGTTATATGTTTATATTTAATTGAAATTGTGATATTATATTTCAAGAAAATAATTGGAATAATTATTTACAAGGGATTCTTATTTAATTATCAACAATCTTAAAAAAAAAAGAGAAATTAGAAAAAAAATACCAAATCAATCAACGAGTTTTAAAAAGTGTTTGTTCTTCATTGTTCTCTCTAAATATTATTTTAAAAATTATAATTTTGAGTAACGGCAATATTTCTATTATTTTATCTCACTTGTTCTTATATTAATAAGACAACATTTAGAATTTAATCTATTTGAAAACGTAACAGTCTGACTTTATTGCCTTAACTATCATGACGTCATGATAACAATGTTTCTATTTAATAACAATTCTGAAGATTATCGTTTTATATTCCATTTAAAAACTTAATTACTACTCAAATAACCCATAAATGCAACTAAATAGAATTAAAACGCAGATAAACTTGCTTGAAACTCGAATATTGTTTTCATAGCTACCTCAAAACTCAATTTTTGAAGATGTATCACTAATCAACCGGCGATCTTAACGTATCCATGGAATTAGATTTTCAAATTTTAGATTAGCAATTCAAAAGGAACTCCCATTTTTGATTCCCATTAATTCGTCGGTTACATTTTTCGTTACCAAACAGTGGTCGAACGCCTTTGACAAAACAAAAATAAAATAAACTCATTTTTTGGTAAAATTTTACAATGTCATAACTGAAGCTAAGTATTGAAAAAACGGCCTTAAGTGTAATGTAGGAATTAAAACACAGCGACTATTTTAGGCACCGAATCAAGTGGAAGTTACGAATAAAAAATTGTCAAAACCGGGATAAGTATAGTTGGATTAAATCTAATAGGCTAACGTTCGACAACTAGCAAAGAGAAAAAAAAATTCCAAATCTATATCTGTTATTATGGAGATAAATATTTTGTAATTAACATAAGGAATTAAATGAAACTTTTACAGCAACTAATTTACGGGCTTATTCCATGTGAAATATATGAAAAGTTGTTTTTCTAACTTATTACATTCTCTAATGGCTTATAATATGCAGTTTACATTTTACATTTAAGTCATAATGGGAATGTATTTAATAAACGTATAAAATGTGGCTCTTATATGTTTTTTTTTATATTTATAATATTTACTATCGCGCTTTTTATATTTAATATTAAAAACTGTAAAGATATATTACTATGAAAATGCTACCACTAAAAACTGGGTGTTTCTGAAACTGTGTGCAACTACAATCCTTATTTGTAATGAAATTGCCACGCTGTACAGTGGTTTAAAACACGAATCTAGATGGAGAAAACTCCAAAATTTTTACACTTTTAAAATAGTTTTAAATAACTTAATAGTGAGTCTATAATTACTAAAAATTTATAATATTATGTAAAGGTTTACAGAAGCGATAAAGCTTTCATTATATAGTATAACTATCTGAGAATATCTTTACCTAAAATAAAGTTTAATCTAACAAAATTTCCTGAATGGAGCTGTTTGAAGTACAGCGCTTTAAAGAGGACGTTTCCAAGAGAAATCATCTTATTTTTAACAATTTTTTATATAAGAGTAAACAGTAACAAGGCAAGTCAACAGTAATAGTGTAACAGCGACGGTTCTTGACTAAATTGAAGTCAAGATGTCTTTGTTGGTGGTGGAGAGAAGTAAGCGGACGTGACCATGAGCGGAGAACATAGACATAATATAACATTAAACACAAAAAATACTATAAAATTTACTAACATTTGTTACCAATTCATAAAGTAGAAATTGACAAAATACTATTATAATACAAGTTATTTTCTAAACCAATATAAGTTTTGTCCAGCTAGTATTTTGGACCTCTGCGCTGACAGATATCCATACTTAACATATGATTAATACTTTATGTGTATATTTGAAGTGTATAAAGTTTGAGAAACTCTGTATTAATCTGTTTTAAGACATTACTTGCATTAGTCGTGTAATACATATTTAATATTAAAAATGAAAGATATTACTCACAGACTTTGGTATCTGTGAACTTTTGATGAAAAATCATAAAAATCTTACTAGTTAGTACCTATGTAGATGAATCTGAATGCACTAAGGTCTCTCTCTCACTCCTCTAGCGGTAGCTCTCATAACTAATATTAAAAACTCAGAAGTACAGGTGAAAAAGTTTGTATCAAAAATATATATAAGAAATAATATGAAAAATATATACATATATTATCTAGAAGAGTTTTGCTCCAGAATTTGAACGCGCGGAAAGAGGAATATGAAAATGGGACGCTGTGTACTATATTTCAGTCTTCTATGACGGATATACAAGGCTATAGGAGAATGTATCTTTTTTAAAGTTAATTGCCAAACTTTTTTATACATAAATAAAAATGAGCGCTTCAGTTTTTTATATGAATTCTATGTAAACCGAAAAGAAATGTTTCTTTTAAAAAGTAATTTCAAAAATATTTAACTAAAATAATATTAAGATTACAATATTTACTCACAAGTTGGAGTTAGGAGTAAGAAGACGCTTGAGCTGGCTTCTACAAGTATTTAATATTAAAAACTTATTTAGTTGAATTTCCTATCTACGTCTTTACAATCATTCTTTATTTTTTAAACTTTTTTCATATTTTCTTGTTATTTATTCTTTATTTAAAGAGTTTTATTAGAGGATCGTTTCGTGTAGAGGAATGGTATTTTTGAAACAAAGTGTTTTCACTATTGAGTTCAGCCTTTTACACACACTGGTTGATGCAAATATCAAAAGCATTACATTATAAAAATAACTATTAAATGGAAATAGTTCAACTTAAATATTTGTGTGAAAAAATAATATAACAATATTTTACAAAGTTCATTTTCTATTTTTCATATAGAAATTGTCTTGCAAGGTTACTGTTACAGTTCTTAGCTTACCTCAACTTAATTCAATCTCATTAAAAGTAAATTCTTTTTTGTAATTGTTTTCACAAAAAATATTTTGCAAATGTACTTGTATTTATAAAACAATTATTGTTTCATGTGACTAGAATTTAATTTAAATTTAAATGAATTCACGTAGACTTTTTGATTATATATTTACACGTACATACATACATACATATATATATATATATTTAAACATAATAATTTTGATAATAAATTGGTGTTCGATTGTTGACACTTCAATTTTAATTACGTTTAGCGAAGTGGTCATGACATTTCATTTTCGAATTCAACAACTGAATAATAGAGTTTCGTTCATGCAGCGTAAACACAAATCCATAGGCGTCCGCAAAAGAGAAAAACCGATTGCTTCTTATAACTAAAAAATATGAACAAAACTATATAACATCTATGATTTCAGATGCTTCCATTATTTGCAGTCTTTTCACTACTAAAAATTTTCTGCGTACGTCAATGCTTGGATATGTCAAACATTGAATCAATATGTTTCGTTATTTTTGGTTACGTGAATCGAAAAAAGGTTTAGGGCAGTGGAAGAAAATGGATTATCAAACTGGACAAGCCATCGCACTAGACACAAATGTTTTGTTTAAGCAAAACCTATTTATATTGAATTTAAAAAAGTCTTATTTTATTATTGTATTGCTTTCCAAAAGAGTTTAATTCGAAAAAGAACTTCTTAAGATTTAATAATCATTGAAGAAGTGTTCTTAAGAAACTTTATGCTAATCCACAAAATGTTCACAAAAAAATTGTAAATAAATTACAAAACATTAATTAGGCTAACTCTTGTTATGTTAGCTAGTTCCTAACTACTTTAGGATTAGAATTAGGTGCAGTTCTTCTACTACTGATTATCTATAAAAAAAAATGTGTTGATCCTACCCACAGTTCATTTCTCTGCAGTAAAAACTTTACTTGTACTTTTGTACAATTTTCATCTTAAATAAATATTTCATACATTGTTATTTCTCAAAAATAACTAGTCTCTTATTATCTCGAGAAACGCCGGCTACAAATATATTAATTTTAAATGGCAGTGAGATTTTGCGTTATATTTTCTTGGCATAGTTGTTAACAGAATTAATTTTATTATGTGTTAGCATAATGAAAAAAGTTATAAACCAGCTTAAATACTGCAAAATTGTAGTAGATCGAAAATAAGTAGTGAATATTGATAGTAGACTCTGTGTTAGAATACTACAGCCTTCACTAATTAAATTCTAACGCAATTTATTCAAATAATTATTATTTAGCACGTGTTGTTGCATGTAACATTACACTGCATCTGTCAGATCTGTTATTCAAGTGAATTTCTTTACCCGCATTCATAGATCTTACGTAAAACAATGAACCTGCGTCAGATATCCGTCCGTTAATCACACTGCGTCTCTAATTACCGCGTGTTCTAAAGAATTATTTAAAATACATGTGTTCGTTGTTCAATCATTGAAATGTATACGAGTATGTACGATTACATGAATTGTTTAACACATCTCACCACATGTCTTCTCTTAGATATTAGTAGCTTATCTTTGTCTGCCTCTTTTTATGTTTTCAACCCTTTTAAAGTTTTGAAACGCTATCTGAAGTCAGACTGAAGGGTACAGGGTACAGCTTTCTAAACATTCACTTTCAGATAAAATTGAATACGACATTAAACAGATTTTAATTTTTATTAATAACTATCTTTTATTTTAAGCAAAATGTCGCTCTTTGAGACCTGTATTGATAGGACCCTAGTAGTCAATTCTAAATTGTCGTTTAAGAAACCCGAAATATGACTGGAAACTTTATCACAATGATATTTCAAAATATGAGTTCTAGACATTTTTAAAGAAGGTTGAAATTTTATCTGAAGTCCATACTATTATTCCAAAAAGGTAGATTTATTCCTTAAAAAGCAATAACATAAGTCACAAAACGTTGTAATTAGGTAATTTGCTTTATGTTCCTTTTGTGTTCATAGTTTCACAGGGTATCTTAACAAACAAGGCTGATGACACCGTATATGGACGTATCTTTGTTGCATGACTATGCCAGTCCTTTTCTGATCTTACGAATCTGAAAAGGACTCGCAGAGGATGCAAAATATTCCAATGTGAAGACAGCTTTAGCTTTAGCATTATTTTTAACCTTTTATTTTAAACAATGACAGTGCCAATCGCCATAGCCACTACTGTTTTAAATTTTTAACTTGTAACAAAACAGACGGTGTAAAGGTAAGCGTTCACAGGCTCGCACAGTCTGCAATACGACTATTTTTGGCAGATGATGTTTTATCACATTCTAATAATTTACTTTATATTAATATCCTAACACATAACTTAGTTTACCAGATTACATATTTTTTAAGGTTTATTATACATAAAAAAGGTTACCTTTTATTAAAAGAATTACTTTATACGAGTGTATAACGTTCCATGACCTATTCTATTGCGACTAAGATCATTAGGACCTTTTCTAGAATTGGGAAACTTATTTCTTGGATTTAACTAATTAGAGCGCCCGATGAAGATAAAGAGTTAAAGATTTAGAAGAAACGATTTAGAAGAGTTACCGGTCAATATTTGACTTCAAACAATAATAGAATTCTTTATCGGTGCGTAAAATATCAAAAAATCTAATTAAAAACCGATTTAATTTTTTTTTCCAAGTTAATAAATATAAAATCTATAAAATATCAATTAAAATTCTGTCACCTTTGCTCTTTGTGTAACCAAAAATATTCTATTGTATAACTAAAAAAGTTTTTAAAAAATAAATGAATTATATATAAAAAAAAATCTTAATGTTTTAAAAAAATATGTTATTAAAATACATTGCTAAGTCATTGATATGATGTGTTTTTCAAAAGATTCAAATATAGCTTGGCGCCATTATGGCGTCTATGATATATTGTTGTCTCTTATTAATTCTATTGTTATCTCTTTTTATTCATTTCTTTTCTTTTTGAACATATTGAAAATCTTCTCATATTTTAATTTGTTCCGCTTCTACCCTTGTCTTCTTTCATATGAATTATAGGAACAAATGTATAGTGTATAGGATACCTGCTTGGCCTGGCAGTGTATACATGTATAGTTGTATACATATACAATACAATCATTTATACGTGTTTAAATATACAAAGAACTAATAACGATCTATTTTTCTTTTTTTTTACAAATGTTTCATTTGTTGTGTTACCTGATCGGAATTCAATCATTAAAAGAATCTGCGTATCGGAAATGTAGCGAAATATTTGCTACTTTGTGATAATTAATGAACCGAAACTAATTACGTAAGATATACATGCTGGGGAACTAGTATTACTCGTAGGCAAAAGTATAGTCGGACATTAAACACACGGCGGTTGACAGACTTACACTGGGTTCACACGGCATTGTACTGCACGTTTTTTTGCAGCATAAATATTATCGAATAAACAGTGGCGCATACATTTGATATATGTGTTCGTTTTTTTGCAGTGCAAACGTTGTGTGAATAGTTCTATATAAAATGTATACGTCACGGTTTATTCGATATAGTATTTATACTGCAAAAAAAACGTGCAGTACAATGCCGTGTGAACCTAGTCTTACATACTTCAGGAATATAGTAACACTGTCACTTGAGTATAGTAACGTACGGACTGCCGGCACCAAACGATGCGGTGAACGTTTGATTCAAACTTGTGAGTCAAATATTGGAAGATTGACATGGCAAATTTCTATTTATTTATTTTATTAATTTGTTGATATTATTAACACTGACACTGCTAACAAAAACTTTCAAGTAAATAAATAAACTTTCAAGTGTAAAACCTTCCAGTGTTGAACGATTCGTTTTGCAGTGCATGACATGTGGATCAAGTGTGTGGTGGGGGTAAAAAAATTACTTTGACGCGAGTCAAAAGACCGAAAACAGCACACACTTAGTTCCAGCATCGGTCACACGTTCAACCATAAAGCGTCCAACGTTGGAAGGTGTTCGTAGCATCGTTTGGCGTCAGCTTAAGTACATTAAGAACACTTATATTAAGAGCATACGATAATGTTTTAGCCTCCTTTAATGTTCGATTTATCCGCCATGTACGCTGGCATCGCTTTTATTCCTCCCACTATTATACACTCTGCGTGGTCTCAAACATTACAATTTCAAATTTTCATTTTGTAATTATTTATTAGAAAGGAGATATTTACAAATACAAAAAAATCAACTTTCATTGTACACGGATTCGGCATTGTTATTTTATAAATTTTTTTCGTGTAATTTTAGGAATTCGTTTAAAATGTCTAAAGGTGTTTATTGTTTAAAATATTTAGGCGCCACTTAAGTAGCATACAAATAAATTAATTAAATAATAAAATGTTAATAAAAATAATCTTGTTAAACATATACAACAAATTAAACAAAGATGTCGCTACTGACGATGGGTGCTTGATGCTGCGAAGGAGCTGAGAAACAATCTTTCTTTATATTGCACCAGCTTCCGTGTTCCGCAGTTTGGTCTGTTTTATGTTTGTTCTTCTAATATAATATACGACTCAGTTTGCTATCTAGTTTAACCCCTTGTCTAGTTTAGTTTCTAGGCTAGACGAGACGACATTTGATAAAAATCTCGTCGAAAGTAATTAAAACACTTGAAAATAAATTATTTTCTTTTATTTTTAAAAAAAGATTATATTTTTATGTCATTTTAGTTTTAATGTTTTAAAAGAAAGTTGGAAAGTGGTGTATGGGCCCTTAAAAACATGTTAAACCTACATAACAGTTGTATGTTTTAATTTTACTGCTTAGTTATCTGTGAGAGAAAGGATTTTATGAGTGTTTGCTTCAAAATGACCGATTGTTGTGTCTAATTTGAAGTAAAATGTATAGAATACATTATTAAAGTGTTACAAGTTGATAATAGATGGCAACACTGTATTAAAATTGCAACATAATGGGCTTGTGTCCTATGTCTTAATTTCTATAAAAGTGTACTATATATTGATAAAGTGGGTTATTAGAACCTCAAATGTTCAATTCTTTTTTAATAACTCCTTATATGTTAAGAGATATTAACAATTAAAAAAGTCATTTTGTCTCTTTAAATATTAAAGGGATTCAACGTTGTACACATTCCAAATGCATGTGACGTCATAACCGCTGCCAACCTTACAGCTCATAAATCTCTGCTATATGTATTTATATATCAAAATGTCAAATATTATTTACAGCTATTTCAAGAAACAATCAAATTTCAATATTATGTCTGCCTTAGCAGGGTTAAATAAAATAAAAACTTATTATTCTTTGACTTGACTTGATTATTCGACTACCAACAGCTACCAAACATTACCACAGCACTGATCTACTCAACAAATAACTGACGTTAAAATGCATTTCACGTCATACAAATATGGCCGACCATTTCTAGCGCTAAAACTACAATTCAAACTTTTAATTGCTATATCTCCGTCAATATTTAGATATTTAATAAAATAGACACACCAATACACATTTATTATCATCAATTTCAATCAGCAATTGAAAAATCGACCTCTATAAAATGAGGACACAAGCCCATTGCAAGTTTGTTTTCTAACACAAAATCAGTACGCTTTGTGCGCACAGGTCTATATATTATTTATTGTTTTATACGGTATACTAATTCTAAGTTATCGGTTTTCTTAAGCTCTTACATATATTTACCGTTAACCTAAGATATATCTCCACCGTCTAAAACTTAACAACTTCGCACATAATGTCACATTCCTAATAATTTAGACTAGCAAAAAGAAAAAAATCCGCAAAAAGAAATCCACATTTCTTTAACTCATGCAATCATATGAACGTACCAGCGTTGAAATTTGAATGCGAATTTATTTTCTCTCGATTTTTATTCGCAGTGGAACTTTAGCCTTATTCTCGCTATAACAAATTAATGTGATTTGTAAATGTATTTATTGTTTTATTAAAGTACTAATAGCTAATCCAACTTGATATACTCTAACAGATATGAACAAAGAATCATACAAACCAATAAAGTTTCCAGAAATCTAAAAAAAACTATTTTATAAATAGAAGATTCCTAATTATTATATAAACGAAAGTGTATTATGAATTAATAAATTAACCACATTGCTTCCACGTGTACATTACTCGTATATTAAGTTTGTAAAACGGTAATTCATATTTAAAATAAATAAATAGACAACTAAACATGTACTCATTTGGAAGATGCTCTTGCCCTCTCTCTCACTTTGACTTATAAATTAAAAAAACAATTTTTTTTAGTTATACGATTTGCTTGTTTCTGTTGCTTATTAATTACTCCGTTGATAGAACATAAGCATTCATAATTCTATTAACTTTACATTTTCTACAGAAGTATTTCTCTTTTGAGATTTGTTTATATTATTAAATGGGTTACATTTTAACTGAATCTCAAATATTATGTTGAATTTCATCATCGTATTATATATTTTTATATGTTAAAGATTTCTTTTTGTTTGTTTTTATGTTTATTATTAAATATAATGTAAGAGCAACAGTTCCGGTATAAATGAAGACGTAATATGGTACAAAAGTACAGGGTCTAGTAAACTTTAGTTTTGACAGGTTAAACACATACTGTTTACGCAAACAAACTAATAATCATACATACGTTTAACTTTCTTAAAATTAAAATGCATACAAATACATTGTCCACAATGCGAGCATAATAGCAATATCAACAAAACTAACCTTGAATTGGCAAGTTGAAACCCAGTATGACTGTAGGCAGTAACCAAGCACATAACACATACACTGACACTATTATATATAAACACTATATGCATACAATAATTATGTACTTTCTTTAAAACAAATGTGATTTAATGTAAAGATATTAATTTAGAAAATATATTTACTAACTACTACCAAAGTTACCGAGAGTTGAACAAATTTAAATAAGAGTACTGTAATATAAAAAATAAATCTTTTTGTATGTTGAATCAGCTAGCAATACTAGCATCTTAATATTTATGTTAAACTTTAATTAAACGATAAGATGTAATGCAAATCACAGTAGCTCTTTACATTAAAAAACATTTGTAGTAAAGAAATTCTTTTTGACATTTCAATAGAGTCAGCGGCACGTCAAATATCTTTTTCTGTCTTTTACACAAGTTTATGACTGTTACACATCACGCTGTTACTATTACTCTGTTATCATTAATATTAACACATTAAATTAAATATTCGATATTTCTGCATTGTTTTAATTAATTTTTATTGTAAACGTCAGGTTCTAGATTAAAAATGGCTACCTGTTGCCAAAAATAACATAATATAAAAACTAACAGAACAAGTATTTATCGATATGTTTGGAGGAATGTAACACATTAAATTTATAAACAATAGTTTAATAAACAATTAACACAATTTATATAACCCGTTAATTACGTTTGTAAATTAATAAAATATAATAAACTTGGACTGATATATCAGAGCTGTCAAATACTTTACTAAGAAAAAAAACTTGTCACTAAAGGCGCTGCGTAACTGCAGTGGCTAATGCAAGGCATGCCTCCTATGTAATACAATGTATATAAAAATGACGTTCAGTGATTCAACCGCTAAATTTAAATCAATGTATAAAATATTTGCAAGTTAATTATTTACTCAATTAAAAAATATTTGTATGTATGTATGTCTCCCAATTTTTTTAAGGGTTATTCAGACTTCTTGCTTGTGTAAACTATTTACAAAATATGTTAGTTATATATTTAACGTGTATAAACAAAGTAATACTCGTATATTACAAATCAAATTGAATTGAATTATCCAAATAGCTCATCATAGCTCTCAATATAGAAGTAAATGTTGCATGTAATAGATCCAACGCATTGCAGTGGCTACCATTAGCATTCTGTTGGTAACCTCGAAATGGTAATGCATTTATATACGAGTACACACACACAAACGCAGTGAGACCCCACATCGAATTCCACACATCTACACATACAGTCATATAATATTGCACTAATTAAGTGGTATCAAATTGGAAGCATATATATTAAGCGTTTTAGTTGGTAACAACTGGTAGCAAATGTCAAATATGGTCAGGAACGGCACTTGTACATTGCTGTCATTTCAATATATTGGGTATAGGAAAGGGAATGGTGTAGGTAAGGAATGGGGAAAGCAGTAGTGTATAAATCAATTGGTCAATTTAATTACGGCTATGTTGGTTTGGTTTAATTGCTTTCATTAAGTGACAGGAAAGGACTAGTCCAGTTATATTTACATCAAATAAGACACACAATTATTTATCACCTATAAGCGTAAGATACTTGAAAGGATTATAATAGTGAATACAGGAAATCATTAAACCTTCAAAAAACTCAGAAGCAACTAGCATTGAAAATGGACGGCGCTGAAGCGTTATGCTTAGAGGTATAAGAATAGAGTGCACAAGAGACTGAATACTGCGATAAATGCAAAGAGAGGGACAGCTGTCGAGTGTCCTCTGTTTCTCTTTCAAACTGATAACTGCGTCTGCTTGCTTGCTTACCCCTACTTTATCGCCAATCAGCCAAGCCAGAGGCAGCGGTTCGGCTAGAAAGAAACAGATAGGACACTCGGCTGCTATCTCTCTCTTTGCCTTTATCGCTTCCACTTACACGCTTACATGCTTATATCTCTATGGTTATGACTGCAATAGGTCTATGACTAAATTAAAATTGAAATCCAATTTTTAAATTTAAACTTAAGTTATGCCAATGTATAAGTATTTTATTATTTCTTAAGATATTTAAAGCCGAAAAGCTTTCTTAAGCTAACCTTCCACAGGTGCACATGGCTCGCATCAAAATCATCTGATTTTTCGTAGCAAACTTGATAGAACCGCTACAGGTTTACTAAGACTACAACTGAGATTAGTAGTTGGAAATGCGTCGACTTAAAGTTAAAAAAATTAAAGATATGTATATTTATTATTTGCAGTTATAATCAGCTACGTATTAAAATATTGGAGGCCACATCTCCTTTTCTACTTATTGTTCCAAACGACCAATCAATCGCGATTTAGTTTTCTTAAAATTTCTCGAGGCTCCGTTATTAAAATTTCCACTTATTTATTATTACACTACACATGAATTCAACTAAGGGATGTGGTTTTGTTTTGTGAGTCAATCAGAACTAATAATTAATTTATCGCAACCGTAATTGAAGTCTTAATGAAATATGAAAGGCATCTTTCATCTCTTTCAGTATTTATATCTTGCATCTCTTTCACATCAAAAATAACATAAATGTGAAATACAACTAGTAACATAAAATAAAGTGAAAGGGGTGATATGCTAGGTTCACAAAATGCTGAGAATAAGTATAGGGTAGTTATCCAAGATGAAAATAAACTAAATCGTATGGAAATTAGAACGAGAAAAAGTAAACTTACAAGTAAAATTACTAGACGGCTTGTCAAAAATAAAGAAACAAAAATTATTATATAAATATCGTTCTTAGTAGAAAGATTATTTCATGTTTTCTATGTAGAAAAAGAACTTTGAAATTAGTTTAAGACAAGCTATCAAGTATGAACATTGCACTTCAAGACAATTTATATATGAAAACTCTTAGAGTCTTGGAATTAGCCTGTGGCAAGCTAGTAAGTGTGATACTTGCATTGCAAGACAATTTTCTACTTGGTATTCATGTTTTCATTATTTAAACGATCTATTCTGAACCGTCTTGTAATATCTCGCTAATATCACTTATATTTCATTATAAAAGCAACATATAACGGGACGAGGGGCGAGGGAGAAGGGAGCGTGTAATAATACTACTTACAAACCTACAGAGATGGTTTCTAAATAACTGATTCAGTTATTTTATTATATACTATCGTATAGTATTATTAACAATGTAATAATACCCAAGCCAAGACAGACACAGAACAGAAATACGACGAGGAGCGAGTATAGCTTTACATCACATTATATGTACGTTAGTAGTGTATTACATATGTCCCTTTGTTCGTTTATTATATCAGATGTACTCAGTCATTTATTCGCCATTAATTTCGCTATCTCTTTTACACATATCTGAATATGTATATTAAATTATTTGACAAAGTCATATATTTATAATACGAGTATATATAGCTTATTCGCTCTAACATATTAATATTATATAATGCTTTTATTGTCTAACATATGTAAATATAGGTGTGCGTTACAAATTATATTCATCTCTAAATGAAGATGACTATTAGATTTATTCATTAAAATAAAATTTTAAGTATCTGTGTAATTGTTTTATAACTTTTTATGTGTGTGCGTGCTTTTTGTGTAATGTTATAGTAATATTGCAATCTATACGAAAATGTACAAAAAAAAACTATATATAAAATATATCAATTGTCCAATTCATAAGTGAGACAAATCGATATTCAAGTTGAGTATGCAGTTATTTGTAAAATTGTGTCCTCTATCTGATTGAATACTCAGATAACTCAAAAATGCAACCCAAGAAAATTATAATGCAGATAAATTTGTAATACCGTTAAAATATATAAACTCAAGTTATATCAAAAACCATTATTTGTAGTTGTCCCACTAATGAACTGCGCGATTGGATTAGGAGCTTCTTAAAAATAAATTTGATAGCAAATGCCAATAAGTTTACAATGAATATGCAGGATATAAATATTTGTATGTGTTTGCAATACTTCAAGAAACGTAACTTGTGGTTCTCAAATTTCAATGCTAATCACTCCCAAAAATAACTGTATAAATTTTATAAAGCATATTTTAGAACCATATATTAAAAAAAATCAGAACCCAGTATATAAATTTTCATAGTATATACAGTGCATTTTCAAAGAATTCTTTAACAAATTTAGACCAAAATTTATCTTTAAAAAAATTAATAACCAGTTCATAATTTTACTACGCATTTGTCTATTAAATTTGAATTAAAATTAGAAACATTTTTAACAGTATAGGTTTATAAATATTTGTAAATCAACTCCATAATTTTACTTTATGACTATTGCACTAACATTAATGAACTATTAAAATTTTTACAAGAAGTAAAACTAATTAATAGTATTTTTAATAATTCATATAATATAACGACCGTTGTGTAAATCTGTGCGCAAAAAAAGCGTGTTGCTCTTCCGTGTTTGCCATGATAGCAACTAAAAATTCTCGAACCACGCTACTTAACGCTATAACAATACTTTTAGTAGCTAATGTCTTTTAAAATATTAGGTAACTAATTGAAAAATAAATAAACCAATGAAAGATTGCTATAAAACTTTACCAGTATATAGTACAATCAGTGCTGCGCCATTTTGTATCTAGATACATAGATAGCCAGATACAGATACCTTTGTAAATATAGCGAAAGTATCTAATTGTTTAACCTCCTAAGATACATTGAGTTCATTTTTATAGAATTTAAGACAAATTTAAGTAAAAATTTATTATTCTAAAAGTTTAAGCGGATTAAAGTACCAGTATATACTTGTTCATAGAGTACATGTATCCCTCTCTCTTTCTCTCTCTCTCCATTTCTACTTTCTCCTTCTTAAAATACATTTAAATATTATTTTAAGATAAAAGGCCTTAATATCTAACATTTAAATATAAATGAAAAGCCTCAAAGCTACTTCGCTAATTTGTTTCAATTAGGAAAATAGAATTATTATTCTGAGTTAAATATTACAGTGTTTATACCACAATAACGTTACAGCTGTACTTTATATTTAAAATAAATAAGTTAACACAAACTTAGAAGTACTTAAGGACTAATATCATATTCACATAAATAATAAAAATGAAAAAGTGGAATTGTATAAAAACACAATGAATAATGTGCAACCGAAATCGTAAATACGGTAAAATATAATAAACGAATAACCTTCTATGCTCGTATATTCAAAACGAATAAAATGGCCATAAAATATTTAATTATGTTCAACCGTCAACGAGCAAATGGGATATCAATTATATACATTGTAGTTATTATATTTCAAGACATGGTATAGTATTTGCAAAAATGAAAACATTTGTAAGGAACAACAAACATTGTATTGCCAGTGCAGAAAGACAGTGGCGTCTCCAAATCCTTTAAACGTTCTGCAGATACATTCTCAACTGAATACGTAACTCAACAAGAAAGAGTTTTTAGGCAACTAGAAAATATTTGATTATGTTCTTGATATGTATTTAACATTGATGAAAATGTTATCTATAGTAGAAGCCTAATGTCTAGTGTTTGGCCTCGAGGCCTCTAGCAAACATTTTATTGAAATTCATTATTTTTGTATTACATTCTGTTATAATTTATAAACTGGGCTTGTGCATTCATTTGTTAGTGGTCGACTTTTAATTATTGATTGAAATAGATCTTAATAAATATATATTGACGTTTTTATTTTATTAAATATCTAAATGTTGACAGAGAATCAGAAATTAAAAATTTGAATTGTAGTTTTAGCGCTAGAGATGTCGGCCATATTTATGACGTAACATGTCGCACAATTAAGAGATACGTCAGTTGTTATATGTTCTGTATTGAGTATGTTATCTCTTTTATGCTCTGTTGTATAAAAGAGATTCCAACTTTGCAGACGTAAAATTACAATGAAATGAAAAAAATGAGTATTTTAATTGTTGTAATATCTCTTAAAATATAGCGAGTTATTAAAAAGTAATTGGACATTAGAGGTCCTGTTAGCCAACTTTATCGATATATTACACATTTTTATAGAAATTAAGACATGGTTCACAAGCCCATTGCAGTTTATACTTTTACAATTTGTCAGGACCACGTGGTATTTACGTAATGTAGATGTATTTCACTATTTTACGAAAACTAATACAGTTTTTACTGTGGTTTAAAGTTAATAGAGTAAGAGTAATAACAAGTTTTAAAAGTAAGTACAAAATAAGATATGATAGTTATGCTAGATCTGAAAATATAGCTAAAAAATAACTAAATCAAAATTTTACAAACTAACCAACTTCTGACGACATTTTGACTTCTATAACGACACAGTTGAGCGAGAGCATTAATGCTTGACTCTGACAACTGTGTTCTCGGGTTCGATCCAGAGTTATATTTTCTGGGTTTGATAAAATAAGATTTAGTTGGTTGTGTGCAACCATAGAAAAATGAATATTGAAAATATATGATCACAAAAAAGAAAAATTCGAGAACGAAAATAGAAAAAGGAAAAAGAAGAAGGAAAAGAACAGCTGTAGAAGAGATTGGATGGAAATGGGAACAGCATAGTTAAGGCAATTCCTGTGTCATATCGAGATGCAGAAATAGGAAAAAGAATAAGGATCTTGAACATTGAATGAGAAGGAAATTGATGAAGCACCAATAGTGTAATGTACAATGGAATAAGGAAAAAAAACTAATATATAGAAAATAGAATTATTATGTACTGTATAAGTTATATGTTATAAGAAAAATGTGTATAAAAAATGACTTCTGATATATGTGAAATTCGTCCCTGGTATTAACGCAGCATAATACATAGGCAATTTCAATAGCTCTGAATTATAAAATTATTTCATTACATAAAAAAACATTATCTCAAGTATCCTAATACGATAAAAACTGTCTCTACGACACTGGTATTTAACCCATACTCTAGTGTTTTCGATTTCGGTAACCATATTCGCAGATTATATGTATATACCTTCCAAGACGTAATACATCCCCTCAAAAGTTCGAAAGACTCAGAAGACTAAAGAGAATTATAGATTGTAAAATAAGATTTATAATTAAATATATAGATAGGAGGGCGGGAATTTGTAAGGGGGCGATAGTTAGAAATTCTTTAAGTTAATTAGTTGATACAAGAAAATATATGTATGTATCTATATAAGACGTATTCAGACAAAAACAAACTAAACATTGTTGGTTTAACTAAATGTTATGCGTTGAAAACTGTGGTTTTAAAAGATATTTAGTGTCAGACTTTAATTACAGCGGGTGCTACGTATTTCGCATTATAACATTTATTTGTAGCAAATACATAAAAAGTTACTCTACTGCGAATAGGCTTTTTTATAAAATATTTTATTTATTATTAATTATAGATATTAATAATCTTCTTAATTATGTTATTAATAATATTATTATGATTTAATATTTACTATCAGCAAATTTTAATGGCTAAGGGTTATTGAAGTAAGTTGCCTTACTATTGGATAGTAATACCGCATACTAGTGAAATGATGTAGTGTTGCCATATGCTGAACATCAGTTTTGTTTTTATTTATATAGTTCATTTACTAAATGTCATATTTTCGATGTTGAGCTCTACCACAGACGATCTCTTACAATGTTGACTATATTTATGGTGTCGTAATCTCATAATGTGGGCATAAATTTTATGATTATAACATGAATTTTGATAGCAGTGTAACCCAGAAAATATAGTGCTGGTCCAATGATTAAATTTTCTACTGTGCATGTAAAATATTATATTGTATTTATTATTTTAATGTTTTTGCCATTATGCACTACATTCTTCTGCCTTAAATCATTAAATTACATATCATTGGGGTAAAATACATTTTATGATCCCTATTATATCTAACCATTCTCACTCCTTCCAAAAGAAAAAATATAAACGAAACAGATAAATTTAAATCCCTACTGCTTCTCTCTACCTCCTGTTTCTACTCTGTCATTCATTCTCCTTCCTCATTTCTTTTCTCTATTTTCGCCATCCACCTCTTCCCTTTACTGCCTCCCATTAATAACTGCACAATATTCTTTTCACTTTTTACCTTTTATATTGTATTTTAAACTCATCAAAAATGTATAGAAGGCTAATGTAATTATTATTGAAAAATAAAACACGTTTTTAAGTAAAATAAACCTTGATATTAGCTTGTGGCTAACTAGCAAGTTTAAAACTCGCACTGGTAAAACAATTTTCTGTCTGAGAATGTATTAATCGGATTAATCAAATCAAACAATGTTTACAACCTCTTCAAATCAGCAACATGTAAACAAGTGACGGCGAATATTGCTAATGTACTACATGTGTTTAACATAAATTATATTTCAATAAAGATTGTGGTAATTAAAAACTATTAGGTGCTATCCATACTAATTGCCTACAGTAATTAATAAATAATTACACATACTCGTCACAAATCTTTCTTAATTAATTAGAATATATAATTAAATGAATAAACAAAGATCACCCAGTTGTATAAAATGAACATGAGATCGATCAAGTGCTATGCTAGTGCCTTACTGTTTGTTATAGCGCTACTACTGTTTAAGAATTTGATGTATAGGCTTATTATGAACGACACGATACACTTGGGTACGAAAAGGCGCGCTTCTTAAATAAACGCTCTAAGCTACATAACACAAAATAAAATATATTATATTCCATTCCCTGTACATATGTATACATATATAATATATTCATTTTATATATGTTTTAGTAATTATTTGTATGTAAACTGTAAACTATGTCTTTAGGGTTCCTTAACGGTAAACTTTAAATAAGGTATATAAATCTTATGGTACACCTTAAGTGAGTGGGAGGGAGGTAGCTAACTTCAACGCGAACGTCTCCTAAGGCTTCATTCAACAAGCAAAGAAATACTACATTTATCTTTGTAATTAATTCCTTCCGTTTTGACGCATGGGTTAAGGAATAAACATCACTTTTATACGTACATCTGAATTTGTAAGTTTTAAATTAATGAAAAGTTTGTTAGATCTCTAAAACTTCTCATAAAGAATTTTAAGAATTAAAATAAAACAATTTGGTGTAGTATCCTCTTTTGTCACGTTTCTATCACTATTATACTTCAATTATAGTTCGCATCAACTTTATCTTCATATGAATTCCGACTGGTGAAGTGGTTTCATGCCTTAAATCATTAAATTACATCTCATTATGCTTACATTTTGTGATCCTTATTATATCTAACCATTCTCACTCTTTTCAAAAGAAAACATAAAAATAAAAATAAAACAGATAAATTTAAACCCCTACTGCTTCCCTCTTCCTGCTACTCTTCCTTCTGTTTCTCATAAAGAATTTTAAGAATTAAAATTAAACAATTTGGTGAAGTATCCTCTTTTGTGACGTTTCTATTACTATTGTACTTCAATTATAGTTCGCATCAACTTTATCTTCATATGAATTCCGACTGGTGGAGTGGTTTCGCCATTTATAGCCGATAAAATAAACATTTTATATGAACGACTGTGAGAAACTGAACTTTTTCATGACAAAAAAATCAAATGCATCTTCAATATGATGGCAAAGTGATTCCAAAATGTTTACTTGGTTGATTCGATACTAGTTCCATCACGAATCACTAATAGTTAACATATAATTAATTAAACAAAGTAATATTTAAATCTAGTTGAAATATATCAGAAATCAATCCGAAAAACACAGCAGCTTGTTAATAACTTCACCTGTTCTTATGCAGTATCAGTTACATTTTCCCGGTGTCTCACAGTTATAAAGTAAAAATGAATTTTGTGTCAAATTTAAACAATTTTACAGAAGTTTCGTTCGGTCAAAGTGACTTTCAAAATGGTACATTAAAAGGGCATCTTACTGCCTAATAAAATTTGGCAAAAATCTTTCCTTATTAAAGGGAGGCAGTGAAGGGAAGAGGTGGATGGCGGAATTAAAGAAAAGAAACGAGGAAAGAGAAGTAACGCCAGAGCAGAAGTGATTTTAATCTGAAGTGACAAAGAGACGAAGACAAGAGGTGTTGCTTTTTTCTTTTGGAATTGGAATTATAAATCTTTTGGAATGTAATTAAGCACAATGGGCTTGTGTCCTATGTCTTAATTTCTACAAAAGTGTACTATATATTGATAAAGTGGGTTACTAGAACCTCAAATGTTCAATTATTTTTTAATAACTCCTTATATGTTAAGAGATATTAACAATTAAAAAAATCATTTTGTCTCTTTAATTATTAAAAGGAATCAACGTTGTACACAAGTGCATTTGATATCACAATCGTTGTATAAGGTTACCAACCTTACAGCTCATAAATCTCTGCTATATGTATTTATATATCAAAATATCAAATATTATTTACAGCTATTTCAAGGAACAATAAAATTCCAATATTATGTCTGCCTTAGCAGAGTTAAATAAAATAAAAACTTATTATTCTTTGACTTGACTTGATTATTTGACTACCAACAGCTACAGAACATTACCATAGTACTGACCTACTCAACAAATAACTGACGTTAAAATGCATTTCATGTCATACAAATATGGCCGACCATTTCTAGCGCTAAAATTACAATTCAAACTTTCAATTGCCATAACTCCGTCAATATTTATTAACATCAATTTCAATCAACAATTGAAAAATCGACCACTAAAAAATGAGGACACAAGCCCATTACATGTAATTTATTAATTTAAGGCGGAAGAATGTAGTGCCTAATGGCAAAAAACATTATAATAAATAATAGTAGTAATAGTAGTATTGAATTCATACAATGGACATGGATAAGAGCCTATTTTCCATAAGAAGATATTCAAATTAGTATCCCGACCCCTGATACCATTTATTTCAGTTTCAACGAGCTTTATATTCATGTTGGGGTAAAATATATAATGTTACACCAGTAGAAACACTCCTTTAGAGAGGTATGGTATAAAGGTACCTCTATAAATGATAATAGCAAATATAATTTGTCGGGTTTCATTTATTCCATCTTTTTTATGTGAATAACAATAGATTTTCGTAAAGACAAGAGAAAGAGACATTGATCAAAAGATATGATGGTGGTGCCCTTATAAAAAAAAGAAAAGACAATAGAAATATAATAGAGACAACTAAATTCAACATTTACAAGGCTCAATTCCTGATGGTGGTGATGCCCTTACGTTCAGCTGAAGCCGGAGCCGGAGCCGGAAAGAGACACTAGTGACGACGATGATGAGGAGTGAAGGAACAATGAGACGTGAATCGAGTCTCCCTAAATATCGGATGACATTTCCAAAGACAATGCAATACTTATTGTTTGAGAAAAAACGTGCGCAAGAAAGAATATCAAATATGCTGATTGTTGTGTTAATAATAAAAAAATGAATTAGGAAGTTAATTATATGGGATGGGATTAAATTAATAAAGCGTGATATTCAACGTCCCCGTAGGTCATCAACTCCTAGTGTTAGATCATTATTTATGGGAGATGGTAAAGAATTTTTTTACGGAATTGATGACATTAACAAACAATACAGACCTGGGTGTAATTCACGAGTAAATTGCCCCATAAATTATATTACATTCGAAAAAAAATTATGTTTCTATGAACTTTGTCCACTTTCTATTCTTTAGTGTTTCGCTTTCAACGTTTAACATTAAAACATTCTTTGCGTTCCGATTCAAAATTTAAAGAAACTATTAAAGTTGCACTTTTAACATATGGACCCCACACTGACCTATGTTAAAACGGATGTTTTGTGACATAACAATGGTAATTTTCTATGACAAGATGAGAATATGACAAATATTGTCCTGTAAATAAAATTGCAGCAATAAGTGGTATTCGTTTTTATATAAAATAGTGACTAAAAGATCGCGATTTGCGCACAGAGATCTTTCTGCACCTTGAGAACATCCTTAAGATTAAAACATAAAATTAAAAATGAAACCCTTCTAGTAGAACTAATTACAATCTTCATCTTGAAAAAATATAATTATCAACCTGTTATACAAATTTACTTCGTTTATACGAAAGACATTTCCCAAAGAAGACAAATTTCAGCAAATTACTTAGATAAAACAAGTAGATTTTAAGAAACGCCATTAATATAAAAGACAACAACTAATTAATCTTAGTATAGAATCAATTTTAATTTAATTTAACTTTGAAAGCGTTTGTTTATCGTCACTGATTTTCTGATTATTTTAATTTAAATCTTTACTTCATTTGTTTCTGTCTCTAGTAGTTTACACGCACTTCATTTCTCTGATTCACTCAACGATCTTCTATCTCATTCATTCACTATTAGAATCGTATGTTTATCTCTTTCGGATGGCGTCGAGACACGTCATGGTTTTAAACGTCTTTTGTCTCCAAAACAGCGTGTTAATACCCATTTACATACATTAGTCTAGCGGAGTAAACACAGACAAATTGTAAGACGAACGAAAATGTAACAGACACTAGCAATCTGGGGCGGAGGCGGCGGGGGCCGGGTTAACAATACGAAGTACATACAACAATACGATTAGTACGAGAAATGAAACAATTTTATAATTCACTGAGCTGTTGTTAAAATTGATTAAACATAACCTCACTTTGTGTACGTACTATGAACGGTGGTTACATTTGTTGTTATTTGTAGATTCGTTTAACCAAATACAGGGTGTTCTAAATGAGAAGATGCTAATTAAAATTTACATAACTTTTCAATTAAAAGACGAAACGAATTCTTTTTTATTACTATGTATACTATAAAAGTTCAATTCATAATATTAGGTATGGGTGAACTTTTAAGATGTTTAAAAGTAATATAAACTTTCAATTGCATTCTCTATTACTTTTCCAATACTTAGTATTTCTATTTCGGTAAAACAAACATCCAGTGACGAATTTAACAGCACACGGCTAGGGCCACCCTGCACACCACCGCGACCCTCTACTTTCAATTTCATACATAAAAAATGCACTATCATATGACACAATAAATAAGAAATATCATCATAATATTATTTAATAAGCATCTTATTAAACACAATGTATTAGCAATTAGAAAATAATGATCACATATATTTTGAATATAATATGTTTGCATACGAATGGCGAATATTCCGAGTAATTATATCATTGCTAAATAATCATTAGCAATAAAGAAGAACAATTAAAACGACGTAAAGCAACAAATTATTGAGTATGTTGTGACATTAATGTTATGTAAGTTTCCGTTTTATAATTCAAATTAAAACGTTAATACGTGCTCTTTTATATTACAGTTGAAGGCAACCTTAAGTTAAGACGTGTACTTTTTGAATATGGCGTAAATGAACAGGCCAACGATTTCTAATGTAATTTTTAATGAACGTGATTTAATGTTAAGATGCAAAATATATTTTGCAGTACAAAAGTGTATGAAAATACATTGTTTTCTGTACTATAAATTTGTAAAGTTAAAACAAAAGTGACTTTTTACATTAATGGCATTTCGATATATCAAATTAATATTGAATGGAATTTGTATATTATTATAGATATTAATATTCGCTAAACATTAAAGTTTTATCTAATATAACAGAAGTTACCTACACTTTTAAAAATGTTTTTACGTTTAATACACAAATGTATATTAACATTAAGAACGGAATATATTTATAATATATTTTTTTATATTCCATATAATCAATATTAATTTTTACTTAATTATTATACATCATTTTAAACTTTTGTTTGAATTTATAAAATTTTAATTTTATTAAAATGCATCAGTATGATAATCAGAATAAATATGTGGTATTTGGATTGTACAACATGTCTTATAAAATAAATTAGATATTAAATATGAAATATGTATTAATAAACATCTTGATAATTAGGAAATATTAACATCCACATCAATTAAACAAATAACAGTGTATAGTGAATAGGGAACTATGCCTACAGCGCACCTAGTGGCATGCCTCTCCTACGTTTCATCGATGTAAAATCGTGTATACATCATGTGCTACTCAGTAAAAAAATTTGAAATCTATTGTAGAGAAAAATTATTGAACCGTAGAGCTTAAACTATTTAAATATGAATATAATAAAGCACCCACAATGTTTGTAGTAAATGTAATATAAATGTTGTTAGCGCCTGCAATAAATTATAATACTAAAATCCCACAATTCAGCCAACTATGAGGAAATTGCAACATATAAATTTACTTTAATATGACGTTAATGAAATTTTCTTATTTCAGCATTGTTGTCAAGTTGCTGGTACTTGTTTTACATTAAACAGGGGGTGGGAATATTAGGGGTTTGTTTCTATGTTCTGTGTTCTTTTTGAAAGGGTAGGGGTTCTCTAAAATTCATGCAAGAAAACCTAATAATTCTGTTTACCCCGTTAAAATTATTGCTGTAACTGTAAAGCTTAGTGTACTACGGTAAGTTATTCTGTTATTTCTGTAATGTTCTTCTTTCACCCTGTTAAGGGATGGATATAAGGGTTGAAGATTTCGAGGTAACGTTTTATGAATTTTAAAAGAGACGTGAATAATTAAAACGACTTCATTTCATTTGTTTTATGTTATAATTAGATAATTCTTAAGAAAATTTATAGGCCGCGATGATTAATATTCGAAGAGAATTTTATGCTTTTATTTTGGTAATTCATTTTCTATGGATTACTTGCTATTGTTTGAACCTTGTTACAGAAGAAATTTCACTGATGAGTTTTCCTAATTAGAGGCCTGCAACACAGAAAGTATGCGCAGCCAGCAAAACAAGTATGCTATCTTACGTTCATGTAATATTTTACTTAAGCAAAACCAAGTATATTTTAATCCAAAAAAGGGTTATCTTATTACTACATAGTTACCTTAATAGCCTTCAATCCTTAAAAAGAGGTTCTTAAGACGTTTTGATCGTATGGTAAATAAGTCAGGAAACGTTGTATATTAGGTAAGATCAATGACGTAACTTTTGTTATGTTAGATAAACCTTAAATACACGTAACTGTGTTTACGAGTGCAATATACATACTTGAGATCAACCAAGGAATCTCTTTTGCGCATGGAATGTATTAAAAATGGAAATCATAGATGGAAAGAAGATAGGAATTGGACGTGACGTAACGAGACAACTTGTTTATGATTTTTGATCCCCTTAATGATCAATAATTTCTATAATATTGCGACTTGTTAAAAAATATTTGGATAATTGAAGTCCTGATAGTCAAATTTGTAAATATATAGTACAGTATTATAAAATTGTTCACATCCCCATTCTTTTTACCGAAAATGAGTTATCTCAATCAATTTCTAGTATCTAATTACAGGTTCGATTCCTTCCAGTGCCGATTCATGCCTATAACATATATAAAAAGAATCCATTGCTAATAAATTGCTTAAAAATGTTAATATCAATTAGCAACTAGTGCAAAAAGATCTGTAGTAGTGTGTCGTATTTAACATCTAAGATTAATGAGCTTCATGAGATTAATTGTAGTTCCCCATTTCCACATCACACACTTATAATTCTAATAACGTTTCTGATTCAAATATAAAATATTTACTGACTATACAACTGGTGTTAAATACATATGTATGAATGAAATAGATATATAATTAAAATAATATGTTGAAAAGAGATAGAATAAGAGAAGTTGAATATTTAGATATTACTACTGTAAATTACATGTGTTTTATTCAAAGGATTTTAATTGCTATTTCAAAATAGCTTGGATTAATATTACAACTGTGGGAGTTAGACCTGAGAGCTGTGTTCTTCATTTTGTAATTATTTGACACTGGGATACGAATTTGGAGTTTAACCACGTAGCTAGTGATATGCCTTACTTCATTTTGAAGATTGTTGTCCTCTATAATTCAAAATACCCCGGAATAGGCTTACCTAATCGTTAGTTATACTATTAAACTTACTAACAATAACATAAAAATGTATGTTTCAAAGCTAAAATACTTTCAGTGTTATTATTAAAAAGGACTTCTTGAGATTGAATAATTCTTAAAAAGTTTTAGGAGTAGGCTACAAATACGCAACAAATTCGATTTATTTTTCAAAAGCAGTAAAATAGGTAACAAAATTTTTTTCCTTAGGTAACATAGTTACGTTAGATAAACCTTAAGTACACGTAACACAAAATTTAGATAACAGTTTAGTTTCAAGATCCAAAAGAATAGAGTGTACTGGTTTAGATTATTATATTACCTGTCTTAATTTTAAATATTGTTATTTGCATCAACTCTGCTATTTTTAAAGTAACCATTATTACGGTGGTCTTATAGACATCAGGTACTTCCACAATTGTAGCAATAAAACCCAACTAAAAATTTATACTTTTTACAAAAGGTTTATATAGGCTAGACAGGTGAAAAATATCTCAGATTTAGTCTAGGATTTAGTAAGTAAATAACTATAATTGGAATAACTACTTTTCTTTTCAGTTCACCTTTCTGAAGACTAACGTATTTAGTTTCTTCACGGCACTGACAAATTATGAAAATCCACGCTTATATATAAGTTTAGATATAAGAAAATAATTGTATTTCCAGTGTTTTAAATTCAACTAATAAATATTCTGAAACAATAAAAATACCTACGTTAATTAATAAAGTTAACTATAGTCCAAATCATGATACTTCGGCGGCGACTTATATCTAAAAGAGGTTATAAGAGCGGTATAAATCTAGAATACGATAATAAATTTTATCTATATACATTATAGAAAAATAAGTAAGTCAGTACTTTTTAGTTATATCGGCAGATTATACCCCACAACTTGTTTTAAGTATGAGTCGTCGCCGAATTCTCGTAATTTGAGCTATATGTACGTATTTAATACTATGTTTTTAAAATAAATAATTTACATATAAATAAAATTATCTTATTAATTAAATTATTTATAATTGTCCAAAAGTCTAAAAATGTTTTTACTTTTGGAATTTCCATTTAGAAGAAATCCTCCCTTATAATACAATATTATTTTGCTAAGCTAATCCAAATAAGATTATATCAAATTCCATTTGTAACTCACCCAAATAAAATGACAGATCACCCTTCACCCTTTTAGTTGTTTAAATGCAATTATTTTTTTCTTCACTCTAGTTAAAAAATAAAGTTTCTCGCCCTTTTCTTGGTTATTAAATACAAAGAGGGGTTGGGGTGGTCTACGGTCGCCATTAATTAGACCGTTGTGGTTTTAAATGTATAAAGTAAAAACCCCTTTTATTTCTTACAAAAAAGGGTGGATTTTTAAAGACATATAAAGTCTGTGGTATTACTGTAATATATTTACGCACCTGAGTTTCTCTGGGCGAACGGGTTGGAGAAATAGAGCTTTTTGTAAGCTTTTTCTGAGCTTTTAGGTTGTATAAAGTGAGAATCATATATTTAAAAGGCTTTTATATTACAAATTTCATTTTTAGAAAAACTTTTTTATATTTATTTACGGAATTACGAATGTTTTGGTTTACTGCAGTTAAAGCACAGAAATTAAATTAGGTTCAAAGGATTTTAAGATTTTAATATTAATAAAAAAAAAGGTAAAGTGAAAGATATATCATAAGGCTTATGAAAATATGAATTATTAAGATAAGTGCGCTGCACACACACACACACACATATATATATATATATATATATATATATATATATATAACATTTATCTTTTAAAATATCAATCGATTGTACTAATATATCCCGACAAGCGGAAACTAAACACAACTGCTATTAAAACTAAATCGAAAACCCTCAAAAAAATTAAAAAAAAGATGCAGTAAGTTTTCAACAGATAGTTATCACTTAAATCTTTCCCTTGTGGTGTTAAACTAGTCAAACGCTCTGTGCTACAGTGCGTTGTAAAATATACGGTAGTATACACGGCCTTCTTGGATGTCTATTTGTCGTGCGTTGTAAAATATACGAAGTGTCTATTTAAACTGAAGTCGTAACTTATGTATGTATTACACTTGCCTGTTGTTAGATATTTAACAAACTCAATAGCAAATATATCAATAGTTTAATATATAATACATAATTTATATATAATAAACCCGACGAAATAAAATTAAAAAATTATATCTGTTATAAACTAAATCGGAGATTCAACTGGCTAAAACACATCCATAACAAAAATAATCAGTAAAGAACCTAGTTTAGCTAAATGCATTGATATCGATAACGTACAAACATTTTTTCGTATCGTAGAATTACGAATAGCCTGATCACAATTTGAGTAAGATTTTTAGAAACAGGTTCTAAGTCACAAGAAGAAAATATATTTGGGTACGTTCTGGAAAAGAAATTTCGTATTTTAAAGTTTAAATTTATGAGGTTGCTTCTGAAACTTTCGAAACGGATACTATTTGATTTTGTTGTCCATTAGTCCCCCTATATCGTCCAAATGTCGATTACTATACTAAGTCGCGTTCTAGAATATTGTATTCGAATTTCATACGCTTCGGATCCAAATTGTTTGTAGGGTGGCAGCATATCGCTGCAAAGCTACAAGACACTACTATACATTTTTCATAATCACAGAATTCAGAAATCATTTTAATAGAATTGTTTTGTAAAATTATATTAACTATTACAAAAATTAAATTTCTTGAAATCAATTAATGTTTAATATACTCGGTTTTTAATTTTATTATTGTATTATATCTATTTATATTAGATTTAAGAACATTTTTAACAATGTATATACAACCATTCTATTGTCAAGCTGGTCCAGTAACTGTAACACAGAAGTCCTACAAAATCTTTGAGATCCAAAGTCAACGTATCGTGGTTTGTAAGAAATGAGAAAGGATCTTAACATATACTTCCCTTAAAGACATAAATAATATATAATAGATAGAATAGAAGCAATTTCATCTTCATCCGAAGTTTACTTAGTAACAAACAAAAAAGTAACAGATGAAAACGACATTACTCCCTCATAAATATTAATAATTCACGTATCTGTGAATTAATTAATAGGTAATGGATCAATTACTCTCAAATCAATACCTCAATGGCACAAAATGTATTAAACGTCATATATGTTCAAAAAATTATGCCAGTTAATAAAAAAATCACAAGTTATAGATTAAAATAGGCCGCCGAATCCGTAACACATAAAATCTATGTATTAATTCTAACTAAAGAAACCAATACATGTTCAATATATAATACAATGATGGATTACTAAAATAAAATGTAACAGAACTATATAATAATTCGAATCCTTAAAACGTGTTCCCTGTTTTCATTTTTCAGTGAATGATGCCGATAGCTGCCTTCATGTTCTCCCCTCCCCCCTTCACCATTTGTGAGTAGGTGAGTACCTGAGGGTGTGATAAGGGGTGCAGTGGAGTAAACAGGGGTGGCATAAGGTGCTTTCATGACTCCTTTGCTTCTTTTATTTTATTTTTTAAAACTTAACTTTTTTTTTCGGTTGTGGTTTGCCACAGGAAATATTCTAAATGTCAACCCGGAGACTTGTTAACACAAATGCAGAAACTTTTTATGAAGTTTTTTAATTGTTTTTCTTCTCTAATTAGAATAATTAAATTAAAAATATATATTTCAAGTTTATAAATACTTAATTTTACTGCCTTGAATTTTTGAAGAAAGATATATAAAAGGAGGTTGGTTAAAAAATTTAAAAATGTTTGAATAATATGTTTTAGAGCGGTCACACACTGGACGATGTGTGTTCGATGAATACTTCGATGAATACTTTTTTTTTATTTTGTAATAATATGCCACGCTGCAATCTTTTACAATAAGTATAAACAATAAGTACCTATGCTAAAAATGAAAATTAACCTAGATAAGAAATAGTCGTCCAGTGACGGCTGTATCTATGGATGACAATTAAAAACGTTGTGGTAGCTTTAACACACTATGTCTTTTTAGTCTCTTAAAGTCAGACATATGTTTATCTAGTAAATTCACAGCTAGATAGTTTGGATGATTGTTTAGCCGCTACTGGTATCTTTGGTTGAAATTGTTAATTTCTTCTTTCACAGTTTTAATTCCGAAGTCATGGTTGATGAATTTGTTACTAATATATCACGGAATATCCATAATGGTCCTTATTGTCCTTGACTCAAATCTTTCTAGTATTTCTATGTTTGAAACACACTTATTCAATGATGAATACTAACAAGATAAAAAATTTACTTTATCCGAAACTAATTCAATTGTATAGTTTAAATTACGAGAGATTGGCGATGACTCATGCTTAAAAGAAGTTGTACCGAAGAAATCTACGACACAATGAAAAAGCATTGTACCATTAATTTTTTGTTTTGTGTATTTGAACGAATTCTACAGTTCTTATAACCTCTTTTAAGCATAAGTCACAGCCGAACACTCGTAATTTCATCTATACTATCTAATGTTTTATTTTTTTTACAAAACCTAGTAGTATTTAATGTAAGAGAATTTTCTTTTATTATTTTATGGCCATTCTTAAAGCGTTAAGAAGGTTTATGAGTATGCTCTTGCTAAAATGATAGATTTATTTTTTTCAAAGCAGTTTTTTGCATAAAAAACGTTGTATATTAGGTAAAATACTTTACATAACAGGTAAATTTAGGTATCTAATGTCAAATTTTCGATAAACAATGTTCCCGCTATCTATTAGTAACTAAAAAATAACACCATATGTCTATCACAAAAAATTCTGATACGACATTATGATCTATTAAAACTTCAATCAATTAAAACACGGGAAATGATTGAAGCTGCTTCTTTATTAGACGGTATTGATATCAATCGATTATATTTAAATTAAATATATATTAATGACTTCCGTTCTATTTTATTTATATTATAAATTTAGTTTAAAAAAAACTATTATAAAAAAAGAATTATGATTATATTTAATACGTGAGAGAATCTACAGTTGGAGGTGTTGACTTGACTGATAATTGTTTTTGACCCTCTTTTTATAGAACTCTTTTATTAATAACCAAAGTATGAATGTTTTGTTATGTGAGTATATGTATGTATATGGAGTAGTTCGTTATCCGTAGACACTGACACTGCGTATGGTGTCAGCTGCTTTCAATTGAAAAACTCATTTTACACTTGATAAACATCGCTTGGTTTCATTTCATATTTTATAGCAGTAATACTATTTATATCTATGCAAGCTATTTATTTCGATTTGAGCCATGAATAATATAGTTACTTCCCTGAACATTCAAAGTGATCCAAAAAAACATTTGAGTGAAATAGCATAGGTAGGTGACGTTCCAGTACAAAAAATTGTGAGAACTTTTTCATAAAAACATTCTTTCTCTTTCAAACATCATGCAATTAAATAGAGATATAGTTGTTGTCTCTTTTACATTTGAAAATATTTATTTTAGTAGAGATAAAATTCCACATTCATTTCACCAGAATATCATAGAAAAAGAAACAAGATGACTTTAATGGTTTATTTGCAACTTCATTCAATACTGGTACCGTAGTGAGGCCATATGAAGTGATTTTGCCAGTTGTAGTTCATATCACTGACATTTCCCTTGGACGAGTGAAATTAAATTGAATTGTTTCATGACAAAAGGGTGCAAGAGTACACTTCTATCCCATTGCCATGAAAGAAAATACAAAAAAAAATTAGGAAATAAATTTTTTTGTTATTATGTTTATATTATTATTGTCACTATTTGAGTTGTTGTTAAAATTTGTTCAGCACCTTGTGACTGAATTCAAAGTCCTTTATACCCTTTCCCTATGAACACTGAACATGCAACTTCCTGAAACTAATCCTAAAAGCGTCTATGTATAAGCCTCATTTTAATACAATTATAAGCTAGTCTAGTAATTCTAAAAAAATTAAGTCGATTGACCGTTTTATTATACTTTGAGATAAATTTAATTAAGGTTTGATTCATTTAAAATTGAAACAACGAGAATGAATGAGAGGCAAACACATTTTACGTGTACTTACACCAGTTTTATATTTTTAATATAGAAAAAAACAAATTGATATATTTTTTAAAAGGAGATATATTATTTATATTAGGCAGATATACCCCCTACTTTTAGGATTGTTAAATGATTGACCGTCTCGGTATTTATATAAGGAAATATGAAGTTGATGTTTATTTCACAAATTTAATCCTCATTAAAGGTCATGCGAATCGGTAAAACACAGATCGTATATACCTAAATGAACGACTAGACTAGCTTAAGTCAAATTTAATTTTTAATTACTACAAACCTATGCTGAATGTAGATGGGTTAGCAGACGCAGCTGTGTATACAATTTCATCAATATAATAACAATAAAAATTAAAGTAATATACTACGTTACTTTCCGTTAATTGCACGTGTGTTTTAAATTGTTATTACTAGTTTATGTTGTGTCTGAGTACTAACATATCTCTATCTCACGTAAGAAATACAAAAATCTATTAGTTAAAAAGAGACAGATATAGTCTCATCTGCATACTTAGCACATAATCATGTCGTATCCCAATTTGAGTGACTGTTTTTATTTTTTATTTAGTTGTTTTTTTAAAATAGCTTTATTACAACTGAGTAGTCATAAACATTTTTAGTTTTATTATTTTTATGTCCCAAGAGGAGCCATCTCACATCTCATATGAAAGTAATAAAATTTGTATGTGGACGGATGCTGGAAGAAGGATTACTGCGAACGACCCGTTGTAAATTTATGTATTTTTGTTTTTATAAAAACATTCGTTTTGCATTCTACAATATGTTGTATTTTTGTTTTTTATATATTTGTTGAAATAATACCAATAAAATGTGGTAGTATTAATTTGAGTAAAATTCGAAATTGACTACGTACTATATGTATATGTATATATACCACATTGTAAAAATATTTTTACAAACATACTGGAACAGAAAAATTAAAATAATAACAGAAAAAATATTTAGAGTCTGAATACACATGTAATGGAAAAATATTCGCGATTACTTATTACTATTTATTTCCTGTAAAATGTAAAACAAGCAGCAAAACTGAAATTCAAAGTTGATATAGCTATAACTCGGTAAGCATTTAGATGTTTAAAAAAATAAAAACGCCAATATACAGGGTGCGGCAACATAACTTCCTTTTGTCAAAACTTAATAAAACCCATTGTTTGAACTAAAAAATTTCTATTTGTTTTTTATAATGTATAGGCATATATTAAAGTTTGGTTTTAGTTAGTTTTGAAGATCAAATCAGGGAGGTGACGTCCTCCATTCTCCATACACTGAGTAAACCGATTTCTGGCATTTGTCATGACTCGTGGCAGTATAGCAGAAGTTAAGTTGGCAATTTCTTCCTGGATGTTAGTCTTCAAACCTTGTTAGTGTTCACATAAGCACGGGATTTTAAAAAGAACAATAGCGTCCTCAGGAACGACTTCCAGAAGAACCTCACACGCGTGCCTCCGAGAATTGAAATCACTTTCAGAAAGTTACTGCACAATCGCCATCTTGTATGGATGGAAATGAGGATCATCATGAAGAATTCTTCTCACAGAACGATCGGAGCGTCCAAAAGCAGAAGCGACTGCCTCAATGGTCTCAGGTGATCTAATGGGCCGAGGGACTCCAGTTCTTCGTCTTGTCGCACTTGCAGTTTGTCTGAACCAAGTGCTAACGTAACATTTGATTTAATACAGTGGCCAACAAGGCTAAATTAAAACGATTCCGGAAGGCGCGCTGGGTTGCGATCACAGAACATCCGCTCAAAAAGTGGGCCTCTATGGCAAACGCACGCTTCTGAGTGTTCCAACGCATGATGGCAACTGAACTGTGTCGGGACAAAACTTTATTGTCCCGCCTCTCGAACGAAACCACTAGCGCTCCGCTACGACATCAACCGACTGAATGGCGCGCTTTTTAAAAAAGGAGGTAATGCTGCCGCACCCTGTACATATGTTAACAATTATTTCAATCAAAATTTAAAACAACTGACGTCTAAAAAATAAGTTTACAAGCCCATTGAAATTGATATTTGAAGAACAAAACAAGAACCGATTAAACTAATATTTTAAAGCTTGATTGCAGTTGCAGCTGAGGCAGGGAGGCCACAACATTCCAAGGTATTGTTCCACGTACCATTTTACTGAAACCTAGTAATACTTAATCTAAGAAGGTCTTGCTTTATAATTATTTTCCGTTGATGACTAAAATTACCCTATGTCTTGAATATCTTTAAATAATTAATATTTGAATGGGACTGGTACAGCAAGCAATAAAAACAAATAGCAACATTTAAATATGAAGCAGAAGCAAGAAAATGAAAGTCAAAAAGTGTGACTTATCGTTTCACAAGTACAAGTAATAAAAACAAAACCATTTTACAAGTAAAGCACTAAGTGATGCCATCCCATATAAATATTTAACCAGTACAGGGGGGTGGCGTTTCGGTTAAGGTAATCTTATACTCTACATGTTATATACTCGCACTTGTATTTTCATAAGACTGTTAACGATTTTCTGGGTGCTTTAGTTCTACAAATAACCACTAAGGGCTCTCACGTCGATTGTGGGCCCGTGAAGTTGTGAAGTTGTTTTGTGGCATCAGCTGTTGAGCTCCTAAATGGGCTCCCGCAATTGATGTTAATATCTTTTGACACTTAAGAAAAAAAAAACAAAATATTATGGTTATTATGATTGCTGTTTTAATATTTTATAACATGGAAGATGTAGTTATATTTAAATTTTAAATTTAACAATTATTGAAATGGATTTAGGGAGTTATAAGCAGAGGCGGATTAACGCGCAGGTGATAGAGGTGTTTGTATCGGAACCCGTAAAAGGATAAAATTAGTCTTAAAAGAATAAAATTAGTAATTAAAAAAAGGATATGTTTACTAATAAACTGTTTCAATAAATTATTAAGTTCGCCTCATGATATCGGAGCTATTTTGCAACTTATTTAAGGTCCCCCGAAAGGTTTAGAATAAATTAAATGACTTTATTTTGCCAATAATTTCTGTGTCGATTTATATTTCTTAAGTATTGTTCGTAAATGGTAAAAGTCGTCCTTAAAAGTTATATAGAAAGAGGTCTTATTGTAAATTACAAATAAGATCTTAGAGGGTTATTTTGATTTGCAATTTTAAGCGATCTTATATATAATCGCACATATACTAAACATAAGAGTCTAATATAAAGCGTAAGAGCGATGGGCTTCTATACGATCAGATCTGTCGTATATGGAAACACTAAAATCAAAACAACATATCTGAATCTGAGAGTATTAAAAGACATTTCTGCCAGATTTAAAATCGAATCTCAATCGAAATCTGATTTGATTGTCTAAATGTATCTTAAATGTATCTTAAATCAGAATAAGATCGTCACGATCCTATTCTGAATTTTTTTCTAGAAGTTAGAATATGAAAGTTATGAATCTTACGGCAGGTATATAGAATATTAAAATGATACTCTCAAATATTAAATTACTTATTACTGTTTCTTAAGGGCTCCTTAAATTATACCACCAGGGCCACACCCCCTTTTGCCCACTACTGATGAAAGACATAGTTATGATTAAATTTTAAATTGAACAATTCTTGAAACGGATTCAGGGTGTTGTATACGATCTCGTATGTTTATAATCAGATGAATAACATCCCTGTCTTCTTCCTCCCCTTTCCCACACACTCATCCAGAGTCCTTCTACGTCTACATCCACACATATCATCTAACCATCAAGCCCGCGTTCATCTCCCTGGAATTAGCATTAACGCTCTCATTGTTTTGTTAGATTCCGGTCGGATTCTAATTACTACTGCCTTGTGTAATACATATGCATATGTATCTATGTGTGTGTGTGTATGTGTATTTGTACGATTATAAGCGGAAACCTTTATAACTTAGTATAAATAGAAATAACAAGTTATTATACTAAATCCATATCATGTGGATATGATAAAACATTCTCATAACATAAGGGGTGGTAGGGAGGAGGATGAGGGGCGTCGTTGATGACGTCATATATACACAACATACACTAATTAAGTCTATGACTACTGATGATGATTACTGTATTTAATTTAATTGATATTTTTGTTTAAAATTAAAATACACCATTTTTACTTTATTACCCCTCGGTTTTATAGACACTAGTGACTAATGAACTATCGACAAATATTGTATATACATTGATGCACGTAAAAGTGAACAAACAAAGCACTTATTCCTCCCTGGAAAATTTTATTCGGACGCCCATGCTTATATATCTGATTACATGCAAGAAGTTACAATCTTAATTTCTATATAACGTATTAAATGTTTAAATGAGGGTCTAACAAAGGGCCGCTGAATGTGACGGACGTGTCGATCTTACACGTGACGTAAATAACCATCCTGGCGATTTCTATTTGTAACAACTAGGACATTACATTACTTTCTTTGATTTTGGGCCACCGGTGTGGTTGTTAAGAATTTAGGGTAGTAATTGGGAAGTAAGTAAGACGAATGGAGAGTGGAAGTGGGGAGGGTATCGGCGATGCATGTATAAGTGCCAATCAATAATATGTTTGTATTTAAAAAGCTGAAAATGTATTTAAACTGTAAATAAGTTTCTTCACAACGCATATTATCTTTTAAATCGATAATCTTTAACTATAAACACCAGTCCTTTTCTTTGACTCTCTGTTATCCTCAACCCCTTCTCCTTCCATTGCCCTAACTCCAATGAGATATTAAATAACACGGCGGAAACAAAAACACTACTTGTATATGAATATAAATTCAAACCATTTACTTCTCCACCTCCCCCTCTTACTTTTCTTCCTTTTAGCCCCTTCTATGATCAAACCCTTAATAACCCTAAATGTAATTCTTCGTATTAAATTGGCTATACTTTTCCATTCTACAAAAGCTTATTTTACTGGTTGCTCTTTTGTACCCGAATCCGAATCCGTATATCCACTATGTATTATAGCTTCTAGAAAATCTTGAATGCGGAAAATCTTTATTCTTTAGGGAATTTTCACCCTGAAGTGTTGTCAATGCTACCAACATAAAACGAAAAGGGAGTAGGGTAGTGCTCCCCTTTTATACTTGTATATATATTTATATTTATTCTAATAGAAGAAAACGAAGAAGAAACCTGTTTTATCGACAAACAATTGAATCTATTACTAAATTTATATAATGGATACAAAAAGAAATGAAATGAATTGTGAAATTAAATTATAAAACGGAAACGGAAAGAACAAACAAAATGATACTTTGTAAATGTTAGTTTTTTTTATTTTTTTTAAATGAGGAAATAATTCTTTGTTGAAGATATTTGCAAGTAAAAACAAATTTAAAGGGAATTCAAAATGGTTTTCTTCTTCATTTAAGGACCAACCATTAATTACGTGACGCAACTAGGATGGAGGGGGACACCAAAGTGTGACAAGATGTGACAATAGAATTAAAAAACCATGAAAACCAGAGAGAAAGATTTTTTTTAGAAAGGAAACGAACACTCGGACTTATGAGACGAGAATATTTCACGTGGACAGTTTTACGTGATGAAATGTTAGTAAGAAAGCTTCAATTTATCTAATAAGCACGATTATATAACGAATTCCCTGAACGATCTTGCTCAAATTATGCAAAACATTGTAATTGATTACAGCGCTATCAATTTAAGAAAAACAAAATTTATAAAATAATTAGTGCGGGCATTTTTAAATTGCAAATTCTGTTAATTTTTAAATATACCTCATACATATAGATCTTTCACTTTTAAATAAATAATAAGATTTTGGGTAAAATCTAAGCCGGGTTTCTCAGAGAGCGAACAAGTAGGTCTGTTGCGCATTTAGGTTGCCTTCTTTTCAGGAAATTATGAGTAGATACAGTTGAATTTAATGATTTTTTGATTTGGATAAGCCTAACATTTTCTCTGAGTGTCTCTGCCTAAAAATGAATCTAAGCAGATACAGTTAGGAATTGTATTAAATGAGTAAGTCTAATTTTAATTTAAAACAAGTGGGTGCCGGTGCTGTTTATATTTGATATACAAAACTAATTTATTAAATAAAGTCTATTTAACGTAATAAAGCTGTATATCTGATATTAAAAGAAAAACAAGCTAATCAAATATATAACAGTTCAAAAAAAAAAGAGAGAAAAAAACATAGAACATTTGCTTTATATAAATATATTAAATAGATATAAAAAAGAAACATTTTTCTCCTTCATTAAGATTTTTCCACCCTACAGCTAATTTCCTTGGAATTTACACTCCCCCTTATTCACTCACCCCACCCATTCCTACTTCATTCTTTCATGAGTTTATTTATTTTTTCTTCAATCTTTTGCCGTCGAACGAAAAAGAAAAATCTCAATCTGGATTCTGAACGGTGACGGGGGAGGGTTCCGTTTTCAAATTAACTTACTAATACTGGAAAAACTTCAGATATATAAGTAAAAATAAAAAAAATATTTAATGGAAATGTCTAACAAAAAATATATAAGATATTTTTCAGCTTTCTTTAATTAATTACATCGCCAGAGTTTGTCGGAATTAAATAATTTGGACGGTCCCTTTTTTAAATAAAAATAAACAGTATAGGAGCGTAATGTAGCAGACGTTTGTTGCTCGACAACGTGGAAAAGGAAAGAACATTTTATTTAATTGATACACGGGAATATGTCTTTAGAAGTGTAGCTATAAGAAGCTGTAAGACTTTTTTATTTAAAGCTACGCAGTTTGAAATCCACGCCAATCATGAGTGAAATACAGATACAGGGTATATATTAAAAGTATCTAGATACATTACAATACAGTCAATGCTTCAAAAGCAATTAATATATTGCGGTGCTAAATTTCAACACAAGTATAAAACAAAGCACTTGTATAAAACATAGGTTTTTCTTAATAAAATCACGTAGTAAACGTAGATAACAAATATAAAAATGGATTAAAAACTGATAACCTGTATAAAATAATAATGTGATTGCTCCGCGGCGTGATGGCAAAGCTGATAATATGTGAACGAGTGTAAAGCGACCGTGCCTATCAAAAGGTTAGATTAGGACTGTGTAGAAACCCGAATCCCGATATAGACCTAGAGCGTACGATAGCCTATAATTGAAAACTGCGTCTGATGGCATCTCAGCAGTGTAATTACGCAGCGCAAATTTCTCTCTAAATCTAGCAAATATATGTAGTGCATGCATAATATGATGTACATAAATTATAACAAAACATAGCCTTAAGTCATAACAATATAAAATTTTTAAAAAAGAAAATGTAGCATTTATTTTGCCTTATTTAATGCCGAATTGATATAGTGGACTAAACAGATCATAATATACCCGGCTCCTCGAAAATAAGGAAACGTATGACTAGATAGAATTGAATTTGAAATGTACGTAGAAGCGGACGATAGTTTGGAACTAAAATTTAGACATCTTTAAAATAGACATCCAATTAATTATTACTTCGAAAAAAAAAATCTTTGAAACTGAAAAATGTAACTTAAACAGAAATATTCGTAATGTGACAAGTTTGAACAAGTTCCATCTCGTGTTCTGATTAAGTTGCTAACTTTACATTGATTTCCTGAATATGTAAATTGTAAAATCCATCTTTTTGACAGTTTCGTTCATTTGTTGGGATTTAAAAATATAAAATATTATTTTACTGATATAAAATAAATTTTAGATTAAATGCCAATCACACACTTTAATAATCCATGTTAGAATTTAGATACAGTGTTTCCAGGAAAATATGAAGAATGTTAAGTTGTATTTTAAGAGAGGAGTTCGTTTTAGATATATACAATCACTATTGTTTACCAACAAAGCCTATTTTGTTATTTTAACTGCTGTAATATTATTTTGAAATTAATAATTTATTTAGAATGGTGTGAAATGGTCACTTTTTTGCAATCAAATTGGAGCCAGTGTGTTAACACTCTCGAACAAGTAAACATGTGAAACGAAATACAAATTGTTTGAATTCAATGAATACATTCAAAACACTTGACATGACAGAATTATTAAATGAGAATTTAAAATTAAAATAAAAAATATAACTGCACAATATTGTGTGTGTACTTGTTGGGTATACATCCGGGATGACGAACATTTTTTATTAAAAATTCATTTATAATTGACTACATTGTAGAGTAAATGACCCCGCGTGCGATTGGTTCACTATTCCTGGTGTGTATAAAATATATTTTCATTTGACTAACAATGAAATAAAATGTACACATATTTATCAAACAAAAAAGCGAATCCAATTGGTAACACTAAAGTATTCAGCGCGTGCTGACATTCGAGAGCATAAATTTAAATAAATAAGACCCAATATTATTAGAATGAAAAATAACTCTTGTGAAATATGTTTGAAAAAAAGTAATTAAAATTGAATAACATTCGCTAAGTAACATGAGTATGATTCGTTTATTTGGTGGAACAAGTCGTGCATGTTTAAAAATTATTATATCTGCTTAGAGGTAGATTAAGCAGGTCAAGTGCTCCCAAATTTTCTATCCTACATTTTTAAAGAACCTCGTAAATTCCAGCGTCAATAGAGTCCGTATTTAACAAAACACATAAACTAATCCATAGTTGGATTGAAACACTAGATTCTTTCATTGCATATTCTGAAAGAGTGAAAGAGTGACTTTGAAAAATGAGAACGTAAAATAGTGGTTCCTTATATGATATTCAATAGGTCTTATAAAATTTTTAAAGACGGTTCTACCAATACAACTTTTTTCAAGTTGCTTTTCTCTACGACTTATCATTTCTTAACTTTATTGGAATTAATATGTTAACTTTATTGCAATTGCATATGTTAAAAATGTTACCTTAAATGCATATGTAAAGAAATTATATTCCTTTAGTTGGTAACACTGACCAGAGATATTACAACTGCATTCTGATCAGGTGAACTATCGGTATATATTAGTTGTAACTTCCATTGTAGTGTGTGTAGTGCAACTGCCTAGTCTGATTCCAACAAAGTAAGTTGGTACAAAGCTCGTATGTCGGTGGAACAGTGACCATGTACTCATGGACTCCATGGATAACGTTGTAAGGAATAACAGCGAACAAAGTTGATATTTGGAGCTGGCAGAACTCACTGTGCATAATATTAAGATATTATAAATTAGATAAAAAGGAATTGACAATTTAAATAATAAACTTTAAACGCCATTTCTTTGATTTCAGGTAGAATAATATGATTTAAGTTAAACAGTGTAATTATTTTAATGTGTATGTAAATTACCAAAATAAAAGTCTTTGATTTTAAAAGCAAAACATAAGTTTGATTAAAAATTTACAATTTCTAAAGTGTCTTATACATATATTATTTTACTTAAGCGAAAACGAAAAAATATTTAATCTAAAAAATGACCTATTAACTTTATAAGCCATTATATTTTGAAAAAATCTACTTAAGAAGTTTAATTATACAAAAGGTTTTTTAAAGAAATTTTACGATTCTATTAAACCGAAAAAGGTAATTTTATTTTTCAATAAGCAATGAAATAAGTCATTAAACTGGTATATTATGTAACGTTATTTGTATAAAATGTAACTGTGTTTTGCGGGTCATTTTTGTGGAAATGTATGTGTGTAGAGAGTCTAGTCGGAAGACTGTCTGGAGCCGTCATCGGTGTAGCAAAATTATAAATTATTAAATTATTTATAGAGATAATTTTTTTTTTTTTTTTGTATTAAACCATACTCTCTACGTACTATTTAAATAGTTGGTCATCTTATTCTATCTATCGCATCCTTATTTACTAAGGACAAATAGTTTTCTTTTCAGAATATTGTCACAATTTTATCCCTTACAATATAGCAGACCTCAAGACCGATAAATTTCTCTCTAAATACTGTGACACTAAAAAAATTTCTAGAAACACGGATTCCAGTTTACTATATATCACAAAATCAGCAACAAGTGGCCGGAGTTTTGCCTTCTGCGTTTCCAATTTGCAGTTAGGAGAGAGGCTGAGGTGGGATACACTCGTATATGAAAATAGACTACAGCGGATCAGAACAGAACTGAATGAAAGGAATGAAGGAAGAAAGGGCATTTTCATTTCGTTTCGCATTTGTGTTTTGTTTTAGGGATTTATGTGTTTGAATCATTGTGACTGTATGCAAACCCTTACTGGTTACTGGTTACTGGTTACTGGTTACTGGTTACTGGTTTACCCATTCATTGTATACACAAGTACGGTTCAAATGTATAACGAGAAGCCAAAATATAACCGCAAAACAATTTAAACATAAACACCGATGTAGACAAACTGTGTAAACCGTGCAACAACGGTGTAACTGAATAAAACACCAAACAAATTAAGTGAGAATATTCATTATCACTTTAAGTAATTAACAATTGGTTTATTCAATTATAACCAATTATATAAATGTAATCTGTTTATATTATATACATTCAGAGCCGGATTAAGGCAGCGCGGGGTCTGTAGCAAATATTCAATAGTAGACAGCGCGGGAGCGCCTATCAAAAGCATTATTGTAGTTTAATGGGCTTGTGTCCTATGTCTTAATTTCTGTAAAACTGTACAGTATATTGATAAAGTGGGTTACTAGAACCTCAAATGCTCAATTATTTTTTAATAACTCCTTATATGTTGAGAGATAATAACAATTAAAAAAGTCATTTTGTCTCTTTAATTATTAAAGGGATTCAACGTTGTACACATTCCAAATGCATGTGACATCACAATCCTTGTGTAAGGTTACCAACCTTACAGATCATAAATCTCTGCTATATGTATTTATATATCAAAATATCAAATATTATTTAGAGCTATAGCTATTGCAAGGAACAATCAAACTTCAATATTATGTCTGCCTTAGCAGGGTTAAATAAAATAAAAACTTATTATTCTTTGATTTGACTTGATTATTTGACTACCAACAGCTACAGAACATTACCACAGCACTGACCTACTCAATAAATAACTGACGTTAAAATGCATATCACGTCATAAAAATATGGCTGATTATTTCTAGCGCTAAAACATCAACCTGTTAATTGCTACATCTCCGTCAATATTTAGATATTTAATAAAATAGACACGCCAATACACATTTATTAACATCAAGTTCAATCAACAATTGAAAAATCGACCACTAAAAAATGAGGACACTAGTCCATTATACTCGTACTTGTAACTGTCTTGTTACAGCAAGTGCTTCTACACTACTCTTACAATTTATAAAATTGCAGTTTATACTCATAACATTTTTCAGGATCGCGTGGTATTTTCGTAATGTAGGTGTATTTCATTACTTTACTAAAACTAATACTGTTTTTAATGTGGTTAAACCACAGTTTTTTTTTTAAATAACACAAATGTCAAAAAATAAGCGCCTCTGCTGTTCTAATGCTAAATCTAAAGAAAATAACTTAAACCAAAATTTTACAAGCTGAACATTTTCTGTTCTAGATGCGGTACCTCTAGAAACGCTGGACCCCGTAACATTTGCTACTTGTGCTATATACTACTCCGGGTCTGTATACAATTACATACCCAGTAAACATTTTTTAGGTCACTTTGACATCATATTGAAATGTCAGTAATATGAACTACAAATGGCAAAATCATTTCACCCTTCAGAATATCACTTTATAATTTAGTACTTGATAGTATAGTTAGACATATATAGTAGCAAATAAACCATTAAACAGAGAGAGAGATATTTTCTTTCTTTTTCTGTGATATTCTCGTGAAATGAAGGTGGAATATTATCTCTATTAAAATAAACATTTTTAAATGTAAAAGAGACAACAACTGTATCTCCTTTTAAATGTATAATGTTGGAAAGAGAAAGAATATTCTTATGAAAAGATTCTGACAATTTTTTTCTTAGATGACATCCTTCTGAAATCTATGTCCTTTCTCCAAAATGTTTACTGGCATTTAAGGAAATATAAACATGGTTGCTTGAATTCTATGTTTGTGTATTATGCACTGTGCTGTTGGTAATACTGGTATGTAGAGAACTTTAAGAATAGAGCACAGGAAATTTATGAGTGAGTACAAAGGGGTGCAGATTACATAAACACGTGATATAAAAACAACTTCGAACAAAACAAAACATAAAGCACAAAAGAGGAGAATACATAGAAACCAATGAATTGTTAAAAAACCCTTGCGTTTAATTATGTGTTGAAATCAGTGTTACCAACATAAAACACAGTTAACTAAGTGATGGACACGTGTGAAGTGATAACACACATCTCTTTGATCAGTGCTGCCAATATATTAAATACGTATTGGAGTTTGGTCTTAATTAATTTATATAATATATAAAAGGGTATGCGTACGCATGTTTTATGTACGAGTATAGAAATAGAAATGGATAGGATAGGTTTAGGTGTATTCGCAACTAGTAAGTCTCTATGACTTACCCCTTTTTGTATTTCCGCATTAATTTTATAATGTGTTTTTAGACACCTTTCATAATTATTGCTTAATGAAAGGAAAACTCAAGGGCGCGTGATTATTATTTTCGCACATTCTGTTTATAATTTTATGCGGAAATTGATAATTAATAAATTATAATAATCGGATAATGAAAACTTATCAATCGAATCGAATCGAGGGCACGGTGCTCGTGTTGTTGTTGTCATCAAAGTTGTTGTTTCCCAAATTTAGTTCAAGTCGAATGATTTGTTGATATGTTGATGGTGGTGGAAGCGTGTGCAGGTATTTGAATAATAAACTTTCGTTATTTAATTTCCTTTTATATTTTCGGAGACTAACTTCCGAAATATGATAAACATAGCTATATAGATAGCAGAGACTCAAACCGAAATTATTCTGTTTACATCAAGAAATTAATTTCCTAAAAATTGGAAACTAATGTTTTTAGTTCAACGTAAAATAGTTTTACATTTCGGAAAATACCGTTATTTTAAAATCGTTTGTATTATTATTTCATGTTATTATTAATGTATTATTTCATCGAATAAAGAAAACAGAAACTATGAAGCCTATTTTGTAACCGCTTATCTGACGTCTGTTAACTTCTGACGATTTTGCAAAGCCCTATATTTTATAAATTAAGTTACTTATGCTCGCTCCAAGATATGAATTCCATCTTACTCTTTATTTAAGGTCGTCTGATAGTTTTGTTATATAATTTTGTTGCCTGATATATAGCTTAATTTAGAAAATATATACCTACGAAAAATCGTCAGAAGTTAACAGACATCAGGTAAGCAGTTACAAAATAGGCCCCTATATTTGTCAAAATTATATCTACTGATGTGAAATGTGGTATAATATTTTCTGCAAGTTATACAACAGGCCATTACAAAATTATATCTTCAAAATACAAATTGTTTGTTTTTACATATGATAATAAAGTTTGTTCGAATTTTTCTTTTCTTTAGAGAAATCATTTATTTTATTACAAAATTTAGCCAAAATTTTAACCTCATCTACCAGTCTACTAATTTACCAGTCAATTTACCTCTAAAATTAATAGAGACATAAGATAAGATATCAATAACTTTATGAATCTGTAAAATGAAAAATTGAACTAAATACTAATATAAGAATAAGAATATACCACAAAAAAAGGTAATTATTAATAATTCCCAACTATCCTTGGAATTGGAAGCTTCGTATAGACCTAAATATTACTTTGACCGACAAACGAAACACTAGTTTAGACGGGGCCAACAAACACGTTAGCAAACAGCGTTCCCAAATTCTGTAGAATAGTTTTTGCCAATGAAATTATTCATATTAGCCCGTTTTATCAGTCTAACCATATAAGTTATACATAATAACCGAAATATATATATTACAGAGCTTTTCTAACCCTAAAAAGAGAATATAAAGTTGGACACATTTTTCCTACTGCCCTGAATAAGTTTTCTATAGGTGTTGTGATGAGTGAGTGGTAGTCAGCGGTCACAGCGGGCAACCCTACTTGACAACGGAGGCTCATAGAAGAGAATACGCTTACTCGCGCTGTGTTGAATCTGCACCGATGCGTTAAATGCGCATTTTAAATGCTCTGACACACAATTACAATAGAACAACAAACGCACACTGACATGAAAATCACAGCACTGTACCAAGTGAGCTTTAAAAGTTTACTACGTTACGATATTATTTGTTTCCTTTGAAAATGAGAGTGTACCCACTGTGAGAACATACTGGTTAATGTATACAACAGTTGGCAACCAGCAAACAAATCGAATTTATTGTTAACTAGATATGACACTTCAAAAAATATTTTCCCGGAGTAGCAATGTCCCAGATAGAAAAACAACCTTGAAATTAGCTAGTGGCAAGATAAAAAGTGTCAATCTAGCACTGCAAAACAATTTTTTACCTATGGTATTTTAACTGAGTGTGGTGTCTACCATACGCCAAATATAAACATACTAGGCAACGACTTAAACACGCTTGAGAATATGTCTTCAGATACAGTGGCAGATTTAGACATGGTCTCTATGAGTTGCAACCATACATATTTTATCAACAAATGTGTGTTCGTAAGACTATTTCTACATTTGGGAAGCACGACTCTAATCAATTAATGAAAAGAGCTAGATCTAAAAAAAAGTAAACCGAAATTTTACAAGCTAAACATTATCTGTTCTAGGCGCGGTCTTCCAGCAATGCAAGGCTCGTATTATTTGCTACTTCTGTTATATGGCTAACTAGACTGCTTATTCTACCTATTTGCTATTTTATGCCTGAGTTTATTTACTTATTACTAGTTGCCTATTGTTTTTATTCGCCTACAAAATAAGTCGCTAAAACTAATACTAGCTTGGGTTAATTTGCGTTAATTGGCTTAGTCCACGAGTGATGGTCACAAATAGCTACCCCCTGCTCTACTTAGCAACGGACGGGCTCTTTTCTACCTTGATGTTGAATGGATCGCGTACCCTCAACTGTGATATTCTGACTATTAATTTTAATAAAGAACAATACGGAAAATACATTCCTAACACAAGTTTGATTTGATGCTAAGGATTGTCACGATGGTTTATACCTAATCACATAATACATCGGGACCTGGATATACCTACAGTAAAAGAGGAAATAGTGCTTAGAACCAAACAAGGAGAGAATAACTGAACATCCAAACAATTTGGCCAGCTGTCTAATGTCCAATATTTCCACAGTACGCAGACTAAAAAATTAGGTCCTACTAGCCAACTAAATAGAATCTAGGATCTATTAACATTGAGAGATGAGTCGATGGACATATCCCGCGCAAGACACTTTATTTTTACATACCTATCACTGAATGTCCTCTAAGCAGAACAGATTGTAATAATCTTTAGTAATCAAAGTTGAAAAAAAAAGGAAAGCTAACCTTAAAATATAGTCAATTTTAGTAAGTTTATTTAATTTATTGTCTCTGCTATATGAAATTAAAGAAGAATTTCTATTAGATTCAAATTTTAACAACAAAGACAACTTTCCACTCTTCGAGTATCAATTCCTACAAATAATTAACAGTCTCTGAATAACCTCTGAATGCTGTGCGCATCTGCAACACGCATGCATTCATTTAATAATAAAAATCTTACATCATATCACTTTAATATGGTCTAATGATTTTGACAGGATTAAAAAAAGGTGTTTTGAGGGATTTAAAAAAACATAAAAGCCATTTTATCTCCATGAATTTGTCACCATTATTTAATACACCCGTCCGTATTAAGCTAACACCAATCCCGACGAAAATACTACTGTTTAAACTCCCATCTGAATCCAGTCTGAAGTGCTATAAATACCGAAATAATACCAACCCAACCAGAAAGAAATTGTCAATTGTCAATTGTCAAAGTGAATGACGATTGTTTGCAATGTCAGGGTAATAACAAGCTATTGAATGCGTTTTAATGTAATCCTAATGTTTGCCTGTACTAAGTGCTGTGTATTTTGTTTCTTTTTTTTTAGGTTATGTTTTTGACAAATGTTTAGGGGCGGTTTTTGTGTTACATTTCACGCCACGGGGGTCGAACGGAAGCTCTTGGGTTCCATTATTAGTCATTTAGATCCGAGGATGCATTAAATCTCTTATAATTTGGGTTTTCTTTGTATCAGATACATATTATTTTTATTTATGTGTTTTGATACATAAGATTTTAGTTTGATTCTTTTATTCAGAAAATAATTTATTGTTCAAATTCACGAAAACACATGCAGAACGAATTGAATTTCTTATTAAATAAAGAAAAATGTTACAATTCTGATTGATGTAATCTTACGAGAATATCTATTAGCGCGTTTTTATGACGTTCTCTGTTCGAAGAGAGTGTTGCACTATACAGTGCAGTTTGATTGGGTCTACAATTTTCAAGTAGAGATTACAACAAGGAAATCTAGATTAAAATATTCAATAAAAACGTAAATTAAATATCAAAACATTGAGTGGGAATGAGGCTTAAGATGTGCATCAGTGCAGGGCACTGATCTAAAACATGTGACTAGAGCTGTAGGTTAGATATAGATGTCGCAACGAGCTCTCTGCCTGAATTAAAAATAATTTGTAATATATATTTATGTGTTCGTTAAGGACCTCATTTCACCTGTGAAAATTCTTACGACAATTCCTTTTACAATCTATTCTAAAAGCCATAAGGCTTTGGACTTATTCCTGTAGGCTTAATAAAATTAGAAATTTAAAAAAAATTAAAAATGAATTAGTACTCTTCAAGTAAGTTTACCTTGAAAACATAGGGCTAAAAAATAAGCCGAAAATAAAATGATGTTCTCTGAGATCTAAAATGAGATTAACTGTTCGTAATAATACATAAAAATGCAACAAAACGAAATGATAAACTGTAATATGCTACAATAACAATTGGTTATCAAAGACTACACCACTGGGATAAAACAAGAAATTAAACACATTGCACGGGTGTAGTCGGCAGAAAAACTTTCAAAAAAAAACATATATGTATGTATACTAAATTTTTGAATGAAAAAGAAACAAAAAAAATCAATTAGAATAATTTTTCCTGATAAAAAATAAATAAATTGATTTTTAATTTAAAAATTATCTTGATTAGGTCGACCCCGGTTTAGACGGCCCCAGACTACACTCGCACAGCTGTTCAGGGCTGAAGATGGCGGATGCGGATGCGGATGACGGATGTCGGATCCGGATCGGAAGTAGATTCGGGTATTGTCGTTAATTTGACACGAAGAGAAGGATGATGATGTTGTGCCTACCTTTCTGGCGGTTTGATTGACAGACATCTGAAAAGAAAACAAAGTCGAACCAATTCCTTGAATAAATTATTTTATTTTTTATTAAATAAATAGAAAAATTCAAAAAAAAAGACATTTACACATCTTAAAAACTAAACACTTTTATATAGAAACCGTTTTCTTTAAGAAGATTGTGATTTGCTTTCAGTTTTGTTCAAGATTAAGATAAGTAGCAGAAGAATCTCTTAAAGAAATCGATTTTAATTTACCTGTATGCGTGTAAGTCTCTGAAAATACGCAAAACGTAATGCGTAGATAATGAAGACAAAACATTTCCCACTTCTGATATTGCTAACAATTTAAGAAAAAATGTCGCAGAAAACATTTGGATAGGCATACTATATTCAAGGTATGTACATTCACGTATATTACATATCCTATGTATATGCTGTTGTGAAGTAAAGTCTACATGTATGTGTAAACGTAAAAGTATGTGCATATTTAAACATTGCTGCACGTACAAAGTATGTACTATCATGTTTAGACATTTCATGTATATGCAATACATATGCTAGATATTATTTTCACATTATGGAGCACATATGAATATACAGAGAATGTCTAATGTTATGTGGTATCTCGACAATTTAATGATGAATCACTCGTAATAGTAAAAACATATTCAAATGTTTTGAAGAGGTATTATTAAAAAAATAGCAAGTCATACAACAACCTTAAAAAAGCAGATGTAACAAAATACATACACGTATAATGTTATAAACAAAAATTACCCTATTTCTATTTAAAAAATAAGGGTAACAATTACACAGCATGTATCATCCTTTATTCTATATAAATTGATGATTCGTTTTTTTACAAGTAATGCATTGAATGAATAAAAAAGTATATTTGCACAAAAGTTAAGTATATTGACATTTGATATTAAATAATGACGAATCTATTTCAATTTTCAGTGAACCGTTTTTTTAATAATACGGTTGCTTTTTGAATATGATTGATTGGTTGAAAGTTGGTTTTGTTGTAGAAACAACAGAATAATGTTAACGCATATTTTGATTTTGAATTGATGCAGTGCTGGATTAAGATATAAGGCTACGAATGTTGTAAGACTCAAGTCAACTTCAATTGTATCCAGTCACGTGTTTTTACTTGTGTTTTCGTTACAAGAATCATTTCTGTTCATTTCTTCTTATTGGCAAATTTAAATAACAGACCATAGCAAGGGGGCGTTGACAGTGGCCTCATCAAAAGCGCAGCAACGAAGAGATAAAAATAACCATTAAGAAAACATGGTTTAAGAATTAGATTAGTACGATCTCTTATATAAATAAAAATATTTCAATAAATGAAACGTCGCACGTAACGAAGAGGGGATGTATATCAGACAGTGCAGAATCATCTCGATTCGGTTCTGATCACAGAGCAACATTATATAAAGCTGAACACAAAAATTAAAGAGCACAGCAATAGAACTATAAAGGCCCAATTGTATCATACGTTTAACAATGAAATGGAAAAGAAGAGAAATTTTATTCCTAATAACACCGTTCTTTATTTAATTTTTATTAACTGAACTGATTTTCACTATTTAAAAGAGAATCACAACCAATATGTGAACAATATAACAGCCCACTGACAGTAAACTATATTATGGTGCAATGCTCCAAGAACTTATGACACAGACAAAACTGAGGACTATAAGCAGATGTTTGAAAGCTGAGAAAATCTTAATAATTTTTTGGTTGAATCTAATTTAGTCTCTATATTTTAAATACTTATAGTCGTATTTATAAATTATAAATTATGTATTGTAAATGTTTATATTGTTTTTAGTGCTAATTACTATCGAAAGTTCAAAGAACTAATTAGTCAAATAAATATTAAAAGAAAAAATACTGAGATATTTTATTAATCTTGATTAATACTTTTATTTCTCAGCGCTCATTTTTCGAATATAATAAAATATAACTGTAGTTTAACCAAGCAAAATATCTCGGTTACATATTTCATTAGATAACTGTGTTCCATCTTTTGTAAACGAAGAATTGAAAAACCGATTTTTTTAAGTTAAACTCAAAGTATGCAACTGAAGTTTAATAGATAAATGAAAAAACGGGCATTAGAAAATTATTAATTTGCAAAATGCTAAGTGGGGACTTTTCACAAAAGACAAAAAAATAGCTACCCCCTGTCAAATTTTCTCCGTGCGCCCATGAGTACATCTAACAATAAACTGATATCAGTTACAATAAATTCTCAACACGGTTTTAATAAATTTAAATTTAATCATCGACTAAATTATTCCAGAGTAATTTCGTTAGTGTCCAATGATTTGTTAAGATAGATGTATGTGTGTATGTTTATACGTTTATATAAAGAAAATAAGATGCAATATATCATCCACAAAATTGCGGACATTTATAACGTCTAGCCGACTTCAGAAAAACCGGTTATATTTAATACATATCAAAAAATATCCATCCTTAAGTGGGGAGCAAAATAAACCAACCGACCGACCGACCATTCGTAATCCATCGAATCAAGATACAACAGCAGAGATACAAATTACATTTTACCAGTAAATAAATCGTTTGGTAGTATTGTGGTAATGTTGGTGAGAAGAGTACAGGACCAGTCTTTTATCTTCATGTTCTAATTTCTTAAAGAACTGACCAATGGTCAGGAGATATGAAAAGCAATTTGTTTTGTGTCTGAGACAGAAAACATTGGTAATATTTGTACAGGATTTTTATTAAGAAATACAGTGGCGACTTGGGGAAATATTTATAAACTGGCCCGGACATCAATTTATTCAGGACGAGCGTTCTCGAATTTACATTAACATTGAAAAAAAGATTGTCACATAGGTTCAGATTGGAATTTGAATTTGTTGAAAAGCGTTAAAAATGTATACTACGTAAAATGCAATACGGAATTTTGTAACACTAATAACTGTTTCCTGAGACCTTAAAACTTCCCCTGCTATAGTGTGGGTCTACATCTTGTGTTGCCTAAAATTAATCAATTACCACTCAGTTATTATTTTATGCGGTATACTAATTCTAGAATACAATTTGGTTTTCTTGAGCTCTTTTTTACATTTAACGACTATTTGACGATGTGCCCGAGTGCACCCAATAATTTCACTATGGATTTACACGTCCATAAAGCTTCCCCCTTGTACTGACATATACAGCACTTTATTATAACAAAATTGTAAACGTATGTACGGTATTAACAGTAGAAATTGGGTATCTGGACTAAAACTGTAATGTAGGACGTTTCAGGAACAGCAAGCCTTTTCTACTTAGCATCCGAACGAGATGGAACGGTCAACAGCGTAACTATTTCGAATATTGCAAATAATATTGTGATATTATTATTAATATTGAATCCCAAATGCAAGTATATTTATAACACAAAGTTGTTGCAAGTACCTCATATATTCATATGTCCGTCCTGAGAACCAGACTGTTTTAAGGCAGTTTACGGCTGTCTTTAGTTAGAATATTATATTGTGATATTTTATTAAAATTATGATTCTGATTAACAACGCAGAAAACATTTGAATATACATACTATATTCTACTTATGTAGTTACATTCATGAATATTGGATATCCTATGTATATGCTGTTGTGATGTAAAACATACACTGTACGTCATATGTATGTACAAATGCAAAGGTAAGAGCGTATTTAAACGTTGCTGCGTAGTATGTACTGTCATGTTTATTCATTTCATGAAGGTATATATATTGTACATACATTACATATACAGGATATTATTTTCACATTATGGAGCATATATGAATATACTGGAAATATCTAATGTTATTTTACAAAATAGGAAAACATTTTCTTTGTCAAATACGCTTTAAAAACAAAGTAATAAAAGATGGTCGATTTGATAAAACTTATTATATAATGGGGCCCCTGTGTTACTAACTCCAAAGTACACTACTGTTATTATATATTTCTATCGTTCTGATTGCTATAATTCTAAACACAATTAATTATTTCTATGTTACATAATAATAATCAATGTCTTGTATTTTAATCTATAAATTACCATTTCTCATAAATTAGCAAAGAATTATTTGTAACGCAACAGGGGGCCGCTAGAGGCGCTATAGACGCTTGTGGCGGCTCCATAGTTCCCCAACGTTGGGGTTTATTTTAAAAAGAAAACATAGAAACAATTATATAAGGGGATTTACTTTAATTTCTTTTACAGAATATAACAATGATAAATTAATATTTTAAGACCCTAAAAAAAAGTTTACCGAAAAATTTACTTCAGTAGAATAAGACAAATGATTATTTTGTTTTATTTTTTAATTATTATTTGGATGGTAATAAGATTACTTATGTTAAATCTACAGTACCATTTATAATCCTAAGGGTTTTGAATACAGTCCGCTCTAAAATTATGTATTTTAAATATGTATTTTCAAAAATAAGTAACCCAGTGTTAGATTTGCACAAGGAGCGCGCCTGGACCCAAATAATTTTATATTTATTGTAATTATAATCAAAGAAATACAGTTTTGATTTGTTTTCTTGTTTGTGTTTTATTTAATTTAGAATATAACCTTATGTACAGTGCACACTGGTGCGATATAAACATGCGACATCCAACATTTATATATTTTCATTCATAAGTTGGCGTTATTTAGACATGAGTGTACTAAATGTGTTGTATTTTTATTAACTGAATTTTATCACGTTTTTTTCGTTGCAGCATTAAGTTGCATGTCGCACTAGTGTGGACGTGTTATACAACTTCTTCCAACAAATGTTGGATGTCTCATGTTTAAGTCGGATCAGCGTGTACGGTACATTACAGTTGGTAATGTAGAATATACACTTAGACGTATGAATTATAATGTTTTCTTTTCAGAGCTCAAAATTAACATGATTCTTGAACTTGATTGAACATGATTCGTTTCTGAGAACGTACATAGTGAGTTACAAGAAAGTATCTCCTTTTGTGCGTTACAAATACCTCATAACTGCAATGTTTAGGAATATGCAACAAAACTTTAGCAAAAATAATTTATAGATATCTAATTGATTTCAGGTCTTCTACATAATTTCAAAATATCAGTTACGAGAACCTTACGAGTTACGACAAATTTCTTTGAATTCTTAATAGATTTCTGTAACGCAAGCAAAATATAAAAATGGTTTCAATAAAATTAAAGAAAAAAAAAAAAAACGTGAAATTATTATTCATTTCCATATTCCTTTCCTATTAAAATATAAAACCAAATGACTCGGCACAAATAGGATTCCTGTAAATGTAGAAATCCTCCTAACTTGATGGATTCAGGTAGACTATAGGAGTATATTGTGGTAACCGATAACACAAAGGATAAACCAGTAGTGAAGTTATAAATGATAAAACAAAAAGCTATTTGTCGGAACACCAGAAAGATAAAGGGATGATATGAAGTCTTAGCCCTTGCCCTTTCTATTATTGCGGTATAGATTCTGAACTATCAAAATATCGAAGAAGGGTGTTATCATATTGTCAAAAGTGAAATAGATAGAAATATTATTGTAAAAGGGTAGAATATCGAAATATTAGAGTTATAAATGGCCGCGGTCCGGCAAGGCACGGTCTTATTTGAAATGAAATATGTATGTACCACCGCAGAGTTATGGCTAAAGAATTTATATAATTTGTAAAGACTTTAAAAAAGGTTTACAGAAATTTTGTACAGGCAACAGTCACATCTCTTATAGTGCGCATACACTTTAGCTAACGATTTAACTGACAGGCCCACCTGAGGAGATCTGTACAGACAATCCGGGGAGTGTATCTGATATAACTGTGCAGTTCACGATGCAGTATATATGTACAGGTAATCCGCAAAGGTAGATCTCTCAGGTAAACCGGCGAGTGTATTTCAGGCTAAAAGAACTAACTTTTTCTTGTTTAAGAAGAAGAGACAAAAAGCAATAATTTTAAGACTAGTGCCACATTTCTCCACATAAAAATTAAATGTATACATGTTAATAAAATGATTCGTGTTTTTGCAGTAAGCCGCGTCTTCACTGAAGAAATTATTTGATGTAATAATATGCATCTATAATTTTCTGTGACTTCGTAGATTTGCGATGAACAGTAGTTTTGTTGATGTTAATATGCCGGGCGTTGAATCCTAGTACAAAATGCACTGATTCTAAGTTTGCCATTGAAGGAGCAATTTAATATCTTTGTCAAATATGCTGCAGTAAAATGTAGGGCAGATTTCCAACAATTTTTTTTCATTTTACAACTTATGAGTATGTATCACAGTCGCAATATGAACCAGTTTTTTTTTTTTTTTTTGTATAATTCAAAATAAAATAATAAATATTTATTTAACTGAGGAACTAACTTTGTATAACTACCATTGCTATTGTTATTGTTATTATTAAAAGATATAAATAAACCAAAAAATTAGGGTCAGAAAAATATTTGTACGGATGCCGGTCATAAAAATCCTTACAAGGTGAAGGCGCAGCAGAGTGTAGTGTGTAGGGTGCAACGTATAGCCCTTATACACCCGTACGTTATTATAAGGCCCTTCATAATATTTTATTGTTATAAAAAATAAATATTTTTACGTAAACTATCATAAAATATACAATGCCAGCTTTTAGAAGCGCACCAGTTTACATTCAGAGCAAATTTATTAAAAAACAAAAAGTACGATGATAACGCTCATACTCGCTTTGAGGAGTAGCTTTTACAATAGAGGATTTTATCAGAACTGCATGATCTAATTACCCATTTGATAATGGCATAACATCTTATATTTAAAATAAAGCAAAACGTAATAGCAACGCTTTGTTTTTATCTTACAATGATTTCAAACTGGCGTTGCTTGTAATCACACTCAGCTAAATCTCTATACATAGTATCTGTAGAACAAACAAATATATTCAATAGCATTTTATCTTTTATCAGAATTAGAGGAAAACTGACGTATATCACTAAAAAGTTATTATTGAATTTTTTTAAAGAAACTAAATTGAGAAAGACAGCGACAAAGGAAAATTCAAGTTGATTTTGGCTGCCCTATATAATCTGCGGTATGCCATTTACGATAGTTTGTCTTTCAGCTATTTTTTTAATGTGTAAAATAATATGGACATTTACAAATAACATTAACAAAAAATTCATTATAGTGATAATAAATTGTGCATCGAAATTTTTGTTACTTAACAATTTCTTCGAATGCTTCAGTGAATTATAATTATGCTAAGTTGCATGTAACTTCTCTCGGTTCACACACTATCATTAGTTTCAGATTGCCACTAAATTATCTAAAGCGGAAAACATCTTGTAGTTTCTAAAAATTGTACAAATGTTTAAAATTTATTTAATTTATGATAAAACATTTAGAACGCACCTTGCGTTTGAATTATAAAACCATTCATTATAAGAAATAAAATAAAATATGCTGTAGTTGTTTAAGAACTGGGTATCATTTTAAAAGTAATTAAGAAATACTAAATAATTTTGTTTTGTTATATCTAGAGGGCAATAACTATCATCTTTATGAGGTTCAATCAAGTGACAGATTGTCGTTTTAGACTAAATAGAGAACAATTAAATTAATAAAGCCTCATTTCCACTCACTGTTTTGATATTTAATTTACGTTTTATTTAATATTTTAATCTAGATTTTAGAATAAGCATTCTTTGTCACATTCGTGTTTTAATTTGAGGTTAGTTAATTTAATTGGTGCGCATGCGCCATTAGTAATATAAATTTTGACAGTTCAACAGTTAGACAAAATTGAATGTAGAATAATTAAAATTGTTGTGTTTAGTAACAATTAGTAATAGAAATTGTTTTTACTTTTGACAAACTGGCATTGAACTTCTCTTAAAAATTAATTCTACTGCATTTTGACAGATAGTTTTGACAAACACATTTTGGAGGTTATAATAACACATATTTTATTTTTATTTAGTATTTTAAATTCAGAAACGTTTGATCTTGTAAAAAAGAAAACATAAATTAAAAATGGTATAGTGAATTTAAAATAAATACAAAATTAAAACAGTGAGTGGAAATGATACTTAACCGTTTTCATTATTATTATTTCATGCATTATTTACGCCAAACAACGCCATATTCTCTGGGTTTTGTTGTTGTCAATTAATACAAATGATAGCAAACGATGAGGTATCAAAAAACGTTTTTGGAAATATAGATTTTGAAATATGTATGTACATTTATTCTATACCTAGATATTTACTGAATCTCCAATTACAGAGATATCAAAACAGCAACAAGAGAAATACTAGTAGGTGCAGAGAGTGAAGAATCCTATTTTATTAAAACAAAACATTTCTTGTTACAGCGCAGCGGAGTTATATTTCTTTGCTTGTTAATTATCTCATCGTAGTCAATTATTTCGTTCGCCATTTTGAAACTGGGGATATTTAGTTACAAATTATCTGTATGAAAATTAATATTAATGCCAATCACATAAAATTATATATGTATAGAAATATAACTCTATATATGTGTGTGTGTGAGTGAGAGGAATTTCTATAAAAGGAAATCATCTTCCCTTCAAAACCACCCTTCTACATAAACATTTTTTTATTATAGATTACTATTTTAATAAATGTTTGACTTTTCGCTTTATGCATTGGTACCCCTGCTCGTTGTAAATATGATTCCTCAGTTCACTTCAGGCAATATGAAGCATTCAACTTTAATAGTCTGTATAGTCGTAGTGATCTCAATATAGCGTACGTTGTTATTCCTTTCAAGTATTTTTTCTATATTGTTTCAAAAATAGTTTTATGATATATTGTACCAATATAAATATTTTTGAAAATGGAATTCAATTTATTAAATATGTATATTTCTCATATTTTAAATGAGGCCTTTTTTGGATGCGTCATACTTACTATATACAACTGTAAAAGATCCTTACAATTTCTTACTGTGTTTTAGAAAAATTAATGATAATAATTGCAAAATGTAAAAACATATGGGCCATCAGCTGGTTTCTTTTTGACTTTGCTGTTAAAACTGCACCGTTGAATATTTTAAAATAATTGCTGCTTCATTTGAAAGAGTACATCTTCCAATTATTTATGGAAAACAATCAGATAAATAGCTAATGCATCTGGATTGGACCGAACGTAGTCCACCATTTAAATCCAATCTTTAGGTACATTGACGATAGCTTGTAAGATAAAAACGAAAATAAATTAACGTCTTTCTAAGGGCTGACAACACGGTTGCCGAACTAAGTGCTCAAATCAATAACACTATCAACTTTTTACAATATAGGGTTGGCGTCTGTCAATATGTCAAGCGCGCCACTGTTGCCAATGTCGAAATAACACTCACTTTAAAAAGAAACCCCCAGATGGCCCTCTCTCGGAAACTGTTTCTACAAAACAGATAACTTTCTTCATGTTAGATATACCAACATATATATATATATATATATATATATATAACAAATTAATGAAAAGATATGTTGTATAAGCATTAAGGTAGCTACAAATAAACATTATAAAACATAACTCTTAAAATAAAATTAAATTCAAAGCACACGAGAAATCATCATTAAATGGAATAGGATTCAAAAAAAAAAATGTTAAAATGTTTAAAATGATATTAATCCCATTTTGAAAGGAATTATTCACCCTAACAAGAAAACAAATTAGAACTCGAAGAAGTCAAGTACTTATAACAACGACACAGTTAAAAAAATAACAGAACTCTGTTACAGATACAGCCCAGTTCACCCCCACCACTGGAAATTAGCATAATACACCCATAATAGTATCTTTAATGTAGAGCTATTATAAAAATACAATGGCTACACAAATGCGATGACAATCTAGGGAAAAAGCCCATTTCAAAGTATTATTTTGCCTAATTTTATTTTTTTAAAACAAAAACTTATTTAAATCGAAATGAATATAAAAAATAATAGTACCATTTATTTTAAAATATACGTGTAAAAGGTAATTTATAATTTATATAATCATAAATACGATTTTGTGTTAAGATTGGGATTAAACTGTTTATAAAATATAGAAAAAGAAGAAGGTACTCGTATTAAAGATTAATCTTATTTAGAAAAAATGTGGATGATAATATGGACAACAAGGTATATCTAAATCGAATGACAAGCGTGAGTTGGTGCTAGCTAGCTAAGAGTTAAGCCGACAAAAACGAAAACAAAAAACTAAAAGGCACTGCCACCATTAATTCATCATCTGCAGCTACAGATGCACAACAAACGGTAAAGGATGGCAACGGCAGAACGGCACAGGTACTTAAAGTGACCTGACACACTGATTCACGCTGATCAGTGCAGTAGTACTTTTACAGATCATGTATTGTTCTCAGATTGATGATTATACTTAATTAGGTAATTGATATTAACGCCTGTAGTTGCGGTGAAGCAAACTAGAATATATAGAATTTTTATATCTATTAAAAACAGATGTACTTTTTTTAAATTTATTTTATACTGCGCTAGTTTTCCATAGGTTTTTCATGCTGACCGTAAAACCGAAAATAATTAATAATTAATATATTTTTATAAAAAGTTTCCGGGACAATTTTAATATGGGACGTAGAATTCGGGACATGTGATTAATTTAGCATACAAATAGCTTAATATCGAAATAAAATTATATTCAAAAGTCAACGAAATAATTTTATCGTGTTTTACATGTCCCCCCCTTCTCTACCCTACTCGCGTAGGAATTTTATGGCCTCCATGGAACATTTGATTACTTATGTTCACTCAAAGTCAGAGTTGATTGCACTTATAGATATTGACTTAAATGTTTTGTATTATTTTGAAGCCCTTAAGGTATCGTTTTGGGGTAATAAAGGGATATCTTTGCGTTTCTGGACATTAATGTTTCTACTTACTTTTTTCTTTTTATTAAATTCAACCTGCGTGATTTCGAGTTGCCCCGTCCCGTCTCACCCCGCTCGTCCCATAATGCTGTGCGTGTTTTGTTTTCTGTTTTAACACGGGTTTTATGTAATTTACATTTATTGTTATGTGTTTTGTAACTGGATTAAATAAAATACTCGTAATAAAGAATTGAAAATCAATCAACATTAATATATTTACAATATCGTAAAAGTTTATAAATTCATGCAATTTCAATCTATCATAAACCAAATCGTTTTTTTATTTACGGGGTTCATTAATTATGTAAATGCGGCTTTATTGTTTATGTAATTACCATCATTTGTTAATTATTATTATTTTTTTTAAATTTATTTATTTACCGTCAGTTTTTTACCTATATCTATATCTTTATAATTGCATTCCCGCTAAACACAACTATTTGAGCTTTTTAATATTTATTTAATATTATACTCGCACAAAAAAAATTAAAATTTTGATGTAGTAGAGAAAAATTCACCATTAAACCTGGTATTTCGAGCAGGAAGCAATTTTTCTATTTCATAACGTAAAAGAGTCAAATTTTAACTTTGAATTTAAAACTTGAAGTTTGAAAGTTGTAATCAGATTATTTTTGTGTATCTTGAAAACTAGAAATTCTACAAAAATTTTGTAGAGAGCTTTTTTGTAGATAATAATATTATCCACAACTTTTGTTAATACCTTTTTGTTATAGCTTTTATAATAAAAAAGTTATAAGCAAAAATAAATCTAGATGATCTAAATAAATCTCGCATATGAATAGCCGTATTATTATTGAAGATATAAGCAATTAAATTAATAGTTTAATTAGATAAATAAAGGCATAAAGCTATACAAGATATTAAAGAAACATACAATATCATGTTCGTCTTTACACTATTATTTTATTGTTTATTATTATTTTATTTAAATATTTTAGTTAGTTAACTTGATAGAAATTTAATTTCTCCACTGTACAGAATTCAAGCCTGGTAAAGATATCGACAGTATCTATATGCATAAAGTAATCAGCGCAAAATCTTTCGTATGCTCTGTCCTGAGATCACATCCCAAATATTAGGTAACCCTCATTAAATTAACAAAAAAAAAAAAAAAATCAGAAAAATATTATAATTTTATATTTATCTAATACCTGTTATAAAAATCATTCATATTTCAATCTGCAGGCATAATATTAAATTTAAAATGTCATTAATTTACTTGTTTATTAGCAGCAGTCAAAGCAACGCTAAGACAAGCTGTAAAGCTACGTACAGACCAGCGAACAAGACCAGTTTGGGCAGTACCATATGAACGTGTTTGCGATATTGTCGTACGCCACAATATTAACGACTATACAAAGCTTAAGGTATATGAAGAAGCAATAGACGCACAAGGAGAGTTTATATCTTTCACAGTTTCTCAAATATTAATTAAATTATATTAAATTAAATATGTATTCAATTTAAACATATATCTAAGTACAATCAACATCAGAGACGTCTGCAAAGTTGGTATTCTATCTAATAATATTAGGGAGTCACCTATATTTTACATTAACCTAATTACTGTTTATAATCTAATAGCAACAAATTTTCAGAAACACTTTTGCATCATTTCTGTGTAAATACCTGTAGGTGAGAAATTTGGATGAAATACATCCATCATTGTCTTTAGTGAGAAAAAAACAAAAACAATTAAAATAATTATGAAAGGTATTATAATACTCTAACTCTAACAGTAAGCGCCAAAAGTAATCGGCCTAAACACATAGCAAGTAGTTTGAAAATCAGCCGGAAACTTTTGGGTTCTGTATATACAAAGATATAATGTGATCATTAAATTAGTGCCTGTTAATTACCATCTCTATACGTTAATTATAGTTTAATAACATTATTTTAGCAACATTCATTCGTCAAATTTCCATTTAATAATTATTACTACTATACCCTGGGTTACGTAGAGTGCACAGCTCAATTATATTTGCTTAATTGAAGTAATCTCGAAAAATAATTTGTTTTTTATTTAACAACTTTATTAATGTATAACTCGCAAGCAACGGGTTGAATGGAGAACATATTTCAGAAGTTCCATTTTGTCAAAATTGTAATATTTAATAACAAACTGATGTAAGACTGTCTTTACCAATTACAACAGCTAAGTTATTGTTTGTTTAAAAAATGTAAAATTCAATATATGTAATTTTCAATAAAATTTCAAAATATCGTAACATATTGTGAGTGCGTTCAGTAAGTTTGCATAGACAATTAATGGTGCATGAGTTTCGTTGTATGCAACTTGTAGCAGACGTCCTCGTATGCATAATAGTGCAGTAGTATGCACTCAAACATAACTGGCGATGAATGCTATTCCATTACGAGTGAGTTCGCGTGATTCCAATAACAGAACAGCCTTTACTTTACAACATAAAAAATAATCAACTCAATGTTATGAATGTTTGTGAGTCTCACAATCAGTCATTTCACTGCTACCTATGCGTTTTTACCATTTCATTTACAGTACTAGGACAACGTAACAACACTTCACGTTACGTCTTGCCAATGCAGAGAAAATTAGATCTCTAAACGCCTCATACATATGTAATATTTTAAAAATTATTTGTGAAAACAATTATTCTGTTTTGGTTATATTCTTTATCAAAAATACATTTTACAATATCTTTTCATTATTGTCATGGCTGCAGCTTTGGTCTCTTTTAAAACTTTTCTATATTTCTTCCTCTTTCCTTTTATGCTGTTCTATTTTGATCCATTATTTCTATATTCCTCATTATTTGAGCCTTTACTTTTAATTTTTGTCATGTTATCGATTTCTTGATGTCTGACTTATGTTTCCGTATTTGTCCCATTATAAATTTCTTATATTATCTTAATTAGAACTCAATTGAAAAGCTAATTTTTCATATACATTACTTACTGACTTTAAAGAAAAGTTTTTCATCTAACATTTGCACTAATCTTCAATAAAAATTAATCTGATTTAGTTATTAATTATCTTCCACTACAATCGTCATACAGTTTGTCACCTCAACATCAATTTTAGACCAGAACTGGCCTTGTTACACTACTTTGGTATTCTTGAATTACAATAATATAAACTTTAGCTTGATTAATAGGATTTTTCTTTCACATAGACATAACCAGCGATTAGCAAAAGAAACAGCTCATAAAATAAGAAAATTGTAAAGTATTGTTACAATATTTATACAGCATACCACTTGTTATCGCTTGGCTCACACTAAATATTCAATTTTATTTATATTTGCAAACATGAACACTTACAGTAAAGTTTATTCTTACTTAAAATAATGCATGTATGAGTTTAGAGAGAGAGAAGGGAAGTGTAATTACAAAATTTCCCTGTTTTCTTTGTTTTTAATATGTCAATCAAATAGAATCTGATTGTTTGAATTGTTTATAAACATAAAACAGTATTGCCACACTACAATAAAATATAATATACATGTATTTCAAGTAGATATGTGTATGTGTACTTTAAATGTGAAGTGAGCAATATATGAGCAAAATGATTTTAAGTTTTATTTGAGTGGTATTGCGTGTCAAGTGCCCCTATTTAATGTACTAACTTCAACACAGAAGAAACGAGCATTTAGTGAAATAAATCATCTTGTAATTATACTTACAATTACTTTAACTCAATTCAAATTATATTGATACAGACGAGTGAGTGTTAATTAGAAAATTTAATTGTCTTATTTGAAATAATTTAACTTTAAACAATTTTTTTATGAATTACAGTTTTACACAAAAAACTTGCTTATTTGTCAGACTTCTGTAGAATTGTCGTAGTAAAAAGTAAGAAGGACAGTATCTAGATGTAAAAAATTAATGTGTAATATTTTGAACGAAAGCATAAGTACTTATCTCAGACTAGACATATACTTGCCCGATGTAGGGTGCCCTAATGAAATGGGTCTCTTCAATGATAGAATAACTAACAAAAAAAGAATAGAATTCAGGACGTGAAAAAACGTCTAAACTCTAGAAAAATGTCAAATAAATGAATGGGCTTGTGTCCTATGTTTTAATTTCTATAAAAGTGTACTATATATTGATAAAGTGGGTTACTAGTACCTCAAATGTTCAATTATTTTTCAATAACTCCTTATATGTTACAAGATATTAACAATTAAAAAAGTCATTTTGTTTCTTTAATTATTAAAGGGATTCAACGTTGTACAACATTACAAATGCATGTGACATCACAAACGCTAGTTGCTATCTGTTTTATACAACAATAAAATTTCAATATTATGTCTGCCGTAACAGGGTTAAATAAAATAAAAACTTATTATTCTTTGACTTGACTTGATTATTTCGACTAGCAGCAGCTACAAAACATTACCACAGCACTGACCTACTCAACAAATCCCTGACGTATAAATGCATTTCACGTCATACAAATGGATGGCTACAACCATCTCACAGCGCTAAAACTATAATTCAAATTTTTAATTGCTATATCTCCGTCAACATTTAGATATTTAATCAAATAGACACGCCAATACACATTTATTAACATCAATTTCAATCAACAATTGAAAAATTGACCACTAAAAAATGAGAACAGAAGCCCATTACCACCATACGTAAAATTAATTTTATATCATTTAAGATTTTTAGATTCACTTAGAAGAAATTTAGTATACACTGGAAGGTTTTGTAATGTCTATAATTTTATAGCTAAGTTTATTTCTTTCTAATCTATAATGTAAGCATTCAAATATGTTATGGTCCTTCGTTCTAGGACTACCATGTTCACAACTCCGTTTAAAAGTAGAGTAAAGATGAAGTAGAGTTTTGCAAGGAGTTTTTTCAACTCTAGTTATATTTGTAATAATTTTGGGGGCTCTACCTTTGAACTATTTTTCTTTCGTATATTTTTAAACCAAGTACGCTACTGTTTCCGTTATGCAGTCTTAAATAGCATTACCGCTTCCATTACACCGGATGTAACTTCTCCATTAGACTATCTATGTGCAACGTAATTCATCATCAATCTGAAAATATGATTCTCTTATAATATTTTCCATGTTTTTACCATATATTTAAAACCTCATTATCCAACTACGAACATGCATTCATCCACTCGATTTCATCGTACTTGCTCGAATAAATGAACGTTTTTGGTGAAGATGAAATACCCACTTGTTCGCTAATGCAAATATTACTGTCAACAGAGTGAAGACAAGTTATATGGCAGATGGAGACATAGGTTATATCCACAGTTGTATAAAACAACTTGTTACGTTGTAGCTGCTCTTAGAACGTATTTACTTAGCTCATTTACTGATAACTACTATTTACTTAACTATATTAAAATATTTTATAATCATTGAGTACAATAATAGCTTTGTTTTACTTCTACATTTATTATAAATTATGAGATAACAATTTAATTGTTAATCATATATTTTGTTGAATAATATTCACCGAGAACATTTTAAACTTAGTAGAGAAAATATTCCTAAAACACGTTTGTGAATACAACGTCGGTGAAGTACGCAGTCGATTCGGACAAGTGATGTCAATCAAAATTAATTCGGTGTTAAATCGAACTTTAAATTACATGGCTAATCGGAACATTTAAGCCAATATTTAAGTGATAATAGACTGTAGAAGTATTAGGTAACTTAAATATTATTATATAATATATAAATTCACCAATTAGTGTCTTATATTGCTGTTTTAATATAGGAAAATAAAACGCGAACGAACATCTAAAACCTCAATATTTAATCAAATTATTTTTTTATAAATAGGTTAACTAATATGTCTCTTAGGTAACTACAAAATTTCAGCCGTAACTAATTTTTATTTACTTCAAAAATTACAATTTAGTGAAACCATGTACAATGACAGCTTTGTTGCATATGTGTCGACTGAATCGACTGCTATCGAATCGGCTGCGTACTTCACCGACGTTTAATACACGTAATCTTTAGAAAATATCACAAAAGTGTTAGGTTCAAGATACCTGTATTTTTATTTCCCATCATGAATGTTTCACTTACAATCTGCTATTGCTTTACTTAGTGGAACTATTAATGTCAGATAGTAATTAACATAATAAACAACTAATTAAAACCTTAACACATATAAACAATATGAATCTAAAAATAACCTTGAATTAATTCCATTAATGTCAGATAAAATGTACGCGTCAACAATGGTACATAGAAAAATATTTTGATTCGCAAATAAATAAGATGGTTGACAAGCAAATAATACAGAATAGTAATTCAAATGGCTGGTAAACATTTAATGGGCTTGTGAACCATGCGTGAACAATTTTTTTATTAATCGGAATATTAATAATAGAGATACTAATAATTAAGATATTCAATTTGTATTTCAAAGCGCCCCGTCAACTTTTGGATATTTATAAAAAATAAAGCCAATAAATAATCTTAGTAAATCTTTAGTGAAAATTTCTACTATACCCGCTAAACACCAAAACATTCATGTTAACTTACAATAAATCCTAAAGGGTTATATTTTTGTGTTTCATAGCTATTTTAAAAGTTTTTAATCCATAAAAGGGTTAATGTGTAAAGAAGTTAATGTGTAGAAAGATGGATTTGAAATCACAAAACTTTGAATAACAGGTACGTAACATTGTTTACGTAATTGTTATGTTAGATAAACGTTTAATACATATAACTGTGCTTTGTGGATAATAATTTTGTATGTATGTTTGCTTTTTGTGTGAGTTCTCTTCAATATGGTTTATTATTTTGCATTTTTATAATTTCTTTCAATTTGATGTGGAAGCTCTTGCAGTTTCTATGTCCAATGCATCATATAGAAGGAATAGCCCCTCAATTAAATATCTGAATTACATATACACCATAAATGAATGTTATTAAATGATTTAGTACCACCACTGTTCACTTAAATGAGTATGTACTTGTATGAGTACACATCCAGTAGTATTGCTGAAGTACCAAGGCAGGTACTAGGCGAAATAGGCACGCAATACATTATTGGTAATTAAACAGAACACGAAATGAAAATGACTCTTCGATGAAATACAAACAAACCTCCGCAATATTCGATTTAAGTGTTTTAAACCAGTAAAAAGGATTGTGACGTACTTAACAACAATGCAAATTGTCTTGCAGTGTAATGTTCACACTTGCTAACTTCTTGCAAGCTAATTCCAAGGTTCAGTTTCTACCTGGGTAAGTAGAAAAGTAAAAAATGTCGAGCCTGTTTTACAAATTATGTCGAAAATGAAACCCAATTTTAGCGAATTCTTACACAGATGTTCCGGAGATTATCTTCGAGATCAAGGTCTCGTTTTAAGTTTAAAAAAAAATTATAATAAAATAATTATATATATTAAAGCGTCCACTATCACATGCGTCTTAATAAATTACATCTTCATTAAACAAAATATATACATCTTAATATTCCCACGATTAAAAACATGTTCAAAAGTTAAATGAATTATTTAAATAATTATTGAATTGATTTATACGACTTATCAATATTATTTCTATACTATGAGTAATGTATTTAAAAATAATTTATACATTTTATTAGTAGCTTATTTATTATAAACAACAAATCATATTTCTCTACGACAGAAAGATATTAAGACTATTACAATATTATTAAACACTAAATAAGGCATAAAATATTTATGGGCGCCTTGCTGTTAACGACTTTACATCTTTGAAAGTCTCTTAAGTTTACAAACAAAAGCGACATGCGCTAACATTAAAACATAAAACGTAAAACAGGTCTTAAAACAGTTAAAATCAAACTGACAATATCGTTAAATGGTATTATTGACTAATAATTAATAAAAATACATCATTTTCCAATACGTGCATATGATAAAGGTCTTACTACTTATGCCATCCGCACATCGTGTTTCGTGACTCTATAAATTTTTTAACAATAGCAATAGGGGATTTTATTGTGTCGTATTTGTATGTAATACTTTTGAATAGTATTTGTGCCCATCTCTGTTCATGATGTCACCATCAAAAGCATGCAACCAAATGTGTCCTGCAACCGAGAAAAGTCGCTGAATATTTGCTCAAAACCAGTTTAAGTTCGTTCGTGTCGTGTGTTTTCTCTCACTCGTATACACGTTCGTTCTCTCACCAACAACACAGTTCCATTTTCATTCGGTTCGAGCAGATTCGGGGCTAAGGTTTACAATCAGTCGCATCATCTGCGGACGCCCTTACTAAATCGTATCTACGTCACCGCGCAAAGTGTTTTATAACTTATTTCTATATTTTCTCTTTTTCCTGTGAAGATGTAATCATATGAAACAGTATATCCCGATATTAGGTTCAAAGTATTACGCAAATACGTAATGAATTTTGTTTGGTGTACAGGTGAAACCAATAAAGTAGTTATAAAAAAAATTAAAATTACGTAAATAATAAATACGTATGAATATTTTGATGAGACTGTACTCAATACGTATCTTTAGGCGAATTGAACACTGAAACAAAGAGAAGGAGAAATTCATACAAAGACACATATCCCAGTATAGATAGACAAGTGAGCATGAACGGCACAAGAACAAAGAAAAAACGTACCCCACGGTACCCAATACTGGGCATATATTGTGAAATACTAATGCATGTATACAGATGTATATAAAGCTCGGACACGACACGGTGAAGTGTGTTTAGGACTTAGCGCGTATTTATTTGGTACATGTATACGTTCAGATTTCCGTACCCAAAAAAAGGAAATATACTTAATCAAAATTCGAATCATTTGCAATGAGAGTAATGGGGAGTGAGTGAGAGGCAAATACATATTGAACATTATATATAGTTTCTTCGTCCACGCCTTCAATTACCAGTAATAACAGTCATACAGATAACAAAGTGAACGACAGTTTACTATTACAGAATACAAGCAAGTATATATAACATACATTAAATAATTGCATTTTCAACAATAATTCTCACATTAAAAATTAATTGTTTTGAATTATGTTCTGTGAAACATAGAACAATTACATAGCGTCTCGACTACCCGCACACCACCCCGCATTTTAACGCCGAGACAACTCAAGAATAAATGCAAAATGTAAAATACAGACATCAACGAAAGGTCGTCTTAAGGTCATTATTGAAATATTCACAATACAGAACATAATTCACAACTTTTGGCTTAGTATATACTGCAAACAAGACTGTATGTAGGCAGTACACATAATTATGTCCACTTCAGCGTCAATACTTTAACAGTCTGTGCCCTAAACAGATTTTATTAATAATGAAATAGCTGAACAGGTATATAAAGTTACAGGAAGTAATATTACGTACAATATATAATCACTCGTAACCTCATCTAATTTATGAATTATGTAATAGCCCTTTAACAGTGAAACAAAAAATTATTTAATGGTATTTAAATTAAATTTGAAATTATTAATTGTTTTTTACATTTATATGTCTTACTATTTATTTTATCAAAGACATTTTTAAATAAAAGTTGAAAAGCGTTAAATATCCTTTTAAATGAGTTATGTTGCTGTGCAAAATTGTAAGCGCTCTTTTGAATCATCACTAATTTTCATTGAAGTTCCTCACTTTACATCAGTGCAGTTCAATATTTATCAGATATACAGAAAAATGTTGTAAGGACAAATTGTAGGAAATTGAGTACTCTATCAGATTGATAGAAACTACTGGTACTTTAGAAACCACTGGTAAGGAGATATTGGATAAAAGCTGTCATTTTCTTTTTAAGATGAAGGTCTAAATCTACAAAATTGAGGCCGGTAAACAAATTATTCGAAATTGGCACTAGATTAGTCAGAAAAGACTCATTCTGTTATAATTCTGGATCAATGATAAAGCTGCAGTATTCTTAGAGATTATAGAACAGTATTTTTTGTTAAAGTACTAAAATCTAATCAAAGTTGTAAAATGTATAATAGTAAGTTGAACATAATTTTCATGTACAATTAATTTTATTTATTTTCGTAGTAACGAATTTGAAGTTTAAAACATAGAAGCTGCAAGTAGGTGTTCTACACCCCTGATTTTAAGAAAGGGGTTGTTTTTACGTAGTAGCTGTACAATCTTTTACATTTAAGGTTAGTTAATATTTAAAAGAAAGAAAAGATTATTAATTATGAAAAAATATTAGATGCGAATACTTAAATATAAAAAACATAAGAAAAAGAACCAACCATATTAGATGGAATTAAAAAAGAAGTAAGAAAAAAATTAGAAAAGATATTCCTTAAGTACACGACAGAACTCATTTGTTTTGCCGTTTCGTAAGTTAATTAATTAAAAAAAAAGTATGAATAATAACTAAGACGTATAAATTCGTAATGTGGTTACAGCGGTACACACAAAAAGAAATTCTAATATTTAGAATTAAATAACTGAGTAAATTTTTTGGTTTCTTTCCTTCTGAAACTTATAACACACTTTGGCATTTCAATAATTAATTACATTTAAAAGAACATTTACCGCTTGAAATATCTAATACAAAGAAGACCTTAACTAGAAGTTATTAATTAAAAATATTACTAAAATTCTTTTCCTTTATCGAGTTATTAATGTTCTACATTTTTACAAAAAATTTATTCAATTTCCGTGATTTTTTTGATTATTAAATAAATTTATGTATAGGTTAACAAAAATTATCATATTAATTTATGTATCACTTATTCAGTTCATTAGCCAAACATATGCAAATATTATGTTTTTAGCTAACGAGATAAGCAATATTCAAGTTTCAAGTATTCAACCAGTGTAAAATACTGGATGCTGTGTTTATATGAGAAAAACATTGCTGTCACTGATTTTTTTAAAATATAAAACCTGGTTCGCTTCAGCAATATGACGGACGCCCGGTTCCCATACAAAACTCAATTGTCATGATGAATAAGCAATTAATAACCTTTTCAGATTGAATTTAACAATTAAAAATAAAGTATGTTAATAAAATAAATGATATTTTGTATGTATTATTGAATAAATTATAACTAATACTATCTTGCTATACGACTACTGATCGCTTTTGTTAAATAAAGCATTGCTTTTTGTAAATGTTCGTATTTAACCTCACTTTTACAACTAGATTTTTTTACGATTAAATTTGTGTTAAAATTAACGTGTTATTAATAAAATACTAATATTTTAAATGTTTTATTTATTCCATTATATCTAATATCAGAGAAAAAGCACAGAGCTTGATGCAAAGTTGATTGAGGAGCTTTTTGTACAAAAGAAATATAATTTATTACAATGGACTGGAATACATGAAAATTTATTAATAATTAATAATAAATATACAAATATAATTATTAATAATTAAATTATTATAATATAAAATGTAATTTGGTATCCGAAAAAATAAAGTCTTGTTTTCCAAAAGAAAAGAAACAAAACAAAAGGACTTTCTTTGGTGTAGTAAAATTGTGTAACTCATGTTTGATGATTTATTATTAGAATATCGGCAATAAATTTTTCCGTTAAAGTAAAGTATTATGGTTTTTCCCGAATAAATATGTTTGGCCTTGTCATAATTGAAATATTAACATAAAATATAACCATAATATAAAAACAGGTAAATGAAGGAAAAACATTTTGATTTAGCAAAATTAGTCAATTTTGCTGTCTTATTACTAGACCCTTTTGTCCTAAATGTCCTCAACGTTCGTATTTAACCGCACTTTTAGGAACAAAATGAAAATTGACATATGTATTTCAAACTTCTAACTGTTTCTAATAATTTTTCATATGAACTAATGCAAAAATATAATTATAATCATTAAATAAGTAAAAGAAATAGTAACTATATAGAAAATATTCCGCCATGTTCCTATTCTACCCTTCTTTATTAATAATTTGCCCTATATTTAGTTAAATTCATGCCCCAATAATTATATATTTTACATAAAAGCGAAACTAAGGGGAAGGGATACAAACGTGTATGAGTACATACGATTATACACTACACATAGTTTCATATTGTGTCTATATTTTTTTTTTGCTATATGCACTTATAAAACTAATATATATTATGTGTAAACGATCACAGTTTATTGTCAGCCATTTTGGTATTTATTTTCAAGGGTTAATTTACATATTTTTAAATTTTAATACAACATCTGTTTTACACTGTTTTTAAAAATGTATATTAAAAATTTGAACACAAAGATATGAAGCACATTAGCTTTTAAACCAAGGTAATATTCCCAAAACTTTAAACATACTATTGAAGATGCGTATGATTCTTTTTTCATAAAACAATTCAATTTGATTTCACTGGTTCAAGGGAAATGTCAGAGCCCAGTAAACATTTTGGAGCATTTTGGAGTCACTTTGTCATCATATTGGAGATGCGTATGATTTTTTTGTCATAAAAAAGTTCATTTATAGTTCAGTTTCTCACAATCGTTCATATGAAATGTCTTTTTTATCGGCTACAGATGACAGAACCACTCCACCTGTCTGAATACAAATGAAGATAAAGTTGATGCGAACTATAATTGAAGTGAAATAGTGATAGAAATGTCACAAAAAGTGACACTTCACCAAATGTTTACTGGGATATATGAACTGCAAATAGCAAAATCATTTCAGACAAAATTAAAATTATCAATCAAATTCTCTAACGAAAAATGTAATCTAGTGATTTTGTTTGGTTAATCTGCAGTCATGTTCTAGTCGAACAGAAATAAAAGCTTAGATAAACCTCAGTTAACTAAATATTGGAAAGACAGCACTTATTCCATTTTATGAGCGACATGATCATTTTCTGGAGCTGTTTTCGTTTTGTTTTTGTTAAGAAAAAGCCAAACGAAAAACTTTACTTAAGTTTGCGTAAATCGGGGGATTTCCCGAAATGTACTATGTTCCATGTAACATACGAATATAGTAAACCAAAAGCAATTGTGATTACTGAAATTTTCAGTCGTGCAATATGTGTAATTATATATCGAAAACTTTAAATATCAGGGTCTCAAATCAAACAAACCCTTCCATTTATCTACTACCCTTACCCTTTAATATAAGTGCACACTCATAGACATATAATTTAAAAGTATCAAATCATATTCGGGTGTGTGTACTACTGGTTACCACCCTTTTAAATATGAGTATATTAACAAGAAAGTATTCAATAATTAAACGTATAAACTATTAGAAAATAATATTTATACTTGATTAGCTGTGTTTATTATACTGTACAATCATTATTTTATATATTATTAAAATTATTTAAAAGAAATGATACTCATTCCCTTTGAATATGAAATCATTTTGATCAACGTCAAACGCAAAATGTATCTGTTCCAATCCATTCAACTATGGATTTGGATGAAATAATTACAGAGCGGTAACTGTAAGCACGGTGAAAAGAATCAGAAGCATTTAAGAGTGTTTTGTAAGAGCAGGGCTGAATTGTGAACAAGCTTTTTTAAATTTATAAATTTGTTTAAATGTATTTTTCTTTTTTTTTTTGTAGAAAATAATAATTAATTTACTTTTATTTTTTAATTTAATTTTGATGATATTCTAATTACAATGATCCTAAATATCCTATATTACATATATATCCTATTATGTTATATCTATTGATTTAATTATTCTAGTGAAATTGTTTCATTGTGTTTTAAAAATTACTTTATTGTATCTGTTTAAACAAATTATTTTTTAGTTCAAAAGAACAAGCAGAAGTATAGTTCAATTTACAGAAGATTCACGCGTTATTCATGCTTAAAAAAAGTTGTCCCTTATAAATCTATATATATATATAGTAAAATGAGTAAGACAGTCACCTGCGATCTCTCAAAATTTGAACTTTATATTAAATAAAACGTCTTTGTTACGGTTGTCTAAACTAATAAGTTATCCTAGGTAGAAAATTGTCTTACAAAAAGTTTGCACAATGTTTTGCAGTGTTAAGTTCACAGATACTAGATTGCCACAAACTAATTCCAATGTTCATTTTCTATCTGGGATTTACTATTAATTTTTAACTTATATTTATCTTATAGATAAATTTATAGGAAGAAAGAAGAATTAGAAAAATTTAATTACCAGCACTACCTCGTTTAAAGCTTAGGACATGTTTCTAGACGACAATACACTAAACGTAATCAGCTTATCACGTGCTAGTTGGCCAGTAGTTATTAACAGATTCTAACCTTCAATTTTACTATTTCATTGTTTAATTTAATTTTAAAGAATTTGAATGAGCGTAAACTTTAAGCTCCTTTTTAGTTTTCGGGCAGATCATATTATATCGTAGCATTGACAACAATTTTAATATGCACACAATTAAAAAATAAATCAAATAGCATTTTTCAAAAAATCATTACTATCAATTAAATTGTTTTTAAATCGTAAACATTAATAAATATTTTTTTCTCAAATTTACTGTAACTTATTTAATGCTAAAACTAAATGTACCGTTCATGCTTTATAAGCCAAGGTTGAGTTTAATTAAATGTTTATTAAAATACCAATTCGACCCTGTCTATTAATTACTACTCTCGCACGAGTCTGACACTAAAGAATGTTAAAAAAAAGTGTATTTTGTAAAATGCGGAGCTAATTCATTTGTTAAACAATTTTAAATAATAAAACTTATTTGTAAGCCAGTTGCATTACAATAAAATTAATTTATTATTATAACCTATTTTTATTCTTTAATTGAAATACTCGTACATTCCGAACTTTTTTACGTGTTTGTGTTCATGTCAGTACATTTTATAAAAAAAAAATTCATTTTATTTGAAGTTAATTGTTTAGAGATTGTTTAAAAAGATAATATTAAGTTTTACAACTTAATACAAATTAATTTGTCCCACTTTGAAATCAAATGACCTGATATAGGTAGAGTTGGGATATTAATTAAGTATATGGGGTGAAACGAATATTATTTCGAAATAAACCTATCATAAAATTCATTTATAGAGTGATGCGGTTCTGCCAATACTGTTTACCTTCCAACACATATCGCGGTAAACATGCGAAACACATAAAAGTTTACCTGTTATATAACATTTTTTAGGTTAATCCAAAAAACATTGGGATATACATACCATATGCTATGTATATACATTCATGTATATTGCATATTCTATATATTTAGTGTTGTGATGTCAAAACTACACTGTATGTCATATGTATGTGCAAATGCAAAGGTATGTGCATATTTAAACATTGCCGTATGTACATAGTATGTACTGTCGTGTTTAATTATTTCATGTATATGCAATACATATACAGGATATTATTTTCACAATATGGAGCTCATATGAATATACAGGGAATATCTAATGTTATGTGGCTGGCAATAAGAAATCTTTATATTTTTGTTATTATAAATTCTTGATAATAATTTTTGGTCCATCCTGTACAATTATAATTTAAATTAATTGTTTTTCCCTACACATTGAGTCAATAATATATAGTTGTGAACAGGTCGTGGTGTCATATTTGTCGGGCTCGCGATATAACACGTATGTATATATATATATACTATGCATGTATACGTATATACACAGGGCACATGCAGCTTAAACCAAACGTTGAATATGCTCGTGTATTGAAACAGTTTTGTGGTCAAAATGGTTGAACACATAATGCGGTTTTACAATGATAATCGTAACTGGTAAATTAACATTTCTGGTCTATTACCATACTCTAAATGCGAGAGTGATAAATAAAATGAAGTAACGATGAAGTGCATTACCACTTATTGTTTTCAGTGAGACGAACCGATGATTACAGCCAACTTGTTGACCACTATTGATCGATTTTTTTAATAATCTTCCAAGTGAAATTCACTTCAAACGAATAGTTTAAATATAATAATTTTTAACTAAAATAACATGTTGTTCTTTTGTTAATAAATAAAATATATGAAGTATTTAGAGCTACCAACCTTTTAGAAAATAAATGGCGCGAAATTTAAATTTATATTATGTACATCAAAAAGAATACCTAAATATGTATCTATCTCCAAATTAATTTGTCCTTTTTATGTTCTACACAGGTTAAAACTGGGGCAGCTTTGCACTCTTAAAGGTCAAATAAAGAGCAATATAAGAATGTAAATGTAATAAGAATGACGACGTATGAAACATGATAAGAGAATGTATCTTTATATCCTAGAAAGGTTTATTACCTTTGTAACTTTCAAAGTTATAAGTATTCTATTTATATTCCTAAAACGTATTTTTTTTTTTTTTTTTTTTTGTAAAGTATAGTTATAACTATATCTCATCATTGGTACTAAAATCTAAATTCGTTGTTAACATAATAAAATAGTAGGTAGTAACAAATTACCTCTAATCACTTAAACACCTGCAAAATAATAAGCAATATATAACATTTAGTGACAATAAATCAGACTCTTTATGATACATGATGATGTTTGAACTAAATCGAAATGTTTAATACGTTAGATTTAAATAAAAATGTATTTACAAATTTTGAATGAAGTATATATAAAACAAGACAAAGAGAGATTGACTTTTCGATAGTCAGCTAACTGTGGTTTATTATAAACCTTGGTTGTTAGTTTGTTGTTGATGGGTAGATATACAAGCACTACTTATGCAGTTGCATGTTCTCCATTCCTTCTGTTTTAATTTAAATCAACGCATTTATGTTTATCCTAATTTTTTAATGTGTAATGCTTTAAATAGTACTCTTTAACTCTTTAAAATTTAATAGGAGACAATCTCTCAAGGTACAATACAGAACTAGCTACTAGTTTTGTCAACCTAGTGATTTAAGTTTGTTATATTAATTACTAATCTTAATTCTTTTTGATTTTCTAAAATGTTTGTGTTTTTTATTTCTTCAAGACTTTGTACCCTGTAGAGCATTACTCTAATGAGCATAATCGGCTAGAATTCTTCAATACATTTGTTTCTCAGATCAGATTATAACATAACTGTAGTTTAATCAATCAAAAACCTGGGTTACATTTTTCGTTAGTCAACTGTGATCGGGTTTATGAAGGTCAGACTTAAATTGACAATGTCTAGGTATATCGATTGGATTTATTTGTTTAGGACAAGGTTTTTTTGTAATCTGGATTAATTGTTAATTTTAAGTGGAAGTAATTTACAATAGAGTGTAAAAGCATAGCGATCCTTAAATCTATCTCTTCTTGTAAGTTAGAATTGTTCTTGTAGCTACTGAATATTATAATTTGGTAAATAAACTTTAGATAGGTAATATAAATTTGATTTAGTTGTTTACTGGAATCACTTAATAAAACAACAATAATTTCCTCGTAAATTGTTTATCGAAACAAATGTTAATATTTAGTTCATTTGTTGTCACAGTCGTTCTTCCATTATCAATTAGAATGATGTTTAATGCATTCATATTATTTTATCATTTCAATATTAATAATTTTGTACATTTTGTACAAACAACTCTATTGAATACTTGTATGCACATTGCACATTGCACAAATGCATAGATCAAGCCACAATCTGGTTAAAGTGTAAAACAATCGTTGCATCGGAATAGATAATATCGAAGTATAAATACAGCGGAATGTAAATAAAAACTGACGGGTTCTTATAGCAAGACTACAGAAAATATATATATATCTATTTCTCATTCAATTTCTATCCAACAGATTTATATTGATAATTCACTAGTAAAATCAATTTTCCACAGATTTTCAGGAAACAATATCAATTAAATTTACTCACTGTAAAGTTTTAATGTTTTAACCTAAAATGTAATTTTATTTTGTGAAATATAAAAAAATAAAATTAATTATATTAAATACAATAATTTATATTAAATAAAGATAGTAATTATTACAAAATAATGTATATTACTGACGCATGACGCATGATTTCACAAGTTCAAAATTATATTTAAGGTTAAATAAATTAAATTAAAACTAGAAACAGTGAATGGGAATGGGGCTTAAGTGTCCTTAATTTAAATATTTCGTGTGAATCTGCTGAGAAGCGAGATATTAATAATAAAAGTACTCATTTTTAACATGCAGGAATCCTATAAAGCATTAAAAAATCAACATATATCACGAGAACAATCCTGCAAATTAAAAAAAAACTAGTACATTGTAGAGTAATAAATTAGCAAAGTTTCTTTTTAGTTTGTTTGACCAGTTAGTAAAAAAGATGTAATGAATGAAAGATAGTTTGATAAGAAAAGGTACACCCATGTACATTTATTATTGAATAATAATGTTTATTTCAATTATTATTTCGCTGCGTTTCATAATATAATTTTAATGCAATTACTTTACATTTTTACACCATTCAATATATGAGTAAGTAATTTATAACTAACGCAAAACATTTCTTAATTATATTTCAATTAAAAATACATCATAGGTGTTCAGGAAGTTCGTAAAACAACCGCTGCAAACAAACTGCAACATTAACATCACCCTTAACAGTTTCAACATATATATATATAGCTACTAATGTATAGAAACATACAAGTCCATCTATGCGTATTTGCTTGTGTATTTTACATGCATATATATATAAATACATACTCGTGCATACATATGTGTTCCGTTTATGAAGTGATAGCGATAATAGTATCAATGTGCATGCATGTTGTGTTGTTTTTGGCCATTATATGATGGCAAATTACATAATGCAATTCATGTGCTATGCAATGTAATGTACTAGTGGTTTTTTGATAAATAACCGTCGACCTCCCAACATGATGTTGCTCATAACCTACAACCCGTTTCACCTCATACCCCCCCCCCTTCCTCTTTAAATCACCCAACATACAACACCCCTGTTTACCTCTCCCACACTCATGGTGTATTGTATTATGAGTCGTGTACAATATTTGTGATATTTTGTTTATGATTTTGATAATTTGATTTTCATATTACAGGTACAGTAGTATAACAGAGCAAGTTCTGGCATGTTTTACTATATGTATGAGAATATCTAGTTAACGTAGGTTATTGCTGTATTGTTTTATATAGTATTATTTTATATTGTGTTATTAGTTTAATTTATGAATTTAACGTCAACTAATTTTTTGATTAAATCTATTACCACTGATTAATAATTACAAATATGAAATAACTATGATGTATATTGCGCAAATACAATCACACATCGTTGCGTACGCTGGTTTCGGGACGATTCGTGTTGGTTCGGGTCGGACACAATCTTATTACGTGGCATTGCAAACATAAATAATTCAATTTGGCCTTTAACGTAATCAAAAATATTAATTATAACATAGCTGAGGCAAAAACTATCGAAACTACAAAATTACAGTAGTGGTGCAGACATACTTTATCAAATAAATTTGAAATTATTCATTGTTTTATTATTATTATCTCTTTTATGAAAGAAATATTTAAATAAAAGTTGTAGATTGTTAAAAATCCTTTTAAATGTTATATACTTGAAAAGAAATTATATTTCCTAATTGGTACAAAGCTCGTCTGTCGGTAAAACAGTGACCATATACTCAAGGATTCCATAGATAACGTTATGGAGGAAAACGGCCAAGACAGTTGATATTTGAAGCTGACAGAACTCGGTGTGCATACTGTTAAGTTACTATAAAATAAAAGGAATTATATTAAGTTATGACAATTTAAGGGGTCTTCTCACTTTGCAAATTTTAAAAAATCGATTTTTTTTTTTTGTAATTTTGAAAGTACATATCATCAAAAATGTTATATCAAAATTTCATAAAGATCGGACAAGTCTAACTACATTTTTGGGCGACCGTTAGGTGACTACCTCAGAGCATCGGGCTTTAAAGGAGCAAACTTTAAACGCTTTTATCTGAAAACAAGGTTTTTCAGTGCCTTGTTGATGAAATTTCGGAAACTATCTGGCCGATTGTCATGAAATTTAAATGACATATTCTTCATAGTTATGGCTATAGCGCATATCATCAGATTTTTAAAATTTTGATTTGAAGTATTTTTTTTTTACAAAAAACTGCAAAAAAACGCGTTTTTTTTGGTACTTTTTCAAAAAACGTGCGCCATTTTGTTATTTTCGCGAATATCAAAAATCTGATGATATGCGCTATAGCCACTGATATACTGAATCTAAAACTGTTTTATTTTTTTGTTTCAAATAACCTGTCTCGGAGATACCATCAACAAGCCACGAACATTACATTTCTACACGAGTTTTTCGATGCTACTTTTTTGTTATAATAATTGTTCAAAAAAATAAAAAAAAAAAAAATTTTTGTACTTGAAAGATGTGTTTATTACGTAGGATCCATTTTATCCCATAATTTTGTGCAAAAAGGCTCGAAAAAAAATCGCGAAAATAGCCTATTTTCGAGGTGCCTAAAGTGAGAAGACCCCTTAAATAAACTTTAAATGTCGTTTCTTTGATTTCAGGTAAAATAGTATGATTTAAGTGAAACAGTGTAGTTATTATAATGTGTATGTAAATTACTAAAACAAAAGTCTTTGATTTTAGAGAAACACATAAGATTGATTAAAAATTTACAATTCCTAATAACATTGAAGATACTCGTATTATCTTATATACTTTATAAGGTTTAGAAAATATGTTCAAAATTGTAAGCATTGAGACGGTTGGATGTTATCAGCTGTTTTGGATCATTACTAATTTTATAGTGATGCTGCTCAATATACAAAAAGTGATGTGGGAACAAATTGTAGAAAATTGACTCCTCTATCAGATGGATAATAACTATTTTTATCTTATTATCCACTGGTAAGGAGTTGTTTAAAAAAATACGTCTTTAGCCGACATTTTTAAAGATGGATGCCAAATCTAGAGGTTAGTAAACAAAATATTCACAATCAGCACACAAAATTAGTCATAAAACTTTATTAATCAACTCTTCCGCAAATTTGCACTTTTAAGATATTCAGAGAAATAATTGCTGGATAGCTGCGCCTAGATTATTTAATAAATTAGTATGTTCGTACGAAAAGAAATGAAGGTGACACTGAATTCATTGACAAATTAGGACAACAACCTAGACACCTCAATGTTTTATTCTGACTTTAATAATAGAAATATTATTTTATTCCGTGATAGGGGTGCCAGTGCATCTGATTGTACCCTTCTTCCGGCGCCTTTGTATATAACAATATTTAAAGAATTCCTTTCCTATTCTACCACCATGTTATGAATGTTCCAACAACAGAAATCGCGTAAATATTTGGTGCCTATTAACCAGGTCTCTAATTGTTAGAAACGTTATAATTAAAACAAGGATATCAAATTCATTCCCATTCAACCCTATTGTTACCTCTTGCAGATAAAGTTTAATCAAGAATTGAATATGTATATACACACATTTATATAATACATGTATAGAAAATAATAAGAAGAATCTTTACAAATGTAATAATAATTTAACAAATCTCAGAAATGTTTCAGAGGGGGAGTTATTTGATATGAAACTAGCGCCTGTGTTACATTGAATACTTAATGCAGAGGGGGGTAACCAAGGGCAACCGAATGTACATTACTCATTAACCCATTTCGAGAACATATGATACTTTTATAAGAGAACGGTTCTAGAATCTGCATTTTAATGCGTCAAAACGTTATTTTTTAAATCATTTTAAAACTATTCGGTTGCTTATTATTAGTAAAGTATAATGGTGAGCCCTATAAATACCTTATTTTGTAACTTTTTCTATGACGTCATGAGTCATGAATTGGACTAGTGCGATATTCATTTGTTTGTTAATATTGGCAAAGAAAATTAAAGTGAAAATGCAACTTGAGGTTAAGGTAAAATCGATACAAAATAAACATATTTTCGACAATGTTTTTCGACGACACAGTTAATATATAATTATTTCTATAATTACTACATGATAAAATGATATTTAAAAAATACTTTGTGAAATTTTCATAAATAAATATCAAGAAATGAGGCGATGCAGCGAATCTCAGCCGACCTCAGCCGAAAAAAAATAACATTGCGGTGTCACTCATATCAGTTATGAGGATTATCTTAATTCAAAAAACCAAACTGATTTCATTAGTTGATAAATTTCTGCAGGTAACCCTGTCGAGTCTGTTCTATTTGTTGATTTTTCAATTTTTTACAGCACTTAGAAGTCAAAATACCGATTTTTCATGAAAAAAATCAGAAACTCTTGTTATTTTAAAATACTTTAAAATAAAAAAAAACTCAACAGCATAAAACTGTACTACTTGCCTAAATAACCAATAATTTTTTAATAAGTCATAATATTATTGAAGATAATAACAATTAAAATTTCACCCGTTTTTGACCCTTTATCCTAAGTGATGTCACGTCCGATGTTTGATCTCTTTTATACAACAGAGATGCATTTGGAGTATGCGTGATATTTACTACTAACACCTAGGTGTACATCACATCAAGTTTTATATTACGATTGTTGTGAAAAAGGAAGAATAATCTCTGACTAAATTAATGTTCTGACTGAACAGTAGACTTATGAAGACCAAAAGAAAGATATTACTATTATCATTGTATTAGGTTAAGTAGTCTTGCATATACAGGTTACACTTATTTATTCTGTGACATCATATGCAGAAGTACCACAAGCGGCAAAACTAAAATTTAAATAGCTATATATCTTCATCAGTTTTTAGATATTCAAAAAAATAGAAACGTCAGTATACATATATAAATCTATGTTTCAATCAAAAATTAAAAACGACCCCCAAGAAATAAGTTCGCAAGTCCATTCGAGAAATATATTATGTATGTACAAGTATAAAAAAATTTCAGCTGCATATTTATACCACAATAAAATAATCTTACGCTTAATTATAATTTATGATGTTTCAATATTAATATCATTGCGTGTCAGGCGAATGCCAGACCAGTCCATTGCCAGTACCAGAAGACTGAGGCTTTTGATATCTCTATTTTTCTCGTTAGTTCGAACATGGTTCTTTTTAGTATGCAGCAATGAATTATGTGCAAATGCTAATGAATTTAGAACGGACACACAACATTAAACAAGGATTCTAGTTTACACGATAAATACCGTAAATTATTGGTAATTACTTAGGATATGTCATATATGCGCATGCGTGTATTATTAGATGTGCATATTTTATATTTTATAATTAAAAATACGAAATAATCTATTCATAAACAGAAATTCAATCAATGAAAAGATATACACAATTTTATATACTTATACGAAATATTATACGACTGACGTTATTTTACGACATTGTTTATTACATTTAGGATAGGATTATTTACTGTTCTTTGCTAATATGAATAAGCTAAAACCTAAATTAAAATGAAATAAGAACAAACAACACTATTTTCACAATAATATATTTGTGTGGTCGAGAACATTGATGCTTGATCCTGACTACTGTTGTTTTCGTTTAGTTGTTATCAACGTTGTTGTTCAAGTTGTAGTTATTAAATTGATTATGTACAAATATAATCATAAGCCAATCAGGACGTGGTATAGTACATATATGATGCCACAACAACACAAAAACTGCCAACATAGTAGGAAGTTGTCGATAGTACTATGCATAAAAAAACTGACGTTAAATAAATTAAGTAAAATAAGGATATTACTACTTAATACTAAAAGCTTGAAGCTAAGCTTTTTCTACATTCTACAAAATCTGTAAAACTCAACAGCTACATTTAAAATAAAGCTTTACATCCAATACGATCATGAATATGAAAAGATTATATTGTATTCAAACTAAAAATAAATAGAAAGATTTATTTATATTTTTACACCATTTGCGTTAATTTACTGCATCTTACTGATATACTGGTTATGCGTTAAAATACCCCGTGATCTTATTTCACCTACACCGGCAAACGCAGTGTCAGCCGCTGGCATGCAACACGAAAGAATCTCGGACTCAAAACGACGCCACCGAAATATCTAGTGTTAGGGCGCATTGAATAAAACATCCTCCTAAACCGTGCAGGGCCACAGCTTGCAGCCGAATGCTGTGAATCAGAGAAATGTGAAATGGAATTGCTGTTGTGATTCACAGAAAAGAGAGAAAGAGACACAAAATCATCGAAACAGTTAGAGGAATGTTGTTGCTTTCTGTTTCTGTTTCTCCCATTTAAATTGTGGAACTGACTGGCTCTGTTTGCTCTGTTTGCTCTGTTGAATGAACTAACAACGTGTAATGCGGTGTGGATGTAGATTACGATTGTTACGTCACGATTGCGCATTTCAAAAGGAGAGATATCTTCGAGGGGTGATAGCGATCGGTGAAGTTTGCAAGAAAAATTATTTCAATTATTGGTGAAAACATAAAAACTCTTTAGGTTAAATGAATAAATGACCATGCTACCTTAATCTTCAGTAAATAGTAAACAGATTTGTTTATAATTCTAACTTTTTTATTCCAAATTGGTATTCTAAGTTTACATTCCAAGATTTTATTCTAAATTTTATTTAACACAAAAATAAATCATACAAAAACTAATTCTTGAAAGAAGAAATAGTAAAAATGATACTTCCCGTTTTATTAGTTATTTCTGTTTGAACATTCCTAAAACTGTCACCTTAGAGAAGAGTGCAGGTAAATTAAGTTTCTGACAACTTGTGGAAAACATCTGAGCAAGCAAATTCTTTCTTTCCCGTATGCTAAAGGTTGGTTACCCAGATGAACCAATCAGATGTAATTGAATCATTTTCATTGGTTTCAAAAGATCGTCCTTGTCATGCACCCTTACTTGTCCCCACCACAAACTTAACACACTTCTTTATCTCAATTAAAATTTTAACCTAAAACCGGCATAGTTACACTACTGTCATGGCAGACTAACCGATTACAGCACTGCAAGAGTTTCTTATTGGGAGGTTCCTTATCAACAAGTTAAAAAAGACAATATCCCACGAATATCGCGACCTAGCACTTAAAATCGTCATAAAACAGTAAAGGACAAACTTGATAAACAAAACTGTACCATCATTACAAATTCAGAATCCGGAAAAACGTTTTGATTTCATTCATAAAACAGAATAACATTTGTAGAAAACCAGCGTATTTCAGTATTCGAATCCAACGAAAAACTAGGGGAAGTAAAGTTATGAAAACAGGAAAACCCAGTTGTAAAATACAGAAATGCTATCTAACTGTCTGTAACTGTATGTGTGTGTGTGTGTGTGTGTGTCTCTGAATGGCAATGATCGTGTCTGGGGTTAGGTCTGGAAAACGTCTGGTAGAGAACTGGGAAACTCTCCGTTTTCCGTTTGGAATTGGAATGGGAATGGGAATTGGATTCGAAATGGAATGGGAATGTAGAAAATAGAATAAAAGACGGAGGGATTTAGGGACCTATTTCTAGAGCTTATTCCCAGTTTAACTGTAAATATCTTTCCAGACACCCTCTTATCCTTCCCTAAGGAAGACACCTGTTAGAATACGAAGTCAACAGTCGTTACAAGGACCAGGAACAGACGGAGATTAGAGATAAAAACAAAGGAAATCTGGGAAGGAGGATTTATGGGAAATGAATGGTATACTTCGGCACAATTATTTACTATATTAGGGTTAAATTTATTTGGAATTGTACTAATGTCAAGAAAACGTAATAATCCAAAGCAAGTAACTAAGTATATGAGCTATACTATCATCTAGGTTCGTATAGTAAAATATGGTAGACTTTATTGGCTGGTGTCTGTCGGTGCCTCGCGGGCAACAGAGGCTCTCACAGGGAGATGCTGTCAGCAAGAACAACACCTTCAATACCCAGCATTCCAGATACCGAGATAACTCAACCCCTAGGTGCCCAAAGGCCACGCATTTCTCTACAAGATTCTAGAACTGTAAAATAAAATCTACATGTTTGTTTTAATCCCTTTTTGGAAGTCAACAAGAATTAGGTATTAATTTATATCTTAATTTTAGGTTGGTTTGTTTTTATTAATAAAGACAATTTAGTAATTGTTCAGCCAAGTACTCTCTTTCACTCTCTCAAGGTGTGTGTATTTTAATTTAAGCAATTCTGTATGTGATTTAAATAAAATTAAAAAAGCCAAGAGTACAAAAGTACAAAAATAGTCAAGTAGTACTTGCGAAATAGAAAACAACCGCATGCAGTAAATAAGAAATTGCAACCTAAGATATTCTTTTAAAAAAATGTTATCAATCTAAAAAAAAAGATCTACATTAAATAATTTATAGAAAAATGCAAAATTTTGTGGTGGTGTGAAATTTGAAATTTGTAGTTAAACGCGAGTTTTAGAAACGGACGTAAAACTCCTTCCCAACAAAATTGAAATAGATATATGACATATAAATCTTCGCATCTTTTTGTTTATTGAGAATTTACAATATCGGACTTAATTGAAGGACTTTTTCACTGAAAAAATCGATTAATGTTTAGCAAAATTGTCAGATAAACAAAGAAGAATCAGAAATTTAAATTAAAAACGAAAACAATTTCTTATATAGATATATTTTTCGATTTTAAATTCATAAAGTGTTCTCTTATGATAACACTTGAATTTTTTAACAAACATCAAGCTAGCAATGCAACCACAAAAAGAATATTAAAACAAATAAAAATTTATTTAGAGGCTTAGATCTTCACAAAAGCTCATGTCTTGAAAATGTCTACAGTAAATAAGATCGGGCTGAAAACTGAATTTCTTTCGTATTCCTAGCTACATCAATCGCAAGATTATCCAATGGCAACTAATAACTATTATTATTAAATATTGATATCTAAATTCCTTCGAATTTTGAGCATTTACAATTGGGCCTTTATTCTGCTTTGCAATTGCTAATGCTCTAATCTTATAGCGTTCTTAAAATAAAATTAAATATGGCAATTAAAAGGTGATCCTAAATGTAATTCAAAATAAGAGCCTTATATTATTTTAAAGACTTGCGCATCCCTATTTTGTAACTATTTAAGAGCGCCCGTTAATATTAGACGATTTTTCCAAACACCTTATACAATATCATTAGGCTACTCAATTAGGTCTTATTTAGAAAATTAGGCGATATATTAAAACAATATAAGCAAACAAAACACAGCCAAAGCTATCAGTCGACATTAAATACATTGCAAAAGAAGTTTCCTACCATTGATATAATTAGGGACATAAGAAGACTACTTTAGAATAATCTTGTTAAATTAGCCATTAGGTATTTAAATATTAATTCTAAACCTAATCATTACCTTTACCCTGAAAGCTAAACAAAGGATGCCAATGATGAAAATGAATCTTGAAAATAGCTTAGAGTTTGTAACTGCACTGCATTATAATTTTCTATGTACTAGGTAGAAAATGAAGCTTGGAATTAACTTGTAGGAAGCTAGCAACTTTAAAACTGCACTGTTAAAACGCTTGTTTGTGTGTTAACAAGTTCAATTTTATTGTAATATTCGTATCACCTTACATAAGTAGACCCCATTAATACATAGTTTAAAAACTCGTAGAACTATTTATATATTAATCAAAACTATAACTCGCCAGTACTAGGTATTATTAATTAGATAGGGAAGTAAAATAATTAATTAGTTTCACAATATTAAATAAAGATTAATTTACACTACAAGTAGGTAACGAATAGAGCCGAATTATAAATTGATCCGCGATCTAAATATTTAATTATTCTTCCAATTAATAGCACATTGCTATAAATTACTAAAATACAAACATTCATCATTTCCTTAAGTATTATTTCTTTCGAGTGTAGGTATACTATAGTTTTAATTCTACTTTTTATACCTGCGGTCTCTCAACTTTTGAAATAAAAGAGGTTTCACGTTACTTATACAGTCAGTCAGTCGTATATACCTTTTCACAAGTCCGAAATACTATTCTTTAATTATTAATAGTAATAAACGGGGCTTCATAAATCAAAATAACTTATTAGTATTTATAATCCTGATTCAAAAAGAAACAAACACTCATTTCTCATAATAAAATTTAGATTGGGTATTGAAATATCGCGGGGCCAATAAAACAAAACAAAATTAGTTTCATTCTGTTAATTGTTTGATATGCAGAAATATCAAATTACTTGATTTATTTTTATCGTTAGCTGAGATACAAATATTTGAATTTATATTTGGTTCATGACAGATACCTAATTTATCATTCGATAATTAGCCAGCTTGGACATTTACGTTACCAGTTTTTGATATAATCATTATCTCGAATTTTCGGCTTGAATTGCACTAAACACAAAGTACAAATGTTACCTTACATTCATTTAATAATTTACTAAAACGAAACCTAGTAATATTTAATCTAAAAGGTATTCTTTTATTATTTTATACCTATTTTAAAAGCCTTTAATCCTTAAAAAGATGTTCTTAAGAAGTTTTATGACCATGTTAATAATGGGCAAAAAGGCAGATTAATTTTTCAAAAAGCCGTACAATCGATCACAAAACATTGTAAATTAGGTAAAATTGTTCATGTAATATGTGATTTTTTTTTTTTTGCTAGATAAATCTTAAATACACGTAACTGTCTTCACGAGATTTTAGAAGAAAATCGTGCAGTATAAAACACTCTTTGTAATTTCGTTAACGCATTATAAAGTTCCGCATTGAAGAAACTCGCATTATAAGAAAATCTGGTGTATAAGCAATACAATATTTTGAATTTTGTTATTTAATAAGTTGAAGTACATTTTTCACGGCTATTATTTGCAGCAGGAAAAACAATTGTACGTCATTCGCATTAATACAAGCACAAAGCACTGTACGGAGTCCATACGCTGATGAATTATTGATAAAAAGATATGAATACATGAAATTTATGACTGAAATTTTTATTAGTATTTCAAACTTAATAATTTAGTATTTAATATTAGTTTTATAACTAAACGAATAAAATATTTCATAATATCAGACAGGTGCGCTAAAATACATCGATTTCTATTGTTAACATATGAATAATGATAACGAGAAATATATGAAAATGCAGAAAAATAACACTTTTATTATTTTTTTAATATTAGTTTAGCCATATTTTATACATTTTATCTTTAAAATAACTTTTATTAAAAATATATATTTGCAAAAAACTTCTTTTTAAAAAATCAGACGAATATGAGTTTTCCGTGTCGCAGACAGTCGTTAAGAGATTTTTTTCTAATTAAAAACTGAAAACTGCTGATGGTTATTAATATAAATAACTAAATACATAATATAATTCTGTAACCGAAACTTTTTTCTAAACGACACATAGATGTCGGTACTATAGTTAATTTAAATTGTAAACGAGGAAGTTAAGGGTACTTATTGCTGCTGTTAGCAATCTAACAAACCTACAGGAATTGCAATTATGCCAATTCAAAACATTCTATATGCATATTATATCTACTTTGCACATATAATAAAGCGTTTCCCCTTTTGCAACCTATATTATATAATTGGCAGCGTTATGCGTAATGTGCACGGGGTCGCATTTCGTCTCTCCTAGCTTTACTATATCTAGTCCTAGTAGTATTATACGTATATTCACACAACATAGGGAAGTACATTATGCAACGCAATCCAAAGAATTTAGGTTACTCGGTTGAATCATTTCCATAGGAGATGCTATAACACATATCGCAAATTAGTTGGCATTGAATTCAATTCAATTCAATTCAAAAAGGATCCGCCAAACTGTATATAATGGTTTGAAATCTAAGAAATTCTTCCCAATTTGTCTCTCTGACATATTAACATTTATTTTATACATCTTATGCTTAATTAGTGAACTTTGCCAGTTAGATTAATCAACTTTTTTACCCAATTCGTAAAATAGTCATAATATTTGACTAATTTATGAAATAAACTATGCTTACGCTAAACACAGTTACGTATATATAAGGTTTATTTAATTACATAAACATTTTAAGGTTAATATAATGTAAGATAACATAACAAAAATTATCCTTCGACATAAATTTATGTATTTTGAGGTTAATAAACCTCTCTATGCAAGATTATATATTGATACTTATTAAATTAATATATTAGTCAAATATTTTGGTCTTGTTTCATCATTTTTTTATTGAGCTTAAAACGTAACGTTAGGTAAGAAATATTACATGATTTTATGTTTTATGTTATATATCTCTTTACACCGTAGTTTCCACAAGATAAACCTAAGTTAGAAATAAAGCTAAAACGGAACAATATCCTTCTTAATTTTATAGAATTAATCTAATTTATTCCATTTATATATATGAAGAATAAATATTAAAATGCAATATTAAATTTATGTAATATTTTATCTTATACAAAACGTATTGATATATAAAATACAGTGTTACCTATAACCCTTAAAAAGATGAGCTCAAGATTTTATAATTCTAAAAAGGGTATTTTAGATTATATTCATGTGGTAACATTTATTTTGGTTACATTTATTTACGTAACTTTTGTTATGTTAGGTCAACCTTAAGTACACATAACCGTGGTTAGCGGAATATGATAAATTAACTTAAAAATTAAGTATAAAAGTAATAGACAACATACAAAATTATTAAAAAAAGAAACTCACAGAAAAATAAATATTTTATTTAGTAAGTTATGGACCTTGGATTATCCTTGTGGTATTTACTTTTATCTCAGTTAGACGTACCTTGTTCTAGTACATGAAAGTGGCATTATTACCTATTTCGCGAAATAGACAATACGGGATAATTAGAATTGATTGAACTGTCAATGTCAGAAAAAAATTACAGTTAAAAGAATCAGGCAAACATTGCGTCTATTTCATGAGCGGGACTGGACTCATTTCACTAATTTAGCATACACACAATTTGATCAGGTTGTCAAGTTCCTAGCATTTGGTGATGGTATGAGAGTAAAACGAAGAAGAATTTGGATAAATTCCATTAGAAATACAAATGTAACACGTACCTGGCAGTTGTGCAGTCGCGGTACAACACATCGAAGTCTTTGCAGGACAATAATTTGCATCGATTGACCCCAGGTTGGATGGCGCCCAGGCCACGCAGAATTCGAACTTGTTCCACGTTGCAGACCAGCGGGACAATGTCCAGTCGCTTTAGTTTAGTATAAACAGTGTGAAGCCCCCCAACGAGGTGCTTCAAAAACAGTTCAAAAGCCTGAGGAAGGCAAAGCATGGTGTCACCAGCAATAATGAAAGCGGCCACCTTTTGTCCGCGATAATCGACGAGTTTGCATTCATTGGCCGTGGGATCGGAGCTCGATATTGGCGGCGGACTGTTATAAGAACGTGGAGGTCCATGATGATGAGCTGCAGCCATAAGTTCTAGTGGACTAGCGTGGTGCATCATCTGCAAAGAGTTTAGCAGTCCGAGTCCCGGCGGCGGAAGGTGCGATAGAGTCTGTGCCATTCTAGGTGCCATGGCCGCAATGCTATTTGGTGTCGATACCTGCGGAGGACTCAGAGGATGCGGTAACGATTGTGGCATCGGTGGCATAATCGGACCACCACTTCCAAGTGGACTAGATGGTTGTCTCACTGGGGGACTCGCTGGAGCAGGATTATTGTTGCTGCTGGTGTTATTATTGTTGTTAGGCATTGGCGGTGATAGTGGTGGTTTCACAGCCACTGCTGCACCTCCTGGAGATGCTGATGATGATGCTACGCTATGGTCACTAGCTGTTGATAGTGAATCCATTGCAGAGTCCATACTCAGAGCTTGAAAACGACTCGCCGCTAGGAAAAACCTGCTCGGAGATGGTTGGGCTAAACTAGCCAGCGCGAAGCTGGTTTTCACAAATTTTTGTTAAAAACACGCGATAAACAATTGCGTTGTGATGCGATAAAACGACACGGTTCACGTTCGCGGCACAAGAATCAACAATCGTTGAATGTCACTAGGTCCAAAACACTGCACACATGGTTTTATTTGATTGTTGTTACGAAACAATTAAAGAAATCACCGAATTATTTAAACACCAAGAGATGTCAAACCAGCAGTTCAGCAGTTGACTGATAGTCGATTGTCGGCAATCAGAGCGGGTCGAGCTGCTGAGGACGTCTGTTGGATTGGTTTGCGTTGGTTTGCTTTGCTTTGCTTTGATTGTCTGTCTGCGACCACTCACTGTTAACAGTACAGAGTACGGATGTAAATGTTTCTGCTTCTGTGTGTTAGAGAGCTGCAGGCAATATAGAGTAATACACAGCCACTGCAAAGGGATAAAACGCGCGGGGGAACACAGGGGTACCACGAGACGACAAGGGAGTCGGGGTGAGCGCGGGGGAGAAACAATTGCAACCAACAATCGCGAAAATTCTGCAGAGAACTCTCTCACCAACACACAGTTAAATAATAATACACAAATCCTAAGAGCCGGCGTCGCGCGCACTTGTAAGTCTTATTTGCCGTCTCACTCACACTATCTCACGAGGTCTGTAAGGGTGTTACGTTGATACACATTGACGATACGATACGATATGGTACGGGAGCGCGCAATATAATGTTTTTATATTTCAAGTAAAAAGCAAAAGTTTGTTCACTTCTTTTTAAGGGTGTAATCTCGGAATTACATTCGACACTGTTCGTAAACATACAGGACTGAGGTACACACGACTGCCACCCCACACAACAAAACTAACGGCGCGTCCGTAGCTCTCGACAGTCACAAAAGCAATAAATAAAAATACAACTAAATAAAAAGCTAGGTATCCAGATATACGAGTCGGAGGATAAAGTATCTAGAGTCAGACGTAACCGTAACCGTAATCGTGGGACCGTGGGACGATACTTGGAGTATGTTATTATATGCATGACATGCGCATACAGAATGCCATTGGACCGCTTCTGGGGGAGTGTCATCCCATTGGACAGAAGGAGGTCGTAATGTTTAAAACACACCTCCTTTATTCTCTCGTTCTCCACCTCTGTTAAGTGTCTGCGCGTATTCAAAGAAGCCTGGACTCTTTTCTTCTATCGTTCTCTCTGTAATACTTCTCATTCCCATTTCAGCCGTCCAGGTGGGATGAGGTTCTCTCCGCTGCCGCTAGAGCAATCGACAATCTTAGCGCCATCTCATTCTTATATACGTAACTATATTTTATACTTTTCTCTGAAGTCACTGTTCGTTCGTTATTTGAATGTGTTTTGTGTTTTCGTCTCCTTCATAGCTTTACCATACTCTGGAGCTTTGGTGCATGAGTGTTTGGTGAGTTTTGCAAACTCTACTAATGCTCTTTCGAATGCGATATAGCTGTATAACTAGCAAGCTATGGCGTATTGATAAAGAATGTCACCGAGTAATCAATATCACAAGACTTTGACGGTTCTAGTTGTAGTTCTGACATACCAATACCATACAACTTTATATGCCACATCAAAAATAATTAAGATATTCAAATTATATTTCGTGTGTTGATTCCTAAGTTCAAGACGATAGTCCACCATTAAACGAATAATTTAACAGTCTATAATACTAGTCCCTATCATATATTTGTTTTCTAAATTATAAGAGAATTTGTTTATTATTTGTATAAATTAAAAATGTATATGATAAATATAATTAGGAAACGACACATAGTGCCTGATAACTTGACTACTGTGTCCTCGGGTTTGAACCCTAAAGCAACATTATATATACAGAGTTTAGTTGTTATTAAAACTTAATCGATTATGTGGTTACATTCTTATTAATCTTATTACCCAGCGATGTAATCCACATATATGAGGCCAGGACACCAGAAGAAATGACCACATAGTTGGAGGTCGTAATTAGAAGGTCTCATCATCAGAAATAGGCCGGCGTATACTTTTATATATTTAATTGTCAAATCGAAATTAAATAAGAAATTTAAAAAAACATTTCATATATTCAATTTCCAATACTGAGTCCTCTTACCAACAAATGCTTGTTATGTTGATAGTATTAGTGGTGTCGTGGCCTCAAATATGTGTATTACGCTGTCTATACAGTTTATGAGAATTTGACATATGTATAATTACGACACTTTCATAAATACAAATATAATTTGTAATAAAATAATCACCAAAATATTATTACGAAGAAATCTTTGTAAAAATATATTTCTGTTTTATTATTTCGATAAAAATGAAACGTAACGTTAGGTTAAAATTATTACTTTAAATAATACATAACGTACGTTTTGTGTTATTAATTATATGTCTAAAAAGGTTTTATTACAAAGATTTATTAATTTTATGCAAAGATGACAATAAGGATATATATCCTAAAGCTACATATTTTAAAATAAAAAAAAATGACTTTGAAAGAAATAACAGGAATTGAAAATTCTTCCACTTCGTTAGTAAGACAATCCTAATATAAATAAGTAAAAATATCTGGTTCAATAAGCTCCTAAATGCAACCAAACAAAATTAATTTACAAATAGTACGTTTAATAAAATTATTCCATTACAATTCATGTGGTATTTAATTTATGTATACTCCTTATCGCTTCGAAATGTCAAACGTAAACGTATTGTATGAGTATTGATTGATATATTTATATATTAATCTAATTTAACTACAATTAATTCCACTAAACACAAAACATTAATATTACCTTAAATACATATCTAACATTTTACGAAATTAAGTGAAAATTGATCTGAAAATATTTCAATTTAACTCAAAACCATTATACATAATCATTTTGAAAATACTTTATAATATTTTAATGCCTAAGAAGATCTTCCTAAGTTTTTAGTTTTTTTTTTTTAAATTTATTTATTGGACTTTGGGTTATTCAGCCTTCTTGCCATTCTAAAATACAAATAAATATTACATTTTATAATATATAAAAATTACTTAAAACTATACATATATAACTACTATTACATCACCATTTGTTTAATCTAAGTTAAAGTTCTTTGAAGATTCTCTATACATGTTATATGTCAATTTTATTGTCAAATATAAACTCAATCACAAATAATAAGTTTTTAGTGATTTAAAAAGAATGAAAAAGTATATTATTTTATTATTCTAATAGCAATAAAGGAAGTAATAGAACATTATATACTAAATGAAATTTTTAAATAAAAGGTAATATTAAATGATTAGTTTTTAATTAAAACTAAAACTATTGTAAAACAAAATATTTAATATTTAATTTATTTAAAATCAACCTATTTTTGATGTCACAATTTTATAATTATGAGATAACTTATCAAATTATTTTGGTAACAACCAAATCCAGAAAATATAACGCTGATTCTGGAACCGAACCCAAAGACAAAAGGCTATTGACCACTGTCCTGTTTATATTTTTAATTATTTGAGAACAGAATTATTTGCGACAATAATATCCTAATTATTGTAATATCTATTTATCTTTTTCAAATTAACACTGTTTAAAAGGTTCATATATAACCTACTATCAAGCAATAATTAGGTAATTAATAGAGAAATAATGAATTAATAAAAATTCAACAAAACACAGTAGTATTTTTACAATACATATAAGATGTACTACAAAAGAATCTCAATACTATGACTGCCATCTATTGAGTGATATTTAAACTACAAATATTTGTTTTACGTAAATACAATCATAAAAATATGGTTCTATACTTCAAAAAAATGTAGAAGAATTTTAATTTTTATTATCTAATATTTATTCTAAATAATGTCATGTTATTAGTTAATAATATTTAAATATATCTTGTAATTTATCTAATATTCAAACCACAAACAAATTCGATATTACAAGATACTAGTTTATTTTTTTTTTTTTTTTTTATTTATTTAGGCTTTGGCTTATTCAGCCTTCTTGCCATTGCTTTTATTTGTAAAATTATATAAAAATTTACATATAAATTATAATTGTTCTAATAAATACAAAACAAAATGATTCTTTTAAAAAATTAAACTTAAAATTAAATACATACTAAATAAAATATTTTAACTTAAATTACACTTCTATATTATTTTCTATCACAAAGTTTGTTAATATTTCCGCCGTTGCTTCACTTGTCATTAAACAGGACATATTGACTGGGAACTGTGTTACATTACATAAATCATTTAAAAGTCTATCAATTTTTGATGTTAAAAGATGACACCCTAGAATTATATGGTCCAAAGACCCTTCTTCTCCACATCTACAATTTGGTGTGTCTTTTATATTTATTTTGTATAGATGAGCTGGACATCTAGAATGCCCAGATTTCATTCGACAATTTGTTGAAATATATCTCCGTGAATGATTTTTATTAAACCATGTGGTTGTTGGAATTTTTTGATTCGCTGCAAAAAAAAATTTTCCAGTACTTTGACTTTTCTCATTATATATATTCTGCCATTCTGCCATACAATTTTCTTTAATTATTTTTTTGGAATCATTTATTGACCAATTTATTTCGATTATTTCCCCATCTACACAAGCTTCTTTGGCCAGTTTGTCAGCCATTTCGTTTCCTTTTATGCCTACATGTCCAGGAATCCAAATAAGTTTAACATTGATATCATTTTTTTCCATTTTTAAAAGATATTCTTTAATTGAACATATTTTGTTATTATTATTGTTTTTGAATTTATTGTTATTTAAAGATACACAAACACTACGAGAATCTGTGAAGATTAATATATTTTTATTGTCAGTTTTTTGTATTATTTCTAGTAATTTCATAATTGCTGTTATTTCTGTATTATAAGAATTTGTGATGTTGTTAAGTTTGTATTTGTACTGTTGATCTGTATTATAATTGAAAATGCCAATTCCTCCAGTTTTAGAGTTTTTTTCGAATGAACCATCGGTAAACCATATACTCCAGTTTATATCATCTTTTGTTATATATTCCATATATTTTTGATAAGTTATTTCCTTACTGTCATTCTTCTTGAACAAATTTATTTCTGTATGTATTGTTGTCATGCTTATTTCTAATGGAAATTTGAAAAAAGGTATAATGTTGTGTACCTCTAAGTTCAAGTTATTATATCTATCAAAACTAGTTAAAAGTGCCGGTTTTTTATGAGTTGTCCAATATGGTTTATTATAAAGAACATATAGTTTAGATAATCTTGTATTTAAGGGGCCACATGAGTTATGTCTGTTTTTACAAAAGAAACTGTCTGATATTTGTTGTATTCTGATATTTACCGGAGGAATATTAGTTTGATAGTTGAGGATTTGGATTGGTGTTGAAACCATTGCACCTAATATTATTCTTAAACATTTGTTTTGTATAATTTCAATTTTTTTTAATCTTGAGTTATTTGCGGTGCAGATCATAGTACTAGAATAGTCAATATGCGGTCTAACAATAGCTTTATATATTTTTATTAAGGTTGTTGGGTGTGCGCCCCATTTGTATCCTGCTATACATCGCATCAAATTTAAGCCTTTTTGACATTTGTTAATAATATGTGCAATTTCTTTCGCCCAAGTGCTTTTCGTATCAAAGAATATACCCAGAAATTTGGTATTTGAAGTAACAGTTATATTTTTATTTCTGATGGTTATTTTTGGACTGCAGTTTATTCTATGCCTTGTAAATATAACTATTTTACTTTTTTCTGACGATATATTTAATTTGATTTCCTTTAATAAAATATCTAGTTTTCTTAATTTCGATTGTAATCTGTTTTGAGCTATATCTTGTGTATGACCCATACTATAAATAACCATGTCATCTGCATACATCAGTACTGTTGTGTTGTTATCTGATAATGTTGTTAACTTTTCTGTGTATATGTTGAATAATAAGGGAGATAATATTGAGCCTTGTGGAATTCCGTGATTACATAGTATAGGACCAGTTAACTTATTATTGTATCTAACTGTTATTTCTCTATTTTGGAAGTAGTTTATAATCCAGTTGGATATTTTGGAAGATATACCTATGTTTTCTACTTTTTCTTTTAATATTTTTAGATTAACATTGTCATAAGCAGCTTCAATGTCAATGAAAGCAGCTATCATATAATGATTTTTACTGTATGTTCTTTGAATATCGATATTCAATATGTTTAAGTTATGCTGTGTACTTCTTGTTTTTCTAAACGCAAATTGTAACTCAGGTAATCTTTTATGATGTTCGAGATACCACTCCAGTCTGTTTTTGATGATGGATTCCATAGTTTTGCCCATACATGATAGTAAAGTAATTGGTCTGAATGATTCTTCTTTGTTTGGATCTTTTCCTGTTTTTAATATAGGAACAACGATATGTTTTTTCCAGTCTAATGGTATATCAGCAGTGTTTAATGACAGATTGTATATTTGTGTAAGATGATTTATTGCATTGTCAGGTAAGTTTTGTATCATTTTGTAATTTATTCTATCAAATCCTGTGCTACTGTTTTTATTATGATTTAACGCGAATTTTACTTCATTTTTATTTATGTTATTATCTAGAAAATTATCTTTTACGATGGTGGTGGTAGTAATATTTAGATTGTTGTTCTGTGGAAATTTTTTTTTAATGAATTCTTCTATTAAATTTTCATTATCACTTATCCTTTTAGTACTATAGCTTTTATTGTTAATTTTTCTTATATTATTCCAGACAATGTTGGTTGTTGTGTTTGGGTTTAAATTCTCGCAGAAATTTTGCCATTCTATTTTTTTTCTGGCTCTAAAATATCGTCTGGTTTTAGCTTGATGTTTTTTATAATTTAAATAATTCGCCATTGTCATGTTTTTATTAAAAATAGTTAGTGCTAATTTTCTTTGAGCTATCATTTTATTGCACTCAGTGTCCCACCAAGACGGTTTTATTTTATTAGGAGTTATATTATACAATCTGGTAGATGGGATATGTATGTCTGCCGAATTATTAATAACATCTCTAAATTGGTTGTATTTGTTTTCAACATCTTGGGGATTACTTGTGATTCCATTTGTGCTAAGGTTTGAAATTCTGCTTTCTATTTCAAGGCTATATTTCTCCCAATCTGCTTTTCGGAAATTTCTCCTCGTTAAATATTCAGATGTACGGTAACGGTCTTTATTATAGTCATTCAAACAGAAACAAATTGGGTAGTGATCACTACCTAAGCTATCTGCAAGAACTTGCCACGAAGTAATTTGTTGTGTTAACGTCATTGATACCAATGTGAGATCCAATATACTGTCCCTTGTACTGAGATTGCTTACTCTAGTTGGTTTATCATCGTTGATAATATTTAGATTTTCGTTTTCTATGAAATCTAACAATTCGTTACCTTCATACTGACTACCTGGACAATTTATATCCCAAGCAAGATTAGTCGCGTTAAAATCTCCAGCAAGTATAACAGGAACATCTATTTGTTGTTTTATCTGTGACCAATTAGAATTAGATAGTTTATGATTCGGTTTAGCATAGATTGATAAAATACATATTACATCAGTTTCGTTATGTGTTAAAATTATTCCAACTATTTCGACCGAATTAAATGGGTTATTTAGCATTACTCGTTTATATTTTATAGATTTATGAATCAAGATAGCAACACCCCCGTGGGGATTATAGTTTGTATTCTGTATCCTATCTTCTCTTTCAATAAAATAACCTTTGATGTTGAAATTGATATTTTTTGTTAAAAACGTTTCTGATAGTATGCATATATGTATGTTATGCTTCTGTAACATATGTTGTAGTTCCTCTTTAATATATCTGACTCCTCTGCAATTCCATTGAATAAAATTTATCATTTTAACTGTTTTAATTAATTATTGATTTTTATATCTGTCCTTGGTCTTGTTGTTAGATTTATTTATATATTTTATTTTATTTTATTTTCTCTCCGTTTATATAATTATTGTTGATTTAATATTTTAGTAAATTTATTAAACGATTAGGTTTAGTGATGTGAATAGATTTTTTTAAAAATAAACTTAATTTATATATCGATGTTTTCTTACGAGTTTGGCCATTGTACACTAGATATTTGTTTCTTGTAGCTTCTAAGGGATTGGGATGTAATATTTGGGTCTTTGTTTGTATTTTTAATTTTGTCATCATTATTTTTATTATATATTGATGTATAGCAGGTATCATTATCATTGTTTTCCATTGTAATATCAGGTGTCTCTTGGTTGATTTGCTTTCTGTTTTTTCCTTGATTAGTTATCTTAAGGTATGTGTCGCTTTCTTCATTGTTAGGTTTCTTTTCTTCTCTTCTTCTTTTTGGAATTGGTTCTTTAGTGGATGTCGTAGGTTGTGGTTGACTGTAAGATCTTTGTAACGAGTTACCTGTATTTGATTTATTCACTCTGGTATTAGTTCTTCTGGTTAAAGGGTTTGGTTTGTATGTTGGAATTATGTTGATACTATTGTATTTATTAGTGATATTGGGAAAAGTCTCATTGTAGTTTAGAGCTTCAAAAGAGTTTTGAGTTCTTACTGAGTATAAATAGTCTGTATTTTTTTCTGTTAATTCTAATTTTGCTTCATAAAAACTGAGATTGTGTTGGGCCATGAGATCTTTTATCTTGATTTGTCTTTTTTTTTCAGGACATTCATTGTCTGTAGCCTCGTGGTTAAGTTTACAATTTATGCATGTCGGATTAGGAGATGTGCATGCAGTACGTAAATGATCTTCACTTCCGCAGAATTTACATTTTGCTACTTTTGCTCTACATTTTGTGGCTGCATGTCCAAATTTAAAACAATTATAACATTGTATCGTCTGTTGTACAAATGGTTCACATGCTCGTCTCACTCTCCACATGTAAACATAAGCAGGAATAGCAAGTCCTTCAAAGAATAATTTCACTGTTGTACTGGGTTCATATTTAATAGCTCCGTCAACTCTTAGTTTTCGATTTAACCTTTGCACTCTCGTTACTTTAAAAGGTGGACACTCTATATTATTTAAAATTGTATCTTCCGAATATTCAATATCAACACCTTTTATAATAGCAACTTTTGTGCACCAGTAAAATGGGATAAACGCTTCATACCCATTGTTTTTCAGCAATGTTGATTTGGTAATTTCGTTAGCTAGTACTGCATTAGCACATTGAACGATTACTCTATTTCTTCCCACTTTTTTAATTTCTATTATATTAGATTTATTGCTAATTTTACATATTATTTCTGCTAATTTAAGAGAACTAAAAAATGTATTTCCATCACTATTATTTTTAACTATCATTACTTTATACGAGTCATATTTTGTTTCTGTGTTGTATAAATTATTAAATATTTTTTTAACATTGTCACTATTGTTATTTAAGTTTTCTGTTATATCACTGGATGTTTTATCTGTAGGAATTGATTTGTTAGTCACAGAGTTGTTTTTATTGATCGGATTTTTATCGGGAGGTTCAACCTCCATATCCATATTGTTAATTAACCAGTGATAATTAAATAGAAGTTACTTCACTTCTAATTAATAACACTTAATAATAATATAAATTATAATTTAAAAAAAAAAAAAAAAAATAAATCACGAAAAAAAAATATTATAATTTGCAAAAAAAAAAGATAACTATTTATTTTATTGTTTTGTTTATTTTAAATACGTGCGCTCACCAAGAAGACTCGATGTAAACTGGATACTAGTTTATAAGAGTTATGTTCTTTACATTATTTCTATTTCTTTTTTTTTTGCATTTTACATTTTTTAAATGACATAGGTGTTAAAGTATTTACTACTTTATCAATGAATCTAATTTAATCTCTATATTTTAAATACCCATACTCGTATTTATAGAGTATAAATTATGTATTACAAATGTTTATAAATGTAAATATTGTTTTAAGTGCTAATAACTATTGAAAGTTGATGCACTTAAATAAATATTTAAAAAAGGAAATAGACCACAATAGAGAGGTCTATAATGAGGAGGAGGGAAAGAGAGAGAAAGTACCTTAAAATTTGTGCGCTATTTACTAAATAACCGTTTTAAAATAACATTTTCAGAGCAACAATTTTATTGTAGCCCCTGTGCCGAACTAAAAGTTAATTTGGTTCTATATTTCATATTATTATGCTCCCAAATATTGCACTCCTTCTCCCTAAATATCCTGCAGGACACGTTGTCCCGATTCTTGCCACTGGCTGCTTAATATTTAAACAAGGGCCCAAGTTGTAACTTGATATTGTTTAATTATCAACAATGGACGGGCTCTGTTACAAATATAGTGATTATAGCACAGATTTGAGTTTTGTATTGAACTACAAGTGCAGGACAATGTTAATCCTTGTAGTCCTCGAATTTGATAACGTCCCGGGAAAATTCAATGTGTTTATTTTATGAAAAACTATTATTACATCATTCAAATTGTTAACCAAAATGTAGACCATATTTTCAAACGCTGTACTTTTAACAAATACCGTTGGCTAACAACGGCGTACCTAGACACCTATAGTAAGCTGGAAGTAGTAATATGTAGACTCATGATAGGTCATACAAATCTTACTCATACCTACATACTTATTTAAAAGAGAACCATAACCAATCTGTGCACACTAACAGTAAAACATATTATTCTTCAACGCTCCAAGTGCTCATCACACGGACAAAACTGTAGCCTGAAGACTATAAGCAGAAATTTGAAAGCAGAGAAAGACTAAACAACTTTATTGATTTTATTAATAAAGCTAATTTAATCTCTATATTTTAAATACCCTTACTCGTATTTATAGATCGTAAATTATGTTAGTCTTAAGTGCAAATAAGGCCCTCCGCACATGAGGCAACTGACCATAATCCCGAATCTACCCGAATCGAATGAGAACTAATCTAATTAGTTAAAAACTGGTAGTCGAGCCGTGTTTCGTGACTCTATAGAATTTTTAACAATAACATAACAGAGGATTTTATTGTGTCGTATTTGTATGTATTTAAATAGTATTTGTGCACATCTCTGTTAATAATGTCACCATCAAAAGCATGCAACCAACCATGCCCTGCGACCGAGAAACAGACTCGCTGCAAACATACTCGAAACCAGTTTGAAATCAGTTTAGTTTCGTTCGTGCCGTGTGTTTTATCTCACTCGTATACACGTTCGTTCTCTCACTAACAACACTGTTCTATTCTCATTCGGTTCGGGTAGATTCGGGGCTAAGGTTTACAATCAGTCGCCTCATGTGCAGACGCCCTAACTATCGAGAGTTGATGCACTGATATTAAATAAAAAAATTAATATTTTTTGTAGACAAAACTGTCTTTATTTACTTAACCTGTAGCAATAAGTATATTTTTCATTAGTAGCATATTCTCTCACTATCGTATAGTAAACAAACATGAAGCCACTGCCAAAATAGCAAAAGATCTTCAGTGATTCAACATCAGAAGTGGGCCAATGTGATATAAATTAAATATTAAAAATTAATAAGTGTAAATGTAACTCATAAGCATATGTCCTGCCTGCATCCCAACCATTCGTCATACTATAGATATAGAATTTCACCGACACGTCCAAACACGTCTGCTCCTCCGGCAATCCTCTGCAGGGTACTTTACTACCCTAGTTCTGGCCCCGGTCCGGCCCGGCACACCGGATTGTGGTTTCCCGTTTCGATGTGGTTTTCGAAATGTTTGGTTTACTCAGAATGTTTGCACAGTGCAGCAGTGATTGGCCGAGTTCAATTAGCGAAATGACCAGTTGAGTGTTATTTAGTCAAATACAACTGAATCCCAAAATAACCAAACGTTACATATATTAGGTAAAATCGTTAACGTAATAGGTAACTTCCGTTATGTTAGATGAACGTTAGGTAGACGTAACTGTGTTTAGCGAGTAATATTTGAAGTAAGTTTGTATAATCTGCTAGAATGGGCTTGTGTCCTCATTTTTTAGTGATCGATTTTTCAATTGTTGATCCAAATTGATGTTAATAAATGTGTATTGGTGTGTCTATTTTATTAAATATCTAAAAATTGATAAAGATATAGCAATTAAAAGTTTGAATTGTAGTTTTAGCGCTAGAAATGGCCGGCCATATTTGTATGACGTGAAATGCATTTTAACGTCAGTTATTTGTTGAGTAGGTCAGTGCTGTGGTAATGTTCTGTAGCTGTTGGTAGTCAAATAATCAAGTCAAGTCAAAGAATAATAAGTTTTTCTTTTATTTAACCCTGCTAAGGCAGACATAATATTGAAATTTGATTGTTCCTTGAAATAGCTGTAAATAATATTTGATATTTTGATATATAAATACATATAGCAGAGATTTATGAGCTGTAAGGTTGGTAACCTTACACAAGGATTGTGATGTCACATGCACTTGGAATGTGTACAACGTTGAATCCCTTTAATAATTAAAGAGACAAAATGACTTTTTCAATTGTTAATATCTCTTAACATATAAGGAGTTATTAAAAAATAATTGAACATTTGAGGTTCTAATACCCCACTTTATCAATATATAGTACACTTTTATAGAAATTAAGACATAGGACACAAGCCCATTTCACATCTTTATCACGTTTAGGGAATGCAAATTCCTCATTATGTAATATAGTAGATCATCAGTAATCCGCAAGTTTATATTAATATTGCAGTAGGTAATGGGGAATAGTAGAAGAGAAATTATGCAGCATATGCGAGAAGCAAGAGGAAAAATTAGAACACATTAAGTATAAGCTTTTAGGAGATATTGCAAGGAAAGAGTAGTAGGAAACTTGCCATGATCCTAATGATTAGTTTATTTTATTCATTTGTTGATATTATTGACACTGATACTCTTTAACAAATTTTTGTAAGTAAATAAAGAAACATTCAAGTATAAAACCTTCCAATGTTGAACGATTCGTGCAGCAGTGTATGACATGTGGATCAAGTGTGTAGTGGGGGTAGAAAAATCACTTTTGACGCTGGTCAAAAGACCAACAACATCCCGAAGTTCTTCTAATAGGAATGTTGGACGTTGTCAGAGGGAGTCTTGAGGAAGAGCAGAAAGTGGATAGATGGTGGAAGTAAGACGGAGTCAGTGAAGGAAGTTAGGAAAGAAGATGAACTTTGAAAAGGAAGATGAGAATTTTAAAAATTTGTAAAGTAAATGTAAAATCTAAATGCTGTTGTAAGGCCGTAAAAATACAATACATAATAATACTGTTCGGTAATCCGAAGGCCACATACCTGACTGGGATTAGCGACAATCGATTAATTACGTGACAAGCAATAGGGGAAAGAGGTCCACAAATTATGATAAGATGTGACTAAAACATAATAAATAATAAATTGGCAACGACAGTGCTGGAGGAAGGAGGGTCAGTATAAGATAAAATTTGTGTGATTGTAATTTATGGAGATGGCCTTATGTTTTATTATTATTTATTGTTAATTGTGTGTGCCTTTCGGCTTTACAATCTACCGTATTCTATTTCTTATTACATTTCATTCCTATCTTAACAATTCAACCTTAAAACTAAACTTACTAATTTTATTTAAAACTAATTATTTTCTTAAAACTAGACTTTATTTATTTATTAAAACTAAAAAAAAAAAAATTATTCTAGACTTTTAGTACTTCCAAAAAGTGCTTTCTGCTTCTTCTTCTCTTGGCCCTCTCTCTTCATGTTCCCCATGCAAACTAGATAACGAGCTGGACCAGATAACTGGATTTTCTATATGGACGACGGTCACTTCGCAGACAATTAAATTTACATTATTCTAGACCTTTTTATCTCCAAACGTACTTTCTGCTTCTTCTTCTCTTGACCCTCTTCCTTCATTTTCCCTAGTCTTCCTTCTGTACTGATCTATTCCCTAGTCTATTTGAGATGGCCTTATGTTATTTTTTTGTTTTATTTCAAAAATCTCAAAATTACTGTATAAATTTAGATAGGCTAGATTCGCAAAAGCTACATAATCTTAAATACATATATTATGCAATGAATGGTTTAGTAATTTGATCCACCATAGGTCCCAATTACATCAATTAAATAATTCCAACACGACACTTAGTTTGAGAGGCTGCGTTCGTATATATAATGATTATCATAACATTTGTATCAATATGGTTAACATTTGTGACTGAGTCAATCAGCTGTACGACCTCTCCCTCGTCCCCTTCCTACCCCCTTGTAACCAACCCTTTCGGTGGTGATACAGTTCACAGATGAGTCCATGAAGATGAAGGCAACTGGACCATTTAACGTACTGGTTTAATACATATGTTGTTTGTTTGTTTGTATATTTGTACATGTATGTGTGTGCGTACTCGAATGTTTGTACTAAACTGTTCGTAGTGTACTGCTGGGAAATACAACAATATTATTAATATTATTGTTGAAACTGAATAATTAATTCGTGCAATTATTCCTGCTTGTTTGGACTGTTTAATAATAAAGCCATTTATATTATTAGTTAATTAATCAAAATACATATTATATTTCTGGGTAAATATATAAATATATGTATGTACATATATACTAGCGTTTACCCCTGTTTTATATATATGACATAAATTCATTTAAGTAATTTGTAATTTTATTTCAAATATTTGAAAGCTGGAATATAATTTTATTTCTTTAACAAAATTAAAAATAATTCAATTATTAAAAATATATCAATGCGGTATTTGATTAACTTTTTGCGAAAATTCGGATTTCTTAAATACGATTTGTAAATTAGGTACCAAATTTAGCATACATACCAAATTTCAATTTTCTAGCATAATTTTTACTAATCAGATACTCAATTTTTACTCATTTCTTTTTGTGAAGAACATAATAGGTTTTTCTGATATTAAAAAGTTACTTTCTACATAAAAAAACACTAACATAACATTAGATATTACGTGTACATTCATATATGCTTCATAATGTGAAAATAATATCCTTTGTATATATATTAAATATACATGAAGTGAATAATCATGACAGTATATACTATGCACATGCAGCAATGTTTAAGTATGTACATACCTTTGGCATACAGTGTAGGTTTTACATCACAACAGCATACAACATGGGATATGTAATATATATGAATGTATATACCTTGAATATAGTATGTATGTACACATCATGAAACTTAAGAATAATTTTAAGGACAAATAAAGTTTCTTTAACTAATCTTCTTCTTCGTTCTTCTTTAAATATTATTAGATCTCACTTAAATAAAATTTTATACAAATTTGAGATAACTGGTTCAGTTAATTTCAGTTTTAAGGTTCACGATTAAGGGCACCAAATTAAATATATAAGTGCAATGGATTTGTATGTTCGAATTTTGCTGAACAAAAAATATGTGATTAGATATTAAAAAATCTATACAGTTCAATGGTTTTTTTTTTAAATATTCATTTCAATACATCAACTTTCGACGATTATTAGCACTTAAAACAATATAAGCATATACAAAACATAATTTACAACTTATAGATGCGAGTATGAGTACTCAAAATAAAGAGATTAAATTAGTTTTATTGATAAAGTCAATAAGGTTTTTGAGAGTTTCTCTGCTTTCAAATATCTGCTTATAGTCCTAAGGCATATTATAGTTTTATCTGTGTGATGAGTTCTTGGAGAATTAAAGAATAATATGCTTTACTGTTAGTGTGCTGTTACATTGTTAACATATTGGTTGTGGTTCTCTAGATCAATGTTTTATTTAGACTAACTCCTTCACGAGGCATATATACCCAGTAAACATTTTGGAGTAAATTCTACTTAATTTTTATTACGTATCATGAATTTTTTGTCTGGAACGTGTTCGTTTTCTATTCAGTCGTTCAAAGGAAAGGTCCTTTTTATGAGCTACAGACATTGCAACGACGGTTCACTGCTGAATTAAAAGCGGAGTAGGTTTATGATTTATGACCGGATAATAAAAATATACCCATGTGGGAAAGAAACAGAAATACTTAATGAATGATGTTGGAAAAAGAAAGAATATTATTATGAAAAACTAACACAAAATCTGTGACAGGTAGAGAACTTGTAAAGCGTTAGAATAGAATTGTACGAGTGACTCGAACTTCACCAAATAGGACACTTCACCAAATTGTTTACTGGGTAACTAGCTCTTCAAATGTCTAAACTTTATCTATCCCTATGCACATGCCACTGCCACTGCCACTGGCCGCCACTCCACCTCAGTGGTTGGCTTAAAACAATGAAACAATGATAGCTGATAGAGAATTGATAACACAGTGAATTTAACTCCACTTCCCTTCTCCTCTTTATCTCCTCATCACTTCATCACCTCATCTCATCGTCGCACGTTTAACCAACAACTCCTGTTTACTCTCAACACTAGACCCTATGGCCTATTCCCTATTCCAATACACGAAATATCTATTCGATCACTAAACCACCCTAGTTATTAGAATATATCAAGTGCTTACTGTATTGAAGGATGTTTCCAAATATTATTTATATTGACTTCGATGTATGCTATATTCTCACAAAATCTGCTACAAATTGAAGCAAGAAAAATATTGAGAAATGTAGTATTTTCTAACTAGGTTTAAAAATGGCCTAATTTTATTGTTGGACTATGTAAGTCGTTTTATTATGTTATTATACAGGTTCGATACTTACCAGGAGTCGGCTAAGTATGGTTAATCCACAAAACAACGAAACAATGAAGCCTTAAGTCATATACAAATATAATAATCTGTACTTTCAGTGCAATGCAATGAGAAACGGATTAGTCTTTTATAGACATTTTCATTAATTTTAACTACTGTCTATTATTTTGGTGTTTTATCTTTATTTACTGTAAAGATATAATACATACTTTTACTATTTATAATTATATTCAATAAATATCACACGAAGATGAAGAGTTATGGAGTAAATAGAAATCGATAAAAGTGTGATATACAATAAAATGGAATAAAGTGGACCTATTGGCAAAAAGCTATAAGATAAAAAAGCAAAAAGATATGGGACGATTCGGAGAAAGGAAGGAAATATTTTAAATTACACTCTTCAGTGTGTGGACGTCGTTGGTGGTGGAAAGTCGCGAGACTGTGGATGGACCATACCAGGGCATTGGTGCATCTTAGAAGAAACCACTTTGTGCAGGAAGATGCAGGACGTGTAATTGAAGTGGGGTAGCCGATCCGGAGCATTTAATTTTCCAATGCAGAAAACGCAAACGTGCAGAACTTTATATAGAGTTACTGCAGAGAACGGATTGGCGTTGCCAACGAATGTTGCACTGTGGTCCTCGGAAGCCCGGTAAATTATTAATAAAAAAATTCTATTTAAATATTCAATCGTTAAATTAAATTTTGTACAGTATATTTTTCTTTATTCTCTGCAAAATACCTGTTTTAATCGTTTGCATTTCTCGTGGAAAAACTTTTAAATCAGCAGAATGAGTGTACGCGTGTATTTCTAATGCATTTTTGCTTTTGACTGATGCATTTCTTTAACCAATTCTTTTTACAGTATAATTGAATTTATAGTAGTTGAAATTATAATGAGATAAAGAAAACTTATAACAATCAGTTTAGTTTTTATAAATTAATTTTCGAGTTCGGCAGTATTATAAAATGAAATTCGATACTTAAATTTAGTGAGATATGGTTTTATATGAATGAAATATTTTTCAAGTGTTTTTTGTATTAGTAATACATGAATTATAAATTCGCATACTTGAAAATATTAACCCTTTCATAGAAACACGTGCTGAACGTATTTTTTTGTATTGTTTTAGAAAAAAGATAATCACAAAATGTGAGTAATATAACATAATGTAAAATATGATTCGAAAACATGAAACATGTACAGTACTTATAGAATACGAAGTACCGGAATACGGGAGACAGTGGCGTACTAGAGTGATTAAAACAAAGATGTAGAGCCCTTAATTCCAAGCACAATATTTCGTGGGACCTAAAATTTAGGGCAACACAGATGACGGATTGTCTCGCAAGAGACCAGCCATAAATTACGTCACACGGGAAAGAGGGGGCCTAGATATAGAGAAGGAGAGGGAGTGTCTGAAGCGGTATGATATCATATGTAGCATAAAATATATAATTATGGCAACTTTGGAAATCAGGCAACATTGAAGCTACACGTTTTTGGAGCCCCCAAAACTATGCATAGGCAACAACAAATGATTAAATTAGTAAATGATAAATTTGGTGCACCTATAAAATTGTATCACAGGTTACAGCCTGCCTGGCATTCCACATCCCAGTAAACAATTTGGTGAAGTATCCCGTTTTGTGACGTTTCTATCATGATTGCACTTCAATTATAGTTCGCATCAACTTTATCTTCATTTGTATTCCAACAGGTACAGTGGTTTCGCCATTTGTAGCCAATAAAATAGACATTTCATATGAACGACTGTGAAAAACTGAACTGTAAATTAACTCTTTCACGACAAAAAAATTATACGCATCTTCAATATGATGGCAAAGTGACTCCAAAATGTTTAATGGGTTGCACTGTACCGTCCTTGATGAAATCCCGTCAACTTACGACATCGCCCGAGTGCGGTATACCATATGCTTGATACGAATATACATCCTGGAGTAAACTTAAGTAAATTTTAAGCAAACAATAACTGTTTTTCAAGTTGTTACAATTCAATTTTCTAAAATTTAAGACTATTATTGATTATTTCCGTTATTGTTACCAACACAAGTTAACTGTCAATAAAGTTCAGATATCGCACTGCAGAGGAAACCTTTTCCAATTACAATTCTAGTTATATCTACATACCCTTATATCTCAGTATTTTACATCACCCCCCTCCTCCCCCCTCACTCACTCCTCACAGCTAACCAACACGGATGAACACGGATCCATCGCTTCGTTAGCAGCGTTATCTTCGCGTCCAGATCGCGTTATAATGCACTTTCTATTGTTTTCAGGTTATTGTTGTTATTGTCACATAGCTCATCTATTACCTGTTCGGCGTTCGATGTTCAATACACCCCCTCCCCTCCGCCATACCCGCTACCACCACACACACACACCCTTAATAGAAAACGCAGACCGTGTATATCTAGTTGACTCGAACTAGGAACAAGCTGCACCAAACCATAACACTTTGAAATATAACTGGTGTACATCGAGACAATGCTCGATAAATTTAACGTATACGTAGACGTAATGTATAATGAATGTTGAGACAATCTAGGATAAAGGAATATTGCATCCATTACCCACTTCTGAGTTATGTAAAATTTAGATTCGTCTAGATTCGATTTACATCTACTAGAAGTATATGAAATAAAAGCTACAGGAGTTATGCAATTTTTTTGTGTTTATCTTTTTGCTTTTTCGTTTATAACTCGAGAACCTTTTGATAGAAAAGAAAACTGTTAGTCCAGATCGTTGTAAAATGACATTTTACGAACCTTTCTAATACATTGTTTCTTTGTAGCTATAGAATTTAATAAGATACAGTGATTTTTCTTATAAATAATTGCTGTTTCTCAGTAATCTTTGTATGAACATTAGTTTAAAAACGTGCATCTCTATTCGAATACGTTGATTTAGATATATTAGAAATATATGGGTTAAAAGCTACAGGAGTTTTTTGTTTTAAATTCAACCACATGTTATAGCTTATTCTCTGCATAGAACTTCGTCGTCTGCGCAGTTTGGGTAGCCTAATGGGCTTGTGTACTCATTTTGTATGAGTTGATTTAAATTGATGTTAATAAATGTATATTTTTATTTCATTAAATATCTAAATGTTGAAGAAGATAAAGCAATTAAAAATTTGAATTGTAGTTTTAGGGCTACAGATATCGGTCATATTTATGACGTAACATGTCTGCACTATCTCTTTCACGCTCTGTTGTACCAAAGAGATAGCAACTTAGCGAACGTGACCTAACATGTCTTGGAATGTTCTATAGCGTTGAATCCCTTTAATAATTAAAACATTACTTTTTTAATTGTTAATATCTCCTAGCATTTAAGTGGTTATTAAATAATAATTGAACATTTGAGGTTCTAGCAACCAACTTTATCAATATTTAGTACAGTTTTATAGAAATTAAGTCATAGGACACAAGCCCATTACAAAACAGACCAAGAAATTGAGCCGCTTTATAATTAGATGTTGTTGAGAAAGCTCCGACGGTCTCACGAACTTTTTCGGTAATTTCTTTAGTGAGATCATCATTGTGTGCTGAAGACCTATCACGCTTCTGTTCATCATGAATGTTAGTTCTTCTATCTTCACACAATCCGTTCCAATCATGTACAGCACCTTCACTTATAATGTTTGGAACATATACAGCAGATAATTCATGATACATTTTTGCTGCTGGTAGATCTTTAGCTCAAAGAAATCTTATTTCATCGCACACCTCACATTTATTACAACAGTCATTTTGTGAGGTTTACTAAATAGTTAGTGTTATTAACTATCTGTATATTTGGATATCTGTTCTTAATTTAGAGTTCAAGTTAACGTCAGCTGTGAAGGTGATACCCTTCCTACAAATTGACCAAATCAAATAAATCGCCATCATAAATAATTTTATAAAAACATGTTACCGCTATAAAATACGTAAAACAGTGAAATACCGATTTAATTTGATAACAATTCACATTGTTATTCAGTTGAAAACATTCCGATTATCGACTACAACCAATAAATGACATAAAATACGGATAAAATGCATCATTTACTCCAATATTTTCCGTTTAACGATTCCCATTGACTTTGGCGCAGTCCGTTGCGTTGGACGACTAAATAACTGGTTGGACAATCACGTATAGCAAATGAATGAGATCCAGAGTGTCGTAGTAGTTGTATATATACATAATAGTGTATAATCAGTACCAGATCTACGATTTTTTGTAATACATTTTTAAGAGTAAATATACAGATACCCCGCTTCACTCCTCTTCCATGTTTGAATGATAAATGTGATGCGGTCGGTGAAGCTAATAGACGCTTACCATTAATAAGTGTTTGTAGTGTGTAAAAAAGTTTTCGTATAGGGGTATTTCTAGTTAAGCCACTGCATAAGAAAAAGGGTTGTATCGACGCCATCGTTTTTACTATATCATATTCTTTTCAATGAAATTGTTTTTGGGATAGATACATCTCCATCAAGCACATAAGCACGGCTGTCCCGATCCCGGGGTTTCTCAGCTCTCCTGTTTAGACTACAGGAATCAGTTATTGCTTTTTATTTAAGTTTTCGGGTTTCCTATCCGTTTTACAAACTAATGCAAGACGGCACTCCGTACTCCGCAGTCGACACCGTACCTCCCAACTCTAGGTTCAATGTTTCTCAAGTGATCCATCACCAAACTGTCAGGATTCTATTGTTGTTCTCAACTGGGACTTTACAATCTGTATATTACACATATAAATTGCATTATATGTATTATATTTGGTCTATTCTATTCACTGTAGTCTACTGTATTACGAATATTGCTTCCAACTTCCCGTTGTAACTCTTATTATTCCCATAAAGCTGTCCCTTTGTTCCTGCAGGAATAAGACTGACTAATCACCAATGTTTACTGATTATTTAAATTTTGTCACCCTCAATTCACAATTATTATTCAAATTATTATTTAAACATAATGCATTTATAATTTCATTATTCAACTGCGTCTAAATATTTAATTGGTTCTTCTTAGTGAGATTCTCCTCCAAAATTTTGAGATTATTAGAACTTACTTTCAAATGAAAGTTAGCGAATGAATTATCTTTATCGTAGAACGATACAAGCAGCAATGTTTCAATTGGTAGAAGAAACAGACACACAACTTGTCACAAAAATGTATATCTTTCACTTTTTTGTCTCAAGGCAGCGTCCAGCCTTAGTTTAAAGAATGGAGTGATAAGATAAGATGGATGTTGTTATAAGAAAAATATTTTGAGTATCCTAAGTTACTTCTTCTTCTTAATCAATAAAATTCAGTAAGGTTTGTTTTTAATTTTATGTATTATTTAATTTGGAATATAAATATAGAATTATGAATGTAGAATAACAAAAATATAATGTTTTGTAATTGATGTTGTCTTGTATATTATTTTATTTTTATTTTTTTTGCCATTTAGCACTACATTCTTGTGCCCTCATTTATTTACATGTCATTGTAATTAATTCAATTTTGATTCTTATTATATCTAAATATTCTCATTCCTTCCAAAAGAAAAAAAAATATGATTATAAAAATAAAAACAAAACTGCTACTGCTTCGCTCCTCCTGCTACTCTCCCTCCTGTTTGTACTCTGCCATTCCTTCTCTTTCCTCGTTCCTTTTCTCTATCTCCGCCATCCACCTCTTTCCTTCACTGCCTCCCTTCAATAACTGCCCAATATTCTTTTCGCTTATTACCTTTTTCTCACATGAAAACTTAATGTGCTCTAATGTTTCTAACTCCGTTCCGCACACCCTGCCACTCTTTTCTCGCTATTTGCCCAGTATCTGTTGCCTTTCTCCTCGTTTCCCAATCTGAATCTGGCAATCCTTCTCATGTTTTTTGTGTCTTTTTCTCTTAAGTATTGTGGTGATGTTGTCTTATTCACAGCTGGAAACTAGAACGAGTTCTCAGTTCACGAATGAAATATTTCTCAGTTTTAATCTCCTAATCCAAACAATGGATATTAATCCTAAAATATAAAGTACCTAAAAATAGGTGTTCTTTTTTCCAACATTAAAAATAAAAGAAGAAAATCTGTTATTGTATGCATCCTTGCGGTGCGTTGATTATTTTAACGCCAATGGCGCTAATTCAGCTAAATCGTTAAAGAGATTGGATTGCCAGCGTTCAACAAAACTCTTGCAGATAAATTAGGAAGATGCTTATATCATTTATGGTACTTTTTATATGAAATTAATAGTCTTTGCTTTTTTGTAACGAATGTTTATGAAGTTCTATCTTATGAACGAATCTTATGAACTTTAATATACCAATTTTTCTTTTATTTCTAATTAAATAAATTAATATTTTAAATAAATTTCTAATTTATTTCTGATTTGTGTCCTGTTAATATTCTAGTTTCCTGGCCTTAATATTTAGCAAGAATTCCTACCAGAAGAATGGTCTCTCAAAACACGGAACGCTGAACTTCTCCTTACCCAGGGTATGGGTTAAATCTATGTCTCTCATTTATTGTAACACTTATACATTTAAAACGCATTAGAGACTTTTAAATATTGTTTGCTAGATAAATAATGTGATAGCCATTGTCGAGCACGTTCCATAATTTCTTTAACAAGAACTTTGCCTTTGAATAACTTGTTGACACAGTAACATCTCTTTCTATAACATCATATTTATGTAACAAAGTTTTTACAATATCATTGAACGTTAACCGAAAAGCGGTAAAATACAAAAGTATCATAAAAACTAATATGAGATTCCCAAAGGACGTTGTCAGTAGTTATTGTACACAGCACACCACCTAGTGTGAAAATATTGTACTCAACACAATCACCATGAAATTGATACTTTTCTAAATTATCATTAAGATTGTAAGGTATTAGAAGTATTACGCATCCATGAATAATATTTTACTGTTACTAGAGAGAACCAATCGTATATACCAATCGTATAAATGTCTATATATATACAGTCCAGACAAAATAATTTATAAACTATTATTTTTATTTTTCTTCTTTATGCATTCTTCCGCCTTAAATATTTTAATAACATATCATTGTGCTTAATTACATTTTGTGATCTTTAATCTATCTACCCATTCTCACTCCTTCCAAAAGAAAAGAGAAAAATAAAAACAAAACAGTTATATTTAAAACTCTATTCCTGTTACTCTCCCTCCTGTTTCTACTCTTACCTTCCTTCTCTTTCTTCGCTTCCTTCTCTCTATCTACGTCATCCACCACTTCCCTCTAATAACTGCACAATCTTCTTTTCACTTTTGACTCTTTTCTCACACGAATGCTTAAGCTATTATTTAGTTTAGATCATTGGCTATTTTAAAGATATCAAGAAAAGAATGTGGATTTTATTTATTATGGATTAGTGTACTCTTCTTGTGTACTTGTGGAAGCGATATTACTACCTACTATTTTAGTTTTAATTTTATGTTTTAGTCTAAAATTATATGTTTTAGTCACAGCCCAAAATAAGCGTTTCTTGTTTATAATGCACAATGCGTTTTGATTTTTAGTTTTTATTTTGAAATTATTTAATACTTCATATTAATACTAATTTTATCTAATATTATTATTTAATTCTGTCACTCGTAAACGGGGTAAAGGAGGTCTCATAAGAGTGACAAGGCGTAAAATAGGTAGAGATCAAATGTGTGACGTCACAGTAAGAGAAATGGAGTTTGCAATGTGTAACAAAACTCTTACATTACAATCGACGAAACCGTACTGATTCGTACGTTTATTTCAAACCTACAATTCAATTCTATCTAGGCGGATTTTTTATGCAGCAACAATCATGTCTCGAAAAACAGTAATATAAAAGTTTCCTCTCATGATAAAATGTGCTAATGTGGAACAACTGTAGTACACCTTTCTAAGCATAAAAACGCCAGACGTTTAAATAAATGTAATGTCAGTCTGTATGTGGTTTGTGACAACAACTTCCTGTAAAGAACAAACGACTCCGACAAGTATGATCCATTATGAGAAATCTAGCAGTACAACCAAATCCATGATAGTTGGCGGTCGCAAGAAGCCTAACTATATATTAAAAAAGACGACTGTCTATTCAAAGTACAATAACTCTATCAGTTTGGACAGTTCTGCCATTATATTTTAACTGGGTATTCTAAAGATACGTCCAAGGAATAGAATAATCACATTAAATATAATTCTTTTCTGATTTTATTTCAAACTTAATTCTTCAGTAGCGCTTACAATTTCAGTGATTAATATTTTCTATCTACATTTTTTGAGGCTTGCCGACTGTCAAAAATAAATGATTAATGTGACGTCATATATTTTTAACATTGAAAAAATATTTTTATTTTATAAAAATTTTCGACTTGTAATTGAATTTTATTTGAAAGTTTAGAAATAACTTGTTATTATACAATATTAAAGGGGTAAAATGTTACTGTTTTAAGGGATGATGAAATAATGGGGTACCAATACTCCATTGCTTGAGGAATGGTAAAAAGAGAGAGTGAGAGTGAAGTGAAAAGAGGGATTGCGTGACGCCTTTCTATGACATTGTTTGTGGGTAATGTAATATGCCTAATGAGTTATCTTACTCTAAAACTAAATTGCTCGGTGCACCGTATTGTACTATGAAGAATTATTATTTTTATTAAAAATTTACACGCAATTAATGAGTAATTAAATATTATATAACCAAAATCAATATTAACGATTGAATAGAACAGAGATAAGGTCCTTGCAGTGGTGTATCAGCAGTAGCACATGTGGGGCAACTGCAATAAGACGTAAATTACAAAAGAAGGACAGTTCGCATTTGAAAGAAATACTGTTCTTTCTAACCCTACTATATAGATCTAATTAGCAGGCTAGTTAATGTTAACAGTGATAGATGTATCGACAGAGGCACAAAGAGCGTGAGGTACCGCAAAAAATAACGCAGGCAAGGGCCATGAGTGGTCTGAAGCGTTGTGACATCATATGTAGCTTAAATAAAAATATGACAAGGACAGAGTGGGTCAACATTGCAGGAAATTTGTGTGACGTAATTTATGGTTGGCCCCTAAGCCTACAGCAGTGAAACAATTCATAAATCATTAGATTCTAATTGTTTTGATTTATGTAATACCACATACATTTTTTTAGAAACTGGAGTAAACGTTTTAATAAGGGGAGGTGTTATATATTCAAAACTTTAATGTATTTTAATGACTATAACTAGATAATCATAAAATCAATGAATTTTCAATCGTTAAACTAGGTGTTTTCAATTTCGTTTCTGGACACTCCGTGCATAGAACAGAAAATGTTCAGTTTGTAAAATTTTGGTTTAAATATTTTTCTTCAGATCAAGCATTAAGGAAGAACACAGATAATGGATAATACCATCTCAACTAGTTTTGTACTTATTTTTAAAACTTATTATTACTCTCTGACATTTGCTTTACTTAAAAGGAATTTAAACGACAGTAAAAACTGTATTATTTTTAGTAAAATAATGAAATACACCTACATTCTGGGAAATATTATGAATATAAACTGCACTTCTATAAATTTATAGAGTATGGCACAAGCACTTGCTATAATAAGACAGCTACAAATATAAGAAAATGGGCTTGTGTCCTATGTCTTAATTTCTATAAAAGTGTACTATATATTGATAAAGTGGGTTACTAGAACCTCAAATGTACAATTATTTTTTAATAACTCCTTATATGTTAAGAAATATTAACAATTAAAAAAGTCATTTTGTCTCTTTAATTATTTATTAAACCGCTGCCAAACATACAGGTCATAAATCTTTGCTATATGTATTTATATATCAAAATATCAAATATTATTTACAGCTATTTCAAGGAACAATAAAATTTTAATATTATGTCAGCCTTAGCAGGGTTAAATAAAATAAAAACGTATTATTCTTTGACTTGACTTGATTATTTGACTACCAACAGTTACAAAACATTACCACAGCACTGACCTACTCAATAAATAACTGACGTTAAAATACATTTCACATCATACAAATATGGCAGACCATTTCTAGCTCTAAAACTACAATTCAAACTTTTAATTGCTATATCTCCGACAACATTTAGATATTTAATAAAATAGACACACCAATACACATTTCTTAACATCAATTTCAATCAACAATTGAAAAATCGACCACTAAAAAATGAGGACACAAGCCTATTACAATAAATTCTTGCTAAAGGCCCTGCGTTGGCTACTATTTAATATTTGCTACAGACCCCGCGCTGGCTTAAAGTGGCTTAAATTTATTTAAACATATGGTTTACACATATTTACACATACACATACCGAATAAATATGTTATTGAACGTTAGCAACTATTATCAAGCGTCAGCTATCGTTCAAAAAAAATTATAGTTTAGTTTTCGCAGTGTACATCCGATAGGCACAAATCAAAAACCCTCAGAACTGTAAATTATTGTTCATATTATAAATAAATTAAACATATTTTATGCGGATAAATATCTATCAAATATTCACATATCAAAAATTATTTCTGGTTCAATCAAGTATGTGAAATATATGGAAAAATGTATATGCATGAAATTTACAAGTTGGGTGAGCATCATCTTATCTAAGTTTTGCATAACACGACGCTTTATAATACGTCTATACGAGTGAAACTTCTTTCATGGGTTTGACGTGTGCCCGAACCCCAAACCCCGAACCCCAAACCCCGAACCCCGCACCCCGCACCCCCTCCTCGATCCGAGTGCCAGTGATTCCGGAATGGGTGGTGATTGTAATGTGGAGAGATACAGAGGTGTGCGGGGTGAGTTAGGGGTGACAGAATAACGTATATGTGTTTTATTTCCTCAAATAATCCATCTTTTTTAGATTATTGTTTGGTGAAAACTGTAAAATCATTCAGTTGACATTTTTTGTTGATAATAAGTTGTGCGCACGTGGATTTTGATATTTATTTATGACTGGCTATACTAGTAGGGTTGCCTGATGCTTTGGATAACGACTTATACTGAAAACCACTGCATAAATTACAAATAGAAATTGCATAATATTAGAAATTAGTGCATTTACATGAGCGTTCACAGAAGCGGTCAAATGAAACACTATTTTTATTAATTTAACATCAAGTTTTATCCTATGTAGAGTCCTATCATCAATAATTCATACTTTCAATCAATCAATTTTAAGAGTGGCCTACCTAATACCTTTATGATTGTGTAAACATATAAATAGTTAACAACTTGATTTCAACCAAAGCATATAACGCTGGTTCAGGAATCGAACCAGTAGATATTTAAAATACTTTCTAACCCAACACATAGAATGGAGTGTAGACAAATTTTCTGTGGAAACGTGGACGTTAATAGAAAATTTGTCAAGTAAGAGAAAAACTTGAGAATCCATTGATACAATGTAAATTACAAAATAAGAAAGAGAGAGTTAGAGATCAGAAGTGGTATTAAGAACTCAACGTCCTCAAATCTTACATCATATATAAAACAATGAATATCATGCATCCTACAATAAAACAGACTCACCTTCACAGACGCAATTCCCAAAATTTCACTTCACTTTATTATTAGGTTATATTTTATTTCTGAATTTGACATTTAAATTCTTATATGTAAGAAAATGTATACAGATATTGCTGACATATTGATTATTATTTATGTGATATTATCTAATAACAATAATTTGAAAATAAGAGCACTTCGAAATTATGTAAATCAACTACATGTCAAACTAAGTAAAATATAACCTAACTTAAAGTGTCACACTGTGTCTACACATTTATTATAAAGTTTATAATGTTTATAAAGTTTCGCGATAATTAAAATAATTTAGCACAGTTCTCGCAAATAATATAACAACAGATAGTAGAAAACAATTAAAATGACACATATTGCTTCACGCACTTGTTAGAACTTGTAAATAACTTTGTGATAAAGTTTAAGTCAAACTAATTATTGCAATACATGTAGATCTGTTTCATTTTTAACCGAAACACTTTTTATAGTATCAGGAATCAATTATTTTACAAATAATTTGTATTTAAATGCGAGACGCGCTTAGAAACTGCAGGTAATTAGTGACAAATCTGCCATCTTGTTTTTATTTTACCATCAACGTCAACACCATCTGCCCAGTGTATCTGTAAATTTAATAACAACTTTAATAATCATGAATATACGCAATATCTTGCCATGGAAATGTTCGTGAATTACTAGGTACATATTAAGTACGACACTGCATATTTCTATAATCTTTGAGAATCACCGCCTTTACACAATATCTGCATTTCATGCTTTTTATTATTATTGTAATTCCTATTATCATAAAAAGTGTTCCCACAATACAATGGAAATTTAAACAACATTTTTTTATATTTGTATAACTGATTTCAGATGGCATCAATCAAAATTTGACGTCACCAGAATGTCACCCCATCGACGCAGCCCTAAATAAGCTACCGTCTTTTAAATCATATGTTCGCTTAGTGTATGGAAGATTTTTTTTATAATATCACCAAAATCGGAGTTGTTAATGTGTGCAGGTCATTTGAACGTATGTAGACGCGAAGAAGCTTGCATCTCTGATAGTTATTAATATTTACAGATTCAGAAATACACTAAGGAAGCCAAACATTCACTAACATTGTTACAAAAGTCATAATCTCTCTTACTCTCTTTATATTTTAAGTGTGTACAACAATAGAATCAAAATAAGTACAAAATAAAATATATTATTAAAAAAGTTATTTTCCACGTCACAAAACTGAAGAAAATTATAAAGTTATTACCAACAATACAAAATTATTACAATCAAAATAGTTTTTCTTATATATTTTAATGTTGTCATAAAATATATATTATATAAGTATATAATATAAAGAAATTAAATATCAGAAATACTGTTTTTCATCATATAGACTAGAGCAGACAAACACAAAATTCTCATAACAAAATTTATACTTCAAAAGCCATCATAATAATGTCAAGTAAGTGCGGCATATATATTACGATAATAATAAAATATTGCTTTATCGACTTGCATTAAAATCTATAAGGGCTTATTTCAGCCATATTCTTTTTATATAGTGCTAGACCAGTGCCGAGTAAGCGTATAATTCAAAGATTTCTATTGTTCACTCAAGCTTAGAACAGAATGTCTTTTTTATATAATAATAGCACAATTATTATGAATTATTACAATACTGTAATATCAATATCTAATACACTACAAGTAAAATACATTTTTCTATAAAATAACTCTATAATACATTTTGTTTAGAAAATGAATATCGCTTATATTCCAAATTCAGCTATTACTTAAGTAATTACTTAGTTAAACACATAATAGAAACAAAAATACAAAGTCCATGTGATTTTAAATTTGAAATTATATTACCAGAATTAAATAATCAAACGTAGCTCACTCTGCAAATATCTTCGAACCAAACCATTTTTGAGTCAAACCATTTATATAAAAGAGTACTGTTAAAGTCCTATTTTTTGTTCAGTAATCATTATTCATTTGGCAATCGAACTGCATAGTTTAAAATTTGCTTAAGTACCTAGAATACAAAACATTGTAAACATTGTAAGACAAATAAATTAATATAACTTTAAGTTCGATTTTCGACATTTGGATTTTTGATATTGAACGCATTCATTTTATTCTTGAAAACAGAAAAATGGCGTCTCCGCTAGAGTTGTTGACTGATAATCCAGAAAGACAAAATTCGTATTTGTTCGATAAATGGGCCCCAATTTCTTGTGGACTTCTTGGTTTTGTAACTGTGTGTTATATTAATTGGGGATCACGTCGTCCAGTCTTCTCAGGTTAAAATAAAAACTTTTCATACATAACCTAATATCTGTCAAATTTCTATTATATAATCTTGCAATCTTAATTAATAAATATATCTTTCATATTTTAGGAATTCAAAAACACATATTAGCAACTGCTGCTTTTGCTGCTGCAGGAAAAATTGTTGATGATTATCGTAATGAATATTTAGCAGAAAGAGATGCTGTATTAAGACATTATGTTGAATTGCATCCTGAAGATTTCCCAACACCTGGTACGTAAATGATTGTTTAATGTATGTTCAACTAGTTCTCTAGGTTTCTAAAGATGATATGTCTACGTCGTATTAAACGCCAACATCAGATTCCAAGCTATTAATTATCTTTTAATTTCAGAACGTAAGAAATTCTCAGAAGTTCTTTTACCTTGGGTTCCAATCCGATAAACTATTTTTACATATAAATTTACTGTAGTAAGTTGTGTTAAAATATAATGTTATAATATCTTAGAAAATGTAAATAAATAAATAACTAAATATTTTTGTTTTTTTAATTTATTTTTTTACAAATTTATACAAAAATTATTGTAATTTGCATTTAGTTTACATATTTATAAATTCGGACGTATCTCTTTGTCTTTACTTATCCAAGGGCTAGTTCCATTATTTCGGAGAACCTACAGTTTAAATAAAAAATTCTTCACAATGTATGATACATCAAATTTACATAATAGATATTTAGTTTGAAAGGTTTATAAACAATAAATTATTGTATTATCTCAACAGTCTTATTATTAGGGTGACCAGTTTTTAGAAAACAAACAAAAAAGGCCAGGCACAATTTTTAATATAACATAATTTAATAAAAAGTAAAATAAAATTTAGAATTTCAGAAGTCTGATCACGCCAATTATTTGTGAACAGTTTGGTTTTTTATGATCTATAATGGTCATTATAGATTGAGAAATAGTTCAATTTTATTTCCTTCTTAAGTTCTCTGGGAGGTAGTTGTCTTTTCCAGCGATTCCAGTACCTCCTGCATCTCCGAGCCAAGGATACTGATTAGGGCAATCATTACATGTCTCCATATATCTGGTGTCAGTAAAATTACTTTCCGCGGTTTTGAATGGCAAGGCACATTTGTTAGACAAGTTGCATGGTTTAGGAGGAATATTTCCAGGCTTTGCACACTTCCATGCTTCAAGATTATTTAATTCCCTGATTGGTTTAGGGTCGGTTATCCAAGTTAGGGCTTTTGTTGCTGTGACAAACCAGACGTCAGGTCTAAAAATAAAAACAATTTCATGAATAACAAATTTCAAAATTGTAGCAATTTGTACATATTATGTTTTTACAATTCTGAAGCCCAGTCTAAGAACTTATGTAGCCCTTGCTCTAGTTCTTTAATTTGGAACCAATTTGTGTGGAAAGCCATCATGTAAGGAGCTCTATTTTGTTCGTAATAACGTGAGAAATCTTCTTGTAACCATTCTAAAACATCGTCTGCGTCATGATTATGCAATACACATTGGTCTAAGTAAGGACAATGACCTCCTTCGTAGCTTTCAATATAATGAGCATTCATTGGGACTTCCCATACTCCTGAAATTTGAAAATTTAATTAAAATTCTGCATTTAATTTATATTTTTACAAATATAACTGATTTGCGTTACCTGGGAAAGTTCTTGTAGGACATGTACCACTTTTGCATTCATGGGGAATTTTATAATCCAGTGTATAAGGCCAGAGGGGTACTGGAGATGGGGGTATTCCTATTGAGCTGTCATAAATGTATCCAAAATCTTCAAGCACCTGTTGATAAAAAACATAGACTTAACACATGCAAACTATGCTTTTTATAATTCGGAAAGAAATATATTGATTATTGTTAGAGTAAATATTATAGACTGAAACATTTCGAAATTACTTGGTATTGTGTATTTCTTCCTGGTTTCAAAAATGGAGCTCTCATTCCAACAATCTCTGAGGTTGATATATTTGAAAAATGTTTGAGTATTTCTCTCATTCCAATCATTTCCCCTACCCACTCCTCGTAACCTTTGTCTTGTAGTCCCATCTGGAGAGAGACAGTTTCTGTACCGATTTCATGTTCATCGTGAGCCAACGATTGAATCATATTGTAATTGCTGTAATCATATAAATAATTAATAGTGAAATAAATTAAAGACACTCTTCTTAAAAATTAAATGAAAGAAGTCAACACGTGTTGAATGTGCCAGAGCAAAAGTTTTTCAAAACATCCTCATCGAAAGAACCTACTAATAGTTTATATGTCGACTTATCACTCCACCCACTTTTCAAAGCACACTTGTATAATAATTAGTTTACTCACCTGTATTCATGAGCAACAAAGAATGTTCCTTTAATTGGACAACCGTTAGGATTTTCTCTTTTCTTATTAAAAACTTTACGATAATGATCATAATTATTTAAATTAACAGCACCATCAAAGGTCAACAAAATCATTTGAGGAGTCTGCAAAGGAAACAACATTTTACTGTAAAAAAAAATATTTTTCAAAACAATTTGGTTTGCTTCTTGAGAAATGTGTTGGATATGCATACCTCTTCTGGCTCTAGACCTCCTGGAATTGCGGTTCCATCCTTAGAACAATAACAGTAAGGTAATGAACATTCAGCTGTATTACATTTAACAGCTAAATCTATTGGAGTTTCTGTTATTGGTGCTGGAGCTAAAATAATCGATAAATTTTATAAATTCTGAACAAATAATAATAGAGTATAATGTGAGATTTTTACTTGATGGAATTGGACCACATCTTGCTTCTTCTTTAAAAGTACAAAGTTTACTAATATCATCATAGTAGAGTCCAGAGGGACAACGATTTACATAAGGGTATCCATCAACGCACTGAAATAAAAAAATTTATATTACTAATCAGTTTTCTATTGCTTATTTAATTGCTATTTTTTCAGGTTTTTTGATCAGTGCACAATTTCTTAAGTCCTTTAAAATGTATGTTATGTATTGTTAAATATTTGTAATAAATTGAAATAGTTCGAAACATTTCCTGTTTTTAGTTCTTCTCTCCTTTAAAAGAGTGCGAAATCAAAATAAAATAATGAAATAGAAATTCTGCTTTTACAATAAATAAAGCAACAATATTCCCTGGTGTAAACCAGTCTTCATTTCCTGTTATGTGTAATCCAATGCCAATACTTTTATTATTTCCACTATAACTATCTAAAATCAAGAAAACCAGTTTCTGTCTCGGCCTGGTGTGGTATGGAATCGATTATTTACACATAATGTATATCTGCTTTAAAAAAACTGAAGAATTAGTCAAAGTAGACATCGGCAACTGCTGCTGCTGTAAGACGACATAGATGAGTGAGGACCGACACTGGACAATACAAACTTTCTCTAAAGATTTAACAATGGATGTTTGTATCGCTACAACAATTAAATTGATATAATCAAATTTAACATCAAGATAATCTTTATACAACTAATATATGTTTCTTAAATAATAGAGGAAATGATACATATTGTGTTTACCATGACTACTGGATAGTTTTCTAGATAGTAAAATGTCAAAAGAATCCCTGTTATTTTATAAGCAACCAACCTTGAGACAATACACATTCTTTATGCACTTACTTGATAAAACCTCCTACATGTCGCTGGATCTGCATAATTTCCATTTCCTACTTGTTCTGGACATTTAAATTCTTCTACTGGTGCTTTTGGTTTAATTTGACAGTTTACTGCAAAAAAAGGGAAAAAAATATTCAAACGGTAATGTCACTTAAATGTTTAGGGCACAAATATTTGTTAAAAACACAACAAGAAGAAACAAGAGATTAATAAAGAGTGTTGCTTTATATTTTTTTATATCTCCGCCTATTAATAATACAATCAACTTAAATAAATTCATTTAATAAGATGAAAGTATTTGCTAGAGATGTATCTAAACAGTCATTAGTTTACCTGCAAACAAATTATAAGATCTAGCTTTTATTTTTGCCCTGTGAAGCTGGTGTAACTCTTTATCTTTTTATCTTATACATATTCATATATTTTCCTTAAAGGTTCATTACTATTCCATATAATTTTGTTGATGCGAATTTTTTAGTTACATTCTAAAAAAAGTTGTTAACCTTCACAACAGAAAAATACATAAATTCGAACACGAGCGCCTGACTTGGTGCCATACAGATAACACATTTTCTGTCTCTTTTTAACTACCGTCTCTCTACTGACTGTGGTTTATTAATTATCTACAATTCTTCGTATCAACACTTTCATTTGTGTGTTTTTTTCTTTTAAAAATGACAACATGTTTAATTCATTCATATTTTATTCTGACTGCATATATTAATCACATTAGTTTGTGCTATATTTAAGTAATATTTATTGAATACCTATATGGAAATATCTTGTTTGTAAAATCAACAGATTCTTATTCACCGTGATATTGATAAACCAATTCTATTAATATCAATTCAGGATATTACTGCTGTGATCTTTCTTGCGGTTATTGGTAAATATCACCCTCAAGCTCTTCAGTATTTATATATTACTAAATTCAACATTATCACAATACTTGTTTGACAATTTTAAAGCAATTTGTGAAATATTGAAATTGAAAGTAATCGCACCGACAAGACCTGATGTTTACCTGGTGCGTTGTTCGTTTCTTGCTAAACTAAACTTTCTACAACCTGGTTTTCTTACTGAATCGACTAAATAACTAAATATACAAACATGAAAACAATTTCCAAGTTTTTGTTATAAATAAATTGTCTAACCAAAATATAAGTTACCGTTTTAAAATAACGTAAAATACAAATTCCAGTTTTTTAAACATTTTTTATATTAAAATAATATTCATTAGTAGGTATGATACAACAAAAATAACAGGTTTGAAATGTCAAATATATTTACAAATGTATTTTAAATATTTGTTTTTAAAACTATAATCTGTTATATATTTAATAGGTCATAGAAAAATATAGTACAACGATTAAATAGAAAGCTGTTTTTATAAAATACTCTATGAACTAAGAAGTATGAGATGTCGAGTAAAATGTTTGTTTGTAGAGACAAGTCGAAGCAAATAGAAATTCAATTAAATTATTTTACATTCATAAAATCAAGTGTAGCGAATTCCCGTAACGTGTTTTGTTATTAATTATTATTTTAATAATGTTAAAGCTAGTTTAAAGAACAATTCAATTTTATTACCGTGTTTTTAGTAATACACACTGCAAATTGAGCTATCGGTTGATTAAACCGGTATAAAGTTGTCAAAATATTTTGGCTCACAAATGCCATCTGCTTTTCGTATTTTAATGTTACATTCAAGGTGTTCTATATGAGACAATACTATTTGAAATGCAAATATCTTTTCAATAAAAACACATAATGACGTTTACTTTCAACGTTTGATTAACTGAACTCATAACTTTGTATGCTACATAATATTTCGTTTCAATGACGACCTATGGAGGAGGTACAGTAGTGTTCTCTTTTCTCTGCACTTTCTATTTCTTTCTACATGTTTCTTAAGTTGCCTTATCAAATGTTACATAACTATTGTCCTTTAAGGATAAGTGCCTAGAGGTGGACATTACCGCATCAAACATGGAACTTTGCAGGATTTCAGAGACACTAACTGAGATCCCTGTCAGACCTTGCTTTCGAACCAACTATCATTGAAATGCGGACGATGCAGACAATAACACATTTATACGAATAAACATACAGAGATACATATCTATTGATACTAGATCATTTGATACACTCTTAAATTAATGTTTTGCTTTTAGGAATATACAATACTTATTTAATGGGCTTGTGTCCTATGTCTTCATTTCTATAAAAGTGTACTATATATTGATAAAGTGGGTTACTAGAACCTCAAATGTTCAATAATTTTTTAATAACTCCTTATATGTTAGGAGATATTAACAATTAAAAAAGTCATTTTGTCTCTTTAATTATTAAAGTGGTTCAACGTTGTACACATTCCAAGTGCATGTGACATCACAATCCTTGTGTAAGGTTACCATCCTTACAGCTCATAAATCTCTGCTATATGTATTTATATATCAAATATTATTTACAGCTGTTTCAAGGAACAATCAAATTCCAGTATTATGTCTGCCTTAGCAGGGTTAAATAAAGGAAAAACTTATTATTCTTTGACTTGACTTGATTATTTGACTACCAACAGCTACAAAACATTACAGCACTGACCTACTCAACAAATAACTGACGTTAAAATGCATTTAACGTCATACAAATATGGCCGACCATTTCTAGCGCTAAAACTACAATTCAAACTTTTAATTGCTATATCTCCGTCAACATTTGGATATTTAATAAAATAGAAACGCCAATACGCATTTATTAACATCAATTTCAATCAACAATTGAAAAATCGACTACCAAAAAATGAGGACACAAGCCCATTATAAAATATTTTTTTGTAGTAATTGATTATAAAATATAATTAGAATATTTGCAGAAAGAATTTAGGAAAGTGATCATGTATGTATGTTCTTTATAATTTAACTTTCATTTATTTTTCTCTTTCACTTGTGTGTTATATCGATATTAGAAATAACTTAAATGATTAGTTGACAATTGATGAAACAAAAACCTGTATTTCAGCTTTCAATAGGTTACATATTATTTATTATAATATTATTATTCTAAAACAAATTTATTGACATGTGCTAATTAATTAACATAATTAGTATTGGGCGAAAGAGAAGTGGTAAACATTAAAGTAACATATACATTTGTAAATATATATTTCTGTAAAATAAAATTGAATTTAGAATTGACTTTAATGTTTTTAATAAAAAATCCATAATTGTTCATTTTGAAGTTCTTTTACATTATTTAAATGTCACTAGAGCATATTAGTTGTATCCTGTCAACCACCAGAGGCGCTAGTAGGATCTTATCAAGTTCTAAACAGATTTCTATCAGAATTTCATAAGACATTTTTGGTTTCTATAAGTCAGAGTTCATAGAGAATTCGGATTCATATGGGCTCAACAAGAAGTGAGCAATTGCAATGGGCTTGTGTCTTCATTCTTCAGTGGTCGATTTTTCAATTGTTGATCGAAATTGATGTTAATAAATGTATATTGGCGTGTCTATTTTATTAAATATCTAAATATTGACGAAGATATAGCAATTAAAATTTGAATTGTAGTTTTAGCGCTAGAAATGGTCGGCCATATTTGTATGACATGAAATGCATTTTAACGTCAGTTATTTGTTGAGTAGGTAATGTTCTGTAGCTGTTGGTAGTCAAATAATCAAGTCAAATCAAAGAATAATAAGTTTTTATTTTATTTAACCCTGCTAAGGCAGACATAGTATTGAAAATTGATTGTTCCTTGAAATAGCTGTAAATAATATTTGATATTTTGATATATAAATACATATAGCAGAGATTTATGAGCTGTAAGGTTGGTAACCTTACACAAAGATTGTGATGTCACATACACTTGGAATGTGTACAACGTTGAAACCCTTTAATAATTAAAGACACAAAATGACTTTTTTAATTGTTAATATCTCTTAACATATAAGGAGTTATTAAAAAATAATTGAACATTTGAGGTTCTAGTAACCCACTTTATCAATAAATAGTACACTTTTATAGAAATTAAGGCATAGGACACAAGCCCATTGTTTTAAACGGTAATTAAAAAACATCTTTAAATTAGATTACAAATGACTTACATATTGAAAGTGAATAAAATACAATGCCAACTGCATCGTAACACTAATCGTTTCTATGAAAACGAACCGGATATAGTTTAAAATCCGTGAAGGCTACAGTTTAGCATTGATGTTTGATTAGATGTTAATATTACTTCCTGCAGAACTAATTTAGGCTTTCTAATACACTAAATGGTTCGAAATTGGAAATCTTAATGGAATTCAGTTAACATCTCCGATAAACATATATTATTTATTACAAAAACGTGGAATTTCCTTTTTTATCGTTTTAATTAACTTCATAAAATATCTTACTGTATATTTACATTTAAATTTAAAATGGTATTTGACCGCTGATTAATATGTCGACGAAAGTTACTAGAGGTCAATAAAGTTTGGGATATTGTTAAATATATACACGTAAAAAGATATTATCTGTTTGGAATCTATAAACAATAAAGTGAACGGATGCTAACACATTAAATTTAAATAGCTTAACATTCATATGTTAAGATTCAGGCAGGCACCTTTTGAGAATTCGAGCCTTCGGCACTCGAATAAGGTAACGATTTGACTAGATACAATTGATTTCGCGCAGAAGCTCAAAAAAAGTTATTTAAAAAAAAGTTTGCAACAATTAAGAAAATGTTTATACATTATTGGCACGGGCTCTTACCTAGTCGGCCCTTTTGCATAACAGCTGGGCCCCTGAATTAGAGAAGTCTTAATGTAAATAACAGAATATTATAATACTTGTAGATATAATAACCTCCCCAACTAACCTGTTGGCAGTTATGTATATTTTAGGTTTATTTAACGTAACAAAAGTTGCATGTTACGTTAACAATTTTACCTAATATAAAACATTTTGTGACCTCCGCACATGAGGCGAGTGATTGCAAACTAGTTGGCCGTGTTTCGTGACTCTATAGAATGTTTAACAATAGCATAATAGAGGATTTTATTGTGTCGTATTTGTATGTATGTATGTATTTAAATACTTTTGAATAGTATCTGTGCACATCTCTGTTTATGGCTTGCGACCGAGAAATATAGAGTCGTTGAATATTTGCTCAAAACCAGTTTAAGTTCGTTCGTGCTATGTGTTTTATCTCACTCGTATACACGTTCGTTCTCTCACTAACAACACAGTTCCATTCTCATTCGGTTCGGGCAGATTCGGGGCTAAGGTTTGCAATCAGTCGCCTCATGTGCGGACGCCCTTAAGATCACCTTTTTATTGATTGTAATATCTTAAAAAGTCCTTCTTAAAAATTTAAGGCTATTAGAATAGCTATTGATTAATAAAACAAGACTGTTTTAGATTAAATATTATCGCTTCACTTAAGTGAAATATTACTTGAATGTAACGTCAAAAACATTCATATTTTGTGTTTTACTAGAACAAATGTAACTTGAAATGATTTGCATAAAAGAAATAATACTTATTGCTGGTTAAATTAATTTTTTCCTATATAGTGTCACTAATTTTTCCCTAATACACAAATCAATTATTTACATAGTAGATATGTTTTGGAGTAAATTCTATATAACTGTCTTTAGATGATTTATTGTATGCAAGACTTGCAATAAATCTTGGCGCACCTCTAAATCACCTGAAGTAAATTTGTATATAAATACAAATTTACTGAAAACATATGCACTAATTTATAAAGTTTTTGATCCGGTAACATTTACATAAATAATAAAAGAAAAATGTATTTACCTAAAACTAAAACAGCTAGTAGTACTATACACTTTAAATATTTGAAGCACATTTTGTGTTTCCTTGGGTTTATTTTTTAACCCAATAAAAACACTTTGTTCCTTAACGATGCACTGCAGAAAGTAAACTGACCGAGTTCCTCCACTTCTCCATATTCGTCTCGTCGTCGCAACCGTCTCCAATGCCCACCTCCCATGCTCCCATGGCTCCCATGTCGATGTTGTTCGCTCCATGCAACAGACGCAACATCTCACTCTTAATTTGAAGGCTGGTTCCACTACTTCGCAAAGTTTAAGTTATAATATTTACGCTCTCTTTAAGAATTATGCTACCTTACTTTATTATATTCCATTCGCTTGTTCTCCTACATTGTCATTTACCACGTGTGCAAATAATATCATTTGATTTCTGCAAGTAGTTTAAATACTATGGATCCAAATCACAAAAGTCTTGTCATTTATTCAAATAATTTTTTAACTCAAACAATGACACTATCGTCTACACATTTTATTTTGAAGTTACTGTTCCTACTGTACAAAGAGATATACAGACTCCGTTCCAGGTGACTAACATTTCAAAAAGATGTAACACTACTTCCTCTTCCTTGTGGAGATAATGAGAATGGTACCTAGGTGTATAGTATTATTACCAATGTATTATAATCCATCGAGAAATACTATTTCAGAGGTGTTGAGTAACATGAGTTGCAAAAAATAAGTAACATTATAATTTCTTTAAGAATATTATGAATCATATTAGAAGTAGTGAGTTGGATACACAGCGACATTGTGGACTTGCAGGGCCATAATCTGAGAGTCCGGGGTCACACAGTGATTAAAGTAGACTATTATCCTATGTGAAAAATGGCCATTTGTTAGGGTATATATTAATAGCAACAACCAAAAACTGCACATAATGCACTCCGAATATATTTATATGTAGGTAAACACTACGCCTGGATTGATGGCAACAACTAGAACTCCTCCACATAATGAAGTACAGATATAAATGTTTTATTAAGCTAATCGTCCACTTATCAGCATTGGACGCATTGTCTCAAAAGAATTCAATTATATCCTTGGTATGTGAGAACATGTTTGCCCCGCAAATGGTATGTGGCAAAAGTATGTGACAACATACCACCACCGCACGCATCGTGCTAAATGGATTTTATTATCATTTCTATGAAGTCATACAAGTGCATTCACTTATTCGCATCACACAAGGAGTACGCATCGTATCGTCAGTAGTGGAGATAGGTTTGCTTCCATGAGCAACTTCTGCAAGCTTATAAACTAATTTTAAAATAAAATTGTTGGCAGTTATATTATTTATATTTTACGGAATAAAAAATATCAATATATGCATAAAATAAATACAATATTTTTTTATTAATGTACAAAACGTAATAGAAAAACAATATTTCTACATGATGTCTCACAGGTCAAAGTAGTGGAGCAGAACTTTTAATAAGTTTATTATTATTGCATTGAGAAATAAATTACCTAAATTGTTAAAAATGGTTATACATATTTTAAATGTATAAACATATATATTAACATTTTATATATGCTTTAAACTTGAACCAGATGAATAATTTGCAGAGTCGATTACATATTACATATTTTCTGTACGAGGATTATTCTACTACAAATTACACAACAAATAAACAAAGTAAATTATACAACATTTATAATTCAGTCAGACGGGGTCCCTTTTTTAACTTAATCTTCTTTTTCTTTTTTTTCTCTTCTTTGCTATCATTAGTTTTAGCTTTCTTTGGTTGTTGCCAATAAGGATTATTATAATCAGGGTTTCTTTTTTCTGGATATAATTCTTGAGTTACCAACGAAAATAATAACACAGTACTATTGTCTAATAAGTTCGATTGAGTACAAAAGGTTAAAGCCCATTCATATTGCACTTTCCAGTTATTATAACTCTTGAAAATATGTGAAGCTATATCAGGTAGCTGCATGATAATATCTCCAAAAAATGCAGTATTCTCTAATAAGAGGGTTAATGATTCTAATAAGGAAGTATCCTCAAGAGGAAAAGGACTAACTCCTGGAATGTATCCCGACGATTCAACAATAAACCGATGCTTCTCTATAACCTGCAAGCAAAGTGGAATGGTATAAATAATATTTTCTTAATAATTACACTTTCTATCATCTAATTTAGTAGTTGTAACTTACGTTAAACATTTTTTCTCCTAGAATTTTAACCAACTTATATTGCTTCTCATAGTTCTTCATTTTGCGAATGTCTTCCACAGCCTTTAACTGTTCTGTTCGTTTTAATTTATATAATTTTTGATCTACCTTAAGGTCAAGGCGAATATTTGTATTTATATTTCATAAAATAATTTTATATTTTAATTTGAAAAAGGATACATAACATTTCTGAAGCTTTGGAATCTGCATCATTTAGATTTACATTTTCACTAACTATATTTTCTGCGTTTAAAAACCCAATTAATGAAATTAAAATAAAGGATGATAATTTAAAAATCATCTTTGCATTATAGTAATTATAATTATTTAATCTTAAAATAATAACTTTTCAAATATAAAGGTTATACAATACGTCACTTAGCTCATTTTAATATGCCAACCAATTGGTTACATATGGCAACACTCTATAAACATGTGTATGTCACTAAAAATAATAATTTGACAGCTCAACAAAAATGGCTTCAGGTGACACAAAGCTTGATGTAAATAAATTTAATCATTTTATTATATATTACTATATATCTCTGAATTTGAAGATATACATTTAATTAATGTGTCTTTTAGATGTTTGAGGACGTGCCGGGAAGTCCCGTTGAGGGACAAATGACAGTTGGGGGACCTCCAAGAGCACGATCAACACCAGGAGAACCAGATTTTAATACATTAGATGAACCCATACGAGATACATTTGTATGCAAATTTATTTAATTCCATTTAAAGGTAATTCGATTACATGATTAATACAATTAATTTCTTTTTAGATGAGAGATTTAAAGGCGGTGGGAATTAAATTTTTTCATGTGCTGTACCCTAAACAAAAGTCTAGCTTATTAAAAGAATGTAAGTCATAATTTTCAAAATACTTATTGTATATATCTTCATATTTTTCATATTATAATATAATAATTTTTACTTCAGGGGATTTATGGGGTCCATTGGTATTATGCACTTTTATGGCAACAGTTTTACAAGGAAGTAGTAGTGACAATCATAATGATGGAGGACCAGAGTTTGCGGAAGTCTTCGTTATTGTGTGGATTGGAGCTATGGTTGTTACATTAAATTCCAAATTATTGGGTGGAAAAATGTAAATATTTACTTTATTCTGCTGTTGAACATATAACATTACTTTAATCAATTATATGTAAATGTTTTAGATCATTTTTTCAATCTGTATGTGTTCTTGGATATTGTCTTTTACCAACAGCTGTAGCTCTAATTATCTGTAGGATAATCCTTTTTGCTAATCAGAGCGTTTTGTTATTTTCTATAAGACTGCTAATAACCTCTATTGGCTTCGCCTGGGCCACGTATGGTAAATATTGCATATACATTTATTGACTTACTACCGTTTTTCAACAACTAACATACATTTTTATATTTAAGCGTCTATTGTATTTTTGGGAGATAGTCAGCCATCTGGAAGAAAAGGACTTGCTGTTTATCCAATATTTTTATTTTATTTTGTAATATCATGGTTAGTTATATCACATACTATCACATAAATATATATTTTTTATATAAAGAATAGTGTTATTATGTGACAATTCATTTGCAGTTATTATAATAATATGTATTTATAATAAACATTCTTTTAAATTTAAGAAATAATATTTATTAGGCTTATATTTAATTTGACTTTGTGGATGGTCAGAGATGCAAATATACTAGTAAGTACATTTCATATATCAAATAAAAAAAAGATTGCGTTTAACTATCGCTGTATAACAATGAAGATTTGTATTAATCAAACTAAACAGTCATTTTTATAGACTAAAACTTTTTACTTGGTAAGATGTAAATAAATTTAGTAAGCAAATTGTGAAGTTATAATGTTTAATTCTTTGAAATATCTATAATAATTCCAATTTGTACTGTGAAATATTCTTAGTAATTTAAACATACTAAACTCTTTTCAATATTTTGTATAAATGTATAAATATCACTAAATATAAATTTAAAATAAGTCATGCTTTTTATTATATACAATTGACATTCATATAATATTTTATTTAAGCAAAACCTAGTAATATTTATTCTAAAAGGTTTTATTTATTAAATATACTAATAGAAACTTCGTAAGATTTTGTGGTTTTTAAGAAGGTAGTATTTATTTTAAAATAAATATGTTGTTATCTTAGATAAACCTTAATTGCACGTAACTGAGTTTAGCGGGTAGTATCTGCACATAAACACTCGCGCGAAGAGATAGAAAATAACTGCGAGCTGAGTAGATTTGGTTAGACTAAAAAAGGGCTTGTGAAAAGAATTAAATAAGATTATTAATATTAATTATTTATTTAACATCTATAAACATAGGAATATAAATAAAACCATCAGTTCTGACCACTACTTAATTGTGTGGCATGGGACCACTCATGGTTTATACTTGTTTGAAAATTTTATGTAATAATTACATTCTACAAGATATATCTAAATATATTTACTAAAGTTAAAAATATTACTATATGTGTTTCACTTAAATTATTATTTTATACATTTTCGTCCGAGCTACTACTGCGTGGAGTTATATCAAAGGACATTTGCATTTTAACGCTATTACTTCTTCTGTACCTGTATGTTAAAGAATTTGCTCTTGGTTTACGTTTGTTAAAATGTCGCTCTACCCATTGCAACATTGTCAAAACGGAGTCTGTTGAAGGAAGTCTTCTTTCTGCTGAAGTTTTTATAATATTGGAAGATGCCACTCTAAATGTTGCTGCCATTCCTTTAAGTGACTGAAATGGTTAAATAAAATTAAACGACTATCAATTAAAGATAAATTTTAAGAAGATTTATCGAATTTCCGTACCTGCATTGCATCTTCATCTGTGACATCATCTCCGGCGTAAATTATCTTAATCCTTTCACTCCAATCAACTCCAAATGCAGTCCTTAGGATGTAAATAGAAGCTCGTCCTTTATTCCATTCGACAGGAGGTTTTGCTTCGATTGCGCAATGCGCATTTGTTGCTTTAAATCCGTGTTCTATTATCAAATTTCTTGCAGTTTCAATCATTTCTGGGCGAATGCGTATAGGTGTCTTTCTGTAGTGGAATGTTAGAAGAGCGCCCTTATTTTCAACCCAAGCTCCATCGCGACAAACCTAAGTAGAAATCATAGTTTGAACATTATTAAGTATGTGTTCGGTCTAAGTAATAATCAGCACTTTACGCTTACCTGTTCTTGCAGAGCCTGTAGAAGTCCGCTTACTTTAGATTCATAAATCATAGGCATAGGATGTACGAATTTACTTCCATCTGGATGCAGAATTTCTAAGCCATGTGTGCCAGCATATGTAATACCATCAATTCCAACCATGTCCTTTACGTTGTCCACGTTTCGTCCTGACACTATCGCAATGTAAACGTCGGGCATATTTGATAAACGTTGCAAAATATTCTTTGTTTCTGGTGGAAGCGTTGCAAGATCTGGATGCGGCGCAATCGGTGCAAGTGTTCCATCGTAATCCAAAAGCAGCGCCAATTTATCATTGTTACCAATATATCTAAATATCAAAATAATAATTACATTGTTACTTTAAAAACTTATTGTATTCTTTTCTATACTTACTTTGACAAATAATCATCGAAATAATCAATTGTAACCGGCTGCATCGTTGTGGCACCAACATCATCGTGCTCTTGTTCTATAGATCCCATAGCTTTTAAAAATGATTTCATCCAATGTGCGACATCATGCACCTTTTCCCTTCTTCTTAGATGATTCATACGCATTGTTCGTTCATCTTCTGGCATTGTTAAGGCTCTGTGTATAACATCTGCTGCATCATCTATCTCATACGGGTTACAAATTAAAGCTTCGTGCATCATTTCACCTGCGCCTGCGAAGGGTGACACTATTAACACGCCCGGTGGTTTGTTAATTTGACAAGCGACGAATTCTTTTGCTACTAGATTCATTCCATCTCGCAGAGGTGTTACTAGCGCTACAGCTGCTTCTCTATAAAACGCAGCTAGTTGTTCTTGACCGACGCATCCATAAATGTATCTATTAAAGAGTAAGAAGTTAATCAAGTTTGTATTATAATTGCTAGCAACTGATAGATATATTAAGCTAATATAATACTTGCCTTATAGGAGACCAATTCGGTGTGGTAAATCGTCCGTTAATTCTTCCAACCAGCTGATCCATTTCTTCCTTTAAATCTTGGTATTCACGTACATCAGTTCGGGAAGGAACAGAAATTTGTAACAGGGTAACCTAAGTAAAAACCTAAGTAATCATTTTGGTAGAAAATTTTAAATACTAAAGAGAAACTTCTCAAAAATTTTACCTTCTCCTTGTGTTCTGGATACTTTTCAAGTAAAACTTCAAACGCCTTCAGTCTATGGACCAGACCTTTGGTATAATCAAGCCTATCTACACCCAGAACGATTTTCTGGTTGGTCAGCATTAAATTTGGAGCTGTTTCAGCCATGTGGACGAATCTGTCAAATGGTATTCCAATTGGCAATGGTCGGATTCTAACAGTTCTTCCTCCATGTTCCACCAATAAATTTTTCCGATCAACTCGGCAGCCTAGGTTGCGTTGGCAGCAATCAACAAAATTTAAGCAATAATCTTGGATGTGGAACGCTACCATGTCGCAACCTTCGGTAAAATTAAATTAGTTAAAATTCGTTAAATGCAGAAAAAACAAAAATAATGGTATTTAAAAAAGGTGGAGGAAAAAGAATACATAAAATGTGAAAATAGTGGAGATAATGGAAAAAGAGAAAGGAGTATTTCGAAAGGAATGGAATGGCGATCGAGGAGGCAGAGAGAAGAAGAGAAGGAGGTGCAAGTGTGGAAGAGGAGCTAAGGAGAAGGGATGAAGAGATACAGCAACAGGAAAGAATGGGAAAAATCGAGAAAAGCAATTACTATACAAGATATAAAAGGATTTGGGAAAGTAATATACCTCAGTACTTAATAGAAAGAGACATAAAAAACATAAGAAGGACATCAAGGTTTAGATTGGGAAATGAGGAAAAAGGAACCAGATACTGGGAAAGTAGAGAGGAAAGGATGTGTAGAGTGTGCGGAACAGAGGACGAAACACTGGAGCACATTAAGTTTGATTGAAAGGAAAAAGTATATATATATATATATATATATATATATATATATATATATATATATATATATATATATATTTAAGGATTAAAATGTATTGTACTAAGGCAGAAGAATGTAATGCCGAAAGGTAAAACATTAAATATATAAAAAAACATATAAAAATATAGTTAAAATTCTTTCTTTTAGAAGATTGTTTTGTATTATTGAAATAACAAACTATACATACCTAACATTCCCTGTAATATTTCATCCGACCAAGGAAACAGTCTGAAGATATCCCAGGGCGGGAATGGAATATGGAGGAAGAATGCAAGTTTGCAAGGAAGACCGAAATCTTCAGCTGCCTAAAATATAACTTCTATTAGTACTCGTGGTAATGATTTTAACAAAGGAATAATATAATCATTGATTTTTCTCACTTGTCTAACAAAATTTCCAGCTAGCATCAGGTGGTAGTCATGAATCCAAATCAGTGGCGTGGTGTCTCTACCATCATGGCCGTTTTGAAGAACTCTTTGCGCTTTTAACGTTTGGATAGCAAATTCTTTATTGACAGCAACATAGTCGCGCCAATGATCTTTAGAAAATGTAGCGCGATCTGGCATAGAATGGAAAAGAGGCCAGAACGTTCCATTGCAGCATCCATTATAGTAGCTGTCAAATCTCTCACGGTTTACATGGACGGCTACGACCTTTACAGAAGTTCAAGGATATTATTTTATGAGGTATTAATAATGTACGGATATTCTAATAAAAATTAAAAAGCTTTTAGATGAAGAAGGAAAAAAAATTAACCTTAAGACTCGATAAGGAACCCTTTATAAATTTTAAAATAGTTAAGATACGAGTATTTCAAATTTTTTAACACAGTTCGTCTTCTTAAACATAAATGGATATAATTGCATCAAAAAATTTAAAAAAAATCAATAGTTTTTCATTTTGAAAAAAAAAGTCCATGAATTTTTAGAACCATTTATAAAATCCCCAATTATTAAGATATTTCAAATTTTTTAACGCAGTTCGTCTTCTTAAATATAAATGGATATAACTGCATCAAAAAAAAATTAATTTAAAAAATCATTAACTTTTCTTTTTGAAAAAGTTCATGAATATTTAGAATCCCTTATAAAATCCAAAATAGTTAAAATATTTGACTTTTTTTTAACGTAGTTCGTCTTCTTAAACAAAAATGTATATAACTGCATTAAAAAACATTAAGAAATCAAGAATTTTTCTTTTTGAAAAACCCCTTATAAAATCCAGAAAAGTTAGGATATTTCAAATTTTGTAACACAGTTCGTCTTATTAAGGTTTAGTGGATATAACTGTATCAAAAGTTTTCAAAGAACCTAAATTTTCTCTAGAAAAAAATGTCCATGAAAATGACCATAACGAACATGACTGTATCAAAATATTTTAAAGAATCCAGAAGAGAATTTTAAAAAAATGTCCATGAATTTAATAAAACTTAAGGACATCATTGCGCCTGACAGAGCGGCAACATTACTTACGAGCAAAATTTACAGTACAAGAAAGTCATGTATATATATTGCAATTATTTTATGACAATATTTACATATTAAATGTAACAATTAATTGAAGGCGTAAGATATATTACATTTTTGTACGTTTTTTATTCACCAATTAGCAATTAAATTTAACCGTTTTTGTTACATATGTGTTACATTCCTATTACGTTCAGCGCCCCTTTTATCAATTTTTGAATTTCTAAAGTAAAATATATTACCATTGAATACCTTAATACACATACAAAATTTCAACTTTCTATCTTTTACGGATTAAAAGTTATACAGCGAAAAGTAAAAAAAAATTTTTTTAGTTTTTCGAAAATTACGGGTTTCTATTAAATTCGGGGGAAAATCCGAGGAAGCCAAAACTCTTACAATTTTTTCTCTACGAAATAGGCAATTTTCAGAAAGATGCGTGAAACAGTTTTCGACATGTAATAGTTATTAGTATAAGATTATTAATTTCCTTTAATTTTAATGACAATGCGAGAAATGTGGTTACTTCGGGCGCTCAGATAAAGGCGCCGACAAGTTTAATGATAATCCAGCATCTACTAGAAATTTCTGTCGCATCAGCACTGTGTCTGTGTAACAAACTTAAACACATGTAATTGTGTTTTGTGGGTTATATATTGTACATAAGTAACAAAACATATGGCGCAATATTCGTTCTGCCTCATTAACAATATCTGCATTATAAGTTATTGCCACAATTTCAAAGAAATTCTAAAAAGAAATGATAGTGATAACTGATTCTTTCTCATACATAATCAGACTGACTGATAAGGATGTAACGGTCCGAAGTCAAATGGTCCCTTTATTGTCTTCACCCAGTTATCCAGATCTTACAAGCCACAAAATGAGGCCAATTTTAATACATACATATACGAGTATATGCAACGCCTATCATTAATTTTTTATAATAAATATAAAAAGTTAACACTTTTTTTGAGTTAGTGTATTCTCTTCTGAGGTTGAAGAACTCCATTTTTATTGTTAAATGTTATCTTTCGTTGAAGTGTGTCAAAAATATAAATATAGTTTTTATAAATAGTTTTAAAACTTTTAACAAATGATTGTTTTGATAATTAGAATTTATGGTTTCTTATAGTTTATTCGGTCATCGACTTGATTTATGATAAAAAATGAATATTATCTTTTCGAAATCAAACCAGACAATTATTGGAATTTTTTACAACTGTAAAGTTCAGTTATGCACATTCGACCACACAAGCTTTGTCACTGCGGTATTTTGATTTTTTTTTAGAAGAAAATGTCCATAAAGTCATAAGCCGTAAGAAATAAGATTCGTATTAAGCAATTCATTATTTGGAAGTATACATTATGTAAATCTATGTGTTATAGTATTAGCGTGAGGATCAGGCGCTTTGAAACGATTAGTATTATAAAAACCTTTTTTTATTTCATACACAAAGAACTTAGTGCGGCACTTCTAACGACAAAGTTGTTAAATTAATTAATGCCTTATTGGGAAACCGTTTTAAGTACGTGCTAAGAACTAGGAAGTAGAAATAAAATTTACTTTTTTAGACAATAGTCCCGCAGTAGGAGTGCGATCCTTGGGGTCACTTTCTGGAATTGGTTCATTCGGATCTGCTAGATGAATTCCAGGCCAACCAACCCAAATGCCTTTTCCTTTAATTACGACAGGTGACACCGCCGTTACCAACCCTCCAGCGCTGAAATCAAATAATAATTAATATTAAACAGTGAAAAAGAAAAAACGAAAATCGCAGAAATTAGTTTAAAGAATGCAATTTATATTTTTGTAAATAATTTCAAATATAAATATACATATTTATCTATAAAAAATAAAACAATTTTCTACAAATTCGTATCGTTGTCAAAAGTAGGTCAAATATGATAATAAATGTACATATATTTATAGCGCCAAGAGTCAACGAATGACTGCCAAATTTAAGCAAAACATATTATAATGACCTTGTCCACAAAACGTGCGTTGCAAATGAAATTTTAATACATATATTGCATCATATTTACAATTTGTAAACCATGTATTGGTAAAGTTAGCTACCATAACCTCAAATCTTTAATTATTTTTTAATAATTTTAAACAGCTATTTTCACGGTCATAGCGATCGACGCACCGTTTCCAGGCAAATTATTACCATAATTCTAATCAATTTAATTACCGCTTAATAAATTCATTTTACTGAAGTAATTAATATGTATACACATAAAACAATTGACAAGTTTAGGAAGTGACTCGTTCACCTGACCTTTGACCTGCTACCAGCCACGTGATCGCCGGGAGCATGTCATGACTTGTTGAAAAAACTACAGCAGAGATAAGAAAATAGATCGCACATCGGTACAAACAATACGGAAGTCAGTGGATTCATAACTTGGATATTTATAACTAGGAGGTCACGAGACAACTGCATCTTCGTAGAATTTGCCGTTAATTAAACTAAATTAATTGCAGAATATAAATTGTATAAATTGTTTAGGAATTTAGATTTTTCGTACACAGAAATCTCTTTATAGTGATAGCCCGGTAAACAATGGGCTTGCGTCCTATGTGTTTATTCCTATAAAAGTGTACTATATATTGATAAAGTGGGTTACTAGAACCTCAAATGTTCAATTATTTTTTAATAACTATTATAAGAGATATATTTTAAGAGATATTAACAATTAAAAAAGTCATTTTGTCTCTTTAATTATTAAAGGGATTCAACATTGTACACATTCCAAGTGCATGTGACATCACAATCCTTGTGTAAGGTTACCAACCTTACAGATCATAAATCTCTGCTATATGTATTTATATATCAAAATATCAAATATTATTTACAGCTATTTCAAGGAACAATCAAATTTCAATATTATGTCTGCCTTAGCAGGGTTAAATAAAATAAAAACTTATTATTCTTTGACTTGACTTGATTATTTCGACTACCAACAGCTACAAAACATTACCACAGCACTGACCTACTCAACAAATAACTGACGTTAAAATGCATTTCACGTTATAAAAACATGGCCGACCATTTCTAGCGCAAAAAGTACAATTCAAACTTTTAATTGCTATATCACTGTCAATATTTAGATATTTAATAAATTAGACACGCCAATACACATTTATTAACATCAATTTCAATCAACAATTGAAAAATCAATCACTAAAAAATGAGGACACAAACCCATTACGTAAAATCCCAGTAAACATTTTGGAGTAAATTCTACTTAATTTCTATTACATATCATGAATTTTTTGTCTGGAACGTGTTCGTTTTCTATTCAGTCGTTCATAGGAAAGGTCCTTTTTATGAGCTACAGACATTGCAACGACGGTTCACTGCTGAATTAAAAGCGGAGTAGGTTTATGATTTATGACCGGATAATAAAAATATACCCATGTGGGAAAGAAACAGAAATACTTAATGAATGATGTTGGGAAAAGAAAGAATATTATTATGAAAAAGTAACACAAAATCTGTGACAGGTAGAGAACTTGTAAAGCGTTAGAATAGAATTGTACGAGTGACTCGAACTTCACCAAATAGGACACTTCACCAAATTGTTTACTGGGATGTTACGCTTTGTGAAGATTTGCTTTTTAAGGCCATCCGCACATGAGGCAACTGGTTGAAAATTCTATAGAGTCACGAAACACGGCTCGACTACCAGTTTAGTTTCGTTTGTGCCGTGTGTTTTCTCTCGCTCGTATACACGTTCGTTCTCTCACTAACAACACAGTTCCATTCTCATTCGGTTCCGGCAGATTCGGGACTAAGGTTTGCAATCAGTCACCTCATGTGCGGACGCCTTTATTGTACTTCGCTTCAACTTTCTCGTCGCTTGGATTCTGACAGGTGTTAAGGTTTCGCTATTTGAAGTTTATGTAACATAAAAGACTACTTTCTACACAAAATTGTTTAGGTTAATATAATGTAAAATTACATAACAAAAGTTATTACGCAGATTATGTAATTAATATTTTAGTAAAAGATTTTTAATGTTTTTTACATTTATTTAATGACAATGTAACAAAATTAGGTTAAACTTTAGTACAGAAGATCACAGTTTCTTCTAAAGTAAGGTAAAAAATATTGCGTTAAATTAAATTGTCTAAAATCATTTACGTGACAGGTATTTTTTGTTATCTTAGATAAACTAGAAGTGCGCATTATAATATTTAGTGAGTTACTACTCGGATGAATTTTTAAACGAATAGTTTGATTCTTTGCCTTTTTTAGCACAATTCCGTTTTGTACTTTTGCCTCATTATCGAATCGGGTAATTACATATTTGGCCCACAGTGTACCCCCAGCTCCTTTGCGCACAACTGACTTGACCTAGTCTCAAAATTTGCTTAACATATAATCAAAAAAAAAAAAATACGCAAATCTTTTATCAAAAGTATTATTAATTAAACATACGATTTTTTTATTATTTTGTTCCAATTTCCGAATTTCTTGATAAGAAAGTATGTGTATTTTTACTTAAATATTTCTAATTACGCAAATTTATATATACTTTGTTTTATCCTATAAAATAAATGTTTTTTCTAAGTTAAACTGACCTAATTTCTCCCGTACAACTGACGAATTAAATAGGTTTTTATGATAAGGTTATCAAAGCTACCAGTGATAATATTCTATACTGCTTTGGCGTTACTTTCTCAGGTTTAAAATAATATTTTATAGAATAATTAATACTATTAAATAATTGCTCAGTAAACATTTTGGAGTCACTTTGACATCATATTGAAGATGCGTCATGATTTTTTTGTCATAAAAGAGTTCATTTATAGTTCAGTTTCTCACATTTTTTCATATAAAATGTCTACTTTATCGGCTACAGATGGCGAAATTACTCCACCTGTCGGAATACAAATGAAGATAAAGTTGATGCGAACTATAATTGAAGTGAAATAGTGATAGAAACGTCACTAAATAGGGCACTTCACCAAATTGTTTACTGGGTCTCCGCTTGTAAGATTGATGATAAGTGAAAACGCCCCCCACGTCTCCCCGTCCTTGTCACATTTTGCGACATTTCAATTAATACATTTTTTTGTGATATTTTATTGTTTCTTTTAAGTTTTTGAAATAAATAACCCTTTCTTTTACTTTAGCTCTCATTGAAATTTATATTTTTTTCAGGAAATGACCTTTTCTAAAAGTTTCTTTTACAATTTTCTTTAACCTTGAACGTAATTTATGGATTGCTCCTACAAACCTATCAAACACTGTAGCATCATCTCATGTCCATATCTTGCAACCTAAAAGATTCAGATATCCAAAAAATAAGAATTGTCTTGAGGTCTTTCGAACTTGAAAACTTGACTTTTCACTACTGGCCTTAATATATATAAATAGAATTTTTCCTTTATTACTTGACCTTATGCGCAGTAAATTGTATGTAACTACTGTATTATTATCTAAGAAAGGCATTATTACTTCATTATTTTGAAACTTATATCATTTAAACCAGACAAATTATTGCTTTTGATAATCAGCGTAATTAATTTTGTCAAGGTCAGCTGCATCGTAATTGTCAATAAAAGGAAGAAAACTTTTAACTTTATCGACTTATTTAATGATACTATAAATGTAAACATTTTGTATAAAGTAAATTTAAAATTCAAGAACATCTGTTGTATACATATCCAGTGTCGTCCATAGAAAATTTTGAAAGGGGAGCAAAATGTAAATAGATTTGTAAACCCGTATCAAACGAATTTAATAACAACAGCACCTCGTTAGACATTTGTGTACATATCTCAGTACCGCAAGCAACGGTGTGTCGTGTCAACTTACTTGCACCAAGTTCCGCCCTCATGGGACGCCAATGTAAATATGTACTTCTTGTTATGTAATAAAATAATCAAGATAAAATTAACATAAATATAATGAACATGCATAACACTTAATTAATCTTAGTATATATAAATTACGTGTCACGTTGTTCCTCCGCGATGGACGCCTAAACTACTTAACCGATTTTAATCAAATTTGTACACCGGGTGCAGTTTGATCCAACTTGAAAGATAGGATAGCTTACATCTCAATTTATGATTGCAATATCTATTAATTGTCTATTAATTATCTGTATATGACATATGACATCTGGCGACGATGATGGCGACATCTGTTGACTAGATTGAGTAAATATTCTGTTGACTAGATTGAGTAAATATTCAATAGATGGCGCTATGTAATGTAATATGACAAAAACGTTAGTCACAGCAACGCGTGGCCGGGACAGCTAGTATTTAATAAATATTTAAATGAGTATGCTTAAAGTATCATTCCCATCTAACGTTTTAATTTTAATTTTAGCTTTCGAAGTTGTTTTAGAAGAACTCTAGCAGTCTAAAACTTGACAGTACAGTCTCCTTTCTTATCGTCTGTGTTTATAACTTACAATCTGTCATGAGTAAAATTAATGGGCTTGTGTCCTCATTTTTTAGTGGTCGATTTTTCAATTGTTGATTAAAATTGATGTTAATAAATGTGTATTGGCGTGTCTATTTTATTAAATATCTAAATATTGACGGAGATATAGCAATTAAAAGTTTGTATTGTAGTTTTAGCGCTAGAAATGGTCGGCCATATTTGTATGACGTGAAATGTATTTTAACGTCAGTTATTTGTTGAGTAGGTCAGTGCTGTGGTAATGTTTTGTAGCTGTTGGTAGTCAAATAATCAAGTCAAGTCAAAGAATAACAAGTTTTTATTTTATTTAATCCTGCTAAGGCAGACATAATATTGGAATTTTATTGTTCCTTGAATAATATTTGATATTTTGATATATAAATACATATAGCAGAGATTTATGAATTGTAAGGTTGGTAACCTTATACAAGGATTGTGATGTCACATGCACTTGGAATGTGTAGAACGTTGAATCCCTTTAATAATTAAAGAGACAAAATGGCTTTTTTAATTGTTAATATCTCTTAACATATAAGGAGTTATTAAAAAGGAATTGCACATTTGAAGTTCTAGTAACTCACTTTATCAATATATAGTACACTTTTACATTCCAATCATTAATAAAACTAGGTTTGCCTAAGTAAAATATTACAAGAATGTAAGGTAAAATTGACATAATCTAATTGAGATGTAAATTTTCTAACCTGGCTTTCCTTTGAAGATCCCCAGCCTTGTCCCTAGCCAGCACAAAAGGCAGCCTATTGGACACGACGATCATCGGACTCTTCTTCGAATGTGTCCCATTCATAATAACCGACATGTTTAAAATAAATTCATTAAACCAACTCTCGCAAAATTCTGCATAAAATCTTTCGTTTTCCACAATAAAATATTTCAATATTATCTTTTAATTAAATAAAACTTTTGATCCGTGCGGATGTAGATCACTTGTAATCAATTGGTCCACTTAGAGGATGCTGGATGACCACTTGGTTGTACAATATCTTAAAACTGAATGATCATCAACGTTTGATACTATTTGGTGTCATTATGATTATCAATATGCGTGCAAACGCCTGGCTGCGTAAAAGCTTCTAAAGCTTTAGTTTTTGTCTTTGTATGTCAACTGTTTATATCGTTGAAGTCAAAGTTCAACTCTAGTTATCAGGGAAGACAAACCATTACGTTACGTAATCTTATTACATTAATTTTCTGATAAGAGAACTGTCCTCGTTATTGTATTGTATAGACGAAGCTAAAGATTAAAAATATGTTAGAAAGGGACAAATGAAATTTGATACACAATGTCAAAAAAGTCTCAGAATTTTAAATTTAATTTTAAAAGATACATTTTTAGATAAATTTGATAGTTCTGCCAACCATTTTGTTTACAGCTGCAGCAGTGGAATCAGTTCACTTTAGTAGTGCATCACGATTTTTCCTTTATAACTTTAAACGAATCAAAACGGGTACCCTGCAGCTGATTGGATGCCTTGTTTATTTTTCTTTAATTTTTAACTTAAAACTTTAACAAAACAGCGACAAAATTTTTCAAGCAATAGTCATTTTAAAAAATGAATTAATTTTTTACTTATGATACCCGATAGATTACATGCATTACATTTGTTAAGGGGTCGTCCATAATGGTCCAAGATCCCAGACCCGGCAGACATCACTTATTTTCTGATGAAGAAAATGTGTAAGATTGAGTAGTTTTAGTATGTACAATAATCGTATGCCTACCTGCTAGTTTGACCAGGCGGCCATTTTCCAGGTATCAGGTAATCAAGGTACGTAAAATCACTGCTAATCTCACTTATTTGATGGCTGATTATGTATATGTAAGACAATATCGTTAAAAATCTCTTATCAATACTGGCAGACCCGTCCCGACGGCCGTTTACCTGGCAGACGCTTTAATTCTTAAAGTCACTTATTTTCTGATGGTTCATTTGTATATATGTTAGCGAGACAACTATTTTGAAACGTTTTACGAGAGGGCAATTGTTGATAGTTATCTCTTTTACAATACCCAAAATAGGTTTTTTATAGTTGAATGAACAACAACAACCATTTATGAAATTTGGTTCTTGTTTAGAAATAGTAAGCATAATTTTCTTTATTGCTTGTTTTCCTGAAGTATTATACCATTTTGGAATTCTGAAGAGTTGCGCCAATTATTAAAAACTTGCCATAGTACTGTTCATACTTTTTTTTACACCACGATGAGTTAAAGTGGACAGAAAGTAAAAATCTTTAAAAATTTTAGGGAAAAAAATAATTTCGATTGGTTTTTGTGTAAAAACTACTAGCATTCTGGGACTTTTAATGGTTGTGGTGGATAGCAGTGCTATTTAGGTTGCCAATACAAACAAAAAATCAGAAATATTTGAAAAATTGTGGTCATGGTAGTTAAAAACATCTTAAGGTGTTTAAATTTTGGAAAGATTTTTATTTTTTTTTCTAATTCCTAAACAAAATGAGATAAATTTTTGTCTTCTTTTTTTCTTGTGTAGTCATGAGCAGGACCACCCTCTGGTGCCCGCTTATAGTTGAATATTGGGACACCCTGTATATATACTTAAAGGTCGTATCGAAAAAGTATATTCCTTTTGTGCTAGTGTTTCAGAGCGCTAGGCTCTTAAGACATATCCTTATTCAATTCTAATTGATTATTAATAAATGAAAGTTAAAGTAATTAATTATTTTTCTGATTATTTCTAAGCTAGGTATTTAACGAAAAACGGAATATAAATGTATTGACATCGGTATACCTAACACCCAGTATATTAGCAGAATTTGTACGTTTTTAACTACTAAATTACTAATTACTAAATTACTATTATGTTATTAACAAATGTGGACAAATATATATCTTGATATTTACACAGGGTGTGGAGGGGAGTACCGTATATAATAATATAAATATATACAACCAATGTAAAAGGAGGGCAAATCCATACTGTGTACAGCACGTCATACGGAACGAGTAAAATAAACGGAATTCAATAAACAAATAAAATGATAAACTTTGACCTTATTGTATTAGATATTGGACAACATTCAGGTCAGATGCTACAAAGTAAATCTCGTGCTATAGACAAATTATCCACATAAAACAGTTACATAGTATTTACATATAATTTACGTCGCACTAAGTGGCATTAGTGATGATTGACCTTGTAATACTTAACGCTGTGTAAATACAATACAATTGCTTTATATTTAATTGCGAAGTATAATTTTTTTTAAATTCACGTAGTCACGATAATATCGTGCTCATGATATCGAGGTCGCTATCATTTTTTTTAGATTTTCCAAAATCAGAGGACGCCAAAAGTCTTAGAATTTTCTTCTCTACGAAATAGACAATTTTCAAGTAAATGCGCAAAACCGTTTTCGAGCCACCATACATCTCGCGTAAACATATAAACATACACTTGAAACATTATAATATAAGAGGATTATCTTATGTTAATACAGGGTGTGGCAGCATAACTTCCTTTTTTAAAAAGCGCGCCATTCAGACGGTTGATGTTGTAACGAAGCGGTAATGGTCTCCTTCAAGAGGCGGGACAATAAAGTTTTGTGAGGAGCATGCGTTTGTCGTTGAGGCCTACCTTTCGAGCGGATGTTCTGCGATCGCAACCAGTTTTCTGGTACTGCATCTAAAGACAGCAAAATGTCTATATTCCCATGAAATCTCGTCCTAGATGCGCAGTGGTTGACGATATGAGGAATATAGCTTCAGATTTTCTATCGATGAAAACATCTGACGAAGCCCCCTTAGAAGGTGGGTTTTCTGATGGCTCCACTGCGATCGCAACCCAGCGCACATTTCGGAATCGCTTAAATTTAGCCCCGTTGGCTCCTGTCCCGGACCGTAAAACAATGAGCTTGTGTCCTATGTCTTAATTTCTATAAAAGTGTACTATATATTGATAAAGTGGATTACTAGAACCTCAAATGTTCAATTATTTTTTAATAACTCCTTATATGTTAGGAGATATTAACAATTAAAAAAGTCATTTTGTCTCTTTAATTATTAAAAGGATTCAACGTTGTACACATTCCAAGTGCATGTGACATCACAATCCTTGTGTAAGGTTACCAACCTTAAAGCTCATAAATCTCTGCTATATGTATTTATATATCAAAATGTCAAATATTATTTACAGCTATTTCAAGGAACAATCAAATTTCAATATTATGTCTGCCGTAACTGGGTTAAATAAAATAAAAACTTATTATTCTTTGACTTAACTTGATTATTTGAATACCAACAGCTACAGAACATTACCATAGCACTGACCTACTCAACAAATAACTGACGTTAAAATGCATTTCACGTCATACAAATATGGCCGATTATTTCTAGCGCTAAAACTACAATTCAAACTATTAATTGCTATATCTCCGTCAATATTTAGATATTTAATAAAATAGACACACCAATACACTTTTATTAACATCAATTTCAATCAACAATTGAAAAATCGACCACTAAAAAATGAGGACAAAGCCCATTTTTACGTGGCTACGTTCAAGTGCGACAAGACGAAGAAACTGGAGGCATTCAAGCAGTGAGAGCTTCAACATGCGTCTCTCCTTGGACTTTCCGATCGTTCTGTGAGGAGAATTCTTTATGATGATCTTTATTTCCATCCATACAAGATGGCGATTGTGCAGGAACTTTCTGAACGTGAAGTCAATTCTCGGAGGCACGCGTGTGAATTTCTTCTGCAAGTAGTTCCTGAGGACGCTATTGTTTTTTTAGTGATGAAGCACATTTCTATGGGGTTTTTTGAAACTCCGTGTTTACGTGTACCGTCCAAACACCCTACAAAATTTAAAGACCCTGTATAATATCTACAAATAATATAGTTTTATTTTCTGTTGTTTACTTAATAATATATTTTGTAAAAATCTTATAATTGTTTTCTTTTAACTTATAATCAACGACAACATAGGGCGCCTCCGATTCCTATCTACCCCACTGCTCCAAATATCCTTTTTATAGCTCGTTTCAATTTATTTGGAATTAATGAATATTTTAACCTAGAAAAATATTAACATAATTTACTCGTATCTATGGTATATGAACGTTTCTATTGTTTATACATTTCCATAAGATTGTTGGTGGTTAACCAGCATAGTACTTAAAAATGGTCATTCTTTTGTCTACTATTAAAAATATGTACAAACTACGTTTACGAAATGGAATTCATGTGAGTATTACAGTGAAAATCCGAAAGTAAAATAAATATAAAAATATCCGCAGGGATATTAGCCACGGTACCCAGTAAACATTTTGGAGTCACTTTGCCATCATATTGAAGATGGGTATGATTTTTTGGTTATGAAAGAGTTCATTTACAGTTCAGTTGTTCACAGTCGTTCATATGAAATATCTATTTTATCGGCTACAAATAGCGAAACCACTCCACCTGCCGGAATACAAATGAAGATAAAGTTGATGCGAACTATAATTCAGCTGCAATAGTGATATAAACGTGACAAAATAGAATTCTTCACCAAATTGTTTACTGGGTTAGTGCTCCTGAAGTTAATGTTCACACGGAAAAACAAGCAAATGAAAAATGTGCTCCACAAATAAGTCAGGACTAAAAGCTAATAAGGGAAAATACACAAGTAAGCCACAGAAGAGTAAGGGCTCCTCTTTGGTAAAAATAAAAGTTGCTAAAAATGCAGGAAAGGTAGAATGCCATTTTCCTTTCGATGCATCTTTTCATGACGTACAACTCACTGACCCAGTAACATTTTGCCTTTAAGATTCACCCAAGTTGATTCTAATCAGTCTATAGTATGAGATTCATCTATAATCATTGTCTAAAAAATTAATATTTAGACAATTTCCGACATTAATAATATTTCCGACAAATTTTCATCAATTCATAATTCTTCTTTTAGCTTGTGTATTAAAAGTATTGTCTTCAACTATTTAGCAGTAGTTGATTTGAGTGGCCACTTCACTCGTTCTTCCTTTTGTTTTAATTGTATTAATTATATTTTAATTTAAATAATTAGACTAAAGCCATTGTATCGACAAGAAACGGTAAAGTGCAAGGAAAACTAATGAAGTTACCATCAGGAAAGTCTCATTACAGTTATCAAGGAGTCCCTTACGCAAAACCTCCTGTAGGAAAGCTGAGATTCAAGGTAACATCCATTAATTTATTACAAGACACATTTAACACAAAAGTTTTTAAATATTCTAAAAAATTCAGGCACCAGTTGCTAGAGATCCGTGGTCTGGAACCCTGGACGCTACAAGAGAAGCCAACGTTTGTCCCCAAATAGACTGGAAGTCCAGGAAGATTGTGGGAGATGAAGATTGTCTGTACTTGAACGTCCACACGCCATCTCTAGACACTACAGTGTTAAAACCAGTCATGGTGTGGATTCATGGAGGTGGCTTTCGATACGGATCCGGAAACAGCGAACTGTACAACCCTAATTTATTCATGGAAGAGAATGTCGTAGTTGTTACTTTTAACTTCCGTTTGGGAGCGTTTGGATTTCTAAACTTACAAAATGAAGATATACCTGGTAAATATATTCACAAATACAAAATGAAATTCAGCGCTTTGACTAGTTCTTTTGATTTATTTTTAGGAAACGCTGGACTTAAAGATCAAATTGCTGTACTTCGTTGGGTTAAAGAAAATATCAACGCATTTGGAGGTGACCCAAATAATGTGACGTTATTTGGACAAAGTTCAGGTGGCGTTTGCGTCCATTACCATATGATGATCGACAATTCGAAGGATCTATTTCACAAAGCTATACTACAGAGTGGCACAGCGGTTTGTGATATCACTATATCAAATGATAAGAGTTGTCACACGTTAGCCCAAATATTAGGCTCTTCTGAAGATAAAAAGGTAATGTATAACACGTTCATGAAGACGACTGCAACAAATTTGGTGAATAATTATTTGAAAATTGGTACCGAAGATCACAAGAGACGATGCAATCCAATATATTTAGGAGTAATTCTTGAAAAATATGCAGAACATGGTGAGAATACATTAGTACAGCCACCAAGTAAACTACTTTGGAAAGGGAATCATTCAAATATTCCCATCTTAATGGGTTTTAACAACTCCGAAGGATTAACGACTGCGAGTGTGTTAGCATCAAAACTTGATAAAGAGGATTTGGATATTGAAAGATTCATCCCAAAATCTATTCAAGCTGAAGTTGGTAGCGAGAAATCTAGATACATAACCCATTTAATGAGAAAGTTCTATTTCAACAACAGAAGCGTCTGTATAGATACTCTACCAGAGTTGGTACGATTGTTGTCTGATTTTATATACAGGAATGATGCAATGTATATAGCGAGAGTTCTTCCGGTTATGAGAGATAATCCAATGTTTCTGTACCGATTTTCATTTGATGGAAAGTTGAACCTGTATAAGAAAATTTACTCAAAAAATTATGCACTTAGCGGTGCTACCCACACCGACGAGTTGAGCTACTTATTTTCATCAGTTTATGATCCGGAAGTTGATCCTAATTCTGATGAAGCTATATTAAAACGTAGAATGGTTAGAATGTGGTCAAATTTCGCACGAACTGGGTCAGTTTTATTACTTTTAAATAGATATATTCTTTATGATTAATACTATATATAATGTTTTTCTTTTTCAGTCAACCAACTCCAAATGAAGACGATCCATTGCTCCCTATTTATTGGCCGCCCGTTTCAAGAGATAAATTGACATTTCTTAATATTGACAAAGAACTATTTGTTGATGTAAATCCAGACAATGAGAGAACAGATTTCTGGGATTCTATTTATGAATTTGCTAATGGAACAAATATACGAAAACGTTTAAAAAATGCTTCTATATCAATGAAGACTCAAGTGCACTCCTCTTACAGCATCAACAACAATAAATATGTTTGAAATATTAATCGTTTTGACATTTGTAAACTCTAAAAAATATTCTATCAGTTCAATTCTTTGGACAATCCATTGGTAATCTTTAAGCGTTAATATTTTATTTACCTATACAAGTATAATCACAGTACCTACAAACAAATTATGTTTTGTATAAAAAGTAATAATGTTTACATAAACAATCATAATTTAAATTACAAATGAAATTCCTTATTTTTGTATCTTGTACACCTTACGCCACACAGCGGCAATTACGAAAACCTCAACCTAACTCCCGTAAAAGTTATCGATAAATTTCGAATTATAAAGGATATTAAAGGATACTCTCCTTTAGGAGTACCTCATGCGTAGGTAATAGATTATATTTAAATATTTTTAAACACGTGTAGTTTAATTAGCGTTGTAGTTTAATTAACATTGCGTTTTTATTTTGTACTTTTCATTTATTATAATAGAAACAAACCTATTTGAAACATTTGCTTTCTATAGCAAATGGTTTGTTTCTCAGCTGACCTTCAGTGTTAACTGCTTGTTATTTTGTAGCAATGGTTTCAAAATTGAAGGAATCTGTAGGGCGAGTTAATTATTACCCAGAAAACATTTGGATGAAAATTGCATATCACTTGTATGTGCTGTTGCGATTTAAAATCTACACTGTATGTCGTATGTATGTACAAATGGAAAGGTATGCATTCAACGAAATCTAAATACCAAGTGTGAAGCAAAATATTAATACCGACAAATATAACACTATATAACTCATTAATTCATATTCATCCCTTAACAATAGAATCTATTTCTAGCACCCATAGCAGGTAATAAGACGTTCCTTTTGACCATCTTAGGTTTAAAAAAGATTTACAGAGTTTGAATTACATTTCCTTTAGGGCCAAGGGAGGGTCATATAATAATGTTTAGGACGAGACGAGGTTTACTATGGGCTAGAAAATACTATTATTGTTTTTCTCTCAGAGATTGGAAACATTGCAAACAGTGAAACAAATGGATCTTTAAAAGGGGTATTGTTATTGGAAGCTTTCATAAAATATGCTATAGCTTAGAAAAGCAAGTTTATGTAAAATTGGTTTTTGCTACACTTATTCTCTTTTAATGTAACATACTATACGTAATATATGCATAAGCTATTATGTAAAGCTTAAGGAGAGTTTGTATGTAAAAGTAATTAGGACATATTATATATTTAAGGAAATAAAATAATTTAATTAATTGCCTTATGTTTATTTGAAAGTTAATGATAGATTTGTAAGTATTGGTCAATACATTAGAGTATAATGATACATATATATATACGGAAGTGATTAGAATACGGAAAAATAATAAAATCAGATTTAACTCTGACAGAGATTTGGGTATGTTGAATATCAATTAATTAATGGTAACCTTCGCCATTTAATTCGTCATCTTCTATTGTTCATATCGATTTGGAATATTGATCAAAGCCTTGCGAATGTTAAACACCTCGATCATTACTTTCCAAGTAGCAATGTCAATGCTCAAAATGCATTGGAACGCTTCCTCGGACTCGTAAGTCCCCTTGCGTTTTTGCTTGGCTGTTACTGCTTTCACCAAAATCTCCCCATTTTGATCCTTGAACATTGTTACGTCTCCCTGGGCCACTAAGCAAGACACCTGGAACATGTTGTCGATTGTTACATCGAAGCTCTCTGGGTCGCTCACGAGGATGCAGTAATTAATTGCCCCAAGAGGACGTTTTGCGCATTCCTCCTTGATTATGTCCAGGATTAGGTTAAACACCTAAAATTATATGTTTTTTTGAAATTAGATTTATTAACGCTAGTAAAAATTCGTATCTTTGATAGTATTTTTATTTTTCGTAGCATTTCTGCAAGGAATAATTTTTTTATTCATTTACCTAATTACAACTGGTCTAATGATCAGCCAGCAATTTATAGATAAATGTATAAATATTGAACCAAATAGAGGATGGTACACTTTTCTAAAGCCTGCTGCACACGTAACGTGTTTTAACCCGGACGGGACGTGGACGGGACGGAGACGGAACGTGGTATTACGTAAACACGCACGGGATTTTATACCCACCGAGTGCATACGCACCGTGACAGTGACTCGAAAGTAAAGTGCTAGTGTTGTTAATAAGCAAAGATGAATTTTAACATGCCTAATGAATAAAATAAGTAACCCAAACTATAATGCAAACTAATTTTAACCAAAATGTGCTTTATCTCTTTCTGTCATATTAAAAAGTCATAATACTTGATTATATTGATGTAATAAATATCGACATTGTAAAACATGACAGTCTTTATTTATCTACCTGTCTTTTGATTTTAACATAAAAAAGTTAAATTATAATTGTTACATATTAAGATCTATTGCAAAATTATGAGTGTATATGATGCAATAAATGAATTAAATAAAATTTACAAACGTTTTCAGAGAGCGATAATTCTAATGCAATTTTACGCCACAGATAATTTTTATGTTTAACATCTACATAAATACTTTGAATCTGCCAAACTGTATAAGCATGGATTTGATCTCACTAATTTTTCGTCATCCATTTTATTTATAATATTTTTATTATTATTATTTACTTATTTATTCAATATGTCCAATTGATAAATTCGCAACGCACATCACTACTTGAAACACGTCCCGTGTGCAGAAGGCTATGCATACGCAGCGGAACCACGTACGGAACGGGCCTCGCACGGGGCGGGACGTGCAAAACATCGTCGTCGACGATATTTTTTCCCGTTCCTTCAACCCCACGTCCCCGTCCCGTCCGTGCACCCTTGATGTATGCACTTTCCTATACATTTTATATGAAACGATATTGTCGTCCCGTTCCGTCCGGATTAAAACACGTTCCGTCCGGGTTAAAACACGTTACGTGTGCAGCAGGCTTTAAAGCTTGTTTAAAATCGGATTATAACGTCACAGACCATCCATTAATTGCATCACGCAAATGGAGTGTGTGACAGATGGGTGAGGTTAAATATATTTAAAAACCAGTAAAAAATGTTGTCTGCTATGTAGGTAACATTTATATATTGGATAAACCTTTATATGCTCCTATTCATGACTTTTTATACCCAAAAGTTTTTGATTCAGATTTTGGCTTAGTTTTTCATGGGATTATATAAAAACTTGATTCGATTGCTCGTATAAATTATACAATGACCCGTTTGCATACTTATCATACCTAATTTATAAGAGCGATATAATAAGATTGCTGGAATTTTAAATTAGATTAACACCTTTAATATTTTGATCAGTTTCCTTCACTGCCCAGTAAACAATTTAGTGAATGTGACGTTTCTATCACTATTGCACTTCTATTATAGTTCGCATTACCTTTATCTTCATTTGTATTCCGACAGGTCAAGTTTTTTCGCCATTTGTAACCGATCAAATAGATATATCATATGAACGATTATGAGAAACTGAAATATAAATGAACTCTTTCATGAGAAAAAAATGATACGCATCTTCAATATGATGGTAAAATGACTCCAAAATGTTTACTGGGTTGGCATCTCTTATTGTAAGACCGTATTACTAATTTGGCGGAGAAACCCTCTTATTTGGGTTCTTTCAAAGGCCAACTTTTTGAATGGGGTTTAACCCATGTCCTCCCCTAACCTTCGCTGAGACAGTGGTACAACCCTAGTTCACTACCACGCTAAGAATGGGTTTGTGTCCTATGTCTTAATTTCTATAAAAGTGTACTATATATTGATAAAGTTGGTTACTAGAACCTCAAATGTCCAATTATTTTTTAATAACTTCTTATATGTAGGAGATATTAACAATTAAAAAAGTCATTTTGTCTCTTTAATTATTAAAGGGATTCAACATTGTATACATTCCACGTGCATGTGACATCACAATCCTTGTGTAAGGTTACCAACCTTACCGCTTATAAATCTCTGCTAGATGTATTTATATATCAAAATATCAAATATTATTTACAGCTATTTCAAGGAACAATAAAATTCTATTATTATGTCTGCCTTAGCAGGGTTAAATAAAATAAAAACTTATTATTCTTTGACTTGACTTAATTATTGGACTACCAACAGCTACAGAACATTACCACAGCACTGACCTACTCAAAAAATAACTGACGTTAAAAAGGCATTTCACGTCATACAAATATGGCCGACCATTTCTAGCGCTAAAACTACAATTCAAACTTTTAATTGCTATATCTCCGTCAATATTTAGTTATTTAATAAAATAGACACGCCAATACACATTTATTAATATCAATTTCAATCAGCAATTGAAAAATCGACCACTAAAAAATGAGGACACAAGCCCATTAATACTAAATACTTTACCACGTTGTTCCTATCCCTTGTTTCATTCGCGGTAATATTTTCAGGCTTGATTACTGCTTTTGGATCAGGCTTTTCCCTCTTCGCCCGTGATTTAGTTTCCTTCTTCCCGCGTGATTTAGGCACCAGTTTTCTCATAACGTCTGCAGACATATCTTTAAACGTTTCCGTGTCTATTTTCTTCTTCTTTGGAAGCACAGCTCTTCGGATAAACCCATTTATTTTGAAATTGTCCCAATTGAGCTCAAATTTCTCATCCTTGCCGAACGTATTGACAAGACAGTGTGCAAATAATTCTGGGGAGTATTTTTTATGTGAAGTCAATGCGTTTACTTCATCGCAAATTACATCCCCCGCCATTTTCAACACTTCTAAGTCTACTTCTAACACGTCATTAACATTTTTTGATTTAATAAAATCACCCTCTCCCAAAAGCGTATTCGCTCGCGTAATGATATTCGTTGCAGACACTATGCTTTCTCCTCTCTGCAGATTACTAAGATTTCGAGCATCGTCTCTTAATTCATTGAACTTACGATACCTTTCCCAGTCAGGATTATTCATCGTTTAAATGTTTTCCCTAAAAAATAATTCTACTGTTTGTATTTTATATTTATATACGACAGAATGAGATAACTAAAATATTTATTTTGTCAAATATGCTTTGGTACTTACTTGAATATCCGAAATTACAAATATTTCGATAGCGCAATTAATAGCAACACAATGCCGCCATTACCATTAAAAATCTGAAACGCTTTCCTTCTCTGTCTTTAATAATATTTCAGATCTAATGAAATTCATTTCCGGTACAAAAGCGAAATATAGAATAAATTCAAATTTGAAAGTGTATTAGTAACTACAGTTCTTTTTTACTTTTTTATATAAAATAACTATAAGTTCTGAATTAGATCTTTCTCAAAAAGATATGTAGTATGCTAATGCGCAAGAGGATATATTTGTTTTTGAAAAACAATAAAATTATAACAAGATATTCTATATTCAAAGAAATTCTAAATTTTCTAGATGAATTAAATATTCATTGTGGCAGTGGTAATGATGTTGGTTTTATAAAATGTAACCTAATATATCATCCATGTATTTTTAGTATAGTTTCTAATTCTTGTGACAAATTTAATTTATATAGCAGCTATAGCAGATAAGTGATTTAATATTAGAATTTGAAAATCGCCTCGATAAATACCGAAGAATATCTAATGCTCCTCGCAATATGCTAGCTGATTCTAACGTATACCCTAATAAATGGAATAACACTAGGACGAATGGGATCAATTTTATTTGTAATGGGCTTGTGTCCTCATTTTTTAGTGGTCGATTTTTCAATTGCTGATTGATATTGGTGTTAATAAATGTGTATTGGCATGTCTATTTTATTAAATATCTGAATATTGACGGAGATATAGCAATTAAAAGTTGGAATTGTAGTTTTAGCGCTAGAGATGATCGGCCATATTTTTATGACGTGAAATGCATTTTAACGTGAGTTATTTGTTGAGTAGGTCAGTACTGTGGTAATGTTCTGTAGCTGTTGGTAGCCAAATAATCAAACCAAGTAAAAGAATAATAGGTTTTTATTTTATTTAACCCTGCTTAGGCAGACATAATATTGAAATTTGATTGTTCCTTGAAATAGCTGTAAATAACATTTGATATTTTGATATATAAATACATATAGCAGAGATTTATGATCTGTAAGGTTAGTAACCTTACACAAGGATTGTGATGTCACATGCACTTGGAATGTGTACAACGTTGAATGTTTTTAATAATTAAAGAGACAAAATGACTTTTTTAATTGTTAATATCTCTTAACATATAAGGAGTTATTAAAAAATAATTAAACATTTTAGGTTCTAGTAACCCACTTTATCAAAATATAGTACACCTTTATAGAAATTAAGACATAGGACACAAGCCCATTGCAAATAAAAATATAAAATAAATCTTTCTTATCTTCATATTCAGCAACCTTTTACAATGGTAAAAATGAAACGCATCTGAACGCACCCTTCGTACATGCCATCATATCGAAGTTTGCCACAAGCAATCCTCCACTTCCGTTTTGTTGGCAAAATTGAAAGGAAATGCCGGTCAATGCCGATGAATGTCAACAATAATAACTTTAAAAATGTGTAAACAAAATGACGTAAAGAAAACTAGTAAAGTAGAAAAATGTAAATAAATCATATTCTACTTTTTCATAAAATAATTTTTCATAGCAGCCAGTTTCAAAATTACGTTAAAAGATTTAAAAAGGACTATATCCATATCAAAATGAAGTATTTTTTCTTAGTATGTTCAAGAATCAAGAAGTAGCAAACAAATCTGAGTGTATTATCGGAATTTTGAAGATCTTATCCACTATGTTATCCATATCAAAATTAATCAAAATGTAAACAGGTGTAATAACATTCCAAGGGCATTTAAAGGTTAGGACTTGAGGAAATGTCAAACGTCAAAAACTTAAAATTTAAATCATGAATTATATTCAGCATTCAAGAAATTTATTAAATATAATAACGAGTAAACACATTTCCTTAACAAGAGACGTTCGATTTTTTTCTAGTTCATTTGGAAAGTAAGTCAATAATACATCTTATAATGTTAGGTTAAGGTTGAGTAAATAACTTTTGACATTTTTAAAATATGACTATAATGTAGATTTTACGATGTCGTCGTTATTGGAGGTGGCATTGTCGGAGCAGCTAGTGCCCGTGAAATTCTATTAAGAAACCCAAAGTTAAAAATAGCTATAGTAGAAAAAGAAAAGGAACTTGCATCTCACCAAAGTGGACATAATAGTGGTGTTGTACATGCTGGCATTTACTATCTGCCTGGTTCTTTAAAGGCTAAACTTTGTGTAGAGGGTATGAGCTTAAGTTATAAGTATTTTGATGAAAAAAAAATTCCTTACAAGAAATGTGGAAAATTAATAGTAGCTGTAACAGTACCTGAAATTGATAGACTGATGAATTTGTATGATAGGGCTTTAAAGAATAAAGTACAGGATGTAAAATTAATAGACGGAAGTCAAATAAAAGATTATGAACCATACTGTAATGGTTATAAAGCAATTTGGTCTCCACATACAGGAATAGTAGATTGGGGTTTGGTGACTCACTATTATGCTAAAGATTTTAAAAATGCCGGAGGAGAAATTTATTTAGATTTTGAAGTGGACGAATTCAACGGATGTGTTTTTGACTCAAATTATCCCGTTACTATCAGGTCAAAAGATGAAAAAGAAGTCCATGCTCGATATGTGCTGACATGTGCAGGGTTATATTCAGATAAAATTGCGAAGAAGACAGGTTGTAAAGGTGTACCAAAAATAATACCATTTAGAGGTGAATACCTACTCTTGAATCCTGGAAAGGCGCATTTAATTAACGGAAATATATATCCTGTTCCGGACCCGAGGTTCCCATTTCTTGGTGTACATTTTACGCCGAGGATGGATGGAAGTGTTTGGTTGGGACCTAATGCTGTTTTGGCATTTAGACGAGAGGGCTACCGGTGCGTATTTCTTATAAATGCATATCCATCAGCTGTTTTTAATATTAAACTATTTTAGGTGGTATAATTTGAATATTCCTGAATTATTTGATACATTGACATTCCCTGGATTTATAAAAATGGCTTCTAAGTTTGTAATACCAGGAATGCTGGAGATGGTACGTTCAGGACTAAAATCTTTGCAGGTGCAAAAGTTACAGGCTTACATACCAGATATTTCGACTTCAGACGTAAAGCCAGGGCCTGCCGGAGTACGAGCACAAGCTTTAGATAACGATGGTACAACATAATTTCTCAATAATTCATTGTTTTCCAAATGTTACAAACTTGTATAAATTAATTAAATTATTACAGGCAAATTAGTAGATGATTTTGTGTTTGACATGGGTGAGGATGGTTTAGCTAAAAACATTCTTCACGTACGAAATGCACCATCTCCTGCTGCAACCAGTTCTTTGGCTATTGCAAAAATGATAGCTGATAGAATGGAAGAACAATTCCACTTAAAATCTATAAATGCTTAACGTTTACAACGCGTCTATTATTTTAGATATATTTTTAAATCAAAGTACATATTGTTACATATTCTATATTTTTTATTAAAGGTATATAGTTTTTGTTAATTAAATATTTTGTTTTTAATATTTTAAAACCGATTATCACCAAAGAATATTAAATCATATTCGTCAATTAAGACACTGTCGTTTTTCACTACAGTGTTCTTATTTATTTGGTTTCATATAAAAAAACAATTTCCATCTTTGCCAATACAAAGGGTAACACCTTTAAACTCATATGATGCCGTCATGTGGAAGGCCATGTTTGATACTACAACAACATATTCTGACATTGCAAACATGGAATACACTGAAAAAGAAATATTAGTATTTATGAATTTAATGTAATGCTAAATTTTAATAAGTTAAGTATAAATGTTACATATCTACCTAACGCCTCGCAGTAATTATTATGCCGCATAAAAAAATATCCTGATGCGAGAATTCCTAGAATATTTATAAAAAGACATCTCCATTTAGTCTTTAGCGATCTCCTTTCGGTTTGTGTTAGTGATCGTATAAATCCAAATTTAAAGATTATACATGTTAGGATCATATATGATACTGATGTAACGAGAAATGTTATGAAGCTTAGTTTATGTACATCTGAAATAGAATTTGCTTATAACAATTGAAATTTAAGTTACAAAAACGAAAAAATACCAAAATTAAAAGTATACGTACCGTAGTTTACGGAGGACGACCAAAAAGACAATACTCCAAGTGCAATTATTTCAATAAAATTTAGAATATTTAATAGATAGTTGAATATAGTCAATTTAGAATATAGTACTTCGGAATAGTACTGGTTGTATAAGCTAAGAGTAACAAATCTAGGAATCGTATGAATTGTTATTGCTGCATTCCACACAAATATTTGAGGCTGGTAACTACCAATTGTTGCAGACAGTGATGGAAGAAAATTGTATACATTACAATGTGTTGATGTCGCGTCATCAAAGAAATAATATAGTGACCATATTAAACAAAATAAAAAACTAAATAAAGGTAGTGAAACTGTGCAGATAGCAAACGTAGAAAAAGGCAAACGAAGCCAAGATTTTTCATTTTTCTGTGTATGTAAAGGTATATAATCTGAATGCATTTTAAATTAAATATATTAACTGTATTTGAAATGTTAAAACTACTTTTTTGCTATGGATTATATTCTTTGAAATGCATGATTATAACATATGTTTACATAAATTTTATGAAATACATACACTACAAAATACTGTTAATACGTTTTTTTCAGTTAATTTTCTAGGCTATACATGATAAACAGAAAATTATTATCTTTTAGAACACAAGATATTTATCTCTGAACACAAGGACACTAGGTTAAATACATAAACGTTTGTCATATTCTTTCTTAATCGTCTAATTTGACACATTGTTTTTGAAGGTAAATAATTTATTAAAATTTACAGGGGTGCAAATAGAAAAAAAATATTAAATAACTCTCATGGCAGGTATCTGTTGGCATTCCTGTGGCTTAACGACTTTGCAAGTGACATTTAAAAGTGTTGAATAAAAATTTAGTTATTCCGTTTATTAATCTTATTTTAGTTAATTTTCTTAATAATGTCAATTCCTATAGATCCAAAAGAAGTTTTAACACACCTGAATTCAATGGGCTTCACAAATATTACTGGAGAACAATTAAAAGACTTCATACGAGGTAAGAGTAGGTTAAATGCTGTTTATTACAAAGCTTATTATTTTGTAAACATATAATTTTTTAATATTACAGATTTAAAGAAGCTTATAAAATATGATCTTGAAAATAAGGAAAATAAAATGACAAATAATAAGCCCGACATATACAGTGTGTTACACAAAACAGCAACTACTAGTTTCTTAGCAAAGTGTAAACCCAAAACCACCAAATATAAACCTTCATTGAGAGAGAATATTGAAAGAGAAAAAAGTGTGCAACAAAGACAGCCTAATGAGCTAATTAATACAGATGTGTATTCATCAAGAGTTAAAGAAAAGAGCAATACAAAAGCGCATAGAATTGTTATTCCACATAACGTTTATGAAGAATCTGATTCGGTAACAGTAGTCAGTGAAACAAAAAAGAGTGATCATGTAGACGGTATCTCTGTTGCTGAAAAACCTTATAGCGATACTGACAGTCAAATGACCGCAATTAGTAAACCAGCACAAATTCAATTACGAAAGAAAAGAGCATCGTCCAAAGCATGTAAGTTATAATTTAAAAGATCCACTTAAACCTACTCAAAATATTAATTATTGTTATTTTAGTTATTAGGCCCAAAGCTGCACCGAAGCTAATGCATAAAACAGATCCTGTTGCATTGTATCATGCTTACCAAGCCGAGTGGGATAAACACAAAATCAATATACCTGGTGAAACTAATCATAATCGCTTAAGGTGGACAATAAGAGAAAAAATGTTGGGAAATAACAATCCAAGAGTATGAATTAACGTTATGATAGATACTATTCTAATGACCAGAGTCGTAGCGTTAAGTGTTCTTACAAATTGTATCTTATTGAAAGCAAACTCTTGTACGCCCAAGATAGTTTTAGGATATCATATTTCAAGACGAATTTAGTTAATTAATTGAATTGAATTGTTATTAGTATTTAAGATTTGAACAAATGAAATAGTTCCTAATTAATAAGTGTATTTAATTTGTATAATAAAATATTAATACCGTTAACAGTATGTGTTTACAATTTATTTTCTAAATTGAATTACTTAAAATGTCTCTTAAATAATATAAAAAACATTTGTTTAAAAGAGGTGGTATATTCTATACATTTTGTTAAACATTACATTTACTACATTTCTAAATACATTAGTAATCTTATTGTTGATTCACATTGAACTTTGACTGGAGCTTTGCGGAGTCACATCTATGCAAATGAAATAAAAGCTTTGATTCCAATTTGTCTACAGCTGCACTAGTCAAAACCAGAGTATCATGTTTTAGCATGGAATAAACATTTAAACCATATGCTGGCATCAAATTAATGTGCTTTATTGAGTCTGTTGCTACTGTAATGTTCCGTGGCATTAGATCGGAGCTGAAATAAAAAGAAATTCTTTATATATTAAGTATTTTACAAATAATAGCACTTTCTGTAGTTATTTAAGATCTTAATAAAACATTACTCATCAACAATCAATACTGATGGTCCCCAATTCCGTGACTTGATTAAATCTTCGATAAAAGCTGGATCTTCTGTAGGGATATCAAGATCATTAATAATGTGGAGATCGTCTTGTGCCAATTTTACTGATAATGTTGATATCAATCCATGCACTCTTGTATAAAATGGTAACATATAAAAATGTGGTGTTGGAGATTTTGGTCCATGTACAACACCACCTCCTCTCCAAAGTGGGGATCGGATGGAACTATGACGAGCTTTCCCCATCCCTTTCTGAGGCCAAGGTTTTCTACCACCCCCTAAATGAAAGCGGAATATATAACTAATTGTATGAGGATGTTTATGGTCAACATAAATTAATTAATATAAATACACGATACCTCTTACTTCTGCACGAGACTTAGTATGTGCATAACACACGAATCTATATTTTCTTTGCCATGCAACATTTTGATGAATAATGTCAATTCTAGGGTTTGCCCCAAAAATATCAGGATGCAAATCTATTATGCCCAATTTTGCTTCATCTGGAGTGTTAAAATTTTCAAGCCATAGCTGTCGCGGTTTCTTATATTTCGGAGGATATTCCAGTGTACGTGTTGTAGTTATAGCTGGTAAACCAGCAGCAGTACTGTATTTCTTTATAGCATTATTTATTATTCTAAATGCAACATTCATTGTAACCGGAGTTTATAGAAGATTATATAAAACTATTAAATATAATATTAAACATAACCTTAAAAAACTATATTGAACTATATATTATATATAACTAAAACACTAGCGCTATCTATTCATAATAGGTGAGAATTAATAAGTGTATATTCGGCCTTTAACAACGGTAACGAAAATAGAAGGAAGTTTAAATAAATGTCAAAACATTAATTTCTTTCTGAAAGAATATTACGTATTTATAAATATTAATAAAAATAGTTACAAATTCTACTTTTTATATATTAGATCTTAGGAAATAAACTTATAAATTCTTTCAGAGAAGATTTGTAACCTTACTTTCTAAGTGATTCTTATTAGAATAAGTTCTACAAGTCTATAATATATTTTAAATGTTTGCTGAAAAAGCATTTGAATTGATAAAGGAGCTGGAAAGATCTCCAGACACTATTCCAGCATTTAACGTAAGTCTTCTTTTATTTTATATTATATGTTTTCCGTCAATTTAACTAATTGTTATTGTAAAAAACAGGATGATGCTGTCAGACAAGTACTGGATGAAATGAGGTTGCTATTTGAAGAAAATCACAAAGATGCGTAAGTATCGTTTTACTTTGACTTTTAATTTTCCTTGTTACTATGTTATAATATACTTTATTCTATACTAAAATTATTCTTTGCAGTAATACCTCATCATCGGGAAGCAGAACTCTATGGCCCTCTATACATCTTCGTCATACAGCTTTGGAACGAAATAAAAGATGTCTTTTGGCATATTTATATAATCGTTTAAAGAAAATACGTACAATGAGATGGGAGTTTGGACCAATATTACCTACAGAAATAAAGTCTAATCTTTGTGAGCCAGAAGTGCAGTGGTTTAATAATTATTCCAAAGCGCTGGCTACTTATATGAGATCAATTGGAGATGGACAGGGATTAAACTTAACGCAAGATTTAAAACCACCAAAGTCATTGTATATTGAAGTCAGGTGTCTGGTAGATTACGGGAAGTTTGAACTCGAAGATGGTGAAATAATATTTTTAAAGAAAAACAGTCAACACTTTTTACCTAGAGTGCAATGCGAACCTTTAATTCAACAAGGTATTTTACAGCATGTTATTCTGTAATCATTTCATATAATAAATTTGATACCAATAAATGTTGATGTGTCAGTCACTATTTTCTTACTAAAAGTATATATTTTTTTTAATAAAAAGTAAAATAAATTAATTTCTTTTATAATAACAAAGAGTTAAAATCTAAAATAAATATTTCACATACGTGAATATTGCATAGTTTATTCAGATATTTTAATACAAAAATACATGGTCTTCAAAGAAAATATAAAATTTGTATTTTTATAAATTGTACACTTGTCTAAAAATATGTAATAATTTGTATAAAAGTAGTTTAGTTTAGAGTAAAAGGCGTAAATGCTATTATATCATATTTGTTATAAAAAATTTAACCAAATATTACTTTTAGTAGGTATTTTACTTTACATAGCAGCTATTTTTAATTTAAATGTATCATTTATGTAAGAGTACGGTTAGATATTTTGAATATAACACTCAATTTAGCTGTTAAATTTTTTAGTCTTGATCTAAATTCTCATTGTCCACGTTGTCTTGATCCATGGGCTCGTCTGGGTCCGCGGCGACTTGTAAAACATTCATTCCGACTTGCTGTAAACGTCAAAGCATTATAAAATATTTATTTCCTATCTTCATTTTATTTAATTTCCATTTCGATTTTGTTGCCTAACCTGTATCATTGGAGGCGTATGTGTTGGTGGAGCAGGTAGCGGTGGAGGATTTGGAGCATTGTTTGCTTGCTCTGCTCTTAGGCGATCACCTGCTATCATACGTTGTCTTCTTTCCTCCATTAATCTTTCTCTATTTTGATGGATATAATCTTTCACGTTTGGCAGTCCCATTATCACGCTAGCAGATAAAGCGGATCTAAATATGCTCATATCTGTCGCTTCATACCTAAAGGAAAGAAAATAGTTCATCGTTTTTTACTAAATCCTATGCTCATTTCAGTTTCTTTGCCTTAGTATTTGCGAATAATTGATTTTTGTAAAGTAGAGTTTAAAAATAAAAATTCAGTCAACTATAAATTTGTTAGAAAATTCTTTAAATTCCTTTCGTATTCGTTATCGTTAACTTTTTCATTATTTCCAAGGTAGATAAATAATTGCAGAGTTTTCTGATATTAATTTATTGTGTTAAAACTAAAATTTTGGCTAAATCTAATAGAAAATATAATTAATTACCATTCGTTTGTTTTCTCTTCGTAGCATTCCACATGGTAAATTGTTGTCACACCGTTAAATCCGCCAATGACAAATATCATGTCATCAATTACTTCAATGGCGAAGTTACTACGGGGATGATACATTTCTCGTATATTGCTCCAAGAGTTGCTAGCGGGATTATAGCGTTCTCCGCTGCTCATCCTCGACATACCGTTAAAACCACCAATGACGTATACCTAGAAATTTAAAGAGTTCAAGTATTTTTTTTTTAAATGAACACCCATGTCTGCTATTATAATATTATATATTTAAAAAGAATTTGAAGAGAATTACTTGGCCATGATATGCAATGCAGGATACACCAGATCTTCTAGTTCGCATATTAGGTAACAATGTCCATTGGTTAGTTTCAGGATCATATACCTCCGCCGTATTCATACATTCTTGACCATTAAATCCACCAGTTATGTAAATTTTATCTGAAAAAAGATTCTTAGCTCTGTTCTCTATTCGATCGAGTATAAGGTTCTTAAATATCTGTGGCTTCGTATTTGGTATTTTACCCAGTCGTGTAAAATCGCACCGTGATAACGATGCTTTAAGACTAATTACTAAGCGTTCTTATTTCACTTACTGTCTAAAGTACATGCACTGGCATCTGATCGCTGCATGATCATGGAGGCGATCAAAGACCACTGATTTGTACGGTGATCATAACGTTCTGCAGTATTTTGGCGATGGTGACCATCAAATCCTCCCATTGCATAAACCAGTTCTCCCAAAACAGATACTGATACATAACAACGGCGGGCGTTCATAGGCGCGATCTTAAAAGATTTAAATTTACAAAAAAAAAAACAAATTATGTAAATATGAACAAAATATGTAAGGTTTTAATTTTATATATAACAAGAAATTAATGTTTGTAACTAAAATATTCTTAACATAAGAACAACTATTATGTTCTCTTAAATTTTCTTATCCATACCTTAAAACGTACAGCACTCTCTTTATCAAAACCCACTGTACGCCACTGATATTTACCTCCTTCCATTGTTTGCTAACAGCATCGAAACATCTGCATGAGTTAAAATAGTCCATGCCATCAAATCCCCCAATTACAAATATATTAGTACCCACTACTGCTGTGCCGTGATACGCCCTTGGTCCAGAAGGATCCACTTCCTCGACCTGTATGGCGTGGCAGAATAAAGTGAGTAAATGTTTCATTGCTGCTACTTTATTAACCCAATTGATCTTACTTACTCTAACCCATCTGTCGGCTCTGGTGTCGTAGGTTTCAATATAGTTTGTAGGAGATCCTCCGCTCCATCCTCCAATGGCGAACAAAATTTCGTGCGGAACTCTGGGCAAGGCTATTCCTGGAGTTAAAATCTAGGAAACAAATGAGCATTGCGAAATATTAAGGTAAGACTTCATTAAAGCCGAAACCTTTTGTAAAAGGCGAAATAAAATTTATTCTGTTAGAAGAAAATTATAATAGATAGGGAAATGGGATTCTTTTAATGATGTCTTTATTTTATCAAAAACCATTTTAAACTTACTTCACCATCTCTCGTAGTCATAACATCTAGGTCGTAGAGAAATGTCAGTGTTTCAATAATAACAGGTTTGGATTCCTCGTTATTCAAAACATACGGATGTTCCTTCACATGCTCCATAAAATACTGAAAAATCAAGTGGAGAAAATGTATTACATGAAATGTCCAGTGGTCATGCATTTCAATCCGAATGCTATACGAATTTCAACATGAAAGTTGAAGTGCGTGAAAAGCGAATGCGTAAAAATGAAACGCTATTAAAATGCAATAATTTTGATCACTGTATTTTGTTTGATTCATATTCATTCAATGAATATGTTGACTATATATGTTTACATATTTTTTAACATCAATAGATTTATATTTCTACACACTGGACAATAACACATTGTTTTTATTGCAGTAATCAATAAGGACTTGCAGTTTCATTTCAATAGCAATAGGAGTTTCAAAAGCAATATAAACCAAGACGATATGCTATTCATTTCAAGAAAGTTATTCCTTCATTAATAGAATGCTTCGACAGAAAAAACATAAATATTTATTATAAATAGGGATTGAATAGAAATAATGAATGAAAAGAATGATATTTATAGAAATAAAGTTTTTGGTTCGAGTCTTCGATAAAACCACAAGATATTTGGAAGGATGTTGATGAAGTTTTTTTTATTATAACAAATATTACTCACTCTGGTATCCAGAAGACCTAGTCTTATAACTTTCATTAAGGTCACAACGTGCTGTTTTCTATTATCAGGATCGTAATTTATCCATCTAATTGATTTAAATGGTATTATATATTTGATATATATATAACGTATATATTACGTAAAATACTAGTTGAATTTTGCGTAAAAAGAACTACTACTAGTAACAATTTTAAATTCCAAATTTTGTGTAAAATTTGTGATCAAGCTCGCCAATACTTACAGCTAATAAAATAGAAAAAATCATTTGAAAAGTGAAAACACAGTTATATAGCATTTATGTTTAATTGATACTCTATATATGCATTATGTGAATACTACGATTGTGTTTATAGGATTCTTTTAGTCACCAATAGTTTTAAATTTTAACCGCCTTACTAATAAACTTGTTATAAAATTCATACCAGGTATAAACTGATAATAAGCATTTTCGGACGGACTTATTATCAGTTTATACGTGGTATAAATTTTATAACCAGTTTATTAGTAAGGCGGCAAAAGTTGATACGTATTTAGTTCAGTTTAAAGCGTCTTTATGAAAATATTAGTTTCAAAAAATTTGTCTCGTTTATATTTGTTATACTATAACTATTATCTAATTATATAAATTTTGTGGGATTGTAACTAAATAAGTGATTTTTTCCTGCATGGTGTTATATTTAAATAGCTATGACAAACCTTAGTACACACTCCCAAACAACTTCTTCGTTTTTAACGTTGAGTTCATCATCACTGATAATTCCTTCTAAATCTTCCAGTGGCAGTGATAATATCTCATCGCTCTGCGTCGCTATGGTTACAAAATGTCGCATGAGATAAGCCCGAGCGGCTGCCTCTAGCTCGTGACAGAAACGAGCTCTGAAAACAATATTTATTTATTAACTTATTTTTTTCTGTTAAACAGGTAATTATTATGAATGTAGCAATGATCTCATCAAATATATTACCTTGCAAATCGCATGATTCCAATACAATTGTCTGGTCTCAAACTAGCTTCTAAATGATCACAGCATAATTTAAGTACACCCAAGACTCCCAAATAGTCAGCGGCAACCAGGAGTTCATGAACGGCTTCAGGACTTATGTCAACTCTTCGTAGGTAAGAATATTCTATTATTTGACTAACAACCTGTGCGCGTAGTCCAGAGAGAGTAACATCAGTGCGTTGATTATTAAGACTTGTTGTGAAAAGAGCTCTATATGAAAAAAAAGATTGATTGGTTTGAAACTTAGATTAGAACTGTTAGAGTAGTTGCATAAGTTTTCGGAGTAGCTTGATCTTCACGTGTTATTTATGCTAAAAAATATATTTATATAACATAAAATTAATTATAAGTCTATTTAATGTGTGCACTGATGGCATTTGTATCGGTGTGTTAAGACCCCGTCATTCACTCTGTTTCTGACCAATATTCAGTACTATTTTTGCGGTCATTTATTTCGGTACTGAGAATTAAAATTTATAATTTTTTTTTCGCAATATGTAAAGAAAAGATGAAATTAAATTTCTCTCTTTTTAAAATTTTTTTTCCGAACTTAGTAATATATATTTTTATTTAACTTTATTTAAATAAATATTTATCATATGTTGAAAAAGTAAAATTAGCAAGATTTAAATACATCTTTTACCTACATTAAATATAAAAAACAATAAATTATTCAGTGTTATAGATTTGACTCACCTAAAATAGCTACTGCATGCACAAAGAATAGCTCTATGCACCGGAAATGATGTTCCATCATCAACTCTGATAACAGCATCGCATAATAGATTATTTTGCCTCATTTCGTAGAGTGACATCATGGCTTGTTGGCTCATACACCTTCCTTCGTTTGCAGTAATCAGGCGGCCTCTGATTCCTTCACTGGATCCATATAGTCCTTTCACCTCCATTCCCCACCTTTTGCAATGTAAATGTTATGATTTTATAATTTCTTGCATTTAAGTGATTGTTTGTCTTTGGTAGAGACATTTTGAAAGTGATACAAGTCTTATATTAATGTAATTTATTTCAAAATATAAAACTTAATGTAATTTTCTGTGATATTAATATGAAACCTAGTATTGGTTCATTCGTTTTTACTTTTAACACAATTCTGTTCTTCAGCAGCATTTACGAGCTGGGATTCAAACCAATTACTATTTTAGATTTCCAGAGAGTTTTGTTAATAACTTTAAATATCTTGATAAATTGTAAATACTATTTAGAAGTAGAATATTCAGTAAACCAACACTTTTCATAATTATTTTGATTGGTCTTCGTTTAAAATACCCATTAATTAGCAGTAAAATGTATTTTTTGTTATAATTAATCTTTCGGCTAGTGGTGCAACGCTATTTGAAAAGAACGGATCACCTCTTATCTCTACTCCATAATTACTAGCCTAAATATTGCACTGAATTAAATTTGTTAAAATATACTGCTTGTCTTCATAAATTCTCCATGTTTCTCTGTCTTATTTACTTTATTTTTCAGAACAACCTGCTATTTGGTATATATTCAATAATCTACTCATCTTCAAGTATCATATTTTACCTGACTCCCTGTTGATTTTTACACACCCCGTCGAATGCGTTTCAAGATTTAAGTGCACCGGAATTTAGAATTTAATATCCTCTATTTTAGTATGGCTTCTTTGTTGTCACGAAAATGCCATTAAAAATGTTAAAGTGATACAATTTGCTGAGGATTTTTAATAAATATTGCTAGTAATTTTTTTTTAGATGTTACCGGTATATCAAAATTTGTAACATAGTTAATTTATTTATTATGCAAATAGCCATTGTTCTTATAAGTTTTTTATCAGTGTTGCTAGGAGAAAATAAACAAAAGCATTATTTTTGCTATAAAAGTTATGAAATATATTAAAAATATTAAAAAAGTACTACTCGAAAGGTTTTATTGGTGAATAGATTCGTTGAATACATTTCAGTTAATTAAGGTAGATAGAAAAATTAAGAATAGTTCTACTAATAGCTATAAATTTTAAATGGAAGTAATTGCATTAATGGTCGATGATTCCGGCTTTGTCGCATGGTTTCCGGAAGTACCATACTGCACATTATAAACTTTTTCAGTATTTCATTAGAGTTTTGAACCTTAATAAGTCATAATATATTTAACAAAAATTTAAGTGACATTTAAGTACTTTAATATTAAATGTAATATATTAATATCAGTTATAAGCATTTGTTATTCATATTTGAATTAATATATTTATTAATAGTTTTCTATAGATATTAAATGTAGCGCCAAATCAGCGCCTAATCTATAAGCAACAAGAAATACAAAATGTCAAACATGGCTTAAAAAATTGCAAATGTCAAAACGTTGCGATGGCGGCTTTTCGGGAGTTAAATATTAAACATTTTCCACTAAAGAATATATACAGTATCGTGCAATTATTCATTCAACAGCTTCAACATAAAAGTGAACCCGATTTAGCTTTATTATCTATTGTAGTTGGAATAGTGGAAAATTCTTTAACCTCACGTATACCCGGTGACAAAGAATCTAACCTACAATCTACTGTAGAACAAACAAATTTTCCGGTTGTTGAGTTTGACACCGTAGAATCACTTTATAATAAGTTTTATAATATAATTAAAGGTGCAGTAGATTTAAAAGGACATAAAGGAAAATATGCAACAAGAGAAATAGTTAAAAGAGTTTCTGATGTCATTTGGAATTCACTAACTAGAAGTTATTATAAAGATCGTGCTCATTTACAGAGTTTATACAGTTATCTTGTATCAAATAAACTAGATTGTTTTGGTGTTGCTTTTGCTGTCGTTGCAGGGTGTCAAGCACTAGGATTTAATGATGTACATTTAGCAATGTCGGAAGATCATGCGTGGGTTGTTTTTGGGCAAGATGGAACAGAAACAGCAGAGGTATATCCAGTAAAACATACCGCTGAAAACATATATGCTTTTAAAACCTAAATATTTCGATTAATAATGCGATTCGATTAATTTTATATTTAAACACAGTGAAGTACATTGTTTATATTATTTTTAGGTGACGTGGCATGGTAAAGGTACTGAAGACAAACGTGGACAGAGCGTTACATCTGGAATTCAAAATAGATCATGGCTATACCTTGCTGGACATGTAGTTACTTGCTCTAGATTTACTGAAGTAGCAGCTCTTGTATCTGCAATTAATCCATCACTTAACGTAACTAGTGAAGCTCATGAAGTAGCCGTTCTGCAACAGGAGCTTCTGTGGTTGTTATATGACATGGGTAAGGTAATATTAGGAACATCTTTTTTATTACATTATTTTACGTAGCTATTTATAAGTGTTATTATTATTATTGCTTGTAAGCAACTAAGATATATTTTTTATTGCAGGTCAACTTGATCGATATCCTATGGCCATTGGCAACTTAGGCGAGCTGGAAGAATGCTTCCCACGTCCTGGAAAGCCCAATTGTTTGTCTTTATTTCAACAAGCGGTTAATTCAGCCAGACAGCATTACGATAACCACCACGTGTACCCTTATACTTATCTAGGGGGTTATTACTATCGTCATAATATGTATAAGGAAGCGTTTGGGAGCTGGGCTGATGCTGGGGATGTTATAAAATTGTAAGCTAGAGCTAAACTGTATCACAGACGATATTTAATCTCGACAATAACGTTTTAAATGTTTGAAGGTATAATTATTCACGAGATGATGAGGAAATTTATAAGGAGTTTATGGAAATTGCTAATGAGTTAATTCCACATATTATGAAAGCAGAAAGCTCTGGACACAGTGCACGATCGATTTTGAAAGATCCGCAATGTTTTGCTCACTTAATAAGGTATTTTTAATATATCTGCTTGTAACTCTGCCTCTGGTACTCTGCGTCTGGTTTTTAATATCCTTGCTTGTTCTTCTCCATTAATAATTTTTTTTTTCAAAGATTTTATGATGGTATTTGTAAGTGGGAAGAGTGCAGTCCTACGCCTATTCTTCATATTGGGTGGGCTAAACCTTTAGTCAATGCTATTTCTAAATTTGATGCAGATGTACGATCACAAGTATTAATAATTTGTAAAGAACAGGAAATAAATGAGGCTGAAATAAAAATAGAGGAAAATAAGAAAATAAAAGTTGAAGAGGATAAGAAAAATAATAAAAAAATCGATGTAGAATTAGATGAAAATGAATCAAAAGATGTAAATGAGGGTAAGGGAACACAGCACGCAGAAATTAAATCAGAATTAATACACAATAATAATAATCATTCAATAACACGTGATAAAAATGGAACATCTTCTACAAGTAAAGATACCGAAGACAAATCTGAAATAAAAAATGAAGTTTTTCCAGGAATAAAAGAGCTTACCGCTGGTTGCAGTGAAAAAATATTAAATCCTCATTATCTTTTACAAGGAGGCGATCAACCATTTGAATCAAAAGTAAATGAAGTTAATGAAAATGAAAAATGCACTATTACAAAAACTGAAGTTACGGAAACGACTAATAGTTTAACCGAGGGGGCTAGTACTTCCGGTGAAGTTCCACCTGCAAAGATTCAGTTAGTTGATAATAAGGTAAATGATGATGAGATAGGTGCAGAAATGGAAAAAGTCTCTAAGAGTCATCCTCAGTTAATGTTGTACAGTCAAAAAATGAAAGGGTAAGTTTGAATCATACATTAATAATTAAAAAATATTTAAAATATGGACAATAATACCATTTCTTTTACTTTTCAGATTAAAAGATTTACTATTAGCTGACAAGTTAAATACGCACGCTATATCCTTGCAGTTGACAGCACAAAGTCAGGTTCAGGTTAAGAAAGGTCGGGGAGAAGTTGAAGCTGGGGTAAGCACAAGAGCTAAGCGCAGCCGTCGTGATTAAATAGAACGTTTAATCACTACATAATATATAAAATTGCCAGCTTAAACGTTGGTCTGAAGTACTTAAATATCTCGTATATATTTTTAAAAAAATAATTTATATTTTCGGATATATTTTTTTAATAATCATTGATACAAGAAAAGAATATCAATTAGGTTCAATTTGAAACGGTTTTCGGTATTATGTTTAAATCCTATTTAATTCGGGTAAATTATGGATTTATATGGATAATACTATGATATATTAATGTGTGATAACAGGATTTTAAGAAAGGGTTACATTGTAGACATACATGTACAATATGCATGTTTATATTTTTATAATTGATTTTAGAGGTCGCAATAATTTTTGGAAAATTATTACGTTTTATTTATTATATATATATTTATGCAAATCTATTTTAATCGTATATTTTATTAGAAGCCCTATTGCTTGTGTATTGTAAGATATTAATTATATAGTTTGTTATGTTAAATTTGTTTACGAGACATATTCACAGACTACACGCATGTACATAAGTTTAGTTCTTTGAAAGTCTTTACCTGTTTGTTATTGAGCAGTTATTTATATTTTAACTCTTTTTAGTAAAATAGATACGCTATTTATATATTGCTGTTATTTTCAAATTGTGATATAGATGACTACTGTCAGAATTGTTTAAACTGAATTTGTTTATTAACAAAACTGAATAAGTAATATAATGATGTAGTCTACGCATTTTGTGTAGTCTCATACGGTTGTTAGTTGCTAATTTTTTATGGTTTTTGTGTTGTATCATTGATTGTATGCAAATATTGTCAAATGCATATTTATTAAGCGACGGTTTATTTCAAATATATGAAGCTTTGACTACATTATTTTACTAACATAAGTTTAGCTGGTTTGGGGAATAGCTTATTTTTATATATAAATGGTTTAAATTCTGACGGTAGTTCAGTTCATGAAGTGTAGTTTTAGTATTTCCTATCTCGTTTTACTTTTATTCAATTACGAGTATAATAATAATAAGAATTTCAAAAGATTCAAAAATTTGCTACAATCATGTGATTAGTATCTCTTCCAAGATGATATATAAAGAAACAGGTCTTTTATAAAAACGAAATAAGAAAATCTATATAATTAAGATTTATTTTTTATTAAATGATAAAATACTGAAAAATAATGGCTTCTTAGTACATTTTTTGCTAAAAAACTAATGTGACTAATTTTATTATAATCTTAAAATAGTCAGCTGTATTCTTAAATTTTGGTTCCGGTATTGTTGTAGAAAACTTTGAATTAGTCAGCTATAATGGTAAATGATTACTGTCGAAATATCGACGATAGATATTGATATCAACGTTTAAATTGAGAATAAATAGTTTATTTATGTTAGAACTTATGATATGAGCAATATAGTTTATTGCAAGGATCGGAAATGTAACGTAACGCTACTCCATAACTTAAAAATAACGATTCAAATGATATTTTATTAATACCTTAACGGTACTTTTTATTTGATATTTGATAATTATGAATATTTTCATTTCGTTATTGTTGTCTCTAAAATAATATTTTTTTATATATAACGGTATATGAAAAATAATAGCTACACAAAGTTACAAAAAGTTCCGTTATATAATTTGGATCGTTATTTTTGTTATGGTGCATCGTAATATTAGGGTCCCGGTCTGTGGTTTATTGTTACTAAGCTCTAGTTTATTAATTTACAGTTAATGTATCTAATTGTATTTAAAATTTTATCATATTTATATGGCAAATGGACATTGTACCTATATTTGTGACATACAAATAGAATCTCTTCCTAGGAGTACAACTAAAAATAAAAATGTTTCAGTATTAGAGTAAAAAAGATATATTTAAAAATATTGTATAAATAATATATTTACAACATGTAATGCGAACGTTCAATTATGTTTCTGTTTTAAGTTTGCAACGAAAATGTAATGTGACTTTATAAATTGTACAAGAAACTGGTGGAGAATTAAATTTTGATATATGGTAGTTTTTCTAAAGATATGTTAGTCTATGATATGATAAAGTTCATGAAGATTCATTGAATTCCGCCTACAATTCTTGTACCATAAGATCCGATTTTTTTTTGCAAATTTAATGAACGTGATAATTTAACTGAAATTTCATATTAATATTTTTTAATGTTTTGAAAAAGAAACATAAAGCTTGGAACGTAATAATATTACACAATGTTATATGTATAATCACTATTATTCTTAAAGATATTTTAAATTATAATAAGCTTCAACAAATAATGTATAAGAAAACGGATGGTTCCAGAAGCGGTGAGTTCGATAGGGTAAAATAAAGCTTAGCGTCTACAGTTCAGCAGGGAAGACATTCTGTTTAATGAATAAAATGTTTAAAATGTAGGGGAGAAGGGAGGCGAAGGGGAAGTCGTTTGCAAGCGCCATCGTTTTGTTATTCGGTTCTGCTATCTTTGTTTTATCTTTGGTTCAGGTGAACAAGCAATCCGTGTGTGGATGCTGTCATCGCACCATGCGACTTCGTCTACGTTTCTCTTCTCCTACGTTTCGTTCATAAAAAACAATGGGTTTACTGTTTTTCGTTTTGAAGTGTGGTCGCTAACCATTAAATAATGCTATCGATTTAAATGCATTTTTACCAAAACCTACTGGTAAGTAGAGGATCGCAGTGATGACATTTATGCCATCCAGGAGTACTACCGTCTCACCACTTCTGAACCATCCTTTTACATTGTCTGAGGCAAATAGCATTATTTTAATTAAAATCTCTCTTTTAAATAATAATTTGCATATATTATACAATAACATTATCAATTATATTTTTATAGTTGGCTATAGTATTTATCTCTTTGCTGTCTTATACTATATTGTAAAGGCAAGTAAAAGGATATCTACTTTAAATAAGTTTGATTGACATTTATGAATGTATAGTAGACTATATGAGAAATGATAGTTTATAATGTGCCGTCTCATTTATAAATTGTGATGGCGTACAAAGCAAAATGTTAAGACAAACTTGTATGACATATATAAATATAATGATAGAAAGAGAAATAGAATACAGAGAATTGTATATGCTTGTTCTCTTTCTACTAATACCTTGTACTCAGGTATTCTATGGTAATCCTCGTTACTTATATATTACGGAAAAATCCATTTGTAATAAATAAAACGAATTGAAATAATTAATTTATGGCGAAATGTAACAGAGATTATTTAGAATGCTTGACGTACAAGTTGTCTTAACAGCATGTACGAGTAAGACAATGAGTCTATTATATAATTTTTGCTAAACATTTATTTTTAAAATAGATTTAATAAGATTTAAGTGTTATAATTTTTTACTATAGGATGGACATACATATTTTATAAATCTGTAATCTCAAGTAGGACCAAGCCTTTTAAACTATATAAACAAAGTAGTATTATGAAACAGAAAATCAGAAAAATATGTATATGTTAATTGTTTAAAAATATATAAAGTTCAAATTTCATAACATAGAAATGTAGTAACTGACAGAATCTCTAAATTTGATTATTTAGTAAACTTAAAATATTGCACAATTTTACAATTGATATGTATATTTAATAATAATATATAACTGTTAGAGATTGGTACATTTAGTGACTATTAAAGTCTTGATAATGTAATTATTGCGCGTTATAATATGTTATTTTAATCAAATAATTTAATTAGCAATGATAGATGAACACATCAAAAGTATTATGGGTTTCACCACCTAGAGTGACTAAAAATAAAATATATTTTTTATTTTTTGCCGACGTTGTTAACACACATTTTCAGTACATGATTATGAGTAATAGCATAAAACAACAATTTATAATGATAATGTAAAAAAACATTTTAAGTTATTTATCATATCTAAGAGCGGTCGCACATTGGATACTTCACGACTGTCTTATAACTGAGTAATTTAATTAATGGCCTGCTAAACACAGGAATGTGTATTTAAGGTTAATATAATACAATAAAAATTATCTATTACGTAAACTATTTTACCTAATATACAAGGTGTTGAACCTATTTTTCGACTTTTTGAAACATAAGTTACATTAACATAAACATCAAATTTCTTAAGGATTATACAATCTTTAAAGGATTAAAGGCATTTAAAATACCTACAAAATAAGACCTTTTTAAATTAAATATTATTAGGTTTATATTTTCATTAGGTCATATTTTTTGTAATTTTTACATCTATATACCTATAGCAAATGAAAATAAGTAATTAAATAGATTAACTGCACAATATTTATTACTGAATGATTGCAGGATACCTTTAACTCATGCAAGAAAGTGTTATTAATTTCAGAAAATATTCTTAATAAAATTATATATTTTACAGGCTTTGGAATAATATGAATGTCGTTATGATAGTCGTGATAGCAGTTTCTTCAGTTGCATGAAATCAAGATTCAATTTTGAAGGGTTCCATATGTTTGAAAAATATTCACCTTAAATATTAGTTATGTAATAATAAAAGGTAGTAGTAGTATATGATTCAGTTATAGCAAATATAAATTTATATCTTTATAGACTTAATATTTGTGTAATGATCGAATATTAATAAAAGTTTTTATGCACTTTGGTGGTTGGATAGTTATAAGTTCTATTTATGTAAATAAAGTTATGTTATTATTGATATTAAAAAAAATACAATTATTAAAAATTTATTTTATCTATTTATTTAAAAATAAAAGATGTATTTAAGGTTGCTGCTCTCCAGGCGTTGTATATCTATTATTTCAGTATTTAAATCAGTGATATTCTGTTATTATTTATGATTTAGATGTACTGTATTTGCAAATATGTTTATGTTAATTTTTAATAAAATATATTCATAAATACAATGTTATTTTATAGCAGTATTGTATTGTATTTGCATTTCAATAAAACAATTATTATTTTGAGTTATTTAAAACTGTTTATTTTACTCCAACACAATAATTAAAAACATATAAAATGAAAAACCTCCCTTTTTAGAATAATATTTTACTCTATCTATATTTTAATCAAAAATTAAAAAAACACCCCTAATAAATGAGTTTACAAGCCCATTATAATTATAAAAGAATTAAGGGCTTTCATATTTTAAGGGCTTTTTGCTTCTTACTGTTTTCTTCATCAAATTCATCGGATATGATAGGCATGATAATGTATCTAATTGCAATTGTGATGCAGTTACTTGTATCACATCACTCAATTCCGGAAAAATTCCGTTCAAGCAAAGCAAAGGATTCAGAAGTCTTATTCGGACTCGGTATTTTTTCCCGGTATTTTATAAAGAATTGCTCTGTCAACAAACGAAATTCAGATTTTGCAAAAGGTGCGTTACTAAAATTACAGCAACTCGTAAACTAATGGTCGGACACATATCGTTTGAAGGTAGATATTATTTAAAAATCATATGGATTTATCAATAAGAGTGTCACTGGGAAATTTCCCATTTATTTCAGTGACGCTTGTTTTTGAAGGTGTTAGTATGGTTGCTCACCTAAGTTTAAGAAGGCGCTAAGAACTATTCAATTTCATGTTCAGTTGAATTAGTTGAAATTAAGAACTAGGTCTTTTGTTAATTTAACTCTGGAAATATTTACTGGTGCATGTATGCATTGTTTAATTTGATAAACATTCTTTCTCTGTACAGCTTGCTTAATGAATTGTTTTAACAACAATACATCAAATTCTATAGACAATGAAAGAAGATATAAATTTCAAAACAAACTAAAAATTCATTTGCTTTTGTGGAATTGTTTAATTTTAACTGTCCCCAGCTTAATACATTGTTTATAACACTTCCCGCAAAGACGAAACATTGATGTTGCCTTACATTGATGTAATATTTTTTTGGACAAAAGAATGATATGTTTTTTAAAAAGTAGTAAAACAGGTCACGAAACGTAGTATATTAGGTAAAATCATTTGCGTAACAGGTATCTTTTGTTACAAACAGAAGTAATTTGAAACTATTTTAAAATATTTAAAAAGCCACTGAGTTTTAAAATGCTCTTACTTTCGTTAAACGAGTTGGCATTACAAAATATTGTTGCACTGCGATCTGTTCTGCAATCTTGACAGCAAAACGACCTTTTAGTTTAGTCTCATCAATGTAGCATTCAAGACAGGACTGAAAGAAACCGAAATGTTTAAATCATCAATTTTAATTTTAATTTTATTTATAAATATTTTAAGTTTTAAAAATGTTGACGGAGAAAGTGTTACTGCAGGTTATCAAGTTAATCGAGAAGAAGAAGCTGTTTGTATCCTTTATTAAAAAAACATATTTACGTATTATTTATGTAACCTATACGTTTAGAAGTAAATTATATATAAATGTTACATAAGTGTGTCTTGTAAAACATATTTTCCCTTAACTTTACAGTGCAGTCAAGGAGTTATTTGATAAGGAGCATAAACTGTACTTTAGAATAGCGAAGAATATAAAAGATCTTGGAAATCGGGAGGCACAGCTACCGCAAGTATTAAAATTGGGAAGGAAAACATTCTTTGTAAGTATAATGGTATTTTATCTGTTAGCAGACATGATATTTAATCCAAATGGGGTTATACTCGTGGTGTACCCATACATTTCAAGTGTATTTAATCTTCTACTTTGTTTTGCAGAATATTGAAAAGTACCGTTATAAGTTAGAAACCGATAAGTACGTACCGGGAGTTTCTCCTTTCCCTCCAGAAGATCTAGAAACCTACCAATCTTTAACTAGGATGCTGCAATACACAACGCTGTATGCAGATATCATTATGCAGTTGCCTGACCTTGCAGCTGACCTCTTTTTTAAACACAAACACTGGAAAGAACTATACGATTGGGCCTTCGCATATTGTTCTAAAGCAGAGTTCTTGGATCCAGGCACACTGACCTTGTATTCGATGCTCAAACAACACCTATATGTGGAGCATAGAAAGGTAGGTTATGTCAATGACAACTGGAAAGATAAAACTTGCAAGAGAGACGAATATGGTAGGTGTAAGAAGGAACGAAAGAAACCGAAGAAGGTGTTGAGAAAAGGGCCAAGGTTATATGAACTATAGACTTCGCTTTAATGTTTTGTATATATTTATTTTAATTATGATACTATATTTTTTAATTTAAACTTCTTGTATTGTTATATTGATTGTTATATTGTTTATTATATTTATGATTGTTTATTAATAAAATCTTTTCTAGATTTATTTTTAAATATTTGGTTTCTTTACAGTGTTATTGCAATGCATAGTTTTATTTAAAAACAGAAAAACATCAATTGTTTAACGGCTTAAACATAACAGGTTAAAGATATTATTGTACAATAGCGGAGTTTGCTGATTGTATTTTTTATAAACAAACATAAATATTACTGGGCTTGCAAAAGACAATGCACTTTACATTCTTTTCAATTTGGAAGTTTAAACGTCGCTGTAGGCTCACTATTTTTAACGATTAGAACGACTGGCTTGTACTGCAAGATTTTTCATTTACATTCATAACACCTAACAGTTTTAATAGTTCTTCAGTAACTCTGTGATTTTCATTGAATTTAGTTCGTTACAAAAAGTAATCGTTACCAAGATGTTAAAGTTATTGTTAGTACTGTTTGTTATTGCCACCGTTAATGTGTTAAATGTGAATTCAATAGATTATGTGACACATCTTCCTCATGCACATCCACTCGATACTGACAATTTAACAAAAGAAGAATGTATCCTTTTTAATATGTAAATGATATAAAAGTCGTAGGCATGTTATATTTTCCTTCAATTAGCATTAATATTACAGTTCAAACTTTTTTTCGAGGGATGATTAAGTTGCACAAAGAACAATATTATCAATTCTCAATTGATTTCCCAACTCCAGATCGGAGAGTTTCTAGATTCACCAGAAATGTACCCAGGGTATTTACGGTAAGTGTATTTTGCCAAAAACTAGTTTCATACGTTCATATTTCAATTTTATTAAATCATTATTAAATTACTAACATTATTATAATTAATTAATCATTATTAAATTACTTACTTTTTAACTTTTTAAGTGTGTCCGCAAATATCGCATCTGATACGAAGGTTTAGCAATAGGTTTCCGTGTTTGAGTAGAAGTAGCCTTATCAGGGGTAGTTGACATTATCACTATGGTAATGCATCCATCCTCATATTTCGGAGTCCTATATTTTCTAAATTAGGCTGTCTTCAATGTATTAATTTTTTCAGAATAGTTGAAAAATAGTCTGATTTTAATTTACGGCGCTTTACTGCTTTGTATGCAAATTAAATTCTTTCATTTTAACAGTAATTAATAAATAATTAATATCAACATTATTGTTTGGTTTAATACAAATTTCATTTTTATTATTATTATTTCTAGTACAATTCCTTTATTATAAATAGCTAAGTCACGTTAATTCTTTTACTTTCAGAATATTGCAAATATTCGCCACCAATTACAAGATGCTGGTTTCGATCCGAAGAATGTAGTGTATCCACCAGACGACAAAGATCTTTTCGATCAAGTCAAAAAAGTAATATGTCAGACACTGATTATTGGAGAGATTCTTTATAGATTTCCAGATGAAATGGCGGAAATGTTTTTGGAAGATCTGGAACACATTGAATTATATAACTGGGGGGTAAAGTTTATTAAGGAAATGTTCCCAGATGAAATAGAAGTAATGGAATTTTTCCACTCTGCAAAATCTTCGTTGTTATTGGCGCGAAGGGGTGAGGCCGCACAGTTGGAATGGGAAGACGATAGAACCCATGGCGTTGAAATGACCCAAACCGTGGAAAGTTTTGGATTTCTTGATGAAAGTATGTTGAAGCCGATGACACGTTTGGAAAAACTCATTAATACAAATCCTTTTGTGCCTAGGGACTACAAACGATACGAACTTTGAAAGTATGTAGTGCACCCATTGTATTATTTTTGTACATTTTATTATTTATTAAACTTTGTTTTGTTTTTTTTTTCTATAAATAAATAATTAATAAAAACGTCTCTTTTAGAATTTTTTTAAAACTTTAATATTAACAGCTATAGTAATATGATATTCACAGTTACAGTAATATGATAATACAGTTATATAAAATTACGTATGGTTTACATTTTATGCGATTTGTAAAAAGGCAATCGTAATGGCAGTGCATAGCAAAAAGAATCAGTCTTGCTGCGAACCGTGTCTTAATGGGCTTGTGTCCTCATTTTTTAGTGGTCGATTTTTCAATTGTTGATTGAAATTGATGTTAATAAATGTGTATTGGCGTGTCTATTTTATTAAATATCTAAATATTGACGGAGATATAGCAATTAAAAGTTTGAATTGTAGTTTTAGCGCTAGAAATGGTCGGCCATATTTCTATGATGTGAAATGCATTTTAACGTCAGTTATTTGTTGAGTAGGTCAGTGCTGTGGTAATGTTCTGTAGCTGTTGGTAGTCGAATAATCAAGTCAAAGCAAAGAATAATAAGTTTTTATTTTATTTAACCCTGTTACTGCAGACGTAATATTTAAATTTTATTATTCCTTGAAATAGCTGTAAATAATATTTGATATTTTGATATATAAATACATATAGCAGAGATTTAAGAGCTGTAAGGTTGGTAACCCTACACAAGGATTGTGATGTCACATGCATTTGGAATGTGTAAAACGGTGAATCCCTTTAATAATCAAAGAGACCAAATGACTTTTTTAATGTTAATTTCTCTTAACATATAAGGAGTTATTAAAAAATAATTGAACATTTGAGGTTCTAGTAACCCACTTTATCAATATATAGTACACTTTTATAGAAATTAAGACATAGGACACAAGCCCATTTCTATCAAGCCGTACTATACAGGATCTCAAAGGTCCTTTTCTTAGTAATAAGACAAGTCGATAAGGTGATAAATATAAGGCGAGCTACTGCATATATTCCAATAATTAACAGACCAATTCATCCGATTTAAATTATTGTATCTGAAAAGTAACAGGTTAATACAAAAGATATTATTGTACAATAGCGGAGTTTGCTGATTCTATTTTTTCTTATAAACAAACATAAATATTACTGGACTTGCAAAAAACAATGCGTTTTACATTCTTATCGATTTGAAAGTTCTTTGTTTATAACAGTAACAATTCTAATAGTCCTTCAGTAACTCTGTGATCTTCATTCAATTTAGTTCGTTACAAGAAGTAATCATTGTCAACATGTTTGTCAAGTTATTGTTAGTTACGTTTGTTATAGTTATTTTTAATGTCGTAAATGTGGATTCAAAATCATATGTTCGTAAACGTCCTCATGATCATCCTCTCGATACTGAAAATTTAACGAAAGATGAATGTATCCTTTTTAATATGTATATTATTATTTATTATATTAATTGTGTGCCTTCCGGCTTTACAATCTACATTATTATATTTCTTAATACATTTCATATAAATTCAAAGTTAAAACTAAACTTAAACTATTCTAGACTATTACTACTTCGAATAGTACTTTCGGTTTCTTCTTTTCTTGATCCTCTCTCTTCATGTCCCCTACTCTTCCTTTATTCACACCGTTTCCTGCTTCTCCTTCCTTATTGCCTGTATCTTCATCTATCACCTCTTGCCTTCTTTGTCTCCTCTCGACAAACCCTCTATTATCTTTTCACTATCATTCCTGTCTTCTCTCTTCGTTTTCACTTCTCCACTTATGTCTATCACAGGCATAAACACTCTATCTTTACTATTTCCTCTTGACTCTCTTACTTTACTATTTCTTCTTGACTCTCTTCCTTTACTATTTTATTATTGTCTCTATCTCCGTCATCCACCTTTTGTCCTTATCTCCTTTCCGCAAATCCTCTATTTTTCAGGACTGAAGTTTAACTGTTTCCTCGCTACTTCTTTCTTTCTCCTGCTTCCCTTCACTGCCTCTTTTAGTACTTCCTCTCTCTTCATGTTTCTTATGCAACCCAGCAACGAGCTTATTTATTGTCCTGTTTTTTTTTTCTTTTTTCTTTAATATGTATATATTATAGTACAAAGTCGAAGGCAACTTATATTTTCCTTGATTAATCTAAATATTACAGTTCAGAGTTTCTTCCGAGGGATGATTAAGTTGCACAAAGAACAATTTTATAATTTATCCATTGACTTCCCAAATGCACGAAAGAGATTTCCCAAACTTACAATTTCGATATTCCATACATTTTTGGTAAGTTATTTCTTGTAAATTAATATAACAACTGGTTGCGTTGCAAGAAACTTGTTCAATCCTTTTATTCTTCAATTTTATTAAATTTATTTAAATTACTATCATCTTCTAAAATGTTGTGACTAATTAAAAAATAATTGGACATCTAAGTAAATTAAAAAGAAAACCAAGACTTTGACAGCTATTTTGTAAGTCTTTAAGGGCATCTGAAGGCATCTGTAAGGGCATCTAAAAACATCAACCAATATTTTTAAATTACCTTACATATCTGCGCTTGAATGTATGTGTTTTGTTTTGCTAAGGTCGGCTGATATCATTGGGTAAACTTAAGTTGCCCAATATTTTCAGAAATACACCATTGAAAAATCGTCTGATTTTAACTAGCGCGTATCTGCTTTCATTTGAACTATAATTCATAATTAATTAATATCAAAATTATTGTTTAGTCAAGGTCAATTTTTAATACATCTAGAACAATCCAATAGATATGGGCTCATCCATAACTACATCACACAAATTTAATAACTTTAACCATTTGATCCCCGTTCCCCCAACCCTGTTCTCTTTGTCAAATATTTTGTTTAGTTAATGTGTACTGGCGTGTCTATTTTATTAAATATCTAAATGTTGACAGAGATATAGCAATTAAAAATTTGAATTATAGTTTTAGCGCTAGAAATGGTCGGCCAAATTTATATGACGTGAAATGCATTTTAACGTCAGTTATTTGTTGAGTAGGTCAGTGCTGTGGTAATGTTTTGTAGCTGTTGGTAGTCGAAATAATCAAGTCAAGTCAAAGAATAATAAGCTTTTATTTTATTTAAGCCTGTTACGGCAGACATAATATTGGAATTTTATTGTTCCTTGAAACAACGTTGAATCCCTTTAATAATTAAAGAGACAAAATGACTTTTTTAATTGTTAATATCTCTTAACATATAAGGAGTTATTAAAAAATAATTGAACATTTGAGGTTCTAGTAACCCACTTTATCAACATATAGTACACTTTTATAGAAATTAAGAAACAGGACACAAGCCCATTGCCTTGTTTATTTTCTATTTTTTGAAAGACGAATTCAGATTAGATGTGACGTCACGAAGCTCATGTTAAACTTTAGGAACCCCCCTCCCCACTTTGCGTGTGACGTACTTAATCACCGTATTTCTTTTACTTTCAGAATATTTCAAATTTTCGCAATGACTTAATAAATGCACGTTATGATCCAAAGACTGTAAAGTTTCCACCAGAAGACAAAGATCTTTTTGATAAAGCCAAAAAAGTAATATGTCGGACATTGGTAATTGGAGAGATTCTTTACAGATTTCCAGATGAAATGGCGTTCTTCTTTATGAGAGATATAGAACGCATTGAATTATATAACTGGGGGGTAAAGTTTATTAAAGAAATGTTCCCAGATGAAATAGAAGTAATGGAATTTTTCCACTCTGCAAAATCTTCGTTGCTATTGGCGCGAAGGGGTGAGACGAAACAGTTGGCATGGGAAGACGATAGAACCCATGGCGTTGAAATGACCCAAACCGTGGAAAGTTTTGGATTCCTTGATGAAAGCATGGTGCAGCCGATGAGACCAGATGAAAAACTTCTTGATTGCGATGATTTACCTGTCGGATTTTGTGAGGAGAAATAGTCCTGTAAAATCATATTCTTCATCAATTATATATTTTGTCTTGTTTTTTTTTATAAATTTGTAACAGTCCCATATAGATTCATTAATTATTGATAATATAACTAACTATTTAGGAACCAGTGTAATGGTTCACATACAATGTATTTTTAATAGCTTAAGTCGCCGAACTGGCGGGAATATTAGTTAGATTAAGTATAGCTTTATCGATAGAACCATGTTCGTATATTAGTATAATATTCAAAATTGCTGACATAATATTTACAATAACATTTAAGAGAAATATTAATTAACTTCGTTTGTTGAAGGCACGTGTGGCTTTTGGGCGTGAGGCACGTGGAGATTCAAATAATGTTTATATTAAAACCAAATATGAAAAGTCCAAAGAACTGATGACGGAATGTCATTTGATTTAAGTAGGGATGACGAAATAACATTTGAGTTCAAACGAGTTCATAGATTCAAACAAAGGGTTTTAATCTATATAAGCCAAGTTTAAGAGAGTAGAGGGGATCAGTCCATCTTTGATCACGGATCATTCCATCTTGATCACGAAGTTAGTACATTGAGGCCCAGTTGAAAGGTCTTTTCTAAACAGACCCCGTCAAAGAGGAAGTAGCGCACCTTAGACGGTTGGTCCGGTTTAGTCAGTCGCTTTGATATAATAATGATAAAGTTACAAGATTTGTATTAATTAAGTTTTTGAATAATAAAGAATTAAGTGTTAATGATTCCCTTGTTTTAATTGTAAAAGTACTTAGAGTTAACGGTCGTGTCGCGTTAAATAAAGTGATTGTCAAAAGCAGAGGAAGCTGCCTGCAGAAAGCACAAAAAGTAAGTAAAACCTAATATATTTATGTAATATGATTAGATGAGGTAATAAGTCCTGATAGTTATATATACCTCCACAATTAGCTTAGGTCATCCGACTCAAGGAGATCCAGATCTCTAAAAGAACTTTCGCATGAGACGATTGTAAAATCGCTCTCATAAAATAAGTAACTACCACCATATATAGATAGTAGATATTTGGGGGTAGGGATACATTTTGGTGTCAGGTGTGGGGTCAATTAAAAGAAAAAGAAAGGTGTATTGAAAAGAGGTGTATTAAAAGAGAAATATGTTAAAAGAGAGGTATTGAAATTGTGGGGTCACATTTAAAAGAAAAAGGGTATAGAAATTGTAAGGTATTTTAAAAGAGAGATATTTAAAATTGTGGAATGTTAAAAAAAAGGCAGAAATTTGAGTAATTGGGAAAAAAGGCATTAAGTGCATAAATAAGGCATTAAGTTTTGAAAATAATGAGGTAAATGTTAGTAACTGGGAAAAAGAAATATTGTGAAAAAAGGAATAAATTGTAGTAACTGGGAAAAAGAAATATTGTGAAAAAAGGAATAAATTATAGTAACTGGGAAAAAAGGATAAAATTGTATTAACTGGGAAAGAGAAATATAGCTTATTAATTGCAACTAGCAACTGCATATTAATAATTAAAAAAGAGATATAGTTTATTAATTGCAACTAGCAACTGCATATTAATAATTAGAAAAGAACAGATATAAGAATAATTGTGACGATACAGTATATGTAGTGAACGTATGCCTCATATATGTAATAGAAATAGGATGCCTATAGAAAAGAATAATGGGAAAGAAATGGTAAAAAGTTTAAATAATTGAAAAAGGGAATAATTTAACAAGGGTCTAAAAGATTTGTACAAGTTTATTAAAGAAAGTTTATTAAAGAAAAAAGGAAAGATTTTAAAATGTCAAATAGTACTGCAGTTATGTATTTAAATTTCGGAGAAAGATATCAGTGTTGTATAACATTTAAGAGAGTAATAAATGTGTGTGATTTATTAGGGTCACATAGTAAAGGTTCAGTTGGTTATAGCTACAGAAATATAACGAAGATTATGAATATTACGAGTATGTAAAAGAAACAGATTTGGACAACGTTGTTTATATAAAGACTTGGAACGTAAATAAAGTAATTAAAGAGTATTGATTGAATTTAACATGATTATTATAAAAAGGGTAATATTTTGAAATGATTTTTGTAGAATGGTAATTAAATATAACAAGAAATAATAGATTGATTTACGTGTATTAAAAATGGATAATTTAATAGAAAGATTTAAAAAGTTGGAAGAAGGTTTACAGTTCTTACGGGTATTTGAAGAAAAAGATAGTATTACGTTATTTTTGAGTCAATTAGAGAGAATATCAGATGCTTTTAGTTGGAATAATAAAGAAAGGGTTTTTGCATTATCTGTAAAGTTGAACGCAAAGGTTCTAGAATTTCTACATATTGTTTTAACTCGAACAGAATTAAAAGATTATGAAAAAATTAAGATGGAATTACTTAACAAATACAATTGTCGTAGACCTGCAGAGTTAATGAAAGCAGAATTTGATTTTAATTCTTGTAAACAAAACCATGGAGAGTCTGTTTTTAGTTTTTCAGAAAGAGTAGCAGAATTAGCTAGAAAAACAATTAATATCAGTTTTGAACAAAGTAAACGAGAATTACAATTAATGGAATTACAGCATAAGATTTTAAACAGATTTATATTGGGCTTACGTAACAGCTATTCTAGATTTGTTGATTACGAAAATCCAAAAACATTGGTCGAAGCCTTAGCTTTAGCAGAATATATAGAATTAAAAGAAAACCGAAGTACTTTAACGTTAAGTAACAGATATGTACAAGACAGCGTACATTTTGAAAGATTTGATAATGTTGAAAGCGAGGATACAAACTCTAATAAGTTTAGTATAGGACTAGACGAACTAAACGAAAGTTCAAAAGTAAATAAAATCGATAGAAATGACGTAAATACATCGATAGAATTATACAGTGACAGGACAGATTTAGTCCATAAAAAGGGTACGAAAGAATTAGTTACCGAAGAAAATAATTTACAGGCAAATAATGATATTGAAGTAGAATTTGAACAAGATAGCATTGTTAACGGGTTAGTAGAAACATGTCGGGATATTAAGGGCTTAAATAAGGATACGATAAAAGTAGATAAACTATGTGAGAATATACAAGAAAGTATAATTGATAAAGAGTTAGAAAAAATAGATTCTAGCCGCGATGATAAAGATTTATTCAGTGAGGGCACTATAAACGAAATAATTATTGATGAAAAGAGAATTGGAAAAAATGTAAAAGATGTAAGGGAATCTGTAACAGATAGAATAGTTGCGAATACTATTAGCTTAAGCCTGGAAGAAAATATACATGTTGAGAGAGATAATATTGCTATTGTTTTAAGAAAAAGAGAGTATAATTTGCAAAGTAAATTGATTGATTTATTAATGATGAGTAATTTTAAAAGATTAATTTTAGGAATTTTCGCACTTATTAAGTTAAGCATTTATTTCATGATTCTAATTAAGACGATGTTTAAGGAAACATTAGTAGTAAGCGTTAAACAGATTAATTTGCCGTTAGACATTAGAGAATAACAGAGAGTATTTTAACTAGAAAAATCGGATAAAGATGATTGTTAATTGAACTAAAGTTGCATAGAATAAGAACATTTGAATGTTAGAATAGATCATAAGTATCATTTTATAAAGTAACAATAAGAAATTTTGAAAATAGGAAGGATAATTTTAACAGTAAACGTGTTCTAGAGTGTAAAGATAGTTTTGTTTAAGAGTTACACAGATGAGCTATTAAAATGATTTTTTTTCTGAACAGAAAGTATTGTAGCATTGTTGTTATAGACGTATGATTTTAAAAAGATTTGATATGAGTGCTAGCTAGGAATTAAAGAGAGTCGATTGTATTCGTGATTTGCTATGAGTTATTTATTGACTATGAGATATTTGAATACTGAAATAATGATGAAAATAAAGTTTATGGAACTATTGAGTTATCGCCGAAAATGGAAATCGGTATGAACGGTTTAAAGGAAACCAAGAAGTATGGAACTATTGAGTTATCGCCGAAAATGGAAATCGGTATGAACGGGTAATAGGAAACCCAGATGAACGGTTTAAAGGAAACCAGGAAATTGAATAAGAAAAAGTTATGAAGTACTAAAACGTGTACAATGAGCTACGGATAAGTAGATATTTATTGAATATGTAATAATGATTAGTTGCAAATCGACGTTGATGAAATAAAGAACACGCAAATTTGAATGAAGTAAAACAATTCGAAAAGTAATAAAACATACGGTCAGTAAAATAAAACATTAACATAATGAGTATAGATACAAGTAAAAGTAGACATTTTTCACACACTCTAGTAATATATTATGATACATTAAGATTTAGGATTAACAATTAATTAATTATGATATGGTTAAATGTATAATTAGATTTTGATTTTAAGAAATTTAAAACAGAAAAGTAAATAATGGGTTAAAGTTTAAAGAAAACTTGAGATTTAAATAGAACGGTAGAAAGCGATATTAAAGGGTTAAGAAACATAATAAATGAACAGCGTAATTTGAATAATGTGTAAGAGTATAGAATTGGAATAAAAATATAAACTTTTGTTACAAACATAAAATTAGTTGAGGTCAATTTTAAAAAGGGGATTATTTTGTCGTTAAAATAGTTAAATGAGACTAATATGGTACTTTAATATTTTACGAGTAAAAGAAACATAAAAACAGAAAGGTCATGAGTTGAGAAAATAAACATATAATTAGAGACTAAAGTTATTTGTAACAGATGTATTGAAATTCGAGTCAGAAAGGTCATAGAAGAAATTAACACTTGAGAATATAAGTGAACATAAATAAGATTTCTAACAGGGGGTTGGAGAACATAAATTAGATAAGGGTACAATAATATACAAACTAGACCAGAAGTTACAGATGTACGAAACATGAGTAACAATAACGTTTAAAGAATAATTATTTTTATGTTTTTATTGAGATATACTAATGCTATATAATTTCAGATGACAAGATACATGATGAATACAGCAAACAGGATAAGATGACTTAATTGAAGATTTTATATCATAAATATTGAATAAATTAAAATGTTTTTCTGTTCACAGATTGTTTTGGAAACTTTAATAGAGAAAGAAGAAGATTTGAAAATTGATAAGAGGTATTCATTGAAAATTTGAACACTTGTAATGTTAAATTGCATTGAGATATAATATAGAGAAAAAGAAATTTTATTTTGTGAAACACATGTAAAACTACATGCGAATATAAAAAGTTGTTTTAAATTCAAGTAACAAGTGTTGAAGTTTAATAATTATGTTTACCTTGACTATAGTATTTGAGTAAAGTATCTATAAAGTTAAGATTTTGTTGTTTAAAAAATAATAAATAGATTTAAAAATAATTTTTGATATAACTATGTTAGAATAATGTTTTGATTTGAAAAAATAAATATAATAAATTTGTTAAATGGAAAAAATACAGTAAATGAGAATAAGTTCATTAAAAATATTCGTTAATAAAAGTATAAACTAAAGTATGAAATATCGATTCTAAATTTAAGAGAAAAGTTTAAATTTGTATTTTAATTAAAAGAAAAGATATGTTTACATTAAATTTCATTGTTATGTAGAATTAACAAGTAGTTTGTAAGAGATGTGAAAATAATTTATGGCATAAATATTGCAAAATTGGAAACATATATAGAACAATCAAAGAAAAAAAAAGTAATAAGATATTGATGATATTTAAAAAAGGAAACACATGCCGTAAGATATTTACATGTTATGTTTAAAATATAATTAAAATAACTAGAAATTAAGAGATGCTATGAAATAAATTCATATTTTGTAATGACTATAACTTCTAAGTAAAGTTAAGCGAATTATTAGTAAAAGAGCTATATAAGAGCCAAATTTGTTATGTCAATTGTAAGAAATTATAGAAAAGAAGACAGAAAATGAATTTATAATTAAGATAATTACGTAAGGGTATAAATTGCAGCATTTACAACAACGAGGAACTGAAGGATGAGACCAGTAGTTGATTTTCATAATGCGTAAGACTAAGGTAATAAGTGTGAATACTTGAACGAGTCAATGATCGAAGGTACGAGAGAAACTACCAGAATGCAAGACGTTATGAGATGAAGATTCCGATGAAATCGATGCAAATTGAAAGATGAAGAAAACAATACGAAATGACGAAGTCCGTGAATAATCCAGAAGAAATTAAAGGTCTAAGTGAAGCAGTAATCACTTAAGAAGAAAACATATATCATATGTGTATTAATCTACAAGTATTGTAAACAGAACGAGAATTTACAAATGTAATGGACCATTAAAACTATCAGTATTGTTTATGCAACCTACGGAAATATGAAGCCAGATGCGAAGCAGTAGGACAAGGCCGCATTCGAAAACAAACCGAGGCAGAGCGTATTCGAAACGAAGAAAAGTATTCACTTATTTATCAAAGTTAATCACATTTTGAAATGAAATTATGAGAACAAAATCACCTACATAAAGCAGATAAAGAAGAATTATTTTAATTATCAACGACTATATATGATTGATTTATTGATTTAAATTTTAAATTACATTTATTTTATTAAGGTTTCAATTATGAATGAATCTAGAAATACGGGAAAGACTAATAAAATTATAATCATTGGATTATAGATTTTAATTTAAAAACGGGAAGCAATGTAACAGTCCCATATAGATTCATTAATTATTGATAATATAACTAACTATTTAGGAACCAGTGTAATGGTTCACATACAATGTATTTTTAATAGCTTAAGTCGCCGAACTGGCGGGAATATTAGTTAGATTAAGTATAGCTTTATCGATAGAACCATGTTCGTATATTAGTATAATATTCAAAATTGCTGACATAATATTTACAATAACATTTAAGAGAAATATTAATTAACTTCGTTTGTTGAAGGCACGTGTGGCTTTTGGGCGTGAGGCACGTGGAGATTCAAATAATGTTTATATTAAAACCAAATATGAAAAGTCCAAAGAACTGATGACGGAATGTCATTTGATTTAAGTAGGGATGACGAAATAACATTTGAGTTCAAACGAGTTCATAGATTCAAACAAAGGGTTTTAATCTATATAAGCCAAGTTTAAGAGAGTAGAGGGGATCAGTCCATCTTTGATCACGGATCATTCCATCTTGATCACGAAGTTAGTACATTGAGGCCCAGTTGAAAGGTCTTTTCTAAACAGACCCCGTCAAAGAGGAAGTAGCGCACCTTAGACGGTTGGTCCGGTTTAGTCAGTCGCTTTGATATAATAATGATAAAGTTACAAGATTTGTATTAATTAAGTTTTTGAATAATAAAGAATTAAGTGTTAATGATTCCCTTGTTTTAATTGTAAAAGTACTTAGAGTTAACGGTCGTGTCGCGTTAAATAAAGTGATTGTCAAAAGCAGAGGAAGCTGCCTGCAGAAAGCACAAAAAGTAAGTAAAACCTAATATATTTATGTAATATGATTAGATGAGGTAATAAGTCCTGATAGTTATATATACCTCCACAATTAGCTTAGGTCATCCGACTCAAGGAGATCCAGATCTCTAAAAGAACTTTCGCATGAGACGATTGTAAAATCGCTCTCATAAAATAAGTAACTACCACCATATATAGATAGTAGATATTTGGGGGTAGGGTTACAAATTATAATTATTAATAACTGTCTCTTTTAAAAAACGTTTTTGATTTTAATACTATCCTTTATCCAGCTATAGCTTACATAAAATTTACGTATAGTTTACATCTAATTTTATTTATAAAATAAATATTACGTGAATGTGTTTCGAGTTTAGAGGTTATCTTCTTCTTCTTATAAATGCCTTAGCGAAATTAAATATTAATGAACAAGAAGAATCTCTAAGTCGGTGGTAGCAGTTTTAAACAGTGGTGTCACACTTAGAACTGATTTACAACTATCTCTTCTTAAAGTAGGCATTCACGAAGAGTGCGAAATATATTTAGCTGTAATAGCTATATATATTTTTAAAGATTCACTCTAATAAAGCTACATTTCAATACCTAAATGCTTTATTAATTGATATATTTATAAAACCGTGTCTATAAGATCAGAAATGGATTTGTTGTCAATGACTATATTGTCCATATCACTGTCTTCATCTTCTTGTTGCACCACCGTTTTGCTGATGAAGGGAGAGGTGTTTTTATCCGCACGATCATCAGTGATGTCCGCCAAGTAGCTGGGCACTTTATCGGATAGTTCCATTATTCTCTTATACGCTAAAACTTGTTCATTCAATTTATATTTATATTTATAAACATCAAAGAATTTATCAGGTTGACTTGAAGGAGGGGAATCCGGGCGGGGCTTCGTCTTGGCGTTGTAATTGGCCAAGAGACATTCCAACTCTTTCTCTAATGGATTTTGATCACATAATTTTTGCAAATCATATAAATGTGTAAAGGCTTCAGATATTCTTGTTTCCATTTTGTTAATATTGTCTTTGATTGCTTTTAAATCTTTTTCATATTCTGCTGATGATATTTTCTTTTGAGAAACAATTACGTATCGCCATATGAAGCGATATACCTAAAGTTTCAATTATCTAGGTTATACAACTTACTTGAACACATGATGTACACATAGGATAACTTACCCCAAATATAAGTCCAAATGTCACTACGCCCGTCAGAAACCCCACCAGGGAGATGGTGAACATCTTGGTCTTCAACTCATTAACAACGTACACCTCCAATTTGAGTTACGAAACAGCAATTTGGGGTTTTTTCATATGACACGGATTTATTGCATTTTTTACATAAGTTTTCTGAATGTTTTTTTTTATTGTTAGCTATTGTTTATGATGGCAAATAGTATTTGATCCTGATACTTGAATTTTGTTTCTCATTTATATAGATCGAATTTTAACATGTTTGGTTTCAAAGCACCCCATGATAATATTGTTGCTGCAGCTAGGGTATGTTGCTTGCTCAAATTATTACATGGATTGACTATCTATAGGTCTGTCTAATTACACGATATAGTTAATTAGGTTATGTTAAATAATATCTCAAACTGTTTTTCAATTTTAAAATATATTCACAAAATATACAAGTAGTTTCATTTATCACTTAAAAAATAAAAGATCATTTCATTCGTCGTTAAATAATTTTAAATACGTTCAAGATAAATCTTAGGTCATCCTTTTCGTCGCAAATATATTCATACAATTCCTTTGGAATCTTGGAAACAACTTCTACATCAAAGAAATCAGAAAATTCGGAGAATATTTTAGTACATGGCAACAAACTGCTCCAAACAGTTTTACCTTTATTATTCAAAATTTTTAATTCGATTTCAAAATTAAGATGTTTGTTATATGGAACATAATCCACAACGAATCTGATGTAGTCGTCATAGAAACCAAACGCGAAGACAAACAAATTATCGAAAGCAGGGAGCACAAATTCGTAGTAAGGCTTTCCTTTGTACAAGGTGTGATTCACCAAACCGTTCTGGATGATTTTATTCTTATGACTTTCCTCCACGTGTTTTAATAATTTGCAGAATGGGCCCTTCCAATCACAATTGACGTACAAGCACTCGATCTTCCTAAACAGGCAGTAGAGCGAATGTTCCGCACATTGCCCTGACAGCACGTACTCCATGCAGCCATTCTCTCTGTGGGGACAAAATGTCTCAATTTGTTCAGCGATGCATTCCAATGCAAAGTTTCTGGTGTTGTTGTAATTCTTCTGACACATGGGACATTTGATCACCTTCTGAGAACATTTCTCGCAAATACTGTGACCAGTAACGCACATCATGATTGGACGACACATTACCTGGGTGCAGACCGTGCATTCCAGTTCTTTCATTATGGAGTCGTTGATAAATCCGATGCCAGAGTTTGTCATTATCTTTAACTTGAAGTCGCAGCCTTCGAGGGAGCTTATGCATGTACCATCCTTGAAAGAAACATCCCTACCATCTTGATCTCCGCCTTGGAGGATGTTGGACTCGATGGAGATACCTCCAGATTTGATGTTGTAGTGCAACGGAGTGCTCCTCTCTGTCTGCAGGCCAATGGATCCGTAATGTTGTATGACGAAATATTTATCTTCATTTTGAACCAGTAATCGAATCCAATAGAGCTCGTTTGAGGGATAAACGGTGTCGAACAGTATCATGAGTTTGTTCGGTTCTGATGTTGAAATGTCAATTTCCTCCATTCTGTTGTTAACGTAGATAACAATTTGCTGAGGATGAAGTTCTATCACATGGTCCAGGAGTTCGCTGATTAGCCCTGTCCACTGACATGGAGCTATGTAACACTTTGCTTGCTTCGGACGTTTTGTGCATAACTTTTCATGGTCGTAAAGTTCTTTCATGTTGGTATGCAAGCCGCAATTATGGGAGCAGTAATCTATATTGCAAGTAAAGATTCTGAAAATAGTAAAGTTAACTCTTAGTCATAAGCGGAATGTTGAAATACGAATTGGGAGTAGATGGATGCACTCTGGGATAATTAGTAATGGAATTTAATTTAATTAATGGAATGTAAATTAATTTAAGCAGATTATAAGGACGTATACAATACGGGTACACCACATTATCAATTGATAGAATTTTAAAAACATCACTGGAATTTGGTAATATTCAACGAACTTGAATGACCTCGACTTAACAATAAATTTGCTATTGACTCATCTAAGTATCGTACTACGCTTCATACTATGCTTTACAGGCAAGAATGCACGAAAAAGAACAACAGCAGTGTTAAAATAAATGGAACAAATGATTACTTGTAAAGTTTATCTCTAAATTCGTCTTCATTATCAGACTTCTCAGTTCCTTCGCAGTTATCCTCCTTCGGTTTCGGGGGAGGTATCAAGATATCTATGGGATCTATATCCTTGTCACCATCTCCATGGTGCTGCTTTTGGTGTCGTCCACATTTTCCACACACAACATGCTTATTTGAGCATCTCTTAAATGGACCAAAGATCGTTCTATTGCAATGCTCGCATTCTTGGAAAACATCTTTCAAATCTACAGTAGTTGTCGCCATTATAATTTTATAAAATGTTATTATTTAAAAAATATATAATATAAAAACTAGATTATAATTTGGTTAAAACAATTTTTATTTTACTTCAATTGTTTGTAATCCGCGTTAAAACGTGGACGTTATGTAAACTACATCATTATTATGTATAACGTAAACGATTTTACCTATTAGACAACGTATTGTGACCTAAAACATTTCTTTTGCGCATTAATGATAATTTTTAATGATTCTAAACATTTAAGAACTCGTTTTTAAGCAAAATAAATAAGAATTTTAGTAATAATAAGAAAAATTTACCATTGAATTTAAAATAACATCCATGTTTTGTGTATTACGTAGTGTCTGCTATATAAATATTACGTAAAAAGTACAAAATTGTCTTGCAGTTCAAGTTGATAATTGCTAGCTTGCCACAAGCCCATTTCAAGGTTCATATTAGATGTCTCATATATAATAGAAGTTGGTTGGCAGTACAATTTCACACTTGCTAGCTTACTCCAAGCTAATTCAAATATTACATTTTCTACCTGGGTAGTTGACTGTTTTAAAATATGTGAGTATTAAATGGGCTTGTGTCTTATGTCTTAATTTCTATAAAACTGTACTATATATTGGGTTACTAGAACCTCAAATGTTCAATCATTTTTCAATAACTCCTTATATGTTAAGAGATATTAACAATTAAAAAAGTCATTTTGTCTCTTTAATTATTAAAGGGATTCAATGTTGTACAAATTCCAAGTGCATGTGACATCATAATCCTTGTGTAAGGTTACCAAACTTATAGGACATAAATCTCTGCTATATGTATTTATATATCAAATATTATTTACAGCTATTTCAAGGAACAATCAAATTTTAATATTATGTCTGCCTTAGCAGAGTTAAATAAAATAAAAACTTATTATTCTTTGATTTGATTTGATTATTTGACTACCAACAGCTACAGAACATTACCACAACACTGACCTACTCAACAAATAACTGACGTTAAATGCATTTCACGTCATACAAATATGTCCGACAATTTTTAGCGCTAAAAATACAGTTCAAACTTTTAATTGCAATATCTCCGTCAATATTTAGATATTTAATAAAATAGACACGCCAATACACATTTATTAATATCAATTTCAATCAACAATTGAAAAATCGACCTCTAAAAAATGAGGACAGAAGCCCATTTGTTGAATTTTTATTGTTGGCTAAAGTAAAACTAACATACAAAAAAATTAAAAAAAATGCAATCGCTTTATGCTATTGTTATACAAATTATTTACAAAAAGAATTGAATAATATAAAATAAACAAAAGAAAAAAGCAAAATCATAATAAAAGCAGCTGTTTCATTTCTTGTTTGTGTCTCTTTCTCTCTGTCTTTTTGTCAGTCAGTTTGGTCTCTTGGCGTTCATATGATCAATCGGTTCCGCCGGTGTCTCGTTTGCGTTCAGTATTATTTGGTAATTGACAGTGCACGTGTTCGGATAAGAACATCGTTCAGTTTCTATAATGCAACTTACACTAAACTTAACCTAAAATAATACAGTGTTAAAATATATGTTTAGGTAAATTATTAACGTTGACAAGTTCTGACAAGAATTTACACAAAACTGCGAGAAAATACATTAAACTACAGATTATTCCGCACAATTTTGTACTTGTAAGTGCGTGTATGTTTATATGATTCCATGCGTTATAAAATTATTGAAAGAACTACGCGTTTATCATACTGTGGGACTAGCTTTTGTGCATTATATCCAGTGTATTTTGTATAATGATAAAGAATGATCTCTTATGCCAGACCCGCTTTGAATGATCTGTAAATAGTAAAATACAAAATTTGGAATATGTTTTTGGTGTTACTTAATTTATTTTCTTTCAGTAAACGAGGCTACAATGAAACGCGCGATATTGTGTTTGTTTGGTGCAATTATTTTGACATTAACTCCTGTCGAAACGGAAGCTGTCAATAATGTGGATTTTGACCACTATGGTAATAAGGAGGTACTTTATCCGCAGGAGTTGACCAGTTTCTTAGCTCTTGCTGCTGATTTCTTTTCTGGAATGTTTGATATTGAAGAACTTAATGATCCTGGTGAGATTAACATTGACAATTTTCTAAATTAATTTGTTTTATGTTTTAAAAGTATCTAAAGTTATGTTGCGACTGCATAATACGAGTGGAAGGATTTGTAGCTAAGTTAGCATAAACTTTTGTCGAAGAGTGTATAAGCATGTTCGTTATACTTGTACACACAAAACTATGTACAATGTAAAAATAATGCTTTAGGCCTGTCGCACTATGCTATGGTTGAGCGGCTCGAACTCTCAAAGCAAGCTGACTCCTGTGTTCTTAGTATGTGTTGTGTCACAATACACGCAAGTCAAACTTGTGTACTCTGTAGGGTGTATTGAAGTTGTTTTGCATTAACATAATTCATCATGAGAACAAACTTTTATTTTAATTTTTATCGATACACCACTGTTAGGAAAGAGACTATTGCATTCTGTTCTACATCCCGTCCAGTCTGAGACGGCTGATTGCATTTATAATGTATAGCGTTGTAGCATGTATAGTGTATACGCTTGGTGAAAATTCGCTGATATACGCTTCCAGTATGAGAGCTACGTAACGCTCGTATTCGGACGGCTTTGTCGCTTGCAGTGTGCGAGGCTTTATTACATTCATTTATTTACATTTACAGGGTTCGGATAGGTAAAGCGTAGTGGCGCGTATACGTCCAGTTAAAATTCGCTTAAATACGCTTGCCGTGTGTGAGAAGCCTTAATCGCTTCTATCTTGAGTTAAGGCTGCACTGCCAAAAAGAACAGCGCGAAATAATAATAAAAATATAAATAAAAATTACTCATTAATTTTTGTGCTATTCTTTTTCGCAGTGTAGCCCTAGTTTAAGAAAGAAGCATCTAAAGAATTTTTTCGATCTATTTCTTTCAATCTTCAAAGGGCGTTTCATTTTTATTTTTAATAAAATATTCAAATTTACGTTTTCTTTATTATTCACAAAATATACCTATTGGTTTTTATATTAAATAAAAAGAAGTGGTGTAACTACACGTCAAATGTGTTTCTTATCTCGAATCGAAACGGTCAATTTACTTGAAATTTTTGATATAATAAGTGTTAGATTTTCTTGATTCAAATTTTAATTTATAGATGCAATTATAACAGATGCCATGAAAGAGCAAATTGACCAACAAATTGAACACTATTTACATATTGTTAAAAAAGCTCATGGTCTTCTGGATACCGGTGATAATAACAATAAAAGAAGACGGCGGGATCTTCAACATAGGCAACCATATCATCTTACCAACGATTACCCAGGCAAGTGAATTTAATCGAATGAAACTACGATCTGCAGGTACAGACTGCTTTTAGAGTCTGTTTCATTGAATATCAAATATTTGCTGGAATATCTTATTTTAATTATTAATAACATTAAATATCATGTTCTGCTTCAACTGGTTAGTTAATTCAATGGACTGAACTGAATTATAACTGATTGAACTCATTATAGAAAATATTGCAAAACAAAGACACTTTTATAAGCGACATAGCTCTATTAATTTCAGAAATGTATATCTTAAAAGGATTCAAAGATGCTTTTACCGTTCCTTCTCGATTCCCTTCGGACATTTGTTTATTTCAACTAAAAGCGCATAATTCACAAATCAAAAGTGCTGAGTGGTATGCTGCAGCTTTGGAAATGGAAACATATGTCTCCAGTTACAGAGCTCGACAACTTGTTGTATATAAACTTCAGGTATGTGCTAGGTTTTAAAATTTCTCAAATTTCATATAATTGATGTATTCTTTTTTTATTTATAGGGCGATACCTTCATGGAGACTTACAGAACTGGCGTGTCCAATGCAAGAAGATTAGAAACTTTTGATGTAGATGGGAATACATTTCTCGTGGCTGCAGAGTATCCAATTGAAAATACAGATAAATATCTATCGGATCTTGAAACGACAATGATTTACCAAGTTACTTCTGATGGAGGCTTAATGCATGTTCAGTCATTGCAACGTGGCTATCATAGTGACGTCGCTTTTTGGTAAGCGTTCTTATTACTTTATCCTTAGGACCATAACAAGATCCTAAATATACGATCCTTCTTTTAATAAAAGTATATTGTGATTTTTTTGTATTTCTAGGAAAGACCTCGCAGGTATTCATCTAGTAATTGCAAATGAGTACACCAATACTTCCGGTTCGTATTCTGTTGCGACTAACACTCCTATATATCGCTGGCTCGGAGGACACTTTGACGTTGTGTGTTACATTCCCACTTACAATCCAAAACGAATCATTCACTTCACGATTGGTTCTTGTAGCTATTTAGCAGTTGCAAACCATCAAAACAATTTTGGTAAATAGTTTTAATATAGTCAAAATCACGATAGATCGGCGGTGACTTATTCTTAAAAGAGGTTATAAGAGCGGTATAAATTTATAATACTATAATGAATTTTGTTTTATTCGTTTCTATATACATTATAGAAAAATAAATGAGTCAGTGCTTTTTAGTTATATCAGCAGTTTATACCCCACAACTTGTTTTAAATATGAGTCACCGCCGAACTCTCGTAATTTCAACCATATTAATGAATTTAATCAGATGAATTATTTTTATTATTTATTGGATTTTAGGTGAGACTGCAATATTTTCTGAAGTATTTAAATACAACGTCCATCTTGATGCGTTTGTTTCTTACCAAAAGCTTGCAACAAGAGCTGCAACCGATATGAAATACTTCTGTGTCAAGGCTGCCCACGGAGAAGACCATTTTCTAATTGTAGCAAATCAGTTTGAACGAGGTATTAGTATTGGAAATGGGCATTTCTATAAAACTGTGCTATATATTGATAAAGTGGGTTACTAGAACCTCAAATGTCCAATTGTTTTTTAATAATTCCTTATATGTTAAGAGATATTAACAATTAAAAAAGTTATTTTGTCTTTTTAATTATTAAATGGATCAAACGTTATAGAACATTCCAACATCCATGTGACATCACGTTCGCTCAGTTAGAGATAGCATATTCAACACAGAACTCTTATACATAGAAAAAATAACTGATCTACCTTTAATTGTACAGACATGTTACGTCATAAATATGACCATAATCTGTAGCGCTAAAACTACAATTTGAATCTTTAATTGCTATATCTCCGTAAACATTTAGATATTTATTAAAATAAAAACGCCAATACACATTTATTAACATCAATTTCAAACAGTTGAAAAATCGACCCCTAAAATATGAGTACACAAGCCTGTTAGAGATTTAATAAATTAAAAAAAACTTATATGTAATGTTGATATTATTTTCAGATATTGAAGGAGCGATAGACTATAGAACTTCTTCTACAGTTTATAAATTTTCTGAAGACTACTTTGTACCATTTCAAAGTTTTATTCTTTTTGGAGCCACGGAATGGTTGCCACTTCATGTAAGATTAATATTACTATGGGAATGCGTATTCCATTTATTAAGTTATATTTAGAAACTTTATATTGAGATATTTGATTGATTATTGCTTAGGGCCCCAAAGGAGAATTTATACTTTTGGTAAATTGCATCAATGAAGGCATAAAAGCTTTCCAGTATGATGGTTGGATGTTCCTTGAATCACCGACGCAATTTGGGGGCGCTGCCCTAGGCAGAGGGGTGTTGTCGATGAGGAGTTATATATTTCAGAATAATCCTATCTTAGGTAAACTATATTTCCTGTAATAACAGTCATAATTGCAATATTTATTAAGTTCATTAAAGAGACATCTCAGGATATCAGTTTTAGAGTTAACGACATAAACAATATTCATTAGTATGTGTAGTAGTATGCATTCCAGGAGTGTTCAAATAGTTTATCTGCATTATGATTTAGTTTGATTGAATATTGAATCAGATAAAGAGTATTATTTTATATATAACTACATACTTAACTCAATTTTTTAATATAAGTAGATAACTCTCTAATAAACTGGAGGATAGATATAACATAATTATAAGATCGCTTCTAATTTCAGTCGTGGCGAATAAATTTAACTATGGGGACAACATTAATGTTTTTAATCCAGTTTTTACTATGGTCAACGAGGTATCGTCTGCTCAAAATGAACTTCTTGAATGGTGTGAAACTTCTATCCAAGAAATACACCAAAATAATATTGGTGGTATTATGGAAGAAGTATCAAAAGCTCCAAAAATAACATCCAAAGAAGTTTTTGTTAATGGAAAATTGGAGTTTTTAAATGTTGATGTCAAACATGTAAATACGTCAGTTGTAAGTGTAGATCATCTTCATTTATTAAGTCAATGCGTTGTGCAAGCCTTTTCTTGTAAATATTTCTGTATTTTATAGATTCGCTCCGAGGGCGTGGTGATTGACAACACTAATGTACAAAACATAAACTCGCTCGACTCTGGCATTATAAAGCAAAGCGAAATAATCGAGAAATTAGAAAAACAAGTCGGTCAGTTAGTTAAAACTAGTAAAGAGGAGCATTATGCAGAAATTGCTAAAGGTAAGAACGAAGCAGATAAAGAAAGCATAGATCAAGAAAAGGGACAAACAAAGTCTAACAAATCTTCTGAAGAAATTATAAGTGAAGAAACACTTTATGACAAATCTTACGATAAAATAGAAATAAATGAGTTGATAATCAGTGGGACGTTGAGAACGAATACAGTGAACGGCCACGACGTTGCAGACTTAGTTTACACGAATCGGAACGTGTCTTTAAGTCACCTAAACGTTAATGGCACTCTGCACATTGTCAATGAATTAATTGTCGATGGACAAATTAATAATGTCAATTTTAATTCACAAAATATTTTACTAAATAATGGAGATCAGTTTCTTGATGGCGATTTAAAAATAAATAACATCAACATTGCAAAGCTTTCCACTGAAATGATAAATAATGAAGAGTTTCCCAAAAAGGAACCTCTTAAACATAACTACACGGTAATGGAAGTCGACAATTTACAAGTAAATTTAGTGAACGGTCTACATTTTAATGTCATATCGGACAACGCTCTGAGAACTCAAGGAGATCAAATAATAACCGCAGCCTGCGTGATGGAAGATGTGGTAGCTGATGAGTTGATGTCTGAAAATATCTCCAACGTTGAATTTGCCAGCATTGTTAAAATTACAGGAGGAACTTATGCAATTAACCATACTATTTTGTTTCTAAGCCCATTGTACGTCAGACATTTGATTGTCGAAAGTAGAATTAGTAATATCCTAATAGTTGAAGGTGAATTACAAATACTGAAGAAGAATATAACGAGAGTGCAGTTCATAAATGCAACGAAGTTCTTTGAGAATATTAATTTATTGGGGCCTTTAGCACTATCTGGGAAAGTTAATAGTACTTCACTTGATCTTAAAAATCCTGTTAACATGATTGAGCGAGATTTAGAACTGTACGGTATGTTTTAATGTTCATTTCTTACGTTAGATTACAAAGTGGTAACAACACTAATAACAATTGTAAGTCATGCGACATTGCAGGTGATTTTGTTCTAACTGGAAATACTACAATTCGACATTCAATGCATGCTGCGGAACTGTCCTTAGGAAACAAGTCAGTCAGCACACTGCAGCGGCATGGATTGAAACTAGATGAAAGCTTCATTTACAACAACATTGAATTCCAAAAATCGTTCTTGGTGAGTAGTCACTTATTCCTAATTCATTTTAGATGTATTTTATGTTAACTATAATAATTTACAGACTTCTAAACTGTCGTGCCTCCAAATAAATTCAGTAAACACGTCGTCGTGGGTTTCAAGCAACTCAAATATTCATCAAACTATTTCTGGGCCTAAACAGTTTAATGGTAATTTAGACATTGATGGTCCTTGCACAGTTATTGGATCTATAAATAAGATAAATGTAAACGATCTAGATAAAGACATTTTGAAAATATCTGGTGATCAAGTATTGGAAGGGAAGATTTATTTTGAAAACGTCCACGCTGAAAAGTATGTCATAAATCGTTTTATATATATATATACGCAATATAATACAATCAAATTTCAACTATTTTAGGGCATTTAGCAATAAAACTGTAATAGGTGGTGTATCTTTTGAGCAGTTTCTATTAAAATCAGGTGACCTTGAGATTTTTGGGGACGTTGTCGTTGAAGATACGGTCACAGTGCACAAACATTTATCAGCGGAAGTAGTACTTCAGGAAAATTCTGCGGGAACTGTTGGATTTATCCAAGACATGTTTTATGACACTGCTTTGAACGATGGGAAACAATATAATATCACTGGAGAGAAATATTTCAATAATTTAACTATTCACAGTTTATACATTAATGGACTTTTGGGTAAACATTAATTAGAGTTTTCCTTAATTTAATTTATTGTTTAGTCATTTTCACTAATTTAGTTTCAAACCATAATTTAGGTGGATTGGATTTTGGTGCTATAATGAACAATATGATGCACCGATCGAATTCCAGTTTACATTTTAAAGAATCCATGACTTTTAGTAATAATGTTACTATTAACGAATTGGTTTTTGAGGGTGCTTTAGATTCAATAAGCCACGAGGAGTTTGGTGTCGGCTGGCTATTATTGGAAAATGATCAGGTATGTCTTAGTAACATGCAAAAATAAAACCTTCATAACTTATTGAGCAACAACTTTTTCTTATTCGCCAATATTCGATTCCAAGAAGTAAGGATTCACGATTTCATAATTATAGACTATAGACTCGTCAATAGAATTTCTCAACGTAAAATGTTACGAACCCTTGGAAGTGTACAGTGGTTTTGTAAACACAAAAAACCTTTCCACATTGAATGAGGAAATAGTGTGGACAAATCGGGAAGAACAGTTAAGAAACGTCAAGTTTGGTAAGCAGAACGAAAACTGTTTTAATTGAATTCGATTTGGGTTAACGCTTTTCATAATCGTTTGTTTTAGTTGATGGCGTTATATCGGTAATGCCTGTTATCGCGAGTACTGTTTCCGGGAAGAATTTCTCTGAGGAAATAGTGCTGAATGAACAAGCGGAAATGCAGATCATATCGGACACAAAACATCTAAAAAACTTGAAGGTTCATGGTCTACTCACAATGCCGGATACTATAGGAAACATCAGTTTACAACGACTAAAAGAATTTGCTGTACACGATCCCACTGAACGACCGCCCAGTGTCATTGTTAAAGGTAAATAGAAATCATTTAAATGTCCTTCGCCTTCTGGATGTAACTTTAAGAAAAATATAATTCCAGGATCTGTAAAATTTGAAGTGGAACCAGTTATTAATTTTTTGAACGGATACAACGTCACGGACATTCTTTCCTCAGTATGGTTGTCGAATGAGGATACAGTTGTCTCTGGTTCTATGCAGTTCGCGAACTTATATTTAAATAAAGAAGTTGTTGTCAATGTACGTACATACTTATTCCAAAATATACAAATGTAACATGCTCGAAATGAAATGTAGATAAGAAATGATTGCACTGTACTTTAGGGTTTAGTTAATGGCGTTGACTTAAGATGGATATCGGATAATTGCTTCAGCTTAAACAGGGATCAAAATATTTCATCTTCATTTGAATTTTTTGGAGGTGTTAAATTTAATAGTAATGTAATTTCCGAAGGAGCTAATGTTGATGGATTAATTTCTGGCTTAAAACTTAAAGAGTTTGTGGCCAACAGGCTAAATGATAAAACTGATCAAATTATCACTGGAGAGTTTATGTTTAAAGATATTATAGTTTCAGGTATCGTATTAAGAGTTTTGTATTTATTTATTGTTTATGCCTATAATATCATGAGAGTTATTATTATTTCATTTCAATGCAACTCTTTTTCTTTCGCTGTATTTTCACTTTTATCATTGGCTTCCGTTCCTTCCAAGAGTCGTAATTCCTTTGTCTCTCTTTTGCATATTAAAATGTATTTCTCTGCCTTGCTCCGATCTCTTTCCTTCCATTATTCCTTTCTCTAAGCCTTCTCCTTATTTCCGCCTGTTCTTTTCTTTCTACTTCTATATCGTATTTAGAAACTACTAGTATTGATATAAAATTAATATATTTCAAAGCGTTTTAATGTTTAAGTATTAAATGGTGATATTTTTAGGCGATCACAATTCAGGGACAGTAAATTCACATAATTTCTCAACAAGCTTTCTCCGTTATGATGTCCCAGAGAATTATGTAACCGGAGATAAAGTCTTCGATGAAGTGACTGTTAGTAATATCCTAGTTGATCCAATGCACAGAATTCAAGATGTTGAGATAAATCAATGGTTTAAGCATGCTGTTTTTCAAAATGGTGATTTTATTGTTCGAGGTCTTAAAACCATGCTGGATCCTATATTGTTATCTGATTTAAGGTACGAAATATATTAGTTTATCTTATTGCCCTACAAACAATTTGTCGTATCTTAGCAATTTCGTATCAGAGAGCGGTTAGACAGTAGTCACACAGCGTTCGGGAGAACATATGTGGTACACGACTTGCATCTCGGCAAACCTCGTTTGGAGAGTATTAGCAAGGGCATCAGATGGAGTACGGAGCGTTCCGGCCGGTTCAGACATGCTGTCCAAAGCTTCATGTAATGTCTCACTAATGTCTAATAGGATTCCATCACCATTCAGAGTGATACGATTCGCATCTAATTGGATTCCGATCAAAATTGTTTGTTGTGTGTTTGACTGTTAATGTCGTTGAGTTTGGCATACATAATTTATGGATGTTTATTTATAGTTTTTCTGGATCAATAGATGGGGTTACAATAGCGTTAGACACAGTTCTATTGAAATATGGCGATCAAACAATTACAGGCAAAAAGACATTCTCTACAAAACTACCTACCGCATTAAGAAACTTTACCGCTTCTTTCACAAACTTGTATATTCACGGCCAGCTAAGTAAAGTGCATGTCAATCACTTCCTGAACGAACTTTGTCTTAAAGGAGATAACATTATTTTACAAACACCCGTTACTTTCACGGAAATGTTGTATGTGGAAGACAAAACGGAAGTAGATGGTCTTTTGTATGGCGTTAATGTAACTATACTTGATATGGCAGTAGACACTGCAGAAAACTTTAATAACTATGAAATTGAATACAAGGACCTTTACAGCAAAAGTCAAATTATTACAGAAAGTTTGAAGTGTAAGTATAAAATAGTGTAGTCAAATTTATCTGCATGTAAGACATCTTAATAATTTGTATTCTTCTTGCAGCCCCTGCATTTTATTTATCTCATTATGAAGTTATTCAGAATATTGAAGGATCTTCAGTGATATGTCCTCTCAACAGTGAAAGAAACGCTTTAAGTAACAACACCGCGATTTTAGCTAAAATGGACAGGAAGAATAATCTCAGTTTTATGACTTGGAGTAATGAAGATGAAGAATTTATTGATTATCCCAAAGGTGCTTTTACAAATAGTCATAATATGTGTTTCAATTTGTTTTTATAAAGCTAAAATAACTATTACAGACAAGCAGCGAATGGCTGGCTCTCATATCGATCATATATCCGGGATACACTCGATTACTTTCCAAGGGAAGACTCATCTCTATGTAGAAACTATCATGGAACCACAGAAAGCGCGTACGACACGTTCAGAAAATTACACGTATGAAGCTACGATATATGAAGCAGCATCATCTGAAATGACCGACACCATTACTGGTAGCAGCGTTATTCCAAAACACAAACTGACCTACAGTCGAAGTAGGGAGAGTCGAGCCAGCGGCCAGCAAACCGTATTATCCTTTAACGTTTATGAGAGACAGTGCTTGTTCGTAATGGACGCTTTGGAGTCAATGGTTTACTGCACGAATGAGACTGAGAGCAACTTTCTTAAAGAGCAAATGCTGAAAACGCAAGGAGCTGTTATGGTAAGAAAAGAAAATGGGCTTGTGTCATATGCCTTAATTTCTATAAAAGTGTACTATATATTGATAAAGTGAGTTACTAGAACCTGAAATGTTCAATTATTTTTTAATAACTCCTTATATGTTAGGAGATATTAACAATTAAAAAAGTCATTTTTTCTCTTTAATTATTAAAGGGATTCAATGTTGTACAACATTCCAAATGCATGTGACCTCACAATCGCTAGTAGCTATCACTTTTATACAACTCAGCGTAAAAGAGATATATTCGTGACAGTTTACAGGTTACTAATGTCTGCAATATGTATTTATGTATCAAAATATCAAATATTATTTACAGCTATTTCAAGGAACAATCAAATACCAATATTATGTCTGCCGTAACAGAGTTAAATGAAATAAAAACTTATTATTTTTTGGCTTGACTTAATTATTTCGACTACCAACCGCTACAAAACATTACCACTGCACTGACCTACTCAACAAATAACTGACGTTAAAATGCATTTCACGTCATACAAATTTGGCCGACCATTTCTAGCGCTAAAACTACAATTCAAACTTTTAATTGCTATATCTCCGTCAACATTTAGATATTTAATAAAATAGACACGCCAATACACATTTATTAACATCAATTTCAATCAACAATTGAAAAATCGACCACTAAAAAATGAGGACACAAGCCCATTAGTTACTTTCAGTGATGGATTTAGGTGTAGGCCCTGGCTTATGAACGCCAAAATTTGATGGGCGAAAAAGGCGACTATAATGAAAAATTAAATGGGTTTCTTGTCGGTTGTGCGAACAAATTTTGGAGCTACTTTCAAAAGTAGAATTATTTTATTTTATTGCTTATATATTTTTTTTTATTAAGATATATAAATAAAACAGAGTTATTTATTTGAAAAGATTAATGCAAAAGAAACCATTTAACTTCTGCCACTGATTATTTTTACAGTTACTTTTTATAATGTACGTTTTATTCATACATGTTAATGCTAGGAATTGCATTTGTTTTTTTAAATTATAAAGTTATTAACGACTTAACTTCTTTCAGGCTGTATCGTTGAACATTCAGCAAGTTCCACACATAATGGTCTTAATAGACGACAATAAGCACAGCGCGGTCATCATCTACAAATGTGGCCAAGAAACATTCATCACATTACACGGTGTGATGAAATCAATACGCTGCGATCCTAAGCAAGTATTGCACACGAAGAATCCTCGGGGATTGTCTGCTGTCACGCATGAGGGCCACCATTATTTGGTGACTAGTACAGGGTATGGACAGAACGCAATGCATCACGGCAAACTTCTTATCTACAGGTAAGTTGTTACGAATTCAACGATAACATTGGAGTAAGCGTTAAAATATACATTCTGATTTTGTTATAGATATGATAGTAATAATAAGTTTACTTTGTGGCAACCGATTATCGCTACAGCTCCTTCAGTTGTTGCTTTCTCTGTTTTACCAACAAGAGAATTAGTACTCTATGTATTGAGTGAGAGCAGGACAGAAACATTTAATGTATATATTTATAAAGGGGTGGCAGGGTTTGTTAAATTGTTCACAACATCTACCATCCCTAGAGGAGTGGGGTTGACAACGATTTCATTACATTATAGACATTTTGTTATGATCTCAACGGAAAATAATATTGCAGTTGTTGTTGAAGCTAATATTAAGGGTGAAGCCTGATTATTTAGGCCTATTTATTTGTAGTAAAATTGTTAATATATTGTTGTATTTATTTTTATTTGTTAGGTAAAGTTAAATTATCGATAAGAGCAAAATATTAATTAATTATTGTATTATATAAAATACCTTTTCATATTGAAAATGATTTTGTAGATAGTTTGTGTTATAATTTCAGTTAAACTGTGATAATTAGTTTAATAATATTACTATATTTGTGTGATTAAAAAATTGATTCATATTTAAATTATAAATATATGTGATTTATTAAAAAAATTATTTTATTTTGTAACTATCACATTAAAAGACCAAACAATTTTAATAACACAAAACATAAATGATTATGATATGAAAGCTATTTGGAAAGTAACATCTGTTTCCCTACAAATAAAACTCGCATAGATACAAATATTTTATTATGTGGCTTTTAAAAAAACAGATTTTCACTATTTTTCAATATAAATAGTCACCATCCTGCGACAGCCTGCGCATTTTTGGTATCTACAGAACGCAGAATTTCCAGTGGAGTAATTTTTCGGTGACAACCAATTACAAAAGAATCCGAGAAAGTTGCGAGAACAATGGGCTTGTGTCCTCATTTTTTAGTGGTCGATTTTTCAATTGTTGATTGAAATTGATGTTAATAAATGTGTATTGGTTTGTCTTTTTTTATGAAATATCTAAATATTGACGGAGATATAGCAATTAAAAGTCTGAATTGTAGTTTTAGCGCTAGAATGGTCGGCCATATTTGTATGACGTGAAATGCATTTTAACGTCAGTTATTTGTTGAGTAGGTCAGTGCTGTGGTAATGTTCTGTAGCTGTTGGTATTTAAATAATCAAGTTAAGTCAAAGAATAATAAGTTTCTATTTTATTCAACCCTGCTAAGGCAAACATAATATTGGAATTTAATTATTTCTTGAAATAGCTGTAAATAATATTTGGTATTTTGATATATAAATACATATAGCAGAGATTTATGAGCTGTAAGGTTGGTAACCTTACACAAAGATTGTGATGTCACATGCACTTGGAATGTGTACAACGTTGAAACCCTTTAATAATTAAAGAGACAAAATGACTTTTTTAATTGTTAATATCTCCTTACATATAAGGAGTTATTAAAAAATAATTGGACATTTGAGGTTCTAGTAACCCACTTTATCAATATATAGTACACTTTTATAGAAATTAAGACATAGGACACAAGCCCATTGACTTAGCTCCGATATCTTAAATGGACGGTTCTCACTTTTTCGTCAACATGGTGAGATCAACTGACTACAGAAGGCCTACCACTCCTTCTCAGTTCATGAATATTTGTTCTAAAATTAAATTTATTCTTCAAGTAAATTAAGATCAGTGATCAGTCTATGAAAAGTTAAGGAAGTACGAAAAATGACAAATAGGCTGCTTGACAAAATATATAGTATTAATTTAATTAATTTATTAATTAATACTAATTTTATAAACAGCATTCGTGTTGTGTGGAACATTCATAGTTAGTGTACGGATATTAGAAATAATTATTTGTACACTAATACACACAAGCGCCATATATATGTACATATGGCAACACTGTAAAACTAATTTAATATCTGGCAACACTAGACATATCTGACAGTTGTTAAAGTACTCTTGCAATAACCTGCAAAATTCCGTATTGGTGTTTCATTTATTGCATAATTTAGTAAAAAAATTACAAAGTGAGTGCGTGTAATTTGTAAACAAATTATTATTGACAATTACTAATCGATACATGATTTAAATTATGTGAAAGTGGAAAAGTGTTTGTGCTATTCGGGCACCTCGATGACTTGTGTATTCGGTAGTGTGTGTCCGGTATATCTTCTGGTGCTGCACCTGCTATAGTCTAACCTTGGCGCGGATTACAAAAGGACAAAAGGATTGTGTTTATAATGTAAGTGTATTTTGTTTGTTTATTTATTTATTAACACGTATTGTTATTATTAGTTTTCTTTTACATTAATTATTTTAATTTTATTTATTTTCTTAAATGTGATCTATGAGTATACGAAAGTTTTTTTTTTATTTGATGTAACTTTTTATTTTATTTCTTGTAGTAATATTACATGCTTTATATACTTAAGCATACAGTAGGATATATTTCAGTGCTCAATAAAATTATTAATTGTTTTTTCTAAATATTTAGAATTCTTTTATAATTAAATTTAACTATAGATAGGTTCGTAGGATTTAGTAATTCTTATTTGTATAATAATTTAATTAATATTTTGAATTTTTTAGATTTTAAATCCATTTGTTTAATATTTATAAATTTTTCATTTTACAATAATTTTAAATATTTTTGAATTCTTATAGAATATCGGACAAGACTGGCGCTGTGATGGTACCTGTTTGCTGAATAATTAATAGCTGAGTTCAGACTGTGAGTTTTTTTTATATTTATTTGGTGGTGGTATTGCAACAAGTGTCGCCTAATCCATTAAAAAAAAATTAAATTTCATTTTAATAAAATATTTAATAAATTTTTACAAATTTACAACTTTTTTAAATTGAAACAAATATTTTTTAATGGATTAGTTAAAATTTGAATTTTGTGTATGTATTTCTTTCCTACAGCATCGCTCTTCATGTTGTAGCTTCGCGCGCGATAAGCTACTAGTGATTTAAAATTTTATTATAAATAATAATCAATAGATTTTAACTAAAATTTATAAACAAATTGGTTCGATTCGTTCGGGTTGTAGCTTCGCGCGTGATAAGCTACTAGTGATATAACACTTTATCATTAATTAATTATTAATTTCATTATTAAAACTACAAATAAAAAATTAGCTTTTGCGTATTTTAAATAAAAGTGAAAGCTGCAATGAACAATGGACAGCAGTAATGTTTTAAATGAAAATATAAACAGTGTTTTAAACTAATCTTAAATTAGTGTTTAAAAATTTAGTGAAACGAAGAAGCAGAGGCTGGGAGCCTTCGTGCGGTGGACTTCCGGAAGAAAGGTAATTTAACATTTCAATGTTAAATATCATATTATTATTTAATGTTGATACTAATTTACTAACCACCGCTTTTCTGTTGTTACAGATGAACTACAGCACCTTCGCAGCAGCCCGCCTACCTGATTTATGAACGGTTTTTGTTTATAATTAAAAAGTAAGCAAATTTTATGAGAATTTTAAATGTTATATAATTTGGTAAACATTTTTATAAACAATTTATTTCTATTGTTGCAGATTTCTTTCAGCTTGCAGTTGTAGCAGTTCATCTTTAGTGGCAGGAGTCATCTTGCACCAGGATATTATAAAATAGGTAATAGCTTGGTATACCATATACATACATATATGTATTTAAATTTCTTTTAAATATTTATCTAATCAATTTTATTTCATTGCAGCTCACTTCAAGGTTTCAAAAGCAGTAACAATGAGCGACGGTGAGTGTTTTTTTTTAAATACTTCAGTAGTTTCCAAACTTGACTTAACTACAAATAAAAGTAGTAACGCCCTCCTCCCCATTCTCTTACCCTCTTTTTTACGTTTTTTTTTCGGGATTTTAGTTAAATATAGGTTTTAGGTAGAAAATTAGGTCGATGTATTGATATTCCCGAGCACCTTATGTGCCATGTCCCATAGTTTGGAAACTACTGTTTTTTTGGTGATGGGATGAAAATATATGTGCATGTTTGACACTTGTTGCAATTCTTTAGTATAAGTATGATTTTTGAATTTTACAAAAAAATTTTTTAGGTGATTTTAAACCAAAATTGTGTTTTAGTGTTTTATTGTGTTAGTGATAAAGTGAAAGTGATTCAAGACTGGAGAATATTTTACATATAAATACATAATTTATTGTTTTAAATTATGTTATTTATATGATAGAATTCACTTGTGTGAAAGTTCATATCGAGTGAGTTAGTTTCTTTACCAGGCCATGGCCAGGCCTGGATCAATACAGCGACTTAAAATTTAAATACGGTCCCCTTCCTTTTGATTTTTATTAACAATTTTTTTTTAGGTCCACGGTTGAATTAATCACAAATGGACTATTGAATTGGGGCCACCCAAATTAAGTTCCCAAAGACATATATCTTACTTATTAATACTGTCCTGAATAAACCTGTGTTTTTATTTCATTCAAGTACTAGCGGCTCTTTATATTGTGACTGATTCGAAAATATCTGCGATTTTGACGAGATTGAAAACCAAAATTATTCGCCCCGCTTTTGTTCAGATCAAAAAAAGATTTTTGTTTTCGTATACCGTAATGGAAAACCGGTTTAATTAAGAATAAAATAAGCAGAATAGAAAGTAAAGGCATTCACAAACCAACGCACTTACGTCACTGGAAATATTTGATATGAAGCCCCGCCTGCCTGCTTATTCAACGGTAAATTATAATGAAGGAAATGGATTTGGTTCGTCAGTTTAAAAGTTTTTTAAAATTAGATATATATGCGTTAAAAAATTACGTCTTTTTTCAATTTGGCCGGCGTACTACATGCCTTCAATGTGGCTCAGGAAGATTATAACTTAGGGGAACTAATGCTCTAAATAAAAGTTAATTGTAAACAACACAAGTGATATAATTACATTGCATATATATATATATATGTCTAAACGTAAAAAGGAAATATAAAAACGTAGTAGGTGTGCTTAAATAAACATTTATCATGCGATTAATCGGACTTAATCTGCCACTGCATGGTTGGAATTTAATTTGAAAACATCTGCTCTAATGTAACAGCGCCATTAGGCTGCGTCCGACTTGTAGAACGTTGCAACACCCTGTATATGATTACCCAATCGGGCTAACCTTAAGAGGGCCTGCAAATGACACTGGCCTGATCGAGCCTTAATGTATATTGGGTAAAATTTCTACTTGAACTACAGCTTCTTGTTGAATAGATCTCGTATGTTAGTGCTCTTGTTGCGGCTAATAGGTTAATTGGTGCTCTAAGAAGGTTCGCTTTGTGCATGAACGTTAAAACACTTAAGTTGAACTGACTGGTTGTTCGTTCGTTCAGTTACTGTATGAAATAAAAGTAGGATTTTTGGATTTCTTTAATTTGATCTTCTTCCTGATTTTTCTCTTATAATATAAACTAATAGCCAGTTCTATTAAGAAAGTAATCAGCGCCAGAATATTTCCAATAAAAAGGAGCAAAAAGGAACCTCGCAGGTCAGATATTTTAGTAGCAGCTGGTTCACCGATCAGACTGTCATGGTGATAGAAAAACTGTTTCTGATAAATCTGTTCCTTTATGGGAACACCAATACTGACCCAATGAGATATGATTCCACCTTCAATCATTTTAACCACTTTTGTATTAAATATTTCCAAATACGGAGAATCTTTCTGTAAACCCAAAACTATGAAGAAATCCGATACACACTGCTTCATGAGCCGCAACTTGTTCGCTACATTTTTGAAATATTCAATTTCAGTAACATACTTGTCATCCAGAACTTTTACAAATATGGCGTAGTTGTTTTCTAGAATTCTTTTCTCTCGATTATCTTCTTCAGTTTCGGGATATTCTCGTTGTAGAAATATTGAAGCGTATGGGACATGGGACAGACGAAGCCGTATTCCTAGCCCTGTGTTGTTGTAGTTATGTCCCCAGAATAGATCTATGGAAAATATTCAATGAGTATATGGAAAATGGATAAATTATATCTATTTTGATTCACAAAAGATACTAATCTAATAAAATTAGCGAGTAAATTAGTACGATAAACCGTAACCAAACCAAAGTAACCAAAGATACAATGAGGTTGTATCTTCTACATGTCCTAATTTCTATAAAACTGAAATATTAGAACTATAACATTTGAATTTACTGTACCCTCATCTTCGTACATGTCCTTAAACGTATCAAGTTTCCTTGTATACCTTGGTGAAGTTAAAAGGGAAGCTACCCCAGTCGAATAACTGGTACTTACTGCAAGCAGACAACCCTTCATGTACCTTCATTAGTTTATATAATAAGTAGAACTGAGTATACATACTTATTAAGCAAAGGATCATCCACGAAACCAAAATAAACCTTAAAGCTGGATGCTGAGGAAAATACGTCACTCCATGCGACGTAGCGGAGTTTAGGATCTCAATAAAACACAGAATGAGATTCCTGTAGGATGATCTGGACCATTCGACATGCGTTGTTCTGAAAACAACAAATTTATTTGGAGGTTATACTTCATAAGATTTGAAAATAGAGTCATTACTTACATTTGTCCCAATTTTGTAACAATATTCAACACCATACTGGAGATAAATATCGAGACAATGAAGGCAACCCAAACATCCACGTGAAGGGGAAGATACATGAACTTCTCTGATGAAACAGGAACGGGTCTGGGAACTAGGAAAGTACCACAGAGCAAACTATAAGGGTAGGTCATGTCGAACGTCAACCACTTTTCATAATCCAACCAAATTGAACAAGTAGCAAGATCGATGGTCCTATTGACTAAAACTTTCTTTAAATTTGTCCATGGATCATGAATATCTTTGGAAAATCCCTTCTCAATATGTTCTATGTTCCATCCTTTTGTAATTTCCTTGATCATTTTATATTCGAGTCCATCATACCTATCTCCATTTTTAACTATAAATGGAGGACAATGGAACAGACCAATCCGAAATGTTTTGTTATAGCTTGTATGAAAATTAGGACGCCATTTTTGTTCTTTGAATAAAGTTTCAATCTGATTTACTTCTGATAGGTTATCGTGAATAGAAACTGTTAACTTCTTGTGGATGTACGGAGCATGTATGAACAGTGTTAGCGAATCGAGATCCGTTTTCCTGTAGTTTGGGAATATGATTTCCCTCGTTGTGAAGGCTCGAATGTAAACTACGTTTATTGCTTTGTCATGAAGAGATTGCACAATTTGTGGATTTGATTTATAATCTTCATCACCAAAATAAAATATAATTACTTTAGTATTTGCTAAGAACACGACATCGTTTCTTTTTTTCATGAAAGAAAACATTCCATCAGTGTTTTTAAAAATGAAAATGAATCCATCACATAATTTATTGTTTGAAGAATCAATCTCATTTAATCCTACTGTATATATTGGGTTTAATTCTTGATTGAATGATTTTAAAATAAAGTTATTAAAATTTCCATTCTCGCTTGTTATGAACCAACAACGTGAAAAGCGAGGAAATATGTTGTGCAGAAATGAATCAGTGTTTGTTGAAGATAAAACAACGATAATGTTTAATAATATTAATAAAACTATTGTTAACTTCATTGTGAGAAATAACTGTGGTGACTGAAATGGTAATAATCATGTAACATTTATTTATTTGTGAATGTCACACCAGCAAAACAATTTGGATGTGTTTATAATTGAGTTATTTATAAAGGTTGATGTACATGAATGTTAGAGCTGTTTTAGTTAATGTTTTGAGGTACGATAACGAAATGTGTGACGATATCTGTAGTGAAGTAAATTTGCGTGTTTTAGTTGTAAAGTTACTGGCAGATTTATTTTCTAGGCATGGTATTTAAGGTACGGTATTTTGCCTTTTAAAAATAGCATACTCAAAAACAGCATTTCCATGACAAGCTCACATTTACTTTACTTTAGTATGCATTCTAAGTAAAAGAGCATTGCTATAAATGGATATACCGCAGGCTGACTATGTGAGGTACCTGGGAATACACCTAGATAGGAGGCTTACTTGGAAGAAGCACATATTTACTAAAAGAAAGCAACTAGGCCTACAACTGCGGAAGATGTACTGGCTGATAGGACGGAAGTCACAACTTAGCAATGAAAACAAACTCTTGCTCTACAAATCCATACTTAAACCGGTATGGTCATATGGTATACAACTATGGGGTACTGCATCTACCTCAAATATTGAGATAATCCAAAGATTTCAGTCCAAAATGCTAAGGATTGTCACGAATGCACCATGGATATACCTACAGTAAAAGATGAAATAGTGCTTAGAACCAAAGTATACAAGGAGAGAATAATAGAACATCCAAACAATTTGGCCAGCTGTCTAATGTCCAATATTTCCACAGTACGCAGACTGAAAAAGAAGGTATCTCAGGACCTACTAGCCAAATAAACAGAATCTAGGATCTATTAAAATGGAGGGATGAGTCGATGGGCACGCCCCGCGTAAGACATTTTATTTTTACATACCTATCACTGAATTTAGTAATCACTTTAGTAATCAAAAAAAAAAAAAAATAATAAATAGATGAAATTAAATAAGTAGAAGACAACTCCTTGGGAGCAAGTTATGGTTGATTAAATAAGCAAACACGTTCAGACTTGCTAAAGAGCACACCTCTTTCTATCTGCACCACAGGTAGCGTACTCAAAAATCACCGGTTTAAGATTCAATAGTGTTCTCAAAATGAGTATGCTATTTATAGCACGTGCTTGATACACATGCTAGTAATTAGCATATGCTTGGTACCAGCATGCTTTGTACTATTAAACAAATGAATTCACACCCTTATTCTGTGACTTGCTAATATACAATTATACTTTTATTTAATTACCATTCGTTCACGAAAGAAATATCTTTTTGAAAGTAAGTAGAATTTCTTTTTCACGTCACTTTCCCAATTACTAATAAATCATATTATTGGTAATTCCTCGCACATTTTTGATATGAACCAGCCTTTCTTAAAATTATTTATTCTTAAAGATGAATAATATTGAAGATGATGGATTACATAATTAAAGACAGAATATTTGATCAAATGTTTGTTTATGGATATGGATAATATTTGTCTTTATGGATTTCTGATTACCGTCGATTACTTATGTAAACTTTGAAATTATTCAATGTGTATTTAATAAAATTAGGCATTCATAGACATATGATGGATATATTATTTTGTATAAATGTATACATATATACATATAATCTTAATATATATAAATTACGTGTCACGTTGTTCCTCCGCGATGGACTCCTAAACTACTTAACCGATTTTAATCAAATTTGTACACCGTGTGCAGTTTGATCCAACTTGAAAGATAGGATAGCTTACATCTCAATTTATGATTGCAATATTATCTTATTGCAAATTATTTGTCTATTAATTATCTGTATATGACATATGACATCTGGCGACGATGATGGCGACATCTGTTGACTAGATTGAGTAAATATTCTGTTGACTAGATTGAGTAAATATTCAATAGATGGCGCTATGTAACGTTAGACACAGCAACGCGTGGCCGGGACAGCTAGTATTATATATATTATATGTATATATTTAATTATATATGAATATATAATTTAGATTTTATAAGCGAATTAATGTGTACTTTCTGAGAGCCGAAAGTAATTAACAAATTTATATTTGCGAGTTTAATTTGCTATTATTTTATAAGTCGTGGCTTTAGAAATAAAACATTTATTAAATAAAATGTATTTTATTAAATTTATATTTTTGGTGTTTCAATTAATTAATACTCTAATACTATTTATTATTATTATTAATTATTACAATATTTTAATATGGTTTTGTTTCGTTTCCTTTGCACTTTGTGTTTTTGCGTCTTTTTCGACCTTTGTGTTTTAAATCTAATTTGTGGTAATGTCAATAATCTGCGATAGAAATTGACTATTACGATCAGAGGCGTAGCTTGCCTTAGAGGGGCTCTGTATCAAAAATTTCTTGAGGGGCCAAAAAGAACAAAAACGCTCGCATTGAATTAAAATAATTATATATTGTTTGTACGTTATTACTTATGAACGAATTACGAACTTATGAGTGAGTTTTAAAAGAATGTAACATAAAACATATGTAGGTTGTTATGTACCGTAAAGTTTCATAACTATAATCACAGAAGAGTAGATTTATTTTTCAAGGTTACAAAATGTAGTTTACTAGATAAACATAAAATCGTTTATGTAACAAGTATGTTAGACAAACCCTAAATACACGTAACTGGTCCTTTTTAATATGAGTTTGATGAGAACACGAAAATATAACGTTATAAATCAAACAACTATAGTAGAAAAGCATCTTGCAGTGCAAGCTCCACACTTACTAGCTTACTATAAACTAATTTAAGTGTTACATTGCGTTACTCTTTCTACCTGGAATGATTCTTACATTTTAACGATAATGGTGTTTTATTTTGTGCGCGATTTCTATCATGTCTGCACTTGAAAACATTTTCAAATATAAATATTAACATTGAACAGAAGGAGCCTATAATTAGAAGATTAAATGGCCCCCGAAGATCAGAAACCTTCAAAGCAAACAACTCCCCCACTCCTCCATCTCCATCATGGTGAATAAAAAACTGGTTCATGTATTTACGTTCTTTGAAAGGAATTTCTTTCGACAACCAGTGGTGTATCAGTCCAGCCTCATTTATCCTCATAATCTTCTTGTTGAACAGATTAAGATATGGAGAATTCTTCTGTAGGCCCAGCACAGTGAAGAAAGTTGCTGCACATTCCTTAATCAGCATCAAACGACTGGACATATTCCTTATCGCATCCGTCCCCGTGACGTAGTTCTTGTTCAGCACTTTGCAGACTACTGCGTAGTTGTTTTGTTTGACTCGGTTCACAATGTTGTCAGAAGTCGTTTCAATTTTCTCCCTTTCCAGAAATTCTTTAGCGAAGGGAATACTTGATTGACGAAGATTGTCTCCCAGACCACTCGTGTAGTAGTGTCCCCAGTAAAGACCTGAAATTGACATTGTAAAGTGAATATGACCTCCTTTGTTCACCTTCAAACTCATGACTCAGCTCTATATGCACTCCACTTTTTTTTATCATATCAGTCCTACGAGGATATGAACTTTATCATACCAGAACTTTTTCATAAGATATTCTTTTTTGGTAAGAAAGAGTATGGTATTAACAAACATTTCAATTAAAAATTAATTAACAAAAAAACACTTCCATTTTCAAGGTCAGTAGTCATGAGTTCTAAGGTTAATATTTCAGTGAAATTTTCTGGTGATTCGTTAAAAGATTTCGTTACCTTTGTCTTCATACATATCTTTGAAAGTTTCAAGTTTTCTTGTGTATCTTTTTGTGGTAAATAATGACGCTACTCCGGTAGAATAGCTAGCGCCTACTGTAAATGACAATACAACCAATATATCATGCATTTATTAATACCTTAGAACAGGGTATCCGATCAAAATGCATAGTTATTTTATTAGGGGATTGTTTTTACGTACAAATATAATATACTGATAATGTAAGTACTACTTTTGGTGTCATGCTATTGAAGTCTAGTATAAGAAGATACCGAGTGACATCGTGGTGCCTTAGAATTTGTTTCTGTATTCAAGATGGCGTAAATATGTCATTATGGAATTCGGTACATTCTAACTCATGATTTGAATAGTAGATAAGACTATATAATACCAATTTTTGAGTTAGCCAACTTCTTAAACCATTTTACAAAATATGTTGTAATCGACTGTATCACATTGTGCGGATGTTTAATTGGAACATACATTAGTTTTTAAATCCATACCTTCATTAATACTTGTTTATTTTAATTCTTAAAAATCGTTTATATTTTGTAACTCAATTTAATAAATTTAATATTACTTTTAATTATTTAAGAAAAAATATTTTCATGATTTAAATAAAATAAGGATATTATTAAAGGTATTAAATCATTTCATTCAATGATATTGGAAATAGTAATCAATAGTAATTGTCAACAATATCAAAATTTTCTGCATTTTATGCTAATTGCTTGCCCAGTAAACAATTTGGTAACACGTCCTGTTTTGTGACGTTTCTATCATTATTGCACTTCAATTATAGTTTGCATCAACTTTGTCTTCATTTGTATTCTGACAGGCGGAGTGGTTTCGCCATTTCTAACCGATAAAATAGAGTTTTCATATGAACGACTATGAGAAACTGAACTGTAAATGAACTATTTCATGATAAAAAAATCATACGCATCTCCAATATGATGATAAAGTGACTCCAAAATGTTTACTGGTAGCGTTTTAAAGTGTGCACCTGGGCGAACATTCCATGCTCAGCATAATGCCCCAATATGCGCTTTAGTGCTGTAATTAGAAAACATCAATATGACGTTTTAACGCCATTTTTGACGCCATCTTAAACATTTTAAAATGATAAAAGGAGACACGACATTTTCTGATAGTAGACATCATTGGCTTTGATTTGATAACCAAAACAGTTCCTTGAACATTAAATCTTTTCTGTTGAACCAAACTAATGAAAAAATCTGTAAATCAGTCGTCTTACAAATAAAGCAAAGCAATATCCAGGACATGACAATATATCGTAGAACAAGTTGTTTAGGAAATGTAGACACTCCGTGAGACGTAGCGACCGCTGTTATTTCAAGGACACACGTTACAAGATCTACGAATCCTGAATCCTTCCAACGTGTATTAAGAAATCTGAAATAAATTATATTTAGTTTAAAAATATTTGAATTCTTCTCTCATATATTTATTCGTATATTCAACTAACTTCATTCCTAATCTGTTGACAGCATATAACATGCAGCTGCAAGTGAGAACAGATAAAACAAATCCAATCCAGACCTTAGAACTCAGTGGAAGATATAAGTATTTCTCAGGAGACACAACAACGGGCTTGGGCACTAAGAAAGTAGTGCATACTGTGCCGTATGGCCTCGTCATGTCAAATGTCAACCATTTGTCATGAACCATCCATATGGAACAAGTAGCTAAATCGGAAGTTCTTGAAATTACATCCGCTTTAGAATCTGTCCAAGGATCCACGGTTGCTTTAACGAATGTTCGGTCATTATGTTCTACTTTCCAGCCTTTCGTGACTTCCTGAATCATCTTGTACTCTAATCCTCCAAAGCTTGCTTCTCTTCTAATTATAAATGGCGGACAGTTAAACAAACTAATACGAAATGTGGTATTAAAGTTTGCTTGAAAGTTAGGCCGCCATTTTTGTAGATCAAACAACGTACCGATTATATTTGTGTCGTTGATATTATCTGATATGGATATTTTTAATTCCTTTTGTATGAAAGGAGCTAGGATAAACACCACGAGGGTAGCAGGATCCGAAGGTTTATAATTTGGAAAAATAGTCCTTCTCGATTTGAAGAACCTTACGTAAATGACATTTATAGCACGCTTGTGAATACTTTGAAAAAATCCGGGAGGAAAATTGTAACCTTCATTTCCAAAGTAAAACACAATAATTTTAGTATTTACCAAAAAGCCTACATTAGTTTTATGTTTCAAGAATTCGAAAAGGCTTTCTCTACTTCTAAAAATATAGATGTATCCATCACAATATTTAACGGGATCAGCACTGACATTCGCATGATCAAATGAATAAATCGGATTTAGAATTTGATTGAAAGATTTATAGATAAAACTGTTAAAATTTCCTGTGTCACTTGTTATATACCAGCAGCGAGAAAATTTCGGTAAAATGCGCTGTAGAAAAGACTCTGTATCGCTAGTAGGCTCAATAGAATTAATTAACATAAGAACAAACACAATTTTAGTTACGCTAGACATTATATTCAATGAATTTGTAAAAAAAATGTTACTTAATGAGTATTTCAGATTATAAGACTGATAATATTACAATTCGTGACGCAGGAAATAAATTTATTGATCAGTGAAGCATGGTTTAAAACTGTTATATACCCACCGTATCTATTAAGTTACTTTAATATAAGGGAATCAAACGTTCTATAGATGTATAGTTCTTAGGAATGGAATACAAAAAGTTGTATTGCAAATATCACTAACGCTTCCTGTTAATAAAGCGATTGAAAGGGAGCGACGCGGGAAATGAGATGGAGGAAAAGAAAGCAAGTGAGCAAAGTAGTGTAAAGAAGAGAAAGGAACTTAAGGGGTCTAGAGGCTCGAATACCATTTATTTATTCATGTTTTAAGAATGCAGGAAGAAATTATAAAAAAAAATATTCAAAATTCATAAAGTTACAGGCTGGTGAAATAGAGGGGTAGAAAAAGGCTGCGTAGTAGTTGACGCGATTCCAACCCTTCTAGTCATCTGAAAGAAAAAGAAACCAAAAAGATTGTTAATTAGTAAAGATGCCGTTATAACCCCTTCCTAAAAGAGAAAAAAAATTCTTGTAAAAAATAGAGGTAGATTCTTTTACCTTTTTTTCCTGACTTTTCGGAATTTTTTTTAAAATAGTAAAAATCAAATTTTTTTTAGGAATATATAAAGAATGTCCATACCAGATTTCAAGTAAATCGGATCAGTAGAACTTGAGATATCACGTCTAACATGTTGAAAAAATTAATTTCGATAAAAATGCGTTTTTCGAAAATGTTACACTAAAACGTTAGGCACTATAACTTCGTAAATAATTCGAATTTTGAAAAATCCTTTTGGGGGAATATTCTTAAATGGTTTTAAATCGGTTTTGAAATTTCTAGACTTAGTGCTAATTTAAAAGTTAAAGTTAAATGAAATCAAATCGAGATTTTAAAGCCGTAAGGCATGGCATAAACAATTACGATTTCTAATCAATGCGCGTCAAATATTTATTAGAATATTACTTATATTTAGTTGTGAACTGTTCGTTTAGGTAAAACATTTTTTGTGATATGCCAGTGATTGATAATATATGCACAGTATCATATTTACACGCCTCACTGTTGTATTTGCATTGGCGCTATTTGGCATTCAATTATTATGTTTATTTGTTCGATTATGATTATTACATGTAACTTACATGTAATAAATAACCCAATATGAGTAAAACCCAACGGTACGTTTATAGTTACATGTTATGCTTATGCAACATTTGAGATATTTGTTATATAAAAATTAATAAAAACAGTGAAGAATATATTATATTATGATTTTATTATTCAAATAATTAAAATACAAAATGGTTGCCCAGTAACTCCGTTCCCTCTAGTTTAGTATTCGTAGATATTTAAAAAGTTAAACAAATATGACAGGGGTAAATATATTTAAGTCTTTCTCAGACTGCTGACGACGACTTTCTGAGTAGGGTTTATTCGAGTTTTTCGCAATAGTATACTTTATTATGACAGGATTCACCTTAACTACTTTAATATTTGTGATGTATATGTGTATATGTTTCCACTGTCAGCTCTGTATTGTTTTCCACTATTACAGTTTTGCTGCCAGTGAAATAACAAACACGAACATTGCCACTGCTCACGTTTTGCATGCATCCAAGATAGTTCGGATTTGTGAGACATGAAGTAGATCCCTTGACGTCAGTTTGATGTCGATATGTAAAGACCATATTATGAATACGGGTATGATTAAACATTAAAAATGTGCTAATGCGACTGCACTGCTCTGAGAAAGTCGTAAAAAACGGTTACATTGTGAGAGGACCTTAATACATATTTACACCCCTTAAGTCAATGTAATGTCTAAATAAATATAAATAAAAAATATGTATGAATAATAAACATTTTCGGAAATTCAGTTACACGTGGCTTGACTGACGACATCGTAACGCAGGAAGATCCCTGCATTGTTTATCACTTATGATGTTGAAGATGTCTTACCACTCTTAAGTAATATTCACTTGGCTTTAAGTATACCCAATATTAAAACATAATAAATGATGAGAATTGTCACTTTTTTTAATAAAATTATAAAATAAATAGTCCTTATTACACTGATAACGATGGTTTATCCTTTATTACACAATTGGTGATGGGTATTTATTGGTTTCCAGGATACGACGACCCTTTGTACATCTGGAGCTTTCCCGAATGGTTTGGTTCCATCAGGAGCAACGTATGTGTTCACTTGGAAGTCGGTTATAACCTGATATCCATAAACATCTGCACTGAGTTGCTGAAAATAGGGAAAAAACATGTTTAAGGAAATGTTACTTTTGTGTTACAAGGATATTTCCTTTAAATATGAATTACCTGTGTGAGAGGACTTGCGTTACTGGTCAAAATTCCTGTGAATTGTCTGTCCTTTGCAATATTTAAGACTTCACCTTCCATAAATTGCATAGCACTAATATTTTCCTGAGGACTCAACCAGGATGCGGTTCCCATCATGAAGGAGTGAAGAAGAATGCCAACTCCAGGTGGAAACATTTTGTCTCTAAACAATAAATTACATAAATAAATTGAAGAATTTCATAATTAAATATGTCAAGGCATAAATGTTCTCAAGGTCATACCGTACGGGTCTTTTGATTGTTTCCAAGAATTCAAACAAGGTCAATAACTTTCCATGTGTCTCTATTTTGGGCTGGTCTCTGGCATCGAAATTTAATGACACTCCCACAGTTCGACCATTTTTATCTTTTGCGATGTAGCTGAGTTTCTTTTCTAATATTTTATCCCACATTTTGTCTAATAATTCTGGGTAATCCGTGTCCAAAATATCAGGGGCCAACCATTTTTCTAGATCACCTTTTGCAGTGAAGCTCGTTGTTATAACTCTATTAAAATGATTTACAAACATTAAAAAATTGCCAATAGGAATTGTCGATATTATCGAAACTATTTGTACTCACTCATAGGTGTCTTGTTTGTGATCGTTTCGTAACGGTTCAATTGTAAACTTTGCATTTAATTTTGAGTCACTCAGTTCCGATGTATCGTTTGTTGATAATCTTTCTAAAACCTGCCCCAAATTTTCTGATGTTATAAAATCTGTGATGCCTAAAATATTCAAAATAATTCTCATCATTGCAACTTATTTAATATTTAATTAATTCCAAATGAATCAATTTTACCAATGAAATATCCTTTCTCTCTTAAGTGCATCACAGTGCTGATAGAATTCAATGAGTTTCCTCCAATTTGGTAGAAGTTGGAATCTACGGATAATACTGTACGTCTAGAATGCCCAATTATGCTGACAATTGTTTCGAAAAGTGCTCTGGCAGTGTCCATTAGTGGTTCTGAGATTCCGGTGTAACTTATTGTTGGACCATCTTAAATAAATTATAACACATTAAGGTATTACAAAAAATACCACAAATATTTAGGAAAAATTCAAAGCTTACGACTTACCATTGTTGCTAATATTTTCGTAGAGCTTTAAAAGCGCCTGTCGATCAATTTTTCCATTTACTAATACAGGTAAATTTTCCAAAAGGATAACCTGAATAAAGTAAATAATATTTTAAGTAAAGCAAAGAGAAGATAAACGAAACGAGACAGAGGAAAGAATATTGTGAAAGGAATAGAATGGCAATAAAAGAGGAAGATCGGAAAAGAAAAGAAGTGGGAATATGGAGGTACAGCAGCAGGGGAAGATGGAAAAAATTGAGCAGGTGAAGTGTAAGAGGAAAGGGTACTAGGATTAAGAGGAATGAAGGGTGTAAGGAGCAGAAGAGTCTCTAGAACTTATGGGGAGGGAATATGATAAAGGAACTGTAGAACGGTGGCAGAGCGCGAGAAAAGGAGGAGTAGAGTATTAAAAAAAAGGACAAGAGAGAAAGAGAATAAAACAGGTTTTATCTTTAATATAACAGAGAATGTAAAAAGAAATATGTAAAGCCTTGCTGCAAGCGTTAAATAAATAAATACAAAATACAAAAGATAGTAAAAGGATATCTAAATTTGATTATAGCGTCTAATGACGTCAATGCATAAGGTGTGAAATGATCTTAGATTTAACTGTATCTCTATTAAGTCAAAGAAGCAAAAGGTTACAAATTGATATAAGCATTGACCTTCTAATCTGATTTGACCTTTCGGTACCTTTCAAGTTTGATTATTAATTATATAATCATTGTTGATTAAAATTAGTGGTTTGATAGGAGTTTAATCAAATATGTTCTGATACATAATTTGAAAATGCTTGAAGATAAATAAATATCCACGTACCTGTGGAATCATGTAAGCAGGTAATAGATCTTTCAGTTGAGTTTCAACTTGAAGGCCGTTGGATATTTTGTTGTTGCTGGCGCTGATGAAAGCAAGAAGAGTTTGATCCATTTCACCAGGTTGATAACATAGAACAATTCCTGCAAGAAATAAAAGAAAAATGGAAATGATTAAGCTTTCTTATCAAGAGTTCAAAATAAAGAAAGAAGAAATTACCATTTTTAACACCAGGTAAATTCAATATTGCTTTTTCAATTTCTGATAAATCTACTCGGTTTCCTCTTATTTTCATTTGAGAATCCGTGCGTCCTTCGTAAACTAAAGCACCATTATCAATCCTTGCGAAGTCTCCAGTTCTGAATAACATTGAGTGTCCTGCAAGTTTATCCATTTAATATGTCTGTTTATTATTATAGTTTGATTTTATTTATTATAGGGAATTACCTTTTTCAAGATCCATTGGATTTTTAATGAATTTTTCAGGATCTCTGCCGTTAACGTATCCTGCTGCTACATTATAACCGGAAATAAATAGTTCACCAGCGTGACCACTCTGAACTGGTCTGTATTCCGAATCCAAGAGATATACCACAGTGTTGTCGACAGGGTAACCTAACCAAGAAGTTGTCATTAGATTCCCTCAATAGATATTGTGATGGAAAATACTGCAGTGAGTGGTTAATGTCAAACGAATGGACAATAACAGAACCAGAATGAGGAGCAAACTCAGGCTGAGATGGAAAGGGCAAGTTAAGGAGGACGTAAGGAAAATAAGAATAAGAGAAGAAGGAATGGCTCTACAAGGCAGTAGCGCCATTAAAATGATGATATATTTATTTATCAATTTCACGGTACTCACCTATCGGAACCTTATCGACTGCGCTTAATTGTTCTTTACTTTCGCATACAAAATAAGTAACATCACCCATTATTTCAGTGCTGCCATAAAAATTACATAAAATATGTTCTCTGGGTGGAAAGTAATTAAAGAATTCCAATGCCAAAGATTTTGGAAGTGATTCTCCAGAACACACCCAAGTTCTTAGTGATTTTAAGAGCGACTTGTCTTTGTTAACTGAGAGATACATTAGTAGCGATCTAAGCAAAGATGGCACCAACACTAGACGTTCAATCTGTAAATATAAAGGTGTAAATATGTATGTTAAAGATTATAAATTTCTGTCTTACAAATAATCAGTACAAAAAATAGCAATCCCTACCTCATATTCACTCAGGATTGAAATCAAGCGTTCTGGATCCACCGTGTAATCTTTAGGGATTACAAGAAGAGCTAACCCTGAAAAATGTAAACGTTTGCTTTTAATAAGTTGTACACAAAAATGTGCCCAGCTTATAAGTTTGTTAAATTTACTTTACCATTGAGAAGGGGTGACCAAATTTCAGAAACGGAATCTACAAATGTCAGAGCAGTTTTGAAAGCAGCAACGGTTTCAGTCTCGGAGAATGGGAAGGTCCTCCATTGCCATTGCAATCTATTAAGTATTACACGGTGAGGTAAACGAACTCCTGCAGAAACATTAAAATCCCTTATTATATCCCAAATATTTATGTAGCAGATACGTTTAGAGGTAAATGTTACGAACATGTTTCTTACCTTTCGGAATACCTGTGCTCCCAGATGTGTAAAGAACAACAGCCAAATTATCGTGCGTGTGCTCTAAGCAACTTTCCTGATCTAAGTTACCTTCAGATAACTGATTGGATTGTCTGACAAGTTCGTCGTATGAAATACAACATGTCCCTTCAAATGCCTCAGTATTTGCTGCAAAAATATAACAAAATAACTAATGTGAATGTAAACAAAAGGAAAAAGTAAAATAGGTTAATTTATGTAAAATTATATAATGCTTCCTTTGCTAATATCTTTTATATTTACTTAATGATTATGTAACATTACGTGAGGTGAAAAATATTACGTTAATAATACATAAGATTACGTTTTGTGTTTAGAGGGTAATGACGCTTCATACGTCTGCAACACCGTAACAGATTTTTGATGTATATTTTCAATTTTAATTGTATAGTGTGTTGTACAAGGTATTTGACATGCGAGCTAGATCAATTTTGTCATCATTGCAACATATTACATATTAATGTCGAAGTAAGATGTTCGATATTACTTACAGTTATCGTCGTATAGTACCAATGCAGGTTGAGATTCCTTTAAAATGTGTTTAACTCTGGATACCGGGAATTTAACGTCCAGCGGGAGATACGCGGCTCCTGCTTTCCAAATTGCCAGAAGAGCGGCTATTAACCTATAAAAACATAATGTTAATTTTGAGTTCGTATCGTTTCGCAAACATTCATTTATATCACACAAATTCCAATGGGCTTGTGTCCTCATTTTTTAGTGGTCGATTTTTCAATTGTTGATTGAAATTGATGTTAATAAATGTGTATTGGCGTGTCTATTTTATTAAATATCTAAATATTGACGGAGATATAGCAATTAAAAATTTGAATTGTTGTTTTAGCGCTAGAAATGGTCGGCCATATTTGTATGACGTGAAATGCATTTTAACGTCAGTTATTTGTTGAGTACGTCAGTGCTGTGGTAATGTTCTGTAGCTGTTGGTAGTCAAATAATTAAGTCAAGTCAAAGAATAATAAGTTTTTATTTTATTTAACCTTGCTAAGGCAGACATATTATTGAAATTTGATTGTTTCTTGAAATAGCCGTAAATAATATTTGATATTTTGATATATAAATACATATAGCAGAGATTTATGATGTGTAAGGTTGGTAACCTTACACAAGGATTGTGATGTCACATGCACTTGGAATGTGTACAACGTTGAATCCCTTTAATAATTAAAGAGACAAAATGACTTTTTAATTGTTAATATCTCTTAACATATAAGAAGTTATTAAAAAATAATTGAACATTCGAGGTTCTACACACAAGCCCATTCGCTAAATGTCAATATTTCTGATTGTGCATTCTATTTGAAATAATAGGGAAAAATCTTAATTTTAATGATTTAGATCAGATGATTAGACATTAACAAAACTATTGAATTTATTTGGTTAGTGATAATTGCTAAAGATAAGGTTTAATGATCAATCCGGATTAGTTATTAATTTTAAGTGGGGGAATTTCTAATAGGATATGAAAACATAGCGATCTTTGATTCGTTCTCTTCTTGTAGGTTTGTCTGTTGTAGAGTGAAAACGTGTTTTGTAGCTACTGTATATATTATAATTATAATTTGGTTAATAAGCTTTTAATTGATGTAAAGTTTTTTAAATTCTACATAAATGTATAAATTCAAATTCATTAAATAAAAAATGTCAAAACTTCTTTTTATCTTCTTATATCTTTAAAAGAAATCTCATAAAATAATCACTGACGTTCAAATTTAACATTTTTTGATAATATTTAAATCCCTCATTAAAATTAATGTTTCTTTATATCACTATTCGGACGCGATAAGATGACCATGAATTATGGCAATGACCCAACATAAGATACAATCCGGCTCGGCAAACTTATGAAAAGCTGTTATCGTCACACTGTATCATTGAATGAATTGCCGTGTCATCATTGTCAGATAGATAACCATTGCTGTGACATTAGCTCAACCTACCTATCACTAGGTGGCATGGACACTGCCACTAAGTAGTCTCCATCGGTGTTTCTTGGCAATTGTTTCTCAGATACGATCTCAATTAAGGTGCGTGCTAACTTATTAGCCTCTGCGTTCAGCTGTTCATAGGTAGTCTGGTGAATCTGATGGGTATCTGAAATTATCAAACATTTACCACCTCGATAAGATGAAAGGAACTGACAAAATTTCAAGTTTACGTAATTTTTATTTGTTACTAAGCTAATATTTTTTTATCAAATGTAATTAAGTCTTATCTTAAATATATATACTATAATTTACTTTTACTATAAAAATGTAAAGAATTTGTTTGTTGAATTTTGGAGGTTATCTAACAAAAACGAACCAAAAATTACGCTGATATAAATAGATTAGTTTTTATGTTCGTTAAAAGCACTGGCCTTGTAAACGGACACGTGCTGTTTCTGTAGAAGAAACATTTAATTATTTGTAATATCTTAAAAATATTTAATTAAAAAAATGTTTGTATATAATATTCTTTGTTTCTGACACAGGTTATTGTAGTTTATAACCTTTAACCTTTGTCCTTGATAAGCTGGTGATAATTAATTAAAAAAAACAGTTTATGACTCGAGAAATTTCAATTAATAAAACTTATTGTTTAGTCATTTTGATTGTAAACAAATACATAAACAAAATAATAAACGGACGGTTGGTGTTTACTAGTTATATTAATAAACTAATTGAATTCATTTTTTTTTTTTTTTTTTAATATTTATTTATTTAATTCTTAGTAAACATTTTGGAGTCACTTCGCCATCATATTGAAGATGCGTATGATTTGTTTGTAAAGGAAGAGTTCATTTGCAGTTCAAGTTCTCACAGTCGTTCATATAAAATGTCTATTTTATCGGCTACAAATGGCAAACCCATTCCATCTGTCGGAATACAATTGAAGATAAAGTTGATTCGAGCTATAATTGAAGTGCAATAGTGATAGAAACGTCACAAAACAGGACATTTCACCAAATTGTTTACTGTGTTATTACTTTAAGTTTTTAGAAAAATCTTATGCTACGTTTTCCCTACATAAATTTTACGTAAATATTGTGTTTAAAAAGATTTTTTTTTTATTTACAATGATATTCGCTTCGTTTTTAATTTAAAAAATAAAAAACGTTCAGCTACCTAAATGAAACCTATTAATATTTAATATTAAAGTAAAAAGTATTTAGTTTTGTCTAACTATCACTTTATTTTATGCTCCCTAATATAATAGTTTACGGTCTTAAGATTTAGTCATCCAAAAAAGAAACTTTGATATTTTTATTATTCAGAAAAAGGTTGTATTTATGAATCTAATAGCAATAATATAGGCTGCAGAATGTTCTAAGTTGTTTCTCGTTAAATTTTATTTAACGTTCCCCTATTTCCGATGCTGTGTCCTATCACAGACGAACTGCTACATACACACTAAGTATATTACAACAAGAGGTGCCATTCCAAACCAACAGAAGAACGCAATATTTTCATGAAAACTGGTAATATTTTTATTTTAATTCAAAGTACAAATTCTGTGAACACAGTATCTGCTAAATATTACCACAATGGTGAATTTATGTTGACAGTTAAAAATGGTATGAAATTTAAAAATACACCTCTTGTTGAAAAACTCTATAGTTTTAAAATAAACATTAACAGACAGTAAGAAACGCTTATTCTGTTTTGTGACTAAAGAAACATTTTGGAGGTTGAAACATACAATTAAATAGTAGCTGGGAATGGACACTTAACGCGGCGTAATAAAAATGTACTTGCAAGTTCAATTGTCTATAATAAAATATATTCGTTGTCAAAATACGAGACATTTCCATTGAGATATCGATGTATTCATTGCTGTCTGAGATGACGACAATATCGACTGATTAAAGAAATATAATAATTTATAGCGTCTGGAAATTCCCATACGATGCTCATCATTATTTATCTCTTGATAAAATGTTTGTTTTATTTTATGTAATTAAATATTAGCAAAACGTAAAACTGTTTTGATATTTATTAAACTTAAAACTGAAAAATATTTATTCAGGGTCACCATATTAAAAGGAGATTATCTAATAAAATACAAACCATGAAAAATAAGTGCTTGGCTGCAGCCGTGGTTTAGGACAGCATCCTCAAATAATCTGTGCAAGAGTTCCGGTTTTAGTTCATGTTCTTCCCCTTTGAGAGCAGACAAGCTACGCAAAGATCCCATTATGAGATTTTATCTGGAACGATAAAATTTACAAAAATAAATACTTATAAATTAAATAAATATAAAATAGAATAAATATATATAAAAAGAAAATCAAAAATGTTTGCAATATTATTAAATATTTGGCTTGACTAATTTTTGTTTTAATATTTATGATTATCTAGCGCTTTAATATATAATGATAATGAATGGGTGATAATCTATTGGCTTGTAGAATCACGTAAACATGTCATGTCAGGCACACTGATAGTGAGTTGTTGCCAAAATGTCTAGCGCAGTGACTTTCCTAGTATGTATAGTCTTACCTCGATAATCACAGTTAATACGCTCGTAAATTTATTGTTTAAAATCGTTTTTTTAAATTTTTTTTGCCTATGAGCTTATATATTTTTTAAATACGGTGATATAGCTATTTAAAATTGAAATTACTGTTTTGTCGTTTAATTTTTATGCATATTTTGACGTCATAAGATTCCAATTAAAATCTGTATACTGGTACTAATAAGTAATTTGCTATATTTATCTTTGTTCACAACGCTCATAATATTCAATTTATATATGCCGGTTGCAAGAGCCAGTTCTTCGACGAATAACTAGTATTTTTATGCTTCTATTATACCTGTTCTATGAAAGAGATGGCAATTTATAGAAAAGACGAGGTTAGAACTGGCACATACGTTTGAACCCTCCACTGATCTTATAGAATTGGAGCTTATTAAAAAATTATTGGCCATTTCAACCAAGTTTATGGCTCAGTTTTATAGAAATAAAGACATTGTTGGTTCACAACCCCATGCTTTTTATGGGATATAGTACATACGTTTACGTATACGTATATACATTTTACAAATTAAAAATTAAATTAAAAATATAAATACTAAAAAGTCATGTAATACTTTCATTTATTTTTCTATGCTACAATATAAATATTTGCAATGTTCTGTAGCAAAAATTAATATGGGACATGATGATCCTAATTAATTTTTAATGTGAATTTCTCACCAAGCATATGCAAAAAGAAGACGCATGTATTTTTGTCACCCTAATTTTTTCTTCTTTTGTGAAAAACCAAGACGACGACGAAATTAAAGAATTATTAGCTTTCTTGGCGTAGATAGATGAACCTAACGATATTTTAAACGGAATTGAATAAGCTAAAAATAAATGACAAGCTACAAATACAAATGTCTTTATATATTCTAAAAATTTTCCCCTAGAATAGGGTTATTTGAACAAGACAACTAGTCAAATTTAATAGAAAAGAACACAACTCTTCTTAAATAATTAAATAATTTGGCTTATAATTCTATATTTATAAAACAAATCACAAAAATATTCAAATAGTAATAATTGTATGACGACATAGTGATGCTTGACGCTGGATTCCTGTGTCTTAAGATTCGATCTCAGGACCACAGTTATATTTTCTATGTTTGGCTGTGTTCAAGTTATATTAATTATATATACAAAATCATAAACGTATTATACAGTGGTGCAGCACACATATTTGAGGCCACGACATCACAATAACTACCAACATGTTGTCGGTGATAGGACTCAGCCTCGGAAATAGCCCGACGTTAAATAAATTTAATTTAAAAAAAGAATAATAATAGCATGGTACTTACAGAACGTAATTCACAGATGTGATTAAAAAAAAATTAGATTACAGGCATTATATTAAAAAAATATAATCTTTATACTCATAAAACAGATGACGACACGCATTTACACATTTACGCACACCCACTACGCTCTGCGGGTACACACCCATTCGCTCTAACCCCATTTCTAATAAATAAAAATGCAAAGAAACATTTTTTACCTGTTAATTGAACACCTGTATATTTCACTGGTTTAAATCACTTCACCAATCAAATCGTTGATGATGAGTTATATTCCCACTGTTTGAAACCTAATTAATAACTAAATAGGTCACCTAATTGTGTTGCTGGAATACAACTAAATATATTTTAGCATTTCTTTCCTTATATATATTCGAGATATTTCAAAAATGTCTTATCTTGTGTTTTTTTATCGTTCATCCGAATTATACAAATGTGTTTAAACAGCGTTGGACATTACTCGTACATGCGTATTTGTTTTATCGAAATAAATAATTGAACTTGCATGGTATGTGCCCAGTAATCGTGTATGGTGTGATGTAATAGACTAATGTACACAAACACGAAGATTGACAGAAAAATAACCTCAATTATAACCCCAATTTTTAGAATTATGAATTATTTATCGTATGATTCAATAATAAATGGAATTGTTTACAATTTTATATCTACATAACCATAATATTTTTTATTTACACTTATTAAGAGGAGATCTGTATCTCGAATAGTGATCAACAATAAATTATGTTACACAAATTTCACGATCCCTCCCCACCTTCGCTTATCACATCTTGTCATACTTTATGAAAATCTTCTTACTCTTATTTTGCTATAAAAAAATTATGTTAAATTATAGATTAGATTATGGTTTACTCCTTTGTAAAGCGACGCCTGCTTAGTATGTATGATTTGAATTCAATAAAATAATTTATTTCAAATTTTAATTCCATTTTTAAATTGATATACTTGACTTGCATATACTCGTACTACTTATGAGCAGATGTTCAATATTGAAATAATTTTCAATTCTTTTCGACTAATTCTTTTCAAAATTGGGAATTTTTTTTTTAAATTTGTAAATTAGGTACCAAAGTTAGATCACATACAAAATTTCAACTCTCTAGCTCAATTTTTCTTCGACAAAAAACGCCCTATTTCTAAATTTCGACATTTGTTACCATTCAAAAACGTAATACACATCCAAAATTTCAACTTTCTATCTTTTACGGATTAAGAATTATACGCCAAAAAGTGTCCATTTTTTTCACTAGTTTCATTTTCAGTAAAATCCGAGGACGTCCAAAGTCTTATAATTTTTTTCTCTACGAAATAGGAATTTTTTTCATAAACTTTCCTAGAGCCGTTTTCGAGCTACCATTCAAAATTCAATACCAAACATATAAGATTGTAAATATACACCTGGAACATTATAATATTTTAGATAGATTATATGTGATGTCAAGAAACTGGACTTTGTAAACTCTTCTCCCACTCTGCATGTGACGTAATTAATTTATAACCTATACTATCATATGGAGCAATCGCTTCAGGGCACGCAACTTAAAATGAATACAAAATTTACGTAGAGTCCTGGATTTGAACCCTATATTTGATAAACTTTGAAAACAGTTAAAAAAAACCATAAAAAATGTGTGATGTTTTTCACAAACGATCTAAACGAAATCTATTTCACGTTATTTGTTCTACTTATCTAAACACAGTAACAAGTAGTTATAGAAAATATTCCAGACTGCAAGGTTGTTTATTATGCGTGTAGCTGCGACTTTATTATAAAAACTTAACGATTGAATTAATCGCAGAATCTAAAGTTCAAAGATTTAAGATTTTTACGCACACGAGTTCTACATATTCATCAAATGATGAAACATTATAAATATCTTAGTCATTCATTATTTACACATACGAATTAAAAGAATTAGAATTAAAATTTTGATTTCATAAAGATTTAAGGTAGTTGTTCATTGGATGTATTTAATGCAGGATTATTTTTTAATTAAATACAAATCATATGAGCCTAATTATTTTAAAATTGATCACGTCGGTCTTATAAAAATCGTAGTCATAAACCTTATAAAATATTGAAAATTGTTGACTACGTCCTTATCGAGATATTATTATTTAAAATGTGAAATTTTCTATTAATTTGAGAGATGAATCGAACAGTAGTAGCGATGTGGCAACAGCGCTTTCATATTGCTACGAAATAAGTTCGGTTATTTGGTTATGTCTGCAACTGAACGCGAACAAGATGCACAGCACAGTTGTCATGTTTAATTTTCTATTACTTTGGATGTAGCTATCTTATATTGCACGAAGCAATACTTTTGAATCAGCCTGTCAGTAAACAACTACCTTAATAAGTGAACTAGACAGATCTGGTTATATCTAAATGATTGAAATGGTCAGCAAATATTTTTATTTATGCTCGGTACCATGTTTACGTTTCTCTGTACTTGTCTTGCACTATCAGTGTATTCCTTGAGAATGTTTTCTTAAAAATGCGGATAAAACTGGTACGATTTACGTAGATGAATCTGAGCAGGAGGTGCTCAAATGATGGGTCGTGAAAAAACAATAATTGGAGTTTATTGAAGAAAACATAACTGCGCAGTTATGGCTAATTGTTATTTATTGTTTGATTGATTGAGACTTAACGTGGGTTTTATTTTCTGATTTATTACTGCATTGTTGCAATCTGTACTGCAAATCCACCACTACTTTCCTGTATAAGTTATTTATCGGATTATTGATTGATTGAGACTTAATGCAGCTGACCCAGTAAACATTTTGGAGTCACTTTGACATCATATTAAAGATGCGTCATGATTTTTTTGTCATAAAAGAGTTCATTTATAGTTCAGTTTCTCACATTTTTTCATATAAAATGTCTACTTTATCGGCTACAAATGGCGGAATTACTCCACCTGTCGGAATACAAATGAAGATAAAGTTGATGCGAACTATAATTGAAGTGAAATAGTGAGAGAAGCGTCACTAAATAGGGCACTTCACCAAATTGTTTACTGGGGACACTGTCCAAATTACAATGGGTACTTCAAATTACATTTCTTTTCTAAATTGAATCGATCGTTTTATGAAAGAGTTATACCATACGATACAAGATAGTTTTTAGCTTAAAATATTTTTTAAATTTTAAAAGTAACATGCAAATAGTTTGCACGTATTCAATAATGCACGTAAAAATTAAAATCGATAGTTAATAAAGGATTTTTTGATAGGTTCTCGCTTTATATTTTTAGTTTAAAGTCAATATTAACAAAAAGCCGTGTTTCTAAAAAAGGATACTTACTGCAGTCATTACTTAAAGCAGGTAGAAAAAGGTGAATTATACCACGTGGGCCAAAAATGAATATATTATATACTATGGCTGTATTCCAATTACGGCACAAGAGTGCATAGTGCGGTAATATGCTCAGCATTGAATGTTTCAACTAGCAAAGCAGTGCCTCGTACAGTTGAGCAGTTTAAAAAGTTCTGCTCTCACATGATGTGCGCAATTGATACCAACTAATTAGCATAAAATGTAGAAATTATTGATATTGTTGACAATTAGTATTGATTATCATTTCCAATATCATTGTATGAAATGATTTAATATTTTTAATAATAATTTATATTTTATTTAATTAAAAAAAAATTATATTAAATAAAATTAAAAGTAAGATTAAATTTATAAATTGAGATAAAAGATTTAAACAATTTTTGAAAATAAAACTGAACAAGTATGGATGAAGGTACAGATTTAAAAAACGAAGTGGTATTCTATATGAACACTTAAGATACTTAGATAGTTTCAACGAAACTAGAAATTATTAGTAATTAGACCATATTTTTCAATATTTATTTATTTATTAAGATCCTAACAGGTGACTTTGATTGCATGATTTGTTTTTAGTTCGTGAGAGTCGCATAAAAACTCGCTCTATTATTGCACATGACATATTATATCCTAACCTAACCTAACATGCTGGCCATTTATAACCTAACTTTTTGTAAAAGTGTTGTCAAATGAAAGTGTTCTTATTATTAATTTAGTTAAGTTTTTAAAACATTTTAACTGATACAATAATATTAAAAATGCTAAGTACTCGCAGTATCCTGGTGCAAAAAGGGTCAATGTGAAATTTTTTAAATTAGCCACCGAGATGAAAGTTTGAAAGAATTGTATTGACAGTTTTTATCTGAAATTCTTATAATTTCATTAGGCATAAAGGAAAGTAGAATGTGTGTTTCAACTTAGGCTAAACATAGATATGTTTATATAGAAATTGATTATGTATTTCATGTCCTTCCCCTTTTAATACCAAGCTAATAATGGGCTTGTGTCCTCATTTTTTAGTGGTCGATTTTTCAAATGTTGATTGAAATTGATGTTAATAAATGTGTATTGGCGTGTCTATTTTATTAAATATCTAAATATTGACGGAGATATAGCAATTAAAAGTATGAATTGTAGTTTTAGCGCTAGAAATGGTTAGCCATGTTTGTATGACATCAAATGTATTTTAACGTCAGTTATTTGATGAGTAGGTCAGTGCTGTGGTAATGTTTTGTAGCTGTTGGTAGTCAAATAATCAAGTCAAATTATCAAGTTTTTATTTTCTTTAACCCTGCTAAAGCAGACATAATATTGGAATTTGAGTTTTCCTTGAAATAGCTGTAAATAATATTTGATATTTTGATATATAAATACATATAGCAGAGATTTATGAGCTGTAAGGTTGGCAGCGGTTGTGATGTCACATGCATTTGGAATGTGTACAACGTTGAATCCCTTTAATAAATAAAGAGACAAAATGACTTTTATAATTGTTAATATTTCTTAACATATAAGGAGGAGAAGAGAACATTTGAGGTTCCAGTAAACCACTTTATCAATATGTAGTACACTTTTATAAAAATTAAGACATAGGACACAAGCCAATTGAAGGAGTGAAGCTTGTTATAAAACAAAATGTTGCAGCTTTTCTTCAATTCTTTTACGACAAGCGTCTCTTTGTTTATTTCTGCCTTACGGGAAAACAGCTTAGAATTGAACGATAGTGAAACAGAAATTATTTTGTAGTTTAAGTTATATGAATTAAAATTAAGTGAACAGATTTATATCGGCATTCTTGTTTTGCTAAAAAAAAAACCCAAAAAATGATTTATTATTTGTGATGTCATAGAGGGTAATCCACTTTATTTATCGGAACATAATACAGATATGATTTTTTGAATATTTTAAGTACATCATGAAAAGGTCAAACGTTGATACGATAACTAAACGGATTCTACAAAATTCGACAAATAAATTTGTTGTCTTTCTGCGATTATACGTAACTTACATCACAGCTGTTTTTGTCGAGGTAGACAGACTCATGAGTATGAGTCTCAAAACAATATTTAAATATTTGCGATAAGCTCGCATTGCATTCTAACAATGTTGTAATATTCACTGATAATGATAAGTCCTTACCATAATTTAGTATTATGCTCCTCTTGTTGATAGCCTGTGTGTGTGTGTGTGTTTTTAGTTATTATTTCCAGACATTTTGACTTGTTAAATTAACGACGTAGATATGACATTTTTGTCTGGTGACGTCACCAGACTTTTAAGTTAGATTTCATGTAGTTAACAAATGACCTACCTGTCGGCTATTATAAAATATTTAAGTGGATTTATGAATTTAAATGTATTACTTTAAAAGTATGTACTTACATGAATTTACTATCTTTCGTATTTTCGAGTTATTCGTAACAAAAGAACGGTTGAAAACGTCTATTTGGTTAATTTTAAGTAATTTTGTATATTTTATCAGTTGTTTTATCTTTTTATACCGACTCCAATTTATTTTAGGCTTTGGGTAAACTTGGTTAGTCTAATTTAGAAAATATAGGCACTTAATAAGTCCACTTACCATAACGGGCATCTTTAAAAGGTTTCTGAATAAGAGTATTCGGCTTATTAGTCTGTGCAAAAGAATTAGAAAATATACGTTTAATTATAATTAAAGTGATAAAGGTTCCAGATAAAAGTTAGATACGATAGACAGGACGAAAATAAACATAAAACATGAAACTAGATTTAAAATTAAAGCATGTCCAGCAAATGATCTGCTGTACTATTTTTATGATTAAATTATACTTTAAGAGTCTACGACCTAACCAGAATTTCACAACGGATTGTTATTATTAATAATAAAAATAAATTTCTCGATTTTAGTTTTGTGAAACACCGATCACAGTTAACTAACGAAAAATGTGACCGAGGTGTGTGATTGATAAGCTACGGTTACGTTCGATTTGAATAAAAATGAAAACTGAGAAACAAACGTAAAAAGTAAACGAATTGATAAAATGTCCCTCATTCGCATTGCTCATTTGCTTGTGTTCTCATTTTTTAGTGGTAGATTTTTCAATTGTTGATTGAAATTGATGTTAATAAATGTGTATTGGCGTGTCTATTTTATTAAATATGTAAATATTGACCGAGATATAGCAATTAAAAGTTTGAATTGTTGTTTTAGCGCTAGAGATGGTCGGCCATATTTGTATGACGTGAAATGCATTTTAACATCAGTTATTTGTTGAGTAGCTCAGTGCTGTGGTAATGTTCTGTAGTTGGTAGTCAAATAATCAAGTCAAGTCTAAGAATTATAGGTTTTTATTTTATTTAACCCTGCTAAGGGAGACAAAATATTGAAATTATATTGTTCCTTGAAATAGTTGTAAATAATATTTGATATTTTGATATATAAATACATATAGCAGAGATTTATGATCTGTAAGGTTGGTAACCTTACACAAGCATTGTGAAGTCACATGCACTTGGAATGTGTACAACGTTAATTCCCTTTAATAATTAAAGAGGCAAAATGACTTTTCTAATTGTTAATATCTCTTAACATATAAGAAGTTATAAAAAATAATTGGACATTCAAGGTTCTAGTAACCCACTTTATCAATATATAGTACACTTTTATAAAAATTAAGACATAGGACACAAGCCTATTCAACTGCAATAGTTAGAGTAGCCTATTTAATAAATAAGACGGTTTTAAAAAACCCTTTTAAAATTAGACGGTTTGTATAAAAGACAGTATTTATAATACTTAACTCTGCTTAGGGTATCGATCATACAAGTCTATTTATCTTATAGTTGTTCTTTCAAGACTTTTTGGTATCTTAAATTTTCGTGGAACTATGTAAATATAATCAATATTTTTAGAGATATCTTTACGCAATTTAGATTCTAAAAACTAAATCTCCATTGCCTCTCACTCTTTTATTTTTAGTTTATATTTGTTTTAACAATGCATATTACATGCATTGTAATATGCATGCGTCTTACTTCAGTAATATACTTTATTTAATATTATTTATTATTTTTATTTAATATAAATTTTATTTAATATAATTATTTTCATTTCTTTATATTTCACATGCTGGTACATTTTTGTTCAAAATCTTAAGTCAACACTAAAACTTATTGAGTGGAAATAGTGAATTAATCCAAAAAGCAGTAGGTGGGAATGATCCTTTATAAATAATAAATATTGCAAAATATCTGACCGAATTAGTATTATTATATTCCATTCCAAAGCCACCGCGTGGCTCTGATTTTATAATTCAAACCATATGAAATAGATCATTACTTGAAATAAAGGTTATCCCTAGCTGATGATTAGTTTAAATACTATTCTTACCTAGGTTTATGCAGATGTATGTCTCACTAGAAACGTGTTCTTCACTTAAAAAACAAAGCACTTAATTTTCACTGCACTTATAAAATGTTCATGGCACTTCAATAAGTAAATGCAGTTTATTTATCCGTAAATGCAGTCTATAAATGCACATGGAGTCACTTTACTAGAGAACGCTATGCAGAGTTTTATCTTCCAGCTAATGCGTCATCCCCACTGCATTCATACCGGTGGAGTCTAGTTCTGATAAGAAATTCTTAGTATCTACACGGTGTCAAATGTTAAAGTGTTCTTCGTTTGATAAATTCGTGATATGTTCCTTAAAAATATACTGATAATTTTGTTTAAAAAAAATAATAATGATGTTAGGAGAAATGTAGTTTTAAAAAATAAATAATGCTTGCCGAACAAAAACGAAGGTGTACACACTGAACTGCAAAATATATTAATCACGAAAGCTCTCTTTCAAAATTGTATTTCTATCTCTGTTGCACATAACACACTTCATAAAGTTTAGAGATTGCTTTGTAAGTGTTTTCTCTGGATTGTGGTGGGGTGAATTCATGTATTTATTCATCATTATTAAATGGTTAAACTATTTAAATCACAAAGCTTTGTTTAAGAGAGTATACCTGTTTCTGACACTATTTTGTAATTGAATTGTATGTTCATTTTAATTTTAAAAACAATGGGCTTGTGTCATATGTCTTAATTTCTATAAAAGTGTACTATTATATTGATAAAGTTGGTTACTAGAACCTCAAATGTTCAATTATTTTTTAATAACTCCTTATATGTTAAGAGATATTAACAATAAAAAAAGGCATTTTGTCTCTTTAATTATTAAAGGGATTCAAAGTTGTACACATTCCAAGTGCATGTAACATCACAATCCTTGTGTAAGGTTACCAACCTTACAGCTCATAAATCTCTGCTATATGTATTTATCTATCACAATATCAAATATTATTTACAGCTATTTCAAGGAAAAATAAAATTTCAATATTATGTCTGCCTTAGCAGGGTTTAATAAAATAAAAACTTATTATTCTTTGACTTGACTTGATTGTTATGACTACCAATAGCTACAGAACATTACCACAGCACTGACCTACTCAACAAATAACTGACATTAAAATGCATTTCACGTCATACAAATATGGCCGACCATTTCTAGCGCTAAAACTACAATTCAAACTTTTAATTACTATATCTCCGTCAATATTTAGATATTTAATAAAATAGACACGCCAATACACATTTATTAACCACTAAAAAATGAGGACACAAGTCCATTGCAAAAATCGATAAAACGATGTATTTGTTATAGCAGAAGTATGACAGTACATATCAAGCAATATGTCAAGCGCATTAGTGTTGCCGCTATTGAATAACTTACTCCCACATTAAATAAATATCGATAATCGACGAATAATTAATTAATCTGTTATATGACTCGAGATAATTCAATTGCAGAATCGAGTAGCTACTCGATACTTATCTTAGGTTATTTTTAATATCAAATTTAAAATACTGTGTTTTATAAAATTATCAAATTTCTAATCTCCAAAGACATGTTGATTCTAAATTCGAATATATAATATCCGGCGAATAAAGTATTATAGGTTATAATAATAAAATTTTATCAAAAAATGTATTAATCTAATCGCTCAGATCACATCTTCTCAATCTATTTAAAAAGCTAATTAAAAATTTCCCAAGATGAAGATAGTGATATATTTTTAGAATTTATAGTTAAGGCCCCGTCATCAACTATGTTTCAGATCAATACTAAGCACTATTTCATTTTGATATTTATTTTACGTTTTTATTTAATATTTTAATCTAAATTTCAGGTATTCCTTGTCACATTTGTGTTTTAATTTGAGTTTAGTTAATTTAGTTAGTAATATAAATTTTAACAGTTCGACAGTTGAATTTAATTGAATGTGGAACAATTAATATTTCTGTTTTAAATACCAATTAGTAATAGAATCTGTTTTTATTTCTTTATTTTTAACAATTTGACATTGGTAATTATTTATAAATATAATATAGTTTTTATTTGATTTAGTATTTTTAGTTTAGAAACATTCTAAAGAAACTAAGAACTAAATTCTTAATTAAAAATGGTGCAGCGAATGACTACGCATATTCCCATATGCTATACAATTTAAATAAAATACAAACATAAGCAAAAAAAATTAAAACAGTGAGTGCGAATGATATTTAATATGTTATATTTTTATATTCTGTTCGTGAACTGATAGATTTCAAAAGTAAGGTTCAAAGCTTGTCTAATGCTAACCTGCTAGGATTATCTCTGCCCACCCTGCTGCTCTCCAGTAGGAACTATTTTGGAATGACAGTGCTTCACTATAGTACAATGGTTTATTAAAAACAATTCAACTGAGATCCAAATCATTTCTTTAAATATAATTGACTGTTGAAGGACAATAGACATGACAGATTTTAAACATTTTTTGTATTGAGAATATTGGTTTCTGGATGCATTACTATTACTTTCTTTTCTGCAATATTGTTCTCGTATTCTGCTGTTTATGTAACCATCGCACGCCACTGGACTATCAGCGACATTATACATTAAAATGTAACTATCCAAAGTCGTTGAGTCCATAGATGAGTGGATTAAAGATATTGCCAGAAGAAAGTATATAGTTTAAACAAATTAGGTCGTAATAAAACAAATATCGTTAAGAATGAGTAAAAGTGATATTAGGATAAATAAATATTTGACTTTTGGAGTAACAAATATAAGGAAATAAAGCCAATGAAAAAACAGAAGTGGAAGAAGGCGTATTACAAAAGTGTATAAAAACACAGAAACCCAATGGAAGGGAGAACATTCATATTTAAGAATTCCATAATATCACTTTAATAACGAATTACAACTGAAAGTTAAACTATAAATTTTTAACACTTCGGCCTTCCCTCGGAGGTGCCGAATAAATTCACGATTCTTTTTTTAACTCTTTCTTATGTGATTTTAAGATTTCTTTTTTTGTACAATTATATTTTTTTATGAGTTTGAAATATGTGTGTTTTTGTTTATTTTAACATGTAAGTAATATACTTTAATTTTCCCATATCCAATGTGCATCGCGTAGTGTCGGATTCCGGCATTGTTTAATGATTTGGAATTACTTGTACACTTTATATTGATCGCAAAACTGTCTTAGATCGAACCGAAAGGCGGGGTTGATTATTGCGGGCCCATATGGCTAATCAATAGTTGTATTTAATTATTCTTTTGTTCATTTATAACTTTAGCATTTTATTAGCTGATTTCCTAATTTACAGCTTAAATTTAAGTTAGGTGGCGCTGCTAAATAACGGTATAGAATTAGTTGAAAGATTTATTAAACGAGTAGCTTAAATCAGTAAAATAGTTTGACAAAACTTAAAATAAAAGATAAATGTTTAAATGAAAAGAACTCCTACAGCCAACAGGGGGGGGGGGGGGGGCTTCCACTTACGAAAGGGACCTGCAAATTACGATTTCAATTAAATTCCATTCACAATACAAAAACCATATCTTACCTGATGAGTTGAAAGCCCTACGAAATTATAATATTAGTTTTTAACTTCGTAATTTTGCTTTCTTCGGACACCATCGGATTTTGCCTCTTAGGTACAGACCAAATTATTATCGTATAAAGTTTCGATATCTGAGCTGTATTATTCTCGTTGCACTTTGGTGTTTTGGATTTATCATGAACTCGAATGGAATCCAAATTGTTTCCTGTGAACATTTTATATTTTTGGTCTACGCAGTGTAAAATGTGCTGATATCTGCTACTACACATTGTGTTGTTCATTTGTTAAATTAAAAAGCGCTTACTTGAAATATCCATTGAAAAGTATAAACAGCCTACTCTTCAAATTTTAAATTGTTATACTACGTCTGAGATATTTTTTAAAATTAGTTGAGCTATACACCAATTAATATTTTGATATTTCTTTTAAGTGTTTATAATTTGATTTTTAATATAGTTCTCAACAGAATTAAATTATAAAGAAAAATAATACATTTATATTATTAAATAAACAATTTTTTTGAAATTAGTATATTGCATTTTATCTTAGAAATGACTGATAAGTTCCCATCAGGTATATCATTACATTTTAAAGGAGAAATTCAAGGAAAGCAACGAGCATCCAATTCATCGCTCGTGGACATTTATCGCAGCTTGAGGATCAATGTGCACACGTTTGATTGCTCAGGAAACGGATATTCCAACTATAAGTTTGGAGAAACTTTAGCTGGGGTCATGAAATCCCTGAGTAAGACTTACGTAAAAAATGGTGAAAATAAATTTAAACGTCAACTAAAAGGAGATTTACAAGAGATCAAACAAAAGAGGTTAGAATTAGAACTTGATGTGAAAGAGCTATACAAAATGCTAGATTCCCAGAACATAGACCTAATGCGTCAAAGTAGAATTGACGAGATTATGAACAGTTTGAATTATGTTCAGCTGAAATACTCCCACTTCCTCCGCTACGTGCAGACACTATCGAACGTCTATAACGATCTTCATGACACCCAACAGATAAAGTCAGAGCTGCAGAGAGCGAAGCAGTGTGCAAGGGATTCAACAACCTTTTTAGAAACCCAAAAGGAATTGATTCTTAACTGTCCCGAGGAAGATGTACCGTGTCTAATAAAACTAGACTGCGATCGTACCATACAAGTCCTGAAAAGTCAGGAAGAAGACTTCATTGATCAGATGGTCAATCTGATCAACATCACAGACGAGTTTATAGAAAGCACCCCCCAAGTGATGGTGGCAACCATTGTAAAAGACAACGCAAAAAAGAATGAGACTAAAAAGAAAGGTCCAGTAAAGTTAACATTAAATGCAGTAAAATTAAGGACGGAATTAAAAGTATTAGATAAATTGGATGACGCATTTATATCAGAGCAGAAACGTGAGAAGATTCAAAACCTGCTTGATGTCGAAGAAGATGAAAAAGGAGGTATATTAGTTTACTTGTGGAAGCAAAGGAAAGTATTGGTAGAAATGTTGGAGAATCCTGAATTAACTAAAGACCAAAAACAGATATTGGATTTACGTCTTAAAAATATAGACTTAAAAAGGGAACTGTACGACCCTCACACGAAGGGGGACAGGGTGCCACAGATTCACATAGAGTTCCGTATAATCGAGCTGTCGACAATTCTGCTTGATGCAGTTATAACTAAATTGGAGAGAGATCGCGTTACGAACGAACTAGAAACTTTAAAAGTAAAGGAGAAGTTAAAAACCCGCATAACAAAAGAGGACCGAAGAAAACTGAACGTTAAACTACAAAAATTGGAATTAGAATGCATACTGCTGAATGTCAAGGTGACTAAAACTGCCACAATTCGAATAATGAACGAAATGAGGGAGTTAGATATTGGAGAAGAGTTAAGAAATCCAGACCTAACTGAAGTAGCCAGGGTGGGTTTGCTGCATGAGTTACGTAAAGTTAGAATTTTGATTCAGTTGAATGGCGGAGCAGATCTAACACCCATCGCAAGGCATAACTTGTTTCAGGAGTTGAGAATTATTGAAGTATTAATTCTTCTGAATAATCCTAACTTAACGGAGGAGGAAAGAGCCGCATTGTTAGAACAATTAAAAGAACTGCAACGAGTTGGATTGTCAGACACGGAATCCGAAGAAGAAGAAGACGACGTTAGAAGTAAGTTTAGCAAGTGAATAGAAATTAACACTTCTCAATTGTTTTAAGATATTGTACAGGGTGTCACATAAAGACCCAACTATTTCAAGGTACAAATAAACAGAGAAAGCAGTTGTTTAAGTGAAAATGTGCCTTATCACTGAAGAACAAGTTTTCGTAATTAACAAATCTCTCTAATAACGTTTTGGTAATTCTGTCTTAAAAGATCATCACATTAACTTAGTGACTGCTCGATCTGAATGTTGTATGCCGTTGCCAGACTCCTAATTGAGTCCGACGCTTTTTGAGTCATTTAAGTATTTAGTGTTATGTTATTAAACACATTTTTTTTTAGGAACAAAACATAATTTTAGATATATAGACGTACACGTTAAGAACCCTTTAGTAAAAGGGATAGTGGAGTGTACCTTAAAGAAACCGACAGACCCCATGTGCTATTTATCTAATTTCTTACAAAACTACAATAAGTACACTTCCAAGAGCCGCGAAACTAAAGAAATGGTAACTGAGAGGAACAGATTAAGAGAAGTAAATAAATGGATACAGGGCGTTTGTACCAAAAGAAAACGTTTCATTTCAATATTTAATTTTCAGTTAAAAAGAGTTGCACGGGGAAGCCGACTTACATTTGACGATGACCTTCAAAGGGAGGAAGAATAATTAAAATAAAATTATAATTAAAAAATAATATGAAATGTAATATGCGATCATAATTATTTTAAATAAATTATTATTCATGAAAAGTTGTACATAATATTTTATAAAATGTGATGACGGGAGGCTCCAAAAATTTAATCTGACGGTGCCCACTTCTGAATTTTCATAAGTAATACTTACACATGACATACGATACTTCCATTGATTCTCTCTTAGAGTTTAACTAAATAAAAAAAAATGTCGGCGTACCCAAATTGCTCGGTAGGCTCGTAAGATGGAAGACAATCCAACTTTTCATCACGTGATATTTAGGTAAATAATCATGAAGAATATAATCTTTATGAATTGACCCAGGCACACGTGCAGCCTGCTTTTATACAGTGCAGCGTTTTTGCATATCTCATGAGAACGCTTCGCCAAGACATTTTCGCAAAAAATAAACTGTTACAAATAAACAGCATGGCTGACTCTCTTTTGTATAAAATGAAACTAATTTAAAAGTTATCTAAAGCAGTGACCTATAGAAGTAGAACAAGACTGCAATCAAGTCTGCTGAGAATTTTTGTTTTTTATATTTTATTAGCAATTAGATACACATGCTTATCGAATTTTAATTAGTTATTTTAAATTTTATTGAAATAAATAAATTGTAAATTACTTTTTGAACCATCTTTGTGATATTTATTTTTCCAATTCTTCGTTTAAAACATGAGTGAGAAAGGTATGCAGGAAAATGATCTACAAAAACAAGATAATCTACTTTTGGACATGAAGACAATACATTACAAAGGGGAAATCCAGGGGAAGACGAGGTCTACCGTTCATCAAGCAGCGGAAGTGTTTCGTCTTCTGAAGATAAAGATACATGAATTTGACTGTTACGGTATTGGATATTTGAATTTTAAGTTTGGCGAGGATATCATTGAAACAATGAAGTCTGTGATCACGACGTATGACACTAAAGGAGAGTTCGCCTTCAAGAGACATTTACGCGCTGAAATAAACAAGCTCGCAGAAAAGAAACTTTTGTTAGAGAAAGAGCTACAGATATTGAATGACGATATCAAGACATTAGCTCCAGAAGATCTGCGCAGCAAATGTTTGAGTCAAGTGATAGCAACAATATCCTTGCTGAAGAGTAGATTCTCCAGCTTCATGAAGTTCATAACAGCCATAACGAGAGTTCACGAGGACATCACGTGCATCTTGGGAATATCCGTGGAAGTGTACATCATCAAGCAGAAGTACAACAATGTGTCGATAGCTTTGATGGCGCACAAGCAAGCGCTAATCAACTGCCCCAATAGAACATTAAGGGCGTTCATTAAGAACGACATTGATGAGACGATTGGGTCCTTAATCTTGCAATGTCATAGCGTCCTCAGCTACGTAGTTAAAATCATAAACGAAACTAAAGATTTCGTCAAGGAAAGAAACAAGTCTATAAATAATGACACCAATCGCAACCAGTGTGACACTTTATCAAATATTACTGAGTATCTGAATGAAGAAGAAATTAGATTAGAATTTGATTTTCTAGATAGAGGTCAAAGTCTCTCCTCATTTGAACGGTTAAAAGCAAAAATGAATCCTGATGAACCTAGGCAGTTATGTGAAGATGATGTAAATGCGCCATATAACCTCACTCCGATTCCTCCCGCGCCTCCCTCCGATTTATCAACAGAATCTGCTAGCAGCATTAGCGAATACACTGCTATTGCCGAAATAGAGAAATTTAAAAAGGGAGAACAAGAAGATCTCTCGCAAGTGCTTAAGGTAGAGTTGGAAGAATTACTAAAGGGCTCTAGCTTATGTGAAGATGGAAAACAACGCATTGCACATGAACTTGAAAAATTAGTAAGCGCAGAAAAAGTTGAAAAACCTACTATAATAAATAAAAAGCGCGGGGCTTTGTTAAATGAATTGAGGATGGTGAATCAGATTCGTAAGATGGAAGTAGAAGTAAAGTTGAAGGATCCCCTCATATCTGAAAATGAGAGAGATAGCTATACGCACGAGCTAAAGAAAATTAATTTGCTGATTGAAATAAACAAGACGCACCCTGTAGATAATAATAAGAAACCAGCTCTGACAAGTACTTTTGATTATGGGGGATTAGGAAACTCAAAACGTCAAAGTGTTTCAGGTGAATATTATTCATTTCTTATAACTTTGGTGATTTTGTAATGAAAAGGCAAAATATTTTATTTTTATGTGACCAATTCGACTGGATTCAACCGGATTGAAATTGGTTCCGAATTGCAATCTCTAAGAATATAATCATTTTCAGAACTACTCCGGGGACAAGGCGTCAGTCAATCGAAACGTTGTTCATATTTGGACAATCGGGATCCAACTAAACCTCCATTCGAGCCTCCATATTCGACAGCTGCTTATTTCAAGAAAGGGAGAAGTCCTGAAGAAAGTTCAGGGATACTGTCAGACGTTCGAAAATTCTTACACTTCAGTGGTGTTGCTTTTAACAGATGAAACTCGTTGATATCTCTTTTCAAGTTAAGGACGTTTATGGTATTATATTAACCGCGGAGAATTTCTAAGTAGATGCTTAAATATACTAATTATATTTATGTGCTGCAAAAATTTATAGTCGATGATGAATTTTATATTTGTGTTTATTAAAAATTTATATTTTTATAAACTATTTTGTCTTTATTTAGAGTTTTACTAAATTATTTTGTCATACAATGACTAAATTATTTGTCATATTAATAACAAATTATTTGCGAATTATCTGGAAAATTTAAGTGTATTTAATACCTCCTTCTCACTCATTCCGATTGTCATATCTTGTAACACATTGAAAAAAATATTTTTTTCCTTTTGGAATGGACTTGACGACACGAACGTAATGAGTTCCTCAACTCACTCTGCCCCCCTTCTGCGTATGACGTAATTAATAGATAACCTCTTACTTTTAAACTATAAAACTCGTAAATTTTATGTAAATATTACATTTGTTTTTTTATAAAGTTTACATTAGCACAAGTTATAATTAAACTACTTCTGGGAAAGGTCTATTTTTTGCGGCTTCCTGCAACAACTCTTGAAATCTGCCTCCCCATACTTCTACAGCTTTTAAGAACTCTACGAGTTGCGATGGTTGCGTTCCTGTTTTTATCATCTGAAAAATAGTAAAATTAAAGTTATAATAAATCCAGGTGGAAATATAACGTTTGAATTAGCTTGTAGCAAGGTAGCAAGTTGAATCTAGCACACTGCATTACAATTTAACAAAAGTAGAACAAATGTGAAAGGTTGAAAATTAACCTTGGGATTAGGTTGAAACAAACGTGTCATATTTGATCTATTTAATTGTATGCTTTACCGCCATTAGTATTGCCGTAGTGTATTCATCATCTGGAAGAGCGTAACAATCCACTTCCGCAGCAGCACCATATATAAATATACCAGGAGAAACTGCAATGGGTTTTGATAGGTCTTTAAGATCTCTAAAAAACTGAACGAACAGAAATTATTTTCGTATCGAGGTAATGTGTCGCTGTGAAAAACTGATAAAATTTTTGTACATTTAATTGTAGCAAAAATAATATTGTCTGTAGTTATTGAAAATAAAGAAGGTACATACATACACTTGTTGAAAATTTTGTAATTTTTAATTTTAACGAATACAAGATTTTCTGGATTTCTTGACATGTAAGAAGGTCTTGTAAAAATTGATAAATATGTTGCATTTTTAATTATAGCATACATTCGTTAGTGCATTTCTTGGAAATGTGTATAGCATTATAAGAAGACTGTGTTGCAAAATAAAACAGAATTTGTCAACAAAAAAAAATGATTTCTGTTTGTGTTACACTGGACATTTTTGAAACCACCTTTGCATATTACATATTGGTCTAGACATAGGAGTATAACAACTAGAACAAAATTGAAAATACCTTAAATTGAAACTGTATAAATGGCAAATATACTTCAATAGACCCTTGGTACTTGATTTCAGATAGAGATACATTCATATTGTAGGAGTTCCAGATCCCATACACTTTAACTGTTCCAACCAATGTTACATTGTCTTTTTCTATATATGTTGTAATAGTATTCAGGGCAGCGACGTTGGTCCATCGGATGCTAAACCCTTCGTGGAAGAGAACAGAGCCTACTAGATTTAATCCATACTTGGTTTGACTGGAAACATGAGAATTAAAACAAATACATTACAGTGAAATATCATATAATGAAATAGAAGAATGATTCTTGAACGAATCAATAGTGAATTCATTGTTAACTCTTTACGAATTCGAGTTCGTTAAATTCTGGTTAAGGTGAAACGATACTTGGCCATTTTTGATTCGCTACATATAGATGGCGATACTGGTAAGTCATATAAAAATTTAAGTCTTAAGCGTAAGTTTGAGAACCATAATGAAGGTTATAAAATTTATGACAAACCCTTAGAAATGTTACTAGTCATGTAAAAATTGGAATTTAACTAGAAAATATAGCATTATTCATTTTCAAAACTTATTTTTGCGGTTCCAACTCATTAAAAGTCAGTGGAAGAAAGACTTAAAATGTTAAACGTTATTCATTAACTAATTGCAGCTTTAGATTTTGATTCGCGTTTATAGTTACTTACATAAAACGATTTAAACAAAAAAAAACATGTCGCCATCTATATTTCGCGAATTGAAGTAACTTTGAATTCTCTTTAAAATAATATTATGTACTGGATTTTTTTTTGTTAATTTTATTTTTTTGTTATTAAATAAAGAGATAAAATAATATGTCTACAAAGATATTCAGCAATATTTATGTAATGCAGAGTAATCTAAAGACATATCCGATAGTCAAAGAATACAATAATTTGTTTTTTTAAATAATCTAATGTTTTAACTTTCGGATATCGAAACCTTAGGTATTGTAAACAGTTGCACTAACCACTACGTCAACTTAAGACTAATTTTAGGGCCTTATTCTGTAAAGTATTTCCACCGGTGAAAAAATTTCATCGCTGTAAAATGACGTCACAAAAGCGATGATTTTTTATTTGGTATTCTGTAAGAAATTTCCATCGATTTTATTTTAGTCACTGGAAAAAAATCGACCAAATTATAAGGTCGCCTTTAGCGCCCAGTAAACAATTTGGTGAAGTGTCCTATTTGGTGAAGTTCGAGTCACTCGTACAATTCTATTCTAACGCTTTACAAGTTCTCTACCTGTCACAGATTTTGTGTTAGTTTTTCATAATAATATTCTTTCTTTTTCCAACATCATTCATTAAGTATTCCTGTTTCTTTCCCACATGGGTATATTTTTATTATCCGGTCATAAATCATAAACCTACTCCGCTTTTAATTCAGCAGTGAACCGTCGTTGCAATGTCTGTAGCTCATAAAAAGGACCTTTCCTTTGAACGACTGAATAGAAAACGAACACGTTCCAGACAAAAAATTCATGATATGTAATAGAAATTAAGTAGAATTTACTCCAAAATGTTTACTGGGCGGTTACTTTAAAATTTTCCATCGCTGTATTTTTTAGAACTGTCAAATAATTCGAATTATAATTTGAATTTCAGTACAAATTTTTTGGTCATATGATTATACAAATATAAATATATAAGAAAGTGAGGTTATGTTGCTTGTCAATTGACATGTATTCGTACTTGTCAAGTGTTTGAATTTTTAAATATTTGAATATTCTGAATGCCGTGATTGGTCAAATATTTTTAAAATTGATTACGTCTTAAAATACGTCACTATACTTTTTCACGGCTGTATATTATAAGCAGGATGGAAAATTTTGCATACAGAATACCACTTTAGATATTTTAAATAAAGCGACTTTATTCGAGCGGTGAAAAAATTAAATATTTCCACCGCTGAAAAAATAAGGTCGATTTTTTGAAAAATTACAGAATAATGCCTTACTGGAGTAGATAACGTTATATTGTAAATCAATGAATGTCATACTTCACTGGGTATTCGAAATCAGCGCAACGAAACGATGAGGGCCCCGTTTCATCGACCATCTTCATCATATCCGTTACAACATTAACGAAATAGTCCAAACCACCTTGTAGACTTTCACCTAGTGCAAAATATATAACAATAAAAGCATTAACAAAACTTGATTTCAAGAGTGTTTCTAATTATTCCGTTGAACACGAGCGTATATTTAAGGTTTATTTAAAGTAACAAAGTTCATCTTTTCATGCGTTTTTTAGGTTACGATAATGTCTGATACATAACAAAAGCGTGATAGAAATTTACGTTTTCTGATTATATAATTTTACATATAAAAGTAATATATTAATAAAATAGTTTTAATGTCTCTTGCATTTATTTAATGTAAAAGTAACAGAATTATGTTAAACTTTGGTAAATAATACAACGTAGCGTTAGGTAGAAAATGTTACGATAAACAATACATGTGTTTAGTGGGTATATTTCGAATGTATATTATTTTTATACTTAGTTAAAAATTGGTTTTAAATGTTACTTACTTTTTACATATGTGCAACATGCACTGAGTAACACTAGCACAAATATTAATCGCATTTTTATGTAAATTTCTACGAAAATTTAATGTTTTAAACACACAAATGTATAATTTATGTTTTCATTTCAGTTGTCAGTAATTTTAATTATATCATTTTGTGATTTGATTAGATATTTATCACCTCTCAGGTTACTTCATTATTATTGATAAGATTGACTATATTAAAGTACAAAGTTTTGATTTAAATTAATATTCTCAACTAAAGTGTGGTATGTATGTGAAATAATTATTAATTAATAATCAATTAATTATAAGTCAAATAATATTATCAACATTATTATTCTTTAGTTAAGCGTACTATATTTTATAATAAGTTGTGTTAAATGTAAATATATTTTTTGTATACGGTTTACAGTTAGTATTTAAGAGAATGCAAGCGCTAATAAAAATATCAGGTATCATGGTCCTCGGGACATACTCCCGCCCTACAATACTATTACTATTACGCCCTACTCTTCTACTACAGACCTACAAACAATTTTGATCGGAATCCAATTAGATGCGAATCGTATCACTCTGAATGGTGATTGGAATCCTATTAGATATTAGTGTGACATTATATGAAGCTTTGGACAGCATGTCTAAACCGGCCGGAACGCTCCGTACCCCCTCTGATTGCCTTCCTAATACTTTCCAAACGAGGTTTGCCGAGGTGCAAGTCGTGGTACTACCACTTCTAATCAGATATTAGCATAACCACACCTCCAAACGACCGCACACGAGTAGAACACGAGGAATAACGACTTATATGCATATGCCTTTACATGCGATTGACTTATAGATAATATTACAGAGATTGATAGAGATCTTTACATCAAAAATAAGTTGCAGCCATCTTGAATATACCGGAATCTTCGTAAATGTTCGGCTAACACGAAACTAATATTCATGAAATCGTATAAATAAATCACACCCTTTTTATTATTTGTTTGTGTTGATTATAATACATATGTAGTGGTAAAAGATAATATGCCCTCCCGGACACTGTCTAACCGCCATCTGATAGGAGATTACTAAGATACGACAAATTGTTTGTAGGGCTGTACTGTTATTATGAAAGGTTTATATTAATTTATTTAGGAATTGTTATTAATTTCAAGTAGAGAGGTACACAGTTCTATATTTTATATTGGATTTAGTTTTTCACGCCGGAAACGTAGTAAAGAATTTTGAAATTACAGGCAAATTTTCTTGGTTCTGCGGTGAGTGGGTCCGCGCTATTATTTGACACCAGTTTTTGCAGACACCTCTAAACGCCTTAAAAATTTGGGCGCAATTTTTTTTAGAATATGATTGATGATATGCTAAGGTTAAAACTCCGTTATTACCTGCACTCTTTTGAGTGAATAACAGGATTTTAAGACATAAATAAGGTTTACTTTAAAATAATATTCATTTCGTTTCAACTAAAAATAGGAGCACTAGAATTTAATTTTCTCTTAAATTTTTAACGTTTAGAGTAATTTAGAATAACTGGCTTTCCTTTATACAAGCAATCATTTTCTTCTCATTTTTATTTACCACAAGAGTTCTTCCGTGAATTTTGGGACACCTTTTATAAATTCTGAACATACGTGTCATTAGTATAAACCACTTGATACAAGCAGCGCTATCTGTTAAACAAAACCTTAACTATTATTACAGAAACAAACCGTACGTAATAGCTTTCACCAATGATGTAGCCTGGAATATTAAAATAAACAAATATTTAGATAAGATTATTTATTAGCAATAGTAGATTAGGATAAATAGATATACTTATAAGATTACGGTAACTAATAATAAACTTGCTGCTTTATTATTTTTATAAATATTCAATTTCAGGAAATGGAATATTTCTTGCCGCTTTCTGTAAAAGCTGTTGAAAAGTTTCACTCCAAATGTTTAAGTCTGTCATGAATGAATTTATAAACGAATACTTTTTCAACATCTGTAACAAAAGGTATACTCGTACATATAACATATATACACACAAGAAAATATATATGAACATTTAGTACTTACCAGTAGTGTTAAGACAGTGGTATGTGAGCTTTCTGGCAGGGGGTAGACATCTACTTTTTTTGGCAAACCGATTGCAAGTCCTTGAAACGAGGCATTGACTAGATTGTTCATATCCTTAGGGTGCATTTCTAACTGAAACAAATTCCAATACAAATAAAATGCAACCAAATATAGCTATACCACAGCATCTAAGGGTCCATTCATAAATTATGTCTCACGCAAAGGAGGTGGGGAGGGGGTACAGTCCCAGTAAACATTTTGGAGTCACTTTGACATCATATTGAAGATGCGTCATGATTTTTTTGTCATAATAGAGTTCATTTATAGTTCAGTTTCTCACATTTTTTCATATAAAATGTCTACTTTATCGGCTACAGATGGCGAAATTACTCCACCTGTCGGAATACAAATGAAGATAAAGTTGATGTGAACTATAATTGAAGTGAAATAGTGAGAGAAACGTCACTAAATAGGGCACTTCACCAAATTGTTTATTGGGGTAATAAGATAAGATTTGACAGGGAGGAAAGAGGGGTCAAATGCGCTGTGACGTCATATGTAGCATAAAATATGTAAAAAAAAAAATTTTAGTAGGAAGAGTTTAAAAAGAAATTTGTGTGACGTAATTTATGGATGGCCCTAACTACGTTTTTTGTAATACCTCGTATTTAAAATCCACCTGTGGTATTCTTATAATAAACGATCCAAAATATTTGATATCGTCTAAACTCACTAACATATTGTAGGAATTCCACAGCCCAATAATTCTGAAGGTCCCTTTTATTCCAAGCTTGTCCTCTTCGAGGGTCGTACCAGTTGACATCATTTTGACAGTTACGTTGTCCCATTTAACACAAAAACCATCCTTAAATGTTACCGTTCCATTAACGTGAAGCCCGTATAAACTGCGGCTGAAAAATTCATCTGTGAGGTAAATAATATATACTCGTACATTTCTCTACATATTTTACTATGTGTAATACGTATTACTTGACGGCAAATATTTTCTCTGGCGGACGAAGTGTTGATAAGCCTTCTTCTTCGACAGCATTAACCATATTGCTTATGGATTTAATGAAGTAATCATTGGCTCCTGGTAGACTTGGTCGCGTCTCTACCAACAGAATAACCTAATCAATGCTTGTCGAAACTGACGGTTAGTTTATAACTTAAATAATTGTAAATATTTATCCTTTTTTTTAATTAGATTTATTTACTACACTTTTAATATTTAAAGAACTTTTCATTTTAATATTTTGAATATTATCTGAGTTATATCAATTTAAAGTGAGCGCATATATATATATATATACAGGGTGTCCCAAAATTCAACGATAAGCCGGCACCAGAAGGTGGTTCCGCTCATGACTACACAAGAAAAACGGAAAAAAAAAATTTATCTCATTTTGTTTAGGAATTAGAAAAAAAAATATTTTCTTTTTCGAAAATTGAAACACTTGAAAAATTGAAATTTTTCAAATATTTCTGATTTTATTTTTGTATCGGCAACCTAAATATGGCTGTCCATCACAACCATTAAAACTCCCAGAATGCTAGTAGTTTTTACACAAAATTCAATCAAAATAATTTTTTTCCCTAAATTTTTTAAAGATTTTTACTTTCAGTCAACTTTAACTCATCGTGGTGTAAAAAAAAAGTATGAACACTACTATGGCAAGTTTTTTTAAAAATTGGCGCAACTCTTCAGGATTCCAAAATGGTATAATACTATAATAATGGTATATATATATATACATATATATATATATTTATATATATATATATATATATATATATATATATATATATATATATATATATATATATTATATATTTTCACTTTGATACTTTTGAATAGATTTGATTACAAGAAAATATAATTTTTTTTATTACTGATGATTCCTGAAGATACTACGATTACCAAGCCTCCCGACAAACGTGTTTCGCGGAACAGCTTATATCTCCACCAGTAATAAACAAAAAGCTAGTTTCTCTAAATTATTATTTTAATATTAAAAATAATACTTACCGATAAACTTAAAAACGTATATACTTAGCAATAATTGCAGAATTCCACTAATTTGACAACGCATTTTCCAGCGTATTAGTTGTAGCGAATATGGATGAATAATGCACATTTACTAAATTATATCAAGACCTAAAAAACAAATAACAACTTTATTGGAATAAATTGTGCAATTGTATTACATTTATCTAATCTCCGTTAAATCCGGCTTAACGTAAGCCGACGCATTATAAATATCATTTGCAATAAAGAATGTACTTGGAAGATAATGATTTATATCGCTATAAATAATTACCTCGAGTAGACTGCATTTACTAACATGCAGTGGCGTACTGAGACTAATCTTTTTCTAGTTGCTTTGCAGTATATCTGAAATTAGCGGTTTGTCCCATCGGTCACATTCACAGTAGTTCCCTTTCGAACAGCATACGTTTAAATAGAGACATAGTTGTTGTCCCTTTTACATTTGAAAATACTTATTTTAGTAGATATAAAATTCTACATTCATTTCACCAGAATATCACAAAAAAAGAAACAAGATATATCTGTCTCTATTACACCTTAATGGTTCATTTGCAACTTCATTCTGGTACGGTAGTACTGGTAGATCATATCACTGACAATTCCTTGAACGAGTGTTGCATGACACAAAAATCATACGCATCTGTCAAAGTATGTACTTGTATATTGTTTACGGAACCGATGCATGATTCATTGGTTCATATTTTTAACACACATACACAACATTATTCAAATATTATGAATGATTGATAACTACGAGTTTGTTTACAAAATTTATACAAATATTTATTTTATATTATTACATAAATTATAACGCAAATATAAATTACATAAGCTGAACATATTGATTAAAAATGTATTTACACTAGCATAACATGGAAAGCCTGTTGAATACAGCTCTTAGCTAGGTGACCCTACGCTATATACATTGAACTGAAAAAATCCACCCATTGTATCTAGTATTCTAGTCAAAGCGTTATTTTCTTTTGGCATGCTACAAACTTTTGCTAAGTATTTTCTTAATGGGCTTGTGTCCTCATTTTTTAGTGGTCGATTTTTCAATTGTTGATTGAAATTGATGTTAATAAATGTGTATTGGCGTGTCTATTTTAATTAATATCTAAATGTGGACGGAGATATAGCAATTAAAAGTTTGAATTGTAGTTTTAGCGCTAGAAATGGTCGGCCATATTTGTATGACGTGAAATGCATTTTAACGTCAGTTATTTGTTGAGTAGGTCAGTGCTGTTGTAATGTTTTGTAGCTGTTGGTAGTCAAATAATCAAGTCAAGTCAAAGAATAATAAGTTTTTATATTATTTAACCCTGCTAAGGCAGACATAATATTGAAATTTTATTGTTCCTTGAAATAGCTGTAAATAATATTTGATATTTTGATATATAAATACACTAGCTGTCCCGGCCACGCGTTGCTGTGACTAACGTTTTTGTCATATTACATTACATAGCGCCATCTATTGAATATTTACTCAATCTATATTTACTCAATTTAGTCAACAGATGTCGCCATCATCGTCGCCAGATGTCATATGTCATATACAGATAATTAATTTGCAATAAGATAATATTGCAATTATAAATTGAGATGTAAGCTATCCTATCTTTTAAGTTGGATCAAACTGCACACGGTGTACAAATTTCATTAAAATCGGTTAAGTAGTTTAGGAGTCCATCGCGGACAAACTCGGACAAACATGTGACACGTAATTTATATATATTAAGATATAGCAGAGATTTATGAGCTGTAAGGTTGGTAGCGGTTATGATGTCACATGCATTTGGAATGTGTACAACGTTAAATCCCTTTAGTAATTAAAGAGACAAAATGACTTTTTTAATTGTTAATATCTCTTAACATATAAGGAGTTATTAAAAAATAATTAAACATTAGAGGTTCTAGTAACCCACTTTATCAATATATAGTACACTTTTATAGAAATTAAGACATAGGACACAAGCCCATTGGTTGTATATATTGGTTAATGCAGCACTGTGCGAGACATTTTTGCGCCTCCTTTTTTGTCTCCGCCAACCTCTCACTGTAGGCCTAGATGAACATATTAGGATACTACTATATCTACGAAGAGAGCCTGTGGATGGACGAGCCTCAACTTTTTTCATTTTTTGAACTACCGCCAACTTTCACAAATACCAATTTGAATAGCATGAGCAAACTTGTGTATATTATTTCAACAAACAAATTTTAACCTAAAAGACATACTAACTAACATTAAATAACTTCGTTTTACACAGAATTTTTGGTACACGGATTCAAAACGTGTTAAATCATGCATACATCGTGGAATCAAGTTGATCTTGTAAGAATATGCTATTACCCCGGTTTTATTAATGAATGAAAATATAATCGTACAATGGTAAGAGTCTACAGGTCCGCATTTCTCGCATAAAACGCATTGACTTTATTGAATAAAACGTGGAAGAGCAGAACAACAACTGTAGACTCCAACTTTAAGAGGTATACTGTATATATTACATTCTGTTTTAAGAGCATATATTTTTTATATCTTAAGCAATATTTTTAATTATTTAATCCTACAGCTATTAACAATATTTTTACAAAACAATAATACATTACAAACTAATTAAGAAGTTTTCATTAATGATTAATATTGATTCATACTTTGGTAGTATCATGGCATTCTACTTGAGCAGATCCGAAGAGTGCCGAATATTTAGGTGGTGAAGCTCGGCTATCCTTTTGATCAGAATGACTACTCTTGGCATCCTTACTTGTTCCTGTATCACTTTCAGAGTATCCTCTACTTAATTGAGACATTCTGTGGATACGGGTGCTGCCAGTCACGAAACTTTGACGACATGTCGTAGAATTGCTGAAAGAAATTATATCAATACAATACAAATTATTATAGAACAATATCACCAGACATCACTTATTTTCTGATGAACAAAATGTGTAAGATTGAGTAGTGTTAGTATGTATAACATATTCCCGCTATCATATATAAAAATAAACCATCAGACTATAAGTGAGTTTAAGTAATTTTTTGTCTGCTAGATAATACAAGGTATTACAAGACAACTGTTTTAAAACTTGGGCCAAACATCCCCTAGACCCAATTTTAATTCCACTATGAGTAGGAGCGAGAGGGCATTATCCGTGCCCGTGAGAGTGAGTGAGACATAAACCTTCATTACTTGATACCTGGAAAATGCTGCCTGTTCAAGTTAGCAGGCAGGCAGACGATCATTGTAGATACTAAGGCCTGTCTCAGTATGGGACCGTATTTAAGCGACGGCGTATTCGGACGTAAATCGGCGGATTGGATGAGCTACAAAGCAAACCACCTATGTGTGTCACAGATGTCTGTAGTCGTGTATTAGGGGGTGTATTGGAGTTCTTTAGTACTTATATAATTTATCATGAGAGCAAACTTTAACTTTAATTTTTATCGATACACTACTGGTATTAAAGGGACTTTAGCATTTATTATATATCTGAGTTCTGGTGGGCGTGAATTTAAATTTAGTTCTATCGTATTGGTATCGGTATCCGTGTCCATGATTCACTGAAATACAAACATAAACTGAAGCATGCTGAACATACTCGTCATACGCGATGTCGCGATAGACCCGAAAAGATCCGTATTGCAGCGAAAGAACAAGCGATGTTAGGTATCCCCTCCAGTCTGAGGCGGCTGTTTGCATTTACAAAGGTTCGGATAGGATATCGTTGTAGTAGTGGTAACGCTTGGTTAAAATTCGCCTTTATACGGTACTAATGTGCGAGGTAGTGCCGCCCGTATTCGGACTGCTTTGTAGCGTGCAGTCTGAGAGCTCCAGAGCGATCTCATTACATTTACATGGTTCGGATAGGTAAAGCGTAGTAGCCCGAATACGTCCGGCAGAAATTCGCTTAAACACGGTGCCATACTGAGACAGGCCTAACACTACTCATTCTTACACAAATTGTTCATCAGAAAATAAGTGATGTCTGGTGGCCTGGGATCTTAGACTAATACAATACTTTGTTGTTAGAACATCTGCTGTTATTGACATACAGCTAAGCGCTAACATCTCTAGTTTTAAGTATCTAATAAACGTAAAAGTAATGTAATTATTACCGGCTGCTGGATTTGCGCGCCCTTCTCCTGGCTGGCCACAGCTGGAAAGCCCCATAGATTATAGGATTCACCAGGCTGTTGGACATCCCAAAGAAAAATATTCCAGACTGAAGTTCGTTGCTTACCTATGAAGGAACATAAAAACCAATTACAAACACGCTGTAAAATCTTTACTCCCCATCAAACTCGTTGGGATAAACTTATTGAAGAAGTACCATAAACTCGGCTCGTAAAAATGGAGGCTAACGAAATTTGTCAAGCGTAATTTATAGGTGTTGGTGGTTGGTAGACCAGGACCACAAAAGAAAACGATAACGTATTGTGATACGTAATATGTAATACCAGACGGTAAATTATATTTTATCAAGGTTCACTAGTTGACCCTGACCACATTCTGTGGCAATGTAAAAATACAGCAAACACACCCCCTTTTTGATTGCGAAACCGAAATTTATAACTGCAGTAGCCATGAATAGATAATTCTTGTTGTCTGGATATAACGTATAAGAAGAAGCAGAACAATATTAGGGGCGATAAAAGGCTACGTGCCTAGGAAGCCCGAGAAACTATATATATATAAAAAAAAGGTTCACTAGTTACAATTGTAGGTAAATATCAAATTCAAAGATATTTATTAATCGAATGTTGTTATAATAATTATTATTAATTACAATACATCTTATTCTAATGTATGGTGCCTGGCCTGGGCCTAAATCCGCATTGTCGGTGTTCTAAGTTGATGTCTTGTATTCTATTTTGCCTTGTGTGTTGGTGTAGGAAACGTGGTTAAAAAACCCTACTTTGCTATGGTGAAATTTTACATATGTAGAAGTCAATATTGTGCAGCATGCACCTAGAGTATTGTGTCCTTTGTGTGTGTGTATTGTCCCAGATTTATTAATGGATTGTAGTGAGTTTTTATAGTGTTGTACATTTTTCGGTTTGCTGCTTTATGAGTGTTTTAATGTATATTGAGTTAGTTTCTTTATGTAGTCGTATTGTGGTGTAGTCATATACTCATATGTAGTCGTATGTTAGTTTAAAGCATTTGTTCTGTATGACCTGCAGTTTGTTTCTGTTAGTGTTTGATGTATTCCCCCAGATTTGCACCCTGTATGTCAATGTCGGTTTGATGATTTAGTTCGCCATCTTCCTTTAGGAGTCCTTATAGTGCTCCAATAGCTCTGTTGTGTTCGATATATGTGGTGAGTATGTGAGTTTGATGTCCAATGTAATGCCAAGATATTTTATTGTAATTGTAGGCAAAAGTACAGTCAGATATTAATTAAAAACACTTCATATAATTTATTATATGTAGGTATTATAATTTTTTTTCGTAGTCTATACTTAAAACATATAAGTTTTTATATAAGTATATGTACAGGCTAAATACAATCACATTGTTCAGAATTATTGTAACGCAGTAGCTATAGCTATAGCTATTATTTCTCTGCAATAAATTAGTTTTTTAAAAAAATCTGTAGAACCGTTCTTGGGATAGATGCTAAAACAATGCCGTTTTATACTTTGTAGGACTCCTGTATATTACATATGTGCACATTTTATTATTAATATCTCGCTTCACGACTGGTCAAAACATTTCAAATCTTGCAATTCAATTAATGTTACTTATGTTAACGTTATGTTTAAATTTTATCAAATTTTGTATAGTGTATAAATTTAATTAAAAAAAGAATCTGTAGAAAGGTGATTTTACTAGTTAATAAAAGGGACAATTTAGGAAATATTTTTTTGAAGAATGTATATGTTTGTTTTTAAACTTGTGGGTTTAATTTGTTATAATTTAGTGTATTCTACTGGTGATTTTCACTGACCAATGAAATCATCGTTTTATGTGATTGGAAATGTATACGTCAAATATTTTTAAAATACAAACGCTTACGGAAATGAAATATCACAATTCATAATTTTAATACGCTTACATGTTGATCTGGGTTCATAAACATGAAGATGATCATCATCGTGTAGTACGGGGTCCAGCAGACCACAAACGCTAGCACGATGACTATAGATATACGCAGGGACTTCATCTTAGCCCTGTGAATTAATCGTCTGCGGTTTAGATCCGGTGCCTGGTGCTTGTTTATACTGACAACTTCAGTGCGGAAAACTTTTTCGCTTTCTGAAATTAATTTAAGTTATTTATATTTATTAAATTAGCTAATTTAGTCTGCCTATTCAAAGGAGATTTTTTATTTTCTTTTGTTGCCACAGGGCCTCCACACCTCTAAATCCGGCCTGGTTCCTGTCCTCATTGTTACGTTTTGTCACACATTGTGTGAAAATATTATTTTCTCGTATTCGTAGCTTTATAAGTCAAATAACTTTTAAATTACTTACGTGCAATTGTTGTAATTGTGCTTACGTAAGTACAGATAAGCACCAGTAGAGGCAGCACAAACATGAAGATCAGAGACAAACACGTGTAGAGCTGTTCTTGCCACTGCTCCGTGTAGAAGCCGTGAGTCACACATTGGTGGAACTCCTCCAGGAAGGGGCCTTTGACTACGTTGAACACGATCGCCTTGTAACGAATAATTTAAAATCATTAGTGAGTTGTACGGCCCATTGATTCTCGATTACTACGAGTGGGGAGTTCGTATCTCCAGCCTGGATAGATTAACTATTTTAATTGATAATATTCCTGAGGGAACTGCATTTAAAAATTGTGAGCATTTAAAACAATCGCATCCGTGGAAACTTTTGATTAAAATTCTTCAGTGCTTTACATGTTTGTTTAAAAAAAAACAATTGGATTGAATGGAAGAAGTATATAATTTGATTTAATTAGTATAAAACCTAAAGGAGCGTCTTTACTATAGTAATATTACTGGAGACATTCAGCTAAAACAATAACGGTACTGAACTTACAGAGAAGTCCCCTTCTTTTTCCTCCTTCGAATTTTACTCTTTATTTTAATTTTATACATAGTGAAGTGAGACATTTGAGGTGCTAATGAGACGCTATTTGTAAAAATTAGGATATCGGGGAGTCCTTGAAACGCTGTTAATATCTTAATTTTTACAAATATGTCTGCATAGAGTTTCAAATTCGTAAAAAGGCAATATGTACATACTTAAAACGCCAACCAAACTGTCCTTCAGGTTTTTCATTCAGCGCATCCAGTATTTCAATTGATGCCCTAAAGATGGCTTAAATTTCAACTGTATAATATGCTTCAGAAATAAATAGAGAAATTTCACAACGAAAATGAGGTGAAAATTATATAGATATACAGTGGAGTGGTGTATTAATAAACATTAAAGTAGATGGTTTCTATCATAGGTGTATACCAAAAGTCAACGACGCAAGTTGGTGGGAAGCCAGCCTCATACTGTTAAGATGTTCATATCATTAATTAGATTTATTATTGTCCACGCACTTAGTGTACTGTACATTGTACAATGTCTACACGATGTTTTAGCTATGTCTATTGTCACAGTACGAATGTCTGATGCGTGCGATGACCCCTGTCGGATTGATATCACACATGCGGGACTAATCAAGTTTTATCATGTGGGAGATAGCAGACAGCATCGTTCGAATACGGCAGGTCGGGAACGGTACGACATCCACAACTGTAGTAATATGAATACAAAGTTTACAGCTATAAAAAGATATGAAATGAAACAAAATTGTATATATGAATTTTAAATTAGACACATAATGGAATAAAATCTGGCAATTGTTAAGGAATAGGTCAATCCTACTTCTATTTTACTTTAATCTACTTTAAATGTTGATATTTTAAAATATTTGAAAACCTTTACAAGCTAAAAATTGACTAATACAGGAAATTAGTAGAAATTCAAAAATAAGAAATTGAGTAAGCGAAAACATATGAGTGTTTCGCTTACTCATCCTGCTACGGTCTTTTCTCAGTATAAACAATCCCTTGTATACAGTTATGTATTCCTGGGAATTATAAGGTTTCGTTGACCCTTGTATGGATCAGGATTAGAGAAGGTGATGTAACTTGATTGAAAAAAATACCTTTTGCATCTAGTCCAAGCCACTTTCAAAATAGATTTTTAGATTATTTAGATACCAGTTAAAAGAGTTACATCTAAGCTTGCATTTTATATATTTACTACATTTTTCAATAAAAAATGTTACACTTATAATATAATCGGTTATTTATGAGGAAACGTTTCTTCTTCTTCTACTTTAAGAGCGTAACAACCTATTGCAACAGCACGCTTCTTCCAACTCAATCTGTCCAAAGCAACTCTTTGTCAGTCATCTACTATGTCGTCCAGCCATCTTGTTGGTGTTTATACATTTAGGTTGCATTTAAGGTTGTTTATATACAGTCTATATAATTCAAAATTATATCTGGTTCGCCAGCACCCTTGTTCTTTAACAGGTCCGAATATAGTTCTTAATACTTTTCTTTCAAAAGTTTCCAGAGCTCGCTGGGTGTCCAGGTTTAATGTCCAGGTTTAGCTAGCATACAGCAGCACAGGTAGTATAAGTGTCTTGTATAGCCTCAGTTTAGATTTTCTGCTGATAAATTTGGACCTTAATTGTTTTTTTAGTCCAAAGAAACATTTATTAGTTGATTTGATTCTGCTGTTAATTTCGGCATTCAGCTTGTTTTGATCGTGAATAATTGTTCCGAGGTATTTGAATTCGCTAACCTTTTCAAAGGTATGACCGTTTGTGCAAAAAGAGGTGTAGTTCACAGTCGAAGACAGGACTTCCATAAATTTTGTTTTGTCTTCATTAATAGTGAGGCCCATGTTTGTAGCAGAGATTTCTAGGGCTTAGAAGGCCTCTCTCTCTGCCCTCTCAGATCTTCCAGTGATGTCTATATCGTCTGCATAGGCCAATAATTGTATTGACCTGTTCCGAGGAAACATTTCAGATATAGAAAATTAGAAGTCGCATAGTGACCATCAAATTATTTTGTTTCATTCTTTTTATTCAAATAATTTGAAAAATATTTTTTTAATTTAATTTTAATATTACATTTGTGATTTAAAAGCATGAATGATTAAAAAAGAATCACTTATGTATATAGTATGAGAGCAAATGTGATAGGTATATAATTTTTTATTTTATTAGTTTATTATTTTAGAGTTTTACTAGTTTCCTGATTATAACGTCAATTTTTGTAAAGAAAGGTTTTAATATTTTAAATTATCGGTATTTAAAAAAGAAGTCATCAAAATTGGAGTAGGATTGACGGGTTCGCTTATAACGTACTTTGTATGTCAGATTTTCTTCCCTTAATGGTTAATGTTAAAATGAATCTCGTATGTATATGAGAATGTACGAAACATTGTAGCATATTCAGCGTCTGTTTGATTGATGTCTTTTGTTTCGTTTTAGATTTGAGTTGCGTACACTTGTTTCCTACGGATAATACCTTTTGTACGGACAGTGAAATAAAACAAAAGGTTTATCGTCGTGTGAACTTCAAACAAAAATCTGGACATTTTCATTTAAAAATTGTATGTTTAAATACATCGTGAAATGATTAAAGGTAAAACAGGAAACCCACGCAACTTTAGAAATAATATTCCACTAAATACTGTGTAGTTGATATTTTTTATGCATGTTATGACATGTTTCCACTGATTCAACTTTTGTGTATAACATTTTTGATGTCTCACTCGCACTCGCATTGTAGAAAAGCAAAAATATTTTATTTTGAAATATATAAAGAAACTATAAGTTATGATTAGCATACAAGTTCTTTGAAATAATAAACTTCTAGAGATAATTAAAGAAAATGTTTGTAATTCACGCCGACATATCTTACTACAAACATAAGCTTCTAGCTAGAAAATTGTCTTATAGTGCAGTGTCAAACATGCTAGCTTGATATAAGCTAATTCCAAGGCTCTTATTCTACCTAGGTACTTTTGTAGTGATGTAGTACCTACCTTTATGAGATGATTATCGTATTTTAAAGTTCTTTTTAAGGATTTCAACGGTTCTATTAAACTCAAAAACAATGTGGTAGCTAAGATAGAAAGGTCATTCACAAAAAATGACTACATCAATAGGTCTAGGCCTTTAGGGGTTAATTAGATACTGCTTCACAACATGGAATAAAAAAAGACACACGTGTTAAAAAAGTTATTCTTTATATACAGGAGAGTAGAAAAGCCTCTAGCTGGAAACTACAAACTTTCAAAGTAAACTTAACATCAAGATGTACAAGTACGAGTATATTTGATCGAATCGCTGATTTCTTTGCATCGTTTTTCTAATCGACTGGATTTTCTTATAGAAAAGGAGATGTATATATATGTAGGATTTAAAAGAAGCTTAAATTCAACCACAAGTACTATTTATTTCGAACTGAGTGCACTTGTAGTATTTAAATCGAATATAAAATACTGAAACATTCTATTACAATGCTGTTGTTACTAGAGAATGAAGCAAATTACGTTCAGCACAAATTAAAAATTTGTTAATATTATGATATCAATATCATACACATCAAGCTACAAGAAGTATTTCTTTTACGATAGACACATTTAAAAGTTGATTTCTACATAAGTTTAATAATAGATGCAGAGACAAATAATATCTAACCCTAAACAAATATTCCTAAACGTTATTCAATTACAAACCTTAGGTAAATATAAATTTATATTTAATAGAACCTGTTGTATACGTGCATACATAAATATTGAATATGCGTTTTATTACGTAGCTATATAAAATATATTATAACTCAGTTGTTTAGACTGAATATGTATTTATTGTGTATTTCCTCAGGCTGTATAAATAAATAAATTATAATCTTGTAATTTCAATAAAATATTTTATTTTAATAAGAATAAAATTGAAACTATATCATCCATCCATTCATCGTTCAAGAAATAATGAAATCTCGACATGACGTGCTTGGCTTATGGAATATCGAATTACTTATTCTATTCTTCATGCAAAATATAATATATTCGCTTTTTTATATTGTACTTATTTAATAAAAATACTGATTTCAAAATACAAATCTGATTCAATATTACAAAAAGAAAAAAAATAATCATAGACTGAATAATGGGGCTTGTGTCCTCATTTTTTAGTGGTCGATTTTTCAATTGTTGATTGAAATTGATGTTCATAAATGTGTATTGGCGTGTCTATTTTATTAAATATCTAAATATTGACGGAGATATAACAATTAAAAGTTTGAATTGTAGTTCTAGCGCTAGAAATGGTCGGCCATATTTTTACGACGTGAAATGCATTTTCACGTCAGTTATTTGTTGAGTAGGTCAGTGCAGTGGTAATGTTTTGTAGCAGTTGGTAATCAAATAATCAAGTCAAGTCAAAGAATAATAAGTTTTTATTTTATTTAACCCTGCTAAGGCAGACATAATATTGAAATTTGATTGTTCCTTGAAATACTAATAAATAATATTTGATATTTTGATATATAAATACATATAGCAGAGATTTATAAGCTGTAAGGTTGGCAGCGATTATGATGTCACATGCATTTGGAATTTGTACAACATTAAATCCCTTTAATAATTAAAGAGACAAAATGACTTTTTTAATTGTTAATATCTCTTAACATATAAGGAGTTATTAAAAAATAATTGAACATTTGAGGTTCTAGTAACCCACTTTATCAACATATAATACACTTTTATAGAAATTAAGACATAGGACACAAGCCCATTAGGAAATGTAAGTCTGCTGCTTGAAAATTAACAAAAAAATTCTATTATTTGTGAACTTAGAGTACTGAAAACTTTTTTAATCTGTTTTGTAATCATTTTTGGGAATGTTATTAGAAGTTCTCAGGTGTAGCACAATTGTCTACAAGACCAGGAGCTGGATGGACTTGAGTTTGCAAAATGCGCATTTTGTTAATTGATTCTAGTTCAGAAAAGCTTGTAGATTAATATTTCGGATGTTGTCAGAAGATGAAGCAGATTTAAATCCGATTCCCCCTACGTATCAAGTAAATCGATTGAGCGCATGTTATAGAGCAATTAAGTCTATTATTTGTTTGATACTTAGATTTAAACTTAAATCGGAAGGGGAAGGAACCAACTCAGCTGTTGGAAACATCCACTTTTCTATTATTTTGGGTTTTAGATATATACAAGGCGTGTTTTTTAAGTAAGTACCGTTTTGGAATTAAAAAAAGACGTGCAAAGATATCGCAATAATTTTATTTTTACATGAAAGTCTGTACCTTAATCTACTTTTCTACATAATTTCCGTGGATATTGAGGCACTTGTCATAACGTGGCACCAGTTTTTGAATACCCTTCTCATAAAATTCTGCCGCCGGTAATTCAAGTTCTCGGCCACAATGCGATACAAAACACTACGAGAATATTGATGAAATTGTAAAGCGTCTGTTTTCTCTCACCTTTTTTTCCACTTTCTGCACAAAATCTTCATTAAAGACCGAAGGACGCCCACTCCGTTCTTCATCATGCACATTTGTGCGGCCATCTTTAAATGCTCTCACCCATTTCCTTACCATTTCATCACTCATAATGTTTTGTCCGTAAACTTCACAGATCTCCCGATGAATATCGATCGGTTTTACGCCTTTAGCACTAAGAAATCGTATAACAGCCCGTACTTCACAATCGGCGGGACTCACGATTGTCGGAGGCATCTTAAACACTCAGTAAACAACATATACAATGAAGAATCAGACTGTAATGGCGTCAGTGCGTAGACAAGAGATGTAGGTAACCAGCGCGCATGCACGGAACGCTGACCGTAGCGCTGCAAAGGCGGAATCGCAAAACGGTACTTACTTAAAAAACATGCCTCGTAGTTGCCGGTGTTTATATTTTGCATAATCAAATCCCTTTATCGTCTGTACTGTACTATATTAGGCATCTTCTATTTTGTATCTATAATTAATATTATAGAATTGATTTTGTTTTTGATTTTTAATCAAATATTATTATAGCCGGTAATATGACAAATATGTTAATTTTTCGAGTGAGTAAATTTAGTAAGTAACTCAAGATCACTTAAGTATAATAAAATCTTTATTTTCTTCAGTTGTCAATTGTAAAAAGTATTGCAGATTACATTTACATTATATTACACAACAAAGTATATAAAAGTTATTCTGTATCTATCAAATACAATCTAACAAAATGTGTTGCTTCAAAAATATGTAAGTGACCATACCCAAAAGCAAGGATATGTAGCACAAGACAAAAGCTGTCACCAAAAAGTTATATTGAGGAAAAATGACTTACCACCGTTAAAATAAAACATTAAAAGCGTAAACCTATATAGTAAGCCTCATTCCCACTCAATGTTTTTATATTTAATTAATGTATTTAGTTAATGATTTCAGGTTTTCAGAAAAGGCATTCCTTATCACGTTTGTGCTTTAATTTTAGTTAATTTAGTTGGTGCACATGCGTCGTTAGTAATATTAATTTTTACAGTTCCACAGTTTGACTAATTTGAATGTATAATAATTAAAATTACTGCTTCTAATAACAATTAGTAATAGAATTTGTTTTTACTTCTTCTTTTCTTTTAAAAATTACTCCGACTGCATTTTGACAGATTGTCACATTTTGGAGGTTATAATATAATATAGCTTTTTTTAATTTAGAAACCTTGTAGGGTTCTAAAAATAAGTAAATTAATTTCTGAAGTAAAAATGGTGCAGCAAATGACTGCTATGCTATACAATTTAAATAAAATTCAAAATTAAAAACAAAATTAAAACAGTGAGTGGGAATGATACTATAAATGCCTAAAATAAGGGATTTACAGAGAAACACTATTGAAACGGAACGAAATACGTCAGTACGAGACAAAATGGTCCCTGGGTGAAGAACGAAAGAACCAAAAACGCCTAGCTGCATAATAAGATCAAGTAACGAAATGTCCTTAACATAATTCTTTTACATGTTTATTCTAAGCTTATGCTCTTGTTACCTGAGTGTACTTCATTTTAAGAATATGCCATAAAAATCTCTGCTTAATAACTGAAAAATAATACACTCAACTGGAGATACGCCTGATAGCCTCTCAACCTTTTAGACTCGTTTATAATCATCTTATAAAAAAAAAAAATTCAATTTATAATTTTTCTGAAACATTTTTATTCGCGTACAACGCGCGAATGATTTCATAGCGGTTTCGTGGAGTAATTGAATTCAGCTTCATAACAATTTTGTTTTGATACATATTTTTATATCAGAAACTGTGGGTGTTTATGTGGAAAAATAAACGCAGAGAAATGGTGGTAGTGGAGGAAATTTCTAGCTGAAGTAATCTTATAAATGTATAATAAAAACAGGGGATGTCGTAAAATATTTCGATGTTCTATATATTGTGAACAAATCACTTAAATAATAAAATATTTTATGGATTTATTTGTTTAAGGAACAATAAATTTATATTTTTAACAAGTTTTCAGAAAAATCTAGTTTTTATGGTCTGCGAATTGAGTCGACACATGAGTTACACAGTTTTTGTTTTATTGTCTGTTTGTTGAATGATGTTTATTTCTCTAAAGTTACTTATATATCAATAAACCTACTTTTAAAACAGGGGAGTATGGGGGCCTGGTGAAGCCAATTCACATTTAGTAATGGGTAGGTAGTTCACTAGAGACAATCGTAGGCAAAAGTATAGTCGGATATTTACGTAAATAAAGCCGTACGTACACTCCATATAGGATTGCATTTTATTTTGTTCAATTGTATTAAATACAATCACAGTATCTCGGAACCATCCATTAATCACATCAAACGCAAATGGGGGGGGGGGGTGAGGAGAGAGGCAGAGGCGGCATTAGCCATTACGAGGCCTTAGACGGCAGAACTTTGCGAGGCACTTGTTCTTTGTATAATTTATGTAAATTATAAGTAAGTATTTTTGATATATATATATATATATATATATATATATATATATATATATATATATATATATATATATATATATATATATATATATATATATATATATATATATATATATATATATATATATATATATATATATATATATATATATATATATATTATATAAACTAAGGTAAATGAATATCTTAAAAGATATACGCAGTGATTCTAGTGGGATTTCTAAAGAGCAAGGCGCGAGATTCAAATACATATATAGTATTGAATTTTTCTACTTGGGTTGTTGCGCGAGAATGCGAGGCCTCTACAAGAGCGAGGCCCCGGGCGATTGCCCTGCTTGCCACCCCTAAGGCCGGCTATGGGGAGAGGTCCACAAATTGTGACCAAATATGACTATTGAGGGAAGGGATCATAAGTATTCTAAAATATGAAAACTACTAAAAAGTGAAATTAACATTATATAAGTATGTTACTATAAAGTTTAAAATTGTTTGTTTGTTGAATGCAACCTGTTCACCCTAACTACCTGTTTTTATAGATATCCTGGGGAGTTTCTTTTATTAGGTTCTTTGTCTTTTGGAATCCAATATTCTTAGATCTAGTTCGTCACTGTCAGTTGTTCACAAAAGTCTAAAAAGTAAACCACGAATCATTCTTCTGAGATAAGTGTTTTACAGTCAATGTAATTTCCTAACATAAAAATCTATGAGTTACGAATAAAAAGCGTAAATAAAAAAATTGTACATAAAAAATGTGGGTAGAAAAGGAATCTCCTGAACTACCCATAGTTGTACATTAGAAAGCTCAGTAAAAGTTGAATGTAGGTTGACGTAACAATATAAAGAGGCTTTAAACATTTAGGGTTATTCAGTTGGATATTGAGGTAGAACTACAACTGCTGAATCAAGATATTACATGGGATATTAAGACTCCGAGGATCCGTAATATCTAATCGTATATATAACTGCTCTCACACTGAAACATATACGAGCGACTACCGATTATCAACGATTTGGTTCTACGGTTAGAGTTTTCTCAATGGAACATACTTTTCGGAGACGTTTGTGCTTCGACTATACAAACTTCTGCCGTTTTTGTGTACAGATAGTATTAGAGTTATTTCATATTAGCACACCTTATAATGAAAGAAAGCTTCTACTTTGAACTGTATCAATAGACTTTAGTCGTTGCACATTTTTTTTTTACTTCTTACATTTCAATTACAATCATATATAATTATAAAAAATTAAAGATATAGAAACATTGTCGTCACATAAGAATCACAGATAGCTGGGAGTGTGTCGCAGGTTTGAAATAAACGTATTTATCCACACGGCCTCGTCATCCCAGTGTGGGATCACTGATGACATTCACATTCACTTAGTATTCTAGTTTACGACAGTCTAAGTCTTTGTTAGATCTTTGAGTTTTGCAAAATTGTTAAGGATTAATGGTACTAAATTAAATTGTATGACTTGTACAGCTAGGCATTACCAAGTTGTAATGTGCAGTTACAATGAATAGGGTTAGGAATGCTATAGAAAACTCCTCCTTTATTCAAACGATCTAAGCAACGAGTTCATGTCTTCCATTAAAAATGAGTATCATTTATCTACCAGAAATAGCTCAAGTTGTGGAGGCAGCTGTATATCACGAAGGGTGTTTTCCGTGGACATTGCACCCCTCGTGCCAATGGTGAACAGTGTTCGGTTATTAGAATACTAAGTCAACCAACAGGGTGAATGTCATCTTGTTGGGATAGGGTTGCCTTAGTATTCTAGTTTACGACAATCTAAATCTTTGTAAGATCTTTGTGTTTTGCAAAATTGTTAATTGTGGTACTAAATTAAATTTTATGCATATTCTACATGACTGTACTATTAGTGGATTGGATTTTGCCTGCAGACTTTAGTTTGGTGACTCCTGCTGTATATAATAGAGGTGTAATTGTGATATTCATTTTCTCTTGCGTATGACAGGTGTTTTAGAACGGACATATTCATAAATGAAACCTTTATGTACGTACTGAAGATTTAACAATTTTTAATATTTACTAAAATTCTATTTATCATTACGATGAATTCTACAGACTGTAAAATGAGGACCCACCACCCCGATTAATTAAATTTATGGTTAGTTACACAAGAGAATAATTCGTGTCTTAATAAGCAACATTTTGTAATATTCATATTCAGTATGGGGTTGTGAACCATGCATTAATTTATATAAAACTGTACTATACAGGGTGTTTGGTAGCAAGGTGCAAAGCCTTAAGGGGATGATAGTTGACACTATTTAGAACATTTTGAGCCATACATGTCTTAGGCGAAGTCTGATTATTTATTTTTAATTGCTATTTTTATGTTATTTTTATAAAAACCCAATTTCTGATACTAAAATGCCGACACTGCCCCAATTTAAGTGGTATGTTAATTGTTTTATTTTTAAGGGTTTGTCAGATGTGTACCTAATCTAATAAACCAAGTTCCAATCAACTGTGTTATTGAAAAGAAATACTGGACGCTTTTGAAGTTGTAAAAAGTTTTAAAATTAAAAAAAAAAACTGCGTAGTTTAAACCTTTTTAAAAACATGCTCGGTTATTGACCTTTCCATTAAGATATCAGTTAAACTGATATCTTACCAATTCTATAATCTATAATAATATGGCCGCAAATATTATTTTCCTAAAAACTCGTTTCCAATGATATCGCAAAAATGCACGTCTAAACGATTTAGCAATTTAGCTGCTAAATAGAGTACGAGGTAATACCCACATTTTTTGTTTGCATTAGTCACGGGTAGTTACTTTATTTAAATATATGATAAAACCAATGTTGTTTTCACAATATGGAGATATAAATTGTTCTAGCACAATGAAATATTTAAAAATAGTCGTAAGTAACAAAAACAAGTCTTGAGTATTTTCAATTTCTCTGTGTTCTGACATATTCTCGTTTCCACGATGTATTTTATTTGTTTCAACAGCAGATATTTCTCTTCTACGCTCACAATATTATGTCTAAGATGCTGAGGTAAAGGAACTCTGGGATACTCGTATAAACAACAACGTGTTTACCATCCATTATAAAAAGATATGTATAACTGTCTTTAGTGCAATTTATCAGGGCGACATTTACGGAGTAGGATAAATATGTACCGACTACATATAGAATTTCAGTTCATAAAACTCTGTGAGCTGCTCTATTTAATATTGTTCATTTTACAATAGGTCATTAATCATGCATGCATATTCAGGATGTTATTTACTCATTTATATAGGTTATACTTTTTACTGAGATCTGTCAGAAAATCTTGAAATATATTTAGATGTTAATGTAATAAATATAAAATCTTTTGTTTAAAGTTTTCTTCTCATTATAATCCGAGCTATTTAAATGCACAATACACCGGACTTGTTTTACATGAAATTTAAGTTTTACGTGGCATTATGCATTCATTGTGAAACCTCTCAGCAAGCGGAAATTCCAAAAACGGAAACTACAGTAAAGTTGTTACGGTTAGAACTTATTTGATTTATGTTATTACATAATATATATACATATATATATATATATATATATATATATATATATATATATATATATATATAATTCTGGATAGAAATTATACGTGTTCCAATATTACCCAAAGTGTTTAATACTGTATAATATAATTTGTAGAAAATCATCTATTCTGATTGTAGATTGAACATTAGATCTTTTCACGAGTACTTTTCATCATACACTACACTGTGTGCAGTAAATCTAAATTTGATTTTCTTCTACTCCTAGAGCCTTTTGCGATGCCAGCCTATATTGGCTATAAACTCGCTAAATATTGAGCAGAAATTACATCTGCATGTGTACACGGATGACGGAACTTTAGTATGTAGCATATCTCAAACTGAATATGATATCACTGAAGTGTGGTTGTCCTGGGGGAGGGGGGAGATACCACCACAATCACAATCTGAATGCGGGTGCAATCCTATCTTTTTACGATAACGCTCTAAAACTCTGAGCTACAAGTGTCGTTGATAATTTTATTTTATTTTCGAATTGAACATACAATACAGATTTATTTTAAGGACCCCTTCTGAAAGGATGTCCATACATACTCATTTAGACAATAAATGTGCTGATCTCAAGAATAAATCTTTCTAGTGACGTGCTCGTCCAAGAAAAGTTGTGCTTGTCTAAAGCCAACGTAAAAAAATATAATGAGTGTACTGTGTATACATCATTTGCTACGACAACAACTGGGTCGTGCATTCCGTCAACTTTTCTATAATTATTATTGTAGAAAAGAAATATAATCTCGATTACTTATGTGACGTCATATGCAGGGCTATTATAAGCGGCAAATTTGAAACAGAAACGCAAATATACATTTACCTGTATTTAAATCGAAAATTAATGAAACAACCTCTAAAAATGGGTTCACAAGCCCATTGAAAAAACCATTTCTTCATTTAAAAGCTTCAGTTATGTCATAACTGATGTTTACTCTTACTTATAAGTAACTTTATATATTTCCAAAATATTTCAAAAGTATTTAATGAAGTTATTTCCATTTTTAATTAAAAATGCAAAAAGTTAAACAAAAAGAAATTGTAATTTCACTTCTAAAAAACGGGTGGGAAGTAAGATGTTTATTACAGTGTTTGACTCGTTTTATTCCAGGTTAATTTTAATTATGTTTCTGTAAAAACAAATAACAAACAAAAACTCTTACTTGGGGAAACTCAGTAGGTTGTAATGAGGCTCATTCAGAAAAGTATTTCAGTCGTATTGTCATTAAGCTTTAAAAACTTTTGTACAGGAAAACTTTTATTGAAGTACTTATGGTGAAGAAGTGGTATTTACAAATTCTGTTAGTCGCTTGTATATTAATTAACACATGTTTTAGTTTGGAATTCAGCTTTGGGGTACTGCAAGCAACTCCAATATAGCCATAATCCAGCGATTTCAAAATAAAGTACTACGACTCATTGTAGATGCACCATACTACGTCACTAACGAAGTCATCCAGAAAGACATCCCAATAGCATCCATCAAAGATGAAATATATCTATCCAGTACAAAATATAGTGATAGATTAATCAACCATCCCAATGCGTTGGCGAATCAACTGAACGTGTGTGACAACAGGGAACCCCGCAGATTAAGGCGATATCAACCAGTAGACTTAGCTTTAGGTCCTCGATAGGGAATAGTGTACAATATATGATATATTATATTAATTTATTGTATATAAAAACAAGAGGGCATTCACTGGAATGTTTCTCTAACATGTCTTAATTAATTAATCATGTAAGAAGCTTATTGCCTACTTAGGCAGATTGCTGAAACAATTGGAGAAATAAAAAAAAAAAAAAAAAAATGTTTTAGTTTAATGAAACACGTACTTTTAACAACAGGAATTAATACACACCGCTTCAGGCTTTGCGTCTTTTGAATGTTGCTACCTGCAGCAGAAGCAATAGATTATTTTGAAATTTATTATATTCACAAAAGGGTAACTAATGTGAAGGATATTATTTCTTGTAGCAATATGAAATTTGACCCAAATTATCAATGAAACAGAAATGGAATTTTCTTTGATATATGGTGTATGTAGAAAACAGTGGCATAGTGGCAAACGCACACTCCCGCTATTGGGTTATTCCATCAAGATCTGGGTCTTTGATTGCTGTTTCATTATCTGGGTTATTTGGAACTTTATCTAAAAGGAAGAAGAGCCATGCGGTAGATATTCTCAGTATGATGCACGTCTTCGAAATGACGGCCCTAAATGTTATTTTCTTTAGAGCAGCCTTCAATTGTAACTTAAAAAAATTACATAAAATGTACAAATACTATTTTTCTTTTGAAAATATGAAATACATATAGTTTAAAATAATGATATCAAGTATTAACGACAACAATTTACTACAATTTTACCCTTCTAACTTTAACATTAGCAAATTCGTTTATGTGTATACTATATGTAGAGGCAGAGGCGGCCTTAGAAGGTGGCAAGCAGAGCAACGGCCTGGGGCCTCGCTCTTGTATGGGCCTCGCATTATCGCGCAACAATCAAAGTAGAAACATTCATTACTATATATGTATTTGAATCTCGCGCCTCGCTCTTTGGAAATCCCACTAGAATCACTGCGTATATTTTTAAGACATTCATGTATTTTAGTTTATCATTATTAATATTATTCGTCTTTGTGCTTGTTAACTTTTATAAAACTTTCAATATAAAATTGTATTTCTCGTTGATTATCATCAAAAATACTTACAATTTACATAAATTATACAAAGAACAAGTGCCTAGCAAAAATCTGCCGCCCGGGGCCTCGCACTGGCTAAGGCCACCCCTGCATAGAGGCAGCCAATGTAGTTTTTCAATAGAAATTAACGACATATTTCTATTTCTGAATTCTTATAATAATCTTTTAATAATTATTTAGAAGGTAAAGGCAGAGGCGTGCACTAAGTTATAAATTGTATATATGCGGTGAGAAGCGGTGCGTAATTACTTTTAATTATTGAATGGTTCAAATTGTATTTTGATTTCACTGTTTATGCCGCTCCATTACAGTGCCGCCTCATGCGAATTGTTACATTACGTGTGGTCCAATCTTCTCCTCACGATTTATGTCAACAATTATATGAGTAATAAAATATAGTTCAGAAACTGGATTCGACCACAGATCGAGTACGAGTTATACACTACACTGTGTGCATTAAATTTCAAGTAATTTTTCTTCTACTCCTAGAGGTGTGCGATGCCAGTCTATATTGACCATAAAACCGTGAAGTTTGAGCAGAAATTGCATCTGCATGTGTACGAGGAAGCTGGAGAAACATCGCAAACTAATATAATCACTGAAACGTATTCATCAGGAAGGGGAAGGAATGATATGGCAATGAACCGAGCACTGTTCACCATTGGCATGAGGAGTGCAATGTCCACGGGAAATACCCTCCATGGTACACAGCTGCTTGAACGACTTGAACTATTTCTGGCAGATAAATTATACTCATTTTTAATGGAAGACATGAACTCGTTGCTTAGATCGTTTGAATAAAGAAGCAGTTTTCTATAGCATTCCTAACCCTATTTATTGTTACTGCACATTACAACTTGGTGCTGTCTAGCCGCACAAGTCTACAACAAAACAACTTCCATAAAAAGCCTGATGATGACGTCATCAAAGAGCTGCATGTGAATTACATTTTTTACAACATTTGCTGTTTAAAACAAACGTTACGTTAAAATAATGTCATCGTTAAAATGAACAATCAATAGTAACGTATCGGTGAATTAACTTGTCAATTTATCAATTTATTTGTTCTAATTCGTATGTATATTATCACACTGTTATCATTTGCTAAATTTAATTTATTTTGATAATGAACTTAATAACGGTTCTATCTTAAGCCTTAAACTAACAAGCTTAAGCTGGCTTATTCTCTACAAAACATAATGAGCTTCGTGTCCGTCCCGCTACTCGGCTTCGTGGCAAAGTTACGCAATTAATCGTAAGGACTTAATTTAATGTTTGAAACTAATCTATGGAAAACCTAATGGGCAGCATACAGGAAACCTATGAACAATCTTGATAAACCATTTAATTAATTTACAAAAACGAACCTTGTTTTGATCTAAATCCGTACTTTAAAGGGATTATCTCATTTTAGTTATTAGCAGTAGCGGATTTAGGTTGGTAGGGATTCCAGCCGTAGAAGAAATTTTGCGCTCCTTCCACTAAAAAAATTAGAGAGAAAATAGAAATACTTTTTTTTTTGCTTCCACTCCGCGAAATCCATTGTATCAAGTCTACTACTTCGAGTTCTACTTTAATGTTCATCAATGCACTACTATTAGTATCAAGTTGCAGCTGTGAAATAAAGATTATCGTTTGAAACCGCTGATATATTTGCCTAAAGAAAGCCTAAAGCTACGTACACATACGTGCTACTTAAACATGCGACATCCAACATTTGTTGTAAGAAGTTGTGCAACACGTCCACACTAGTGAGACATGCAACTTAATATGTCAGAAGCTATCATATTTCGAACGAATTCTTTCAATCTGCTTTAGAAAAAAAAATATTTACAAAAAAAAATTAATAAAATTCAGTTATTTAACAAGGTCTTTGTTAACTCGTGATAACCCTTGTCAAACTCAGTTTGACAAGGGTTTATTGTTCAGATCTATTTCATTTGTCCATTTAAACACAACTTTCAATTATTTTTATTTATTTATTAAACACAACTAAAAGAAACGTCAACGTACAATGAAATTATACTGGAGACTGAGTAGGTACTCTACCCTTTTGTACGAGATCACATTCAAAACCGTAATTTCTTTAGATGTTCCGATTTAGCTTTGAAACATTTTTGTTTCATAGAAATACTACCTAGAATTTTTAAAAATAGCATAAGTAAGGATGTTTATGTTGCACTAGTCTGTACGTTAAAAGTAATAATGTATTGTTATGTAATGTAATGTTATGGAAATAATGTCAACTTATGAATAAAAATATATAAATGTTGGATGTCGCACCAATATGTACGAAGCATAACACAATATTGTTGTAAAATTGTGTCGTATTGTCGTTCTGGAGGAGATTACTCAGCTTACTAGTACATTCTGCAGGGATGCTAGCTTCTGGTAGTAGATTCTTCAGTTGACGACTTCCAACACCAATTACAGTAGTAATCGAATATCTTTCTTAAGATGATTAATAAGGATTCTTGTTCAGACGGTGTATTGTTGCAATTAGAGAATACTTGAGCGGTCTAAAGTAACCTCGTTGCGACATGCGACGGTTGAACAATTAGTATCTTTTTATTACTATTAATACAAACACTTTTATTAAAATATATCATTTATTCGTTGTAATATTATATCTGCTTACTTAATTACAATAGTATTTTATTAGATTAACGAAGATGACAGATATAAAACAAAATGTAATTCTATAGTGTTATAATTTAATTAATAGTTGAAATGTGCTCACTATTCAATACGTACGAAGTTGCGAATAGTAATGCTTGCTTTGAGACTCAGGAGAAGACTGGCTTTCAGCGTCTTGTGCAATTTAATATATAATAATTTATTTCACATCACAGAACGCCAATACTGAATTACCAGCATTAAATCAATATTAATCTCCACAAACCAGAGACAATATTTATAAGCGCTAAACTTAAATAATTATTCTTTACGATCTTAATACTAATACAAAAACTGTTTACATAATATAATTCTATTACATAATTAACATTTAATATCATTAAAAATAAAAGGTAAGTGCGACATATGCGTACTTACAACACTCCTCAACCAAAGAAAAGGAACGCATATAAAACAAAACATATGCGTTTCTGCTCTAAGGAAAAGAAAAAGGAAAAATTGTGATAGGGGAGATGTCGTACATATCACAACACCCCCTTTCAAAAAAAAAGGGACACGTATAAAAACAAAATATACGAGTTACAATTCTAGAAAAAAACAAAAAGAGAAGCAAAGTGTCGACAACGATTCTGATCCCATCGTATAGAGTTAACACTGCTCCACAAAACAATCATCCCTGACAAAATCCATTTCATTCGTCAAGTTTTTATTCATTGGTACAAAATCTCTTCAACCTATTATTATGAACTACCGTATGTTTTTTACCAATTAGTATTTCTGTATTAACAGGGGATATAATTTTAGTAACTTTATACGGTCCTACGTATAAGGGTAAAAGTTTTTTTGACTGTCCTTTAGTTGGTAACTGTTCATTTCTTAATAAAACTAGTTCGTTTACTTCAGGTGTGAAAAGAGAATTGACCCTTTTATCAAAATATAATTTTGTTTTTTCTTTGCTTTTAACCAAGTTATTTATAGCAAGTTCCCTCGCTACTTGTAACCTGTGTTTGAGTTCTACTATAAAATTATTATAAGTATTTACCTCAATTGGTTCTTTATAAAAAATTGAAGGCAGATTTGCCTTATGTCCATAAATTAGTTCGAAAGGAGTAAAACCGGTCGCTGTATGCGGAGTTGTGTTATACACGAACATTGCATAGGGAATCCAATTTATCCAATCATCCTGCTTTTTACAAAAATTCCTTAGATACTCGGCAAGGGTTCTATGAACTCTTTCTAAGGCACCGTTGGTTGCTGGTCTAAATGCTGTTGTTTTTAATTGTTTAATTTTTAACAATTTGCATATATCTTTAAAAATTTTTGACATGAAATTTGTTCCTTGGTCTGTTAAGATCATATTAGGAACTCCGTACCTACAAATAACGTTAGTTACTAATGCTTTCGCGACAGTATTTGCCTCCTGGTTTATAATAGGAATAGCTTCCGTAAATTTAGTAAGGTCATCCTGTATTGTTAGTAAGTATTTGTATTTGTCGTTGTCGTCTTTCTTGGGAAGATATACTATGTCCAAAGCCAACCTTTCGAAACTATGTTTCGAAGTCGATGTAATTGTTAATGGGCATTTATTTAATTTGCACACTTTATTCTTTTGACATGATACACATTGTCTAATAAAATTTTTAACTTTTCTAATCATACTTGGAAATTTAAAGTGTGATTTTAATCGTTTAATTGTTTTAGAAACTCCTAAGTGGCCTGCTGTGGGATTAACATGAAATTCCGAAATTACATTGTTTATTAACTCAGGGTCACTAATTTTAAGTATATTGTCATTATAAATGTGTACTATTATATTTGTTTTATCAAAGATATGTCTGATCATAGTTCGTAACTGGGCAAAATCTAATTTACTTAGTTCAGACTCGAACCTGTTCATAGCTATGTTAGTAATTTTGTGTAAAGTACAAAAGTTTTTCAGATTCACTAATGCCAAAAATATTTCTTTATAATTTGGTAGATTAAAATGAAATTCCTTAATTATTAAACAGATAATAAATCTAGTATCAATTTCAACATATGCAATTTCTGATACTTCTTTTTCTTGTATTAGAAATGCATTGATACTACTAAATTTATTGATTAATTCAGGAGAATTTCCAATTGAATTTTTAAAATCTTTTGATACAAAATCTACTAATGAAAATGACGTCGGTGCGTCATATAAACTTTTATCATGTTCAATTACTTTATTGTTTATGATAATTTTATTTTTAATTATTTCTAAATAATTTTCGTATGTGACATCCATTGTTTCAACCTGAAGTGAGTATACGCGACTTAGGGCATCTACGTGTGGAATCGAACTACCTGGTCTATATATTACTTCGTAATTATATTCCTCTAGTTTTATCCGCCAACGCATAAGTCTAGAACTCGGGTCCTTAATACTCATTAACCAAGTCAAGGCTTGATGGTCTGTTACGATACTAAAAAACTTTCCATAGAGATAGGGTCTAAAATGAGCCACAGCCCATACTACTGCTAATAACTCACGTTCAGTAGTTGTGTAATTTTGTTGTGCCTTATTTAGAGTTCTTGAAGCATATGCTATTGGGTGGCTTTCCTTAATAGTACCTTGTGAAAGGACTGCACCTATAGCATATTTACTTGCATCCGTGGTTACAACGAAATTTTTACTAAAGTCCGGGTATTGCAAAACAGGTGATATGGTTAATTTATTTTTTAAAGTTTTAAATGATTCGTCGCATTGGTCTGACCATTCTAATACTTTAACATTACTGTTTGCTGCATTATATAGTGGTTTGGCTATCTCTGCGTAATGCGGTATATGTCGGCGATAATAACCAGACATACCCAAAAATGTTTTAATTTGTTTAGGACTGTTTGGAATGGGGAAATTCTTTATTGCTTCTACTTTAGAAGGATCTGGTAGAATACCTGTTTCATTAATAACGTGACCTAAATAAATCAAATCTTTATGTAGAAAGTTACATTTGGATGGTTGGAGCTTCAAATTATGTTCCCGTAATTTAGAAAAAACGTTTTTTAATCTTTGGTTGTGCTCAGAAATGTTTTTTCCAAAAATGACTACATCGTCCAGATAGATTAAGCAATCTATTCCTTGCAAACCTGTGAGAACGTGAGACATAAGTCTCTGAAACATGGGGGGGGCTCCTTTAAGTCCGAATGGCATTCTTACAAATTGATAGTGTTTAAAGTTCGCACTAAATGCTGTTTTCTCTTTATCTTCGGGAAGCATAGGGACCTGGTGAAAACCGCTTGCTAAGTCAAGGGTAGAGAAAAATTTTGCACCACTAAGTTGGTCCAGTATATCATGTATAAGAGGCAAAGGATAGGCGTCACTTGTTGTCTGCTCGTTAAGTTTACGGAAATCGACTACTACGCGGAATTGTTTATTACCTAACGCATCTGGTTTCTTTGGTACTACTAATAAAGGTGCGTTATAGGGTGAGTCGCTTTCTTCAATTATGTTGTTGACCAACAGTTCCTGAATATGCTTTTCCACAATCTCTTTTTGCGCATGGGGCAATCGATACGGTTTAACGTTAACGGGTTTAGAAGAATTAATCTTTATCTTATGACTTAATGCGCTCGTACAAGATAACTTGTCTCCCGGTAAAAAAAATATGTCATTAAAGCTGTCACAGATTTCTATTAATTCTGTTACTAATTCTGAATTGACATGTGAAAGATTTAAATTGTTTAATAAAAGTTCCTTACGGTTGTTAGGACTTGATTTTGAAAAATGGTAAATACTAAATTGATCTATCGGTATGATATTCGGTTTGAAATTACTAAGTATTATATTTTTTATTGAAGAATTTATTATTGAAATATAGAAAATATTTTTGACGGGCTTGATTAATGCATTAGCTAAAAAAACTTCAGGTAACAATTCCCTGGCTACACAAACTCCTACTGTAGAACCTGACATAGGAATTATTTTCCTCGTACGTGCTGGTAAAACGATATTGTTTATATTTATAAGTGGGAGCTCAATTACTTTGCCACATTCTGAGAATTGTACTCTGTTCATTTTTAGATTAATTACTGCATTTAGTTTCCGTAAAATATCTAACCCTATAATTCCATCGTGTTTAATGGGGAAATTTTCTGACACAACCTGTAAAGTTTGTTTCGACTTATTACTATCTAAAATTATAGAAGTTTTCAGTGAACCTAAGGTATAAGGCGTGCCTTCAGAAATACCCTTCAATAGAATTTTAGATTTATTATTAATTCTGACATTGTTATTTAAAATATTTTGTTTAATCAAGGAGATTTGAGAACCAGTATCTAATAAAAATGATACGGTTTTAGCTTTGGCTGCGACCATCTTGAATTGGATAGTGTCAACTGTTTGCTTAGCCTTAACATTTTTATTTTTACTGTCAAAACTTAGAATATCATTATTATTTTGTAAATTACCCGTATTGATCTCATCAAAATCATAAAAAAAACATAATTCATTATTTGAATTGTGTTGTGTCTTGTTAGTAAAAGATACTTGAGAACCATCAGATATAAGATGTTTCGATCTTTCACAACAAGTAGAAGGTTCTGATAAAATTGTGGCCTCCCTACAAGTATTAACTTGAGCAATAGGGTTACCCGTATCTAGATTTTCCTTCTTAATAAAACAATACTTTTCTGTATGACCACTTTTCTTACAATGGTTACAGAACAAATTTTTAGTTTTTGTTTCGACCTTATTAGGAATTTGCTTGCTTGAAACTGGTTTACTATTAGAATTAGGAACGCTTGGATATGTTTTGACTTTAATATGCCTTCTTCTTTCTAGATTGCGCCACCGTCTCTCCAGAAACTCTGTAAATTCATTTAAGGTTGGTAATTCAGAATTATTTCTGTTTTCCCATTCCTTTGACGAATTAAAATCTAATTTGGTCTTTAAAATATGTATTAACATAAAATCTGAATGATTAGAATATATCCCCAATTCGGTTAATGCTCTAATCGATTCATTAATTTCATCTAGTAGTTTTTTGATATTGATTTCGGACTCTAAACGTATAACATTGTAGTTTATTAAATTGTTTAAACAGGTTTCAATAAGTGCTACCTTGTTATCATAACGTTTACAAAGGATGTTCCAAACAATTTCGTAATTATCATTTGTTAAAGGATAATTCTTTATGAGTTTGAGTGGTTCTCCTGACAAATTTAACTTTAAATAATGCATTTTTTCAATGCTTGATAGTTTACTATTATTACGAATTAAATTTGTAAATAATTCCATAAAACTTTGCCAATTAATATATTCTCCATCAAAAACGGTTAGTTGCATTGGACTTAAGTTCAGATTTTTTATTGAATCTATACTTTTTGAGTCGTCTACAATATGTGTATCATTCTCAAATGTTTGCTTATAATTCAACAAGTAAATAAGAGTGTCGTCATAAATACTTTCAACTTCTATAGACTTACTAACGATAGCCGAAGCTTCTTCATTTTTTAGAGTTGGAAGCAATGCTTCTACGATACTACTATATTTAACCCAAGCTTTGTCTAAGTTTTTGATTTTTAATTCAACTATTGTTAAGGATGTTGATTGGACTTCTAGATTTTTTGAAAACTCATTAATTAGATTGATTGTATTCTCAACTAGTGTGAGTGAATGAACGTTCGGTGCCATAGTACTTAATTAAAGTTATATATAATATACAGACTAAAGATTATTTTGTACCAATAAACGACTCTCCGAAGAACAGGATTCTGACAAGGAAAAATTGTTAGCGAAAACAGTAACTCACAGGAAATTTCCGATGGGGCTCAGACACCGCAGTTGTAACAGGAAGGTAGTCTCTCTGATTGAACAGACTGCTATCTAACTGCTTCAGCTCTTTACTTCTCCTTTTCAAAATTCTTTCTCGTTCATAAAGATGTTCTAAAAATATTAAACATGAATTAATATAATTGTAGAAACAATTATAGGAAATATTATAGTAGATATTCAAAAGTATTGGATATAATACTAAAAATATTGAACAATGATGCTACAAAATTGTTATTTTATAACAAATATTCAAAAGTATTGAATATAATACTAAAAAATAATAGCTTCAATGAATTACAAGGATGCTACTAATAGATAGGTTATAGCAAATATTCAAAAGTATTGAATATAATACTAAAAAAATAATAGCTTCAATGAATTACAAGGATGCTACTAATAGATAGGTTATAGCAAATATTCAAAAGTATTGAATATAATACTAAAAAAATAATAGCTTCAATGAACTACAAGGATGCTACTAATAGAAAAAAATACAATTATCAATTTATGATAATAATTGTATACAAGATAAAAAGATACTGTCTTATTATACTTAACAAAAAAAACTTTCGATTTTGATCTATGTACAGCTGTGTGCAGGGTTCTGGAAACGATTAACATCAGTTTAGATTATTCCATTTGTTCTAGAAGCATCCATCCATTCGCTGGGGGCAAAAGATTTCTTTTTTTCTGGTTCAGCGGGCTGTTGTTTTACATCCACCGGACTTGTAGAAAAATTATGTGAAATACAGATGAATTGACGTTCTATCTCGTACTCTTCGGCAATCTTGGAAATAATCGATCGACGTAGTGGTATCCAGAATAATTGATCTGCATCCAGGTGTAGAATATATAGAAAAAAATTTTGGGCGTACCTCTTGGATATTTATGTGTAGGAATATCTCTTCGAGACCCCACCTGACACCAATGTTGTAAAATTGTGTCGTATTGTCGTTCTGGAGGAGATTACTCAGCTTACTAGTACATTCTGCAGGGATGCTAGCTTCTGGTAGTAGATTCTTCAGTTGACGACTTCCAACACCAATTACAGTAGTAATCGAATATCTTTCTTAAGATGATTAATAAGGATTCTTGTTCAGACGGTGTATTGTTGCAATTAGAGAATACTTGAGCGGTCTAAAGTAACCTCGTTGCGACATGCGACGGTTGAACAATTAGTATCTTTTTATTACTATTAATACAAACACTTTTATTAAAATATATCATTTATTCGTTGTAATATTATATCTGCTTACTTAATTACAATAGTATTTTATTAGATTAACGAAGATGACAGATATAAAACAAAATGTAATTCTATAGTGTTATAATTTAATTAATAGTTGAAATGTGCTCACTATTCAATACGTACGAAGTTGCGAATAGTAATGCTTGCTTTGAGACTCAGGAGAAGACTGGCTTTCAGCGTCTTGTGCAATTTAATATATAATAATTTATTTCACATCACAGAACGCCAATACTGAATTACCAGCATTAAATCAATATTAATCTCCACAAACCAGAGACAATATTTATAAGCGCTAAACTTAAATAATTATTCTTTACGATCTTAATACTAATACAAAAACTGTTTACATAATATAATTCTATTACATAATTAACATTTAATATCATTAAAAATAAAAGGTAAGTGCGACATATGCGTACTTACAACAATATATTGTTTCCAAACCTTTAAACATTTTGAGAAACACAAAAGAACAAAATTGTTGTTCAACTTCAATAGCATTGTTTATACATAATTCAGTAAGTCGGTAGGTATAATTCGAGTTCATAAAATTTTATTTAAAAATGTAATGGAGTGTTATAATATCATTTGGCCTCAGGCTTAGTTATTTTTGCGTACTATAAATGTCAAAATAATGATACAGTGGTCACAGGATGCTCGTATCTGACCCTTCGTGGAGGGAAAGTGGGGGTGAAAGCTAATAAAAAATTCAGTAGTAATATAATACCAGAAAAACTGTGCAAAAAGTTATATGAATAACTGTCCTATTTTCCGGAAAATTTGTGTAATAAATTCCAATGGGATTTGAATTTATGGAGTAAGTGAACTCCGGAATCGATTAGTATGCCTTGCTGAGAGAAATCGCGTAAAGGAACGTATAAAATTGATATATTATTTAACTCTCATATGAGTATAGTAAGCAAGAGTGTGGGAGGGGTACAGTTTAATAATGTACTGTTAAAGAAAAGCTAGCAAGACCAATTTAGCTAGCTAGTTTAAGATTTACGAGGTTTCTATTTTAATCTACGAGAGTCATTGAAGTATGAACGGGAATAGTTTAATGCAGACTTACTGGTGATTTATGAAAACATACACGGAGTGCCTTATTTTTCCACATAGTTTATTTCAACAGAAACACATTTATTATGTCAAAGAGAAACGACCGAAATAATAACCCAATTTGGATACCGTCATATAAACAAATTGAGGGAAATGAATAAGCTGATCAAATGACTAGGCTAGTTACTATATGATTCCATGCTTTATAAAATCGGATATGAAAACTGAACTAGAAAAAAATGAATTGAAATAGTGGCAGAACAATTGGGATAATTCTAATAAAGGTAGAGAATTATATAAAAAATACATCCTCTTCTGAAACCTAAGCCTTGGTTTTCCAAGCTGAAATGGCCAAGAAAATTAATTACTATTACCTTCAGATTAAGAATTAGTACTTCACACGAGACGAGATAAGGCGAGAGTTTCAAAAATCTCGCCTCGTTCTCGTTAGTTTAGAAAACAATAGGTATCGTTTAAGTCTCGGTCTTATTATTGTGAGAACTTCTAAGATAATCTTAAACAAAGTAATTCATTATATTATTTCGGCTAATTATTGTATTTATTCTAAATTTTCACACAATAAGCATATTACCATTAATTGTATCAATTTAAAAAAAAATTTAAACTTTGAAGAATGTTTTTTTTATACACATTGAACAACAGTTCAATTTCACTTAATGCATCATCACTTTCATCTAATCTCAGCCTTTTTGTCAGGTTGACACTACTAACACCTACACTCAACGACATTTTTGCGGCAACTAAAGGCTAAAATATCTTCAAACAATTGCATTGTAAATAATTTATATTCACATTTATTCATCCGTTCGGCTACAAAATGTTGTAAAAGACAAAATTATAAAATAAAATATTTATAAGTGTTTGTTTACCAGATTTTATTTTTCGTAAATGTTTGACCTAACCTTTTTTGTAATAAAAAAAGGTTGAACGTTTATGTTGCTTGTTAATTTATTTTTCTCGGATTTAAAAAGAAAACGCCAACGAGGTCAGAAACGAGACTCTCGATACCGTCTCAATAGTTTTCAGAAATGTCTTCTTACGAGACGAGGAGCGAGACGAGACGAGAAATTTCTCATGCTCGTGTGAAGCCCTATTAAAAATTAATACTTCTGTTGTTTCGACATATCTAACAAGAAACAAGATCTTAACAACTTCTAAATGTAATCCTGATCTCTTTCTGTGGCATGGAGAAAAACAGCAAAAACAAGGAGTGGACTTCAAAGGGCAGACTTCGCTAACGCTTCCTGGTAACAGCACCTTTTTGGATGCGAGAACGAGATTTAAAACGGTAGTGGTCATGGATAAATCGTTTTTATAAAGTTTAAACATGAAGAAGAACAGTATTGCGAGGGGGGGGGCAATAAAAGGCTATTTGTCTGAGAAGCCGTCAACAAAAAAGGAAAGAAACAGAAATACATCAAAGAGGAAGGTTTTGAATTCCATCATGAAAAAAATAGAACGTCTGCAGTGTCGTCTTTAAATCAGCCACCTTCAGTGGATCAAACAAATAAGGTGAGTGTTCACGAGTTAGAGTTGCTCGTTTTATGCGAGAAATATCTCACAATTTCTGATTCTAAACTATTGAGGAGTTTGGAATGAAGGGAGAAGGTTCAATGTAAGACAGACTCCGATAAGTAACTTTATAAACTTCATAACCGATCCAAAATGAAAGTGTAATTATCAGGTAAGTGGTTGCTGAACTTTATTTACAAAGATTATATACCATCTTGCTTTAGCTGTATTTTGAAGAATGTTAGGTATTTGTAGTTATATACCTTTGTTATATAAGGTCGATATTTTTAGAGTATACCCAAATAAGGATTACATGCAAAAGCATACTGGAAATAGAAATAACAAAGAAAGGATTTCATAGAATGCAGTACATATATAAACAAACGTTTTGATACATGATACGAGGGTTTGGTAGATTCTTTTAAAGAATTTCCTAAAGCTGAGTAAAGCTAGATGCTAGGTAAACAGATTTCCGGAACACAATGGAGATCAATATCCGGTGTGCAAATATTGACAATAGTAAACTTTTAGAAAAACGATAAACCGGTTTTACAGCGTGAAGTGAGGTTAGGTACACATAACTTTTTCAAATTTCACTTTCGTTTTCTTCTTTATACGAGTATTTTATCTTCTTGTAAAGCTTTATCAATAAATGAATTTTTGAAATTAATATCTGTTTTAAATGCTAAACAATTGTAACTGTTGGGTCATGAATATTTGAATAAACCTACCTAACTGCTATATGTTGTAGCACTGATATTCGTTTAAAAACAAACGACACTTGATTTCATTTGCTTCGGCAATAAAGAAATAATTATCTGAATTGTATTTAATGAAGAAAAACATTTTAATTAAATTTTTTGCATTTCTTAATCGTTATCACTAATCAATAAACCCGAGCAATAATTCAAGAGCCATCCAACTCAATGATGTCCTCCCCTAGCCTAGGTACTAATCTAATTATTCATCGGACCATAAATTATATGAAGTTCTTCTAATAAATCATTTCTTTGTAATTCTCTTAAAAGTTGATAAAAGAAAATAAGTAAGTATGACAATTAATAACTTTACTTTCCCATTGATGTCACAACAAATCATCATTTCTCATTCTTTGCTAAAGGGTCATAGGTCACAGAACCAGAACCAGCTGTGTTGACACAAATATCTGGTGAAATGCCATTCCTCTTATACTCTCGCGGTGCTTTTAATGTTCCAGCCCGATGTTTGCTTATAATGTTCTTTTATAGTTTCAGGCTGTCGTTATGTATTTGGTAAGATATCATGTATATGTACAGTATAAGCAAACATCAGCCACGAACATTATAAACACCCCGTATTTCGGTTTTTCTTTTGACAATCGAAAACGATTATAAACGATTGGACAAAGATGGATTAAATGATGAATTTCTGGAATTTAACTTATGGTTTTTTTGATAAATTACTATTTTATTAAGGGGTTCATTCATGCTACAGATTCATAAGTGTTTTTGCTTGTTAATTGATAGATGGTAATTAAAACAATGTAACAAGACAGACTTGATGACTGCAATGCGCGTCATGTATTAGACAAATAAATCTGACTTAAGAAAGTCGTGTTAATTTTTTTACAATATTTATTTGAGTACAACTCCTATTGATAATTATTAATAGTTAAAACAATATATACATTTGTAATACCTAATATTAATTTATAAATACGAGTAAGTGTATTTAAAATAAAGAGATTAAATTATATGGATAGAATCAATGTAATTAAATCAATAAACTAGAATACATAGTTCAAATCACGATAGTTCGGCGGCGACTTTTACTTAAAAGAGGTTATAAAAGCGGTATAAATCTATAATACGATAATGAATTTTATCATATTCGTTTCTATATTTACATTATAGAAAAATAAGTGAGTCAGTGCTTTTTAGTTATATCGGCAGTTTATACCCCATAACTTTTTTTAAGTATGAGTCGCCGCCAAACTCTCGTAGTTTAAGCTATATGTAATATAGGATAGATGATCTTAGTATATATATAATTAGAATATCCTAAAAATTAAAATAGAAATAAAAAAATGTTTTTTCGACTTTCTCTGCTTAAAAATATCTGCTTTATTAAGATTTACAACATTAAGTTATATCATTATGTAATGATTAAGAGTTATATAATGATATAGGTGTATATCATTACGTAACATAACATTTACGTACAACTAATTTCAAACGTTAATATCATAGTTACATAGCCTATTAAAGATCTATTGTTTACTAATATATTCTAGGCTCGAAAAACGGCGTAAATTTAATGAATCAGAAACAGAGGTAATACTCCTACTTGATATTTAACAAATACTCTTCAAGTTAATGTTTGACGCATAAATTGATATCTATGACTATTTCAAGCAATAGAAGAGATTTTTCATTTTCAATTATTCTATTGAAAATACTTCTATTTCGTGTTTTTGTCTCTCATATATTTTAGATAAACATTTTTTATGAAGTATTTATAAATAGGCAAACAAATTCTTTTTTCCTATTACTATATTAAACGTTAGATTACCCAGAAAACATTTAGATATACATATTATATTTAAGCTATATACACTCATGTGTATTGCATATCCTATGTATGTGCTGTTGCGATGTAAAACCTACACTGTATGCGTTAGAACACCAGCTTTACGGATGAGCTGTATTAAGTATACTACAGTAAATGTATTCGACCAAATTACCAACTCAATTACGAATTAAGTAGTCAAAATAAACCAATGAGAACCAAATCCGTATGGGTTATTCAAAGGGTCGTGACGTTCCTGATTCGAGGCACAAAGACATAATGAGAGATTATGTAGACTGTAACTGTAAACATAGGATTACATTATTCTAAAAAAAGTTAGGTTAGAAAAAACTTTGCACAACAAAAATAAATTTATTTTGTGTTTCAATTGATGACGCAGAAGAAATTGAAAGTCGGAAGAGTAAGCAATAAAGAGAAGTGTATAAAAAGGGTGGAAATCTTGTTACTAACTGTTTTTTATCTCTGACCCAGAGAAAACAGACTTTGTAAATTACTTTATTGTGGTAATTTTTTCGTTTTCTTTGAATTGTTTACCATTGAATAAAAATCGAAAAGAATCTAATGTATTTCACAGTATTATCGAATTATTTTACCACAGAAAAGATAATGTTTTTGGCTTTTTACACTCGTTTATCATTCGTACGGAGACAGACAGACTTGGTCTTGACTATGGGTCACTAGTGATGTGGCTGAAATATCTACTTCCTTTCTATAACTCCGTGGAGGGTCCATACTATCGGATTTTTGTTTGTATTCAGATGTTAGAAATTGTATGATAAAAATATCTGATGTGTAAACAATTGAAAATCCTTTTCAGTTTTCACGTCCAATAAAGGCTATTGCTATGAGACAGTCTTCATCGATGCATGTTTAATGCGTTGTATACTTAATGCGAAACACACTTACACTTTGAAATCCCAAATCACATAAACAGGGAACTGGTTGGACTTAGAACTGGGAGCTGATTAGATCGGACTGAAATCAGTGTGAAATATTTGATTTGAATGATTTGAAAGATTTGACGTAAGAGAACGTACGTGTATACGAGTGAGAGAAAACACACTGCACGAATGAAAGAAAACTGATTTCAAACTGGGTTTGAGCACGTTTTGGGCGACTGTGTTCCTATATTGCAGGGAATGCCTGGTTGCATGCTTTTGATGGTGACATCATGAGCAGAGATGTGCATAAATAATATTCAAAAGTATTTAAATACATACACACATACAAATACGACACAATAAAATCCAATATTATGCTATTGTTGAAAATTATATAGAGTCACGAAACACGGCTTGACATGGCTCGTTTTTCGTTTTCGTTGCTCGGCTAGTTTGCAATCAATCGACTGCTCTAGATGATTTTCATCTTTATATAATAGAACGTAATTTTTTTTTAGAAATCAAACTAATAATACAATTGTAAACTTTTTAAAAGTAACTTCATAAAATTATAATAATGGAAAATATTATAAAATATATAATAATGGAAATATATCTTTAACAAGACCTGTTATTTTAAACTTCGCACCATTTTTTAACTGTTGCACATATAACCGTCATTGCCGAGACATTTGGCAGATATTACGTTCCATTACTAACTTCAAAGTTTGTACTTTTGATTAAAATAAAAATATCACCACTTTTCACAAAAATATTTCATGTTTCTGTTAGTTTAAAATAACACTTCTTGTCGAAAGGTCCTATTACGGTTTTGTTAGCAAAATAAATTTATTCTTGCTACTGCTGCGCTACATGCGCCACTTTTTTAAAGTTACTCTTACTCTTACTATGAGCCTTTTAATAAATTATTCTGCTAATTTAGCATTTTACCTAATAAGCACAGTGAAGCATAAATGCTCTTGGTCGCTGTACCGTTTAAATATTAAAAATTTTACTAAATAATAAAACGTAAATTGACTTCACATACAATGTTACCCGAAATCCACAATTTGTAGTCAGCGTGTTCTTCCTATATGACCCTACAATCTACATAAACGCAATGGACCTTTTGTTATATTAACAAATACGTAACTTGTATGTTAACGTAAATATGGTATTTATTAACTAAATATGGGGTTAACACCAGTACATTGTTCTGACGGATTTCTGTAAGGGAATATTTCACTTCATAGAATCCAAACTGACAGGTACATATCCATCAAAACTGGCAACTTACGTCTAGCTAGCAGCTAACTTCAAAATAACTTTATTGTATTTCCAAAAGTTTACTAGTTCACTGTAATTGTAAAATTATTTCTCAGATACTTTTGGCACAGTAGTTGGATTCCCTAATTTGTTGTTAACTAAACTATATTGTTAACAACCTAAAATATTGTCAATGTTAATGTTTCTAATTGTTCAATACAGAACATAAATGGCATTGGTTTGTAAACTGTAATTGATTAAAAACCAATCTTCTAGGATGTCACCCAATGCCATTGATTGGGTGCTACAACGTGTACGGCGTCTTGAGTTCGCCCATGGCGGCTCGGGAAGTCACAAAATGCCATTGATTGGGTGCTACAACGCTTTATTTCGTACATGCGAAGTTGGTCCTTCATCCGTAAAGTAACCGCGAGTGTATTCATTGTGTTTAGAGTTACATCCATATTGTAACCGACACGTGTACCGGCGTTTTGAGTTGGCCCATGGCGGCTCGGGAAGTCACCCAATGCCATTGATTGGGTGCTACAACGCTTTAATTCGTACATGCTCTCGGCCATCTGTGTTGTTATATATTTTTTATGTTCTGTATTGAACACTAATTATTGTTAATATTTGTTGTTAAGATAATTACACATTGTCCTACTGTGGGTGACAGTGTTGTAATGTATGTAGATACGTTTAGTATTTAGATACTTTTTCTATATATGAAAACGTATCTATTACTTTGTATATGATCTGTAGATACAACTTGTTCTCACTAACATTTATTTTATATATTTAGTTGTGTTAAGGCTCCTGAAAATATCGCAAGCAGCAAGAAAACGATAGCAGTGTGAGAGCACCCTAAATCGGAGATATCTCGCGATATTATACGAATACGCTTTTTGTGAATAGGGCCTCAACATATGTTGTTACGACGGTTAGGGAATTAGACTACTGGTGCTAAAATTCACGGTGTTATTGCATATACATATTTTAGACATCAATCACTAAAATAGAGCAGTTGTGTTTTGCTCAAATAGGAACATGACTTGATAGTTATATAAGAAGCAAAATGAGAAATTGAATAAAAGGGTAAGAGACAATCTGGTACACTTTGTAACTACGCTAGACCTTAACTTTTAGGAACCTGCAGAAAGAATAATAAAATAAACGAGCACCTCGGAAAGTAGTTGTGCTTGGATATGATTGCTTTTGCCAAAATACAATCGCGATTAGATACAATTGATTCTACCGATTGCACCTGGGGATTCTAGACATCGGCGGCTTTAGCCATTGGATCTTGTTCTTTGTGTAATTTATGTAAATTGAAAGCAAGTATTTTTGATGAAGATTGACAAGACTTTCATAAGTTATAAATAAATAAATGTAGACTTTTAATATTTTATATTGGAAGATTTATAAAAGTTAACAAGCACACAGACGACAAATATTAATATAATGCCTTAAAGGTTATACGCAGTAATTCTAGTGGGTTTTTAAAGCGCGATATTCAAATACATACTTTTTCTACTTGGGTTGTTGCGCGAGGGTGTATGGCACTGTGCAGTTGCCCTGCTTGCCACCCCCCAAAAACAGCCTCTGAGCCTACTGACCCAAATTCACCACTGGTTCTGTTATCGATAAAGCAAACGCCCAGATCACGAAATATAATAGCTAGCCATCTAATAAGATCGTCAATTTTGATAGATGTTAAGATGCTTCTGATGTCTAGGATTTGGTCATGTAAGGAGAGACATATAGTGGAGGTATGTGCGAAAAAGGATAGTTCTTAGTTCTCACTAACACTTAAAGAGAAATAGAAGTGCATGGTAACTGAATCGACCGAACGATTCGCTGTGAGTGAAAACTATTAATTGAGATAACTATGAGTTCAGCAATTGGCCTATAGTATGTACGAACTACAAAGTTTGAAATTCGACTCAAACCATACAATGATGTATCAGATAAACTCGCATAACTAAATAAAATAAGAATTTATCCTTTTTTTCGAAACCAGACAAAAAGTTTTATTAATTTTAGGAGACAGTATTAGTTCATGTATATAAAATATTTAAAAAAAGCAATAAAAATACTTTTGGTTTTAAAGTTAATATACATACACATTTTAAGAGACTCATACTCGTGCACATAATATATTAAATACATTATCTTTATAATAGAAGAAAAAGAATTTGAAATATGAAACTGATTAAAAAGTTTTTATTTGGTTTTCGCTCGAGTACGCTTTATTTAATTTTTATTTGTTTTTTTGTATTACGACTTTCCCAGAGGATTATCTCATGTTTTAAAATGTTATTTAGCTGCGTAGGCTGCATCCAGTGTCGGCTACGTAAACAATGGCAGACGCACACGACTAACCTCTACGGGTTATGCAGGATTTATTTTTAGAAGAGGCATTAACTTGAACACTTGTTGATTAGAGTCTCACAGAGTTTGCATTAGAACTTAACTGAATAAATGAAAAACTATTGTTAAATTTTGTGAGAATAACAATAGTATATACCTTTCCTTTTGCAAATACGATACGTAATGTAAATTAATGTTGTTATAATTTATAGTGTGAAAAAAGAGCCGGGCACTAAGAAGCCCATTATTATAAGCCAAATTATAAGAAAAGAAATTTTAAAAATAACCTTTTTAATAATTGTTTAATATTTTGACATACGTTTTATAAGCAAGGAAAATTGGAGTCTGTTTTTAATTATCTGCGTAATTTAAAAATTATATGTAAATTTGAAATCAGTATAAAAACTACGTTAGAATTGAAAATTCATTTTAACTTTGCGTTACGATTTTCAATAAGTCAATGTCACTCAAAGTAGGCGTTTGTTTCAGTGAAAACTTCTTTGTTAGACCCAAATCTCTTACCGCCCAGACATTTCTTTATTTTTGAACTCCAGGACTAAATCTGGAGTAAAACTCATTCGCAATTGTGGCACTCTTCGTGCGGATTGCTTTTTCATGTCCAAATATTCATGTAAAATGTGACGTACCCGCTCTGTTGAGATGTTTACAACCACAGATACCTCACGCACTTTCATTCTTCGATTGTCCAATATCATTCCATGGATTTTATTGGCTATTTCTGGCGTGACGACCTCGAGACCTGAACGTTTGGCGTCATTTGTACTGGTACGACAATAACGAAGCTCACTAACCACTTCTTTACCATTGAAATTGATGGTACAGAGTCCCCATAGTATTTATCAAGTCTTTCCTTGGTTTCAGTGATGGTTTTTTTACGCAAAAACTAATGCCTAATCAGAATTAAGCATTGCATCAATGTTGTATTAAACCCTTCGTGTGAACACTATATTTTTCGAGTCATGGTGTGTACGCTGAGTCTTTAAGGGAACATTTGAGTTTTCCCAGTTTTCTAAGCTTTTAAAAAATTTGAAAAAATTCTGGATTACTTGTTGAAGTGTTTATTACATGGTCCAGAAGTTGCCAAAGTTCAAAGTTTAAAACCGTTGTTAATAAAAATACACAAATAGTAAAAAACGAAATATTGTTAAAATATTCATAACTTTATAACAAACAAATATTAAGAAAAACGGTTGTAAACTTTTTTATCTTAGATTATAAGCTTTCGAAAGAATTTAGTGTCTTTGGCGTGGGCTGCAAAAAGTTGAATTATTTGTACACGTGAAAGTAGGTAGGAAATTAAATAGAATGTTTCTGACTGCTCTACTGTGGACATAATTACACATATTTAATATTTTCGGATTTGTCTTGGGCCGAGCCTGAGAAAGACTGGTTACGATTATTAAAAGCATCCATTACTCAGTTTAGTCACAAACAATTTATGGCATGTGTTCCTTCATGATGAAACCTATACCTAAATCCTGGCCTGCATTGTAATCACTTGTATTCTAATCACATTTGTGTCAATTGACAGAAAATAACAAAGCAGTTAATTTTGAAAATTAATGCAGTACATTTCTAATAATAAATTCTATGAACTAGTCGCAGTTTTTGAAACGATATGTTCGAAATGTATCAAATGTTCTTCGTGGTAAACATATTTTATTTTCACAGTCTACATTTCTTCATTTATTTCCTTTAATTATGCACTAACATATTCATGTTACACAAAAGCATAGAAACTTTTGTAACAGTGAAAGTTACAACTCCATTGTACCAACACAAAAGCTCTTTAAAGCTCCCTTTCTGCGTGTGAATGTTACTTACATACGAATGGAATACAAAATAGGTTAATACTTACCTTAACAGATATGTGAAATGAATGATAATCGTTCTATTATTTATAATTTAATTACTGTATCATTTTATGGGATTTCTGAATGACTTAGAAATCAGGAAACTCTAAAAGATAATTAGATCATGATAATTAAATATCTACTAACACGGAAAAGCTTTTGTACAGCGGCTAATATTATAAACCAGGTTTATTTTCATTAATACGTGTATATAAAATACGACGAGTCAGCAAAAATACGTTCTTCCACACATTTTAGCTTTCATGGATTTGATGATTTTCATTTTAGATTCTCTCTACCACTTGGTTTAATCCAGGATATATTGAATCGTAGCGCTACAATATAGCTTTGTTATTTTCAATTGAAAAGCTAAGATAATTATGGATATTTCTATACCATCTCAAATATTCCACCAAATTACGTTATATCCTGACAGTATAAAATATATAATACTATATATAGAAATAGAGAATGTGAGATATTTCTAAAACATGAAATTATCGAATCAAAGTTTGGTTTTACATTCCGTATCAATAATCTCTGTTCTCAATATTTAATATGTACCGAAAATTTGAAATTTAACTTCTTAAAGCAGCGTGTGTGTTGACACAATATCAGAATATTTACTATATTAAAAAAGATGACACGGTGGATGACAGCAGTGATGCTTTACATTGACTTCTGTTAGCGCCCGGACAAATTGTGATTGTGGTGGTATGCGAATGAGGGTTTTCGTTGACATTGCACTCCCTCTGCCAATGGTGCACAGTGTTCGGTATACCGCTTACCTTAATTCCCCCCGGCGAGCACACTTCAGTGATTAAATATCTAGAAAGGGATATTCTCCCCTTTCTACATACCTGATTTCCATCCTACAGCGTACACATACAGATGCAATTTCTGTACTTAAATTTAGCGAGTTATGGCCATAATTATAGGCTGGTATCGCAAAGGCTCCAGGAGTGTAGGAAAATCAATCTTGATTATACTGCACACAGTGTAGTGTACTACTCGTACTCCGTTGACTTCTGTGCCATAGGGTTCGATTCCCGGATCAGAGTTATATTTTTTAGGTTTGTTTGTTATCAAGTTAAATTGATTATGTACGTACATAATCATACACTTATTTGGCAGCGGTATAGTACACATATTACATATTATATAAAAGGCTAAAATTAAGATTATTTTTACTTGTAACTTAAGTATTAAGTATAAAAAACCTCTTTACAAAATTTTTGTGGAAGGTATACTTTTAAAAATAAACAGAAAATAAAATTTGATCACCCTCTATCGTAAAAATTAAAATTCAGGTTTGACTCTTTTATCGTACATGATGATAAAAGAAATTTGTCACATACCCAAAATGTACGGTTGGTCTTTTTTTGCCTCTTTTTAACGATGGCTTTCCTTGACTTAATATAAAGTACACTTTTGTTTTAGTAGACTGTGAGAAGCACAAAGTAAAAATTACTATGAGAACATAGTGCCTTCATTAGTAATTTTAAGAATTTCTAAATCTATGTCTCATAGTAATTTCTACAATGTGTTTCTCACAGAGCATTATATGTCATGATTAAGACATTAAAGACTTGAAGCATAATGTAGAAAAGTATATGTGGTTCTTATTTTCAAGGGTAATTTTTTTCTTTCGCTACCCTCTCATTCGGTGCGAAAAAATAATCTATGGAAAATTTCAGATCCATCGGATAACGGGAAAGTGTGTCTAAAATAGCGCAATAAAAAATCGCAAAAAATATTTTCACCAAGAGGAAATAATCGCCACTCTAATGTACATGCTAACCAAGCCCGGCTACGATTCGCTGTGGCTCAGTCTGATATGAAATGAATGGGAAAGTAAATAAAATACACACACACACAAACACAGACGACGATCAACTGGAAAGAAATGAATTTGGTTTTCGAGAACAAACGCGTATTCGAATGCAACGTTGTGTTAAAATCAATCAAGTCAATCGATCGAATATTTTTCGAGTTTTGCAAGTACAAACATACGCAGGTAAAATTTTTATATAAAAAGAAGAAGATATTCACATACATTAAAACGTTATATTTGGTATTGTAAGGAAATGTTGCGCCAGTGGAGATGACTCTTAATGTTCGATATATGTAGCTCAACTTGTTACGCAAACTGTATACCTATTTGTACTTGCTTTGAAATGCTTGGCATCTAATTATCGCAAAAGTCTTTCCCAGAATCGAATTAGTTTTCGTTATTGATCATCCGGAAATTACAAATATTTAAACCGCAGCTCGTTTAGTTATTCCAGAACTCCAGTACGCCTTTACTGGAATATTTGAAATGTAAAATGTACACCAATTTACATCGTGTAACCATGACTCTATTCATTCGGAATTATATTCTAAATTCTCTAATTAAGGCCCTAATTATATACGAATACACTAATTATTAACGCGAATTCTACAATCTCTGTTTTACGTAATTGGCTCTCATGGTTTTGTAAATAACGATACTGTCATTTCTCAATAGTTTTAAGGCGATTAAATTTATTTCAATCTGATGCCGCTGTGTGGCGAGAGAGATCTTTGAGCACTGAAACAATATACGGATAAGAGTCTTCAGAAAACGTCTTACGTACTCCTATCTTTCTAATGCCATTCAACATTAATTTAAGAAGATTTCTACGTGACGCCGCCTAAGTCTGGGGCATTCTGAAGATCACTACAAATTCTTTTTATAATATGAAATATCCGTTTACTGCTGAAGGCCATATTGCAATGCAACGATTGATTTCCAGAAGCTATAATTTATCTAGCAATATCATATTTCTATAACTTCATTTTTTGTACTTTTCTTTTTTTTACATTTCTTATGAATTCGTCTGTTCAAAAAATAAGATGAGGCAAAAATTTCGCGGGCTACGTACATTCGATTATTGATTTTTTAATTTTGTTACGTTGGTACACTCGTCTCGAACATATGTTCACAGTTTTAGCTATATAGCACATTTAGTTTGTTTGTGAGAGGCATAAAAGTTAAAAGTGTTTTGCGTGTTCGGTGATATTCTGTTGTCAAAAAACAAAGAATCAAAAAGTTTGCGTTAAATTTTGTGTGAAAAATGGAATCAAGTGCTCCAAAACACATGAAATGTGAAAGTGGCATACGGTGAGTCTACTTTAAGCCAAAAAAATGTTTACAAGTGGTACAAGCTTTTCACAGAAGGTCGAGAAGATGTGAATGACGACGCTCGCCCTGGACGCCTTAGCACATCAACAACCGATGAAAATGTTGAGGAAGTGAAGAAAATTGTTATGGAGAATCGTCGAATCACTATTAGAGAAGTTGCTCAGGTTGGCTCGGTTGGCTCATGCCATGCAATTTTTTCGGAAATTTTGGGCATGAAGCGTGTGGCAGCGAAGTTTGTTAATGCACCTGCTCACTCGTCATTGCTTGTTCGTAATTTTTTGGCCAAAAACAACACCGTAATCATGCCTCAGCCACTGTATTCACCAGATTTGGCACCCTGCGACTTTTTCCTGTTCCCAAGATTGAAGAGACCCATGAAAGGACGGCGTTTTGAGACGATTGAGGAGATACCAACCGAATCGCTGAGAGAGCTCAAGAGCATACCAAAAAGTGCATTTCAGAACTGCTTCGAGGATTGGAAAAAACGCTGGCACAAGTGTATTATATCTGAGGGGGACTACTTTGAAGGGGACAAAATAGAAATTGATGAATAAATAAATATTTTTTGAGAGAAATGAAAATTCTCCTTACTTTTTGAACAGACAGTGTATATTATGTACACCAGAGCAACGCGCGAGAGATAATATATGTATATAACATATATCACTTAATGTTCATATTTTGTTACAATGACTGATATGCAGAACGCACAAAATTTGGAACTTGTGGTTGTCCGGTTCCAAAAAGAAATGGTTATGGTTATAATAGTTATATAACCATACGATGTGCGGCTATTAAATAATGAGAGTGACGCTCCTACGTAAGAAGTGTGTATGTGCCAAACGCCAACGACTGATAGCTGTTTATCGTGAAGCCTTGTCTTTCGAGTGCAGTGCCTGTCGTTTGTGTAAACAAATCAGTATATAACCGTAACATGTTTTGCCGAAAAAATGTTAGGTGTAACAATAGAGCAACGAATTGATGTGAAATTTCACATGAAATTTTAAAACCACTATTGAAGGAAGTGTATGGCAATGAATGTTTATCGATTCGATTTGACCGTCGGTTAAGTATACGTGCAATTGCTGAAACTGTAGGAATGGATAAAGAATCCGTATTTATATAATAATAACCAAATATATATATATAATATTGTGTAAAATATATGAAGCTATTCGAGAAAAACACATCAATGGGTTTATCATCATGGAATGTCATTGCAGAAATTTTCTTCGGAAATCTCAAACATTCCGGGAAACTGTTATTGCTTGCATTCTAGACGAAACTCAATGGCGTAACATTAATTTCTTTTGGCCTATCATAATTGATCATAGCTTGTAGGCTTAAATGTAACCTGTATTATAACACAATATTCAGTAACACCCGATACTTATATTTAGCTTAGAATAATACAAGTTTATTTATTTATTCACTCGTAATAGTCTCGGTCAAGGTCAGCGCAAGGAATTTTTTAGACACACTTTTTCTATATATCTATATAACTATATATATATATATATATATATATATATATATATATATATATATATATATATATATCTTAGTAACTAGACTAAACTTTGTTTGAAGTAATAAACAATACATTAAAATAAACTCACAGGTGTTAATCCCACGAAATGACGTCATTCCTAATGTAAACTAATAAAAAATGTATTATTTAATTATTTTTACGTTATTGAAGTCACAGAGTTCAAAAGAATTTTCCATGGCAGTTGCTAAGGTGAATATACCTACATAACATTCAAACTATTCTATTCTATAATAAAGTATTCCTTCTAAATTAATGAGTTTGATATAGCACCGGGAGAAGATCCTATTGAACAATTAGTTGTTCTATTTTTGACTACAATAACGTATCAATTCAAATAGAGTATGTTGTATTATGCAAGCAGATAATAAGAAATTCTCTGACTAGAGAAGATTATCTCTATATAATAGGGGAATGTATGATAGAATAGAATAATATAGGAATAAAGCTCAGCAGTTACATTGTAGAACATTTTGATATTTCAAAATTATCAAATACAGAGCATCATGCAACTTAAGTAATTGCAGCTGAAGAAGAACATCACAACTGTTCACTGAAGTGTGTCCGTCCGGAATGTATGCTGTAAACACTGTTTACCATTGGCACGGGGGAGTGCAATGTCAACGGAAACCCTCATTCGCATACCACCTGGTCAGAATCCGAGCGGACAGACTTAGTCATTGCTTGCAAACCATTAGAAGCTACACTATTGATGTTCCAGCATATTACAAGCTAAAAAATGTACCTTTTGCATAACTGTTTAGGTTAATATAATGTAAATTTACATAACAAGAGATAGCTTTTTATGAAAGACTATATAATGATTAATATTAACTTAATGTTTTTAATGTATTAATAAGAGATTTGTTATACGAGCATAAAGGGTGCGACCGCATAACTTCCTTTTTTAAAAACTTAACAAAACCCATTATGAATCAGAAATTGTTTATTTGTTTTTTATAATGTTGGCACATACATAAAGTTTTGCTTTAGTTAGTTTTGAAGATCAAATCAGAAAGGTGAGTAAACCGATTTCTGGCGTTTGTCATGACTCGTGCCTGTATATCAGGCGTTATGTTGGCAATTTCTTCCTGAATGTTGGTCTTCAAATCTTGTAGAATCGTGTCCTTGGACGGTTCACATAACACGGGATTTCAAAAGACTTCATTGAAAAAAATCACAAGGGGCCAAACGGGGAGAACGAGCTGTGAACGACTTCCAGAAGAACCGCATACGCGTTCCTCCGAGAATTGAAGTCACGTTCAGAAAGTTCCATCTTGTATGGATGAAAATGAAGATCATCATGAAGAATTCTTCTCACAGAACGATCGGAAAGTCCAAGTACAGACGCATATTTGTGCGCAGAACGCCGTGGTGATTGCAACATCGAAGCTCGAGGGACTCCAATTCTTCGTCTGAACGTAGTGACCCACGTAACAATTGATTTTCGGTCCAGGACAAGAGCCAATAGGGCTAAATTAAAGCGATTCCGAAAGGCGAGTTGGATTGCGATCACAGAACATCCGCTTGAAAAGTAGGCCTCAACAGCAAATGCACTCTCCTCACTGTTTCAACGCATGATGGAAATTGAACTATATCTGAACAAAACTTTATTGTCCCGCCTCTCGAACGAGAACACTAGCGCTCAGCTATGATATCAACCGACTGATTGGCGCGCTTTTTAAAAGAGGAAAATATGCTGCCGCACTTTCTTTATGTTTATTTAATGATAATAGTAATATAATAATGTTAAACTTATGTAAATAACAAAGTAAATATTACGTAAGTTTACGTGTTGTGTTTAGCGTGAAAGTGCCATTACATAAGAAAGAGTGTCACAACACAGTTGCGTTAATTTCAAGTAATACCATATATCTCTTTAATCTGAAATCTAGACTAACAACTTGAAAGTTTAAACGTTGAATTCTATTCCAGTAAACACAAGTTATATTTCGTCCTCCAGCGTTTATTGAATTAAGCACGTACATACAAGCAAGCACTCTGTGAAAATAAAGTTTCCCAGTACAACTGTTAAACTAGCATTTTCTTTTTTTTCCTTAACATTAAATAAAACTCATGTAAGCTTTAAAAAAAAAGTTTTAGCTCTATTTAGTTATTTGAAATATATTTTAAAGTTTTTATTTTTACTAAAATAAACCTTCAGAATCACGTTATATATTTTTGGGGCGTAGATCCTCTAAAAATTCTATTTAGAAAGTGTTTTTCTTTTGTTTTGCAATATGTGAGGTAAATGTGAAAAGTTAGTGGCCTATATTCCAGGCGTGATATAAATAAACATCGTTGTCATTTTTTTTCGTAATACTTCACCTCATTTATTTCATCTTTGAATTAAGTAGTATATGCGATAAGTATGCCACTTAAGTGCAGTTCTATTATCTATTTATCTATCTGTAATGTTAATTTCTTATCTTCTTAGGAAAGAACCACTTAGTAAACATCTTGACGAAATGTACATTATGACCTTTAAAATTTAATGTACGTAAATTTACACTTTATTTAAACCCATTTCACAAAATGGCAGACAGGTAAAAATATTTCAGATTTAGTCTAGTAGCAAGTAAGGACCTCTAAATTACAATAACTACTTCTCTCTTTTGATCAGTTCATCTCTCTGGAGACTAACGTACTTAGTTTCTTCACGGCATTGACAAATTATAAAAAAAACACTCTTTGAGTATATAAGCTAGTGGTCTATTTTCAAACGAATTAAAATAAGTTTAGAGATAAGACAATAATTGTATTTCCAGTATTTTATATTCAACTAATAAATATTGTGAAACAATATTAATACCTACGTTATTTAAGGAGGTACAGGACGTACCGTCAATGCAAAAAGTTTATCTCTCGGTAATACGAAATGCAAAATACGAAGTACATGAGGGACGACCAAATATTGGGACTGTATCTTTGAAAATGAATTTTTCAATTCCGTATTAAACTGCTTTTTGCTTGTTAAAATGATTTTTTATGCATGTAGGTTTTTAATCTACATTAGTAGTTTTTGAATCCATTCCCATCTCGGTACAGACTCCGCTTTGCAGGTTAGAATTAACAACCACGTGTTGCGATTCTATTATGCAGCCTATAACTATTCAATCACTATTGATAGCTCACAATTTGTAGACATTATCTCTAACCATCTGTTGAGATCATAATCTGTAGGTTTTGACTCTGCACACATCCCGGTTCGAGTCCCAATTTGTAGGTACTTTCCCACAATTATAAGTTACAAATAACATCAGCCTCCAGTTGATGTACAATACAACAATATAGTTTCTTATGAACGAATAAACACATAATTTGGCTATTACTAGTTTAATCACTTATCAAAGTCACAATATTACATCTACATAAAGTTAATTAATCTTAATTATATTTACAACAAAATACACTAGATTAAATACGATATAGTTCTTTACAATGTTTTACTTGTCTTTGCATTACACGCGTAATACACAGTACAATTGTCCAATAGTTAACAACACAATATTCCTAATGAAAATACACCTTAGTACTAAACATTAAATTTGCTGTCCAACTCTATTGTTCACAATAATCACAATATCAATTATATTACACCTAGTAATTAATTAACTATGATTTTAACACACAAAAATAACAACCAAATGCAACTAGCATTCTTCAATCGCCATTTTTATAATTCAGACTGCTTTTGCACACGACACTCTGACTAATGCTTCTACCGCATGTGCCCGTAAAGACTCGTCAGCAAACACTATAGCGAGTGTCTGGGTTTGAGGTTTTCAGGGTTCACATGTCACATCTGGTGTCGAGAGTACTTTTATAATATAACTAATATTATCAAAGATCTTAACCTATATTACAGATATCTTATTTCTATTTCTTAAAACTAAATATAATTTAACTTAAAATTAATCTATCTTAAAAAATAACCCCACATGCATATAAATAATACTTTAATAAATTAAAAATTACCTATAATTAATATCAAATTTATATTAATTCAATTTAAATACAAATTAAATATTTTGAAAAAGGAATAATAAATTTTGCAACGCTGTAAATTTACGTGTGTTGACGCATGCGGGATTTGGTTCTTTGACTAATAAATTGTTATATTTTATATAACATTTATTCCGATTTTGAATTTCCCGCTCAAATTGGCATTTGCAACGTTGCCGGCTTATAACTTACATTTACTGTTTCTTAAAGGTTTTATTTAAATATTTTCGTAAATAGCTATCTTTTTGATAATTTTCTTTTTGCAATAGTTACAGAAAAGATTATTTTATATACACCTAGTTTTTGAAAGCCATGTTACCATTTTAGTTAAAAGTTATATTATGTGGTGAAATTGAGCTAAAAATTATGATTTGTATAGAAAATGACTATTTTTAATCATGTATGACAAGAAAAGTATGAACCCTAGGTCTCTATAATTTTGAGACAGCATGTGTTTTAACTATTTGTATCAACCCTCCAAATTTCACAACGTTTTCATCATTTACGTTAAAGTCCTGTACCTCCTTAATAAAGTTAACTATATATAATAACACCGACTATTGGAAAATGAGTTGATTTATTGTCAAAATATGTGAACATCATTTTAACGCAGCATGCGTTCAATAAATGAAAAAAAAGATACCAACTGAGCAAAAAGTAAACACTTCCCATTTCCCCAAATTCGCGCTATACGTTCCTCATAAATATTAGATGAGGAAAACACGCTCACGGCCACGGCCTGTATTTACTTATAGGCGTTCAGATAGCACCACTGAATTTATCAGCTATAAAAAAATAAAACATACAACACATTTTATTGTTATGTGTTATATAAATATTAGTTGTATGAATTCATATTAAATACAATATTCTATCGGTTTTAAAGGTATGCTAGACATCTTGCCAATTTGTTGATTTCAGAAGTGTTGTGATGTCACATGCAGTATAGAAAAAAAGTTAATTTTCTTTTAAGTTTACATGAAATTTAAATTTAATTTAAGGTAAAACAAGAGCGGGATCCGCAAAATGGTACAAGAACGACGGGAGGGTTTGTGTAACGTAATTTATGAATAACCCCAAAATTTATATTATTATTGTTTTTACATTATGTAACTAAACGCGCGCGGGGTTATATCAATGCTGACATTTCCTCGCATACAATCTTCGTTTTAGATGCCAATGTGCAAAACATTGCATCGCCGAGTTCAGGTTGCTTTTAACAGCATGTATCGGCAGCTATATTTTACGCTCAAACGCTTAAAACACAATCAAATGAATCCAGTGCAATTTCTATTATTTTCAAGAAGTTGTAAGTAGCAGGAAAATATGATAAAATAGTTTTAATTAAAGACGGACCCAAGAGTTATTATTACATCTACTGTCTAATTGCTATCACTAAAGGTCAGTTTTTAATTTCATTTTCTCGATGTTTTTTACTCTGCCGATATTTCATTATTTATGTAGACTTTTTATCGTCTACAGTAGTAGTTTTGAATCCATTACCATCCCGGTACAGACTCCGCTTTGCAGGTTAGAATTTACAACCACGTGTTGCGATTCTATTATGCAGCCTAGAACTATTCAATCACTGTTGATAGCTCACAATTTGCAGGTTATATCTCTAACCATCTGTTGAGATCCTAATTTGTAGGTACTTTCCACAATTATAAGTTACAATTAACATCAGCCTAAGGTTGATGTACAATACAACAATATAGTTTCTTATAAACGAGTAAACACATAATTTGGCTATTAATAGTTTAATCACTTATCAAAGTCACAATATTACATCTAAATAAAGTTAATCAATCTTAATTATATTCACAACAAAATACACTAGATATAATTACAGTACTTAGATTAAAATGTCTCTTCACAATATTATACGTCTCAATACATACTACGCAGTTGCAATTGTCTATAGTTATCAGCACAATGATTTCAATGAAAATACACCTTAGTACTAAACATTACACTTGCTGCCTAACTCTAACAAAAACACTGATCAAAATAACAATTATTACACCGTAATAAAGTTAACTTAATTATAAAACACACAATAACGACCATACATAAACGTTATATATTTCTATCGCCATTTGCTTTTATAAAAACTCTCTGTACACATATAACAATCTTTTACTTGTGCCTCGCCCAAAACACATGTCTCATCACGTTCATAGTTAGTGAACAGTTCTCTATACCACGTTCTCCGAGGCGTACGCTCGACACCAAAAAGCGAACGGCTAAGCAATTACCATTGAACGGCTGTAGGGTCTGTCGCTGGTTTATTTATACATTATAACCCCGTTCTTATCCAAGATCACTACCCTAGTTTACAGATTACTTATTTCTATTTCTTAAAACTAAACATAATTTAACTTAAAATTACTGCTTAAAAAATAATCCCACATTTATATGTTTATAGTTACAAAGTCTTCTGTTTTTCAGTCATCCCAGTGATTGCTTTTGATTCGCCACGTGTCCTACAAAAAAAAACTTTCCTTTTTTTACTTTTTCCATCTAAGCCCCTTGTTTGTTTCTTTCGGGGATCCATTACTCGTGCTACTTTTAATGAAGATTCCCCTTTCCTTGTTCCCTATCCTTCGTATGCTGAATAATTTCTTTAATTTCGACACCCACTTCCTTAATATAAATAACCTCTAAGACACCCACATTTTTAATTTAAATATAATTTTTTTTATAGAAAAACAATAAATACAGACTCTGTGAATCGCATCTACCCTTCAGGGGAAATTAAGGTAAAGAATATGAAACACAAATCTAAAAAATTTACAGATTAAAGCGATTTTGCTTTGGCTGTACAATACTGACGTCATCATGCGTTTGTGAACTCTTTTCTTAAAGTCGGATCTTTTAAATTTCTATTTGTTAATATATGTCATTTGGCTGTGCCGGCCTAAACATTTCGTGCAGATAGTCATTGTGGTTTTTAGCGCCCTAAGAAGCCCTTTCAATTGGTTTTTTATCTTTTTAAATATCTAAAAATTAACGTAGGTATAAGTATTTCAAATTAGTATATCTAGTTGATCGACTTATGTTTGGTCATGTTTTGACGTCTTTAGAATAAAATGTAATCGATTTTATTTTGCTTTGTTCATCATTTCATAATATCAAAACTTGATGTCTACCTCGAGGCAGCTGTAAGTAGTATCTGATATTTCACTGACACTTTTATATAACAAATAAAAGATATGGCGAGAGATTACTGATTTATTATAACTTTTGATACTTTTTTTACGATATTACCTTTTTTTAACCACATGTGACTATTACGTATATTGTACTATGTACTATGTGTTATGTACTATGTGTATATTATGTATGGCCGCTTATGTAAACTGCCCATATTTGGAGGAAACACGTTTCTGAACATAGAAAGCTATTCAAATCATTATTATTAAAAAAATTAAATTTTATGTACTTATACATACGTCTCTAAAATGTGGTATGTTAACATGAACATACGACTTATATACAATCCGATACTAGACCCTGAGCCTAGAATATCTTTAAGGTAAAGGTACATGCACATGGTATTTAAAGAGCATAGCCAAAAAAGAAACACACATAAAAACAGAAAAAGAAACTACATAAATGCTAGTAGATAGAAGAGGCTATTATCGTGCTACCTACTAGCATATGTATCGATACATCATCATTCTTGCAACTAGACATAAAAATATATTGGCTACTATTTAAAAGGGTAGCTCCACAGTAAAGCGAACTGGTAAACATCACTTGCTCATATTATAAATCGAGATATTGATACTACATCTTATTCAAAATTGAAAACAACTTTTTCACCCTAATAAATATGCAACAACTTTAACATATAATATATCAAACGTTTCTGTGACAATGAATTCGAAATAATAAAATGTCCTTGGTATATCTACCGTTCAAGAGTCAAGAAGATTAGATGGTTTTTAAAGTAGACTAATAAAGATTAACTGTAATAAGTGGGATTACTTCCCTTTATTTTTATAACGACTACTTAATATTCATAACGAGAGTAATGCATAATTTAAAATACATTAACAGTGACCTTTGTTAGTGGACTTATCTTTTTAGTTTTTACTATTAAATACGAGTGGTTTAATCAATCAATCAATGAATAAATGAATGTATGAACGCAACTAATATAGAAATCACAAGAAATTTGAAGTACGTACTGAAAAGTAAAATGTGAATTCCCTGAAACCACGCGAATATTTTCAAGACAAAATGAGAATTTAATTATCGCTTTTCGAGTTGTTTAACGTTTAACTTTAACTGCGCATTTTAATTAATTAAATGTAATTATTTTTGCTGGCGTTTTAAAATTAAAGGTAAATATACAGAAATACGAATAAAGTAGAATTAAAATAAAATCAGTGTATCGTTGAAAGCAGTGATGTCCAACATTCAGTCTAGAAATAAAATACATACATATTTAAAGTCTATAAGACTCATGATATGTTGCACAAAACTCGCTAAACATACGTCTAATTAATATTTGTCTAACATAACAAAAATATGTATTTGTAGTAAACAATGTTATAGCAACGTACTGCTTTCTAGCGTATTAGCATACTATCTATTTAAGAACAATTTTGTAGAGATTAAAAAATCTTAATAACTCCTTTTTTAGGATTAAAGGTTTTTAGAATTGCTACAAAATTATAAAACAACTCCTCAGATTACATTTTACTTGGTTTTGTTTAAAAAACCAAAGACCTTGTCTTGTTTGAAGTTTACTGTCCTAATGAAAATTGTACGGTTTTTACAGAATATCTCCTTATCAGTGCATCCTATTATAAAAATAGTTATTATCAATCTGGTAGAATATACAATTTCCTACAATTTGTGTCTACAACATTTTTTTGTATGTCTGACAGATCTTGAGTTATACCGCTCTAAAGTAGAGGACTTCACTGCTAGGTGATATTCAACGGAGAAACAGAGAACAATTTTACCCATATTTCTTAAAATACTGCGTATCATACTTATATTTAACTCTATTTTTAAATTGAAATAATAAACTCGCTCAATAATAAATTGACTAAAAAAATATATTTTTTTTATCAAAATAAAAAATATTTTCAATTTATGCGTTAAATTTGGGATTTTTTTTTTCGATTCGGAAATAAGTTACGCCTAATAAGTTAAGGTTAGCCTATATACAAAATTTTAACTTTCTAGGACAATTTTTATTAAATAAAGTTTTGAAATTTTGAATTTTTTTTTTATTAATAATATAACTTTCTCCGAACTTCACTACCGGGCCCCCGAGTTTCTACAACCTACCCTTTTTCAATGTTTGATTTTCTAATTTTTGAGAAATGTCAGCATTGAATACCTTAATACACATGCAAAATTTCAACTTTCTATCTTTTACGAATTAAAAATAATACAGCAAAAAGGCTCATCTTTTTTCCAGTTTTTCCAAAATTACGGATTTCCAGGAAATTCAGGGAAAAATCCGGGGAAGCCAAAAGTCTTAGAATTTTTTTCTCTACGAAATAGGAAATTTTCAAAAACATTGACGTAGCCGTTTTCGAGCTACCATACAAAATTCAGTACCAAACATATAAGAATATAAACATACAGTTGGAACATTATAATATTGGATTATTTAAAAGGATATTTAATGTTTTACAAGTTTCATTTAAATATTTTTTGATACAATAAATACTTTGCCTTTATTTGTAGATATAGTAAGAAAAGAAACAAAATGTCGCGATGCTAAAATGAGTTAAATTGTACTTTATATTGATAATATGTACTTCTTAATTCATCAGGGTATTACAAAAGATACAAATAACTGTAGATAGTTAACGAATGACATGCCTTACAAACAATTTCTCTAAGATGAATACGAATGTAATACGACTCTTGTACGATTTGTTTTCGATACGAATATGACACGATTCTTGTCAAAATTGTTTGTAGGGTATCCTAATATTTTCTATGGGTTTTAAAAGCAATTTTTATATATTTTAAATCACTTTCAAAATATTACTTTGTTTGTTTTTGTAAATAAATTGTCGCGGTATTCGTTATTGTACTGTTTAGCATCCCGCATCTATTTTGCCGTGTCTGTAGAATATATTTCTTACTAGAGTTTACCCCCGGCGCAAAGCGACGTCTTTTTGGCGTGTATGATTTGAAACCAATAAAATAATTCGTAATTATATTTCATATTTAATTCTATTTTTAAATTGAAATAATAAACTCGCACAATAATAAAATATTTTTTCAATTTATCAAAATAAAAAATATTTTCAATTTATGCGTTATTTGACCAACTTTTTTACAAAATTTGGGATTTTTTTTTCGATTCGTAAATAAGTTACAAAGGTTAGCCTATATACAAAATTTCAACTTTCTAGCACAATTTTTACTGTCGGCAAATACTGCCCCCGTGCCCTCAAATAAAATTTTGAAATTTTTAATTCTTTTTTATTAATAATATACTTAATTATTCTAGAATCAAGAATATGAACTTTCTCCAAAATTCCCTGCCGGGCCCCCGAATTTTTTCAACCCCCCCTTTTTCAATTTTTGAATTTCTAATTTTTGAGAAATGTCAGCATTGAATACCTTAATACACATGCAAAATTTCAACTTTCTATCTTTTACGAATTAAAAGTAATACAGCAAAAAAGGGCCTACTTTTTTTTTCCAGTTTTTCCAAAATTACGGGTTTCCAGGAAATTCAGGGAAAAATCCGGGGACGCCAAAAGTGTTAGAATTTTTTTCTCTACGAAATAGGAAATTTTCAAAAACATATTTCTTAAGTTTCAAATATGGAAGTTATACTTGTGCGAAATGGCGGTAAATTTAAATTAGTCATCTCCTATTGATCCATAATTTAAGTGTTAATAATAAATACTCGTATTAAAAGTTATTATATTTTTTAATAATGAATGAATATGAAACTCTGTTAGAGCTTTGTTTTTGAACAATTATTCTTCCCTCACTTATCTTCATTCATATTTGTACAACGCCCCGATAACAATACAAACACCATTAAGTAGGAAAACAAGTTGAATGTTTGTTCTTTCCTAAAAATAGTAAAATATGTCGAACGACACTCGACACAGCTGGCAGCATTAGCAGAAGTAGATTATTGATGGTCGAATTATTATTGAAATATTTATGAGAACTACTACAGGACCCTCTGAAATAATCGCTGTATTGTTTACTTAATTGTAAGGCCGTCTGCACACGGGTCGACTGATTGAAAACTAGCCGCGAACGAAGTTTCCAACGAAAACGAAAAACGAGCCATGTCGAGCCGTGTTTCGTGACTCTATAATATTTTTAACAATAGCATATTAAGAAATTTTATTGTGTCGTATTATGAGTTATTTGTATGTATGTATGCATTTCAATATATGATGGCCTGCGACCAAGAAACACAATCGCACCAAACGTGCTCAAAACCAGTTTAGTTTCATTCGTGTCGTTTGTGTTCTCTCACTCGTATACACGTACATTTTCTCACTAACAACACAGTTGCATTCCTATTCGGTTCGGGCAGATTCGGGGCTTGCGTTTGCAATCAGTCGACCCATGTGCGAACGGCCTAAGGCTACGTCTAACCCACTGATATGTTAATTTTAAGATAGTAAATAAAATTTCCATTTCGAATTAGGGGCATTCCATAAATTACGTCACACGTATACAAATTACTCCTGCAATACTGAACTTGTCGAATACCGATGGACTGCTTGTAACTCGAATATTGTTTTCATTATTATCTCAAAATTCTATATTGGAAGATGTATCACTAATGAATTATTGCCTTATGTCTGAACAGTGCCATTGTATATATTATGTATATGTATATAAAATGTCACATGTATTGAATACAACAGTCTCCTAAAAACATAATACAGGTATATAAGGTTTTTTTAATAAGAGGTGTAATTTTAAATTTCGGTCGATTTTTTAACTATCACCATACAACTGTCATTGCGGTGACATTGGCAGATATTGTGTTCCTTTACTAACTCGTACAAATGTTCGTATTTTGAATTACAATAAAAATATCATCACTTTTCACGAAAATTTTGCGTTTTTTGTTTATTTAAAATGACATTTTTGTTGAAGAATCCTATATGGAGTGTACATAATGCTAGTACTTAATATCCAGATTGTTGCTAGTAACTACCTTAAATATTATCTTTGCAGCATTAGGCCCTCAGCACACGACGCGACTGGTTGCAAACCTTAGCCCCGAATCTGCCCGAACCGAATGTGATTACAACTGTGTTGTTAGTAAAAGAACGTACGTGTTTACAAGTGAGAGAAAACACACGGCACGAACGAAACTAAACTGATTTTAAACTGGTTTTGAGCATATATTCAGCGACTAGATTTCTCGGTCGCAGGGGATTGTTGGTTTCATCAACAGAGATGTTTACGAATACTATTGAAAAATATTTAAATACATACATACAATCAAATGTAACACAATAGAATCCCCTGTTTTGCTATTGTTAAAAATTCTATAGAGTCACAATAGACGGTTCGTCATGGCTCGTGCTCGTTTTGTTTTTCGTTTAGTTTGCAATCAGCCGACTCGTATGCCTTTCCTCGTGTTTTATTTCACTCGCATACACATTCGATCTCTTACTAACAACATAGATATAATCACATTCGGGATAAGATTTGCAACCATTCGCGCCGTGTGCGGAGGGCCTTACATAACACCTTAGTACGAGAATATGTTTGAAACAAATTATTTATGAAGAAATAAAACCTGGCAACACTCTTAGCTAATAAAAAGATATGATAAAAACAGTAAAACATTGTATCTAGGTTAACCCTGCTGCTATTTTGCGCGTTATCTGTTGACAACATAAAGATAGTGATGGTAGAAACGTGTTTCATTATGATGAGTGTGAAATAAACTAAAAACAACTTGTAAATAAAATACTACGACGCGGAAGTAATGATAACACAGACTTTGAGAGCTCTTCAAACACTTGAATTACTTCAAGCTCCTTGAGTTTCTTTTATCATTATTGATTTGTTATTACGATTTAAGCATAAATATAGAATAGCTGTAGTGGGTAATGGATGATCAATGCCAGTGTTGAATCTGTCAGTGCAAAAAAGCAGTGTCGGATTTAACTTTAGGTGTTAGTGGAACACTTTCCGAAATGTAAACTCATGTTAAGAGCTTAAATGATTTGAACAACCTAAAACCATGCAAAAACAGCAGTAGAAGAAATTGTAACAAGAAGAGGGGAGAGGGGTTAGCGTAGTTACGTCACGTGCAGTATAATATGTATAAAAACCAGAGTTAAATGCGCAAAAATGATATTGACGCAGGGATAGTAGGTAATTTGTGTGATGTTATTTATAGATGGCCCATTACGTCCTATAATTAGATTATATCGCTCTTAATTATTACTTAAACCAGATTATTTATGAGAGAGTAAAACCATTTATAAATAAAATCGATTTTTGTTAAGCTTATTCTAAGAGCGTTTATCTAAGGCAGATTAAAAAGACTTAGTTGTGTGTTTCTTAATTCCTACCGTGCCGTCGACGGCACGCACGTCAAACAATCTTAGCGAAAGTCATTACAAGGCAATAATAGGATGTATATGCTAATATATATATATATATATATATATATATATGCCCCTAATTCGAAATGGAAATTTTATTTACTATCTTAAAATTAACATATCAGTGGGTTAGACGTAGCCTTAGGCCGTTCGCACATGGGTCGACTGATTGCAAACGCAAGCCCCGAATCTGCCCGAACCGAATAGGAATGCAACTGTGTTGTTAGTGAGAAAATGTACGTGTATACGAGTGAGAGAACACAAACGACACGAATGAAACTAAACTGGTTTTGAGCACGTTTAGTGCGATTGTGTTTCTTGGTCGCAGGCCATCATATATTGAAATACATACATACATACAAATAACTCATAATACGACACAATAAAATTTCTTAATACGTATTCAATATGAGAAACAGCCTTACTCTTATATCTATATATTTATATATAAATTCAAAGATGTCCACTGTTTGAAAGAGCTAGATCTTAACCCTTAGTACCCATCTGCTTCTCTTATAAAATACAAAAATAACAGAAAATTATCAACGGCTCTAGTAGTTTATTAACTAAAGCCTTATCGTATAGAGATAAGTGCGAATAGTGGTTCCCATTGATATTGCACACCCCCACGCTAATGGTAAATAGCTTTCGGATTGCTACTTACTCAGTAACGTAGCGTGCCTTAGACGGGCTCCGTATCAAAATTTGTTGGGGGGCCCAAATGATGGGTAAAGATTTTTTACAAAAGAAACGCTACTAAAACGCTCGCATTGAATTAAAATAATTATATATTGATTATACCTTATTACTTACAATTAATAATGCTAGGAACTAATCTAAGTGCGACTAAGAGTTTAAGTGAGATTGTACATACGTTTGGGGCCCCGTATCATTGATACGGCAGATATGGCGGTAGCTACGTCACTGTACTTACTTTCATACACCACGTGTCATACGATGTGTGGCATACATCCCGGACGGACAAACTTTAGTGATCGAGCTACACACAGTGTAGTGTAATAACTCGCATTCATCTAAAGATAACGACCATACCTTGTTGAACACGCCAGAATACTGTTCGATCTGGTGAGTTGTCACAGTTTGGATGGGTGGACGTGAGGAACACCCGGACAAATTGTGATTGTGGTGGTATGCGAATGAAGGTTTCCGTTGACATTGCACTCCCTCTGCCAATGGAGCACAGTGTTCGGTGTCACCGCTTACCTTAATTCCCCCCGGCGAGCACACTTCAGTGATTAAATATCTAGAAAGGAATATTCTTCCCTTTCTGCATACCTGATGCAATTTCTGTACTTAAATTTAGCGATTTATGGCCATATTCATATAGGCTGGCATTGCAAAGGCTCCAGGAGTGGAGGCAAATCAATCTTTATTATACTGCACCCAGTGTAGTGTACTACTCGTACTCCGTTAAACTCGATCTAGTGAGTTAAGCACCAGTTGGCCCGGTCATGGTTTGGATGGTTGGGGGGGTATCCGTTTAGATTGTGGCTATGGTGGTAAGCGAATGAAGGTACATCCGTGGACAATTGTGCACCCCTCGTGCCAGGGTTGAATGGTTTTCGGCTTTCACCACCAATATTTCCTTGCCTTCACAGGACGAACACGCTTTTGGAATGTTCTCCTAAAGTTCCGCCTTCCATGTATACATGCAGATGCAATTTCTGCACAAAACTGCGCGAGTTTATGGCCAATATAAGCTAGAGGGAAAATCAATCAAGATTTACTGCACACAATGTAGTGTATAACTCGTACTTCGTATAAAGATAAAAATCTGGGGTTCGATCTCCAGCTTTAGAATGCTGTTTTTTTTCAAGTTATTTTCTACGGAATTATATAATTTGGGAAATATTGAAACAATGCAAATCTTTAAATTAAATAAATTCATGAGAACGATGCAATGACGTTTTCATTGTTTAATAATAGTCATTTCCTAGAATAACTAAAATAATTAAATACGCGAGTATGTTATTATTTGAATAATATGAGTTTATCTTTCACCCGTTCCTCAGTGCAGTCCTATCAGTACTTTGATTAAATTATATTACATAACATATATTAAAACACATATTAAAACACATTGTTATCGTTATTATTCCAATAATTAACCAAAGCCCAGGGGTGGCTACCGCATTACATTTTCCATAACGTATCGAGTTTTCAACGTAATCTATTTTCATTTACTAATATTCTCTCAATTATTTCTGTCATAAAAGAACTGGAGCAGGATAAAGTTTTCCTGTTCTATATGCTAAGATTACATTTGTATTTTAATGTATTGGTAGGAAAGGCAAACCGGTGGAGGATAGAAAGTGGGGATAGTAGTTGTTTGCTAGTCCAACATAGACCTTTAAAAACTCAATTATGACTAAATACAATTGATTGCACGTGGATGTTAAAAAGCAAAAAATAATTTCAGACAGGTTGGAAGCTATTTAAGACTGGATATACGAGTAATTGAGTACTGTGTATTTCAAATGCTTATATATTACATTAATTGTTTTATTAGATTTAATTTGATTTATTTAATCATGGAATAAATTTATTGCATCTCCGGGAATCGAACCCAGAACTATAGAGAACACAGAGACCGATGAATGTAATTGATTTCGGGTATTACCTAAAAAAATTGTAACATCAGACTGTACAAAATACACAAATAGGTACATTAAACAAATGAACATTGCAAATGTGTAGCGAATTTTGTAATTGGATAAAAATTAGTTCAACGTGTCAAAAAAACCTTATCCACAATATGAGAAAATATGTAACTAGGAGAGAAGGGAGATGGGAAATGATGCGACCTTATACTCGAAACTCGTAATCTCTTTTTAAAATAAATAAAATCGTACGAAATAATTTCAAGTGATTAAAAAGTCGTTGTCTTAACAACTTCTGATCGATTTCTGAATAGGCCACAGCGATTTTTCTGTTTTAAGGTTGTCGTGCTATAATATGATTAAAAAATTTGCTTAAGTGTAGTAGAAGAATTGCTTTATATTCTCAGCATTTTCTTTCGATTATAATATTTACGGATTCTTTTTAATTAAAAGTAATTGAACTGCATTACTCTCCATATACACTGCTGTATAGATATAATAGATTTCATATTTTCAGTATAACCAGATATGCTTTAAAAGTGACAAAAAATTAGAACAATGTACAGACCAGGCCTATAGCACGACAACTGCTTTAAAAAGGAAAATATTTGCTGAAGATTCCATCTAAATCGAATCCGCAACCTAGAATGTTAATAAGTTCTCCAGATACTAATATCTACCACCACAATGTAAGTACCCCAGCTAACATCATAAATCAAACCGCAAATAGCTTTTATTTGTAAGTTTAATTAAAATGGGCTCCTATTTTCAAAACATTTTAATTTATTTAAAATTCTTTAAGAAGAATTTTACAAGTTGAAATATTCATTAAATTATTTTGAACTAATATTGTACAATTGTAAACAAATGAGTACTTTAACATTTAGTTTATTTATTTAGAAAATACTTTTTATGTATTTTAGATACATTTACTTCACATTAAGAGTGTTATCTTAGGATTAACTCATTTCAACAAATTTGTTCCGCTTTTATCGTATATTTATGTAAAACGGTGGAAGAAAACGGGGCTTTTATTAAAGAAACATTACTTTATCTTAGTTAAACTTAATTAGTTCCAAGTATTAAACTTTGAATGTTGTTTCATAAAAATGAAAACTTTCAAATTGGTTCTGTTGGAGAACAGGAAGATACGATTTCAGTAATAAATTATACCCGCTATACACACTTAAACACTTGTTTGTATTCTATATAAATGTATGTTACAGTCAACATAAAAGTAAAGTTTAGATACTGTTTGCTGTGACTAAATTAAACTAATGTCTACAATGTTGTCGAATTTGTCCAATTTGGATTTGTGTAAGAGTTTCTGACCCATAGCCAGAACATATATTTGATCAATACAAGGTTACGTTCGGGTAAAGAAATTTCGTAGTCTATTTACACAATTTGAAATATCTTCGGGGACTTAATAACACCTGGGGCGCTATTCCTGAGTTCAATCGAATCGTAAACTCTTCTTCCTTTCGTAAAAATCACTCGATTTACTCAAAAGTGCTATTCCTGGAAATTTTACGAAAATTTACGAGCAGGGAAATCGAGCAAAAAAGTGAACATTTGCACATCGACTATTTAGCTTGCGAATGTACGATTGAATAGAATTTTAGTGATTTTTATTAGTTATCCTGTTTCAGGCAAGAGTATTTAGTAAAATTTGTGTTGCTTGTTCCATTTTTCTGATGTCAATTTTTTTATTTTTTGAAATGTCAAAAAAATAAATATTTGTTGAAGTTAACCTAAAATGTTTCTATTACTTTTTATCGCGCTTTATATTAATTTAATAAAAATGACATCTCTAAGAAGTATGGCTTTAAATAATTTAGCTACGCTTGAAGAAACGGAGTTAAATGATATGGAAAATGAAATACAGTTAAGAAAATACAACCATTAGAAACAGAAACTAGACGTAGCCAAAACACTTAATTAATAGATCTTATTTATAATAGAATATACTGTTTATTTATTAATACAATTAGAAATAGTATATTGTGTTTATTCTTAAATATACTTATTAAAATAAGTGCTGTTTTTTAATCTATCGTAATTTAACAAATATAATGTATTCTAATATTCTGTTAACGCATATAATTTTTAAAGAGAATATATAAATTATTATGCAAATACTATATTCAATATTAAATTTGTACTATACTAAGATAAATGCTTCTTTTAAAATCCAGAAAAACAGTAGAAATAATAGTTTAACCAGATAATCATATCCAACTTACAAAAAATATTTAAATTAATTTAAATTTCCCGGATTTTGCTAGTCTACAAACGTTCTACACAATATATTCAATCGAATGTAGAATGTTAGTTTCGATCGTATTCAGGAATAGTGTTTACAATTGTGATCGAATCTTACTTCACTCGTTTCGATCGAATCTGTTCTATTGCGAACATTGCTCGCAAAATTCAGAAATAGGGCCCCAGCATTATTTCAGCCGGTGTATCACTGGATCTCACCTATAACGTTCTATAACATTTATGAATCTATTGTTCACTGTTTAATTGCAGTAATAAAAGTGCATATAAAATATAAATGAGATAGTAACATTACCTGTGGGATGCTCAAAACAGCGCTGAAGATCCATGCGGAGATAAGAAGGCGGTTGCATCTTTGGGCAGTGCTCAGCGACTTCATCGGATACCGCACCGCAAGAAACCGGTCAACGCCAATAAGCACCAGCACAAACGTCGACGAATACAAACTGAACATTTGTAAAAATTTAAACAGTTTACAAACAAAATTTCCAGCGAGCCAAGCAACCGTGTAACTCCAGGCAGCTTCTCCAGCAAGACAAAACGCAGTCACGAACAAATCTGCTACTGACAGGTGGATGATTAATGTGTAAACTGTGCTCCAGGATTGTCGCGACATTCGACGTTGTCTGGATTTGTTGATGCTGAGTATAGTGGCGATATTTCCAAGAAAGGACAACAACGCCATAGCTGTTAGAACACCTGCTCGGATGGTGGCTGATTTGGTGAGGACTGGAGCGTGATCGTAACACCTGACGGTGCTCATGTTTAACGTAAAGTTCGTCGTTTGGTATATCGAGTCATTAAATGCTCCTAAATTCTTCAGGAGGTCGCACTGCTCGAACGAGAGGTAGTTGAATCCATCGCTGTCTTCAAAGATATCGATTAACTTTGGCGTCCATTCCACCGTCGCGTTGTACGCCTCCATCGACATTGCGCCAACATATATACCTAGCTGAAGGTATCACAATTGTGTCACTGTTGTTCCACGTTTAATTTAATTACAGTTTAACTAGTCTCTTTGTTGGTATACGGCGCACATTATCCCAAGCAATTAAAATGTTCATTTAGTTCTTTTCGTTATTTTGTTACAGAGACATTAGTAGGATTAATGAGTTCTTAACTACATAATTAAGTTTTTTTTAGGTTTGTTTAATATGAGCAAAAAGTTTATCCGTCCTTGCCAAGGTGAAGAAATGAACAACTGTTGTCAGGTAAACACATATAGGTTTAGATACATGCAATGCACGGTGTTTATAAAATAATAAATATGAGTATCTAAAGATAGCTACAAAACATACGCAGTGCCGCAACAATCATTTAAAAAGACCCCACAACACCCGTATTCCGAAGGGCCCAAAAATTTTATTATTAAAATAAATAATTTTTTTTTTTTTAATTTTACAAAAATTATACCTAATTTAAATTGGAATTAAAGTTCTCTTTTGTGTTTATTGAATTTTTAGAATTCTTCCCCCTGAAAACTTCTCTCGGGGTCGGGGGGAAGTGGTTGAAGAAATTGTCACAGCATATGACAAGGATTGGGGATAGCAGTCTGAAGCGTTGGACATCACATGTAGCATAAAATATAAAATATTTTATATAAAATGCATGGAGGAAGTGGATCACTGGATCTACTACTCACAAACCAGTAGTTCAGTGACTCAAAATTTATTTAATATCATTAGGCAAGATATTTGTGTGACGTAATTTATGGAAGTCTAAAATTCAGCAAGAATTAAGTGACACAGAAATTTTAAAATGTGCCGGAATGCTCCAATCGAGTTACCCAGATGATTTAACAATTAACTTTCTAATACAGTTTAGTAGTGATTTATGCTATAATATAAAATAATTTGCGAAGCTAATAAGAGTTAAATATGCTAGTTTCTTCAAGTTTTGCAGATGTTGGTATCGCTTTATTGTTAGTTTTAACTTTACCAGCTGCTGTAGTAAAAGCGGAAAGATCTTTTTTGAAATTAAAAATCTTAAAAAATTATTTAAGAAATTCTATTGGAGAAGCCTGAATTGAATGAAAGAATGGAGAAGAAAAAAAACACAACAAAGTTATAATTAGAAATTTCGCAAATATTTTTTATAAAACATAATAGATTATTTTTGGGGGCTCAAATTTAGTGGGTTAAACATTTCTAGTTCCGGCAGTGCAAATAAACTAAGATGCAACTAAAAACACAGAACAGATATTTTATTGCTTTCTTTATTTTTGAACTAAGCAGATATTATTTCTGATGATGAAATTTATTCTTCTGAGAGATACCATCGCCTTAATGCATTGATTGATATTTTTCAGTTAGTTAAGTTGTAATTTGAAACTCGTATGACATTAAAAAACAAAATCGTTTATGGATTGATGGTTATTTTTATATTTTTTTATTTTAATGGTTTTTTTTAATATATTCATAAATAAACTATAAATATATACAGTGGCGGATTAATTTGGCGATGGTATTTACCGGGCCTGTATTTAGAAGTGAACGTTTAGTAATTTAAACAGACAATTCATTTAACATTAGTCTAGTACCTTCACTTTGAGTTGTATTTATGATATAATTGTATCATCTCCTTTGCACTTTGTAATATAACAGATTACACAATTGATTAGACAGATTAGTCATATTTCTGACATCAGAAAGTCTATGAAAACTTTATGAGATAACGCTTTTAACGCGATAATACTTTGTTATTGAACAGCGATAGTGAAAAGTGTTACGAAGCGAATGACACCAACAAGTTTTAATTTTTTTTGTTACTACTTCCATGGGCTTGTGTCCTCATTTTTTAGTGGTCGATTTTTCAATTGTTGATTGAAATTGATGTTAATAAATGTGTATTGGCGTGTCTATTTTATTAAATATCTAAATGTTGACGGAGATATAACAATTAAAAATTTGAATTGTTGTTTTAGCGCTAGAAATGGTGGCCACATTTGTATGACGTGAAATGCATTTTATACGTCAGTTATTTGTTGAGTAGGTCAGTGCTGTGGTAATGTTTTGTAGCTGTTGGTAGTCAAATAATCAAGTCAAATCAAAGAATAATTAGTTTTTATTTTATTTAAACGTGCTAAGGCAGACGTAATATTGAAATTTTATTAATCCTTGAAATAGCTGTAAATAATATTTGATATTTTAATATATAAATTCATATAACAGAGATTTATGAGCTCTAAGGTTGGCAACCTGTAAACTTGTCAGAGTTCTGTCAAGAATATATCTCTTTTACGCTCTGTTGTATAAAAGAGATAGGAAATAGCGGTTGTGAAGTCACATGGAGTTGAAATGAAAGAGGCAAAATGTTTTTTTTAATTGTTAATATCTTCTGAAATATAATGAGTTATTAAAATATAATTGGTCATTTGAGGTTCTAGTAATCCACTTTATCAATATATAGGACAGTTTTATAGAAATTAAGATATAAGACACAAGCCCATTGTTAATAGCTTCTATAATATTATGAATTCTATAAAAATAATTGGATATTTGAGGTACTGAGAGCCAACTTAATCAATGGTTCACAACCAAATTACTATTAATCACACTACCTGTTCTAAACAGTTATCGTTTACATGAATATAAAAATAAAAATAACAGGCCACCTATCATATATTTGAAATATTGCACACATGTTCATTGCCGTGTGGGAGCGCCTTTATTAGGCAAGCGCTTTTATCGCCTGTGTCCAATTTCAGCACTGTTTGTATAAAATCCATTTATGTATTTTTTAGTAATAAAAATAATATCTACCCATGTATTCTATCACAATATTATATATGTGTTGTTCAAATACATTTTTGTATATTATAACAAGTAAACTAAAACCGCCAACTGTTGTCAATTTTACTGCACATTATTTTAAATAATAACTCCTACATTGTAACGAGAGATATCTTATAAGAAGTTTTTGTTTTATACTTGCATTTTAATTATGTTACTTAACATATTTTATAATTCCAACAATATTAATAATTAGTAGTCCGCTTGTAATATTCGCGTTATACCTGGTTTATATTTTAATACATTTACATTAATAAGTATGTTTGTCCGTCAGTTTACATGCACCGTATGTAATTAAAATGTTTTTTTAATACGGTTAAAGATTATTAAATATAACACGTATAACTTAAGGTGCATCAATAATTTTATTTTATTTAACGTCTGCCTATTGTCGATGCTGAGTCCAATCACCTGTTGATAGAGTTGGCAATCAGTAACCTCAGATATACAATTATTTGTAATAAGTCAAAAAAGTATAGAAGAGATTAACATTTATAATATACTACTACTAAACTACTAAAAGGATCCAAATTTCCGATGATTTGTCTTTTGTGCAAGTGAGAGTGTAATACTTCATTTACTACTAACAGCCGGATCCTGCATCCCATCAAGTTTTATGTTACGATTGTTGTGAAAAAAAAAAACAGGTAACAGAAGTGCGAAACTGAAGTTCAAATATCAAACGGCCATTTTTCTGTTAACTTTTGAATATTTAAATAAAAAGAATAAAATACGTTCCCTAAAAAATGAGTTCATAATGCCCATTAATTCTGATAAAAACAAAACCCAGAAAATATAGCGCTGGTCCGCAAATCGAACTCGGAAACCCAATAAAGATTTATATTTTTCTAATTTTATAAATGTTCATTTAATTCGCTCATTAAAACTTTGGCAATAGATTTTTAAAGTACCACTGGATAAGCTATCGTGCTCAAATATTTGCACACACATATTATTGTGTATGACAATGTGGATTAGTATAAATCCACTGTGATATTATTGAGTCAGCGCCGTTATTCGCTAGTGGTACGCTCGGGCATACCGTTAAAAGGACGTTAAATATAAGCAAAGACCGACAAGATAAGTATACCGCACGAAACAGTAAACTTTACTGTTCAATAATTCAATTTGGGCAGCACAAATAATTAACCCGTGCGCACAAAATAAATGTATAATTTTAACTGTAAAGATTTCACAAATATCAACTTCTATTTTACTGTTTCGGAGAGGTGTAGCCCCTTAATTATATTATAAATAATGTATTGTTATTCAATACATAAAAGTCTACCAAAATAGAGTTATTACCCTGAAACAATAAAATTAATACCACTGTCAATGTGACGCATTCAAATGAATATAAATTTATTTTTGAAAGTCATTACGGAAAACATTTTTTAATTGTTAATAATAGTAAAATATCATTATAACATCAAATATCATAGATGCAAGAATAGTATGTCAATATGCCTAATCGTTTGTACTGCATATTTTTTTATTTTTTTTATTAATACTTCACGGGCTTCTTAGGATCACGGTCCTTTTTTCACCCTTCTTATTTTAGTTTGTACTGCGTATGTTTTAGTAATAATTTTATTTTCACTTTAATGTTTTAGTTTTAATTTAATAATCTACAACCCGTCATAAGTAAATTGATGTTTTCGTAAAGATATAAAGGAAATATTATTTAATCGGTTTTTGTAACATTTCTCGTAAAATGTTTTACATAATAGTAAACAGAATATTACTACTTTTGTCATAAATATAATTTCTATATTATACGTTAAACTGGAAGTTGTTTAAAAAAATAAAAATTAAAGTAAATAAAAAATATATAAATACGAATATATATAAATATAGGAATAAAACAATTAATGCACTAAAAAAAGAAACAAAATTTTGTAATTAAAAAACTTTAAGAAAAAAAATGTAATAATAACGCTTTTTTTAATATTTAATTACTACGAGAATTTACAAGCTATCAACCTAATGAATAATAATAACGTGAACAAAAATATTTCTCTCTTTTTAGTGCATTCATTATTTCAAATAAATAAAATTTATTTCAGAAAAAATAAATTATTTATATTTATTTCTAATAATTGGTTTTTTAATGTAACACTCGTACATTTATTAAAATTGCATAAAAAAATTCATTTTATATAGAAATGATTTGTTTTTCTCTAGTGTGCTTTAATATCTATGAATACAGAACCACAAACTATTTTTTAAAAAATCGTTCTTAACAAAACATTGCTTTGTCATATGCAAAAGAGTGTGCAAAATTTTAGCTCGGTAGCTTACCAGGAAATAGTTTAAAAATCGAGATTAATAACATAAAATAAAAAGTAAAAAGTGAGGTTATGAAGATAAATTTAAATGTGAGATCATTTTCATGCTTCCTACAACTTGTTGGTTATTTATTATCGTTAAGTATTAAACTGTCAAATTAAGTAATCTTACCAACCGCAAACAATAAAAAGAACAACAAGAAAACACAATAAATTAAAATTAAAATTTACAATAAATGCAGGTGCATAACACTGAAGAATAAACAAGCACTGTTATTTTATGTATTGTATTTAACAATGTATTAACAACGTTGTTGTTAACGTATATAGTTGTTAATACTTGTATGTATTCACTTGTACGATTAGCAGTGACTGACATCCGGTTTGTGTTGATTTGTGCCCGCTACAGTGGGCTACCCAAAGACGACTGAGTTTACCAAAGTGTTTTAATTTGTAGCGGTGTGCGATGGCATGTGTGAGGAGATGCCTGTAACTGACCAATGTGTTATATACACAATATATATGTCAGTACACCACGCCGTGATTGGCACAACAACCCATGTGTTTTTTGTTAGTAAATTCTTTCAATAAGCTTTAACGAGCTATTTGTCAAGTGGCTGAAAGCAGATTCACAGCTTTGACTTGTGAACCATGCATGTTTTACAGTCGCGTTATACGGATATTTAGTTGAAACATACATTAGTCTTAAATCTCTATTTTATTCTCAAAAATTGTTTAATATTTTACTTCAATTTTATAAACTTAATTTTACTTTTAATTTTATTTAATATAATAATTTTTTAATTAAATAAAAGAAATAATATTATTAAAGGTATTAAATCATTTCATACAATGATATTGGTAAGAGTAATTAATAGTATTTGTCAACAATATGAAGAATTTCTACATTTTATACTAATTAGTTAATATCAATTGTGTACATAATGCGAGAGCAGGACTTTTTAGAGTGCTGAACAGTGCAAGGCACTACTGTAGTTAAAACATTCAATGCCGCATTATGCACTCTTGTACCGTAATTGGAAAACAGCCCACATTTTTATTCCTATTTGGCATGGTATACATCTGCTTTACCATTTATTACCTATATTTATTTTTACAATCATTTGCAAAGTAACTAAAAATATAATAACTTAGATAACTTAACTAAAACTAGAATACCTCCTTTTTGATTCTCCTCCTCTAATCATGTACAGTGTTTTTTTCCTCTGCTCTGTCCATTCTTTCACTATTATCTGCAACTGTAAGTACCCTAATATAAATTCTATGTCATCTCTCGCTATTAGCTGTTCTTCGTATTTCGTAACATTCCTATCATCTACAAGATCTTTAGATTCCTGCTCACAAAGGAATCACAGGAAAAGAAAAAGCAAACGATGCCGCACAACAAGCAACTAGAACAGTAGCAAGTGAAGAAATCAATATGAAGTGAACTTATTGGCAAAGAGCAAAAATGAAGTGAAAGAGAAGTGGCAGGGTATGTGGAACAATTCAGAGAAAGGAAGATAAATTTTCAGTTTACAGTCTTCGGTGTGCGGACGTCGTTGGTGGTGGAAAGCGCAAGGTCCGAGAAGAGTGTTATCACTTATCTCGAGACTGAGGGTGGACCGTACAGAGGCATTGGCACATCTTAAAAGAAATCACTTGGTACAAGAAGATATGTGCAATTGTGGAGAATGGATCGCAGATCCAGAACCTCTGATCTTACAATGTACAGAAACGGAGGCCTGCAGAAATAATTTGTACAGAGTTTTGGTAAAAAATGGAGTGGTGTTGCCAACGAGTATGCAGGAACTATTAAGAATTCCGAGGTGGCCAGTGTGCTTGGTGATAGACAGGATAAGGCATGTAGCGGGTTTAAAAATTTAAGTGTAATAATAAATGAAATGTAAATATGTAAAATGTTAATAAAATGAATTAATAAGTGCGAAAAAAGGACCGTGGTCTCAGGACGCCCGTGAATTGTTATTAAAAAAAAATCTACTACATCTTCAATTTCCATTTTAATATCATTTGAATTCATTTCTCAAGCATCTCAAATTTTGAATCATGTTCCCTTCGTCGATTATTTCTTCTTTCCAAAAACTATTTCCTCATTCTCTTATTTTTTTTTGAAATACGAGTATTCTCAGTTTTGTTTTGGTCATATTCATCTTCTACGCTTCCCCAATTTATATTCTTTCCATTGTAATTTCGCATCACTTACCATGCCAAGATACTTTTCTGTCTTTGCGGATTGGCAGGTTTTCTACCTTTTTTTGGTAAAGTCGATCTGATTTAATGATGATTAATCATTAGTATAATTCTCCATGTGTTTGTTCAGCTGATGATTTTGTTTGCAGCTTATATTATTTCTTACTACTAATACTACAATAGCATCTACAAATGTGGCAACTGCATTATATTTTCTGTAATATTCGAATCAAATGTATAAGAAAATGTTCTTCACATTTTCTTAAAAATAGTAAACATCATATAACTAAGGAAAACATTCTAGTATGCATATACATCATGAACTTAAAGTACGAGTATAAAAAGAACATTACGTTATTATTTCGTTAAGATTTCTTTGAAGTTCAGGAAATTACATTCGATGTTTAAGTGGAGTCGTAAAGTTTTGTCATATGTATTACAATATGGTAATCATTTTTATTTACATTCCTTTGAATTTTGTGCTTTACTTTGCATCTAAAGAATATTATTCTGTGAAATTGAATAGGGCAATCCATAACTTATGGTTTAAAAAGAAACTAAAAATATTTTACTGAATATATTTAAAAATTCTGATGTCAAAGAATTTATAATTGGTCTTAGTCGATTTAAATAAGCAAGCAGCAGATGGATTATTTACATATACCTAAGCTTATAGTTAAGGTGACCAACCGTACTCCTTTCGGGAGATTAGTAATACTTTTTCGTGAAGCATACTCCTTTTAATTACTATAATCTTTTACATTATTTTGCAACTAGGTTAAAAGTTACAAATTCATAACCTAATCTCCATTATAAACATATAAAACTGTCTAGGTGAATACGTAGCATCGGCAAAGGATGCCGATGTATTATGTTATATGTTACTTCGATTTGAACGTGTTGTAAAACATCTTTCAACAAATGGTGGTGTCACACTGTACACACTCTAATACGAGGCGCGTTTTTTAAGTAAGTACCGTTTTGGAATTAAAAAAAGACGTGCAAAAATATCGCAATAATTTTATTTTTACATGAAAGCCTGTACCTTAATCTACTTTTCTACATAATTTACGTGAATATTGAGGCACTTGTCATAACGTGGCACCAGTTTTTGAATACCCTCCTCATAAAATTCTGCCGCCTGACTTGTTAACCACTGTATCACAACTGTTTTGACTTCGTTATCGTCTTGAAGACGCTGACCACCCAGGTGTTTCTTCAAGTGCAGGAACAAATGGTAGTCGCTGTGCGCCAGATCAGGGCTGTATGGAGGATGATCTAGAGTTTCCCATTTAAAAGATTTGATGAGATCTTTGGTCCGATTAGCCACATGTGGACGGGCGTTCGTTCGGACGGACGTTCTTCATCATGCACATTTGTGCGGCCATCTTTAAATGCTCTCACCCATTTCCTTTCCATTTCATCACTCATAATGTTTTGTCCGTAAACTTCACAGATCTCACGATGAATATCGATCGGTTTTACGCCTTTAGCACTAAGAAATCGTATAACAGCCCGTACTTCACAATCGGCGGGACTCACGATTGTCGGAGGCATCTTAAACACTCAGTAAACAACGTATACAATGAAGAATCAGACTGTAATGGCGTCAGAGCGTAGACAAGAGATGTAGGTAACCAGCGCGCATGCGCGGAACGCCGACCGTAGCGCTGCAAAGGCGGAATCGCAAAACGGTACTTCCTTAAAAAACATGCCTCGTATTATTTGTGAAAACATTGCTTCCAAGTTCATGGACCTCTATTTTAGAGTTACTCTGTATATTTAGTACGCGCCATTTGTTATTTATATTTGTCTGAAAGGCAATACATATATTGCCATACAAATCCTAGATCAGAATTTATTTCCAACTTACACTCATTTTTAGTGGAGCATTCTCCGAAGGAAATGGTTTTTTTTAGAACTTTTTTATATGTCTTAACGTGCCCAGCCTACGTCCTGTCTTCTCTTATGTTTCCACAAATTCTTAAAAGAAACCCTAAAGCTATTCATCATCTTAATACCGAGCTTATGAAAGAGATGAGCAATCTTTTCGCTGAAAAGGTGGTTTTTTTCAAAGACATGGAATATTATTGAGGAGTTGAAAGAGAAAGTCTTTCAACAAACTCAAAATCAAATAACTTAATGCTAAATAAGTTTACTAAATGAAATTTGTAATATAATTAGTAGTATTTATATAATTTTATTTGTATGAGTGTATAATCTTGTTTAGTAGAAAATAAATAGATAGGGTACAGGGTAACTCATAATAATTCACCTTTGGAAATGGGCTTGTGTCCTATGTCTTAATTTCTATAAAAGTGTACTATATATTGATAAAGTGGGTTACTAGAACCTCAAATTATTTTTTAATTAATCCTTATATGTTAAGAGATATTAACAATTAAAAAAGTCATTTTGTCTCTTTAATTATTAATGGGATTGAACGTTGTACACATTCTAAATGCATGTGACATCACAATCGCTGCCAACCTTACAGCTCATAAATCTCTGCTATATGTATTTATATATCAAAATATCAAATATTATTTACAGCTACTTCAAGGAACAATAAAATTTCAATTTTATGTCTGCCTTAGCAGGGTTAAATAAAATAAAAACTTACTATTCTTTGATTTGACTTGATTAGTTGACGACCAACAGCTACAAAACATTACCACAGCACTGACCTACTCAACAAATAACTGACGTTAAAATGCATTTCACGTCATACAAATATGGCCGACTATTTCTAGCGCTAAAACTACAATTCAAACTTTTAATTGCTATATATCCGTCAACATTTAGATATTTAATAAAATAGACACGCCAACACACATTTAGTAACATCACTTTCAATCAACAATTGAAAAATCAACCACTAAAAAATGAGGACACAAGCCCATTAAATAATTTTTTTTAGATAATAAATAAATACAATAAGAGTGATTTCATAATTCTGTCACTTCTTAAAAGATGACGCTCTGGTAGAATAATATAAATGAATTATAAAATAAGTTAAAAGAAAAATTAACAGGATAGGTTAGGTGTCCTTGACAATCTCGATGAGGACTAAAAAAAAAGATCATTTCGTCAAAGAACTAACTAATTAAAAATCATTTTTTTTAGCAATCTAACAGTGTCCCCATGAATTATTGCCCGCCCGGGTTTCAATTGTAGTCCGTAATTTAATTAACAATCCGTGTGGGTATTTGTCGATGCGTGTATTGTTTTATGGGCACACCTATTTTTGTGCTTTATTTCCTTTTAAATTTTATTAGGCTTTGGTTTATTCAGTTTGCTTATTAAAAATTATTTCCTACATAAAATTTACATAGGTTAACATTTAAAACTTAAATTATTTAAAGCTCCGCCATCCATCTAAATTAGTTTCTGCCGAAAAACAGCGGGACGGGCAGAAGAATAAAATGAGCAGGTGATAAACTGGTGACTTTTTGGAAAAACAGAAGCGTTTGCTAAAAAGTTAATTATTAATTATTTTAATGTGGCACCACATACTGACACAATTTTAAACGAGGGTAGCTCGATAATTCAGTAACTTTTGTTTTAAAAAAGCGCTTCATTTATCAACATAGTCTCCTTTAAGCTTGATGCATTTAGTCCAGCGTTTTTTCAATTATTTTATTCTTTCCAAATAATAGGTTTTCTCAATGCCCTCTAAATAGGCGTTTGTTTCATGGACGACCTCTTTGTTAGACCTAAATCTGTTACCACTCAGCCATTTCTTCAGGTTTGAAAACAGAAAATATCTTGAGAATAAACTGTTTGGGGTAGCAGTTCGTAGCCCAATTTATAAAGTTTTGCCATGATGATTACACACTGAATCGCGCGGATTGCTTTTTCATGCCCAAATATTCTTATAGAATGATACGTACCCGTTCATTTGAGATGGCTACAGCTTCAGCCACCTCACGCACTTTCATTCTCCGATTGTCCAATATCATTATATGGCTCTTTTGGGCGACCTGACGTCACTTGTGCTAGTACGACCACAACGGAACTCAGTAAACCATTTCCTTACCATTGAAATTGATGGTGCAGAATCCCCATAGTATTTATAAAGACTTTCCTTGGTTTCGGTGATGGTTTTTCACGTAAATTCCGAAATTAACTATTTCCTATTTTCGTAAAATTTAGCTAGCTCAAAATTTGAGAGTAGTCTATAAATAGATGAAAGTTGACGGTTGCATTTAAAATTACTCAACGGAAAATTCGCTGACTTATCAAACTGTCCTCGTTGTAATGAACATTAGTCTGACACAAAGGAGATGACGGGACGGGACCTTAACTGTTATAATACTTAACCTATTATTAGAGAGTGCTTTATTTCCTTATTCTGCTTTTTCATAGAGTTTATGAGAGTAACACGTCCCAGTTGTAAACTTCCTGATTAGAATATAATACTCGTACTTTTATTATTTGTAAATTAAGGTTAAAATGTCTCCTTATACAATTTTATTTTGATAATAAAACAGTTCACGCTGTAACCTATATCTGTTTTTAAAATGTAATTACAAAGTACGAGTATTATCAAAATAAATGTTTAAGTAGCAAATAGGAAGTATTAAAAGTTTAAAAATTTTATCTTTTCCCCACAACATGTTGCAACCCATTAAACTCTACATTTTACACAGCGATGATGATAAAACAGATCAAGTTAAGCAATATTACTAAAGTTTTAGTTTAAAGTTCTTTTTATTTTATCTTTTATTATTTCAAGTAGAAATATTAAGGATCCCCTTATCTTTTATTCATAAAAATAAGTAAAATGGTAAAAAAAGAAACATTTCACTATACAACGAGCATCTAAATCCATCTAAATTGATTTATTATCACGCGAGACTTTACTAAATTATTCTCAAGAAATGCAACAGCCTTATACGTCATCCACATCACTGCAACATCGGACACTTGTTGGAAGAAGTTATACAACATGTCTAAACCGGAGTTACATGTAACCAAATACAACGGCATGCATAATCGGCGCTAAGTATTCACTCGGACAGTTTTATATGTTTATAAATAAAAGTATATAATAAATGAAGTAATAAAACCCAGATCAATTTTTTAACATTTGGCTCTGGTCCAAGAAAAAGTGAGTATATTCCATTTATTCAATTTCTTTATGCCTTAGTTTCATATGCAATAAAAATTGTGGGTTTGTTCTTGTTTACAAACTATTTATATATATATATATATATATATATATATATATATATATATATATATATATATATATATATATATATTTAATATCGTTTTTTAATATGGATAAGGCGTTTAGGTGACTTATTTACTATATATAAATACCAATACGTTCAATAACTAATTTATTAAACCATCAGAATTATTACACAAGCTCTGCTTTCGGTTCTCCTCACAAAGGTGAGCACATCAGCCATCGCTAATGCAACGACGTCGTGAACATCATCAACGCTACACATTGTTTATTGTGCTAATGAAAGAGATAAGAAAATATACTGACGACACAGTGGCCGAGCGTTGATGCTTGATTCCAGACAACTGAGTATTCGGGTTCAAATTCTGGACCAGAGATATATTTTCTTTGTTTTGTTGTTGTCAAAGTTTAATTGATAATGTAAGAGCTCACGAATATCATAAACTTATTAAAACAGTGGTGACCACATATGCTATACGAGGTGACGACATTATAAAAACTGCCAATATTAGTAGGAGATTGTCGGTGATAGGACTCAGCATCAGAAATAGAACGATGTAAAATAAATAAAGTAAAAGAAAAGAAAATACACTTTTTTGAAATATTTAAGTGTAACATTACAGTTATTATTTTACTGGAGATTAAATCAACTTAGGTCCGAATCTGCCCGAACCGAATGAGGATGGAACTGTGTTGTTAGTGACAGAACGAACGTTTATACGAATGAGAGAAAACGCAAGGCACGAACGAAACTAAACTGGTTTTGAGCACGTTTTCACTGTTTCTCACTCACAGGGCATGCTTAGTTGCATGCTTTTGATGGTGACATCATGAGCAGAAATGTGCACAAATACTATTAAAAAGTATTTAAATACATAATTACATACAAATACGACACAATAAAATTCTCTATTATGCTATTGTTAAAAATTAATTGCAATCAGTCTACTCGTGTGCGGAGGACCTAAAACTTAAGATCTTCCTATGATCCTTTGTTGATGCGGGGATCATAGGTTTACCATGGGTTTCTATGAGCACCATTTCTAAAATATCTGTTTAAACACACCAAGAATTACAAAGAACTATAAAACGAATCATCTCGTACTAACCATTATATTTAACAGCACGTGTGTACTGTAATAACCAGTTACGACATTAATATGTGCCACGTGTGAATAAAAGCATATGTGTAGCACACACTCGTTAAATTAAAACCCGAATTTTATCGTACGTATCTCTGTTATACAATCTTTAACTATTTCACCAATAAAACATTTGCTTTTGTTTTGATAAAAATACGAATGTTTTTATCTAATAAGCTGATTGTACTTAAAATGTTAAAGGTATTATATAAATCTGCTAACAAAAAGGTTTAAAATAAAAAGCCAACAACATATTCGTATGTTAAAAATAAACATTTTTTTATACTTTTTGTATAGCGTTTGTAAGCATCTTAAAGGATTGGAATAGAATTGTTTAAAAAATGGTGAACGGTTATGAAAAATGTATAAATGACTGTGAGTTCAATATATGTATAAAACAAATCTTTGTTTTTATAAAATTTCTGCAATATACACTGGTGTAATAAATACAGAAGCGGACTTCAGAAAGGTAATTGTGAACTACATAACCTAAATAGAAAATCTGATACTTAGGGCCGATTGCTGTACTCATAGTGACAAAATAAACAGTTAAAAATTAACAGTAAAGGTCTATACGCACATATAAGTACAGACACGTGACGTTCAGTGCCGTGTCGCATTAAACTAGGAGAAATACTGACAGCACAATGGAGAAGAGGCGCAGATAAGGAGGTAGATTTAGCATTATTAGAAGGCGGATTTAACAATGAGAACGGTGTGGAGATTAGGAGAAAATGTGTTTGGTGCGGATATGCAAGAGAGGCTATCGATGTTTGATAAACTAATAACGAGTATGATGATGTACAGAAGAGAGATATGGGGTTGGAAGGAGCAAGAGAAATTGGAAAGAATCCAGGAGACATACATTAAATGAGTACTAGGGCTGGACAAGTGCACGCCGGGATATATGATAATGAAGGAATTAAAAAGGGAAAAGATAACAATAGAAGCAGGAAGGAGAGCAGTCAAATACGAGGAGAAAACGCTGAAGTCGAAATCCTAAGGAATATTAGGGAATAGAGTAGAAAGGAGAGTGAGGGAGAAGGCCCGAAAAAGAAAAAGGAGTAAGGCAACAGAGGAGACAGAGAGAAAAAGAGAAGAAGTGTGGAGAAGGAGCTAAGGAGAACAGACAGAGAGATACTACAACAGGAAAGAATGGAAAAAATTGAGAAGCGCAATAATAACAAAAGATATAAAAGGATTTGGCAGAGAGAGATACCACAATACTTTAGAGAAAGAGACACAAAAATCATGAGAAGGATTGTTAGATTCAGATTGAGAAACGAGGAGAAAGGAAAGAGATACTGGGCAAATAGCGAAGAAAGGATGTGCAGGGTGTGCGGAACCGAGATAGAAACATTGGAGCACATTAAGTTTTCATGTTAGAAAAAGGTAAAAAGCGAAATCAACATTGTGCAGTTATTAAAGGGAGGCAGTGAAGGGAAGAGTACTCTCTTCCGCTCCATTCTCTTCTGATGAAGTCGCCGAGAATTTTAGTTCATAGAAGATATAATTATTCCATGGGGTCGCCAAAAGCGCTTTTTTCCGTGTCCAGGAACTTTTCTACTTGGCGGCTGTCAAGCTGTGCGATATATATATCTGACGTAAAAAGTGTAATCTTTGTTATTATTTAACTGTGGCTCTAGTTATAGTTAGGTAAAATAAAACATGTCTTTTATTTATTATTTAGCACTCAAAGATATATCTTTATTCAACGAAATCTCAATACCAACTGAGGTAAAATATTATAAACTACAAATATAACACTACCTATGTCTGTCTAACTCATTATTGCATCTATCTATCTCTCTCTAACTCATTATTTCATATTCATCCTTTAAAAATAAAATCCAGGTCGTACAGGTATAAATACATTTCTTAACATTCTTTTTGTCCATCTCAGGTTTAAATGAGGTTCACACAGTAGTAAAATAGCTCAGACTTAAAATAAGACAAGAATCATGATTTCATTTAGGATCAAGCAAGGATCATATAATAATGTTTAGTATGAGACGAGGTTTAGTTTACTGTTTTCAGAACGAAAAGAGGGGCAAAGATCCATTTTAGGATCAAGATAGGTCTAAAATTTAGACTCGAAATAATTGCTTTCGCTCGGTAAGTAAAGAACACATGTCACGCGCGGGTTGTCTTCATATAGAGAAGGTTCCAGAACTATACTCCATCCTATTTCCCCCACAAGCACTTCCAAATTTGTGAGAAGTGAGACAGGATAGCTGCACCTCGCCAATTTTGTAAGCTAGCTATAATATAGCTATAACTTCACATCCGTGTCTACAATTTTCCCCGCAGACTATTGCTATCTTCCCTATACAACAGAAAGCACCAAGCAGCTTAGTACGCCACTGATCAAATATGTAACTTCCTGCACCAAGGAGCATCGAAGTAGTACTTTATAAAGGTTTCTGACCAAATAAAGAAATTTTTTTTTTTTTATTTTACAACATACATAATTTACAATCTGTCCCCGAAGAACAATAACTAAATTTTGGGAATATATATAAATAAAAAATGACATGCGAGCTTGCCATCCATCGATGACTCACCCTTTGACTTAACCTATTACAATAATATTTCGTACATATGGAACCTATTCTACACCATATTTGGTAGGTCAATTGGATTTTTACGTTTCAGTCGTCTAATCGGTTTATGCTGGAAAAGTTGTACAACTGATTCATTTGGATGAACTTCTAATCTTTTTACGTATTTCTTGCTGCTATCCTTAATTGCACTTCTTATATATGGAACCCCTAGATCTTGATGAGTTAACCAGTTTGGAACGAATCGCGGTACGTTAAGGATTTGCTTTAACAGTTTATTTTGAAACCTTTGTAGAATCTCTATATTAGAATTGCTGGCACTGCCCCATAGCTCTATCCCATATGTCCATATTGGCTTCAGTATGACCTTGTACAACAGTAGTTTATTACTGATGGATAACTGAGACTTCCAGCCCAAGAGCCAGTACATATCTCTTCTTTTACCTTCTAACTGCAACCGTTTCTTCCAGATATGCGTTCTCCATGTTAGGCGTCTGTCCAAGTGGATACCTAAGTATTTTACTGTCTCTGCCTGTGGAAGTTGTAAATTATTTAGTGTGACTGGGGGGCAAGAATTCTTCCTTAGTGTGAAAGTTACGTGAACTGATTTAGTTTCGTTTACTTTTATTCTCCAATCTTTTAACCAATTCTGAATATGTAGTAGATGTTTCTGCAGTTTTGCGGAAGCAATGACGGAGTCTTCATGAAGTGCCAGAATTGCGGTATCATCAGCGTAGGTTGCTACTGTTGTTTCACGCATGGTAGGAAGGTCAGAAGTAAATAATAAATATAGTACTGGTCCGAGAACACTACCTTGAGGAACGCCCGATTCAATGTCACGTATCGTTGATTTTTCATTCTGATATTTTATCATAAACTTTCTGTTTGTGATATAAGACTTTAATATCTGGAAAAAGTCATTTGGCAGTGCAGTTTTTAGTTTAAACAGTAGTCCAGGATGCCATACCTTGTCAAACGCTTGGCTGATATCAAGAAAAACCGCTGAGCAATACTTCTTCTCCTGTAGTGCTGAATTTATAGTGCAGGCTACTCGATGTACTTGTTCAGTTGTAGCATGCTGTTGTCTAAAGCCAAACTGATGTGTTGGAATTAGTTTGCTATTTTCGAAAATAATCTTCAGTCTTTTAAGAATAAGTTTTTCAAAAAGTTTTGACACTACCGGAAGAAGACTTATGGGTCTGTATGACGATACCTCTTTTGCGTCTTTACCTGGTTTTGGAATAAGTATTATTTCTGCAGTTTTCCACTTAAGCGGAAATGTCTTCAATCTTAGAATTGCGTTGAATAAAATAGTGAGGTATCTCATTCCTTTCGCCGGTAACTCCTTCAGAATTTTTCCGTTTATCTTGTCAATACCTGGTGCTTTTTTGGTTTTTATATTATACTTTACTAGGTTTTGTATTTCCTTGACTCTTATACGTTTTATAGGTTCACTTGACTGCGATGGGACTCTTAGAAATTCATGTATGTTTTGTTCTTCATCTTCACTGCGGGTTGGAGGAAATGGTTTAAAAACTTGTTCGAAGTAATCAGCGAAAATTGTGACTTTCTCACTGTTGGTTCTAGCCCATTTACCATCTGGCGTTTTGATAGGCGGTATATAAGTTGTAGGCTGCTTAAGCCGCTTGGTTGCTTTCCACAGTGAATAGTTAGTAGTTTCTGTAGCTGTTAAATTACTTAAATAATTTTGCAGTGATTTCTCTTTCATGTCTTCTAGCATACATTTAAGTTCCCTACATGCACGGTTGAATTTTGTTTTTTCGCATGGGAGCCTGGTGTTTTGCCATGATCTTCTCAACTTTCTCTTTTCAGCAATTTTCTTCTTTAACTGTGGGGGGCATCCATTTACTCGGTTGAAGACACTATCTGGAGGTGTGGCTTCTTCGGTGGCTTCTCTTATCACATTATTGAAGAGATTAACTCCTTGATTAAGGTCCTCTTCTGATTTGAGTGAGATGTGACAATTAAGTTTAGCATTTATTAAGTTTCGGAATAAACTCCAGTCTGTGTACTTGTTGGGTGCTGTGAAGAGGGGTACTTTATACATCATTTGGGTGATATATGTGACGATGACTGGTGAGTGGTCAGATGAGAGATCCAGGCTTGACTCAGCTTTGAGGTAATTAGAGGAAATTCCTTTTACTACGCAAAAATCGATTAGATCAGGAGTTTTTGCCATATCCGTTGGCCAGTACGTCGGTTCACCACTTGAAAGGGTTGTAAAACCATGTGTTTTAACGCATTTATACAGTTCATTTCCCTTAGGATTTGTAAGTCTTGATCCCCATTCGGGGTGCTTTGCGTTAAAATCCCCTCCTGATATGAAACGTGGACCTAGTGTATTGTAATAAGAGTAGAACTGTTCAGACTTTATGTTGTGTTTCGGTGGACAGTATACTGCGGAGATAGTTAAATGTCTGTTCAGCTCGCTTATTACAATACTTGTTGCTTGCAGGAAGTCTTGGCGATATTCATTAATTTCATGGTGTTGTATAGAAGACTTAATGATGATAGCTGTTCCTCCATGCGCTTTATTATCCGGATGTTTAGTGTCATATATTCTATAGTTTGGAACCTTCATATAGCTTTTAGTGGTAAAGTGCGTTTCAGAAACTAGCAAAATGTCAATGTTTTGGTTTAGAAGAAAGGAAATTACTTCTTGGCTGTGTTGAGCAAGACCATTGGCGTTCCAGAGTGCGATTCTTAGGGACGTGAAGAGATTGGCAAGCGTGAGACTAAGGTTGTGATGAGATTGAGCATTGTACTCATTTGTTCCACCAGACTTTTCATCATAACTTTTAGTTCGGCGATGTCATTTGACTGCACGTTCGATTCACTATGATTTTGTTGCACTTGTTCAGATTGGGTTTTCACTGTTTGGTTACTAACCACCTGTGCAAAGGAGGTACCTGACTGGACTTGGCGTGATGGTAATGGGGCAACAGTTTCTGAAAATCTGGGTCTAAGTGGAGGAAATTTGCGCTCTACGATTTGCCTATAAACATCGCATCCTTTGTAGTTGGCTGTGTGATTGTTATTGCAGAGAACACATTTAACTTTTTCGTTTAATTTGTTCTTCCAGTCACACTGGCTGGTATGGTGATCGCCTGCGCATTTAACACATCTTGCGTTTCGGTAACAGTAGGTTTTGGTGTGACCATATCTTTGGCATTTTGTGCATTGCGGTACCTCCCTTTTGAATTTTGGTGGTTCAATTTTAATTTTACTATTTAGTAGGAATTCCAGGTCAAAGATGTCTTTGTTGTTAGGCTTTTGTTCTAATTCTACAAAGAACAATGGTAAAGGAATTTTAGTGGTCCTTTGTTTGATGTTGCTTATTCGAATGACCTTGTGCCCATAGTTTTCTAATTCTTTCTTTATGTCCGATTCATCCGTGGAGTGATGTAGGTGTCTTACCACCACTTTATAGCTTTTGTCCATTTTTTGTTGGTATGTGTGGAACTCGGTGTTCCTATCCTTTAGGAGTGTCACTATTTTTTGGTATGTTTCAATATCCTGGAGCTGCAGCTTTACTTGCGATCCTCCGATCAACTTACTTTGATAAGCGTTTTTGGCGTGCGTGTCTAGCAGGCTAGTGAGAGGTTTGATGTCGTTGACTCCATATATAAACAGTGGTGGTGGTTTGTGTTCTGCGACTTTAACTTCTTCTGATGCATTAGCATCGGAGAGTTCGTCGAACCTATTCGCTAATGGTATTGGGTTTAACCAGTAATCCCCTAGTGTTTTTTGCCTCACATTCCTTGGTGCATCTGGACTGTCTCTTTTTTTCTTCCTATTGTTTGAAACGTTTTGCCAAACGTCCCGCGGATTTTTTATCTCTTCATGCTTTTCTTGGATGGTTCCCATCGTATCTTGTATAGCATCCGCCATACTTTCTAGTGAGCTACTCTTCTTGTCACTAACACATGGCTTTTGTTGGATGGTTTTGTTAGGTGAACGCATCATGTTTGGCATTCTTGGTCAGTGCAACAACTGTTAATTAGTGGTCACACCGACCTCACTAGACCATTTTATTTTGATGATTTATAGATTTATTATTTTTTTTTAAAGAAATATCTTAAATTAAATAGATAATTTAATAATATAAAATATTTAACACACACTATAATTTTAAAAAATTTTAATATTTTTTTTTCTTATTGTCATAAGAATCTATTATTCATAACGAACAATAGTTGTTAAAAATTATTAAGATAATTATTGAATATTTGATCAATGAAGAAAAAAACGTCCGCACTGCTTCAATATCTCAATAGAACTGTATGAATAAAGAAATGAATAATATTTCCATTGCTTGAACTCTCTTTCTGGACACAAAGAACTTGCTATCAGTAACTTTACGACAATGGCTACAGACTTTTAGTTATCCGACATTCAAGAAATATAGATTATCCCATGTACCAAATATTTTAAACGACAAACTTTGCTTGAACATTTCAGATAACATTTTTATTACATTTATTTGAGTTTTTTGTTTTTATTTTTATCGTATGAATGAATTTGAAATATGTAAAATATATACGGCATTTATTCATATATAGAATTTTAAAATTGATAAGAAAAAAACATTTTTTGTTTTATGTACATGTTATTTGTATTTGGTTTTTGTTCAGGATAGATCGATGTTCGATAGATGTCAGTGATGGAAAAATCATAAAATATGATGTTAGAGTATAATACATAAATTTCTGACACGGATAGAATATTAAATATAAGTCGAAGAAAGTGGTGCAATATTGAAAAGCATTGTATATGATAGTATCGAAGCTGTAATCTAAGCCATGAAAGTTCACCGGCTTTGAGGAGGCAACGTGAAGGCAATGTTGCAGATTGTTTTGTTGCAGGCGATGTGACGTAGGCAAATACGTTTTGTTAGTTGTTACGTTATTTGAACTTTGCTAAAGTCTGTATTTAAAATACTGTATTTAAAAATCCACTAACAGTAAAGCATATTATTCTTCAATGCTCCAAGAACTCATCATACAGACAAAACTTAATATGCCTGAACTCTATAAGCAGATATTTGAAAGTAGAGAGTCTTTATTGACTTTTTGACGATTGAATTTAATCTCTATATTTTAAATACTCTTTATTTTATATTAGTATTTATATAGTATAAATGAAGTATTACAAATGTTTATAAATGTATATATTGTTTAATAAGAGTTAATAACCATATAGAACTAACACACTAATGAGTAAGAAAATAAATAACAAATAAAAGAAAATATCAAAAATTATTCCCGCGAAGTAAAAAACATGGACGTTACCTTACATTTTAGTAATATTTACTAAAAAAGGTTATATTTTAATGTTTCACAGATGCTCTAAATGCCGTTAAACTTTAATAAAGCCTCATTCCCACTCACTGTGTTTAGTTTTAATTTAAAGTGTTAACCTTAAATGTAGTTTTGAACTTGTGAAATCATGCATCAGCGTCAATAATATACATTATTTTGTAATAATCACTATCTTTATTTATGTTATCTGGGTATAATATATAAGAAGAGACAGAATAGTATTAGGGGCGATAAAAGGCTACGTGCCTACGAAGCCCAAAAATCTATAAATTAAACTATCTTTATTTAATATAAATGATTGTATTTAATATAATTAATTTTATTTCTTTATATTTCACAAGCAAAAACTTACATTTTCGGTTAATACCTCAAATTATCACAAAAGCTCAGTGAGTGGAAATAAGGCTTAAGGACTTCTTTTTTAATTTAATTTATTTAGCGTCGGACTTTTTACGGTGCTAAGTCCTTGTCACCAACGACCTTCTATTATATTAGCAGCTTTGTGTGGTGCCGTGGCCTCATATGTGTGAACTACACTGCTATACCTAATAAGTTTACGATTATGTATATACAATTTATGTGTTCACCACGTCCTATTCATGGCGGATAATTTGCATCTAAGTTTGGTCTCACTGAACGAGCTGAATCGAATCTTATCTGTGACTTCTGCATTGATAGTTTTTCTTACCTGAGCCTACAGACTGGATCTTCTATCCTACTCTATCACTATCCAAACAAATCCTAACATTTTACAGCCTACTCACACACCCGAACCTATTCAATGTAGCACAGTTAGCTACTAACTGATATTGGGCGCCCGTGTAAGGGTCATATTCAAACTTGAATAACTTTCGAATTATGCAGCTTAGAGCAATGATTTTGGTGTCGTTTTGTAGATAATATCTCTTTATGTCAAAACATTGTAAAAATAATGTATATTAATGTGCCGGTTTTTGAGATATGTAAACGAAACTAAAAAAAACAGACAAATTTTGGACTAAAATTTTTATAAATCAATTCTTTTATGTCATTTTCAATTTGATAATTTATAAAATGATTTTATTATTTGATATGTGATATAATAACCTTTCAAAAACAATTTTTTACACATTTGAAATCGATACATTTTGGAAGTCACCTAAAAGAAAAAATTAAATTTAAAATGGCGCTCATTCCTACAGAAGGAAAGATGGACCCCCCACATGTTGATGTTTTTGTCGATAAAATTACGAGTAAAACACGACCTTAAAGTTACAGTAGTCGGAGACAGGACACCCTGTATATTATATAGAAACGCATACGTAACATGTAACATTTTTTTATTTTTGCTATGTTAATAATATTAATTATTAATATGTTAATAATATTAATTATTAATATGTTAATAATATTAATTATTAATATGTTAATAATATTAATTAATAATATGTTAATAATAATAAAAATTAATAATAGGCGGGTAGTAATTAAAATTCTTAATAATTATTATCGGAGTCTGCGTAAGGGTGTAATACTCGTTTAACTTATTATTCATGTCAAGTAGTTCAGTCTGATAACACTGGTACAGTGTTGCTCTCATCGTGTAATTGAATTCTGTGATCTCATTTTATTAAAGTCAGCTTTTAAGTAAATACTCGTTCATTGAAATTATTATTACCCCAACCAACCACTTAACAACTTAACTTAACACTCCGCCCCACTTTGTCTTTCTATATGTGAGCTCGAACTTGATGAGAAATCCCAGCAACGGTAAAACATACAAAATTTGAATTGAAGCTTTTATCTTTCTTCGTATTTCATTAGTGTTTATTTCATAAATGTCTTAGTTTAATACTTTGATTTGAATTTCTTAGCTTGAGAGGTTGCTTACTAGTTACCGTGAACTACTAACAGTCAAAAACCATTTATGCAAATTTCCGTCTGACGCAACAACCCAATAAGTTGGTGTGCCTTATGTTAGAACATTTAAACGTAATATACAATGCGCGTATACGTATATACATATGACTTAATCTGTTTTTAATATTTCCACTATAAATTATATAAAGGCTATAGACATTGACATTAAAATATTAATATAATTGAAGTCATAAACATGATGTATTGGAGTGCCTCCAGATATTAAAAAAAAACATGTTCTAAAACTATAAATTTTTTTCGAATTCCTTTCTACTTATTTTACAAATATAATTAATTGCTTCGAATATAGTATATGACATCATTCAAAAAGTAATTAATTTTCAAAATAGTCTCCTTTAGCTTGATACATTTAGTCCAGCGTTTTCCCAATATTTTCCAAATAATAGGTTTCCTCAAGACTTTCAAAATAGGCGTTTGTTTTATTGTTTCAGTAATGAGCTCTTTATTAGACCCCAATCTCTTACCGCCCATCCATTTCCTCAGGTTTGGAAACAGGAAATAGTTGAAATGAAAAATTGGCAACACAAGTGGGATAATTCTGATAAAGGTAGATAATTTTATAAAATACAACCAATACTGTAAGCAATGGTTTGCCAAACTAAAATGGCCAAGAAGATTAATAACAATGATCTCAAGACTAAGAATGAATCATACTGGAGCTCCGAAACATCTAGCAAGAACCAAAATCATTCCAAACCCTAAATACGAATGTGGTGAAAAGGAGGCAGATCCTGACCACATTCTGTGGCAATGTAGAAATACAGCAATGGCAAGAAATGGACTCCAAAAGGCGGTGCAACAGATTTCGCAGACGCTTCCTGTTAATACCTCCTTTTTGATTGAGAAACCGAAATTTCTAACAGCAGTAGCCATGAATAGATCATTCTTGTTGTCTGGATATAAAGTATAAAAAAAAACAGAACAATATTAGGGGCGATAAAAGGCTACGTGCCTTAGGAAGATCGAGAAATTATATATAAAGAAAAAAAAACAGGAAATAGTCGCAGGGAGTAAAATCTGAAGATAATCTGATTTGATAATCAATATAATTGGACATCGACTACTTCTAGCGTGACGTCATTCGACGTCATTTGAGCTGGTACGATTAGCACACGAAATTCACTGTTTTCTATTTTCGTTAAAATTTACTGTTCAACACAAACTAAATGATGCAGCTTGCTAAAAAATTGACAGTATTAATAGATGTGTAGTAACTTTAAATGCAACATTGGTCCCGAGTATTGTCAAATTTTGAGCAAGCTCCTTTGAAAAACTCCATCATATTATGAACAGACATTTCAAATTTCAACTTTCTACCTCTTTTCAATTTTTTGAAATACATTTAACAACGACTATTAAAAAATATATAAATCTTATGTTTATTATATAAAAATTATTTTATCCCACATAAAGGCACAGCAAAAGAATCAGAATAGCGGCAAATCAGTGTTACTTAAAATTTGCATAATTACTAATATATGCAGAGACTAGTATCAGTTAAGAGGAATCGTGGAAATATGTTTATTGAGATTTTACGAGTTACATTTGTGTTGTAGATAGATTCAATGTACTACCGCGACAACTCTGAATAAGGTTTCCATTCTTCAGGATCCACGGTCACTTCATTATCATCACGCACAATTTCACATTGTTAACTAAACGAAAATAGGTCAATTCTTTGAGCTTTCATCAGCATTAAAATGAACTCCTACATTTCTATTTCGCTGGGTAAAGATCACATTAAATGATAACATTGTAAATATAATACACATCAAAAATTTAACCGCGGACATTGTTCGGTGTGTGCTCTAAAATAAACGGAGTATGTAACGAATGGATAGGACCGATAGGGGTAGGACCATGAGGGTCTCGTTAAAAACCTTTATGGAAATCATATTTCGTTGATTTTTAACTGTATATTCATTGTATTTGTGTTAATAATGTAACAGAATTATTATAAAGGCTTTATTCAGTCATGAAAACACAAGCTGCACCTCACAGTGGCCAGTGACGCATCAGGAACTGGGCAAACGCCAAGTGCAACCTGGAATTGAAACCCCCAACGGTAAATTACTTTATAGTACTAGACAGTACTATAAATATTATAAAGGTGCACAGCTCGAATTAAACGCATTAAATGACTTTATTAAATAAAACGAAGAAAAGAAGGTGTATACACAGACTGTTAAAGTTTTTAGTATTATGGTTTTTGACTTTTAGATTTGGTTTAATTGATGGTTTGGTTTTTCTCATACAAATGTAATGCTACTTTAAAGAACAACTGTTATAATGCGTCCTAATCTTAGTAGTTGTGTAATGTGTGTTGACTGTTGAGTGTATGTTTACTAATGCAGAATCGAGAGAATTGCAGTTTGGTCCGAAAATATGCATATTTACTTCGATCTAAACCTAACTAAAAATATGTTTACTTTATCTTGAAAAATGGGTATTTTAATCCTAATTTTGGCCGACGAAAAGTGTGAGCTAAGGTCTATAATAAACAATTATATATTCAACACAATATATACAAAATTATAATATAAAAACGACCCTTAGATCGCCTGAAGCAGTGATGATGTTTTATGCAGTATTTCTGGCAGTTTTTACACATTTTAAATAAACCCAAAAAAACCCTGGCATCTTTTTTTTGTTGATGGTTTCTCAGGTTTCCTAAGTAAGTTCCTAGTGTTCTTCTTCTTTTTAAACTTTACATCCCGGCAAAAAGAACATTCTATCCATGGCCACTGCCGTTTCAAATTTCGGTCAGTTTCAGTGCCGTTTCAAATGTTAACAGAAAGTATATTAGTATCTTCTCCAACATAAATTAACTTCTATTTCTCTAGGTCTCACGTGAAAACCAATTATATACATTCACAAGTCCTCACAACCTATCTGAAATTTCTTTTATTTTAATAGAATACAGAATAACCTAATAATGAGTTATTTACATGAAAATAAACCTGTTCACCTAGATGCCAATCAACACACACTTTTATGTCAATTAATTATTGTTTTCTTGCTACTGATTGATTGTTTTAGAAACTGTAGATCAATGATTAGTTATTCAAGTTATAATTAAATTAATAAGCATCTGGTTTACTCAATTATATATATGAATTAATTAACCAAATATTTTAACTAGTTAATTAAGATTTCAAGTTCGGTCAAGTATATGTTTATTTTGACTTGTATTGACGTATGCCAGGCCGACGTTTGGCGCCAGAATTTTATATGAATATTCACGGGCAATTGAGCATGGACATTGTCTTATTATAATTTAACATAACAACTTGTTATATGTCTCTGTTTTTACTTTTTATTGATAATTTATTAAAAATTATGTCCTTTGTTCTTTTAATTCGGCTTGTGAACCTTGACTTCAGTTCTATAAAAGTGTACTATATATTTATAAAAAGTAAAAGAGCCAAGTGATGATTAAAAGAAGAAGAGGATGATAAAGAAGATCTAGATGATGAGAAGGAAGAGGAAGAAGATGAATACAATGATGATGAAGAGGAACCAGAGGATGAAAAGGAATATGGAAGGAGAATAGTGAAAAAATGGTGGTTGAGGTGCAGTTTGGTGAAAAGGAAATACAACGGAATACGGATAATTACATGAAAGGAAGTGTAGGATCTAATTCAAGTAAGGATGGGGATGTAGAGGAGATCGAAATAGAAATTACAAGAAGGATGAAGAAGTAGGAAACGAGGTAGCAGAAAAAATCAAGGGGGGAAATGTTTAAGACGATCTTGCAAGTACGATACTGTCAATTAGTGCAATGTAAGTTAATGCTATTGTAATTTACAGTGCGAAAAAAGGGCTGCGGCCCTAAGAAGCCCATCAAATTATCATAAAAGAATGTATTATAATATATAAGAAATTATGTTTTAATAAGTCGCAATATAATAGAACATGGTGATTTTTGGTTCTTTATGTATTAAGGCTTTTCTTCTACAGAATTTGACCAAATTTAAATATTATGTTAATATAATTTTCCTTAAAATAATTACAGACCTTCAAATATTTTGAACATCTGTGCTGCGAGATATGTATAATTAAAATGCGCATTTTTGTATCATATTAACGTATTTTTCGAAGATGTTATTTTTAAATTAAATTTTTTGGTTATTTTTATTTCTTAACATGCCCGGCGTAAGCGCCAAAAAAATCAATCATATCTACTTGCAATAGCTCTGATTAAATCCGGGCTCTAGACATATGTCTTATTTGTCTATTGCTAAATGCGGACTAGCATCGCACTACACCAGGGGCTCTCCAAACCTTAATGCCGACCTGTGTTTTATTACCTCTTTGTTACGCGGTTTTTGCTCTTAAAAGTTACACAATGTCTTTTGTAGAAGCTACTGAACAACAAAACAGCCCCATTGTGTTCCATCCATCGCCACTCAATGGGAAAGCGGTCGCTCGGCCGTGAGTTTCGATAGATGTTCATATAATAAATTCAAGATGTTATATAATTTTAACTCTGAAGAATTTCATTTGTACGTGATTTGAATGATAATTTAACATATCAAAGAGTTTTTATTCTACAATAGTTTTCCTGGTATGGTATATTACAGGAAGGAAAATCTACGAGTGAAGGTAGAACCTACTTGCAGTAAAATATATTTATTTCGTGTTCGGACTGATTGACTTATATATAAACGTGTACGTGCGCCATTTTGAAAGTATTCTTGTATTAATGCCGGATCAATTACTACATTGAATTAAGTAAGGTTAAAGGTAGTTACGAATCAAACTGCATGGATACCCTTGGCTATGCTGACTAGCTCTGAAAATGAAAGGGGGTGAACCGTCCATTGCGGGCGGTGTATCAGGGGGCATCACCACTAAACATTAAATATTCAATGTCCAACATAAAAGAAGTAACATCGCACTAGACACAATAAAACTGCAATTTGTGCTAATTAATTAAATTTAGACAGAACAAAGCATCGTCAGTGCATTATAAGTGCACATTGCATAAGCAATGGTAGAAGGAGATGAAGTGTTATGCTTATACTCAGTCGTTGGGGCAAGTGCAATATATATAATTTGTTTATAATAATTATAAAGCCTCAATGAATTGGATGGTTGCGGTGGTGTGCGTAGAAGGATCAACAAAATAAAGGTATAAACACACTGAGACGGTAATTCACAGCACTGTATCTCTTTTTAACTTATGTTACTCCTCTTCTTTCGAGATCATACATAAATTTACACCAGGCGGTACACCAAAAGAAGTTCACACATACTTTGTCTGTATATGTGTCGATATATGTTTTTGTTATTTTTATACATATGTGTATCACAGTATATGTGAATATTTTGAAGGCGAAGCCTTCTGTATGGGAACCCGAGAATCGTCTCAAAACGATAAGTAAAACCATACGTCTGCGTATTTAGTAGGTGAACCGTATTCAGGGCGGAATGTCTACATGTGTATGCGTATTGGTATTCAACAATACATGCACCGTGTAGAATTGTTATAGTTCAAATTACGAGAGTTCACCAGAGTCATGATAAAAACAGCTGTATAAATTATGGATAGGATGTTTTTTTTCTTTTTATTAATAGCTTAACATTTCTATAATTACACGGTGTGGTAGAGATTGCTCCAATGAACAATTCTACATGATTAGGTTACTAGGTCCGAGGGTTTAGTCCTGCGAAGTCATTATCTTCGAACATCATTACTATCAAGTAACATTTGCGTCACGGCGATGTTTTCGTGGTTACGAGTACGATAGGATAGGACTGACTTTAATCTTATTAGTTCCTATATACATATCAGAAAAGTAAATGAGGCACTGCTTTTTCATTGTATCGCAGACTTAAACGACACAACTTGTTTTAAGAATCAGTCACAGACAACCTCCCGTAATTTGAACTATTTATACATATATTTTTTTTATATAAGCCAAACGGTTTGGTCTACATACTGTTACATGTGGATGAATGCTGCCCCCCCCCCTCCTTTATCTTCACTGATAAACTTGTCCACAATTGAGTATGAAATACACTCTCAAAAAAAAAAAATTATCCCTATTTACACCCATCCTTTGACCAACTGCACTTTCTTGCTTCACTTTCTTCAAGACCACTGCACTGATGCTGCTCTATATTTCTAGGCCCATAAAACAGATCATCATATTTCAGATTTTAAAACAAGAATTTTCTGCTTACTCTTGTATAATACAACATTCACAGTTTGACAATGGTTTTGATATGATAATATGTGTATTAAAATTTGTATATTTTAGCAAACATTTTTATGATAACAGTTATTATCTCTCTTTGCATAAAAATTAAGCAGAATTATCTCTAACACTTCAGAGACCATTTACTAATTTATTCCTCTTTTATAAATCCTGAGAGAGCGCTGAGTCACAGAATTAAAAAACTTCTGAACTAAGTATCATTCCCAGCTACTGATTTAATGTTAGTTTTATTTTGTAGTTGCAAAAATTATATATATTATGTAATTGTTTCCTGTATACATTTTGTTTTAGTTTTTAAAGTATGCAAACTCCAAACTTAAATTAAAACGTAAAACTTGACAGATATTGTTCTATTGTATCGACTGTGATAATAACAACACATGACGCATGACGTCAAAGAAAGAGTTAAAATGAGGACTTAAAATACATTAAACAAAAATATTCTCTAATACGAAATGTTAATCTTGCTCGTTTTACTTCTCAATTTGCTTTCGTCCCTTGCCTTGCTTTTCGCACTTCTCTACATGCTTTTCTCTACGTCTCCTCAAAATTTCAGCACCCTCTCTTAGCAACAATTCTTCCCCTCTCTTAGCTATTTATATCATAACAATATTTTACTATAAGGCGTAATAAGTACATTCGACATTTAAAGTTAAAACAAAAACGCTGCAAGGCACGCATACACTGTTCTGTAACTAAAACATACAATTTAAGGTTAAAACATAAAATTAAATCTAATACTTAAAATTAAAACACTAGGTGAGAATAATACTTTAGTCTGGACACCGTGACCTAACTTGTAACGTAAAACACAGAAACAGTTGCACGTTTTTTAAATGAATTCCCCCGCGTAATTCATAATGGTGTTAAGAGGTTATTAAATATTGAAATGGTTAAATGTTATATTTTAGAAATGTTTTCACAGTTTCAGTTATTTTAAATAACAAAACGAATGACAACATTTATTACTTGCTTTGTTATCGTGGTTTGAATTTTGAATTTTTTATTATTAAACTTTTCACTGAATTTTACAGAGTGAAAATGTTAAAGCGAAATCCCGTGAGTGGAATAATTGAAATATTTTTCTGTTGTGTTTTAGGCTTAGAATTCTGCAATCGCGCGGAGAGTGAGTAGGAGAGTAACCAGGGAGTAGAATATGTACTCGTGTGTATTTATTTCACCTTACTTATTTTGTTATTTACTCTCTTGATGTTGTCAACTCTCAATTAAAAATTGCTGAGGTAAACTTTGTAAACTGAGGCAAAAACATTTATCGTATAAAATATTTGGAAGCTCCTCAACGAAGAAAATCAAGAAAAGAAAACAGCTATAAATATGTCGTTTATACGACTTAAATTGTGTGAACAGCCAGTCCCGGATTCGAGGGAGGGCAGCCGGGGCTACTGCCTCGCATTTTTACCGACAATACTTGCACATTATAATATTGTTCTTAAATATTAAAGACAATATAACCATATTTGTTCACTCCAATCCGTGAAACAGACTTTTCGTCGAAATAGCTCGCAAAGTTCCATGCGTTAACGCGCTAATTTAGTTTTTAATATATTGTATTTGACTTTAACTAATTAATTAATTAAATTTATTTGTTGGCAATACATTTTTGAAAGACTTGACGGAAAAAAATGTTACTTTTATTGGGAAAATAAGATCGTATATACTCCATAATGTAAAAATAGGATCCTGTGTATACATGAAATGAATAAACATGACAGTACATACAGCAATGTTTAAACCTACACATACCTTTGCATTTTCATATACATATATGACGTACAGTGTATGTTTTACATTACAATAGCACAAACATAGAATATGCAATATACATGAATGTATATACTTTGAATATATTATGTATATCCAAATATTTTCTGGGAAGTTTCAAATGTAAAAACTCAATTAGCAGTTTCTTAGATTAGACCAGAAATATCAAACACAGTGGTTTGCAAGTGAATAGTTTTTTTTTATATTTATTTACTTATTTGTCTATACATATATATATTATTTGTCTATACATATATAATATTTCAATAATTCACTAATTAATTTTGAATCATTTAACAAAAAATTAGTATTTACAGGAACAGTTTTAATCACATCTAATATATCACTATTAAATTTTGATCTTTCTAAACTATAATTTATGCATTCAAATATAATATGATCCAAAGTTCCTTCTTTACCACATTGACATCTATCGTCAGATTTAATATTAATTTTGTACAGGTGAGCTGGAGTTTTGCAATGATTACTTTTGTTTCTGATTATAGTTGATATAATTTTGCGGGACTCATTTCTAAACCACCTCTTCTTACTTAAATTTGGATGTAACATATAATAATCTCTTCCTTTTAACTGACTTTTGTTAATCAAGTGAACAGTTATGAGTAAGATCTCTTATAAAAACAATCTAAGTGACATTGTTCTGAGATCCGTTTCAATAAGAACGAGTATAGCATTGTCACAGTGATAATCCATCAATTCATTGTAGGAGTATCTTATCTGGGATGCTGGGTGAATTAAAACCACTGGCATGTACTGCTGGGGTTGATAAGGGTTAACTAAGGGAAGGGTCGAATCATGTAAGGTCAATCAAACCACTGGTTGACCATAAATGATAGTCGTTAAGCTTGTCGTCAATAGATGGACATTCTATCGAGTCTGAAACATTCTAAATGATCACGGCTTACGGTAAATCACCATTAATCACCTTCGCTTATGAAGCGGAATATTGTAGTAAGTCGCATACAGCGACGGATTTAACCACAGGTGCGCGTATGTAGCACAAGCTTTTGAGGTGCTACATCTCGGCAATTGTGACTGGATATAATAGATTTCATCGAAAAGCGATAATTAATTTTGTCAAAAGGCACTTGTGACTGGTCTCAATTAATTTCGCGAGAAAACAATTGTATCTACATTTAATTGATTTCGTAGGATGGCAATTGTGATTAGATAAAAATGATTTTTCCAAAACATGTATTGTTTATTGCATGTTAATGTGTATTTCTATTTTATTAGTCATTTTTTTAGAGGGGGTAATTGCTCAAAATTTCTCCTGCACTTGGGAACTCCACCGATTTGAATTCGGCGCTAGTGGTGTAGCTATGATATACCCAGAGTGCGCATGGCACAAGTGCCTACACAAGTACATCATATCAAAATCACGGTCGAGAAATATAAAAATACTTCTAGTAAACCTAATAGCAATAAATATGAGATTGATGAAATACATATGCACTACAATAATATTGTCACCGACTTTGCCGGTAACAACAGCTAGTGTTCTAAGAGCATTCAGTAAAATAAAAGTAAATAAATATTATAAAGGAAATACTATGAGTTAAAATAGTCTTCATGAACTGGATCTATTACCTCACGGAGCATAAGAACCTGCAAAAAATGGATATAAGAGAATTAGTATATGTGATTTTTCTTTTTTAAATGCAGTGATGAAGCAATATTTTATTTCGATCTTATCTCATCTGCAACTGTCACTATTTTCTGGACAAACTCTTTCCTGCTGTTTGAGATTGTAACATAAAATTTTTGCCTCATAACCTCCCATAAAAAATAGTCTAGCGGTGTTAAGGTTGGGCAGTGTGGTGGATAAGCTATGTGCTCACCACGTCCTATCCACGGCGGATAACTTCCATCTAAATGTGTTCTTACTGCACGAGCTGAATATAATCTTATCTGTGACTTCTGCATTAAAAGTTTTTTTACCTGAACCTACACACTAGATCTTCTATCCTACTCTGTCACTATCCAAACAAATCCTAACATTTTACAGCCTACTCATACACCCAAACCTATACAATGTAGCGCAGATAGCTACTAACTGATATTGGGCACTCGTGTAAGGGTCATATTCAAACTTCAATAACTTTAGAATTATTTAACTCAAAGCAATGATTTTGGTGTCATTTTGTAGATAATATCTTTGTATGTCAAAACATTGTAAAAATAATGTGTCGGTTTTTAAGATATGTAAAAAAAACTAAAAAAAATCAACAAATTTTGGACTAAAAATTGCGTAAATCATTTTTTTTATGACATTTTCAATTCGAAAGTTTCTAAAAATATTTTATAACTTGATAGGTGGTATAATTACCTTTCAAATACATTTTTTTTCATATCCGTAGGACCTTTAAATCCAGAGAAATCGATATTTTTCGAAAGAGTCACCTAAAATAAAAAATTAAATTTAAAATGGTGGCCATTTCTACAAAACGAGAGATGGACCCCCATATGTTGGCGTTTTTGTCGATAAAATTACGTGTATACCACGTTCTTAAAGTAACGGTAGTCGGAGACAAGACACCCTGTACATAAAAGCCTTTACATAAAAGATTATGGATAAAACGAAGAATATTATTCGATTCATGCCACACATAAATCACATGATCACTGTGGAGATTTCACTAGCAAATTCACCTACGCCTATAGAGAAAATTTGTGAACTGTATTTCTAACCGTTTATTAAAATTTATTTCTTTTAAACATCTTTCCTACCATTTAGTCCGTTATATAAAGATTCTACAGTATTATGATCTGTATTTTCTCTTACTTTCTTTATCACATATTGATAAGCGTGGTATTATAGTTTTCTTTTCTGTTGTTTACTTATTAAATATATTTTTAAATTGTTATAATCAACATCAAAGGAGTCCTCCAAGCATGTTTGCATAAGAGACCAATATTTCTAGCTACGACATTGCTTCTGTATATGATACTTTGATAAATTCCAGAAACTCCAGTTAATATATTTAGTACGTATAATTACTGAAATATGTTAACTTGCGGTATCCATTTACTGCAATACGGGTACGGGGAATGAGTATGTTGGTCTTAAATTTTCTCGTATTAAAGCTTACGAAGGTAACAACCGTGAAGTACAGCGGAGAATAACTAAGTGTAATTAATAATTAATTAATAATAAGATGTAATATTTCATGTATGAGTAAATATTATGTTTTTATGCAAAGCCAGCTTTAGATTATCATTTATTAAAATAAATATGATTAATATATAATTATTAATTATATAAGACATGTTAATTAGTAATAATCAAACGTTTGGTAAAATACTCTAATATAATTTTACCTTAAATATTGTAAGAATCCCGATAAAGATAGTCTAAGGGCAATTATAGGGTTTTAGTAAGAAAAAAATGCGGCTGCCTCACGAGGACATTACCGAGAAAACGTGATAGACTTCCAGTTGACAACCTGATAATGTTTTAGTCGGGTTAACCTCATTCCAGTTCTGTAGTCATTGTAATATTTTCACCTTTCGTACTTCCTAATTCTACATTTAGTATAGGTAGTTATAGTATTGAATATTTATAGATTGAAACGTAGCGTAACACTGAAAATAAAGTATTTTATTTGTACGCAGATACGTAGAAAACGTTTATAGGACTGGCCGGAGGTTAACAATTACTGATTTTGTGTTACATGTGTTATTCAATACATTAGATACTATAAATATGTTTTAATAAATATCCTGATACTTTAGGTACCCTTAAAAAAGGTATGGAATTGTTAGTTTGGCATTTTTGTTAGTGCGGCAGCATAACTTCCTTTTTTCAAAACTTAATGAAACCCATTGTATGAACCAGAAATTTTCTATTTATTTTTAATAATGTAGGCACATACATAAAGTTTTGTTTTAGTTAGTTTTAAAGATCAAATCAGGGAGGTGATGTCCCCCATTCTCCATACACACTGGGTAAACCGATTTCTGGCGTTTGTCTTGACTCGTGCCAGTATAACAGGCGTTATGTTAGTAATTTCTTCCTAGATGTTGGACTTCAAATCTTGGATGGTTCACATAAAGATGGGATTACAAAAAACCCTATAGAAAATAATCACAAGGGGCCAAATTGGGAAAGCCTCTCCAAATCTCGTTATTGAGATGAGGCGCTGTAGGAAGTGTTCCTTCAAATTACTGCACAACAGCCATCTTGTATGGATGGAAATGAGGATCATCTGAAGAATTCTCTTCACAAAACGATCGGAAAGTCCAAGGGCAGACGCATGGTGATTGCAACATTGAAGCTCTCACTGCCTCAATGCTCTCAGGTGATTTAATGGGCCGAGTGATTCCAGTTCTTCGTCTGAACGTAGTGACCTACGTAACAATTGATTTCCGGCCCGGGACAGGGGCCAACGGTGCTTAATTAACGCAATTTCAAAAGGCGCGCTAAGTTGTGATCACAGAACATCCGCTCGAAAAGTAGGCTCAACGGCAAATGCATACTCCTCTCTGTTCCAACGCATGATGTCGACTGAATTGTTTCGGGACAAAACTTTATTGTCCCGCCTCTCGAACGAGACCACTAGCACTCCGTTACGACATCAACCGACTGAATGGCGCGCTTTTTAAAAAGGGAAGTTATGCTGGCGTAGCCTGTACATGGTTTATATTTGGCAGTGGTTTATATTAATGTGACGCATTTGACTTGTGGTTTTGTTAGAAAGCTTACTTCAGGATACTTCTTAGGAGATTTAGAGTTACTTGTGTTTTCATTGCTACTTATACTCGTTTAGATCAAAAAACAAAAAGAAAATATAGAGGATAGTAGGTATTTGATTTTGCCCTCACTCTCAGAAGTGTGAAAGTTTAAAATTTAAAGATTGTTTTCCATATAAAGAGTTCTACTGTAACATATGCTACAGTAAAATAAATATTCTGGAAAGAGTCTCGTAGGTTTAGGCTTTACTTTCCAATATATACAAATACATAAAACCAATATTACGAATAAAATGTGAATTGGTGAAATGTGACATGACTGAAAGAAGAAGAAAGTTTATGACAAAGCTCCATTGTAAAGTGTAAGCTGTAATAAAAGAAGAAAAGAACCAGTACTCGTATACAGCTATACGGTACACACTATACCATCTGTCAAGTTCCTATTTACATACATCTTATCCTAACAGGGTTTTGATGTCGTTGTTTACATGCCATCACTTTGAAACCCGGTCTATTGTTTTAGTTGGAGTCCAACTACTGGTTGTGTTTACCAACTACTTTTAAACTTCTCACTCTCTCTCATCTATTTACTCTCTGTGGTTTTGAGACAACTATGTATATCACAAAATCACGTTATGAAACAATCAAATACAGTGCTGGATTTCCATATTTGGGGCGCATGATTGAGTACTCTGAGTTCCTTTCTATCTATCTACTTCTTATGCCGGGTTTCAACCAGAGAGACAGTTCAATAAAACACGAACAAAAACACCAATGTTTACATCAAAAAGAGAGTTCTTAAAACATTTTTGTCTTTTGTTGTTGTTTCAGTAAACAAAACACATTCCCATCTGAAGTCGGTAAGATCAAAGGAAAACACGTTTGTTATTGTTTCTTAGTCTATTTGGTTTGAGTACGCAGTTTTGTTTTTTGTGAACATTTGCGCTTGTCCGTTGTTGTTTATCATGTTATGGGACATTGTTATGGGACACACACAAAAACACTAAAACCAAAACCAGTCTGTTCAGTGTGAACAGTCTGTTTTCGAAAAACAGAACTGTTTATAATAAAACAAAACATGTTTTTGCTTTGTTTTTTGACAACAAAACTGTTGAAACCGACATTAGTCTGAATGATATTTTCTTTTCTTGCTCTCATGCAAACTGATATTTAATATTTATTTTATATATCAAATCTTGTACAAATCAAACTACATATTAAGAATTTACTAGCTTTATCTTACCTCTATACTCAAAACATGGATGTCTCCTTAATCGTTAAAAAAGAACTTCTTTTGATGTCATAATCCTTAAACAGGTGTTTAAGGAACAAAAATGGAAGATTCAGTTTTCAAATAACAGTCAAATCCTCACGCGTCATCTGTAGCTCTGTCTTTCTACCGCTCTACATAGATTCTATAGCCTCTTACGGGATTTAATACATGGGGATACGATTAATTTGGCTTATGTTATATGCAATGACAATGAGACCAAAACAAGCTAAAGAAAATTTGATTTTTACACTTTAAGCGAATATATCAAGTAATATATCAAGTAATATGGTCGTATGCATAAGGGCGAACAAATATGTACTAAATAGCTTATTTTTTCATCAAGTAATTCTGAGCCTTCCCAAACTGTCAATATTTGAAGTATATGTATAGTAATATTATTAAAAATGTGGCGTTTATCTTATTTATTATCAATTATTAGAGTATATATACCTATATATATATATATGTATATATATAACTATATATAGTTTCAGATACATAGGAGCAAAGGGAGGGTCTATAAATTGTGACAAAGAGGAGAGAGAGGTCAACAGTGTTGTGGCGTCACATGCAGTATAAAATATATTTAAACAAAGACAAAAAAAATATAAATTTCCATGAGATCTAAAAAAAACAAAGTCTAAAAACTAAAATATTATGAAAATTTTAATTATTGAAATGTGTGACACTACAAATTTGTGTGACGTAGTTTATGGATGGCCCTATATTACTATTGTTGTAAACACATACATAAGTTTTATGTATGCATTTAATTATTTTTTCCAGGCCTCCTAGTTGCCCAAGGCCCATGATACTTAGATTATAAATGCGGCCCTGTATAAAGGAGTATACACTATGAACGATTTGCTCAAATTCAACTGATTTTATTTATATTCAACATTGCAATCTAAAGAATAACTCTAACAATAACCGCCAGGAGGTGTTTTGTTCCCAGGTGGCGATATCCGAATGATATTTATTCATTGAGCACGTAATATTTGTGTGTATAAAATGTTAGGGTTTAAAGAAATACAAACAAAAGCATTTTAAACAATGGATATTTTCAATGAAAATATTTTTGTGATAAACAAACAGAAGTCAGGACTAACGACCCCGTTAAAAATTCAAGTACCCGGACACAAAGCACGCGGATTCGTTCAGGTTCTGTTTCAACCCGCTATAAAGTCGCGTAAAATGACAAATAAAAGTAAAATATAATTACTACTCTGTGCCACACGCATGTACACGCATGTTTATTGTTTTTATGTTTTTGAACTATTCAATTAACATAAGATAATTTATTTTTAAATTTTTCTTTTTTATTATATTGCTACTATATCATTTTCTACCCGCTATCCTGTGGGAATAAATTGCTAAACTTAGTGGTAGAGTTTACAACCTAAGGAATTTGATATTTAATTTTAATTAGATATATTAAGTTTTATCTTATTTATTAAGCAGAGGAAAGTAACAGGAGCGCGCTCTCATCAAGCACAAATGGGATTGTGTCCTCATTTTTCAGTGGTCGACTTTTCAATTGTTGATTGAAATTGATGTCAATAAATGTGTATTGGCGTGTCTATTTTATTAAATATCTAAATGTTGACGGAGATATAGCAATTAAAAGTTTGAAATGTAGTTTTAGCGCTAGAAATGGTCGACCATATTTGTATGACGTGAAATGCATTTTAACGTCAGTTACTTGTTGAGTAGGTCAGTGCTGTGGTAATGTTCTGTAGCTGTTGATAGTCAAATAATCAAGTCAAATCAAAGAATAATAAGTTTTTATTTTATTTAACCCTGCTAAGGCAGACATAATATTGAAATTTGATTGTTTCTTGAAATAGCTGTAAATAATATTTGATATTTTGATATATAAATACATATAGCAGAGATTTATGAGCTGTAAGGTTGGTAACCTTAGACAAGGATTGTGATGTCACATGCACTTGGAATGCGTACAACGTTGAATCCCTTTAATAATTAAAGAGACAAAATGTCTTGACAATTGTTAATATCTCTTAACATATAAGCAGTTATTAAAAAATAATTGAACATTTGAGGTTCTAGTAACCCACTTTATCAATATATAGTACAGTTTTATAGAAATTAAGACATAGGACACAAGCCCATTGTATTGAATGGTTCGGTTGACAGCTAAGCTTTATTGCAATCGCTTACGGTTTTTGTGAAATTTTATTATATTTGTAATGCCGGTTTCACACCAGGGAGACAGTTTCAAAAACAGTTTTGTTGTCAAACAACAAAACAAAAACATGTTTTGTTTTATTTTAAAACAGTTCTGTTTTTTTTCGTGTTTTATTGAACTGTCTGTCTGGTGTGAAACCGGCAAAATAATAATATGCCTCATATTCCAGGTGGCTTATATACAATATAAGCAGTGTCGCATTTAAGCACAAGCAATAGGGGCGACTACCCCGAATTTTGTAATAAGTCTAAGACATCTAAGCGACTGTTTTATTAACATTGTATTATACAGAAGTCTAATCTAACAATTGATTGAAAATTTATATTGAATATAATAAAGTTTTGAGAGAAGAAAAATCCTCATATATTTTTGAAATACTACCTTTTTTCAATAGTAATTGAAAGACGTGTTTAGTTTCCCATTATATGGTACACTAAAACATAAATCTTTTTCAATATATTAATGAACAGAATTCGGTTTTGTGTTTCTGGCAAAAATTACCGTCTCTTTCTTCCTGATTAATCGTTCCTATCTGTTTGACGTCAACCACATCATTTATTATAAAAAAATTCTAATATTATGCGATTTTGTCCAAAAGTAATGCAAGCTAAAACCGCTGAAATATTTCTTGACATAATCATTCATAAATAAACTTAAAATTTAAATATTTTCCATCTATAACAACGTCAAACATTTGACGAAAATGAAGTGTCATTTTTATTTGATCGTCAGCTTCTAGAATTTTCATTCTTGTCGTAGACACATATACGTGGGGTCTACGTTTATCGGAGCCTTGCGTGGGTCTAATGATACTCAGCTCTATGTTCTGTCCTCCACGAGCATCGGCTGTGCTACGCGCTCAGCTGGCAGCTGCAAGGTGCTTGCGTAGCGGCAGTCGTCTTCTACACTTCGCGAAAGAAGGCCGAAGCAAACCTGCTACGAAGTGCCGTTACTTCTACGTCAAGTGCTCTACGCGAGATAAGTGAATAAAGTGATGAAAACGATTAACTTGATGTTGTTAAGTAAACCTAGTAATAATATAATTATAGTTATTTGCTTCGTAACTTTACTGGTGTGTGTTTTTGTGCATAGTTAAGTCTTTAAATGTATACTGGAATAAGATTATTATTGCCAAGTGAAGTATTTTGTCCACTTAAACTCTACAATTAATTTTAACGAAAAATATTATAATTTTATTTAATTGAATCGCATTTAATTTGTTTTCTGCTTATAAATATATTCAGTAAATTATTATTTTTTAATTTGTAATTATAAACAACTAGCTTTTACCCCCGTCGCAAGCGACGTCTGTCTTTTGTGTGTAGCTTGAACTTCATGTAAAAATTTAAATTCCACTAGAATCTACCCCAGTCGCAAAGCGACGTCTTTTTGGCGTGTATCATTTGAATCCAATAAAATAATTCGTAATTACATTTCATATTTAACTCTATTTTTAAATTGAAATAATAAACTCGCAAACAAATACATTGATACATATAAATTGACTAAAGAAATATATTTTTTTATCAAAATAAAAAATATTTTCAATTTATGCGTTATTTGACCAACTTTTTTTTCAAAATTTGGGATTTTTTTTTTTGATTCGTAAATAAGTTACCAAGGTTAGCCTATATACAAAATTTTAACTTTCTAGCACAATTTTTACTCTCAGCAAATACTGCTCCCGTGCCCCAAATAAAATTTTGAAATTTTGAATTTTTTTTTATTAATAATATACTTAATTATTCTAGAATCCAGAATATGAAGTTTCTCCAAAGTTCCCTACCGGGCCCCCGAATTTCTTCAACCCCCCCTTTTTCAATTTTGGAATTTCTAATTTTTGAGAAATGTCAGCATTGAATACCTTAATACACATGCAATATTTCAACTTTCTATCTTTTACGAATTAAAAGTTATAGAACAAAAAGTAAAAATTTTTTTTTTAGTTTTTCCAAAGTTACGGGTTTCCAGGAAATTCAGGGAAAAAATTCGGGGACGCCAAAAGTATTAGAATTTTTTTCTCTACGAAATAGCAAACTTTCAAAACCATTGCGGAGCCGTTTTCATTCTACCATACGAATTTCAGCAACAAACATATAAACATATAAATATACACTTGGAATATTATAATATACGTATGACGTACGTATGACGTATGATGTTAATGCTACTACTTATGCTAATTTTGCAAATATCCTAGATGAGAAATAGTCGTCTAGTCACGGCTATATCTATGAATGGCAATTGAAATCGTTGTGGTAGTTTTAACACACTATGTCTTTTTAGTCTTTTAAAGTCAAACGAATTTTTATCCAGTAAATTCACAGCTAGATAGTTTGGATGATTGTTTAGTCGCTGGTGGTATCTTTGGCTAAAATTGTTAATTTCTTCTTTCACAGTATTTATGCTGAAGTCGTTGTTTTTGTATTTATTATTTATTTACCACGGGATATCCATAGTCCTTATTGTCTTAAACTGAAATCTTTCCAGTGTTTCCATGTTTGAAACAGTAGTTGTTCCCAGAATTCAAAGCCGTAAATCCAGACAGGTAGTAAATTTAATAGCAATAATTATGTATTTTCTAAGAACTCAACTTTGAAATTAGTAACAACTGATTCTTAATTACGATTTAAATTATTTCTATATATTTTTAAAAGCTTCCCAAACGTAAATTCATATAGTATTTAACGTAATATTTTTTACATAATGTCAGAACCGTATCGAAGAGGGAAGGAGAGGAACGACGGAAGAAAGCTGTTTAAGAAATCCACTAAAAACTCGTTGTAATTTTCACTAGATATAATTGCTTTTGATATGTACATTACTGTTACATTAAAAATAAAAAGAGCAATGTGTGTAAAATAAGCTTTTAACGTCGGTTTGTTACCAATGCTGAGGCCTATCATCAAAGACTTCCTATTATATTGACTGTTTTTATCATAGAGATATAAGAATAGAGTACGCAAAGAGGAAGCGATAGATGCAAAACAAAAGATAGCCTACCGAGTGTCCTATCTGTTTCTTCATAACAGAACCGCTGCTGCTGGCTTGGTTGGCGGTATGGTAGGGAGTAAACAAGCAAACAGACGCTATTGTTAAAATAAAAATAAAAATATTTGTAATAGTGAGTATAGCATACAGTAAATTTTAAAATGAATAAAAACACCGACAGCCCCTCACTCTGACGCAATATGGCCCTAGTATAGCTATATTTTCGTTAGCGTGGCAGTCAATCACAGTATTCGGCTCGAAAGAGACACAGCCCAGTAAACATTTTGGAGCATTTTGGAGACACTTTGACATCATATTGGAGATGCGTATGATTTTTTGGTCATGAAAAATTTCATTTATAATTCAGTTTCTCACAATCGTTCATATGAAATGTCTTTTTATCGGCTACAGATGACGGAACCACTCCACCTGTCGGAATACAAATGAAGATAAAGTTGATGCGAACTATAATTGAAGTGAAATAGTGATAGAAACGTCACAAAAAGGGACACTTCACCAAATGTTTACTGGGAGAGGACTTTCGCGGTTATCTTTCTCTTTGCCTTTATTACAGTATTCAGCCTCTTGCGCACTCTATTCTTATATCTATGGTATTTATGGTGTCTTGGCCTCATATATGCATAGCACACCGCTGTCTAATGAATTTATGGTTATGTAAGCACATAATGAATTAAACTTGACAACTAAACCTAGATTATAAAGCACTGTCCTTAAGATTAAACCCGAAGACACAGCATCTAGGATTAATTCTCTCAAACACTGCGCCTTTGTCCTTAATTGTAAAATACATAACTTTATAAGATATCTAAGCACCGTACGCTTTTATTATTAAACTATATGCTAAATTATACTTCTATTATCGGAGAGTTTAAAGTTATTTCGCAATGAAATGATGTTTCTTATACATTCTGTTGATCAGTTCTGATTTTTGTTAAACTCGAACATAACTGTAGCTCAACCAAGCAAAGTACGACTACCTCAGTTATATTTTCCGTTAGTTAACTGTCTTCGACAAAAGTGGACTTGATAAACCATGTTTTAGGTTATGCCATAACATGAGTATAACCGCGAACTAAAAAAACGGTCCTTAATTATTTTACGTATATACGAGGCGTGGTTTTGAAGTAAGTACCGTTTTGGAATTAAAGGAAGACGTGCAAAGATATCGCAATAATTTTATTTTTACATGAAAGCCTGTACCTTAATCTACTTTTCTACATAATTTCCGTGAATATTGAGGCACTTGTCATAACGTGGCACCAGTTTTTGAATACCCTCCTCATAAAATTCTGCCGCCTGACTTGTTAACCACTGTATCACAACTGTTTTTACTTCGTCGTGTGACTTTGACGTGTGCGGCCATCTTTAAATGCTCTCACCCATTTCCTTACCATTCCATCACTCATAATGTTTTGTCCGTAAACTTCACAGATCTCACGATGAATATCGATCGGTTTTACGCCTTTAGCACTAAGAAATCGTATAACAGCCCGTACTTCACAATCGGCGGGACCCACGATTGTCGGAGGCATCTTAAACACTCAGTAAACAACGTATACAATGAAGAATTAGACTGTAATGGCGTCAGTGCGTAGACAAGAGATGTAGGTAACCAGCGCGCATGCGCGGAACGCCGACCGTAGCGCTGCAAAGGCGGAATCGCAAAACGGTACTTACTTAAAAAACATGCCTCGTATTATAAAAATTGTTTTTATTTTTTTTACTTTGTTTACAAGATACTTGATTAGCTTATATATTCATGACAAAATTAATGGCAATATCAGGAGACATCAAATTTGTAAAACGATAAAATGTGACACTAATATCACACCTTGAAACGAATTAGTTACTTGTTATATTAATTTGCAACATGTGTCTGACATAATTCGATATTTTAGTAATTATTTAAATTTTGTTTTCGTCGAAGCAATATTTTGTAATTTATTGCTGTACTTAAAGTTTAATATCGTCCATAAAAACGTACATAAACTTGTTATATCGTACACACACACACACACACAAACGCACGGGTATTTTGAATTAATTAAAGAATCTTTACGAACTAGGGGCACAAGTACCTTAAAGAGATATAACCTCTTGGAGCTCCTTCCGTTGCAAACTTTTTTTTGTGACTTGTGAGTTTTTCAGTTGAATGTAGTGGCATTAGCATCTTTACTTGCATATACGTACATAACGTGAGCAGTGGTAATGGCTGTCCTTGGCTCATAATACAATTCTGTAGTCATCTTACGGGAAGGTGTGCTAATGCGAAATTATTTGAATACATCCTAGTAAACATTTTGGAGCAAATTCTACTTAATTTCTATTACATATCATGAATTTTTTGTCTGGAACGTGTTCGTTTTCTATTCAGTCGTTCATAGGAAAGGCCCTTTTTATGAGCTACAGACATTGCAACGACGGTTCACTGCTGAATTAAATGCGGAGTCGGTTTATGATTTATGACCGGAGTTATAAACTTGAAACTAGCAGGGGTATAAAACTTAACGGAATTTTACTTTTTAAAGTCTGCAAAATATAAATATTTAAATGAAGAAATAAATAGATGTAATCTTTGGTACGGATCGTGATTTTTTTAATGAATATTATTCATCTTCAACAATACTCGTTATATTAGTTTTTTACATTGTTTTGGTGATTCAAAAATCCACGATCGGCAGGTCTGCGTTAGGTTTATAACCTCTGTCTTACCATCGCTAGGTACTATCTTCGTTTATATACATTCTATTCGGGGATTGAAGGAGATAGCGTCTGTCTATTACCATTAAAGAAATATTTGTTGAAAAAGGATAGCATATACTTTAAACATCTGTACTGAACGAAATATTATACAAATATACAAGTGTAACGGTGAAAAATATATTTTACTTGTCTAACCGCATCTCGTTTCTCTCTCACTTAGGAATAAATGATATGAAAGTGAACTTAAAAAAAATATATCCATGTGGGAAAGAAACAGAAATACTTAATGAATGATGTTGGAAAAAGAAAGAATACTAGAAAGAATAACTAACACAAAATCTGTGACAGGTAGAGAACTTGTAAAGCGTTAGAATAGAATTGTACGAGTGACTCGAACTTTACCAAATAGGGCACTTCACCAAATTGTTTACTGGGATCTTACTTAAAAAGTCATCGTCGCAAGTAATCGGTTGCAGTGTGAGACAGGTCTTAAGGTTTCTCCAATTTTGTAACTTAATAAATCGGGATTATTGTCCAGTCACATGTTTCAATATTTTAATTTATTGATTTTACTGTTTTTTATGTGTTCTAACGTTTTATAATATTATCACTACGTTATTGGTTATTAATTATTATTAAATTGTCAGGTTACCTATTTTTTTACACATTCTTCATATTATACGACTGAAGATAAATGTAACGTTAAAATATGTTGTTTTTAAATTTGGGGTTAAGTTATAAATGCGGTTCTTGTTTTCTTTATTATTTTGCTTTTATTTTATTATGCTTTGATATGAACTGCCATAGTTGCCACCACACATTATACATTATACAATTTTATTTTGTTAATGTAAATCACAGTGTAAATGCGGTCACGGTGATAGGACTCAACATCGGAAATAAATTAACATTAAATAAGTTAAATAATGAATTAAATTTTAAATATATTTAATTTATTAATAAATACATCAGCACTAGGCACAATATCGTCGGGATTAATGGGGGGCTAGGGCCGTATTTAATATGGGGGCCCTTTGTTTAGATTCTAAGCGTAATCAACTTTATCTAGTCACATTTACGATTTAGTTTATCTGAAATTCTTTTATTAAATTGAAATTATAACGTTTTTTAGCTCTAACGCAAAATAAATTGTATCTAATCATAATTAAAAAGAATTTTTGATAGCTTATGTTGGGTCGGGGACTGTGAGACACCCCTCCCCCCCCCTTTCTTCCACTTAGTACGTTTTTGACTAGACAATAGCCTTCAACAGAAAATGTTACAAGATAAATGTTATCCCACATATACCAGTCCACGAAACTACCATTAGCATCGGAAATATGTCGACGGTAAATAAATTAAAGGAGAAAATCTACATATTAATCAAATAAATTTTAGTTTCCGGGCTATTAATTAAAAATGAATTGCAATAAACTTTACAAAATATTTGAATTTTTTTATATTTCATTAAATATTGCTGTCTGTCGTAAAAAAATTATTTAAATTTATTTAAATTATTTAATATTTTACATTAGCACATTTCATTTATATTAGTTATCAGGGTTTGTACATATTATTTTCCTATTACCTTCATATGAAATTTTTAATATAATCCAAAAATGAAACTTCAATTTGAGAAACCAAGATTTCATTAACAAAAGTCAGTTAAAAGGAAGAGATTATTATTTGTTACATCCATATTTAAGTAAGAAAAGATGGTTTAGAAATGAGTCCCGCAAAATTATATCAACTATAATCAGAATCAAAAGTAATCATTGCAAAACTCCAGCCCACCTGTACAAAATTAATATTAAATCTGACGATAGATGTCAATGTGGTGAAGAAGGAACTTTGGATCATATTATATTTGAATGCATAAATTATAGTTTAGAAAGATCAAAATTGAATAGTGATATATTAGATGTGATTAAAACTTTTCCTGATAATACTAAATTTTTGTTAAGTGATTTAAAATTAATTAGTGAATTATTGAAATATTTAGAAATTTGTAAAATTGAATTATAAATTATAAAAGATGTATAAAAAATGTTTGATGGTGGCTATGACGAAAGAAACTCAAGGCAAATAAGTAATTAAATATAAAAAAAATATATATTATTTTCCTTTTCTTAAATATTTATTTGAGTGCATCAATATTCGATAGGTATTAGCACTTAAACAATATATACATTTATAAACATTTGTAATACATAATTTATAGTTTATAAATACGAGTATGTGTAGAATTGCATTTTTGTTTTCCTATTTCTCAGCTGATTATTATATGCTTTAAAAGTATGTTGATCTATTTTACTTCCATTTTTTCCAATTAATTTTTTTTTTTATTTACTTTATTTAACATCATGGTAACAACATGGTAGTTTTATATGGCGTTGAGACTTCCAAAATTCAGAAAATATATAGCAGATCCGCAAATTAAACCTGAAGATACAACAACCTCGTTTCTAGAATCATTATTCTTTACGGGGCACTACCAGGTCGAAAATTATCTTGTAGTGTAACTTTCACAGTATTTAGCTTGCCAAAAGCTAATTCCAAGTTTTTTTTCTACCTGGACTGACAAAAATATTAAAATAAAAATATTGACTTTAATAAATTTTCAATTTATCAAAAAGGTACTGGAATAATGACTAAGTTTGTCAGAGACATAATTAAAATGTATATCAGTGTTTAAACAAAGGTTTCAATAAATTAAAATGGCGCAGCAAACATTACAAAAACTTATCAGTGCATTAAATGAAACAGATAAATGGGTTCCGAATGTATTGCCAATTGAAGACAATGAAGGGTACAGCTATTTGTCCTTCGACGACTGTGAACGCCTTCGTGACCTGGGCGCCTTCAACGATACCACATTTCAATCCGTCAACTTCACCCTGAACATGACAGCGGTGAGATGCTTGGACCACGCTCCAGTCCTCACGCAATCGTCTACAATCCGCGCGGGGGTGTTGACAGCCATGGCGTTGATCTCGCTGTTTGGAAATATCGCCACCATACTCAGCATTCACATTTCTCGGCAACGACGCATCTCGAGACACTCTTGGAGTGCAGTTTACACTTTAATCATCCACCTGTCAGTAGCAGATTTATTCGTGACGGTGTTTTGCATCGCTGGAGAAGCTGCCTGGAGTTACACAGTTGCTTGGCTTGCTGGAAATGTTTTTTGTAAATTGTTTAAATTTTTACAAATGTTCAGTTTGTATTCGTCGACTTTTGTGCTGGTGCTTATTGGACTTGATCGATTTCTTGCGGTGCGGTACCCGATGAAGTCGCTGAGCACAACCCAGAGATGCAACCGACATCTTGTGGCCGCCTGGATCCTCAGTTTCGCTTTGAGTATTCCACAGGTAATTATATATTTTAGAAACGTTTAATTTAGCACTACAAATGAAATGAAAAAAGAATTATGTTTGTGAAAATACAAAAGTACTAGTACTGCTGATATCTCGAAAACCAAAACACTTATTAAACAATAATATGAAAATTTGATATCATCATAAAAAAATACTTCCGAATATGAAAGATATTTCTATTTATCAATTACGGTTTTTGAATAATTTTTTTTTCATATTTTAGAATTTAAGGCGATTCCAACAACAAGGTCATATTCGCCTGAAGTTCGTTTATTTTAATTAAATTTGGTTTATTATATTTATATCATTAAGGAATTCCAGCACTTTTACAATTTTTTCTGTATTGTTTGAAAGTATGTCCTTTAACTCTCCATTGATGTTGTGTTTTGTTCTTTGCGTTTGATATTGTGGGCAGGTTATTAGTAGATGATGGACTGTTATTTGCGTCTGACAGTTGCTGCACTGCGGAGCTGTTGTTTTACTAATTAAATGTTGATCAATCTCGTATGTCTTGTTCTTAGTCTGAAGATGGCTTTTTCGAATTGTCTATTTATTTGATATGAAGTTTCGCACTTTTTTGCATTTCCCTTAATCAATCTCAATTTGTTCCTACTTATTTGCGTCCTTTGCACCTTTGAACTTTAATATGCTGATACCTTGTAAACCAAAACACCTAGTTACACATTATATGCAAATTTGAAACCAGCATTAAAAAACTACGTAAGAATTAGGAAGCCATTTTTATATATCTGATACGGTTTTACTGTCAAGCATTAAAACTTTTTTCTTTCTTTTAATCCTGCACAGAAATATTACATACAATCTTTAATTGTCAGCCTGTATCATATTACTACGCGGTTGCGTTACTAATTGAATATCGATTACCACAGCACGGAACGTTGTCTACCGATATTTCATTACATTTATCAATTATAAATGTTTGGCTTTCAATAATCAATGATGCATTTATATCTATAATTAAAGTACCCAACACCCGGTGCCTTGTCATTATTATTTAATTTTGGAAGTAAAATGTAATTAATAAATCGTTTATAATCCATTTTATCTGGTGTTGTGTTAAAATACAGAAATCAGATTAGCAACATCTTGGCTGCTAAATGGTTATAATATGAGAATGATGTTTATCTGAAGATTTAGAATAATTGAATATTTTAGAAATATTTACGTAAATTTTATGTAGGCATTGCTATCTTGAAAATAAGGCCTGTCTCAGTATGGCACCGTATTTAAGCGAATTTCTGCCGGACGTATACGGGCTACTTCGCTTTACCTATCCGAACCATGTAAATGTAATGAGATCTCTCTGGAGCTCTCAGACTGCAAGCTACAAAGCCGTCCGAATACGGGCGGCACTACCTCGCACATTAGAACCGTATAAAGGCTTATCCTTTTATTTATCCAAGCGTTACCACTACTACAACGATATCCTATCCGAACCTTTGTAAATGCAAACAGCCGCCTCAGACTGGAGGGGATACCTAAGATCGCTTGTTGTTACGCTGCAATACGGTTCAAATGAGATCTATCGGCGACATCGCTTGTGACGAGTATGTTCTGCATGCTGTTTATGTTTGTATTTCAGTGAATCATGGACACCGATACCGATACCAATACGATAGAACTAAATTTAAATTCACGACAACCAGAACGCAGATATATAATAAATGCTAAAGTCCCTTTAATACCAGTATCGATAAAAATTAAAGTTAAAGTTTGCTCTCATAATAAATTATATTAGTGCTAAAGAACTCCAATACACCCCATACAGTACACAAGTTAGTTATCTGACGACTGACTACAGACATCTGTGACACACATAGGCGGTTTGCTTTGTAGCTCATCCAACCCGCCGATTTACGTTCGAATACGCCGTCGCTTAAATACGGTCCCATACTGAGACAGGCCTAAGAGTGTGATCAAAGTATTCTTTGTTTATTTTGAAAACTAAAACTTCCACAAAAATTTTGAATAGACCTTTTTTGTAGATAACAAAATTGTCTGTAACTTTTATTAATTACTTTTTCTTTTAACTTTCATAATTAAGAAGTTATGAGTAGAAATATAAGTTAAATGTGTTACGAATGTTGTAGTCTGTTCATTGCACCACTTAATTTAAGACAGCACCACAGGTTTCCTAATCTATTTAGACGCTAAATAGTACTCTAAACTAAACTCAATCATAAGGTAACCGATAGCAATGGGCGCCAACACTTTTAAATATTTATTTAATATCAACTTTGGCACTTTGTTATAAGCACTAAAACAATATGTTATATCCTGGATATATTTAAAGCTAGAAGAGTATGATTTTCACATGAGTATACTAATAAATCTGCAAAGTATTACGTCTAGGTTTAAGTTCTCAAGGCACTTATCTACTGATAAGTCAAGTGTTCAAGTCAGTCTATTAATTTCATATATGAGAGCTGACTTATGTAAACATTCCAAGCTAATTGTGTGGGCCTGTATCTTTTAAATCAACCCTTGGAACTTTAGATAACAAAAGCTAGATGTAACAAGTCATGACATGTTTTGTCTCACGCACTAAAGTTACTAATAAGAAAATCTTGTACTGAAGATCATTCACAGTCTATCCTTCAAACTATTAACACTGAATGATCGATAGACTAATTGTTGGTTAAATTACTTATTATAACTTAATGTGAATCACTAACTCTAGTAGAACTTTTATATATTAATAAAGTTAAAGTATATTAATAGTATTTGTTTTATTATCCTGCAATAGAAAAACTAAACTAACTTACAAGCTCTAAACGACATACCAAACTTTAAGAAAATTCAATAAGTCTGTTCAGCAAAACCTAACAAATATATTCATTCAAAAATTTTATTTTTTGTATGTGTGCATTGAAAAAATATACAATAAGTTAGACATTAGACATGGCAACTTACTTAAGAGCTGTGGAGTCGGTAAAAACATCTGACTCCTACTCTTGCTTCACCTGCTACCACTAAGACGTTTTGGGGTGTGTGTAGTATAAAAATGAAATATATAATTGCTAAACATGGTCTTGCTATTTCTAAATTTATTCAATTGTCCATTTTTTTTATAAGGTCACATTTGAGCTTAAAACAATATCTTAAATTCTAGAAATATAAATAATATGTACTGATAAAGTTAACTATCAGGATCTTAAATGAAATTCTTTGAATTAGTCTCAATATTATTGAGGATATAAACAATTAGAAGAGTCATTAAAACCACGATAATTAAAGGGATAAAACTTCCTAAAACATTAACGAAATATTAATGCCTTGAACCATCCTTATACTCCACATCTATAGGTTAATTATTTTTTAATTTATATTACTTAAATATTCATTGTTCATGCCAGAATCCTCTGACCAGAAATTGGTTCCGACTTCGCACAGTACTGACTTACTTCACCATTTTTTAGGCTTATTGAACTAAGCTCACCTACTAGTAGAGGTGCTAACAACTGTTACAATTAACGTAGAACACCATCAGTTAAAATAATCATGTTTCAAAACTTAAAAGGTCATTCCTAAAAATGTATATATGGAACATTAAGGCTCTATCATATTGGAACCGATTACTTGCGTCACCCGAGAGTTTCAATAGTGTGTGGTCTCAACACACTTTAGAATGAAGTTTCTACTTTAATGTTTATCAATGCACCATTGTTGTGAAATATTCCTCAGCTTATAGGTCGCTGTTGATTTATGGCACAAAGACTGCAACTACTAAAGAAGGTTAAGCATTTCGTCTTTAACATCAAAGTTATCTAGTGGTGTAACCCCTTAAGATGAAATATGAATTCTTTTTGTATCTGTTATCACCAGCACCAACTAGACGAAGAAGGGCGGGAGAGTCTTGACACCAATAGATGTAAGAAGTGATTTATACCCGACTCCAAAACTTGGTAAAAACCAGCAAAAAGGTCCAGTAACTTTTAAAAGGGCAGTGCTGAATCCTTATGAAATTATCATCACATCCGTAATCTTCGACCTCGTAAACCACCAAATCTTCATTATAATAGAAGTACAAATGTGTACGCGACCAATTTATTTCACATTCTATTTATCTACACCTGCCAAAGGTGGTGTAAAAGTATATTCAACTGGAAACAGTAACTTAATGAAAAATTGTATTCGTAAATAAAAAAAAAACGTGTAAAATCTGAACCTGACGTGACTTGAAGGATGTAAGGAGATGTGGCTAAAGTGAGAAACAGCGGTGAGGAAAGTGATTCATACCTGATCGTGCGGCACGGGATCGGAATACCAATGATTTATACAAACAGTAAAGAGACAATGTTTTCTTTTATGAAATGTGCTATCATCGAAAAATTGTTACAAACAACACACACTCGTAAAATATGAATATATTCAAAAACAAATTTCCATACACATCAATTTATATGAAAATTTATGGATCAGAACTGTCAAATAAACACGTTTCTCAATTGGATGCTTTGTATTAGAAGGAGATAAGTCAAGATTGTTTTATCGTAACGGTCTAAAAATATTACTACTCAAACCTCTTTCCCACTTACAATATTTTGATATTTCATTTACGGTTTTATTTAATATTCTAATCTAGATTTCACGTTTTCAGAATAGGCATTCCTTGTCAAATTTTTAATTAATTTAGTAAGCGAGTAAATTTTGTTTTAAGCAGTTCGACATTTGTACAAAATTGAATGTGGAATAATTAAAATTTATGTTTCTAATAATAATTAGTAATACAAATTGTTCTTTATTTTTGACAAATTGACATTGAACTTCTTTTAAAAATAAAGTAAAATACTGCAATTTGACAGATTATCACATTTTGTAGGTTATAATATACTAGAAATATAGCATTTTTTAATTTAGTAAGGTTTTAAAAAACAAAGAAAACATAAATTAAATTCTTTATTAAAAATGATACAGTGAATAATTACACATATTCCCATATGTTATATAATGGGCTTGTGTCCTATGTCTTAATTTCTATAAAAATGTACTATATATTGATAAAGTGGGTTACTAGAACCTCAAATGTTCAATTATTTTTTAATAACTCCTTATATGTTAAGAGATATTAACAATTAAAAAAGTCATTTTGTCTCTTTAATTATTAAACGGATTCAACGTTGCACACATTCCAAGTGTATGTGACATCATAATCTTTGTGTAAGGTCATAAATCTCTGCTATATGTATTTATATATCAAAATATTAAATATTATATACAGCTATTTCAAGAAACAATCAAATTTCAATATTATGTCTGCCTTAGCAGGGTTAAATAAAATAAAAACTTATTATTCTTTGATTTGACTTGATTATTTGACTACCAACAGCTACAGAACATTACCACAGCACTGACCTACTCAACAAGTAACTGACGTTAAAATGCATTTCACGTCGTACAAATATCCGACCATTTCTAGCGCTAAAACTACAATTCAAACTTTTAATTGTTATATCTCCGTCAATATTTAGATATTTAATAAAATAGACACACCAATACACATTTATTAACATCAATTTCAATCAACAATTGAAAAATCGACCACTAAAAAATGAGGGCCCATTTAAATTAAACCAGTGAACTGAGAATGAAACTTAAGCTTATGTTTTTTGATAGATATTACTTTATACAGACTTTTATTTTAACACATGACGCAGCTACATCTAACACCAAGATAAACAGTCCGTCAAACTTCTGTAACTGTAATTTAATTAAAGTAGGAGAGAGCCAAAGTATCATCTCGCATATACTACAACATTTTTTCCGTGTACTGTACATGTCATTTGTTACTAATGCAGTTTTTTACACTGATTTCAAAATAGGAAACCATCTATAGGCTTTGCTTGCTGATATCTCGTAAACTTAGCAATCACTCTTCTATGTTTCGTACCATGTTTCTGAGCGCCACTATAGATGTATCGGTCTTCTACGAACCAAAATTACTCGGTGACTATGAGCGTATGTAATCACATCTCTATCGTAAAGTTAATAACTACGTCATACTTGAATTTTTTTGTATTTGTGACGGTTTTTAAATAATCAGACTTTCATGCAATATTTGTATCTTAATATGGTGATATGTTCTATATCTAAAAGGAAATTCCAGATTTGAAATCACCATTCTAAAATGTGCCATAAGCTGTGTACCATAGCAACAAAATGATACGATATTTTTTTTAGTTTGACATGTGATTGGAAATAATCTATTGTCATTCTAGCATTGATTACCATATGTACTCGAAAAAAGAAGCAATTTTTAAAAAAATTAGTAATATTTAAAATCACGATATTTCACTATGACAGCTTATCTCCAAGTGAACTTTTAAACAAGTTAAGCATTTAAATAAAAACTTTTGTAATCGCATTTACACCAAGAAATGTATTCTGTTTAACTGGTTTACACGCCATCTATTTTCGTCTAACAGTTCGTTCTTCTTTGCTAGAACATACGTCGCAAAATACAATTCTTATTCTCATACAATGCACAAAATGTATTCAATATCACCTGTGACTTTCAGTTATTCACTTTGATTTATTCGATTAAATCCGACGTGGAGTTCTAGAAGCTTCAGTGTTCTTTACCTCGACTTTTGGTGCGGGGCTTTAAAAAAACAAATCTCGCAGACAGTTGCACCATAAGGTACCTTAAATATACACACATATAATATAGCTAGACAATAGTTTAAATTCGTTTATATAAAGGACACTTATATAGTTTCATATTTACAATTTATCACTGTCGAAATACGTAGTTACAAATTACATTTGTTCCATGTACATACAAATACATATAAAAGGTATCAAAATGAATTGAACGTAGAATGCTACGTATTTAAAATTGACGGTACTTATTATTTTCTTAGTCCAAATTATGTATGACGCGAACACGTTACTAAACTTGGTGTACTTCGGAATATTTAAGAACATCAGGCCTCCAAAAAATGACAAGTTTTATCGCCGGCCTACTAGAGGTTCGGCAAGCTCAAACTGGATTTAAGAGTTTTTATAAAGCAATTTTAATACTTCTATATGTAAATATATATTCTATAACTGTTTTGTCTTACGTTTTTTGCGTATTCTTTAGACTTACACTAAGTAATTTCACACAATTTTCTTTACTTCGATATTTTCCTCTTCCTTTGTCCATTTCTTTTTCTGCATCACTTTCTTCTATCGTTTTCTTCTATTTCAGTGCTCCTCTCCTCTGTGTTTCTCCTTCTCTCTTCTCCTTCTTGCCTTTACCATCCATATTCTTCCTTTGCAACAGTTATTGTACACTTACTCTAGTGTTTTCTCCTCTTTCCTACATATTCAACATGTTTTCTTTTTTTCTTTACCCCAATAGCTGCTTTCTCTTTCATCGCTCGACGCCTTCGTTTTATCAACCTCATCAAACATACCATTCTCTCCAACCTTTTCCTTTTAATAGACCTCACGGATTGTAAAAGTTTATACTTTTGGGACCGCATCTAATGCCAGAATTGTAGTCTATATTCCAAGCAAATCTCATCCTAGGGATCAGTGCTTCCAGATATGATGATTATAGGCCCAGATTTCTGACGAAGCCACTGAAAGGCGATGGGTTTCTGATAGCTCCAGTATTACTTCCTCTAAATCGGGCAATCATTTTAACTTCATTAGTTTCCTGTCTGAGTAGGTACTCCGGCATCCTCCCCATCTACCACGGTCTGTGTCTTACATTGTACGTTGATCTTCTTTTACTGTTTCTGCACTCCTAGTTCACTTTATCTTATTAACTCCTGAACTTCCCACCGTTCGTTTATTATCTATCTACTCTGCCGCTATTTCTCTTCCTTCAAAATATCCTCTCCTTTCACTCTCCCACCTTATGTTCTGCACTTTCCTAATTTCCTTTTTTATCATTCAATTTTAACTATATGTGATCAAAAACTTACGAGTCTAAAACAAGTTTAGTCCAATCTACAAATACAATAGTACTTCACAAATAAAAAGAGCGCCATCTGTTTTTCAAATCAGAAAACAATTCAAAATATGAATAATAAATTTTTTTTTAATTAAAAACTTTCAGGTTCTCATTAAATTAAAAATTCTATTGTTTTAATACAATTAACATTACTTATTAAAATAAAACGGTTGAGTTAATACAGTTTTCTTGTAGGACTGTAGGACACTGTAGAATACAGCACAGTAAAATGCATTGTTCTGTTTGTAGATAAATTTACATTTTAATTATGACGATCTGAACATGGCAGTTCATTTCGGTTCTTAAATGACACTCAACACAATAAAACATATTTAATTACTACATTTTGTTAATTAATGTGTCGAATCATTCATTGCCTGAGAGTGGCGGTAAAGTGTTTATTTTAGTATAAGATGGCAGTAACTGTCAATTTAGCTAAATATTATGACTGAATGAATATTTATGAATGTGATATACGACAATATAACGTACGCTGTTAAATTTTCATTATTTTGTAAACTTTTAACCAATATGTTGCTTGTTAAAAGTTTTTTAATAATACTCAATATTTAAAATTAATAATTCACCAAGTGTTGAACTTTACCGTCTTTCCATTCTGTTATTTTGAGCTTTATTTTGTTCGGAAAGTTAAAAACGAACAAGAATTTCCCATCAATAAATCACGTTGAAACAATTTACTGCGTAATAGTGCGAGTAGATAAATTCCGCATTCCAATCAGTTGAAAAAGAAAATAATAAGTGAACCTATTGACACGCAGGCGTTTAGTGTTTTAAAAAATTACTGCATAACCTCAAAATGGTAATGGTATACGAAGCTTATTTAAATAGTTCAATTTTTTTTAATTATTACGAGTATATGTGTTGTATTACTAGCTTGTGTTAAAAGGGCCAACGAAACAAATGATAGCAATGCTTTATCAATACACGAAATGCAGATTTTTATAATGTTTTGAAAATAAGAAAAGTAGTGTCACTATATCCACTGTAACTCGCACACTGCTGGTCATATACTCATGACATTTTATCGTTTGAAAGTTGGTACTATCTAAAAATCATATAGATTTGTCAATAGTAGGGCCATCTATTAGTCATTGGATGGATGGCGGAAATAGAAAAAAGGGAAGAAAAAACAGGACAATAAATAAGCTCGTAGCTGCGTTGCATAAGGAACATGAAGAGAGAGGAAGTACTAAAAGAGGCAGTGAAGGGAAGCAGGAGAAAGAAAGAAGTAGCGAGGAAACAGTTAAACTTCAGTCCAGAAAAATAGAGGATTTGCGGAAAGGAGATAAGGACAAGAGGTGGATGACGGAGATAGAGACAATAATAAAATAGTAAAGGAAGAGAGTCAAGAAGAAATAGTAAAGTAAGAGAGTCAAGAGGAAATAGTAAAGATGGAGTGTTTATGCCTGTAATAGACATAAGTGGAGAAGTGAAAACGAAGAGAGAAGGCAGGAAAGATAGAGAAAAGATAATAGAGGGTTTGTCGAGAGGTGACAAGGAAGGCAAGAGGTGATAGATGAAGATACAGGTAATAAGGAAGGAGAAGCAGGAAACGGTGTGAATAAAGGAGGAGTAGGGGACATGAAGAGAGAGGATCAAGAAAGAAGGAACAGAAAGTACTATTCGAAGTAGTAATAGTCTAGAATAGTTTAAGTTTAGTTTTAACTTTGAATTTATATGAAATGCATTAAGAAATATACTAATGTAGATTGTAAAGCCGAAAGGCACACAATTAATGTAATAAATATTAGTCATTAATGCGTTATATGTTGTAGTGTTGAAACCATAGACATATAAGAATATAGTGCACGAAGGGTACGGCCGCGTGTAAGAGGAAGCGATAAAGACAAAGAGAAAGATAGCTGCCGAGTGTCCTATCTGTCTCTTTCTAACCAAACCGCTGCTTGGCTCATTGGCGGTAAGGTAAGGGGTAAGCAAGCAAGCAGACGCAGTGCTCGGCTAGAAGGGGACAAAGAGGACACTCGTCAGCTATCTCTCTCTTTGCCTTTATCGCAGTATTCAGTCTCTTGCGAACTCTATTCTTATACCTCTATGGTTGAAACAGATATTCTATTTTATGACAATTGAAATTAAAATAACATTGAATTCTTTCAAACTTTCATATCGATATCAAATTAGTAATTCCTTTAGTACCAAGTTACTTATATATTGCCTATGGCTCAATTATTTCTTGTACTTAATGTAAGCTATCTTCTGTTTTGTTCTAAAATTAATCCTACAAGTCTTAAATGGAAAACAATAGAGTTTATCTTTGACATCTTGTTTCTATATTTACTACTCAGGAAGGAATGGAAACAAGGAAACACAGATTATCCATTAATAAGTCCTTTGTTTTCTTTATGTATACACTGTTAAAAACGTTCTTAAATTGTATACAAATTTAATAGACAAATGCATATTAAAAATTAATTCTTTTGTATTTATTAAAATTAATATAATTTTACAAAACAAGTCAATTAAAATGCACGTTTTTTATGAAAATTAATATACGGATCTAAATATTTTTTTATTGCACTATGGTTATAAAATATGCTTTAAAAATGTTATGAGGTTTTATTTACCAGCCCTGCCCTAAATTATAATTTAGGACAAACTGTTATTTACAAGCTATTAAACTAATATATTAAAATATATATATATATATATATATATATATATATATATTTTTTTTTTATTTCTTCTATTGTTTCAGCAATTTGCCTAAGTAGGCAATAAGCTCCTTACATGATTAATGAATTAAGACATGTAAGGGAAACATTCCAGTGAATGCCCTCTTGTTTTTATATACAATAAATTAGTATAATATATGATACAGTGAACACTATTCCCTATCGAGGACCTAAAGCTAAGTCTACTGGTTGATATCACCTTAATCTGCGGGGTTCCCTGTTGTCACACACGTTCAGTTGATTCGCCAACGCATTGGGATGGTTGATTAATCTATCACTATATTTTGTACTGGATGGATATATTTCATCTTTGATGGATGCTATTGGGATGTCTTTCTGGATGACTTCGTTAATGACGTAGTATGGTGCATCTACAATGAGTCGTAGTACTTTGTTTTGAAATCGCTGGATTATGGCTATATTGGAGTTGCTTGCAGTACCCCAAAGCTGAATTCCGTAAGTCCAGATGGGTTTCAGAATGGTTTTATATATAAGTACTTTGTTGTCCAGAGAGAGTTTTGACTTTCGACCAATTATCCAATACATTTTCCTGATTTTAAGACCAAGCTGCTTACGCTTTGCAAAAATATGCTCGTAGTAAAATAATTAAATAAAATAAAAATATATTAAATACATTTTATGTCAACTGCTGGCTTGTGACTGCACAAAAAAACTATATAAATTTTAGAACCGTTCTAAAGAATATTTTAGAACTAGGGGCCGTATTTCTTATTCTTGCGAGCAATGATCGTGATTGAACAGATCTGATTTATATGAGTGAAATATTTTCTGAATCACTTTTAAAAGAGTATTCCTGTACTATTCCTAATTTTTATTATTAATCATTATCCGATATGATACGAATCACTTTTAAAAGAGTATTTCTGAACTATACTAATAATTAATAATAAAATTCAGGAATAGTACAGAAATAATCTTGTAAAAGTAATTCGTAAAATGTTTCACTCGTATAAATCAGATCTGTTCGATCACGATCATTGTTCGCAAGACTCAGGAATACGGGCCCTGGTGTTAAAAAAAATTCAGATCACAGAATATCAATTTTCATAACATATACAGAGCATTTTCATCGAATTCTTTAACAAATTTTTCATCGAATTCTTTAACAAATTCAGACAAAAATTTATCTTAAATAAAATTAATTCTCTGCTCTTTATTTTATGTTAATACGCATTTGTCTATTAAATATTTGTATTAAAATTTAGAACATTTTTAACAGTGTAGTGATACCCAAACTACTAGCTAGACTATTTAAAAATTATATTTCATAATATATACTTTTCAAATAGGCCTATCGTTCAAAACAATTGTGACCGGATACAATTGATTTTAGCGAAGTAATTATGACTATATACGAGACAATTGTTTTTTCAGAAAGGAAACTGTAACTAAATATAACTAATTATTCGCTGGAGGGTTTTCATCGATTGTGAAAGGAGAGGAAATATGAGTTTTAGCAAAGTAGTTCTGATTAGATACAATCGGTTTGTCTTTCCGCTGTGTCACTTTCACAAAAAGATTCACATCTCTGCCCCTTCGTATTTCTAACTGCGGTTTAATGTTTATTTAAATCCTATCAGGAAATATTACATACTACATAATAAATCATAAACATGATCAGAACGTATTATAATAAATCATAGGTCAATAATATTAAAACGTATAACTAATTAATCAATAATTATCATTCCACATGTATTACAGAGCGTAGCTTTCAACTATAAATAAACTTGAATTACTTCATACATAAGTTTATCCAACCCACCGTTAAAAGTTTACTAGTTACGTGTATAAAATAAAACAGATTGTCTGTTAGATAAACGTAATTTATTATTCTATTTTATTGCTCCATCTTCTGGTTAATTTATATTTGTGAAAAGATGTAAACAACAATATTTATAACGCCCCAAACATCCCTTTTTTGCCAAACACCTTTAAAAGGTGTGTAGAATATATTTTTCGTAGCTATTTGTCTTTAGTAGTAGTAGTAGTAATACTTTTTCTAAATAAATTGCTCCACGCATTATTTGTTTTGTCTAACCGTGTGACGAGCGGATCACATAAATCGTAAAGTAGTGCGTTTAACGCTTAAATAGTTTATTTATTCTAAAGAGCTTTTTTTTGACATTTATTGTGAATAAGTCAAAAGCTAACCTCACTTTTCTGATACGCAGAATGGCTTCTTTGGACTGCCTTATTAATGATTATTGTTGTGATACGACAAGTGTGCAAGTATTTCTACATACATATATGTTATATATACCACATTACCATCAATTATTAAAACGTATTTTGTTGAATAAATAACATTGAACTTAATCTATTTTTAAACCAAATTGAATATCCAATATTGATGGTTATCAATCATAATATAAAAGCAGTGATTTTACGTGTTTTTACTTTATTTTGTGTGTATAGTCAGATGTTGGTTTAATGCTATGCCACCAGGGGGATTTATTACTGAAGGTCAAGTCAATGTAAAAAAGTAAAAGTCGAACTGTTAAATGATTGATAAGTTTCATTGGAAATTATTAGGAACAAAGGTGAGTTATCAGTAGGGTATATTGAAGTTAATTCGCATTAGTACAATTTAAAATGAGATGAAATAATGTTATATAATGTTTCCGCAACGATCCGCTGGGAATGACATGTGCTGTAAATACACGACTATGAGTAGATTGTGAGGCGGCACTTTGATGTACCTTCGTATGAACCATATTATAAATACATAATTATGAAATACATACTTGTACAGTACAGAAAATAGAAACTTCCTTTTATGATAAAGTGCATATGGCTTAATCCTGCAGAAAAAACGAATATCGCAAAGAGACGGTTCCAGCGTAAGAGAGTCCTTGGACTGGTGCATAAAAATATATCCATATTCCCAATTTTGTAAATGTAATCAGTGCTCTCACACTAGAAACGACGAAGCTATACGAATACATACGTTCATTTCAAACCTGCGACTTAATCCCAAGTAGCCGTGTTTTTGTCCAAAGACAGTAGTGTATCGATAAACATTAAAATAAAATCTTGATCTCATGATAAAATATGCTAATGCAAAACAACTTCTACACATTCCACTGACTACAAAGACGCTAGAAGTTTGAGTTAAAAGTAACGAGCAAACGACTCCTTTAAGTATGATCCATTGTATGAACTCCAGCTGTAGGTACAACCAAGTCGACTATAGTAGACTAGTATATGAACAGTCTTGGAACAAAGTATAGGTACAAAGCGTATCAAATGAACCTTGAAATTATCTTATGGTAAGCTAATACTTTTTAACTTTGCGTTGCAAGACATTTTCTATATAAAAAGTAGAAAATGAACATGCAAAACAATTTTCTATCTGGAAGGTTGTAAATCATATATATTTTGAGGGCTATTATACACAAAAAAATCTTTCGTTGCAAGACTTTTCTGAAATGACAAATTCTCGTTTCTTTCTAAAGTATGATATACGAGTATGCCACAAAATTTACGAGTATAAACAGTATGAATTTAACATCTTTAAATATTGGATAGAATACAGATAGCTAGAATAGATAGCTAGTTAGAATATTAGATATTATGCGATAGCACGTATTTCTAAATTAAACGTCACTATATTCGTTTCCACACTCCTGACACTTCTTGTTGAAAATTGAATTATAAATTGAAATTAGATTTCTATCGAACAGTCGGAACATCACTCTTTTCGACAAGCTGACGTATTCACTTCCTTAATCTAAGATTAAACATCCAATATGGAATCCTTTAAAGAACTTCTGAACGTTTACGTCTCGTTTCCGGTGAAAAGCATTCAAAATGTCGGATACTGGGTTAAAATAATCTACTGTTAACTAACTTGTGTTTGTATATTTGCCAGGACATGAATACCCTCTTACTGAAAGGACTAAAGCGGATTATAATCTCCTTGGTTGAATTTGGGTGAACACATGAGGTGTGACAAAGATGTTTGTCTTGTTGTCAGATGACACAGAGATTGTTTTGAATATATTAACGCACGTTGTTATCATAAATTAATTTCATCGTTTAGAATATTATTATGATTTAAATTAGACCGAACTAATAGTATTATAATTATAGGTTAACTCAGCAAAAAGGTACTCGTATAATAAGTCAAAGCTGACATTAACAGTTAGGTTAAATTTATTTGGAGGTTATGTTTCAGCTAACTAATGTATGTAACTCAATATGCAGGGTTTTTTAATAAGGGTGATATGTGATAACTTCGACTTTTATTGGCAGCTATTTTTAACATTGATTAACTGTCATATTTTGACATTTGTGATCAATTACATTAATCACTTAATCTTCGAATACCATATAATTTACCAAAGCATTGGAACGGCTAAAATAAGTGAAATAATTAAGTAAAAATTGAAGGTAATTTTGATTAAAAAATAATCATCAAAGCAAATTTATTAACGAGATTCCACATGATATTCGAGAAAGCTCACAGAATCCTAAAAAGTCACTGTTTTATGTGGATTTTCTTCCGGCGACATTTTTGAATATACGCGCTACTATGCTTTACCTATCTAAACCCTCTAAATGTAATAAACACTCGCTCACTGCAAGCGACAAAGCCGTTCGAATACGGGCGTTACATAGCTCTCATACTGGATCGTATTTAAAAGAATTTTAACCAAGCGAATACATGCTACAACGCTAAATCTATTTGAATCTTTTAAATGCAATCAGCTGGCTCAGACTGGAAAGGAACAATGGGGTATCGATAAAAATTAAAGTAAAAGTTTGCTCTCATGATAAATTATGTTAGTGCAAAGCAACTCTAATACACCCTACAGTACACAAGTTGGCGTACTGTCGTATCGGTACCGCTCCAAGGACGCCAGAATTCGCCGTCACTGTAAAACGCTTACAGTGTGCGACGAGTCTAAGAAGTTGCGCTAACTGAAAAGGTAAAGAATTGTCTTGGATTAAAGAGTACCTCATTAGGATAGTGTCGGAATACTTTGAATCATAACTTAAACCACTTCCTTTCCTCTTGCTCAACACATGGAATTTACCTTACATTCACGTAATATTATACTTGAGCGAATCGTAACAATAATTAATCTGAAAGGTTATCATTTAATTCTTAAAAAGAAAGTCTTCTTAAGCTTTTGTAATCTTTGGAAGGAGGTACATATGAAGTGTTGTTTATGTTAATAGGTAGAAAGATAGATCTATTTCTCAAAATTACTAAAAAGTCACAAAACGTTAAGGTAGCATTGTTTATATAATAGGTAACTTTTATTATGATAGATAAACTTTAAGTACATGTAACTGTGTTCGTTGACATCAGTTCGTTATTTGAAGCAAAGTTGATATTAATATGCCTTCAAAATCGTATGATTTACTAGCGCTAGACTTCTTTTGTATGACTATGTTGAGTCACAAACTACAGCGGCGTATTTACGAATTATTTTGTGACTTAAGATCAATATGACATGAGCTCTTGTTGAGATAAATTTCCAATTATACTAGAATGCTACTATAAAATGGTTAACTTGAATGACTGCTATAAACCGCGGCTGTTAACGATATTTAAATGGTTTTGCGTTCCAAATATCATTTCATTAAATGTACTGTAATATCAAATAAAGATTTTTGGTAAAGATATATTATTTGGTTTATTTACATTTAAAGTTATATTTACCCCTCTTAATGAAGAACCCTTTCTGTCACCACTTCTCTTAAATAAACATTTCTGTAATGTCATTAATACTGTTAATGTTTATAACGAAGACCCTGGCAACAAAATATTTCAAATTGAACGTTTGTAGAAGTATTACTCAAATATAAGTAAATTGCAAATATTTACTTTATGGGAGGACGAAATTTGTTTGACGTTTAAGGATAAAACATAAAATAAAAACTAAAACTGAATAAGAGGGAATAACCCTACAATGTTTATATACATTATAATTTATTCTAGGAACAACATTTAAGTTTCTCATTAATATATATCACAAGAAGTTACAAAACTAAAGTTATTTCATCGTAGTAAACAAGAGCTTGTTATATTTTTAGTCCACTAGGACTAGGGCATTTGTTGGTCTATACTCTATCACTCCCACAACAAAACTAAATGAAGTTGTAAACTTTAAGAAACAAGATTTCCGTATTCTTCCTCTTATACTCTGTTAGTTTTCTTTCCCATCCTTCCCCTCATCCTTGAAACAGTTGTACTTGTATTTTATTGCCTCAGTCATATTAACGAGCTCTCTCTACCCACTCTCGAAGTTTTCCTAATGTTTCTTCATTGCTCTCAACAGTTTCTTAGTCACTTTCACCACCCTGCTCTCGCCCTCGTATATCTAACACCAAGTTATGTTCGCTGACTTTCTAAGGATATTTATCAGAAACGGGATATACTCGTACTTCGTTAGTGAACTGACAGGAGCAGGACGTTGTCCTAAATTTAACGTTTGGTAATTGACAGCTGAAGTTATAGCCGAGATGACACACTGAAAACTATCCCAGCTTTTTCAAATATCTACTCTTGAAGTATTTCTTTGAAACATCACTTATATACGGAATTAAATTAACATCAGCTAATGGATACTCCCGAGTTTCCATTTTTGCGATGCTTCCTTCTGTTCTTATTGAATCTAATTTTAATTAGCTATTGAGTTAAGTACGGCTTAGAAATTAAATTAGTACACGCGACTTTTTTCCTTTATAATCGTTTCTTTTCATCTATTTCCGTAAATGGCACTTCAGTATCACATGACTTAAACTAATTTTGATTTATTATAGGTGTAGACCAGTGTAGACGAACAAAAGAAAAGACAAACGACTATTTTTACTCATGGTTATTTGGGTACTGAGATTTAGAATTTAGTTTATATTGACAGTATTTATGGTGTCGTGGCGTCATATACGTGTGGCACATTGCTGCCTAATAAGTTTATGATTATGTATGTACAACATAAATTTAATTTTATAACAACGAAACACAGAAAATATAACATTGGTTTGGGGATCGAACTATGTCGTTTGTATTTTTTTTTAAACATAAATTTGTATCAATAGGGGTGCCTTCCACTAAGCGTTCATAACGTCCACAAAATTATTTCTGCCGTTCCACATGGCGACCAAGGTCGTTGTGGTCGCGGCGAAAACGTAATTAATGACTTCAACGTCAACCTCACAACGACCCATCTGAAGAGTTGGTCGTAGTAGTCGTCGTTGAGCATTTCGACGCAATGTTTAAACATAACGCAAAACTTAAAGATGACGATGACAGAAAAATTTACTTTTTATTATTCGGAAAGAGATATTTTATTTTATTATATAGTTCATATTTAACTGCCATTTACACATTTTTCCTCATACTCTAACTTAATAAATAAACAATGTTCATTATCATTTAGAATATATCTCTTTAATGAAAACTTAATGGGCTTGTGTCCTATGTCTTAATTTCTATAAAACTGTACTATATATTGATAAAGTGGGTTACTAGAACCTCAAATGTTCAATTATTTTTTAATAACTCCTTATATATTAAGAGACATTAACAGTTAAAAAAGTCATATTGTCTCTTTAATTATTAAAGGGATTCAACGTTGTACACATTCCAACTGCATGTGACATCACAATCCTTGTGTAAGGTTACCAACCTTACAGATCATAAATCTCTGATATATGTATTTATATACCAAAATATCAAATATAATTTACAGCTATTTCAAGGAACAATAAAATTTCAATATTATGTCTGCCTTAGCAGGGTTAAATAAAATAAAAACTTATTATTCTTTGACTTGAGTTGATTATTTGACTACCAACAGCTACAAAACATTACCACAGCACTGACCTGCTCAACAAATAACTGACGTTAAAATGCATTTCACGTCATACAAATATGGCCGACCATTTCTAGCGCTAAAACTGCAATTAAAACTTTTAATTGCTATATCTCCGTCAATATTTAGATATTTAATAAAATAGACACGCTAATACACATTTATTAACATCAAGTTCAATCAACAATTGAAAAATCGACCACTAAAAAATGAGGACACAAGCCCATTATGTATGTAGATATAGCTTTTGCTATAGAGCTATTTAATCAAGTAGCGCCTTATTTTTTCAACGCTCATAACTTCCAGTTGAGTGTATGCTTGCAACGCTCGCAACCAAGTGGAACGTGAAAAACAGCGGTCGTGAGCGTGATTGTTGTGAACGCTTAGTGGAACGCACTACCACATGAAAATAAGCGGCACTGTTTCATTTTTTATGTATCTTCATTAAAAATGTTTTATTTAAAAGTGCTTAATTTTTCTTAAAGTTTCTTTACTTTCAGTAAACACGTAATGTAAGATTAAAACTTAAAACATAAAACTAAAACTGTAAGTAGGAATGATACTTTAAGGTTAAACGAGAAAAATCTCATTAGAGAAAGCTCTTTAAGTATTAAAGTCTAATTCTAGGACACCCTTAAATGTTTCTTATATTTGATTTATCTGTGATACCGTGATGCTGTATTTGTCTTTTGAACTTGACTTTCTTTAATAATGTTGAATGAGGGACGTAAGATAAGAGGTAGCTAAGTAGATTTTTGACCAATCCTATTACGTTATTAAAGGAAGGATCACAATTACATAAGAACTTTTATATACACTGTCAAAAATGTTCTTAAACTTCATAGAGAAATGCATATTAAAATTAAGAATCGAATATATTAATTATATTAAAGCTGCATTAGTTTGAATTTTTGTTTCGTGAACTAACGATATGATATATTTGTTAAGGGTTACATTTTATTTGTCTCTGGAAATGTTGTTAAGCGATTTTCTACGCTCGGTATTGCTCTAATATAAGATATATGTTACTAATAATTACTATTATTATTATTATTATTATTATTAATTGTTCGTCTTTCGGCTTTACAATCTACATTCTTAATACATTTCATAGAACTTCAACTTAAAATTAAACTTAAACTATTCTAGACCTTTTTATTTCGAAATGTACTTTCTGCTTCTTCTTCTCTTGACCTTCTTCCTTCATTTTCCCTAGTCTTCCTTCCTTCTCACCGTTTCCTCACCTCTTGTCTTCTTTGTCTCCTCTCGGTAAACCGTTTCCTGCTTCTCCTTTCTTATAGCCTGTATTTTCATCTATTACCTCTTGCCTTCCTTGTCTCCTCTCGACAAACCCTCTATTATCTTTTTACTATCCTTCCTGCCTTCTCTCTTCGTTTTCACTTCTCCAATTATGTCTATCACAGGCCTAGACGCTCTGTCTTTACTATTTCCTCTTTACTCTCTTACTTTACTCTTTCCTTCTTGACTCTCTACCTTTACTATGTTATAATTGTCTCTATCTCCGTCATCCACCTCTTGTCCTTATCTCCTTTCCGAAAATCCTCTATTTTTCTGGACTGAAGTTTAACTGTTTCCTCGCTACTTCTTTCTTTCTCCTGCTTCCCTTCACTGCCTCTTTTAGTACTTCCTCTCTCTTCCTGTTCCTTGTGCAACCCAGCCACCAGCTTATTTATTGTCCTGTTTTTTCCTTTCCTTTTTACTATTTCCGCCATCCACATCTTTCCTTCACTGCCTCCCTTTAATAGCTGACCAATATTCCTTTCGCCACTACTTTTTCCTTACACTCAAACTTAATGTGCTCCAGCGTTTCGTCCTCCGTTCCGCACACTCTACACTTTCTTTCCTCACTACTTTCCCAGTATCTGTTTCTTTTTCCTCATTTCCCAATCTAAACCTTGCTGTCCTTCTTATGTGTTTTATATCTTTTTCTATAAGGTATTGAGGTACATTACTTTCCCATAACCTTTTATATCTTGTATTGTAGTTGCTTTTTTCGATTTTTTCCATTCTCTTCTGTTGTTGTATCGCATTATCCCTTCTCCTTAGCTCCTCTTACACACTTGCGCCTCCTTTTCTGCTCCTCTCTGCCTCCTCGATCGTCATTCCATTCCTTTTAAAATACTCCTTTCTCTTTTTTGGACCTCCTCCCGCCCCATTCTTTATACTATCCTCCCTTATATTCTCCCTTACTAATAATTACTAAATTTTGGGTTTACTTCATAAAGATTCAAATAGTGTATTACGTTGCTTACGTGCGACAATTACCTTGTTCTCCCAGTTCCCTTCGAACCCTAGGGAACTGATGTCGTAACAGATAACTTTATAAAACGGTTTCCCTTTTTTATTAGAATTTGCTGCAAATATACGCTGTAATATTTACCCCTTGTCCCTTTCTAAATCCTACCAATAAATTACTTGATGTACGGGGTCACGTCGCGGAGGAGAGTTCATATACATTCTAATTGTATTTGTTGTTTTTATTGCGGTTTATATTATGATAGTCACGTTCCACTGTTGCTTTGTGCAGGTCGTCCTAATATCATCTGGAAAAGTAATATTCCAAGTTGTTTATTGTGATGGTTTCTTTATAGAACTAGAGTTGTATTAAGCCAATTTCATGCTAACAAAAAATTCCCAAATAAATTCAGAAATGTGAAATTTTACCAAATTAATTTATAATTTTCTCATTCTATTCCAAACTCTTTCTTCGTTGATTCCTTATCAACTTTATCATCCTTCTGCCTTTCCTTGTATCTTTATGGGTCCTTTCGTTTTCACTTTAACTGCGACGTCTCCTATTGTTTTCCTTGCCCCCTTCTGAAACGTATATTCCGTCCATCTGACTGTCTGTCAATTGAGTCCTCCCAGTGCACAACTTCCATTCTTTGAACCACATTCTCTATATTAAAGCTGTTTTTATTCTTTCTTCCATTGTTCTTTTAATTTTTTCTGTCTTCTTGTATCTCCTATTCTAAATAAATATTTTCATGTTTATGATTATAACCACATAACCAATTTAATGGCAACGCTGCCGATCAACGAAATTGGCATCTACTAAGATAGTACTCTTGAAAGGCACTTCAAATACACTACATTAAACTTATATCACATATAGATCGTTCTTGTTGTCAGGATATAAAGTTTAAAAGAGAAACTGAGAAATCTTGCCTGAGAATCCCGAGTAACCATAATCAAAAAAAATAAAAATATATCACGTCAGCTTTGGCATAGTATGCATAATAAATTACTTGATTGAACAGCAGTGTTTTCTAAATCTATCTTACAAAGTGCTATTGTAGCACGTAGTTTAAAGAACATTTTCTTCGTCTGCACCACAATATTTCCATCACCCTTCTTTTAAAGAAAGCTATGAAATGAATAACACTACAGATCTACTAAAGCAAAATATCACAGTGTACAATTTTGATAAACAAAGTTATTTTGAAAATCTTATTATTACTCTTCTTAGCCTTTTTATTCCTTTCTATGTAAAGTATCTAGTTGTGAGGCTGAAATATATATAATCTTATTATCAAATATTTATTCACTTAAGAAGAAATATACCTTTTGTATGAATGTAGTATGAAGTATAAATAAAAGGAATTGATCTTTATAAAAAAGGAAATTGCGAAAAAAAAGGAAAAGAATAATGGTAAGTGTTGGCATATAATTTATTTCATTCGTGGAATATACTAAGTTAAGCTTTGGTTTCTTTGTATTCTTCTTGAGTATTTTGAAGCTGTATTATAATACGGTTTAAGAATCAGAAGTAACAAGAAAATCGGTTTATATTTTATAACAAAATTAGCAATAAAATTAATGTAGGTAATCCGCACATAAAGAAAAATAAATCAGATGGCGTGTATCAACAGCAACTGACTGTTTTGTGACAAGTATCAATTTAACATTTAAAATGTTAAATACGTAATCTAGAAAGACGGAAAGTGTTTATCAAATGTTGTACGGTACAACATCGCAGAAATCAGAAATCTCAGAAATTAGCTTATGGTGATACATCTTGAAGATAAGCGTCCACATGGTCCGCATGTTTTGTAGTATTAAAAATAGGAAGAGATAGTAAGTGAAGAGAGAGGTATGCGAGATCGAACTGCTCTTCTATGCAACGTTGTTAAAAATAGTGACAGTAACACATTTATACGAATTAATTATGTATATACTGGCAGCGCCTTCTCTTGCACGATTGATACGATAAATTTAATGGGTTTGTTGCGATCCAAGACGCTTATCTTAAATATACATCTTGTTGATTCAATCTTTAATGAACCATTAAAAGAAATCACATAGTGATTTAATTATTTAATAAAGATTTTATTGTACCGTGACAGTTTTCTATCTTAAGATCTATATACCTTGACCAAATCTCAAAACATACTTTAGAAAGGAAAGTTTTAAGAACTTTTGAAACTGGAAATGCCACTAGAAAGAATTGAGTTAACATTCAGTCAATGCAGTGATCAAAATAACCCTCTACGTATAGTAAATGTTTTAAAATTGAAATTTAAGCTTCTATTTATTAATTTTTGTTACTTATGTAAGCTCCAAGTTTTGCGGCATATTTTGCAGTTTTTTTAGGTCGTGTAATACGAGAGTAGCTTGATAATTCAGTGACTTTTTTTTGAGAAAAAAAAAACGTTTCAAAAAGTTTCTGAATTATCAAACAACCCTCGTAGATTTGGGTAAACTCAAGTTAATGTTACCTCGCTTAATGTTAACAAGCGCTGTTAAAAAAATATGGAATTGAAATTTAACCTTAATATATCAGTCAATTATATATTGATTGATGTTTCACATTTAAAACGAATACCTTTTCAGGTTGTTATCGCACAAGTTACTCTTTGAATTAGATATTTATTCATCCAACGATGACCTCGTTTTATCCGCTCCATTAAATCTATCTCATCAATCATCCTGATATGAGATTATAATCGAACTAATCTGGTAAAGAGTAAAAAAGGTTGACTACAATCTAGGCGTTTCGGTATAGATAATTTAAATGAATGTTAATGGTTTTAATCTACATGTTTTGATGTATGGTTATATGAAAAGCTTTCAACGCTGACAAACCAACGGCTAAGTTGCGGTCAAATTGAATGTGAAATAATTTTTCAGGGGTCGATTTTTTAATTTTTTATTGAAATATTGGATAATAACTATCCAAAAATTGACAGATATCTATATCTATTTAAAGTTTGAACTTTGTTTTACTGCGTAATATTCCGATTGTTATCGTATTAGTTGATGACGTCACGAACTTGTTAGAATATAATAAGTGACGTTATTTATTTTTCGTTTTATATCACGACATTATATTAAAACATTATAGGTCGACGCAACAGCTGCTATAGCTTTCGCGTCTAATATTCCATCTCTTTTACACTTCTCTTGTTTAAAAGTGATTGTAAAGATTATAAAGGTTGGCAAATGGTAGTAGGAAAGAAGGGGAAGAACCTATGTCGTCGTGAATTTAGTCATTTTTTGTAAATTTTTGCCCCTTTAATTATTAAAGGGAAAAATGGCTATTTCAATCGTTGATAACTTCTATAATATTGTGAACTGAATAAAAATAGTTCAGTTATGGTTCCAAACCTATTTGCTCGATTGTTTGCACGTGCATTTTTGTACTATTTGGCCCTCCGCACACGACGCGACTGGTTGCAAACCTTAGCACCGAAACTACTCGAAACGAATGTGATTACAACTGTTGTTAGTCGCGAATGAAATAAAACACGAAAACACGCGAAACGAAGTTTTCAACGAAAACGAGCACGGGCCATGTATCGTGACTCTATAGAATTTTTAACAATAGCAAAACAGGGGATTATTATCTATTGTGTTATATTTGATTGTATGTATGTATTTAAATATTTTTCAATAGTATTCGTAAACATCTCTGTTGATGAAACTAACAATCCCCTGCGATCAAGAAATATAGTCGCTGAATATATGCTCAAAACCAGTTTCAAATCACTTTAGTTACGTTCGTGCCGTGTGTTTTATTTCACTCGTAAACACGTTCGTTCTTTTACTAACAACACAGTTGTAATGACATTCGGTTCGGGCAGATTCGGGGCTGAGGGTTGCAACCAGTAGCCCCGTCTGCGGACGCCCTTAGAAGGTTTTTAAGAAGAGAATCAAAAATTTTCACTGAGGACAATGGACACAAGGAATTAATTTATTTCAGTCATTTATCTTTTATAGGGATTATACTTATAAAGTTTTTCGACGTCTACATGCGGAGACCAATTAATATAAATGAAAATGCAGCTCCCCCTGGATTTATATTCATTAAGTTTTAATCCACGCCACATGTGGGCAACTAGTGATAGATGAACGTTAAAAAAAACTTTCACAAAATGTCGTTGTACTTTAATAAGCTTTGAACCTCAGGCTCTTTGAAAACTGGGAGTAGGAAACCTTTTGCTTTCTGGAGTTTTATGTACGGCTTTGTAACATACGAGTATATGTACTCGTATTTATTAAAGAATATATGTTCCCCACCTCTGCTCTATATAATTTATATGGAAAATATATCCCAAGGGTTTTGTCTTAATATTCTTGAGGCTCCTAAAATTTCAGCAGAAGGGTATTTTATCATACAAAGATTATTTGTAAGATAAATTCTACAAAATCTACGCTGCTTTTGATAATGTTACATGTAAAAGATTCTACAAAGGATAGGAGCTTAGTTTGCTCTAGCGAAATACATGTTTTTTTCACGTGAAAACTGGACTAATTTTCTGTCTTGCAAAGAGAATAAGTTTTAATTTAATTAAATGCAATGGTTGTAACACTTTTAATTAAATTGCAAACACTTTGAGCATTTTCTTTTATTTGAACATACGAGTGTATTATAATGAACACTTTATATGAACACTTTATAATGAACTTTTTATATATGAGAAAAGATCTTTGCACTGATTCGTTAGAATCGTCAAAAGAAATCGGAGAAATGAAACACCGAAGGTACTTTAATGATAAACTAATGTATGTGTTCCTCTTGTACTACTTAAAATTAGCACATGTAAATTAAGTCCTAATGACGCAGTGGGTGACAGCAATGATGCTTGACGCTAACTCCTTTGTCTTCGACTTATATTTTTTGGATTTGGTTGTTATTAAGTTGAATTTATTATGTATATTAAAAATCGTAAATTTTTTAGATAGTGCTGTAGTTTACATATATGAACTCGTGAAACGCTAACATAGTAGGAAATCAGCATCGAAAATAGATCGACGTTAAATAAATTAAATAAAGAAAAATTTGGTAATAATAAAATAACTTTGGAAATTAAATGTAAAATATTGGCCACTCTAGCTCTAACACCATTTCAACGTACGTACATTGTAAGAAAAATTGATCGAAAAAATTCTTTAAATGCCTGCTTCTTAGACAGATGCAATGAAAAAATGAATAGCACAGAAATAAATACGTAATTCTGTAATACATAGAATCATGCACTCCGCTTATTTAAAAGTAGCACAGAAATTATTATTTATTTTCATTATTATTATTTTCGCGTAAATCTTTTTCGCAGCCTCTAATCTTATCTTAGCCTTAGAAAGAGGCGTCTAAAGCATGTTTTCGTCCAATGTTTTTGGCAGTGTACTGTTGGATTTACTGGCAATGTTAACAGAAAAACAGAAAGCGTAGTTTGATCGGTGCGCTCTGCAGTAGCTTAAGGCCCCCAGCACACGACGCAACTGGTGCAAACCTTTGACCCGAATCTACCCGAACCGAATGTGATTACAAGTGTGTTGTTAGTAAGGCCCTCCGCACACGACGCGACTGGTTGCAAACCTTAGCCCGAATCTGCTCGAAGTGAATGTGATTACAACTGTGTTGTTAGTAAGATATCGAACGTGTATGCGAGTGAGATAAAGCACGAGGAAAGGTACACGATTGCAAGGACTGATTACAAACTAAACGCGAAACGAAGTTTTCAACGAAGACGAGCACAGGCCATATCGAGCCGTGTATCGTGACTCTATAGAATTTTTAACAATAGCAAAACAGGGGATTCTATTGTGTTATATTTGATTGTATGTATGTATTTAAATACTTTTCGTAAACATCTCTGTTGATGATGTCATCATCAAAAGCATGAAACCAACAATGCTCTGCGACCGAGAAATATAGTCTCTGAATATATGCTCAAAACTGGTTTCAAATCTCGTAAACACCTTCGTTCTTTTACTAACAACACAGTTGTAATCACATTCGCTTCGGGTTGATTCGGGGCTAAGGATTGCAACCAGTCGCCTCGTGTGCGGAGGGCCTAAAAGTGTTGAGATGTTTAGATGTGAATTAAATGAAGGCAATATTATTACCTTTAGATGTTACCGGTGCGGCGATTTAGCTACCACAACGAGGTAAAGATATTTAAAAAGAGAAAAAACATTTTTACTTATGATAAAGCTGATATCAATATTGATATCAGGTATATTGTGCACAATTCCTTGGTTCGGTTAGTCAGAGCAGATTACAAACACATCTGGATTCCATGTAAGACAAAAACATACAATACTCATAAGAATTGATCCTTAAAATAATAAATAATGAAATTAAAAATAAGAAGTTAAATAAAGCATGAAGATAGACAGAATCTTTGTTATCGTCAGGTCTGCTTTTACAGCTTCTTAATAAATCCAATTTATTAAGAATTATTAATATCCATTATTTCTTTATAACTTTTAAATACTCGTAACTAATTTTTATTTTTTAATAATACTTTACTATTCTCATGTTTAAAACATTTTTTTTAAACAGTTTTTAATAAAGCCAATTTAAATTTTTAATTTATTAATTAAGGACTAATAAGAGAATCAGAGAATAAAAGGTAAATGGGAGTGTAAGTTAAAAGCTAAGATTAAAACACAGACGGAATTTAATTACAAGCAAACGACTGCAGATTGTGTGAGTGCTTCCATCATCTCTTAATTTCATTTTTTGATTAAGTTTATTTAAGACTTTTTTATATAAAAAAGTTTTGTCAATATATTTCACAAGAAGTTTTAGAACTTTTTTGCAAAGTTCTTTGAACAGATTTGACCCTGTGGTGAAGCGGCGTTGACCGATCAATTTTATTATTCTTTGGAATCTGGTGTGGTGATTTAACATAAAGCTACGTATTCACTTGTAAACATTGTTACATAACATGTTTAGAAACATCTCGTAGATGTTAATATGATCGCGGCCATCTTGTAAATGAAACTATGAGTAGTAAACATTAGATAAAAAACGTTTAATCACAAAGAGATCAATTATAATTAGATTTATACAGGGTGTCCCAATATTCAACGATAAGAGGGTGGTCCTGCTCATGACTACAGAAGAAAAAAAGAAAAAGAAAATTTATCTCATTTTGTTTAGGAATTAGAAAAGAAAAATTTTTTTTTTCGAAAATTGAAACACCTTAACATGTTTTTAACTACCATGACCACAATTTTTCAAATATCTCTGATTTTTTTTTGTATCGACAACATAAATAGCACTGCTATTCACAACAATCATTAAAAATCCCAGAATGCTAGTAGTTATTACACAAAAATCAATCGAAATTATTTTTTTCCCTAAAATTTTAAAGATTTTTACTTTCTGTCCACTTTAACTCATCGTGGTGTAAAAAAAAAGTATGAACACTACTATGGCAAGTTTTTTTAAATATTGAAGCAACTCTTTAGGATTACAAAATTGTATAATACTCCAGGTAACCTAGCAACAACAAAAAATTATTGCTAAATATATTGGGACACCCTGTAGTGACAAGATATGACACAGGAGGAGGAGGTGGAGTCATTGGATTTGTGATGTCACACCTAATCTAAAATTTGGCTTAAAAAAATATTAAGACCAAAAAGCAAAAAATATTTTTTTCAAATGTATGACGTCACAACAGAGGGGTTGGGGTATGCAATGTGTGGCAAAGCTGACAATTCGACGAGACGAGTAAAATTTCTTTTTGAAGAATCAAAAAAGTATAAATATTTATATAGGTGTGTTCAAACATTTATAAAATATTTGCAAATAATACTTAGTATAAGAAAGTATAGTATCTGAGTTATCTAAAAATAACGTTTATCAAATATCATATCTAACAAAGAGTATTAAATGCTAAGACCCCTTCAATTGACATGGTACGAGTATTCTTATATCCAACAAAACGTTTTCTTTCTTCCCATCTCACTTTCTGGAGAGGTACAATCACCAGGAGGTGGTTACAACAATGGATCCACTGTTCTTCCTTTATTTAACCTTCACTGAGTTCCATTCAATTTAAAAGTATTACATTTTATCAGCCATTGCAAATACTGAATGAAAATAATATAAAATCTTTTTTACATAGAAATGTAGATTTAGAAAATAAATATTGAAGATAACTTGTCTCAAGATATTACGGTTTTAGGGTGACGTAGTAAAATAGTAAAGCATGAATACTCTCAGCCGTATATATGAATACATATATATATATATATATATATATATATATATATATATATATATATATATATATATATATATATATATATATATATATATACATATATATTAAAGTGGTATTAAGTACTTGTTGTAGTAAGGAAATATCATGTTGCAGTATTACCCTAACCGTGTAATAATGTTTGTACGAAATAAAACCATGCGAGTATTTGTAGATTGAATAATTATTCAATTGTTTAATGATAAAATAATTTTACACTTTTTAATTACTTTGAACCAACATTCTTATAATAACAAGATGGTTGGGAATTATGATCTTGACAGTGTAGAAGCCCAAAACACAACTGACACGAATGCCATATCGCTGTAGCGTACAGCAGTCGTCGTATTGTAGTCATGCGCATTACTTCTATTAGAGACAACAATACATTATAATGTTGGAATGCCAACAGAGACATCTTCTTATGTTCTGTACTAATTTTGTACTGAACATAAATTGCCAGCCAGCAGAAGTAGATAAGCTCACAACTAATATCAAATTATACAATGTTACATAAAATTATTATAAACCAATTTACAAAAAATAATGTGAACTTCTTAAAACTATTATAAACAAAATTACACAAAATAACATAAACTTCTTAACTCTATGGTAGTCTACATAATTTTGTGAAAATAATATAAAACAAATTAATTACTATCCTAAATATAACAGAAACCATAATTATCAATGTAGCATACATTATCAATTGCATAATGTACACAACAATCATCAACTCAATAGTTACAATGTTATTGAAACAATTATCTTTTAACAATTCCAACAGTACAGATGTTTGTTTTACATCAATGTTGTAAACATTGCAATTAATATCTGATGGAAGTATTGTATTTGAATCAAAAATTTTATTTGTTGCTTGTTTGATTCGCACCAGCAACACTGCGCTAATAATCTCAAGCTGGGGTATTGTAAGTACCTTACTTGATGGAGCTACACTAGACTTGTAGCAAATTAAATTTGTTTTTAACTTAATATTTATAAAAATAATATTGTGTTTTAAACCTAATGTCATGATACTGGTTGATCTGTTTAATAATGTTTTATAAACCTCCAATACTGAAGGATTGCGTCTAAATCTTTTTTCCAACACATTAAATCTTTGCGGGGCAACTGAGAAAGAATCCTCCAATTCTATTTTATTTACTAGGCTGAGTAATGGCAAATCAACAGTTAAATTATTTTTAAGTGCTACTGAATTTTGAAATTTATGTTCAGCCTTTAAGTAATCCTCAGAAAACTTATCTGATTCCTCTGGGACTTTCTCAGTTGTCCAAGATTGTTCCATAACATTCTCAAGGTTTGTATATTCACAAATAGCAAGATTACATACAATATTATTATGTGAATACTTATTTTTATTATACAATTTTCTTGGAACCACATTTCCTTTATTATTATTGTCATGTGACATATTTTTATAATCTAAACTATACTCAATTGCAATTGCACGTCTTTCTAAAAATGAAATAAATTCTGCCATAGTAGGCAGTTCTTCTAAATTTCTTTCCATGTGGAACGTGCGGTTAGTAACGATATCTAATTTTCTACTTAAGGCCGAGATTAAAATCATATCCCACTTGTCTACAGGCTCATCAAGATTTTTTAACGCTTGTAATTGCTGTTTTACTTGACATAAAAAAGCCCTTATATCGACTGCAGTACCTTTCTGCATGTTGGGAATATCAAGTATTATATTAATGTGATAAAAGATTAATCTCGCCTTATTTTCATACCGCGCTAACAATAAATCAATAGCCTCTTTGTATGAACTGTTCACAAGCGGCAGATTTATAATTATTGAGAGAGCCTCATCAACGAGATACTTTCTCAAATAAAAAAGTCTTTGAACATCGGACAATGATGCATTATTGTGAACCACTGCTTGGAAGAGCTCATAAAAGGGCTTAAACCTGGTTATATCCTTGCCATCGAAGGTTGGAATTTCCACCGCTGGGAGCTTCAATGGAACTAATTCAGGCCTATTAACTTCTTTTAACTTATTGATGCTAGCATTTAATTTTGCAATAATGTTAAAATACTTTTCTTCAACTTCTTCAATGTCTTCCTCATCTTGATCATCAATTTCTAAAATGCTGTACTGCGTGAGCTCGTACGATTGGAATGTAGTCATCATCTTTTCTTTTTTCACCTGCAGCACCTCCACTGTAGCGGAGTCGAGAGCCCTTGGGTCGCTGACGTAATTGTCCATCCGTGATATTGCACTTTTTGCAGCCGTCCGCGCCGATCTAAGCCTTTTCAATCCCTCCATCTTGCTTAGGTGATAGATTCGTACTTATATGATAGATGAAACGTGGATGACAAACTAATCCAGGTTAATCCAGCAACATGAGAAGTTTTTAATAGATTGGTACTTGCAGATAGTAATAATAACTTTGTACCTTCATGAGTAAAGAAGTATTTTACTCTCCTCCAGCATCCATGTATCCTCTTCCGTAATGAATAATTTTTCTTAAAATATAAACGTGTAGTAATCCAAATTATATGCGAATCCGCTTAAATCAAACGTTGCATTACCCAATCAATGGCAATTGATGACTTGCCAGGCCGCCATAGGGCAAATGTAACAAAATAGCTTGCACTTGTGCTGGTTACTATACAGATGTAACCTCAAAACACCACGAAATCACACGCGGGTACCAATGGCTTGTAAGGCCAGTTTTTTTTTTTTTGTAGGATTTAAAACCTTCTTGAAATGTAATTGTAAAATATCCAGCTTCGCTTGTAAGGCTTCTGGAAATGTAATTGTAAAATATCCAAATCCTCCGTGAATCCGCCAAAATAGAGCGTCCCATTTACCCAATCAATGGCAATCGCCAAGGGGCAAATGTAATAAAACGCCAAAAATACAATGAAAAACACACGCGGTTAATAAACTCGAAGGATCGGCTTTGTAAGACTCGAAGGACCAGCTTCGCATGTACGAAATAAAACCATGCGAGTATTTGTAGATTGAATAATTATTCAATTGTTTAATGATAAAATAATTTTACACTTTTTAATTACTTTGAACCAACATTCTTATAATAACAAGATGGTTGGGAATTATGATCTTGACAGTGTAGAAGCCCAAAACACAACTGACACGAATGCCATATCGCTGTAGCGTACAGCAGTCGTCGTATTGTAGTCATGCGCATTACTTCTATTAGAGACAACAATACATTATAATGTTGGAATGCCAACAGAGACATCTTCTTATGTTCTGTACTAATTTTGTACTGAACAATGTTCAAAAATCAACGACTTGGCTGAGGATCCAACCGCAGACCTTTATCTTATTAAGATAACATTTAGCCACCCAAAAATTTATTAGAGTCTTTGATAAATGTATGATATTTTTATATTCCACATGAGATACGGATTTATACACTTAGACCTCTCTTGGCAGGACGCTCCACACACACTTATTTTAAGATCAGGAATGTTCGGCGTTTCTTTCACTAAATCACGGTGCAAAAGTAAAGCCATCTTTAGCGAATATTTCTACTTTAACACTGCACAGTTTGTAGATTTAGCCATGCCGTACTGTTGGACGAGATCAGAACGACAAACACTTTTCTCATGTTTAGTTATTAATTCATTTTTTGTTTCTACTGTATACGCTTAGGCTTCTTTACACAACTGCCACAAACACTTTTCACTTCTTTGCGAGTCATAATGACAGTTACTTAATACAAAAAGTATTTTATATATACATGAATACTAGCCATGTAACGAATAATCGCGTCTTTTTTAATATTCGCATTGGTATTCGCAATAGATCATGCGATTCTTTTGTAAATGTATTTAGAAATGAAAGAAATAACAATGAAACTGATTCGGTTTACAATATTTTTATTTTAGTTACTACTTGAAAACAAGCTGCTTACATATAAACAAGTGCTAAAGCCAGTGTGGACGTATGAAGTGCAACTCTGGGGTTGCACCAAGAAATCAAACATTAAAGAAATACAAACGTTCCAAAATAAAGTTCTGCGAGGAATAGTTAATGCACCGTGGTATATCCGCAATGATGATATACATAGAGACCTGAAGATTAACACAGTCGGAGAAGGAATCAAATCTATCGCAGCAAAGCACGAATTGAGACTTCGTAACCACGAAAACATCACCGTGACGCAAATGTTGTTTGATAGTAATGACGTTTGAAGACTTCGCAGGACTAAACCCTCGGACCTAGTAACCTAATCATGTAGAATTGTTCGTTGGAGCAATCTCAACGACACCATGTAATTATAGAAATGCAAGCCGCTAGATAAGTATACTTAGTTGTAGTATTAAAGAAAATAAAAAAAGAGATTTTAAAAAAACTTGTACTTGCAATATAAAATAACAATTATAAAATAACCACAATAAACTTTCAACTTTTTCGACACACAATGGAGCTAAGCAAATTACAATTTTTTTAATTACATTGAACTACTTTAAATGATATCTTTACTGAGAACACAAATGATAGGATTTATATTATATTACTAAGTAAAACATTTAGTAATTAAATTGAAGTAAAGGAATAGTAAACTTCAGGAATAAAAGTGTTGACATCATATGCCAAGTTTTGGCGTCATATTTAAAAAGCCGATATAATGAAGGAAATGGAACATTCGTTACATCCCTAATAAATATGTACTACATATACATATTATTTATATACTGTGTATTATATACACTTTATATACAAAATCAAAGCAAAAATTGTCTCAAGAACAATGAAGGCCACGTTTGTGCAGTCGTCATCCGAAGTACCACTGTGTATACTTGATGGTTACGTCAATAAAACATAATCTTTTTATACCACTTTCTCGGAGCGGGTGGGTTACTTTTAACTTAAAAAGGGCGAGTAAGGGTACGTAAGCTGCACAAAGCTTATAGTAATTAATGCATAAGAAAATCCCTGACTTAGCAACAACTTCTGTAGAATTTTATAAATTACAAACCAACTTAAAATTTAATTAAATATACATAACCATGTTTTATATGCTCTGCCACACACACACTGACAGACATTCACACAGGACATAGGTAAAGTAATATTCTTCCCTGGAATTGCTCCGAATACGAGATCCGACTGTTTATATTAAACCTAAGGTCCGTAGTGTGTCGTAGTAGTCGGGGTGGGAATCCTAGAGAATAGTGGAAGGGGAAGACACAGTAGTCCGGAACAATGAGCACTGATATTGCTATATTGTTGTTTAACTTACCAATTGCTTTATAAAAGATATCCCATGAGATAAGTACCACCACGCACACTACCTTCTGAGTATATGGAATCAGATCAATGTACGACTCTTATAATCTAATACATGTTACAGTTCGATGGTTTTTACAATAAAATACTAAATTTATATTCTATTGGTGAGTTTGCTACGAGTATTATTTTAAAATTGTGAACCATCGTACTGTGAAGACATTTTTAAAAAGAATTGTGCTTCACCTTGTAAGATACATTATTGAGAATTTGAGGGAAATTCCCCGTTAAAAAGAGGAAATTTTTTTGAATCATTGTTTCAATTATCGAAATGGAGGGCCCTCTCATTCGGCTAAAAAATATAGCACAATCCAACACTTTAATTATCTAGTAATAAAGTACTAAGTGTGAAACTTATAAATGCATGACAATTTCTATAGAAGTAGAAAATTAAGTTTAAATAAGCTGATGGCAAGCTAGCAAATATATAGATATATTGAACACAGTTTATTGCATTACTGCTTGACTGCTGTATCTTTGGTTTAATCACCGGAGTAGCAGAATATTTTCTAGATTTGGTTATTATCAAGTTCATTTGACTATGTCCTTATATAATCATAAAATTATTAAACTTTATTGCACATATATGAAACCTGGACAATATAGAAACTGCATACATATTAGGAGTTTGTTGGTGATAGAAAATAGGGAGATGTTAAATAAATAAACAAATAATTGTTAAGAAAATAATCTATTTAATGTGTCAAATAGAAATCAATAAAGGCTAGAAATCAATAGGTTTAATAAAACACTATAATATTTATATTATTTATAATTTTAAATAAAAACTAAATTATTTTTATATTAGTAACAAACTCGAATAACTAAATAAAGTAATACATAACGTTACACATGTCTCTTGTGTATTTGTAGAAAACGTTTTATAAGAATTCATCTCTTGGCATATATTTGGCTCTCTCTTTTCGCAAATAATTAACCTCAAATTGTAAATTTTTATTTTCCCGTTTAAGTCTATCGTTTTCATTGCGAAGATCAAGGTCATCTGTTCTGGGCCTAAGCTCATCTAGCCGGTCCACTACAGCTAGATGCTGTTTGCACATCGATATATACAGCGACATCAGCTGCACTCTCGTAAACTGCATTAAATCAAATGTATTAAATTTAATACTTTCCAGAATACTTGCTGTTCCACTTTCTACGAGGTTACTGAGATTACTGAGATTTGGAAGGTCTGCAAACATGTCTTCTATATTGCTTTCATGTGGTGTTGCAGTTAAATCATTAGCTTCTTCTTCATCTTCTTCTGCTACAGAAGGAGACAAACTTTCAGGGGTATTAACTTGATGAGGCTCTTCCAAAGATGTTGCAGATGTCGATGCTCCTGTTAGTGAACTTCTGGTGGCGTATCCTTCTCCAATCACATCGAGGAAGAATGAGTCTCTAGGTTTTTTAAATGTTGGTGCTTTTTGATTGGTATTTGTTGAATTAGGACTCACGCCAATCATTTTTAGGAAAGAGTCTTCCGTCTGTTCTGCCCTGGTAGTTGTCTGCATTGGTGTTTCAGAATAACGGTTATCTTCTATGCTAGATTCTATGCTAGAATTACCACGACATTCGTGAAGAGGTTTGTATCTTACTGACGTCACAGCACCATCGTGAGCTGCATTATATGCTATTGCTGTCTCGATGTTCCTCATATCGTAAACGACGACCCCTCCTTGGCGGTGACCACAGGCAGCATAATAACCATCCGGTGACGTACTAATCGATGTCAACGGATATGGCGTATGTACCACACATACTGGCTTAGGTAGTCGGGTATCGTACATATTGATCAGTTTATCATAACCAACGGTTATCATGACGTTTATTGTTAAACCGGAAAACGTCATATCTGAACAAATAGAGTGGTGATCATTGAACAACTTCAGTGGGGTCTTCTTTTTCAATATATCCCAAACTGCTAGACTTCCTGATTCCGTGGTTGCAGCCAACGCACTTCGACTGATCGGGCTGAAGTGGACGGATGTTACTGACCTTAAACAAACAAACATTACCTTTATATTTCTAGTCACAATTTAGAATTATTAATCATAAGTATTGGGAGGTACATAACAGTATAAGTAAAGGGCAAGTCTCGGAGTGAAAGTTACAAAACTGAACATTCTGAAGACCAGCGAATAAAATATTTAGTATTACAGACATTTAGCAGACATGACACTTCTTATAAAAGTAAATGAAATGAAGGTACCACAAAAGAAAGTAATGTATCACTGGTAGAAAATTGCCTTGGATTGAGTTTTCCGCACTTTCTAGCTTATCACAAGCTAATTACAAAGTTCAGTTTCTACTTTTTAACTAAAAACTGTCTTGCAATGCAAGTTTCACACTTTGTAATGTGCTACAAGCTAATTCCAAGATTCTCACTTTCTCTCTGAGGCACTTTATTTGTTATTTAAAGTCTCACCCTTTTGAATTTGGCAATTTCAGTCGGTCCATCTTGACATTACTAATTATGCCATACAGATCTACCTCGCTCCTTTCCCCGCCAACTGCCATGTAAGTATCTGCACAACAAACATCCAAAGACGTAACGGAGGAATTAAGAGGAGTAAATTCCTTGCATACTTTTTGCGCTCTTGTGTCCCACACCTTAACAACTCCTGCTGATGTTCCGGCAGCAATATAGTGATTAGTTTGCTTGTAGAAGGTTGCAGCGGAACAATTAACAATGTTAACTCGTTGGATTCTTTTCGTTTCTACATCATTAGGTCGTAAGATCTGCGCCTGCCCAGTTGCAGTCACTGTCACCATGTATTGTGAGTCATAACTCCAATCTAGAGGGCGTATCGCTTCATCGAAGTTTCCATATTGTTGTTGGACCTCGTAATTTGAGTCATAGAATATTATTTGTTTTCCTCCAGATGCCAAAAACATGATGATTCTGAAATTTACAAATTTGTGGAATAATTAACATTTTTTTATTTTTTATATATAATTTCTCGGGCTTCTTAAGCACGTAGCCTTTGTCGCCACTAAAAATGTTCGGCTTTTTCTTATACTTTATATCCCGACAACAAGAATGATCTATTCATAGCCATTGCTGTTATAAATAATAATTAACATTATTGTAGTGTATATAAGGAATTATTAAACGGATTTGTCAGGATATCCTTTCGAAGGATTGGTGCAACAAAAAAGCTAACTGTAAACACGAAGGCAACAATATTAACAATTAAAATAGTTGTTATATTTCGGTTGTGAACCACTACAATATGTTTTGATAAACTTGGCTATAATATTTTATTTACATTTATTTAAATGTTTAGAGTATAGAAATATATGTAATTACAAACCTTTTTCATGTAGTTTCATTCAGTACGAATATTTTTCAACAGTAAATATCACTTAACATACCCAAGTAACAAATGGAACTGATTTATATTACAAATTTTACAAGTCAAGTAAACGTTGTGTCTTTTGTTTCACGATTACTTTTATAAATTCCTTACAACAATAGCATTGTAATAAACCATTCTAATTGATCCATTTTAAACAATCAGGTTTCTTTTTTTATATTTCAAATGTCTACAACAGACCCCACTATAACGCGAGTTTCTGCAATGCGAACTTATATAATTACGAAAAGAATATTACGTCAACTACTTCAAAATATTTTCTCGTGCAATGCCACACTGTTAAAATTATTAGCCACACTTTTAAAAGAAAATTTATGAAGTGTTACGAATATCCTATCAAAATGCACTCATAATTCTATATTAATAAAAATCTGTAATAAATTTAAGACAACATTTAACAGTGTGTAGAATAACGTGTTACGGAACCTCCCACTTTTATTTAATATTTATTGTGTAGAGAAAAGAATTCTTTCGTCTTCGTTTTGTTTGTTTTCTATTCGAATAAAAAAAAATGATTACATACATCTAACTACGCGCTATTGTTATTAAATTAGTTTGATACACAGATGTTCAATGACTTCCATGCTGATAAGTGGACGGGCACCTTTAATTGAGTGTTTGCTTTTATAACATTAAACACAATTTCTTAATACTCAAAACATTGTGATAACGTAACATTTAATTAACATTGTGATAACGTAATTTTAAAAAAGGTTAACTTTGGATTATAATATTCTTTTAAATATTTGTAAAATAATTAATTAATCTTTTTCAATCAACTCAAATAACAATTTCTTGAAGTGAACAATGCAATAAAACTCGTGAACCTCTCAGAATAATTTTCTTATTGTCTAAGTTCAGGTATTTTACCAGAAAATTTACTTTCGAAAAGTTTTCTTTATACAAAGTCATTTTCTGAATTCCTTAAGTGTAAAGTTATCGATAATGAAGTCTGCTTTTTATTTGTGTCATGCTCGACTTCGTTTTAAGTGATGAAACAAATTGTGAATAAATATTTTAGAAAATCGGATCCAGCATCCTATATTTAAGAAGAATCACTATTGTAACAAAGGTAAAATTATTTTTTTGGCTTAAAGTGTTTCTTAAAATAAAAATAAAAATAACTCATAAAGAAAATTGACGTAATTGACATTTATAACTACGAGTATATTTGGAATGTTAGCGAATAACTTTAAATGCATTTAAGCTAAGAACAAGCCTATTGTAAGACAGTATATGTAGTCCCGCCATGTTTAATTGGGTTCCTTGGATCTTTAAGAATATCTTAATTTTATTGTAGTACCGTAATACATTTTGTTAAACTTGCGGGGACATATGCATACTGCTTCCAAAGAGATACGCCGAATTTTTTTGTATTTGCGGAATTAATTCTATATTTCTACTATATATATAGTATACTCGTATATAAGTGGAAAACGAGAGTACTATCCCAATTCTGATGTGGAAAACAATACCCAATCCGCTAATCTGATGTGGAATCAAGGTACTCTTATTTAATTCAGGGCAAATGTCAATTCAATTAATATTCAACTATGCAATATCTTAGTTTCTAGTCAGGATGATAAAGAATCACGTAATTTGTTTAATACATTTATTTAATAAAATAATTACGATCATAATAATACAATAAGGTTACAATATAAACGTTGGTATTTACTTTACAAATACAGAACAATGAATGAACAAACCATCTTAAATTCTAGTTATTATATACTCAGTCCTATATTAGTTTTTAGCTAGATTTAATAGGTTTATTTTTATTGAGAATGCGCTTAGTTAATTTCGATAAGCACATTCCTTCACGTATTCAATCAGTGGTTTAAAGATTCACACATTTTAATTGCTTTAACCTTTGACTTGGTTTCCGTTCACAATATACACTTATTAATCACATTCTTTTATGACTTTTCTAGCTCGGGTGTTATAGTTATGATTACTTTGTATGCTCGATTTATTTTTACGACTCTATATATATATATATATATATATATATATATATACTAGCTGTCCCGGCCACGCGCTGCTGTGCCTAACGTAGCGCCATCTATTGAATATTTACTCAATCTAGTCAACAGATTTCGATTTACTCAACAGAATATTTACTCAATCTAGTCAACAGATGTCGCCATCATCGTCGCCCGATGTCATATGTCATATACAGATAATTAATAGACAAATAATTAGCAATAAGATAAATAAATTGAGATGTAAGCTATCCTATCTTTCAAGTTGGGTCAAACTGCACACGGTGTACAAATTTCATTAAAATCGGTTAAGTAGTTTAGGAGTCCATCGCGGAGGAACAACGTGACACGTAATTTATATATATTAAGATAACCATCCAACAACTATATATTCTACAAAAAAAGATGAAGAAAAGAACTTCTTTGCGCCGCAGTTTCGAGTATTACTGTAGCATTCCACAGCGTCCGCACGGAATTAACGATATCAGATGTGACTAAAACCTTTTCTACCAATACTAAATTTTTGTGAATTGACTCTAAATTAATTAGTGTAATATTTAAATTGTTAGATAATACTATAATTTATTCCTAAATTACTTATAAAAGTATTTTACAGGGTGTTGAACTGTCAGAAATTGTGTTTTTATAAAAATAATAATCAGACTTCGGTTAAGACATGTATGGCACAAAATGTTCTAAATGGTGTCAGCTATCATCCCCGCAAGGCTTTACACCTTGCTACCAAACACCCTGTATATTAAACAATGTTAAATTTAAATGTTGTGATTATGATGGTGGCTATAGGCTAGATAATATATTATCTATAAATATTTCTATGTATAAAGGACGTTATTAAATATATTTAAATTTTCAAATGATTATAACAAAAGTGATTTTCTTGAGAACGCCCTTAAATGAAAACTATTAGGTGGAAATAATCAAATGGGTGTAGGTGGGACTGGGAGCAAATCTAACTGATTTACAACAAAAAGTCTTCTAACAGTAATATAACATAAAATAATAGAATGTCTAAAATATAAAAAACACACGAAGAAGAGCAAGTAAACCCTCTTCACGAGTATAAGGGCCCAAAGGTTCTGTGTCCAACGATAACAAAGGGGAAATGAAAAGACAATTTAGGATCTCATAGTGACCTATTTCGTTCCGAGTCTAACTGACTTAGAAAACAGGGAGTGATAGAAAGAAAATTGAAATCTGCTGCGAAAATCAGTTAGTGGAGGGGACGGGGTGACCTAAGACCAACGACCTGAGGCTTACGAACTGTGAAGGAAATGGAAGAAATTGATGAATAAATAATTGAATCTGACTCCAAATCAGATATATAAACATCCTTTTGTGTTAGCTTCTGGACACGTTGTGGAATTAATTCTTGACAGCATTGTGATTGTTATGATAACAGCTTGTTGTCCTTGTCAAGACTCATTCGAAACATCCTTTTTTTTTTCTTAAATATATTTATATTGCGATCTGTCATATAACTTTGGGTCATATTATATTTGAATGCATAAATTATAGTTTAGAAAGATCAAAATTAAATAGTGATATGTTAGATGTGATTAAAACTTTTCCTGTTAATACTAAATTTTTGTTAAGTGATTCAAAATTAATTAGTGAATTACTGAAATATTTAGAAATTTATAATCTAAGAAATATTATTAATTGTTTATTGTTCGCCTTTCGGCTTTACAATCTACATTCTTAATACATTTCATTTACTTCAACTTACAATTAAATTTACATTATTCTAGACCTTTTTATTTCCAAAAGTACTTTCTGCTTCTTCTTCTCTTGACCCTCCTCCTTCATTTTCCCTAGTCTTCCTTCTGTACTGGTCTATTCCCTAGTCTATTTTTCTGGGCTGAAGTTTAACTGTTTCCTCACTACTTCATTCTTTCTCCTGCTTCCCTTCACTGCCTCTTTTAGTACTTCCTTTCTCTTCCTGTTCCTTGTGCAACCCAGCCACCAGCTTATTTATTCTCCTGTTTTTTCTTTCCTTCTTACTATTTCCGCCATCCACCTCTTTCTTTCACTGCCTCCCTTTAATAGCTGGTCAATATTTCTTTCGCTGGCTACTTTTTCCTTACACTCGAACTTAATGTGCTCCAGTGTTTCGTCCTCCGCTCCGCACACTCTACACTTTCTTTCCTCACTACTTTCCCAGTATCAATATTTAGAAATTTATTTATTTAGAAAATTGAATTATAAATTATAAAAGATGTATAAAAAATGTTTGATGGTGGCAATGACGAAAGAAAGTCAAGGCAAATAGGTAAATAAATAATATAAAAAAAAGATCTGTCATATAGATATTTAATAATGGGTTTACAATAAAATTGAACTTGCACAATCCAGTGACAGAACCATATCTATTTATTATTTCATTTAATTAAGTCCTCATGCGACCTTCTCTCCAGTCTCCTGAGGAAGTCCTACCTTGCACTAGCTTGGTTACTAATATATTTAGATGTCTCACAACTCGGTCTTTGTATTTCACCATTAGAGTTTTAATTTCTAGTCTCACTGTAGATATGGCAACATCGTGGTGCTGCAGTCTTTCGTTTGTAATATATCATGGAGCATCTACAATCATGCGTAATGTTTTAGACTGAGATCTTAGCAAGAACTCAATGTTTGAGTTACCTGATGTACCTGCTGATATTGATTTAAGTATACATTTATTTATTAATAATTTGTTTTCTATCGATAACTGAGAATTCTTGTTTATTAGCCAGTATAGTTTACGAAGTATATTTCTAAATATTTTGCTTTATTTTGATTGAGGTATTTGGACGCTTTTTAAATTTACTGGTGGACATGGTAAATTACTATGGAAAATTTTACATAAACAAAACGTAGTAACAGATTCGATCTTATGGGGTGGCAAACAGAGCAATCGCCCGGGGACTAGCTCTTCTAGGGGCCTCGCATTCTCGCGCAACAGCCCAAGTAATAATCTTTTTTACTAATCTCGCATCTCACTCTTGAGAAATCCCACTAAAATCACTGCGTATGTCTTTTAAGGCATTCATGTACCTTAGTTTATCATCATTAATAATTGTCATCTTTGTGCTTGTTAACTTTTATAAAACTTAACCAATATGAAATTTTATTTCTCGTCAATTATCATCAAAAATACTTACTTACAATTTACATAAATTATACAAAGAACAAGGGCCTCGCTAAGATCTGCCGCCCGGGGCTTCGCAAGGATCTGCAACCCCGAGGCATCGCAAAATTCTGCCGCCCGCAATAGCTAAGACCGCCTCTGCGTAGTAATATTTAACATAAATAAGATTCAATTGTAAATGTAACATAAATAAGATACTTTATAATCTTTTAATCTTAAAACTATTTCCAAATAACGTTATTTGTTGGTATCTTGGTAAAAAGCCATTTATATGAAAAACTGAATATCCTGACAATAATTGAATATTTGAGATGCTGATAACCTGCCAACTTTATCAAATATGTAGTACAGTCTTATAGAAAACTACCTAAACCCGCCTCGCTTTGTCTCTGTGATATGAAATGAATGTGAAAGTAAATAAAAGACGCACAGAAAATGCAACAATACATCATTATATCAACATTTTAAGTCAATCGATCGAATACTTTTCGAGTTTTCCGAGCACACACATACACATGCTGATACTTTTTATATATAAAGATAAGACATGGTTTACAAGCCCTGTAATAAGTAAATTAAATTATAACCTCAAAACAATGGAATAAACAAATGTAAAATTATAAATGACTGACTGATATTGAATGCATCTTATTAATTTGCATACGTGTCCGTACCTTTGACTTATCAACTGTCAATTTATGTACGGTTACGTCTTATTAAATGTTTATTGACATCGTACCTCGTTTATTGCAAATGCAAATGCAAATGAGTGTGAACTGACTTAAATGTAACGCTAACGTGACCTGAACTGATTACATTAATAAAGATTTTCATCCGGTTAATAACCCCGGCGCAGAACTGAATCCAAATGTGGAGACTGGAACGGTAAATTAATAATCTTATTAGTAAGAGGTGGTGAACCTATGGCACCAATAAAATTAATAGCAAAAGTATGTTTTATTATTTGCTTTTATGATCAAATACGACATATAGCGTGTTTTTCAATTACGGCACAAGAAGGCATAATGCGGCATTATGTTTAGCGTTGAATATTTCAGCCTCGCACAGTTGAGCACTTTAAAAAGTTGTGCTTTTGTGCGCACGATGTGCGCAATTGATACCAAATAATTAGCATAAAATGTAGAAATTCTTGACAATTACTATTGGTTACTATTTCCAATACCATTGTATGAAATTAATAGTTTTAATAATACTTAATCCTTATTTTATTTAAATCATAAAAACATGTTTTAAATAAAATTAAACGTAAAATTATATTCATAAAATTGAGTTAAAAAATATAAACAATTTGTAAATATAAAAATAACAATACAACAACATACGTTGATTTAAACAATATGAAAAAATAATTAAATTATATAATTAATATAAATCGTAATTTTTTCAAATAACTGTTAAAGTACAACCCATAAAGATTCAAGGAAATTAATATAAGGATATTGGAAGATAAATAATGAAGTTATCAAAGAAACGATATAAAAATTGATAAGAGAATGGGATAAGCTGAGGAATACGAAAACAAAAGTTAGTTCTACTCATACTCGTATGTATAAATAGTAAATCTTTATAAATTGTTTTAAGTGCAAATAGCTAACGAAAGTTCCAATCTAAATTAAATTAGATTAGATTGGAAAACTAAGACAAAGGCAGCAGATACTGAGAAAACGTTAGGTATTCATGTGAGAAAAGAGTAAGAAGTGAAAAGAAGATTGTGCAGTTATTAAAGGAAGGCAGTGAAGAGAAGCGGTGGATGGCGAAGATAGAGAGAAGAAGCGAGAAAAGACATGGAAGGGCAGAGTAGAAACAGGAGCGAGAGAAGCAGGAAGAGAGAAGCAGTAGGGGGTTATTTATCTGTTTTGTTTGTATTTTTGTTTTGGAAGGAGTGAGAAAGGGTGGATACTATGTAATTAAGCACAATTATATGTAAATTAATGATTCAAGGCGGAAGAATGTAGTGCCTAATGGCAAAAACATTACAATAAACATAATAACAACTATCGAAAGTTGATGCACTCAAATAATAATGCACTCAACTCAATAATGCAGTCTATCGTTGAATTTAAAAACTAATCCTTATTCCAATTAAACATCCGCACAATGCTACACAGTACGGTATTACGTCGCATTGTGCTCTGTAATTGGAGAAAACATTTAAATTAGAGCTTTAATTACTTCAAGAACTTGATTTAGAACTGTTTAGATTTGTTCAACTATTTGTTCATGTGGACGCGTCTTCATCTAGTTGTTCTGTAGACAAAGTGTTCACTATTTATTTAAGATGTCGCATTACTACTGTGTATTGTTCTCCTCCTATCCGATGTTTTGTATACTTAAGTCGCCAGCATCGCAATAAACAAGTAGCCCAGGGCATGTAACAAAGCAAGAAACACAACACAGACCATATGAAGAACTTTAAAGACACTGATATATCGTTTTAGATATTATTTCAGACGTTTCAAGAACTATTTCTTCGTTTTAATTATGTTTTTTTTATAAAGTCACTATTAATTTAACGGTTAAATTAATTTAAATTATGTTTGTAAAGCAATTAAAAAAACCTTTTATGTATCTCGCTACCTAATGCCTCGTACACATTTGTGCGACATCTTATATTTATGTATATTCATTAATAAGTTGACATTATTTAGATATTAGTGTACTAAATGTGTTATACTTTTAACGTACAAACTAGTGCGACACTATTAAAACCCTCACTTATGCTATTTTTTAAACTTTCATGTAGTATTTTTATGAAACAAAAATGTTTCATAAACGAAGTCGGAACATCAAAGAAATTACGGTTTTGAATGTGAAATCGAACAAAAGAGTCGAGTACGTACTGAGTCTCCAGTATAATCTCATTGTGCGTTGAAGTTTTTTTAGATGTGTTTAGTAAATAAATTAAAATAACATAAAATGGTATTTAAATGGACAAATGAAATAGACGTGAACAATAGATGAGTTAGCAGAGACCTTGTTAAATAACTGAGTTTTATTACTTTTTCTTTTGTAAACATTTTAGTTTTCTAAAACAGGTTGAAGCAATTCGTTCGAAATATGAAAACTTCGTATTAAGTTGCATGTCGCACTAGTGTGGACGTGTTGTATAACTTCTTACAACAAATGTTGGATATCGCACGTATGTGTACCGTACTTAATATACAAAATATGAATCGAAAAACAGGGTGTATCAAATTACGCGACACTGTTTGTAATTAAATAGAAGATATGTTTGTTTAGGTACTATACAAATATTACAAATGTTGTATTTTATGAATAAAAGAATTCGTAGGCACCTAATCATTTAAGGTGAATATCGAGAAAATCTTTACTCTCCTAAAATTTTTCAAAATTCTATGAGGAGATTTTTGTGTATAACAGAAAATAGTTGGGCGGATCGAAAGTTTTACATGCTTCAAATGGGAGATGAAGCTCAAAATTTCTAACTTTATTATTAATTATCTCAGATTCTAAACGGTCAAAAATTCTGAAACTACGAGATTTATTAGTAAACGTTATGCTTAGCTAAAACCTATCGAAAAGTGGTTTCACGCTGGAACTACCTTAAGCAATACAAATCTGTGTAATTACAATTCTGGTACAAACTCCATTTAGATTGTTAAGAATGTCGGAAAAGCCAGAACATTAGAAATGAATTATTCAAGGCACAATGACAGAGGATTTATATGAAATAAATTAAATGTAAAATTGAAAAAGTTTTTTAATCTATCAAAAATAATACTTCTATAAAACTAAGGACTAAAACAACCATCCTTTATTAGTTCCGCTTTATAGATCCACAAGACAATTTAAATAAAATATTAATATCTTAAATATTCTTGGTATTTAGTTTTTTGTTGACTTTTTTAAATGATTCTTTTTATATACTCGTATAAACTCTCGCAATAAAAATGTAAATTTTTTTTTTTAGTTTCGCCCGTCTGAATATTTCTTGTTATTTTTATTTCGTGAATGATTATTTTTAAATATAAAACATATTTTCTATAAAAAAAAGAATTTTATATGTATATTGTTTTTGTCAAACTAAATAAATAACATGTCACTATTTTGACACTTACGATTTAGAAATGTAAGTGGTTTGTATATAAAATATAGAAGATTTGAATAAAATTAAGGATTAAATTGTCTCCGTCATATGCAACGAGATTTTGTTGTTGGATCAGTTAAATTCCAACCGAGACGAGAAAAAAAACTTATTAATATTAATTCGTAATATATTAGTTTCGTTTTCTGTTCAATTTTATCTGAATATGATGAATGAATAATTTTAAATCGAAGTTGAACTTCAAAATATAAAATTAGAACTTTGAGGTTATGAATTTAAATAGAATTTGAAAAGTTTATGAACTACTTTTCTAATGTCTGGCTTTTTTAAATGTGGTTTCTTGTTTTATTAAAAAACCAAAAGTTTATGAAGATATTTTCACAAGCTATAAAATAGTAATTTAAATTATTCCGCATTCAATTTTGTCCAACTGTCGAACAGTCAAATTTTTTATTACCAACTAAATTATCTAATGTCAAATTAAAACACGAATGTGACAAGGAATTCTGAAAACCTGAAGTCTGGATTAAAATATTAAATAAAAACATAAATTAAATATCAAGTGGTAATAAAGCTTAACATTAAAAAAAACGCCATAATACTTATTACTTTATTACAATGGGCTTGTGTCTATGTCTTTATTTCTATAAAAATGTACTCAAATGTTCAATTATTTTTTAATAACTCCTTATATGTTAGGAGATATTAACAATTAAAAATGTCATTTTGTCTCTTTAATTATTAAAGGGATCAACGTTGCACAACTTTTCAATTGCATGTGACCTCACAACCGCTAGTTGCTATCTCTTTTATATAACACACCGTAAAAGAGGTATATTCTTGACAGAACTCTGACAAGTTTACAGGTTACCAACCTTACAGCTCATAAATCTATATGTATTTATATATCAAAATATCAAATATTATTTACAGCTATTTCCAGGAACAATAAAATTTCAATATTATGTCTGCCGTAACAGAGTTAAATAAAATAAAAACTTATTATTCTTGAGCTTGACTTGATTTTTTCGACTACCAACAGCTACAAATCATTACCACAGCACTGACCTATCTTTTGACCTGACATTTAGATATTTAATAAAATAGACACGCCAATACACATTTATTAACATCAACTTCAATCAACAATTAAAAAATCGACCACTAAGAAATGAGTACACAAGTCCATTTCAAACTTGTTGATACCAACTTTTAAAACGCTAAAGGCTTCATTTTCTAATAATAGTCACAGACAATCTATTTGTTAACGACCTTGCGTGATGTACGCTATTTATTAAACAGTTCTGTGAACTATTGTTTACATTTTAATTTTATTTTTATCTAGTACTATTGATCTAGTAATAACAATTACAGTCATCAAATATTGATCGGTAAATATTTAAAAAATGTACTATTTGTTTGTTTATTTTTAAATAAACAATTAATTTTATAGATAATTATAGTTAATATTTATGCTTCAACCCAGTTAGGAAATGAAACGTTTTTTAAATTTTTTATATATAGTTTCTCGGGCTGCCTAGGCACGTAGCCTTTTATCGCCCCTAATATTGTTCTGCTTCTTCTTATACTTTATATCCAGACAACAAGAATGATCTATTCATGGCTACTGTTGTTATAAAAATGTAACGTTTTAATTAGACTGTAGTAATCTAGCATTTGAGAAACAGTGTTGCAAGATAATTTTCTAATGAAAAGTAAAAAAAAAACTTACGAATTAGGTTATGGTAAGCTAACAAGTGTGAAACTTTCACTGTAAGACAATTTACTACCTGGGATATAGGAACTTTTGTCATAAAACCATTATGGCTTACTTGCTTATACACCAAGATCTTAGTATACCTTACTTAAAGGAGGAAATTAAAGTCATCAGAATCATCCAATAATTCAGCGGTACAAATCTACCACCACAAATCAATAAGGTGACTGGAACGCAAAAATCCAAGGGCTTATCATCATATCACTCTGTCACATAGTAATTTTTACCGTGTCTTTGTCACAGCGTAGTAACGATTGGTTTCAACCATTTGTGCGCCAGCCAAATTCATCTGATACCGTCTGCGGCAGACGTACTATAGGTTCGTCACCTCTGTTTCGGTGTATGTATATATTTTGTCTCATTCTTATTGACATAAATAACTTTTAATACATCGTTAAAAGTACTTCAAATATAATAATAAGCAGACAGACTCCCTGAAAGCTTTTGAGAATAAATTCAAGTGTATTACAGATTTATTCTAGAAGCGTTCGTTATTATTTTGTAATTTTTAATTGAATTTTCTACAGACATCCATTTTTTATTTATGATTTATTAAAATTACAATATTAATTAGAAGTTTCATTTTCATATTATTTAAACTAATTACAGTAGTCTTCTTATCAGTATATATTCTACACCCTATAGTTAAACATAAATACCACTCCCTATTTTCAAAGTTCTAAATATGCGTAGACCCCACTATATAATATAAAACAAATTTATTTTTGACACCAGCTGCTAGGGGTTTGTAGCACTGGATTTAACGACTACAACCGGAAGTTCTTAACGCAATTAAATATGTAAATACGAATCCCATATCGTAGTTACTGGTCAAGTGGGTGCATAAAAGTTAGCTATGCGTAACCAGTAGCACGTAGAAGCGTAGCACGTAGAACTGTGGCACCGTAGAAGCGTAGAACACATGCTCTATAACCCTATAGCGACCGTTTTACCCGCGTAAAGTGAATTATGTATATTTAACTCGTGATTGTATACTATGAATATGTAGTATATTTTATTTCGTGACCTAATAAATTGATAAAGTAATTTACTGAGTGAGATAGTGTGAGGTATTTGTATTGGGAAGGGGGGTTTGTCCCCTATCGTAATCTAAATATGTTAGTGTAAACATTCTAAAGGATAAAATCAATAAGTAGATAATAATTACATATTACACTGGTTTAAAAACAATAACTTATCGTAATTATATATTTTTTAAATAATAAATGCGACACGAAGTAAAATGACCAGGTTAAGAAGGTATAATAGTGACGTTAAGGTCACAATACATAGCTGAATATGTGGGGTTGGTAACTGGCTTGGCCAACACGCTTGATTGCTTACGGATGTGATCAATGTAGTTGGTAGTAGGCGTACTCGGCTCGAAATTCATCTTGACTAATGAGAGGATGCAACGAAAGGAAGAGGTGGATGACGGAAGTACAGGGAAGAAGGAAGGAAGTAAATGAAAAGGGAGAGTAGCAGTGAGAGGAAGCAGTAAAGAAATTAACGATGAAAGAGATTTAGCTACACAGAAGAGACAAGGAAGGAAAAAGATGGATAGCAGAGTTGATGTTGGGTTTGATGAAAAGAAGATAGAGCTGCTGCAGAGAAGAACCAAAAAAGGCAGAAGGTGAAAATACAGAGAAGAAGGAAGAAGAGAGAGAGAAGAAGGAAGAAGAAACATGGAGTTTAGAACGGTTGAGAAAAAGTAAATAACAGAGAAAGTGACACGAGGAGAAAAAGAAGTTTAATTTGAATTTGAATCTAGAATAATATTAAGTTAATTTCTTTAAATATAATAAAGTAAATAATTAGTTAAATGTAATAAATTAAATTAATGATGACATGTACTAAAATAAATATTCTTATGTACAACTACCAACACAACGGCAAGCTTGTTGGGCTTTGATTGTTTAATTCAATTCTTGGCGTGGTGTGAAGCATAACTCAAAATTTGATTACTAAGTAATAGTTACCTCTGAATTTAATAATGATGTCATTTAGTGGAAGTAAGAAGTATTAAAGCGAATCTATAACTTTACACTTGCATTTACCCCGTCACAAAGCAACGTCTGTTTTTTGTATTTGATTCAAATTCAATAAAATAATTCGTATTATCATTTCAAATCTAAATTACATTTTTAAATTAGTATGTCAAAATAAGAATGTAACTATTTTCTTATTGAAAGTTTTAGCGATTTTAATAGTCTTGTTAATTTCATAAAAATTGAAATTTACTAATTGTTTAAGTGTTTTGTCTTCAGAGATATCAGCATATTTATTATTCGAAAATCTAACTATAACCTTTTTTCACTTTCTGTGTAAATATTCTCCTTATTCAACAAGCCTTGAACAAGGGTAATTTGGAACACAACATTGTATTTCAAGAGAGACAGTGAATGCGAAGGGCTCGTAATTGGCTGATGTTATAAATAATTCAAAAAGGTTTTGGGGGTGTAAACAATACAAGTTATTAAGGTAAAGATCTTATTTTGCAGTTGGTCGTATTCCGTGATGCTACTGGCCCCTTCTTGGAGGAGTTCCACCAATGTGTGACTCACGGGTTCTATACGGAGCAGTGGCAAGAACAGCTCTACACGTGTTTGTCTCTGATCTTCATGTTTGTGCTGCCTCTACTGGTGCTTATCTGTACTTATGTATGCACAATCACAACAATTGCACGTAAGTTTACATCTGTTACATTAATCGAAATGGAAATTAACATGCTCGTACTACCAGCGTAATTGTGTCACGTAGACTGGGAGAATTAAAATTCCAAAAGCAGCTTGTCTTTTAGTTTAATTTTGTAATATTTGTTGTATTGTAGACAAATTTTGCAATGTATGAATGCCAAGGATGCACTTATTTTATTTGTGCTTGCCGCTTTTGTTTTTGTTTAACATAATGGAAATCGAAACAATTTTCTTGTACCATTAAATATAAATCAAAGAATCGAATACTTTGGTGAACTTAGAATTCATCAAACTGCTGATTGTACGTGGATGGATAAAACTTTAGCTAAATGCGGAAAATTAAATAAATGATAAGGCCATAAACTTCAAACCACGATAGATTTCCAATCTCTGGCTTACACAATAAATATCTATTCGTAATTGTATTCCATGAAATTATTTTTTTATAAATAGGTTATAAAAATTGCAATTTTTGAAGAAAATAAGAATAAGTTACAGCTGAAATTTTGTAATTACCTAACAGAAATATTAGTTAACCTATTTTTAAAAAAATAAATTCATTAAATAATGAGGTTTTAGGTGTTCGTTTGCGTTTTATTTTCCTGTATTAAATTAGCAATATAAGACACTAATTGGTGAATTTATATACTACTACAGTCTATTATCACTTAAATATTTGCTTAAATGTTCCGATTAGCCATGTAATTTAAAGTTCGATTTAACACCGAATTAATTTTGATTTATCCCACTAGTCCGAATCGACTGCTATCGAATCGGCTGCGTACTTCACCGACGTCTTAGACTCATTAACTGAGAACATGACAAATATAATCCTGTAAAGAAAATTACTGCAAGCGTATTTCTTTTTTAATAAAATATGTTTAAACTGAGCTACTTTTATTATACTCGTACACATATTTTAAGCATGTGAATCTGCATAGGAGGGTCTCTCCGAAGGTTGAGCATGACTGTTCCTTGACAACATCCTTAATAGGACAACATGATTTCTTGATAGCTTCATTAGATATTAATTTAATTAATATATTCAGTTTATTCACCTTACCTGCAGTTTCCATACTCTACTAATAGTATACAGGAAAAACCATTCCCTTCACGTTATCAGAGATGCCGTCACACACAGTAATGTAATAACAATTTGTTAAAGACACTCTTCTCTTTTACTTATACGCTATACACCTATGTGAAAGAGAGATAGAATTTAATTTTTCATTCATCTTGCTGTCAACTTCCATTGTAGATTAACCTATTTTCATAATGTCTCTCAAGAAGACAATCTGAGTGTATTATGTGGGTGCTACAAAGGGCGGTTTACGTTGATTTATTTATATATTTATTAGGAGGGTTGCTCAAATATTTTATGCTTAAAGTGAGGTAGTACCTGTACCTTATTATTCATAACATTGATCATTGAAACATGGCGCGTTAAAATTAAATTATAATATTACATAATGTAGTTAAACAAAACGATATGTGCGCCCCACGTTTTATTGATTAAATTGAACAGGGTCGGATTCAAATACAGTGTAAGGTTATTAGTCCCCAAAATACATGATATAGTTATTTTCACTGCCAGCACAAACATGTTTTGCATTTAGTGAATATTACACAATCCAATGGGCATGTGAACAATGTCTTAATTTTCATAAAACTGTACTTTATATTGATAAAGTTGGCTACCAGAACCTCTAATGTCCAATTATTTATTAGCAGCTTCTTATATTTTAGGAGATATTAACAATTTAAAAAGTTATTTCTTCTTTTTAATAATAAAAGGGATTCAATGTTATAAAAAATTCCTATACTTGATATGTCACCTAGTGTGTGATACGTTATTTACTGCTAACAGCTAGGCTATTATATAACGCACGTTACCAACAAGGAAAAACTAATCTCGATTACTTATTACTACTTATTTCTTGTAAAACAAGCGGCAAAACTGAAATTCAAATTTGATATATAGCTATAACTCGGTAAACATTTACCTATTTAAAAAAATAAAAACGCCAATATACATATAAAGGGTGGACTAGTAGTCTCTTAACATTAGAGAAACCCGCTGCTTCCGCGCGATGTTACAGAAATTTTTTGCACCAGCGTTACAAAACAAATAACCTGGTTTCAACAAGACGGGGCAACATGCCACCCCTCCATCGCCTTTATAGCGGCAATTCGTGAAATTTTTGCCCAAAAACTAAAATCCAAAGAAGGTGATATTTACTGACCACCCAGCAGCTTGGATTTGTCTCCAATTTTCCTTTTCCGGATATCTTGAAAGTAAAGTTTGCATCAGTAACCCAGACACTATTGAAGAATTAAAAGAAAACATATGCAACGAATTGCGAAACATTTCACCAACCACTTGGCGGACAGTCATGCATGCAATATTTCCAGTTCAGTTATACACACTTCACACTTATATGATTTAATATGTAAGTGAAATGAAAGCCCCATTTGTGTACTTTAAAATACAATAAACAGTTCTGCTTATTTTTTATGGTCATTCAAAATGTTAGGAGACTATTGGTTCACCCTATATTAGCTAAAAGCTAGAGTCCGCAAGCCCATTACAATATTTTGCATTGCTAGACGAAAAAGCGCTAAATGAAGCGTTGTATCAAATTATGGTTACTCGAGGAAGCGTTAAATGAGGCGGTACTTTAAATATAGTATAGCTATAGTATAGTATAGTATATAGTATAGTGTAGTTATATAAATACACTACATATCTAAAAAAGTATCATTTAAAACTTCGCACCGTTTTTAAACTATCAACATGCTTCATCATTCATCATCATTAACTTCAGAGTTTGTTGTTTGGATTAAAATAAAAATATCAAATCTTTTCATGAAAATTGTGCGTTTTTCTGTTGATTTAAATTGACACCTCTTGTTGAAAACTCTTAAAATGACACTTACATATATTTACATACGAGTAACATATAATTAATTCGTTGTTCCTAATAACGTATTCAAGTTGCGTGTTTTGTGTTTTCTTACAGAGAGTGAGCAAGTGTTCCGTGCAGAAGTTTTACATGGTAATTCACACAGCGCTCCAGATCTAAACCGCAGACGTCTAATCCACAGAGCCAAAATGAAATCTCTTCGCATTTCTGTGGTTATTGTACTTGCATTTATTGTCTGCTGGACTCCGTACTACACGATGATGATCATCTTCATGTTCTTGAACCCTGATAAACATGTAAGTACAAATATAGTATAAACGAAAATCAATTGCTGCTTTCCAATGTTTTAGTTTGTATAATAATTGACTATAATTTTTTTTTGTTAAGTTAAGTAATCAAAGTCGAAAAACTGCCTCACAAATCTCAATAAAGGCCTTACTAAATAAGGGTACCCAAAATGGAGACTTTTTTTTTCTTTTTTTTGAATTTTTAATGAAGTGTTTTACTTTGTATTGCTTTACCTCCATATCCACTATACATACAAAAAAATGTAATATACAAAAGTTGTAGAAAATCATGTCCTCTCTAAAATTGGTGTTAACTATTTTTAGCGTAGGACATATTAATAATAAGATATTGTATAAATAGTTTTTATCCACCATTTTTCAAGATGACAGCTTAAGCATACGTCATTCTATTTTGATTGGGATTTTCTTTCCGAACTCTATCTTTATAGTACATACATAGTACATACTTCTCGGATAATAGTACATACTCCTCGGGTATTTCTTACCCTTCTTTATTTGGGTCCTACATTTTATCCCGGTTTTATTCCCATAATGATTATATCTAAAAGTAACGTTTAATTATCCGATGTATTACAATTAGAACCGCAAAAGTGAAAACCAGTTTTTCAAAGAATCTAAGAAAAACCTTTTTATAATAATAGTAAAACTATTTAATTAAGTAATATATAGTATTTTTTTTATTGTATCTACCTTTACGGCCCAATATCCTCTTTACATTTCACTTTTTTTTTTAAATTTTAAATTTTCTTTATTTTTTTCAATGTTCCCTTGATATCTCCCTCTTTTGCCTCCTTTTTTCTTCCACCACCTATCTACTTTCTCGTCTTCTTTTGCAATCGTTCCTCCGACTCCCTCTGCTTAAAAAGTTTCTGCTCTTTCTCTCTTTTCTTTCTCCTTACGTCCGCCATCTTTCATTCTTCCGGTTTCCTGCTTTTCCTTCCTTCTAGTCTGTACCTCCGTCTCTCTGCTTTTGACAAACGCTCTATTATCTTTTCCCTATCCTTTCTAACATAGCATTATATTATACCGAATAATACAATATATTAAATATGATTTAGTTTACATTTTGTGTCCAGCTGAAACGTTCTCAACCTAGAAAGTTAGTGAATCCTGCTGCTAGCGCTATTATTAATAAAAACGTCCTTGACAGGTGAGCGATGAGCTTCAGTCTGGAATATTTTTCTTCGGAATGTCAAATAGTCTTATCAATCCAGTGATATACGGAGCTTTCCATTTATGGCCGTCTAAGAAAAACCGTACACGAAGCAGCAGATACTGCTACGACAGGTAGGAGCCAATAGAAAACTTGAATCTGATTAAACACAAATCTTAAAATATCATTTATGCTATTACAGAAACAACTCAGGCAACTATCGAAACAGTTGTGGAAGCACAAAAATAAACAGAATGTCACAAATAGGCAGACCTTGTGCGGAAAAAGAAAGTTTAGTCCGGCCAGAAGACGTCAGGTTAAAGCAAATAGATCCTAAAGAAAATCACATCGCTGCATCAAGAAAATCTTTTAAATCAATCGTAATACATAAGTGTTCTAATGGACTGAGTGCTCAAAGTACAACTAAATTATAAAAACATGTAATTGTTACGTAAATGTTACGTTTGCGTTTACAAGAAATATTGAATAAAACAAAATGTTAAGGCTGTTAATGTATTCATGTTAAATTGTAACATATTTTAATCGCGTGATGCTCAAATATCTTAAATGTTTATATGCGAAGTAATATTTTATATCGTAGGCCCCCTTGTATAACGCGAGTTCCTGTTATGCGAATTCCTTACTGTTTTGTCATATATTTTGTATTCCGTAAATAAATGTTCGCTACCCCTGCACTGTGCAGTGAACCGAAACGAAAGGTCTTTTGTGTAATATTCACATATACGAATAGATGCGTTTACATGTGTTTAATGTTTTTATATCGCTATTTCATGCAAAGCGTAAAAGCCCATTTAAGTAGATGCAGGAACGATAACGATGACAATACACTCCAGATTTTAAGGGGTGTATTAATAAAGATTAAGAAAAGTAATGCGAAACAACTTGAATGCACCCTACTCAAAAAGTCGGTATCGTGAAAGACCGGGTGTAATCGCGTTATGGGGTCTACTGGGATAAAATCTTATTTATTTATTTATTAATGCTATGGAAAATCAATGAGGGTTTAAATTGATCTGTAATGATATTATTCTGTTTAATAAATTGTGAAATAAATAAAATTGATGTGAATTTCTTAGTTTTTTAAATGTAAGTAAAGTGAAGCGCTGTGCTGTAGGTAAAAAAGGTAATTGGTAATCGAAACGAGCATTTTGTGTAAGCACCAATTTTTTTTTTCGTCATGAAAAGAGGTCAAATTTGGATTAGAATTTTAATCTTCGAAGTCCATTAGTATTAAACGCTGCTATAAACGAATTAATTGACAAGTCCTGCCCAAATTTGCGTGACAGTTGACAATTGAGTGCTCATAAATTTCAAACGAAAGATTTTTTTTTGGTTGCGAAATTTTGAAGCAACGATTTTTAGCTTTTATTTTAAACACTAGATATTATCATTAGATGCTTTACGGATTGTATAAACGTATCTTCTATTACATTTCGCTTCAATTATTATTAGCTAAACCATATAGCATCTACTGGTACAACGTAAACCAAGTCAGACATCCAGACAGATTCACGTATCAACGTAAAAGTTATAAGAGGTTTATTAAATTTCCTCTGAATTGAAGTAATTTATAATGATGTTCTACAGAATATAAATAAGGTTACATCTTAGAATACGAAATGTGTTAGGTGGATGCTGCAACCGGAGTTAGTCATACGTATAACGAAATCAAAATGCGTGCAGTAGATACATCCAGAGCGTTACAGGAATTCCAATTACGTCCTAATGATGTAATATTAGTTAGTTTGAGAATTAATTCGGAGTTATGTGATATCATACTTGCTTGCTTGTTTACTGGAATCGTTGTATGCGCTTCGGATCCTGAATTGAGCAGAAGTGTGTACCTTTCCTTTCAGTATAAATTTCTTTATATAATTTGTTACATCAGTGAGGAGCATGAGTCCTAACTGGTTTTAAGGATCCATTAAAAAACTTAAAAATAAAATCAAAAGAAACTAAGTTAATAATATATACATCAATGAAAAGTGTCACTGTTTTAGAGATATAGGTATTTTGTAGTAAATGAGGCGTTTCCACACACAGCAACCCCTCAACACTCCTTCCGAATAGTACGTAATGCAAACTGGAATATAAGAAACATTGGGCGATCACAATAAACCTCAACTATCCAGCAGAAATGTAAGTCCTAAATTCGGGAGGTTTAACCCGGTGATTCCAAGAACTGGTTTTATACTGTTGTATTTATACATCTTATCATGTTAATGGATGTTCAAAGAGATGCGCCGAGAAAAGCATTTGGCTTTTACGGAAATATTTCCGTAGTGCGTGTGTCCACCTTCAACTATACGTTCAACAAAAGAAAGATAAGGAGAATAAGATTTCTGTAGTTATCCACAGGTTTTATTTCCGCGTGGAATTCAATTCGCTCATATGAATCTATGTGTTACAGAATTCACGCTATTTTTCCGCGCGGAATTATTCTTCGTATATATTGTACACTATGCTGCAATTTCTATGTGAATATTAGCTTGCAACAAGCTAGCAAACTTGATACTACACTGTAAGTTAATTTTCTTATTCGGTGTTAACAGAACTTGAAAATAGAATATGTTTGTATCGCATTCGCTTTATTGAATAAGACGTGAAAGAATAGGGAAGCGGGAAGGAAGGCGCATGCAAAATCAACTACCCCTTTCCCTTCCATTTCCGTTCTCTTCCACGTTCTATTTAATAAAGCCAACTTTAAAACAATATTACCGTACTTAAACTGTATTTGAAAATAAATCTTAATTAAAGCAAGTTAATACATGCATGCGCAGGTTTTTTTTAAAATCAAAAAGGGAACGATTGAAAGAAATCAATTGTAATTTGTATAAGTTGTGTCATTTCATTGTTGGTACTTTAAATTTTCTTATAAATGTTTTTTATGTGTTTAATCAACTTTCTAGATGACATCTGCAGATTATATCTATGGTTAATCCATCAGTCATCATGTGCGAGCAGGATAAAATAAACTGCGTAAGGAATTTTTTAATGGATTTACAATTAAATATTAAAATAATTTACTTTAGCGATCCGATAGTTGAAGAAACAACTTCCAATAATTTATTAGCTGCTCATAGTAGCTCCAGCGTGTAAGTACATAATTAATGAGATTACAGTGTTTACGTGAAGTAACAGCACTACTTAAGGATGTTCCCAAGGAGCAGCCGTGCCCAACCTACAAAAAGGTTCACTCATGAAGACTAATATATGTTTATAACATGTGTAGAATTAAAAAAGAGTTGAGCTTCCATGAGCAGAAATAAAAAAATAATAATAGTGCGCCTTTGCTCGATAATTTATAAATATGACTTGAAATGAGTCTAAATTTTTGGTAAGCGATCACAATAAAGCGTAGCTTAAATTAAAGCTTAAAATAGGATTTCTTAAAGTGTCAATTTAGTGAAATTTTTTTTAATAAGACTCTGGTATTACGTGAAATATATTTGCCGTAAAACGGCTCTATTATATTGCCATTAATATCTTTTATAGTTGTGTTATTATTACAGAAGCGGATATTCCTCTCCACCTGCAAACGATTTCGAGTACTACAACAAACTGTTTAAGAGCAGTGAGGCGTGTACCAATTACGACTGTATCTGCGATACATTGATTATTCATCTAAGAAAGTGTCAACAAAGTAACGACTACTGCGGGGAAGTTATTACACCCCTACGTCAATTAGTGTCAAGAATTAAGGTCAAGCCGCAGACATGTTCATTCGCGTAAGGTTTTCTTTGTGTATTTATTATTTTCCTAGTAATTAATTACACTGCTAAACACAGTTGCAAATGATACTCTACAATTTAAGTTTGTTTTGTGGACATTCGTTTAACGGTGTCCGTTAACTTACGCCGATTTTTCAAAAGCCTACATTTTCTAAATTAGTCAAACATTTTATTATTGTCTTCTTTATTTAAGGTCGGCTGAGTAAACTTAGTATTTAGAAAATATAGCTCAAAAATTTCAAAATCGGTGGATGTTACCGCACGTAAGCTTTTTTTTTAATTTGATTTTTTTTTTGTATGTGGGACTATTACATTTATCAGAAACACGAGTAGTCCCGTTTGTATCTTTTCTTTTGGGATATTTATTTGCAAAGCAGCTTCGTAAGTATTTTATCAGCCTCGTAGTCACTTCCTTAAGCTATATCTTAATAAATACCTCAGATAAATGTAATAACCTTAATGATAACGTAATAAAACAAATTTCAGAAGACCCTTTAACTTTTCTTCGCATGTTGCTAGGAGACTGCATTGACTCTGGGAAGGAAACTGTTTACCACCATTACTCTTCCAACGTGACCATTTAGAAATCTTAGGAAGTAGTATGACAGATAATTTGGATCATTTCTTCCAAACAATATGAAACAGGTATAGTATTAATTTCATTTTTTAACCAACAACCAAACCATTTCTTAAAAAGATTTGAATCTTTACTAACCTATTGAAACGTATTGATATTAATGTTGCCTATAAGAAGCGTTGCTACTTTACCCCAATATACTACATATAATCAAAATGAAATAAGTGTCATAATGAAAACTGAAGCATATCTGTAATTCTAAGCCAATTATATACGTTACATGGCGTAATATTATTAATTCCACCTCACCATCATACGATTATATGTCAAAATAACACACTAACATAGTTCCACACCATTTATTTCCTTGAATAATGAAGACTCAAACATTTATTTTGAAGTTAATTGTCGAACTTAAGAACCCTTTGGTAGCTGTTGGAAATACTGTACACAAACTTGACATTAGTTTTAAATGTTTAGTTTTAATCTTGTTTCCATTCGGATATAATTAGGATGAATAAATTTATTATACAAGATTCAAACCTGTTACCTCCGAAGGGTTAATTATTAAATGATAATTTAGGAACTTATTATACATACCTGTCATAAGAGTAATGTTACTTTATTAAATAACGATTATCACCAGTGAAAATAACTTGCAGAATAAGGTTTTAAATATATTTATTAGATGGTGTGAGAGATGTTGCGAGACTATATTATTAAGGCGCATTGATCTATCATTCTATACTTTTTTAAGAAATTTTACGCTTCCCATGTGGTGAAAGAAAATTTCAGACGAGTAGTGATCTCTTTCTTCGTTATTCGTATGTTACTTAGAAGTATAATATTATTTTAATTAATAATTGTAAGACATATGTAAGCCTAAAACATGTTATACACGTTTTATAAGTACTACGTCTAAAAAAATTTAAGTTATTTACTAAAACATTTAATTAAAATGATAACATCGATGTCTTTTGCAACACATTTATGTTCCATGCGCCAATATTTTGATCATGACTTGTTATTTGGTGTTTATCAAATACTCGTATAAGTTAACACTTTTGACCTTTTAAATTTAAATATCATTTCATTACATGCTGAATCATGTAGTAGTTACTATTGAAGTATTTTACCCATATAAATATAGAGCAGTGCTCTCACGCACGAATTATAAATAAACCTAAATTGCAACTTAAATAAACCCAGAAAACTAGGTACCACCTTTTACTCGCTTTTTCGATTGGAAACAAGTTTTTATTTTTTTATTTTAGAATTTGAGGCGATTCAACATCAAGGTCATGTTTGCCTGAAGTTATTTTATTTTAGGTAAATTTGATTTATTAAGTTTAGATCCAGTAAGAAGTCGAGCACTTTTAGAATTTCTTCTGGATTGTTTGATGCTGTATTTTGTTCGTTGAGTTTGATATTGTGGGCAGGTTCCTAGTAGATGATGGACTGTTATTTGCGTCTGACAGTTGCTGCACTGCGGAGCTGTTGTTTTATTCATTAACTATTGATATGTCAACATCGTATGTTCTGTTTGTAGTCTGAAGATGTTTTTTTAAATTGTCTGTTGTTCTGATAAGAAGCTTCCCATTTTTTTGGAAACAAGTTTTGTTGTATGCTTATTGTAGCTTCCACACAAAGCAACCAATTGTATCTAGTCACAATTACATTCCAGGCTGTCTGAAATTTACGAATTAACATGAATTTTCATGAAAAAACAAATCCACTCAGATGGCAATTACAAAAACACTGAAGTGTGCTGAAGTGGGAGCACTAGAGTGGCCCTTATTTTCAAAGTTAAAATATTTTTTGCGGCACCCTCCCATTTGGTGCCAATGCCTAAAAAAATGATCTGTGTAAAATTTTAGGTCAATAGGATAACGGGAAAACGTGCCCCAAGAGCCTCGAAAATTGCCTCTTATATCTTGAGAAATATTAATTTTATGCAAAAACTTATTACGCAAAAGTTGTAGATCTAATAAAAATACATATTTAATCATCTATTACTTTATCTCGTATAACTAACAATTTTCGAGAAATACGTGAAAATCAGTTCCTTTACTATAAATCCACGAGAATCGAAAAATTTCAAAAGCATGATTTTATGTATTTATTTTACAAAATATTTATTATACACAGAAAAGGGTATAATAAAATAATATAATTAAATAATATAGTATAATATATTTAATTATTATTTCGTAAAATAAATAAATTTTTTAAAAAATTTCTGGGATTTTATAATTTTCCGGGCGCTTGGGGCACCCTTTCCCTTTATCCGATTGATCTGAAATTTTACACATATTATTTTTTCATGCAATGGAACCAAACTGAGGGGTGCCGCAATAAAAAATCTCAAAAATAATTTTCACCAAGAGTAAATAAGGGCCACTCTGGGAGCACTGTTTTAGAGTATATACATCTCGCAATAAGATGCGAATATAAACACCTCAGTACAAAAAGTACGGCGATTCTTTGTTTATAATTGTTGAAGAGATTATCGACACAGAATAAGAAGAAGAGAAAATCGAACAAATATATAACGTATACTTTTATCTCTTTCAACACAGTGGTGTATTAATAAAGATTAAATTAGAAACTGCTCTTATGATAAACGGTGTTTATGCGCGACTACTCCAGTACAACCTACGTCGAAAAGTCAGACGTCGCAAAGAGTTGGGTTGAGTGTGAGATCATCTTTACCCTTCTGATCATTGTCATCTCTATTATACAAGAGGTAGCATAACCAAACTTAGTTTTGTGTTTATTTCTCCACCTTGGAAAATTGGCTGAAAATTTTGCACTCTTTAAAATAAATAATAACCAGACATACCTTCCAATTTCTAGATTTGTGAGAGAAATCAAACAAATCCGAAAATTTCTTGATTTTTAGGCCAAAAGTCTTTCGTATTCGAAAACTTAGTGTTTAAAATATATAAAATTTAAAACCGAAATATTTCAGTAACAATTTAAAGTATCGAATCCTAAAAAAGTAGTCCACAACTATAATTAAAGCAAAAAGAAACAAATTTCAGCAAATGTAAAAATACAAGATATCTATTTCATGATTTGCTAAAACCGTTCAACTAAATAAAAATTTTTAAAGTTGAGAGGTCATGATAACAATATGCACCATCACGATAAGTAGTAGCAACACGTCCATGTGTTTATCTGTCGTGACATTTAAGAATAATGACCACCAAATTATCTCGTTAAATCGTATAAATATATCTAAACGCACAGTTTATTTACACTCGCTGTGAAGCAGCTCTCGTTGACACTCCGTTAAACAATAAAGCTGTGTTGTTAATAAAAGTACAAAATGGGGGTTATATTTCAAGATACCTTCACTGACATAGTGTTCATAATATCGTTGATTTTTGCGTGCATTTATCTATACATGCGCTACTTATTCACATACTGGAAACGGCGCAATGTGCCATACTGTACACCAAGCTTCCCGTTCGGAAATGTTGGCCCAGCACTGAGACTACAACAACATATAAGTCTACTTATTACAGACCTTTACAATAAAGTAAATGAAAGATACTTTGGAATATATGTTCTTGGAAAACCAACATTAGTCATCAAAGATCCTGAGGTAATCAAATCAATTATGGTCAAAGATTACAATCACTTCCAAAGCCGAGGAGTTCAAGCGGATGAAGTTGTGGATCCGTTATCAGGAAATTTATTTGGACTTTCTGGGGAAAAGTGGAAACAGAGAAGGATTATAATGTCACCTGCTTTCACCTCTGGGAAATTAAAAGTAATTATCAACACTGTGTTAAGATCTGGAGAAGAACTACAAAAACACTTGCACTCTGAAGCTGACACAGAGCAGGAGATTGATATGAGGGACCTAGCCGCGAGATACACAACTGACATCATCGCGTCCGTCGCATTCGGGATAAATGTAAACAGCATAGTGGAACCAAATCACGAATTCCGGAACATGGGGCGGAGAATATTTGAATTTAATAATATCGAGAATGTCATTGCAATTCTGTCTTTCATTTCACCGGATATTTTAAACAGATTTAACATAAGATTCACGAAACCGGATGTAGAGAAATTCTTCAAGAGTCTGGTGAAGCAAACCGTTGAATATAGAGAAACGAATAAAGTCACGAGGAAAGATTTCATTCAATTGATGCTTCAACTGAGAAATTCTGGTAAAATAAGTGAAGACGATGACATGGACCTTAAAGTGAATGGTAAGTGAATCAAGTTAAACATCGGTGCTTGTTTATTATGATAACTAATGATTTCAACCTTTTACAGATGAGAAGAAGTTTTCTTTGGATGCAGTTTCTGCAGAATGTTTCATATTTTTCCTGGCCGCTTTTGAAACATCTTCGATTACGATATCGTTAACGTTATTTGAACTAGCCCTTAATCCTGTTCTTAGAAAGAAGGTCCAAGAAGAGATCGACCTCCAAGTAGAAAAACATAACGGATTCTCGTACGAAGCTATGATGGACATGAAATATTTGGATACTGTTATCAGTGGTCAGTTTACGTAACATTTATGTAGTAGATACAGTATGTTATCTATGATATTAGTAACACAATAATGCTTATAATTTACAGAAACTATGAGAAAATATCCCGCCCTTTCGTTTCTTCCTCGGCAGTGCACGCGTGATTACAAAATACCTGATAGTGACGTTGTCATTGAAAAGGGAACTTCCATCGTAATCCCGCTGTGGTCTCTTCATAAAGATCCCAAGTACTTCCCAAATCCTGAGAAGTACGACCCCGACAGATTTAGGGAAGATGTTAAGCCCACGTGGCCGCCATATGTGTATATGCCATTTGGAGAAGGTCCACGTGCTTGTATTGGTATGTATTTATACGTTGAATGTTGCCTCAGATTTGTTCAATTTTGATTAATGTCATTCTTTGTGTTACGCAGGTATGAGGCTGGGCAAAATGCAGGTTAAAATTGGACTCTCAATGATGTTACAAAAGTACGATTTCGTTCCTTGTTCAAGAACACCAACTGTACTCACAGCAGATGTTAAAAATATTGGTGTTTCTCAAAAAGGAGGCATGTTCTTGAAAGTGTTACACCGGAAGCATTGAAAATCGAAGGACGTTCATCACCACTGATTATTTAAGACATCTTATCTCAAAAATCGTATATGTTTCAACTACATAACTATTTACCTCATAAAATAAATGTTTTTCATCCCACGTGCATCAACTTGCTTATAGTTATTAGAATTAAATGTCGTAATAATATATATATTTGTATTTTTCTATTAAATTAGATTGAAGTGTGATTAGATTGATGACTGTGTGGTTTTCAAGATAAACAAAGAGAACTAATAACCTTACAATTTACTGAATATGATTGTGAATAGAGACTTATTAAAAAACAATTGGGCATTTGAAGATCTGGTATCCAACATCAATATGTAGCACAATTTAATAGAAATTATATCGTGTTCCAAGCAACAAACAAACAAACACTATTATAAATTTAATTAATATAAAATAAATAGATATAAATGATTAAATATAGAGATTTATTGATTAGGGCTTAGCCAGGTTTTTCTTCTTTTCTTTTTCTTTTTATTTCGTTACGTCGACGTTTATAGAAGTCTGGATCATCAGCGTCAGAGCTTGAAGTGCTGCTAGTGCTATCCACATACCGAATACTTCTCCGTTTTGGAATCTGTAATATTTAGAATAAAAATACTTGTGTTATTTATACGCCTGCAACACTACTTCCATTAGAACAGCGCAACGCTGTTTGGGTTGTGAACCTTGTTGTTTTTGGTTCTATGAGACTAAACAACAACTGAACTATATAGAAAATATTAACAATTATAATTGTCATTCTTGTCTCATTATTTATTAATGGAATATAACTTAATATAACTCTTTTTGTTTGCTTTGGAGAAATCAATTGAATGCAGACAAAATTGCTTTCACTAAGGAAACAATCGCATCAAATTACAATTGCTCCGATTAAATCCAGGTCTGACTGCGTGACATTATAATTTAAGATGAACTACTTAAAATAGATATATTTACATTTTCTGTAACACCGGTGCCCTCTAGAATATTACGAGACGGTGATTTCAACATGGAACTTTGAACTGGATTTTGTGGAACTTCATGAATTGACTCTTGTTTGCTTGCGCCAGGAACAACGATGTCTTTGTTAGATTTCTGTGCAGTTGGACTCGGAAGATCCGGTGTTACTTTCATTGGCACAAAGTCAATACTCGGTTTCTCATCTGGAGATTTCACACGTAAGGAAGATTGCCGACTTCTCGTTGGTGAATAAATATTTAAAGAAGTCCCATCTAAAGATAACGGTGATGTTTTAGCTTTAGCATCTGGTTTGTATGCACGGCGTGGCTGGAACATATCCTTCTTCCATTCCGGGTCATCTATATTAACATCTTTCTCTTCTTTTTCGGGTACAGGTTCCTGAGTGTTCTGTTTTCTTCTTTCTAAAATTTTCTGCTCAATTGCTCTAGTTGGCTTTATGAACGATTTTTCCAAGGAACTAACAATTTTTGCAAAAGGTTTTACTTCTTCTTCGACAATATCTGGAATTTCAACCTCATCATGTTCCTCTTCCTCTTCTTCATAAAATTCGGGCATACGTCTTGGTCGTGTTCGTTTTGCTAAGACTGTGACTGTCATTATATCAAAGTCTATGAGAAATAGGATCCTTAACGTCATAATTATGACACACACACCCCAACCCCCTGCTGATAACCAGGAAAAACACATGCTCATAGTGACGTAGGCAAACGCAGGCGCCTAAAGTATTAAAACAGTAATAATTTCAAATATCACGTATTCTAACCTATGAAAGCAAAGACACGAACCTCTTTCTCTGTAAACAGTAACGTGTACTTATTTATTTCTTTAGTACATTTTTCCGTATGTGTAATATCTTTAAATTGATAACAGAAGTGGTGAAGCCCGAATGTTAATTCACTGGATGCTACAATCGAAATTACAGTCATAGAAATGAAAAAAATCATAGAAGGTATTACGATTCTGTAAAAAGTAAAAATTAAGATTTAACTGGATTTTACATTGTGTGTTAAATGCTAACTTTACCTTGCGGGTTGTCCAAGTCCGGTAACTGATTTTCCACCTCGGTTACACATGGTAAATAGTACGGCCCAAATGACTCCCTGCACTGTAGACAATGTAGGAACGTATTGACAAATATGACACTTTAATTCCTCCCCCCAATCAGAATTACGTTTGTCTATTACTTTGTCTCCGCCTCTTAATTTGAATTTATCGTATGCCCTTGCCAGACTCATATTAAGTTTAACAAAGTCAGCCTTCCAGTGCTCTAAAAAATCAAATATTTCACGCATAAAACGCGATCGTGCGGTGGCAATTGCGGACGCTTCGATGCTGACATATAAACGCACACCTGTAATACATCGAAGCGTATTTTTAGAAAGAGAAATATAACTTATACAACATACTCTGTCCCCCTCCTCCTCCTTGAGTGTAGTTCGGTGGAACAAAAGTCAAATTAGCAAATAAAACACATCTCCCCCCAAAAGAATTAGATAGATATCCTTGTGAAAATGTTGAAGCCATTCCGGTGACAAGGACGAATAGACAAGTCAATATAATTGAAAATTTCCAACACGCATTAACCTGATAACAGTCGCGTTCTACCAGTTGCTTAAACGAAAATAAAATAGGCATATTGGAAATTCTAAATTTGTAATTTTATTTTCACAAGATCTATTGGAAATATATACACAAAAAACTAATGAATTAAAAAAAAGTATTTTAAAAAAATATGTTTTGTTTTGTTTTTAATTAATTTTAAATGAATATATTACTTCGATTATTTCGACCATGTTTACGTATACTCACTATAATCGTAATTTGTATTTAATTACTTTTTTATTTATAATTAGCCCCATTCACTCACCGTTTCTATTAATGTAATTTTGAACTTATGAAGTCATGTGTCACGCGTCAGTAATATACATTATTTCATAATAATTACTATCTTTATTTAATATAATTTACATTTTGGGTTAAAACTTTAAATTAACACTAAAACTCAGTGAGTGTGAATGGAGCTTTACTGCTTAAGTTTAAAATAAAAGTTTGATATGTAAAGGTGGTACAAAAGGTGGTTCATATTTATTGACTAGTTTAAATGTAGAGTTTAATACTCGTTTAAAATATATAAGAGGTTGATGTAGTTGGAAAACCTCATTGCCTCACCAGCGTTTGTACTACAGGTTCCTAAACCAGGGTACTCATAATACACAACATAAAAAAATTGAGCTCAAAATTGAAATATTTTAAAATTTTCATTGAAGTGCCCTACTTTGCAGTGACGTAGCTCCGTTCCTGCAAGACACACAAAAAAATATTGTATGCAAATCTTGTAGGTAATTAAGTGCTCTATAAGTTTGATAATAACTATTTTTATCATAGGATGCACTAGTAACAAGATATTGCTAAAAATATGGCGGCGCGCGCTGAAGTCGCCCATGTTGTATTCATTAACAGCCCTAACTTTAAAACATATCAAAAAATTAGAACTACCGGCCCTCATGCCAGGTAAAAGTCTAAAGTTCTCAGGCTATAAGGCTTGTACAACTAAATCACATAACTGATGCTGTATATACACGTAACGATTTACCGGACAGTTTTGACGGAACAGTACGCCTTTGCTGGTAAAGCGGACTATGAACAACATTACAAGGACATGAGGCATACCTAAAAACAACCTAATCAGAGTTTATGCAACATCTAGTGCTAAATTCTGCTCTCTAAAATATTCAATTTAAATAAATCTAAGTACATAACTGAAAGAGTTCACACCAGCTTGTTCATTTTAGTAGATAAAAAAATATGTATTTTTATGGCACCACCAAGAAGCAGTCCTTTTGATTACAATTTTGATCGCGCACTCAAATTAATTCAATTCAGTATCACTTGGAATATACGTGTCCTACTTTCGAACGCTTCGAAATGATAATAAATTGTAAACTGTCTTTACGAATTGTTCATTAGCCGGAAGTACTACTTACTTTGTAATACATTAATTAGTATTAATGTTTTAATGATCCATTAATCTACCGTACATTAGATTCAATCACGGAAATGGCGATCAGTATTATGTTATAAATCAAATCAAATATAATACACAATGATTGCAGTAAAGTGGTTGTTGCTGACATTTGTCTTTTCTTTATTAATTGCTGTTGATGGTGAATATTTTGAAAAGTTTATACCGTCAGTAAAGCGATGTTGGATAATGTCAAGTGGTGACGACATAGGGGATTACATCACATTGGTATTTAGCAAAAGTCTGCATCCCCTGTATATCGTCGACCAAAAGACCATTGATCCCTCAAATATGAAGAATTGTGACGGTATTGTTTATATATTTAGAAGCCTAAGTAAATTTGGTACATTTTTTGGAAATTACTTTCGAAATGATTCTGACTCAGTTTTTTTAGTAAATACAAAGATACTTCTTATCTACTTCGATAATAGTAATTATTCCATACAGAGCAATTTCGTACGTCAACATCATAAGTTTGCCCTAAACGCAGTTATATTGAAAATATCTACTTCGTTCATTAAAATTTTTCCAAACTTCGAGACGGTTGATAGGTCGTCAGTAGAAATGTCACTGTTTGCTCCGAATTTGAATAAAACAATTGTTCTAACTCAGAAAGATAAAAAAATTCATAAAGAAACTATTGAAAAGCTATTTGCCTCACATTTATGGCGACCGGATTTTCAAAACCCCTACAATAAAATATTTCGCATCAGTTTATTCGAGTGTCCGCCATTTATGAGTAAAATTGGTGACAGCTATGGCGGAATTGAGTACGAAATAATCAAAGCCGTTACCAAAGGATGGTCAGTAGAGTATGTAGATCGAGGGATTGATGGGGAACTGCCAGATCCGTGGGCGGTAATGAAGAGGGATGTTATCACGAAAAAGACCGATTTAGCAACCTGCTCCCTTTGGTTGGAATACGATAAGTGGCTTAAGTTTGACATGACCAACGCATACGACATGCTCTGTGGGAAGTTTCTAGTTCCAAAACACATTCCCGTTTCTGTTAATAAATACGTGTACCTCCCTCTCAGTTTCAAAGTTTGGGTTGGCTTCGTTCTTTCCATGGCCGTCACTAGCGCCTCTCTGTTCATAGCTGCAAATAGAAGAAACAGGTACGTACATATATGAGTATCAAAGGAAGTAGTACACTAAAGACTCCTTATCCGTTTAACCATTATAGCGGGAATCCAGATATCCGGACGTACAATTTGAATTTCATTATTTTAAAATGTACTTTTACATATCCAGGAAAAATTCTCTGCAAAATTCCGGATCCTATTTGAAAGAAATAAGTAGATGTGTAGTAGAAGTCGTAGCTATAGCTACATCCCATGGACCTACAAAGTTTCCAAACCAAATCGCTCTTAGAATCATAATAACGTCCTGGATTTTGTTATGCCTAATACGTAAGTGAATTAAATTGTCTTTTTCTTTTAGACATTTAAGAGCGCGAGTAAATAAAAAATTATGAAAAGTAGTAAGTATAAAAAAAGTACTGTTTTCAATGGTTTCCTTAAGATTAGTTTTAAGATCCATTGCTTCTCTACTCCTCTTTCTTACTTCCGCCATCTATACTTTCTTTCTTCACTTGCAACAGTGCCTTCAGACTTGCTCCGCTTTAAACCCCTTTGCGAAACCTTCTACTCAAATGCTCCAGGTTTTCCTTCTCCTTCAACGTCTCCTACCTTTTCTCTTTTCCTCTCCTCACCAATATTTGCATTCTCTTTCGTTCTTTTTCTAGTATCCTTGGTAGGCCTCGTTTCGTAGCTAATCTTACGATCACTCTAGTTTCTTTACTTCCCCGATTTAGGTATTCCAGTTTCTTTCTCGACATATTTACCTATATCTTACATTATATCTGCTCCTAATATCGATTTTATATACTCGTAACGTCTTTAGCCCCATCTATTCTTTGATAATTTGTCTCATGCTTCCAATTAGTCTGTTAAACAATCATAGTCTCCTCCTCACGTACATTCTAAAATGCTTTTCACCCCATCCTCAGATCATGACCTTTACCGCTTTCAGCTACAACCCCTTTATTTTTTCTTCTCATCCATTATTTCGCCTCAACTCATACACGATTAAGTGAACTCTTCCATCACTAATATCTTCATCCTTTCTTCGTTATTTTAACTTTCTTCTTTTGGAACACTGTCATCCTTGTTCATCCCTGATCAATTTCTTTATCTCTTCTCTTGTAAATACTTCTTTACTTTTATTATCATTTCTTGTATTTCGTCGTCTTCGTTAATAGCACGATGCTACCTTTTATATCTTCTTCTTTGTCAGGATCACTATTTCTACGGCTTTACCCTCTTCTAATACCCTCATCATGTCCATTAGATATAAGGCGAAGAGAGTTGGGCTCCTCTCGAATGTCCCTTTCGTCAGCAATGAATTTATCGTTAATTCAGAAAGAACTCAAGAACTCTATTTTTATTTCATGTTGTTGTTTACTGTGTTAAGTACTGTATGATACACTGTTATTATTTGTGTAATCGTAATGTTTCACACAGTGTGTGTCAGCTATAACACAGGCGTAGCCTCCCTACTTACTCATCCTAGATATACCAGAGAGCTCCACACGTTGAAAGATATGTACTACGACAAAAGTAAGTCACTCTGTTTGAATAAAATTACGTCTGATAAATCCTAAGAATTCAATTACTTGCAGAACTCTTCTGGGGCCACGATTACAATACCACATCGCTGGGAGATATTCTCCGCAAATCACCAAACGATTACGCAATTAAGTTCTATTCGAGAGAAAAAAAGGAAAACGATTTAGACAACCGAATTAAAAGAATAATGGAGGATAATTACGCAGTATTCGTTAAAGTTTTCGGAAAGTCGTATGTTACCGAAACAGAAGAATTTCGAAATGTATCAGACAGATTAGTATTAATCGAGGAATGCGCCATTGAGTTTTACATCGTCTTGGGCCTGCAAAAGAACTCGCCCTACACCAAGATATTCAACGATAAGATTCGGCAGATGCTGGAAGGCGGTCTGATTCAACACTGGTACACATGCTTTCACTCGATTAAAGGAAATTCGTATATGAGCCGATTTTTTCAACGGGAGAATCAGGATTATAATCCCCATGCTTTAAAATCACCAAACTTATGTAGTGCCTACACTCTTCTATATCTTGGCTTGTTCGTTTCATTTATCATTTTTATTTTTGAAGTATTTGCAGGCCGCTGCTGCATAAAGTAAAATATAAAGGTAAAGAAAAAGTTAACAAATAGGTGTGAAAAACTACATTGAGTATTTTTTAATTGAACTGACGACATTGAGTAGTAGTACGCATGTGTTATATAAGGTTTATGTAACATAAGTAAGTTACAATCAACTAGCCAAGCTAGTACATCTATTTAGATTAATTTGCATACATGTAAGGTCTGAACCAAGGCTTAAAGGAAAACCTCTGCATATTTTATGATCTCAACTGGGATTGTGAAGTAGACCAATTTCTTAATTGTAATTTTGTTATTAGAGGTAGCGAAGTAGGAAAGAGTAAGAAGGAAAAATGACAAGGAGTGAATGGAGAATGGAGGAATTGTGGAAAAGAGCAAGGAAGAAAGAAGGTGTATGGTGGGGGTAAAGAGAAAGAGAAAGTAAAGGACATCTTGGACGTCACTTTTCATTTTTCTTTGTTAATCGAAACCTAATTAAATTGTATCGAAAAAGTTTTTTATTTTACTTAAAATATTCATTTTATTTTCTTAGTAAACTTGTTCATTTTCTAATGAATGTTTCAAACTATATTAATTAAATATAAAAATGATAGCTTTACGAACCTAAGTGCAATAAACAAGGTAATTCATCAACATTATATTTAGATAAAACAAATTATAAAAAGCACTGATGTTTGTCACTTTTGCCAAAACTTTGCAATCGATATTTGAACTGTTTCTTTGATTTGCTATCGAGCTTAAATATTGCCCGCGCTCTTTGTGGATGACAGTGCATTGTAGTGAAATAATATTTAACTAAGGGAATACTTTTATAATAATAAATAAATAAGTTTTTGGTTAATTTTCTTTAATAATTATAAAGTAGAAAATAGAAATAAACTGTAGTAAAAAGAGAGCCATAATAACAAATAGTTTTATAATTCAGTGACTTTTTGAATTTCACGTTAAGTGCCATCTATTTATAGACTACTGTGAAATTTTGAGCAAGCTGCGTCATTTATTTTCTGTTTGACAGCCATAGAAAGCAACTATGTGCTCGATGGATGTTGTGGTTGCGATTGAGTGTGTAGTCACCGGGGCAAAAATTTATAAATTCATAAAGCACACGCATTCTCCAGATTTAGCTCACTGCGACTATTTCCCGTTTCCAAACCTGAAGAAATTGTTGGCGATAAGAGATTTGAGTCTAACAAAGAGATCACCACTGAAACAAACGCCTGAGGGCCTTGAGAAAACCTATTATTTGGAAGGAATAAAACAATTGAAAAAACATTGGACTAAATGTATCAAGCTTAAATGAGGCTTGTTGATAAGTAAAGCGCTTTTTCAAAAAAAAAAAACAAAAAATCACTGAATTATCGAAACTACTTTCCTATTTTAACTAAATCTATTAATCGAAGATATATATAAATTATTTTTATTTTCCATATTAAAAATCAATAAAAATATTGAAGGTGAACTTGATTTTATATAAATAGAATTGTTGCTATGCGGTGTTTACATAAATATTATATGGCATAAAAACTAAATTTTATAAAAAGGACCTACTAATTCTTTGCATATAATCATTATATAACCATATCAACAACAAACTAAATCAGGATAGAAAATTACAATCATAATTAAGTGTATTATTTTCTGTAATGAATTAATAATTACTTATGTTTTTTTATTGTCGAAGTGTGATTTCTAACATAATGAGCTCTAGCTTATTAATTGTTATTACTAATTAAAATAATCTAAATAGCACCTAAATTAATCTAAACGTAATTTACATTGATAAGAAGAAAAAAACAATAAATAAATAAAATAAAATTTATGTATTTTACTTTACGAGTCGTATTATTAATTCTTAAGATGTTTATGCATAGTCGGTAAAACCGTCATAGAGCTATGCATTTTAGATTAAGAGGTGATCAATTTCTTTTTGTTTGCCTTGAAAACAATAACCCCACAAAATTTTGAGAAACCAGTTTTGTAGATAGTAAAATTATCTACAAGTTTAGTTTTTTTTTTTTTTTTTTTATTACTAAAGATTATTACAATCTGTCCTGCCTATAGGACAGTCAGTGATAGGTATGTCACAATAATGGATATGCCCATCGACTCATCCCTCAACATTAATAGATCCTAGATTCTGTTTATTTGGCTAGTAGGTGTTGAGGTACCTTCTTTTTCAGTCTGCGTACTGTGGAAATATTAGACATTAGACAGCTGGCCAAATTGTTTGGATGTTCTATTATTCTTTCCTTGTATACTTTGGTTCTCAACACTATTTCTTCTTTTACTGTAGGTATATCCAGGTCTCGATGTATTATGTGATTAGGTATAAACCATGATGCATTCGTGACAATCCTTAGCATTTTGAACTGAAATCTTTAGAGTATCTCAATATTAGAGGTTAATGCAGTACCCCATAGTTGTATACCATATGACCATACCGGTTTAAGTATGGTTTTGTAGAGCAGGAGTTTGTTTTCTGTGCTAGTTTAATTAATAGCTTTTTGTTGTAACTTTCATAACAAAAAAGTTACAAGCAAGAGTAAATCTTAAATTAAGTGGCGTAAAACTTGGACAAAAAGTTATTAATAGAAGTTGTAGATAATATTACTATTTACAAAATTTAATCCCCTTACAAGTTATAGTTTTTAAGATACACATAGGAGACTGATTGCGTACCTAATTTTCAAGATGAATCCAAATTTGACGTAAAATATACAGTTTTAACGGTTTACTTAATTTTAATATTTGTTTACTAACTAATTCAGAGGCCTAAGAATGGAATAAATAAGCTACAGACTGCTGCGCACCCAGATAGGACGCTGGCGACAATGACAATACTGATTGTACCTAGTTTATCGATTATAGAACCGATTATTAGAGATAAAATGAACTGCGCTAAGAATGTCATACTGTTGATGATGCCAATATCAGTACCAAGCCCCCGCACTTCCGTCGAAGGAAGCGGAACTCCCTCAGAATCTTCTTCAAACTGAAAGTTATTAAAATAATCAGATTCTCTTCGCACAATGGACGTATTGCAAGCCAGAATAAGACAGTTATGTAGAATCTTACCGTATTGTTTGCGTGGTAGTGAGCCAGTAGTAAGAATGGAACGTAACATGTAGTGGCGTACATGATCCCTGCTATGATGCTGCATAAGATGATTGATAAGGGATGATTTGTGGCAGCTACTATCGCCATTCCAATACTGTATATTACGATGCCACCAGTGAACACTTTCTTGGTTCTGAAATAAGGAAAGTATGAGATTTTAACATAATAAATTAAGCTAATTTGCTAAACATTGAGTAAACTACACAATTTTGAAATGGCATCTACAGGATCTATCCGAGAGACGCAGCCGTATGAAGCGCCAAAGTTAAAAAAGCACGCATACTAATTCAATTTCACAATAGGATATTCTAATGAATAAGTATAGCAAATAGTAAGGCGAACGTTTGAAAGAAAGCATAATGGGCATCAAATAATCTTCCTGCTACTATATTTCTTTCGGTTCTGGGATATCGCTACTATTTTTTTTTTAGATAGGTATGTAGCACTACTCCAATTAATCTAATTATCCAATTAATTATTAATTCAAACACTTACCCAAACCAAAGTGACATTTTCGCAATGATTAGAGAATAAATGACACACGTAAGTGAATAAAGCGCCATCCCCCAGCAGGCCAAGCGGACGCCATCATCAAAGAGTCTCCGTTCTGAAGAACCACGTTGTGCCTAAGCACCAGAAATTTACTAAAACATGCAGTTTTTATGCAAAGGCATGATAAGCTAATGTAAAATGAGTTTACAAGGTTTTCCAAGAAGAAATACGATAATAAATGTAGAATAATCAATAGAAATAGTACATACCCTGGGATTTCCCTTGAAGACAGACTCCCCAACATAATCTGTGAAGTACAGCAAGTAGCAGAGCTGGCCCATCCATGAGAAAACCTCTGTCAGGCAAATCCTTCTAACTCCAGTTGGAATACTACAAATTCTTTTGAAATAATTTTTAATATTTGGAACTTCAGCTTGTTCAGAGATATGTTCTGCTTCCCTTTCCACAGTTGCGTTATCAATTGCTCTGTTATTAAATTCAGATGTAGATAAAATAGAAAGCTGAATATTCTGCGAGATCTAAAAATATATAGTTTCTTACTACGAAATGTAAACGAATTCTTATTAGAATAATAGACGCAGCTTTCGTTGAAGTTATTCATTACTAATATTACAAAGCCTAAATAAATAGTTGAAATGTGACTAAAAGTGTTCTAATGTTGAAAAGTTTTCAAATGAGCATACCACTTTTATTTCATCATGTCGAAGTATATCACCAATAGCGTTCAAATGATTATTCGTTAGGTACTTCACGCATTCCTTTTTGGCTCCACGTCTACGCTCTGGGAAACTTGTTAACGTAATTGCCAAAAGAGTAATGTATATCGCAGCTATTATATAAAATATAGCATGAACTTCGCCGCCAAGGTATTGTACTGAAAGTAAAAATTATGTAAGATCAAGGTAATAAAGTATACATAGAGTAGGAAAGGAAAGGAAAAATGGAACGACCTGGTGGAAGACCGAGCGGAGGAGACTCTAAAGAGCACAGGAAGGAAGTTGTTGGAGGATTAAAAGTGCAAATAGAAGGAATATCAAAGGAGGAAAGAGAATAAAAAGGTAACGAAATCAGAAAGAAGTTAAAAGCGATTGAAAACGGTTTCCAACTAACATTAATTACCAAAATGTTGATATGAAGGTAATTAAACCGAAGTGGTAGATATGATTTTTCAAGTTCAAGAAAATCGCTTTTCATTATGGTACTCGAAAACAGAAATGAGTTCCTTTTAATTGAAGAACAATAAGTGCAAAAATGGAATACTTGTTTATCGATTAAATAGTTCACAGAATATCATAAACTAAAGACCATGGATGAAAAATATAAATACAAAATAATATGCCGGTTCCTTAAATGATGAGTTGAAATACAATCCGAGCTAAGTAGCCTATTGAATTATTCGGTTTTTGGGAAGGATTTCTTTTAAATTGAGTCTATACTTAACTGATCTGTCTTCTACTTTATCCGATTTTCAGGTCATAAGAACTAATATTTACCCAAGTTATTAACCAAATAAAGAACAGTTTTCTCTTTTACACTTAGCTTGGTTTTGATTTCTACCTTTTAACTATATTTTTAACTTTACTTATTTCAACTTGACTCCAGTCCAAAGCTCCCATGATGCCTCCCATTAATCCTCCAACTCCAGTCATTGTCATAAAGATACTTAATCCTTGGCTGTGCTCATCTGAAATTAGTCACACAATTATTACATCCCGCAATCTTGCATACCGGAAACACGTTTATCTTAAGATAATTGTGTATGAAGCATAAAGTAAACAGAGAGAAGGCTAATAACTTTATCTTAAAACAGTCATGTCTGTATTATGCACATATTGTCCACGAATGGCTTCTATATATTATTTGTCACATAAAATATTTGTTTATTCGATATATGTTCAATAACACAACACAGTGATTCAGTCCTCCTATCAGACTTCCTATCAGGCCCCCACTGAAAGTAATAACACTAATAGCACCGTGTTATTGTAGATGCTGTTATCGAGTTTATTATTGTTAATTGATGTTGTTTTTTATTACCATTATAATAAATGAATGTTCTTTTCAAAATAAATGAAATTCCATAAACTAAAAATAAATCACTTTCAATGACATTCCAATTGAAACTTAATTAGTCATTATTTACAGGTAAATTATGTTTCACCTGGTGTTGTGACATCTAGCATATACGCTTTAGAGAGACTGTGGGAAGAATCCGCGCTGAAGTCTAGTATCACAACTCCCAGGATTGTAAAGAAGATACCCCAAGTGTGAAGTTCTGCTGTCACATTATCTTCATAGATTGTAATATTTGTAGTTGAATTTCCAGCGCTTCTATTACCCAACCGTGAGTCCCCTAGGAGGTACCCAATGGTTTCCCCATTTGGTACCAGGATTAGCCCTATGCGTGCAAATTTAGAATTATATTTTGAAAACAATAGAGAAATAATTTGTTACTTACCAATAAGGACTCCAAGAGCTAATCCAATTAGAAATGGTCGTCGTCTTCCAATTCGCCAGGTGCATCTGTCGCTAAAGTTACCAATGATTGGCAACGCGAAGAAACCGACGCATGGCGAAATTGTCCAAACCATGCTCATGTATTGGTGCTTGACTCCTATCCTCAAAAGAATAGGAGTTACGAACGCCGTTTCGATCGCATAAGCGAATTCTATTCCAGTCTCCGCTGCGGCAAGACGTAGATATTGCAGAATGGACTTCTTCCTGCAAATCAAAATCAATTTGTAATGTAACATTTTAGGTGTATTTAAGATATTGGTCCTGTCACATGCTACCTATTATATTTGGTAAATAGTCCATCAAATGAAACAACGACCAAACCCAGATAATGTAGCGCTAGTGCGGTAATCGAACTCGAAGAGATACCTATCTTGTGTTAAGCATCAATACTCTCAGTCACCCTGACGTCATACTTTCTTTTTAAATTTAACCCAACCAATCCCTTACCGGATAAAACAAAACTCTTGTCGTGTGTTCCATTGATAATATTTTTTGTTTGTAAAGTTAAACATGTCGTCAGATCACGCTAAACACAATTACATATTTTATTTAACATAAAAAAGATTACCTGCTAGTAACAGGCTGTTACATAACAAAAGTTACCTTTCTAAATAAATTTATGTTTAGTGACGTTAATAAAACTATTTGCGCAAAATTATATAATGATACATATTAAATTAATTTTGCATTTATTTAATGACAATGTAACAGGATTATCTTAAACTTTGGTAAATAACTAAACGTAGCGTTAGGTAAAAGATATTACGTTAAATAAATGTGTTACCGATTTGTGTTTAGCGGGAATAGATTAAATAAGATTGGGCAACATTTCTCACTACCTAATAAAAATGTAACTTCAAATATGGCACGTCTTATAAAATGAAATCATTTCTATAGAGATTAAAAACTATAAGAATACTTACTTAAGAATGGAACCACTCATTACGAATAATTTTACGAAAATATTGTTAAATAACACACAGTGCTGTAACTTGCGAGGCTGTCGTTTTTCTTGTTAAATAATCTTGCATAATGTAAACATGTATATAATCTCCATTCACATAAAGTGCTGTTTATAAATATTTATAATAAATACCAAAAATCACTCTGCATATATACTGAACGCGTTAGCCACCGTATATACGAGCTTGCTGCAACTGTAGCTTAGCGATTCAAACTGACTGTTGGAACTAGCAACCACTGGGAAACCATCAATGCATGCATACTGCTGATATATTTGTTATTATTAGTTTTTCTTAACTTACACGGTCTGCGCAGAGTCGGCGATTCCACAAGTCTACAAATTTCCGACATAACTAAATACATTTACGTGTTAATACAAAAAAGTTTACTTAACAAAAGATTCCATTTTTCGTAAAAAATGTTTTATAAAATACTACATATTTTAAATTTGCCGCTTATTAAATTTGCAGTTCAGTATAATATCGCTAGTTTATATTGTAACGAATATCACTGTCGATACAATATCGGATTTGTAAACATTTCAGCGATTACTTGGTTGCATTTATGAGTAATCGGGTATTGAATCGGGATACACTTTTACTTAAAACTGCATGCCCAAGTATGGATAAAAATGGATTTTATCTCTTTACCAGTGGGTCAAAAGAATGTTGTACTCTCAGATTGTAGAAAATAGACGCCTCTATCAGATTCATAATAGCTACCCAGTAAACATTTTGGAGTCACTTCGCCAACGTATTGAAGATGCGTATGATTTGTTGTCATGACAGAGTTCATTTACAGTTGAGTTTCTCACAGTCATTCATATGCAATGTATATTTTATCGGCTACAAATGGCGAAACCACTCCACCTATCGGAATACAAATGAAGATAAAGTTGATGCGAACTATATAATTGAAGTGCAATAGTGATAGAAACGTCACAAAATAAAACAATTCACCAAATTGTTCGCTGTTCACCAAATTATTTTTACCATAGAACCATCGAATAAGGAGATATTGCATAAAAATCGGTTTGGCAGCCATTGTTTCAAGATGGCGTCTCCAGAAGATGTCCGACGATGATAATACGTTAAATTTTTCATTAGGATTCTAAACTTTAAAACATATCCAAATTTATAACTACCGGGCACGGACAGTATAACCCGGCCCTGATACAACTGCATTGTTTCGTTAATCACAATATTATAAATTTAGTTAGCTCTACATGGAGCCCTTATATATTACTTACATCCAACCCCTGAGTATAGCACTGTGTTTCTGATTAATTACGTACATCAAGAAGAATTTTATATTATGTTTAACTCAACTGGTATTTATTCGTTTCTAGTAATGCAGTATACTAGTCCAACGTGAATAATAATGGTAAAAGAATCTACAAGATTTCTTACAAGATGATAAACTACTAGCTTTTACCCCCGTCGCAAGCGACGTTTGTCTTTTGTGTGTGGCTTGAACTTCATGTAAAAATTTAAATTCCAGTAACGTTTACCCCCGTCGCAAAGCGAAGTCTTCTTGGCGTGTATGATTTGAAACCAATAAAATAATTCGTAATTACATTTCATATTTAACTGTTCTATTTTTAAATTGAAATAATAAATAAACTCGCGCACATATACATGACATATAAATTGACTAAAAAAAATTATTTTTTTTAACAAAATAAAAAATATTTTCAATTTATGCGTTATTTGACCAACTTTTTTTCAAAATTTGGGATTTTTTTTTTCGATTCGTAAATAAGTTACCAAGATTAGCCTATATACAAAATTTCAACTTTCTGGCACAATTTTTACTCTCGGCAAATACTGCCCCCGTGCCCCCAAATAAAATTTTGGAATTTTGAATTTTTTTTTATTAATAATATACTTAATTATTCTAGAATCCAGAATATGAACTTTCTCCAAAGTTCCCTACCGGGCCCCCGAATTTCTTCAACCCCCCCTTTTTCACTTTTTGAATTTCTAATTTTTGAAAAATGTCAGCATTGAATACCTTAATACACATGCAAAATTTCAACTTTCTATCTTTTACGAATTAAAAGTAATACAGCAAAAAAGGGTTCACTTTTTTTCCAGTTTTTCCAAAATTACGGGTTTCCAGGAAATTCAGGGAAAAATCCGAGGACGCCAAAAGTCTTAGAATTTTTTTCTCTACGAAATAGGAAATTTTTAAAAACTTCCATGGAGCCGTTTTCGAGCTACCATACGAATCGCGTAAACATATAAGAATATAAACATATAAGAATATAAACATATAAGAAAATAAACATACACCTCGGACATTATAATAAACACATAAACATATAGGAATATAAATATACACCTGGGACATTATAATATACTTGAGTTTACCCCCGTCGCAATGCGACGTCTTTTTGGCGTGTATCATTTGAATTTAATAAAATAATTCGTAAATTAATTTCATATTTAACTGTTCTATTTTTAAATTGAAATAATAAATAAACTCGCGCACATATACACACATATAAATTGACTAAAAAAATATTATTTTTTTATCAAAATAAAAAATATTTTCAATTTATGCGTTATTTGACCAACTTTTTTTCAAAATTTGGGATTTTTTTTTTCGATTCGTAAATAAGTTACCAAGGTTAGCCTATATACAAAATTTCAACTTTCTAGCACAATTTTTACTATCGGAAAATACTGCCCCCGTGCCCCCAAATAAAATTTTGAAATTTTGAATTTTTTTTTATTAATAATATACTTAATTATTCTACAATCCAGAATATGAACTTTCTCCAAAGTTCCCTACCGGTCCCCCGAATTTCTTTAACCCCCCCTTTTTCTATTTTTGAAATTCTAATTTTTGAGAAATGTCAGCATTGAATACCTTAATACACATGCAAAATTTCAACTTTCTATCGTTTCCAAATTAAAAGTAATACAGCAAAAAAGGGATCACTTTTTTTCCAGTTTTTCCAAAATTACGGGTTTCCAGGAAATTCAGGGAAAAATCCGGGGACGCCAAAAGTCTTAGAATTTTTTTCTCTACGAAATAGGAAATTTTTAAAAACTTCCATGGAGCCGTTTTCGCGCTGCCATACAAAATTCACTACCAAACATATAAGAATATAAGATCATAAGAATATAAATATACACCTGGGACATTATAATATACTAGCTTTTACCCCCGTCGCAAGCGACGTTTGTTTTTTGTGAGTGGCTTGAATTTCAAGTCAAAATTTATTTTTTAAATTGAAATAATAAATAAACTCGTCCTATATTGATTTAACATTTAATAACAATTAATTTTTCATACAAACTGACTAAGAAAATACATTTTTTATATCAAAATAAAAATTATTTTGAATTTATGCGATATTTGAACAACTTTTTTTCAAAATTTGGGATTTTTTTTTCGATTCGTAAATAAGTTGCCAAGGTTAGGCTATATACAAAATTTCAACTTTCTAGCACAATTTTTACTCTCGGCAAATACTGCCCCCGTGCCCCCCAATAAAATTTTAAAATTTTGAATTTTTTTTTTATTAATAATATACTTAATTATTCTAGAATCCAGAAAATGAATTTTCTCCAAAGTTCCCTACCGGGCCCCCGAATTTCTTTAACCCCCCCTTTTTCAATTTTTGAATTTCTAATTTTTGAGAAATGTCAGCATTGAATACCTTCTATCTTTTACGACTTGAAAGTAATACAGCAAAAAAGGGATCACTTTTTTTCCAGTTTTTCCAAAATTACGGGTTTCCAGGAAATTCAGGGAAAAATTCGGGGACGCCAAAAGTCTTAGAATTTTTTTCTCTACGAAATAGGAAATTTTTAAAAACTTCCCTGGAACCGTTTTCGAGATGCCATACAAAATTCGAACCAAACATATAAACACATAAACATATAAGAATATAAATATACACGTGGGACATTATAATATAGTTGAGTTTACCCCCGTCGCAATGCGACGTCTTTTTAGCGTGTATCATTTGAATCCAATAAAATAATTCGTAATTAAATTTCATATTTAACTGTTCTATTTTTAAATTGAAATAATAAATAAACTCGCGCACATATACACACATATAAATTGACTAAAAAAATATTATTTTTTTATCAAAATAAAAAATATTTTCAATTTATGCGTTATTTGACCAACTTTTTTTCAAAATTTGGGATTTTTTTTTTCGATTCGTAAATAAGTTACCAAGGTTAGCCTATATACAAAATTTCAACTTTCTAGCACAATTTTTACTTTCGGCAAATACTGCCCCTGTGCCCCCCAATAAAATTTTGAAATTTTGAATTTTTTTTTATTAATAATATACTTAATTATTCTACAATCCAGAATATGAACTTTCTCCAAAGTTCCCTACCGGGCCCCCGAATTTCCTCAACCCCCCCTTTTTCCATTTTTGAATTTCTAATTTTTGAGAAATGTCAGCATCAAATAGCTTAATACACATGCAAAATTTCAACTTTCTATCTTTTACGAATTAAAAGTAATACAGCAGAAAAGGATCACTTTTTTTCTAGTTTTTCCAAAATTACGGGTTTCCAGGAAATTCAGGGAAAAATTCGGGGACGCCAAAAGTCTTAGAATTTTTTTCTCTACGAAATAGGAAATTTTTAAAAACTTCCCTGGAGCCGTTTTCGAGATGCCATACAAAATTCGAACCAAACATATAAGAATATAAGAATAAAGAATATAAGATCACAAATATACACCTGGGACATTATAATAAACACATAAACATATAAGAATATAAATATACACTTGGGACATTATAATACACTTGAGTTTACCCTCGTCGCAATGCGACGTCTTTTTGGCGTGTATCATTTGAATTCAATAAAATAATTCGTAATTAAATTTCATATTTAACTGTTCTATTTTTAAATTGAAATAATAAATAAACTCGCGCACATATACACACATATAAATTGACTAAAAAAATATTATTTTTTTATCAAAATAAAAAATATTTTCAATTTATGCGTTATTTGACCAACTTTTTTTCAAAATTTGGGATTTTTTTTTTCGATTCGTAAATAAGTTACCAAGGTTAGCCTATATACAAAATTTCAACTTTCTAGCACAATTTTTACTCTCGGAAAATACTGCCCCCGTGCCCCCAAATAAAATTTTGAAATTTTGAATTTTTTTTTTATAAATAATATACTTAATTATTCTACAATCCAGAATATGAACTTTCTCCAAAGTTCCCTACCGGGCTCCCGAATTTCTTCAACCCCCCCTTTTTCTATTTTTAAAATTCTAATTTTTGAGAAATGTCAGCATTAAATAGCTTAATACACATGCAAAATTTCAACTTTCTATCTTTTACGACTTGAAAGTAATACAGCAAAAAAGGAATCACTTTTTTTCCAGTTTTTCCAAAATTACGGGTTTCCAGGAAATTCAGGGGAAAATCCGGGGACGCCAAAAGTCTTAGAATTTTTTTCTCTACGAAATAGGAAGTTTTTAAAAACTTCCATGGAGCCGTTTTCGAGCTACCATACGAATCGCGTAAACATATAAACATATAAGAAAACAAACATACACCTCGGACATTATAATATAGGATGATAATTAAAATACTAAAATTTTATTGAAATGAATCAATGTTAGGGAGATAAGGGACCATTCATTAATTACGTCACACAAACCAGGGGGGAGAGGGTCCTGCAAAGTGTGACATGGGGGAGGACGACTAAAATTAGACATAAAAAAATTAAACCAAAAAGCAAAAGAAAACTAAGAAGATTTAATTTTTTTCAAATGCGTGACGTCACAACAGGAGGGACAGGGCCTGAAATTTGTGTGACGAATTTTATACTATATTTCCCGTCTCTTTGACACCAATGAAATTTTATACTTTATGTTTCTCTCATCACTGGTGCTATCTATTTGTTTTCACTGTCTCTCCATCTATAAAAACCTTCAAAACCTTTTCTCCTTCTACGTGTCACTTCTTCTCTCATTCTATCTCCTTCTTACCTGTTATTGCGTTATGAAATAAGAAGGATACCACTGCTTACGCCTTTACTTGTCATCCACGTGTCATTCAATAAATCTAATGCGTTATCTGCTTGCCATGCTGAGTAGTAGACGCTTACCAATATACAGATAGAATCCGTAATGAAGATGGAATGAAATGTCAATTTCACGACTTCGTTTTCGTCGTTTTAGTATCAGTAGTTTACTATAAATTACTATTATGATTTTGTAATCACCCTGCTGAATTAATTATACTAAAATATAATTGTTGTTACATGAAATATAATAATTGCCATTGAAAATTTAAAAGAGCGTTAAATCAAATGTCTTGTAAATAATAAAGATTAAAATTGTAATTAATTAAGTAAACGTCATTTTTATATTAAATTTCTATATATTTGGCTATAAATATAATTGTTTTTGTATAAGCATAGGAAAGGGTTTTTAATTAACTGACTAATTAGCTGGAGTTCTTAACAGGATAATGATGTATTGCATAGAAATATGTAGTATTTATAAATATTACTGTTTACATAGAACCCAAGACACAAACCTATCTGTATATAACAGATTCCTTACTAAATGATTGCGTTTATAAATAAGTACATCATTTCATAGATGTCACTTGTAGTATGTGCCTTTAAACTAATGTATTTTTTGTTTAAAATGTTTTATGTTACTTTTAATAATATTATTAATATTTATTTAATGTTCCGGTCACTAGGCACTACATGTTTCCGTCTTATGTCATTAAATTATCATTTTTGATCCTTATTCTATCTAATCAATCTTTCTCGTTCAAGAAATAAACTTAGTACCTACTGCTTCTCTCTTCCTGTTACTTTTTCTGCTTCTCTCCTTCCCGTATTTAATATTAAATCGTTTATTTAATTCTTATTGTATATTTGATCCAGTTAAATTTTATTATACAACGAACTGTTTATCAAATCAAGATTTAATTTGTAATCCTTACTGCAAGATGGCAGCACTAATAGGTTAATTAATTTGAATGTAAAAGTTGACCTGTCAGTGATTTGCTAAGATATATTTGTTTATTAGGAAAAGTAATTTAGATGTTGTAAAAAGTAACTTACCTTCATAAATGAGAATTGAAACTTTAATTGTAGGCATACACTTTTTCATAAAAGTATTAAATGTATATATTCTTATTGTGCTCTATTTAGTCAATTTTTTAGATACTATTTTACTGTTAGATAGTTTGAAAATGGTTCTGGCATTTGTTTTTGAGTCATCCAGATATGGTTTGATTTACTGGTTCAATAGTTTCATTTAAAAATATTTTCATTTTTGCTCTTAAATCATAAATAATGTGAAAAATACATAAATAAAATGAAATTCATACTTGTTCGTTTTCTAAACGTTAATGTAATTGCCTAACGATCAGGCGCTAGCGAATGTTGAAATTCACGTACTTTCAAAGGTACTGCAAGTTTAAAGAAAGCTATGTGCTTCGACCATAAAAAAAACAACAGTAACACTCTGTAGAGCAAGAACCTTGTGTTGAACACTACAATGGTTCCAAACATTATTAAACTTACTTGGAAATGGAAGTATTCGTACAAAGTTTTGCCAGTGACTTTATCATAATGATTGAGGAGCTTTTCTCTATACGTTGTATAACAGACAGTCACTTATAAAATTCAACGGCAGCAAACAAAGTTATTTTATGTGTTAAACTAAACTGTCACTCAATAGGAAACCCTGTTATTTTCTTTGTCAAAAGTTTAATAAGAATATTATTTGATTTGATCATATTTAGCTGTAATTGACATTTCTATATTAATAACAACAGTCACTTTGTTAAATCTCATTAAAAGTTGATATTGTTTCCATAAAATACGGGCTTAGTAGTATATATTCGCTGAAGATAAGCGTACACAGGCCCGCAATACTCTTCTTAAACGCATTGGCTTTACTAGATGTAACCTAGAAGATAAGGAGGTGGGAATACGTCTACTTGACAACAACTGAGATCGATATGCATTGCCGTTAAGCTAACTATGCAGATAATACTAAAAGTCGTAGCTGTCGCTGCATACTCTTAACATATATGTATTTGAGGATAATTCGATATCGAGAATTCGAATTTCCCGCGCAGCTTCCGTCAACTGCCATATATTAATGGACTACTGTCAAATTTTAAGTAAGCAGCATCATATAGTTTGTGTTTGACAGCCATTGAAAGCAGCCATCCGCAAGATGGATGCCGCAATTGCGATTGACTGTGTAGTCACTACTGCTACTCCATCCAGCATATTCTCCAGATTTAGTCCCCTGTGACTATTTATTGTTTCCAAACCTGAAGAAATGGTTGGGCGGGGAACTGAAATCACTGAAACAAACGCTCATTTTCAGGGCCTTGAGAAAATCTATTATTTGAAAGAAATAAAAAAAATAGAAAAATGTTGAACTAAATGTATCGAGCTTAAAGGAGGCTATGTTGATAAATAAAGTACTTTTTTAAAAAAAGTCACTGAATTATCCAACTACCCTTGTTTTAATATTATTTTATTTTAATGCTTTTGCCATTTGGCGCTACATTCTTGTGCATTAACTCATTTATTTACATATCATTGTGCTTAATTCAATTTTGATCCTTATTAAATCTAAACATACTCACACACCTTCTAAAAGAAAAAAAGGACAATATCCTTATAAAAATAAAAACAAAACTGCTACTGCTTCGCTCCTCCTGCTACTCTCTCTCCTGCTTCTATTTACCATTCTTTCTCTTTCCACGTTCCTTTTCTCTATCTCCGCCATTCACCTCTTCCCTTCGCTTTTCGCTTATTACTTTTTTCTCACATGAAAACTTAATGTGCTTCAATGTTTCTATCTCTGTTCCGCACACCCTGCACATCCTTACATCGTTATTTGGCTAGTATCTGTTTCCTTTCCCCTCGTTTCCCAATCTGAATCTATCAATCCTTCTCATGTTTTTTGTGTCTTTTTCTCTTAAGTATTCCTGTACCTCTCTCCCAAATCCTTTTATATCTTTTGTTAAAATTGCTCTTCTCAATTTTTTCCATTCTTTCCTGTTGTTGTATCTTCTTAGCTCCTCTTCCACACTTGTGTCTTCTTAGCTCCTCTTCCACACTTGTGTCTTCTTCTCTTCTTCTCTCTGCCTCTTCTGTCGCCATTTCATTCCTTTCATAATACTCCTTTCTCTTTTTCGGGTCTCGTCACCCAACCTCCTTACTACTCCTTAAGGGGTTACATGGGTTTCGTCGTGTAAAAAAAGGCCTATTTTCAATATTTTTTTTTCTATGTAAAAAATTATTTATTTAATTCAAACTTTTTTCTGTCTTATTGATACATATTTAAAGAATAATTTCTGAAATTTTCAAAAAAAAAAAATTAAAACTCCTCTATTGTGACGTCATTTCCGGTGACGCCTCGAAAAAAAGGTGCGTCCGCGTTGTCAGCATAACTCCTGACAGGATTATCTAAAGTGAAAAAACTAAAATAAGTGTTTTAGGTAAGACCATAAACTCGTGCTTAACAGAAGGAAAGAAAAAAAAAGTAAAAATTGGAATTTTGGCAGACATATTTCCAAAAAAATGAAAATTTCGGTAAATTTGCTTGACATTTTGTTTTTTTGAAAATAGTTGCAATTGAAAAAAAAAATCCTTCTGTTAAGCACGAGTAAGTTGTATCTCAAACACCTGTGTAAAATTTCATCAAGATCGGTTGAGTAGTTTTCGAGAAAATTTGACAACCGACTTTGAAAACACGGTTCCCAGAAAAACGCGTTTAAACTTTTGAGTAACAATAAAACTGACTTGGAGCGCACACTTTCCAAAGGCCGTATCTCCGAAACTTTTATTCGGATCGACTTGAAAATTTAGTATAATATTCTTGAGATGTTGTAGAAATTAATAAGCCAAAAAAAAAAAAAAAAAATTTTGAACACACGAAACCCATGTAACCCCTTAACCTCCTTACTACTCCCCAACCTTCTTACTACTCCCCTCCTTAATTTTCCTTAAGATTTCGCCTTCAGCGTTACATATTTCTCCTTGAACTTGACTACTCTCCTTCCTGCTTTTATTCTTATCTTGTCTTGTTATAACATAGTTACATTAAGGCCAGGTAGAACTGTATTTCAACAAATAAGATTTAAAACTGTGAGCACTTATAGTAGTTTAAAAGTTAATGCCTGAAATATTTTCACTCATATTTTCATTTTCACGCGTAGAAAATGTGTTGACAGTAAACTACTTACAATATGGACGATACAATTGATGTTAAGAAGTAAAAGTGACGGTGAATCTTGTCAAACGACTGTAATACATAATATAAATATTAAGTATCAATTTTTATTGAAAGAGAGTAGATAATTTTCGAAACTTAGGCAAGGGCTGCTTTTACAGCTTCCATAACCAATATATAGATATAAAATATCATACATCGTCGAAGCGGAAATACACTCCGCTAATGGTATAAATAAGTGAAGGCTTTGCCAAAATATGATGGATGCTTCCATTTCACCCTTTAGTTGGTCAAACATCAAGTTGAAAGCAGCCACAAACGCGTGGCGCCGCGGCGCGTCGCTTCGTTTAAATTGATGGGCAGTAATGGATCCTGTACTTTACTCTCATAAAATTTTACTTGCTTCTATTACTTGCAATTTCTGCTTTTGACGTAATAAAACTTCACTTTGATATTAGTATAATACACTCATATGAGTGAGTATATTTGTTACTAAAATAAAAATTAAAGTTGTGATATCATGATTTGATGGAATTATTCAAATAATGTATCGAAATACATATATATATATATATAAGCCGCTATACGGGTATCAAAAATATCAAATGTATCAAAAACCCGAGAAATTCGTACATCGATACTTTATTTCGAAAAAACAGACTCGAACAAAAGTGTTCTTCTATAGAGAAAAGAGTCGTTTGTTCGAGTATAACGTTTTTTAGTTTCGTTATAAAAAATTCTAGTTTATTATGTTATATTTATGTCTTGTTTTCAGTGTACATGTTATTGAAACTTTAATGATATACCTCGAAGAGAGTACAGCATAGCAAATGGAACTATTTTTATACTTTATTTAAATTAGTTTAGTTACTTTTAAGAAATATATATACACCACACTGAATAATATTTATGATATATGTATATTCTCTTTCATATTAATATTACAAATGATGAGTACTGTGGGAGGTCATGTTTCCACTTCACTTTATGTACGTATATACGTTGAAAACTTTTTTCTTATTTTTGTGTTCTACAAAAAAACTTGATAAAGAATATATACACACAACTTTAAGAGTATACTGCAATATTCTTAAAATGCAGCAATTTGCTTCAGGAAAAGTTAAGTGCATTTGAATTATAAAGAATATTATCTCTTCACGTGCAAAAATATGATACCAGTAAATGTTTTAAATTAGAAAATGTATATTTAATAGTTAAATGTCAATTTTATTGCAATGGAAGTGGCAAAATCTGAGTTGAATTAAAATGTCAATTACTTATTACTGATTAATTATAAGTAGTAATTGCATTGGTGATTTATTGAGAGAATTGAAACCAAAGTACACTTAATACAATTTCAACTTAATCAACATAGTAGTAAGTTCCTTCTGATCAGTCATTTCCATTACAATAGTGTCTGCACTAAGCTCTGTGGGATGTGTTGTCAAATGTATCATCGAGTCTTGTATAATAAACCCCTTCCCTCTTCTACTCCATGTTAACCCCAACCCCTGTTGGCCGACTCCCTCCACCACCCGCGTAGAGGTCGCTTTGTTCATGTGTGGTCCAACGAACCGGAGACCGGATCAAGTCACACCAGGGAATTGCAATTCATCAGCTGCAGAACTAAATAGACTGACTGAGCATTCAGCAGAACAACTGTACTGGTGAAGGGGGAGTGGTTTAAGGGAGGGAGGGTATAGTATAACCCGTATTCAAAGGAATCCCTGAGGAACAGGATTCAGAAGGCAATAAAAACGTTGATGTTTTCTTAAATACGATTCGTGTTAAACACAAATTAGGAGACCCCAATCTATGCTGTGCCATTTCGTAATATCCTTCTCAGTTTTAATTTAATTTATTTAATTTACAGCTAATTAATTATCTGAAAGGTACGCTCTCGTGAATTGAAATTTTACAAATCCTCCGAAAGACATTGCCATTCATTTTCTTAAAGAAAGGTCTTTGTTCAGTCAGAATTCTATGATTCAACTTCTTGGCTAGAACGATATTTTGCACTCTAAACTAAAGAGTGATTGTTTTGGTGCCTATCCTATTGGAGTTATCCCAAAATAGTGGTGGATAGGAGTTCTGTGTAAAAGACACACAGTAGACATAATTTTTACTGGATAGAATTGAATTTCGAATGAGACCAATATATAGAACACTAATTTCGATTAGCAGTGTTTGCCGAACTATAATCATAACAGTGGTGTATATACTCGTATATACGACTATAGTTCTATTATGTCATAAGTTTTATTAGGAATTTTATATTAATTAAACTCATGTGTTGCTTCTGAAATTTGAAGTTTATTTTGTTAATATTCATACATATTTTGATAATTACATTGTTTAACTTAAATCATATCTAAAATTTGAAGAAACGACATTTAAAGTTTATTTACTATATATTGTTAATTCCTTTTAATATAATTTTATTATAACTTCACAATATATGCACTTAAGTAAGTATTTGAATAAAAACGTGGGTTTTCGCCACTCCAGATAATAAATAAGATCCAGATATTTCACTAAAATTTTATTATATATATATATATATGTGGAAAACAAGAGTATTATCACAATTCTGATGTGGAAAACAATACCCAATCCGCTAATCTGATGTGGAATCAAGGTACTCTTATTTAATTCAGAGCAAATGCCAATTCAATTAATATTCAACTATGCAATATCTTAGTTTCTTGTCATAATGATAAAGAATCACATAATTTGTTTAATACATTTAATTAATAAAATAATAACGATGATAATAATACAATAAGGTTACAATATAAACGTTGGTATTTACTTTACAAATACAGAACAATGAATGAACAAACCATCTTAAATTCTAGTTATTATATACTCAGTAGTACATTTGTTTTCAGCTAGATTTAATAGGTTTATTTTTATTACTTTTGAGAATGCGTTTAGTTAATTTCGGTAGGCATATTCCATCACGTATTCAATCAGTGGTTTAAAGTTTCACACATTTTAATTGCTTTAACTTTTGACTTGGTTCACAATATACACTTATTAATCACAGTCTTTTACGACTTTTCTAGCTCGGGTGTTATAGTTCAAATTATTAACTAACGTAGGTATTATTATTATTTCAGAATATTTATTAGTTGATTGAAAATAGACTACTAGCTTATATACTCTAAGCGTGGTTGCTTATAACTTATCAGTGCCGTGAAGAAACTACTAGAAGTACGTTAGTCTTCAGAGAGGTGAAGTGATCAAAAGAGAGAAGTAGTTATTGTAATTTACAGGTCCTTGCTTACTGAGCGGTAGACTAAATCAGAGGTATTCTTTACCTGTATAGCCTATATAAACCTTTTGTTTAAGGGTTGCAATTTCAGCAATATATATTATAGTTGTTATTAAACATGAAAAAATGACATCGAATGTCTTTTTATATTTTAAACATAAACATATTTTCCACAGTTAGAGGGATTGTACATTTTGTGAGGCTTGAACGAGTTGGAATATCATTTGACCAAGTCTAAAGAACTAAAAGGTGGTACATTGGTAAGATAACTCGAAAATTATCAACTACAGGAATGTTTCCTTCTCCCCTCCCCTGTCTTATTTATTTGACCATGTAATAAATGGTATAGCTATACAAATGCATGTGCATCAACTGTACTTGCAATTAGCCAATGAATGTAGTTAGCAATGCAGGAGTAATGCTCCAATTCAAGTCATGCTTTCGTATAAGGTGATAGAAAAGATGGGGGGGGGTCGACTGGCTGGAATTAGTTTCTAAGTAGTTACGGTCTGTGGTTTTAAGGTCTGAGGTTAAGTCTCGCTGGATACGTAACACGAACACTTCTTACTTAACAATGTTAAAAGTTTTAACTCTCGCGTCTCTTAAATTTACTGAAATAATAGTACGAAGAATCGAATATAGATTACAATTAGATATTGAGACTAATCGTTGCAGACTTTGAAAAAATAACATTGTAATTATTGTTTTGAAGAAATAACATTGTAATTAAATAAAAATGTACTTTGTGAAACTATAGGTTATATTAATAGGTTATTCAATTTTGATCTATTTTCTGGTTGAAAGAGTAGCAGTAACCTGAAGTAGTAAAGACAGCTGCTGAGAATAGAGAAGGAAGGAAGGAGATGGATTGCCGAACAAATATGGAAAATAGTGTCTATCTAATTAGAACAACAACAATTCCAATAGCCTTTGTCAGTGAAAAGAAGAGAGAAGCTGCCGAGAAAAGCCAGTAAAGGAATATGGGGCATGTGGGAGATATAGAGAAGAAAGAAGAAGAGAGAGAGAAACACAGGGAAAATCATGAAGTTCAGAATGGTTAAGTGAGGAGTAGAGGACAAACATGTGAAAGAAAAAGGAAGATATGTCATTAGATAAAGTTCAATTAGAATCTAGAATAGTTTTGTAATAAATTAGAATAGTAATTGAAATGGAATTTTAAAGAAACTGAATTGCAACAGAAGAGGCATAGAGAAGAAGAGAAGAAGGCACAAGTGTGGAAGAGAAGCTAAGGAACAGAGATACAGCAGTAGAAGGAATGGAGACATAAATACACAGGAATACATACGAGAAAAAGAAAGAAAGAACATAAGAAGAATCGCGCGATTTAGATTGGGAAACGAAGAGAAAGGCAGCAGATGCTGTGAAAATAGAGAAGAAAGGCTGTGCAAGGTGTGCTTATGTATTCATGTGAGAAAAGAGTGAAAAGTGAAAAGAAGATGTGCAGTTATTAAAGGAAGGGAAGCGGTGGGTTGCGGAGATAGAGAGAAGAAGATAAGGAAGAGGAAAGAGAAGGAAGGATAAAGTAGAAATAAGATGCAAAGTAGCAAGAACAGAGAAGCAGTAGGGGTTAAAATTTATCTGTTTTGTTCTTATTTTTCTTTTGAAAGGAGTGAGAATGAATAGATAGAACAAGGATCACAAATAAAATGTAATTAGAACAATGATATGTAATTTAATGATTTAAAGCGGAAGAATGTAAAAACCTAATGACAAAAACATTAAAATAAAATTAAAAATCAAACAAGAAGTTCGGAAAACTGTAGCACAATATTTTTTGTTTACAATACATAGTTGCAATTGTTTGTAGGGTTTAGAAGGTTGTGGGGTGAGGCGAATGTGGGTTGAATGTGCGTAAGGTGGTGTAGAACCACTAACCACATCCCTTGCGTGTGATTGAGATAAGTCTGTTGAATCCGGAGTATTTGTAACCAATAGTGTGGGATTGAACAGAACAGCACGAATGTGTTTTTGTCAACACCATCCCCTGGGAATGATGTGCTCGGAGGAAGAGAGGGGGTGATGGTAAATTGCCGGAACACCACTGATATGGGTAAAAGTTTAACATGTTGAAAATGTAAATACAAAAAAATATTGTGAAAGAAGATAAAGATATAGAAAGAGCTTGTGTTTAGTGCCTTACTGAAGTTCAGTGGTTCGAGTATATTAAAGTAAACTAAAAGTAAATTTTAATTGACAGTTTGCATTGAATTAGTTTGACTTTGAGGGTCTTATTATCTCTAGGTACTATCGAATCGGCTGCGTACTTCACCGACGTTAAATTCCTGTTAATTTTTTAACAAACTGTGTATGATTTGATCAATTCTTCACCAAATACGGTAAACAAAACTAACCTCTTTCTATTTTCCTTTAAATTCTTCTCAAAAGATACTTATTTCGTTAGACTCTAATAAAGGTTTACTATAGGGTAGTCTATGACTGAATAGATTCCATAATTAATGTTAGATCCTTTGCATTGTTTGGCATCTCCGTAAATCCGGTTTACCATGGACAAAGCTCGAACCAGCACAACCAGTTACAGCACTCTGTAACTTTGTATTTTGTAAAGTTTAATTACAAACAGAGGGGTGGTTTTAGAGAGTGAGTAGTGGGTGAATCTTGTATGGTGGACACTAACTCCTTCTCTTATCCCTCCTTTACCAAATGCGATACCTTTTGTTACCTTAAGGGATGGACATTTCTTGTTCCTAGTATTAAACCATCCCTTGTTTCCTAGTATCCGTTTTAAACTATACTCGTATACAAAACATTATTATTCTCCTGTCTAAAGTATTTTAATACTAATTAAGGATATAATGTCAGGATTAGGATTAGGATAGCCTCTTGCATGCGGATAAAAGAGACAAGCGTGATTTTAATTTAGATTCTAATATTACGCCTATAAAATGTTTGTTTTAATTATATATTGCTATCATTTGATACTGTGTATGACGTGCTGGCTTTTATTATGTTACTCATTTTATCTACATATATAGTTTTACGCAGAATTTATGCGTGAGAAGATCATTTTAAATGATACACTCTGTTCTCGACAGTAAATGGTTTAACTGTGATGAAATAAATGCCTAGTTAGAGCGGTGCGCTTTGCAGTAGATGTACGAGGCGTGTTTTTTAAGGCAGTACCGTTTTGGAATTAAAAAAAAGACGTGCAAAGATATCGCAATAATTTTATTTTTACATGAAAGCGTGTACCTTAATCTACTTTTCTACATAACTTCCGTGAATATTGAGGCACTTGTCATAACGTGGCACCAGTTTTTGAATACCCTCCTCATAAAATTCTGCCGCCTGACTTGTTAACCACTGACTGATACAAAACACAACGAGAATATTGAGGAAACCAGTCGCACATTGATGAAATTGTAAAGCGTCTGTTTTCTCTCACCTTTTCTTCCACTTTCTGCACAAAATCTTCATTAAAGACCGAAGGACGCCCACTCCGTTCTTCATCATGCACATTTGTGCGGCCATCTTTAAATGCTCTCACCCATTTCCTTACCATTCCATCACTCATAATGTTTTGTCCGTAAACTTCACAGATCTCACGATGAATATCGATCGGTTTTACGAATTTAGCACTAAGAAATCGTATAACAACCCGTACTTCACAATCGGCGGGACTCACGATTGTCGGAGGCATCTTAAACACTCAGTAAACAACGTATACAATGAAGAATCAGACTGTAATGGCGTCAGTGCGTAGACAAGAGATGTAGGTAATCAGCGCGCATGCGCGGAACGCCGACCGTAGCGCTGCAAAGGCGGAAACGCAAAACGGTACTTACTTAAAAAACATGCCTCGTAATTCGATTAGTTGTTGCCGGTGCGGCATACGAATTGTAGCTGTGTGGTATAGAGTGAGTTCCCAATGGTGTAAGGATGCATAAAAAAACCATTCGTACTTACGACGAGAAATATTTTATAAATGTAGTATTTAAAAAGCTTATGTTATATCCTGGATATATCTAAAGCTAGAAGTCTATGATTTTCATATGAGTGTACTAATAAACCTGCAATGTTTAAGTATTACGACTAGCTTTAAGTTCCCAAGGCATTTATCTACTGATAGTCAGTTTACTAATTCGTTATATATTCCTTCATGGAATAAACAAGCCAGCTGTTAGTAGTAAACGACGTATCACACATACACACGCTGGTATGCTACATGTGACGTATCATTTTCTATAACGTTGGATCCATTTAATAATTAAAGAAACAAAATGACTTTTTTAGTTGTTAATATCTCCTAAAATATAATGAGTTATTAAGAAATAATTGGACATTTGAGATTCTGTACTTTATCAATATATAGTACAGCTTTGTAGAAGTTAAGACATGGATCACAATCCCATTCAAGTTGATTGGCTCAATTGAATATTTTTAAAAGAATTCCAGATATGAAATGTGAGTAAAATATGTATTCAATTTAAAAATCAGCTATCAATAAATAGACAGCTGCTGCTTGAGACGAGGTAACGAACAAAGCTCCTTCTCAAGTAGTCGAGTTACTAGGCACTGTGTAATAAGATACCAGGTGAAATAGAAAAAAAGCTCTTAAAGTAAAGGAATAGCCAAGCTTCGAGCTTCGAGCTTCGAGAACACAAACAATTTCTATTACAGTGGTATCATATGAATTGAAAACTTAACTCTACTCAGATGGTAAACATCAATATCAGATTCTTCTTCTTATTAAAAAAACAAACGTATTTTATTTTACCTTAGTAAATTTTTTCACAATAAAACTTTTCCCATACAGTTAATATCCTTTGTCAGCATATTTTCTTTTATGCCGCTAATATTACCGCTTTTCTCAAGATGAGACTTAGGTTTAAAACAAATAAATGCCGTATCGATTTCCAATTTTCATTCTATATGACTTTTAGTGTTGCCATAGTTGAAAGTTTGAAAGCAATTTAGTTTTGTCCCAAAGTCTAGGTTTATGCATGTAACTACTTTCAATACAAAAGCTTTCGATGTTACATTCACAAAGTACGAAAGCTTGAAAGCACAAAGCACATAATATTTGATTAAAGTTGAAACTTTATCTTTGATACTTTTTTATGTGTTTTTTTATTCACAAAATAAATCAGTAAGGATTTATTATTATTTCTATGGGCAATTCTAATATGGCGAAGTACTAAGATAAATTTACTATCATCTTCTGTAACATTTTGTATATTTAAATAAAAAAATAATAAATGGGTTTCAGAAGGGTGTTCTGCTCAGTATAATGTTCTGTTCGATACCAGAATATTACTCGTACATCTTTATGATAAAATCGTCTGGTTTCAAGTTCTTTACAAAGTTGCTTGTAATTATTTCTTCTTCACGTTTTATAAGTGTGTGTGTGTCGTGTCACCTACGCATTTTACACAGATCATTTATCCACCCACTCACAGCAGATATTTGATTGGTTAAAATAGACCAGGATGAACTTAATGAAAGGTAAGGCTAGATTAAATTATGTATATGAATAACGGGTCAACAAATAGATACTACACCTACACGAGGTCTCTGATTCATCAAAAACAAAACATATTATGAATAGGATGGTGATAAAAGAAAACCTGCGGCATAAATTGCTTTAAGCAGATGTAGGTCACTTTCTTTATATTTTTGTTTTGTTTTGTTTAGTTTTGTTTAAATATCATGCGTGTAGTACATATGAGGAGTGGCTATTTCTAAAGGCAACTGATGCTACTACAGATGATGTACGCATGCGCCTAAGTCATACGACTGATAGCTGTGTAACGTAAACCCTTCTCTTTCGATTGTCGCTCCTCCCTGTGTGTCTGTAGATATTTTACTTTGGAAATGGCCTTCGTTTGTATAACCTCTATTTTGCCGAAAAAATGATAAACGAATTTATAACTTAGTGATAAAATATTAATTAATCAAGCTACTCATCTTTTACAATGCGTTTGTAAAGGGAACACACTATAATTTGTGTGTTGATATTAGATATAATTTACTACAAACTATTAACTCTGAGAGACCTGATGGAGAACTGAGTTGTAACTTATATTGATGTGTAAGGAGAAGGTATGTCTTCGTGACTATAGTCAAGTTATAGTCACTTTACTGTAGGATGAAAAGAGGAGTAAAAATCTATTTTAGGATCAGGATAGGTCTAAAATTTCGACTCGGGTATTAAATTAATTATTAAACTGTATGTGTCTGTTTCATTAATAAACAAAGAGCCTATAACATCGTTCAAAGTGGATGAACATGGACTAGCAGAGATTGTAAAAATGATAAGCGTCTTTATAGAGTAACGAATTACCATTAAAAAATTCTTATGAAATTTGCAAAAACCAGTACTGAAACTAATTTTATTAAAAGAAGATATCGGTAAATAATGTTTATTATGGGCGCGTTTTTGAGTGATTTTGAGTGCCAAGATGTCCGAGAAGATCTTGAAGATGGCGCCCTTGTATGTCAAGAATGAATAAAAATATTGAAATAATCGGTAATCTGTTTTGTCTATTCATGCGATTCCTGGACCTGTAGCTATATATATATATATATATATATATATATATATATATATATATATATATATATATAATAGAGAGATATATATATATCTTAATATATATAAATTACGTGTCACGTTGTGTGTCCGCGATGGACTCCTAAACTACTTAACCGATTTTAATCAAATTTGTACACCGTGTGCAGTTTGATCCAACTTGAAAGATAGGATAGCTTACATCTCAATTTATTTATCTTATTGCAAATTATTTGTCTATTGATAATCTGTATATGACATATGATATCTGGTGACGATGATGGCGACATCTGTTGACTAGATTGAGTAAATATTCTGTTGACAAGATTGAGTAAATATTCAATAGATGGCGCTATGTAATGTAATATGACAAAAACGTTAGTCACAGCAACGCGTGGCCGGGACAGCTAGTATAGATATATAAGGAGAGTAATCTGCTTAATTTAAATAGCAACATTAATTGAATTTTCGAAAAGGTTTATTTTTAATTAAATCAAGGTACATGACCTAAATCGTGACATGACGGAACATGGTCTGGGGCTCCCATTGCCGCTCATATAATATTCTAATTACTACCCAGGTGAGTTTCCTTCCTTCAATTAATGAAGAAAGTTTCCACGTAGTTTCAATAGGATGTTCAAAAGATCACAGTTTAAAAGCCCCAAAGCAAATTACACGTATACTATACTGTACGTTCTATAGAGCATCGTCTTATAGCCTGCAAGATCTTATAATCAATAATAATAAGTAAAGTTGTTGGTTATATTATGTAATAATTAAAAGTATTACAACTTTTATCATAATTATAACTATGGACATGTAATTAAAAGTCTTCATTAAGAATTTATAACAGGATATTCGAGAAATATGCATCAGTCTTTAATATGAAATATTGTATTAAGAAATTTGAGTACATAACCTACTAAATACAAAATATGGATATTACGTGATATTAATACAATTATTACTTAAGTCTAATTATAGATTAGATGTGTGTCCTCCCCCCATATCACATCTTGTCACACTTTGAGGATATAAATATTAGACATTTTAGGAGTTGTAAATTTTTAATCAAACTTATGTGTTGCTTCTGAAATCAAAGACTTTTATTTTAGTAATTTACATACACATTATAATAATTACACTGTTTAACTTAAATCATACTATCTTACCTGAAATCAAAGAAACGACATGTAAAGTTTATTAATTAAATTGTCAATTTCTTGTTATCTAATTTTATAATAACTTAACATTATGCACGTTGGTCGTTATTCCTTACAACGTTACTCGTTGGAGTAGGGTACTATCACTTAGAGTAAAATTATTAGAGATGGGATAAGCCGCTTTAGGCTACTCCTGTTGGGTTATTATATCTCTATGAAGGAAGGATGAAGGGAGTACACTTCAAAATGTTTACACTTCACTCCCTTCACTTTATTTTCCTTCTCTTCAATTATAGTTTGGAGCATTTTGGAGTCACTTTGATATCATATTGGAAATGCGTTCATTTATAGTTCAGTTTATCACAATCGTTTATATAAAATGTCTGTTTTATCGGCTACAGATGACGGAACCACTCCACCTGTCGGAATACAAATGAAGATAAAGTTGATGCGAATTATAATTGAAGTGCAATAGTGATAGAAACGTCACAAAATAGGGCATTTCACCAAATGTTTACTGGGATGTTGAGTCGCTAAAAATATTAGTTCATAGAGATATAATATCTCAACAGGGTTCGCCTAAAGCGACTTATCCCGTGTCCAATAATTTGAAGTGATAGTACCATGCGGTGAGTAAACACACTACAATGACAATCAATATCAATAATAGTAATATCTAATATAAAGTTGTAATATCTCTGGTCAGTGCTCCCAACTAAAAAATAATATTTCTTTGCATAAATAATCCAATTAGAAAATGTAATCTTGTCGAGGTGTGTTAAAAAACTACAATCCTTGCTTCAGATTTAAATGAATCTTATGTAAAAGATGTTAAATCTAACAAGAATACTCATTAAGTAACTTTAATTGTTCTCCTTAAAAACGTTGTTCTACTCTTATCTTAATAGAGATGTATGATTTAAATAAAGATAAAGAAAAGTGCATTTTTATTACATTTTCTGCATTGTTGCAGAGAAAGACAAATATAAATAAACCACCTAAAATAAAAATGTACAAATGGCAATGATGCGCCAGTTTCGCTTGTCCCACATTATCTCTGCCCTTCCTTCGTCCTGCTGTACCACCACTCATCCTGTACTTGTAGTGTTGGTGTTGTGAGGATCCACGGCAGCAGTTTGGAACAATGCTCTTTTTAATGCATATTTTATTGCTAAGATTATTATTACGGTGTAGAAACTAAATGTAAATAAAAAAATAGAAATGTGTAACTGCATGAAGTTATATGAATTTTTAAGAAATGTTTTGCAGTATATCACATATACCTTCCCACTCCCGCTCCCGCTCTGCTCTTATCATGTCTGTACCATCAATCTCTTCCTCATTTTTTTGAGGTATTTTTTGATTCCTTTATATTTAAAAGGAACTAATAAAGTGAAGCCCCAATCTAAGCGCAAGAAATTACAAATGAATTTACTTGTTATACTTACACGCTAAACATATTTACCGAGAAACGCGGTAAATAAAGCGACTGAATTCCTGGAAGCCTTTTCGTTTCGTTGCGATGACGCAGTGAAGGAATCAAATCGAAATTTTCTACTAAGACATCCTTTATAAAAACGTTTTCAGTTAAGTTTTTAAAGACTATTTCTACAAATATATCTAATTTATTGCTTTGTATATTAGCGTTTTTATTTTAATAAGTATCTGAATGTTAACGAAGATATAGCAATTAAAAATTCGCATTTAAGTTTCAGAGTTGCAGATGTCGGCCATATTTATGATGTAACATGTATCTACTATTAAGAGTAGGTTAGTTATTTTTTCTATGGATAAGAGGTCTGTGTTGAATATGCTATCTCTTTTACGCTTTGTTGTATAAAAGAGATGGCAACTTAGCGGGCGTGATGTCACATGTCTTGGAATGTTCTATAACGTTGAATCACTTTAATAATTAAAGGGACAAAATGACTTTTTTAATTGTTAATATCTCCTAACATATAAGGAGTTATTAGAAAGTAATTGGTCGACACTTTTATAGAAATTAAGACATAGGACACAAGCCCATTAGGCTGATAATTAAACAAGTTTATAAATTTACGGTCACTCTCAATTTTCAACATGAAGAAAAAACTTATTACTATACTCATCCTAGCAGTTTGTATCATAAACATTTTAACAAGTCAAGTATCTATTTTTGAATATATATATATATATATATATATATATATATATATATATATATATATATATATATATATATATAAATTGATGTATATATAAAATATCACATTACCATGTTATGTAATCAGTAACAAAATGCACCCAATTGTGTTCCCTGGTTTCCACTTGTTATATTGGCTTTCTTCCTCTAAATGCTTTTACTTTACTTAGGGTACATCGCACATATCTGATTCTACGGGTGAATATTCCTGTAGATGCTGCAAGGATTATGGATGCAAGTAGTAGTGGTGTTCATCATCATCACAAACTTTATTGTATTTTGTTTCTGTGGGTAATTTTATTTATTTGTTTAGTATCATTCCCATCAATTGTTTAATTTTAATTTTATAGTTGCAGGAATAATATACCATATGGTGCATTTACGAATTACGTGTTTTGAAAATACGTAACCTGATTTTTGTTTCTTCGAGATATCACGACTATACTTCACACCTTCTACCGAAATATTCCAATGAATATGAATGACCTGAAAACTACCATAACATTAACAGATGAATGATTAACAGATGAATGATTTACTACTGTCATCATTAGTAACTTGTAATCGTACTTCCATAAATATCCTAATAGCTAACACCTTTTCTAGAACATGAATTTATTAGATTTATGCATACCATATCGCTGTGCGTAATCGTCTCCTTTATATGCTCTACTTTTAATTTTAATTGTGGTTTTATATTTTAGCTTTATATGAACATAGGCTCACTCTAAAGTTTATAAAGCATCACAGTACAGTGTTTTTTTATCGAACGATTTTATAACCTTCAATCTGTCAAAGTAAAATTATTTTTTGGTTTGTCAGAAGAGTTTTGGCTTGAGTAATAAAAATAAATATATTAGATATAATATAATAATACGTATTAAATAAAGAGAACAATTGATATTAAGTAAAGTATATTACTAAAAAGTGCTTGAAACTGAGTACTTGAAAAGTAAAACTTAAAACTAAAACTGATATTTTCACAGACACAAATACTTCCTACACTTCTCAACTATTCACTTCATGGAGGTTCAGTGCATTAGCAATAATGTCTATTAATATTAAAAAATAATAAATGTTTTATGTTTTTGATTTGTACTACTAGTACTTCCAATTGGCGATCAGTAACTCCAGTTTGTGATAAAATCTCTTTTCATTACGTGGAATTACGTCACGTTACTGTAAAAATTACTCGGGCACATCACCAAATGGACGTTTAATATATAATAGAGCCCAGAAAACCGGATAGTAACTTAGAATTAGTGTACTGCACAAAACAGTGCACGAGTGTTAATGAATTAATTTTTGACAGCACATCTTTGGTTGTGAATATAAAATGTGTCGGAATATAAAGTTTAACAAATAAGAAGAACAGTATTGGGGCGATAAAAGGTTAATTCGCCTACGAAATCCGAGAAATCATCTACAACCAAAAAAAATTGAGTAGACATATTAAGGAAATACTTCAAAGTTTCTACGATTTCGTTTGTAAGATCTGCTATATTATTTATTTTCTTTGAAATACCAATATGACTTAGAGGATATATCTATATCCATCAGAACTTGATTTATATCTTAAAGAAAATCCGAAAGAATAAAATAATAATTTAAGAAAATCGATGTAATATAAAAAGAGCCCATAATAAATTGTACAAAATTGATAATAAAGTATATCTTAAATCGAATACAATTTATTTAATATATCTGTGGACATCCCTACTTGTTGAAACCATTTGGCTCCAATATACCATAGAGTACAAGAGGAAGCAATGCGGATCGCGGAACGCGATGGTTTGGCATGATCATCGTCTCCTAGAGCCCCGACTCCTAGTGGTGATGCCATGCTGGGGGATGACAACTTCATCGCAATTGCTGGGGCTGCAATAAAAATCAATGGCACGCCTCTAGGGTAATCGCAGTACTCTCATAAAAAATCGGCGGTTAAAAAATATTATATAAATATATATACAAGAATATCACTCTTGTTATTAAAGTCATTTGATTTTATTTTACTATTATGATGTTTGGTTTTCTTAATTTTACAATATAATACAGTAAGTAGCTATAAATACCCTAACCGATTTACCTAAATCACATAAATATGCGTTCAAAAATTATAAGAAATTGAATTGGTTTTTGTAACCATAAGGTCTTATCCAATTTTGTAATTTCGCTTTGTTGCTTAATATATAATCATTATTCAAATTATAAAAAATTAAATCTAAGAAATCAAAAGTTTACTATTAAATAGTAAATGCGTGTGCGATGTACAAACTTTCCTAATATAAATTATTTGTTGAAAATCTTTTTGGAAATATTTTAGGACAATTTCTTAAATTTGTCACAAACTTTAATCTCACGCTGTTATTGATTAGGCATTGAAGATGAAATAAAATATATTCACATATTAGGGATTGACACTATAAAGACTGCCAACATAAAGGAGGTGAAATAGATTACCGTTCATAAATAATAAATGAACTTGTGACGACACAATGAGCGAGAGCTTTCAGGCTTTACGCTCTCGCTCATATCGACTAGAGTTATATTTTCTGGATTTGGTTATTTCAAGTTATTTCGATTACGATATTTTTAACCTTATTAGACGGCGGTGCAGTACACATATATGAAGCCACGCTGATAAGATTCAGCATCAGAAAAAACAACGTTTTAAAATGAACTTTTTTTTTTTTTTTATATATATAGATTTTTGGGCTTCGTAGGCACGTAGCCTTTTATCGCCCCTAATACTATTCTGTCTTTTCTTATATATTATACCCAGATAACAAGAATGATCTATTCATGGCTACTGCAGTTATAAATCTCGGTTTCTCAATCAAAAAAGCGGTGTTAACAGGAAGCGTCTACGAAGTCTGTAAAATGAACTTTAAATAATTTAACTTACTTAAAAAGAATATACATTTTTCTATACGAGTATACTGTTTTAATTTTTGTTGTTTAACTAATTATTTAATTTATAATCTATAAACTTATTGTTAACTGTTTTATTTAAATAATTAATAAATTGTTGCAACGGTCGTAAACACAAGTCATACAATTTCTTCAGCTTTAAATTGGATCCTAGAGAGAAGTTTATAACACATTTCGTGTCTTGGTTCGCGCTATCGATCTATCTAAATTTTGCACACGACGTAAATGATCAGACTGGCGATATCTAACCCAATTTTTACAAATTTTTTTAATAGCAGGATACAAAATTTATTTTCCACCATAAAAATGCATAAAAAGTAATGTTTACTAAGTCTATTAAGCACCCTAAACATATATTTTTTGTTTTTTTTAATATAAAGTATACATTTTGCTTCGTAGAATTCAGAACTGTATTCTAATGTATCGTCAAAACAAAAACTAAACTTGGTTATGTTAAAGAGAACCCAATCGATCGCGTATGTAGATATAAGAAGAATGGTCCATTAGTTTTATTTTAGGTAATATCATTTTATACAATGTGAGTGATTCTTGAACCCCAGATAAAATGAGTTTATCTAGGACAATGGGAATCAGGGAAGCAAGGAAACAGGGCAGATCAGAGTTCACAAGATGTAGATTGCAGAGAAATAATAACGATATGTGCTAGACTGTTAGATTTTATGCTTAAAAAAGAAATAGATATGGGACAAACCCTATAAATATATCTCCTATATACTGTGGTATATATATATATATATATATATATATACCACGGCCTTCAACGTACAGAAGCGACATGTATTATATAGGAATTATTTCTTAAAATTATCTTAATTAAAATATGAATTACATGTCCCAATTTACCCTCATCACTGGATCTAATTTTATCATTTTAAATATTCAGATTGTTCCTGCTGAAAATTTAATATAAAATATCGAGTCTCATTTTTTTTAGATATTATTTATATATTTAAGATAGTGATCAACGGAATTTTGATCTTTTTTCTACTGATCTGCATCAATTTCGGCTACAAGAAGTCTCACGACAAAAAACTTCTGCGCACACCATCGCTCTCCTACTCATTTAGGCTTTATAATAATTCTTTACTTAATAGATAGTTCTTTTACATGATCAAAAATAATATTTGTTGCTAACCCAATATGCACTGTTCGCTGCTGCATTTACGTACTAATTCAGGGAGAAGCCAAAGCTTTTTTTACCCACCCCTACGCACGCCTATGCCTATTTACTTTCAAATTTCTATTGTAAGTCTATATTGATTCTCAGCTCATCGCATTTTTAAAATAGTTTTTAATCTTTTGAAACCTTAATGTTAAAAAAAGGGATCTTTTTAATTTTTAAAATATAATATAATAATACTTAAAGGATAAAATTGGACTAACAAGATATAAAATGTTCTATTATCCAGCTTATTGTTAAGTCTATATTACATTATAATATAGGAGACATGCCTTAAACACAAGGCATTTAAAAAGTAAATTGAAGTACACAAATTACAATAAGTATTTGCTACGAGGGTAGTGTGATAACTCAGTGACTTTTTGAATTTCCCGCGCAACTGCCATCTATTAATAGACTACTGTCAAATTTTGAGTGAACTGCGTCACACAGGTAGCCATTGAAAGCAACGATCCATGCGATGTATGTACGATTTCGATTGAGTGTGTAGTCACCATGACAAAACTTCATAAATTGAGCTACGAACTGCTACCCCCTGCTATTATTTCCTGTTTCCAAACCTGAGGAAATAGCTGATTCTAACGAAGAGGTCATCTTAAAGAAAACTGAAACAAATGCCAAATTGAGAATCTTGAGACAACCTGTTATTTGGAAAGAACAAAGAAATTTAAAAAACGCTAAACTAAATGTAAGAGCTGTAACTCTTCACCTTTACTCACGGTAAACCTGTGTATGTATGTAATAAAACTGTACGTTGTCCTATACGCTCCAGCTCCGATTTACCGGATCCGATTCCTTCAACACTTTTCGGGTAACCGTTACGTGTATGCCCAGCATTATACTGTTTCCTCATTTATGAAAAATAAATGGATAACTTGGGAGCACCCTGTATTAATATAAGTATAATCTCCTTCCCTTGCGTTCTATACAGAATTAATTCTTTAGACAAACTAATTCCGTTTTAATAACGTCTTAAATAAATTTTGAAAAGTAATTCTAAAACGTCATTTTCCAGCTTCTGCAGATTAAACATAAGAGTAATTAAAGATGAATGGGGATTATAAGGGTTAATTATTTTTGTAATTATTAGCTAAAATTTATATAAATTTGTGAAGAGTAACTACTGTTAATTTATTGATTATATTGTAGTGGAATTTAAGGATATTTATTACTGCATAATTCATACTAGAAAACACACTTAATATTTAGCAGGAAATAAATTGAATTTCTAAAGTAGTTCACTTGTGAGAATTGTCGATTGTGGAAACCGACGAGGCGAGTGTAGAAATTGTTAGCTTAACACGTCAATCAAACTTGTTTTACGAACTTTGCCATAGCGTACTATCTCTCTTTAAAGTATAGCCATTTCCCGTAATAATCGTTCTTCTAAGCGTGCAGTTATTTCCGAATCAATCGCGCTTCAACATCGCACCGATAAGCATCTAAATTTACCGTCTATACTCAGGTCAGTAAGAACCATTATGGATATCCCCATTATGGATATATTGCTTCATAAACAACAAATTCATCAACCATGACTTCGGCATTACAGCTGTGAAAGAAGAAATTAACCAATTGTCATTCATAGATAGAGCCGTCACTGGACGACTACTAGCTTTTACCCCCGTCGCAAGCGACGTCTGTCTTTTGTGTGTGGCTTGAATTTCATGTAAAAATTTTAATTCCACCAGAGTTTACCCCCGTCGTAATGCGTCTTTTTGGCGTGTATATTTGAATCCAATAAAATAATTCGTAATTACATTTCATATTTAACTGTTCTATTTTTAAATTGAAATAATAAATAAACTCGCACATATACATTGAGACATATAAATTGACTAAAAAAAATATATTTTTTTTATCAAAATAAAAAATATTTTCAATTTATGCGTTATTTGACCAACTTTTTTTCAAAATTTGCAATTTTTTTTTTCGATTCGTAAATTAGTTACCAAGATTAGCCTATATACAAAATTTCAACTTTCTAGCACAATTTTTACTCTCGGCAAATACTGCCCCCGTGCCCCCCAATAAAATTTGAAAATTTTGAATTTTTTTTTATTAATGCTATACTTAATTATTCTAAAATCCAGAATATGAACTTTCTCCAAAGTTCCCTACCGGGCCCCCGAATTTCTTCAACCCCCCCTTTTTCAATTTTTGAATTTCTAATTTTTGAGAAATGTCAGCATTGAATACCTTAATACACATGCAAAATTTCAACTTTTTATCTTTTACGAATTAAAAGTAATACAGCAAAAAAGGGCTCACTTTTTTTCCAGTTTTTCCAAAATTACGGGTTTCCAGGAAATTCAGGGAAAAATCCGGGGACGCCAAAAGTCTTAGAATTTTTTTCTCTACGAAATAGGAAATTTTTAAAAAGATCGCCGGAGCCGTTTTCGCGCTGCCATACAAAATTCAGTACCAAACATATAAGATCATAAGAATATAAGAATAGATTCAAACACCTGGGACATTATAATATATTATTTCTCATCTAGGTTAATTTTCATTTTTAGCATAGGTAATTATTGTTCATACTTATTGTAACAGATTGCAACGTGGCATGTTATTACAAAAAAAAGTTAAACCAACACACAAATTAATACAGTATTAACTTAATTTAAAGTTGAATGCAGGATGCGTGGCAGAGAAAAGGAAACATTAGAGCACATTAAGAGTAAGTGTAAGGAGAAGGTGGAAAGTGAACTAGACCTAATGGAAAACCTGCAACGGAGGGAGAAGAAAATACAATTGATAAATGAGGTTAGAAGCAAGAAAAGGAAATAAAGAGAAAGGAGATGAAGCGTATAGTTGGCAGGGTATAAACTAATACAGGAAGAGTAGAGGTCAGATAAAAGTGAAAATACGAGTAGGCCTGAAAAGAAGTGAAAGGGAAGAGTATGGATGACGGATGTAAGGACATAGAGTAGAGGGAAGAAAGATAAATGAGAGACAGTTTTAATGACAATGAAAATAAATTGAATTAGATTTTTTAAATTTGTTAACTTAGAAAATGAAATGAGATATAATTGTTACCAAATTAAAAAGCCAAAACGGCAAATACAATAAAATAAAATATATAGATCCATATAGTATCAATCGGCAAAATGACTGATATTTATTTACGAATTACGTGTTTTGAAAATACGTAATCTGATTTTTGTTTCTACATGATATCACGACTATACTTCACACCTTCTACCGCAATATCCCATTGAATATTAATGACTAATTAACTAATAAATACATTTACTACTGTCATCACTAGTAACTTGTAATCGTACTTCCATAAATATCTTAATAGCTAACACCATTTCTAAAACATGAATTTATTAGATTTATGCATACCATATCTGCTTAGCGAAAGTTTACAACGCTTAGATTTATACTCTGAAACACAGAACATTCTGTGGTTGTATAACGTTAATATGCTAATTTTACAACTGCAATTTGAAGTCAATAAAACAAACCACACATGACCATGACCAGACATGCACTGGCATGCCAAAGCTGTTCCTGGAGGAGTGAGAGGGGTTCCTGTATTACTTAAAAGCTCACGTACCACCTAGTAAATATTATTCATACACTGATAAATATTTCTAATTGTGTATTAATATAATGTATGTATTTATTTAATTGATCAACTTCCCACTACAAAATCTATTTCTACTATACTTATCTAAATACATATTAGACCAGGGTAGATAATTTTAGAAACATAAAAAAATTAAAGTAGAATGAAACCTATTGGAAATGGAAGGGAATACTACTAAAATGAAAGGAAAAATAAATTACAGTCGATCTGAGGTTGGGAAGGGGTAGGGGGTGAGGTTTTAAGGGTAAAAATCGGTAAATCTCGATTTCCGGCAAAACTACAAGTCCTATCGAAAAAAGTTAAATGGCAAAGTTGTAGATAATAAAAAGATCTACAACTTTTGTATCTACACTTTTACTCCATAACCTCAAAATTCATGTAAAAAATCCAAAAAACCACATTTTTGATTTTTTATTTATATCTTTTACAAAAAAATGTTTTTTTTCATGATATTTGGTGAAAACTTACCTCTTTATGTCCCAAACACACTGGAATTTTGAAGATTTAAAATATTAATTTTTTCACCCTATTTTGACTCGATATATGAAAAAACACCCTAATTTTCAATCGAAAATTCTCACGTCAAAATATCTTTATTTTCTGATGGTGTAAAAAAAAATATACATTACTATGGAAAAATTTTTCAGAAAATGCAAAAAATCGAAAAATATTAAAATCGAAATTTTTTTTTTTAATCTTTATGTACAATTTTGAGGTATTCATTAAAATTTTTACTTTAATTACTCGAAAAACGTTAGGTTCCATGTTAGATTAATAAACAAAAAAATTACAAACCAATTAAACATAAATATCGCAAAAAACTATCTCATTAGATAGAAATATACACGTAAATCGTACTATTGAGTAGAGATTTTTTTTAATGATTACACTATACATTATATTATTTCTAAAAGCATTAATCTTTGTATTTATCAAAACATAGTATTCAATTCGAATCACTTATTCATCAGTTTCTGTCTTTTTGATGGTATTTCTTGATCGTTAGATTCGACAGGCCATTCTGATTCTAGTAGATCTTCGACATCTTCAAGACCATCACCGTCTTCGTCTCCAACATTATTTTCGGTCTGCATTGGTTCTTCATCCGCAATTTCATCTGAATCATTAACTTCCTCGTAGATTTTTTTCTCCACATTGGCGCATTGTTCAGAACCATCACAATTTGAGCATAAATTTGTGCATTTTAAACCATGTTTTCGGCAGCCACATTTTAAACTATTACATCCAGTTTCACAGCTGCAGCAAATAGTTTTCAGCAATTTTTCCGGAATTAATTCCATTTCTGTAAATTTGGGCATAATTCCATGTTGATGTTGCTTCCAGCCCCAATCTGTTGCTGTCAATTCATTACCCAGCCACGTTTGAAGCTGATAATATGCCCTGTAACAATGTTGTTCTGCTGCACCTTCTGTGGGTGGGAGATTTGCCAATATGAAAGATGATTTAATTTTTGCCATTTGATATTTTTGAAATCTTAATTGATTCAGTGATATATTACCCTTTTTACATTTATAAATAGATTTAATTAATTTCAATCCATTTTTTTTTATATCTTCTTCGTTTACATCTTTTTTAAAAAAAATATTAGCCAAATTTGACAAATTTTGATTGTCTAATAATGAATTTACGATAGTTTTCTTTCCTTTTCCGGCAAATCCAGATGTTGTGTCGCAACCAGAAAAACAATGCAGAAATGCAACGATGTTTTTGACGGATTCACATTTGAAACTATCACCAGAACCGGGCTTGAGAAAATAAATTTTATGATTATTAGAATTTAATTGATTCAAAAGGACCAAAAGATCAATATCTTGTCCTACAACAATGACAGTTTTATTAGTATCTTTGGCAATTTCTATCGAGGTCTTAATAATGTCAGCATCAGCATCTTCTTTAGCTTGTTTACAGGAAAATCCTTTTGACTGTAATACTTGCATTAACGATTTTATTATTCTGTCTTTGTTTTTCTCATTAGATAAAAAATTTTCTTGCAAAAATGGTATTCTTGTATGGTTTTAATAATTGAACTCTGGAATATTGTCTGACGTCTTTCTACGACTACGTTCTCCTTTTTTAGTTGAAAGGCGCAGACCCTCCAAGCCCCTTCCCCACTTCTCTATGAAATACCTTTTGAAGGGCTACAATTTTCCGAAGGTCACTCAGGTATATAGGTATAATTTTAAAATAGCAATAAATAGGCATCTACGCATATAATTTAAAGAAAATTCGACAATTTTCTCAAAATTTTGTAGATGTCATATTAAATATTAACTTTATTAACTTATTTAGTTGTTAATTATAGTAGTACATTTCGACTTGCAATTTTTTGTTTATTAATCTAACATGGAACCTAACGTTCTTCGAGTAATTAAAGTAAAAATTTTAATGAATACCTCAAAATTGTACATAAAGATCAAAAAAAAAAATTTCGATTTTAATATTTTTCGATTTTTTGCATTTTCTGAAAAATTTTTCCATAGTAATGTATATTTTTTTTTACACCATCAGAAAATAGAGATTTCAACGAACAAAAAGCCCACCGACTTTTTTGAAAAATCAGATGTTTTGACGTGAGAATTTTCGATTGAAAATTAGGGTGTTTTTTCATATATCGAGTCAAAATAGGGTGAAAAAATTAATATTTTAAATCTTCAAAATTCCAGTGTGTTTGGGACATAAAGAGGTAAGTTTTCACCAAATATCATGAAAAAAAACATTTTTTTGTAAAAGATATAAATAAAAAATCAAAAATGTGGTTTTTTGGATTTTTTACATGAATTTTGAGGTTATGGAGTAAAAGTGTAGATACAAAAGTTGTAGATCTTTTTATTATCTACAACTTTGCCATTTACTTTTTTCGATAGGACTTGTAGTTTTGCCGGAAATCGAGATTTACCGATTTTTACCCTTAAAACCTCACCCCCTACCCCTTCCCAACCTCAGATCGACTGTAATTTATTTTTCCTTTCATTTTAGTATTATTCCCTTCCATTTCCAATAGGTTTCATTCTACTTTAATTTTTTTATGTTTTTAATTATTTTTGACGGCTTCTACCCTGGTCTATATGTAGAATATATATGTACGAGTATATAAATACGAATGACGGCTAGCAATTAAGTACTTAAAAGTTTTAATGTTATTATAATTATGTTATGTAGTTAAGACTTATTAGTTTAAGTGTCTATGTTTATTTTAAAGATTTATTATAAGTAGATTATAACTTCAGGTAATGATTAAAATAGGTTATTATAGTTGTTGTCTAGGATATTTTTGGTTAACGATAATTTTTTAGGATTACAGTTATATGTAAGCCGGATTAGTAATTCTATTTAAGCAAAAATGGATTACCAATATGATATACAAACATAACGATTAGTAGGATCTATTAAGTGTTTCATCTGATGAAGAGGAAGTGCATGTTTTTTTAGCTGCTGAATACAATAATTTAATATTTAACCTTTTAGTTCGTAGTTTTTTTAATTTCTACATACACACACACACATATGTTTTAAGTGTGTGTTTAAAAAATAAATCAACTTAAAAGAGCATAGCATTTTAAAATAATATTAATAAATATAATGTAAGAAAGAATAGCTCTAAAAGCTTTTATTAAGAATTAGCTTCAAGAAATGAGATAAAAGGACCATCATAGAAAATGCTTCCTCCTTGTTATTGAATAAATTCTTACGGTGTATTTTTATAAACATGTTGTCCTTTTTTTATATAATATTAATACATCAAAGAATAAACATCCAACCAGAGTACGGTATACCGATTTCCGTTTCTCTTATTCCATAATCTAATTTCCAAAGTCTAATGCGATGTACTGTGTACATTATTGTTAAGAATATTGGTTTTGAAATAAAGATAATAAAAAATAAGATTGGTGTAAGTAAAAATATTTCTCTTTTTAAAAAATAATTTTACACAAATTACTTCAACTTCAAGTGGGTTTTAGTCAGAGGCGGATTAAGACAGTTTGAGACCGTAGCCCATACAATTTTACGGGCTCCCAAAATTATTTTATATGTTACGAATAATGCTTTAAGGATTAATTATAACTAGACTTAGTGAAGTGAGAGATAGGGATGTGGAGGAAGCGCAGCAGAAAAGGATAAGGAAAATAAGTACAAAAAGAAACAGCGAGAATCAGAATGGACAATGAGGAGAAAGGAAAGAGATACTGATCAGAAGAGGATAAAGAGGAAGGATGTAAGGGAGTAGAGAACACGTTGGAAGATATGAAGAGGGAATGCGAATGGAAGACAGATAGTAAAAGGAGGTAAAGAAGGTTGTAATACAGACAAGAAGGAAAACGAAAGAGGAAGAGTGGAAACATCCGGATATTTAAGAAATATAAAACACAACCTTTACCTTTTAAATACTTTGCAAACATTTAATATAGAATTACATCTCTTCGGTCATAGATATTAAAAATATATTTTTGTGAGTAAAGTTTTGGGACGTCAACCATTTTTAGTTATCGATACCGTAAACATCCAATTATTTAAATCCCTATTTTACTAAACAATTTAATTAATTATCATTATTTATTTAAAGAAAGTTTTCCGATACTGACCGATTCGGAGACAACCTTCAACTCGAGTCTGCCCTGCCTTTATATCCGCCACTGGTTATTTTTAGTAAGAAATAAAAACTTGTGGAAAGAAAACCCATTAAAAAAGTTTTAGAGTATTAGAAAATGAAAATACAAGTGCCATTGCCGTTGAAGCTATTCAAATGTTTATTTGCACAGCACAAAAACTTCTGTAGATGGTAACTAAAGCGAGAGAGGGAAAGAGAGAGAGGGAATATATTTGTACTTTGAACACAAACTCAATGATTGCGTTTCTTGTCAATTTATTTTAATTACTCTTAATTGATGAAAAAGTTCTTTTAATTAGAGTTTTTTCTTTCATGATACTCCCCATGTACTCGTAGAATACAAGATTTCTTGTTTGGCTTATATTGATGGTAGAAAGATCCAATTCGTAACATTTCTTTTTTTGTTAATAGAAATCAATTAACTCTGAGTGGCTGTAATAGAAGGTGATTTTTATGACCATTTCATTTCTGTCACATGTAAAAATGAATTTTAAAATTACCTTGTATCAACCCAGTAAACATTTTGGACTGACTTTGCCATCATATTGAAGATGCATATGCTTTTTTTGTCATGAAAAAATTCTTTTACATACAGTCATTTATATGAAATGTCTATTTTATCGGCTACAAATGGCGAAACCACTTTACCTGTCGGAATACAAATGAAGATAAAGTTAAATCTTAGAGTATATATATATATATGGAGAGAGAATGCTGACCTGAAAGTGTGTCCAAAATGCGTGCGAGAGAGAAAATTTTCTTCTTGTTTAGAAAATCTGTTATTAAGAAAACAGATTTATTGCATAATTTGTTAGGTATAAAAAAAACTTTATATATTTATTTAATTCAGGACAACATTTAACCTCTATGTCGTCACAGAATTCTACGTTATCAATACATCTAAGTTATATTTACATGTTCCTGCGCATGATAAAAAACCGAATTTATATTTAATGGGCTTGTGTCCTCATTTTTTAGTTGTCGATTTTTCAATTGTTGATTGAAATTGATGTTAATAAATGTGTATTGGCTTGTCTATTTTATTAAATATCTAAATGTTGACGGAGATATAGCAATTAAAAGTTTGAATTGTAGTTTTAGCGCTAGAAATGGTCGGCTATATTTGTATGAAGTGAAATGCATTTTAACGTCAGTTATTTGTTGAGTAGGTCAGTGCTGTGGTAATGTTCTGTAGCTGTTGGTAGTCAAATAATCAAGTCAAATCAAAGAATAATAAGTTTTTATTTTATTTAACCCTGTTAAGGCAGACATAGTATTGAAATTTGATTGTTCCTTAAAATAGCTGTAAATAATATTTTTTGATATTTTGATATATAAATATATATGGCAGAGATTTATGAGCTGTAAGGTTGGTAACCTTACACAAGGATTGTGATGTCACATGCACTTGGTATGTGTACATCGTTGAATCCCTTTAATAATTAAACGGAAAAAAAGATTTTTTTAATTGTTAATATCTCTTAACATATAAGGAGTTATTACTACACTTTTAGTTACACTTTTATAGAAATTAAGACATAGGACATAAGCCCATTTATATTTAATATTATAATATATATATATATATATATATATATATATATATATATATATATATGTATATATATATATATATTGTATCTAGACAGCTCTGGCTTGACAGCTGTCACTTTCAGCGCATGCGCATAGAGTCGAATACGAACATATACCTTTCTCTCTCGCACACATCTTGGACACACTTGTATTCTATATAAAACACAGGCTATTCACTCTCCATATATATATATGCTTTAAGATGCGAACTATAATTGAAGTGCAATAGTGATAAAAACGTCACAGAACAAAACAATCACCAAATTGTTTACTTGTAAGTTAGCTTTGTAAAGGTGTATTGTGTTTATTTTTGATAATTAAAGTTGGCGCAAAGTTAAATGTTACACGAAAGATAGCTAACATAAACCTAACAGATAGTTCCAATACAGCAAACGAAGCTCAAAGCTCATTCAAAAAATCAAAATATATGTAAATGATGAGTAGTCTCTACACTTGACTAGATATCCAACATGTGAATTAGCTTTATTTAACACCACCTATACTCACAAGTATATTTAAATGTGCACAATATTTCAGCTTTTCGTTTTATTGCCTTACGTATCATTTTATTCAGTGGGTATAATTTCATATGGAAGCATTTTTGTGCTCGAGCAGATGGATTTTTCATGACCGATACGTGCTAGGACCCAGAAGGTGTAAGCTACTGGTTTATTGTTACACTGGTATGCACTTCCAACAGAGTGGTTTTAAATATTCGTATTTACTAATCTTTTTAGATGAAATCTTACATTACTTTAATTCTAGTGCAATTATTTCTTATTTTAATAATGGCGGCGAAGCGAGTAGTATAATCCATGCTATTAACTACTGCTGCCACCTACTGATAGTTAGTTTAACGGGATTTTTATGGAGATAGAAAAATGGAGTGGTAGGTGCACAGGGAAAACCTTATCCACTATATATGAAGACGTGACACACCAATTCGTGAATATATTTTAATTATATTTTAAAAGAGTTTAATTTAATCATTCTGATATTTTGTTAAGGTTCTCTCAATTAAAAGTCAATAATTATATAACATTTATTTACTAATAATCAATTCCAATCAAATCCGTATCGTCCAAAATCCCAGAGCCAGACATCACTTATTTTCTGATGAACAAAATGTGTAGGATTGAGTAGTGTTAGTATGTACAATAATAGTATTTTTTACGTATAAGATAATCAAGGTATATGTCTCACTCACTTTCATGCATACGGATAATGCACTCTCGCTCCTACTCATAGCTGAATTAAAATTGAGCCTAGAGGATGCCCCTTGGATCGATCTGTCCTCTTGTAAAACGTTTTAAAACAGCTGTTTTGTAATACCTTGTATTACCTTGCAGACGCTTTAAAGCTGACAAAAAATTACTTAAACTCACTTATAGTCCGATGGTTCATTTTTATATATGTTAGTGAGAAAACTGTTTTTAGTGATTAGAACAGTAATCACTACACTAGTTCTTCTAAAACCTCAATGAGTACCGTCTGGAGTCTAGCACCTCATCTAATAAACTGCTTTTATATTTTCCTCCGTTAATTTCCACCAAACGATATCTCTTATGGACCACCCTGTACAAATAAGTTGTGAAAGCATTATATAATAGAGTGTTTGACTACTCCATCTCTGTACAATTCTAGTACGCGTCGTACAATATCACTTTAGTTTTTATTTTAAAGTAGACTTCAGAGTATAGGTCTATGTATTTGAATATTAGATCCGTTCTGTGATAACTATACGAATATGTGTGTATGTGTGAATCATATTCACCAATATTATTCACATAAATAGGCCTGGAATATAAATGACCTAATGTACTTCTATGGTAACAGCCAACAGGGTTTCGTACCTAGCACTGAAATTAGTAATAACCGGCGCAACTCATGCGAGTGTGTGAATTCTGTAGGTAGAGATAATAAATTCACACATGGGTGCAATCGGGGCAAACATCCGTAAAAATTAGTAAGTCATTCAAAATGTTGTCTAAAAGCGCCCACACAAAGCGAGTTAGCCCCGAATCTGCCCGAACGGAATGAGAATGGAACTGTGTTGTTAGTGAGAGAACGAACGAGAACAACGAGTCTATTTCTCGGTCGCAGATGATGATATCATCAACAGAGATGTGCACGAATACTATTCAAAAGTATTTAAATACATACATACAAACAAATACGACACAATAAAATCCCCTATTATGCTATTTTTAAAAATTCTATAGAATCACGATAGTTTCGTTCGTGTCGTGTGTTTTCTCTCACTCGTATACACGTTCGTTTTCTCACTAATAACACAGTTACATTCTCATTCAGTTCGGGTAGATTCGGGGCTAAAGTTTGCAACGAGTCAAGTTGTAATCTGATTTCATTCATTGTATTGATAACAACTTGAACGCCAGAGGATTACATTTAAACCTGCAGAGGAGACACAGGAATATTTCGCATTGCGCTTATACCGCCTACTAAGGTACTAGAACAAGAAGAAGCACGTGTTGACCCTGAAAATGCACTGTAACTTTTAGAGATGGCTCGAAGATAACCGAAGACAAGTGCTTTTGAAACTTTAAAGACGTTTTTCTGAAGAGTGTGTTTTTAAAGTCCGTGACCAAGATTTTTCGGAAACGGCTAAACTGATCAGTCTCAAATTTTAACACAAGTTTCTTAAGTATATTTTTTAGTAATTAATTGAAGGTTTTTTCTCACGAATAAATATTTTTTTTTTATAAACAATTTAAAGCCAAAATTTTGGTCAAAAATCGACTTATTTTTTTTGAGAACGCGCCATTTTGTCAAAAAAAAATATTTTACCTAATCCTTCGATTAATTACAAGATTTTGCATCACTTTAACGAAATTCGTTTGGTTTTTTTCATTTTAAGTGTTCCAGTCCAAAGATATCGTGGTCACCGCAAGATGAGAGATTTTTTGAGAGGAGCTCCTGGAGATCAGCTATAGCAGCTTTCAAAATTATTATTTTTACAAATACAAAATGCTAAAATACAGTTAAAAGTTACCATTATATGTTTAAAAATTTTTACATTAATACATTCAATAGACTTCTCTGGAAAAATTCTTGAAAAATTGCTTTTTTTTGGCCTCCTAACTGTATATAATCCCTTAAGGTCTATACGCACATATCAGTGCCGTGTAGCTTTTAATTGGGAGAAATACTGGTATCGCTGAACGGAACTGACACTGACATAACTACAAAATGCATCTTTAATGCCAATACCATTCCTTTATCTCTTCGGTATCTAAAATGAACCTAAACGCACAGTGCCGCTGAGATGAAGTTACTTGATGCACATGACGAATTGTCAGCGTTAGAAAATATAACAGATACTTAATATAAAAACAATGTTATTATCATAATTACAAAACATAAATGAAAGCAACAAATTAAAATATAAAAATGACCTGATGGCTAACTTGTTTTACAAACACCTTACAAAAATATTTAAATCGTCTCAAAATTTCAAAATTTTAACTTTCTCATGTAAAATTTGTTCTTCTTGTGTTCTTGAAACGTAAAGCTCCTTTAAGCTTTCCTTTTAATAAAAGCTTAAAGTAAAAGCTTAGATCAAGCTACATCACTGTACTTCATACGATTCCCAGAATATAGAGAGCTGTTAACTGAAGTAATATGTCGTTACTTCTGAGTAAATGGTTACAGAATTATGCAATAAACATTTTAGCATGCATTGAGCTCCCGCTCCCGCGACCAAGGATTACACATTCCTGTGACTCGGCCCATTCAATATACTCAGTCGTACCTGTAAGCCATGATATAAACAATGATGAAATTCATGTTCCAGCATCAACGTTATATTATGGAGCATCTACACTGCTACACCATTACTGCTATTAAGTGCGATTTATACCACAATTTGAAGAGGACGCAAATTGCATTTATCCAATAGCAACAAACTAATGAATGAAACCTGCCCGGACTTACGGCATAGAACTCTGGAGAACTTCTACTGTTTCAAACATAGAAATACTAGAAAAATTTCTATCAAAAGGACAGTAAGCACCATTATGGATATCCCGTGGTTCATAAGCAACAAATTCATCAACCATGACTTCGGCATTACAACTGTGATAGAAGAATTAACAAATTCAGCAAAAGATAACAGCAGCGACTAAACAATCACCCAAACTATCTAGCTGTGAATTTACTAGATAAACATACGTCTGACTTTAAAAGACTAAAAAGACATTGTGTGTTAAAGCTACCACAACGTTTTTAATTGCCATTTATAGATATAGCCGTCACTGGACCACTATTTCTTATCTAGGTTAATTTCATTTTTAGTATAACAGTTTTTTTTTTTTTAATTATAGATTTTTGGGCTTCGTAGACACGTAGCCTTTTATCGCCCCTAATACTATTCTGTCTTTTCTTATATATTATACCCAGATAACAAGAATGATCGATTCATGGCTACTGCAGTTATAAATCTCGGTTTCTCAATCAAAAAAGCGGTGTTAACAGGAAGCGTCTGCGAAGTCTGTAGTACCGCCCTTTGGAGTCCATTTCTGGCCATTGATGTATTTTTACATTGCCACAGAATGTGGTCAGGGTCTGCCTCTTCTTCACCACATTCGCATTTAGAGTTTGGAATGATTTTGTTTCTTGCTAGATGTTTCGGAGCTCCAGTATGATTCATTCTTAGCCTTGAGGTCATTGTAATTAATCTTCTTGGCCATTTTAGTTTGGCAAACCATGGCTTACGTCTCAGTGTTGGTTGTATTGTATAAAATTCTCTACCTTTATCAGAATTATCCCACTTGTCTTGCCAATTTTTCATTTCATTTTTTTCTAATTCTGCTTTCATGTCTGATTTTATAAAAAATGAAATATATTTATCACAGGAAGTAGCTACCTTGGCCATTTGATCAGCTTTTTCATTTCCCTTAATTCCCTTATGTGACGGTATCCAAATTAGTTTAATATTTCGGCCCTTATCTATTTCCCTATTTATTTTTTCTTTGACATAATAAATTTTGTTGTCTAATTTTGTATTGATTCCCTTACTGCTTAAGGACTGTATGACTGATAACGAGTCGGATAATATTAAAGTGCTGTCTCTGTCATCAGTAATGATTTGATCCACAGCTAGATCTATAGCACATAACTCAGCTGTATATATGGATGCTTGATTATGAAGCTTGTAAATTCTGCTATTGTTAATATCTACTACTGCTGCACCCACTCCATGTGCTTCTTTTGAGCCGTCAGTATATAATTTTGTATAATTCGGGAATTGTTGATCTAATTTTTGTTGTAAGTCTATAGTTATTAGCTCAGGTAATATGTTACTCATATTTAGCTCCTTGCCAATAGTTATATTTGCAGGAGTTCCTCTACCTGAGTAATAATAATCTAATTCGAAAATTGGTATTTCTACTGGGGTTCCTCTTTCTGTCCATTTCCTTTTTTCATTTATCCAAATTGCATTAAGCTCATGACTTCTTGAACCTGTTCTTGATAATTCGTTAAGTTCGTCCCTTATTATTGTGTTATTTGTCATTAAAGCGCTAGCCATAAAGTAAGACGTTTTCTTTATCCATCTTTCTTTTAATGGTGGCATACAAGCCTCTGCTAGTAATGAAAGGGTATGAGTTGTACATATAGCTCCTAATACTATTCTTAAAGCTTTATATTGCAATTCTTCAAGTGATTCTATTGTATTGTTTTTACACATTATTAGTACCTCTGCACCATACTCCAAATGAGGGCGGACTAATGATTTATATAAATTTAGTAGCGAAGATGTATTTAGTCCCCATCTTTGTCCAGCAAACATTTTGAGTATATTGATTGCAGGTTCAGCTTTCTTTTTAATATTGAGTATTATTGATTTTTCGGATTTATTTGTGGAAAATGGAAATCCTAAGTATATATAATTATTTGTGTATTCCAATTTTTGTTTACCTAGAGTTATTATAGGTGGCTGTGATATTTTTGAAATCATGTTAAAAATCATTAGTTTAGATTTTTCTGTTGATGCTTCTAAACAAGCATCATTAAGCCATTTCTCTAAGTTATTTACAATCTTTTGCATTTTTTTTCCAGTCTCCTCTATAGTATTTTCTTGTGATAAGAAAACTAAGTCATCCACATATGATATCCATGATATTGTTGGGTTGAGATACGGTTTTATTGACCTAACCATCATATTAAAGAGAAGAGGACTTAGTGCTGAGCCTTGTGGAATGCCTTTAGAACATAGTCTCCAGTCCGATAGTAATCCATTAAACCATAGTTGAGTTTTCATGCCACTTAGTAAATTCTTTAGTATATTAATTATTACTCTCGGTACTCCTATTACATATAATTGCCTTAATAAAAAATTGATGTTTACATTATCGAAAGCTGCTTTGATATCTACAAAACAGGCCATTGATACATTGCCTTTGCTTTTTCCTGCTTCAATTCTAGCTGATAATGCAACTATGCCATCCCTGGTACTTCTACCTCTTCTACAGCCTAAAATTTGCTTTGGTATTAACGACTTAGAATCTAACCAATATTCTAATCTCGTTTTCAATATTTTCTCAAAGACTTTTCTGCAGCAATTAATGAGAGTTATAGGTCTATATGAGGTTGGTTGATTTACTGGCTTATCTATTTTTAATATTGGAACAATCTGAGTATTTTTCCAGGACTCAGGAATTAGTTCTTCTTCCAAAATTGTGTTGTATATGTTTAATAATAATTTTTTAGCGATTGATGGGAGATGGCCTAACATTTCATAAGATATTCCATCTGGACCGGGCGTGGTTGTTTTCGTCATTATAAGGTGAGATTGTAGCTCCCACATTTCTACTTCTTTAATCATCATTTTACTAGAGTCGTCTTGAGTGACTCCATATAGTACGCTTTCTTGCTCAGGTACCCAGGGCGGTGCTATTACTTGTGAAAGTTCACGTAACAAGTCCTCACTGTTAGGTGAATTTGTTTTCGTGCATTTTCCTGAACCTCTCATCCTATTAATTTTTCCCCATAATTGTTTAGTAGTTAAATTATGGTTTAACTCTTCAGCAAGGTTTCTCCAAGCTTGTCTTTTCTTGAACTTTAGTAAGTTGGTCGTTTCAGATTCTACTTTTTTTAAAGCTACTTTATTTGTTTCAGAACTATTTCGGTGGTATCTTCTGTAGGCTCTTTTTCTGTTTTGCACAGCCTCTTTGCATTCATCATCCCACCAAGGATTTGGCGGATATTTTGAGATTTTATTGTTTGCAATATTTTTTCCCCACTTTTTAGCTGCAGACTCAATTGAGTCAATGAGGTAATTATATTTTTTTTCCAGCGTAGTATTGGACTGAATTTGGTTTGCCAATAAGTCTGCTTCTATTTGGTTAGAGAAATTGTCCCAGTCGATTGTATTTGGTACAATGTTTAATTTAAATCTTTCCTTGCCTCTGCTTGATTGACCAATTTGTGCCCCATTCATAAGTATAATGGCGTGATCAGAACCTAGTTGATCCTCCATTACGTTCCATGAAAGTTGGCTACCAAGAGATGGGGTTGCCCATGATAAATCAATTGCTGACGCTGTTCCTGAATGGATGTTGATTCGAGTAGGAGAACCATCATTAAGGAACATCATATTGTTATTGTCCATCACCTGACATATAATTTTACCCCTTGGACAGTCATAGGTGTTTCCCCAAGCAATGGCTTTAGCATTCCAGTCACCTAGAATTAGCATTGGTTCTGGAATAGATCTTAATATTGCATTCAATATTCCTGTAGTAATAGATGCTGTTGCTGGGGCATAAAGAGATACAACATTAATATGCTCATTACCCCATTTAATTTTTGCTCCTATAATTTCAATATCCCCTGAGAGAGGAATTAAAATTTTGTCAATAAAAATGTTGTGGTTTATTACTAGAGCAACGCCTCCACCGTTGTTATTTCTATCTGCTCTTACTAGTTCCATATTTCTCCATTTGATTTTATAAGATGGATCAAGCCAGGTTTCCGAGAGCGCGATTACTTCAATATTATTTTCAAAAACTATTTGTTTTAGATTTATCAATTTGGATTTTAAACTGCGGCAGTTCCATTGCATTATACAAGTATTTTTATACATTATTTATTATGTTTGTTAACTAATATTTGTATTAGAACATTTCAATATTTTGATTATCTGGGGGTGGAATAGTATGGTTATTTACAATGGTTTGGTTCAAATTATTAGTAATAGTTTCTGCTTCTAAAACTACTTCGTCAGTATCAATATTTTGGTTTATTTCCTCTGAATCTCTGATCTCTTCTGAATTCTCAATAATATTTTTGTCTAAATCAGTTTTCTTAACGAACTCTGATTTCTTAATTATCTCTTGTTTCTTCACTTTATCGGTTTTATTTACGGGAATTGGCTGACAGCGTTCGTTTTCCTTTGCCTTTTGTGTATTGTCAGGTTTCCACGTCCTTTTCTTTACTTCTCGGGGGGATCTGCGGGGTTCTGAAATTTTCAAAACTTTACGGATTTTCCTTTCCGGTTCACCGCTTATAATACAGTCTGTAATTTTCTTTTTATTTATACTTTCTTCCAAAGAAGGAAACTCAAAAAGGTTTAATGTAAATACCTCTTTCCCACGATCAATTTTATTTTTTTCTATATAGGTAGTTTTAGCTTTAGCTTCGTTTTTATTTTTCAATTCTAAATATTTGCTGCAGGATCTATCGTCAGCTTTATGGTCTTCTTTACAGTTGCGACAAAATAATTTCTCTTTCTTGCAACTTAAAGAGCTGTGATCTCCACCACAAAATTGGCAATATTCACCACTTCTACAGAAATTAGTGGAGTGGCCAAATTTCCAGCACCGACGACACTGTCTAATTCTTTGTATATATGCTGAAACTGGGTAAAGGATACCCTGGAAGGCTATATATTCCGGGATCTTATCCCCGCTAAAGGATATTAGGCACTTCCAAGTAGGAGTCTTTTTGCCTTCTTCAATTCTATTGAATCTAATAAAATCGGTAATTTTTGGTGCCAACTGTCTACTATTTTTATTAAAGCCTACTGCGTCATGTAGGAATACGTCATCCAGATTATCGGGGTGTAAATCGATTAGTCCCTGCACTTCTACTAAATTCTTCGGAATTATGCTATTGTATTTAGCTAGAACTATGGCGTCTTCTATAATTTTATTAGCCAGAAATGGGCTATTGGTCTCCACCTCAATTTTTCTTTGGCTGACAGCAATAATGTTAATGTCCTTATAATTTGACCGCAAATATTGAGTAATAAAGGCAGGGTTTGTGTTATAAGTAATTGGTTTTAGAATTACCAAGCACACTCCTGAATAACTATGTGGATAATAGCTGGTTCTTATCCTTTTTGCTTCAAAGAGGTCTTTCTCATGAGACCTGTCATTCATTATTATAACCTCACTTTCACTTAACACAAATAAAAAAAAAAAAAAATTTATTATCTATTACTTTGTTTTTACACTTTATTATCCTTAAACTCCTTTTCCAATTGTATTTATTAAATAAATAATTTATATTTAGTATAATAAATTTAATAAATTGAAAATAATTTCAGGAGCAAAATTAATACAACATAAATACGCGATAGCTTTTTGTTTTTTTTTTTAGTAGTATAACAGTTATAGTTTATTGTAACAGATTGTAACGTGGCATATTATTACAAAATTAAAAAAAAAAAAAAAAAATTAAGAGCTATTACAAAATTATTGATAAGGAATTATCTCTGTTTTTCTATGACAAAATCATAACCCTATTTTGTTGCCATGAGTGTTAGTGCCATTTAAAATATTTTGTTTTTTTATTGAATTATAATATTTTATATGAACAAATAAATTTAAGATATTATACATTTAAATTAAATAACAAAGTTTGCTCTTATACTGGAGAAAAATTAGCATTAAAAAATTTAAATTCTAATGATAACAAATCAAATAATGATATTTTGACATGCAAAATTAAGGAGATGTATTTCAATATAATAAATAAGAATAATACCATAAAATTTATGTGGATACCAGGACATTGTGGAATAAGAGGAAACGAAATTGCGGATAAATTGGCAAAAGAATCAATAAATTTAGAAATTGAGATGAAAGTGAAATTATCTTCATATGAAATTTTTAATATAATCAAAAAATTAAACTTCAATTTAAGAAACACAGATTTCATTCACAAAAATCAGTTAAAAGGAAGAGATTATTATATGTTACATTCAAATTTAAGTAAGAAGAGATGGTTTAGAAATGAGTCCTGCAAAATTATATCAACTATAATCAGCATCAAAAGTAATCATTGCAAAACTCCAGCTCACCTATACAAAATTAATATTAAATCTGACGATAGATGTCAATGTGGTGAAGAAGGAAATTTGGATCATATTATATTTGAATGCATAAATTATAGTTTAGAAAGATCACAATTGAATAGTGATATATTAGATGTGATTAAAACTTTTCCTGTTAATACTAAATTTTTGTTAAGTGATTCAAAATTAATTAGTGAATTATTAAAATATTTAGAAATTTGCAAAATTGAATTATAAATTATAAAAGATGTATAAAAAATGTTTGATGGTGGCTATGACGAATGAAAGTCAAGGCAAATAAGTAAATAAATATAAAAAGGAATTTGACATTTCACAATAGGTTTACAAATTAATTCAACTTTCACAATGACACAAGCGTATCTACTTATTATTTCATGTAATTAAGTTCTGAGGCGCCCTCCACTTCAGTCTGCTCAAAGTACCCTTGCCTCCCACTAGGTTGGTCACTAATGTATTTGGATGGTTCACAACTCCGTCTTAATATTTCACCATTCGACTTTTAATTTCTTGTCTCACTGTAGGTATGGCAAGATCGTAGTGTAGTCTTTCATTTGTAACATTATCATGGTGCATCTACAATCATGTGTAATGTTTTAGATTGAAATCCTTCAATTACTCCCGAAGTAGGAAGATCTGCTGTGTAGAGGAGATATAAAGTGGGAAAATATGTTGTATCAGTGGGCACGTGCCATTAGATTCATATCATATGTAGATGTGTATATTGACCTAAAAGCCTATGATCTATTCAGCCTTTATTCATCATTTGAATAAAGGGCACGGGATATTAATGGCGGCTTTGCGTCATGGCAACGCTCAGTGACGTATATATGTGGTCTCTCTGATGCCACGTTATTAGACTTGTGATATTTGATGGATACGAGTACACGATTGTAACAGATTATAAAGGACCCATACACACTTGAATATATTGACTCGGCCAATATGCTGGATCGTTTATGGGTGCGACAAACATTTTTGGTGAGACGATCGCAGCTACTAGGAACCTAGCGCCAACATGCCTGTACATGTCTTACAAAACGGAAGCTACAGTAAGTTAGTATGTGTCAATCTCACACTATAAGATAATTTTTTATATGGGAGATAAAAAATGAACCTTAAAATTAGTTTATGGCAAGCTATCAAAAGGGTAACTGAAGTACAGTACAATGTATAACACTGTATTTTTTTTAATTTTTTTTTTTATTTAACGTCGGCCTATTTCCGATGCTGAGTCCTATCACCGACGACCTCCTTCAATGTTGGCAGTATTTATGGTGTCGTGGCCTCATATATGTGGGCTACACCACTGCCTAATAACTGTATGATTATGTATGACCATAATCAATATAAGTTCATAATAACCAAACCCAGAAAATATATATCTGGTCCGGGGATCGAACCCGAAGACACAGCAGTCGGCGTCAAGCATCAATGCTCTCGCCCACTGTGTCGTCTAACACTGTATTCAATATCATTATTATTGTTATTATTATTAATTTATTTAATGTTTTACCTTTCGGCATTACATTTTTCTGCCTTAGTACAATACATTTTAATTCTCAAAAGTATATATATATATTTCCTTATACCAGAACCAAAAACAAAAACCTCAATTCTCCTAATATCTACAAGAAAATAAATGGTTTTGCACATTTTCAAAAGATTTAAATAGCTTCAGCCTTCCTTCTTCTAGTTATTTCTGCCATTCATCTGTTCCCTTCCTTGCCCCCTTTTAAGAGCTGTCCAATATTCATCTCACTCCCTACTTTTTTCTTACAATCAAACTTAATGTGCTCCAGTGTTTCGTCCTCCGTTCCGCACACACAATCTTTCCTCTCTATTTTCCCAGTATCTGTTTCCTTTTTCCTCATTTCCCAATCTAAACCTTGCTGTCCTTCTTATGTTATTTATGTCTTTTTCTATTAAGTACTGAGGTATATTACTTTCCCAAATCCTTTTATATCTTGTATTGTAATTACTTTTTTTCATTTTTCCCATTCTTTCCTGTTGCTGCATCTTCTTATTCCTTCTCCTTAGCTCCTCTTCCACAATTGCGCCTCCTTCTCTTCTTCTCTACAACAACAAGCACATAATAGGAGAGTGTTATGATTTTCTCGTGAGATATCTTAAGGAAATTAATTCTTCCGCTGATCAAAGAAATGCTAAAGTTAAAATTTAATCCCTATTTTAACTGATTTAATAATTACAGTTAGTTTTTCATTCAAACAAAATATTATTAAATTATCTTTTCATACAAATATAAAAATTTAATTCATTATTACTATTTTTTTCTTAGATTGGGAAACGAAGAGAAAGACAGCAGATACTTAGGTGTTCTGAAAAGAGATAGAAACGTTAAAGCACATTAAGTATTAATCTCAGAAAAGAGTAAAAAATGAATAGAAGATTGTGCAGTTATTAAAAGGAGGCAGTGAAGAGAGGAATGGCAGAGTAGAAACAGGAGGGAAAAGAGCAGGAAGGGAAAGCACTATAAGGGTTTAAGTTTATCAACTTTGTTTTTTTTTTAGAAGGAGGGAGAATGAATAGAAAGAATAAGGAACACTAATGAAATGTAATTAATCCTAAAATGTAATTTTGCCTAATGGCAAAAACATTAAAATAATCTATATTACTATTTCAAATTTTTTGTACGTAACATGTGAACCTGGCTACATTTGCTTAAAGTTTACATCGTACGGTTCGGTCAAATATTGGGAACCGCGAGCATGTTCGGTTAGGAGCATAGTCCAATATAACCGAATGTGTAGGGACCTTTAAAAGATACTGTACGCCAATTTTATATAGATATTCGAATGGCTGAACGTAGAGTTTTACATTTGCTCGCCTCTCGTGTCGGTTTTGTCAATGTTCGCGTCTTGTTGCTGAAGTTTTTATTCTTACAGCAAATTTCGCCACATCATCTTACTAATATAAAAGCAATTTGCATAAAATATATTTTTTATAAGTTATTAAACAAATTTTTGATGATCTTAAAACAGATTGTTTTTACGACAAATACAATTTTTTAATATTTGTTTTATATTTCCTAAAACATTACACTCATGGGTTGAATAACATACCATCATAGCCATTAAAAATTAACTTTTTATATTAAAAGTACAAAAGTTCTAGAGCTTCCACTTCCACTTCGAGAAGGACATCACCCTTAGTAAAAATAATATTATACTTAATAATTCCAGTAAAGCTTTTCAATGGCTTCTAAAAGCTTTATTACATTTTTTTTATAAAGAGCTTAAAATTCTTCTAATATAAATATATTTAAACATCAAGCAATAAAACAAATTTGATGAACGACAGGTATTTTTCATTACAAAAGTTTTTCTTTATAAAAGTAAAAAAGTTTTTAAGAAAAACTTTTACATTACCTACAAATATTAAGATCACTTGAAATATATCACATCACTGGCACTGGTTAATATAGCATTTGTCGTACTCTTCTTTATAGATATCTTTCTCTTTCTATCTCTCTGAATATATTCTTTGAATGAACTCAAAGCTTTTTTTTTCTCTTTTTGTTTTATATCTCAGGGGTGTACTTCTCGCATCTGTGGACTCTAAAGCAATTTGTAAAATTGTCACAAAACGTCTGGAGGGCTGTATTTTATCTGGGTAACCACTTCCAAGTCAGGAAATATGCTTATGCACTCACAATGCGTCATAAGGAAACTATTATATATATATATATATATATATATATATATATATATATATATATATATATATATATATATATATATATATATATATATTTAAATATATATTCAGTATATATATTTGTGCAGTATTTATGGTGTTGTTACCTCACACATGTCTTGACAACAGTGGATCGAACCTGAAGACACAGCAGTCTAGCGTCAATATTCTGGCACTGTTTTGTCACCGATACTTATTCTTGTATATATTTCCTTAAAAATTTCAAATAACTTTAAAATATGAGAGTCTATGAACTTGATATTCGTACATTTCTAACCTTTAAACATACAAATATAAAAATGTGTTTATTTCCACTTCGTATCACTTTGTTTTTCATTTCCACGGTCTTAAAGTATTATATTGCAGTCACACAATATACGAATGGGTTTAGGAATTCGATAAAGGCGTTTACAGTTCACAGTTCACAGTTCTCGAGTTGTAGAGGCAAACGCTTTTTGAATAAGACTTTGTTATTTGATCTGCTGCGTAAAGCCTCTGAGTTTACACAAACAAAAGTTAAATAAATGTACAATTGAGATATATACAATATACTCGTATCTAATAGGGTGAGAAACATAGGGAGCGCGGGTGAGGAGAATGGGGAACACACAAAGAAAGGTTTGAAATAAAAAAATATATCGATATAAGACAAATGATATCATATGAAAAAATATGATAAATTGAACGTTTTGTTAATCCAACAATATAGTTAATAATGAAAAAGTGTGTGTGGGCGGTTCAAGGAGAGGATGTTAGAGAGGGAAGGGGTTCTTTGTGTGCTACACAACTACTAACATATACTTAGTATCATAGTCTATATAAACTAAGAAAACAATATTGTTTGCTCAGTGGATAAATCAATGAAATACATGTTGAGGAAAAGCTTACAATGTCTGGTGTAAAATAACACCTAATGCCGGTTTCACACCAGAGATACAGTTTTGAAAACAGTTTTGTCGTCAAAAAACAATCAAAGCATGTTTTGTTTTCTTTTAAAACAGTTCTGTTTTTCAAAAACAGACTGTTCATACTGAACAGACTGGTTTTGTTTTTGTGTTTTCGTGTGTGTCCCATAAAAATTATAAACATGATAAACAACAACTGACAAGCCCAAATGTTCACACAAAACAAAACTGCGTGTTCAAATCAAACAGACTAAAAAACAACAACGAACGTGTTTTTCTTTGATCTTACCGACTCCAGATAGGAATGTGTTTTGTTTATTAAAAAAGCAGCAAAAGACATTTTGGTGTAAACATTGGTGTTTTTGTTCAGAAAAACAAGTTTTTCTTCGTGTTTTATTGAACTGTCTCTCTGGTGTGAAACCGTATGGTTAAAAGAATGGAAGTTTTTTTTTTTTTTTTTTTAATATAGATTTTTGGGCTTCGTAGGCATGTAGCCTTTTATCGCCCCTAATACTATTCTGTCTTTTCTTATATATTATACCCAGATAACAAGAATGATCTGTTCATGGCAACTGCAGTTATAAATCTCGGTTTCTCAATCAAAAAAGCGGTGTTAACAGGAAGCGTCTGCGAAGTCTGTAGTACCAAGAATGGAAGTTGTGCACTTGGAAGACTTAATTAGCAGATGGACGAAACATACATTTCAAAAGTGTCAAGGAATGGACACATTGCAGTGCAGGCGATTCCTGTATCAGATCGTAATGCGGTTGTTGTTAAAGTGAAGACAAATGAACCCATAAAGATACAAGCAAAAGGATGTTGGAAGATAGAAGATGAAGTTATTAAGTAAGCAACAATAGAAGAATTTGGAATAGAATGGGAAAAACTGAGAAGTAGGAAACTTATAAATTGTAAGTATTATGTATTATGAAATGTTTGTGTCTATTGATTTAAGTGCTAATAAGTATCAAAAGATGATGCACTCAAAATATATATTTAAAAAAATATCAGCATCTTAGGTTTGTTTGGGTTTGCGCCCGTTAACTTCTGGACTATAGACACCCAAACACAACTTAAGTCGCCATTCCATTTACTCCTGACTTGTTGTTTAAGATTTCAACTGTTTATGGTATTACGTTGGTTCAGAGGAGCGTTAAATTTTGAAAGTATAACATGGATAATACGATTTGACACAACTGACAAGAATATGCGTATAATACTATTTGAAGCTTCGATATTTATTGAAGTATATATACGATCACTCATACTACCAGCCAAGTACACCTCGTATTAATATTTCTTCCATCATAAATACGAGTATATTCAAATTTCCATGTATAACATAATCCCTATATGATTATAAATGTTCATTGCTTTTGGATCCAATATTCAGAGGAGTTGTCATGGGTTACGCATAACAGAAAACGTAAAATGTAAAACGGTGAAAACATGCAATGAAAATCCTCAAAGAAAGCCACACCAAAAGAAGTAATGAGCCATGCGAAGAACCGCCGCACATAGAGCAGTACCAGCAACATCCAAGTCGAACGAAACGAAACGAAACGAACCCAAACCCAACCAACGAAGAGAACACATGGCGACGTCTGGTCGCAAGTAAAATATAAAACCAGATCACTTTCTGTTATGTACATTAAACATGGGTGGTAGAGTGGGGGATGATGTTGGTGATTTGTGTTTAGTTAAGGGTGGAGTGGAGTTTGAGTTTGAGTTTTGTGGAAAGAGTTTTCCGGTTAACTGATTTCGATGTATACTTATCATCACAAAGAGTGAGTTGGATATCTTTTTTGATCAAGCGGATTTTACATTTGTAGAAAGAGAGTATTATTGGTTTGCTTTGGTGTTTTTTATTTATTTATATATAAGTAAATATAAAAAATTCAGGAAATATTCCAGCTAGCGTAAATATAGCATACATTGAAATGTAGTGTTGGAAATTATTTTAAAGATATATAGTATAATCCATTAATAATTTATTTTATGAAAAAACGTATCTTCCAAACGAAAACTATATGTGAAGTATTTTACATACTCATAATGTGTAGGTATTACTCAATTGCAAAATTATTTTTTATTGCAAATTTATTGAAAATATATGCAAAATTAAGGAGATGTATTTCAATATAATAAATAAGAATAATACCATAAAATTTATGTGGATACCAGGACATTGTGGAATAAGAGGAAACGAAATTGCAGATAAATTGGCAAAGGAATCAATAAATTTAGAAATTGAGATGAAAGTGAAATTACCTTCATATGAAATTTTTAATACAATCAAAAAATTAAACTTCAATTTAAGAAACACAGATTTCATTAACAAAAGTCAGTTAAAAGGAAGAGATTATTATATGTTACATCCAAATTTAAGTAAGAAGAGATGGTTTAGAAATGAGTCCCGCAAAATTATTGCAAAAGTCCAGCTCACATGTACAAAATTAATATTAAATCGGACGATAGATGTCAATGTGGTGAAGAAGGAACTTTGGATCATATTATATTTGAAAGCATACATTATAGTTTAGAAAGATTAAAATTGAATAGTGATATATTAGATGTGATTAAAACTTTTCCTGTTAATACTACATTTTTGTTAAGTGATTCAAAATTAATTAGTGAATTATAGAAATATTTAGAAATTTTTAAAATTGAATTATAAATTATAAAAGATGTATAAAAAATGTTTGATGGTGGCTATGACGAAAGAAAGTCAAGGCAAATAAGTAAATAAATATAAAAAAAAAATATATATTACTTTATTGTATTAGCATTTATTTTTCATTGATAAGCACCTCGGCATTGTAATCCATTTTTTTTAGTTTATTTCTCTTTCTTACTATTTCATTTATAGAAAGGTAAGATAAAAAACAATAAGAATAATAACTATAAAACAAAATATAAGTAAACAGACCCGCTGCTCCACATTTCCACTTTTAGGTTTTTTCCTCTTACTGGAGCAAGTGACATCAGATTTTAAAATTCGTTTAACTGAACAATATTTTTTAGGTATTCCTCAAGTATAAGACGCAATATTTTAATACAGATGATTTACAAAAATACAAATTAAGTGTTTTATATTTCCACATATACATTTTCTCCATTAGATAGGAACAGTTTTACGCAGATTACAATGTGTCAGTTCCTAGATTATTCTTACAATCCAACGATTTAGTTAAGGTTGCACAAGAATTTTTTTTTAGGATATATGATATAGGATATCTGAGCTAATAAAAGCATCCTGGTTCCTGCACGACCCCGCTCGTGCAGTCAGTTCCGTTAGACACACTAAGGCCGTCTGCACACGGGTCGACTGATTGCAAACCAGCCGCACAACGAAGTTTCCAACGAAAACGAAAAACGAGCCGCGTCGAGCCGTGTTTCGTGACTCTATAAATTTTTTAACAATAGTATAATAGGGGATTTTATTGTGTCGTATTGTAAGGTATTTGTAGGTATGTGTGAATTTAAAAAGTATTTGTGCACATCTCTACACATGATGTTCACCATCAAAAACTTGCAACGTAATTGCCCTGCAACCTAGAAAGACAGTCGCTTAAAACCAGTTTGAAATCAGTTTCGTTTCGTTCGTGCCGTGTGTGTTCTCTCAAACGTATACACGTGTGTTCTTTCACTAACAACACAGTTGCATTTTCATTCAGTTCGGGCAGATTCGGGGCTCGCGTTTGCAATCAGTCGACCCATGTGCGGACGGCTTTAACAAACCGTCATGCCCTAGTTACCGCGCCGCAGCCAAACCTATGTTGTGAAACATATTACATGCAAAATTGCTCCAACTTTGCCGCCCCTAAAATCTGCCGCTCTAGGTTTCAGCCTACTCAACCTTCTGGTAAATCAACCACTGGATGGATAGGAAACTTTTTCATCTTTTTATGGAAAAAAGAAGATCGTCGTCTTCAAATCTATCCTCTCCTAATGCCTTCTTTAGTGGACCGAACATATGGTAGTCACATTGGGATAACTCTGAACTGTAAGGTGGGTGTTTAATAGATTGCTAGCGTAATTTAGTGAGATTATCATGGGTTAGTGTATGGGTCCGCGTCGTTTGTTGCGATAAGCAGTCTTGGTCTGTTTGAACGCGGGACAAATAACTCTTGTCTGTGACAATACCGCATATTCCGGAACATCTTTTATAATAATATCCTTGTCTAAGCGCTTTTTATCGGCTATTTCCAACTCATCCTGCCTTTATTCCTCCTCTGTCGCTTTCTATTTCTTCTGTATACTTGCTTTTTACCACTTTCCTTTTTTTCATCCTAATATTTTTTCAATATCCTATGTCTATGCACTCCACTCCACATTTTAATTACAAACGAATGTCATTTAAAACATCGTGCACTCGTATGTGCGTACATGATTGAAATGCAATTGTAATCAGTCATTGCAGTTTATATTCCAACTAATTAAAAAGGGTATAATTTTATTAATAGTTCATGCTGCTTTCAGTACACGGCATTATAAATAACGGGGGGCAGGTAGTCGAGCCGCCATAACCAGTTTAGTCCAGTAATGTGGATTGTGTTCATCTATATGGTAATAATATACAATAACATAAGCTGATACCGTACATTAATTAGTTTCGGATTACCATTTCTAATTGCATATGCGGGAGTTCCACGCATTCATGATCCGCACAATGTGCAGGTAGATCAGCCCCAGCGCCCAGCCCCAGAACTAGGAGTCCTACCTCTACACAATCATCATTATGTGTGGTTAAATAATATACTGGTACATTTTATTTAATAGCATTGACATCATAATGAATTTATATAATTCGTAACGTTTTACATTTAATTCAGTTTTGTAATGCTTTATTACGAGAGTAGGTGTGTCTTAAAATAGATGCATATGGGCATCCTGTCAAGATCTAAATATAAATACATGCTATCATTAGGTTGATAGCTTGTAAATAGACGTTAGTTTTAATATCTAGTAAAACAAACATGTGATTGTTATTCATGAAAGTAATGTCCTCCACCAAAATATAATGCATCAAACAATCTCCTGATGATATACGAGTATATCTAACCAAATATTTGCTGAATATAAAATAAATGTACAACAATAAAAATCTCGGTAAAGTTTCCCTTCAGATTGCTATTGGCGTCAGCATATTATAAATAGTTACAATAATAAATCATAGTTGAAAACACTCAAAGTTTTCTCTTTCATTCTTTCCCACAAATTTACTTTTGCTGTGATTTTGCTCCATCTCTTTCTATCATGTTTTTCTTTTAGTTTCATTTAAAATCATACAGAAACGACTAAAGTTATGTATTAAAAAAGAAAAATAATTGTGTGCGATAGCAAAATGAAGCTATAAAAGGGAAAAATAACAAGAAATAAACATACTCGTAAAAATTTGCAAGTTAAATTGAAAGAAAACTATCTAATCTGAAATGGATTACACAGTTATATTTTTCGTTTAAAAAAGATTATGGGTGAGTGAAGTATAAAGTATTTTGAATTAACTAGGAGAATTTACAAGCTATCAACCTAATGATATTAATAAATTTTGTGTCACTGAACTACTGGATTGTGAGATAAAGGAATGGTGAAGAAAGTTTTCTCCTTAGAGCATATATATATAAAGAGAGAATGCTGGACCTGAAAGTGTGTCCAAGTTGCATGCGAGAGAGAAAGGTATATGTTCCTATTTGTTCTCTATGCGTATGCGTTGAAAGTGACAGTTGTCAAGTCAGAGCTGTCTAGATGTAATGCCTAACTTGATCTCAAAGATTCGATCTTTGTTGTCTCTATAGCGGTCTCGTGTTCGCTAATACTTTCCTCAATGTTTGATACGATAAATCTAATGCGTTTTATGCTAACCATGCGAACCTTCGTACGCTTACTTGTATAATTTGGTAATGGTATATTGAATAAAGAAACGCATCCCTTAATGAATTACTCGTTACATCATAAATTTTAATTTAACTGCTTGAAGTCCTGAATCCTGAACATATGAAACAGAGGGTAGTGGTCCTAGTTCTGATTGTGAGAGTGACCTCCATCCCCATGAGAAGTGTCGTTTGCTGTTATCACATGACGTTTCAACCCCCTGACAGCAATCATCTGGAGTTGTGGAGCGTCACCTTATCAGTCACAGTACCGTGAAAGCCGGGTTAAGACTCTGGGGGTTGTGGATTACTCTTTTATATTCCATAATTGACAGGGTTTAGCAATTTGTAGGAGACCACGTAAATATTAATTAGCATTGTAAATATATTTTTTTAATATTTATTTTGAGTGTATCAATGTATCAATCAATGTATATATATATGTATATTTAATTTTTACAATTTATAATTTTCCAATACTATTCCAAGCTCTATCATCGTTGCTTCCTTAGCTACCTCATCATCCATCTTCCAACATCTCTTTCCTTGTATTTTTATGAGTTCATTCGTTTCCACTTTAACTGCGATGTCTTCTATACATTCCTTGCCAATTTGGAAATGTAAATTCCGTCCATCTGCTAATTAAGTCCTCCCAGTGCACAACTTTCACGCTTTCAACCATATTTACCTCTTTTATAAAGCTGTTTTATTCTTCTTTTCCGTTACTCTTGTAATTTTTTCTATTTTCTTGTATTTCTTTTATTAGTATTTTTCTTTGTGATCATGAGCTAATGAGAGGAAGCAACGAAGGGAAGAAATGAATGGCAGGAGTAGAGAGAAGAAAGAAGAAACTAGAGGAAAAGGGAGAATAGCAGTGAGAGGAAGCAGAAAATAATCTTGTCACGAAAAAGAGGATAGTGGAGCTAATGAGTGTAGCAAGAGAAAGAAGAAGCTGGATAGCGTAAAGAGAGGAGAAACATGGAGTTTAGAATGGGGAAGTAGAAGAGTGGAAGACATAGAAAGTAACCCGATGAGAAAGGACGAGATATTATTAGTTGTAATTCTAATAGAATTCATGAAATTTAATTAAGTATTATGTGGAAATGTGTAAATCCTAGTGGCATTTATTAATAATAAATATACAACACAATACAGTGAAAACCTTTAGGTTCAGTGCCCCTGGTTATGTTTTACTACTTCAGGAACAACAGAGAGAATAAAAGATTTTCTGTGTTATATAACAAATAAAACGTCAACATACTGTCTGCTGGTCATATCATTTATCTTGTTCAGTTCTCTTAGAACGTCATCAAACCCACCCTCTACCCTCCACGCCCTACGTCTCTCGCCACACGCCATAATGTGTTTGGGGACCTCGTTGGAACGCCCTTATTTCCAGAACATCAAATAAGACATAGTTCGTTGTACGAGTACGTACTTCATGCTGTGTACATTGTACGTCATAAGATAAAAATATAAATGAGATTCATTTACTAATTCAATTAACCGATTGATAGGTTCTTTTCTTAACCCTGAGAAGTTAAAATGGAACTCGATTTTTATAATTATTTAAACACATAACCTCGGTTTCTCCCAATTTTCAAAAGTGTACTGTAATACTGTAAAAAATAACTTCAAGGAAATCAACTACTTGACTGGAGATGGAACTACATATATATACATATATATATACATATATATATATATATATATATATATATATATATATATATATATATGTATATACACACGAATACATTAGTATTGGAGCCTATACCCACGTTCTAATTTACTAAGGTAGCAAAACTAGTAACCAGGGTGCTACCCATTTGGTGAATTACGTTAACTAATTCTTCTGAACATTGAATTTATCACTTTGCTAAAACAGTTCAATATAACCTCTGCATTCCCTCACCATCCACCCTCTCCCACTCCCCCATAACCTTGCAACCTCCTGCCAATCCTTCTTCTACCATTTCCACATTAAGCGTTTTGGATTGCCATGAACGGTGGAACTACCATACGGAAAATGGAATTTACAACTCTGAGCGATATAAATAAACATGTCTGCAGAGTGACAGAGATTGTTTAAGGTTCGCTTTAAGCCGAATATAAATCTTATTCTAGTTTGAATTGTTTTAGTTGCTACTTGCTAGTTCAAGTAATACCTTCCTACAACTATTGCACATTAATATTTATGGTATAGCAGATTACGTATGACTCTAATATAGGTTAGGTATAACACAGGGTGTTAGTTACTTGAATGCCAGTTGCTTATAAAAAAACATTACATTCACTACATATGGCGAGTTATACTTGGTAAGTTCTTACCCTTAAAATTTTATCTATTTAAAATACTATGAAATTTTATCTATATATTCCAGATAGAAATTATATCTTGGAATTGGCTTATATCAAGCTAGCATGAGTGAACCTTACACTACAAGACAATTTCTATATCGAAAGTGAAAAATAAACTTTGGAATTAGCTTGTGACAAACCAGGAAGTACAAGACATTTTTCAACAATTACATTTCTTTGCGTTACATCGATGTATCTAACACCTTGTCTTAACTTCGTTAATTTCATGGCTAATATTGGAAATATTTAAAGGGAAACCTCCTAAAATTGACGCATGGAACAGAACATATTTAATCCATCCATAAATGTAATTTCTACCAAAACATGACAGGATAATTTGTCTGGAATATCTCTCATGCTAAACCAATAACCGTAATGTGTTTTATATTTTTATGGTTAACAACAGCGTGTGGGAAGGGTGGGAGGTGTGTGGGGTGATGTAGAATTGAGAGTGGGTGGTGGGTCCTCAAATAGAATATTTCTGTTTCCATTTTCCAAACGCCACGCCGAACCGTCTTGGTCGTACAGGTCATAAATTTGAATAACATTTCATATTATACATTTGTGTAAAATATATGGTTTGTGTGACGTCACATGAATTGGACGCTTCGGAATGGACCGGTGGGAGCCATATCGCCATTCTGCCATTCTGCCATACCTAGACATACTACCCCTATGCTCTCATCCTTCTATTCCTTCATATCAACATAGCGCGTCACATGGATAGCGGGGAGGAGGGGGGCCATCAAACTACTATCCACGGACTCACTCCGATGCTATAAGTTTTGCTGAATTAAAAAAGTTGCGGCACTCCATCACAAGGTTTCTGTATAAATGCGAAGAGTTATATGACGATGCCGAGTCAAGCTACACTGTTACAAATAAAAATAATTAAATTAAGAATATATTTCATCTATTCTTTTTAGCTTAGGAGTTTTACCTTTGTCCGTATACTGAATTTATTAAAAATAAGGGTAAACTACATTAAAGTCATTGTTAAGCTTAGCGGTTCTAATTAAAAGAAATCGAAAGGTATATAAGGAAACCACCACTTCTAGATAATTAAATTGTGCACCTTAATAAACAGAATCAAATGTTTTACAAAATTTCAATGGAATAATATTCTTCTTTCTCATTATTATATTGTATTCACTTTTGTTTGCCAGGATTTGATGAGTTTATATAGATACGTAATTCATAAAAGAGGTTGAGGTGAGATGGGGAGAGAGGTAAGAGGTTCTTGTACAAGTCTTGGAACGTCTTTAATTAAAATTAGTTTATTATATTTTCTCGTTTTATTACACTACTTAACTTGAGAAAAACCTTATTGATTTTTTATTCTTCATGATTTTTTGGGCTTCTTAGACAAAAAGCCATCAATTTGCACGACTGCGGTATTCCAAAGCTGATAATAAGTAAAGGTCGTTAGCAGGACCAGACAGAATAAACGGTGCATAGTTGACTTGTAGAGCCTTTTGTACCTCAAAATAATAATTTGTTAATTTTTGAACCTGGTTGAATACAAGTTCTATAGCAAATTCTTATACGAATACGCGATGACTGTGTTAAATATTCGCTAATTGTTAAGTGTATGTATGTATATATTTTTATTTAAAAGCATTCCGCTAGGATTTATATTTTTCCATATAATCATTATATACAATTCATGGATATTATATCGTTTCCTTTTTCACCTCGTGTCACTTTCTCTGTCCTCTACTCCTCTAATTCATCATTCTAAACTCCATATTTCTTTATCTCTTCATCTTCCTTCCTCTCCGTATCTCCGCTATCTCCCTTCTCTCTTCTCTTGCTCCTCTATCTTCTTTTCCCTGACAACCTAAACATTCTCCTTTTGTGCTTTGCCATCCATCTCTTTTCTTCCTGGTTTCTACTTGCTACTAGCTTCCTTTTTCGCTAATTTTTAAGAGATAATACGCAATTGTATGTATCGAATAAAGATAAAAGGAAAAGAAAAAGAAACTATCTTCATTTTGCAAAATCTGTCATCGAAAATTGACCAAAAATGGTTGCACCCATTGAACTAGCTTCTGGCCATCCCTGGTGGGTAGACAAACTCAATGATATAGATGCATCAGAATATAAAATGTAAATGCCGTAAGACGCTATTAAAAACAACCGAACCCTACGATGCAATGTTTAGTCTTATTGATATCTCAAACGAAGATGAACAAGAGGGGAGCTTATGAGAGATTGTTTTGTCCACATGCAATGGAGAGTCAGCGTTGATATTACGACGCGCGCAATTTAATATAGAAAATACATAATGCAAAACTAATAACATTGTATACTCGAATTATAACTAAAATGTATCTATATTTGATTAAAAATATGATATTTTGTGGCAGTGTATTTCTATATATTGCGCAGCAGAAGTTAAATCATTTGTCTTTGTCGCTCATTGAACATTTTGGTATCGCATATTCAGTACACAGTGGAAGCCACAGACCGATACTCCAGCTCCAGCTCCAACTCCAGTTCCAGTTCTAGTTCTAGTTTCCAGTTTCTCCAGCAAACCATACAGCAGACGGTAACACAGAACGAATATTGGATAACGCGAATATCGTAGACCAGACAAATGGAGTAAATATTTCAAATGTTTGTTTTTACTGGCGTCAGTGATGGTTGCGATATACCGAACGAACACTGAACGCTGAACACTGAACGGAAAACATCCCAATAAACCCATCCCTGTTATCCCAATCTACAGATACCCGTATGCACATGGGCGTCCAAAGGGAAGGACAACCATGCTCTTGCTCATTGCCATTATACACCGAATTGAATTTACACAAGGTACTACGAAATATGTATTGCAATCAAATTTATATTACATAGAACGGAATCAATGATAAAATTATACTAGATCAATTAGAGTCTGCAAAAAGTTATTTTATATTATACAAATATATATGTACTTATCAAAACAGAATCTGCAATTTATTTTAACTTAGATTTATTATAAGTTTAAACTGAAATCTGTAACAAATTTAAACTTGTCTCATATTATATATTTATTGTATGGATGTATATATTTATTTATTTAATGCTTCTTGCCGTTCCCCTTATTTACTAATTTACTCTCTATTAATGCACCTTCGCTTGTCATCTTCGCTTGTAAAATTTAAATCCATTTTTTCTCGTTTCTCCTTCTTCTTTCTACTTTTTCTCCTTATTTCCATTCACCATACTCTTGCTTCCCTACTCCTTGTAATATCACCTCCAGGACTAACAGATTTTCCACTATTAATAGCTAAAGAATACCAACTATCACTTTTCATCTTCCCTGTCTTTATTTTCCGTTCTCCTTCTTTTAATCTCCTTTATTTATTTCAATCCATTCTCCCTCCCTGTTAGTATTTCCATCAGGTCTTAACATGCTCTAAAGTTTCCTGTTCTCTGCCACACTTCCTGTTTCTCTTCTTCTGTTCTCCAATACCTCCTGCCACTCTCTTCATTACCAAGTCTAAATCTTACAAGCATTGTCTATTCCTTTCTCACTTGTTTTTTTAGGTATTATGTCATTCCTTTTGTCCATAACTTTCGTCCATCTTTCTCATACAATTCTGTTGCTATCTCCAAATCTGTTTACTTTATCATACTCCTTACCTCTCTTCTCTATTCCCTTAGTCCTCCCACCTCCTTCGTTGTTTCCACTCTTCTTTCATAGTACCTTGTCGTTTCCTTCTCCCATCAGTTTTATGGAAGCACCAATAATTATTACAGATTGATATTGTACTGTAAATTTCAATAATTTCTCTAATCAAGTATAAATTTGAATATAACGATCGTCTAGTTCATTAGTGCTGATTTTAGTTAAAATTTAATTAAATATGCAGCTATATGTAAAAGTGTATCCTCTATCTGATTCAATAGTTAGATAACTCTTAAATATCGCTGGATTGCATACAACTCGAATATTGTTTTATTCGTTATCTCGGTTGATGTCTCACTAATGAACTGGACAATCAATAAGTGCTGCTTCGTGACAATCTTCTTTATAAAAAATTTAGATGAAAGAAGTCTTTTTCAACAGATCTCGAAGAAATGTAACACCAAAGTTATGTATGAAGTAAGAGAAACTAATATATTATGTAATATATGAATCGTATGTTTTACTAGTGACCTTATTGTGATGAGCAGAATGCATTATTAAGCTGTGCGCTCTGCAGTAGATTAAAATTGGTTGGTTCATGTTGTCCATAGAATGACGCACCACTGTTAAAATTTCTCTGTACGCCTATGCCCATTCATACACTGGCTGTATTTCACAAACTTTCTTATCTTGATTAAACCGTCCCCATAAGTCTATCAAATTGGGGAGTCCCCAAACTAACTTTATACTCGTATGTTGTTTTTTAATTGACTGACTGTATATTTCTTTGTAATCCATTTCTAAATTTATGATACGTAGTAACAAACTTTATATATAAACTAGCTTTTACCCCCGTCGCAAGCGACGTTTGTCTTTTGTGTGTGGCTTGAACTTCATGTAAAAATTTTAATTCCACCAGAGTTTACCCCCGTCGTAAAGCGTCTTTTTGGCGTGTATGATTTGAATCCAATAAAATAATTCGTAATTAAATTTCATATTTAACTGTTCTATTTTTAAATTGAAATAATAAATAAACTCGCACATATACATTAACACATATAAATTGACTAAAAAAAATATATTTTTTTTATCAAAATAAAAAATATTTTCAATTTATGCGTTATTTGACCAACTTTTTTTCAAAATTTGGAATTTTTTTTTTTGATTCGTAAATAAGTTACCAAGATTAGCCTATATACAAAATTTCAACTTTCTAGCACAATTTTTACTCTCGGCAAATACTGCCCAAGTGCCCCCCAATAAAATTTGGAAATTTTGAATTTTTTTTTATTAATTCTATACTTAATTATTCTTAAATATAGAATATGAACTTTCTACAAAGTTCCCTACCGGGCCCCCGAATTTCTTCAACCCCCCCTTTGTCAATTTTTGAATTTCTAATTTTTGAGAAATGTCAGCATTAAATGCCTTAATACACATGCAAAATTTCAACTTTCTATCGTTTACGAGTTAAAAGTAATACAGCAAAAAAGGGATCACTTTTTTTCCAGTTTTTCCAAAATTACGGGTTTCCAGGAAATTCAGGGAAAAATCCGGGGACGCCAAAAGTCTTAGAATTTTTTTCTCTACGAAATAGGAAATTTTTAAAAAGATCGCCGGAGCCGTTTTCGCGCTGCCATACAAAATTCAGTACCAAACATATAAGAATAGATTCAAACACCTGGGACATTATAATATATGATGATCAATGAAAAGGTTTCAATCATTTGCAGATTTTGGTAGTTTTTTTGAGTGAGGTCAACAAAATCATTTTTCGTTTAACATATCTGTTTTTGTTGTAATAAAATCATATTATAAGAACAGCAAACAAAAGTTTTAAGTTAAAAGTGAATTTATGTTATCTTTGTTGCATAAGTTTTAGGGGTAAAGTTATTGGTGGAATTGTGTTCAAAAAGTTTTTCAAGTTAATGTCATATCAATTAGGATTATACGGCACAGAGGATGAATTGGAGAGAATTGATATTCTATACTATCATGGATTCGTTGTTGTCAAGTTCAATGCTGTTTGTCTTCTTTTTAAATATATAAGCGGGCAAATAAATAAGATAAGCGGGCACTAGAGGGTATCATTTGTTTTAATTCATTCAACAATAAAAAACCACTTTTGGGTATTGTAAAAGTGATATCTATCAAGAACAACAATTTATGAAATATGGCTCTTGTTTAGAAATAGTATGCATAATTTTTTTTTATTGCTAGTTTTCCTGGAGTATATTATACAATTTTGGAATCCTGAAGAGTTGCGCCGATTTATAAAAAACTTGCCATAGTAGTGTTCATACTTTTTTTTTACACCACGATGAGTTAAACCAACTGAAAGTAAAAATCTTTAAAAATTTTAAGGAAAAAAATAATTTGGATTGATTTTTGTGTAAAAACTACTAGCATTCTGGGATTTTTAATGGTTGTGGTAGATAGCAGTGCTATTTAGGTTGCCGATACAAAAAAAAATTCAAAAATTGTGGTCATGGTAGTTAAACACATCTTAAGGTGTTTCAATTTTTGAAAGATTTTTTTTTTTTGTAATTTTAAAACAAAATGAGATAATTTTTTTTTTCTTTTTTTCTCGTGTAGTCATGACCAGGACAACCTTCTGGTGCCAGCTATATATATATATATATATATATATGAACGTAATTAAATGATAATTGTATAATTTGAATTAAGATGCATAATAGTTGTTCAGAGCCAATGGGCTTGTGTCCTCATTTTTTAGTGGTCGATTTTTTAATTGTTGATTGAAATTGATGTTAATAAATGTGAATTGCCGTGTCTATTTTATTAACTATCAAAATATTGACGGAGATATAGCAATTAAAAGTTTGAATTGTAGTTTTAGCGCTAGAAATGGTCGGCCATATTTGTATGACGTGAAATGCATTTTAACATCAGTTATTTGTTGAGTAGGTCAGTGCTGTGGTAATGTTCTGTAGCTGTTGGTAGTCAAATAATCAAGTCAAACCAAAGAATAATAGGTTTTTATTTTATTTAACCCTGTTCCTTTAAGGGGTTACATGGGTTTCGTCGGGTAAAAAAAGGCCTATTTTCAATATTTTTTTTTCTATGTAAAAAATTAATTATTTAATTCAAACTTTTTTCTGTCTTATAGATACATATTTAAAGAATAATTTCTGAAATTTTCAAAAAAAAAAAATTAAAACTCTTCTATTGTGACGTCATTTCCGGTGACGCCTCGAAAAAAAGGTGCGTCCGCGTTGTCAGCATAACTCGTGACAGGATTATCTAAAATGAAAAAACAAAAATAAGTGTTTTAGGTAAGACCATAAACTCGTGCTTGACGGAAGGAAAAAAAAAAAAAAAAAAAATTGGAATTTTGGCAGACATTTTTACAAAAAAATGAAAATTTAGGTAAATTTGCTTGACATTTTGTTTTTTTTAAAATAGTTGCAATTGAAAAAAAAAAAATCCTTCTAAAATTGCTGTAAATAATATTTGATATATAAATACAAATATCAGAGATTTATGAGCTGTAAGGTTGGTAACCTTACACAAGGATTGTGATGTCATATGCATTTGGAATGTGTACAAAGTTGAATCCTTTTAATAATTAAAGAGACAAAATGACTTTTTTAATTGTTAATATTTCTTAACATTAAAGGAGTTATTAAAAAATAATTGGACATTTGAGGTTCTAGTAACCCACTTTATCAATATATAGTACACTTTTATAGAAATTAAGACATAGGACACAAGCCCATTTGTTAAAATTTTAATGGATTAAATCTCTGTTATTAAAAGATTTACTCATTTTTACTTGTTTATATATTTGTTTCGTTGTAGATTTGAGTTTTAGTTATGAGCCTGCAAATATTAAATAGTAGACATCGCGGTGTATCTTACAAAGATGTTATTGTAATTTCTTTAGATTTGTACATGTCCTGTTGCAGTGAGTGCTTCTACATCATAAGATTTCTCAGGGCATTATGATATTTTAGGAAAAATTCGTTTTTATTGCGGTTTAAATTGTGAAAACCGGACTGATTAAGACATAGAGATATAAGAATAGAGTACGCGAGTGTACGGTCGCGTGTAAGAGGAAGCGATAGAGGCAAAGAGAGAGATACCCTACCGAGAGTCTTATCTGTTTCTTCCTAGCCGAACCGCTACTGCTGGCTTGGTTGATTGACGGTATAGCTATTGTTAAAATAAAAATAAAGATAAAAATATTTGTAAATAGTTAGTGTAGCATACTAAGCATTTTAACGTCCAGATAATGAATAAAGACACCGACAGCCCCCAACTATTATAGCTATATTTTCGTTAGTTAAAAGAGACACAGAGTATTTTCGCGGCTGTCTCTCTCTCTCTCTCTTTGCTTATATTACAGTTTTCAGCCTCTTGAGCACTCTATTCTTATATTTCTATGGATTAAGGTCTGTTCTGCTCTAATGTTAGATCTCAAAACAAATTATTAAACTAAAATATTACGAGCTGCACATTTTCCTGTAGCATTTGGTACTTCTATTATATGGCTGATCCGGCTTGGTTATGAGTTAGCCAACAAAAAAATCATTTAATATTTACTGGTTATTTTTTTTAATAACATCACTTTTATTCTTGTTCTTATAATTTTACAATATTTCTATTCGCTAATTTTAATTTCTGATGTAGCATATACGTACAGAAAATGTTAACGCTTCTAACGTTTGTTTGTATATTGAACTTGCCAGACTTATTCAACTTATCATAACTGTGAAATAAATTATTTTGGAGTCACTATGACATCACATTTGTTCTTATGAAATGTCTATTTTGTCGGATGCAAATGGCAAAACCACTACATCTGTCGGAATACAAATGAAGATAAAGTTGATGCGAACTATAATTGAAGTGCAATGTGATAGAAATGTCACAAAATAGGACTGGAAGGATATTTTTGGAGCTAATGTTACCTACACGAAGTAGAACGTGTATATATACGTATAAGCATGTATACTTCGACAATATTTTAAACTATACTAAATAAATACTAAATTTTAACAATAATAACGATCTGTTCTTTTGTGAACTGTTTCATTTAATTGACAGATGCAATTTATAAAATTTATACAGCTACCAACCTTATAGAAAAAAGATGGCGCGAAATTTAAATCCGTTGCTTCTATTTACACATCTCTATATATCTAGAAAGATCATATATTAAGAAATTTCCACAGAACAATTCTGTCTCTGACTAAGATAATAACTAAATTCAAGGTTTCACGTTTGCTTCCACTCCTACCCCTACTCATTATTACGTACTCATATGCACGTATAAACACTTATCTCAAGTTTACATTCTACATGAAATGAAATAATTATCCTAGAATATAACACAGCAGTGCCTGTTGGATATGTATGTATATATATTTAGTTTTATTATTCCATTTAATACTTTGATGCCACCTTATCTAACTTTATCGCATTAAGCAATTAAAACTAAACTGCTTAAGTCTGCCGTCTCACATTTTCAATGGAAACTAAATTGAGGAAAATGTTCATTTTAACGTCACCTATTATTTTAGTCTAATGAATTTTAGATGGTATGAGAAATGTTATGTGTTAGCAGAAATATATTATTTATTAAGCATCAGAATTCTCATAAGATAGTATGAATATTAATATAATTTAAGAAAATGGAATACATCCAACATTCAAATACAGCAATGGCAAGAAATGGACTCCAAAGGGCGGTGCTACAGACATTGCAGACGCTTCCTGTTAACAGCCCCTTTTTGATTGAGAAACCGAATTTTATAACTGCAGTAGCCATGAATAGATCATTCTTGTTGTCTGGATAAAAAGTATAAGAAGAAGCAGAACAATTTTAGGGGCGATAAAAGGCTACGTGCCTAGGTAGCCTAAAACTATATAAAAAAACTAGAAATTCCGGACTTCCCATTTCTCTGACTCTTATTCAGTCTCGAAACATAACTTACGTTTCATAATAGTGAAGACATTTTTTCAGGACATGGGTTAGTGTTCCTCTTTGCCAAAACTACACGGTGTTGTTGTCAAATAACAGTATATTTATTCATATTTTGCAACGGAATTCAACACTTTAAGTAGCTTGTAGTAAGCTAGCAAGTGTGAGATTACGCTGCAAGATAATTTTCTACTTGCGAAGCCATTCGAGATATACAACAACCTCAAAAGACAATTGTAGAACGTGAAGCACCGCGAAAGTTTCGCATTGGGACGTTCCTAATCAACAAGTTATAAAAGGTTAATATGACCTACCACTATAAATCTAAAGCAAATTCTAGAATTGCTTCTGGAATGAATTACCTTTGATTTGCGAGAATTATTTTGACGTCATCAAGTATAGAATACCAGATCAATCCATAATTTCAAATGCAACAAGATTTCAACGTTTAATTGGACCGTATTAATCGAAATCGTGGTCTCTGGAGCGACCTTTACTCCCTTGACTGGAAAAGGGTTGCAGGGTAAATAGGGACGTGTAATGGGAATTCCAATTTCCTGAAAATCAAATTGTGAATAATATAGTAATAGTTATAATTAAACTCAAATGAAAGGAACTATTAATATAAGGGTATTTACCTCTGAGTCCAACTACCCTTGTGTAGTACTGTGCCTTAGGGGAGGTTTGCCATTTATAACCCTTGAACGAAACTGGAGTAGGGCCTCCGTAATCCACGGAGAATACAGTTATTACAATATGAATTTAGTTGTATAAATGGATATATATATATATATATATATATATATATATATATATATATATAGATATATATATATATATATATATATATATATATATATATATGTGTGTGTGTTTGTGTGTGTGTGTGTGTGCAAGATTATATATATACTTAAAATTGTGAGAGTTCGGCGGTGAGAGCCGTATAAATCTACGATACGATGGTAAATTTCATCATAATTGCTCATATATTCATTATAAAGAAATTTGTAAGTCAGTACTGTTACAATGTATCATAGATTTATACGGCATAATTTGTTTTACGCATGATTCGTTTACCTATAGGTGTATGCGAGTATATGTTGAAAAAAGTTAAGGATGTCAGAGAAATAACTGCTGAGAAGAAACAAGGAAAAAACCAGATAGATGGCAAAACAGATATGGAAGATGTTTTATATGTCAGTGAAAAGAAGATAGAGGAGCCAGAAAAGGAAGAAGGTAGATGGCGCAGATACAGAGAGGAAGGAAGAAGAGAGAGAGGAGAAAAGGGGAAGAAACATGGAGAGAAAGTGACACAAGGAGAAAAAGGAAGAGATGTCATTAATATTAAGTTTAATTAAAATCTAGAATAGTTTAAAATTAATTTATTGAAATATAATTAATGATTAATTGTAAAAGAATGTGAAACCTAGCAGCATTCTAACGGCAAAACAAATACACATATTCACAGAGAATTTATGTAGAGTTAAAAAGAACTAATTTATTTATCTAATTATAATATTCAGTAGCTACAAAAATATATCTTTACTCTACAACAGACAAACTTATAAGAAAAGATCGATTCAAATAACGCTTTGCTATTATATCCTTATCCTAAAAACCTATCCTAAACAAATAAATTCAATCGCTTATCTAGATATGATCAATTTTAGTCTAACCCTCATAAACCCTGGTAAACTAACATAGATTTACATTTACAGAACGAATTGTAAAAAATATAGTTCATTAAATTAAAGAATAATTAAAAAAATATCAAGTTTGTTCCTGGGAACCTATTCCTGCGTATTGCGAATAACATCCCTCTTTTAAAAGAGTATTTCTGTACTATTCCTGAATTTTATTATTAATTATTATTATAGTACAATAATACTCTTTTAAAAGTTATTCGTAAAATGTTTCACTCATATAAATCATATCTGTTCGATCACGACCATTATTCGCAAGACTCAGGAATAGGGCCCCTGTTCTTTTCCATAATAAATAAGAACGATGAACGATCTGTGTTTCCCTGAATACACATACTAATTGGTCCCTATATAGACTTTATCTTCAACGCAGATTTATACTCCTAATTATAGTCCTACAGTACTAATAATTCAGTGAATTCTAATTAGATAGTAATTTTAATTTCCGGTTAACCTAAGTGCACTGTAACGGTAATGGCAATCACAGGAATTGAAACCGTACGTCGGATCATGACGTCCGCGCATTGTTGTTCTCCTCAACACACCGGACCCAGCATCCCTGGTCCATACACATTCAGTCCAGCAAATTGACGCATTATACACATACCACGTTGATTAAATTCAATACAATAGAACATTGTTGATTACATCGCTTTAGGCTGCTCTCACACTGGAAACGACGAAGCTGTGTGAATACGTACGATTGTTTAAAACCTGGAACGTTTAATAAACAATAAAGTAAACACGAAAACGTCACGAGTAGCTAAAAACAACAACCTTCAAAGAAGAAACGCCTGCAACAAGTATGCTCTATTGTGAATGCCCTAGCCGTGCAACCACTTCGACGATTGTCACACGTAATTACTTTCAATGTGATAGCAGTCTTAGATATCATAAAAAATGACATTCCCGTCATTTACCAGAACGAATCACATTCCTCTAAAGCCAAGGAAACCAATCATTTCATTTATTTGTAATTTAGATTGTACTTTATTAGTGAATGTGCATTAGAAGAGTTCAGATAATAATATAATACACTTCTATTTCACTCACACACACGTACGAGTTGATTAGTGGAGCAAAATAGACATGAAAAGCGAACTGGTCATCCTGATCAGAATTGGATGACTTTTTTTTAAATGTTTTTTTTTATATATAATTTCTCGGGCTTCCTAGGCATGTAACCTTTTATCGCTTCTAATAATGTTCTGCTTTAACTTTAACTTACTTTAACTAACCTTTATATTTTTTTAATGTTGATAATTTGAAATATTTAAACCTTCACAAGTCTAAAATTAACGCTCTAATCAAGAAGAATAAGTAGAAACTTTTTATATACAAATTATATACCTGTCTCCTTTGTTCTCATAGTAGATACACATAAGTACTTCTCGCTTACTCTTTGATAGATGTTAACATTGAACATTAAAATTATATGTAAATAAATAGTTTTCTTGTTATTTTAATGAAAAAAAAATTAAAAACATAATTTACAAGTTATAAATTGAAGTAATGAGGGTAGAAACTTTGAAAACTTAACTTAAAAAAATTCTTTTTAATTAAAATTATCTATTAATAATAAAAATGAATTAAACGATAGTGGATGAGAGCAGTTATGCTTGACACTGACTTCTGTGTCATCAGGTTTGCCTCCGGACCCAGAGGTATGTTTTCTGGGTTTAGTTGTTATCAAGTTAAATTAATTATGTATATATGTAAAGAAAATATATTTATTTAGTTGGTAACACTGACCAGAGATATTACAACTGCTTTTTGGTCAAATGAGCTAAAGGTATTTATTAGTTATAGATACTTTCATTGTAGTGTGTGCCAACGGCCAACAAAGTTGATAGTTGGAGTCGATAGAACTCAATGCGTATTATTTTTTTTGTATTAATACTTTACGGGCTTCTTAGGACAACGGTACTACACTGCGGATTATGCTTATTTAAAATTAAATTAAAAGTAAATGACAATTTAAAAATAAACTTTAAATGTCGTTTCTTTGATTTCAGGTATGATAGTATGATTTAAGTTAAACAGTAAAATTATTATAATGTGTATGTAAATTACTAAAATAAAAGTATTTGATTTCAGAAGCAACACATAAGTTTGATTAAAAATTTACAATTCCTAAAATGTGTTAAACATACATAACCTTATTAGTCAGCGATATAGCCCACATATATGAGGCTATGACGTCACAAGAGCCGATAATAAAGTAAGAGGTCGTCGGTGATAGAATTCAGCATCAACAATAAGCCAACGTTGAATACTTACAACGTTAATATATTTTTTTTTTTTATTAAAATAATAAGAAAGAAGTGTTTTTTTTATTTAGTATTAATGAGTAAGTGAGAAGTACATATAGTAGGTAATATATAATAAGGTATATAATTTTAACTTTTCAAATTTAAAGTAATTTCCTGATTAGGGCGTCAATTTTCGGCTTGTAAATGTTTTAATATTTTAAATTATCCTCATTTAAAAATTCATCGAAATCGGAGTAGGGTTGACGTGTTTCATGTTCCTAAATAAAACCTCTGTTTGCCCCACTATGTGTATAAGTAAGAGAATTGGTTTTAGATGTGTGGGGGGATGGGTGGGGGTGAGGCAAGAAAAAATGTAAAAAAAGCTAGAAGCAGACACGTAGTGTATTAATGACTGAAAGCACTATACCATTAGGGTTATGAGAACAGGCAGGTATAACGGTGGCCGTAAAATAGGTATACCACTAGTTAACCAGAGGGGTATTAGTACATGCTACAGGCTACAGCTACAGGCGGATAAAGCTTAACGGAAATAGATTATTATTTTATTAAGGTGATAAAAGTAACTTCGGAAATAAAACAAAATTTATTAAAACATAAACAAAAAGTTCTGTTTGACTTCGTTTAATTATAGTGCATGCCTTAGCACGTGTTCGTCGAGCAAACTTTGTAAAGTGAACAAAATACAAGACTCATGCACAATATATACAAAAAATATTTTGTAAATATTATTGTAGGTTTGCCTTTTTAAATAATTGTACTTTTTTGTTATTATTACGTCAGGAATAATTACAAAAGTATTTTAGTAATTATTTATTTATAACACTTATTCTAATTGCGTTGCGAACTTAGCGGAATTTATATAAAACTACACCGCATATAGATAAAGTTGGCTATCAAAACCTCAAATATCCAATATTTTTATTCAATTCGCAATATTATAGAAGTTATTAATCATCTCATCTTTTTTTTTTTAATTTTTCTTTTTTTTTTCTTTTAAATATATAATTTCTCGGACTTCCTAGGCACGTAGCCTCTTATCGCCCCTAATATTGTTCTGCTTCTTCTTATACTTCATATCCAGACAACAAGAATGACCTATTCATGGCTACTGCTTCATTATATCATCTTTTTCCCCACTACTATTTGCCAACTTACAATCACTTTTAAACAAGAGAAGTGCAAAAGAGATTCAATATTAGACGTCAAAGCTATAGCAACTGGTCCGACAACCCATAATGTTTCAATATTATGTCGTGATATAAAACCAAAAATAGTTCGTCGTGTCATCAACTACTAGGATAACGAGCGGAATATTACGCAGTAAAACAAAATTCAAACTTGAAATAGATATACGAGTATATCCGTCAATTTTTGAATATTTAATAAAATAAAAACATCAGTATATGTTTATTAACCAATATTTCAATAAAGAATTAAAAAATCGACCCCTCAACAAGAGCTATAATTTTAAATTTTGCACCATTTTTTTACTATCAACATAGAGCTGTCAATTTGGGAATATTTGGTAAATATTGTGATGCTGTACAAAGCAGAGATATGGGAATGGAAAGAACAAAAGAAATTGTAAAAAATCCATGAAATATATGTCAAATGGGTATTAGATCTGGAAAGGTGCACGCCGGGATATATGGTAATGGAGGAGGTGAAAAGGGACAACATAAGAATCGAAACAGAAAGGAGTACTTTGAAAAACACGGAATGGCGACAGAAGAGGCAGAGAGAAGAAGAGAAGAAGGCACAAGTGTGAAAGAGTAGCTAAGGAGCAGAGACAGAGAGATACAGCAGCAGGAAAGAATAAAAAAAATTCAAAATAGTAAATATAATGAAAGATACTGGAGGATTTTGGAGAGAGAGAGATACCGGTAAGAGAGAAGAGAGAAATGCTGAAGATACTAAGAGAGAAAATAGAGAGTAAAGTATGTAATTAAGCACAATTATATCTAATTTAGGGATTTAAGACGGAAGAATACAGTGCATAATGGCAAAAACTTTACGATAAAATAAAAGAACATCAAGAGTTTGTCCTTTCAATTAAAATAAAAATATTACCAGTTTTCACGAAAATATTCGCGTTTTTCTGTTAACTTAAAATGACACCACCTATTCCCTTAAGTTTATTAAAATTGGCTGACAATCCTGTCTAATTTAGCAGCACTAATCAAACTTAAAATATTTGTGGTTGTGAGATGCTACCGATATATGTAGGCACTTCGCTTTTACATTACTCTGATTTTGTATTTAGAACAAAATACTTAACAATATCAAATTGACTGCTTGTGGGGAACACTCTCCTTATAAACGCTGGGTGTATCCCTTTTGTTTAGCTGAGTAATAGCTGAAAATAAGACCAATTCGCAAAGTAAACTACATGTATTAAAATGAGATGAAAGCAGCAAATGTTTAGAACTATTTTCCGAAATAAAAGTAGCTGCTATCAAACAGTATTATTATTTCCAAACTATTCTTAGAGTAGTTTATAGAAGTAATGTAAGAAAAACAACTTCATAAAGCTAAAATACTCAATCTTAACCTAATACAAGTAAGGATCCAGCTAACTACAAATGGTCTTGTTTTAGATTTCGACATTCTGATAAAGTAGTTCGAAAGTTTTAAGGTACGTTTTAAAGTCAGTTTATACTAACGTTATGTTTTTAGTGGTTTCTATAAGACTCAAGCTGAATCAACTACTTTAGCATCTACCTCCTCTTCCCCTTCTTCATCTACTGATCCTTTCTCTTTGGTTTACGTCTACCCTCCACTACTACCCTCAAAAAGCAACCAAGGTTATAAATTAGCGTTGGGTATTAGGAAAAGAGTGGGGGGATCAACAAACCAAACACAAGTAAGGTTAGGGTTAGGATCTGGCAACCCTTAAAAAATTCAACCACCCCCAAATAACCGTGTCGATGCTCTGACAGGGTGATTGCGGAGCTGGGACTAAAATTACCCTACAGGAATTTTCGGGAAACTTTTATTCATATAAATCATAAATGATATATTTATATTGGTATAGCTATAAAACTATATGGTATTATTTTGAGATATATTCGTAGACATTAAAGAGAGATACACCCCAATATACATGCATATTCTATTTGATACCCTATATACATTTAAATAATACGTTATACGTATTTCTTTATTGGATATTTTGAAAGGTAAATAAAAAACTAAAATTCGTCATAGAAATATGCATTTTGGGAAAGCAATAATTTACTTTCTTAAAGGAATCAAACATGAATATTAATTTGTATTTGGGGAATGAGTTTTTGTTGTTTATTTTGTAGACTATAAGTACCACAAAAATGTTGTTAATACATTTATTGTAGATAAAAGTAATATCTACAACTTTGTTTAATAACTTTTTGTTGTAGCTTTTATAATAAAAAAGTTACAAGTAAAAATATATCTTAAATTAAGTTGTAGTCTGTAAATACACCACAAAATGTACCATTCATTTTTATTTATACTTTTTTTTGTTATTTATTATTTTTGTTTTGTTAAGTAAGAACACAAAGCTATTAATGAAAGTCATAAATAATATTATTATCTACAAGAAAAATCTATACAATATTTTAGTGGGACTTATAGTTTTCAAACTAAATAAGTAAAATTTCTAGCACTAACATCTCTATTTGGTAACTATAGTCCAAATCACGAGAGTTCGGCGGCGACTAATACTTAAAAGAGGTTATAAGAGCGGTATAAATCTATAATACGATAATGAATTCGTTTCTATATACATTATAGATAAAATAAGTGAGTCAGTGCTTTTTAGTTATATCGGCAGTTTATACCCCACAATTTGTTTTAAGTATGAGTCGTCGGCGAACTCTCGTAATTTGAACTATACTATGTAAGTTATTCAAAAGTATCAGTTGTCTTTAAAGAAAGAGCAAAATACAATCCATACCTTGGAGCTGATATAAGTAACCTAATTTAGAAAGTACAGGTCTTCAAAAAACCAGCTAAAACAATTACAAAATAAAGGCCTTATGACCGAGTGAGTAACTTTGACCCTTTAGCTCATGAAAATAAATTGCTGCCTACTCAAAATGAACAGTTGGCCGCTTTTTAGCGTCAGATTTTCAGAATAAAGTAGAAAGATACAAACTACTTATAATTTGAAATTGTTTTTACGCGCGAACATTCGATTTGACTTCATAGTTGTTTGAAATATATTACACACTGGACTTAAAGCTTAATTTCGCAACTAGCAAGTTAAGCGAATAAAACAAAAAATAGAATAGATGGATACTGGATTTATTTTCTAATTTAAAATTCTATTTAATTATTATGTAATTTGACGGTTAATTTGTTGCCAATGATACACCTACATTTTTTACAGGTGTTCATTTTAAACACATGTCCCCACTCGTTGCACAATCGAAGCAATTGGAATTCTTTTTATACATCGTTCAATGGTTATAGTTTTGTATATTGAAAACAGAAATTGCCATATTATTTTGTATACTTTAATAAAATCACAAAGAGGAATATTATTATTTTTAAAGGGAACAAGTCACCTTGGAACTATATGAACGCCTTGTGATCTAATAATATATTCGTGGGAGAATTTCGCTCTCACCTTATACGATCCGAACATCTGCAACGTAATCATCTCGGCGAGGCGGAGGTACTCTTCGTTGACATAATACTCGTACCTTCCTCCTTAAATATTATTTATTTCTGTATTATACTAATTACTATTATTTCTTTAAGGGTTCGTTTTTTAAAGATAACGGCTTAATAAATGAGTCTTCTTGATAATTCTCGTATATCTATAAATGAGAAGATTAAGTTACCATACCCTTATATTGTACCCTACGCCTACAACCACTACAACCCCTAAAAGTATAATATAAAATACGATATATTTCCCTTAAGCGTTTTTAATTTAACAAAGGGTTTTTCTTTGTTGCGGTTGTATAAAGCTGTTTCGTGAAAAATGTAAGATTTTCACAATTACCATCTGTTATCAGTAAGGATGGTATAATTTCTACATTGCTTTATTTTTCACATTTAGGAAAAGTGTTTTTAACTGCCAGGTCGTAGAGAAAGCTTAGGAAAATGCTGATAATGCATTAAATTTTCCGTGGTACAGGAACTTTATATTATGATAAATAAAAAGACAAGATTTAATTTAAGACTGTATCTCAATATTTCTTTTAAGGAGTTATCCATAAATTACGTCACACAAATTTAATGTGCGTCCCTATTGTCACACATTGTAAACCAATTCCCATGTTGAGTTGTCACACATTAACATTTTTTTTTGGTTATATTTACTCTTCTTTTTTGTAAGACAAACTTTAAATTAGATGTGACGTCATGACTCTGTTCCTCCAACCGTCACGTCTTATTACACTTTGGAGACGTATTCCTTTGCTTCAACTGTATTTTATGCCATTACAGAAGTCTTAATATCATAAAACTTTTGCATATTTAATTCTTTATATGTCTAGCTATGATTAATCTAAATATCGCTTTGAACTTAATACCTGTCGATGATAGACTGTTGATAATATTTTTGAAATTTAGAACTAAAGTCGTAAATGCATTAGAAATCAAAATCAATGTTGGCCTTTATCTAATTTTAAGTATGTACTGTACACACCAAGTTTAATTTCTACAGAACCACTAAATTAATAATAAAATATTTAGAATAAATGAAAACAAGAGCTTTGTCTGTCTATCAATCTAGCTCGCTCTGTCAATCAAGAAGTCAATGACGACCAATCAATGTGTTAGTTAACTAATCAGTCAATCACTGACTTATAAATTACTTAATTACTTCAGTTGACGACTATAGTTGAACAATTCAATTTTGGGAGGGGGATTCACAAAGTGTTACAAAGCTCGACAAGACGGGAAAGAGGAAAAGAGAGAAATCAAAAAAAAAAAAAAACAAGACCATATAAAAAATGTGTGACGTCAAGAAAAGCAACAGCATGTGCAGTAAATTAAGTAATGCCTGTTATACTTGTTCTGTTTAAATTATAAAACACATTTACGACAATCCTATTCTAGAAATATCTACAACCCTTGTTAATCAATGAAAATGAAAATCCATTATCACATTTTCATAGAAATTTGATAGAGTCTCATTATCTAAAAGGTGTAGGTAATCACATTTTTTTTAAATTAAAAATAGCGTTAAAAGCAAAAATTATTCACTTGCTATTTAGAGCCCTTGACATTACTATTTCCGACGCATAATTAGTCACCGTGTGGGCTGATGCTTTCCCTATGTTGCAAAGCCCACGCTAGTTTTATCGGCTGACGCAGGAACTGGAAAATATATAAATAAATTAATATTTAAAACTAACCAGTGGCGTAGAGAGTCCTTACTTCTCCAATTAAACGTTTAACTGGCGTCGCTATCAGTTAGGGATTTTTAATTCATCTAAGCGTCCACGAGAACAAACTTGTGGACTCGCGATTTAAATTACGAATACGTAAACGTAGATCAACAAATGGAGGTCTAAAAACAGTGTGACAGTCATTTGCTCCCTCTCTACTTTCGAGATTAAGTATTATTGTATTTTATTAGTGGAGGGGATACATTTACCGTATCTCCTTATCTCGAAGTAAGTGAAAACTAACTGTCTCTTAATAGATATATATCAACATTTGCTTATTTTTATATATGTGTGTATCACATTATATGTGAACATGATGAAGGTGGGGCTTTCCGTGTGGGAACCCGATAATCCTCTCAAAACGCCACGTTGATCCATAGCTTAAGGTGAACAACTCCATATCTTGCATAATGCTATTTGCGTTTTTATTGTATACTACTATACATTCAACTGTAAAACATATTTCTATTATAAATATTGTAGTGACTGTACAGTGTACACGCTGAAATAAATAAAATTCTAAGGTATTATTGTGAAAGGATACAGCAGAAATCTTTTGACGAAAACTTGTCAAATTTTAGATCAAGAAACTGATATAAAAATCGGATGTTAAACTCCGGAAATATTCTGGAAATTTAAAAAAAAAACGGAAATAGTGCTGACCGGAAAGCATGCACGAGGCACGTCTAAAGGCAATATGTTACTGTCACAAAATATATTTTTATTTTTTTTGTTAAGCACAATGTAAAAATATGAGTCCATTTTAGGTGGATATAAAAGTTATTTTCAAAGAAAAGTTTTAATATATTTAAATAACGTCAATATTTTATCTGTAACTGAGTTGGAAAACTTAGGGAGGGACAGGCTACTTTTGTAACATAATGAATGTAGGTTAAATCATTTCGTTTTCTTATGGGATTGTAACAGGGTGTTCCTACCCATGGGTTTGAAATAATTGATTATTTATTCGATGAAAAGTAACATTCATTTTTCAATTTGTGGAAAGCGATATTTAAACGCATATTTGTTATACATAAATTATTAATAATTATAAGTTAAGTATAAGTAATTATGAATTAATATTCCATTGCATTAAGTGCAAAACAAAACAAAATCAAGCAAGGACTGTAAAGCCTCATTCCCACTCACTGGTTTGATTTACTGTTTTATTTAATATTGTAATCTAGATTTTAGCTTTTCGTTTAAGCATTCCTTGTCAGATTCGTATTTTAATTTAAGTTTAGTTAATTTAGGCGGTGAGTATGCAGCGTTAGTAATATAAATTTTTACAGTTTGACAAAATTGTATGTGAAATATTTAAAATAGCTATTTTTAATAACAATTAGTAATAGAAATTGTTTTCACTTTTATGTTTTTTTAAATCTGGCATTAAACTTCTTTTAAAAGTAAATCCTACTGCATTTTGACAGATTGTCACATTTTGGAGGTTATAATATAATATAGTTTTTCTTAATTTAATATTTTTAATTTAAGACATTGGACCCTGTAAGGTTCAAAGAAAACTAAAAAAACTTAAAAATTAATTAAATTAAAAATAATACTGTGAATGACTACGCGTATTGCCATATGCTAAACAATTTAAATTAAGTACAAAATACAAAATAAAATTAAAGCAGTGAGTGGGAATAATACTTTACTTGTTATTATTTCTTAAGTTATTTGATAAGTACTTATGATGATTGTACTGTATAAACGCGGTCGATAAAAAAGCCACTGTACTGTAAAGTTTTATGTTTTACTTTAAGAAATTTAGAATAGTAACCAAATAGTTCCAAAGATAAACACTTGTATATTTATCTTTTGTTTATTGTTGTTGCCTTTTGGCTTTACAATTTTATTCTATTTTTTTAAATTCATATTTTCTACTACTACTACTAGGTTTTTCAACAAAGAGGTCATTTTAAATCAATAGAAAAACGTAATATTTCCGTGAAAAGTGGTGTCATTCTTATTTTAATCTAAAGTACAAACTCTGAGGTTAGTAATGAAACACAATTGGTGTTTCCTAATGTCACCGTGTTATTGGATTTTTCTGTTGATTTTAAATGACTGCCTTTGTTGAAACATCAGTAATATTACCGATTTTGCTGTAAGACCCTATTTTACATTTCAACATATTTTTAAATAAATAACCATTACCTCCATTAGTCCTTTTAAACTGAGCAAGTTCCTCTCTTGTCACATTCTCTATTAGTTCTTCTGTTGTTTTATCTTCATCTCTAGAATCGTTCCTTTAACTGACTTTGCCTAATCCTACCCGTATTTTATACTTGCTTCCTTTTAGTTTTCTTCTTCTAATTCCTGTCTCGTTGGATTTTTTATTGCGTTCCTCGTCCTTCTCTACCACTCTTTCTCTACACCTCCTCTTTATTTTGTATTGCTGTACCAATAACCACTTACTTGTAGTTAATAAATTTTATTGGGTAATGTTATTTGGGAAAAGATAATAAAAAATTTGCGCTTGAGATTGCAACTATCAATGAGCATCCTTGAAATGTACCGGCAAGCAGATGAAGCCCCATTGTCACTTCATTGAGAGGACAAATTTGACATCATTTTAAGATCCAAACGGCATAAAATTTTTACCATCCTAGAGCATAACACCTGAGTTCGAGAAATTAATTAGAATTTAAATGAAGTCATCCATTGGTTACTTAGATGTGCGAATAGGAAGAGTCTCTTGAAATGAAGTGATTTAAAAAAAAAGTGTTGGGTTGTAGATCCTTCAAATTCAATATTCCGTTACATAAGAAAGTTTACCTTTGTTTTTAACTTTATGCACCTAAGTACTTTCAATTTATTATTCTTAAAATTATCTAATCATACCCTTAAATCAAGTATTAAACAACAAACCCCATTTTTGAAGGTAAGACACCCCTAAAAAGATACACTCAATTAAATATTATAATATATAATAAATATAACAAACCAAAAGTTATAATTTGCATTATCATTATTACTTTTATATTTCCTAACGTAATATGAAGTTTTATTTGTGCCTTGGGAGAGCGAGAGCATAGAGGTAGAGGACTCCTGGTCCTGGTATGGTCCTTCGTGTCGGATCCTGATGCTTGTACTACTATGGTTCCATAATTCGCTCGGTCGACTATTTGGGTCAGACTCAGACAAAAATCTCTATTCTTGTTTATACGAATGCGTTAATATAAACAGTTGAATAAATTTATTTATGTGGAGAAATGTATAATTCCATGGAGTATAATAAAGAGAACTTTTTTATGGAAATAATTTAAATCTCTTTAGATTTATTACAGTGCTTAAACTAATGGATTCTCCTCAGTTTAATGTGTTTTTGTGTAAAGTTAGGAGTGTTTCTCGTAGTATTAAAATTGTAATAAAATCCATCTGAATAGCTCTATATGGAGGTAATAATGTGATATAATAGAATTATACTTAATAGACGCTGTGCTCCACTCCACTATGTTGTGCTTGTTTTCTTCGTGAGCTTTGAGAACTCTCCGACTCCTGCAAGGGGAGCTGCGGGGATTTACAGTACACATTCCGCTAACGTGTTACTTCTTCGTGATGCTTTAATTACCATTTACCGTGTTTTGTTTCTTTGTTTTCTAATTAAAAGTGTTACACTTTTAACGGTAACCTTATTTTTATGGTTTCTAAATTTTAATGGGTCATAAAAACGTGAAATATATTCGGGAACATTCATTTATTTTCTGGTGCGCGAAATATCATTCCTTAACAGCTACTGCGTAAAATATTAAACTAATTATTTGTTTATAAGAATATTACATATATATTACATAGCGAAAAATAGATTGTGGTCCTAAAAAACCAGTCAAAGAAATTTTATTATTATTTACAGTTATTAGCACTTAAAACAATATATACATTTTTAAACATTTACAATACATAATTTAAAACTTATATACACGAGTATGGGTATTTAAAATAAAGAGATTAAATTAGTTTCATTGATAAAGTCAATAAGGTCTTTGCTCAGGCATATTACAGTCGTATCTGTGCAACGAGTACCTTTGAGGATTGAAAAATGAAATTTCTTGAATAATCAATATAGTCTTAAGTGTCGTAGTGTCATAGACTAAGGCCTAGACATTCTGAGATGGAAGATTGTTCAGATAATTCCACCTTATAGTATCCAAAATGGAAATAGTATGTAAGAAGAAAGATAAAAGAAACAGCAAACGACCAAAGAGGCAAATGAAAATGATAGGAAAAGCATTAGATGGAAAAGATAAAACAATTTAGTTAATAATCTTTATCAACACTACAGTCTTCAAAACAGCTTTGACTTTTGTAGATTCCGTCAGTGAAATTTGTTTTCCTCTTCTAAATGGCTCTTGTTTATGAGTGTAGAACTGATTTTGCTCAAAATGTATGAAAACACTAACAACAATGATGATACCAGTATCACTTTGGATTTGATTACTCCGGAATCTCAAAAAATCAAATGACAAAAACACAGGTCTTATTTGAAACTGTAAGAAATGTGATCAGGCGTTCAACAAGGGGAGCGTTATACAAGATTTCTAAACTCTATGAACTGGTTAGTTTCTCAGGATAGTCCGAAATAGACAATTTGCAGGAATCTTTACAACAAGCCCGTTAACACAACAACTTGGCACGGATATCTATGGTTACACACTGATGATAGACTACCAAGTAAATCTGTACACAGCTTCAGATGACAGCAAGCCATTCGGAAGAGCACCTGACTCACAAAGAGCTGTTGTTTCATGGAAGACATTATGAAAACGTTCATTTGTTGCACACACATACATACTCGTATATAGTGTAGTCATAATATTGTATATATAATTATAATTTATTTTTAAGAAATAATGTAGATATATAAGTTTTGTTTGAAACAATAAAGTATTAGTGAAGAAACGTAAAAAAAGGTCTTACAATGCCTTACAGTGATCAAGTAATCCTATATTATAATGTTCCAACTGTATATTTATATGTTTATATGTTTATATGTTTATATGTTTATATGTTTATATGTTTATATGTTTGTTGCTGAAATTCGTATGGTAGAATGGAAACGGCTCCGTCAATGTTCTTGAAAGTTTGCTATTTCGTAGAGAAAAAAATTCTAAGACTTTTGGCGTCCCCGGATTTTTCCCTGAATTTCCTGGAAACCCGTAATTTTGGAAAAACTGGAAAATTCGAAAAAATACTTTTGCAAATATCTGACGAACTAGAAAAGATAGAAAACTGAAATTTGGTGTGTGTATTGAGATCATAATTGTGCACATTTTCGAATAGTTGGAAATTTGAAATTTGAGTTCAGTAGCGGCGCGAATTTTTGAGGGCAATGTTAGAATAGAGTTAGGACGTTCAAATTTAATATGTAGGCTCGCTGTAGACAGTAATTAATGAAAAAAAATAAACAGCCCCAAATTTCCAGTGGCGGCGGGAGTTGAGACAGTAAAAGACAAAAATATTGAAAATGTAGTATTATAACTTAGGGTATGTATTAAGACACTAATTGCGCATGTTTGCCAATAATTGGATTACCAAAATTTTAATTCAGTAGCGGCGTGATTTTTTGGGGGCAATGTCGCAACAGAGCTAGAGCGTTGATATTTGGAACGTGGGCCCTATGTAGAGTGTCATTAAAGACACACTATAGAAAATTGCAACTTTCCAGAGGCGGCGGGCGCTGGGGGCCAAAGACCAGAAATATGAAATATATAGATAGGGCTATAGTTAAAAAAAATATCCTATAATATAATGTTCCAACTGTTTGAATCTATTCTTATCATCTTATATTATAATGTCCGAGGTGTATGTTTGTTTTCTTATATTCTTATATGTTTATATGTTTATATTCTTATATGTTTACGCGATTCGTATGGTAGCTCGAAAACGGCTCCGTCAATGTTTCTGAAAACTTCCTATTTCGTAGAGAAAAAAATTCTAAGACTTTTGGCGTCCCCGAATTTTTCCCTGAATTTCCTGGAAACCCGTAATTTTGGAAAAACTGGAAATAAAGTGAGCCCTTTTTTGCTGTATTACTTTCAAGTCGTAAAAGATAGAAAGTTGAAATTTTGCATGTGTATTAAGCTATTTAATGCTGACATTTCTCAAAAATTAGAATTTCAAAAATAGAAAAAGGGGGGGTTGAAGAAATTCAGGGGCCCGGTAGGGAACTTTGGAGAAAGTTCATATTCTGGATTGTAGAATAATTAAGTATATTATTAATAAAAAAAAATTCAAAATTTCAAAATTTTATTTGGGGGCACGGGGGCAGTGTTTTCCGAGAGTAAAAATTGTGCTAGAAAGTTGAAATTTTGTATATAGGCTAACTTTGGTAACTTATTTACGAATCGAAAAAAAAAATCCCAAATTTTGAAAAAAAGTTGGTCAAATAAGGCATAAATTGAAAATATTTTTTATTTTGATAAAAAAATAATATTTTTTTAGTCAATTTATATGTGTGTATATGTGCGCGAGTTTATTTATTATTTCAATTTAAAAATAGAACAGTTAAATATGAAATTTAATTACGAATTATTTTATTGGATTTAAATGATACACGCCAAAAAGTCTTCGCTTTGCGACGGGGGTAAACGTTGCTGGAATTTAAATTTTTACATGAAGTTCAAGCCACACATAAAAGACAGACGTCGCTTGCGACGGGGGTAAAAGCTAGTTTATATATATAGATTTATATATATAGAGCGTTATATATTTATTTATTTATATATTTATTTATTTATATATATATCCGGTAACAAAATCGTATATAGTATCTTCTAAACGGCGCCTACAAAGTTCTTCAAATTTTGGTATGATGTAAAGGACAAATTTCTAAAACTTTCTACGTCCCTGAATTTTCCCCTGAATTTCCGTGGAAAAACTTATACTGGAAAAACTGGAAAATTCGAAAAAATACTTTTGCTAATATCCGACGAACTAGAAAAGATAGAAAACTGAAATTTGGTGTGTGTATTGAGATCATAATTGTGCACATTTGCCAATAGTTGGAAATTGGAAATTTAAGTTCAGTAGCGGCGCGAATTTCCGGGGGCAATGTTAGAATAGAGTTAGGACGTTGAAATTTAATATGTAGGCTCGCTGTAGACAGTTATTAATGAAAAAAAAAACAGCCCCAAATTTCCAGTGGCGGCGAGAGTTGAGACAGTAAAAGCCAGAAATATTGAAAATGTAGTATTATAACTTAGGGTATGTATGGAGACACTAATTGCGCATGTTTGCCAATAATTGGATTACCAAAATTTTAATTCAGTAGCGGCGTGATTTTTTGGGGGCAATGTCGCAACAGAGCTAGAACGTTAAAATTTGGAACGGGGGCCATATATAGAGTGTCATTAAAGACACAGTATAGAAATTTGCAACTTTCCAGAGGCGGCGGGCGCTGGGGGCCAAAAACCAGATATTTGAAATATATGGAGATGAAAGGCTATAGTTTAGAATATATATTCTTAGATACAAATAAAATAGATCCTCGTGCTAAAATTTAACAAACTTGTTCAGTAGCGGAGGTTTGTAGGGGGTACTAATTCTAAAATATATATACAAATATATATTTAGTATGCAGATATAGATTGACATTATTATTACGAAAATATAAAAAAAACTACATTTTCTTAAGTGCAACATTAGAGTGGCGGGTGATAAACCGAATATAAGAACAATATAGAGGTACAACGATGATATTTTGCATGTAGAATATTAAATAGAAGCTAAATAGTTCTCTATAAGTTAGATATTCAAATTACATTCAGTAGTAAAATTGGATTGATTTTTGGTGCGTTTGTTGTGCTGTGAAATCGAACAGGAGTGAGAGGTATAGGGGGGAAATAGTTAACAGCCCCAAATATCAAAAAATAGAAAAAGTGAAAAAATAGAAACTATGCACGTGCATATTTGCGAAAATAAATTTAACCTTAGTAGCGGCGTGAAATTGGGGAAGTGGGGGCGGGAAAACGCTTTGCCAAAGAACTCAATTTTGAAATTTCGATCATTTATAAAAGTAGGGGTAGATAAAGGTAGTGAGAGTTGTTACGAGCAAAATAGATTGCTACGCCTAAAATTTGACAATTTTATTTCAGGAGCGGGGATTAATGGGGAGACTAATATTATAACGTATATATAAATACGAAATATAGAGTGTAAGATTACAGTACAGTTTTAATCATGTAAATGAATTGCTGTAATATCGAATTGGTAGTGTCTGATTGGAGATAAGTGTGGCGCTGGGGTTCAGTTCTAAGTAACGGTGGTGTTAGAAGTAGTGGCGATAGATTATAATGGCTCTGGGAGGTAACCGTATTGCAGAATATGTGCTTTGGTGCTAAGAGTGTGGGTGGCGGGGTATGGGGATTGAATCGAAAGTGCAATAACGGTAAGGAAAAGGCCTAGAGATGAGATTATTAGGAGCGAACTGCTAGGCTTTCTTAAAAACATAAATGAATTGATGTAATTAGTAGGTTTACATTGAAATTAGTGAAAATTTTATCAAAGATTTATCTTATCGAATAATTATTAAAAAATAATGTACTTCTAAGGATGAAATTTAGTATGCAGGTTCCCAGTAAAGTATTAATTTGGAAAACTAATTGTTAAGAGAGTAGTACGCAGGGGGTGGAAGCGCAGGATTATTTAATGATTGCGCTAAACGGGGGGTATAGGAAAGTGCCCTAATAAACGATGATGTTCAGTTAAGCTGTAGTGTTGCAAGTGGGCGCATTATGGCAAAGGTGCAGATGATTACATTTAAAAGTGCGAGAACGATACAGAGCATGGAGCCAAGATGTGATTGATGTTTAGGGGCGGGGCAGTGGACATTGTTCAATACTGTGCTTCATTATGGTAAATGATAATTTTACGCAGCGGGGGCGCTGTGAAAGTACTCTAAGGACCGACGATGCTCAGGGAAGAAGCGATGCAGAGTGCTAAAAGTAAGAGGCGCTTTATGGTAGAAGTTTAGAGGAATCAAATTAAAAGTTCGGAAACGTAAGAGAGCATGGAGCCAAGAGGTGACGATTGGGGCTTATGGGCGGGGGCACTGGAGACTGGTCAATACAGTGCTTTATTACTGTAAATAAAGGAATTATAACAAAATAATATTTTGCATTTTATTTGCGATATATACAGCAGACTTGGAGGGGGTAATGAAAAGAGGACAAGATGGGGGGGGGGGGGTGCTAATAGGAAGACACTACAAGATATGGACTTTAGCATACGCTGACGATATAGTCCTGTTGGCAAAAAGGGAAGGAGAGCTGCAGGAGATGGCTCACCGGCTAGGGAGATATATAGACAGGAAAGGAATAGAGTTAAATGTGGAAAAGACAAAAATTATGGTATTTAAAAAAGGGGGTGGAAAAATAAGACATAAAAAGTTGGAAATACAAGACAGAGGACATTGAGGAAGTAGAAGAATTCAAATATCTGGGCTACACTTTTAAAAAGAACAATGGAGAAGAGGCTCAGATAAGCGAGGTAGCAAAGAAGGCGGAGCTAGCAATGCGACGGGTATGGGGACTAAGGGAAAAGGTATTTGGGGGGGACATACAAAAGAGAATATGGATGTTTGATAGACTGATAGCCAGTATGATGTTGTATGGAGCAGAGGTTTGGGGGTGGAAGGAGCAAGAAAAGTTGGCAAGAATACAGGTGAGATATATTAAATGGTTACTATGGCTGGACAGGTGCTCGCCAGGATACATGGCTATGGAGGAGCTAAAAAGGGATAAGATACGAATTAAAACAGGGGAAAGAGCAGTAAAATACGAGGAGAAATTCCACAGAGCGGAAAGCAAAATTTTAAAGAAAATAAGAGAGGATAGCATAAAGAATGGGGAAAGGAGGAGGTACAAAAAAGAGAAAATAATACTTTGAAAGGAATGGAATGGCGATCAAGGAGGCAGAGAGGAGAAGAGAAGGAGGCGCAAGTGTGGAAGAGGAGCTAAGGAGAAGGGATAAGGAGATACAACAGCAGGAGAGAATGGGAAAAATAGAAAAAAGTAACTACAATAAAAGATATAAAAGGTTATAAGAAAATACTGTGCCTCAGTACCTTATAGAAAAAGACATAAAACACATAAAAAGAACAGCAAGGTTTAGATTGGGAAATGAGGAAAAAGGAAACAGATACTGGGAAAAGAGTGAGGAAAGAAAGTGTAGAGTGTGCGGAGCAGAGGACGAAACACTGGAGAACATTAGGTTTAAGTGTAAGGAAAAACTAGCTAGCGAAAGGAATATTGGCCAGCTAATAATGAGGAGGGGAGGCTCTTAGGGGTGGCAGTGAAGGAAAGAGGTGGATGGCGGAAATAGTAAGAAGGAAAGGAAAAACAGAAGAATAAATAAGTTGGTGGAGAATAATATAAATTTAATTGTAAGTTGAAGTATATAAAATGTATTAAAAATGTAGATTGTAAAGCCGAAAGGCGAACAATAAACAATATTTTAGGATTATTTTCTATTTATCAAATAACTTTTATTTATTTACAAATATTAAATACACGTCGCTTTGCGACGGGGCGAAGCGCTAGTCTTACTATTATAATGTTCGTAATGTTCCAATTTAACATGGAAAACTCATAAGAACTCATAGATATTTATATATATATATATTTCCGGTAACAAAATCTGTATGGTATCTTCTAAACGGCGCCTACAAAGTTTTTTAAATTTTGATTTTATGTAAAGGACGAATTTCTAAGACTTTCTACGTCCCTGAATTTTTCCCTGAATTTCCCTGGAAAAAATTATTCTGGAAAAACTGGAAAATTTGAAAAAATACTTTTGCAAATATCTGACGAACTAGAAAAGATGAAAAACTGAAATTTAGTATGTGTATTAAGATCATAATTGTGCACATTTGCCTATAGTTGGACATTTAAAATTTAAGTTCAGTAGCGGCGCGAATTTCCGGGGGCAATGTTAGAATAGAGTTAGGTCGTTCAAATTTAATATGTAGGCTCGCTCTAGAGTGTTATTAATGAAAAAAAATAAAGAGCCCCAAATTTCCAGTGGCGGCGGGAGTTGAGTTAGTAAAAGCCAGAAATATTGAAAAAGTAGTATTAAAACTTAGGGCATGTATTGAGACACTAATTGCGAATGTTGCCAATAATTGGATTACCAAAATATTAATTCAGTAGCGGCGTGATTTTTTGGGGGCAATGTTGCAACAGAGCTAGAACGTTGATATTTGGAACGTGGGCTCTATGTAGAGTGTCATTAAAGACAAACTATAGAAAACTGCAACTTTCCAGAGGCGGCGGGCGCTGTGGGCCAAAAACCAGAAATATGAAATATATAGAAATAAAAGGCTATAGTTTAGATTATATGTTCTTAGATATAAATAAAATAGATCGCTGTGTTAAAATTTGACAAACTTGTTCAGTAGCGCAGGTATGTGGGGGGGTAATAATGCTAAAATATAAATACAAAGCTAAAATTTAGTATGCAGATATAGATTGACAAATTAATAACGAAAATATAAAAAAAATCCTTTTCTTAAGTGTAACACTAGAGTGGGGAGTGATAAACCGAGTATAAGAACAAAATAGAGGTACAACGATGATATTTTGCATGTAGAATATTAAATAGAAGCACAATAGTTCTCTATAAGTTAGATAGTCAAATTACATTCAATAGTAGAATTGAATTGATTTTTGGTGCGTTCGTTGTGCTGTGAAATCGAACAGGAGTGAGAGGTATAGGGGGGAAATAGTTAACAGCCCCAAATATCAAATTAAAAAAATAGAAACTACGCATGTGCATATTTGCGAAAAATAAGTTTAACCTTAGTAGCGGCGTGAAATTGGGGAAGTGGGGGCGGGAAAGGCTTTGCCAAAGAGCTCAATTTTAAATTTCGATCATTTATAAAAGTAGATAGTAGTAATAAAGGTTATAAAAGTAGAGAGAATTGTTATGAGCAAAATAGATTGTTATGCCTAAAATTTGTCAATTTTATTTCAGGAGCGGGAATTAATGGGGAGGACAATATTATATCGTAAATATAAATACAAAAATTAGAACGTAAGATTACAGTGCAGTTTTAATTATGTAAATGAATTGCTGTAATATTGAATTGGTAGTGCCTGATTGGAGGAGAGGGTGGCGCCGGGGTTCAGGACACCAAGTAACGGTGGTCTTAGAAGAAGTAGCGATAGATTATAATGGCTCTGGAAGATAACCGTGTTGTAGAATATGTGCTTTGGTGCTGGAAATGTGGGCGGCGGTTCAGGGGATTAAATTGAAAGTACAATAACGGGAAGGATAAGGGCTAGAGATGAGATGATTAGGAGCGAACCGCTAGGCTTTCTTAAAAACATAAATTAATTGATGTAATTAGTAGGTTTACATTGAAATGAGTGAAAATTAATTTTATCAAGCATTTATCTTATCGAATAATTATTAAAAAATAATATACTTCTAAGGATGAAATTTAGTGTGTAGGTTGCCAGTAAAGTATTAATTATGAAAACTAATTGTTAAGAGTATTAGTACGCAGGAGGTAAAAGCGCAAGATTGTTTAATGATTGCGGTAAAAGGGGCGATAGAACAGTGCCGTTATGTGCGATGATTCTCAGGTTGGCTGTGGTGTTGCAAGTGGGCGCATTGTGGCAGAGGTGCAGAGGAATACAATTGAAAGTGCGAGAACGATACAGAGCATGGAGCCAAGAGGTGATGATTAGTATTACGGGGCGGGGCAGTGGACATTTTTCAATACTGCGCTTTATTAGGGTAAATAATAATTTTACACAGAGAGGAGGAAACGAAGGATTATTTAATTATAGTGCTAAAGCGGGTGCGCTGTGAATGTACTCTAAGGACCGACGATGCTCAGGAAAGAAGCGATACAGAGTGCTGAAGGAAAAAGGCGCTCCATGGCGGAAGTTTAGAGGAATCAAATTAAAAGTTCGGAAATGTAAGAGAGCATGGAGCCAAAAGGTCATGATTGCGGCTTATGGGCGGGGGCACTGGAGACTGGTCAATACAGTGCTTTATTACTGTAAATGAAAGAATTATAACAAAATAAAAAAAAAAAGTTTAAAAAAGGATATATTATAACGAAAATTACTTAAAAATAATATTTTGCATTATTTTCAATTTAGCAAATAAATTTATTTATTCACAAATATTAAATACACGTCGCTTTGCGACGGGGCGAAGCGCTAGTATATATATAAAGGTCCGTTGGTATTGCACTACTCCCCCAACGCAAGTCGTGTTCCGGGCAGTTGCTCATACACCTCTTCCTTCATGTCGAGTTTACACACACGACAAGAACCACACCTACCGCCCAGTTTGGCTTAAATACTTTAACAATCAGTGAACAGCAGAGTCTGGCATACCTAATACTTCAGTAAACATTTTGGAGTCATCGTATATATTTGCCATCATATTGAAGATACGTATGGATTTTTTGTTATGAAACAGTTCTTTTATAGGTCAGTTTGTCACAGTCGTTCATATGAAATGTCTATTTTATCGGCTACAAATGGCAAAACCTCTCCACCTGTCGAATACAAATGAAGATAAAGTTGATGGGAACTATAATTGAAATGCACAATAGTGGTAGAAACGTCACAAAACGGAACACTTCACCAAATTGTTTACTGAGATACCTGCTTCATACACACCTTTCGTTTTATGGCCAAATACATAGATTTGCACCATGAAGCGTCTAGAAGTTGAAAAACGAGAGTACCATCCCAATTTTGATGTGGAAAACAATACCCAATCCGCTAATCTGATGTGGAATCAAGGTACTCTTATTCAATTTAGGGCAAATGTCAATTCAATTAATATTCAACTATGCAATATCTTAGTTTCTTGTCAGGATGATAAAGAAGCACATAATTTGTTTAATACATTTATTTAATAAAATAATAACGATGATAATAATACAATATGGTTACAATATAAACGTTGGTATTTACTTTACAAATACAGAACAATGAATCTTAATCCATCTTAAATTTTAATTATTATATACTCAGTCCTACATTAGTTTTCAGCTAGATTTAATTGGTTTATTTTTATTACTTTTAAGAATGCGTTTAGTTAATTTCGGTAGGCACATTCCTTCACGTATTCAATCAGTGGTTTAAAGTTTCACACATTTTAATTGCTTTAACCTTTGACTTGGTTTTCGTTCACAATATACCCTTATTAATCACATTCTTTTACGACTTTTCTAGCTCGGGTGTTATAGTTATGATTACTTTGTATGCTCGATTTATTTTTATGACTCCACATAAATATTGCTGAATGTCTTCATAGACAGATTGCTTTATCTCCTTTATTAATTTAAAAGGAAAACAAGAAATAGACAAGAATTTTCAATAAACAAGAAAAGCTTCATTTTACTTATTGTATGACATGGTACAGGTATTTCGAATCCTGCTTTTCATATTATCATTTTGAATGTCAAATGTCATGATTTAAAAATCTTGCAGAAAGTTCAAGCCATAAACAATAAATAATATTATTCACAATTTTAGTTTCTAGTATTCGAGATAAAATCTCCAGAATATAATTTTATATATAAATATACTGGTGCTTAGAGACATGCGGAAAATCCAAGGTAAGTGCTGGGAAATCCAAACTGGGTTTCCCTACGTACCACGTATACATTTCCAGTACACTGTACTCGTTACACGGCAGAATGGGATTCATGTATTGCACAAACCTCTGAGTCTCAGAAATGCAAATAAATATAAATGAAACTTATTTAAAAAGATCGTAACTTTATAAAATACCGTCGTTATAAATTAACTTATATGAATACAAATTACATGCACACAAAATATGCAAATGTTAAGATAAAAATATACTTTGTAACTGCGCAGTATTCTCTTACATGTACATGTACTACTGTAATGGATTTGACTGGATGGTTCTGTTCTTTCGATTCAACAATTACAAGCATTTCATGAGCGAACAAAACTTGTTCAACAAAAAAGCATACCATGCTTTTTGCGTTTTGACTGCATTTTACAGAAAATCAGACCAAATATGAGTTCTTGACTCAGTTCTTTTCTACGTCAGTTTTGTCCATCTTATGTCCTTTTAACGTCCTTCGTTGAAATTGGAAGAGCTTTTATTGTCTTTTATCTTCTGGTACGAAACTGAGAACTGTTACTGTTCTTTATTATCTTTGGACGATACTGAGAGAGCTTTTAACGTACTTCATTATCTTTGACAAAACTTAAAAAACTGTTACTGTTCTTTATCCCTTTAGACGTTACTGAGAGAGCTTTTATCGTCCTATATCTCCTTGAACTTTATTGAGCGATATTTAACTTTCTTTACCTTCTTGGACGTTACTGAGAGAGCTTTTAACGTCCTTTATCGCCTCATACGTTATTAAGAGAGCTTTTAACGTCCTTCATCTCCTTAGACGTTACTGAGACAGCTTTTAACGTCCTTCATTGCCTTATACGTTACTGAGAGAGCTTTTAACGTCATTCATCTCCTTAGACGTTACTCAGAGAGCTTTTAACGTCCTTTATCGCCTTAGACGTTATTGAGAGAGCTTTTAACGTCCTTAATCTCCTTAGACGTTACTGAGAGAGCTTTTAACGTCCTTTATCGCCTTAGACGTTATTGAAAGAGCTTTTAACGTCCTTCATCTCCTTAGACGTTACTGAAACAGCTTTTAACGTCCTTCATTGCCTTAGACATTACTGAGAGCGCTTTTAACGTCCTTTATCGCCTTAGACGTTATTGAGAGAGCTTTTAACGTCCTTCATCTCCTTAGACGTTACTGAGGAGCTTGTAACGTACTTCATCTCCTTGGACAAAACTTAAAGAGCTTTTACTGTTCTGAGTTTCTTTGAGGCCTAATTGTTGAGAGCATCTTTTATAAAAAAATTTATGTTAAACATATTTTAAACATCTGAATATGAACAACCATATTGCATACTTTGATCAATATCTCATCAATAATAACTATACTATACTAAAGTATACTAGCTTATAAATTTAAGAACATTTATTTTAAACATAGGAATGATAAAGCAGTCTTCCTCAAGAGATCTAGTAAGAAATGAAAACACATGTGTAAAAAATAATAATTGACAGTTGACTTTGAGAATCAATTAGTGATAAAACATGTCAGTTAATTATAAAGAGATGCTGTAATGTCGTCACTTCTATTTATAAATATGCAGATGTATTTATTCCATGTTATAATTTCCAACAGCCTTGGCGAGTGTAGAATGAGTGTGTAGCGTAGTGGGTTATTCAGCTCGATGCTCTGGGCTCATTGTTAGTAGCATGTATTGTTTGTTGATATGTTCAAAAGTCCGCATGCGAGGAGAACGCTTTCAAAGCTTTAATTTACCAGGAGCACTTCCCTGGGAAGCCATGTTTTACGCATAACTTCATTTCCTTTATGGCATTCTGTTGGAGATAACCATCGCTAATGGTACTTGATGCAACATGGTCATATTCCTGTCTGACGGTTCGGAGCTGGAGCTGGAGCTTGATTTTCAACACTGTTAAGTGGCGTGGGTTTGAAAATAATTAAATTTAGTTTCAATTGTAAAATCACTAAAAGAGCTACTTGGAAATAAAGTTGTGATTTCCGGTCTTGATTGCGTTTTCTTTTCATAAATTAAGTAACCGTACACCGGTGTATTCTACACCGAACAGTGTTGCACTGTATTTTACAGTTTTACACCAGTTTTGTTTATTTCTTTACTATGAACAAAATACAAGATTTATCTAGATTCAAGTATATTATACCTTCTATATAGAAAACAAATCTACCAAATGCGAATTTGTAATAATATAATAATAAATAAAAATTAAAAATAACTACGTGCTTAGTGATAAAATATAAAGGGTAATTTTTGGTCTTCTGTAGAACACAAAATACTTACACTGTACGGATGGTTCAGAGAAACTGCACGAGAAAGGGCAACACTCTCGTCATAAAGATGTTATCAGTTATATACAGTAGATTCTATTGCCTTCTATGTTTGATATGATAAGTCCAACTACGATTCTGCTTTATTTAGAATAGAAGAACGCCACAGGTTAAATTTTAACATAAGCTAAACCAAAAAAATGCTCCAGCTGACCTAGATTACACGCGAGTACGTGTAAATATACTCAGGTAAAAAATTGTCATACTTTCTAGCTTGCTGCAAGCTAGTTCCAATATTCATTCTCTACCTGGGTATGTTATCGTGAAATTATTGGGTCATCGCCGTCCATCGTGTGTGGTGCACTCAGATAAATCACTAAATGGACGTTAAATATAAGCAAAAGAACACTGGATAGTACCTTAGAATTAAAGACCGATTTAAGCAGAATACGAGTGTTCATTAATTCACATTGTACACAAAATGCACAACGCATATACTATACCACACCAGTACTGCTTTACTGGGATAATGAACTCGGTGAGTGAATCTAAATAATTTAAAACGGGAAGCATTCCAGACAGTGTAGCTCAAAGTATTTATTGTCGATATCTATGACTTAGCCAGAGGGGTAAAGAACACCCCTCGTCTTCTTTAAATTGTATTAAGTAATATCAGATAAAATTGTAATATATTTTTAATATACCTCTCCTCCCCCCACAACCTTCTCACCCTCCTATAATACGAAATATTATAAAATAAATACAAATATCCTAAAATTTAAAATGTAATGAAATTTTCTTTTTCCCCAATCTTTTTAATACAATTAAGTTTATATCAACATCCGCTTTTAGCTATTTCCTGGAACGAGACGAAACGAAACCAAGCGAAACAGATTACTGTTTGTATGTATTGGATTGGTTGTAGAAGTATTTTTTAAAATAAAAATACTAATGGAAAATATTTTCTAAAAAATCAAAAAAAGAATTAAATAAAATTAAAAACTTCAATGTTGTTTAATGGAAATTGAAAATAAATGTTGTACTAAGTGTTTCTGAAACGTGCATACATCATCCCTTTAATAAAATATCAAAGCTACCTTCAAAAAAATGCATATGCAGTGAAATACACGTAATCGATATGCAACTCGCTGTTACGTCATACGCCACTGGTTCCGGGATGCTGTGGTACTGAGTTCTTTTGCAGTTGCTGCTCTTTTTCAGTTAAAAGAGGTTTTTTTTAACAAAAAATACTCATACGAACTACTGACAGATAATTATTTTAAAACTTTTTTATCTACTTTTTTCTATTTTAATAAATGCGTGGTTTTTAATAACTATGTTACATGATTTTAAAAAACGTATCGTTTCTTGTTCACGAATTACAATAGTTTTAAAATTTTTCGCTTTTATGAGTTCACTAAAAATGAAAGAGTATATACGAGTATTTCTATGTGTATTTGTTATGAAACTAACCTCAAATTGTATTACAATTTTTATAATTATTTTATATTCATTTTTCTACTTTGAAAATATATTATGCATTCAGAAATAATCTCCTGTTAAGTTATATAACACAGGCCCAGATTTGAGAGAGGGCAGGCGGGGCTACTGCCTCGGGCCTCCGCAATAGAGAGAAAATCAATAAATTTTTGAATGACTTGACTAAAAGAAATTATTCCTTTAATTCGGAAAATAATTAGGGGCCTCCACACCTCTAAATCAGGCACTGATATCCCATCACTCAGTAACTTCGTATGATGACATATAAATTGAACCACTATTAGCAAATCTATAAATGGACCGAGTCCGAATAAATGCTTTGCTTGAACGGTCTTATTTCCAATGAAAGCAATGCTTTATCAATACAGGAAATTCAGGTTTTTTCATTGTTTTGAAAATTACAAAAGTTGCGTCACTAAAAACGCTGTAAACAAATGGTCGGATTGACATAAAATTTTGAGACATGTAGTTTGAAGCTTGGTACTATGTAATAGCGCAATATACTAACAAGTATAACTAGCTAGAAATCTTTATATAGCCTTTTTTAAATCAGCCACATGCAGGATTGTCATTATTCAAAGGGCTTTAAAACTCATACCTTAGGGTTATTTTTTTAAATTTTATGTTGAAATAAAGGTTAATATATATACGATTACATTAAAGTTTTTATTTTTTTAAGTATCCAAATGTTTTCGGAGTTATAGCTATATCAAATTTGAACTTCAGTTTTGCGGCTAGTTTTAAAAAAATAAGTAGTAATTAATAATCTAGATTATTTTTCCTTGTTGGAAACTTCGTGGGATACACAACGCAGCTATTAGTAGTAAACGATGTAAAACACACACGCTCGTAAAAGTGATGGCATATTTGCTACATGTAACGGCATATGTCTTGGAATTGTCTATAGCGTTAGATCTATAGAGATATAAACATAGAGTGCGCGAAGGGACTTGTGTAAGAGGAAGCGATGTAGTCAAAGAAAGAGATACCTGCTGAGTGTTCTATCTGTCTCTTTCTAATCGAACCACTGCTGCTGGTTTGGCTGACGGTGAGGTAGGGGGAAAGCAAGCAAGCAAGCAGACGCAGTGCACAAATAGAAAGAGAAGCAGTAGACATTCGACAGCTGTCCCTCTCTTTGCTCTCTTTGTCTTTATCGCATGATGAAGTAATAATAAATAAATATGATGTATAATGATAATAATGATAAAATATAATAATTGTAATTTTAGAAGAAGCGATGCAGAGACAGTAATAGGAAGTGAACGAGAAGAATTTGAGCAATGGATTTGGGATAATTTCACGGCGGATGAGACTCAACAGTAAATTAGATAAATTGAGTTATAATAAGTTCTTTTATACATCTTTTATTTGTTCCTATATAATTATATATGAATGTAATTGAAATGTAAAAAAAGGGGGATAGAATAAGTGGATAAGTGAAGCCTGGGAGGTGCTATTAAATTTAATAAATGAAAAAAAAAATGCCTTTATTGCAGTATTCAGCCACTTCCTATTCTTATACCTCTATGGTTGGATCCCTGAAATAATTAAAGAGAAAAAAATTACTTCTTTAATTGCTAATATAACCTAAAATAAAAGGAGTTTTTAAAAAATATTTACATTTTAGTTTCTGGTAGCCATCTTTATCAATATATACACATATACAGCAGTACACATTTATAGAAATTAAGACATGGTTTACAGACTTCCTGCTCTGATAATATAAAGATTTTATATCAAATTTCTCAACACACAACAAACAACAAAACGAAATCAAAACAAATGTTATTACATTCTCGTGACAGGCTTGAAACCAGTTTTGATATAAATAAAAAACAAACACTTATAGAACGATAGATATATACACGTAAAGGTGTATTTTCATATAAATTCATCTTTTAATGTCCTGTCCGTTTCCGTTTCCGTTTTCGTTTCAGTTAGTGCCGCTACGCTACGCTACCATCGTCATCAACGTTGGAACAGTTTAGTACCGTTCAGCGACATTATCGTAACATGTCACCCTCACACGATGAAAAATGCTACCATTTAGTTAAGAAGACTTTTCTTGTTTATATTGTCCTCCGGCGTAATATGTTAACGTTGAGTGTGGCGGCAGTTTCCAGTGCCGGCTGCTATTGACATAGTTACTTTATCTTCCCGTAAGGTGACGGTAGTGGCGCGGCATGAGGTCGGTGGGTGGTGGGGGTGCAGAGGGGTGCAAGGACTATGGGGAAATACCCAACTCTGTTACTGTTTCCTTGTTTCTACACACAAACTACACACATATAGAGGGGCAACTTGGAAATAAGTTCACTGTATTCTAGTTCGGCGGAATTACGTATACTATTGGCAGCACTGTAGCGGTATTACAGATTGTACTTGAAAACCTCTTTTTAAAAGCTTAAATTAAAGTAAATACCGTAAAATAGTTAGTTTTTTGGTTTTAACCAGAGTCCAAAATCCTAATGTATTGATGCTCCACAAATCTCAACGATATAAATATCCAATATACGAGTATAATACTAAAATAATTACCAATAATAGTAAAATTCAATAATAATTTCAATGCTATTGATACGTATTTTATTATTCCATATATTTTTTTTATTTATTCGTCTTGACTTTTATTCGTCATAGCCACCATCAAACATTTTTTATATATACTTCACATTTTATAATTCTATTTTAAAAATTTCTTGACTAATTAATTTTGAATCACTTAACAAAAATTTAGTATTGACAGGAAAAGCTGCTGTTACAGCTGCAAGAAAGAATGGAAAAAATTGATAATAGAAAATATAATGAAAGTTACAAAAGGATTTGGAAGAGAGAGAGAGATACCGGAATAGATACGAGAAAATGAGACAAGGAACATAAGAAGAATCGCAAAATTAATTGGGAAACGAATAGAAAGGCAGCAGATACTGGGCAAATAGAGATAACGGATGTGCAAGATGTGCTGGAGAGGGATATAAACGCTGGAGCACATTAAGTGCATTTATGTGAGAAAAGATTGTGCAATTATTAAAGGGATGCAGTGAAAGGAAGCGGTATGTGGTGGAGATAGAAAGAAGGAAAGAAGGGCAGATTAGAAACTTTATAAATACGAGTATATAGTACAGCTTTATAGAAATCGCCATCTATGTTATGTGTTATTTGTGTCTCAACTTCTATTTCTGTTTCAGCTCCAGGAATGCGTTTCATAACGTCGTACGATTTATAGACACATGAGACATTATTTACTGACGTCGTGTATAATAAACTAAACGGATTCGTCCGGGTCTAGGTTCGAGTCTGGGGTTCGAATCGGGGTCGCGATGTACCATTATGTATGATATTAAATAAATCTTTTGAAGTAATATGATTTCATTAGCTAATATGTTTGTACGTAATATTATGTGATTTATTGGACAAATGAAATATAATAATGGATATAAATAAATTATCAAACAGTTTTTGTATAAATTTGGATTTCTTAAGAGTAATTCCACAGTGGCGAATTGCTTTTGGTTTATAAATTCTTTATACTTGTTAAGTAAGACGTAATTCGTAAGACGGTGTTCACCGACAGCAGTTACTCTCACACACTTTAGTGGTTATGAAACATCTTAAGCGCATTCTCCTAAGATGAGTTTTTTTCTGAAACTAACTGCGTTCTTTTTATTCGGACTGTCTTGATGAATGACACGATTACGAAGATATTACCTCTTCTAATTGAAAGATGGAGAACAATGTCTTAAATTCTGCACATCTGACTTCAAAGAGATTAGTATTTTATAATTGTCATTTGGATTACTAGGATTTTTTCATTAAAATATTTTATTATCTATTTTTTACAATTAATTATTATTTGAAGAGGTAACACTTAATATAGATATAATTGTTTCTCTGTAAACAAATTAATTGGCTGAAAAAATATTTTAGATGCCTCTTTCCTAGGCTAAGGCAGCCCTGCCAAAAAGAATTAACTTTTTATTCTTTGGGACGGAATAGGGCTTGTAAAACTATGTCTTAATTTTTATAAATGTGTACTATACATTAATCAAGGTTGGCTACCAGAACCTGAAATATACAATTATTTTTTAGTAATTCCTTTTATTTTATGAGATATTAACAATTAAAAAGTAATTTTTTCACTTTAATTATTAAAGGGATTCAACGTTATTCAACAATCCGAGATATGTTTCGTCACATGCAGCAAATATGCTATCTCTTTTGTACAACAGAAACGAAGGAAAAATAATCCCAATTACTTATTACTACTTATTTCGTGTAAAGCGGCACAACTGAAATTCAAATTTGATATAGGTATAACTTCTTAAACATTTGAATATTTAAAAAAAATAAAAACGCTAATATTTCAATTAAAAATTAAAAAAAACGACCACTAAAAATGAATTGTTATTTATATTATTTTAGTTATTATTTCTCTGCTTTTTTTTCACAATGTAGCTTTAAACTAAGGAAGAGGCGCCTAAAGAAAATTTTCGAACTATTTTCTTAGAACTTGTATCGGAATTAAAAATTAAAATGAATTTTAATACGTTATATTTCATTAAAAGTAGCTTATTTAAATCTATTTACGTATAGCAATGTCTGCATTAAAACATACATACAATGCACGAGTATACCAAACATAAAACATTCAGTGTACAAAATGAACAATTTGTAAATTGTTCCGATAGTTAGTTGGTAAATGTTCATAAATTACTGTATTATTTAACCGTTTAGTTTTATTTTACGATAATAACTTCTAATTATGTAAACCATAAAACAATTTATATTTACATACCGGTAACCGTAACCGTAACCGTAACCTGTAGTTTGTAAACCGGAGAATCGGTGGATCCGTGGATCCATACTTCCATTAGCCGCATTTATGTTTTATAATGTTTCATAATAACGAATTACTTTTACAAACATTCTTAATATAGATCGTTAGGCCAGCCAAACTACATGTAATATTTGTACCATCAGACGGGTCAAAGATGGCAACGGAGTCCGGGGCGGGAGTCTACTAAACAGATCATTACTTTACCTGGAGATATTTCAATTTATGATGCAGAGGTGGTAGTTATCAAAGAAGCTATTTCAACAATTGAGAACAACAAATGGTCGAAAGTTATAATATGCATAGATTCAAAAGCAGTGAAAGCGGGAAATATATTTTATACAGTAAGAAGAAATCTAAGTAGAATAAAGATGAAAGGATTCGATGTACCGTTAGTGTGGATTCCTGTTCACAAAGGAATCATAGGAAGTGAAAAAGCAAACGACGCCGCACAACAAGCAGCTAGAACAGTAGCAAGTGGAGAAATTCAATATGAAGTGGACTTATTGGCAAAGAGCGAAAATGAAGTGAAAGAGAAGTGGCAGGGTATGTGGAACAATTCAGAGAAAAGAAGAAAATTTTCAGTTTACAGTCATTGGTGTGCGGACGTCGTTGGTGGTGGAAAGCCCAAGGTCCGAGAAGAGTGTTATCACTTATCTCGAGACTGAGGAGACTTAAAAGAAATCACTTGGTAGAAGAAGATATGTGCAAGTGTGGAGAAGGGGTAGCAGATCCAGAACATTTGATCTTTCAATATACAGAAACGGGGGCCTGCAGAAATAATTCGTACAGAATTATGGTAAAATGGAGGAACCATGCAGGAACTACTGAGATATCCGAGGTGGTCAGTGGTCAAAAAAAACTATTAACATAAAATATATAAAGTAAATTAACAAATAAAACGTTAAAAAAAAATGTCATTTAGCTGAGCATGTAGGGCAACAATATATTTTTATTATTTAAAAAAGAAACTAAAAATTGTCAGTACATTCGCTGGACTTTGTAAACACAGCGCTCCATTCACCATAAATTGTTATTTAATGGATGCCGGCCGGATATTAGTATAATATTCTAGCGTAATTGAAATACATAGAAGCAACTTAATATTATTAGGTGGTGTTGCTGACGGATGAAGGAGGGGGTGAGGTTGTACAAATTATATAAAAAGTATAAAAAGAATTATACTATAAAAAAGCTTTTTATCTACTGCTAGTTTGAATATAAAAAGCACTACACTGTATATAATCGCACAGTACAGTCTTTTACATGCATTTCCTTGATTTCGTTAAGTGCATACCCGTACACGAAAAGTAATTGAATTTGAATTTAATTTATGCTCAGTTTAGACGAGATGATTTAATGAAATTCACTCCACCGGTTTTTATTAAATTACTGTGTATGAACGTAGCACATTACAAATACAATTTATTAGACAACAAATAGAAATAACTTCCAGGAAATTGTATTAGTCATGCAATATTTTAATATATAGTTCAAGTTACAAGAGTTCGACAGTGTCTCATGCTTAAAACAGGTTATAACAGGTGCATAAATCTACGATTCGATGATGCATTTAATCTTAGTCATTATGTACAGAAGTAGCGCAAAAATGCGCTTAATTTATCAACATAGTCTCCTTTAAGTTCGATGCATTTAGTCCACCGTTTTTTTTCAATTTTTTTATTCCTTCCAAATAATAGGTTTTCTCAAGGCCTTCAAAATAGGCGTTTGTTTCATTGTTCTTTGTAGGACCCAAATCTCTTAACCATTTCTTCAGGTTTGGAAACAGGAAATTGTCGCTGAGGGCTAAATCTGAAAAATATGTTGGATGAAGTAGCAGTTCGTAGCCCAATTTATGAATTTTTGTCATGGTGACTACACACTCAATCGCAATCGTGGCATCCATCGTGTGGATAGCTGCTTTCAATATCTGTAAACACAAACTAAATTGCTTAAAAGTTGACAGTAGTCTATTAATAGATGGCGGTTGACAGGAGCTGCGCGGGAAATTCAAATATTCCTGAATCATCAAACTACCATCGTACATTATAGTAAAACGAGTCAGACAGCTTCATTGTATCTAAGATTTATATGATTCAACTTGTTTTAAGTATGAGCCATCGCACAACTCTTGTAATTTCAACTGTGGTTTTTTGAAAGTTAGATTTGATTTGTGTACTTATAATTCGCATTAATATACTCGCATACTTGGATAAAATCTGTTTAATGTTAAAGATTGACCGATTGTTTAAAGAAGCAGAGTTTTAAAAGAACTGATGGCGAGCGATCGGCGTTTGCTTATACATCGTATCAGATCTTCGCCTCAGATTTCGTTCTTCGTTTAGATTTTAGTGTTTAGACATACAATAAATGAACTGATTTAATTGTATAAAAGACCCACATTATTTTTTTTTAACTGATAAGAGACATATTGGACTTTTTAAGTCAAATTATAAACTCTAAACTGCAAAAGAGGTTAGGAGCGTGTGCAGGAGGTATGGAGTCACTTATAATTTCCCCCTTTTATGATTTGTAACGAGTTCAACATAACTGCAACCGGTAACGATATAAATACAATATCCAAATAACCACTTAACATATTTCAATTATTTTTGTAGCAATCCAGAGAGAAAATGTAACGCAATAAGTTAAGTTAGGTTGTGCAATATGGGATGTAAGAAATAAACCATAGAATTAGTTTGTAACAAGCTATCAAGTATACATTTTGTACTGCAAGATATTTTTCTACCTGTGAAATAAAAACTAAATATATTTCGAACATTTATAAATAATGAATCTTGTCGTTGCAGTAAAAGTATTCAAAATATATTCCGCCATTACTTAGATATTACATTTATAAAATTAGCTAAACATTACGTGTCTTTCTTTATCCTTGTAATCCACTAGAATATTTTTCAATTGTATTTCACAATATCTTTGTAATTTTGTTAACACTACGCAAACCACAAACACCGAGAATTTAAATATGATATCCTAAATAATAAAAAGAAGTAATACCAGAAAAAAATGATTCTATTGATTAGGAATGGAGCAGAACCTGAACCTGTATTTCAAGTAGATCGTATACGGAATATAAAACATGTATTTCATACTCTCTAAAGCCCAGTTAAATGAAATCTCATTTTCCTTAGCAAATTGTGAATCTAAAAAATAAGACGTGATAAAACTATGCATTGGCTATTTACAAACGTATTATTCTTTTAAGTACGTGACCGGAATTGTGAACTGCCATTGGTTTGAATTGAATACATAAATCATTTTTGGAATATTTTCAGACTCTCCTGAGTATTTGAAAATATTTTCAGTTTTTTTTTTAAATAATTCATTCACAGTTTGATATTATACTTTTGTTAAAAACATAAAGTTCTTGATTGTACTTACTAAGAAATATATATATATTTATATATAGACATTTTAATTATTTTTAATCAAACTTATGTGTTCTTCTGAAATCAAAGACTTTTATTTTAGTAATTTACATACACATTTTAATAGTCACACTGTTTAACTTAAGCCATACTATCTTACCTGAAATCAAAGAAATGACATTTAAAGTTTATTATTTAAGTTGTAAATTCCTTTTTATCTAATTTTATAATAACTTAACATTATGCACAGTAAAACAATAAAAGTAGTTAGCTCATCTGACCAGAATGCAGTTGTAATACTCTGATCAATGTTACCAACTAAAGAAAAATAGTTTCGTTTCATATATATAAGAATATTATTCACCATATTTTTATTTTAATTAAATATTTATTCTCAATGTTAAACGTTTTTAACATTTTGAAAAAATGGGATGTCTGTTTGGTGTTTATGATTTGAATTCAATAAAATAATTTGTAATTTCACATAATATCCTAATTTCATCTTTAAATTATTACATCAAAATAAAAATGTATTTTTTTTCTTCTTATTAATTTCATAAAAATAGAATTTTTTGTTTTGCTTAATTTTTAATAAAGCTGGACGTAGTTTTTTATGCTGATTTCAAATTACAATATATTTTTACATAGGTCTTACTGTTTCAGAGATATCAGTATATTAACACGTAAATATTGCAGATATTTAAAAATGATTTTCTATTTAGAAACCAGCGTAAAAAACTACATTAGAAAATATATTTAATTTGTAAAAATAAAAATAACTTTTTTATGCTCTTGTATTCTTTTTAATTTCTCTATACTCTTGTTGATTTCATAAAAATTGAAATTTTATTTTGTAAAATTTATGTTCATTTCAAATCTGTAATTCATTTTCTGCATTTTAGGTTATTTCACCAGTTAGTAAAAAAGATATTAAGGTATCTTGATATCGCCAAGGTATCAAAACTTGGCAACGTTATATGTTGTTAAAGTCTGCGCACTGTTATAAACAAACTATACTACAGTGGTTACGTAGCAGCGGGCAGCGTTACTATATTTCGCAACAGTGCGATTTTATTTAGTCTGTATATGCACATAACAGCTTACATTTTGTACAGTCTGCGAGAAAAATAAAACACTACCTATATGAAGTGTAGGTAATGTTTCTACCTTATATTCCGGTATACTTTTGCATCCGATTGTTCGTAGTGAACTACCTTAACCTAGCAGTAAGACTTTTCCATTAAGAAACTTGATAACTCTAAAAACTCCATTTGTATAATACTCGAACAAAATAAAAAATATCATAAAAGTAAATGTATTTTTAAGTGCAAATAATCGGAATTGATGCGTACTTGATCTCGCAAGATGCTCCATATTTATGAATTAAATGGTCCACTTATTGATCGTCATAGCTATAAATATCAGACCCTAAATTGAATAAATAGTTTTGTATGTATATATCAAATAGTATAGTCATATAAATAGCTTTATTATATGTTAGTATTTCATTTAAAACACAGCACGTCCAGCATCGAAGAACCCAAGAACTCAATTTCGATTACTCGTACAACCACCGCTTTCATCGTAAAGATGTAGATATTCTGTCCGAAGCCGGCCGCCTCTCTTTCTTCACATAACTATAATATAAAGTTTACAGAAGTTTACTTAAACTTTTGAAAATATTGTTGAATAATAATATTTCTCAATTTCTTATTCTTACATATACAACATGGTGGTTTAAAGTTGAATGATGTACCACTGACTTCCAGTTTAGATATTCAGGTGAAAAATCACAGGCCTTAGCAACACTTTCTTAATAAAAATCACGATTATTTAATTCATTTGTAAATACAAGATCGTCTTAAACATTTCTCCACTTGATTCTTTCTACTAACCTCGTTCCCTACTTCTTTTTCCTCTTTCTATTTTTTCATTTCGACCTCCTCTGTTTCTTCGATGTAGTTTATAAAGAATTACAACCTTTTCACAATTTAGGAAATCACCAAAATCTAAATATAAACGTCGTATTTATCAACAATAATTTTAATACAGATGTTTACCTAACAATCATCTTCTATAGGACACTACAGTGTTAAGGCCATTGCCGTTATTGACGATTGAGGTTTTTGACCAGTATCCTTTCCTAAAGCTAGCAACGCTATTCCTAACATTACACTGTACCTGAAAAATAATTATTCAAGATTCATTGTATTTTGTAACAAAATCTATATTCAATTATTTCTAAAATATTGCAAGCACATTTATTAATAACATTTATATCTACGATGATGTTTTGGCGTAACATAACGATTTGCAAACTTCGTATATTCTTATCTCCTTTAACTATATCTTTTGTCTCATACAACAGAGTGGTTGTTAGTCTTTACAGTTGGCAACGAGAGAGATAGGCAACTCCAATTTTGTTCGTACATCAGAAATAAATTATTAACAGCAGTTATATTGCACGATAATTTTTGTGTTCTTTTGATTTCTACGATTATTAAAATAAATAAACTATTTTATATAAAAGTTGTCATCTTCTTTTTTGTAACTATCAGAACTATTTTTCATCAAACACCTCACACACATACAGTCCACTACAATCGAATAATGAGGCTTTGAAACAAATAAGCGCACATTAAAATTCATCATGGTCCAATACGATCCGGGTATTTAGGACACGTAAAATTCTACATAGTCCAATGCGATCCGGATATTTAGGACATGGAAAATTTTACAGTACCAGTACCAGTATTGTTTTATGAATATACTCAAATTGTCATACTCACATTATTAATAGTGTATTAAAACTATTAATTTGCACCATGGCTTTACTCGGTTTGCACTCTTATAACAGAGTCATTTCTGACTGATGTCCTCGCCGGGTGGCGGTCTTGGACCAAGAGCCACTACTCAACTGCTCTTGTCACAAGGTTCTCGTTCTTCCCTGAATTAACTCGATCGCATCATGACAATTGTCGCAATGCCGATCCAATAGAACCAATCAACACTAACTACCAGAACGATAAAGCGGGTGTAAGATGTTACCAACTAGAAACCCTAAGAAAGCTTTGAATTACGTCAAATTTCTATAAAATGTATGTTTCATAAAATTTTTGCTGAAGATTTGTTAATGATTGACATCTACCTAATGACCAACCAGCATATAATTAAATATTTCATGTCTTAGACAGTAATGGTCTTTTAATCACCTAATTAAAATTACCTATATTTCCATTTTATTTATTATTTAATGACAATACACAGAGGCAGATGAAATGGCTAGACTTTGGTGCTCCATACAGAATTTCTCGGCAATATCCCAGTAAACATTTAATGAAATAGCTTTGCCTAAGGACCATCTTACATTGAAACCGTAAAACGTGAAACCAGACAACGTGATCCACCCCCTGCCTTGTAGTTTTGTTTCCTCTTAGCTCCTCTCTAGAATTGGAGCAGTGTGTGAGTGCACATGCACTCGTCTCATAACATGTTTATTAAAATACTAGCATCGCATGCGATGAATGGAATTCAAACAATATCCCATGAGTCGGTAAACAAAGTCCACGTTGAAGGTGGATGAGTGGGTGGTTGTTAATTTAGAGAGAATAAGAGAGGGAAGGAGAGGACATATACTGAGTCTATTATACTGTATTCTACAGAGACTATAGTCTCTACTCCAACTATCCACTTTGTTCTATTAAAGGCACACACAGCTATAGGGGCTTGTTTGCATGAATCTATCCATGTACAGGTGAACGAATAAATTGAGTTAATCCAAAACTCTCTTCTGTTTCTTTTTCAAACCGTTGTCGGTTCTTCTACAGCCAATATTATATTTTTATTTATTTACTTTTTTTTTAATTATGATTTCTCGGGCTTCTTAGACACGTAGCCTTTTATCCCCTCTAATAATGTTCTACTTTTTTTTAAATTTTATTCATGGCCACTGCTGTTATATATTTATTTACTATTTAGAAAACAAATTTTTTGGGCTTTAGCTTATTTAATATTCTTGGCTATGTACGATATTTGCAGTATATATATTACATTTATATTTCTATGAACGCTATAACGTAAACGACATTATTATTATCATTTTTGTAGAAGTAAAGCATTTTTTGTCAGCTGGGGTTAATATATTTGCTGTGTACGTGCACTAGGAAGTGGAACTGCCACAACTTGAGCTTTGGCATCAGTACCGGTGCCAGTACAAGCACTAGTTCAAACCGGAGCTTCGCCAGCCAACATCCAGCACGGCATTTGATTAATTATTGTATCCCACTGGGTCATGTACGAATACGAGGATGAATGCGTGCCCGTACCCGAGCCCGTGCCCACAATTAAAAACTGTTTTCCAACTGATAACGGCGATCAACATAAAAAATAAATCAATTCAATTTATTTCGAATGTCATTAATAATGGATTTTGCGTTATTGCATTAAAAGCACGTTATTGGAAGAGAAAATAGAACGTGGAAATAGAAAAGCAAATTTTTTTTTATTGAATACTAACTTTTGTCATGTGAAAATAGGTATGTATGCTACATACATATGTTGGGCTCAGAAAGAGAGGGAGTGTTGAGAAATAGCCAACTTTTATTTTCATTGTTTTCTTTTTTTATTTATATTATTGTACAACATATTAAGTTTATTGTGTGAAAATTTGAAGTCGATTGAAGTAAAACTGTCAGAGATATAGAGATTTAAGTCTTCACCTCTCTGGTCTGCTTTCGTATTACTTTTAAACTTTTAAATGCGGTTTCTCACACATAGCTTTTTCAGAGTCGGTGCACTATCTAGCTCAAAATCTACTACACCGATTCTATTGAAATTTTGCACACTCTTTCTTTACAAAAATGCCGAGGTAACGCTGTCGAGTTTTTTTTATTTTAAAATAACAAAGTTTCTGATTTTTTTTATGAAAAATCGGTATTTTGACTTTTAAGTGCTGTAAAAAATTGAAAAATTAATAAAAAGCAGAAAACTCGACAGCGTTACCTGCAGAAACTTATCAACTAATTAAATCATTTTGGTTATTTGATTTCAGAAAATCCAGTGATTTTTGTGACGTCTGCGGAGATTCGATGTCAATGCCTCATTTCTTGAAATTTATTTGTGAAAATTTCACAAAGTAATCTTCAAATGTCATTTTATCATGTAGTAATTATAGAAATAATTAAATAAACAATAAATCACTTTAAGAAGCATATAATTAAGGTTAAAACATAGAATTAAAACTGATATTTAAAATTAAAATAGTAGATGGGAATAGTCCTTAAGAGAACGTCTTATAAATGAAAAAGCTTCTCATAAATAATCCTTTTTGTAAGATTTTATAATTAAAGAGAGATAATTCTTTTTCTTGTTAAATTTTAAACTTAAATGGTTTTAACAAGTAATAATAACCAATGTAGTAATGTTAATATTTTCCTATTTTTCATTCGGTCCAGCAATAATTTAATTCTTTGTTTCTCCGTCCATTTGCAGAAGCAGCAGCAGCAGCAGCGTGGGGCGCTATGGTACCATCCCATTATATATTTATTCGTTCGCTAATAACATTTTATTTGTAGGGATTAACGCTATTTGTCATCGGGATTACTTTTTTAATTAAAACAACGTTGCCCAACGCGGCACAGCAAAGGGAAGAGTTTTACAAGAAAAGAAACCATCCAATATCAAACCGTACAAAAACCACAAGGACAAATTACCTCTTCAGTCACACAAACAGCCCCTATATTTACAGCGCATCCCTAATACTATTTATTCTCTTCTCTTTCTCTTCTTCTTTAAATTGGGTTTTATGCAAAATATTTTTAAATTAATTTTTACTCTTGAGAATTAAGTCAAATTAAACATTTCAGAAAAAGTATTTTATTTTGTTTTATATCTTGATGTACGAGTATAGTGTTGCCTGGTAGATGTCAGCGTGTAAGTCGACGTGCACGACTTCCTGGTTTGTTTGCGCGCTGAATTCCAAGACGTGTGAGTCAAGAATCTCGTTATTAAAATGTTTTCCGGGGCCAGGGTACGTATCTTGTTATTTTTATGCAAACAAGAGATTATTTTGTAATTTTTTTTAGAATTTAAAAGTAAGACATTGACTAAGCGTTTCTTGCTTTATTTATTTCAATTAAAATTTATGCAGGGGTAGTTCAGTGACGTCCGCATGTAGAGGCGAAATGGCAAATATCAAATATTCTTGAAATACGAGGCGTGTTTTTTAAGTAAGTACCGTTTTGGTATTAAAAAAAGACGTGCAAAGATATCGCAATAATTTTATTTTTACATGAAAGCCTGTACCCTAATCTACTTTTATACATAATTTCCGTGAATATTGAGGCACTTGTCATAACGTGGCACCAGTTTTTGAATACCCTCCTCATAAAATTCTGCCGCCTGACTTGTTAACCACTGTATCACAAACACTACGAGAATATTGAGGAAACCAGTCGCACATTGATGAAATTGTAAAGCGTCTGTTTTCTCTCACCTTTTCTTCCACTTTCTGCACAAAATCTTCATTACAGACCGAAGGACGCCCACTCCGTTCTTCGTCATGCACATTTGTGCGGCCATCTTTAAATGCTCCCACCCATTTCCTTACCATTCCATCACTCATAATGTTTTGTCCGTAAACTTCACAGATCTCACGATGAATATCGATCGGTTTTACGCCTTTAGCACTAAGAAATCGTATAACAGCCCGTACTTCACAATCGGCGGGACCCACGATTGTCGGAGGCATCTTAAACACTCAGTAAACAACGTATACAATGAAGAATCAGACTGTAATGGCGTCAGTGCGTAGACAAGAGATGTAGGTAACCAGCGCGCATGCAGGTAACGCCGACCGTAGCGCTGCAAAGGCGGAATCGCAAAACGGTACTTACCTAAAGAACATGCCTCGTAGATAGGAATATTTAATAAATGTGTTGGTGCCAATATTTCTTAATAGATGTTTGTTAAAACATATTTTATGTGTAGTATCTAATTTATTCGCCTTCACTTGTTTAACTACGTCTGCATTTAATACATATTGGTCATTTTTTTTATATTTTTGAATTCGAGGCGATTTTAACGTCAAGGTCATGTTCGCCTGAAGTTATTTTATGTTAGTTAAATTTGATTTATTAAGTTTATATCAGTTAGGAAGTCGACCACCTTTTTAATTTCTGCTTGATGGTCTGAAAGTATGTTCTTTAGTTCACGAATGATGCTGTGTTTTGTTTGGGTATCTTATTCTTCTTATTTTTACAACATTTTATTTACTAATTTTAATTTCTGACGTGAGTATATGTACAATGATATTAACTGGTCCAATGTGGGTTTAAAAGTAATGAGAATCCCAGTAAACATTTTGAAGTAAATTCTACTTAATTTCTATTACATATCATGAGTTTTTTGTCTGGAACGTGTTCATTTTCTATTCAGTCGTTCATAGGAAAGGCCCCATTTATGAGCTACAGAGATCGCAACGACGGTTCACTGCTGAATTAAAAGCGGAGTCGGTTTATGATTTATGACCGGAGTTATAAACTTGACACTAGCAGGGATAGTAGGGGTATAAAACTTAATGGAATTCTACTTTTTAGAGTCTGCAAAATATAAATATTTAAATGAAGAAATAAATAGATGTAATCTTTAGTACGGATCGTGATTTCTTTAATGAATATTATTCATCTGCAACAATACTCGTTATATTAGTTTTTTACATAGTTTTGGAGATTCAAAAATTCACGATCGGCAGGTCTGCGTTAGGTTTAAAACCTCTGTCTTACCATCGCTAGATACTATTCGTTTAAATACATTATATTCGGGGATTGAGGGAGATAGCGTTTGTCTATTACCATTAAAGAAATATTTGTTGAAAAAGGATAGCATATACTTTAAACATACTGTACTGAACGAAAACTATACAAGTATACAAGTGTAACGGTGAAAAATATATTTTACTTGTCTAACCGAATCTCGTTTCTCTCTCACTTTGGAATGAAAGTGAACTAAGAAAAATATGAAAGAAACAACTGCTACTTAATGAATGATGTTGGAAAAAGAAAGAATATTATTATGAAAAAATTCTAACAACTAACACAAAATCTGTGACAGGTAGAGAATGAATTTGAACTAAAATTGGTTTCTGTGTTGTTGCTTCGAACTTCTAAAGCGTTAGAATAGAATTGTACGAGTGACTCGAACTTCACCAAATAGGGCACTTCACCAAATTGTTTACTGGGATGCTACTAAGCTATCAGTCAGTAAAATAAATTAACGCCACCGTGTAGATATTTGGTACTAATATTATTTACACGTACCTGAAGTAGGAAGTGAAGAGCATATGGGACTCACTTTTAAGTTATAAACCAATATCTGGAATACTAATTACACTGCCAAGGCAGTAAACCAATTTTGAATTAAAAATAGTTAGCAGGTAAAGTATTCGTACGAGTAATATGTGTTTGAAAACAAAAATATATTTTTATTTTTTAAATAATTTCTTTAACGAGACCTAATATTTAAATTGTAATAATTGCTTACAAAGTGACCTTCTGTTGATTTTTTTACGGATATGAATTTCCTAGTACCACTAAGATCATCGAAGGTCTTTCTCACAATCAAACTACCAACGCAAAAGAAACTCAGTGATTGGATTCGGTTAATTTTATTTTAAATATTACTTATCACATAATTTACCACTTGTAAAATGGTTGAATTCAAAATTATTGATTTTTCTGTAGATTCAATATTTTATTATAATTGTTTAAAGAAGTGGGAGAGAGAGAGAGAGAACCTATTAACTTGGCTCTATACATTACCATACATGCTACTAAGTTCATAAAAACCGTTATTAAAATTATCTACAAGTAATATTAACTTCTATAAAGTATTTTTGTGTGTCCTTGTGTCAAAAGATTTGTTGATACACTAATTTTATTATGTTAACTTTATCTAACTTTTTACATTTAAACAATACCCTGGGGGTGTAGTTTTAATGTGTGTTTTATGTTTTATTTATACACAAACAAATCCATCATACCCTAAGCTTGAGCATGAAAACTTTATTCTTTGGAGAGTTGTTAGATTACTGATAAAGGACCGTCGTATTTTTATTGGACTTTTTGCTATAATAAAACAACCACTTTTTATTTATTATATATATATATATATATATATATATATATTTATATATATGTATATATAAATATATATAATCTTGTAAAATAATCTGAAATTTAATATTATATATACACATTTCAAGCATACATTAGAAGCAGCTTTTCCATGGTTAGAAGTATACGCCTGAAGTAACAGCAATATCAGTTCACTGATGTTTAGTATATGCAGTATTACCAGGCGCCTACTATCTGTAATTAACCAAAAATAACTTGGATTATATTACATTAAAAATATTTCAAATTGTAATAGCACAGAGCGCTAAGGAGTTACCTACAGACTGCTGTGTCTTTAACTTCCTTTCTTTTAGGACCACAAAAATAGATCTCGGTTTGGTTGTTGCAAAGTTTAAATAATTTTGTGTACATGGATCTGGAGGAGAAGAGAAGGAGGCGCAAGTGCGGGAGAGGAGCTAAGGAGAAGGAATAAGGAGATACAACAACAAGAAAGAATGGCACAAATCGAAAAAGCAACTACAATACAAGATATAAAAGGATTTGGGAAAGTAATATACCTCAGTACTTAATAGAAAAAGATATAAAAAACATAAGAAGGACAGCAAGGTTTAGATTGGGAAATGAGGGAAAAGGAAACAGATACTGGGAAAGTAGAGAGGAAAGAAAGTGTAGAGTGTGCGGAACGCAGGACGAAACACCTGAGCACATTAAGTTTGAGTGTAAGGAAAAAGTAGTGAGCGAAATGAATATTGGCCAGCTATTAAAGGGAGGCAGTGAAGGAAAGAGGTGGATGGCGGAAATAAAAAACAGGAAAGGAAAAACAGGACAATAAATAAGCTCGTAGCTGGGTTGCATAAGGAACATGAACAGAGAGGAAGTACTAATAATAAGTAGTAATAGTCTAGAAGAGTTTAAGTTTAGTTTTTAACTTTGAATTTATATGAAATGCATTAAGAAATATAATATTGTAGATTGTAAAGCCGAAAGGCACACACTTAATATAATAAATAATAAATAATAATAATAATAAATAATTTTGTTTTTATTTATATATATATATATATATATTTATTTTTGGTTTTATTTACATTAATGAATTAAAAGTTGTATGCAAGCTGCAAATGAAGCCAAAAACGAAATTACCATAAATTTTCTTTTAGAAATATCATCAACATTTATATAAATATTCATTAAATAAAATTACTTATTTATTATTATAGGCTACTCAAACTGTACAAGCAATACACAGCCGTTAAAATATTCTAAGCAGGGGTGGGGGTTGTACATATAGTCGGATAAGGGGTGGCTCATACAACCCTAACCCTAATCCACCACACAGTCACAAATGGACTGTGGAATGTATAATTACCTAATGAATATACTCACAGGTCCGTATTTTAAAACATTATACCAGCAGCATAGCATACATAATTACAAAATTAGGTTGTGTTTTTAATGGTAATGACTTCATATATATTATATACTTTACAATACGTTATACTACACTAACAATGCTTTAAATGATACCACCCTAAATAATAGCCAGGGGGAGGGGAGTAGAAGGCATGCTGGTTAGTCTGGTTAGTTGCTGAATCGAAATGGTCACGCAATGCAAATGTTTCGTAAAAACAAATAGGCGCGCCCCAATATTAATCAGCATTATGGAGTCCAGTCGAGTCCAGTCGAGTTGAGTCGAGGATTCAACGGGACACTCAAGGATTATAGAATGTAATCGTTATCAATGTCTGGAATTAGTGGATTAACAAACATTAGATTTTTATGTAATTCTTTTTTGACATATCACTGTATTCAAAGTTTTAGTTGGTAGCTATATACATGGTATAAAATTAACATATTTGATATACTTATATCTATATTTATATTACTTTTGTTGCATAACTTAATTTATATTTACCTGGCAATTTAGTGAAGGTATTATAGTTGCCATTAATTCAGGCGTATACATACACAAAAGAATATAAATATTCTCATATATGTATTAGAAAATTATATACTCTGACAGAAGGTTTAAAGTAGTCTCTATTGACCTCCAATGGTCGATATAAGATGACTGATAATAGATTTGTGCCTACGAATCATATCAATGAAAAAAAAGTAATTTAATAATTATTTACTTAATAAATAACTAGACGGTACAGTGGGTACTTGTATTGATGCCAGACTGTTGCGTCTTCAGTTTCGATTTCTAGTTAAGCGTACAAGCGATCATTCACACACCAACTGAGATCGAATAAGTTCGTTTTCCGATCGGCTATATAATTACGAGTAACATTTTAAAGCAAGTATCGTTGAAATGTGGAGGATGCTGGTAGTAACTCATTTATACGAGTAAATATACAGAAACAAATCGTTAACCTTCTACGATATGTATCAGAACTGGCTTAAACACTAAGATCTATCTATGCTAAGATCATCAGCAAGAAAAATATACGAAGATTACAAGATCATCCAAACGATTTATATGTACAAATCTACCACGACTAACAAATAAGGAGGATAAAACACAAAAATCCAATGGACTTATCAACAACAGCATAGAGTTATTAGCTTATTTATAGTTATTTGCTTAGTTGCATAAAACTCGTGTTAATATAATAGGTTAGGCTAAAGAATACGTCATCGGTGGATGACAAGCTCTTATGTCATTTTCATGTATCAACAAAATTTGATGAGATTCACATTCAGATTGTAAATTATAATATATATATATATATATATATATATATATATATATATATATATATATATATATATATATATATATATATATATGTATATATTTGTAGGCCTATATAATTTGAACCAAGCCTATAGTCTCGTCTGACACTATTATAGAAAATAGAATAAAGATTTGGTATGCTATGTTGTTACATATAACATAAACTCTCAACAAGTACAGTAACACCAAATAATCGTTAAAAAAAAACAAACCAAGACCAATTCAAACAGAAGTATTTCCCGCGCTTCATGAAGCTGTATTTCCTCGTGATTGTGTGCTTACCACGTCATTGCAACTGTATTCAATGATCCGAGGTGAAAATTCCTCGCTTTTCTAGCTCCCACGTAAATAAACAAGTTGGACTAGACACACAAAACACCAAACACCAAACGTGAAACAGCATCCTGAACGGAATTCGTTGAAAATTAAATAAAATTAGTGGCTAATACATTTCAAACTATACTCGTATATATAAAACTGTAGCTGTAAAATAGATGGTTTTGTAAATGAATTTCTTGCCAGTGAAGTGGTGGAGTTGTCTGTACAATTTAGTTATTTGCAGACAGTAAACTATAAGTGCATTATCATTTTTAAAAATATATGATTATTTAATAATGAAATTGACTACAAAAACTGCAGAGTGTCACAGGATGCATAATTTTAATTTCTTACTTTGGACGACACAGTGGGTGAGAGCGTTCAAGCTTTGACCAAATTTATATTTTCTGTTATCAAGTTAAATTGATTATATACATATTATCCCACTTCTGACGTGCAATTATCCCACTTCTGAACCCAAATGTTACTAATCTGTCGAGGTGCGTATGTGAGAACTGTAATGGAGTCTAGCTCTGGAAACTTCTCTGCTTGTAGAAATCCCGCGCGTGACTTGGATTCTGCTTATTACTTATTCATTTCACTACTTATTGGCTGACTGACTGGTTGACTGTGTCTCTTCACTACTGACTATTCACTTCACGGACTGACTGACTTCTGACTCAGTCGCTTGGTCTTGTATACTCCCTGGTTACGCAACGCAGTTTTGTTTTTATTTTTTAAAAGATAATTTTTCTTTCTTTTGGAAGGAGTGAGAATGTTTAGATATAATAAGGATCAAAATTAATTTTCAATTGAAGTAAAATAAATGAGTTAAAACACAAGAATGTATGGCAAAAACATTAATATAAATAATAATAATAACAAACGAATGAATATTATTAACAAGCAATCAATTCATGACGCCAGAAAAGAACTTTGTAAAATTAGATTAAGTTAGTAAGAATTCCAATCACTTAACCTCAAATTTTATAACATAAAACCAAGTTTATTCCAAAACACTCTGTTTAATATTATTATCTGACAGAAAGTACATGAAATAATAATCCATCTATGTGTTGAAAGATATAGTAATTTTAAAAATAATAAAACAGCTCTATGTCTAGTGTGGATTTTGCAATTGAATTTTTCTCGCTTATTTCCAGTACGCCAACAGTAATGTGTTGGGAGTGTTGCCGGACATCAAGATGGAAGGGGTAATATAAGTAGTGTAGAGTAGGGTAGAGTATTGTAACGCGGATCCACCCTGGGGATACACGAAGTGCTCAAACAATGGGAACAAGATCATTTAAAGCATACTCAGTTGCGGTCGAACAAACGGAAACAGTGGCATCCAACCCCATTGTGCAGAAAACTCGACTCGGTGACGTCACGTAATGTTGCCAGTGTTAAATTAGACTTGTTCAAATAGAATAGATTTATACTTTACGAAACCACGAGTCAGCAGCAACCACTACGCTAAACGATCCATTATTAATGTAATTGAATGTGGGAACCGTTAAGTTTATTTATTTATTTTCTTAATCTTCTGGAATTTAGTGATTAAGGTAATTATAATTATCATTTAATAAGACAGATAGGCAAATGTGTTTCAGCTTCTTCAAGAGTCTTGAAGTCTTAGACGATTGGATATTGATGAAATAATAACGCTGGTGGTATCCTAATATTGCGGAAAAGTATATTTCTTACCTCTTTATTAGCACATTAAAAAATCGATATAAAAGTAATATTTGAAGTGTAGATTGTAGCGTGTAGTTTCTTTCGATGTTCACGGCGTCGTTATATAACTGCGATGGGTGATTTGTACTTCACAACTACGGTATTGGTTGACTATAAAATGCAACTTGAAATCGTAAAGGATGGGGGGGGGCAGCGGCGTTTAAAGGTCGAGACGATAAAAAAAACATATTTTCGATATTTTCGTTAATGTTATGACACAGTTAGTATATAATTATTTCTATAATTACTACATGATAAAATAATATTTAAGGAATTCTTTTAGATATTTTCATAAATAAATATCAAGAAATGAGGCATTTCCAGCGAATCTCCGCAAACGTCACAAGGAAAAGAGTGATTGCGGTGTCCCTCATAACTCATCACTGAATTATCCGAAATAAAAAAACCAAAATGATTTCATTAGTTGATAAGATTATGCAGGTAACATTTTTCTTATTTTATTGATTTTTGAATTTTTTACAGGACTTAGAAATCAAAATATCGATTTTTCATGAAAAAAGACACTTTGTTATTTTAAAATACTTTAAAATTAAAAAAAAAAAAACTCGACAGCGTTCCGGGGCATTTACGTAGAGAAAGAGTGTGTAAAATTTTAAAAGGATCGATGCAGTCGATTTTGAGCTAGAGAGGATACCAACTCTGAAAAAGCTAAGTGTGAGAAAAAGCGTTTAAAAGTTTCAAAGAAAAACGAAACCAAACCAGAGGTGAAGACTTAAAACTCTATATCTTCGACAGTTTTACTCCAAACGACTTCAAATTATCACACAATAAATTTAATATGTTCTACATTAATATAAATAAATAAAAAGAATTGAAAAACAAGAGTTGAAACCGTTGAGCTTTACTACGAACAAACTGTGACTGACATGACCTTGACGTTGAAAAAAAAAAATAGAACTGTGCCTGATAAAAGTTAAGTTAATTCTAAAAGAGAAGGTGAACGCGTTAGAGCTATCAATGAGAGAACAGTAGCAATAGTCGTACAGCAAGTGATCTACATTGCATTGTTGTAAGCGCTGCTACTAAACGTTTACAAGCTACATGTGTTGCGCGAAACATTAGACAACCTTGTTAAATGTAGGAAAAAACATTAAAAGTAAGAAGGACTCGTGAATTCGGTTATTTGCGTGTCTCATAGATAGATGTTAGGAGAAAATTGTTCCGCATATAAAAAATCAAATAAAAATATAAAACTATCCAATAGAAAAAAGTTCTCCAATATATATGTGTATATCAATCAGTTTGCAATGGTTTGAAGTGCAATTATTTGTTGTACAATTCATATTTGTTGGTTATAAAAGCACAATTTGTTTTTGTTATCACTACTGATGTCTCACTAATGAACTGGATGATCGATATGTATCATTAAAGATTCGAAATACCCAATAAACAGGAGCTGTTCACATCCATTTTCATTATTTGTTAAATACACCTATGCTTCGACAATATTATGAAAAATTCATTACATTTATAGTTTGTAAATAAGCTTACACCTCCCTGTACCCCCTCACCCTCTCCATCGATATATGGTAGAGTCACCAGACCTGATGGTCGGTCGGTCGGTCAGTGGTGTTTTGAGTTTTAATACTCGGTTCATGTGACATTAATAAATGATGTTGTAGCTGAAATACTGACACATACCTCCCCATACCCCACCTCGCTTCCCTCTCAGCCTATGATAAAGGATCATGATACGATGGGATTAGTAGGCTTAATAAATTACTGAATTATCGTAAAAGTAACATGTTTTTATGTAAAAATATAAAACAAAGAATAAAAGTTATATTTAGCGGTAATTATGTGAAGAAATGACGTTATTAATGTTATAACAAGTTTAAAAATGCGTAGGGGTGATGTACTCAAAGTATAATTCCGATTCTGACTTGCAATTTCTGATGGCTAAAACATGGCTTAAAACCTGCTCTGATTTCATATTGCAAACAATTTATATATTTAAAGCAATTTTCCGCAATACCACATCTAATACCACGTTTCATCTCTTGCATGTACTTGTTCGTAAAGCTCTCAGCTGCAACCTCTTAGGTTGGTACAACTGCTTCAACATTACCAACATCATCATGCGCACTTAACCCTCATACTTAAACTCTTAACACTTCATATTCATTCCAATTCTCCTTGTTTTATATCCACTCACCGGACTCGGACTCCACTTCACTCTCTACTACACTGTTGAACAACCCCTTCTTTCAACCCCTTGAGCTAAACTCTACTAAAAAACCTTTAAACCTTTTGTTAGTTTTAATTTAGCACTTCATACTTCTAAGCTGCAAGGACCCGAGGATCCGAGGATCTAAACTGGAATCCAGTGCCACTAACTATAATCTCTTTACATTTCATTTCATGAGTTTAACGAGAATATGAATACGAAAGGACATCACCAGGAATTAAAAAGGTTGATGGAAAACTTCAAAGAAAAATTTACAACCATTTTAGGCTTAAAGAGTTGGGTTTATAAGATTTTAATTATAATGTATGAATATGTGGTGAATTAGTACATGGTTGTACTACTAAATAGGGTTCGTTGACGGTAGATGTATTTTTCTATATGTCCTCAATCTTCAAATGAGTAAAGGGACAAGGTTATTTAAATTCGTCAGTGCCCAGTAATTAATTTAGTGAAATGGCTTTGCTTAGTAATTCGTTTGTACTTTGATACAGAATCAAACGCTACAGTGCTTACAGCTGTCGCGGCAACCAATAAAGTGTTCATATAAAGACGTGACATACAACGACAAATAAATTCGATTGCTTATTATATTTTACAGACTTTATGAAGTCAGAAATATGACATGAAACTAATGGTAAAACTAAATTTAAATTTTAAATAGCTCCATCAATTTTTGGATAAACGACACAGTGGTCGAGAACATTGAAGCAGGACGCTGACTACTGTGCCTCCGAGAACGGTGATTGTTTCCAGAGTTATATTTCCTGCGTTTGGTTAGAAGAAAAATACGAATAAAAAAAAATACAAGGAAACAGAAGGAATTACAGGAGCAATGGAAAAGAAGAATGAAAAAGCTTAATAAAAGAAATATGGATATGATTGACAGAATGAAAATTGTGCACTGTGAATTGTGAATATACATTTTAAAAATAACAATGAATGTATTGAGAGACTTCGCAGTGGAGTTAATTCATCCCAGTGGAATTTGGAGTCATTTCCCCATCATATTGAAGATGCAAATGATTTTTTTTTATCATGAAAGAGTTTAGTTCATTTACAGTTTAGGTTCTCACAGTCGTTCATGTGAAATGTCTATTTTATTGGCTACAAATAGCAAAACCACTCCATCTGTCGAAATACAGATGAAGATAAAGTTGATGAGAATTATAATTGAAGTGCAACAGTGATAGAAACTTCACAAAATAGGACACTTCACCAAATTGTTTACTGGCGCAGTATCAGATCGTAATGCAGTTGTTGTTAAAGTGAAAACAAATGAACCCATAAAGATACAAGGAAAGGGATATTGGAAGACGAATGATGAGGTTGTTAAGGAAGCAACGATGGTAGAATTTAGAATAGAATGGGAACAGCTGAGAAATAGAAGAAATATAAAATGTAAAAATGATCTATTATGAAATGTTTGTAAATGTATACAATAACTATCAAAAGTTGATGCACTCAAAATAAATATTTAATGGTTCACTTGGTTAATTCAAACCAATGTTTTCTCGGATAAAAACAATTTTCTATCTCTAATAACAGCTTCTATCTCTGTCATTTCTTTGAATTTTTTAATAATTTAAAAAGCGATGTATATAGCTTTTAATAAAGTTACAAAATATCTAATAATAAAATGGGACACAATCTAAATGTTACGGATTCTTCTATTTCATTCCGTCAATATTCCAGCAGAATTATCATCTACTGAAAGTACAACATGAACAAATATACTAAGAAGATGCCGAAAAGTAAATTGTGTAACAACCACCTATTAGGACGTGCTAGCTGGTCAAACACTTTCTTAATAATGTGCGCCAGACTGTTTTAAGGGGTTACATGGGTTTCGTGTGTTAAAAAAAATTTTTTTTTTTTTTTTTGCTTATTAATTTCTACAACATCTCAAGAATATTATACTAAATTTTCAAGTCGATCCGAATAATAGTTTCGGAGATACAGCCTTTGGAAGGTGTGCGCTCCAAGTCAGTTTCATTGTTACTCAAAAGTTTAAACGCGTTTTTCTGGGAACCTTGTTTTCAAAGTCGGTTGTCAAATTTTCTCGAAAACTACTCAACCGATCTTGATGAAATTTTACACAGGTGTTTGAGATACAATTTACTCGTGCTTGACGGAAGGATTTTTTTTTTTTTCAATTGCAACTATTTTAAAAAAAACAAAATGTCAAGCAAATTTACCTAAATTTTCATTTTTTTGTAAAAATGTCTGCCAAAATTCCAATTTTTATTTTTTTTTTTTTCCTTCCGTCAAGCACGAGTTTATGGTCTTACCTAAAACACTTATTTTTGTTTTTTCACTTTAGATAATCCTGTCACGAGTTATGCTGACAACGCGGACGCACCTTTTTTTCGAGGCGTCACCGGAAATGACGTCACAATAGAAGAGTTTTAATTTTTTTTTTTTGAAAATTTCAGAAATTATTCTTTAAATATGTATCTATAAGACAAAAAAAAGTTTGAATTAAATAATTAATTTTTTACATAGAAAAAAAAATATTGAAAATAGGCCTTTTTTTACCCGACGAAACCCATGTAACCCCTTAAGAAGAGTAATAACAGACGCGTACGATACTGTAATAAATAACGTATAACTACAGAAGTTTCTTTATGTTCCTTTTCTTTTTTTAAGTCATAAAACTTTTTATTCAGTGTAATAAACATGTGTACTTTGACATTATAGAACATAATAATAAAAAGAAAAAATGAAATTTAATTTTTTATAAAATTTATTACTTAACCTGTACGTAACTACTTTGCAACTATATTACTTTTATACGACTTTTACAACAACTATTTTTATATACTTAAGGATGCATAAGAAAGGAATACGGCAAGTGTTAATATAATAGAAGTCAGAAAGGAACGAAAGGAAAAATCAGCAGAAAAAGAACTGTAACAAGTATATAAAAAAAGTTACATTGTACTTGTGGAAAAGCTTGTGACATTAATTCTTCCGCTGATGAAAAATACGTTAAAGCTAAAATTGACACCTTTTTTCGTACTTTAAATAATAGTAATAACCTTAGATATCTTCCTCTCCGCATCTACAATGACCTGCCCTCACTATTTTGTTTCTTCTTGACTGTATGTATCATTCTTCATGGTCGTTTTAATGATTTGCTTGGTTGTTTCTTTTCACACATCTCATTCCCTTTTCCTCCATTTTTGCTTCATTTGTTTCGCCATTCTTACTCGAATTAGATTTATCTTTTCGTTTACGACCTGTAATTTTCTGTGACGCCAAATATTACAAATTCGTGGGTGAGAGCGAGAGAAATCTTAAAGGGAGTCTGATTCTCGAACCTTCGATATGTGCCGCACCACATGCAGGCGATCTTTGGCGATTGGGTTCTTTTAATTACCGATCAGAAGTAATTATTATCAATATACAGTCGCGTTGTAACTTAATAATTAAAATGAGAACAAGGATTTACACTTTTTACAGACTTTATTTAATATCACTCACAACAGTTTACAACTATTATAATTACAGTTAAAGTTACGAGAGTTCGGCGGCGACTCGTACTTAAGGGGTTACATGGGTTTCGTCGGGTAAAAAAAGGCCTATTTTCAATATTTTATACTATTTAGTACTTCATTTCACTGGTTGACTGCAACTCGGTGCTGCGGTTCCTTTTATACTGTCCGGTGAAAAGAAAACCTCTTCTAAGAAATCAGTGCAATAAAATAATTACGTCTCAAATAAACAACTTTGAATATGTCCCAGAGGTATACACATATGTTTAAGGTGTACAGTTTAAGTAACCATTTTTGCTAATTACAGATAATATTTCATAATAATAAGTTTTCTATGCACTCGCAAATTCGTAACATTATTTTATTACATTATTATTACACACAAATATAAAAATCAGCTTTGTGTTCCTGAGCGAAACTTTTTTGTGGATATCAAAGCATTTCTGGCTGATTGTGATTAAGATTCTTTATCAGAACGTCTACCTCGTTTTATATGATAATCCTATATAAATGTAGATTTAGCATACTTAGCTACAGACTTTTGATAAGTTTCATAAGTGTATAAATAATAGAACAGAAAGTAACAAATTTCTTGGTAATCACAAGTTTAGTGATCACCGCACCGGGTGTAATATCCATATTTAATAATAGTTTCTAAAGCTTCTAGACACGTCACCATACCAATACCACACCATATTACACCATACAAGACTTTGGAAGGTGTGTTGGTTACAAAGTACGAAAATTTACACTTGTGAAACTAATTACTAGCTAAAACTAAACCTTGACAAAATGTTAAAATCTGTCTCATGGGAAATCACTACTCTCCCAGGTAACTATGGCTAAGTGTTTGTATTTTAAAAGTCACGACGATAGCGTAATAATGATAACATCTTATTTATGTTACTACGATATCCATCGGCAAACTATACCAAAAAATTAAACGCCCACTTAAAAGGAACGCTTACAAAAATATCCGGTCTCATCAAGGAATATATTAATACTAGAGTTTACCCCCGTCGCAAACGACGTCATTTTAGTGTATATGATTTGAATTCAATAAAATAATTCGTAATTTTATTTTAAATTTTAAATCCATTTTTAATTCGTTCTATATAAATTTTACATATAAAAACAAATAATTTTTCTAAATTTTCTAAATTAATTTTCTTTTATTAATAATATACTTAATTATTCTAGAATCCAGAATATAAACTTTCTACAAAGTTCTCTACCGGGCCCCCGAATTTCTTCAAGACCCCCTTTTTTAGTTTTTTATTTTCTAATTTTTGAGATATGTCAGCATTGAATACCTTAATACACATGCAAAATTTCAACTTTCTATCTTTTACGAATTAAAAGTAATACAGCAAAAAAGGGCTCACTTTTTTTTCCAGTTTTTCAAAAATTACGGGTTTCCAGAAAATTCCGGGAAAAATCCGGGGACGCCAAAAGTCTTAGAATTTTTTTCTCTACGAAATAGGCAATTTTCAAAAACATTGACAGAGCCGTTTCCGCGCTGCCATACAAAATTTACTACCAAACATATAAGAATATAAGATCATAAATATACACCTGGGACATTATAAATATCAAGGAATATATTAATATTATGAACTGTAAAAACTCATAAGGTAAATTTATTTAATCTCTAAGAATAGATCTTAAATAAACTTAAAAATCAATACTTCTTTTCCAAAATAATTTTTGTTCTATATATCTCCAACTATTTAAAAAGGATTGTGTCGCATCTGTAGCACAACAAGCATCGCAACAATAAGATTTAAATATTCTTGCCAGATGTTTTTGTCAGTAAAATTGACCTAATTTGTGCCCAATATATTATTACTCTAAAACCAAAAATTTGGCATATCAGTAATGGTTTTTAACTTGGAGAAAATGTTTCATTTGCCTGGGTCTATAACGCGTTATTGGGTTTAGAAAAAACCATTAGAACCAACCAATGCCAAAATATTTAAAAGTAACTAAAAGAATTCGTACATTTTAGGGAATAGAAAGTTTTTCCAAGGTGTACACGGTATTTGAACACAGTCACTGTATTATTATTGTGAAAAATGTTTTCATAGTTTTATGTTAGCATACCATTTTTTTATTTTAAGTATGTTATAAGTTGTAAATTATGTATTGTAGTTAAATGTTTATAAATGTATATATTGTTTTAAGTGATAATAACTTTTGAAACTTTGCAAGTAACATTTATGAAATGACTCGAGCGCTAATTTTATTAGACTCGTCTATTCTATCCGATCACGAATAATTGCAAGCCATCGTACTTGGGGTCTGTATTGTGTGCTTAAGGGACTCCTGCGTTAATAATGTACTGCTCGTACTTTATTTCATTTTGTCAATAACAATAATTAGCATTTCAATTAAGTTTATTAAGAACCGAAAAGAAAATTAATTATTTAAATAGCTCGCAAAACGTAAAACAATTAACTTTTATAGTTTTTCTAAATGACACTCGTTGACAAATAAATTCTCGTAATAGACAAAAAGAAACAAAGCATCATCAAAATGCGAAATAAAAAGTTGCAACATGTTAGCAAACTTAAATTATTTCAATTACAAAAAGAAGAAATAAATAAAAGAAGAAAATGTACTTTTAAGATGTAAAAAGTATCATTTGTAAAATATATTTAGGTCTTTTCGAGGTAGATCTACTGGAAAACACAACAAATAAATAGAAAAATATTCTTAAAGCACAACATTCTATTGTAAAAGTTAATTGAATCGCACATAATCGAGTCCTATTACATTTACATAAACATTATAGAACTGCGGATATAAAACTTTTACTTTTTTCTGTTTTACGAAATAGTCTACCATTTTCTATAACAGGGATGGCCACACCGCAGTTCATAAAGAGCCAGAAGACTTACATACACATAACTTAACTTTTATCTTGAGTGCTATATATATATATATATATATATATATATATAATTTTATACGAAAAGGAGAAAGAAGAACTTTAAAAAGAAACGGAATAGCGAGAGATGATATAAAGAGAAGAGGAGGTAAGTAGCAGAGACAGAGAGATACAGCAGCAGGAAAGAATGGAAATAAATTGATAACAGCAAATATAATGAAAGATACAAGAGACATATCGGAATATATACGAGAAAATGAGACAAGGAACGTAAGAAGAATAGACACTAATAAAATTAAGGGGAGGGATGTGTAAGGTGTGCTGGAGAGAGATAGAAACGTTGAGGAGCACATTAAGTATTCATGTGAGAACAGATTTAGAATTGAAAAGAATATTGTGCACTTATTAAAAGGAGGACAGTGAAGGAAAGAAGTGGATGGCAGATTTAAAGCGAAGGAGTTAGGCAAAATAAGGAATGGCGGGGTAGAAACAGGAGGGAGAGTCGCAGGAAGAGAGAAACAGTATTGATTTACTTTCATTTTTTTTTTTTTTTTTTAAATAAAATGCAATTAATCACAATGAAGTTAGAAAATAATGCACCGAAAAATGCATAAATAGTGACTACAAGAAAATAGGGTTTGTGCATTTTAAATTACACAATTGTACGGCTATTCATGTCATAAGACAGTCTTTTCTCCTGTGTGCAACCGTCATGATATAATTTATTTAACAACGCGTCAGAGATCTTATGAAATCTTTTTCTACAAGTATAAAATAAAATCCTGGCCTAATCCGCTTCATGAGCTTTAGAAAAAATATAATTAAAACGATTTTCTATAACACGTATTATACTAAACTGCGTTATACAAGGATCACCTATACATGATGTTTTAAACAATTGTCAATCACTGCTTCTGGTATCAGGTATTCAGTTGATGTAAGAAGTTCTTTAAAAAAGAAAAGTAACTTCGTACAAATTGCCGACGCGATATACGCCTTATCGTATAGAAAGCGTAAAGAAAGCTTTTTAGTAAAAACGAAACTTCAGCAGAAAAAAAAAGAAAAAGTTATGCAAAACAACATTAAGATATATGTTAAATGGCAATAATGCGGTACAAAAAAACCTGCTGCTTAGAGAATGTTACCAGGGACATTTATTTTAAGTTTATTTTATAAAAACATCTTACGATAAAAGTCAAAAGAATATACACACATATAGAGTATATACGAATATACTTGTGCATCGACTTAAAATAAAGAAATTGGAAAAGGAGAGAGTGCTAAGGGGTAGGAGGCGTTCGGTCGGTGACGCAGTTCATTGAATACCGATTGTTAAAAGAAAACATGAATATTTATTTATGTAGGGGAAGAAGCTATATATATATATATATATATATATATATATATATATATATATATATATATATATATATATATATATATTTATTTAAAGCTGTATATATATGTGTGTGTGCAAGTTGTTATTTGTCTGTTGAATTAAAATCAAGTTCACAAATTATTTTCACTAAGCATGATAATATCAAAAAAGCTCTTCAAGCTGCAACAAATTTTTGTACCTTCGTAACCCTGAGCTCTTAGTACCAGCACTATATAATACTGTACGTATATTTGAGCTTTACTGTACGTTATATTTTTTAATTTAAATCTTGACAGCTTCTTAAATGTTCTGATTTATTAATATGTACTGGTACGTATTCGTAGGTCTTGCTGGCTGAGTTTACAAACTTTGTATTCAACTGTTTTACCGCCTTCGTACTTTTGCTCCCTAAACTAACAAAAAGCTTTTAGAATCATATTAAGTTTAAAATATCATAATTTTTAAGATTCATATTTAACGTCATGTGATAGAGTTTACTAAAACTTTGCTTTTCTAGGGTTCATACACGTTCCAGTACAGTGTTCGTAGAAAAATGTACCGCTACCATATAATGGCTCTTTATGTAGGACAATGGGCTTGTGTCCTCATTTTTTAGTGGTCGATTTTTCAATTGTTGATTGAAATTGATGTTAATAAATGTGTATTGGTGTGTCTATTTTATTAAATATCTAAATATTGACGGGGATATAGCAATTAAAAGTTTGAATTGTAGTTTTAGCGCTAGAAATGGTCGACCATATTTGTATGACGTGAAATACATTTTAACGTCAGTTATTTGTTGAGTAGGTCAGTGCTGTGCTAATGTTCTGTAGCTGTTGGTATTCAAATAATCAAGTTTATTAAAGAATAATAAATTTTTATTTTATTTAACCCTGCTAAGGCAGACATAATATTTAAATTTTATTATTCCTTGAAATAGCTGTAAATAATATTTGATAATTTGATATATAAATACATATAGCAGAGATTTATGAGCTGTAAGGTTGGTAACCTTACACAAGGATTGTGATGTCTCATGCACTTGGAATGTGTACAACGTTGAATACCTTTAATAATTAGAGAGACAAAATGACTTTTTTAATTGTTAATATCTCTTAACATATAAGGAGTTATTAAAAAATAATTGAACAATTGAGGTTCTAGTAACCCACTTTGTCAATATATAGTACAGTTTTATAGAAATTAAGACATAGGACACAAGGCCATTGTAAATATATATAGTTAACTTTATTAATCAACGTAGGCATTATTATTGTTTAGAATATTTATTAGTTAAAATTAAAATACTGGAGAAATACCGTGAAGAAACTAAATACGTTAGTTTTCAGAGAGGTGAACTGATCAAATGAGAAAAATAGTTATTGTAATTTAGTGCTAGACTAAATCTAAGTTATTATTAATCTGTCTAGCCTATATAAACCTATTCTTAAAAAAATATAAATTGAAACTATCCCACAGTTGTGGGGGACCTCGAGTGTAATAATGCTTAATTTAAGATAGCAGGGTTGTACTCAGATTAATGTACACTGGGTGTTCATTCATTAAGATTTTATATCATTTTTTTTTCAAGTTGCACAAGGTCTACTGTAAGTTAATCCGAGAATACTTAATACAACACGGAAAAATTTATAATTCGGATGTGATCCTAATTCATTCGGTAGGAGTGGTTTGTCCAATTTATTAAATGTGTTGTCCTCTCCTATTTCTTATTCAAATCGCAGCGCTGTTTACCTGATCCTCAACTTGAATCTATTAAGTGGAATAAAAACAGGACTTAATATACAAAAAGAATTAAGTACTTTGCAAGGTTAATTAGTTAAACCAATTACTATACTAAAAAAACATAAAAATTATTATTAAAATATGTTTTTTTTTAATATTTCACGAGCTTTTTAATCTAATTTAATTGGAGTGTCTTAGGTCCTTCAGAAATCATTATATAAGTATACCGTAATACCTTACAGGTTGTATACAGGGTGGTTTTTACGTAAGCATACTAAAAATGCAAACGAAAAACAATGCTGTACTTGGATTGGACTTCTGCTCACTTCATATCACACTTTAAGCTCACAGCGATAAACATCTTCCACCTTACAAATAAACCTGTTATAAAATTTGATATAAACTTTATAACAGGTTTATTTGTAAAGCAGCTAAGGTTTAACATCTAACCTGAACTTGTACCGGTTAAACTATCTACTGCTAGTTGCATCAACCTAGTGATTTTAATGTGTTACAAGAGTTAATAAACTATTTTGTACATTTGTTATCTAATTAGGTGTTATAAGCAGCAGCACCTGTCTCTTTTGTTATTTTAAAATGCTTGTAGTTTCTGCAGTGCAATATTTAACGACGTATATTCGGCTAGAATTCTACAACATTATGGTTTTTAAATTTATTTTAACTCATTTTCTTTGCGTTGTATCTACTACATACTTTTATGTCTTTAGTCGAAATACACTGTCATCTTTACAAATTCAAAATTTGCATACTAATCAATAATTTTAATGAATATAACATCGTTAGTTCATCGTATAAATAACTGTTATGGTCTGATGTGACATCAACAAACATAAAACTGTTCAAACTCATCATTATTCATTAACTCTTAACTTGTTATTAGACGATATTTCCGTTTCCGTTCCCTTTGGGTTCCAACTCGTATATAACGTATTATATTTTATCACCTCATTGTTTATTACCCTAATTTATGGGTTTGAAACCTATGGCTCGCGTACTACAAGTCGTTTTCAATACTACATTAGTTTATTACAGGCAATAAATGTTTGATGGTCTTCTTCGTTGTGATTTTCCGTTGTCATATTCACGTAATTAACCAGTAATTACCAATTAAGTCTAGTAAAGCAAGCCATCAATAGCAGCGCTATCTACTGGAGTTTGGAATTGTGGTAAAAGCCCTAGTAGAGTATAAATAAAATATATATTAAAAATGGGGACGAAATAAATATATTAATTTTATTGAGATTTATAGTAACTTTGTATAGTACTATTTTATTAATTATTTATGGTTCTTATTTCTTAATGAAGGAAGCAAACTCCAGAGAAAACGACACAGAATAAGGAATAAACCGGGGAACGAATGGAGGAGTAGAAAGAGGAGCAAGCCAGATACAATGCACATTTTCGAATAACGGAGGTATTGTATTTGTATGTAAATGTGATACTGAAGTTTCTTGATAGTAAAACTTGAGACAAAACTCCACAGTCAAATAAACCGATAAAAATGTAATCGCGGTATTTTCTTGGTGCTGCTACAGATATGTTTGCATTGAAAAAAATGAGAACTGAGAAACAAAAGTATCAAACAAGCTTTAAAATAAAGCTCAGTTAATTGAAAAATCAGCCATAAAGCCTCATTCCCACTCACTGCTTTGATACTTAATTTACATTTATATTTATTATTTTAATATAGATTTCAAGTTTATAGAATAGTCATTTCTTTGTCACACTCGTGTTTTAATTTAAGTTTAGTTAATTTAGTTGGTGCGCATACGTCGTTAGTAATATAAGTTTTAACAGTTCGACAGTTGGACAAAATAGAATGTGAAATAATTAAAGTTGCTGTTTTTTTTATATATAGTTTCTCGGGCTTCCTAGGCACGTAGCCTTTTATCGCCCCTAATATTGTTCTGCTTCTTCTTATACGTTATATCCAGACAACAAGAATGATTTATTCATGGCTACTGCTGTTATAAATTTCGGTTTCTCAATCAAAAAGGCGGTGTTAACAGGAAGCGTCTGCGAAGTCTGTAGCACCGCTCTTTGGAGTCCAATTCTTGCCATTGCTATATTTTTACATTGCCACAGAATATGGTCAAGATCTGCCTCGTCTAAAGTTGCTGTTATGAATAACAACTACTAAAGGAAATTGTCTTTACTTATTTATTTTTGACAAACTGACATTGAACTTCTTTAAAATAAAAATCCTACTGCATTTTGACAAATTATAACATTTTGGGGGTTATAATTTAGTGTTTTTAATTTAGAAGCATTTGAGCATGTAAGGTTATAAAGAAAACGTAAATTAAAAAATTATTTATCCCCAAAACAGTTTTCCTTCCCTGCTTTCATTTATTTATTCATTATTTCTAGTATCATGATATAAAACATACGTATAGTAGCCTAGCCGTCTTGGTGAAACATCTATTTAAACATTTACACCCTGTCATTCATCCCTGTTATCATTTGCACGCGATTTTCCAATTATCGAGATCTTGATTACCTGTAGGTAATGACTACACGGCTATCGCGGCAACGAAGCCTTGAGTTAGCTGCTTAGCCAACGAGGAGCGCCACTAGTCGGTGGCCGAGTCTTGCATTGAAGCTAATGCGATTAGCTGATAATGTTAGCTGTCATTGATCACGTAAACTTTACAAATAATCTATTTTTAGGAATGTTTTATGTGAAAGAAATCTAATGCACAATGCACAGTGTCCTTATATTACACCCTTTACAGTAATTGTGTTTAATTATTATTATTCAATTAAATGTAAGTCGTACTTTCTTGAACAAATGTGGTAAAAGTGTTTGTGGTTTACAGAACGCCAAGAGTGCTATAAAAAATAAAGTCATATTTACTTGTTGGATTTCTTGCTGCAGCCCGAACGTTGCAATTCATTCATCCGTACTGGCTTAAGCTGTTTCTTATACATGAGCAGTTCGTTTTATATGTCCAGTTCTTTTTTTCTTTTTAAGTACGCTTTTCATATTAGCTTAGGCTCAAGCGTCATTTCTAGATATTTCACTTCATTAGCTTGTAGAACGGTATTGTATTGTTTATTTTAACGTTTCTTACGTTAAGCACTACTTTCTTTTACATAAATTCTATTATATATTGATAGTAATAAACTCCGTATTTCTCTACCTTTTCCTCTTTCTCCCTCCTTCTTTTCTGTACATCTGCCATCCATCTCCTTCCTTCCTTGTCTCTTCCCAGTGGGTATTTTTCTGATATACTTAATTTTGTTACTGCCCACCCACTTCACCACAGCTACTCTTCCTTTTTCTCTACTTCATTCCTACTTCTCTGTACTTCCGCCATCCACCTGTTCCTTCGTTGCATCCTCTCATTAGCTCCTCTATCGTCTTTTCACTTTTCATTTTACTCCAACGTTTCTATTTCTTTCCTGCACATTCAGCATACCCTTTTCTCTCTTTTTTCTCAATAACTGCTGCCTTTCTCTTCATTCCCAATCTCAATCTTGCAATTCTCCTTACATTTCTTGTCTCTTTTCTTCCTATATATTCTGGTACCACCCTTTTCAATAGCCCTTTGTATCTCTCAGCATGTAGAATAGTATTTGAGTTTATTAACAAAGACAAGACATCCTAACCTTCTAAAATAAGGTTCTGTTATTTCAACATACATGGAGACCTCAAGATTAACACAGTCGGAGAAGAAATCAAAATCTATAGCAGCAAAGCACGACCTGAGACATCGAAACCATGAAAACATCGTCTTGACGTTAATTTTGTTGGATAAAAAATAAGTTTGAGGACTTCCAGGAAAAACCGTTGAACCCAAGAAACTAAAAACCAAAAATAACCTCAACCACACAGTTTCACACATGCTAGCTTGCCACAAACTAATTCCAATGTTCATTTTCTACTTTTCTACTTACAGAAATTGTTTTGGACTTTAAAATTCACATTTGCTTGCGTACCACAAGCAAATATCAAAATTTATTTTCTACCTGGGCAATGTCAATATTGAAATGTAAGTTACTAGATAAGTGTATACTTAGTTGTTATATTGTAGAAAAGGAAAAAAAATATATTTACTTAAGATATTGATTATATATCATAATTTTTCATACTAGAATATGATGGAATAAGTATACGAAGGGTCAAGAAGAAAAACGGTGAAAATAGCAATTTCTAAATGTGTGTAAAACATCTATATATATATATATATATCCAACTTGTAATTTATAATATAATTTAAACCTCACAAACAATATTAAATATGAAGTTTGATACAGATACAGATAATTGTGTAATAAACCAATTTAGAAAGCCTTAATAACTAAATTCGATAACACACAAAGTACCAGCACATCTACAGCGTACCATACGTAGAACCTATTACTACGAACCACGACCCTCACCCCTCCCTGTCACCCCATTCCTCCTACTCACCCAATTTCCTTGTCATCTGTACACCGAGTTTGATATACATTTACCCTAGGTCTACGCATGGTTTCCATACCCCCTTCTCTTCTTCCTCCATTATCTATTATGTGCTTATAGTCTGGAAATACATATCCCCACCACCATGCCTCTCAAACCGATATAACGTCCCCCTACATCCCGCCTACACATCCTAACCATACCCGTAATTAATTGATGCTCTGTCACGTAATTTGCAACCTATGGATTGTCACTCATTCGGTACCCCTCTCTCCACCATCCCCTGCACCATAGATCGCGGGGGCCTACTTCGAACGATAATTTCAACATATCAACAAGTTTGTGGAATTTTGATTGTATGGTGCTTGGAACGATATTAACGCTTGAAAGTATTTCTTTAACACAATTTTGATTAGACAGGATTTCCAGCATTTTGAAATGGTTTATACCTTATTGGGTGAGTGTCGGTGGGCGCGGGGAACGTAAGACGTTCGAATTTGTTACTCACAATGAGGCGTTTGCAATCGAATCATATTTTACAAGCAGAATTTTTTTTTATATTTATTATTTTACTGTAATGCTAATAGACTTTACATTCTTCCGCCTTAAATCATTGAACTACCAAAAGAACAAAGAAAATACAACCAAAACAGATAAATTTAAACACCTACTGCTTCTCTCTTCCTGCTACTCTTCCTCCTGTTTCTACTCTGCCCCTTCTTCTCTTTCCTTGCTCCTTCTCCCTATCTCCGGCTCCACGGCTTTTCTTCACTGCCTCCTTTAATAGCTGCACAATCTTCTTTTACTCTTTTCTCACATGAACATTTAATGTGCTCCAGTCTTTTCTATTTTCCCAGTATCTGCTGCCTTTCTTTCCATTTCCTACTCTATAAGCGAATATTTTTTCAAACGTTCAGCAAAATTTCACCGCAAATGTACATATGCTAGATGTTGGTGAATTTTTACTTTAAGTTTTGAAGAATAGTGATGTACATTTTTACGTGAGATAAGGGAATATAATTGTAAAATGTCGCCAATATAATTAAGCCATTAAATTCAGACATTATCAATCACAAGACAGGTATACATAAGCTTCGACAACTATAATACTATTTGCATTGCATTGCATGCATTTCATTTAGGCCTGTCTCAGTATGGCACCGTATTTAAGCGAATTTCTGCCGGACGTATTCGGGCTAATACGCTTTACCTATCCGAACCATGTAAATGTAATGAGATCGCTCTGGAGCTCTCAGACTGCACGCTACAAAGCAGTCCGAATACGGGCGGCACTACCTCGCACATTAGAACCGTATAAAGGCGAATTTTATTCAAGCGTTACCACTACTACAACGATATCCTATCCGAACCTTTGTAAATGCAAACAGCCGCCTCAGACGCTGCAATACGGATCTTTCCGGTTCTATCGGCGACATCGTTTGTATGAACATACCAGTTTGTTCAGCATGCTTCAGTTTATGTTTGTATTTCAGTGAATCGTGGACACCGAAAAATTAATTCTTTGAATTCAAGAAACAGAGCCAACCAGAACTCAGATATATAATAAATGCCAAAGTCTTTTTAATACCAGTGGTGTATCGATAAAAATTAGAGTTAAAGTTTGCTCTCATGATAAATTATATAAATGCTAAAGAACTCCAATAGACCCCCTAATACACGACTACAGACATCTGTGACACACATAGGCGGTTTGCTTTGTAGCTCATCCAATCCGCCGATTTACGTCCGAATACGCCGTCGCTTAAATACGGTTCCATACTGAGACAGGCCTTATAGTCTCGGACCGTGAAAGAGAAGATAAGCAGTAAAGTTATTCGTTTAAATGTGTTACTGTCAGCATTTTCAACGGGATCGTATCGAAGAACAACGCGATCTCATTATATTAATACTTTATGGGTTGCCACAATAACAACTGTGACGTTTATTTCAGCATTTCTTTTACACTTCTCTTGTTTAACAGAAGTGACAGTGATAGTGGTTAAGAAGGTAAAGAAGAAATGACAACTACTGAGTAATTTTTGTAAATTTTAACCCTTCAATTATTAAACAGTATAAGATGACTATTGTAATCGTTAATAACTTCTGTAATATTACGAATTGATTAAAATGGACATTTGAGATTCTGATAAGCAACTTTATCAATATACAATACAGTTTTTGATAAATTTAGTTATGGTTCACAATCCAATTGAAATGATCTTTAAAATTAATTTGTTAAAGACACAAATATGTTCGAGTGAAGTTTTCACTTTCATTTGTGAAGAAAGCCTGAAATGGTTATGCAATGAGCTTGTGTCCTCATTTTTTAGTGGTCGATTTTTTCAATTGTTTATTGAAATTAATGTTAATAAATGTGTATGGCATGTCTATTTTATTAAATATCTAAATGTTGACGGAGATATAGCAATTAAAAGTTTGAATTGTAGTTTTAGCGCTAGAAATGGTCGGCCATATTTATATGACATGAAATGCATTTTAACGTCAGTTTAGGTACTGCTGTAGTAATGTTCTGTAGCTGTTGGTAGTCAAATAATCAAGTCAAGTCAAAAAATAATAAGTTTTTATTTTATTTAACCAGGTTACGGCAGACATAATATTGAAATTTTATTGTTCCTTGAAATAGCTGTAAATAATATTTGATATTTTGATATATAAATACATATAGCAGAAATTTATGAGCTGCAAGGTTGGTAACCTTACACATGGATTGTGATGATACATGCACTTGGAATGTGTACAACGTTGAATCCCTTTAATAATGAAAGAGACAAAATGAATTTTTTAATTGTAAATATCTCCTAACATATAAGGAGTTATTAAAAAATAATTGACCATCTGAGGTTCTAGTAACCCACTTTATCAATATATGGTACACTTTTATAGAAATTAAGACATAGGACACAAGCCCATTGTAAATATATATAGTTAACTTTATTAATCTACGTAGGTTTTATTATTGTTTAGAATATTTATTAGTTGAAATTAAAATACTGGAGAAATACCGTGAAGAAACTAAGTACGTTAGTTTTCAGAGAGGTGAACTGATCAAATGAGAGAAATAGTTATTGTAATTTAGTGCTAGACTAAATCTGAGGTATTATTAATTTGTCTAGCCTACATAAAACTTTTCTTAAAAAACTACAAATTGTAAGTTGGGTAATATTACCACAGTTGTGGGGGACCTGATGTCTGTAAAGCCAGTGTAATCCCGTCAGTCTATTCCCGAGGCTAAGTCCTATTACCATCATTCTTCGTGTAGTGGACTCATATATGTGTACTCCATCGCTGCCTGATAAGACTGTGTATGTATATAATCAATTTAACTAAATAACAACAAACCCTAAATGCTTTCACTCACTGTGCTGTCTAAATCACTGCAATATAAACCATTATTTTAAAATAAAATTTAACGCTATTTTTTACCAATTATTTTTTAAATCATATCTAAGTGAACCTCCTTCAATAAAAACTGAATTTAACTTTGTCAACTCGTTGAAATTTCTTTACACATTTTGTTATGTCATATATACATACATATACACACACTCTATTTTTCATAGCTGTCAGCATAAATATTTCATTTGTGATTCTGTCATATGTTTTGAAGAGTAAAATGTGTCCCTCCCATCTGCACCACCACCCTCTCCTCCTCCCGAAGCTCTATACGCTACGTTACACTCTATAGTCGCTTCACACTTAAGTCTTATAGCATACTTCACCATATATATATACATTTAAAAAATTACTTAAATAAAAAAAAATGAAACAACTTGCTTTTATATTTTTACACATTCAGTTGAAATATTTTTCTGGTTCTTAGAACAAATATAAAAGTAAAAAAAAAATGTGAGTGAGATGTTTTAATGATAACTGAAGTGTAAAAATTATATTAATGGAAAAATCATTTCCATATGAAGATTTATGAGTGGGTAAAGTATGTGTGTGTGTGTGTGTCTGGGTGTTTATTTGAATGGAATGAGTTTTCTGGATGGGAATATAATTTATTTGTAGTTGGAATTTTTTTGTAAAGTGTATAACGTACGTGTCGTTGTATATATTATATAGAGATAGACATAGTTACATGCATATAGAATTTAAAAAATTATAAATTCAACTACAAGCACTATTTGCCTCGAACATAGCCCACGTGTAGTACGAGGGTAGTTCGATAATTTAGTGACTCTTTGAATTTCCCGCGCAGCTCCCGTCAACTGCCATCTATTAATAGACTACTGTCAAATTTTGACACCCAATGAAATCAGACAATCGGCATTTAAATGACCTGGTTGCCGCGATTGCGATTGAGGGCCTTATTCTGTAAAGTATTTCCACCGGTGAGAAAATATCATCGCTGTAAAATGACGTCACAAAAGTGATGATTTTTTATTTGGTATTCTGTAAGAAATTTCCATCAATTTTATTTTTGTCGCTGGAAAAAAATCGACTAAATTATAAGGTCGCCTTTAGCGGTGACAAATGTTTCATCGCTGTATTTTTTAGAACTGTCAAACAATTTGAATTTCAGTACAAATTTTTTAATACACAGTATATGTATAGTCATATGAATATACAAATATAAATATATCAGAAAGTGAGGTTATGTTGCTTGTCAATTGACATGTATTCGTACTTGTTAAGTATTTAAATTTTTAAATATTTGAATATTCTGAATGCCGTAATTGGTCAAATATTTTAAAAATTTATGACGTCTTAAAATACGTCACTATACCAGTTTATACTTTCTCACCGCTGCATATTATAAGGGCGATGGAAAATTTTGCATACAGAATACCACTTTAGATATTTTAAATACAGTGACTTTATTCGAGCGGTGAAAAAATTAAATATTTCCACCGCTGAAAAAATAAGGTCGATTTTTTTAAGTTACAGAATAAGGCCCTAAGTGTGTACAAACTGCTACGCCATCCATCATATTCTCCAGATTTAGCCCCCTGCGACTGCGTCCTGTTTCCAGTCCTGCCGAAATGGGTGGGCGGTAAGAGATTTGGGTCTAACAAAGAGGTCATCAATGAAACAAACGCCTATTTTGAGGGTCTTGAAAAAACTTATTAGTTGAAAGGAACAAAAAAAATTGTTAAAACGTTGGACTAAATGTATCGAGCTTAAAAGAGACTATGTTAATAAAAATAGCGCTTTTTGCCGAATAATGACTTTTATTGAGAAAGGAAGCGCCCTTTCAAAGAAAAAAGTAACTGAATTATCGAATTACCCGTATTTAAATCTAATGTAGAGTATACTAACGTGTACTACTACAAAGCTGATGTTACTAGAGAATGAAGCAAATAACAGTCAACAGAAATTAAAAGCTAATTAATAATATCATAATATTCAATAGCTACAGTACATGTTCCCTTTACGCTGACACACTTAAAAAAGAGCGGTTCAAAGCTGGTTTTAACATAAAAGAACTTATTTTTTATGTAAAAAATTTCTCTTACATATACACTTATATGAGAATGGTCATATTTGAATTGGAAGTAACATAGTTTTATTGTTGATATTAAAGCGAGTCTACTTCGAAATAAATGTGATCTCATCTTCGTTGTTAACTCTTCTAGACAATCACTTCTTTTTTCTTCTTACAATTGGTACAAATTTATCTAAATTTTACTTCGTGTGAATAACCACAAGCCGGAATTATTATATTTTTTATTTATATTAAATTTATTATTTATCTTCAAATATTTTTAAATAAAAAAATATATTTTTCTTTTTTAGCATAATTTTGTTTTGCTGTACAAAAATATCCTTAATTTATTGCTCAAAACAGAGTTAAAAAAATTATGAAAAATGATTATTATAAAATTATGCGAGCAATGCAAAACACATTTTCTGCAATATTACACAATGGATTCGGAGAATTGAAAATGTATCATGTATATTTTTTTTAAAAATTGAGTTTATAATGCAATCAAGTTCGTTTAATGAACCAATGCTCGGTACAGGTGTCATTTAATCACCATTTAATTAGTCATTTATTTGGCAGCTTGATTCCATAAAACAACAAACAAGAATGTTAACTTACATTCATCTATTATTCTTTCTTTAGCAAAACCTAGTAATATATAATCTAAAAGGATCTTAATTTATTATTTTAAAGCCTATAACCATAAGAAAGATTTACTTTTAGTTAAATTTACTTTTTAAAAAGCAATAAAATAAGTCACAAAACATAGTATATGAGGTAAAATCCTTTACGTAAGAAGTATTTTTTTCAGGAATGGAACACAGTGTTAGAACTACGACCTAACTACTTCGACCACCCAGAAAACGTCTGCGGGTTTGGTTTCCGGGTGCAATGTATTGTATAATCAAGAATGTGTGACGTAACAACATAAAATAGTCCACAGTGGATGCGTTCCACTAAGCGTTCACAACGTCCAAAATATTATTTCAGCCCTTTCACATGTCGACCTGGGTCGTTGTGGTCGCGGCGAAAACGTAACCAATGACGTCATTAATTTCACTCAAGCCAAGCTCACAACGACCAATCCGAAAAGTTAGGTCGTTGTGATCAAAACTTAAAGATGATGATGACAGAAACAATTACTTCATATGATTCGAAAAGAGATATTTTATTGGATTATATTTTATGATATAAATATGTTAAATGAGCTTTATTAAATTAAGTTAAAATTAATTTTAACTAATATTTATACATTTTTCCACATACCATAACCTAACTTAATGAATAAACAATATTCATTATCATTTAGAATCTATTCCTTATATGAAAAATTAATTTTGTTTGTAGATATAGCTTTTGCTGCAGACCAAATTTAATCAACCATGACAATGGAGATGACGGGGTTAAAAACCATGAAATGTGTGACATAATTTGTGGATGAATTCTTAATTGCGAATGCTAACAAGTCGAGAACAGGTTTTACAAACAACCTTTTTATTTTTGTTCAAAATAATTCAAACTATATAATAATTGATAGTTTGAAATTTATTTGCGAAAAATCTTCTTCGATGTATATTGGTCGTATGGTAGTTAGGCCATTTTTCTTAATCTTACATATATGGCTCCGCTGTCTTACAGGAAACCATTCGAAAGCCATAAAAACGAAGCGTATCCCATCTTTTATAAATCTCAATAAAGAAACGGCTAAATACAGGCAATGAAGGTTGTCTCTTATTGTAGTAAAACGACTTCATTTAATATGATATAATGTTAGAGTTTTCGCCATTTTTCTTCATTGAGATAACCGTTTCCATGGTTTATGAGTTTTATTTTATGGTTTTTCGTACGTTTAACTAATATCTCCTCGCATGTGTTTGCTCTTTCAACGTTCCTCCTATTCCATCCAAATAAATTGCTAAAACTGTAGACGACTTTGTTTGTAGTAAATACACCTACCTACTAGTATGTGTACGACGCTAGCTACCTCCAGATCGGGCGCTGGGCGCCGGGCCGATTGTTACCTTTACACGCGGTGGCTTTACGCGATGGGCAAACCTAGTAGGTAGACTGCACGCTAGTAAAATGAATTTCATTTTCCTTGATTAAATTTTAAGAATTTATTATACCAATTCATCATGTTACAACACTTGCGGTCCAGACATTATATTTACGGGATTATAGAATACTTTGCAACTGCGAGAGCTAGAGAAACTTTAAATAATAAACTTATTTCAAAATATGACATTTCAATCAATTTTTATAGACATTTTATTTGTATTGTCTTTGAAATATTTACGTCTAATCTAATTTTTTTAAAACTTTTTATTGATATTAATAATAATTTTATTTACACACATTTACATATATTTAATTTATGTAAATGTGTGTATTACATATATGTAATTTTAACACATTTACATATATTTAAGGTCTACTTAATATAACAAAGTTTACCTGTTATATTTTACTTGAGTTTACCCCCGTTGCAAGCGACGACTGTCTTTTGTGTGTGACTTGAATTTCATTTCAAATTTTAATTCCATTTTCAAATTAAACTCGTTCCATATTTATTTTACATACAACAACAAATAATTTTTCATAAAAACTGATTGTTTTTACCAATTTGTTCATTATTTGACCAACTTTTTTCCAAATTTGGAATTTCTTTTTTCGATTTGTAAATTAGATACCAAAGTTAGCCTATATATAAAATTTCAACTTTCTAGCCCAATTTTTACTCTTGGCAAAATTCGCCCCCGTGCCCCCAAATAAAATTTTTTAATTTTGATTTTTTTCTGTTTAATAATATATTTCATTAATAAGTAATCCAACATTTGAGTTTTCTCCAAAGTTTCCTATCGGATCCCCTAATTATCTCAACGCCCCCTTTCCCAATTTTTCAATTTTTAATTTTGAAAAAATGTTAGCAATGAACACCGTAGTACACATACAAAATTTCAACTTTCTATCTTTTACGAATTAAAAGTTATAAATAAATATATAAAGTAAAAAAAAATTATTAGTTTTTCCAAGACTACGGGTTTCCAGGAAATTCAGGGGAAAATCCGAGGACGCCAAAAGTGTTAGAATTTTTTTCTCTACGAAATAGGAAATTTTAAAGAATATTACGAAATAAGAAATTTTAATTTTAAAGGTTGAACAAAATTTATCTCGCAAGATTTTATATTAAATGAATACAGTAGTGAAAGAATTTTAATGTCTGTTGATTTTTTTGAGTTACAATGTACAACCTGAACCGTCGTAGTTACTCTACTGACTCCTATAAAAGAAACCATTTGTAACTTAGAATATTTATTACATAATTAAACAGAATCTATAAACTTAAATAATAATTAAATTAAACAATTAATTTATTACTAAGCTATTAATAGCATCATTTATCACATAAATCGCAAGTAATTATTTTTAATTGCATTTCACTTAATTTCTCAACATCTTTAAGGAACAAGTAAAGCATAGCCTCAGGTTTTCTTAGAACGTAGATGCTTTTTCAAACGTCATGTTTTATAACTGCATAGTACTTAATTATATATTTCATAAAGCACATTTTAATTAATTACAGCTATGAAACCAAATATTAAAGCCATTTATTACAGTGCAGCGCGCCCTTTATTGTATATTGTTTACTTTCATAACAAAAAGAAGCTCGGAAAATTAATTTTATATAAAATATAAATCCATACACTCGTGCTTAGCGTTGTTCTACATCCACTGCAAATGTGCAGCCACTTTGTAAATAGTTGTTATAAATAGAATAATACTTTTGTAGTACAATTGTTGTGTTACTGCTGTGGTTCAATGAATTGTGTTAAGATTACTATACTCGTACAAATATACCTTTGTTCAAACAATCTATTTAATCAATAGGTTCATGCCTTTGAGATAGCTCAAATGAAGAGCGCCCACGAAGTAAGTGGACGAACTGGGTTCGCTCCTAGTTCCGAGCAAATATTTTATTTCTTAGTTACATTTTGTTGACATGAAGAAGAACAGGATAAGTGTGTCCCAATAGAATTTCATTATCAGTAACTATCCGTTAACAAATTTGCAGAATAATTATTTTCCCGATGGATAGATGCATCCTGGAGTAAGGCAGTATACGATTGCCTTAACTGGAAATAAATAAAAATACTGGAGTAAATCTCTTTAATGGTAAGTTCCACACGGAAAATAAGTCAACGCATTCTGGTTAACAAATGAAACGAAACGAAGGGAAAATATTAAAATACCTAAAAACAACAAAATTAATCAACATCATATAATAAATAATTAAGCTAATATGTAAAGAAAAATTAAGAGAGGAAGGAAGAGAGGTGTTGAGTGTGATAAAGAAAGCTGTTCTAGAGATTCTACAACTGGATAGGATGAAGAGTAAGAGGGAGGAATACAGTCAGTTATGGAAAAGAAGAATGCCGTAATACCTAGAAAAACAGGGAGGTAAAGATCGAAGATTAAGATTGAATGATCGCGAGATTTAGGCTAGAGAATCAAGAAAGAGGAAGTACATATTGGAGTACAGAGAAAGAGAAACTAAGGATGTGTGGAAAGGGAGTGGAAAAGAGAATGATCGCAAGATTTAGACTACGGAATGAAGAAAGAGGAAGTACATATTGGAGTACAGAGAAAGATAAACTAAGGATGTGTGGAAAGGGAGTAGAAAAATTAGAGCACGTTAAGATTAGGTGATAGAGATTTCATGAGGAAGGAAGGAGGTTATTCCCTCCTGGATGGATGACAGAAGTTACGAGTAAGCGTAAACATATAAATAACAAGGGAGATGAAGCTTGATACGTAGTTTTAAGAATGTTAAATGTTCTAAGTAAGAAAAAGAAATTTACCTAGTCAATGAAGGTAACGCTGGAGGAATGTAATGCCTCATAGCACATATATGTACATAAGTAAATTGAAATATGTACAACTAGGATATATGATCTATGTAATTATGATATCCCTAATATCCTCTTCGCTTCCCTTCTCTCCTACGTTTCATGCTGCTGCTTTCCTTGGTGAATTGTGATCGTTTTCCTTTAGAGTGTGGAGAGAAGTTTAAAATTAAGTTTAAGGTTTAAATATGAGTATAGTTGATTGAAAAGGAAACGTATTTTCTTTGAGACGGTCTTAATTTACCATAAAGAATGAATGAATAGAAGAGAACCCTTTTCGTTGAAATGATGAGATGTAATTAAATCAAATAATTAAGTCAAAGCATAAAATGAAGTAATATGATAATTTCTATACTTCAAGAATTATGAAATTAATTTAAATTGAATTAAATATTACTCAGGAGTAAAGTTCATATGTATGGTACTTCAACTGCTATAGGTTTCAAAACGTATGCTTGTTGCTATGGGAGAGACTCAAGTACAAACACTAAAGACATTTGCAACACGCCAGGCCAGGATTTAATATAATTTATTTTAAAGTACTACTATTAAGTAAATCTTTACTTTCAACGCTGAAATTTCACCGTTTTCAGTGTTTTCAGTGTCTTGAAAAGGAAAATAATTTCAATTAAATGTCCCCTAACTGTTGTAGGCCTCATCATAATTTATCTTTACTGCTCATACGAGCGTTCATTATATCGCTTAATGTCGTTACATTTTCTAAACGTATAAAATTGTTCAGAACATTTTCACGTACCCTGTAGCCTCTACACCCTTCATATCACACAACCCCTCATTTATAAGGCGTTCTAAAAATATTTATCTCGGTATTAAATAATTAAAGTGAACCTCAGTCATAGGATTATAAATGGAAACGAATTTAGCGAAAGAAATGTTTTTACACAAATTTGGATGTATGGTCTCTGTAATAACCCGCTAAACGTAAAACACGGAACTAGTCAAACTATGCAACCGGGTAATTTTAATTTATGCATAAGACATAATCCATTTATTTTATTTATTACTTTTATGGTCTACATTTATTAAGGTGGTAAAGTAATTTAAAATCAGTAAACTAAAATCCATTAAATATTGTGAGTTTGTAAGATAGTCGCCGGCCTTGTAGGCAGTATGCTTAAATGTGTTTTGATTAAGTTCCGATGACTCTTGTTCTCTATAGCTATTTAATAGATTTTTAACAGACTAGTGTTACTTGTTATTTTAACCTTCACTACTATTATTTTTGTTAGGTTAGGATAGGTATTGTCAACCAGCACAATATGCCTTTACACAACTAACCGTGGCTCCAACTTAAACAAATCTTGTAATATTTAATCTAGGAAGGTATAAATAAAGATACTTTACTAACTCTTTTAAAATAATTTTCTAATGTGTTATAATCCTTATAAAGGTTTAGAAACAGTACGGCACTAAGTCGCATTGTGCTGTGTAATTGGAAAAAACCCATTTGAATTAATTCCAAGTTCAACACACTTTAAAAACAAATTCCTTGCCAGATGTATTCCAAAGCACCTTGTGTGGTAAGTTTAACGCAATATGTAATTAGAATGTAATAAAATATTTTAAATAATTATCATACATTCCCTTTCGTGTTCCCAACTGAGTGTCGCGAGTCGGCGTGGGCGCCTACGCGGGTGCCGTGGCTCTCGACGTTAGGAGAGTAATTTGTCGTCTAGGTTCGTTACGTTCTACTCTGGCAATATAATTAAACGGGTTGGGGCATAGTTACTAGTCAGGCCTTCAGTGTAAGAGCAGCATCACAGTCAGCGCCCTTTAATGAAATGACCTGAAGAGATAAATTATGAAAAATACCAGCACGTCAAAGTGTGAATAGTGAAGGTTCAAAATACCTAAAATAAATATCTCTTAAACCCTTTGGACTTGTCAAGTATTTTCTCAAGAGAATTCATCACTGAAAATTTGTCGCAAAATCTTTATAAATAATCTATATCAAGCAGTGGGGCAGGGCAACTGGAAGCTACAAATGAAGCCCGACGTATTCTGCATTTCAGTTCTATCCACGTAACGTCATACAAGCTTCATGCTAGCTGCAAATAGAGCCATTTCTCTGAAGTTTGGCATTGAGAAAGCATGTTTTTTCATTAGAAAAATATCAAGTGATAAAGAAGATGTGATATACTGCCTATTGTTCAATAATATGAATAAAATTGACTGCCGATCGGCTCGAGCTCGTCATTTTTAAAAGAATATTACATCTATGCGTCGTGCAGTACGCTTAGAGCTATGACATGTTGCAGACCAGGCTGCATGACGATTGCTTGCCACCTTTGTCTCCTTTGTGTAAATGCAAGCTACAAGAAAGCGTATAACAAGCGGTAACTGGCGAAACCGTGCTAAGTAGACGGTAGGCATTAAACAGGTAGTTGATTTGGAAAAGAGTACTTTTTATTATCGAGTTCTTATTAAACTATACTAGTCTGCTTACTTGGTAAGAACTCAGCTTTAGAATCTGAAAATTTAACCGGAGAACATGGGGGTTTTGTTGTTTTGTATGGAATTAATTCCTAACCATAAATAAAACCATGTATAGTTCAAATTGTGAGAGTTAGGCAGTGACTCACTGACTCATGCTTAAAACAAAATGTGCTGTATAAATCTGGGGCTCAATGAAAAAGCCCTGTCTCACTAATTGTTGTGTAATGTTTATAGGAACGAATAAGATAAAATTAGTTTATCATCATTAATATTTGTCGTGTTTGTGCTTGTTAACTTTTATAAATTTTCCAATATAAAATTTGAAAACTCTACATTTATTTATTTATAAATTTTGCATTTCTCGTCAATCAACATCATAAATACTTACTTTCAATCTACATAAATTAAGCAAAGAACAAGATCCTCGCAAAGATCTGCCACTCCGGTGCTTCGCAAAGTTCTGCCACCCGGGGCCTCGCAAAGATCTGCCGCCTGGGGCCTCGCAATGGCTAAGATAATATGGCTAGTGGCAGAGACGCATACGGGTGTATATGTGATACGTCGTTTACTACTAACAGCTGAGTTGTGTATCCCATGAAGTATTATATAACAAAGGTTGCCAATAAGGAATGAGTAATCTCGATTACTTATTACTACTTATTTCTTACAAAACAAGCAGCACAACTTAAATTCAAATTTGATAATGCTATAACTTAAGTATTTGGATATTTATAAAAAGAAAACGCCAATATACATATATTAACATTATTTCAATAACAAACCCATTTCAGAAATAAAATATATGTTCAACCAAATCATGAATGAAATATTATTATTTTTATTTTGCCGTATTATTCAAAAACCCCAGAATGATCATTATTTTTTTCTAAAAGCTATAGAACCAGTATTATCCAAGCACCACGTCAAACTTAAAAAACCACCCAATTAGAGCGAAGCTTCCTTACAATTACGTTGGTATCGTGGCCTGTTTATTTCCCTAGATTTATTATTGGGATCGGGGATTAGATCCCCACTATACCCCGCAGCCCTAATGGCAAGTCTGTGCGTCTGTGCGATGTAATGCGAGGTGCTTCAAATAACGGGGAGTTAATAACTAACGAAATTCTCTGTAAATCTCTTTTCTTTGAGAGTAGGAAATATTAAATATACTGTTAGAAAGTTCTTCAACTTGTTTAGAAATATCTTGCTCCTTTTAAATATTAACGATAATTGAAGATTCGTGGAAATATATTTCATTATACGTGTTCTTTAAAATAACCATCTTCTGGCAAAACTTTCATGTTAAAGAAAAGGGTTTCTCAAGAATAACAAATTTGATAATTTTCCTGAAGACATTTTCTGTTCTATATACAAACTAAACCGGCATTTTGTTTCTTTCTGTCACTAACTTATAGAGACAAGTTAGAATTTCTATATAAAAACGCTAGAGAACAAAAATATCATAGAATATATTGCTAAGCAGCGATAACTGCTTTAAGGGGTTACATGGGTTTCGTGTGTTAAAAATTTTTTTTTTTTTTTGCTTATTAATTTCTACAACATCTCAAGAATATTATACTAAATTTTCAAGTCGATCCGAATAATAGTTTCGGAGATACAGCCTTTGGAAGGTGTGCGCTCCAAGTCAGTTTCATTGTTACTCAAAAGTTTAAACGCGTTTTTCTGGGAACCGTGTTTTCAAAGTCGGTTGTCAAATTTTCTCGAAAACTACTCAACCGATCTTGATGAAATTTTACACAGGTGTTTGAGATACAATTTACTCGTGCTTAACGGAAGGATTTTTTTTTTTTTCAATTGCAACTATTTTAAAAAAAACAAAATGTCAAGCAAATTTACCTAAATTTTCATTTTTTTGTAAAAATGTCTGCCAAAATTCCAATTTTTATTTTTTTTTTCCTTCCGTTAAGCACGAGTTTATGGTCTTACCTAAAACACTTATTTTTGTTTTTTCGACAGAAAAAAGTTTGAATTAAATAATTAATTTTTTACATAGAAAAAAAAATATTGAAAATAGGCCTTTTTTTACCCGACGAAACCCATGTAACCCCTTAATCTATAAACTTGATACTTTATTTAACGTAAGAAAGTAAATAAAAAATCAAGAAATGATGTCGCAAGAAAAAGTAACATTGTAGTGCCACTCATACCTCATCACTGGATTATCTGAATCCAGAAAACCAAAATGATTTAATTAGTTGATAAGTTTCTGCAAGTTTCTGCAGGTAACCCTGTCGAGTTTTCTTTTATTACCGATTTTTCCATTTTTTACGGCACTTCGAAGTCAAAATAGCGATTTTCATTGAATTGAATATTGAATCTTTGTTATTTTAAAACACGTTAAAATTAAAAAAAGAAAAGAAACTCGACAGCGTTACCTCAGGATTTATGTAAAGAAAGAGTGTGCAATATTTCAAAAGGATCGATCCAAACGATTTTGAGCTAGAGAGACCACCGACTCTACAAAAGCTTAATATGGTTCTACATTAATATAAATGAAATGAAAAAAAAAAGTTGAAACCTACTAATATTACCTCACATTCATGTAATATTTTACTTAAGCAAAACCTAGTAAAACTTAATCTATGTAAAAAGGTGTTATTTTATTATTCTATGGATATTTTAAAAACCTTTAATTGTTAAAGGGTGATTTTAAAATTCTATTAACCTTAAAAGATCTTTACGAGTATAAGAACTTTTATAATTGTGTCAATGGGCAAATAGGTAGACTTGTTTTTCAAAAAGTCGAAAAATATATCACAAAATGTGGTATATAAGGTTAAAATGTTTACATAACGGTAATTTTTGTTATGTATAAACATAACTGCGTTTCGAATATGTTATTTCTGTAACATCTAATTGTTTTTACTTTTTTTTATTGAAAAATTTGATTGATAGTTATATTTATTTAGAGAATTCCTTGCCGTATATAAAATTTTCATTTATCCCCGGGAAACACGAAGTAAAAATCAACACAAATTCCCACCCAGCACAAAGTGCACCCTCTACCTGGTATGTCATATATCTCCCGTAAAGTATGCATACCTGAGAAATTGAAGAAAGCTAGCGAATATTTATGTCCTCCTACATCTTGGCTTTCTCTTCTAGAATTGTCAACTTACAACAACTCGGCATATGTCTTCGCAAGGAGCTTAGAAATACAAGAAAAAATATCCGCACTACCGGGTTAAGAAAGCTATAGCAATACTAGTATAAATTATTCAAAATCCTAAAATATGATTTATGTAGGTAAATAAATTTATGAGGTGTCAAAAAATAGAATATAGTATATTATAGTGCATGTGCTCTAAGAATAGACTAAGTGAGTACGTGTAAAGGCTCGACACGGCCCCCCAGCGCCCCGCCCTGCCGCGCCTGTTGCCCTTTCATCCTTCTTACGTTCACCATATGCAAAACAAAATTATGAATATTATATTATTATGTATACAACTGTATAAATAAAAAAAACTCTCTTAAGATATTTAATATTTATAAAGTAAAATGGTTCTGCCGAAACTTTTAGACATTTTATTTTCTAAGCCGAGGGTTCATTTTGTTTCTATTTTTCATACTTTATCTATAACAGCTTTCCAAGATTTTGCATGTGACATTTAGTTTTAGATATTAAAAAGCCAAATCGGTTGTCCCAAAACTAATATTACTTGCACTCAGCACTTCAGATGCTCGACGCGTAGTTCAATTTTGAGCCATTAATTATTTACGCTATACACAGTACATTCTGTATGCACGTTTAAATTTTGTATGTCATTGATTTTGATTTTGGCGCTTACATGTCTATATAAGAATAAAATAATTAAACTGTATCTGTCTTCCATGCCCCTTACACCTAACCCACATTCCCCTTTCCACACTATCAGCACCTATCCAACAATCACACACCTAGCAAGTTCAAGTTCCAACTTGCAAACGAATCAAATATTTTCATAAATTCAAATATGTATATATGTAGGTGCTTGCTATTTTGTTAGATTGATCTACAAACTATATTCATCTCTTTTCTTCAACAGCCAATTATTAGGCAGTCATACGAAATGTCTCAAGCTCGTCTTTATGTGTAACACATCCATCGACATAACCTTAACATTAAATTCAATTATTTACTTTTTAAATATTTTTATAATAATATTGCTGTCTCATTCTTTTAAATATAACAATCTAAAATAAAACTAAGCACTGCTCTAACAAATTATAAAAAAAATTCTCTAAAAATAAACATTGCAAAATATTTGATGCAGGTGTTCGTTCTTGGTGCAGGTGTTTAAACATAAACAATACACTGATGCGTTGTTGCCATGTTTACATAATTAAAATTAAAATAATGTTTAAATAAATTTACAATGTTGCACGATCGAAATATTTAAAGACAAATAATTGATTTAAATTGTGTAAAATTATCATCGCACTCGAGACAGTGAGAATTTAACTTACTTAATCACTAATCTCGTTTATATATCACTCTATTTTATTTTAATCTTTGGTTCTTATCATTATTTTGTCTTTAAATATAAAATAATTAATTATAAAACTATTCTCATAAATCTTAGCTAATGTATAAAACTGGTACACTCACACCACACAGTAACATATACGAATACATATATACACATAAATAATAACTGACAAAGTAACGTTAATTACTTGGAACTAAGTCGGCGAAAAAGAGCAGAAAACAAAAACTTTCAGAGTTTAGTAATTATATCATTTTTGATGCTTGTTGTTTATCTCATGTGTCAACCCGATCAAGTATCGTACCCAGTAATCAATCATATATACTTTTATATATATATTTCATGGCCAAGCCATTTCTTTGCTTGAACGGTATTTTTTCTATTATTAAAAAGTAATGTTCATCAACACACGAAATTCAAATTTTTCTATTGTTTTAAAAGTTGAAAGTTTGAAAGTAATAGTTAAAATAAATACCACAGTGCTCGACTAAAAAGAGACACAGAGGACACTCGGCAGGTATTTCTCTCTTTGCCTTTATCGCAGTATTCAGCCTCTATGCTTATGCCTCTATGGCTCAGCCAGCTGAACAGAATGGTATATTTAACTCAATTTTTAGTTTTTATGAACTCGCCAACTTTGTTTCTGGACGACTCATATATGTAGTCGTATATTTATATACCCTAGAAAAGTATATGTTGAAATAAGAATATTTGATTTGGCAGTGTTGACATATGATGTCATAACACAAGGGGCAGAACAAAGATGAAACACAACGCCACAACGTTCTCCACGCGAACTCCAGCATTCAACAAAGATACATGTTAGAAAATAACATACAAGACAGGAAGAAAAATGACTGGATACGAGTGAATACAAGAATATGTTAATAAATCAGAATAGTAAAGGGTGTTACGTTCTGTTGTATAATATGACCGACCTTCAACAGACAACTGAGAAGGCAACTTTACCCTGAAGTTGTAATATTATTCAAATTATTATGTTATAAGATATTACTAAACTAAATAATGTAATTGTGTCGCTAGAATAATGGCCAGTAATCATTAACAATAAGAGACAAGAATAACATGAATATATACACTACATATTAAATTTAAATTTGACGTGGAGTGAATAGTAAAGAAGACAACATATAATAGCAGTTGTCAACATATTGCATAATATTTATTCTGAAGAAACTTCACTCATGATACATTATGATGCAATTTATAATGTGTTGATGGAACATAATTAAATTTAATAATGAATCAAGAGTAGCATATGCTAAAACTACGTCATAAATTCTGAAAGTATGGTAGAGTATCAGAAGTGGGATTTTATGCTGTTACGGTAAGCGTCTACAGACCAGCATGGAAGCCATTGCATGCATAGTATCAAACGAACTTAAATAGATTTTAGTTTAACCACTTATTTTCACCAAATTTCACAATATAATATTATTTTTATTGTAATGTTTTTGACATTATTCCGCCTTAAATAATTAAATTGTCTAATGTTGTGCTTAACTAAAGTTTGTGATTCTTATTCTATCTACCCAGTCCTTGCGAATTTTTCTCTTTGTCAATTATGTCGCCACTCCGTCTCCTTTTCGTTTCTTCTCTTCCACCCTTCTTTCTACTCTCATCCCGTATTTTCCTTAGAATCCTCAGCATTTTTCATATTCTCCTTGAATCTAATTGCCCTGCTTCTTGCTTCGATTCTTATTTTGTCCCTTTTCACCTCCTCCATTACCATATATCCTGGCGTGCACTTGTGCAGCCATAATACTCATTTGACCTTTCTTTTGTTTCTGCTCCGTACAGCATTATGCTCGTCATGAGTCTATCAAACATCCATAGCCTCTTTTGTATATCCACACCACATTTTCCCCTACTCTCCACACCCTTCTCATTGCTAAATCCACATTCTTCGCTACCTCTCTTATCTGTGTCTCTTCTCCGTTGTTTCTTTTTATACGTGTACCCCAGATTTTTCTACCTCCTCAATGTCATCTACTTCAAATTTCCACGTTCTCTTTACCCTTTTTCCTCCATTTTTTTTTAATACCATCATTTTTGTTTCTTCCGGTAATTAATTTCTTTTAAGATGAATTTTTGTCTGAATTTGTTAAACAATTTTATGAAAATGCACTGCACATATGTTATGAAAATTATCATACTAGGATCTGAATTTTTTTCTATACCTAGTTCTAAAATATTCTTTAGAAATGTTCTCAAATATATAACGTTTTTTTATAAGAGAGTAAATTTTCTTCCGTGGCCAGTTTTTGAAAGCGAGTTCGTTTTCTTTGCTATAGAAATCTTTTTATGATAATACACAAGTAAGCATAGCAAGATCTTTGTCTCTTATCCTCTTACACGACTGTTGAAAATAAGATTATCCATGCACTACTGTGCATTACGCACTGAATGACTTTGTTTGATACAAACCGACAAATTCTGATATGTGAACGCATGTCTATTAGTAGTGTTCGATTTGATGACGTCACTCACTTTCATTCACATACGAATACTGAACAGTGAACGCATTTATATGAGTAGTTATATAAGAAATACTTAATGGGATGCGTGCAATGCTGATCTGTCGACGCTTACCTTAAGAGTTTGTTGCTTTTATTTATGCTATGTAATAAACATAGCACTGCGGCAGATGCTTCAGCTTTCATATTTCTTAAGCTCCTACCAGTGCATACATAATATTATATATATAAGAAACATTCCAATTTCTTAAGAATTAAGATCAATCAACAAAAGCAAGAGAAGTTTTTTACCGGAACATTTACGTAAATGATGAAAATGTCATCAAATTTGAAGGGTAGATAAAAATATTTAAATCAATCCTCAAAATTTTAGTGATCTTGGGTTCATAGTTTTCTTTTTAGAAATGATTAAAAATAGCCGTATATATCATAAGTTTTAGCTCAATTTCGTCATATATTATAAATTTTACCTATAAAAAAATAGTGAGTTGAGTTTCAAAAACTACGCGTATATAATAAAATCTTTTTTGATATTATTAAAAAAAGAAAATTATCACTCATTTTCGAAAATAATTAAATAAAATTAATAAGAAACACGGTAAATATTGTCAAATTTATTATTACTTTTTCAAAATATTTAATTTTAATTGAATTAATATAAATTTGATATCAATTATAGATATTTCCTTAATTATTAAACTATTATATGCATCAAAAAATAATTTTAACAGGCAAAAAATCATTTAATTGGGAATTTAAAAATTCATTTTCAAAGGTACAGTCTCGATATTTGTTCGTCCCTCATTTTTGGGTAGTTCGCGAGAGTATAACTTTTTTCGTGTTGTAGGAACTCGCATTAAAAGGAGGTCTCCGCGTAAATAAAATTCTCCATTATATATCTAGAAAATTAAAAATAAACCACGTTACACAACAAAAAAAATATCAACATAAGATAAGATCGTAGTGCTTTGTCTTGATATAAAATATTTCTTCATCCATTCTATGTTCGTAAGGTGGGGCCAATGAAAATTTATAGCCCCGGGCCGTCACATACCTTAATCTGGCACTCCCCTGTATTATATTGTAAAACCATCACACCGTGAACTGAATGTAGACTTAGCATGTCTTGTACATTTACACTTAAAATAGAAGAAGCTATACCATGTAATATACTGTACGACTATGTATTGTATGAGATATCGTTACCCACTGTGAGCCATTTTCCACAATACTCGTAATTCAATTTCCTACAATAACTCTATGAATCTTGTACATTCTTCGAAATAACATTGTTCTTAAAATAAACTATTTTTTAAATACTATATGAATGCATTTGCCACTATTTCAATAACAGGAATAAAATATACGAGTAAAATGTTCCCGGGCCTTGTTAGGCCCTGCCAAGGGTGCGTTTTACTAAGCTTTCACAACAATCACGCTCACGACTGCAGTTTTTCCGTTCCACTTACTTCCGAGTGTTGCAAGCACACAGTCAAGTGGAATGGATTATGGAGCGTATTGAATGGTTTTGAGCGTTGTAAAAATAAGGATTGATTAAATAGCTCTGTAGTAAAAGCTATATCTACAAACAAAATAAATTTTTCATAAAAGAAATATATTCTAAATGATAATGAACATTGTTTGTTTATTAAGTTAGGCTATGGTATAAAGAAAAACGTATGAAAGGCAGTTAAATATGAATTAAAATTAATTTTTTAAGCTTATTTAACATAATTAAATAACAAAATAAAATCCAATAAAATATCTCTTTCCGAATCTTATATAATAATAATAATCTAATGAAGAATTCTATTCGGGTAAGTCTAAAGGCCTGTTTTTATAGTACAATATGGCTTTTACATGAGTAACTTTGAACGTTGAAAAACCGCATGAAAGCTGCCCCCCGCTTACATATTCTCCTATGTTTCATTTACTAAATCGAATGCGTTATGAAAGTAAGTTTATGAAACGTAGAAGAGAATGAAAACAGATAACAAGAAGTATGCAGCAACCGCTAACGGATCTACTGTGACAACAACTGAGATCAGTATACATTACTAAGGTTGGCAATATCGACAATAGCATACCTTGACCTAACCATATATTAAGGTTGTGATAACCCATCTAACTCCAGGTTTAATATACATTTAAGAAGTAAATTTGATAGGGGGGTTCCTCTAAAATATATAAATACAAATATACAGGATATATATAAGTACAGGATTGGCAGCTTATAGAGGTTGGGGCATATTACACACAGCTCTATAAACTCTACATGTCAAATAAAGAGGGTTAGCTTTGTACTGGCGATAACTTTGCCTGAACAGCCTGCCCATAACCTTACTTCTTCGTATTGGTATTGGTATGCTGGATGGAGGATGGAGGAGAGGAGTAGGTGTTATGGGTGGTGGCTAGGAAGAACGGTAGGAAGGTGGTTATACCATTTCAGAATTTAGGTGTCCGAATTACAAGTTGTGGATATTACCAACAGCTTGTTAGATATGTTGTTGTGCTGTAGTCAATAGGTAAACATAAGTTAACCCATGCGACATGAGAATGCGAATGTAGACAAGCTGGAACAAACAGTTGAACAGCAAGTTGACGGTAGTATGAAATTGTTTATACATTAATGCAACCTCAAATTTTATTTAAAATATAAAGCACCCACTAAACAAAACTACGTTTATTTAACATAAAAAAGCGTACTTTTTACGTAATTCTTTTTAGGTTAATATAATGTAAGATTATATAACAAAAGCTAATTATCGACATACATTTATGTTGTTCTAACATTAACGTAGCTTTTTGTGCAATGTCACATATTAAATGAATATATTAGTAAAAGAATATTAATATTATTTGCATTTATGTAATTGACAATGTAATAGATAAAACGTAACGTTAGGTAAAGAATATTACATTTAATAATACATGAGTTTACCTTTTGTATTTAGTGGGAAATAAACTTGTGTAATCCGATTGCACAAGTTTCCAGCAAGTTACAGTCATGTAATTTTTTTCTTACGGAAAACCTAGTAATATATAATCGAAATGAATCACATTTTAATATTTTATAGTTTCTTAACAAATCTAATTTAGACCTTAAAAAGGTGTTATCAAGAAATATTATTGGTTACTTTTTAAAAAGCGAAAAGTAGGTCACAAAACATTATAGGTATATTAGGAAACAATGCTTATGTAACAATTACGTTTAGTTATTTATATATAAACTTTAAATACATGTAGGTTTTACGTTTAGCGGGTTAATTGCCATTGTTAGTTTTATTTCAAAGTCCTAAAAACAGAATAAGGCTAAGGAGTACATGATTTAGTAAAAATGTTAATTGTAACTAAATATAATATAGTTTGGAACAAGAAGTAGCAAAGTTAAACTGGCCTCTCTCTACTGGTCCTCTAATGCAAGATGCAACGCTGTTCGTAAGTAATATGTATTATGTACTGTGTTTGGTAATTCGAACCACTCATGGTCATAGTTACTTCGGTTTATCGAAATGCCATTATACTAATTTAAAATTATTAAATAATATTTTACGCAGAATATATTTCATTATTCTAAATTAAAGATACATTATTTTAGTTTCATAATATCGTTTGAATACTACACAGTACACATATTTACCAGCTATATCTGCAGCATCAATCTGAACTGCATCATTGCAAAGACTTAGCTTGTATACTTGTGGCGACATTTTATTTATCGCTTTACGGATATAATAATCCTGATGAATTGAAAATGGATATAGCAAAAAAGGATAAATTCATTAGATTGAAATATTTCTATCCGTGTGTTTGAGCTATAGGTATTTTATTTGCTACACTTAAAATTTACTTCAACAAGACTACTTTACTCTATAAATATTCATTTTGTTAATATAGAGTAATGTTCTCAATCACGTATTTGCATAGTGTATATATATATATATATATATATATATATATATATATATATACATCGAAGTATATAAACACAATAACTACTACGCATGCGAAGATAGCGTAGTGCACTTACTTGATGCAAGTAGTAACGGTGTGCTTTAAAATAAAGAGAAAAATTGAGAACATAATCTGCTTCGCATTTCCATAATTTTTTTATTTCTATTTTAGTAAAAACTTTTTCTTCATTAGATTATATTTATATGGGTTCATTGTTCTTTTATAACTTGTCGATTAGAAACTCTTGCAGTCAGCATCTGTTATGACAGTTCTATGATGAAATGTTTTTCTCAGATGGAATTTCCGAAGTTTGAAAACTTTTTTAATGTATCACTTCAGAAACTCATTAGCGGTCTGCAACTCTTTCATTCATTTCTAAGTAGTCTTTTACTATTTTAATATTCTGTTCTGTGTATCACAAAAATCTGTATCACCTGTAGAAGGATAGCGCTACCTTCACCTTCTCGCTAAGATATTGAAGTCTGTTTAAATACATAAAAACGGTTATTATCTCTTACACGGTACCATGAGCAAGAGGCGCGCTTTTTGAACCTCATAAATTCAAGGACCTGAAAATAACTGTTAGGTGTAAGGAGCGTGGAAGATAAATGCAGTGTTAATATTTTAAATGTTGCGTCAGATTCTTCTATAGACATATAGGCCCAAAATTAAAAATCAAAATCAATTCAGTTCAAAAGTTATGTTCACTTCTCCTTTCACATGAAATTTAAATAAATAATATTCTTTTTAGTATTTAATCAATATCTTCATTCTCTTCATAGCTGTTGAATATGATTCTGTTCTCCAATGTATTCAGAAATATTACTTGATCGCATTGGCTTTTGGGCGACTTATTTTAGGATCATAAAATGATATTTTTTCGAATTGCAAACTCTTAAGAAATCCTATTTACTTATTAAAGGATTATAAAGTACTTATAGTAATAGTGAATGATTAGCAAATAAGTATTTTTGCACAAATCTTACAACTCATAAACTATTGCCATATTTATTCCAAACTAATTTCAAGATTTATTTTCTACGTTTTATAAATTTTAAAGCAGTGTACAATACTTAACTTGCTAGCATGATACTAACTAACTATAGCGTTACATTTTTCATTCGCATTATGCGGTGTTTCGACTTATGTGAAAACTACTGGAACGATTTAACCGAGTTGGTCGAGGGTTTACTTTATTTAAATACAAATCGAGTAGAATACCGTATATTATTACACCACGGTTGAATCCACGTTGCGCACACTCGGCAACCCTTATCACAGAGGAAAAAGGAATTTCACACACTTGGGAAAGCCAGTACACAGTCGGATTTTCACTGCGATAGTGCGCTACTTAGCCCAGATGCCATACCGTGGCATACCGTACTTACGCAGCCTGTAAATGTACATATAATCGTTTGGTTTAGTTTTGTGTCCATTAGTTTATTTACCATCTGCTTGCCGCTCAGCTCTGCGTGTTTACTATTTTATTATTTATAAATATTTAGTGAAAATATATATGTTGTCAAATTTGTGTTAATTGTTAAAATTCATTAACAACTGTTATAAGATTTTAATTAGTCAAAATATAAAATTAATAAAGGTTTTATTATTAAAAACAAACTTTATTTTCCACATGAAGTAGATTTTCTTAATTTCTCTTTTCTTTGATTTTCATGCAATACTTGGCACAAATTTATTTATAATTGCTTCCAAACTTTTACAATTATTTTATAACTCGTTTCGTTTCTCGTGTTAACTTTTTACAAACTTTTTGCTAATACTTTTTTTCTTGTGGAAAGCTTTTTTTATATTTTTAGCTTTTTATCATTTGAAGCTATTTTATTGCGTTATATACATATATATATATATATATATATATATATATATATATATATATTATTTTATTAATTACATTCATAATTTTACAACTAACATTTTTATAATTAATTGCCCTTTAGATATAAATGTAGTATTTACGTAAACTTTACGCAAATATTACATAAATGTATAAAGCCACTAAGGCTTTGTGTATTTCATTAATAATCGACTCATGCTAAATATCACGATCACTTGTTTAATGAATGCAAATCCCAATTAATCTATTATATTCAAGTCAGAACATGACACGTTAGAAACATATGGTTGTTTATTTAGTTGCTTAAACTTTAATACATACAGCTAGCTATTTTGATTTAATTTAAGCATGCTATTTTAACTGTTATTATTATTGGAATCATCTTTAGCTTTAGTGCATGCAATGAGACAATTAATTGTTCCCGTGAAGCACAGTCAGTCGTATTTAACATAAATAAGTGTTTATGTTTATATAACGTAAGATTACGTAATAAAAGTTATCTTTCTAGATAAATTTATGTTCTGCTGACGTTAATAAAGCTTTTTATGCATGATTAGTTAATGTTACATATTAAATTAAAATATTACTACAAGTGATAATGTGTTTTGAATTTGTTTAATGACAATATCACAGAATTACTCAAAACTTGGATAATAATCATATGTAATGTTAAGTAAATAAAATTACATTAATTTACGAGAGTTACAATACGTTTAATAATTAATGTTACGTTTAAGTAACAAACAATGGTATGATGTATCTAGATACTTTTGTTATATTTAGAAATGTATCTGGTATTCTGTATCTAAAGTGCCGTATTGAATTCAAATCAAAAAGAACATAGTAATATAAATAAGAGTCTTTCAATAAGAGGTGTTGTTTAATTAAACAGAAAAACGTAAATATTTTCGTCAAAAGTGGTGATATTTTTATTTTAATCCAAGCTAGAAACCCTGAGGTTAGTAATTTAACACAATATCTGCCAAATGTCACCGCAATAACGTTGTTACAGATTGTAAATGGTGCAAAATGTAAAATGATCAAGCACGTACTTAAAGGATTATTTATTTATCTAATTTTTTATTCTAAACGGCCTTCTTACTATGTTGCATTTTGTTTAATGTTTTGCAAAGTGAGGACATAGTCTCTATTCAACTCGATACCGAGTACGGAGATCGAACTCGAAGACTGAGCAGTCTGAAGTCAAGCATAAATGCTATAAGCCACTGTGCCGTTTATAAATATTTCAATAATAAACAACAAATTAAAACAACTTATCAAAACATGCATATAAAACATTTTACGTTTATTATTAATAGTTTATTGTTCGCCTTTCGGCTTTACAATCTACATTCTTAATACATTTCATATACTTCAACTTACAATTAAATTTAAACTATTCTAGACCTTTTTTATTTCCAAAAGTACTTTCTGCTTCTTCTTCTCTTGACCCTCTTCCTTCATTTTCCCTAGTCTTCCTTCCGGACTGGTCTATTCCCTAGTCTATTTTTCTGGACTGAAGTTTAACTGTTTCCTCGCTACTTCTTTCTTTCTCCTGCTTCCCTTCACTGCCTCTTTTAGTACTTCCTCTCTCTTCCTGTTCCTTGTGCAACCCAGCTTATTTATTGTCCTGTTTTTCCTTTCCTTTTTACTATTTCCGCCATCCACCTCTTTCCTTCACTGCCTCCCTTTAATAGCTGGCCAATATTCCTTTCGCTCGCTACTTTTTCCTTACACTCAAACTTAATGTGCTCCAGTGTTTCGTCCTCCGCTCCGCACACTCTACACTTTCTTTCCTCACTACTTTCCCAGTATCTGTTTCCTTTTTCCTCATTTCCCAATCTAAACCTTGCTGTTCTTCTTATGTGTTTTATATCTTTTTCTATAAGGTACTGAGGCGCATTATTTTCCCATAACCTTTTATATCTTGTATTGTAAACATTTTACTTAAAATAATCGAATATTGCTGCAATAAAATACAAGAATTGCATTGAATGTAACTAGGTAGAATGCATGATTTTTTTTTAGTAGTTTTCAGTAAATCTATACGAGCACGATAATTGTTTCTTTCTTTGTTTTGTAAAATATGTTTAATAAATAATTCATGATTAATTTGAAGCTGGTATACAGCAAACAAAAATTAAAGAACATTAAAAAAAAAACATTAATCACAAAAAGTGTTTTTCAATATTTTACATTTTTGAAAGTGCTAATTAATAACAAAATACTCTATACAATGGCCACACGGCATTCATTGGGGTCCATTGTTGTCTTGGCGTGTGTTATTTGTTACTATAATAGTTGTTACTGTGGTTTTGTATTTGATGACATTAGTGCCATAAAGGATAACCGAGATCTACGTCCGCATACACCCTTAAAAAATATTTTTCAGAACGACTTTTGGGGGACTCCAATTTATAAGGTGAGACTTTTTTAATTGTCAAAATTGTTTGTTAATACTAGGTTTTTCAATAGGGGTGAGCTGACTTTGACAGCTAGTAACAGTCAACGTTCGCATTATATAGCTGTCATGTTCTGACATTCGTGTTTGCTGTGGAACACTATGCAAATGAGTAACGTATTGAAATAGTTCAAATACTCCATCAAAATTTCATTTCTTGTTGTCAAAACTTTCAGGCATTACTATTAGAGTAAGATACCAGAGCCCCCAGACCTACGTCGTTTATAAATAAATAAATAATGCAATACGTAGTTAAGAACGTCTAAGTACTTGCTAGTTTGAAAGCGGGGTTCTTTTACTGGTAGCAGGTGCAAAATGAATGTAAAAATCTCACTCAACTATAGATATAGTAGATAGTTATATAGGTAGATATAGTTAAGATATTTTCTGATTTAATTTTAATAGAATATTTAATTTTCTTTTTAGTTATTAAAGGATTTACTTGTTCCATTTATATTATAGAAAGATTTGCTCTTACTTTTTATAGCTTCTTATATGATAATATTTTCCAATGAATGACGTTAATTGGCTTCTGAGTAACCCATAAAAGTGTCCTTAATTTTATTATTAATTTGAAATATTTTGATCTCCTGATGATTAGAATAATAATAACTAAAGTGCGCAGATTTAATATACTCGAGGCTTACCAAGAATATTAAAATGATTTAGAGTTTTATTAAAAAGTAGATATATTGTAAGAAGAAAAATAAGAAATTTATGTTTGACCTGCTAGTAAGAAAAATATACATTTTTATAATTTACAATACTGCGCAATGTTTTCCTACCTTTGTGCTTAATATAATATAATAGTGAATGTTCTTACTTGACACTGGAACATACTACTTGCTACGCCGTCTTTTTCGTGCTTTGTTTCGCATTAACACTTTTTTCATAAGATAAACCTTCTATCTTAATGTTTATCAATACACATCTCTATTGAAAGAAATAAAATATGCAAATTATGTATTATATAATATAAAATGTGCATATTATATATTTGCATCTTCTTCCCCTGTCAACAATCTGCTGTCCACGATATCATAAACACAAAGAGGACCAGAGAAAACTCAGAGAATTAGAAAACATCGACTGCGTGTAGAACGTACAGCGGTAGAGTTGTGAACGAGAAGGATGACGGAGATAAAGAAACGAAAATGATCGCCAGCTTCAAGCTAGGGAATGAAGAAAGAATGAGCAGATATTGGGGAAAGGAAGAAGAGAAGTAAGCAGGATGCGTGAGAAGGAAGACGAAAATTTACAGCACATTAAGAGCAGTTGCAAAGTGAATTTTGTCTGAAGGATATTCTGCAAAAGAAAGAGAAGAGAATAAAGAGTATGGCGAAAGGTAGGAATAAGCTAAGAAACTAAGAAGAACTACAGAAGAAGAGTGTGAAGGATCATTGAAACTTAGGAGAGAATTTAATTTTAACTTTTGTTAATTCAGAAATGGAATGTAAGTTTTTCTTCCTCTGAGTGCCAGGTCATTTTAATATTAAAGGGAATAAAGAATAAGGGGGAAGCTAAGAACGCACACACTAATGCTCTAGAATTAAACATAATAAATCACTATGTTCTTATATACCATATCCGTGAAGAGATACTGTTCATAAATGCATGCAATATTCATATTTGTATATCAATATCTTGACTTTATTTTTAATTAATGTTAGTTTTAAGATTTCTTTGTCTTAATTCATTTATATTTTATGCCTGTTTGTTTTTATATACACTACTCGCTTTGGGCAAACCCTAATATTGCTTATGTAAACATCCTTTGTTTTGCGATCCATTTCTACTAGGCATCGACACTACGTTTATGTTCTCAATTCCTTCTTATTACTTCAACATTCAAACGTAACGTACCTTTTGGTGCATAAACATAAAATAATAATTACACATATCTTAATATATATAAATTACGTGTCACTGTGTTGTCCGCTATGGACTCCTAAACTACTTAACCGATTTTAATGAAATTTGTACACCGTGTCCAGTTTGATCCAACTTGAAAGATAGGATACCTTACATCTCAATTTATTTATCTTATTGCTAATTATTTGTCTATTAATTATCTGTATATGACATATGATATCGGGCGACGATGATGGCGACATCTGTTGACTAGATTGAGTAAATATTCTGTTGAGTAAATCGAAATCTGTTGACTAGATTGAGTAAATATTCAATAGATGGCGCTACGTTAGGCACAGCAACGCGTGGCCGGGACAGCTAGTTATTATATATAATTAAAACCGCGAGTTACATTTACTTAGTGTCGTAACTAGTATTCTCATCAATTAAAATATTTAATCAATTTATATGTAATTCAAAAGTGTATTTTTAAAATAAATATAATCTAAAAAAGTTCTGATGTTTTGCTGTTTTTTTTGATATAAATAAAAAATTGCTATTAATTAGTTAATAACAAAAAGGTCCTTCATAACAAATTGTACGCACCCTAAGCTATTGAAAGGAACTGAGCTACATTTGCCGTTCGAGAACTTGGATACCGTCGACAGATCGCAGATATGCCCTAGCCAGCCTATAGATCTCTATAAGGTCCAAACTCCCCAAACAGATACTGAAAATATGCAACCAAAAATGGACAGAAGTACAAGAACAAAATCTATATCAAATAAAAGACTAATACAAAATTTTTAACACTAGTTACCAAAAATACAGAAAGAAAGAGAAAGCATTGACCGAGACTCAGATCCTCAAGCGACAAGGACAACCCATTTGCGACATTTAAAGAACAACAATTAGAAAAGAATTAACAATTGAACACCTACTACTACAATGCAATAAATTTCACCAGATTAGGCAAAATTTACAACTAGACAACATTACTGACGTACTTCATGACAATGACATTAACATTAAAAGGATAAATGATCTATGCAATTAAAATATCCTTAAAATATATATTTTTTTTAATAACATATAAGTAAAGCGGTACTTTGATCACATATAACCTACAAACTGATACAGTGCAGTTGATAAATATAAAAATGAAGTAACTCAAATACACCATACTTAAAAATCGAAGATCGCACGTAATTGTTTCCAGTGTGAGAACACCCTTAGATGAAATTGTCTTTACACAGATTTATTCATATGTTTTTCTAACAACACGTACTGGTAATAAAAACTTTTGTTATTACCATGATTAAAAATAACACAGAAGGTTGATAATAAAAGAATCCATTATGTATATTTTTTGAATACTAAAAATTTATTTAACAAAACTTTTGACATCAAATAAAAGTAGTTTTAGTTAGTAGTGTGTGTGTATGTCATCACATAACATCGCTGCGAATGTATTAACATCAATTGAAACGTTTTTGTGCAATCAGACACAGACTTTCTGGCCTCTTATATTTGGCAACCGTCCAAATATCAAATAGGTTTACTAGAGAAATAGAAAACAACGAGAACATAAATTTGGTTTTAATATGACTATATATTATACATAGCATTTATTCACTGAACTGTAAATTGATTAATAATAATGTTTCTTAAATTTAATTTTTTATATTATAATTCTTTTATAATGATGGCCAGCTTTTTCTTTCTTCGTTTTTTATACTTACTGAGTGTTATTTATGTTTGCAGAAAACAAGATTTTTATTATTATATATTCTTACCACCTCGAAAATAAATCTTTCTGGTGTGGATTCCTTTTCTTCTTCATTAAATATTAACTGGCACAGTAGATAAATTTGACTCGTGCCATATATCCAGTGAAGTAACATCAACTCTGGTCCAGTTACAGATGTGTACCACCACACTAAATGCATATACTAATTTAATATTAAAAAAATTTCTTTTAGGTATCATGCGAAATCAATGATTTTTGTAATCCTAAGTTTTCTCAAATCAATTGTATGTAGTAGTAGAAAACAGTAACTATTCCTTCGACAAAATCAATTATATCCAGTCACATTTGATCCCTTTAATAATAAATTTTTATTATGATTTGATGGCCCCTATAATAATTGTAGACACAAAACTTAATAGTTTAAAAAATAATTGAACATGTTGAGGTCCTTGAAACCTAACTATACAGTACAGATATATAGAATACAGTACATAGTAATATACAGTACAGATATATAGAAATTAAGACTTTATTGATTTACAAGCTTGTTGTATCCAGTCAATATTCTACTTTTCTTTGGTACTACATACCGTGCAGTGATACCGTTAACAGCTCTGAGCATTAGTGTGAATGCGCAGTTATCAACCGTTTTTGTTTCTGTAAGAGTTTTTTCTTTTTCGAGAAACCGATTTTTATATACCCAGGTAAAACAGGCAAGAAGGAAGGAGAAGGAGGAACGGTGAGAAAAAAGGAACAAGAAGATATAGGGGCAAGAGTATAAGAATCATAAAGTGCTTTTGAATTAGTAAAATACTAGAGAAGATTTAAGTTTATTTTAGTCATAAGTCGCGCACTGCAAGAGTATTTAAGCGAATTTTGAACGGACGTATACGCACTACTACGCTTTACCTATCCGAACCCTGTAATTGTAATGAATTTCGCACAGTGCAAGCGACAAAACCGTCCGAATACGAGCGTTACATAGGTCTCATATTAAAAGCGTATATCAGCGAAATACCAAACGAATACGAAGGGATATTAAAGAGAAAGCAATAGTCTCTTTCATAACAGTGGTATATCGATAAAAATTAAAGTAAAAGTTTGCTCTCATGGTAAATTATGTTAGTGCAAAACACCCTACAATACACAAGTTTGACTTGGCGTACTGTCGTATCAGTGCGTGGTATGTATGTATTATGACACAACACATGCTTGCAGTGTGCGATAGGCCTAGTGAGTGGTAATTACGTGATTTAATATTGAAAGAATGTAGTCTAACGTAAAATAAGAGAGGATAGCATAAAGAATGGGGGGAGGAGGTCCAAAAAAGAGAAAGGAGTATTTTGAAAGGAATGGAATGGCGATCGAGGAGGCAGAGAGGAGAAGAGAAGGAGGCGCAAGTGTGGAAGAGGAGCTAAGGAGAAGGGATAAGGAGATACAACAACAGGAGAGAATGGGAAAAATCGAAAAAAGCAACTACAATACAAGATATAAAAGGTTATGGGAAAATAATGTGCCTCAGTACCTTATAGAAAAAGATATAAAACACATAAGAAGGACAGCAAGGTTTAGATTGGGAAATGAGGAAAAAGGAAAGAGATACTGGGAAAGTAGTGAGGAAAGAAAGTGTAGAGTGTGCGGAGCGGAGGACGAAACACTGGAGCACATTAAGTTTGAGTGCAAGGAAAAAGTAGCGAGCGAAAGGAATATTGGCCAGCTATTAAAGGGATGCAGTGAAGGAAAGAGGTGGATGGCGGAAATAGTAAAAAGGAAAGGAAAAACAGGAGAATAAATAAAGTTCTAGAATAGTTTAAATTTAATTGTAAGTTGAAGTATATGAAATGTATTAAGAATGTAGATTGTAAAGCCGAAAGGCGAACAATAAACAATTAATAATAATAATAATGTAGTCTAACGACACACATATTGACTAATAAATACGTACAACTATATATATCACACGTAGAAAAGATCCCCGAAATTAGCTTGTGACAAGGTAGCAATTGTGCTCCTTGAACTGCGAGACAATTTTCTACTGGGTTTACTTCTTCCCGCATTATTGTTAATAACCATATCCAAAAGTTTATCTGTACTGCAAACGATATACAAGTAATCTTTGGCTCTAGTAATATTCATATGGTTTTTACGTCTGACTTCATGCAGAATTACTAAATTACCTTATTTTGTTAGAAATATATTAAATGGTGATATATCGTTCTGTATTTCGTCTGTGCTACTACTACTACTACTAGGTTTTGTTGATTGTGTTTTGGTACATATGTCTTTTCGTCACCTCACCCCGAACCAACCAATCTAAGCACAATAAACATCTGAGCCAACGAGAATTTGAATCAACAACTTGAAGTATTAATGAATGTTCTAACTAATGGTAGTTGCAAACCAGAGCTTCTCAAATAGTACTACCCGTTAAATACAGTAATGTGTATTTAAATTCATTTAGGTTTCATAAAAAAATCTGTATTTGCGTAAAAAATATTAACTTAGTTACTTAGTTTCAAGCAACTTCTACTGTAGAAGAACACACTAAAATAATCTTGCTACCATCTGGAGGAAAAGACATTTTTGTGAAAAGTTCCAAGACTTATAACTATACCAACACTTTCACTTGAAATAGTTGGGAGAAATAGTCGGAAGGTTTGAGGATTGTAGATAGTTCAAAAACTATCGGCGTTAACCAAAGTTATTTCAACCCAGTCCCTGGTCGCTGTTCAATGTATAATATATGAAGATGAACACACTTGTATATACAAACGAAAACTAATTAGTAATCAATACATAGAACGGAATGGCATGCAATAAACCATTTGTTAGATAGGAATTTAACTATTTGTCATATTATAAATCATCCCTAGACCTTTACCACGGAAATAGGAGTAGGCCTAGCAAAAACGATAGTTCAAATTCAGTTATTGGAAGTAAAGGATGAAGGGTGTTGCCTGATGTATAATATTAATAAAGGGTCACACCAGTGCCGGTCCAAGTGAAACTTACTAAATATGTGAGACGACGATTTGGCGCCACTATTCCCCACGCACCCTTCAACTTTCAAGTTACGAATGTGTATTGGGGCGAAACACTCAAATAATTAAATTTAGTTTGTATCCTAATTTAATGCAAGTTTAGATGTGAACAATTTCGGTAATGAAAGTATTTTAGGGAAATAAAAATAGGCTAGTTTATCGAAAAAGCGCTTTGTGTATCAACATAGTCTCCTTTAAGCTCGATACATGTAGTCCAGTGTTTTTCCAAAAAATATTTCCTTCCAAATAATAGGTTTTCTCAAGGTCCTCACATAGTCGTTTGTTCCAATTGTTTCTATGATGTTAGACCCAAATCTCTTACCGCCCAGTCATTTCTTCAGGTTAGGAAACAGGAAATAGTCGCTGCGGGCTAAATCTTGAGAATATGCTGAATCGAGTAGCAATTCGTAGCCCAATTTATGAATTTCTGCCATGGTGACTACACACTCAATCACAATCGCGCGGATTGCCTTCTCATGTGCAAATATTCATGTAGAATGTGATGTACTCGCTAAGTTGAGATACCTACAGCTTCAGCTACCTCACGCACTTTTATTCTCCGATGGATTTTATCGACTATTTCTGCCATGACGACCTCTTTTCGGCGACCTGAAATTTCATTACCATTGAAATGAATGGTGCAGAGTCCCAATAATATTTACCAAGGCTTTCTTTGGCTTAATCAGCACATGAAATTCACTTCTTTCTAATCTCTTAAAATTCACGAGGTTTTCTGCTTTCAATAACTGTCAATCACAAACTAATGACGCTGCTTGCACAATATTTTACAGTAGCCTATTATTTTTTTTATTTATTATATTAGTTGTGTGCCTTTCGGCTTTACAATCTACATTATTATATTTCTTAATGCATTTCATATAAATTCAAAGTTAAAACTAAACTTAAGCTATTCTAGACTATTACTACTTCGAATAGTACTTTATGTTTCTTCTTTTCTTGATCCTCTCTCTTCATGTCTCCTACTCCTCCTTTATTCACACCGATTCCTGCTTCTTCTTCCTTATTGCCTGTATCTTCATCTATTACCTCTTGCCTTCCTTGTCTCCTCTCGACAAACCCTCTATTATCTTTTCACTATCCTTCCTGGCTTCTCTCTTCGTTTTCACTTCTCCACTTATGTCTATTACAGGCATAAACACTCTATCTTTACTATTTCCTCTTAACTCTCTTACTTTACTATTTCTTCTTGACTCTCTTCCTATACTATTTTATTATTGTCTCTATCTCCGTCATCCACGACAGTAGCCTATTAAAAGATAGCAGCTGACGGGAGCAGTGGTGCTTTTAAATTTAATGTGCGGGAAATTCAAAAATTCGCTGACTTATCAAATTAATTCCTATCATGCGGGTAAAAAAAATCAAACATTGATATTAAATATTCTATTGTCAAATATTAGTTTATTTTTTGAAATCTGTTAAAAGAAATACATGTTATAAAATATTTATAATGATAACCAGCATCGATTTCTACTAACCCAACATTGAATATGATTTCCTTGATAATAGAAATAATATTTACATATTCCAAGTAGTTTTTTTTCTACCTGTAAATGATGTTTATGTTAGAATTGAAGTATTCCAGATAGTTGAAGAATAATAACAACTTCTTCACCCCAAGGTGCTCGGTATTGATTTCTAAAGGTTCTCACATTTATTTATATATATATATATATATATATATATATATATATATATATATATATATATGCATGTATGTATGTATGTGTGTGGTTATATAAAGATTATTATCTAGAATCCTGCTTAGCCCGCCATGCATGACCTAACCACCCTGCTTATAGGGTTTTCTTCTAAGCTTGTATGGGGTTAAACACCATGAAGGTTACAATTTATACATTTTTTTCTTGACATGCAATCTGTTTTTAAATAGCTACTGGTGTAGAAGCACCTTTAAATTATTCAAGACACCAATGCTTGTTCGCAACATAATACTAAGTTTTTAGACATGTTAAATACAGGGTACGTTAGGGTGGTTTTTATTTATTTTCAAAATGTTGTTATTACATAAATAATACCTTGTATATAGGATTTAAAAAAGTTTAAAGAGTAAGAATAAAACAAGTTACGTTCAATACAAATTAAAACTTCATTAGTAATATCACAATATTCAATATTTCACTCTAAGACAGACACACTTACAAGCTCTTTTTCCTGAAGCATATTTTCGATCATGTTTTTTGACGACACAGTTATTGTATAATTATTTCTATAACTAATAAATGATAAAATAACATTTAATGAATACTTTCAGTTCAAGAAAATTTTCATAAATAAATACCAAGAAATGAGGCATTGACAGCAAATCTCTGCAGAAGTCACAATCAAATCAAAAATCCAATATGATTTCATTAGTTGATAAGTTTTTGCAGGTAATCCAGTCGAGTATGCTTTTATTTTATTGCTTTTTCAATTTTTTACAGCACTTGAAAGTCAAAATAACGATATTTCATGACAAAAATCAGAAACTTTGTTATTTTAAAATACGTTGAAATAGGCATTTATGTCAAGAAAGAGTGTGCAAAATTTCAAAAGGATTGGTGCAGTAGATTTTGTGAAAAAAACGCGTTTAAAAGTTTTAAAGAAAGACGAAACCAGTTTCCGAAACCAATCTCCGATAGTTTTACCCTAATCAACTTCAAATTTTCACACAATAAACTTAATATGTTCTACATTAATATAAATAAATTTGAAATAAATGAAACCTTACTCCCCCATTAAATCAGATATCCAAGTAAATTTCATTTTCTAAACATTAACAATAATTCCTAAACAAATATATCTAGTCGGTATTCCGAACAAGGATTGGTTTAATTTTTATTATGGTTCACTATTTTTATAATTTCATAAAATACTATGTGCTAAACGTTAAAAGACATTTGCACTTACTAGAACTTAGTATAAAAATATAGTTTACTCAACTAAAGAATAATAAAGATGATAATATTAAAACTAATAAAGAATTGATTATTAATCAATAATTATTCTATATGTAAATAATTTATAGTTTGAATTATAATTTGTCAGTGAAAATGCAAGCTAAACACAAATTTACTTTTGCGAGATTCGATGCAAATTCGTAAAACACAAAATATCTAATAACCTAGTAACCTATAAAATCTAGTAAATATAAAACCTAGTAACAATTAATCAAAAAAAGGAACTTATTTTGTTATCTACTTTACAATCTGTTGCCATTTATTATACATTTTATTTCATTACCCAAGATTAAAATTTAAGCTTCCTCTCCTCTACCCATTTCTCTTTCTTCTTATTTCTCTCTTCACTAATATCAGTATCAGCGTTTCATGGCTGCAGCTTTTCCACCTCTTTCTCACATGTCCAACACGTTCTCTCTTCCTCTTTTCGAAGACAAAAGTGGCTCTAAATATAATACTGTGCTAATAAACACCTTCCATAATTTACACACTAAAAATTTGAGATGTAAGCTTTCGAAAAGCTCGACACAACTAAAATATCAACCTTCTCTGTGAACTGAACTTTCAACTCCAGCTCTGAATTAAATTTTTCATTGCATTTTTGGTATTTCCAATATTTCACGAATTATGTTTTGTTAAATGCATTTCTAGTCCTAGGAAACCCGTAAATTATTATTAAAGAAAAATACATTTTTACAGAAATTAAAAATTAAAATTAAAAAACATGGTGCCACGTTTTAAAAATTCAATAAAATAATATTTTTGTTCCTAGAATTTTATTCAATTCATTTGAATTTTTTCAATTGGTGTTCTCTCATCAAATCGAATCATCGTATTGAAATATCCAACGTAGCACTAATATAGATGTAATCTGTTTAATCCGTATCACAAAATAAAGCTCTAACAAGCTGTCTAAATGTATTGTTTGGTGAAAAGCTCCATGTTTTCATCCATTAATATATTTTCCAATCGTGGGATATTTTTTTCAATGGTTCTATTTTTAAGCCACTTTATTGGGGAAATGAATTCAGTAAATGTTCCCATTGTGATGGTGATGGTTGTTTGAAAAATATACATTACCCCGGTTGTCTACCACATACCAGAGACAGGCAAACCAGAGCTCTACTTCCTACGCACCTATGGAACAATTTGTATAAATAAGATATTATTTCAAAGCTACTGAGATCTATCGTGCATGCATTATTAATGGCTTCCCATATGATGAGAGACAGATATGTTCGTAACCAAAACGTTTTTATTATTTATAGATAAATGATAGGAATAATATATCGCGTTCAATTGATAAAAAAAAACCTCGTAGGGTCGTAAATATAGAAGCTTCGATTCAAGTTCTATTTAAAGAAATTATTAATGTTGGGTAAATTGAGATATCAGAGTGCCTCGCACTAAACCTATTGCATATGAATGATAACGAAATTTTACCGATTAATAAATTGTTTTTTATGATTCACTAATTTTAATTGAATCACTTTAGACTTAGGCCGACCGCGCATGGGTCGACTGGTTGCCAACACGAACTGACTTCGAATCTGACCGAACCGAATGAGAATGCTGTGTTGTTAGTGAGAAAACACACGGCACGAACGAAACGAAACTGATTCTCGGTCGCTGGGCAATTACGTTGCATCCTTTTGATGGTGACATCATGAGCAGACATATACACAAATACTATTCAAAAGAATTTAAATACATACATATATACAAATACCTCAGAATACCCCACAGAAAAATCCCCTATTATGCTATTGTTCAAAAGAAACACGCTCAGCATGGCTCGTTTTTTGTTTTCGTTGGAAACTTCGACGGCCTTAGTCCAAACAAAGACAATCTAAGAACTAAACCTAGATGTTAGAACCATACTATCTACAAATATTTTTCTCAAACTCATTTTTCCTTTGCTGCCAGTTAAAAAATTATTAGATTCAGAATTCTTATGCATGTTGACGTTCAACACTAAAACTGTTCTCACATTGGAATAAACTACATACGACAGTCTATCGTCAGAATGGTGTGTTGGAGTTATTTTGTATTATAACACTTTATTATATACTTAAGCTGCGAGCTTATACTTAAATATTTATCAATGCTGAGTAGTGGTTGAAAATATTAAAATTAATTAACCCCAGGATTAACACTCAGATTGACTAAGCTAAGGGGCTTTTAAATAAGTAAGTTTCAACTGGATAGATTTTAATTTGGCGTAAGAGTGAAGCAAGGCATGTTATGCTACATAGGATTATTAAATAAGAATTTTGTTTTTTAAAAACAAAATAAAACAAGGAATTTAGATGAAAATGATTCAAATTTTTATTGTTTTAGAAAGAGTAAGGTTTGGCAATGGGCTTGTGTCCTATGTCTTAATTTCTATAAAAGTGTACTATATATTGATAAAGTTGGTTACTAGAACGTTAAATGTCCAATTATTTTTTAATAATTCCTTATATGTTAGGAGATATTAACAATTAAAAAAGTCATTTTGTCTCTTTAATTATTAAAGGGATTCAACGTTGTACACATTCCAAGTGCATGTGACATCACAATCTTTGTGTAAGGTTACCAACCTTACAGCTCATAAATCTCTGCTATATGTATTTTTATATCAAAACATCAAATATTATTTATAGCTATTTCAAGGAACAATCAAATTTCAATATTATGTCTGCCTTAGCAGGGTTAAATAAAATAAAAACCTATTATTCTTTAATTTGACTTGATTATTTGACTACCAACAGCTACAAAACATTACCACAGCACTGACCTACTCAACAAATAACTGACGTTAAAATGCATTTCGCGTCATACAAATATGGCCGACCTTTTCTATCGGTAAAACTACAGTTCAAACTTTTAATTGCTATATCTCCGTCAATATTTAGATATTTAATAAAATAGACACGCCAATACACATTTATTAACATTAATTTCAATCGACAATTGAAAAATCGACCACTAAAAAATGAGGACACAAGCCCATTATGAATGAAAAATGATATCGGACAAATGTCCACCACGACCACGCTGACAGATATCGATTCTTTTATCAAAATTTTCAATCACTTCAAACATTTCCAACCGCATTTTCGAAGAAACGGCTCAATCACGACTCCAGACCACATAACGCACCATACACGTTGAGCATGCAAAGGCTTTTCTCTTAGATTTTCAGAAGTCCAATTGCGGTAATTTTGCTTGTTGATATATCCAGACAAATGAAAACGGGCTTCGTCTGAAAAAATCATAATCGCGTGGATTGCCTTCTCATGTCCAAATATTCATGTAGAATGTGATGTACTCGCTAAGTTGAGATTATACCTACAGCTTCAGCTACCTCACGCACTTTTATTCTCCGATGGATTTTATCGACTATTTCTGCCGTGACGACCTCTTTTCGGCGACCTGAACGTTCGGCGTAATTTGTGCTAATATGACCACAACGGAACTCAGCAAACCACTTCTTTACCATTGAAATGAATGGTGCAGAGTCCCCATAATATTTACCAAAGCTTTCTTTGGCTTAATCAGCACATGAAATTCACTTCTTTCCAATCTCGTAAAATTCACTATGTTTACTGCTTTCAATAACTATCAATCACAAACTAATGACGCTGCTTGCACAAAATTTGACAGTAGCCTATTAAAAGATAGCAGTTGACGGAAGCAGTGGTGCTTTTAAATTTAATATGCGGGAAATTCAAAAATTCACTGACTTATCAAATTAGTTCCTATCATGCGAGTAAAAAAAATCAAACATTGATATTAAATATTCTATTGTCAAATATTAGTTTATTTTTTGAAATCTGTTAAAAGAAATACATGTTATAAAATATTCATAATGGTAACCAGCATCGATTTCTACTAACCCAACATTGAATATGATTTCCTTGATAATAGAAATAATATTTTTTGATAGTTTGATAGATTGATAGTTTGTTGATATATCCAGACAAATGAAAACGGGCTTCGTCTGAAAAAATTATTTTTCCAGAAAAATATAACTTTTACATATCCACTATTTTCATAGTGGATTTTTAATATATAATAATAAGTGTGTGGACTCGTATTCAGTTTATATGAGAGTTAGATTTCACTATTTCTATTTTGAAATTGCTTTATCAAATTATGAGAAATATAATGAGTGCATGGGTTCAGTTATTACAGAAAATCACGAACGTATAATTGGAAGGAAAATAGGTTAGGATTTTACTTGTTATAAAAATATATATTTATACTTAATAGTAACCCTATATGCTTGTATTATAAGATTTATTTTTATATATATATATATATATATATATATATATATATATATATATATATATATATATATATATATATATATATATACATATATTTATGCCGTATCATTTTGATTTTCTTAAGATATATAATTGAAATGTCTCTCAGTTTTAATGAGCGCGAATCTCGATCCTTATAAATGTAGGTCATGCTGCTTATGTAGAACAAATAAGTAAAAATAGAAATAATTTTATAAATAAAATTTCATCAAACATAAAAACTCCAGAATGTAAGATTAAGGGCCTCCCGCCTCATTATTAAAGTACTATTATATTATGAGACAACCAATCTTATGTATATCTTTATATATAAAAATTCAGCCTGCATATGTCTGTGTTCGCAAAACTCGAAAAGCAGTCTGTCGACATCTTGTATTTGACTTGAAATTTGGACACAACGTTGCATTCAAATACGCGCAAATCAAATCAATCAAATTCAATTCTTTCGTTTCTTGCCAGTTGATCGTCGTCTGTGTGTACATTTTATTTGCTTTTCCATTGATTTCATATCAAACTGAGTCATAGAGAAGCGTGACCAAAGGGCGGTGCTACAAACTTCGCTGACGCTTCCTGTTAACACCGCCTTTTTTATTGAAAAAAACCAAAATTTATAACAACAGTAGCCATGAATAGATCATTCTTGTTGTCGGGATATAAAGTATAAGAAGAAGCAGAACAATATTAGGGGCGATAAAAGGCTACGTGCCTAGGAAGCCCAAGAAATAGGCGGTTTAACTAGTCTGTCTAGGTAACCTTTCATATTATTTCGAACTAAGAACCTAGACACCTAGGCTGCAACTTTTTAACAACTCACTTCAATATTGGACGATTATTAATACTCCCATCTAACGCACATACAAATATTAAAAATAAATTTGCAAGTTAAAATTTAAAAGTCAACTTTTTTGTCAAGTGGGATCAATGGTTTCTACATTGCTTGATTAACCTTTTTATAGGCCTGGCATAAGCAGAAAAAAATCAATTATATCTAATCACAATTACTAAGTACATTCAATTACACCTAAGGATGGGTTACATTATATATTTCTTTACAAAGTGTACCTCTCATGAACTTTTTAAAACTTTCCACAACACATTGCTAAAATTAAGTTAATTATAAAAGCTTTTAGAAAAATAAACGTTCGTAAAACATAAAATATTATTGTAAAAATATTGCCATGATATTCGTAAAGTTAATCTATTTAAAAAAATAATAAAAAGAATTATCTTTTATATTTCTCAAAAGCGACAGCGAACCCCCGTCTGTAATATTGTCAGAAAATCAATATCGAATCACTGATTGAATTCTTTCTTAGCGTATTAGAGAAAATAAGTTTTCTCAACGAGGTTTGTTTTTTGCAAATAAATATATATGTAATATTCTTCTGTCTATTCTGGTAGATAATTAAAGTGAATTTCCTATATATATAAGGCCCTAAAAAGAGAAAGGAGTATTACGAAAAGAATGGAATGGCGACAGAGGAGGCAGAGAGAAGAAGAGAAGGAGGCACAAGTGTGGAAGAGGAGCTAAGGAGAAGAGACAGAGAGATACAGCAACAGGAAAGAATGGAAAAAATTGAGAAGATCAATTATAACACAAGATATAACAGGATTTGGAAGAGAGATAGAGAGAGATACCACAATACTTAAGAGAAAAAGATACAAAAATCATGAGAAGGATTACCAGATTTAGATTGGGAAACGAGGAGACAGGAAACAGATACTGGGCAAATAGCGAGGACAGGGTGTGTAGAGTGTGCAGAACGGAGATAGAAACATTGGAGCACATTAACTTTTCATGTCAGAAAAAAGTAATGAGCGAGAAAAATATTGTACAATTATTAAAGAGAGGCAGTGAAGGGAAGAGGTGTATGGCGGAAAATGAGAAAAGGAACGAGGAAAGAGAGAACGATGAGAATGAAGGAGGACTTGGGAAAATGAAGGGAGAGCGTCAAGAGAAGCAGAAAGTACTTTTGGAAAAAGAAAGATCTAGAATAGTTTTATATATATATATATATATATATATATATATATATATATATATATTTATATATATATATATATATATATATATATAAATATGTATATATTTACGTAAAGATCTTATATTTCTTTAGTTGGTACAAAGAAAACAAATACTCATGAACGCAATAGATAAAACTGTAGGAATAACTCACGTTTTTAGTTAGTTAGTTAGTTAAGTGCATATTGTAAGGTTATAATAAAATTAGATGAAAAGGAATTGACAATTTATGGTAAATAAGAAACTTTAAATGTCGTTTCTTTAAATTTCAGGTTTGATTTAAGTTAAACAATATAATTATTAAAATATGTATGTAAATTACCAAAATAACCTTTAAGTTTCAGAAGCAACACATAAGTTCAAAATTTACAATTCCTAATAAAACTGGAGATATTGTCTTATATATATTGCCATGTATATATATATATGATCTACAAATTTATACCAACATTTCTTCGTAATATTTCCGCCCATGTATTTATTTTTCCGTAAGTCGTTTAAATCGCATCGCATCGCATCGCTTCGTGCCGCGTCGCTTGGCGTCGTATTTTGTTAGCTTATTTCCACTTAAACGCCCCCGCAACATCCTTTCCATTATAAACGGCTTTGTTTTGTTTATTTTAGGAGCAGAGCCACAAATCGTACCGGCCGCTATGTGTCCTGACTTTTCGATGGAATTATTTTCTCAACGGACTGGAACCCGCTAGCTATCATGTAGTGAACATGATCCTGCACGCCATTGTGTGCCTTATGTACTACAAGTAAGTAACCACAAGAATTTCATTTTCTTTAACAACATTTTTAACGACATTTTTGTCCTTCTATTTTATACTAGGGTTCTCTTCCACTTTATTGAATATTATGGGTTTTTTTTTTAATGTTTGGTTGCTTTAATTTCATGTCTTTATTAAATTGACAAACACTTTTGGGATAATGTTTTTTTTGTCGTATAATTCTGTACACGGAAAAAGAATTCTATTTTTATTAAAGCCCCAAATAAAATGCCGTAAGCCGTGCAATTAAAATTATTGCGTGCTTCCTGTAAACAATGTTATTGTCATTCTTTCTCATTAATTATTTACAACTGTTAATTATTAATTGTGTTAATTAATATATACAACAATATTTACATCATTTGAGTGAAATTTATAAAGCTTTTTGCATATCTAGTTTATTAAAAAAAAATGTTAAACTTCACATATTCTATTTCTATTAAATCTATAGTAAATGAAACAGAATATTTAACAGTGTATAGAATAACATACTCGACCCCGCCCACATTTATTTTAACACTCTCAGTACAAGTTCAGTCATCTGTAAGCGATGTTTCTTGTGGCGCTTACATTTAAAATATTCCATACATTTTTATAATGCTCTGTATGACTCTAGGACTCGTTAGACCTCATATTATGAGGTGAAAGAAGCCTTCTTCAAAGGATCTCGTAGAAAAGAAACACCGATGTTAATGGGCTTGTGTCCTATGTCTTAATTTTTATAAAAGTGTACTATATATTGATAAAGTGGGTTACTAGAACCTCAAATGTTCAATTATTTTTTAATAACTCCTTATATGTTAAGAGATATTAACAATTAAAAAAGTCATTTTGTCTCTTTAATTATTAAAGGGATTCAACGTTGTACACATTCCAAGTGCATGTGACATCACAATCCTTGTGTAAGGTTACCAACCTTACAGCTCATAAATCTCTGCTATATGTATATTTATATATCAAAATATCAAATATTATTTACAGCTATGTCAAGGAACAATCAAATTTCAATATTATGTCTGCCTTAGCAGGGTAAATAAAATAAAAACTTATTATTCTTTGACTTGACTTGATTATTTGACTACCAACAGCTACAGAACATTACCACATACTCAACAAATAACTTAACAAATAACATTTATTAACATCAATTTCAATCAACAATAGAAAAACCGACCACTAAAAAATGAGGACACAAGCCCATTGAAGGAGAAACTTAAGTATTTGTTCCTTGGATGTATTTAAAAGTACCTCATCGATCGTTCATTAGTGATATATCTTAGAAAAATCGAATTTTGAGTTGAATTTGTAGTTCATTAGGGAAAACTACAAATATCAAAAATCAAACTTTAACTTGAATATACAATTATATGTAAAATTATATCCTTTATCTAATTCAATAATCAAATACATAATTGATGCAACCAAACAAAATTATAATGCATGTAAACTTATCGATTACCACTGCAAAGCGTACAACACGAATACTTTTTCGTTGTTATTTCAAAATTAAATATTCAGAGATGTTTCACTAATGACTTGTACGATTGACATAATACTAAAATAAAGTGGAATCTGGATTCTACTACTGGACATTCGTGCTTGTAATTGCGTCTATACGTTGACTAATATCACGTGTAGCGAAGGTTTCACTAACGATGTTAATCAGCCGATGGTTTTAATTCGATAAACAGAATGCGTAATTAGAGCTGTGTGCTCTGCGAAGACCAGATTGCGGCTGACTAATATACAATAAGTTCCCAACACTAGTGTGTATAATAAATAAGTATCTATAAAAAGACTCGAAACAATTTTAATCCTCATACTCACTGTTTTGGTGTTTAATTTACGTTTCCATTTAATATTTTCATTTAGATTTCAAGTTTTAAGAATATGCATTTCTTGTCACATTTGTGTTTTAATTCGTGTTTAATTAAATTAGTTGGTGCGTATGCGTTGTTAGTAATATAAATTTTGACAGCTCGACAGTTGGACAAAATTGTATGTGGAATAATTAAAATTGCTGTTTTTAATAACAATTAGTTATAGAAATTGGTTATATTTCTTTATTTTTGACAAATTGACATTGATCTTCTTTTAAAAATAAATCATACTGCATTTTGGTTGTCACATTTTGGAGGATATATTATAATATAGTTTTTCTTAATTAGTATTTTTAATTTAGAGACATTGGACCAACAAAAAAAACAAAGAAAACGAAAAGCAAAAATAGTGCATGGAATGACTACGTATATTAACATACGCTATATCATTTAAGTTATATACAAAATTAAAACAAAAGTAAAACTGTGAGGATAGCAATATGTGTTATGCCGGTTTCACACCAGAAAGACAGTTCAATAAAACACGAACAAAAACTTGTATTTCTGAGCAAAAACACCAATGTTTACACCAAAGAGACAGTTTTTAAAACATTTTTGTCTTTTGTTGCTGTTTTAGTAAACAATACACATTCCTCAATACACTGCTTGGTTTGAACACACAATTTTGTTTTTTTGTGAACATTTGCGCTTGTCAGTTGTTGTTTATCATGTTTATAATTTGTATGGGACACACAGAAAAACACTAAAAACAAAACCAGTCTGTTCAGTGTAAACAGTCGGTTTTCGTAAAACAGAACTGTTTTAAAATAAAACAAAACATGTTTTTGTTTTGTTTTTTGACAACAAACTCTTTTCAAACCTCTGGTGTGAAACCGACATTACAATCTAATGTAAATAAATTATTGTTTTTGTTAGCTAATCCCGATTATAAAGCCAAATGGATGAATCTAATACTAAAATAAACAATAATTGTGTAATTCATAAGAATTAAGCATTAAATAATCAATAATAAAATTAACAATACATTGGATATAAAAAGTTACATACGTGATGGATTGATCTTCTTCACTAGTATACGTAACAATTTATCGCGTTATAAGGAGTCTATTGTCTTTCCCAAAGAGACTCACAGAGGCTGAGAAAGGTTATATATGTTATATTAACAATTATTAACAAATATAAATTTATAATGTTAAAATTCAACCCCCAATCGATTATGATAACACATTAAGAACCGCCCTTGCTATTTCAGCTGTTATTTATAATGAGTTAACATTGTTTATAAAATAAACATTAGCAACAAACCAACTTAAGTAATTTCAGCCCCTGCGTAATAAAAACTATAACTCAGCAAGAATATGCGAGAAAGAGGAATTAATTCAACGGACAGTACAGACAGGGGTAGGGGCAGGGTAAGGGTACGAGTTGGAGTTGGAATTTGGGAATTTCTAGCTAAATGGGGAAACCATTTTCTTAATGAATTACATTATTTCTCTTGGATTACTACCATAAAGCCAAAATACCCATTCATATAATATATAGAGAACGTTTTATTCTTATTACAAATTTAAAGCCGGAATGTAACAACGATTGTTTATGTACAATACGAAATATAGTACAGTACAACCCATGCTTTACTTTATGTTTAATCTTATATCGTTTTCTATTTCATAAATAATGGTGCCCTGGTTTGCACTCAACTTTCAATTGGTATCCTGTAGTTAAGGTTATCTTACATAACAAATGTTACCTGTTACGTAAATAATGTTATCTAAAATATAAAGTTTTGTGACCTATTGTACAATAACATAACTATAAAACTTCTTAATTAGATTGTTTTGAAACAATTCCTGAATCGGTATAACATAAGCAAGTTTTATTATTTTTCTGCCTTAACTCATTAAATTACATATCATTGTGCTTAATTCATTTTTGATCCTTATTATATCTAAATATTCTTAATCCTTTCAAAAGAAAAAAAAAGAAAAACAAAACTGCTACTGCTACTGCTGAACTCCTCCTACTACTCTCCTTCCTGTTTCTACTCTGCTATTCCTTCTCTTTCCTCGTTCCTTTTCTTTATCTCCGCCATCCACCTCTTCCCTGCACTATCTCTCTTTAATAACTGCACATGAACACTTAATGTGCTCTAGAGTTTTTTTCTCCGTTCCCCACACCTTGCACATCCTCTCCTCTCTATTTACCCAGTATCTGTTTCCTTTCTCCTCGTTTCCCTATCTAAATCTTGCAATTCTTCTCATGTTTTTTGTGTCTTTTTGTCTTATGTATTCTGGTATCTCTCTCTACCAAATCCTCTTCTATCTATTGTTATACTTGCTCTTCTCAATTTTTTTTATTCTTTCCTGTTCTTGTTTCTCCCTGTCTCTTCCCCTTAGCTCGTCTTCTACAGTTGTGCCTCCTTCTTTCCTTCTCAGTCGCCGTTCCATTTCTTTTAACCACCACCCTCCTCCCTACTTATCCTCATTTTCTTCTCGAAACTGACTGCTCTCCTTCCTGATTCTATTCTTATCTTGTCCGTACATGAACATAAGCAAGTTTTAAAGTGACTGCAACTGGTCAAAAACAAAGTTAATGTTTTTGCTGAAGATTTAAGTCAAGTTAACGCAAATTAAATCAATCTAAAAACAAATCAAACTAACGTTTGTGTCACTTTAAGTAATTGTTGTTGATAGCTTAGAAATAAAAAAAACTGTAAAAGTGAGCTATCTAAGAAAACGCTAGCACTATCAATGATAAGAAATGGAGAATTTAAAAAAAACTTTATTAACGATATCTCGAAAACCATGCTACTTTGACTCTGATTGCTGTGTTTCAAACAGGTCTACCTCCGGTGGCAATGTAATGTACTCTTTTCGGGACACTCTGTAGAATTTTAGTACCCTTTTAAATGAAGTATCACTGAGTGTTGTGCCCCATCGCTGAGTAAAAATGTTGATTTGATTATCAATTACTTTCCAACTTAGTCCACCTATAAATAATAATTTTAATATAGATTTGTATTGAATTATTAGGCTTCCGTCCTCATTTAACATTGTCAAATTCCCAAATCACTCTCGCCACTGGATTTAAATTTCTGTTCTCTTCATGATTGAACAATTGTAAAAATTAAATAATAAAATAACATCGCAAATTGCAAGCGTCCCAATGTATTTTTTGACACGGAAATTAATTTATAAACACTAAAGAAGATAATAACTCTCTGAGAGTGCTTCTCTTTAACTGTCAGTTAACTGAGGTTTGTTATGAACCTTAGTTTGATACTTTTGTCTCTGTTCAAGCCGAAGATAACTGTGGCTTAACTAAATAAAACACCTCGGTTATCTTCAGGGTAAGTTAACAGTGTTCGGTTTTTGGATTAATATTAATTGAAAAACTACTTTAAAGTTAAACTGAGAATTTAAAAACATTTAACAGTAAAACAAATTTATATTTTTATTAACCTCACTAGTCTCTGGGCTTTTAGTAGTTAAAAGTAGCCTACAAAAACAACTTAAAACCTCCAATTCCGAGCTTTTTATTTTCCAGTTAAAGTCGAGCTTTCAATATTTTGACAGAAATTCGCGAACAACGGAAATACACGTTTCACCAAATAGATAATTAATTTTGATAATATTTCTAATTAGTATTCTACAAAGCTTCTATATTGAAAAGTCTGTAGCTTTAAAATAAAATGAAAGCTTTCAGCAGCATTGTAATAATTGAATATCTGTAAATGAGAGATTGTGAATATAAAGAAGATGATAATCAGGAGGCTGGAAAGGATATTATTGTCAGAGTATCTCATTCTATATTCAAATTTAATTAACAATATTGTGTAAAATTTTATGAATCTATAATTAGAATTATTACTAATTAATTTTTTCTTCTTTTACAGAATGTGCGTTATGCTGTTACCGGAAATAGCAAGCTTTGTGGCAGCCATGTTGTTTGCTGTACATCCCATCCACACGGAAGCGGTGAGTAATCAAATACCGCTCCATTTAATTAACTCTGATTTGTCGATTTAATACTAATTTGGTATTTGGTGGATTTCACGCTAAATGGACAAGATATACCTCATAATTTTTTCCATCTGTCAAAGTAAAATTACTGTTCGGCTTGTGAAAAACGAAGAAATAAAAATAATTGTGTTAAATATTGATAATAATTGATAATAAATAATGCATATTACTGACGCAAGACGGATGCGCACACAATTTAAGATTAAAACATAAAATTAAAAATAAAACATTATATAGGAATGGTTCTTTAGGGTTGCCATATGATAAATATTACTTATGTGATAAACAAAATACTGGTTACAAATAGAAGTTTATTTGAACTGATTCTCCAGAACACCCTGTGTATTTATCTGTATTTTTTATATATATTATGCGCTGTAACATCTAACTGATGCGGAAGTATCTATAACAAAAAGAAAAAGAATCAAAGAAGAATCATTATAGCGTCATTTGAGAAAAAGAAAAAAGGAAAATGTGAAATCACACCAAAGGAATATCAGTCGTACATTTTCGTGGAAAAGAATTTTTATTTTAATATTTTTTTACTAGAAAATATACCCCTCTCTGCTTTTTTATTTGTACTATTTTTAAGTGTTATTTAAATTTCAAGATATTTAAATAAGACTATGCATATCATTATTTTAAGATGAAATTCTGTAATGATAATCAAACAAAAAATATTCTAAACCCTACTTTTGTTTGATAAGAACAACACACAATTTTAGTTAGAGAAAATAATTTTGAAACTTCTAGATTGCAATTTTTAATAATTAAAAAGTTAAGATAGTTAGTTCATTCGTGAAACCACTATTCTACAGAATGGGCTTGTGTCCTATGTCTTAATTTCTATAAAACTGTACCATATATTGATAAAGTGGGTTACTAGAACCTCAAATGTCCAATTATTTTTTAATAACTCCTTATATGTTAGGAGATATTAACAATTAAAAAAGTCATTTTGTCTCTTTAATTATTAAAGGGATTCAACGTTGTATACATTCCAAGTGCATGTGACATCACAATCCTTGTGTAAGGTTACCAACCTTACAGCTCATAAATCTCTGATGTATGTATTTATATATCAAAATATCAAATATTATTTACAACTATTTCAAGGAACACAATAAAATTTCAATATAATGTCTGCCTTAGCAGGGTTAAATAAAATAAAAACTTATTATTCTTTGATTTGACTTGAATATTTGACTACCAACAGCTACAGAACATTACCACAGCACTGACCTACTCAACAAATAACTGACGTTAAAATGCATTTCACGTCATACAAATATGGCCGACTATTTCTAGCGCTAAAACTACAATTCAAACTTTTAATTGCTATATCTTCGTCAATATTTAGATATTTAATAAAATAGACACGCCAATACACATATATTAACATCAATTTCAATCGACAATTGAAAAATCGACCACTAAAAAATGAGGACACAAGCTCATTGGATAAATTATAAATTACAACATTTAGCCTACAAAATATAAAATAGGCATCGTTTTAACACATATCTCAAGAACGGTTCTACTGATTAAAAAACTGATATATTGTAAAGGAATTAATTGGTTTAAAGTTGATATTGTTTTTGAAAAAGAATATGTATAATGAGGATAGCTATCACAACTTGGCAACTTAGTATGTTGTTAAGAATTGTGTACGTCAGCATGCAAAATATATATCTGTACAACATGAACAAAATGACCTTCAGAAAAGCACCAGGTAGAAAGTTTAAGTGACATTTCTCGTGCAGACTCTAATGCCGATTTCACACCAGAGAGACAGTTTAATAAAACACGAACAAAAACTTGTTTTTCTAAACAATAACATCACTGTTTACACCAAAGAGACAGTTCTTAAAACATTTTTGTCTTTAAAAACTGTTTTAGTAAACAAAACACCATCCCATCTGGAAAGGAAAACACGTTTGTTGTTGTTTTTTAGTCTGCTTGGTTTGAACACGCAGTTGTGTTTTTTAAGAACATTTGTGCTTGTCAGTTATTGTTTATCATTTGGCTAGCAACTAGTTCCAAGAGCAGTTATAAATAAATGCAGAATGCAGTGGACAAAAGATAAGACCAGCAATTTAATAGAAATGTATCGCCAACACAATAATTTGTGGGATACTAAATTTTTATGGGGCACACAGTTCAATGTGAATAGTACGTTTTCGAAAAAGACAAGTGTTTTAAAGTAAAACAAAACATGTTTTTGCTTTGTTTTTTGAAAACAAAACTGTTTTTAAACCTGTCCTTTTGGTATAAAACCGGCATAACACATATCCATAAGTCGTATTAGACCAACATGACAAAGCTTGCTTACACATCATGCGGGTTACTGCGAAACCTGAAGTTTCAACCCATTACACACTCTCCTTACTCCCCAGATCTTGCTCCCTATTGCTTTCTAGCCTATCTTCCTAATTTAGTAGGAGTGTTGCAATGGACAGCGTTGCCATGTTCTCAACAGTGTGAGTATATTTAGTCTGTATGCTAACATATATTGAGTTCAGTCTCCTAATAAAATAATATACTATCTCCTACATGGAGTGTACGGCTTAATGTCTGACTATACTTTTGCTACGATTGTCACTAGTGTCTGCTTAAATGTTTTTAGTATAAATTCTTCGTCATACATTTTTCTACGGTATTTGGTCTCTATATAAACATCATTTGCAATATTCTATTGTGGGTAAAGTTTCAACGCGGGAAAGAACACGGGCGAGTCGAGTTATCTCTTAAGTCTCAAGTATCGTTCCAGTTTCGACTCCAGCAGCCGCTACATTCATTAGACATTTAGGCCCTTCTCCCTATGGACAAAAATGTGAGTTTTAATTAAAAAGGTCTGTAATTGAAGAAGCTACCTAGAATACTTCCATTTAGCCAGCATATAACACTTATGGTGGCGCTATCCATTGCCTTGCAAACCCCATACCAGAAAAACGAAACCCATGCATTTATAATGATATCATTTTAAAAGTTATAACAAAAGTACATAAACAAATGGTTAATGCAATACAAAAATCTAATCAAATTTACGCGGTATTTTACATTAAATAAAACTTTTAATTTACAATTAGAAAAAGAATTAATTAAAAAGAAAAAGATTTATTTGTAATTCTTGTACAAGAAAGTTATTTAATTGTATTTATTGTTACAAAGTTGAATTAATTAAAACGACGGAGTAAATCAAAATAATAATTTAATTATTACATTGCTTTCATTTAAAATTTGTATGTAAATTTAAAATAGTTTTGTGTTTTAGTTATAAAAAATGTATATAGAAATTTTAGTCAGAGAAATTTGTCTGTAAAAGGATCAAGGTACATTGAATTTTAGATTTATAAAGCATTCTTACTCAACCTCCTTCTTGAAAAGAAGTGCGTACTTAGTTATATATATACATATATACATATTATTATATATCTATTATTATTATAATATTATTAATTAGTTGTCTTTCGCCTTTACAATCTACATTAATATTTCTTACAACATTTCATAGAATTTCACCTTAAAATTAATCTTAACTGTTCTAGACCTTTCTCTTTCTAAAAGTACTTTTTGGCTTAGTTTTTTATTTATCTTGGAAACTAAAAGAATTGAAAGAGAAGAAGAAAAATGATTAACATATAATGAAGAACACTTTTGGTAGAATTGAGGAAGAAGTAGAAGACGTGAAGGAAACAAATTAGATAAAATAAATTTTGTTGAAAGTACTTAAAAAGTAAAGATATTTTTTACAGCGACAATTACTTATCCAATTTTTTCCAATGATGGATTATTTACCGTAGTCAACCCTTAATAGAGTTACTCCTCGCCCTTTTCACGATATACCTATATTTAAAATAAAGTGTGCCTGTACTATAATCTGTAATTTATATTGTATATTGCTCATCCATCATAAAGGAGACAATTTCAAATTCTCACGTTCAATTCTCATTGTTTATTTAGCCGCTATATTTTGAATAAAATAAAACATTGAAACTCTAAAGCAAAGGTTTCCCAACTGTTGAGCGGGTGGACCACATTATACTACGGAGAACCACTTTAGCTTTGAATTTTAATTCAATCCGGGAATTAATCCTCGTGGAAACGCTTTTAAATTCGGTCCTGTATAGAGGGTTTACGAAAACCAGTGACTCAAAACCGAAATTATTCTGATTAAAAATAGATATTCGATATCTGCTTTAAAAGAATTTCTTCTTTAAAAGAAACAGTTCTATTTTCGTCTACCATAACAAAAAACTAGTTAAAAACGTTTGTGTACCATTGAAGATAAGTGCTACATATTTGAAACAGAAAGTCCTTTAATGTTTTATTGACTCTTTGAATTTCCCGCGCCGCTCTCGTCTACTGCCTTCCATTTACAGACTACTGTCAAATTTTGAGCAAGCAAACAGACAACCAGCCATTGAAAGTAGCTTGTCGCGCTATGGATGCCGCGATTACGATTGCGATTGAGTGTGTAAGCACCATGACAAAAATACATAAATTGGGCTATGAACTGGTAGCCGTTGGGCTGCCCCGTGCGACTAGGTTTCTGTTTCGAAACCTGGGCGGTAACAGATTTGGGTCTAACAAAGGGGGCCTAACAAACATCACTGAAATAAGCGCCTATTGGAAGGAATTTAAAAATGAGTAAAACACTGGACTTAATGTATCCAGCTTAAAGAAGATTTTGTTGAGAAATAAAGCGCTTTTTCAAAAAGAAAAGTCACTGAAATATAAAACTATCCTCATATTTATATAAATAGTATTAAGAATTTATTAAATAATTGTGGAGATATGAGCTGTTCCATGGAACACGTTTTTTTTCGAACACGTGGAGCCGTCAAAAATAAAGTATCTTGTAAACAAATGCTATTGTCTGTAGGATAGCCATTATATTAGTAGAATTTTAATTTTTTATAAGAAAATATTTTAATCAGAAGATCTGTCTAATAATACCTAGTTGCCAATGAATGTGGAGGCAATATTTTTCCGGGATATTTAGGCGAAGGGAAGAAGTATAGTGAAAATATAATAGAAGGTTTGTCGAGAGGAGACAAAGAAGACAAGAGGTGAGGAAACGGTGAGGACTAGGGAAGAGAGAGGGGTCAAGAGAAGAACAAGCAGAAAGTACTTCTTGAAGTAATAAAAGTCTAAAATAGTTTAAGTTTAGTTATGCGTTTTGAATATAAGAATGAAATGTATTAAGAAATATAATACTGTAGATTATAAAGCCGAAAGGCACACAATTAATATAATAAATATGAATATGAATAATAATAGAGTTACTCGGCGAGATCAAGCTTAAATTGAAGTGAAGGTAACTTCTAAAATTGTAGAGGTGTGCGGTGCTTTGCTTTACAGTACTATGATGGAAGTATTTGAAGAACATACTCTTCATGACATGATATTTTGGATGATCGGATAGAACTTTAATAATAAATTATATCCTACAATATATTCACTAAACTAAACGTCAACGGTCTGTAATTTGAGAAGCACTGCTCTAATCCTTTTGAAATGGTTTCTCTACATTTGCGGCTTCAATTTACAAAGTGGTATAAAATATTGAAAATAATCCAAACCTTTTTAAATAAAAGGCCGAGTGTCTGCAGCGGCTGTGGCATTTACGTAATCCCAAACACTTTGTGTTTGAAATCACGGGATCATAATCCTTTAAGAAGAAACGAGAACGATGAGAAGAACTGTTTGCTTAAATCTCATTTTATTTTACCGTATAACATAATCGATATAATTGAAATATCCAGAAGATGGAGCAAAACTGAAAACACATAACGTTAAGCAAATGTAATTCCAATGTAAACAGGTGAAATGAGCCGTGGGGTTGTAATATATTTATTCTGTAACTCGGGAAGGGCACATCGAGATGGTGATGGATGCTTCAGCCGATTATCATGGTTTACATTCTCATAATCATAAGACAATTTATGCAAAGCTTTCCCGATACTTTAAGCTATATTTCAGTGATATGCTAATCCATTCGCTTCGCTTTTAATGATTCGATGAATATAAGAAAATATACAGTTCAAACATAATGTTTTTTAATATAAATATAAACTTCCAGCGCGTGTTTACTCTCCTAAAGGTTCTCTCACACTCTCAACTTATTGGAACACGTGCTATTCCCGTATAAACGGAGATGATACTTTTATTCATAGTACGGATGTTTGAACTACAGATTATTTCACAACAGTGGTGTATTGATAAACATTAAAATGGAAGTTTGCCATCATGATAAAGTAAGATTATATAACTGTGCATAATAAGTGTTCTAAATAATTTATGGTATCTATTTTTAAATTTATTTAAGGTCGGTAACTTCAGCTAAATACAGGGTGCACCAGCATAACTTCCTTTTTTCAAAACTTAATAAAATTAACTGTATGAATGAGAAATTTGGGCACATAGATCAAGTTTTGTTTTAGTTAGTTTTGAAGATCAAATCACACACACACTGAGTAAATCGATTTCTGGCGTTTGTCATGACTCGTGCCGGTATAGCAGGCGTTATGTTGGCAATTTCTTCTTGGATGTTAGTTTTCAAATCTTGTAGCATCCTTGGACGGTTCACATAAACACGGGATTTCAAAAAACTTCATTGAAAAAAATCACAAGAGGCCAAATGGGGAGAGCGGGCTGGGAACGACTTCCAGAAGAACCTCACAGGCACAGTTCCTGCACAATCGCCATCTTGTATGGATGGAAATGAAGATCATCATGAAGAATTCTCCTCACAGAACGATCGGAAAGTCCAAGGGCAGATGCATGTTACTGCCTCCATGGTCTCAGGTGATCTAATGGGCCGAGGGACTCCAGTTCTTCGTCTTGTCACACTTGCAGTTGCAATGTCTGAACGTAGTGATCCACGTAATTTCCGGTCCGGGACAGGGACCAACGGGGCTAAATTAAAGCGATTGCGAAAGGCGCGCACTGTTGCACTGCTTCAACGCATGATGGCGACTGAACTGAGGTGGGACAAAACTTTATTGTCTCGCCTCTCGTCCCGAACGAGACCACTAGCTCTTTGCTACGACATCAACCGACTGAATGGCGCGGTTTTTAAAAAAAGGGAACATATGCTATACCCTGTATAAGTAACCCAATTATAAAAGGCAAGCTTTTGAAAAATCGCTTAAGGGGTTAGGGGTAGTCAGAATTTAAGAAAATCGAATTTTTTTTTTTTTGCATTTTCTTAAAGTATAATATTTTAAAAATATTGTGTGAAAATTTGAAGTGAATCCGACAAATTCTTTTCGAGTTATTTAACAATGACCAAAGGTATACCAGAGTATCTCATCGGTATGCAGAAAGAATGGATGCTGCACGTATCAAAGTAGCAGATAAGCGCGCTAATGATAACACCCGAGAAGGTCGATTGCAACGTCGGCACCAGCAAATCGATATTTTGAAAGCTGCTATGACGGCTGAAGAGCTATTATATGGTCCAGGAATAGATGACTCAGTGTAAGTTATTAAATAATTCTTATAATTCGACATAAATCCATAGCAAAACTTTAAATGCGTTTTTCTGAAAACTATGTTTTCTGAACTGGTGATCACTGTAACTTAAAAACTGCTCGGTAGATTTCAATAAAATTTCTTGTACTTTTGAAATACATTAAAAACTCGTGCCTGATCGAAGGATTTCTTTTTTTTCAAAAATTTCGATTTTTTTTTAACAATAAACTGTCGGTTTTTTTCTTGAAAATTTGGAAAAAATTTCCTTAGGCCGCCATTTTGTTAATTTCGAAAAAAAAAAAAAAAGCTTCGATCAGGCACAAGATTATCTATTAATAAAACTAATTTTTCTTGTCCGATTGATTTTAGATGAATCTCCAAGGACTTATGATGATCACCGCAAAGGACTTCGGGAGGAACGGGCTCTACAAAAACAGCGATAACTTTTTAAATTATTAATTTTTTTTTTTGAAATTTTCGTGAAGTCAAATCGAAACGTGTTCTAATAAAGATATGTTTTTATTTTTGTCAAATAAAGTAATTAACTACAAAAAAAAAATTATTGAAAATCATCATTTTTTCAGGCCTCTGAGTACCCCTAACCCCTTAAAGTAAATAAATATGTCGAAATTGTTAAAGTAGGTGTTCTTTATATTTGTAATCTAAAATTGTGTAATGTATATTGTGTTGTTATGATAATGAGATAGTGATCTAAGTATGGAATAGACAATGCACATAGTATACAGATGTTCAAAGACGTTTTTAATAAAATGCCCAAATTTACTCATAATAGGTTTTGGTTTCCACATAATAGGTTCAGAACGCTTCCACTATGCCCAATTACAATTGGTAGTCTTCAAAATTCAAATTGTCTTTCTTTCGACTTTATTTGCAAGTAAAATATAAGTTAACATCCAATTTCAGTCAAGATTCTTTTGCTATATTAATCTTTATATATAAAATTTCATCCTACACATGTTTGTGTTCGCAAAACTCGAAAAGTAGTCGGTCGATTGACTTAAAATTTTAACTCAACGTTACAACACAACGAAAATCGAATTCATTTCTTTCGTATTTTTACAGGTGATCATCATCTGTGTTTGTGTATGTTTTTTATCTACTTTCTCATTCATTCCATATCTGAAACGTGACTGAGCTTTGTAGGTAAAATTCTTCACATAAAGTTTTTTTTAAATTTTATTTACCAAGAATTCGCTAATTCGTTTAGCAGTGTACACTGAAAATATGTTTATTCTCTTCATGCAATTTACAAAATGAGTTACAGTGATTAAAGCGGCATTAATTTTGGCATTAGCAGAACCTTTATAGATTAGTGTCTTACGAAATAAGTCCTTGAATATGTGGTCAGTGGAAAACAAATTGTTGTTGTCCATCGAGAGGCTTTCTGAACGCATCGGACTGTAAGCGAAGTGACTTTTAGGATAAAACCACAACTTCTGTGGATTATGTCTTAAATTATGTGGTTTTGACCTTGACTTGTAGAATGAGAACGTGGAGTGTTTCTTAAGTCAAGTGTAAAACTGTTCAAACTCTATCGAATTTACACTATAGGTACTTTACGCGATTACAACTATGGACAGGTCAGTTTAATGATGATACTTTCAAAGTTTTAAGTGTTTTCACAACAATAAACACACAATACAAGTAAGTCACATTGTTTTAGAAGTTTGTTCAAGAATTTTTCTATTTATTGTCTTTGTTGTCTGGCTCTATTGATTACTACGATATTAAATATTCAATGATTACAAATAGTTACTAATGTAACTATAATATATATATATATATATATATATATATATATATATATATATATATATAACGTTTTCATATTATCCTATATAAAGCGTACGTAATATTTTACTTAAAACCTAACTATACTTTTGCTTACGATTGTCCTTAGTCTTATTATAAATTCCAGATTAAATAACGGATACTAAAAATAAACATTGATATTAATAAAAGATTACTTCGATATCACGAGATCTTTGCAAATATGAAGCATATTGATAATGATGCGATAATAGCAGTACGTCCTTCCCGTCTACCACCCGGCACCCACCCTGCTACAACATGTCGTGATGGCTAACTTCATCATTTATTATTTACAGGTGACTGGAGTTGTTGGTCGAGCTGAAACTCTTTCATCCGTGTTCTTCTTGTCTGCCTTCATTTTCTACACACAAGCAGCTAAACGAAAACGTTCCACAGGTAAAAACATTTCGTTTACTACGATAAAAACTATTTATTTTAATAAATTCTAACGCTTGCTCAATCGCAAACTGTGTTTGAAGAAATGGAATTTCAAAACCTATTACAAAAATTTGATGTTTTAAAGTCTGGTATTATGCTCAAAAAAATGTACTAACGTTTTAATGTGAATATCCAAACAGTGTTATTTAAGTTGCATATATCTTGGCGCAAATAGTTCTGGGCGTCATCTACTGAACAAATAATAAACCATATTTATTTTAAGCTACTCTTCAATAGATGTCACTAACAGAAGCTTAGATTTTTGATAAATTATTTTAATTTAAAACTTTGCCTTTTGTTCTACATTTCTTAAATTCATGGACATATTTTGGCACTAATAAACAAATGTTTTAATAAACGTTTTAGTGAAGATGTAGTTTATGCATTAATGCATACTTTACTAATAGAAAATTATTCGAATAATAAGTCGACATTAAATAAATTAAATTTAAAAAAAAACCAACTAAACCTAAAACATTACTATTAACGCGTTGTATAAAACCGAATTGCAGACACATCGCGTTAGATGGAATATAATAGTACCGTATAACACTTAGACCGTCCGCACATGAGGCGACAGATTGCAAACCTTAGTCCCGAATCTGCCCGAACCGAATGAGAATGGAACTGTGTTGTTAGTGAGAGAACGCACGTGTATACGAGTGAGAGAAAACACACGGCACGAACGAAACTAAACTGGTTTTGAGCACGTTTTAAGCGACTGTGTTTCTCGATCGCAGGGCATGCCTGGTTGCATGCTTTTGATGGTGATATCATCAGCAGAGATGTGCACAAATACTATTCAAAAGTATTTAAATACATACATACATACATACAAATACGACACAATAAAATCCGCAAAAACTAGTTTGCAATTAGTCGACTCGTGTGAGGAAGGCCTTATAACCAAATCATTCTTTTGATGATTATTCCAGTACAGTGCTCCTGCCTATCGTGTCACATTTGATGTTAATAAATGAATAATCCTGATAATATAAACCGATTACAAAAGTAAACACAATCAGGAACATAATTAGATCATTTCTATTAACCATTTGATGTTATATTAAAATAATTGACGGAATTAATTTTATTGAATTATTTCATTTGTATATTGACTAATTTGTATCTGTTCCACTAGCGGGTTTGAGGGGGGTAGAGTGGTAGATAGAATGATCCTCGCGGTTTTGGATATTTGTTCACCTATACATAAATCCAAGCTTGTACAATAACAGAAACATACACACACATAAACAAAGTTTTGTCATATATTATTCTTGTGGGACATGTGAACAATGTTTTGCAGCGGTCGGTCTGTATTGCTATTTATCATAGATTTATCCATACTATGGTCGTGGAAATGTTGAACGTTTTGTTTGAACGCTATTACTCAATTGTTCTATAGTTTTGATTTATATGTACCAGTATTTCACCCCGGTGTAGAACAACATGTACATAACTTGTATAATTTGATTTGAAATTATGTCTAAATTTTGAAGCCTATTTTGTAACTGCTTACTTGACGTCTGTTAACTTCTGACGATTTTTCAAAGCCCTATAATTTACAAATTAGGCTACTTATGCCAGTTTGAAGTTATGGGATCCATTTTGCTCCATATTTAAGGTCTTCTGATAGTTTTGTGTAAACTTACATAGCTTAGTTTAGAAAATATAAGCCTTTGACAAATCGTCAGAAGTTAACAGTTACAAAATAGGAGCCTTAGTCCCGTATTTCGCGTAGTCATGAACGGGCTTGTGAACCATGTCTTAATTTCTATAAAACTGTGCAGCATATTGATAACGTTGGTTACCAGAACCTCCAATCAGAGGCGGCCTTAGGGGGTGGCAAGCAATGCATTCTCGCGCAACAACCCAAGTAGAAAAATTCATTACTATATATGTATTTGAATATCTCGCCTCGCTCTTTAGAAATCCCACTAGGATCACTGCGTATATCTTTTAATACATTCATGTGCCTTAATTCATCATCATTAATATTTGTCGTCTTTGTGCTTATTTACTTTTATAAAACTTCCAATATAAAATTTTATTTCTCGTCGATTATCATCAAAAATACTTACTTACAATTTACATAAATTATACAAAGAACAAGTGCCTCGCAAAGATCTGTCGCCCCGAGGCCTCGCAAAGTTCTGCCGCCCGGGGCCTCGCAATGGCAAAGACCGCCCCTGCCTCCGATGTTCAATCATTTTTCAATAACTCCTTATATTTTAAGAGATATTAACAATTAAAAAAGTCATTTTTTTCCGTTAAATATTAAAGGGATCCACCGTTATTGAAAATTCCAAACACATGGTACGTCACATGTAGCAAATATGCCATCTCTTTTATACAACAGGAAAGCATACGGATGTGTGTGTGTGTGTGTGATACGTCATTTGCTACTATCAGCTGGTGTGTTATCCCATGAAATATTATATAACGAAGGTTGCCAACAAGGAAAAATAATCTCGATTACTTATTAATACTTATTTCTTGTAAAACAAGCGGCAAAAGAGAAATTTAAATTTGATATAGCTATTACTTTGGATTATTATTTGAAAAAATAAAAACGCCAAAATATAGCTACATATATTAATATTTATTTCAATCAAAAATTAAAGAAACGACGCCTAAAAAATTATTATTACGTCACCCAGTAAGTAGCTCTACTAACATATAGATGGCTCCACTATTGACAAATCCATATGATTTTTAGATAGTTCAACCTTCAAACGATAGGTGAAAATTTCATTACATTCTGACTAATAGTTTCCGACTTATAATGGTTTTAGCAACGCTACTTTTATAATTTTCTTTTTTGAATAACTTTGTATAATAATTTTATAATAACTTTGCAAAAAGCATTGCTTTTCAATCGGGAAAATACTATTGAAGTAAAGCAATGGCTTAAGAAGTGTTACTCGGCCTTAGTATTTTGTGTTATTTGAGGTATACCAAAAGGGTTGCCTCCAAGAGCCGTCGTATATCAAATAAAAATACAATTTGTAAAAATAAGTTAATTTGAAACAAAATTATTATAAAATTACACAAAGTTAAAACTGATAACTTCATCAAAGTAAAATTGCGGTGTGGAATTACTCGGAGCCAGAGGCATAATTATGACCTAGTTTTGAGGCTGAAAATTGTAGAGCTTATAGTTAGTGTAGAACAGTATTTAAACAAGAAGAAGTTGACGGGTTGTATTCGGAGTTTGGGGATCGGGTTTTGAGTTTGCCGTTGAGGTTCTATTGCTAGTATCTTATAATACAAGTAAAATAAGTTTTATTACCACAAGTTTGAAGACAAAGAAGTTTCAACATTTCAAATTGTCAAACTTTTTATGATATGTCTTTTTACATAATGTTACTTGAAAATACAGTATGTAACTGCATATATATATATATATATATCTTAATATATATAAATTACGTGTCACGTTGTGTGTTCGCGATGGACTCCTAAACTACTTAACCGATTTTAATCAAATTTGTACACCGGGTGCAGCTTGATCCAACTTGAAAGATAGGATAGCTTACATCTCAATTTATGATTAATTATTATGATTTATTATTAATTATCTGATTTTAAAAGATGGCAACATCTGTTGATAAATAGATTGAGTAAATATTCTGTTGACTAGATTGAGTAAATATTCAATAGATGGCGCTATGTAATGTAATATGACAAAAACGTTAGTCACAGCAACGCGTGGCCGGGACAGCTAGTATATATATATATATATATATATATATATATAAATCATCTTTAAATGTAAATATCCAAACTGTGTTATTTAGATTGCATACACCTTGGCGCTAATAATTCTGGGCGTCATCTATTGAACAAATAAAGAACCATACGTGTTTTAAGCTATTCTTCAATAGATGTCGCTAACAGTTTAAATAGTTTAATTTAAACTTTTGCCTTTTGTGTAATCTTTTTTAAATTCATGGACATACTTTTCCAAAAGGAAAATTGCAAATGTATGAATATTTTTGAGGCAGTTATGCTCCTTATTCATTTTAAATATCTACGCGATTCTAGCTTTCATGTTTTTAAAGTTAATTTAACATAAGAAAGTATTTACCTTTTAACATAAATGTATGTTTTCTGATGCAGCTTTTTATATAATGTTCCATATTAAATTGGTATATAAGTTGAGGCAGTGAAGCGGAACGATTTCAGATCTTGCTAACGGGATTGGAGAAGGGTAATGGGGGTGGGGGAGTTGACCTTGGGCGTCTAGACAGTTGGAAGTCTTAGCAGGACCATGGAGCCTTGGTCAAGTATTGTACTTTAATCTCTAATTTGTCTAATTTTTAAATCGTGCCGTTCCACTGCATCACTCTGTATCAGTAAAATATTTTTAATGTATTTTGCATTTATTTAATGACAGAAATATGTTAAACTTTGGTAAATAATTCAGTAATAAAGGTAAACTTTCTTATATTACATAAACCTTGTATATACGCCAAAATCTGCGAAATATGGTTTTGTGATCATTTTAACAACGGGATTGTGTCCTCATTTTTTAGTGGTCGATTTTTCAATTGTTGATTGAAATTGATGTTAATAAATATGTATTGGCGTGTCTATTTTATTAAATATCTAAATATTGACGGAGATATAGCAATTACAAATTTGAATTGTACTTTTAGCGCTAGTATGACGTGAAATGTATTTTAACGTCAGTTATTTGTTCAGTAGGTCAGTGCTGTGGTAATGTTTTGTAGCTGTTGGTAGTCGAAATAATCAAGTCAAGTCAAGTCAAGTTTATTTAACCCTGTTACGGTAGACATAATATTGAAATTTGATTGTTCCTTAAAATAGCTGTAAATAATATTTGATATTTTGATATATAAATACATATAGCAGAGATTTATGAGCTGTAAGGTTGGTAACCTATAAACTTGCAGATAGCAACTAGCGGTTATGATGTCACATGCAGTTGGAATGTGTACAACGTTGAATCCCTTTAATAATTAAAGAGAAAAAATGACTTTTTTAATTGTTAATATCTCCTGAAATACAAGGAGTTATTAAAAAATAAATGGACATTTGAGGTTCTAGTAACCAACTTTATCAACATAATGTACAGTTTTATAAAAATTAACATAGAACACAAGCCCACTGCCAAAATATTGTGCAATCAGGTTTGTATACCCAAAACTTAAACATTTTTTGTTATTAATTTTTGACGTATACATGCATTTTATAAATTAATTTAAATGGTAAAAGAATAACAGAAAAACTCCACATGTACTGGATAATTATTTCCCGTTTAATTACAGATTTTAATGATTCTATGTTTTCTTACAGGTTGGAAATACCTGGGTCTATCTATGTTATCAGTAGCAACGGCGATGCTTTGCAAAGAACAAGGAATCACAGTCACTAGTATATGTGCCGTTTACGAGATCTTCGTTGTGCAAAAGGTAATGTTTATTTTACTTATACATGCAACCCATTATACATATGCCCCTGATATAACATCCACCACTCTTGCACAAGTTATATGGGTAACGAATGTAGCAGGTAGTTTGGAGCCTGAGTTAATTAATTACAAATTGATATTTGAATTCCACATTGTTATTGACGGAAAATGCAATTGAAATTATAATATAAACAATGTAAGCTTACAAATAGCTACACATATCGATATTTGATTAATTATGTGATATTACAGTCGCCTAGGTCATCTAGTTGTTTGCTATGTTTTCAAATTTATAAAATTACAACATACAAAACGAACTCTCGTATTCGGATCAATTGGGAGTAAGAGTTGGCGAATAACATATTCGTAACGAGCGGACAGTATAGCGCATTTGGTCGATGTAATAAAAAGTGGGGTTCAAACACCCACTCTACTATGCTGTGATGTGGAGGGGATGGGTCAAATAGTTTCTATAACTGACTCAAAATGTTTGTCGTTTTATATATATAAAATACTAGCTGTCCCGGCCACGCGTTGCTGTGCCTAACGTAGCGCCATCTATTGAATATTTACTCAATCTAGTCAACAGATTTCGATTTACTCAACAGAATATTTACTCAATCTAGTCACAGATGTCGCCATCATCGTCGCCCGATGTCATATGTCATATACAGATAATTAATAGACAAATAATTAGCAATAAGATAAGTAAATTGAGATGTAAGCTATCCTATCTTTCAAGTTGGGTCAAACTGCACACGGTGTACAAATTTCATTAAAATCGGTTAAGTAGTTTAGGAGTCCATCGCGGACAAACTCGGACAAACATGTGACACGTAATTTATATATATTAAGGCGCTCGTCTCCTCAGAGAGTAACTTAAAATAAACAAAGCATTTTAAGAAGTGTAGAAGGAAAGACGAGTGCGTAGGCGTGGCTAAAAAGTCTTATCTCAGGGATAAAAACTATTTGTAAGCGTAATTAAGATTTCCAGTGTTGCACAACATTATAATAAAAGAACCATAAAATTTTACACTAAGAATAAATAAAAATATAACAATTTAATTAAATTATATTATAATATAATTAAAAAAAACAAATAAAATTTAATGTAACAATTTTTAATAATTTTAATATTCTAAAATTACGATATATAAATATATGTACTTTTATAACCTATTAATTTGATAAAAACTAAACATAAAACTGTGGTTTCTTGATTATAAATTATCCATTACGATCTGGATTTCGAATAGGCATATTTCGAAGGTATCGAGAGTCTACTATCTCGGGAAGTAAGCATTCGTTATAAAAAAATAATAATTTGGATTTCATTTCTTCTTCCCAAAATCTCTCATTTCTTTCAATTCTCTCATAGAGAATATTGTTTGGTTTTTCAACAGGAGTCCAAAACACAAACAAACAATATTTGCGTTGTGTAACTTGTAGCTGCCCTTGTATTTGATAGTAAAAATCATGATTTTTTTTAAATTTAAACAAGCCATTTGTAATTGTTCCAAATGTTACTTTCTTTGATTCTATTGCCGCAATTGGTGTTAACATACTTGCCGAAGCTGGACATTTAATTTCTATTAAACCATCTTCTCCTATTAGTCCATCAGGACTAGCTGCAAGAAATGGATAGTTTTTGTCAATAAATAAACCTGCATCTGCAATTCTAAATTTAGTAACTTCGATACATCATTTTTAGCCACAGGTTCTTTTTCTATACCATATCTTGTTGCTTTATTTCCAGCAAATGTGCTATAAAGAAGGTTTTTTACTAATTTGTAATTTGCACAAGATGTCTTCTTTCTCATTTTACAAACTTTACCAAATGAAGATGACGTTAGTCGCTTGTATCTTTCTTGTTTCCACAAAGTATTACAACTTTGTTCTTTTGTATTCTTTTCAAGCTCAATTATCTCCACTGAGGTTTTACAAAGTGATTTTTTAAATTGTTCTTGTTTGTTTTGATAATAGGTCGGCTCCATATCAGGCTGTTCCTGCAAGCCATAATCTTCATCAGCATGACTAACGTTTTTCTTCGGCCTTTTATTTTTGGGGAATATTAAGCATCTTCGTTTTATATTTTTATTCTCTCTAAATTTTCTACTTGAATATTCCTTCGTATACTTTCCTGGACTATTTCCATCAAGTAGTGCCTTATGCAATGACCTGTGCACCTCCTTCCCTCTGTTGTAAGATGAAACAGCTATGTTACATCTTGCTTCATAAGATCCGCGAAGTGTGTAATTTATTCTTTTTCCTCCTACGTATTTTGCAACAATAGAATTGAAACATTCGGCAGCGTTATTATTTACATTATGAATTAGACTGTTTGCCTGATTAATAACAGAATTCAAAATATAATTTATATCAGCCCATAGACCACACGTTTGCAAATCAGGCACAATATTTGTTTTCAAACCTACCGTTGCATTTTTCTTGGTGCAGAAATAATCCTCGCAATTCGAGTGGTCTCCAAATACATGGTATGGACTATTTTTGAAATCAGCTTTCATGTCAGCTATCCGTTTACTTAAGGGTGCATTTTGTTTATTTCGATATTTCACAGACCCTTGTACTGCAGCTACAAGGCGTTCAATATTTTCTTTTAGCTTCACTTTAAGTATACGTGGGACAACTACTGACCTTTTTGTCATTTGCTTAGAAATTTCCCCAAGTCTTCGCTGATAATTCCTACATATATGGTTGATGCAATTAACTTTTTCCACTAGTAGGTTGGGACCATAGGGTAAGGTTTTTGATATTCGGTCCATAACACTACTGTCGTTGTCACCAATTAACCTATTGTATTTTACTCCATGCATTTCTACACTACGACTAAAACCTTCTGCAATAATATCAGCCTCCATAGAGTTAGCAGATTTATCCCAATTTTTAAAACAAACATGATTGGTTTCAGATTGTTTATTTTCTGCTGAGTTTCTAACACAAATGCAGCAATACGAATTTCGTACACTGATAAATAAAACTTTCTTGGTTCTGAATCCAATAATGCATGCTACACCTGAAAATGAATTGTAGCTCGTCTTATAAGATCTCTTCGCCCAAGCTCCATCAGCGACCACCGTTATGAGAGGGTTGCCATCTGCGTCCACACTACCTTCCGATACTGCTAGTTTTGCTTCTTCTTGACCAGCTTCCTTCATAGATTCCCAAGCTACGTCTTTCACTGCGGTTTGAATTTTCTCTTGCAATTTCTGATACGTCTTTTTACATACACCAGGAATATTATTAATTGCACTTCGCTCCGCTAACTGCTCATATCCTTGACCTGTGCATATTGTACTTCGAACTATGTCCAAATTTATGTTACAAGATTTGTTATTATTTTCATTACATAATGCATAAGTTTTATTACAGTTTTTACATTTGAAATGAAATTCACTGTAATGTAATATCCACTTCTAACTTCTTTTACTAAGTTCATATGGGTAAAGTCACAAGCAAACGGTTTATGATCATTTATTTCTCTAAATTGTTCAAATAAATAATTGATATTAAAAATACGTCTGCCTTCAACTGAATAATTATTTTGCGGTTCTTCACTGTTTGCACTATGCGATGAATATAAAAATTCCTCAGTGTCATCAATTTCGCTAGAATCTTCAGATTCTGCAATTTCTATTTCTAATATTTCTATTTCTGATTGATTGTGCAATTCTTCACAGTCCCCAGTAGATGATGAATATAAATATTGATCAGTGCCGTCAATTTCGCTATAATCTACAGGTTCTTCAATATCCATATCTGATTGATTTTGAATTGTTGAATTAGCAATGCAAAGAAGACTTTGACGAGAAGCATTATTGGCAGTTCCACTTGCATCTTCAGGATAAATAATATCATTGGCACTATTCGAAACTGTGAGATGAACGTTATCTTTGGTTTCAGCGATTGCTATTGAAGGAATTGAATCTGTGGCTTTTAAATCTCGTCTGGAACAAATTACAGACATCGTTATGGCATATATTATTACCTGGTATATATTTTTTTAGAATGAATTTTGCAACGAAAAGTGAAAATAATTTATAAAATAACAACGCAACTGATTCGGTTTACAATATTAGTATTTTAGTTACTACTTGAACTTGCAATATAAAATAACAATTATATAATAAATAAAATAAACTTTGAACTTTAAGTAAATTACCATATTTTTGAATTACACTAAACTACTTTAAATGATATCTTTACTGAGAACAAAGGAATATTAAACTTCAAGAATTAAAATTTTAATGCCATATGTTGGAATTTGGCGCCATATTTAAAAAATCGAACGTTCGTTACATCCCTAATATATATCTATCGTATTCATTACAATAAAACATTATCTTACCGTCTTTGTAAATATTCCTTAAAAGAAGCTCCAGTTCTTTTCTTTCTCCTTGCAGTCAAATATAGTCTTGTTTTATTACCACGTCTTGGCATTGCTAAATTTTATAAATGAATCACAAACGAAACACAAATAAACCTCAAACGAAAAAATGCCTATTATATGCACCAACAATATATTGAATACTAAGCTGTAAGCCGTTTGCGTTTCAATATTCTTTTCTAACTCGAAACGACATTTGTTTAGAACCTGTAAATGTTATTGATAAAATAGAGAGATAACATATACCATACAGCATAACATACTCCAGATATTTTATGCACATACGCACAAACAATATTCACCCATGCATACAACTCAGCATCTTAAAACTGACTCTGACAATTACCCCCACCATTAACCCCCTGCCCGATTCCTCACCGCATCTGAATGTAGGCAAGTCTTTTTATTGTATAAAATAATTCAAAAACATGACTTACTAAAATACATTTTCTACTTGGTATTCTGAGTCGAAAATTATCAAAGATAATAAAGTATTAAAGGGTAAGGTTAAACCTAAGAGTTAATAAGTTCAAATTTTTAATATTCTAACCTTAAGGGCAAAATAAAGCACCTTAAACATTGCAAAAATTGGTACTTTTTAGCAATTAATTTATACTAGTTCTATACGAATTTTTAAAATTTTTTCATTATTAAATCATTTATTCATCTTTATTTAATACATTTCAACAAAAAAATATTTTCTAAACAGTAAATATTTGATAGAAAATGGATCTAATGAACACACGATTTAGATTAAATATCACCTAGGAGACGATCCCCTTAAGATAAAATGATATTGAAGACTTAGTTTGAGAAGCTTAAAGTCAAAAGCTATTATCTACATACGAAATTCTAAGCCTCTAATTTATTGTACTCACAAATTGTCCACAATGTATTATTTACCATATATTTACGTTCATTTAATTACATAGTAAGTTTTACATAAAATTTGTGACATATTTACGTAATTTATTATTAAAAGTTGTAAAATTTTATCTATATTTTAAGAAATCAGTATTTTAAATAGATGTTATTAACAACTTATATTTTTTAGGTAAAATTACAAGAATTGTCACATTTGCTGCAATCGTTGTTAAGTGGTAAACCAACGGGTCTTCAGATTCACTGGTCCAGAGAAGCTTCAAAAAGATTAGCAATTCTTTTTGGTACTACAATATGTCTGTTACTAGCAAGACTGCAAATTATGGGATCCCAATTACCGGTGTTCACAAGGTAACGTTGACTTCTTTAAAATTCGATTTATATCATATTTATATACCACATACGCTTACACTTAAGTTATGTTTAAACACAAGACAATCGTGAGTGAAAGTTTAGTTTGACACTAAGTACTCACTGCATATAAGATACTATATTATTTTGAAAGTACTGTACTCAAAACATATATTTTATTGTATACATACAAACTAAACTACAGACTAAATACAATAACACTGTTAAGAAATATGGCAGCACGTTCCACTGTATTATAGTAATGTATGTACTTCGTATGCTAACACGCGCAAACATAGAAATACACAACGTTGCCAAGTTGCAATAGTTAAAAAAAAACAACTTTAAACCTTGTTATCTTTTTTACTAGCGAGTTAAAACAAACAAAACTTTCCTAATATGTCCTCTACAATATTTTAAATGTTTTTTTAAATATGTTGAACCGTTCTTGAGATATACGTTGCCTTTTTTATAGTTTATATGTTTTATGCATGTTAAATATGTTCATATTAATAATTAATATCTCACTTGACAGCTGGTCAAAACATTTCAAGTTTATAATTTTAATTAAGGAAGTATAGGACGTAAACGTAAATGATGAAAACGTCGTGAAATTTGGAGGGTCGATACAAATAGTTAAAATACATGCTGTCTCAAAATTTTAGAGACCTAGGGTTCATAGTTTTCATTTTATACATGATTAAAAATAGTCATTTTCCATACAAATCATAATTTTTAGCTCAATTTCACCACATAATATAACTTTTAATTATAAAAAAATGGTGACACGGCTTTCAAAAACTAGGTGTATATAAAAGAATCTTTTCTGTAACTATTGCAAAAATAAAATTATCAAAAGGATACCTATATACGAAAACATTTAAATGAAACCAGTAAGAAACAGTAATTGTGGGTTATGAACCGGCAACGTTGCAAATGTCAATTTGAGCGAGAAATTCAAAATCTCAATAAATATTATATAAAATATAACAATTTATTTGTCGAAGAACCAAATCACGCATGCGTCAACACACGTAAATTTACAGCGTTGCCAAATTTATTATTCCTTTTTCAAAATATTTAATTTGAATTTAAATGGAATTAATATAAATTTGATATTAATTATAGGTAATTTTGAATTTATTAAACTATTATATGCATAAAAAAATCATTTTAACAAGCAAATAGCAGTTTAATAGGGAATTGAAAAATTCATTTTCAAAGGTACAGTCCCAATATTTGCTCGTCCCTCATGTACTTCGTATTTTGCATTTCGTATTACCGAGAGATAAACTTTTTCCATTGACGGTACGTCCTGTACCTCCTTAAGAACATATTAACACCCCATTTAAATATTATAAAAGTCTGTAGACAAGTGGCTTTGCTAGTGAACTACACTAAATGGATTATTTATTACAGATTTGATAACCCAGCTTCTGTAGCTGTAACCCCAGCCCGACAACTGTCATACCAATACTTAATCTTTTTGAATTTGTGGATGCTTCTCTTCCCATCCGATCTGTGCTGTGATTGGACAATGGGTACCATTCCTCTGGTGGAAAGTTTCATAGACCGCAGAAACCTCGGAACTTTAATGGCTTATGGTTTGATAGCATTATTGATAACAGCTGCATTTCTCACGGACTCCAGACAACAGTCGATAATCATTATAATGGTAACTAAATATTGATTTCCTCTATTTACTAAATAATCCAACGGATCGATAAATTCCAATGCATTTATTTAATATTTCAGAGTCTAGCGTTTTTGGGATTACCTTTCCTTCCGGCATCGAACCTTTTCTTCCCTGTGGGATTCGTCATCGCAGAACGAGTCCTGTATATGCCATCGATGGGATTCTGCATGTTAATTGCTTACGGTTGGCATTTAATGATAAGAAATAACTTCCAGAAAATGGCTTGGACTGCACTAGGATTCCTTTTACTCACTCATGGAATCAAAACCTATTACCGAAATTGGGATTGGGAATCCGAGTACACAATCTTCATGTCAGGTATTAAAACCACCTTAAAATTTCCAAATGTAAATATCAGATAATCTTATTCATCTTATTACACAGGTTTAAAAGTAAATCAACGAAACGCAAAATTGTTCAATAATGTTGGACACGCGCTTGAAGCTAAAGGGAAATATCACGAAGCTCTGCAATATTTCAATACAGCTGTCAGTGTCCAACACGACGATGTAGGAGCTCATATAAATGTTGGTAGAATCTACAATCACCTTAAAATGTTCAAGGAAGCTGAGGATGCTTACGTCAGAGCCAAATCTTTATTACCCAAAGCAAAACCTGGAGAATCTTATCAGGCGAAGATAGCTCCAAATCATTTGAATGTATTTTTAAATTTAGCGAATCTTATATCGAAAAATGAGACACGATTGGAAGAAGCGGATCTGTTGTACAGGCAAGCAATCAGCATGAGAGCGGACTACACACAGGCCTACATTAATCGTGGAGATATTCTGATAAAATGGAATAGAACCACTGAAGCACAGGAAGTGTATGAAAGAGCTCTTTTTTATGACAGTACCAACCCGGATATTTACTATAACGTAAGTAATTACGAGATAATCTTATATATAAGTACTAATCTCAGGATGCATCGTACTTAATTTGTTTTTCTCTTTGCAACAGCTAGGTGTTGTCCTTCTAGAACAAGGAAAGACTCCACAAGCTTTAGCATACTTTGACAAAGCTTTAGACCTCAATCCAGAACATGAACAAGCTTTACTAAATTCTGCAATTTTATTACAAGAATTAGGACGCAATGAGTTGAGAAAAGTAGCCAAAGAAAGACTCCTAAAACTATTAACAAAAAATGGTAAATTTTAATCGTTAAGTTTAACAATTTCTTTACGTAAACATCTAGTGCCATCCGTATTCTATTTTCCTTACTTATTTTAATTATTTAAAAATCTCTGTTCTTTTTTCTTTCCACACTTTGCTACACTCCTTGTAGATTTTGTCTACTTTCTAACTTATTATATTTTCCTCCATCATGTATTACTTTCTTTACTCTGTCTTCCCACATATCTTGCAAGACATTTTTCCCTCTTCTATTTATTTTCTTTACCGTGTTTTCTTTTTCTATAAATTCGTGTACCTTATGGTGAATATTACTTTTATACCTCTTCTTGTCTATTTCTATATTTGTATATCCATTTCCATTATTATCCCTTGTACGTTTCCAGTCTTCTTCCTCTGTGTCGTCTTCTTCTATCTCATGTTGCTCTTTAGCATTTAAAACTAATTGTTATGTCAAATCTTTTTATTTTAGATACCAACGAACGTGTACATTTCAATCTTGGCATGATAGCAATGGATGATGGAGATATCGCAGAAGCAGAAACTTGGTTTAGAAGAGCTGTTCATTTGAAGGATGACTTCAGAAGTGCGTTATTTAATTTGGCGCTACTTTTGGCAGATGACAATCGACCTTTACAAGCTTTTCCATTTTTAAATCAACTTGTCAGACATCATCCTGACCATATTAAAGGCTTCATACTTTTGGGAGATATTTATATAAATAATATTAAAGATTTAGACGCAGCTGAATCTGTGAGTATATATTATAAGCGAAATCTAAGGTTTGACATTCTTGATTGGAAGAAAACCCACTTGTATTCTCCTAAATTTGATATCTCCATACTGTTGCACTCTTTTGTGAATTCTACACAATTTCACACCACCAAACAGCAAGAATTTAAAGATTGTTCGGTGCAACAGTTAAGAGTGACTACGTCCAATACGCTTTCTTACTAATTAAGGACTTCAAACCTTTAGTTTCAAAACCTTCTCTAAAAGTATATCTTTCTTTAGCGGAAAGAACCCGGTAAACAATTTGAACTTCATTTGAAATCATATTTATTAAAAGTTATATATTTTAGCCATGAAGGAGTTTACCCTTCACCTTTCAGAATCCTAGTGACGAAAAGGATGATGCGAATTGTAGTTGGAGTTTCAGTGTTATTGTCTAACTTATAAAACGGTAGAATTGAAGTAAAACTCACTAGATATTTACCAAGTTGTTTACGGGAAGAATAGTTATTTTTGCTTCTCTAAGTATTTCTATTCTATAAATGTATTTTATTGCAGTGCTACAAACAAATTCTTCAGATAGATCCAGTAAATATCCAAGGACTACATAATCTCTGCGTGGTGTACGTGGAGAGAGGAAAATTGATACAAGCCCAGGCATGCTTAGCTCACGCACATAATTTGGCACCAAAAGAAGAATACATCTTACGCCACTTAAAGATAGTGCAGAACAGAATTTCTAAGTATAGAACAAGTCCAGAACTAATAGACCCTGAAATATTTTCTGAATATGATCCCAAAGATTTTGGAGGAAATTCAGTTATTAACACTCTTAAAAATAACACTGAAGAAAATACAGAAATACCAAAAAGTAGTAATAAACAAAAGAAGAAATTGAGTAAGTCTAGAAATCAAAAATCTGGCACAAATAAAGGTAAATTGAAAAAGAATTTTAAGAAGAAGTCACGGACAAAATCAATGCATTACTTACATTCGACAGATAAGATCATTAATGGAGCTTCTTTGAAATATAGCAGTGAATATAGAAGTAGTAATAGCGTACAAAGTGAGGTGTCTAAAGTTAGACCTGACTATTCCTTGTGTAGCAAAGTTTCCAAGCCTGACATAGGGGATACTTCGGCGGGAATGTTATAGCAAAATAAAATCTAATTCGCTTAGGTCTTAAATATGTGTACAAAAAGTTTCTTTTGGTAATTACAGGTTATGTTGTCTAAATAATGCGTGTAAACTTAGACTGTTACTAACTATTAGATTCGTTCGAGTTTCCTTCAAAGTACACTTCTGTTTGCATTACCAAAGCATTACTTCTTCTACTCCTGCTCCTACTAAAAATGTGTTAGTCAATTTGATTACAATATTATATCCATCTTCAAAACTTCGCCTATATGCTTATGCTTCTTATACTGAGAATATATTATTTGTATGTTTTTAGGAAATATTCTCTGTCATGGTATTTATTGGAATCTTTAGGACATTTGTTATACTTTGTGGTAGAAATATTCGTTGTCTTCTCATTGTACTTAATTTGTGACAAAAATTGCTAAAGAAATAGTACTTTAAATAAAATTCACGGTTACTTTAGTTACAAACAAATGAAAATTAACGAACTTAAACCAGTAAGGCAATTAAAAATAAAGCCACTATTGATTTGTATATAATATAATTCAAGCCATTACTTTTTAGTATTCTTTGATCTTCTTATTTTCTCTCAGCATCCATCATCTTCAAACTCGTTCTACTTTCCAGCTTCCGCTTATAATATGCTCCAGCTTTTCCTCCTTTTGTCTGCATATCCAGCATAATCTTTCCTCCTTTCCGCACCAATAGTTGCTTCCACTCTCTTTCTTTTCCAGCCTGACCCTGCGATCATTAAAACATCATTTCCAGTAAACAATTTGGTGAAGTGTCCTGTTTTGTGACGTTTCTATCACTATTGCTCTTCAGTTATAGTTTACATCAACTTTATCTTCATTTGTATTCCAACATATTGAGTGGTTTCACCATTTATGTCGATAAAATAGACATTTCATATTAACGACTGTGAGAAAATGCACTGTTTCATGACAAAGAAATCATACGCATCTTCAATATGATGGCAAGGTAACTCCAAACTGTTTATTGTTGCTTCTCTATCTATCTAAGACCTCCGGTATATTCTGCCTCCACATCTGCCTCCTCATCGCCTTCTGCTGTTGTCTTACACTCCATTCTCTCATTATGCTCTTTTGTCCTACTCTCTTCTCCTTTCTATCTTCTTTACCGTCATTTCTCTTCCTTCCTCCATAATATTTCATTTAGTGAATAACTAAAACATTTTACAAGAAACTATTTATTACCATACGACCTGTCACTTTTTCTCTATGCTCATATGCTTATTATGTAATAGCCATAAAAATGCTACAAACATGTGTTTAGCGTTTCTACTACCGGCATTTTAGACTATATGAAAATTAACTGCAGTAAAATGCAAAAACGTACAACAGGTGATACCACAATCAAAATATTTTTATAATAACTACTTAAAATTGTCAGTAAAATATAAAGTGCTTTTCATTTACGAGTAGTGCTCATATATGAAAATATTTGTCAAGAAAATTTAAATTTCCAGCGTAGTAAAGATCAGAACCGACTTTGATAAATACTCTCAGGCGCCATCTGTCGACAGAAATACAAAACACACTTACAATCAGTATAAATAGCAACATTGAATAATTTTGTTGTTAAAAATTTGTTGAATTTGTTTGGTTATGTGAAATACATATTAAAAATATACGCTAATGTCAGTTTATACAAATGAAATTGGTAACAATCTTTGAATATAATTAGAAACATCGTATTTCTATTGCAGCAATATTTCATAGATAAATCAATATAATTTCTTAGTATACGGTGATCTTTACGAAAACTTACGAAATGTTGTTCGGTCATTTTCGGATTTAGAATGTCAGATTGTAATAAGAAATTATATGAAGTTGTGTCAATGAATTAAAAATTTTGATTACTTATATGAAAAGACAGGTATGTTTCAAAGAATTAGGGCAAATTTTATTGAGTGGTTCCTGTAAATATTGAAAATTTCACACAGATGTAATACATAATTATAATAAATGTAAATTAATATTATAGCACAAAATACTGTCATGGTGTCAACGTACTGACATAATAAACTCGTTGCCACTTCCTTATAGACCCAGTAAACCATAAAATAAAATGGAACCCGTTTTCTTTAATGACAAACTAACAAACTACAAACTCCAAATGGGCTTGTGTCCTATGTCTTAATTTCTATAAAAGTGTACTATATATTGATAAAGTGGGTTACTAGAACCTCAAATGTTCAATTATTTTCTAATAACTCCTTATATGTTAGGAGATATTAACAATTAAAAAAGTCATTTTGTCTCTTTAATTATTAAAGGGATTCAACGTTGTACACATTCCAAGTGCATGTGACATCACAATCCTTGTGTAAGGTTATTAACCTTACAGCTCATAAATCTCTGCTATAACAATAAAATTTCAATATGATGTCTGCCTTAACCGGGTTAAATAAAATAAAAACTTATTATTCTTTGACTTTACTTGATTATTAGACTACCAACAGCTACAAAACATTGCCACAGCAGTGACCTATTCAACAAATAACTGACGTTAAAATGCATTTCACGTCATACAAATATGGCCGACCAATTCTAGCGCTAAAACTACAATTCAAACTTTTAATTGCTATATCTCCGTCAACATTTAGATAGTTAATAAAATAGACACGCCAATACACATTTATTAACATCAATTTCAATCAACAATTGAAAAATCGATCACTAAAAAATGAGGACACAAGCCCATTAATTCAATTCGATAAAATGACTTCGTCCATTTGAAACGATATGGTTTACTGGGAACGAGAATGTCCAAAATTGAATAAAATAAACAATGTGTAATATGTATGGATGTAGTATATTGGTGCCTTGTATAAAAAATATGGATAACTAAGGCAAGAAAGCTCTGTAAAACATAAATATTTTTCTACTTTAAACATAATGTCTTAATGGTCTGAAAATATAGAAAATAATATACAATAAGAATGTTGATGAATATGGTGGTAAATGTCTAGTAAAGATATTTTTAATTTAAATAATTGAAAGTTTAAAAAACCTATATAAAATCATACGTAATTATTATAACAATGTGTAACATATACGTATGTATTAAAAAATAAAGAAACTTTAATATAAAAGAGAACATAAAATTTATGTATTTACCTATTCGTAAATAATTTATTAATTGTAAAATAAAATTGAAAACAATGTAAACTTGTCTATATAGATAATAAAATAGTATAAAACTGTAAAAATGTAGTGTATATAATATTTATTTTATGTAAAAACCTTATCAAACCTTGTAGGTAGTAGTGTGTTTACATATGTGATAAATATATCAAAAATATTTTAAATATTTCCTATTTTGTGCATTTAAAAATAACCAGTTGCCGCGCATAATGTAATTTATGTAGCTTATTTGTTTTCTCATGTGTTAATTTGGTTGCCTACCTTGCTAAATGTCAAAAGAGTAATTATATAAACAAATATAATTGTAGTTAGTTCGAGGATTTTAAATTATTATTACATATTATCATTGTAATATTAATTAGTGCATATTTTTCTTATGAGATGGGTTTGTATTAGTAGGTTGATGATGAATACAATAAAGACTGTTGCCAAATATTCTATTTTTAGGTTACCCTCTTTCAAAATAATAAATTCTGTTCAGAGCACGATCTTTATTTAGTAAGAGAAATTATTCTATGCACTAATACTTAGATTACTATTGTTTTATTATAAAAAATGAATAATTCGGAATGCAATGCCACTTTAAATCGAATTCCAAAAGATCTTCGAGCACTACGTGCTTGTCTTGTTTGTTGCATAATAAAAGTAAGTTTTAATTAAGAAATATAGTTGTAACTTCACTGTGTTCAACACTCTATAGAATAAGTTTTCCATTTTAGTCATTTGATCAGTTTGAATATGGTGGGTGCGATAATTGTGAAGAATTCCTACGAATGAAGAATAATAAAGATAATGTCTATGACTGCACCAGCTCCAACTTTGATGGGTATGTTAAAGACCTGGATTACTTTAAATCGTCATTTTAAAATAAAGCTGAAACTATTACCATCCTTTTTATAGAATGATAGCAGTTATGAGTCCCGAAGACAGCTGGGTTTGCAAATGGCAAAGAATAAGTAAGGTATGTAAAACTATTTTGAATTGTAAAATAATAATTTAAACGTTTGTTTTAGACCGATACTGCAAAGGCGTTTACGCTATTTCTGTATCAGGAAAGCTGCCTGCAGGTGTAATAAGAGAAATGAAAAGTCGTGGAATTGTTTATAGATCCCGTGATGTAAGCCAAAAATAAACAAAAGTTTTAGACTAAGAATTTGTAGAATGTTATTGCAAGTAAACGCTGAAGCATAAAAAAATTGTATAATGCATTATATTTACACATTTATCGCAATATTGAAGTAAATAAATAATACAATTAAATGAATTTATCTCATCTCATCTTTCTCTCATTTTGAATTTCGCACAATTTTGCATTATCTTCTTGGCTGTACATTATCTCTGGGCTGTACCACAGATGGTGTAACACATGTTTATATTTTTTATATCTTGACAACTGTCAATATATTAAACAATATTAAATAGTATTTATTTTTGTAAAGTGTAATAAATAAATCATTAAAGATTAATTTAATTTAATTATTATTAACTATTTCTACTTATTATTAAGGAACGATACAGGTTTTTAGATTACCAATTCTACTTGGTCATTTTTTTTTTTGAGAAAATGGAAAAGCGAGTGCAAGATAGCATATCGTCCTATTTTATATATTTGAAACAATATAAGGCAGAAAATTATGTAAATTTAAAATATTGTCTAGAAATATTAAAGAAATTAAACATAAAAATTAAAAAATATGCCCTACTTTCAAAGTAATACATTTAAGATAACCTCAAAAAGATAAAAGGCCGCAGCCATGAACTATATATTTTTTCATTTCATTTCAGCATACTTAGTAAAAATTCCGTAATCATAAAAAATGATCTGCTGACCAAAAAAGCAATGTACGTTATTCTAGACGTGATAGACGAAGAATTGAATAAATTGAAGGAAAGAATGTAAGTATATATTTAAGATGATAATATTTCACTAAACAAATTCCTTACTACAATTTTTTTTTTAAAGCTCATTTATGGAATCTGCATACTTTAAATTGAACAACAAATTTATATCTTTTGGAAATAGTTTGCACGACTTTACTTGGGAAGAAAATAGTCCTTTAATAGTTGGAACAAGTGACCAACCCTCATTATCTAAACTTTATGAATATGCTCAAGACTCCTGGACATTTTATCACGAACAAATAACGCAAGTAAATGCAAGCCTGTTGACTTTAGAAATCACAGAAGAAAGTCTCTCGGAGGCTTTCAAAATATTTTCACAAAATGTGAGTAATACTACTCAAATGGATGAAATAATTATGTTTACTCAATTTATTACATAAATAATGTTAGACATGTGATATCTAGGTTCATTTATTAATAAATGTATAATACAATGGTCATTAGTAATAAATGTTTAGATATAAGTATGCAACTCTTTTTATAAGCAGCACTTAGAATGTTTCAAAATTGACGATGGGTAACTTTTAAAAACATTCCACCTTGTTGAGAAACACCAAACGTTTTAACATCTGCTACAAATTTTGTTGGTGTTCGTGAACATGGAATAAAATCAAATTTTTGCAACATCTTTGATAATCCTATTTTGATCTGCATTTTACCCAACCTAGTGCCTGGAAATGCAGATATGTTAAATTTTAATAATCAATTGAAAATACTAATCAGGTTTTATATGCATATACCTATACACGCTCGTGGTCCTTCACCAAATGGCATATACGCGTATGGAGGCCAAGTGGGTTCAACACCTTCCATAAACCTTTCAGGGTCATACTTATCGGGATTTGGAAAGTATTTCGGATCTATGTGAAGAGCCCACAAGGGTACTACAATAGCAGTTCCTTTTTCTATAACAACATCACTATCGGGAATTTTATAATCCCGAGTACATTGACGAGGAAGGAACCCTAGTGCTGGATATTTCCGCATTGTTTCTGTAATTAAATAACAGGATTGCTTCCTTTTCTGTGTCGTATTTATTTTATAGAAATAATTACAAAATGTCTTACCATTAATGACTGCATCTAAATATTTCATGCCCATCATAGCATCATAACAAAATCCTTTGTGTTTTTCTACTTGGAGATCAATCTCTTCTTGAACCTTTCTTTTAATATCAGGATTAAGTGCTAATTCAAATAGTGTTAAAGACATTGTAATTGAAGTAGATTCAAAAGATGCTATGAAGAATATATAACATTCTGCAGTAATTTCTTCCAATGAAAATTTTTTATCATCTATAACAAAGTTTTTTTCTTTAAAATTGAATTAATTTATAAAATTGAACAAGATACGTTGATATACGTACCGCTAACTTTTAAATCCATTGTATCATCGAGATTTACTTTACCGGAATTTCGTAATTGAAGTAACAATTGCATGTAATCATTACTAACAATATTTTTATTTTCTCTATATTCAGTAGTTTGCGTTACTATATTTTTAATAAATTTCTCTACCTCTGGTTTAGTAAATCTTAAATTAAATCTGCTTAAAATATCAGGAGAAATAAAAGTTAATACTTGTATAATGTTTTGAAGGAAGTTCAAGTCAAATATTTTTCTTCCCATTTTTCTGAATTCATGATCTGGATCCATTATACTATTAACTTTAATTCCCATTGCAACTGACGCCACTATATCTGTAGTGTATCTAGCAGCTAGGTCCCTCATATCAATCTCTTCATTTACATCGACTTTAGTGTAAAGATATTTCTGTAATTCATTCCCACCATTTAAAACAGTGTTTAAAATAATCTTTAATTTACTGGTAGAGAATGCAGGTGACATGGTTGTTCTTCGCATTTTCCATTTGTCTCCAGAAAGTCCAAATAAATTCGCAGATAATGGATCTACGTTTTCATCAGCGTGAATTCCTCGAGTTTGAAAGTGATTGTAGTCTTTTACCATAACAGCTTTAACTAATTCTATGTCTTTAATTACCAAAGTCGGTTTTCCTAGTACATATATTCCAAAATATCTTTCGTTTACTTTATTGTATAAATCTATAATATGTACACCAACATATTTTTGCAATGTTAAGACAGGATACATGTTGCCGAATGGAAAACTTGGTCTGCAGTATGGTACATTTTTGCGTTTCCAATATGTAAATAAATATTGCATATATATATACATACAAACAAATATACACGAAATTGCAAACACTAAGTCTGTAAAAACTTGTTCAAAAATTACACCCATTTTTAATAGATGTTATCAAACTAAAACACAAACTAATAGTGAGAAATTAGATAATTGGGTTTTATACATATAAATATTCGTCAGCATTAGAAATAACTCGATGATAAATAAAATAATATATATGTATATAAATCAGTTTGCAAATATATGCGCGTTTTTGATTAAATTATGACGATATTGTGTAAATACTTATCAAAATGATTATATTTTTTTTTTTATAAACACGTTTTTCTAATAAAATTAGATAACATAATTTGTTTTTATTTGTGATATTTATTAATATATTTTGTAGTCGAATTATTTTTATTGATGTAATTAAAATAATATACTTTTTTGGGAAGAACGAAGGAGAAAGGAACAAGATATAGGGACAAGAGTATAAGAATCAGAAAGTGCTTTTGAATTAGAAAAATGAGAAATAGATTTAAATTTAATTTAATAACGAGATGTAATTACGTGATTTAATATTGAAAGTATGTAAAATCTAACATATTATCTAATAAATAAATATATACATATACTTTTTTGGTTTAAGATATTTTATTAAAATATTTTAATGCATAATTAATGTTACATTTAATATTAGATACAGTAATAATACAAAATAATTATAAGAAAAACTTTCTTCTACTAGTTTCCATTTGATGCCTCTTTCCAGTAATCATCCATTCAAAATCTCCATATTTAGAATCGAATGTTCCTTGCTGTAATGATCTTAGCTTTAATGTAAAACGTGGTCCTAACTCTCGCAATTTTGCTTTTTTCCCATCCTTTGTGAATTCATATCGATGATGACGGAAAAATATATAATCTCGTTGATTATGGAAAGTTACACAACGTCTGCCTTTGAATTCAGGTTCGTAGTGAAATAATGAACCTAACATTCTTCCAATAGAAAAACCTAATCTGGTGCCGAAATTATTTAATATAACTTCTGGTCTATGTTTAGTTATTTCTTTGTGATTTTTTCTTAATTCAGTTGTAATTTTGACGTTACTTAATTTGAAATGTGCTGTTGGTCCATTAGGTAGATGTATTACAAGCAGACCCTCAGGTTCTTTTCTGTTTTCATTGATAATAACAACATCGGTGTATTCTTCTCGAATAGCACTCTTAACAATTTTCTTAACTCCAGAACGATTACGATACCTTGCAATGGAATTTGGGATGATTCTAGTAAGCTCTCGTCCAAATATGCGAGTTTTCTTTAAAGGATTATCTGAATAAGTAATTAGAACTTTCGGTTCATAAGTATTTTGGTAATACGCACTAAATTCATCATTTTGGAGCTCAAGTCGTAACTCCTCATTTTCTTCATCCTCTACATCACCAACAGTTGTCTCATCATATACTCGAAGACTTTCAATGGTATGTGGAATACCTTTAGGGAGCCCAGCCTTTTTACGTTGTTCACGGTCTTCTTTTTGAGCTTTACGTTTTTGCTTTGAATACTTTGCAGCCATTTGAGCACGAACAATTTTATTTTTAATATGTGCAAATTTATTTTCACTAGGTAGTAATACTTCATTCTTTTCTTCTTTTGAGGTTACTTCTTCATCATCCTCGTCTTCCTCTTTTATAACCTCCATTTCGGGTGCAGAATCTTCACTTATATCACTCATTATGATTTACTTTTAATATACTCAACTAAAAAAAATGATTTGTTTAATATTTTATGCACATGTTTATATATATTATTTAAGGTTATAAAATATGAAAACTTACCAGCACGTTTACGTTAACATCAACTGACACATGAACTATACCATGAACTATGTTATGGAGTTAGTACGCAATATGATCGAGAGATGACAAGGTGTAGAATTTCTGAACTGTCTGGCATGAGCTTGTCGGCAAAGAAGACATTATTTTATTATTTTCTGTTTCCTTGTGAAAAAGATATCTACAAGTGATGTGTGTGAACATTATTTTATATTTCTATTTATAATTTAAAAGGTAATTATTTATTATTTATATTATTCATTTTATTTAAAATGTATTACAATCCAAATGGAGGTACATATAACCACAATGGAAATTTAAAAAATTATTTTGATGTAACAGATTTTTGCACGTGAATTTGTGAATCTAAAAACTTGTTAACATTTAATATGCATGTAATGTTATTAAGATAGAGCTGTTTTCCTCAATTAGTATTTTATAACAGTGCGACAGTAAAAAACTACAAAATTTTCTAACGTATATGAATAAGGTAGACGTAATAACCCGTATCTTTAATGTTTGTTTTCACTGTTTCACAATCCATACCATACAAGTTTTCAACAATCATTAATTATCTTTAACATGACGTGTGTCACGCACACCCTTACGAAATATATGTGTAACATGTGCAACAAATGAAAACATGCTGAAACAATGTAACACATAGAACCCTTTGATTGACGGGTAGTAGGGGAACAGGGAACCCTTTACCTACACCAAAATAGGGTTGTTTTAGGGGATTTTGCCTATCCTACTGTAAATATTATAAGCTAAGCATATAAGAAAAACTTCACGTTTTTTTGTTGAGCTGCAGTCCTTTACAATGGGATGTGAATCATACTTAATTATTATATAGAACTGTATTAATAAAGTTGGTTACCAGAACCTCGAATGCCCAATTATTTTTTAATAGCTCCTTATACTTTAAAAGATATTACCAATGGGCTTGTGTCCTCATTTTTTAGTGGTAGATTTTTCAATTTTGGATTGAAATTGGATTAAATATCTAAATGTTGACGGATATATAGTAATTAAAAGATATATTGAATTGTAGTTTCAGCGCTAGAAAATTTTAGCGTCATTTTAACGTCAGTAAAATGTTGATTCGGTCAGTGCTGTGGTAATGTTAGTTAGCAAAGAATAATAAGTTTTCAATTAATTTAAACCTGTGCCGGCAGATATAATATTGAAACTTCATTGTTCCTCAAAATAGCTGTAAATAATATTTGATATTTTGATATATAAATACATATAGCAGAGATTTAAGAGCTGCTGTAAGGTTGGTGACATGTAAACTTGTCAGAGTTCTGTTATGAATATGTTATCTCTTTTACGCTCTGTTGTATAAAAGAGATAGCAATATATCGGACGTGAGGTCACATGTCTTGGAATGTTCTACAACGTTGAATCTCTTCAATAATTAAAGAGACAAAATGATTTTTTTAATTGTTAATATCTCCTAAGATATAAGAAATCTAGTAATCCACTTTATCAATATAGTACACTTTTATAGAAATTAAGACATAGAACACAAGCCCATTCTACCCTTCATACAACCATTATACAAAAACAACAACCAGTTTTCGTTTAATACAGCTACATTCATTAAACAAAATCATTTTCATAACTTTATTTCATTTTTCATACACTTTTCACATAAATTTAAAAATGTTATTCCAAGGTTTGTTCTAAAAAAAATCAACGGTAATTCTGAGTTGTAATAAGGGTAGTATAAATACAATTAAAACTGGGGATACATAAAACATTGACTTAACTTGGGGTAGGATGAGAAAGAAAAACGAACAGAAAATGTGTGAAAGCATTAAAAAGCGTTAGAAAAGAGGGATGGGGATGAAGGGAGAATGAGAAGGGAACCTGTAGGAACGTGAGAGTCCTGCCATTATGTATATGTAGACTAAGGAAGATAATAAGGGAAAGGGAACTAGTCGTATTAAGGGGTTAACCCACCCTGGCGTTCGAAAAAACTACATAAAAAGAATATTTTGTTTTTAAACAGTCTTCTTTTATTATCATTAAATGTAGTATATTTTTGTGAGTATATTTATATAATAAATTATTATTAATTGTTAGCTTAAATGTTATTAATGGTTGAGCTTGTGAGTTGTTCCCTGGAACAAGTTTGTCGGGAGGCTATTTGACTGTCGACATATTTTCTTGTATACTTATGGAGTAGCATAACAAAGACTTTTTGAGGAAAATATTTGAAAACAAGTCGTTGTTTGTTTAAATTGGAAAAATAATTTTTTAAATATTTAATAGGCCCTTAAACGCCGCCTATAGAATAGAAAATTCTAAGGAGGAACTAAGGAGAAGAGACAGGGAGATACAACAACAGGAAAGAATGTAAAAAAAGAAGAAGAGCAATTATAACAAAAGATATAAAAGAATTTGGGAGAGAGAGACACCACAATACTTAAGAGAAAAAGACACAAAAAACATGAGAAGGATTGCCAGATTCAGATTGGGAAACGAGGAGAAAGGAAACAGATAATGGGCAAATAGCGAGGAAATGATTTTTATAAGGATATATTTTTTTCTATTGGAAGGAGTCAGAATGTTTAGATATAATAAGGATCAAAATTGAATTAAGCACAATGATATGTAAGTAAATGAGTTAAGGCACAAGAATGTAGTGCCAAATGGCAAAAACATTAAATATAAAAAAAAATTAGAAAATTCAGTTTGTGTGAAAGTTGTAAATATAATGTAACCCTAATGCATATTCTGAATTTACTGGTTTTTAAGAAAATATATCGAAGTATAAAAAAATGAAAAGAGAGTACGGCAGACTACACTGTGAGAAACATAAATGTGTTAAACACAGTTGTAGTCGTAGGAAAAAGTACATCCCGATATTAAGTACACAACTTTACGTATACTCAACACGGATGTGTATATCTTTTGAAAACTGTACTTGATATAAGTAACAATATGAAGTGATTACAGGATTAGAGTTGCGCGACAATTTGCAAATTGTAGTTGCACGCATGAGCGCAGAATATTCGATACGTGAATCGTGCGGCATAAGATTTGGTATAATTGTGGGAATAGGAACACACATATACAGATATACTTCTCACACAAACCTTAACCTTAACTAAATTTACTCTGCACTTAACCAACTTAATTCACTCATACTACTGACTATATGACTACTAACTAACACTATACTTTGCACTATAAAGTAGTGTGTATTGGACTTTAAATGGAAGGCTATCCTGTGTGTATTGTCTTAAATATCTTACAAGTATATAGTTGTAGTCGTAGGAAAAAGTACATCCCGATATTAAGTACACAACTTTACGTATACTCAACACGGATGTGTATTTCTTTTGAAGACTGTACTTGGTATAAGTAACAAGATGAAGTGATTACAGGATTACAGTTGCGCGACAATTTGCAAATTGTACTTGCACGCATGAGCGCAGAATATTCGATACGTGAATCGTGCGGCATAAGATTTGGTATAAATGTGGGAATAGGAACACACATATACAGATATACTTCTCACACAAACCTTAACAACACTAAATTTACTCTGCACTTAACCAACACCTAATTCACTCATACTACTGACTACATGACGACTAACATTTTCCTTTGCACTAAGCTCTTAAGTAGTGTGATTTGACTATAAATGGAAGGCTATCCTGTGTGTATTGTCTTAAATATCTTACAAGTATATACGAATATATGAATGCGATAAACCAAATATATTTTAAATCATTTTTTAAATCCGTTTGTACATGTTATACAACAGAACAATTGAACTTATATACTTCAGTGAACAATAAATCAATTTTCGTATCAAATAGAACCCCTCCCAGAGTTTAAATCCCACCCACGCGTTGTCTACCACCCCTACGGGTTTTATTTCATTCAGAAAACTAACCACAGAGATTTGATTGAAACTAAAATTATATCTAAAGACAATTTATATAACAAAATATAACTCATTTCCGTTTCCTAAATTGGACGAAAATATCCGGTGATGTGAAATATATCAATTCATATAAAATGATCGAAATATTGAATTTTCTTTCTTTGTTTTGTTAAATTAGTTTTTGAACCATTTTTAGATGATAAATGTAATAAAGCATAAAACATCAATCAATAAGTGTACTTAGGATGGCATATAGATGGCATCACTATTGATAAATCTATATGATTTATAGATAGTATGTGTCAAAATTTTATGATATTCCGATTATTAGTTTACGAATTACAGTGGTTTTAATGACGCTACTTTTGTAATTTTCAAAACAATGGAAAAATCTGAATTTCGTGTGTTGATAAAGCATTGCATTTTAATTTAAATTAGAAAAACATGTATTTATATTCTTATTGAATAACCTAGTATAACTCTTTAACTTAAGGAGGTACAGGACGTACCGTCAATGCAAAAAGTTTATCTCTCGGTAATACGAAATATGTGAGGGACGGGCAAATATTGGGACTGTACCTTGAAAATAAATTTTTCAATTCCCTATTAAATGGCATATAATAGTTTAATAAATTAAAAATTACCTATAATTAATATCAAATTTATATTAATTTCAAATTAAATATTTTGAAAAGTTAATAAAAAATTTGGCAACGCTGTAAATTTAAGTGTGTCGACGCATGCGTGTTTTGTTTTTTTGACAGCCAAATTGTTATATTTTATATAAGCCCGTATCACTACTTTTTCATATTTTGAATTTCCCGCTCGATTTGCCATTTGCAACGTTGCCGCCTCGGAACCCACATGTACTGTTTTTTAATGGTTTTATTTTATTATTTTCGTATATAGGTATTCTTTTGATAATTTTCTTTTTGCAATAGTTTCAGAAAGGATTTTTTTTATATACACCTAGTTTTGAAAGCCGTGTCACCATTTTTTTATGGTTTAAAGTTATATTATGTGGTAAAATTGAGTTACAACTTATGATTTATATGGAAAATGACTATTTTTAATCATGTATAAAAAGAAAACTATGAACCCTAGGTCTAAAATTTTGAGACGCATGTGTTTCACTTATTTTTATCGACCCTCCAAATTTCACGACGTTTTCATCATTTACGTTAAGGTCCTATACCACCTTAAATTAAAATTGAACAAGACTTATTTCTTATTTTCTAATACCAAATTTCTCGAAGAAAGGATTTTTTTCTAGTATACGAGATTTAGTTACTTAGCTTTAAATTGTAACTGTGAAGCACAGGAATTCGTTTTGTGACGTCACACGCCTATTGAAGCTCTGCTCTTTACTCTAAGGTCACGTGCGTTTTAAATTGGTCCATTTTTCTTTTCATGTGTTAAAAATACAAACAAAATGTTTCAACATTTACTATAAAAATTCAGTTTAATAAAAAATACTGAATTCCACTTTATAACTAAGCTCAGGTAAATACATGGTAAGTACAAAATGTCTATATTACTGAAATATATTCAGGTAGTGCTTTAGTTAACCGTAAAATTGTTGCTATCAGTATTATTCCCACACATTGTTTTAATTTTGTTTCTAATTTTGTATTTCATTCCCATTTTATATAGAATTCAATTTGCCTTTTCTTTGTTTTTTTAGAAACTTATAAGGTCCAATGTTTCTAAATTAAAAATACTAAAATAATAAAAACTATATTATATAACCTCAAAAAGACTAAAGACAATCTGCCAAAATGCAGTAGGATTTATTTTTAAAAGAAGTTCAATATCAGTTTGTCAAAAATAAAGAAATAAAACCAATTTCTATTACTAGTTCTATTAAAAACAGCAATTTTAATTATTCCACATTCAATTTTGTCCAACTGTCGAACTGTCAAAATTTATTTTACTAACGGCGCATGCGCACCAGCTAAATTATCTAAACTCTAATGGGCTTGTGTCCTCATTTTTCAGTGGTCGATTTTTTAATTGTTCATTGAAATTGATGTTAATAAATGTGTATTGGCGTGTCTATTTTATTAAATATCTAAATGTTGACGGAGATATAGCAATTAAAAATTTGAATTGTAGTCTTAGCGCTAGAAATGGTCGGCCATTTGTATGACGTGAAATGCATTTTAACGTCAGTTATTTGTTGAGTAGGATAGTGCTGTGGTAATGTTCTGTAGCTGTTGGTAGTCAAATAATCAAGTCAAATCAAAGAATATTAATTTTTATTTTATTTAACCCTGCTAAGGCAGACATAATATTGGAATTTTATTGTTCCTTGAAATAGCTGTAAATAATATTTGATATTTTGATATATAAATACATATAGCAGAGATTTATGATCTGTAAGGTTAGTAACCTTACACAAGGATTGTGATGTCACATGCATTTGGAATGTGTACAATGTTCAATCCCTTTATTATTTAAAGAGACAAAATGACTTTTTTAATTGTTAATATCTCCTGAAATATTAGGAGTTATTAAAAAATAATTGAACATTTGAGGTTCTAGTTCTATTTTCAATATATAGTACACTTTTATAAAAATTAAGACATAGGACACAAGCCCATTAAAACACGAATGTGACAAGGAATGGCTATTCTGAAAACCTGAAATCTGGATTAATATAATAAATAGAAACGTAAATTAAATATCAAAACAGTGAGAAATTAAAAATACTAAATTAAATAAATACTATATCATATTATAACCTCCAAAATATGACAATTTGTCAAAATGCACTAAGATTTATTTTTAAAAGAAATTCAATATCTGTTTGTCAAAAATAAAGAAATAAAAACATTTTCTATTACTAATAGTTATTAAAAACAGGAATTTAAATTACTCCACATTCAATTTTGTCTACCTGTCGAACTCTCAAAATGTATATTACTAACGACTCCTGCGCACCAACTAAATTAACTAAACTCAAATTAAAACACGAATGTGACAAGAAATGCCTATCCGGAAAACCTGAAATCTGGATTAAAATAATAAATAGAAACATAAATTAAATATCAGAATAGTGAGTGAGAATAAGGCTTAAACAGTCTTGGCCTCATTCAGCAGCCTCTGATGCAATCTGAGTGACAGTAATACGGCGATTGTCTTCAAGAAGTTCACTCACGGATTGAATATTGTCGTCATGGACGCTTTAGTTTGACTCACAGTAGCATCACCAAACTGGGCTTGGAGTCACATCAAAATTTCAGTCGATTTCACCTTTTTTGGCGAGAAAGAGAACGCGTTGCGCAATAAAAACTGGTGCTTTCTGACACCCATAGCAATACAGAAATTGCGGACGTAAGTGTGGAGCCGTGTGCAAAAGATAATCTTCTCTTAATGCTTCCACCACCAGTTTCTAGGTGCGTGGCGCTACTCCCTCAGTACGTGAGTAAAATGAATTAAACTCCGATTTATATTTAAATGACATTCGTACTTTCAATACCAGCATTATGATAAAAACGAGTTGATTCTTTGAGATGTTCACTTTGACGAGTGAAATTGCACGTAGGGAACTTGACGTATTCATCATGGTGGCAGTTCGCGGAACTGTTCATCCTGCATCCATTTTACCTATTAGCAGCAAACACGACTGTGCACTTTGCGATTATTTTAAATATTCATTGCCACATATAATACACACCGTACTACAATATACCGGGTGTGGTATACTATGTAGTTTCAAACACTATTTAAAGTTATAATTTATTTATATATAATATATTATATTCACAACATTTTATTTACTTGTCATATATTATATACATATTATAAATTCGTTTATTTGGTCGTTGGTTGGAAAAGTTTCATTAATGCATTGAAAATGAATAGGATTTTCTAAGTTAGGTCGTCCGCACATGGGTCGACTGATTGCAGACGCTAGCTCCGAATCTGCCCGAAACAAATGAGAATGGAACTGTGTTGTTAGTGAGAAAACGAAAGGTATACGAGTGAGAGAACGCACAAGCTCGAATGAAAAAAAACTGATTTGAGATTGGTTTTGAGCGCTGTGTTGCATGCTGTTGATGGTGACATCATGAGCAGAGATGTGTACAAATACTTATCAAAAGTATTTAAATACATACAATAAAATCCCCTATTATGCCATTGTTAAAAATTCTATAGAGTCACGAAACACGGCTCGACATGGCTCGCTTTTCGTTTTCGTTGGAAACTTTGTTGCGCGGCTAGTTTGCAGTCAGTCGACCCGTATGCAGACGGCCTTAGAGAAAAATCGTCCTATTTTCATGATCTCATTCAGCTGATTGTACTTTTGAACCTTCAGGAAATAACTTTAATAACCCACGTTAAATTTTTAAATGTCTTACTGAATAAGTAAAATAATAAGTATCCAATAATATAATAATAACCCAAAGATTTGGCAGGTTTACATATTCTACCCTCTCCCATCCATGTCACATTTTCCAAGTCATTGTCACAAGACTCCAATTAACCATTGGACATGTAGAAACAATGTACCCAAAAAGAACGACTAAGAAACTTCTTACTCACAGAGTGCAAGAATAAGAGGAAGAATCGGAGAGACATAGAAAGACTAAGAGGAAGATGATCGAAAATAGACGAAATAGGAAGCGAAAAGTCTTCCAGAATGATAATGAACATTTTATGAGCACACTAGTAAAAACATGTCGTTCTGCAAGTTTTAAGACACGTACACATACGTGCGACTTAAACATGCGACATCCAACATTAGTTGGAAGAAGTTGTACAACACGTCCACACTAGTGCAACATGCAACTTAATACGCCGGACGCTTTCATATTTACAAAAAAAAGTAATAAAGCTCAGTTATTTAACATCGTACAACTGGGCCTTGTCAAAAGTCTATTCTTCAGGTCTATTTCATTTGTCCATTTAAACACCATTTTCAATTGTTTACTAAATACAACTAAAAAAAACGTCAACGCACAATGAGATTACACTGGAGACTGAGTAGGTACTCGACCCTTTTGTTTGAGATCCCATTCAAAACTGTACTTTCTTCACATGTTTCGCCTTCGTATAAAAACATTTTTGTTTCATAAAAATATTACCTATATTTTTAAAAATAGCATAAGTAAGGGTTTTATTAGTGTCGCATGTTTATGTCGCACTAGTCTGTACATTAAGTCCCTCCGCACATTGGTCGACTGATTGCAAATCTTAGCCCCGAATCTGCCCGAACCGAATGAGAATGGAACTGTGTTGTTAGTGAGAGAACGAACGTGTATACGAGTGAGAGAAAACATAATGCACGAATGAAACTAAACTGGTAGTCGAGCCGTGTTCCGTGACTCTATAGAATTTTTAACAATAGCAAAACAGGGGATTCTATTGTGTTATATTTGATTGTATGTATGCATTTAAATACTTTTCTATAGTATTCGTAAACATCTCTGTTGATGATGTCATCATCAAAAGCATGGAACCAACAATGCCCTGCGATCGAGAAATATAGTCACTGAATATATGCTCAAAACCAGTTTGAAGTCAGTTTAGTTACGTTCGTGCCGTGTGTTTTATCTCACTCGTATACACGTTTGTTCTCTCACTAACAACACAGTTGCAATCACATTCGGTTCGAGCAGATTCGAGGCTAAGGTTTGCAATCAGTCGACCAAAGCCGCCTCGTGTGCAGACGCCCTAAAAGTACAACACATTTAGTACACTCATGTCTAAATAATGTCAACTTATGAATGAATATATATTTATTTATTTATTTTATTTATATATTAATTGTGTATGCCTTTCGGCTTTACAATCTACAGTATTATATTTCTAATACATTTCATTCCTATATACATTCTAAACTTAAAACTAAACTTAAAATAAACTTAAAATCTTCTCGACTTTTACTACTTCCAAAAGTGCTTTCTGCTTCTTCTTCTTTTGACCCTCTCTATTATTCTCCACCATCTTATTTATTCTCCTGTTTTTCCTTTCCTTCTTACTATTTCCGCCATCCACCTCTTTCCTTCACTGCCTCCCTTTAATAGCTGGCCAATATTCCTTTCGCTTGCTACTTTTTCCTTACACTCAAACTTAATGTGCTCCAGTGTTTCGTCCTCCGCTCCACACATTCTACACTTTCTTTCCTCACTCTTTTCCCAGTATCTGTTTCCTTTTTCCTCATTTCCCAATCTAAACCTTGCTGTTCTTCTTATGTGTTTTATGTCTTTTTCTATAAGGTACTGAGGCACATTATTTTCCCATAACCTCTTATATCTTTTATTGTAGTTACTTTTTTCTATTTTTCCCATTCTCTCCTGCTGCTGTGTCTCCTTATCCCTTCTCCTTAGCTCCTCTGCCACACTTGCGCCACCTTCTCTTCTCCTCTCTGCCTCCTCGATCGCCATTCCATTCCTTTCAAAGTATTCTTTTCTCTTTTTTGGACCTCCTCCCCCCCCATTCTTTATGTAATCCTCTCTTATTTTCTTTAAGATTTTGCTTTCCGCTCTGTTCAATTTCTCCTCGTATTTTACCGCTCTTTCCCCTGTTTTAATTCGTATCTTATCCCTCTTTAGCTCCTCCATCACCATGTATCCTGGCGTGCACCTGTCCAGCCCTAGTACCCATTTCATGTATCTCACCTGTATTCTTTCCAACTTTTCTTGTTCCTTCCACCCCCAAACCTCTGCTCCATACGACATCATACTGGCTATCAGTCTCTCATATATCCATATTCTCTTTTGTATGTCCCCCCCAAATACCTTTTCCCCTAGTCCCCATACCCGTCGCATTGCTTGCTCTGCCTTCTTTGCCACCTCCCTTATATGCGCCTCTTCTCCATTATTCTTTTTAAAAGTGTAGCCCAGATATTTAAATTCTTCAACTTCCTCAATGTCCTCTGTCTTGTATTTCCACCTTTTATGTCTCCTTTTTCCACCCCCTTTTTTAAATACTATAATTTTTGTCTTTTCCACGTTTAACTCTAGTCCTTTCCTGTCTATATACCTCCCTAGCCGGTGTGCCATCTCCTGCAGCTCTCCTTCCCTTTTTGCCAACAGGACTATATCGTCAGCGTATGCTAAAGTCCATATCTTGTAGTGCCTTCCTATTAGCACCCCCCCATCTTGTCCTCTTTCCATTACCCCCTCCAAGTCTGCTGTATATATCGCAAATAAAATGGGGCTCAGAGGACAACCTTGCCTCAACCCCTTGTCTGTCCAGAATTCTTCTGATTCTTCACCCCCAACTCTTATTCTCATTCTTGTTTCTTCGTAAATTTCTTCAATACATTCCATTATGTCCTCATCTATTTTTTTCTTTCTCATGTACTTCCACAATTTCTGTCTGTCGACCATGTCAAACGCCGCTTTAAGGTCGATGAACATTGCATATATCTGTCCTCCTTTTTCACTTAGCTCTTTTTCAACTAAATGGTTCAGTGCGTATATATTGTCTAAAGTCCCTCGTCCCTTTCTAAAGCCTGCTTGTGTCTCGGGAAGTATTTCTTTTACTTTTACCTCTTCTTCCAGTCTGTCTCTCACAATCCCTGCATAAATCCTGTACCCTGTGTTCAGTAGTGTGATACCCCTGTAATTTTTGGCTTCATGTCTATTTCCCTTTTTATATATCGGCGTTATTACCCCTTCTCTCCAGCTGTCTGGCAGGTTTCCTCCTTTCCATATCTTGTTCATCGCTGTCAGTAATCCTTTCTCTATCCTTTCCTGCCCAGCTTTCCACGCCTCGTTCTTTAGTCCATCTCTACCTGGTGCTTTCTTTTCCTTGAGTTTTTGAATCTGTGTTTTTATTTCACCTAATTTTATATCGTTTACTTTCTCCTTCTCTTTTATCCCCTTCTTTGTTTTCTCGTTTCTTTTCTTTCCTCCTAGTACTCCCATAAAGTGTTTCGTCCACTCTTCCATTTTTATTTCCTTGCTTGGCTCTTTCCTTCGCTTTTTCTCCCTATTTATGTAATCCCATGCTTGCCTCTCCGTTGTTATATCTCTAATTTCTTTTTCTATTCCTATTTTGAACTCATTCTTTTTATCTTTTATCCTTTCCTTATACATATATATAATATAATATAAATATAATGTTTATGAATATATATATAAATGTTGAATATCGCACCAATCTGTATGAGGCATTACAATTACTTCGATCGGCAATGTGTTAATATCTGTTACAACAAATAAACATAATTTAACACGTGGTTGATATATATATATATCATTCAAGAAATTGTCAATATGCATAAAGATATGAAGCGTAATTTTATCTTTATCTTTTGAAAAAACTATAGTACTTTGGGGACAATGCTTATGTTTTATTTACATAGAAAATTACCCAAATCAATGGCTATTTATTCCATAAAAATGCAAAATCGTAAAAAAGGTCTTAGTACATTACTCCATTGTACTTTAAACCCTCATGACGTCACAGTCACCGTCACCATCACATATATTCCCATTCTTTAACCTATAAAGTTTTTATTTAAGTGATTTTTTGTGTCGTTATTATCGGACCATGAGAAAAAAAGGTCTAAGGTCTTTTTGTTACATATATGAGTTTCCCACGATCAATTGCTGAGAAAAAGATCATGCAAACTTTCTTTTCAGCCAATAAAATTTCTTTAGTTCAATTTTATTTTTGTTAGCCGTTTCTTTACTTTATTTTTACACAAATAAAACACTATCATATATTTTATTCACTATCGATTATTCGCTTTTATTTTACATTGGTATTCGTGGGAATGTGAATGATGTGCAATGAAAATAGAGGAAATTGTGTTAAAATAAGAAAATGCTACACCAAAAATGTTGTGGAAGTTGTAAACTAAAATTGGTAAATTTAAATTATTTAAAGGACCGCGGTTGTTCTAATGTACAATAAACGCTTTTAAAAATGTTTTTTTCTGATAATCTTATAATCCTTGTGAACCAATCAAATGTCCAATTATTTTTTAATAACTCCTTATATGTTAGGAGATATTCCCAATTAAAATAGTAATATTTTCGATTCAATCATTAAAGGGAAAAACGTTATAGAAAATTTCTACAGATACAGAAAATCCTACAGATATGCAATTTTTTTTATACAACAGATTACAACTATCACAAGATTTCATTTTATCTAGTTTTAAAATTAAATAATGTTTAAATGATATTGTTTTGCAAAATTTTAATTTCCATTTTATTGGTTTAGTTTCCCCGTACAATTTTTTTATGGGTTACAAATTCATAGCATGCATAGGACAAAAAGATTTTTCAAAATGCAAAAAAATTGGTCACAAAACATTGTATCTTATGTTATACTTGTATTTGTATACGTAATGCCTCGTAAATATTGGTGTGACTTAAACATGCTACTTCCAACATTTGCTGGAAGAAGTTGTACAATACGTCCTTACTGGTGTGACATGTAATGTAATACATCAGCATCTTAAATAGTTCAAACGAATTCATTAAACCAGTTTTGTATATTTAGAATAAAAAGTTATACAAGTCAGTTTTTAGCAATATAATCTGTTCTAGGGAAAAAAGTGGAACGCATTGAAAGCGCATGCAGCGGTATCTTTTTTGATTAAATTCAATGCGTTGGCTGCTTTTCTTGTAGTTGATCACTTTGTAATAGTTTGTGATTTGCACTTGCTGCAAAACAAAGATAATATTTTATTTCTTTAATTATTTTTGGAAATTTGTCATCTTGGAAGAATCAGTTGCATATACCATGTGCAATAATGAAGATGTTCTGTTGGCAGCGGCCGCTTACTGAAATTTTATTACTGTTATATATGTTCGATATTCAAAATCGCAATCCTTTGTGCTTTACCGCCAAGCATTGGAAATATTTCTATACAATAAAAATAATCCATAAAGTTTTAAAGAAGAGTGTCCCATGTTATGTACGAGGTATTACAAGTAACTGTACGAGGTATTACAAGTAACTTTTCTTAAATGTTAAGCCAGTACGTAACGATGCGGTGAACGTTTGATTGAAATGCTTGCCTCCAACGTGTTAGTCAAATATTGGAAGTTTGACATGGAAAGTTTCCTACTATATGGTGGAACGAATGTTTGATCACAATGACACTGTTTACCAATAACTTTCAAGTAAATAAAAAAACTTTCAAGTATAAAACCTTCTTTTGTTGGACGATTCGTGCAGCAGTGCATGACATGTGGATCAAGTGTGTGGTGGTGGTAGAAAAATCACTTTTGACGCGGGTCAAAAGACCGACAACAACCCAACCTTACATGACATTGGACACACTTAATTCCAGCAGTGAACACACAATACGTACAACCATCGTTTGGTACCTGCTTTAGATAAACCAATGTCTAGGGCTGTTCTTTCTGCTTCTGGGGAAGACGATAGTTGTTAACAATGCTGACAGTAGATGGTGTTTTATTAAATAATAACGTCGAAGGTTCATTTCCTGATAATGTGTACTAATACTAAACAATTTTAATACATCGCAAGTAGTCGAATGTAGTGTGAGATCGACATTATAGTACCAAATATCAATCAAACCAATTATCGTACAATGTACATTATTTATTAATTAATTATAATTTGGGAAATATATTTAATAATTAAATATTAACAACCATAACGGGCTATCAATGTGTTTCATTGAAAGCCTGAGGCATAGTTTCAATAATGCCCTAAGGTGATATATACTCGTATGATAGTTTTTAAATATATAATCATTTTAATACATTTACCCTACCCGTGTGCATACGGTGTGGTGTAAAACGATAGGTGAACTTTTCATACTACAGACGAAGTATCGTCGTGGTATTGATACGTAACGGGGTATATATCATGTGGCATTTCTGGCATCCGCATAGAAATGTCAAGAACTTTTATATTGCCTCTGGGAAATTCAATTTTATGTCGCTTCCATCGAATAGATATAAAATGTGTTTTTATAGACATTATACCTCCCAAATATATTTATATATTGGCACATACTGTTTTTATAGTAAAAATTTAATAGTTTTTTGAATAGGACTAATAAGAAATACTAAATTGACTTTTATTTGAACGTAATACAGGCACATATTGCTTAGAATAACGTGGATAATCTACTTATCATAATTAAATTAGCTCGGAGATTCAGAGTAAAAAAGGAAAATGAACATTCGCAAGACAATTACGTTGCATGCTATTGATGGTGGCATCATGAGCAGAGATGTGCAACAATACTTATCAAAAGTATTTAAATACATACATACATACATACAAATACCTCATAATACGACACAATAAAATCCCCTATTATACTATTGTTAAAAATTCTATAGAGTCACGAAACACGGCTCGACATGGCTCGCTTTTCGTTTTCATTGGAAACTTAATTGCTCGGCTAGTTTGCAATCAGTCGACCCGTGTGCAGACGGCCTTAGAGAAAAATCATCCTATTTTCATGATCTCATTCAGCTGATTGTACTTTTAAACCTTCAGGAAAGATCTTTAAGAACCCACGTTAAATTTTTAATTGTCTTACTGAATAAATAAAATAATAATCCAAAGATTTGGCGGGTTTACATATTATACCCTCTCCCATCCATGTCACATTTTTCAAGACATTGTCACAAGACTCCAATTAACCATTGGACATGTAGAAACAGTGTACCCAAAAAGAACGGCTAAGCAACTTCTTACTCATAGGGACAAGAGCAAGAGGAAGATGATCTAGCGAAAATAGACGAAATAGGTAGCGAAAAATCTTTCAGAATGTTGATGAACATTCTATGAGCCTTCTGAAGAAAAAAATATTACCACACAGCAAAGTATCTTGGCATGACATTAGATGCAAAATTAAGATGGCAAACACATATTAAGAAACAAAGGAAAGAGCTCGACATTAAATATTGGTAAATGTTGTGGATAATAGGTAGGAAATCTCAGTTATCCATACACAATAAACTGTTCCTATATAGGCAAATCATCAAACCAGTTTGGTTATGTGGTATCCAAATATGGGGATGCTCAAAGAAAACTAACTTAGAAATTATGCGACGTTTTCAAAATAAAGTACTGAGAACTATAGTAAACGCTTCTTGGTATATTCGATATAGCGACCTCCACCGGGATCTCCAGATAGAGATCATCGCTGAAGGAATAAAAAGATATGCTTCCAAGCATCATGGTAGACTGCACTGTCATTCGAATGACGAGGTACTCCAGCTGTTGGACAACTAAGCGTTAACTAGAAGACTTAAGAGAAAGAAACCTTTCGAACTACAATAACAATTATAAAAGTAGTGTAAAAACAAAAATTTAAATAGTGAAAATTAAGGAAATGTCAACGGATGATCCTTAATATCGTTTGTTATATAGAAGTATTGGTTATGGATAAATTGTTGGTTGGCAATTAAAAAAATTACATTTACTGTTTTGTATTCCAGAGAAACGGGGCCAGTCGTTGTTGGTAATGGTTCGGTCGTGCTTTGGAATGCTCTTCTTCTATTTTTATGCAAACTCCATTTGAATATGGCACCCGAGACGACCCCAATATATTCAACAGCCTGTAACACTTGATTATAGCAAACAATCCTTGAAACATACCAACTCTGCAAGACATGTACAATTTAAAATTTTGAACGTTCTCAGTGGACACCCTACATATACACATATATGAATAAATAATATAAAATCATTAAATATATTTTAACTTGTCAGAAAAAAGAGTAATGTGGTCCCATGAGGCAGTACATAAGCATCAACTTACAAAATAATTGAGTGACATTTTTCTATGTATATTCCTTATTATAGATAGTCTCAGGTTATGATATGATACATCGCCTCAATAAGTTTCAATACGTCTGATGTAACCGTCATACGTTTCGATGGTGTCAGGTGGTTTATTGTGGGTGGAATAAGAAGGGGAGATTACCCCTGTCCCCCTGTCTCCCTGACCCTTGGGTGACGTCTAGTAAATGTAATTTTATAGGTTCCATCAGCAAATTATATTTTTTTCTTGCTACTCACTATGAGTATAGGTTTTATTATCCTGAACGGTTTTGCGTTATTGATAAGGCGTTCGCAACGTTCTGATGGGCAGTGACCCGCTTAGGAATATGGCACACGTCTATCAAACGTTCATTTATTATTTATAACTTACTGTATGTACCGGTAATTGAGATTAGGATACCTTATGATTACATTAATGACGAATAATGTGAGCTGTGTCGACTTTGTGATAGTTTACCTAAGAATTGAGGTGTCTCCAGGGTGAACAAATGGTCTCTTATCATTTGAGAAGCCCGTTATTTCCACGTGGGTGGGGATACCGAGGTAGGGAGATTATCAAACGCGAGAGCAGCTAATTAGTGCCATGGCGTCATTCACTTTATGGTAGGTTACTTTAAGAGAGTGATTCTTATCTTACTCTCTTGCGTGGGGTTCTTTCTGGTGAACTGTATCACCTTGGGTCTGGATCATCATAGCTGGAGTAGTGGGTCTACTGTGACAACCACTACACTTCTCTTCCATGTGCTATTCTACAAATCTAATGTGTTTGATGTGAGCGGTGCGTACCTGCGAACTGAAGCATAAAAAGAGTATCATGTCAAATAGTATTACTGTAATGGAAATGGTTTTAAAGTGATCCTAATTTAACAGTGTACTAGTTCAAAATAACAGTGTAGGATGTCAGTGGCTGTAAACCGCAGACATAAACGAATAATTAATGTATTGCAACAGCTTGTACTTATACATTGTGGGTTAACAATTACTGAGCATTGTTGTTGCAATTGTATTTGATCAGCCAATTGTGTGAACATCAAAGGTCTGAACCGAACGCTAATGGTTACACCGTACCGTATACATGCAATTATATGCTTGTTAATAAATTCATAGATATTGTATTCATGTATTTGTATTTATTGCAAGACATTGCAACGCCCTTATATTTATTCTCACAATTCATTTTTAAAGTAATGAAACTAAAAGTGCAATGCCAGCAGTTCTCTCTCGGCGAGACATTTGTCAAAACATTTGTGGCGTGACCCCGATTGGACGAGTTCACTCTCGACTTTGACTCGCCCAATGTCTCTCGGGCGCTACATTTGCCGAGAGAGCAAAGAACTGAGTGGTGCGAAGTACACTCTTGGGTCTAGTCTCTCGTTTCCTTTGACTTGTGACAAAATACTGCTCATGAACCGAGGCATGTCAACACAAGGCGAGAACTACTGTACACACTCCATCTCGCCTGTCTCGGCGAGAGTGAACTGCCGGCATAATAACTTAGATACGAGTAAACTAACTCAGAATAGAATTACTCTTTCTTAATCCTTGAATGGTTATTTAGTCAAATTAAATTATGTTACATCCTAATAGTGGGTTCCATTTATTTCGACTTCTACGACATCTACGTGTTTTTCTATTTTTTATTCCGTGCTTGATACTTTCTCTCTTATTCCTTCTGTTCCATTTCCTCTTGTTCTTTTTCGTTCCTTTACTTTCCTACTACTCAGAACCGCTTTTAAGCATATTCGACATGTTCTTACTCCTTATTTGTATGTTTTACTCTAACGGAGATTTTTGGGAACAAGTGATTCATCGATCCTGGATCTTTTACTTCTTTCTCTTACTTTCCCAAGTCCTTTACTGCTTCGTTATTATTTTTTCTCTGTTTTTCATTCTCTCATATTCATTCTTTCCTTTATACAGTCGACTTTATTAATTAAAGTAGGTGTTATTATTATTTTAGAATATTTATTAGTTGAATATTGAAAATACAATTATTTTCTTGCGAGTATATCTAAACTTTTTTTTATTCGTTTGAAAATATACCACTAGCTTATATACTCTAAGACCCTCCGCACATGTGGCGACTGGTTGCAAACCTTAGCCCCGAATCTGCCCGAACCGAATGAGAATGCGACTGTATTGTTAGTAAGAGATCGCACGTGTATACGAGTGAGATAAAACATACGGCACGAATGAAAGAGAACTGATTTCAAACTGGTTTTGAGCATGTTTTGGGCGACTGTGTTTGTATGTCGCAGGGTATGCATTTGATGGTGACATCATGAGCAGAGGTGTGCACAAATACTATTCAAAATTATTTAAATACAAACATATAAATACGACACAATAAAATTCCCTATTATGCTAATGTTAAAAATTCTATAGAGTCACGTTGTTCATTTTTCGTTTTCGTTGGAAACTTCGTTGCTCAGCTAGCTCGCAATCAGGCGACTCATGTGCGGAGGACCTAAATCTGAGTTATTGTCTGTCTAGGCTCCGTATGTATGTATTATACATAATCAATTTAACTGAATAACAATTAATCCCGGAAAATATAACTGTGGTCCGAGGAAGCAGCACTCAGCGTCAAGCATTAATGCTCTCGCCCACTGTTCTGTCTTCACTAATTAAATATATGAAAATTTAAAAAGGTTCCTAAAATGAGTTCCTAACTTTAAAAAAAAGTATCGGTCATCCAAATAAATAATCTGTTAGTAACCAAATCGTACAAACTAAGTACGGAGCCATCCCATTCAAAACTTTGGCTGTCACTTCCCCAGTCTATGGCTCCAGAATAGAACGACGTTGAACAATATGTTGTGATCGTCCTTTACGGAGTCAGACGATAATACTTCGCCTACGATCGTTCTACTACGACCAGTACAGGCATCGCGACGCTGCAAGTGTCTTCAGTACTTGTAGCAGACTGCTACGCGACGGTAACACAGACGTCGCGACGCTGTTTGCGTAAATTACATTAAACCTACTGTTGTGTCGTGTTATCCGTTTGTGTTGCGTATTTAATTTGTTCCATTTCCTAATCTAATACATATTTATATAGCTATTAAATTATTATATAAAGTTTTTATTATGATAAAAGAATTAATAATGAAAAAAACTGCTTTAAAAGTTTAATTAATATTTGAATTAGGAAAGAAGGTGGTGAATTACAAAGAGTTTCTTAAGAGCTGGAAAATATATTATTAAGGTAATTACCCTTTGTAATAATTTTAATTAGAACAGATGGTCTTTGTGGAATTTAATCCGCTAAATTTATCACCAGGAGATTCGGGTTGTATCTTGTATAGAAATATTCTTGTAGTTGTGTTAAAGAATTATCTTTTAGAGAAATTTACCTAGAAGAAGTTATAATTATGTATATTTTACATATAATTATGTTATGTAAAACAACTGCACTAAACAAACTACAATGTTTACATTAAATTATGTAACATTTTCGAAAAAAAAAATTATCTGTTTTAGTATTATCCCGTAATATTTTAAGTAAACGAAATCTTAAGATCGAATTATAAAATTACTTTATAATCTTTCATCATTTTAAATCCGTCTTCGATAATGTTAACGCGCAAAAAGGTAGATTTATATTTCGATAAGCTATAAAATAGGTTACAGAACGTTGTATATTTGGTCACATTTTTTACGCAATAGGTCCTTGGTAATGCTTGACAAAACTTAAATACACGTTATTGTGTTTAGCGGGTAATATATCATTAAATAATGTTTTTAATGCTGAATTCTGTCCCGGATATAAGAGAAGGAGGGGGGGGGGGGAGAGAGGGGAAGGCAAGCTGGTGGGCATTAATTCATGATATGAGGGCGCTAAATTTCATTCCATTTTTTTTGTCCTCACGACTATCTATTCTGTTATTTCTTTTTGATTTTATTTTTTTCATCAATGATTTTTTTTAATTCGTAGTATGTTACGGGGGAGAGGAATGTTAAATTCTTACCTGGGGCCCTATTCCTGAGTCTTACGAGCAATGATCGTGGTCGAACAGATCAGATTTATATGAGTGAAACATTTTACGAATCACTTTTAAAAGAGTATTCCTGAACTATAATAATAATTAATAATAAAATTTAGGTAAATTAATAGTACAGGAATACTTTTTTAAAAGTGATTCGTAAAATGTTTCACTCATATAAATCAGATCTGTTCGATCACGATCTTTGTTCGCAATATTCAGGAATAGGGCCCCCGGTTCGAAAAAATCGTAGATACGTTAGAACTTACGTTGATTAGAATATAACACTTACGTTACTGAAATAAGTCGTCAAAGTTAAATCAATTTTTATGTAATAATTAAGTTTTGAGTTAAAATGGTACAAGTATTTAGGTATATATTATATACGAAGTTTTATTGTTTATATAAATGTCTTACAAAATATTTGGTTTTGTTTACATAATGAATAATATAAATAAAGAAGTTGTATAAAAATTAATAGTTAAGAATCTTTTTAAATAATAAAAGTTATTGGTAATTGAAAAGACTGCTGAGTCTTCGGGTTCGATCATTGTTAAGAAAGAGTAGTAAATTATGTGATCACATGACCATGCACATTTAGGCAGCGTTGGAGTTCACAGATATGTGGAAATTATGAAAGGTACTTAAAAATGTACCTATATTTCAAACGTGTTAGTTTTAGCATAAGCAGGACATCAAGTATTTTTAATACATACTTTACAACACCATAAAAAATCATAATCATATTCCCTTACATAGTAATTTATGCCATTAAAAACCAGCAAAGGTTTTTGAAAAGATGCATTAAAGTAGGTACACCATTGTTGCTTATTGCGCTTTCCATCGCTTACGATCGCGAGTGAGTGGGTGAGGTTTTCCACCTCTACGCGAAATATCTTGCTGTGTTATCAGGTTACACTTTAACACGCGGTATAGGGGTTGAAAGGAGGGTGGTAAAATGTGAGGGTGATATGTAAATACATAATACATAACGCTATATGAGTTTGATAACACCTATTTATACAGCTATAAATTGCCATCATAACAGAGGAATAATACTGGCTGTTGCACAAAGAAAAAAGCATCCTCATTTATTAAAAAAAAAATATACTAGATCGTGGAATTCTAGATACGTTAAGCGTTTAGATACTTTTACTGTGTATGAATGGAAACGTATTTGTATCTTATAGTGTATCTACGAATATGAACAAAATGTTGCAACAGTACTTTTGTAAAAAACTAAAGAAAAACCTACAGATATATTATTATTTTTTTTATATTTATTTACTTATTTGCTTCAACTTTCTTTCGTCATAGCCACCAACAAACATTTTTTATACATCTTTTATAATTTATAATTCAATTTTACAAATGTAACATGTTTGATAACAAATCAAATAATGATATTTTGACATGCAAAATTAAGGAGATGTATTTCAATATAATAAATAAGAATAATTCCATAAAATTTATGTGGATACCAGGACATTGTGGAATAAGATGAAACGAAATTGCGGATAAATTCGCAAAGGAATCAATAAATTTAGAAATTGAGATGAAAGTGAAATTACCTTCATATGAAATTTTGAATATAATCAAAAAATTAAACTTCAATTTGAGAAACCAAGATTTCATTAACAAAAGTCAGTTAAAAGGAAGAGATTATTATATGTTACATCCAAATTTAAGTAAGAAGAGATGCAACTATAATCATAATCAAAAGTAATCAATGCAAAACTTCAGCTCACCTGTACAAAATTAATATTAAGTCTGACGATAGATGCCAATGTACTGAATTAGGAACTTTAGATCGTATTATATTTGAATGCATAAATTATAGTCTACAAAGATCAAAAGTCAATACTGAAATATTAGATGTGATTAAAACTTTCCCTGTTAATACGAAATTTTTGTTAAGTGATTAAAAATTAATTAGTGAATTATTTAAATATTTAGAAATTTGTAAAATGGAATTATAAAATGGTAAATATATATAAAAAATGTTTGATGGTGGCTATGACGAATATAAGTCAAAGAAAATAAATAAATAAATAAAAAAAAACTGGAGTCATAGAATTAACCTTAAACTATAATAATTTGTTCTATTTGTTTATTTTCTATTAAAAATACGAGTACAAATTAGGAAATACTAAGCCATTCTTTTCAATTATTCTATTTTTATTTATTTATTTGAACATTGAATGAACATTTCTAGTCCCACCACTGGTTTATTTCTAGTTTTGCAACCTAAAACTAATAACAACCTCCATAGTTACTAGATTTATAATTTGAAACATCCAATAACAATATCCTCCGTCCATGCATTACATTACATTACATTAGGAAACTATGCCAGTTACACTACTATTTTCAATACGAATTTTCTTGTACATAAAGATATAGATATCCATCATGTTTTACGATCTTCCGTTATAGGGTTATTAAAACTTTCAACGACCTTTCTGGAAGGGATATTATCATACATGGTGATTACTGAATACGATACCCTTCCTAGGGTCTCAAACTACACTACTTATCTATGTGAATGCCCTATAAATGTTCGGCCCACTATTTATATAAAAATTTATTGCTTATAAAGAATTTTTTTTTGATAAATTAAATCAGGGGAAATATTTTACTCTATATGTTTTACAATATGGTGGCACTATTGTTCAATAAATATTATCTATGACTGTATTTGCATGAACCTAATATTTTAGGACCTTTTAGGAACATTTGCTAGTTGTACAAAACGTTTTGATCATTTTTAGAAAAAGTTTGAGTAGCTTTACTTCACTCTATTTATAAACTCAGAACGATTCTAGTTCTGAATAATTTTTTTTTATAGTTTTGAGCAAGACAACATCAATTCTAAATTCAACATTATATTTTTGTTATTACAAATTCTTAATTCTAAGTTTTTATTCCAAAATCATAATTCTAATTTAAATAAAACACAAAAATAGAAACTAAAACATAAAATACAACACCGAACCAATAGGTGGTGTAATATTTTGGTAGTGGTGTAATACACATTACGAGGCCTCGATACCATATAACTACCTCCTAGCATTGGAAATAGGCCAACCACAGGTAGAAAAAGTGAAAGAGAACTACAGGTGGATGAAGAAAGAAAGAAAATTAAACTTTATCAAATTTAAATTTCTAAAAAGAAGTAGCACAAGTCATTAGTTTATAAATGAATTCGCATTATTCATATTTTCACTTATAAACTGTTGAAAATATTTACAAGTAAAATAACATTTTAAAATTTCAATGAATAATTTTAAATAAAGAAACTACATGTTTTATAAAAGTCATTTAGAGAGGTAATTGAAATACGTTGTAAGATCAGAGATGAGAGTGTGTGGGGTGTGGGGGACGGGGGAGAGTTTAAAAACATGGTAGAAATAGAACGGTAGCATATAAAGGAGAAAATTGCTCTCTGATCTATATGCACATAAAACAATTGAACAGTGGGAGTATGAAATAGTATGGTATGTACTCACTAGAGCGATTACAGAATCAGGCGACTTATGAACAAGTATGCGATCTTTTGTTAAAGAAATCTCTTATAAATCATCTACGGGAATTTTGAACTTCTGTTAAGAAACGGACAAAATTGGTAAAAATTAATTTATTAAAAATAATTAACTATAAAGAAATCTTACCTTTTTGAATTTGTTTTAAAATTGTTAATCTATGTATTACGAAGAAGGCAAAGGTCTTCATTTGAACTGGGAAAATGTGAGTGAGATAGTTTGAGACTGAAGGCCTGTCTCAGTATGGCACCGTATTTAAGCGACGGCGTATTCGGACGTAAATCGGCGGATTGGATGAGCTACAAGGCAAACCGCCTATGTGTGTCACAGATGTCTGTAGTCGTGTATTAGGGGGTGTATTGGAGTTCTTTAGCACTTATATAATTTATCATGAGAGCAAACTTTACCTTTAATTTTTATTAACTACTACTGGTATTAAAGGGACTTTAGCATTTATTATATATCTGAGTTCTGGTTGTCGTGAATTTAAATTTAGTTCTATCGTATCGGTATCGGTGTCCATGATTCACTGAAATACTAACATAAACTGCATGCAGAACATACTCGTTACAAGCGATGTCGCCGATAGAACCGAAAAAGATCCGTATTGCAGCGTAACAACAAGCGATCTTAGGTATCCCCTCCAGTCTGAGGCGGCTGTTTGCATTTACAAAGGTTCGGATAGGATATCGTTGTAGTAGTGGTAACGCTTGGATAAAATTCGCCTTTATACGGTTCTAATGTACGAGGTAGTGCCGCCCGTATTCGGACGGCTTTGTAGCGTGCAGCCTGAGAGGTCCAGAGAGTTCTCATTACATTTACAGGGTTCGGATAGGTAAAGCGTAGTAGCCCGAATACGTCCGGCAGAAATTCGCTTAAATACGGTGCAATACTGAGACAGGCCTGATGCGTTTTGAGGCGTTTAATATCATGATTATAACACTGTCAGCGCAAAACCGTACAGTGTTGTGTTGTATTTTACAGTTTTACACAAGTTTTGCCGTTTTTTCGACTATTAATAAAACGCAAAATATCACACACTTAATACGAGATATAACCAGAGAGATGAAATCGCCGCACAATATATATTTTTTTAAAATACGTAATGTTTTACGTCGTAAGCAATTTTTTTGTTGTTGATATGCTAAAAAAGACACTGTGATCAAGAGACAAAGAAATTGAAACATCTATTCTGTTACAGTGTAAGAAGATCAACACTTTTAGCAATATAAAAAAATATAACGCAATAGTAATACAATATAAAATTTAAAGGGCAGAATTTTATTCTTCGACAGAACGCACAATATTTATGCTGCACCAGAAGTCCAGAGAACCTGCACCACAAAAAGTGCAGCACCATAGAGATATAAGAATGAAGTGCGCGAAAGATACGGCTGCGTGTAAGAGGAAGCGATAAAGGCAAAGAGAGAGAGTTAGCTTCCGAAAGTCCTATCTGTCTTTTTCTATCCGAACCGCTGCTGTAGGCTTGGCTGATTGGCGCTGTGGTAAGAGGTAAACAAGCAAGCAGACGTAGTGCTCGGTTAGAAAGAGACAGAGTGGACACTCGGCAGCTATCTCTCTCTTTGCCTTTATCGCAGTATTCAGTCTCTTGCGCACTCCATTCTTATATCTCTATGTGCAATACTCGCTTTGAAAAGAAAGCGTTATAAGTTAGAGGTAAATAAAGCTTATATTTACACCGAATATCTGCAATCACGAAGAAAACATTAATTGGAAATTAATGTATTTATTGATTATACTGAGTAATGCATTTATTTGTCTTCTCCTATTTTTGCTGCTTAAAATAACATGACTAACAAGAACAGTTTGGAGATCTTAAAACATTTATTTTGTGTAAATGTAAAGTATTCTACACTATTGAATCAACTTCCTTGAGAGAGAATTGTTCATCCAGATCTTGTTGGTATCGTACTGTTAAAACATTTTTATAACACATCATTCATTAAGTTCGTTGGATGACATATAGAAGGCACCACTGTTAACAAACCCATATGATTATAAATAGTACCAACCTGAAAATTTATGAAAATTTCATAACATTGTAACAATTTGTTCACGAGCTACAGTGTTTTTAGTGGCGTTACTTTTGTAGTTTTAAAAACAATGGAAACGTCTCGCAAACGAAAGCGACAATTGGTCAGAATGTCATGAAATTTTGATAAATATTGTTTAAAGTTGGTACTATCTAAAAATCATATGGATTTGTGAATAACGACGCCATTTATACGTCACCCTACGAACTTATTGAGTGATGTAGTAGTTTTATAATAAAATATTCTAATTCTTCATGTAAACGCGTCCCATGCATTTAAAATCACAGCTACATAAGTATACTCCAGGTTACATAACGTATATTTTAATATTCTAAGTCCGCATTGCAGTGCTGAATGAAATTAGTATGTGCCGGTAATATTTCAGATAGCTTTCCATTACAACAGGCATGCCAACGAATACACATATTCTTCAGAATTCAAACAATTCGAATTTATATTCCACATTTCGTATATTATTGAATTAGTAGCACTGTGTACATTATACAATGTACACACACATACAGAGTATTTTGAATTACTGTCTCTATGATCTTTTATAAGAAATTATTATTTGTTCCAGTAAAGATGAAGATGAGCAAAGTGGGTAACCAAACGAACTCCCAAGACCCTCAGGCTGTTAATTCAAGGGTCTTTGTGGGAAACCTGAATACTTTTCAATGCAGCAAAACAGATGTTGAAAGAATGTTTCAAAGATATGGACGCTTAGCTGGTGAGAAACTTAAACGTGTATTTTTATTTTTATTAAATGAATTTTAATTTAATTAACCCAGAAAGTATTTAAGGAGGTACAGGACGTACCGTTAATGCAAAAAGTTTATTTCTCGGTAATACGAAATGCAAAATACGAAGTACATGAGGGACGAGCAAATATTGGACTGTACCTTTGAAAATAAATTTTTCAATTCCCTATTTGCTTGTTAAATTGATTTTTTATGCATATAATAGTTTAATAAATTAAAAATTACCTATAATTAATATCAAATTTATATTAACTCAATTTAAATACAAATTAAATATTTTGAAAAAGGTATAATAAATTTTGCAACGCTGCAAATTTACGTTTGTTGACGCATACGTGATTTGGTTCTTTGACCAATAAATTGTTATATTTTATATAACATTTATTCCGATTTTGAATTTCCCGTTCAAATTGGCATTTGCAACGTTGCCTTCTTATAACCTACATTTACTGTTTCTTAAAGGTTTTATTTAAATATTTTCGTATATAGGTATCCTTTTGATAATTTTATTTTTGCAATAGTTACAGAAAAGATTCTTTTATATACACCTAGTTTTTGAAAGCCGTGTCACCATTTTTTTATAGTTAAAAGTTATATTATGTGGTGAAATTGAGCTAAAAATTATGATTTGTATGGAAAATGACTATTTTTAATCATGTATAAAAAGAAAACTATGAACCCTAGGTGTCTAAAATTTTGAGACAGCATGTATTTTAACTATTTGTATCGACCCTCCAAATTTCACAACGTTTTCATCATTTACGTTAACGTCCTGTACCTCCTTAACTAAGTTTATGAATTTATTTAATTGCAGATCTACCTTTTACTTTTTTCAGATACACTACTTTAATTCTTTATTTTGAAACTTTTTCTATTAAAGTCATAACACTACAAATTCAACCTTTTGCAAATCAAATTCAATCTTTTGTAAATTAAATTCAACTGCTTTTCGACATGGAAAATATTTTTTCTGCAAAGATTAAAGTTATTGTATTTATATTAAGGTATTTTCATCAGATTTCTCTCTAGTCAGCCTAACGTGAAGTTTGTCTTTAAGAAGATATTCAAATACCGTGAAATAATACTATAATATCTTCTTTTTTTTTTAATTAATTTATGTGCATCAATTTTCAAAAGTTATTAACATTTAAAAAGAATATATACATTTATTAACATTTACAATACATAATTTACAACTTATAAATATACTTAAAATAAAGAGATTAAATTGGTTTTGTTTATAAACTCAATAAGGTTACCTTGAGCATTGAAGAATAATATGCTTTACAGTTAACGGTGTGTTACATTGCTCATATATTGATTGTGGTTCTCTTTTGAATAAGTAGGTTTGAGTAAAATTTGTATAACCTATCATGAGTTTAAATTCTTCTAAAAAGGCTTCTAGCCTTCTATTTAGTCTGACCGGTAACTCTTGGTTTAATTACCTTGTAATAAGCTAGCATATCAGACTACAAGATGATTAGCAAGATAATGTACAGCCCGAGATATAGATTTTTAGATATAATTGAATTTGAATATGCTGGAAGTTGAATTTATTTTGCAAAAAGGAAAATGAATTTAAAATGATACGATTGTATCCTGAAATAATTATGTACAATTTATTTTCAATTTCCATCTTCAGTCATGGAATAAATATACTCCGTACATAATAATCGAAGCGAAATTCAGTTTAATCGAATATCCTAATAGAGTTTCGTTGTTTCTAGGAATTTCTATGCATAAAGGTTATGCATTTGTGCAATTTACGAATCCATTTGATGCTCGAAATGCCTGCGTGGGAGAAGACGGTCGGACTGTGCTAAGCCAAGTGTTAGGTAAGCGTTTTGAATTTTGAAAATAAATATATGCTCAATACGTAAATTATGATTTAAATAGTGTCTTTTAACAAGAGCAGTCATTTTCAATCAATAGAAAAACGCAATATTTTGGTAACATTAGACAAATACTGTGTTTCCTTACTAAAGCTGGTACCAAACGATGCTACGAACATACATGCGTGGTCGATGCTGCATCTAAGTGTGTCTAAGTAATGTCATGAGTTCAACGTTGCACTGCTGAAGGTTTTATACTTGAAGGTTTCTTTGTTTACTTGAAAGTTTTTGTTAAACAGTGTCAGTGTGATCAAACATTCGTTCCACCGTGTAGTAGGAAACTTGCTATGTCAATCTTCCAATATTTGACTCACACGTGGGAGGCAAGCATTTGAATCAAACTTTCACCGCATCGTTTGGTGCGAGCTTAAACTAAAATAACAATATTACTACGTTTCAAAGTATTGCCTCTATTGATTTAAAATGACCGCTCTTGTTGAAAGTCCTTAGATATATAAAATACTAGCTGTCCCGGCCACGCGTTGCTGTGGCTAACGTTTTTGTCACATTACATTACATAGCGCCATCTATTGAATATTTACTCAATCTAGTCAACAGAATATTTACTCAATCTAGTCAACAGATGTCGCCATCTTTTAAAATCGTTTGGAGCTAACAGGTAATTAGACAAATAATTTGCAATAAGATAATATTGCAATCATAAATTGAGATGTAAGCTATCCTATCTTTCCAGTTGGATCAAGCTGCACACGGTGTACAAATTTGATTAAAATCGGTTAAGTAGTTTAGGAGTCCATCGCGGACAAACAACGTGACACGTAATTTATATATATTAAGATGTTATGTATCTCTGACAAATTTTTGAAATAACTTGTGATTCTTACCTTTCGAATTTTAAATACTCGTTTTCAATTCATATTACATATTTCAATTATGTTACAATAAAGTTGTCGATAAAATCAAAGTTTTCTAATGATTTTCCGCTTCCAATTATAACAATGCTGAACTTTGACTTTTATCGCGATACCTGACAACGAACCGTTAAACTGCAAAGCAAGACCTCCTCGTACTCGTAGTCTTGTTACCTGTAACAACTAGTGATTGATTATTAATCATTTTCAAACTGTCAAAGTACTTTCTACCCATGCTACCTCACCCGCTGTGTCTCAGCTGAATTGAACTAAAGTGAACGATCCAACGATCCAAGTAACTAATGAAATTAAATTACGTTTGACTGAGTCAAAGAGAGTGACAATGAAGCGAGAATATATCAATTTACTTTTGTTCAAACTTTTTACTTATATAATTGAAGTAGTCAAAGATTTTCTAATAGATTTATAAGCTAGTTCAATTATAAATAAAATTGATCTAAGATGAGTCAGACCTGCAATATTAATTGGGTAGTGAACTGGGTACTATACAGGGTGTTTGACAGCAAGGTGTAAAACCTTAAGGGGATGATACTTGACACCATTTGGAACATTTTGAGCCATACATGTCTAAGCCGAAGTCTGCTTATTTATTTTTTACTCCTATTTTTATGTTATTTTTATAAAAACACAATTTCTGACATTTAAATGCCAACAGTGGCCAATTTAAGTTGGTATGTTAATTGTTTTATTTTTTGGCGTTTGTCAGATGTGTACCTAATCTAATAAACCAAGTTTCAAGCATCTGTGCCATTTAAAAAAAATGCTAGACGCTTTTGAAGTTGTAAAAAGTTTTAAACTCAAGCTGCTGCAGTTTATGGCATTTAGAAAATGCCATACCTTTCTTTTAAGGTGTCTTTCCAATTCTCAGAAATGCACAAGCAGCCATAGCTATTAACTAACGATGCCGTGAACATCTACATTACCATCTGCCTACAAGCTACAGGTCTAACTTCACTATTTTTATACTGTATTTAAAATTGTGCAAATTAAGGAGAAGTTTAACACCAGTATTATTATTTTCTACGATATATCTTTCACTAACACATTTGCGTGTTCGGGTACGAATGTTCCTGTTCACAGGGCAAAGATTCATGTATCGGCATACGAACATGAACGCTTTTACTCTAGTAGCGGTAAATAATACACATCATAGTGTACGAATCTGATAATCGGCAAAGAGCACGAATAGGCGAACTTCCTACTGTGGCTGAAGGGTTAAACTTCACATTTGCTATTGCGATAGTATAATGACTATATTCTGCGTATTTTCCCAACATGAATAATCAAGTTAATTACATGTATTGTACAAAATGCTTTTGATTTTAAATAATGGTTTTGTCATTTTTAATTACAGACGTGAATTTAGTCGCAGAACCTAAACCGCATCAAACTGGTAGAAAAAGGCAAAATATTACAAAAACAGGCAACGATTGGTAAGAATTCATTTAGTTATTAATTATATTTCTATTATTTTAAAAGTATAAGATTAGTAGTGCGTAACATGAGGGACGAGCAAATATTTGGACTGTTGGATTTGGAATATTTGAAAATTAATTTTTCAATTCCCTATTAAACTGCTTTTGGCTTGTTAAAATGATTTTTTATGCATATAGTAGTTTAATAAATTAAAAATTACCTATAATTAATATCCAATTCATATTAATTCAATTTAAATACAAATTAAATATTTTGAAAAAGGAATAATAAATTTTGCAACAATAATTTTGCGTGATTTGGTTCTTTGACCAATAAATTGTTATATTTTATATAACATTTATTCCGATTTTGAATTTCCCGCTCAAATTGACATTTGCAACGTTGCCGGCTTATAACCTATACATTTACTGTTTCTTAAAGGTTTTATTTAAATATTTTCGTATATAGGTATCCTTTTGATAATTTTCTTTTTGCAATAGTTACAGAAAAGAGTATTTTATATACACCTAGTTTTTGAAAGCCGTGTCACCATTTTTTTATAGTTAAAAGTTATATTATGTGGTGAAATTGAGCTAAAAATTATGATTTGCATGAAAAATGACTATTTTTAATCATGTATAAACGGAAAACTATGAACCCTAGGTCTCTAAAATTTTGAGACAGCATGTATATTAACTATTTGTATCGACCCTCCAAATTTCATAACGTTTTTATCATTTACGTTAACGTACTGTACCTCCTTAAAGCAACGAACAATTTGAATTTAGGGCCTTTAAATTATTACTTTCGATATAATTTTTATCTATCTACTCTTAAATTTACGTTGCGTTTAAATTTCGCGCCGTTTTTAAAGTATCAACATGCAACCTTCATTGCGGTAATATTTGACAGGTGTTGTTTTCCGTTACGAATGTCAGAGTTTGAACTTTTTGACGGACGAAAATATATTTTATTTGAGGGAACTAAAATTAGAATTTGTTTACGAAATGAAATCATTATTTTAATTTTGTTTCAGGGATTACTACTACGGAAGGTGAGTAACTAATATAATATATTTAAACAATTTTACTTTGATTTTATAAATGTCTTTTCATGAAGATTTTAGGGCAAAATTGTCTCTTATTGTTAATTATCGGTTTCCTTATTAATTAAAACATAATGGGTCTATCTGAAATCTGAGTGAAATAGAATTGATTTGTTGACTGAAACTTCACCTAGCTATACTATTTAAGCCCAATGTTTACTGGGTATATACTCGTATCATTTAACTTATCCATTACGTTATAACTTTTCACAAAATGTTTCCACCAGTACGAGTATAATCTCTTTTGCTCCAGTAAGACTTTATCGTAATGTAAAGCGACATCAAGAATCCTTATAACAAACAGTTAAGTTCGTTTCTGAATCTGACAGTAATAAAGAAGGTAATTGATGTCATTCAAAGCTTGTTACATATGTCGTAGATCTTTAAAACGAGATTAAACTTGCATAATTTTAATAACAATAGGCACCAGTCAGTTGTCAGATAAGCGCGATAGAAACATAGGCGTAGGCTTGAAGTACTTTGTGTCATCTTTGTTAATGTTATTACTATTATTATATTGTTTCTATATATTTAGCTATTGTGCAACAGCATTTGGATTATTGTCACCAAAAGCAACCGTTCCAAAGAGGGCGCGATTAATGCCACCCACCAACAGAAATGGAAGGGACATGTTTCCAGAAAACCTTTGTCCGCAAACTTCTAATGAACTTAATGGACATTGCATGACTTACAGTGAGTAAAGTTTAATAATATGTTATTTATTATGTAAATAATAGGGTTGCCAACCTTAAAGAAGAGTCAATGAAGGACATTGGTCAAATTTGAAAAAGGATCACGAAATATAAATGAACATTTAAGTGTTTGTGGATATAAAAAGACCTAAAAAGGATTTTTTGTAAAATAAAAATAACATGGTAACACTGTTAAAGCAAGGAAAGGAAAGCGAGGACTACTAGTCTACAAAGATACCAACTCAGAAAGCTCAATAAGCTATCTTAGATCGACTTGTTCTTTAAACCATAGATTGCGTGTACGTCTTCCTCCCCGCTTTCTTTCTCTTCAATGTTTTAACGATACATCCGATGCGGAAACACTGACCAGTGGACGTATTCCTTCAGAGTATGAAAGATCGATAAATCGTATCCTTCCTAATTTTAAAGTCAACAAGTTTGAAAGGAGGAGTGTTCTTTCCAAAAAACGGGCAGTTATACAAATGAACAAAATACCTAAGGCTGAGTTCACACGACATTATACTGCACGTTTTTTACAGTATTCGATTTTAAACGTATAATCAGCGGGATGTTAACACTGTATATTTTGATTATTAAAAACGTATAGCCGTAGTTTTTATACGGTAGAATAAATGTACTAAAATGAAATTTGCTATATATTTAAGGTAAGTAAGGAAATAAAAGAACGAATCTTGTTGTTCGAATAGGATGAATCGAATGTTGTTAGATTTGTACGGATTAAATATTATCTGTACCTTTTGTTCCATCAAAGAAATCAATAAATCATAATCTATAAAAGATTAGTCAAACATTTTTGTAAAATAAACTTTAACACGTGCAAATGATACTTCAGCACTGAACACTTGTTCTGTTACTATTCAATAAAAGTCACGCCGTGTGAAAGATACCGCATAATACTATGTGCCACTGCAAGCCGAATTCGTTAAAGTCCATTCGATTTGCTTGACAAGTCCGGTAAACGTGTTTAGCTGTGTACGTTTTTTTACAGTACAAACGTCGTGTAAATGGTTATATATAAAATGTATGTGCCACTGTTTATTCGATAATATTTATACTGCAAAAAAACGTACAGTACAATGCCTTGTGAACTCAGCCTAATTGATAAACATGCTCAGTGGTAAATTCACAGTCGGGAATAGTGTTAACTACATTATTTCTTATTCCGTTAATGAATATGAGATGATAACATGCATGTATAAGCAGTAGTTTAGTATAACGGCCACAAATTTGAATTGTGTAATATAAACTAGACCTAAGTGAAAAGTAAAACCTAGAAATAATACAGTCAGAGCAGTCTCTTGAAGTCTTTCTTAGAGTATAAGCATGTAAAAAATGTACCAACGAATATTTAGTTATTAAATCATATTAATCCTAAGTTTTTGTGTTATTATTCTACGCGGCTTTAGAGCCTTACACATATAAATACATTTTTGTAATATTTTCGTAGTAATTACCTCTAAACAAGATACGTAAAAGCAATAATGTTGAGAATGCCGCTCCACTATGTAAGGTTGAGCGTCCATATGCCCGCATTGCATCTATTGAAATTGAGATTGATATCGTTGGGCACATCCCGCGCAAGACACTTTATTATTTTTACATACCTATCACTGAATGTCCTCTAAACAGGACACATTGTAATAATCTATAGAAATCAAATTAAAAAATATGTCCGCATGGCTCGCATTGGATTTATCGTATCAAGAATGGAAGACAAGGAAGCGGCGTAGTGGGTTACTTGTAACGACCGCTACGGTCTGGTGATATCGGTTCTCTATCAAATAGATACCACTCAAAACGCGTATATACTTCCCGTCTCTTCCACTTTTTATGACATGAAGCCAATGCGTTTAATGTGAGCAATGCGTATCTATGGACGTTTAACTTAAACGAAAATCGCCAGCATTTGATTTGTTTAATTATTTGTTTAAAAAAATACAACGTTTCTTTTTATTTTCAGGTAGTCCAGATATACTAATATGTGGAAATTGCCGGGAAATGTATGGAAATCTTTGTGATCTAGTAGAGCATAAAAAATCTTACTGCAAATTAAGATTTACCTGTAAATGCGATTCACCAAACGAACACACGAGTATGTCTTATTAAATAACATTTTCATTTCTCATTTGAAACTACTTACTAAAATTGCAAGTTAAAATAAGGCTTTCATTCTGACTTTTACAGTGGTAGATTTAATGGTAGGCTCTGGCCTCCGAGAGCCCCCACAAAATCCCAACTAACTTTAACTTTTTTTCTAATGACGCCACCAAGTATGGTTTAATATTTGGAACATTTGGAAGAGCTATGAAGAACGCATCTAAAACATATCAACATACTAAACCAATTCTCCATATTCCAATTCTTTTAATTTATCTAATACTAATGTTTGAACATTTCTTTTGTAAACTTTTCTGAAATAAAATATTTAACGAGAAAGCTTTTAAAAGCTTATATATCCAAAGTACATATATCCTGCTGTGTTCAAACCCTTTATATGAATATACAAGAGAAAATGTTGTAAGACTGAAGTCTTTTTATACGTATAAATTCAATCAACCTAACAAATTGTAATAAATGCATTGGGGAAACGCTAATTTTCTCGAACCAGAATATTTTCTTCCGAGTTAAATTTAACCGAGTTAAATCTGCCACTGAACCAGCAATGTGTTTTGTTAATTAATCTTATGTATTTCCATCATTATATCTAAAAATATTAACCAGTACATAACATCCTGACCAATTTTAACTTGGTAAACTCCAGATAGCACCACTGAGGAGAATACAAGCACGACATTGCTTTGCATCATATGCCGCGACACTTTCCACGACGCTTGGGATCTCATAGTCCACGCTCAAGCAGCGCATATGATCAACTTGTACGAACTTGGCGATTCCAAAAACAAAAATGGAATCAGTGATGATACCTCCACAAATCATACGGCCACATCTCCAACGATGATGTCACAAACTGATGAGGAGGTGAGTTTGTTTTTTACTTGTTTCATTATTAGTTTCTTGCTACAATTGCATATAAAGTATCGTGTTCAATAGTTTTTTATGGTGGTACGAAAACAGTTTCACCAATGTTTTAGAAAATTTCCTGTTTTGAGAAAGTTTAAATTGAAATGTACTAAATATTTCATAATTATGCTTGCTTTACCGGTTTATTATCTAAATTACATTTGATTTAACCTTACACTGACATAATTACAAATAAAATTAACTAAACTTACAAACTATACTTAAACTATCACTTTTTCTTTGAATTCATCAATCCTTCACTCAGTTTCATCTGTTGCTCTACTCGACTACTTCGTTCTGTTGCTCTACTTGTCTCCAACTCTTTTCCTGCCATGCTCTCTTCTGTCCTTCGCTTCTTTTTCGATGCTTCTTTCCTTTAGTTTTTACTCCCGTTATTCATCTTCTTCCCACTCTTTTCCTTGACACAGTTCTTCTAAATTTACTCCGCAAATCAATTATTTCACTACACTTACTGTTAATGCACTCCAACGTTTCCTCCTCCTTCTCACACATCTTGCATTTTCTCTCTCTCTCTTTCCTTTCCCCAATACCAGCTTCCTTTTTCTTTATTCCTCTATCGTTACCTAATCTAAATTATTTAGATTTATTTAAGTAGTATCATATAGAGTATTAATTAACGACATTAATTATTTTGACACCTAATTTGCAAATCAAAGATAAACTAACATTAAACTGATGTGGATACCTGGCCATACCTGGTCTTATATCGGAGAACTAATCAGCAGATGAAGCTGCCAAGCTGCCTGCTATAGAAGGAACTCCAGTCTCTTTTAGTCAGTCATTTAATAGAATAGTATAAAAAGGGTATGAAGCAAATTCAAAACCAGTGCTAGACGCAAATAAGTAGCAACAAATTGAGATTAATTAAGGAAAATACAAACAAGTGGGAAACTTCTTATCACAGCAATAGACAATTCGAAAAAAACATTTTCAGACTAGGAACAGGATATACGAGATTAACGCATTAACATTTAATCGCAGCAACTGTGAGACACAAATAACAGTCTATCATCTACTAATAACCTGCCCACAATATCCAACGCAAAGAACAAAACACCATCAACAAAACAACATCAGTGGTGAACTAAAGGACATACTTTCAGACAATGCAAAAAAAAATTCAAAAAGTGCAATCCTTCCTGATTCCTTAATGATATAAATAAAATAATCCAAATTTAATTAAAATAAATTAACTTCAGGCGAATATGACCTTGTTGTTGAAAGCGCCTCAAATTCTAAAATAAAAGAAGAGATAAATTTCTAAATTTTGAAGGGAACTGGTCGAACAACTAAGTATTTTGTATTTCGTTAATGAGGCTGACGAGGTAAACACAAGTTTAATAAAATTTTCTATAATATTCTTTGAAGTTTTTTTGCCAATGATAACGAGATTTTCCTTACAACTTACTAAAGCCGCAACCGTATATGCTACAGCTACAAATTATCAATATATTCCATTTAATTAATATAAATATACATATTGATTATGAATAATAATTTAAAGTTATAACTGCATAATGCGAAGAGTACATATAGATAATACATATTTGCTTAATTACAATTTATAATTAGTTCCCGTATCTATCAAATGAAGCGTTTGTGTGCATGTTTAACGTAAAACGTAATCATATAACTTAATTAGGTTGATTTGAAATGCGTGATTGCAATTGCAACACATGCAATTATTATACAATTTATTTAACCGTTACAAAATGCATGTATCCGATTTAAATGATGTGTTAATATGAACCATTAGTATAAATTAAAGCAAACACGCGTATCTAGTTTATTAAGGTAAACGTCGGCATAGCTCGCATGGAAACGCATTGAATTTATCGTATGATATGTGGAGAAGAAAGGAAGCAGAAAAACAGGCGTATGCGGTAAGGACTATAGGTATCTGTATGTTTACTCATATAAGTGTGTTACTCACAGCAGCGCCATCATTTCTTGCCCCGTAAAACAACTAAACGACTCTCAACACATGACATGATCATGCTTATGTTTTCTTCCTCCCGCTTTCATTCCCTTCTAGTTTATTTAAATGTATCTTCTACATAAATATTACGTAAATGTTGAATTAGTATTAAAAGAATTCCACATTCAGTTTTCATGAAATGGGAACAGCAAGAAATTCAAACAAGATATTTCATATACAATAGATTGTTTCTTGAAACTCGATTTGAATAGATAAAAAGATCTTTCAAAAATAGAAACTGGTATAATATATTTAGAATAACATAATCTTTAGTGGTTTGTTTTATGTGTACGTATTCCCACGTACTATATATCACCAAAGCAGGGCCGCATTCGTTAGTAAATGGGCTTACAGTTTACAGATTTTTTACTGACATTTTTTTATAATAAAATTATAAAAAGTGGAGCCTCCCCAGTAAACAATTTTGTGAAGTATCCTGTTTTGAGACATTTCTATCACAATTGCACTTCAATTATAGTTCGCGTCAACTTTATCTTCATTTGTATACCGACAGGTGGAGTGGTTTCGCCATTTGTAGCCGAGAAAGTGAACTGTAAATGAACTCTTTCATCATTCGCATTTTCAATATGATAGCAAAGTGACTCCAAAATGTTTACTCGGTTATTCTGAATTACATTCAACAACTTTTAATATATTCATAGCTGGATGAGTCTTATGACTAATACTAATTAAAAATATAATTAATTCTTTAGTCCTTCACTAAATCTCTTTCTTTTCTAGTTTTTCTATATCTAACTTTTTCCCCTTCTTGTTTTGCCAATTTCTCTCGTTCTATCTCTGACTTCTTCTTTCGTTTTTCTTTTCCACTTCCTTAATTCGTCTTTGACAATTTATCTATCTCCTTTTGATGTCCTCTTATATATCCATATATCTGCTGTCGTTGTTGTCCTCTTATATATCCATATATCTTCTACATATTCTCATATTATCTTGAAGAAATTCCATCACCCTCTCCCTTCCGAATACTTATTTTATCCTTTGCATTTCTTTTCATCTCTTCCTCCATGCACCCATCTCCTCCATTATGGATTTGGAGTCTCTTTTCATTAACTAGTTTTCTGTCTTTTTCGTCTGGTATGACTATTTGGCCTTTTAATTCGTTCAGCGTTTCCTCTATGTCTCCTCCTTGTATACCATAATTCCGATATTACTTTTTCCTAAGTGTTTTTTCCCTGCTCTGATCAAGTTTACTTTGCCATTGTATTTTGAAATAAGAATAAAAATTATAGTAAACCCAGACCGCTCATTATGTAATTTCACTATCCAATAGCTAATAGCTAATAAACTTCACGTAGTAGATAAAGCTTGTTTGTATCCGAACAGAGTATTGTTACAGTAAAAGTGAAACATCAAACAGGTAGCATTCACGAGTTTGACCAGTGCGCCATCAATTCGAATTTTTCTCTTTCCTTCTTTCGCTCACAAAACCTGAATTCGCTCCTGTATCTATGATGCATTGCCCTATATCTGTCATATTGGATTCATCCGTTGACATTACTGCAGTATTGTTCCATATGAATTGTTAATGATGAATTGTTTTCCCAACGATGCGATGCAATGTGTTCTCTGGGCAACTACACTCATAGATGCACCAATGCAATGTAGCATAACATAATACAAATAACACCTCTCACAATAAAGAGACTCCTAAACTCACACCACCACATCAATCTATAATGCAGCATGCATATATAACCATGAGGGTAGTATGTGTGCATGTGCAATGTGGCATGCATAATGTGCTAGCATAATCAGTTGTAACATTGGTTTATTGTTGCTGTTTCTGACTAATGTACTTTATTGTTTGTTGGTAGGCGTGAAAACGATTTATAGCCACTTGTAGGGTTCTATATCACTCTAATGATACACTAACTAGTAGATCGAATTATAATTTAACTCTTTTTGATATATGTTCTTTTCCTTATATGAACTTTTGTTCATAACTATCATAATAGCTTCTCTGCAAAGTTTGGACATACTTCATGTTTATTTGAGAATGTGGTTGTCAATGAGCTTGTGAACCATGAGTTAATTCTTTAAAACTGTACAATTTTCTTCAACTACAAGGTGCGGCAGCATAACTTCCTATTTTAAAAAACGCGCGATTCAGTCGGTTGATATCGTGGCGGATCGGTAGTGGTCTCGTTAGAGCGGCTGTAGGAATACAAATGAAGATAAAGTTGATGCGAACTATAATTGAAGTGCAATAGTGATAGAAACGTCACAAAATAGGACACTTCACTAAATTGTTTACTGGGATATACACTGCTGACATAACGAAAAAGCATTGACTCATTTATTTTTGTATAACGTATATAAGAAAGAATAAGATAAAATTCAATATCGTATCATAGATTTACATGACTCTTATAACCTCTTTTAAGCATGAGTCGCTGTCGAACTCTCGTAATTTGTACTATACATATCTTAACGTATATTTCAATCATAAAATTTAAAAAACAAGCCCTAAAAAATTACTTCACAAACTTATTTGTAAGATCTGGTGGCTAACAAAAGTAAAAGAGAATGGTCTTCTCATTCTATGACATCGTATCAGATCTCAACTACGATCAGATTATTCGAATCTGAAACTGAATCTGATCCGTTCGTGTGAAAGTCCCTTTAAACTGTTTACAATTTACAAGTATAGTATTATTATCTTTTTCAGAATGGTGGACACGATCGTGCAGACAGTGACGATGATGCAGGAAGTGCTCCTGATGAATCACCTCCCCCACAACTCTCCCATGGAAAGAACGGTGACACCCCAACCCCTAACACGTCGGAGCAAGCCTGTGTTGTACACGCTTTAATTGTAAGTGACATTATTTTACTTTAAATTAAATAATTATTTATTTTAAACAAACGAAATTAGATTTTCTGTTTGAAATATTGTTGAATTATAAAAACGTACATGTTTCAGAAATCAGTCTCTGCGCAACATCAAATTAATGTGCAAAAGCAAATCGCGTCTCTAACAAACGGAAAATTTTGTACTTAAGATATACCATAATAATATTAAATTATTTAGTAATTATGAAACTATCATATTCTTTATTTTTGTCACTGTAGATAATATTATTATTCAAAACTAAAAGAGCATTCCGAAATTTAAGGCCTTGTTTTGTAACTTATTCTCTGACGTCATGCGTCATGACGTGTGATATTCATTTGTTTGTATATATTGGTTAAGGAGGTACAGGACGTAAACGTAAATGATGAAAACATTGTGAAATTTGGAGGGTCATTACAAATAGTTAAAATACATGCTGTTTCAAAATTTTAGAGATCTAGGGTTCATAGTTTTCTTTTTATACATGATTAAAAATAGTCATCCAGTTATAGTAATAGTAGTAGTATAGTAATAGTAATAGTTTCCATACAAATCATAATTTTTAGCTCAATTTCACCACATAATATAACTTTTAACTATTAAAAAATGCTGACACGGCTTTCAAAAACTAGGTGTATATAAAATAATCTTTTCTGTAACTATTGCAAAAAGAAAATTATCAAAAGGATACCTATTTACGAAAATATTTAAATAAAACCAGTAAGAAACAGTAAATGTAGGTTATAAGCCGGCAATGTTGCAAATGCCAATTTGAGCGGGAAATTCAAAATCGGAATAAATATTTTATAAAATATAATAATTTATTTGTCAAAGAACCAAATCACGCATGCGTCAACACACTTAAATTTACAGCGTTACCAAATTTATTATTCCTTTTTCAAAATATTTAATTTGAATTTAAATTGAATTAATATAAATTTGATATTAATTATAGGTAATTTTTCATTTATTTAACTATTATATGCATAAAAAATCATTTTAACAAGCAAATAGCAGTTTAATAGGGAATCGAAAAATTTATTTTCAAAGGTACAGTCCCAATATTTGCTCGTCCCTCATGTACTTCGTATTTTGCATTTCGTATTACCGAGAGATAAACTTTTTGTATTGACGGTACGTCCTGTACCTCCTTAATAAAAGCTTGACCTCAACTTGCAATTTTGAATAGAATTTAGTGAGTGAAAAACAAAGGGTGTAATCAATTTCTTTATTTATTCTTAAAGTTGCAATTCCACAAAATTTTGAACAGAGCTTTTTGTAGAAGATAATATTATCTTTAACTTTTATTAATAACTTTTTGTTGTAACTTTTACAATAAAAAAGTTGTGCAAAAGTTTTGTGTGACAAAAAAAAAAGAAGCTACTTTAATATTCTTGTAATATATGTATTTATATCAAAGTAATATTTAAAATTTCTTAATAGTTATGTTTTTTTTAATGAATGTTTATAAATATTATTATTTATAAAAAAAATGGGCACCAAAATAGGACTACCGAGGATATGTAGATTCAATTTACGAGAGACTCATGCTTAAAGAAGTTGTGTCGTATAAATTTACGATTCATACGACTCAAGTTTCTTAAGATGTTCTAACCAATTTCTCATAAATTAAACTATATATATTTTTTCTTATTCTTTGTTGTGGTAAGTGTTCACTGATCAGCATGGAAAGCACTCAACGCATTGGATTTAATGAATGAAACGTGAACGTAAGCAAAGGGCATTCGTATACAAGGGGTATCGTTAAGTTTACTCATATAAATTCGTTCTGCCGGTCAATAGCCGTATTAGACCCTTCGCACACGAATCTACTGATTGCAGACCTTAGCCCCGAACCGAATGAGAATGCAACTGTGTTGTTAGTAAGAGAAAGCACGTCTATACGAGTGAGAGAAAACACACGGCACGAATGAAAGAAAACTGATTTTAAACTGGTTTTGAACACGTTTTGAGCGACTATGTTTCTATGTCGCAGGGCATGCTTTTGATGGTGACATCATGAGCAGAGATGTGCATAAATACCATTCAAAAGTATTTAAATACATACATACATCTCATAATATGTCCCATATAAAATCCCCTATTATGCTATTGTTAAAAATTCTATCGAGTCACGAAACACGGCTCGACATGGCTCTTTTTTCGTTTTCGTTGGAAATTTCGAGTTTGCAATCAGTGGACTCGTGTGGGAACGGCCTTACAGTGCATTGCTTAAAAAAGCAACCCTTGTATTTGCGTCACTAAATAAATACATTTATACAAAATACCGCTGCATTTGCTTTTCTCTCGCTTCCTTCTCTTCCACGTTACATTCCATAAATTCAATGCATTGACCACTGTCCGTGCTGAACAGTGACACATACCTGTATTCAACCCTGGTGTAAGAAAGAGATAGGGCATAATAAAATGTTGACCAAGTGTTGTACCACTAATTCTAATTTCTTTAAAAAATACAATATTGTAAATGTATGCATAGTCAAAAGTATCAAAATCTTGTAAATAAACGTAAAATTAAATTATATTAATTAATCGCTAGTTGATAATACAATTTAGGTGATATAATTAGTCATAAAAAAAACTTTGTGAATAACTACGACTACAAGCAAAATATATATTATAATAATTTATATTTAAACATAGTGTTATCATCTTTTATATGTCTTTAAATAAACAACATAATTGTTGACAGAGTATTGTAAGAAGGAACCTTTTCAAATACGTGTCACGTAACGTATATTTTACAAAACATTTATGTAAATAGTTTACTGAAATAATAACGTGTTTAGTTACAACACTACGGTGCTTTCCAACTTCCAGCAGTTACTTGCTCGCTATCGAATATGTATTTCTTACGTCCATATTCAAAAAATGGTTCATACATGTAAAAATGCCGCACTACGTTCTATAGGCAGTTGTATATTTCCGAACTTACTGGGAAATGCACTACTTCGTAAGGAACGAGCCCGGTTCTTTTAGAATCTTCTTTTTTGTTTAGAAACTTCAAAAAGTATACTAATGTGAATACTTCCTACTGAAAAAGTCGACGACAAGTAGTATATTCCAGTGTGAGTCAGTCTTATCGAATACGATCGTGGTACCTGCCGGATTATAGAGAAATTACTAACATGTGAAATAGAAATGCGTAATAAAATATATCACACAATTTCACATTAGTTTTACATGGTTTTTCTTACAATTAACTTGGTCATGATTATTATATCAAATTGGGGTAATAGATAATTTAATCGCTTTAATTGTATGCTTAATTTAAATTAATTAATACAGTTGTTAAAAAACCTGATAATGTTGCAATTCCCTTAATAATGTAATATAAAATACTACTTGTTATAAATAAAATGTAACTGTAGATACTGTTGTAATATATTTAATCAAAAATATACTAATTGTTTATGTAATATTAATAACGTTACCAAGTGCGAATGTAGAGACACGCTGATAGCTAGAAACCGCAAAAGTAAAACATTTATTTCATACTTTATTTTTAAATTTACAAAGCTTAAAGATTTAATGCATTCCTTTCGTTTCTATGTTCTTCGTTCATCTTCATCTTCCTTTCTCTGCTCCTCCTCCTTACTTTCGCCATCTATCTACACTGGCAACTGTTTCTTCATACTCTTCCTACTTTCTGATTACTCCTTAAGTGCTCCAACAGTTCCTCCTCCTCCCCACTTATCCTGCATGCTCTTTCTTCATCCTATCCCAATATTTGTTTCCTCTTCGTCTCTTAGCCTCAACGTTGCAATCATTCGATTGTTTTAACATCCCTGATTATCCAGATACTTCGAACTCTTCCTCGTTCATAACTATCTCTATTTTCATTGTCCTCTATCCTCCATCTTCTACTTCGTGGTGCTGCACTGGTATATCACTTTCTAATCACTTCTGTTTTATCTACTTTATCGACATTTCTCTTCCTTCTTAATATTTTCTACTATTCTTTTCACTCCTTAAACTCCTCTCTCTTTCCACCTTTATAAAACTTAATAACACTCTCTCCGCCTTCTTCAGCACAGAAATATTATTTAACAACAAATTTGTGAACGTTAGGTATTCTTTATTTATATTTGCTTTTTTATTTTATAGGCTTAGACACTATGATTTATAAGATAAATATCTTGAACAGAAATTGTAAAATGCATCAAGTTCTTCAGATGTATCCAAAAATCTTCTAAAATGTGAACTCCGTTTTCTGAGATAAAAACGTTTTATCACCAAAAGGTAAGTTTATTTTAATTAAAAAATATAATTGCAGTGTTCATATATTTGAACTGTCAAAAGAAAGTAAATGAAGTTAATATAATATGTCACGATGTGGGTCCATTATGGGAGGACAATATACAGAGTGGAGTACTCCTACAGCATCGGAAATGAATATTCCTTCAATGATATGCAACAGTTTCTAGTTTTGAGTTTTCAGTTTGTAGTTTCCAGTCGAGTATTGTTTTGTCCGTGGAGATTTCATCTGAGAAACAACATCGTCTCTTGTTTCATTTCACAGATTTGTATTCTGTACTCCATGTTAAATAGAGGTGTGCAGGTGATGAAAATATCGATTAGTAACTGATTAAATATCGATGTGTTTCATCCAAAAGTTTTTGTAATTCAGTTTAAGTTAGTTGTAAACTAGATGCATTTAAAGCAGGATTTTAATAAAACTTTGCTTAATTATTCCTTGATTAAATACAAATCAAATGTTTGAAATTTCAAATTAATGATTTTCTTCTGGATTGACTGAAAGCATGTCCTTTACTTCACCACTGATTCTGTGTTTAGTTTGTTAAGTTTGATATTGTGGGCAGGTTACTAGGAGATGATGGACTGTTATTTGCGTATGACAGTTGTTGTACTGTAGAGCTGTAGTTTTATTCATTAAATTTGATGCCTAACTTCGTGTATGCAGTTCGCAGTCTGAATAAGGTTGAAAGCTTTTGCAAATGGTATGTTGCATTGATAAGAAGTTTTCCACTTTTCAGTATTTCCTTTAATTAATTTTAATTTGTTGTTATTTATTTGTGTCCAGCACTACTTTTAAATTTGCTAATGTTATATAGCAGAAATTGTGTGTCCTTCTGTAGCAACCAACTTGGCCTTCAAACATTAATGCAATCAAATGTGCAAGTCTTTTTCACAACACTATTTTAAAGAACGGTTTCATTTAACTTGTGAACGAAACAAGATTTAATGCTATTTGGAAAACTAATAGCTTTCGTTAGAATGTAATAAAATATTCCGCGCGTGATCGCTCTACGTGTTTCGCATAATTTTTGCATATTGATGATTGTTTTAAAATACGTTCTAGACAAAACAAATCACATTTATTTCATGGAGCGCGGAAAATGTTGTATACCCATACGTTATGTTTCTAACTGTAGTATAGTATGTATAACATAAAAAAAAATACGTATGAAATCTACATATTGTTAGTTCTTTACTAAATAATTGAGTTTGTCATTTTATTAAATATATCATGTGATATATTTGTTTGTATACTTATGCGGAAAAACAAAAGTTTATACATATTTTCCTTTGGTAAAATTCTTCTAAAAACGAGTTTAAAGTTAAGATCGTATAAGCGTTTTTTTAGCGTAGGTTTTAGAATTCACGCTATATATTAAAATCTGTCCAAGTTTTCGTTTATATGCAGTACACAATTTGGTGAAGTGTCTGTTTTGTGACGTTTCTATCACTATTACACTTCAATTATAGTTCGCATCAACTTTATCTTCATTTGTATTCGAACAGGTAGAGTGGCTTTGCCATTTGTAGCCGATAAAATAGGCATTTCATATGAACGACTGTGTGAGAACCTGAATTATAAATGAACTCTTTCATGACAAAAAAATCATACGCATCTTCAATATGATGTCAAAGTGACTCCAAAATGTTTACTGAGTATCTCTGTGCCATTAAATAGTTTAGTACATCTTCTATCGTTTGCGCTAGTTATCTCACATTTTCAAAATTTGTCACTTACATCGCTTTGCTTCTACACACCTCATATGTCTAATACTCTCTATCTCTCAATATTTATATTAACCAATTAATTAGTTGAACCGAAACTTTTAATATTCTAGAAATTTGTGTCGCGAAACATTGTCACGATTGTTTATGCGCTGTGCACTAATGATCCATTGTACTGTCTAAATTTAATTAATTATCACTCATTCAGTTTTATTATGTATCTAGTTCTATATAATTTCTTTTATATTGGGCATTTGCGAATATTTAACGTCCATTTGTCGGTGCGCCCTGATACACTACCCGCAATAGACGGCGCTGGCCTAATGCGTCTTGGCCTAGGCGTATGCCAGCTGGAGCTTTCTTTGATTTAGTTTTTGAAGTTCAATCTGGAGCACTCTTATTTTCTAAGCTAGACTTGCTCTAAGAAATAAGTTAATTTGCAACTCGCAAAAGAGTTTTCTAATTTTGCCAAGTTAATATTAAACATAAATTATAATGGCCTCAGATGGCAGTCACCAACTGGAAAACGTTTTAAATCACATACTTAGATTTAAGCTTATCTACTTTGATTATTAAAGAACAATTATTTTTCTGATTTAATAAATTTAGATTGCATACATGGTTTGATCCCAATTGGAGTGTGGATGGAGTGGAGTGGATGAGAAAATAAATCATACCAAAACTATGATTTCACAATGATTGTTTTATTATTTCGTATTTGATGCAACGCTAACGATGTTCTATCCACCATATCGTATTACGGTTAAGAAAATACAAATAAATAAAGACACTCGTTTCTCTTGAAGGAAAATAAAACTTTTTATGATTTACGGCGAATCAGAGCACTAAATTCAGTTTTGTCTGTCAATAAAAATCCTTGGTGTACGTGATATCTGTTGTATCAAGCATTTGTATCCAGATCTGGCCATAGTAGTAGTATAAATATCTGTGCAACGGAGATGGGTGGAGTAGGGTAGATTTCACCTCACCCCATCAGATACCATGTGCTTAGGAACGGAGCTAGTCGGGAGCCAGTGAATGTGCACCGTATAATAATGAACTACGTGCGTTATGCAACAGAAGAATTTTGCGGGAAATAGGATATTTGTTAAGTATAATATTTTATATAATATTAATGGAATTTTCCAACTGTATATTCTGCTAGAGATTTATAAAAGATTTAAACACTTAAAAACTTTATCTGAACTATCAAATTATTACTGTAACAGTTATAGACATAGTAATCTGTAAAAGGAAGGCACAGTGTAATGTCCGAGAACTGGAACACATAAGGGAAAAGAAGGGAACAAATGGATGGCAGAAGTAATTAGAAAGAGGAAGTGAAAAACCAGAGGGTTTATGCCTGAACAGAGCAATGGAGGTAAAAGGCAGGAATGCAAAAATGAAGTCTGAAAGGAAGAAAGAATAGTACAAAGATAATAGAGGGTTTGTCGAGAGGGGTCAAGGAAGGCAAAAGGTGAGAGACGGAGGTACAGGCAAAAAGGAGAAGGAAGGAGGAGTAGGGAATAGGAAGGGAGAGGGTACAGAGAAGAAGAAACAGAAAATACTGTGGAAAAGAGAAAGGTCTAGAATAGTTAAAATTAATTTTAAGTTGAAATTCTATGAAATATTGTAAGAAATATTAACGTACATTGAAAAGCCGAAAGGCATACAATTAATAATATAATAAAAAATAATGTCCGAGAACGTAAGGCTTTGGCGCCAAATTTGATATGTTTTTACGTACGAGTTCCCAATGAGCCTTATATGTTAAAGTAAGCGCTTAACACTTTAGATTTATCATATCAAATGTAGAAGGAAAAACAGTCTACGATTTTTATTAACGAAAATTACGTGTTATGATTTTACTAAACAATTATTACTAATTACTATTTCTAACAATTAAAAAAAACATGTCAAATATTACTAAGAGCGAGGAATCTTTTCTATGATTTGTAAAAAGACAATTACGATAATTTACTTCTCTGTCACAGAGTTAAAACTGGAATAAAATAATAAAGCTTTAAGTTAGAGTAAGGCTGGAACTGGATGAAACTAAGAGACAGTAGTAACCCAGTAAATAAATTGGTGAAGTGTCCCTTTTTGTGACGTTTCTACTACTATTGCATTTCAATTATAGTTCGCATCAACTTTACCTTCATTTGTGTTCCAACAGGTGGAGTGGTTTTACCATTTGTAACCGATAAAATAGACATTTCATATGAACGACGGTGAGAAACTGAACTCATTCAATGCGAAAAAATCATAATCGTATTAAATATGATGACAAAGTGTCTCCTAAATGGTTACTGGGCAGTTATCTGCAAGACGTGACTTGTCGCTTGAAAAACAATTGTGTCTAGATACAATTTATTTCGCATGGACAATAAAAGAAAGAGGTAATTTCATATAAGCTAGAAGATAATTGAAACTATGTACAATTTGACTTAGTGTGGAAGCTAATAAATGTAATTTCAGGTTTACCATCTATAAAGAAATCTTATAAATCAAATGCTGATAGTAGGTTTGAGGTTCACAATTACTGTCCTAGATAGAAAAAAATTGAGTGAGTCTTTCTCTAATGACTTCAGAAAATATATATGTTTTTACCAGTTTAATTTTTTCTTTTAAAAATATTTTCTGATTCTCAGTCAATTTTATATTGATAATGTTCAAAATAGCGTAAAACGACTTATTTCAACTTTATGTGATAAAAACTGTGGAAGTTATGAGAATTTCTTATGGTTTTTTTTTATTTTTGATCATAACTCGAAAACCCTTCATTAGCAATGTAAACTTTAGGCCTAAATCTATGTAAGGGGGCGTTTTACACACATGTCTAGTACATTGTTTTTATGTAGCTATAAGATTTCACAAGTAACACCGAGTATTTGTAAAATGTAATTTTATCAAGTGTAAGTCTATTTTATCAAGTCATAATTTACTCCGTTGTACTAAGTTTAGCACTTGGATTGAAGGATCTAGTGTATATTTATACATTCTTATAATTATTATTTATAGATAAATCATCCCTTGTACTTGTATACACAAAATATAAACAATATTTTAAAGTGGTCTTTCGAATTCCCTATTTTCTGTGTACTTGGAGCGTAAACAATTGAAAATCTTGCATTGTTGTTCAGGTTATACAGAACGAAGTCAAAATAAATAGTAAAAATGTACACAAAAAATCATTTATTTGCCGTGGTATAAAGATGGAGCGAAGCTATGTTTCTATTGTCCACAAGCAGCAAACTTGAACAAGTAATAATAGACAATTTGTACTCAAACAAAAATCCCATCAACTCGAGCATATCCGAAGCCTGAGAATTCCATAAGAATGACTTCCATAAGAATATTGTAAGAGACTCATTTAAATATTTGCAAATCTTTCTATTCCCATTCTTTTTCCATCCAAAAAGTCAATATTATATGTTCATCTTTGAAAATAACTGATTGCTCAATGGAATATCTTGTAACGTTGTTTTATTTCAATTGCAGGTCCTTTATTAGAGTGTTGATAAGATTATATTTATAAGAGATTAACATAAAATTATTATTATTTTGTATTAAAACATATTACACCTAGTAAACAAAGATACTTTCTTAAAGTACCATTCGCACTCATTGTTTAAATTTTTTTGTTGCAAGTGTAATTTAAAATTCAATTTGAATTTTATGTAGGTGTCTTAGGTAAATTAAAAAACTGTATTCTAGTTCTTTTTTAAAACCTGAGGCGATTTCAACAAGAAGGTCATGTTCGCCTAAAGTTATTTTATTTTAGTTAAACTTGATTTATTAGGTTTATATCAAGTAGGAAGTCGAGCACTTTTAGAATTTCTTCTGTATTGTTTGAAAGTATGTCCTTTAATTCGAGCTTGATATTGTGGGCAGGTTACTAGTAGATGATGGACTGTTATTTGCGTCTGACAATTGCTGCACTGCGGAGCTGTTGTTTTAATCATTAAGTGTTGGTGCGTCAATCTCGTATGTCCTGTTCCTAGTCTGAAGATAGCTTTTTCAAATTGTGTGTCGAAGTATTTCCCTTAATCATTCTCAATTTGTTGCTAGTATTCTAGTTTACAAACTGTATACAAACGTTATATTTTATTCCACAGAATATTCGCGTTCAGAGTGTCAACAAAACACAAATAAACAAAACTGTCAAAATTTATATTAATAGTGACGCATGCGCATCAACGCAAATTAAAACTCATTTTAAAACACGTAGAGACGTGACCAGGAGTCATTAAAATATTAAATTAAACATTAAAGCAGTGAGTGAGAATGAGGCTTAAGTTTAACTGTCCTTTATTTACATTTTTATAGATTTTTTTAAATTTAATTTAATAGTAAATAGTGAATCCAGTGATCCACTTCCTCCTAATTTAAATGGTAATTTGTCGGTATTTGCAGTAGGACAAAGTCTGTGAGTACTCATCTCTTGAGCCTGTTACATTTTTAGAGACTTCAGCGAGTGAATTTGGAAGAAGGCCGAGCCGAAGTGTAATTGTTAACTAAGCCTCTTCTTCTGAAATACTTTTCCAAAGTCTTATATTTTCTGGATATTAGATAATAATGTTAAAGCACCTTATGTCGTGGATACATACCATATAAGAAATTCATAATTAAACTAGAGAGACATTAAGAAGAGATGATATTGTGTCTAACTCAATTATCAATTTAATTGATTTTAAATTTTAAATGAATGTGAGTTTAAGCTTTTATAATTTTTATCTAAGTGGCTTTAAATATGGCTTCATCGCTTGAGCACCGCAAACTAGTAGACAAACTAGGTCAATAGAGCAAGGCATTGCCATTGCCATTGCCATTACGATTTCACCGACAACTAACTTAATCCGATTTGAAAATATGGTAACTGGAGATAAATTCACAATTGCTTTTTTATACCTACAAGTATTTGCCTCTATTGCAATAGTGCAAAAAAAAGAATATTTTATATAATTTATATATTGTAACACCTCGACCCCTCTGACCCACGTTACGTAATACCAGATTTAATGTACGCGTCCACAGGTCCGAACTATTCGTAATTAATGATTAACTTATCGAATGGGCTTGTGTCCTCATTTTTCAGTTGTTGATTGAAATTGGTGTTAATAAATGTGTATTGGCGCGTCTATTTTATTAAATATCTAAATATTGACGGAGATATAGCAATTAAAAGTTTGAATTGTAGTTTTAGCGCTAGAATTGGTCGGCCTTATTTGTATGACGTGAAATGCATTTTAACGTCAATTATTTGTTGAGTGGGTCAGTGCTGTGGTAATGTTTTGTAGCTGTTGGTAGTCGAAATAATCAAGTCAAGTCAAAGAATAAGTTTTAGTAATAATAAGTTTTTATTTTATTTAACCCTGTTACGACAAACATAATATTGGAATTTAATTATTCCTTGAAATAGCTGTAAATAATATTTGATATATAAATACATATAGCAGAGATTTATGAGCTGTAAGGTTGGTAACCTTATACAAGGATTGTGATGTCACATGCATTTGGAATGTGTACAACATTGAATCCCTTTAATAATTAAAGAGACAAAATGACTTTTCTTATTGTTAATATCTCCTAACATATAAGGAGTTATTAAAAAATAATTGAACATTTGAGGTTCTAGTAACCCACTTTATCAATATATAGTACACTTTTATAGAAATTAAAACATAGGACACAAGCCCATTGACTTACTTGAATAAGCTGTACTACAGTATAGTTGTTAATGCATATATCACAAGAGAAACTATACCGGGAAATTCAGATTCACTGTAGAGATGTATGTATATACATCTCTCTCCCACTCACTCTATACAGTGGTAAATAATTCATGAGTTTATATTTTGTGTTTACGGGAGAAGCAATTAACAAATTTGTTTTATAACAAATTATCCACAGATTTATCAAACGTAATACTTGCGTAAGCTGGATGTAATATATTTATATAATATATTATTCAATATTTATAATAATATCATTTTAATCGTGCGTGTGTAGACTGCGTCTTTTAAGGAATAGTTTAAATTTCAAACTCCTATTTCTTTCTCATGAGTACGGAGCGCGCTTCACCTATGCCCCCTAAAAATCTAGGTAGTGGTAGGGACTTAAGGTTCCAGCAGCGTCCGGATCTAGTACAGGGTGCTACCACTTAGAGTAAAATTATTTGACAAGGAATAAATCGCTTTAGTCTTTATATCTTCTATGAACTAAAATTCTCGGTGACTCAACATCTGAAGAGAAGGAAGGGTGAAGGGACTACACTTAAAAATGTTTACACTTCACTCCCTTCTGTTTATTAGGACATGCCTGAATCCGTAAAATATTCCCCACTTTCAGGTGCACAAATAATTCAAGTTTTTGGAGTCCACGGCACTATATTCTTTCGAAAGCTTATAGTCTAAAGTAAAAAAGTTTACAACCGTTTATCTTAATATTTGTTTGTTATAAAGTAATAAATTTTTTTAACAATACTCCGTCTTTTCCGCGTGTTTTACTATTTGTCAATTTTTATTAACAACGGTTTTAAACTTTGGACTTTGACAACTTTTGGATCACGTACTAGACACTTCAAGAAGTAATTTCAGAATTTTTTCAGATTTTTTGAAAGCCTAGAAAACTCTAAATTCAACTGTTCCCTCAAAGACCCAGTGTACACACCATGACTCGAAAAATAGTGTTCACACGGAGGGTTAATATACCCTTCTGCTCTTTATTTTGAAGATAACCTTTTCTTCAATTGTCTTGAAAACAAATAGATAAATATGTTATATATATATGATATTTCATTATAGGATATAATAATAAGGAAGGATAGATATCACGCTTAATTAAAGTTTCATAATGAATCCTTTGAGAAACAGGTAAAGATATGGTCCTTTGATGATCTTGGATGTTTTACTTATTTCATAGATGGAACAGATGATAGTATTTATTATATTACAAACCCTAAAGTAAGGTTTTGAGGATTAAATGAATTTAATTACAATAAACAAAGCATCTTTTATAATTTTCCAGAATCCAGAGCGAAATATTTTGAATAATAAATTTGTATAATTTATAAAAGTTAACATTAAATTATATTAAGTTTACCGGATAAACGAATTTTGTTTCACACACTTAGCTATGCATTACATTTCAGTTTTCAACCCGCTTCCCCCTCAGTCTCCCTTCCTTCTCTCTTCCAATCCTCAACCCCAAACCTACAAAGAAAGCTATAAGCAAGTAATAACATCAAAAGCAGACTCTTAAGGTTTCCGTTGTTGATTCAAGTTCAGTATGCTTTATGCTTTATGCTTTATCAGGCTCATAAGGTTAAAGGTTATTTTTTGGTTTTGTATAATTCTCTAGGCTTATTTCAATGTTTTATTTTGTTTTATTATACATAGAAAGTAGAACTTTTGTTTATATTTTAGAACTTTTCGAAACGATCAAAAGTATCTAGATACTCAACGTAACTAGATGTACATTTAACGAAAATTTTATATCTTTAGTAAAGGCGAATTAAGTGTGTTTTTCTTTCGTTCCTCTTCTGCCAACAAGGTCTTCGTTACTTGCCCCATTCCTCGTTTGCTAAAAGAATACGAGTTTAAAGTCAAAATGTCATTGTTGGAAATACAATGGGCTTGTGTCCTCATTTTTTAATGGTCGATTTTTCAATTGTTGATTGAAATTGATGTTAACAAATGTGTATTGGCGTGTCTATATTATTAAATATCTAAATATTGACGGAGATATAGCAATTAAAAGTTTGAATTGTAGTTTTAGCGCTAGAAATGGTCGGCCATATTTGTATGACGTCAAATGCATTTTAACGTCAGTTATTTGTTGAGTAGGTCAGTGCTGTGGTAATGTTCTGTAGCTGTTAGTAGTCAAATAATCAAGTCAAATCAAAGTATAATAAGTTTTTATTTTATTTAACCCTGCTAAGGCAGACATAATATTGGAATTTGATTGTTCCTTGAAATAGCTGTAAATAATATTTGATATTTTGATATATAAATACATATAGCAGAGATTTATGAGCTGTAAGGTTGGTAGCGGTTATGATGTTACATGCATTTGGAATGCGTTGATAATGCCCTTTAATAATTAAAGAGTCAAAATGACTTTTTTAATTGTTAATATCTCTTAACATATAAGGAGTTATTAAAAAATAATTCGACATTTGAGGTAGTAGTAATCCACTTTATCAATATATAGTACACTTTTATAGAAATTAAGACATAGGACACAAGCCCATTATTCATGCACTACTGTGCATTACGCTTTTTATGAATCTGTTTGATACAAACCGACAAATACTACACATAAAGATACAAGCAACATGAAAAGAATCGCAAAATTCAGATAGGAAAACGAAGAGAAAGGAAACAGATACTGCGCAAATAGAGAGGATTGGATGTGCAGGGTGTGTGGAACGGAGAGAGAAACACTGGACCACATTAAGTTTTCATGTGAGAAAAAGGTAAAAGGCGAAAAGAATATTGGGCGGTTATTAAAAGGAGGCAGTGAAGGGAAGGGGTGGATGGTGGAGATAGAGAAATCGAGCGAGGAAAGAGAAGGAATGGCAGAGTAGAAACAGGAGGGAGAGTAGCAGGAGGAGAGAAAGCAGTAGTGGTTTAAATTTACATGTTTTGTTTTTGTTTTTATTTTCTCTTTTGGATTGAGTGGGATTGTTTAGATATAATAAGGATCACAAATGTTATTAGGCACAATGTAATTTAATAAGTTAAGGCAGAAGAATGTAGTAACCAATGGCAAAAACATTAATACTAATTTGGGAATGTATGTATTCGATTTACCAACACGAGTATGCTTCAGTCTTCATTATCAAACTCTTAAGAATTAAGATGAATCTACAAAAGCAAGATAACATTCTTTCTGCGACATTTGATTGACCATTCCAAATTGAAGTAATTTGTAACTTAATACATCGACATCCTTCGTATATTTTATTTATTATTTTAATGTGTGTGTCGTTAGACTTTCCATTTTTTAAATATTACATCACGTAATAACATCTCATTACCAAACCTAAACTTAAAACTACATTCTAATAATTCAAAAACACTTTCTAATTCTTATTCTCTTATCCCTATATTTTATTGTTAGCTACTCCTCATTATTTCTCCCCTTTTCCTCTTTCTCTTCCTTCTTGGCCATCTGCTATCCTTTTGGAAGTACAAATAATATGATTATAAATAAAACCTCTGCTTCCATCTCCTCCCTTCTTTGTCCCTTTTCAGCAGCTACTTTCATGACATTCTTAATTTGTTAACTACTCTCCTCTCCCCCACTGCATCTCTCACTTTTGTTGTACTGTCTCACCTTCCTTCTTCTGTGTACTTTCGCTATCCACCTCTTCCCTTCGTTGCATCCTCTTATTAACTCCTCTATTTTTTTCACTCTCTTTCATTGGCATCCTTTGTACTGCGTTTTCACTGAGGCAATTTTATATTTTTATAAAAAAGAAGTGTTAATACTTAAGGAAGCATTTAGATCTTATATAACTTCTTGAATTTTACAAGTTTAAGCAATCAATTAATATTTATTTAGAAAAGAAATGTTATAAAGGAGCCTACAAGTTTGAAGCTGGCATAAATTAAATTAAAGAGCCATATTCATGATTAAAGAACCAATGAGTTTAAACAAAGTTTAATATTTTAAAAAGTACTTTTACACTTGAACATTTTTAAATATTTTGACAGATTTCAATCAAAAAAGTTTACTTATTTAATAATTGTGAAAAAAAAAACATTTCAAAAACTTTTAGGTTATAATCCAAAAGTATCAGAATAATAATAATATATTTTTTTTATTTTGTTTCGAAATATAATTTGATTTGATGCTTATTCAATCAACTATGGGAAATAAAAGTTCTATTTCCTTCGTAAATTGTCTTCAAAGATAATTTAAGTTTAAATTCAATGAAAGCGGAGCGGAGCTTCTACTACGGGTATGGGAACAATTGAGTTGCTATATGAAAAGAGATTTATAGTCAGTGAAGTGAATAAGCTGTTTTATTTGCCAGTAGATCAGTTATGGAACATTCGCATTGTGTGCTTTTGCGTTTGCCATTTGCATTAGCATTAGCTAGCTCTGCTTTTGTGCAGTGCGGTTGGATGATGATGGATTAACCGAAAGTATAATTTCATTATTTACAAGTTTCAATCGTTCTCTTTGCATACTTAACTGGAAGGTTTTTGTAGAGTATCGGATCAGATTCAAATTCAGATTTGATTTTAGTTTAGTTTTATTACACCTTAGATTTCAGTTTACACTCAGTTGTCAGTCCAACAAGGCGAAATCAGGCGCAAATCAGCGGCTTGGTTTCGTGGCTAGAACTCTCATAGCAAGGTGACTTCTGTGTTCTTTGCATGTTTTGGTACACAATACCTACATATCACGTACTGATACGACAGTACGCCAAGTCAAATTTGTGTACTGTAGGGTGTATTAGAGTTGTTTTACACTAATATAATTTATCATGAGAGCAAAGTTTTACTTTAATATTTATCGATACACAACTATTATGAAATAGACTGTTGAATTCCCTTCCATATCCTTTCCAGTCTGAGGCGGCTGATTGAATTTACAAGGTTTAGCGTTGTACAATGTATTATCTTGGTTAAAATTCGCTTAAATACGCTTCCGGTATGAAATACGGTTGTAGTGTGCGACGGGCGTAATACGTGTAAATACACGTTATTATGTTATTATTCGGTCAGCGCCGTCCATCGCGGGTGGTGCACTCGGGAACATCACCAAACGAATATTAAATATACATAAATGCGCAAGAAATCCAGACAGTAACTTAAAATTCGATAGCGCATAAAATAGTAAACAAATATTTATTAATTTACTTTAGACAGCACAAAAAACTGACCCGTCCACACAAAGTGCACAACGCATATACTATGACAGTATCGACCTTATTAACTAATACTTCAACAATTTCAAAATTTAAATCTCTAGCATGTTCACAAATCATTTCAGTTTAAAATTCCAAATTACTATACAATTTTACAACTTTAAAATTGATTCAAAGAGCAAACTATTTCTACTATTACTACTAATTCAGCTCGGTGATAAGACTCAGCATCGAAAATAGGCTGACGTTAAATAAATATATTTAAAAAAAAAACTTGCAAAGTAGTCGACCGATTGACTTGATATTTTGACATAGCGTTGCATTCGAATAAGCGCGTGTTGTCGAAAATCGAATTAATTTCGTGTGTACGTGTGTGTGTCTTTTATTTACTTTCTCATTTATTTCATATCAAACTGAGCCACAAAAAAGCGAGGCTAGGTTTTGCTAGTAACATATATGTGGGTTATTTTTTAAAAGATTAGTTTTAAGTTAAATTATATTTAGTTTTAAGAAATAGAAATAAGTTATCTGTAATATAGGTTAAGATCTTGGATAAGAACGGGAGTATATTTAAATGTGTAAATAAACCAGTGACAGACACTAAAACCGTTCAATGGTAAATGCTTAGCCGTTCACTTTTGATGTCGAGCGTACGTCTCAGAGAACGTGGCTTATACAACTGTTCGCTAACTTTGAACGTGATGAGACATGTTTTGGGCGAGGCACAATATAAAGATTGTTATATGTGTTCAGAGAGTTTTTTATAAAAGCAAATGGCGATAGAAATATGTAAAGTTTATGTATGGTCGTTATTGTGTGTTTTATAATTAAGTTAACTTTATTACGGTGTAATAATTGTTATTTTGATCAGTGTATTTGTTAGAGTTAGGCAGGAAGTGTAATGTTTAGTACTAAGGTGTATTTTCATTGAAATCATTGTGCTGATAACTATAGACAATTGCAACTGCGTAGTATGTATTGAGACGTATAATATTGTGAAGAGACATTTTAATCTAAGTACTGTATTTAATCTAGTGTATTTTGTTGTAAATATAATTAAGATTGATTAACTTTATTTAGATATAATTTTATGACTTTGTTAAGTGATTAAACTATTAATAGCCAAATTATGTGTTTACTCGTTTAAAAGGAACTATATTGTTGTATTGTACATTAACCTTAGGCTGATGTTAATTGTAACTTATAATTGTGGGAAAGTACCTACAAATTAGGATCTCAACAGATGGTTAGAGGTATAACCTACAAATTGTGAGCTATCAACAGAGATTGAATAGTTCTAGGCTGCATAATAGAATCGCAACACGTGGTTGTTAATTCTAACCTGCAAAGCGGAGTCTGTACCGGGTAGGTAATAGATTCAAAACTACTAATGTAGATAATTAAAAAAGTCTACATATATATGAAGAAATTATATTTCTTTAGTTGGTAACACCACAGGTTAACAATTATAGAAACTATAAGAGTTGATCAGAGATATTACAATTGCATTCTGGTCAGGTAAACTAATATTAGTTGGAACGAGGAACAGCTGACAGAACTCACTGTGCATAATATTAAGTTATTATAAAATTAGATAAAAAGGAATTGTCATTAAATGTCGTTTCTTTGATTTCAGGCAGGATAATATGATTTAAGTTAAACAGTGTAGTGAATATAATATGCATGTAAATTACTAAAATAAAAGTCTTTGATTTCAGAGAAACACATAAGTTTTATTAAAAATTTACAATTCCTATTTAAAATGTGTTATATATATTAATTTAATTCTCCAGTAAAACATCTAATAAAGAAATCGTTTAGAAAATAAATTGTTTTCTTTGAGAAGATTATTTCATAATATAATTTTAGCGTCACAATCATAGCGATATGTAGCACTATAGCTCCACTATTTTGCGATGAAATAGTTCGCGACAATTTGAACGTTTTTGTGCATAATAATAGAATTTATAATTAGAATGTAATAATACAAGAATAAGTAGAATCTTTTGTTGCTTTGTACATTTAATAGTTGTAACGTTATTATTTTTAAAAAGTTATTACTTATATTAAAATATAACAAGATTTTCTGCATTGAACGTCTGTTCCGCTCTCTCATTTCATGTTTAGCAGAGCCATTAATAAAAACATTATCTTTTAATCAAAATATTTTGTATTTGCGTATCAAAATAAATAGTTTTATTAAAAAAGAATTTTAATTAAATATTATAAAATTCTCTGACAAATTCTTTGAATTTCATTTTCAATTCTTGGTAGATTCTCATTTATTATTCCAGTAAATTACATAAAATAACAACATTTCTTTGCGTAACATATTTTTGTATTTATATTCTGTTAAGTGCAAATATTTTATGCTTATTTTACATTAAAAAAATTATAATTAAAACCAAAAACATCTTATTTTTGTAATGTTATTATTACTCTAATTTCGCACTTTTGGTATCATACTGATCATGTTATTATTATATATTGTTAATTGTGTGTGCCTTTCGGCTTTACAATCTACCGTATTCTATTTTTCATTACATTTCATTCCTATCTTAACAATTCAACCTTAAAACTAAACTTACTAATTTTATTTAAAATTAATTATTTTCTTAAAACTAAACTTTATTTATTTATAAAAACTAAAAAAAAAAATTATTCTAGACTTTTAGTACTTCCAAAAAGTGCTTTCTGCTTCTTCTTCTCTTGACCCTCTCTCTTCATGTTCCCCATTCAAACTAGATAACGAGCTGGACCAGATAACTGGGTTTTATATATGGACGACGGTCACTTCGCAGACAATTAAATTTACATTATTCTAAACCTTTTTATCTCCAAACGTACTTTCTGCTTCTTCTTCTCTTGACCCTCTTCCTTCATTTTCCCTAGTCTTCCTTCTATACTGGTCTATTCCCTAGTCAATTTTTCTGGGCTGAAGTTTAACTGTTTCCTCGCTACTTCTTTCTTTCTCCTGCTTCCCTTCATTGCCTCTTTTAGTACTTCCTTTCTCTTCCTGTTCTTTGTGCAACCCAGCCATCAGCTTATTTCTTCTCCTGTTTTTCCTTTCCTTCTTACTATTTCCGCCATCCACCTCTTTCCTTCACTGCCTCCCTTTAATAGCTGGCCAATATTCATTTTGCTCGCTACTTTTTCCTTACACTCGAACTTAATGTGCTCCAGTGTTTCGTCCTCCGCTCCGCACACTCTACACTTTCTTTCCTCACTCTTTTCCCAGTATCTGTTTCCTTTTTCCTCATTTCCCAATCTAAACCTTGCTGTTCTTCTTATGTGTTTTGTGTCTTTTTCTATAAGGTACTGAGGCACATTATTTTCCCATAACCTTTAATATCTTGCATTGTAGTATCTTTTTTCGATTTTTCCCATTCTCTTCTGCTGTTGTATCTCCTTATCCCTTCTCCTTAGCTCCTCTTCCACACTTGCGCCTCCTTCTCTTCTCCTCTCTGCCTCCTCGATCGCCATTCCATTCCTTTCAAAGTACTCCTTTCTCTTTTTTGGACCTGATTATCATACTGATCATGTTTTAACCCATATTTAAAAACATTTTCCATTTAAAAATTAACTTTCGTACGTTATTGTAGTAAATAGATATTATATCTTGTTATATTTATTATATCCATTTAGTTCTTGAAACAAAACACTGACAGCGCCACCTTCGACAACAGTGCTGCCTCTATGTTTTACGCACGGTAGCTATAAGAACGAATTTAGTGTCGACTTATATGAAACAAATGCCTTGTATATCTATAAAAAGAACAATTTCTTTTTAGAAATAGGTTCATTTACAAATGTGTACCTGATTCCACATTGTTGGTGCTACGGCACTTCTCTTAATACAATATTATTTCAGTATCTTACAAATACTCGTACGTCACTGATTGTAGCTTGACTTAATCAGATGCAGCATGTCATTCATGTTCAATACATTTGTACCGTACATTTAGTATATTGAAATTACTTATACAAATTCAATTTGTAAATGAGAATTGTATCGTGAATTCGTAACGTAACGGCAATAGTGAAGTCTAGGAAATTAGCAGATGACATGTCTCAGTAGAGTGTTGGTATATTGATATCAACGTTGTATCTTGTAGAGCTGCCAGGTTCTAGATTCTAGGAGTTTCCCAAAGGACAACTTGACGCGACAGTCCACGACACCGACGGAGACGGACCTAACAGAATGACATGATTTCAATTAATATAATATATTTTAATGTAATGCAAGTAGCATTCATTAACGCAAACAAATTATTTATCTGTTTTTGTGTTAATTATTGATTTAGCGTGGAAACTAAAGAAAAAAGTAGTTTTAGATAGGGTGGAAGGCAACTGTAACGAGATACAATTGATTATACGTAGCAGATGAAGAAATAAAAGCGGTTCTGATTACTCTCAGTACGCAACTGGTTGCATGACGTTCTCAGCTGTTGCCAAAGTAGACATGTAGCCATCGTTTTTCATTTAATAAAACCCATGCGATTCATGATAGTAGTGCAGACCTGTATCCACTCTTAAATCGTAGTAGAAATATTTTTTTTAAATTTAACTTATTTAACGTTGGGTTATTTTTAATGCTGAGTCGTATCATCGAAGGTCTGCTATTATATTGACAGTTTTTGTGGTCTCATTTATGTGAACTACAACGCTATTGTTCATAATGAATTTACTTAATAACAACCAAACTGAGAAAATATAACTCTGTTTCGGGAATCAATCCCGTAATACAAATGTTGAAAGGAACATTTATCATTGCCTCAATGCGGCAATAGTCGTTACCATTAGACATTACAATAAATTTACCCTAAAAACTTGTCCTAATTATTAATTTTTGGAGTTATCTTTATTATGTTGCTCTACTGCTACAGGCTACTAATGAAATCATAATTATAAATATTGATAAAACATAGAATACTAATGGAATGGCGGTAGAAGAAGCAGAGAGAAGAAGTGTGGAGAAAGAGCTAAGAAAGAGGACAGAGAATCCTATAGGAAGAGATGAATGCGATAAATGACAAAGGGAGGTATATTGATATACAAGAGGATATGGAAGAGGGTGATACCAGGTTACTTAGGAGAAAAAACAGAAAAGAAACGTTAAGAGAATCGTCAGATTCAGAATGGGTAATAAAGAGAAAGGTAGTAGATATTGGGAAGTAAGAGTGAAAGTTTTAAAAACAAGAAGGGAGGAAATGGAAGAAAAGAGAGAGTAGAGTTAGTTAAAGACATTTTTTAGTATTAAGAGTTTTTCTTTATTTAGTTTTAAGTATTAAGAAATGTAATGTATGCTAAGTTTATGTAGCAAGGAAAATGTAACAATGTGTAAAATAATGCAGTAATCTAATACTATTATACGTAACCTTCAGAGAAGTAGTCATCAATAAAGTTAGGTGTTTTTTGTAACTGTTTATCTGAAGAGCGTGAACTTCTGATTTTACAAAAGCCTGTATTTTCTAAATTAGGTCTCTTATGACCGCTCCAAAGTATGTGATTTATTTTGTTCTTTATTTAAGGTCGGTTCTTAACATTGGATAAACTTGCCCAGCCTAATTTAAAAAATATAGTCCCTTAAGTGGTGTTCTCACGGACGATATTAGTCGAGAGTAATTGCGTATTCATACAAAAATTGAATATTACCTGACATATTTCATGAGTGTACTAAAACAGATTCAGGTAGTATTCAACTTTTGTTTAAATACTCAATGGGCTTGTGTCCTATGTCTTAATTTCTATAAAAGTGTACTATATATTGATAAAGTGGGTTACTAGAACCTCAAATGTTCAATTATTTTTTAATAACTTCTTATATGTTAAGAGATATTAACAATTAAAAAAGTCATTTTGTCTCTTTACTTATTAAAAGGATTCAACGTTGTACACATTCCAAGTGCATGTGACATCATAACCGCTACCAACCTTACAGCTCATAAATCTCTGCTATATGTATTTATATATCAAAATATCAAATATTATTTACAGCTATTTCAAGGAACAATCAAATTTCAATATTATGTCTGCCTTAGCAGGGTTAAATAATATAAAAACTTATTATTCTTTGACTTTACTTGATTATTTGATTATCAACAGCTACAGGGCATTACCACAGCACTGACCTACTCAACAAATAACTGACGTTAAAATGCATTTCACGTCACACAAATATGGCCGACCATTTCTAGCGCTAAAACTACAATTCAAACATTTAATTGCTATATCTCCATCAACCGTTAGATATTAATTAACATAGACACGCCAATACACATTTATTGACACCAATTTCAATCAACAATTGAAAAATCGACCACTATAAAATGAGGACACAAGCCCATTACTGAACGACTAAAATCGTCCGTGAGAACCATGCTTTAGTTTAGTTAGCCTCTTACTTTAGATTAGAAGAGATGGATAACCGAAAGAACAAATGAAATTTCGTCTTTACTTGACTTTATTTATTCTTAACGTTCCCACACTTGGTTCCGTGTAGTTCTGTGGCGCTGTCATTAATCTCAATAATTAATTATAATCAATAGAGGGTAAAAATATATATAACTGAGTAACTAATAACAAAACCTGAAATGCGTTCATTACGAGGATAGTCGTAGTATACGTATATGGTATGTAGACAAGGAACATGGAAAATAATCAATGTTATGGTCCATTGGCCGCAAAGCTCAACCGCTCGTGGAAAATAGCTGAACCACTATTGGCAGTGAGTAATCACAGTCGTCTGCTTTTGAACTCCCACATAATTTATATTAAGGGCGATACTGAAAGCTGAAACACCGTATCGTAGCACTAGTTGCATTGTGCATGTAATTGTAAACTCATTTCCAAAAACATCAACTTTTCGAAAATTCAAATATACATGTATATCCATACAGAAGCATTGCTTTGTCTACTACTAAACAAGAAACGTTTTCTTTTTAAGCTGATTCAGATTTATTAATTATAATTTTGAGAATATTTAAAATGTTTACCCGTGTCAATATTCTGAATAATACCAGAGTTATAGCAATTTGAACTGATTGTAAATGCTCTAGCCAGCCAATCGTATATCAGCGAGTGCCGCTAAAGTCCAGAGGGAGTGGTGGAGCTCACTCTTTGTTGGGCTATAAATATAAATGTAAATAATGAAACTAGCGAGAGTAAATGGAAGCAAAAATACCAAAATCAAGATGACGAATGGTCATCACACACTGGCACATGCAGGTGTACAATTCTTTTGCGTTTATCTCGATTTACTTTTCTTGACCTGGTCGCCACGATATCTTAAGAACTACTAAACCGATTTAAGTAAAAATTACACCGCAATTTTTATATAAAATTATGCATAGAATTATTGTGATTAGATGCCTCTTTCATTTGTTATTTAATATTTTAACTCAATATATTTGTTATTCAATATTTTAACAATAAATCGGGTTTCTTTAAACAACTGTCTCACGATTCTTGATCGTGACATCGGTGAGCATCCCGACAACAGTGTTCTACGGAGCTGTTTATATCTCCGTCATTCCTTGATATTTTTAAATGTTTTTATGTGACTACATTAAAATATGTATATAGTATTATTATTTTTTTTTGTAACATTACAATCTGTTACAATAAGTACCTATGTTAAAAATGAAAATTAACCTTGATAAGAAATAATGGCCTAATGACGGCTATATCTATGAATGACAGTTAAAAACGTTGTGGTAGCTTTAACACACTTTGTTTTTTTAGTCTTTTAAAGTCAGACGTATGTTTATCTAGTAAATTCACAGCTAGATAGTTTGGATGATTGTTTAATCGCTGCTGGTATCTTTGGATGAATTTGTTAATTTCTTCTTTCGAAGTATTAAATGATAACAATAGAAAAAATATATACTTGAAGGTTACGTCAGAAAAGAAAGCTCTTTAAATAAATTACAGCTCCGCACGAGGTTATGTGTTACATATTAATTAAAAGTATTTGCGACAACCCGGTAAAACCGTATTAATCTCGTATTGATCTGTAAAAATTGTATTAAGATTAAACAACAGAGGTACGTACTAATCACGAAGTGGAATCTTAGACTATGTGTAAAAGAAAAGAAAAGAAAATCTGCAAATTCAAAACAACTTCAATACATCCTACTGTACACAAGTTTCAGTCGGCGTACTGTCGTATCAGTACTAAATATGTATGTATTGTGACACAACACATGTGAAGAGAAGAGAAGGCTTTGAAAGCTCTAGCTACTCAACTCGGCGATGTACACCCGAAATTGCCGTCGCTAAAATACGGTTACAGTGTGAGACGGCCTAAGAAGTAATCGGGAGTGTTGCAAAATTATATACTGGTTTATATAAGTTACATAAAAGAGAATCCATAAATTCAGCGTGTCGAGGAACGAAACAGAAGTAGGAACAGATAGAAAACTGGAGAACTACAAAACTACTTGGCTGGAATCCGCTGGATTCTCCACACCATACGATAATAATATAAGCTAATACAACTGACTTTACATAAACGTGCAATGGTTAGAAATACCGCATTACAAGTCCCAGATGTGGTATATTACTCAGGGATTTCTTCCTGTTGTTTTACCAAATCCCTAGGGAAGAACATAGAGCACCAAATAATTCGTGACTGCGAGCTAGGGATGGTGTAATTATGTGAGTCAACACAAATGAAAATTTATGACCCTTAGCTTGTTACACGCATACTACAAAAATTCTCATATATTTCTTTTGAGAACTATTTTATTTATAAGGGTAATATTTTAAAGTTTATGTTTCTTAAAGGATATAAATAGAATACGATTAAAATATAGTTATGTGATAAAAGTACTGCTGACATATTTGACAATCACTGCAGGTCACATACATTAGAAAAGGTACTTTGTTAATATGCGAGAAGGTTTTGCCAATGCAAAAAATATTATTTTTACAAAAAAATTGATTGACGATACAGTGACGGAGAGCGTTCATGCTTGAACTTATTAGGTAGCGGTGTAATACACATATACAAAGACATAATACCATAAGAACTCATCAGTAATAAGACTCAACATTCGAAATAGGCCTACTAAATAAATGTACTTTAAAAAAAAAATGGATGATTTTTAAACATTGCTTTACTTTACTTACATCCGTAACTTTCTTGTGATTTTCAAAAATATGTGTGTACAAAGAGTGACAAGCGGAAGGCTTCGTGCTATCAAACATAATCTAAAATTTGACTTGCAAAAAAAAATTGACATTACTTTTTTTTAAATGACGTCACTACGTAATAAGTTGGACGTAGACAGTGTGGTAAAACAGCTTGAAATTTGTGTGACGTAATTTATAGATTATCACTAATTATTAAAAACAATATTATTATTAATTATTTGCATTATCTAATAAGCCCTTGGCGGTGATCGTATTGATATAGATTTACATTGGTTAATTAATTAACTAAATGCAACACTAGAAGGTAATTGCTACTACATTGTTATTCATCCCTTATTGGTAGTATAAGTTACATACTAGAACATTATACTATACTACAGTGTAAATACGATGTACACACAGCCACAAAATTATAACATACAATACGCTCCTGTAATTCAAGATAGCCATTCATCTCTGATTTCTACAAGAAAGAGTTTATACTCCACTTACTTTTGTTCCCGATTTTCTAATTCTGTATTTCTTGTTCATATACTACTCCTAAGTCTTTAAGACTAAATTGCAGAATGTAGAAAATTGATATAGTACTTAACTTTTAAATTCTGAACGTCATTTTTCTATATTTGTATAAAACACTTATAATAAATACATCGCTCAAGAGATATGGAATCGAACTGAACTATACGAAAAGCAAAGCAAAAAAATCAGAAAAGTAAAGTTTTTTCATAGAAACGAACCTGAATCACTAAGTCCCAGAAATCCTTACAGAAATAGTTAAACCAGTCCCAGAGTGGTAAGGATTATCTTCGTATAGTTGTATCCTCTTTGATATCCTAAGGCGATTTAAAGGAGCTACATAAGTTTTGCATTAGTATTAAGGGAGGATAATATTCAGTAAATGTAAAATACTTGTTTTTCCAAATAAGTGTAAATTGCTTTTAAATGAATGCATATTTTATAGATTGTATTTTTTATTCATATTGTTAAGTGTTCGGAAATGGAAACTATTTAAGTGATACTTGAATTATTTTAGACGTATTCGCTTGTAAGCTAGCTTTTGTTACTACTTCCGTTTGGATAAATCGATAAGTAAATGCTCACTAACACAAAACATGGATATTACCTTAAATTATGCTAACGTTTTATCTAAACGAATATTTCTATTACTTCACGTATTATTTGACGTAATATTTTTAACAAGCGATACTTATTATGTAAGTATATTTAATTATCGGCTTTATAATCTCTATTCCAATTCATTTTACTTTACTTTAACCTAATTTCTTCTTTCTTCTTTCTTCTTCTTCACATTTGCACTACTATTTCACCTTCTTTCCTTCATTTCTTTTCCTGCGTCGCTCCCTTTTCGTATTTCTCTTTGCTGTTCTTGTCCTTCTCTCTTCTCGTTCCTGTTTCATCCATCTTCTTCCTTCTCTTTTTCTTTACAACATTTTTTCTATACTCACTCCGATCGCTCTCGCTACACCTACTCTTAATTGCTTTTATTATTACCTTTTATTATTTACGCTGATTACATTCGTATATTGTAGTATATTTATTCATTTTATGTTTTTGCCGATTAAACACTTAAACTATTCCAAAAATTATTCTTCTTCTCTTGTCCCTATCACCTTTTATCATTTACCACTTCTTGTTTCGTTGACGCTTCTTTTTCTCCTTCGTTCTTCACTGTACTGTAAATATGCGTAGCCCAAAATATTCATTGTACTTTTTTGCAATTCTGTCCTACTCATCCCTCTCTCTCAATTTAACCTCCACACTTCTCCACTCTTCTCTGCTTTTTCTCTTTTCACAGTGTTTTTTCCTCTTTCTCGTTCCATCTGTCCTCCTTGCTAAGCTCCTCCCGGGTTATTTTCAGTTTCTCTCAGTATTTGTCTGTTTTGGCTATCATTTTTTCATATACTCTTCCAAGTTTCGTGCTACCAAGATCATAAATTACAGGTAGTTAAACATACAAGATTCGATACATAATTTAATTGTTAAATATCACTCCAGCAATATCAGCCCAGCATTACTTTGTGTAATTTAACACTTAATTAAATCCATAAAAACCATTAAATCATTGTAGAATGAATTGCTTCCAATTTCTTCATAATATAATTAAAATATTCTTTATTTGAAATAAGGGTGCAATATTTTCCCATAATTCGTATAAAGTTTTCTTATATTGATATGATAACTGTATATATACATATAATACACCCCTAAAATACTATCTTTGACATTATCTAACATTTTATTTCTTCTTAAATGGTACTATAAAAACCCTCGCAAGAATTTTAAGTTAATTAAATTCCAGATCGCAAGGGGATGGATAGGTTTTAGGTTGGTGTCGTGTCATTGACGTTTTATGTGTTCAATATTGACAGCACACACACACACACACACACACACACACACACACACAAACACACTTATACACATACATACAACGTTGTATAAATGTGTCGTTAATTTGTTTACACGCTGCTATAAGATGTTTATAGGCGGAGATGTACATAAAACGTTTATTAAAAAAACACTACTGCAGTAGTAATGCTAGTATTCAATTGTATACACTGCTGAAATATATGTAGACATTTTATATTAAGACAGAATTGTCTGGCATATACAATTAGGTCCCTCTTGAGATATTGTTTTAATTATTATGTTTTAAAAAATACGCAACTTTTAGTAGTACACGAAATACACGAGGATCCAATCTGGGGTTCTAATCGGGTACTTATAAGGCTTACCTTACTAAGGAAATATTATATAAGGCCCCGATCAGGTAGTCCGGAGATTACCCTTCCAAGGGCTTGCTCGATTGTGTACAATTTTGGTATTCATAATGGTTTTGAAACAAGGAAGTATCACATAAGGCTGCAGTCAGGTAGTACAGAGATTAGCCCGACAGAACCTCATGAGGACTTTGCAGTACCTTTTATTATATTATTAAAATATGGCAGAACGGATAGTTTGTTTCTGTTTATTAAATGTGGTAAATGTCATAAGGTATTGTCTTTAATCGCAAGACAAATTCGGCAAGTGTCATTACGTCATTCTTGACGTAAGCCTATTTTTAGGTAGCATTGTTAGTGTAATCTCTGTTTGTTCAATGGGGTCTTATGATGTTGTCTATATCTTTCAACAAATACAGCGTGCGGTCTCACAAAGAATTAGAGCGGGGAGAAAGAGTACGCACGATCGGCTATCTGAAATCGATTTATTCTTAGGCTGAGTTCACACTTCACACGGTATTATACTGCACGTTTTTTGCAGTATAAATATTATCGAATAAACAGTGGCGCATACATTTTACATATGTGTTCGTTTTTTTGCAGTAAAAACGTCCTGTGAATAGTTTTTTTTTATATAAAACATATACACCACTATTTATTCGATAATATTGTGCATTACAATTTCGCGTAAACACAGCCTTAGGCAACCTCGTTGAAATGGGCTTGTGTCCTCATTTTTTAGTGGTCGATTTTTCAATTGTTGATTGAAATTGATGTTAATAAATGTGTATTGGCGTGTCTATTTTATTAAATATCTAAATATTGACGGAGATATAGCAATTAAAAGTTTGAATTGTAGTTTTAGCGCTAGAAATGGTCGGCCATATTTGTATGACGTGAAATGCATTTTAACGTCAGTTATTTGTTGATTAGGGCAGTGCTGTGGTAATGTTCTGTAGCTGTTGGTAGTCTCCCTGCTAAGGCAGACATAATATTGGAATTTGAGTGTTCCTCGAAATAGCTGTAAATAATATTTGATATATAAATACATATAGCAGAGATTTATGAGCAGTAAGGTTGGTAACCTTACACAAGGATTGTGATGTCACATGCATTTGGAATGTGTACAATGTTGAATCCCTTTAATAATTAAAGAGACAAAATGACTTTTTTAATTGTTAATATCTCTTAACATATAAGGAGTTATTAAAAATAATTGATCATTTGAGGTTCTAGTAACCACCTTTATCAATATGTAGAAATTAAGAACACAATTTTATACAAATTAAGACATAGGACACAAGCCAGTTTATTTATCGCCAGCCTATTTCCGATGCTAGTAGTACTTGTGGTCTCGTTATCATATATATTTGATCTGCACCACTGCCTAATAAGAGTACTATTATATATGTATATAACAAATTTAACTAACTTTAACTTAACAATCAAACTCAGAAAATATATCTCAGGTCGGGTGGTCGTACCTGAAGACACAACAGGATAACGTCAAACATCAATGCTCTTGCCCACTCTGTCGTTCACTTACCTTTAATGTTAATGTTAGGCAATCCTGTTAGGTTACTTTTCGGTAGACTTCGCCCACAAATGGAGCAAATAAATATTCCGCGAACAAACAACGTTTTTCATTTACTAAAGCTTTTCCTATAATTAGATTTATCTCCACCTACGTTTATTCAAAGAGTAATTATCATACAAATGGTTCATTGAACATGTATATTTATATACCTAATAAATAATTCATCATCATCCCGTGTCCCGTATCCCATGGATGCTGGAATGAACCAGGACGCGACGGGAACGCATCAGGATCATGCTCTCTGTATATTCTATTCATTTCCCCTGACTATTTACTTGTATTTTGTTGCTTTAGTATTGTATACATTGTTATTATAAGTGACGCAGTTTAATTTCAAAGTTAATTACTTTATAATATTACTAGAAGTTTGTTCCATTGCAGAGCGACGTGTCTACAATATGTCAGATTTGATAAAAAATTATTGTTTCAAAGCCTAACAGAATTTTGTGTGTGCCAGCCCACTCTGTATACCCTTATTCATCCCAATCACCACCGTCACTGGACTTGATTTTGTCATTTCAAACATAGTGATCATTTTGTTACAGTTTAAGAATTTCAACTATATTCATTTTTTCAAAATACTGACTTTCCAGAAAATTCAAGGAGGAGTTTGAGGAAAAGTTTATCTACGAAATACCAATTTTTCAATAACATCGATTTTTTGAATTTTTATTATTAAATTTAAAATTTCTTTTCATTTTCTTCTGTTTATATTGATCATTGTCTTGTAATGCAAAATCTAATCTTACTGTGTAATCTTAAGTGTAATTATAGTGGTATACTTTCTACCTGTCTTGAAATTTGGGTTTTTAGCTTAATGTTTAGACACCTTGATGTCTTTTAATCATACAAAACACAATATATTCAGTAAGTTATAAAAATTGTACAAGTAATATTAACTCTGTTGTAGGAGAGAGACGGCAATAGTCGGTTAGAGTTAACCACCGAAATAATGTTATGTAAAGTTATTTTAAATATTAAAATCTTCTGTAAATAATAGAACATTCTATAAGTTAAAAGTTGTGTTACAACCCAATATTGAATGTTTTAGAATTGATCTAACGTAAGTAATGTATCATATATATAGTAAGTATTAGTATATTGCATAGTATAGTAGATACATTATAGAATAGTATAGCATAATTGAAAGTTTTCAGTTTATAGAATACTCGTACAAACGATTTAATATAATCGTACCTTTCCATCAGATATCACAAAACTATTTTAAATTATTACGTACTTTAGTTAGAAAGTTTTACCAAAAAAAAAAAAAAAATAGAAAATGTAGTATTTCAAAAAGTCATAGAATAAAGTTATTTATAAGTAGAATGTGCGTGCTCACAGCCATTATCGTCTGCTTTCGTGATAATAAAGTTGTTTAACAAAACTACTACTGAAATGTGAAATGTGTCTAACAAATATTACTATCAGAAGAAAACCGTTTGCGATCTCTAAGCATGACCGGAACTAAACCACAACTTCTAGCTTGTAAATTATAGAATAGAAAGTTTTGTTTATTTGGTAAAAGTAAAATAACTTATATAGATTAAATCACAAACGAATGTAACTTACAAGTCTAGTAAATTATTCGAATTGTAACTACAATGATAAACTCAGTTATATATTTTCTGGAGAAATCATTTTCTACATTTTCTGGGTTCAGTTACTATGAAAGTTTAATGGGCTTGTGAACTATGACGTCACTTATATAAAACTATACTATATGTTGATAAAGTTCGCTAAAGTGTAAAGTGTAAAAATAATCATTAAAGGGATCTAAAGTTAATAAATATAAATCTGCGTGTCCATCTGATGATTTGCCATCTGTTTCATACAACAGAGATGCATAGATGAGTGTGTGTATCATTTACTAGCAGCAGGTGGGTTTCGTATCCCATCAAGTTTTGTATTATGATTGCATACGCAGAGTTGAAACAAGCGGTAAAACTGAACTTCTAATTTGAAATAGCTATACCTCCGTCAAGTTATAAATGTTGAAAAAATGAATACGTCAATATACTATATATTATAATACATTATAAAATTCCTTATATATTATAATAAATTATAAAATTACAGTCTGTACTGGCACACTATTCCTTATCAATATTGGTCCACTCCTTAAAACATTGTAAATCAGAATTAACGCAAAATGACTCCTGTTACAGTGAAGCTGTATCAAATAATCGATATATATAAAACCTTTTTTTAAATTAAGAGTTATAAAAACAACCCCTAAAATAGGTTTACAAGCACATTGATAATGTGCTAACATAATTTTAATAAACGGTGTAATCTGCAAGCAAAAGTCTTCTGTGACATAAATTGAAAAAAAAAACATACAAACAAAGTGCTATAACTCCGTTAATTTTATGAATTTCGATCTCAAATTTAAATGGAATATTCTTGACCTGTGTATCTATTAAAATCTATAAAAAGAAAATCGATTTTTCTGTCACATTTCCCTGTTCTAAGTTCTTAATTTAAATGGTCTCATTCTATAAACATTATTGTATAACGTAGTTTAAGTTTTCCATGGGTTTTCGCAAAACAAAAACTCGGTGACATATTCTAAATTGTTTTCTTTACTCTTGGGAAATGAATTGTTTAGAGTTTTCCAACCGCCAATAAAATACATCGGTCAAAAACGAATTCACAAACTTAAATTAGATTCTGATTGTTACTTTTAAAATATATTTTGTATTCAATCCTGTATAACCATATAACAGCATGAATATATATATATATATATATATATATATATATATATATATATATATATATATATATATATGTATATATGTATATGCATATTGTATTTCTAGTAACGGTTGCCAAATATATTCTATATACATACCATGTACATGTATGTACATTTGCGGTACATTACACGTATTGCATGTGAAATTTTTGTGCAAACGCAACTAAACTACTTTACTACATGTAACTACTATGTATATCCTGTATGTATAAATCATAAGTCATAACAGTTATCAGAAAAATATTTTAAAAAATCTAGAATCATAAAGCTACGGTCTTTAGAAAAGTTTTGGGTACACTATAATCATTTTTAAGTTAGTAAGAAAAATTGGTTCAAATCTGGGTTACTTTGCAAAGAAGAAATTGTGCAAAATTTAATAAATATTTTAGCAAGTGTCATACCATTTTGAAATCCTTATTAAATGCGCCAACTTTTAGGCCTGTCTCAGTATGAGACCGTATTTAAGCGACGGCGTATTCGGACGTAAATCGGCGGATTGGATGAGCAACAAAGCAAACCGCCTATGTGTGTCACAGATGTCTGCAGTCGTGTATTAGGGGGTGTATTGGAGTTCTTTAGCACTTATATAATTTATCATGAGAGCAAACTTTAACTATAATTGTTATCGATACACTACTGGTATTAAAGGGACTTTAGCATTTATTATATATCTGAGTTCTGGTTGTCATGAATTTAAATTTAGTTCTATCGTATTGGTATCGGTATCCGTGTCCATGATTCACTGAAATACAAACATAAACTGCATGCAGAACATACTCGTCATAAGCGATGTCGCCGATAGACCTCATTTGAACCGTATTGCAGCGTAGCAACAAGCGATCTTAGGTATCCCCTCCAGTCTGAGACGGCTGTTTGCATTTACAAAGGTTCGGATAGGATATCGTTGTAGTAGTGATAACGCTTGGATAAAATTCGCCTTTATACGGTTCTAATGTGCGAGGTAGTGCCGCCCGTATTCGGACGGCTTTGTAGCGTGCAGTCTGAAGCTCCAGAGCGATCTCATTACATTTACAGGGTTCGGATAGGTAAAGCGTAGTAGACCGTATACGTCCGGCAGAAATTCGCTTAAATACGGTGCCATACTGAGACACGTCTTAATGTTACTTGCCAAACTCGCTTAGTATTTTTTCAGTACAGTCACTCAAAGTTGGGCGAAGAATTTATCTTGAATATTTGGTTGGAAAAAAAGTGTCAATATCTTCCAAGCTGGAGCAGTTGTTTATATATAATATACACCAAATATCTAATGTTATGCGGGATAGTTAAAATTATGAGAGTTCGGCAGTCACTCATACTTAAAAGACGTTACAAGAGTCGTGATACGATGATTAATTTTAAATTATTCGTTCCTATATACCCTATAAAAAATTAGTAAGGCAGTTCTTATTCATTGTATCGTAGATTTATTATACTCTCGTAATTTGAACTGAATATATCTCATTCCAATACACAATGGTAGACTTTTGATTCAACTATATAATGAAATGTAGGTATTCTTATTTTCTAAGTAATATACAGATATAATCTTCAAATCCTTTTGATGTCTCAACGGTATATCCTGCTTTTATTTATTATTATCGCAACTCACGTTCCAACCAACTGTTGTTTGATGTCCTTGCTTTTGAGAAAGTCCTTTTGTTTCGCGACAAACAAATCTTGAAACATGAAGTACGCCTTGTGCCATCTACGTAAAACAAGTACACAAATACACAATGCAATGTCACATATACGAAAGATTAGAAATGTCTACATAACGTGCTTTTGTGCACTGGAAATGGAATTTGTATAGGAGAAAATTTATGCAGAATTTTTTTTATTACCAGAGTTACTAGTAACCCTACTTCTCAGTTTGGTAATGTATGTTCAGAGAGGTGCGTCTACATACTGCATACTGCTTTGAAAGAGATGCGCCGATATCCTACATACGGAATTAATTCCATATAGCGTGTGTCCACATTCAACTATATGTTCTACAGGAACAAGATAAAAAAAGAACCTCTCTGCGCCGTGGTTTTTCTGTAGCAATCTACAGGTTATTTTTCATGCGGAATTATTCCCCAGACGAGGACGGATAGTAAAAAGATAATAGAGTTTGTTGAGTGGAGACAAGGAAGGCTAAACGTGAACGACAGGAGTTTAGGCAAGAAGGAGGAAACGGTGAGAAAGAAAGGAGTAAGGAAGAAGAAGATATAGGGACAAAGATACAAGAATTAGGAAGTGCTTTTGAATTAGAAAAATATTAGAATAGATTTAAGTTTAATTTAGTAATGAGATATAATTATGTGGCTTAATTTTGAAAGAATGTAAAATATACCATTAACATAACATTGTGTACAAAGGCACACAACGTTCGTGCTCATTTGGTAAACATTTGCCATTCGTACACAACGACAAACATTTTCGGTTTAGTGTCGATAAAATATAATAGATCAAAGCGCCCAAATATTAGCGTACACACATGCTTTGACAACTGTGACATTGAAACATAACCCAGTAAACATTTTGGAGTCACTTTGACATCATATTCAAGATGCGTCATGATTTCTTTGTCATAAAAGAGTTCATTTATAGTTCAGTTTCTCACATTTTTTCATATAAAATCTACTTTATCGGCTACAGATGGCGAAATTACTCCACCTGTCGGAATACAAATGAAGATAAAGTTGATGCGAATTTTAATTGAAGTGAAATAGTGATAGAAACGTCACTGAATAGGGCACTTCACCAAATTGTTTACTGGGAACCTACAATGCTCAGTATGGTCCGTCTATCTAAACATCTATTACTTATAGTTATTTTATTTAAGTGAGTTGAATATTTGATATATTTTAAAAACAAGTGTATACAAGTGGTTCGGCAAATAATTACAAATTAATTAATTTTAATTATTGCATATTTATTTCTTTAAAAAATTAAATTAGTAATTTACATTAATTATAATAATTTATTAACATTTGAAAAAGGCAAATGTATTTTTAATTTAGACAAACATTGATAAAAGTACGAGGATTCCTTATTTTGATATTAAATATCGTCAACTTGTACTTTACGAACTGGACCTAGACTTTTAGCAGGTAAGACACAATCCAAATAAAGTGTAATTCTGAAAAAATAATTTACAGCATTTAACCACTTACTGTTTGATATTTAATTTACGTTTTTATTTAATATTATAATCTAGATTTCAGGTTATTGAAATAGGCATTCCTTGTCACATTCGTGTTTTAATTTGAGTTTAGTTAATTTAGTTGGTGTGAATGCGTCTTTAGTAATATAAATGTTGACAGTTTCACAGTTAGACGAAATTAAATGTGAAATAATTAAAATTGCTGTTGTTAATAACAATTAGTAATAGAAATTGTTTTTATTTCTTTATTTTTGACAAACTGGCATTGAACTTCATTTTAAAATAAGTCCTTCTGCATTTTGACAGATTGTCATATTTTAGAGGCTATATAATATAGTTTTCTAATTTAGTATTTTTAATTTAAAAACATTGCACCTTGGCTTTAAAAAACAAAGAAAACGTAAATTTTAAATTAAAAATGGTGCAATTGTGCAAGGAATGACTACGCATATTTCCATGTGTTAAAAATTTAAATTAAATACAAAAATTAAAACAGTGCCGATACTTTAAGCCTCATTCTCATTCACTGTTTTGATATTTAATTTACTGTTTTTATTTATTATTGTAATCTAGATTTCAGGTTTTCGTTTAAGCGTTCCTTTTCACATTAATGTTTTAATTTAAGTTTAGTTAATTTAGTTGGTGCGTATGCATCGTTAGTATGTGAAATAATTAAAACTGCTGTTTTTAATAATAATTACTAAAAGAAATTGTTTTTACTTCTATATTTTTCAAAAACTGTACTTCTTTTAAAAGTAAATCCTACTGCATTTTGACAGAATGTCACATTTTATAGAGGTCATTGGACCTTGTAAGATTCTAAGAAAACTTAAAAAATAACGCGTATTGCCATATGCTAAATAATTTAAATTAAATACAAAATAAAATTAAAGCAGTGAATGGGAATGATACTTTATGTCTGTACACTAGGTATAATACTGTTTTCTTCGTAGAAAGATAGAGATAACACCATATAGATACGTTGAACAAACAGAGATAACGATAAGAACTTCGTCTTAAGATAGTCTTGCCAGAAGTACGACTACATGCATATCTATAAATAATACTTCAACGTAGACCACCTTAAGACAATCTTATACCCTTATTTCTTATCTTGGAATAAAACAGAAATCAGGAGGAAAAGAATTCAATTACCCAGTCAAGAGAACTGGATCAATTACAGGAAAACCTAGCGAGAATAGAATGTAGAAAAGTCTTAAATAAGGGTAATTGTAAGCGTCCACAAACCAGCACGGAAAGCAATCAAAATATTTTGTGTAATGAATGAAACGTGGGAAAGAAGGGAAGTGGAAGGAAGTCTTATATTATCTAAAACTCACACTAAAGCGCGGTAGGTTGCTGGCACAACCTATTTATACGAGCAAGCATAAAAAAGCCGCTTACATACGACATATGATTTCCGTCTTGTGTGTGGACGTTTACCACAAGGCTGGACAAGGGTTGAACGTCATGATAATATCAATGGTAATATTTACCCTCTTGTTTTGTCCTTGTTCACGCGATACACAACAGGACCTATTTTGATCCAATTGATATCATGAAGTGGAGGACGTTGATATTCTGTATCATTCACCAGGAAATGTGCTCCAACATCTCTCATAATCTCTTTTTTTCTATTTGTTGGTGGCTTTTTCCCATCCCACAATTCACTTTGGAAAACGAGTACAGTGGATCTATCTTCATGAAAAATGCTCCGTCCCTGTAAAACGTGATTAATTAGATCTTTATAGCTATATATATATATATAATACTCAATTTTAATAACATTCATTATCGATGTACAAGTTTATTAATTCAATTTTTTGTTTTATTTTTATGCAAAATGAAGTACAATTATCTTACACATCAGGTTAACGCTACTTTTCAACTGCCGCACAAGAGGAAGACATACAAATTTATACTCGGTAAATTTCCGGTAAATTACCTATGTGATCATGGGGGTGTTTAATTGGAAATTAGTTTTTAAATATGTACTGTAGCCACTTTTGTCCCAGTTGCGCACCGTAAATTCTTTTTTTGACACTAATTATTATTAACTATTATTAATTATTATTTCATAACTTTGTACTTTCAACAATAAAAACATATTTTGTGTCGAATAATCACCGTTCCGTTTATTATTACATGCCTGAATCCGTAAAATATTCCACACTTTTTAAAGCTTACGCCAAAGACACTTTATTCTTTCGAAAGGTTTCTTAATATTGGTTTGTTATAAAGTTACGAATTTTTTAATAATCTTCTGTTTTCTCCGCGTTTTTTACTATTCGTCAATTTTAAACTTGGATTTTGGCAACTTCTGGACCATGTAGTAGATACTTCAAGAAGTTATCCAGAATATTTTCAGATTTTTTGAAAGCTTAGAAAACTGGAAAAACTCAACTGTTCCGTCAAAGACCCAGTGTACACACCATGACTCAAGGTTTAAATATATTGAAAAAGTGAAAAAGAATACGTAAAATTATTCTGTGAACTTGTCGTCTAACTGACAACGAGATATCTTACTTATTAAGTAAAATTTAAATTGTTATTTTGGAAACTCACCCCATCGTTATCCACACTAAATAATTCTGTGTAGTTATCACCTGGCCCTCTATCTCGGGAACGTTGCCGCGGATAATACTTTATTCTGGACCCTTGCGGTATTGACGGATCGTTCAGTGCAGACCAGCTAACTTGACAACTATAACAAATACATTTCATTCATTGCCTAAATACAGATATGCGAGTCCATTTAAATTGAAATACTTTTAAGTAGTCAGAAAATTATCATTAATAAAAAAAGACGCCCATCATATTCTTATTCAGGCGCACAATGTATTTATTTCATGATCCAGCTTAATTATACTTAATTATTTTACCAAAAGTATAACAGTTTTTACAGTGGTAAATTTCTTATAAATATGAAAAAAATAATTCTTATTCTATGCTACATCATGGACAGCTGTTACTTCAAGTTCCGTAACTCTGCCAATTTTTACAATTTCACCCGTAAAAGTATTATTGAGGTCCTAGAAGACCGCAATTGAAGTCTAAGGCCTGTCTCAGTATAGCACCGTATTTAAGCGAATTTCTGCCGGACGTATACGGGCTACTACGCTTTACCTATCCGAACCCTGTAAATGTAATGAGAACTCTTTGGACCTCTCAGACTGCAAGCTACAAAGCCGTCCGAATACGGGCGGCACTACCTCGCACATTAGAACCGTATAAAGGCGAATTTTATCCAAGCGTTACCACTACTACAACGATATCCTATCCCAACCTTTGTAAATGCAAACAGCCGCCTCAGACTGGAGGGGATACCTAAGATCGCTTGTTCTTTCGCTGCAATACGGATCTTTTCGGATCTATCAGCGACATCGCTTGTGACGAGTATGTTCAGCATGCTTCAGTTTATGTTTGTATTTCAGTGAATCATGGACACCGAAAAATTAATTCTTTGAATTCAAGAAAGAGAGATTAAATTCACGCCAACCAGAACTCAGATATATAATAAATGCTAAAGTCCCTTTCATACCAGTAGTGTATCGATAAAAATTAAAGTTAAAGTTTGCTCTCATGATAAATTATATAAGTGCTAAAGAACTCCAATACACCCCCTAATACACGACTACAGACATCTGTGACACACATAGGCGGTTTGCCTTGTAGCTCATCCAATCCGCCGATTTACGTCCGAATACGCCGTCGCTTAAATACGGTCCCATACTGAGACAGGCCTAAGAAGTCTTTGAGAACAAACAAAAACTGAGCAGCCCTGTTGATGGTTTACTCTGAGGAAGATAAAAAATATTTTTTTGCAGTTAAACTTAATCCTTGCACGATTAATCAAATTTATTGACAAAACGAGTCAGCAATCCAAATTATCATAAGCTTGGCGAACAAACAGTACTACATCTACAATTTTTTCGAACCGGGGTAAGAACCAGGGGTCTCTTTTAGAACCAATGCCCCCTTTCCTCTACATGCAGCGAATTTTTTTAGATTTCTTTTTTCTATTTTTGCTTTTTCATTCGTTAAAAAAAGTAACATTGTTGGTTGCTTGTTCATGACCATCTCCGAAGGTTACTTCCTCCAAAAAGTCTTTTTTTTGTGGATGCAGTGCTTTAACGAATACGCCTACTTTTTTAAATATATTAATTTAGTGCCCTATTTGACACTCGCCTATATTCGGGATTGATATCATCAACAATGGGCTTGTGTCCTATGTCTTAATTTCTATAAAAGTGTACTATATATTGATAAAGTGGGTTACTAGAACCTCAAATGTTCAATTATTTTTTAATAACTTTTGTATTTCAGGAGATATTAACAATTAAAAAAGTCAATTTGTCTCTTTAATTATTAAAGGGATTCAACGTTGTAGACATTCCAAGTGCATGTGACATCACAATCCTTGTGTAAGGTTACCAATCTTACAGCTCTTAAATCTCTGCTATATGTATTATCAAATAATATCAAAATATCAAATATTATTTACAGCTATTTCAAGGAATAATAAAATTTAAATATTATGTCTGTCTTAGCAGGGTTAAATAAAATAAAAACTTATTATTCTTTGACTTGACTTGATTATTTGATTACCAACAGCTACAGAACATTACCACAACACTGACCTACTCAACAAATAACTGACGTTAAAATGTATTTCACGTCATACAAATATGGCCGACCATTTCTGACGCTAAAACTACAATTCAAACTTTTAATTGCTATATCTCCGTCAATATTTAGATATTTAAAAAAATAGACACGCCAATACACATTTATTAACATCAATTTCAATCAATAATTGAAAAATCGACCACTAAGAAATGAGGACACAAGCCCATTTGATTTTGAATTTACCAAATGAAGTGATGCTACTGACACTATTACCAGAGCTACGGACAATTTTGATTTGCGTAATTAAGTACCGCTAGATGGTGAAAGTAACACACTGATTACATTAATAACAAAGTAAATAATTGTTTATAGTACTCCATAAGAGATTTAGCAGCAGCATCTCCGCAATCTATGAGATCAATTAAACGACCATTTAGTATATAGGTACTTCTTTCTTTCGTAGCGATTACTTTTAAATCAATAAATGGCCCTATCTTGGCAGTGTTTGGTACATTTAACATAATCGCTTGTTCATGTGAGGTTACTTCGAAACCTATTCTATTAGCCTTGTTGGATACCGTGTAGATGGCACCAGTTGGCGCCACTATGAGGAGACACCTGAAAAATATAAATATTGTATGACAGAAATATTATGGGTGTGAATGTGTTGAGGGGAATACTTATCCTAATCACTTTCACTGTCAATGCAGAGAAGGAGCAAAAGCAAGGAACGAACTGCAAAGAGCAGTTTTAAGGATATTGCTAACGCTTCCTGTTAACACCACCTTTTTGGTTGCGACTTACAACTCCGAAGTTCAAATCAATGGCGGCAATGAAAAGATTTCTTTTTGTTTCAAGTTATAAAATCTAATAAAATAAATAAGCGCGAAAAAAGGCTTTTTGCCTAAGAAGCACAAGAAGCATTAACCAAACAAAAAACATTATAGAAATTTGGTACTTGAATATCGCTTGCTTTAAGGAGTACATCACTCTGAGAGATAAAAATCTCTTTACAAATAAACAATGTTTTTTTTTACTTATATTTAAAGCATAAAAATTTCAGACCAATTTGTGTGAGGTAATTCAAAATAATTTGTTTAAGGCCCTCCGCACATGGGACGACTTTAATTGCAAACTTTAGCCCCGAATCTGCTCGAACCGTATGAGAATGGAACTGTGTTGTTAGTGAAAGAACGTACGTGTATACAAGTGAGAGAAAACATAATGCACGAATGAAACCATTTAAAGTAGACATATAAAATATTATATCTTACCCATTGGCCGCATATTTATCAGTGTGCAGCAACCCCAAATGAGTACACCTTACATCATGTCTTTCTAACGGATCGCCATTAAGAAATGGGTAGGTCAGGATGCACTCGAGATTACCAACAGTACGCCACCTATACAAAATGATTAAAAATAAAATTAATATACATATACAAATATAGATTCTTTTAAACAATTGTTTACGCACTCGTAAAAGCGAGACGAGGTAACATCCCAGTAAACAATTTGGTGAAGTGCCCTATTTAGTGACGTTGGAGTCACTCGTACAATTCAATTCTAACGCTTTACAAGTTCTCTACCTGTCACAGATTTTGTGTTAGTTGTTAGAATTTTTTCATAATAATATTCTTTCTTTTTCCAACATCATTCATTAAGTAGCAGTTGTTTCTTTCACACTTGGATATAATTTTTTTTAGTTCATTTTCATTCCAAAGTGAGAGAGAAACGAGATGCGGTTAGACAAGTAAAATATATTTTTCACCTTTACACTTGTATACTTGTATAGTATTTCGTTCAGTACAGTATGTTTAAAGTATATGCTATCCTTTTTCAACAAATATTTCTTTAATGGTAATAGGCACACGCTGTCTCCCTCAATCTCCGAATATAATGTGTTTAAACGAATACTTTAAGCAGCGAGGGTAAGACAGAGGTGTTAAACCTAACGCAGACCTACCGATCGTGGATTTTTGAATCACCAAAACAATGTAAAAAACTAATATAACGAGTATTGTTGAAGATGAATAATATTTATTAAAAAAGATTACATCTTTCTATTTCTTCATTTAAATATTTATAATTTGCAGATTCTAAAAAATAGAATTCCATTAAGTTTTATACCGCTGCCATCCCTGCTATTGTCAAGTTTATAACTCCGGTCATAAATCATAAACCGACTCCGCTTTTAATTCAGCAGTGAACCGTCGTTGCGATCTCTGTAGGTCATAAAAAGGGCTTTTCCTATGAACGACTGAATAGAAAACGAACACGTTCCAGACAAAAAACTCATGATATGTAATAGAAATTAAGTAGAATTTACTCCAAAATGTTTACTGCGCCGTATATACGGCGAGACCCGAGAGTGTCGTTGACGTTATTTAAAAAAAAATTCCGAGAAAAATAAACTAACAAGTAACATAAATGTTCAATCGTTTTTTATTACGAAAAAAGTTAGGTCGTACATTAACGAAATATAAAATCTGGTAAATAAACATCTGTTAAATATTTTATTTTATAATTTTGTCTTTTACAATATTTTGTAGCCGAGCGGAAACGAATGTTTGAGAGATAATAAATGTGAACATAAATTATTTACAATGCAATTTTTTGAAGATATTTTAGCCTTTAGCTGCCGCAAAAATGTCATTGCTAGTAGTGATTAGATGAAAGTGATGATGAAAGTAAACCAGTTGATGAATTGTGTATAAAAAAAATTCTTCAAAGATTAAATTTTTTTTAAATTTAATACAATTAATGGTAATATGCTTATTGTGTGAAACTTAGAATAAAAAAAATAATTAGCCGAAATAATATAATGAATTACTTTATTTAAGATCTTAGGAGTAAGTTCTCACAATAACAAGATGTGACGAGACAATACCGAGACTAAAACGATACCAATTGTTTTCTTAACTAGCGAGATGGAAGCGAGATTTTTGAAACTCTCGCCTAATCTCGTCTCGTGTGAAGCCCTTTATTATCAGTTGGTTTTGTCGTACAATGAGGTTGTTTCGAAGAGTAATTGTAATTGTAAGAGTAATAGTAATTGTTGATTGTAATACATGTCAAGCTTATTTATTATCTCAGAGATTCGTAGCTGTCGCTGCATAACCCTTCCCTCCCGTTAGTTAGGAATAAGGATACTACCTAATTCGAATCCAAATCTGGTTCTCTTATTTACCTCGTTGGTATATTATGTCTGAAAGATCTCCAGATGAATGATCCACCGGTTGCTGCGACCATCCCCATAGTAAAGGCCATGTTCTCTCCCCAGCCCCCTAAAAAATTATTTTATTAGTATACGTTTCATATACTTGTATTTGTAGTTCCTTATCAGGTGGAAAATTGAATTGCAGTGCAAGTTTGTTCAATCATTACATTTCTACCTGTGATGTTTATCGATGGAACGATCTCGATGAAAAAAGTGTACGCTTTACGGCACAATCCGCTTGCAGTGCGAATAGAAAAAAATTTAAATAAAAATTCTCGCCATTTTTAATATTGTGCTATGAATTGAAGAACACATTTACTAAAACTTATGTTAGAAATCGCAAGCATGTTCATGTCTCTTTTATACAACTGAGTGCAAAAGAGATGCGATGTCAGTTGCTAACCCATTAAGTTTGATATTATGATTGTTGTGAACAAAGAAAAATAATTACGATTACGTATTTCTTCTGTAACGTCACATGCAGAATTAACACAAAGAAAAAAATAACAAGACGAGTATTTAAAAATGTAAAAATGCAAATATTAAAAACCACCCCTAAAAAATGAGTTCACTAGCCCATTAAAAAATCATAAAATACAGGGCCGAGTCGTGCTTATGTGGATATTTTACATCGCACAAGGATGCCCGAATATGATAGGCACACAAAAAACAGCTTTTTACATAAAGATGCCTTCTACAAAATAAGTTCTTTTCATTTAACATAGATTAATGCAGGTAATATATAAGAAAATGTACTGGCTAATGGGACGCAAATCCACATTATCCAAACATAACAAACTCATGCTGTATTAGCAAATATTGAAACCAGTTTGGACATCTGGAATCCAGCTATGGGGCTGTACTAAATGCAATATCATATGCATTCAGACTTTCCAAAATAAAGTTCTGAGGAACATAGTGAATGCACCATGGTATGTCCGCAATAGCGATATACATAGGGATCTCAAAGTAACTACAGTAGCTGAAGAAATTACGAAAATAGCAAGAAAGCATGAGCAACGTCTCCAACACCATGTCAACGTGGAAGCGCTTCATCTGCTGCACACGGATGGACTGACAAGAACACTAAAGAGAACTAAGCCATTTGTGCTAGTATGATGACCGACAAAAAAAAAGTATCAACAATGGTTAATACTCTGACTTCAAAATATTACCAATATTAAATTAACTAGAAAAAATGTTATTAGATAGTTTATATAAACTAGTTAAAGCAATTAAAAAAAAATAAGCAAAAAAAAAAATTGACATAGAATCGTTATAAATTTCTTTAATTCAATAAATCAAATAATGTTGTATTTTAATTAATTCTCAAAATGAAATAGTAAACAAAAAGCAACAGAATTTTGACCTTCATTAAAATTTCGAAGCTGTTATTGTCATTTATTTTATTGTTAACAATATTAGATTATAATTTCTCTTTTTAATCTATGAATACAAAAATGTTTAATTAATTCTATTCAATATAATTATAAATTAATATAATGTAAAGATAAAATTCACATCCCTATTAAACACAAAACTTGGATGTTATATTACATTTAAGTAATATTTTACGTAACTATTATTTAATATAAGATTGTCTTATTTTACAGCATGACTATATACTACTATACAGCAAGTTATAAAAGAACAAAAACTATTCACAGAATCCAAATTTTTATTTATATACAAATACTAAATTACTGAATTAAAATTAGATGCAGGATATGTGGATTATAATCCTAAGTAACAGTTACTTTTATAAGTAGATATTTAAATATATAAAATAAAGGTAATAATTATATACTTACTAAACATTTTGAGAACTGTTTACCACTAAAATATTTCTAGAACTGATAGCAATGCAATTTATTATTTAATTGTTTCTATTAATTCAATTACTCGTATATTAAAGTTCTTTAAATCACCGAAAGATGACAGCAGCGGATTAAAGGAGTTATATCTAGTGAAATTTGACCAATATAAAGAAAGAATAAATAGAAAATTTTTGATATTATGAAGGTAGTAAATAAGGAATTAAAATCAATTACTTATTATTTTAAACAGTTTATTACTAAATGCATTTAATATTAAGCAATATTTTATATAACTATATGTCTAACAACTTTCAGATATTTAAAAAAATTAAACAATCTAGACATGCGAATGTGGTGAAGAAGAGGCAGACCCTGACCACATTCTGTGGCAATGTAAAAATACAGCAATGGCAAGAAATGGACTCCAACGGGGGGTGATACAGACTTCGCAGACGCTTCCTGTTAACACCGCCTTTTTGATTGAGAAACCGAAATTTACAACAGCTGTAGCCATGAATAGATCATTCTTGTTGTCGGGATACAAAGTATAAGAAGAAGCAGAATATATTAGGGACGATAAAAGGCTACGTGCCTAGGAATCCCAAGAAACTATATTTAAAAAAAAAATAACAATCTAGACATATATTTTCTTAAAAGTTTTGAAAATCCGACTTTAAAATATGGATTATATGTTCATATATTAAAAACTTTAAACAGGGTTCAAAAAATGTATTAAAAATGGTTTATGATTTATTACATTCAATTATTATTCAATGTTTATGCTATAAAATATTTGTTCTAAGCATTCACATATATCTGATCTCCTAGCTTAATATTTCCTGGTACCCTGATTCCCAAACTTGTTCCAAGAATTGGAGATTGGCCAGCTTCCGGAATTAAGCGGTATCTGAAAAATAATACAGTTGTTAACACCAGAAAACATAAACTTAACGGCTTAAATGTTATGTAAAAGGTAAACTAGTTTATCATAGTTAATATTGCAATTTCATAATCCTTTAATCCTAAAAAAGAAATTGTATAAATATTAACTTACTTTCTCAAAGTAGTAATAGGCTCATTAGACTTGTCCCGCTCAGCAGTTATTGGATTAATGGTAGTAAACATGCATCTAAATTTTTATTGATATCAAATTTAATTATAATTTTCACAAATCAGTTAAAAATTTAGTAGTTTTACCTATCTCCTGGTTTCAGTACTCTAAACACCACTTCACCTATCTTAATCCATTTCCAATGATCTTCTTCATAAGGCAATAATGATGGCCCTTTGACCACAAAATTAGGCCGGAATTGTAAAGGAATCAAGGGTTCTGATTCCAACCTAGAGTTCAGATCCGCTAAGGAAGATGCGCTCAAGATGTTATAGCTCGTATCATCATGAAGAGCCCCCTAAAAATAAAATAAACAAATTGGAACAAGGCCCGTGAAGTATTAATAAAAAAAAAAATTGGAACAAGGAGAACCAACTGCAAACGATGAAACGACGGTCATCACATTAGAGCATATCTGGAGAGTGAATAGCCTATATTTCCTATAGATTAAAAGTGTGTCCTAAATGTGTGCGAGAGAGAAAGGTATATGTTCCTATTTGTTCTCCATGCACATGCGTCGTGTATGTGGATATAGCAAATCAACCATTTCTGAAATTGATTTCGATTTTCTACAAAAACCGTACCTACCCCATCAATTGGACGCATTTCTTTAAAACAACGGTAATTGTCCATAACCTTCCTTTGCGAATATGTAAGGGGGTAGTACACAATCCTTAAGCCCTTAGGTTCATTGTATATATATCTGGAATATCAAATTCATTAATGAATTTGTGAACCATGTGTATCAGGTCCTCAAATGTCCAATTATTTTTTAATAAGTCGCAATATAATAGAATATATTAACAATAAATAGATTACTAAATGTTCAGGCTCAATTTACAGGGGATCAAACTCACTTATCAGTGACATAAAAGTATTGTCGTAAATGTGATGCGCAAGTAGTTTTATCATTTGTAATGTTATTAATGTTTTATAATGGATTTTTAGTGGTCGATTTTTCAATTGTTGATTGAAATTGATGTTAATAAATGTGTATTGGTGTGTCTATTTTATTAAATATCTAAATATTGACGAAGATATAGCAATTAATAGTTTGAAATGTAGTTTTAGCGCTAGACATGGTCGGTCATATTTGTATGACGTGAAATGCATTTTAACGTCAGTTATTTGTTGAGTAGGTCAGTGCTGTGGTAATGTTTTGTAGCTGTTGGTACTCTAATAATCAAATCAAGTCAAAGAATAATAAGTTTTTATTTTATTTAACCTTGCTACGGCAAACATAATATTGAAATTTGGTTGTTCCTTGAAATAGCTGTAAATAATATTTGATATTTTGATATATAAATACATATAGCAGAGATTTATGATCTGTAAGGTTGGTAACCTTACACAAGGATTGTGATGTCACATGCACTTGGAATGTGTACAACGTTGAATCCCTTTAATAATTAAGGAGATAAAATGACTTTTTTAATTGTTAATATATCTTAACTTATAGTTATTAAAAATTAATTGAACATTTGCGGTTCTAGTAACCCACTTTATCAATATATAGTACACTTTTATAGAAATTAAGACATAAGCCCATTAAAGAAATTTAAATTAAAGCAAGTGTTTGTTATTGGTTCAAACTGATGTACAGCCAGTTAAGTTACGTCAAAGCAAGATCATCAAAGCGTTGACTCTTGACTTCGTTCTAGGATTATTTAGCATTGACAAATCAAATTTTCAATGAAAAGAAACATGAAAGGGGGCTATTTCTTACTTAAACTAAATATTCAACCTGATATTTCCTTCCCTTGATTTATGGGATTTCTATCAGCAATGCGTATTCACTCTAATACTGCTCATTTCCGCAAAAACGTGATTTCGACAAAAATGGGAACTTATGGGGTTTCTCAAACAATCAATTCGAATAAAGTTATAAGAAATAAATCACTCGGCGTCCTGCTACTATCCTTTTGTTATATAAAATGCTTGTGATACGTCAGATACTCTTTCAGCTATCTCGGCACATTACATCAAAAATTGATATTATGAACAAGATGAATAAGGAGAAATAAAATCGATTACTTAATATTATAATTTAAACTATAATAATTTAATTTAATTTAATACTAAACACTTGTTAAATATGATAATTAAGTGGTAATTAATCTCTGTCAGGCAACAAACCTTTACAGAAAATTAAATAACTTTAACAAAATAAACAACTGACTTTTAAATAACTGACTTAACCGACTTTCAAAAAAATCTGTCTAACATTTACATATACGCATTTACATAAATGTTACGTAAGCAATTACCTGGAAATCCAGTTAGCTAAATCATCACCGCAATCAATGACATCAACATCTGTAACCCAAACCAGGGCTTTGGATGATTTTTCTATCGATAGTTTTCCAATATTAATTTCTATATTCTCCATATCTGGTGCCGATAAGGTAAAGACTTCTCCATTGATTTCCGTATGGATGAAAAGCAGTTTCGGATGCATTCTTCCTGTTACAAATTTACCTTCTTCTGTTGTTACCATTAAAATACTGAAAATTATTGATTATTAATTTTATTATTTATTAAAACGAACAAAACTTCTTTAATATTTCGTTTCTATAAGAGCTAGTGTATTTAACTTCAAACTGAGTTCATAGAGAATTCAGTTTGAAATATAAAAACGAAGTGCACGATCAGTAGCAAAACATTTACGGTTTCAAAACAATGGTTACTAATTTTAATCAAACATAATTTCCCTGTAAACAATTTGTGCTCCATTCGAAATTTTATTTATCGAATTTTTGCAGTGAAAGAATTCGCTCACACATTAGTTGTTACAAACAGCGAAACTACTTCACCGTTCAGAATCTAAGCAATGAAAAAGTTGGTATCAACTATAGTAGGCTTCTTGTGTTGTCTATCTTTGTAATACGGAAAAATTTAGGCGAACGGTCAGAAGTGAGCCATTTTAACAAATTGTTTACTCGGTTATGGTAGTATAAAATTTTGTCTATTTTACCGGTCCCGTAGATGCCCTTTCTGTAAACCCAAAACGGTGCACTCCATTTCTTCGGGATATAATGGTCCACCAGATTTGAGAGGATAGCATATTAACTGACTTAATTCACCAACGTATCGCCATCTGTTAATAATTTACATACTCATAAATCTTTAATTATGTTCTTAATTTCTTGAATTAAAAACTAAAATAATATGCGTTATTATTGTTATCAAAGAAAGGTAAATACTTCTCTGGCATTCTATTTTGTCGATGTTTCCACCAATAGTAAATACAGCTTATTGCTGCAACTCCTACTCCAACACCAACGGCGAGATATTGATTTGATCGAAAATCTATAACGTTTTCAAACATTTATCTTAGACACGTATTACAACTTATAGATTTTAAAAATCAAGAATCAAACCTAAATATATGTAATATCCAAGTTCCAAACCTTTGTATTTGTTATGATTCTTATTACATAATATTTTACTTATTACTTATTATATTTTAGCAAACGCATAATATGAATAAAATAAAAACATAACAATCAAATCTTTAGATATAAATACAATAATAAAAGCTAATAGAATAAAATAGAAAATGTGTAATAATATAAAAACGAAAAAATAACATCTTACGTGACATTCTGTGATCTTTACTTGCGCAAAGTGTCTGGAAGACTAATTATTTTAAATTATTTCAATTGCTTGATATATATTTGTAACTAGTATAACGTTCGTAGAATACATCTTCTACTATCTGATTAATTTTTACAGATCTATTAATATCTAACTAACTTTGGGTCCATTATCATTTCAATTATCTATAGATAATTAAAAGTTGAAAGGTCCACACATACGAGATCCCTGGACTATGCAAAGGTTACAATACTTTATAAAAACTAAATTCTAAAAAATATATATTTTTTATAAATGTAATAAATGTACAAAGTCAAAAATCTATTATTACTTATAAAGCATTACATTTTTTCGCTCAATTAACATTCTGTGACTACAATCTGATGAACTTGTACATTGCAATGTTTATATTGACATGTTGATTAGATTTATCTATTGAGACAATTAGAAACAGTATGTACGTATATAGCAATGATACTGATAACTGTTTCGTTTTATTTTCATCAAATTATAAATTTTAAATAATTATTTATTGTTTTGATATGTAGACTTGGACGCCATCTGTTAACCACAACTTATACTTTCTGACGCTATTAGCATGAAATTAAATCATTTCTGATATTTTAATTTTTGCTAAAACTGGTAAAATATACATTTGGTTTTAACTGTAGTAACTATAGCTTTTAATTAGCCAAAGTGAGCCAAACTACAAAATAACCTGAAATTATTTTGAAATAATATTTATAAATTGAACTCGTTATACTGGTACCATTGCCATCTCTTTCCAAGCATTGTATATTGTAAACTTCACACGAAACAATCTATTGGATATTGAAAGTTGTTGCTTGGTAAACGTATTTATTTTTTACAATTAAAAATACTATTTAAAGTATTGAAGATCTTTTTAGTATTTTATATAGATTAAATATAATCTAAATAAAACGCAAAATGTCTTTCGGTCCAGGGAATGATACTTTTAGTTCTAAACCTTTGTGGTCTAATGGGCCTTCTCCGGGATGTATTTACAATTTCCCTGGAAATCAAAATGCAACGAATGTTCCTTTGTCAGATTATACAAAACGTACTCAGTAAGTATTTTATTCCTAATATTCATATTGTAAATCAGAATGACATTTTTAGTCATACAATTTTAAGGTTATGTTGTACGTTCAATAATGCTTGTCATTATGACAACTTCAAAGTTGTTCTTCATTTCAAATAGTTCAAAAGTATCTAATGGTATATTAATAAATGTAAAGCTTCACAGTTCAGTCTACATTATGATTTATCTTTTTTCAGATCCCCTAGTACTACTGGAACATCTATTTTAGCTATTCGTTTTGATAAAGGTGTTGTAATGGCTGCTGATACCTTAGGATCATACGGTTCTTTAGCCAGATTCTTTGACTTACCCCGCGTTATTAAAGTTAATGAGAGTATAATAATGGGAGGTGGTGGAGATTATGCTGACTTTCAATACGCCCAAAAAATTGTTACAGATCGAGTGTAAGTTTAGATAAAATGAAAGTGTCTTGATTGTATCTATGTCACCATATAATAACATATATATAATTTATAGTCGAGAAGATGAAATCTTAAATGATGGTATTTCTCTTCAACCTCATAACTTATATACAATGCTTACACGTATCATGTACGATAGACGCTCCAACATGAACCCTCTGTGGAATGACTACGTCATTGGAGGAGTAAAGGTAACCTAAACTACCAAACAACTGAAGAATACATTGAGCATTCAACGAATTGCTTAATTTAAATATAATTATTTATCTTATAGAAAGACGGTACACCCTTTTTGGGACATGTAGATATGGTCGGTCTTTCATATGAAGATCAATTCATCTGCACTGGTTTTGGAAGTTACTTAGCGACTCCACTTTACCGTGAATTCATTTCTATAAAACCAACCGAATTGAATGAGGAAGCCGCAAAGGATTTGGTAGATATTCTAAATTTAATTAAGAAGATACACTTTATATATGAATATGATTATTATTAATCAATTTATTTTACATTAGATCAAGAGAGGTATGGAAGTATTGTTCTATCGTGATGCTCGAAGCAGCCCCAAATATCAGATGGCTGTTTGCACAGCAGATGGAGTTAAAATCGAAACCAACATTAAGCTCGTCGGTCAGTGGGAGGTTGCAAATTATAAATAAATGTTTGCATAACTTATTCTACAATTACCTTTATATTAATTTCCTCATTGATTGATTAATAAATATTTTTTAACAACAAATTTTATTTTGTTGATACTAACTATTCCTATCATTCTATAAAACCGATGAAAAAATATTTTATAATTTACTCAATAATATATTTTATTTACTAATTGTAAAGACATTAATAAATATAATAATAACAGTGATATCCCATAAGTTGGGTTGTGTAAAGCCTTGGAATAATTTTTCAATAGAATTCTAATAATGAAATATATTTCTAAAATAAATATACTTTAAAAAAACTTAAGTGTCATCGTCCCGTAAAATTGTCTGACCATCTAAATTTTTCAATTTTGGTAATTTTCTTGCTGCTTCTCTTCGCCAAGTTTCTTCGTCCATATTATCAACTAACGGATTTCCAGCAAATAAAAGATGTTCCAAGGTGGGCACTTCCTACAAAATCGTTTTAATTTATATCAAATTTCATATCGAAAAATTAGTAACATCGAAGATAGGTTTACTGTTCGGTCAAAAGTGTTTTAGATGTTAATTATTTTTATTATTTAATTTATAAGCAATAAGTGACCGACAGCGTTGATGCTTGATGCCAGACAACTGTCTTCGGGTTCGATTCCCGGACCAGAGCTATATTTTCTGGGTTTGGTTGATGTGAATGTTTAATTGATGATGGGAGAGCTCATAAATATGAGGTAGTCGGTGATAAGACTTAGCATCGGAAACAGGTCGACGTTTAAATAAGTAAATTTAAAAAAAATGTATCGTTAATTTAACGTTACTCGTTAGAGATTTTGATTATAAAAGCTAAAATAAAAATTAAGTTGGAAGAACCTTGGATTACCCAAGTTCATGAACTTCTTTACCTGCAGTTTATTAAATTCTCCCCAATCTTTTACTAAATTGTTTCCTAAGTAAAAAACTTTTAATTTCTTCAGCACTCCGATTCCTTTGAGTTTGTCTACTAGATTATAACTAAGCCATAGTTCTTCCAACGTATCTGCAACTCCTTCCTAAAATTATTAAAAATATATCTTGTTTTAATTTATGTATCAAAGTCGAACTAATTTTGGCTATAGTTTCAAATGAAAATACTTACTAGACCAGTTAAATTTTTAATATAATTTCTTCCAAGAGCAAGAATTTTCAAATTTTTCAACGCTGATATTCCAGCTATTTTATCTATCATATTTGTCGATAAACTTAGTTTTCTGAAAGGTACATTTTTAGATTTTATTTACTTGTTCTTTATTAATACTAAGTGAAAATGTAGAAATTTTGTAACGATGGGAGCTAATGTGAATTTCGTTCGTTGCTAATCATTATTTTCTATTATTATCAATATCAATATCATACTCGCAGTTTACTAATACAGATAGAGAATTATCCATTTTTTCTACAGGAGGCCACTGGAATTGTAACTGGACGTCTTTTGCCTCTGCGATTGGGGTTTCAGGGTGGGTTTCTTCCCATCTCTTCAAAGCATCTTTTATTGTTGTTGCCTTTGCCATTATTTAAGAAATTTATTTTGATCTATTCCTTATAAAATTTTGAAAACAATATACATTTATTTAAAGTAGTTCGTTCTATCAATTGTTTAACTATACAGGCATGAGTTACTAGATGAATATAATTAAAACAAGCTTTTTATTGTCAAAGATAAATATGTATTTAAAAATAAAATAGATTTTATCACACGAACTCTCAATTCTATTATATTTGTGCGCTTTACGCAATAATTGTGAATCTTCATAAAGCACTTAAATAAATATAAATGCTAAAAAAAACATATCGCAATTTATATACAAATGGTATAATTTCATTAACTAGTAATATCAAAGATGCAAACGAAACGTTGTTTAGAAAGATTCAGTTTTAGCTTTAAATTAAACTTATAGCTTTCGGTTTTGATAATGAATCTCGTTATTTAATTTCAATAGTATATTTTAAAACAATAATAAATAATTATTTTGAATGAAAATATTTGGTAATAAGTTAACAGTGGCAACACTAGCATCAGCGGCAATCATATTGAATTTAAAGGTTGAGATGTCACAAGTTAAAATTTGCATTTTCAAATATATTTTTGTGTTAAAGAAATGTGCTTCAAAAACCCTAAATAAAAAGTTTTCTTATATATAAGAATCTAAAGTTTTATTTTATATATATTTTATTCTTTAAGCCATGTTTTCATAGTTACGAAAGTGAAATAAAAACTGTGGCAAATGATTTCGCGTGTGCAGTGCGGTTTAACTTTCAAATTATTAATTCTACCAAATTATTAACTTAAACTCGCTGTTATTGAAAAGAATTATTTATTTGTTTAAAATGATCATATACTGTGTATATCATAAATGATATAATACTCTCCTACGAAAGTGTTTTTTTGATATAAATAAAACCATAACCTAAAGTTTAAGTGATGTGATGTGACATTTAAAGAAGTGCAGCCATGTATAAAAGCTACATACTCAGGTTAGATAATTTTCATTCTTCGCATGTTGACACCTAGTTTAATTGTTCTCATTAATAAGATTCAACGTTTTTTAATTATGTTCAATATAATACTCTTACGAAAATGACTAAATTGCACCTCTCATTATACCAATGAAAGCGATATGTTATTTTAGTATCCTTTTATTAATAATATTAGCTAAGTAAATTTATCAAAAAATTCTATAATGTATATTTATAAAAATATTTAGTTTTTAGGAAATTGTATTTGGAGGATGAGCACGAGATCCTTCTTTACTCCACGCATCTTGCTTGTGCGATTTATCTTTTTGAACAGCATTTCCCTTTTTCATATAATCCATCAATCCTCTACTCATATAATAAGGTCGATTCATTCCATCATTTTCTTCACAATCAATACAGAAGCATTGGAATATTGTATCAATAGCCATCTAAAAATTGATAAATACATGGTTAATCCACCATTTACTTTCTTATAAAGTGTAATTTTTATACATACCTCGTAGACGGTGAGAAAGCAGTGTGCAATGAAAAAGGCAATCACTCCAAACAAAGTAATTAGCACCCAAGAATGGTACACATCCGTTCTTCCCTAATAAACAATAAAAATCATCAAAATTTTAAAACTTGTTATTTGATAATGGTTTAAATCTTTGATAAAACTCTAATAAAGTATTTAAAATTTGTTAAGGAAATTATATTGAATTATTTTTCATTTTGATGTGAATACTTTAAAAGTATGGTTCGTATCATATCGAGCAAGTTTTGTCACGGTTATATCTCGTGTTACAAAGAAGAACTTGCTTCTTAATATACAACCAACAATTATTTTACTTCTGTAACTTAACTATCGCTTCTAAGCTAATCAAAATCTCCAAAAATATATATCCTAAACATTGTAATATTATGTAATAATCATATAATTTATAATAAATATTCGAGTTTCTTCATAGGTTTGAATATTACCTAATTAAAACTTGTTGCCATCATATAAGTGTAGTCGTAGTTGCCTAATATATAGGCGTTGATTTATACTAAATTTATTGGAATTATTATTTTCTATGTAGCTTAACTTACTTTAAATATTTCCACTCCTACGGCAATTGTAGCTCCCGTAACCAATAACTTTCCAAGGAACAATACAAAATCACCAACAGAATTAATTGCAAGTACCACCAGAGCGTTATTCGCAATTAATCCAAAAGCTCTTTCCGCTGCACCGCAGAAACTTTTTCCAGTGATAGCTGTTTTTCATAAAACAATGTTATAACAAGAACCTTAATTGAATATTTAATATATGGAACTACTTAAAGTTTTTTTACCAGTTTGGATGTAAGCATTTCTGGAGATAAATTGAACAATGTCCTTTATGGCGCAACAACAACAAATCCAGTTGCAGCAACATTCAAAAGCGCTAACGACAGCTCTACCACATTTGACGGTACTTAACATAGCTTTTAACATTTGCAGAAGAACTTTGATCATGTATATGAGCGCTATCAGTAGGGAGCCTAATACCACTGTGCCCAAGTGATATCTGCCTAAATTGTAGTACCCTGACGCGTAGGAACCGATAAGTTTCGATTTGTTTCTGAAATAAATACAAATGTCAAATAGGATTGTTATGGGGTTGTGTCCTCATTTTTTAGTGGTCAATTTTTCAATTGTTGATTAAATGTTGACGGAGATATAGCAATTAAAAATTTGAATTATAGTTTAGCGCTAGAGATGGTCGGCCATTTGTATGACGTGAAATGCATTGTATACGTCAGTTATTTGTTGAGTAGGTCAGTGCTGTGGTAATGTTTTGTAACTGTTGGTAGTCGAAATAATCAATAAGTCAAGTCAAAGGATAATAAGTTTTTATTTTATTTAACCCTGCTACGGCAGACATAATATTGAAATTTTAATTTTCCTTGAAATAGCTGTAAATAATATTTGATATTTTGATATATAAATACATATAGCAGATATTTATGAGCTATGTCTGTTATGAAAATGCTATCCCTTTTAAGCTCTGTTCTATAAAAGAGATAGCAACTTACCGGACGTAACGTCACATGTCTTGGAATGTTCTATAACATTGAATCCCTTTAATAATTAAAATGACAAAATCTCTTTTTTAATTGTTAATATCTCTTAACATACAAGGAGTTATTAAAAAATATTTGAACATTTGAGGTTCTAGTAACCCACTTTATCAATATATAGTACACTTTTATAGAAATGAAGACATAGGACACAAGCCCATTCGCTATAGAATAACGCATATTAGGAATCTGGAATACTCATCTATTTATTTTAGTAATTACCTTGAGAAAAACCAAATAGCAACTGCACTGGCGATAACAATATGTTGACATCCAATAATAAATTGTGAAAACCAAAAGAAGGCCATTAAGTTGTACCATCTTGTTATCTGAAATTATTAAAAGTATAATATTAAACTAGTGTGTTGTTAGTCGTTGCGTTTGAAGCAGTTTTTATGTGTTCCTTTATCGGATTAATATACTTATAAACAATGTAGGCTTTTCTACTCGAAATATATCGAATATAGCCTGACAACGAAAACATATCTAGTACTTATATTCATTAAGCCTATCGCATACTCCAAGCTAATTTAAGCAACGGCGAATTCGGGCGTAAATCGTCGGCTCCTGTGTTCTTTGCATGTTTTGCGTCACAATACATACATACGATATACCGATACGACAGTACGCCAAGTCAAACTTGTGTACTGTAGGGTGTATTGGAATTGTTTTGCACAAACATAATTTATCATAACAGCAAACTTTTACTTTAATTTTTATCGATACACCACTGTTATGAAAAAAAACAATTGCATTCTGTTCCATATGGAACAGAAGGGATGTATATCCCTTCCAGTCTGAGACGGCTGATTTCATTTACAAGGAGATAGGTTTAGTTTTGTAGCATGTATACGCTTGGTTAAAATTCGTTGATATACGGTTCTAGTATGAGAACTACATAACGACCGTATTCGGACGAGAGGGTTCCTTACATTTATAGTGTTCGGATAGGTATAGCGTAGTAGCACGTAACGTCCGGTCAAAATTCGTTTAAATACGCTTGTAGTGTGCGACAAGCTTTACCTGCTAAACACAGTTACGTATATGTAAGGTTTATTTAACATAATAAATTTTACTTTTTATATACATTTTTTATTATTAATATAATGTAAACTTACATAATAAAAATAATTTTTTCACATAAATATTATTCACAAGTTGCATGCACAATACACAAGTTGGACTGGACAGTAAAACATTTTTAATGTCTTTTAAATTTTTTTAATGGCAATGTTAGGAAATTATGTTAAGACCTCTGTAATTAAGGAGGTACAGGAGCTTAACGTAAATGATGAAAACGTCGTGAAATTTGGAGGGTCGATAAAAATAGATGAAACACATACTGTCTCACAATTTTAGAGACCTAGGTATAGTTTTTTTTTATACATGATTGAAAATAGACATTTTTCATACAAATCATAAGTTTTAGCTCAATTTCACCACATAATATAACTTTTAACTATAAAAAAATGGTGACACGACTTTCAAAAACTGGGTGTATATAAAAAAATCTTTTCTGAAACTATTGCAGAGAGAAAATTATCAAAAGGATACCTATATACGAAAATAATTAAAGAAAATCATTAAAAAACAGAGATGTGGGTTATGAGCCGGCAACGTTGCAAATGGCAAATCGAGCGGGAAATTCAAAATATGAAAAAATAGTGACACGGGTTTCAAAAACTACTTGTATGTAAAAAAAATCTTATTACAAAAATGCCTATTTTCAAAAATAATTAAATAAAACCAATACTAAACACAATAAATGTTTGTCATTTCTTTTTGAAGCATGGTGGGATTGGGAATATTTGTAAGAAGATAGTAAAATCGTAGAGACATATACCATAAATATGTTCAATATTAAAGAAAAATAGTAAATAGTAGTAAATAAATATTTTAAACATTTTACAAAATTTCATATATATACTCGTATATAGAAAAAATGCATAAGATCACATTTGTAGAGAATTTATTGCTCTACAATTTTTTGTTTGTTATTTTTCATTCCGAGATTTATCCCTTTTTTCACCTTAAATGATTGCATTAGTATATTGATACTGCTAATAAAATTATATTTGATGACGATGTCATCAAATCAAAGTAAACCTTAAACCTTAATAAAATATTTACCTGTATCACAGCATCTTTCCTGTAGAAAATCTTTCCATTTTCTCCCTGCGTGAGTGTTCCAGCACTTTCAATTAGCAGCAAGAAATATATGAATGCACTTATTACTCCCGCAATAATAACAAAAGTCTGAAATATCAAAAAGGAAAAATGTAGAAAAACATGGAATATCCAAACCGTAATAACAAATACACTTAAATGATATTGCTCTGGAATCTTGAACTATTAAAGCGAATATCTATATATCTATATATTTGTTTATGCAGGAAAAGAAAAGGTTTTATTAATCTTACTTACTAAAAATGGTTGCAATAATAAAAGTGGCATCGACCCAATAGCTCTCCCTGCTTCTTTGAATAATTGAACAACGAGTTTTATTCTTTTCCTCATTATTAGAATAACCAGCAATACAATAATCGTGACGATTGCGGCAAGTATGGCTAAAATTAAGTAGGTAGTTTCCTGTTCTGAATTTTCTTTCGTTGTTTCCGTCGTCATTTGGTACCAGGAATACCTAGAATACATAATTTCCGGTAAATATAAATGTAGATTTTAATAAGTAGAACGTGGAAGGAACGGAAATAAAGGCGTTTACATCGATACATTGTCTAACAACATTCTTAACTGATCAAATTACCACGAAAATCGCGAATTTTCGAACATATTTGCAACCCAGTAAACATTTGGTGAAATAGAATGGCTAGGTGAAGTTCTAGTCACTCGTACATTTCAATTCTAACAAGTTGTTTTACAAGTTGGAGCAACACACAGAAAATCAATTTTAGTTTAAATTGATTCCCTACCTGTTACAGGAGTCGCCTTTATTCAACAGTGGGCAGTCGTTGCGCCGTCTGTAGCTCATAAAAGAGACATTGCTTATGAACGACTGAATAGAAAACAAACGCGTTCATGACAAAAAACTCATGAAAAGTAATCTACCCAGTAAACATTTTGGAGTCACTTTGACATCATATTGAAGATGCGTATGATTTTTTTGTCGTGAAAGAGTTCATTTACAGTTCAGTTTATCATAGTTGTTCATGTCTATTTTGTCGGCTACAAATGGCTAAACCACTCCACCTGTTAGAATACAAATGAAGATAAAGTTGATGCGAACTATAATTGAAGTGCAATAGTGATAGAAACGTCACAAAATAGAACACTTCACCAAATTGTTTACTGGGAAGCCTCCCGTATTGTCTTTCAGAATATAAAAATAATTTTCATCCAGTCACAATTGCTTTGCAGACTAACTGAAATTAGTTATCTTTTTAACTCTCTTTTAAAATCAATTAAAGATCTTGAAGGCTAATATTTGGCCGGGAATGTGCCGGAGTCCCACCTCTGCCCCAGACACGCTTCTTCCTATCTACACATATTACTAAAACGGGAACATGGTTGAAGCAAATATTTGTACGCTGTGTGTCATACAGGTAATAGAGAGAACATATTCGTGCTTACTGTGAGCACAAACTATGGACCGAAACCAAACAATTAAACATGAACACGTATGTGTGGACCTGGTTAAAATAATGAAAAATTATACCATAAGTATCCAGTTACGCCAATTAGCGCCAAAGAGCTGCCGACGAGAATTATCCAAACTATAATGCCGATTGCAAAACGGAACAGGACGAGAATTGCCACAGAAAATGCTGAAATATTCCATACATATAGATTTTATATAAATTTTATTTATATTTGTATAAGTTGTATTAAAATATTTATGTATTCACCTAGTGCAGTAAAAGAGAGGATTATTATTTCGGTAGTTGAAGAACTGAAATCTTGAGAAACTTCCTGAAAATTAAAAGCAATATTTAAAAGACACAGATAGTTTACCTTCGAAGCTACGAACTTTAACATTGTCGATTTCTTGTTCGCATATTATTTTAGTTTGAAATTCTCTAAATGTGTACAGGGTGTTTAAAATAAAAGGAGACCAAAACGTTTAATGTTTTTTGGAGTTTGTCGTGGTATTCCGTCATCTAACTGTGCATTTTTGCATAGGCAGTACTTTCCTTTTTCCAATATATATAGGAGGAACACTTGGATTTAAATTTTAGTTTCTGGGAGAGGATATCGTTTCCATTGAAAATAATTTCATAATATAATAATAATATTCAGTTTTTTTTTTATCTTGAAAACTAGAACTTCCATAAAAATGTTGTATAGTTTAAATTAGGAAACTTCGGCGGCGACTTATGCTTAGAAGAGGTTATAAGAGCCGTATAAATCAACGATACGATAGTGAATTTTATCTTATTCGTTCCTATATATATTATAAAAAAATTAGTGAGACAGTGCTTATTCATTGCATCATAGATTTGTACAGCACAACTTGTTTTAAGCATGAATCGCCGCCGAACTCTCGTAATTTGAACTTATAATATACTTTCTTGTAGATAATTGTATTATCTAATTGTAATTTTTTGTTGTAACTTTTATAATAGAAAAGTTATAAGCAAAAATAAATCTTAAATTAAGTGGTGTAATGATCAGACTGCACCACAGTACCTAGTATCACTTAATCTTCTTAATATATATAAATTACGTGTCACGTTGTTTGTCCGTGTATGTCCGCGAATAACTCCTAAACTACTTAACCGATTTTAATCAAATTTGTACACCGTGTGCAGTTTGATCCACCTGGAAAGATAGGATACCTTACATCTCAATTTATTGTCTATTAATTATCTGTTAGCTCCAAACGATGACATATGGCGACATATGTTGACTAGATTGAGTAAATATTATGTTGACTAGATTGAGTAAATATTCAATAGATGGCGCTATGTAATGTAATATGACAAAAACGTTAGTCACAGCAACGCGTGGCCGGGACAGCTAGTTTAAGATATGTTTTTGGTTATAACCATATGTATTTTATTGTAAAAATTACAACAAAAAGTTATTAATAAAAGTTGTAGATAATATTATCTTCTACAAAAAGCTCTGTTCAAAATTTTTGTGGTATTTATAGTTTTTGAGATTAACAAGCAACTGTATACCCATTACTTCAGTATGGCGGTTGAATTGGAGCGCCCTCAAGCCCGAAATATTTCAATTCGGCTTTGAATTTTTTATACGATGAAATAGAAAAATAGAAGCCTACTCAAAATGCACGTTTGGTCTATTTTTAACGATGGATAAGTATTCAATTATAAAGATAGGGTACTATCGAATTGAAATAGAAACAAAAATAAATATGAATTACATCAAACCATCCTCCTAGGGGTACGGCTTTTGTTAAGTCACTAGTTTCGTTCAGGTTAAGTGGCAGACATCTTTTACCCATTGTAAAACTAAAAATATAAGAGATATGTATTTAGTAATGATGAACAAACAAAAAAAGAGACAAAGTAATACAGAACGTAAACAAAAATCGACTTACTAATTTTCTATATCACTGCAGTCTCTCATACAAGTCCTTCGAGAATTTTTAGAATCTTCAACGACCGTCATAAATCTGTTAAAATAAATATATTTATTAATAAACAATCTTGTTGCAAATTTAATGGGGATGGTTATTGATATAGCTTACGATTTTTTGGTCATATCTGCGCCAGCACATTCTGCGAAGACCTGCGGCACATTTTCTTGCGAGTTGGTAACGCCGCATATGTTACCGCATTCATCGTAGCCATTGATGATTCTTCTAATATCTCCATTGACTCCAGCGTATATTAACAATCCGAGCTATAAGAACAATTTAATATAATTATTTAATTCTATACCGAAACTGAACACTTGTGACATCCGACTTTTCGGCAGTAGGTAGTAGTCGCAATAGAATACTTTATCATAAGACGACGTTTCGAAGATGTGTGTATTTCATACATTCATGTTCAATTTATGGTTTATCCGGTGGTATGTTGATCAAAATACCCTCTTGCAATAACGGGTAACGGTTGCCGGTTATTCAATTGACGTCTTCAATATCCACCGCAACAGTTTCTCTTAAAAGCAACCCCTTTAAAGTAATAGTATAACCATAGAGATACAAAAATAGAGTGCCCGAAGGGCACGGCCGTGTGTAAGAGAAAACGATAAAGGCAAAGATGCAGGTAGTTGCCGAGTGTCTTATCTGTCTCTTTCTAGCCGAACCTCTGCTACTGACTTGGCCGATTGGCGGTGAGGTAGTGGGTAAGCAAGCAGACGCAGTGCTCGGCTAGAAAGAGACACACGAGGACTCTCGTCAGCTATCTCTCTCGTTGCCTTTATCGCAGTATTCGCCTGTTGCGTACTCTATTCTTATAACCGTAGTTGTGTTGCATACGTCTTCCCTGTCGCTTCCTTTCCGATACGATATTACCAAGACACCACCAAGAAGCAGCGTATTTACGATTATTTACAATTAGATATAAATGGCAAATATAGAGCCGACCTTGTAAATGTTAACCTGCTGGTAACAATATTTAGATAATTATTTTTATTGTAATTCAATTTAGAAGCTTATCTATTAACGTTTATAAGAAATCAAGGTTGGGTAATGTAGTTTTCTAATTATTTAATCTATCATTCATTGATAAGATCTTAATACAGTGACACTGTTCAATTTTTTTATATTATATTTTAGAAGAAATAATTGCCATTATAGATCAAATTGGACCCCCTGGGTAATGGCACATATTTTTCTAAGGCTTCCCATTTTATTCACTCTAAACTAAAATTACCATTTATTTAAAAGTTGATATAACTATTAATACAGTTACTGTATTAAATTGAATAAGAAATTGAAATGGAAGATATCGAAAGTACAATCTTATACCTAATAACGACATGGATCTAATTTTTTACCCTTTGTCTTAGGGGCACCGGGCACTAGCCTAGTTACGCCCCTGTATTGTATGCACACTTATCACTTACCAGAGCCGCTATGAACACCGTGTAGATAATAAGGAATATGACGTTAGTGCAACTTCTCTTCCGTGCAAAAATTTCAGGCTCATCTTGATAATTTCGGTTGCCATCATATGGATTCTGAAAATATATAATAAATATATTATGTATATGTTTTTGGTGGCTAATAAATAATATAATCATGTAACTACTATCGAAATTTACTTTCTTAAGTTTCTTCAAATATAAAAAGTAAAGTTTTATGTGTATGCTACTTAACACTTCGATGTGAGGTACGAATTATTTATGACGAAATGTCAATATAGGACAAGCTTAAAAACAAACCAATTTATCACGAACAAACAACATAACACACACCAGTGTATTATTTGATTAATTATTTATTTACACATAGTTAGCATTATTCATTTATTATCGAGTTGCTAGTGTTGGTGAATTGATCAATACACTCATTATATGTATGGTTGCATATTTTATATAAATATTATTACAGCGGTACCTTAAACGAACTTAATTCGTTCGTAACTCGAAACAGTTTTTCCCGTTGAAATTAATGTAAATCAAATTAATCCGTTCGACGTTTCCGCGACTAAATCTTATACTACATATTAGGGCCTCACAAGCACTATATCCAGCAAGCTGGAGTGCTTCTTCTAACAATTAAGATCTTTGCTTCGATAACATACGCACTCCTTTCAGTGATGCTGAAATATAGCGGAGGCGTCAAAAGCTATGTTTGTGAGTGCGTGTCCCGAAGTATTGTACGCAACTCGAGTAAATTTTTTTTCAGAAATTGTGTTTGTAACTGTTTGAGAGGTAACCTCTGCATATATAAAAAAACTTATGTAATTTTTCTTTTTATTAAAGGTGACAGAAAATTGTCTCATCAAACCTTCTCCGACAAACTTGACGAACTTTTGTTTCGTGACGAATTTTGTGTAACACTAGAACTAGTTGATTTTACCGTTGTCTATATTAAAGACCGTGACTAAAGAAGTTTTATATTTTTACATATCTTGTCAAAATATAAATACTATAGCGTAATGTGTAATTATATGAGACAAATGAGAAAGAAAGAGAGAGAAATGGTAGGTGTGAGTGAGTTATTATACTAAAACGGTTCAGTGCTTTTTTAATTAAAATAAAAATGTATGTTGACCTTGAAATGTTTTTAAATAATTAGCTTATTAAAAGTTTATTTAGGTTTAATTAACTTAATTAGAAATGAATTAGACTTTTGCATGACGTGCAGTGTGATAACATTGAGTTAAAGAAGGATTAGTTATAACATTACGTATAAATATATATATATATATATATATATATATATATATATATATATATATATATATATATATATATATATATATATATATTATATTCTGTATTAATAGTAAAATTAACTAACACAATACAATACATTTTTGTTTGCCATCCACTTCAAATTGAAATTAATATCTACTGATACCGTACAGGTATTTTAATATCGTCAATCTCTATTTTATGACACCACGTATCATAATATTTTTAATTTTGTTTTAATTAAAGATTATTTTATTGTAAAGGATTTTAAAAGCAAAAAATAATCGAGAAAATTAATGTTTTCTAATAGAGAAACATATTTATATTTAGAAGCTATAAGAAGAAAATGTTTTAATTAGAAAATATAAAAAATGGACTTAACCACATTGAGTTTTGAGCTACTCAAATATCAAATGAATTTCTGTCTATTAGCACAAAATGCTGGGTAACATCCTGTCAACAAAATTTCAAATAGTTAAAATATATTAAATTAAAAAGGAAGCTTAAATTAATCAAGGATACTTATTCTAAATATATACCTAAAATAAGTGCATCCATTTTTAATATTAACATATCATGATATTTTAAAAAACGGCATAAGAAATTTACAAATTCTAGATTGAATTTTAATTTTTTTTAAATATCCAAAAGTTAACGGAGATTGCCGCTTAATGAATAACCATGTTTTTGACGTCCCGCGTTTAGTAATAAACTGTAGAATAATAAGTAATCGATTTTATTTTTCTTTGTTGCTTCGAGACTACTGTAATTAGTATCTAACATTTGACAAGCATATTTTTATGTATAAGATACCACTGCAATTTTTTAAAGTAAAAAAAACACAAGTAAAAAATGTTTATTACTATATTATATCTTTCGGTCCCCCCACTATTATTATTTATTATAAGATTAATAAAAAAAACATTAAATATATTAAAACTTGTGAACTAAAAACAAAAAATAGATGGATGAAAACACTCTCAAAATAAAATAATATTTTTACCTGTTGATCATTATAACTTCTCTCAGGTTCCACTGGTTCACCACCACAACATAAACCCATTTTATTCACGGTCGTCGGTCACAGTACAAACACTCACTCACGACCATTTCTCACTCACTAACTTGCGTAACGAGGGCTGTAATTTGAATATAATATGCGCTACTATAGTCCCAATCCGATAACGTAACTCAAATGTTGATTAGATTTCGATTTCTCAAAAACATTGGAGCATATAGATAATGATAGGGGATTCTTATTGGCCAACATTGTTTATACTTTATTGATAATTGTTACTCATGCATATACACACACCTACACCTACAGGTAAATGTATGTGTATAGTATTCCTAATTGATCTTCAATTGTATATCTATGTATACATAGAAATTTGTATGATGGCGCAAAAACAGCTCCAATTACGGATTTTGGAAAAAATTCAAGCAGATTTTGTTCTGTAAATTAATTATAATCAGTGGCAGTAAATATATTTTAAAAATTAAAAAAGGGCCATTGAGAAAACTTAACGCCAGTAGGAATCAATTAAAAAAAACTGAAATTTAGTATGTAGGCAAAATTCAATACAAAATTTACAAATCAAATTAACAAATCTAAATTTTCAAAAAGAACTTGGTATGCATAAAAGTACACTATTTGTGCTGTGTAACCCAGAAAGTTAAAATTTTTAACATATGTTTACGTTGATTTAGTTGTAACGGTACTAAACTTTGTAGAAAGAATTTTCTAAAAGGTAGGTATCAAATTACAGAAAGAAAATTACAATTTTAAAAATTTTAATTGAAGGTGAGAGTGTAAAAGTTGTCCTAGAAATTTGAAATATTGGGCCTTATTTTGTAACTTTTTCTCTGACGTAATGCATCATGAATTGATATTTAATTTGTATGTTAATATTTGCAAATAAAAGCTTAACCCAAAGTTGCATTTTCACTACAATTTTATTAACAAATAAATATCACACTCGTCAGAGAAAAACTTACAAAATAAAGTCATTCCTCGAGAATTTTAAATATTCTTACCCAATATAAATATGAATATTATCAAATCAAATATTTAAATTAAAAAATGGACTTAAAATCAAATGTATTAAGCACACGTCGGTTTGCAACGGGGAGTAACGTAACGATAGAATATTATCTGATACCCAAAAGAATGATTAAGACCTTGGCAGTGTGCTACGTATGGTTTTGATAACAGTATGTGTCTAGGTATGTGTATAGTGATAAGAGATAAATATTATATTAAAGTGCTAATATCCGGCTAATTATCGGCTTATTAATCCACCATAAATACATAATAACCATTGTTAAAGGATAAAAGCAACGTACAGTCTCCAGAGAAACAAATTATTACTCATCTGTATCAGATGTACTTAAAATATAACAACAACGTAATTTTTATATAAAGTTTTTGTCAAGATTGCAAACGATAAAAAAGTTACGAAATTTGATTTTTGAAATTTTGCAAAATCATTAAAATTGGCCGGTAACTAGTTTTATTGAAATGGGCTTTTATCCTATGTCTTAATTTCTGTAAAAGTGTACTATGTTATTCAATTGTTCAATTATTTTTTACTATTTCCTTGTATGTTAGGAGATTTTAACAATTAAAAAAGTCATTTTGTCTATTTAATTATTAAAAGGATTCAACGTTGTACAACATTCCAAATGCATGTGACATCACAACCGCTATTTACTATCTCTTTTATACAACAGAGCGTAAAAGAGATATATTCTTGACAGAACTCTGACAAGTTTACAGATTATCAACCTTACAGCTTATAAATCTCTGCTACATATATTTCTATATCAAATATTATTTACAGCTATTTCGAGGAACAATAGTATGCCTGCCGTAACAGAGTTAAATAAAATAAAAACTTATTATTCTTTGACTTGACTTGATTATTTCGACTACCAACAGTTACAAAACATTACCACAGCACTGAACTACTCAACAAATAACTGACGTTAAAATGCTTTTCACGTCATACAAATATGGCCGAAAATTTCTAGCGCTAAAACTACAATTCAAATTTTTAATTGCTATATCTCTGTCAACATTTAGATAAATGAGGACACAAGCCCATTGCACTAATAAAATTTTCTACCGGCCATGTGTATAAAATATGGTTAATATTAATTATATTCTTAAGGTGCTAATAAAATGTCCACTTTGTACCTTAACTCACTAATTCTAAATTTAATTTAAATTACCCAAACTAATTTTTAATAATTTAAAACTTTTCACTTAATTATTGCACTTTTTTATTTTTTCTTTTTTCAATTAGAGCTAGGATTTCATTCTTGCTGTTTTCTCTCTCGATTTGTTCACTATGCACTAGCACTGTCTGCACACACGAAGCCGAAACAGGAGCCGTTCTACGACGCCCTTCACATTGACGGCTCCACGTTCATGTTCACGTCTCCCTTTCATGTCCTATGCACTCCAGGTGCTCATGACATGCATGATGAGACAATTGTTTTGCGTTTTTACATATTGACCTGGTGATACATTATGAATTTGTTGATAAAATCATGGTGGTACGACTACGTAAAGCCAATTTACACATTCAGTAGTTCAGCTTGTTCATTTTTGTTTGTGAAGAAAATAATATTTATTTTTCAAATATTCAGTAAGGCTATTGATATGGATGTTTATTAAAACATATTCCATATTTAATCTCTAAATAACATCTAATCACTCGTAGCTTACTGGCAACACATTTTCGCAAAATAGTCATTTAATAATAATTATAGTTATTTTCTTTTCGTTTTATTACAAGACCTAACTCTTATTTTATTTAAAGGAATTTGTCAAATGTTCGGATATTGAATATTTACCATCTTTAACAAACAAAGGTGGTTCGCCAAATGATCGTGCACGCTCATTTGATCTCGAATAATCGGCAAACAACATGATTAATCGAACACGCATATGGGGCACAAGGCATTATAGCTAGATCCTGCATTTCACAAAGTTTTATATTATTATTGCTATAAGAACAAAACCATAATCTCGATTACTTATTTTTTCTATGACGTCATACGCAGAACTAATAAAGCATATTCATATTTTAAATAGCTGTATCTCCGTCAACTTTTGGATATTTAAAAGAATAAAAACTCCAATATACATATATTAACCTACACTTCAATAAAACAAGAAAAAACAACCCCGAAAAAATAAATTCACAAGCTCATTGCAGACTTTATATATTTTTTAACGAAATCAGACGTGTGATATTTAAAATGCCTTTTTTAAAGACTAGCATTAGCGACCGTTATCATTTTAAATTACATACAATATTATATTCAATGACATTGAGTAATTAAACAAACTATAAATACCAAATCGAACTATTCACGTGTAAATCACCATTATCAACTATCGTCCCTGTGCGGTGGGAGGGTGGTTTGTTTTGATCTCTATGGAAACCTAGTCCTCCTCCCTCCCCTACTCCTACCCTCCCTCACTCCAATGCAGCCAGTCAGTTTAGTAGTGTGTTCCATAAAGTACCCATAGTTATAAGGAAACTATAGAATACATGGACAAATAAATAAAAACAAATTGATTTTCCAGCGGTAATGGATGATTGTATTGGTCAGGCACGTACAAAATGATTGGAAAGTAAAGAAGGACATTTGTAATTTATTAAATGACAAACAAATCTGATTTAAGTGACATGATTTTGAAAAAATCAAATTACCAATAGATGATATTTATTTGTTTTGAATAATTTAAAAAATAACAAATTAATTTTTATAAATTTATTAAAGATTTTAACATTGGCAATTATTTATAGCAAAATATTGTTAAAATTCGTATTAAAGCTTGCGCTATCCTGTTAAAATACCTGGACTCCATTCTTGAGCTTGGACTTGGTGAAATGCTTAGTATTTTGAAAGCCTCTGCTTTTCTGACCTGGCAAATCCAAAAAGGACCGACAGAGGTTCGTTCCTCCAAATTTGTTCAAAACCTTTTCAATGAATTCTTTGTTCTCCACTACCCTTTTCCTATGAACGCTGACCATGTACCTCTATGATGCAGATGCTCCTCTCTGAAAGTAATCCTGCCGGTGCCCATGTCCACACGTATCAATTCAATGTAAGTTGGTTGAAAAAGCATTCTTTGTGTTACTACTGATGATATCATCAATAAATATATACCTCTCTCTTCTTTTCCAACATCATTCAATTCCACTTTTTCATTTTCATTCAAAAATTACTTTGCCTACTTTCCGTGCTGAACAGTGGACACATATCTTTATCCCTGCTTGCTCAAACTAACAAAAGTGATAAAAGTATTAGTGCTATTTGTAATATTTCAAGAGTTTTCTACAATAACTTTTGTTTATTTAAAAGTTTATATTGTTTATATAAACAATTCTTTAGTTTTTGTTAGTCTTCTAATTATCTAATAATATTGATATATTTTTTAATGCTTTGCATTCTTCACCATAATTCTTAAATACATTTCATGATTTCTAATTAAACTTAAAACTAATGATATCTCTTCCTTTTTCTCCTCGTTTTTCTGTCCCTACTTCCCCATTTTAAACACCATGCTTCTAAACTCTCTTTTCCTCTCTCTTCTTCCTTCTCTGAGTCCTCCCATCAGTCTCCATCCTCATTCTCCATTTCTGTTCTGCTATCCATCTCCTTCCTCCTTGTCTCTTCCTTGTCAGCAGTACCCTCCCTTTTCTTCAACATTCTTCCTTCTTCTCACTAATTCCGGCATCTACATCGTTCTTTCGTTTCTTTCCCTCATCAGCTCCTCTATATTCTTTTCACTCTTTATTTTACACTAGCATGAATCTCTAATGTGCTCCAACGTTTCTATTTCTTTCCTGAACATCTAACTATCTAATGACTAAGTGCTGGTGCCTACATCTTACTGCGCCACTAATAAGAATGTTTTTTTTATTCTTATGTTGTTAATATGGTATACCAGGAATAAGCCGTCTTCACAACCTGTAATTAAATAATAAATTATCATAAAAATATAAATTAATATTCTATTTCACAGAAGCAATCAATAATTAGATTATAGTAAACAATTTCCATTTGAAATTATATTTATTCAAATCTAATCACCCAGTAAACATTTTGGAGTCACTTTGACATCATATTGAAGATGCGTCATGATTTTTTTGTCATAAAAGAGTTCAGTTTCTCACATTTTTTCATATAACATGTCAACTTTATCGGCTACAGATGGCGAAATTACTCCACCTGTCGGAATACAAATGAAGATAAAGTTGATGCAAACTATAATTGAAGTGAAATAGTGAGAGAAACGTCACTAAATAGGGCACTTCACCAAATTGTTTACTGGGCAATCTAGTTCATCGTTTATATGTCTTTGTCATAAGCTACTAAAAAAATTGTTGCGAACTACAGTAGACTTCTTGTCTTTCTAGAACTACAGACCTACAGAAAGTTGAATACGGTACTACTATGCCCAATGGGATACTTACAGCGATAAAATTGACCAAGGACAAATCTATGACTCCCAAAGCAGACAGAGTTATCGGTACTTGAACATTAGACATTATGATGATCAATGATCGTTGGTCTTCAATTCTCATCAGGTACCACTTATTTTCATAAGCTTTCGTAAGCATGTTGTCACTCTAATATTGGAAAAATAGAATAATTAAACTTTTTATATAGAATGGGGTATGATCTACATAACTGATAGTAGCTACTAGTTGATAACATGAACGGTCATAAATAATTGATGTTTCCGACTAACCTACTTGTACATAGAAATATATACATATATATATATATATATATATATATATATATATATATATATATATATATATATATATATATATATATATATATACATATATAATTGGAAAAAGTTGTAAGCAAAACTGTAAATATAAGCGTCCGTACGTCTAAGCATTGGGATTAGGGAAGTGTTCCTAATTAATTGCAAAATGTTTTAACAAGCTATGAAGCGTGAAATTATTGGGTCAGCGCCGACCCGCGTGTAGTGCACTCGGGTGCATTGCCAAATAAATGTTAAAAATACCTAAGACCTCAAGAACCGGATGGTATCTTAGGGAACATCCATTAATTACGTCATATACAAACCCGAAAGTGTGACAATATAACAAATAGGAGCAAAAGTAAAATAAGACTTACAAAAAATATATATTAAGACCAAATGGCAAAAGACTAAAAAGAATATATTTTTTTCCAAATGTGTGACATCACAAATGGGGAACAGGATACGACCCAGTAAACAATTTGGAGAAGTGCCCTATTTTGTGACGTTTCTATCACTATTTCACTTCAATTATAGTTCGCATCAACTTTATCTTCATTTGTATTCCGACAGGTGGAGTAATTTCGCCATTTGTAGAAGATAAAGTAGACATTTTATATGAAAAAATGTGAGAAACTGAACTATAAATGAACTCTTTCAAGACAAAAAAATCATGATGCATCCTCAATATGATGTCAAAGTGACTCCAAAATGTTTATTGGGGAAATGTGTGACAAAGCGTGAAAATGTGGACGTACGGGATAAAAATCATGAAATTTGTGTGACGTAATTTTATAAACTGTTCAAACCTCTGTAATTAAAAGTTCTCCATACACACAGCTTAAGAACAATTCCACCATTGTTGCAAAAACGTAGATGATTGTAGCATCGAGACCCAACTGTAAAAATTACATTTCAAAATAAATTTTAGTATATAGTAGAATTTTGTTTCAGTTTATTAATATAAATTTCGCTAAAGACTTGGTTTTTATATTTACCGTCGTTATTCTAGTCATAGAAGCCGATGCAGTGAGAGCAACACAAAAGAACTCCAAAAACATTATCTTCATATAAAGTTGTCTGACAATGTTGATAAAACTGAAAAAGGAATACGCTTTAATTCAAACTCATTGTGAGATATGGAGTCTTTCAACTTGAAATAGGTACGTTCTTACTGAGCATTGTAGGTTATGTTTTAATGTCATAGTCGTCAACGCATGTGTGTACGGTACGTCGAACATGGAAGCAAATATTTGGACGCTTTGGTATATTCCATTTTACTGACACTAAACCGAAAATGTTTGTCGTTGTGTACGGATTCCAAATCTTTGCCAAATGAACACGAACTTTGTGTCTACACATTTTGTTTAGAAATTACAAAAAAAAAATTAAAAAATTTCGAATATTGAAACACCTTAAGATGTTTTTAACTACCATGACCACAATTTTTCAAATATTTCTGATTTTTTTTGTATCGGTAATCTAAATAGCACTGCTATCCACCACAACCATTAAGAATCCCAGAATGCTAGTAGTTTTTACACAAAAATAAATCGAAGTTATTTTTTTCTCTAAAATTTTTAAAGATTTTTACTTTCAGTCCAATTTAACTCATTGTGGTGTAAAAAAAAAGTATGAACACTACTATGGCAAGTTTTTTAAAAAATTGGCGCAACTCTTCAGGATTCCAAAATGGTATAATACTCCAGAAAAACTAGCAGTAGAAAAAAATTATGCATACTATTTCTAAACAAGAACCAAATTTCATAAATTGTTGTTTGTTGTGCTATTGAATATATCGATCGTTTAGTTCATTAGTTGAATTGATTAAGGAGTTATATGTAAATTTGTATCATCCTCTATCTGATTTCATACTCTGATTACTTATAAATACAACCACACAAAATTATAACGTTTACTTGCCAAATACCGCTGAAGTGCTTGAAACTGTCCCAGTTGATTTCTCTTCCACGCTTTATCATCCAGAGACCAGCACAGAAAGCAGTCAACGTATTCTATTTAATTAATGAAACGTAGGAAAAAGGGAAGTGGGAGGAAAGCATGTTTTCTCTAGGTACCATCAACATTAACACAAGGATTGCTGATGGCTGGATACGATTTCCTTTTGCTTCCTTTTCTCCTATGTGTACTGCTTCCCGTGGTGATCTGTGCACGCTTACCATAACTCGCCGCTCTCATAAGTACTTACTCAATGATTTCCAGATGCATGAGGTAACATCTCTTGATCAGTTTCTTGTTCGTCTCGCAGCCAGGAATTTTTTCATTAGTACTTCCCAATAAAGATAAATCATAATGAATTATTTTAAATTGCGCACAAATATGAAAAATATACACAACAAACAAAACATCAACTGTAAACATTTTAGCAGTTGTAGAAACCATCAACCAAAAATGAAACGCATAATTTATCTCAAAATAAGGGCTCTCTTCATAAGGCATGTATGGAATATGAAATAAAGCAGGTAGCTTAGCACCTTCACGTGGTAGGCTTAAGGCAATGACACTGCCGAAATATGAAACCAACGTACAGAGTACTGTGATCCGAGCAAGATTACTATAAAACACTAAGTGTTCAGCATGTTGCTTACCTAACGCATTATTAATTGATTTCTTCATTAGCGCGTGTATCTGGAGGAAATCATCTCTGAAGTAAAACAAAATGAATGACTTAAACGATGCTTGAATGCCCGAGTCAATTAATGCGAGAAGATTTATAATTTCCAAGAAGTCGTGTCGATTTTGGTAAATATAAATCACCGTTGAAGGAACATAAATATGGTAAACCAATATTATCATAAATGTGATTAGTCGATATTTTCTGCTGTCGAAATTTACAGTAAAAATATTGATAAAGTCTATTTGTGCTGTGTTTTGAATTATTTTCATCACTTTCTTGTTGATTTCATTTGCTTTTGATAGCAAATCTTTCGTTTCTTGATCCATTCTGTTGAAGAGTATCAATATAAAAGATACTTAGAAACTTTATAGATTAAATCAGGAAATAACACAACTGAAATTTAACATAGGTACTTGATATCTCTTATATATATACCTGTGTTGTCTAAATGGAACCAAACACTGCAAAAAATATTTTCTTTCTTATAGAACAAAACAAATTCATTTACAATGTATCACTGCTCAACGTGGTCTATAAACAAAGACAATTTTACAATTTACATTACAACATTTACAATTTTACATAACAGTTTGTTAGTAAATAACTACCCGAGTAGAATTTTACCCTAGATGTTGTAAAGATCCCGATAAGGTTCTAGTAGGTAAAATTACGTGGCTGCCTCACGAGGGCATTACGGGGAAAACCGTAGAGGGTTCTAGTCTAGGTTAAAATTTATTAACGCAATTAAAAATATAATTTCATGAAGATACAACAGTTTTCACTTGTACTAAGCTAGGTCTTTTTTCATTACACCATCATTTCTAAGATAGTATTATTCGTTCCGAAATTCCGATCAGAATTGCTGAAAATTTGTGTGACGTAATTTATAGTGTATTTAAGGTTTATGCAATATAACAAAAGTTACTTATTACGTAAACAATGTTACCTATTATGTAACGTTTTATGACATATTTTCAGCTTTTTAAAAAATAACTCCACCTTTTTGCTCATTAACATAATCATACATTTTTTTAACAAGACCTTTTCAAGCATTATAGAGCCTTTGGTTGCAAATGAATAGATATTCGTCACATATGTAGTTGTATGTTCTGCATTCTTCTATGTTTGAACATATGAACGAACTCATTTGCACTTGTTTAATATTTTTAGTGTGTCATACTTTTAATTCAAATCTATTATTTGTTTTATATTCTTGCCAATTCAAAATCCACACGCTCACTAAACACACTAAATTTATTTTGCGAACCTCGTGATATTGTTCTATCTCGCTGTAAGTATTGCTATTTAGTAATAGTCGTTCTTCTGAGAGTGCACTTATTTCGAAATCAATCACGCTTCAACATCGGAGCTGGAAGCATCTAAAATTTAACTACATCGTTATACTCATAACTGGGAAAATTAGTGATAATAAGATCGCTACTTCTAGTTCGATCATTACATTACATTAACGTTTGTTACATTATTTACTAAACTATTATATATTTTTTGTTGTCTAATTAAGTCTTATCAGAAGGAGTTCCTATTTTTTTGTTATACATATTAAAATACTGTTTTTAGTTTCATATTGCATAAAATATTTTTAAATAAATTATTAAAGCAGATATTATATGCACAGTTATATATTAAATATTTTATTAATTAATAAGTCCTCAGACTGAAATTATACAGAAAAAACTCAGAAACAATTTCTTATAGACATAAAACAATTGAATTTAATATAATAGTTTTATATAAACAAAAACAAAACCAGTTTCAGTAATTTAATTTAAGAAAGAATGTATTGTAATTCCAACATAAATCGATTAATTTCGCTATTGATATTTTATATAGACTTATCAAATATTTAACACAATATGTCATTTTTTATATATGTTAGTGTACTTAATCATAATATTTCATAAGTTATCAGATTCGCAAATATATTATCTTTGCGATTAATTTATTCTAGTTTAGGTATTTTGAAGTGTAAAACTTACTCACTATATACTCATACTCCTACTCATATGTGAAAATACCTTTAAATCAAATGAACTTTCCTTGTAATTTGAACTAAATTCTACTCAATATTTTGCTGATTGATAGTAAATAACAAATCTTCTATCAGATGTGTAATTTACCTAATAAACGCAGCTCACTATATCGTAACATTGTTTTATGCATGTCTATAATTATATCTACCCTCTATTAATTAAGTATTGTCTTAAAAATGTACATATTTAATAAGTTTGTACGGAAATTACAAGCCTATATTTCAACCATTTCATTTTACAAATTTTACATCTTTAATTTGGAAACTTAAGCAAAGTTAAGTTAACATAGCGCAGTTATGTAACATTTAGAAATTGCCAAACACAGTTTGAGAAGGGTCTATTGATCAGGTATATTTCATTTGTCCATTTAAACACCATTCTCAATTCTTTTTATTAGAGATTATACTGAAGACTGAGTAGGTACTCGACCCTTTTGTTCGAGATCACATTCAAAACCGTAATTTTTTTAGATGTTCCGCCTTAGCATTGAAACATTCTTGTCTTATAAAAATACTATCTACAATTTTTTTAAATAGCATAAATAATGGATTTCTTAGTGTCTCATGTTTATGTCGCACTAGTCTGTAGGTTAAAAGTACAACATATTTAGTACACTCATGTCTAAATATCAACTTATGAATGAAAATATATAAATGCTGGATGTTGCATGTTTAGGTCGCACCAGTCTATACCATACATTAGGTCGTTTACAGCAAATTGATCGTTTACTCTCAGAAATACGTAAATGTCAATCTCAAGTAGAAAATGTAACGCAATGTAACCGTTTAATTAGCTTGTAGGAAACTAGCAAGTGTGGAACTAGCAATGAAAGATAGTTTCAATATAAGAAGAAGAAAATAAACCTTACAAATGTGTTATATTACATTACAAGACAATTTCTACCTCGGGTCAACCTAACTCTTACGACATGGAGATTTAATAACTCGGGGTTTACTGCTAGTCTTAAGATGGTTTTGTTTTTGTCAATGAGTAAGCGAAAAGCATCTATGTATGCAATGAGAGCAAATGAGACAGATATATGATCGTTAAACTGAGTCCTTCTTCGACAAAGACAAAATCTTGGACTGAAAATATATTACAAGTGGAAAATGGTTCTTAAGTTATTCGAGGTCGAAATTATTCGATTTACGAATATTTAAAATCACTAATGTCATAATACTAGCAATAATAATTTAGCTAAGTTACCCTAGATGTTCCACAGATCCCGATAAGGCCCATTCATCACTTCCGAATGTAACCTAGGTGCCCCTCGAGAACCTTACCGAACAAACCTGGGCTTGTGTCCTAATTTTTTAGTGATCGAGTTTTCAATTGTTGATTGAAATTGATGTTAATAAATGTGTATTGGCGTGTCTATTTTATTAAATATCGAAATGTTGACGGAGATATAGCAATTAAAAGTTTGAATTGTAGTTTTAGCGCTAGAAATGGTCTGCCATATTTGTATGACGTGAAATGCATTTTAACGTCAGTTATTTGTTGAGTAGGTCAGTGCTGTGGTAATGTTCTGTAGCTGTTGGTAGTCAAATAATCAAGTCAAATCAAAGAATAATAAGTTTTTATTTTATTTAACCCTGCTAAGGCAGACATAATATTGAAATCTGATTGTTCCTTGAAACAGCTGTAAATAATATTTGATATTTTGATATATAAATACATATAGCAGAGACTTATGAGCTGTAAGGTTGGTAACCTTACACAAGGATTGTGATGTCACATGCACTTGAAATGTGTACAACGTTGAATCCCTTTAATAATTAAAGAGACAAAATGACTTTTTTAATTGTTAATATCTCCTAACATATAAGGAGTTATTAAAAAAAATAATTGAACATTTGAGGTTCTATTAACCCGCTTTATCAATATATGGTACACTTTTATAGAAATTAAGACATAGGACACAAGCCCATTATTAATATGGTATTTGCTACTACCACCAAGATCTTTTACGCACACTACCGCGATCTTCATACTTATTGAGGCTTTATAATAATTACAACGCAAATATTTGACTTGCCCCAATGGCTGAGTATAGGCATAATACTTCAGCGCGATTCATTTTCAGGACCAGTTACTTCGTTAATAAGAAATTTTTTCTGTTTTTAATCTCTTAGCAACCAATATTAACCAATTATATTATAAAATTTAATTTAAAAATGTAACAAATGAATTAATTTTCCTACAAATTAATGTTTATTTAATACATATGTTTAATTGTAAAACAAAAATAGAAAAACAAAAGATTTTTCATTTTATAAATTCCCTTTGGTTTGAATGAGTTTAAATATAGTTTATAAAAAAAAATTAAACTTTTTCTTAAATTATAGTAAGTTTTCGATAGTTTGTGTTTTGTTTACTTGTTTATTAATAAATTATAAATTATGGATTATATGCTACAAACCCATGGAGCCAAATTTGTTTGTAATATTCCAGACGGTTTGAAGGAATTAATGATGGATATTTCGAGAGAGGTTAGCGTCTTATGATTTCACTTATTCTCTTTTTGTTTATAAGTAACAGTCTCTTAAATATTTAATTCAAATAACGTCGGTGAAGTACGCAGCCGATTCGATAGCAGTCGATTCGGACTAGTGGGGTAAATCAAAATTAATTCGGTGTTAAATCGAACTTTAAATTACATGGCTAATCGGAACATTTAAGCAAATATTTAAGTGATAAAGACTGTAGAAGTATTAAGTAACTTAAATATTATTATATAATATATAAATTCACCAATTAGTGTCTTATATTGCTGTTTTAATATAGGAAAATAAAACGCAAACGAACATCTAAAACCTAGTTATTTATTGAAATTATTTTTTTATAAATAGGTTAACTAATATGTCTCTTAGGTAATTACAAAATTTCAGCAGTAACTTATTCTTATTTTCTTCAAAAATTGCAATTTAGTGAATCCATGTACAATGACAGCTCGGTTTCATATCTGTACGTCAACTCATAAGAAGCTTAAAAATCTAAAAAACCTCATTATTTAATTAAATTATTTTTTTATAAATAGGGTAACTAATATGTCCCTTAGGTAATTCCAAAATTTCAGCCGTAAGTTATTCTTATTTTCTTCAAAAATTGCTTATACGTATTTCACAATTCACGAAATTCATGTATACTTTTGCTTGACATTTAAAATCAATTTGAAAATATAAAAATTAGGCATAGAATTATTTCTCTGGAGTTTTGAAACATTTAAATCTATAAAAAGAGGTCGTAAGTGTAATCAGAATGATGTGACGTAACAATCCCTTGATCAGTTTGCTGTACAGCTGGTGTGTTCATGCTTTGAGTTTAGACCTAAAAGATTGACTATATGTATGTCAGTATCCTCCCCTAATTCAGCTTGAACGATTATGTACTTTTTTCAAACTGCATTTATAAATTATTAATTACTGTGAAATTATTGGGTCAGTGAAGTCCAGCGCGGGTGGTGCACTGGGCTTCATCACCAAATTAGATACTGCATTTAAAAAGAATACGAGTGTTCTTTACTTTAGATAGCACAAGAAGTTGAGCCGACTATAGTAGTATTATGTAGACTTCTTTTGTTTCGATGTCACCGTCTTTAAATATTTATTGATGAACAACCTAAGTGTTGGATTTAAATTTAGCGCCCTCTCGGTATTGACACTATTTGTATCTTTTTTCTACACACGGTAATACTGTAGTTAATACTATAACTCTGTAATACCGTCCCACTATGTATTTCTATACTCAGTGACATCATAACTAATGTGTACATCTAATTAAATATAATAAACCTGATTAATATAAATTAATAGTTTATCTCTGCTAAATATAACAGGTTATCGGCCCAGATAAACCTAGAGACGTTTAGTGAGTGTTTTTCGAAAAGTGAATAAAGACTTTTAGTGTGGTGAACATAACCTTAAAAAAAAAACGTGGCTGTTGAAACTGTTTCTGTTCTTTTTTGTGTTTAAAGTGTTCTCAACGAATAAAAATGGCATCGAATAATTCACTGGCATTAATCGAGAAGTTAACCGGCCGTGAAAACTATTCGACTTGGCAATTCGCAGTGAAAACATACCTACAACACGAAGAATTATGGGATTGTATTGAGGTTAACCCGGCGTCACCCACAGATTCAAAACGTGATACAAAAGCGAAAACAAAGTTAATTCTTCTGGTTGATCCGATCAATTACGTTCATATCCAAGAGGAAAACACGGCCAAAGGAGTTTGGGACAAATTGGCTGCAGTGTTCGACGACTCAGGACTTACACGCCGAGTTGGTCTGCTACGTGATTTATGTAACACATCGTTAAGTGGATGTCAAAGTATAGAAGAGTATGTGAGCAAAATTATGTCAACTGCTCACAAGCTGCGCAACATTGGCTTTAAAGTGGACGACGAGTGGCTCGGGACATTGCTGCTCTCCGGTCTGCCCGAATCATATCAACCAATGATTATTGCGATCGAAAGCTCAGGCACAAAAATAACTGCAGACGGTGTTAAAGCAAAACTATTGCAAGATGTTAGAAATTCAGACAACAAAACAACGGCTTTTGCTGTCAACAAGAAGTTTCACAACAACTCTGTAAACAAGAAGTTCTACAAGGGTCCGAGATGCTATTCCTGCAATCAATATGGACATAAATGCTCTGAACGCAACAAATACAAAACCATGAACAAGACTCAGAAACCTAGCTCTTCTCATGCTGCTGTGTTTGTTACATCATCCCACTATGATGATGCTTGGTACATAGACTCCGGTGCTTCGGCACATATGACTAAGACCAAGAATATAATTGTAAAGGAAACTACCCCTATAACAAAGAACATTCGTGTTGCTGATAACAAAGTGTTATCTGTGCAAAGCTCAGGAGATGTCAGCTTAAACATTTATGACCAAAACGGGCAAGAGAATAAGATTCTGTTCACAAATGTCTTATATGTTCCTGAATTGGCAACTAATCTGATATCTGTAAGCCAAATTATTAAAAATGGAGGCCAAGTGAAATTTGATAACTCAGGCTGTGTGATCATGAACAGCAAGAATCAAATTATAGCAACTGCGAGCATTGTAAACAACATGTACCGACTGAACATGTCTGAAAGCCTAGCGCACATGTCCAGTGTTGAACATGAAAAAGATGCTTTTTGCTGGCACCAGAGGATGGGACATCTTAATTTCCAAACTTTGAAAAAATTGTCTGATAACACAGAGCATTTAACTTTCTCAGGAAATACAGAAAATCTGAAATGCATAACTTGTAAAGAAGGAAAGCAGACACGGTTACCTTTTAAAAGTGATGGATTAAGAGTCACCAAACCCCTAGAATTGGTTCATTCTGACGTATGTGGACCAATGGAAACCCAGTCTCTCGGTGGGAGCAGATATTTTTTAACCTTCCTAGATGAATATTCCAAGAAGATTTCAGTATACTTTCTTCACAACAAGTCTGAAGTGCTCAGTAAATTCAAAGAATTCAAGCAAGAAGTTGAAAATCAATTGGATGCTCGTATAAAGGTTCTTCGTACAGACAACGGACTTGAATACGATAACAAAGCCTTCTCTGATTACCTGAAAGGTGCCGGAATCATTCATCAGACCACCACACCATACACGCCTGAACAGAATGGGACTGCGGAACGTATGAATCGGACACTGGTTGAAAAAGCGAAGTGCATGCTACTCAACGCTGGTCTGCCGAAGTTGTATTGGGCAGATGCAATACACACTGCTGCTTACATCATCAATCGTTCCCCAACCAGATCCTTAGCTTTCAAGACTCCTATGGAAATCTGGTCTGGATGCAAACCAAATGTTAATCATATGCGTATATTTGGCTGCGAGGCAATGGTTCATCTACCTAAAGAAAAACGCAGAAAATGGGATCCAAAGGCTCAAAGAATGATCTTCATCGGATACTGCGACCATACAAAAGGATACAGATTCACATTACCAAATACTAGAAAGGTAATAAAGAGCAGAGATGCTACATTTCTTGAATCCTCAGTGAAAAGAGATTTTGTTTCGGTAGAATTGAATGAGACAGAAACTGAAAATGACAAAACAAATACAAGAAAAGAAGATGTAAGAGAAAATGCAACAACGGAAGAGGACAGCTTGATTGACAACGACACAAATTCAGAAAGTTCATATGAAACAGAGAAAGGAAACAGGTCAACATCCGACAGTGAATACTTACCTAACACCAGAATTGATTCTCCTCCCGTCAGTAATGTGACATTGAGACCAAGAAATAAAACAAAAAAGAAGAATTTCAACTGTCCATGTACTGAAGAACATACTCATCTGTGTTTATTCTCATCCTGTGTTCCTGAAACATATGAAGAAGCAGTACATTCAACAAATAAAAATGAATGGAAAAAGTCAATCAATGAAGAACTTGATGCACATAAGAAAAATGAAACCTGGACATTGATAGAAAAACCTCCAAATGCCAAAGTGATCGGTAGTAAATGGGTGTTCCGAATAAAAGAAGAGTCAACGGGTCCACGGTTCAAATCAAGACTTTGTGCTAAGGGATTTGCACAAACCGCAGGTATTGACTACACAGAAACCTTCGCTCCGACAGTAAGGTATGATTCAATACGTTTATTACTTTCCATGGCTGTTCAAAATAAACTTAAAATCTTACAACTTGATGTAAAAACTGCATTTTTATATGGTGAACTTGAAGAGACCATATTTATGACTCCGCCTGAAGGTCTATCCTGTGAAAACGTGGACCCCCATGTCAAGCTACAAAAGGAAGATGGAGAACCAGAGAAAAACTATCCTTATAGAGAAGCTGTAGGTTCTCTTATGCATCTGGCTACAGTCAGTCGACCAGAAATTATGTTTGCCGTAAGCCTGGTAAGTCGATTTTTAAGTTGCTATAACAAATCACACTGGAATGCTGTCACGAAGATCTTCAAGTACCTGAAGGATACTAAAGATTATGGCCTGAACTACTCATCAACATCAGAGCCACCAGCTGTTACTGGTTATAGTGATGCTGATTATGCAAACGATATTGACACAAGACGCTCAGTTACTGGCTACGTCTTCATAAAGAATGGTGCTGCTGTAACATGGTCAAGCCAACGCCAACAGACGGTTGCTCTGTCAACAACAGAAGCTGAATTTATGGCCGCCTGTGCTGCAACAAAAGAAGCCATGTGGATAAAGCAAGTGTTAAGTGATATTGGTGAATATAAACAAGACACTATGTGTTTACATTTGGACAATCAAAGTGCCATCAGTGTAATTAAGAATATAAATTTTCATAAAAGATGTAAACATATTGATATTAAGTATCACTTCATAAAAGAAAAATATTCTCAAAAGATTATAGATCTTAAATCTGTAAGCACTGCTGATCAATATGCAGATATATTAACTAAAGCATTGTCAAAAGATAAATTCCAATTCTTAAGATCTAAACTTGGTATGTTTAACTACAACTCTTTTGTTAAGTGATATGTTAGAATATCTTGTACTATAACTTGATTAATATTTTCATGTTTTTTGCACTCAATTAATCATAATTTGTTGTTAGAATGTCTAAATTTAGAGGGAGTGTTGGATTTAAATTTAGCGCCCTCTCGGTATTGACACTATTTGTATCTTTTTTCTACACACGGTAATACTGTAGTTAATACTATAACTCTGTAATACCGTCCCACTATGTATTTCTATACTCAGTGACATCATAACTAATGTGTACATCTAATTAAATATAATAAACCTGATTAATATAAATTAATAGTTTATCTCTGCTAAATATAACACTAAGGGTAGTCTGAAACGTCTCCAGCCTTAACATGAAGATGTTGTTACTTGTCAAAATATCTATATAAGTATACATTACTTAAGAAAATAGAATAATTTTGATAGAAAATAATTTAATTTAGGGTAACTAATTAAAAAAAAAAAGTTCCAAAGCTAGCAATAGCACAGTTTTAACATAAATGAAATATTTATATATATAATGTATAACGAGCCTGGTCGTGTGACTGCCTGGATCCGCCATCGGTGGAGATCTTATTCATAGGGAACATACATTTATTTTAAATCAATAATAAGTTACATTTATTTTTGTTGCAGGTTCTTCGATCACAGCCTACTGAAACCTACTGCTTCATAGCGGACTTTCTAGATGCCCTACTCATTTCCAGAGAAAATGTCAGAAGTAAGTAAAATCTTTTATTACTATCTTATTGTATAAAAAAACAAACATCTTTTCAGTAAAACAGAGAGAAATATTCTCTGTATATTCACATATGCTCCATAATATGAAAATAATATCCTGTATATGTTGTTGTGAGTAAGATTCGAAGGCGGATGTTACACCTGACATCAATGTTGTAAAAAGAGGTCGGATTGTCGTTCTAGAAGGAGATTACTCAGCTTGCTAATACATCACGCAGTGTTGCTAGTTACTGGAAGTAGATTCTTCAGTTTGACGATCATCCACCTTCTTGAATTACTCACGTTGATAAGAATTAAGTTTCTTTTAAGATGATTAATAGGATTCTTGTTAGACGGTGTATTGTTGCAATTTGAGAATACTTGAGCGGTCTAAAGTAACCTCGTTGCAACATACGACGGTTGAACAATTAGTATCTTTTTATTACTATTAATACAAACACTTTTATTAAAATATATCATTTATTCGTTGTAATATTATATCTACGTACTTAATTACAATAGTATTTTATTGGATTAATAAAGATGCCAGATATAAAACAAAATGTAATTCTAGTGTTATAATTTGATTAATAGTTAAAATGTGCTCACTATTGAATACTTAGATGTTACAATTGGAGTATTGTACGAACGAAGTACAATTAGTAAACACTTGGTTGAGACTCAGGAGAAGACTGGCTTTTTGACTCCAGTACAAAACGGTATATTAACAATTTATTTGTTAACTTTACATCATACAATACTAGTTCAGTGTTGCCAAAAATTAAATAACAATATAAAATATCCACAGACCAGAGTCAATGTTTACAAGCGCTAACTTTAAACAATTATTTGTTACAATATTAATACTAAAATTAAAGATAACATAATATAATTCTTATAAAATAAATAACATTTATATTAAAAATAGGAAGGATAAGTACGACTTATGCGTACTTACAACACCCTTCAACCCTAGAAAAGGAACGCATATTAAACAAACATATGCGTTTCTTTCCAAGAAAAAGAAAAAGGAAGATAGGACGATGTCGTACTATCGCAACACCCCCTTCCAAAAAAAAAGGGACACGTATAGAAACAAAATATACGAGTTACAATTCTGGAAAAAAAACAAAAAGAGAAGCAAAGTGTCGACAACGATTCTGATCCCATCGTATAGAGTTAACACTGCCTCACAAAACAATCATCCCTGACAAAATCCATCTTATTCGTCAAGGTTTTATTCATTGGTACAAAATCTCTTCAATCTATTCCTATTAACTACCGTATACTTTCTAGGTGAAAAAAAAGAATTGACCCTTCTATCAAAATTTAATTTAAATTTTGGTTTATTACTAGTAAATTTATTTGTAGCTAAATCAATCGTAGAAGAATATTTTGCACCACTAAGTTGGTCTAGTATGTCAAGTACGAGGGGCAAAGGATAAACATCACTTGTCGTCTGCTCATTAAGTTTACGATAATCGATTACAACGCAAAATTGTTTGTTCCTCGACGCATCTGCTTTTTTAGGTACCATTAACAGAGGTGCGTTAAACTGTGAGTCGCATTTTTCAATAATGTTGTTAGCCAACAGTTCTTGAATATGCTTCTCAACAATTCCTTTATGCGCATGAGGTAATCTATGCGGCTTAATGTTTACAGGGTTAGGTGAGTCACTCAGTGCACTCGCACAAGATAAATTATCTACCGGGAAAAAAAATATGTTATTAAAATTATTACAGATTTCCATTAAATCTGTTAAGTATTTTGAATTAACATTTGAAAAATCTATATTATTAAATAAAAGATGTCGTAAGGATCTTTTAGGATCGTTAGGATTTCTTTTCAAAAAATGGTAAAAATTAAATTTATTTATTGGAATAATATCTGGTTTAAAATTGTCAAGTATTACATCTTTTGCTGAGGAATTAGTTATTGATATATAAAAAGTATTATTAACAGGATTAATTAATGCGTTGGCTAAAAAAACTTCAGGTAGCAATTCCTTGGCTACACAAACTCCTACCGTAGAACCCGACATAGGAATTAATTTCCTAGTACGTGCTGGAACTATGATAATACTGTTTATGTTCAATAATGGTAATTCAAACATTTTGCCATGTTGTGAGAATTGTACGCTGTTTGTTTCCAAATTAATTACTGCTTTAAATGTACGTAAAATATCTAAACCTATGATTCCATCATGCTTAATGGGGAAATCCTCTGACACAACCTGAAAAGTATGTTTCGACCTAGAACTATCTAAAATTATAGAAGTTTTTAGTGAACCTAAAGTATAAGGCGTGCCTTCAGAGATTCCCTTTAATAACACTTTAGATGTACTATCTATTTTGATATTATTTTTTAAAATATTTTGTTTAATTAAAGAAATTTGAGAACCAGTGTCCAATAAAAATGATACAGTCTTTGCTTTGGCTGCGACTATTCTGAATTGAACAGTGTCAGCTGTTTGCTTGTCAATAACATTTTCATTGTTACAGTTAAAATTTGTTATATCATTGGTATTTTGTATTTCTTTAATCTCAATATTTTTATTTAAACTATTAAATTTACGTAAATGGTGATTATAAAAAGAACGTGAATTTTGTTTTGTATTTTTAGTAAAAGATACTTGAGGACCATCAGATTCAAGATGTCTCGATCTTTTACAATAAACAGAAGGTTTTGAAAATACCGTATCTCTCCTACAAATATTAATTTGCGCGACAGGATATACCGTATCCGCATTTTCCTTCTTGATAAAACAATATTTCTCTAAATGACCATTTTTTTTACAATAGTTACAAAAAAAAGTTTTAAATTTTGTTTCGACTTCGTTAGCAAATTGTTCACTTGAAACTGGTTCACTACTAGAAATAGAATGACTTGAATCTGTTTTAAATTCAATATGCCTTCTTCTTTCTAGAGTGCGCCACCGTGTTTCAAGAAAATTCGTAAAATCATTTAGGGTTGGTAATTCAGAAGTATTTCTGTTTTCCCATTCCTTTAATGTGTTAAAATCTAACTTGGTCTTTAAAAAATGTATAAAAATAAAATCTGAATGATTAGAATATATTCCCAACTCGGTTAATGCTCTAATCGATTCATTAATTTCGTCTAAAAAATTTTTGATATTAGTTTCTGATTCTAAACGTATAACATTGTAGTTTATCAAATTGTTTAAATAGGTTTCAATAAGTGCTACCTTGTTATCATAACGTTTACAAAGGATGTTCCAAACAATTTCATAATTATCGTTTGTTAAAGGATAATTCTTTATGAGTTTGAGTGGTTCTCCTGTCAAATTTAATTTTAAATAATGCATTTTTTCAATGTTTGATAGTTTGCTATTATTACGAATTAAATTTGTAAATAATTCCATGAAACTTTGCCAATTAGTATATTCTCCATCAAAAACGGTTAGTTGCATTGGACTTAAGTTCAGATTTTTTATTGAATCTATGCTTTTTGAGTCGTCTACAATATGTGTATCATTCTCAAATGTTTGCTTATAATTCAACAAGTAAATAAGAGTGTCGTCATAAATACTTTCAACTTCCATAGACTTACTAACGATAGCCGTAGCTTCTTCATTTTTTAGAATTGGAAGCAGTGCTTCTACGATACTACTATATTTAACCCAAGCTTTATCTAAGTTTTTGATTTTTAATTCAACTATTGTTAAGGATGTTGATTGGACTTCTAAATTTTTTGAAAACTCATTAATTAGATTGATTGTATTCTCAACTAATGTGAGGGAATGAACGTTCGGTGCCATTGTACTTAATTAAAGTTATATATAATATACAGACTAAAGATTATTTTGTACCAATAAACGACTCTCCGAAAAATAGGATTCTGACAAGGAAAAATTGTTAGCGAAAACAGTAACTCACAGGAAATTTCCGATGGGGCTCAGACACCGCAGTTGTAACAGGAAGGTAGTCTCTCTGATTGAACAGACTGCTATCTAACTGTTTCAGCTCTTTACTTCTCCTTTTCAAAATTCCCTCTCGTTCAAAAAAAGATGTTGTTCTAAAAAAATATTAACATAAATTAGTATAATTGCGGAAACAATTATAAAAAATATTATAGTAAATATGCAAAAGTATTGGATATAATACTATAAAAAAATTAATAGCTTCAATGATGGACAAGGATGCTACAAAAAAATACTTGGATTATAGCAAATATTCAAAAGTATTGAATATAATACTAAAAAAAATATCAATAGCCTCATTAACAACGTTGCTACTAAAAAAATGCTTGGATTATAGTAAATATTCAAAAGTACTGAATATAATACTAAAAAAAATGATAGCCTCGTTAAAAATAATGCTATTAATAAAAAAAAATACAATTATCAATTTATAATAATAATTATATACAAAAAGAAAGATACTGTCTTATTATACTTAAAGATTTTCTTATCAGTGATTATGATCTATAAACAGCTGTGTGCAGGGCTCTGCACGCGACCAACATCGATTTAGATTATTCCAAATGTTCTAGAAGCATCCATCCATTCCCGGGGCGGCAAAAGATTTCTTTTTCCAGGTTCAGCTGGCTGTAGTTTTTGCATCCGCCGGACTTGTAGAAAAATTATGTGAAATACAGATGAAATGATATTCTAGCTCGTACTTTTCGGCAATTTTTGGAAATAATCCATCGGCGTAGTGGCATCCAGATTAATTGATCTGCATCCAGGTGTAGAATATATAGAAAAAAAATTTTTGGGCGTACCTCTTGGATATTTATGTGTAGGAATATCTCTTCGAGACCCCACCTGACACCATTTGTTGTGAGTAAGATTCGAAGGCGGATGTTACACCTGACATCAATGTTGTAAAAAGAGGTCGGATTGTCGTTCTAGAAGGAGATTACTCAGCTTGCTAATACATCACGCAGTGTTGCTAGTTACTGGAAGTAGATTCTTCAGTTTGACGATCATCCACCTTCTTGAATTACTCACGTTGATAAGAATTAAGTTTCTTTTAAGATGATTAATAGGATTCTTGTTAGACGGTGTATTGTTGCAATTTGAGAATACTTGAGCGGTCTAAAGTAACCTCGTTGCAACATACGACGGTTGAACAATTAGTATCTTTTTATTACTATTAATACAAACACTTTTATTAAAATATATCATTTATTCGTTGTAATATTATATCTACGTACTTAATTACAATAGTATTTTATTGGATTAATAAAGATGCCAGATATAAAACAAAATGTAATTCTAGTGTTATAATTTGATTAATAGTTAAAATGTGCTCACTATTGAATACTTAGATGTTACAATTGGAGTATTGTACGAACGAAGTACAATTAGTAAACACTTGGTTGAGACTCAGGAGAAGACTGGCTTTTTGACTCCAGTACAAAACGGTATATTAACAATTTATTTGTTAACTTTACATCATACAATACTAGTTCAGTGTTGCCAAAAATTAAATAACAATATAAAATATCCACAGACCAGAGTCAATGTTTACAAGCGCTAACTTTAAACAATTATTTGTTACAATATTAATACTAAAATTAAAGATAACATAATATAATTCTTATAAAATAAATAACATTTATATTAAAAATAGGAAGGATAAGTACGACTTATGCGTACTTACAACAATGTATTGCACATACATGGAATGAATACCCAGTAAACAATTTGGTGAAGTGTCCTATTTGGTGAAGTTCGAGTCACTCGTACAATTCTATTCTAACGCTTTACAAGTTCTCTACCTGTCACAGATTTTGTGTTAGTTTTTCATAATAATATTCTTTCTTTTTCCAACATCATTCATTAAGTATTTCTGTTTCTTTCCCACATGGGTATATTTTTATTATCCGGTCATAAATCATAAACCTACTCCGCTTTTAATTCAGCAGTGAACCGTCGTTGAAATGTCTGTAGCTCATAAAAAGGACCTTTCCTTTGAACGACTGAATAGAAAACGAACACGTTCCAGACAAAAAATTCATGATATGTAATAGAAATTAAGTCGAATTTACTCCAAAATGTTTACTGGGTAAACATGACAGTAAATACTATGTACATGCAGCAATGTTTAAATATGTACATACCTTTGAATTTGCACATACATATGACATAAAGTGTATGTTTTACACTTTACCACTAAAAATCGTAATACTACGTTTGTTATGTTGAATTCAATGCGTCCGATGCGAGTAGAGCGGACCTGTAGACGGTTTCAAAACTTTAATAAGACTTTGGAGTTAATCCGTCTCTGGTTGTATATAATTTTTAAATGAATTTCATAAATTCAAATTAAATTTTGCTTATAGTTGCAACTAGAGTAGTCTCAAGTTTAGCTGACGCCAGTGCTACAATCGCTGATCTTCTATATCGAACTGGAATGACGATGGACCAAGCCGATAAAGCTGCTTCCATTGTGCAAGACGCCTTCAGAGAACATACCCTCAGGAAGAGAAAAGGATCTCCTGGTACATTTAACTTAAACAAAACATCTCGATTCGAAATTTTGACCCTATTGCCGACCTAAAAGAACCTGTTTCTGAGTTCATGCAGGTATAAAAGAGCTCCTCCTTTGGGCCTACATGTGGCATTTATCGGACAAATTACGATGTTTAGGCTGATGATATATATATATATATATATATATATATATATATATATATATATATATATATATATATATCATGATTTCGTGTAGGACCAAGTGAGGGTAATATAATAATGGTTAGGACTAGACGAGATTTACTTTACTGTATTTAGTATGAAAAGAGGAGTAAAGATCCCTTTTAGGATCAGGATAGGTTTAAAATTTCGACTCGTGATTACATTTCATAACAGTTCAAGCAAGTCTTGTCGTCATTAAATTAGATTTTTGTTAATCTGTATTTTTTTTTTGTTCATTTTGAAGAGAAACTTAAAGAGTATGAAATATTACAAGAGATTATTCAGAAGACTCGGGTAACGCCTGACCAAGCGTTAAAAGCAGCCGTTATTATTCAGTCTGCATTTAAGAGTTACCGCGCGCGCCAAGATGAAGAGGATAGGGTAGGTTTATATTTAGTAAACACGAGTGTAACATTTACGTAATATTTATATAGTAAATTCATTAAATGTTATTTTTAAAGTTTATAATTGTTCTATTTTTAGCAAATATGCCCTGACGTAATTGGTATAGACTGGATGAAAGCAGCTCGAAACACCATGACTTTGTACGAAAGAGCAAAACCAACCAAAGAACAGATTATGAATGCGGCGATTTTAATACAGGTGAAGTACAATCATTATAAACATTTTAACACAATGATTTATATTATTATTTAATAAACAAAGCGCGGTTATCTATTTCAAAATGATTGTATATAAAATTGGTTGACCTGCTCAAATTGAATTGATGTTCTGAATGTATATAAAACTAAAAACTATATTGATAAATTTGCCTATCAGAATCTCAAATATGGAATTATTTTTATTCAATTCACAATATTATAAATTTTATGAATGATTGAAGTTGTCATTTTTGACCGTTTAATAATTAAAGGAGTGAACATTTTTTAGAAATGATTGAGGTGTTGTTGACGTCATTTATTGTCTTATCTTCTCCCCCACTACGATTTGCTTATCTTTGCCATCGCTAATAAAGAAGAGAAGTGTAAAAGAGATGCAATACAAATACCTATACAAATTTCATATAATGCCGTGATATACAACGATAAATAAATATGCTTACTTATAGAGGTGTGCGAAGAGTACGACCGCGTGTAAGAGGAGGCGATAAAGTCAAAGAAAGAGTGATAGTTGCCGAGTGTCCTATCTGTCTCTTTCTAGCCCACCACAGCTGCTGGCTTGGCTGTTTGGCGGTGAGGTAGGGGGTAAGCAAGCAAGCAGACGCAGTGCTCGGCTAAAAAGAGACACAGAGGACACTCGGCAGCTATCTCTCTCTTTGCCTTGATCACAGTATTCAGCCTCTTGTGTACGCTATTGAGTATTTGACGTCATCATATATTCAGCGGTAAAATGAAATTCAAACTTTAATAATACTAACTTAAAATAATACTAATGATCTCTCGTTCTCAAATAATATTCTATAATCTTTCGCTATCATTATTGAATTTGCAATTACATTATAGGCCGCCTACAGAGGCTACTATACAAGGCGAAACATTCTTGCAGAAAAGAAATACTATGAAGCGCTTGAAAGGGAAGAACAACAGCAACGAGAAAGGGTAACATATTTTGATTTTCTACCTTTTACCTTAATATTTTCTTTACTACTTAATAAACTTGCAGTTCAAGCTGTACAACACGCGACATTCATTTAAACTCTAATTCAGAGAATTTTTATTATATTTTTTGTTATATCCATTTACTGCCTGTGGATCGGTAAATAGCAAAGTGCTTCATAAACTAAAACGAAAATATTATTTGCGTTTGCATTATTAAGCATGATATATGAGACTGAGACTTGAAAAATTAAATAAATTAAAAAAAACAGTCTCTTTTGTGGACCGAAAACTAAAATGTAAATAATTTTGACTTTTAATACTTAATTTATTACTTTCTTTGAATGAAACTGGTTCAATGGAAATGTAGTAACGACTAAAGATGCCCCTGTATTAAGTTACATGTTACAAATGTGCCATACACACTAGGGCCACTTCAACGTGCGATATCCAACATCTGTTGAAAGAAGTTGTACAACACGTTCACACCTGTGTAACATATAATTCAATATATCGGCATTGTTGTCGTTCGTACGAATTCATGATATTCGATGTATGTTAGATTAGATTAGTATGTTTAGAAAAAAGATATAAATTTAGTAATAAAAGTTAGATTAGTTTTTTTACATTTAGGTATGGATTCATAAAAAGGACAGTATATTTTCTTTATTTACTTTTTTCAAAGCGTCAGTTCATAATATTCATGTAAGATAATACATACAAACGCAAATAATATTTTCGTTCAGTGTACAAAGGATTTTGCTTTTTACCGCGCTAAAGTAGGTAAACGGATTTAACAAAGAATATAATAAAAATAATCTGATACCTCGCAGAGTTTGGTGTGACTTGTGACTTTATCGCACTAGTATAAACGAGGTATTTTTTTCAGATTTACATTCTTCCCATTTTATGGTCAGATGGAACTTGTGCTTTAAATTGCTTTAAGTTATATATGAATAGAATAATTTACAGTATAATTTGTAACAACAACAAAAAATGTCTTACAGATGGATTTTCTGCACTCTTCGAAATCAATCATGGCTACTTGTATTATTCAAGCTGCCTTCAGGAACTGGCTTTCTCAAGGTAATATGTCAATAGATTAGTACGTAATGGGCTTGTGTCCTATGTCTTAATTTCTATAAAAGTGTACTATATATTGATAAAGTGGGTTACTAGAACCTCAAATGTTCAATTATTTTTTAATAACTCCTTATATGTTAGGAGATATTAACAAATAAAAAAGTCATTTTGTCTCTTTAATTATTAAAGGGATTCAACGTTGTACAAACTTCAAGTGCATGTGACATCACAATCCTTGTGTAAGGTTACCAACCTTACAGATCATAAATCTCTGCTATATGTATTTATATATCAAAATATCAAATATTATTTACAGTTATTTCAAGGAACAATAAAATTTCAATATTATGTCTGCCTTAACAGGGTTAAATAAAGTAAAAACTTATTATTCTTTGACTTGACTTGATTATTTGAGTACCAACAGCTACAAAACATTACCACAACACTGACCTACTCAACAAATAACTGACGTTAAAATGCATTTCATGTCATACAAATATGGGCGACCATTTCTAGCGCTAAAACTACAATTCAAATTTTTAATTGCTATATCTCCGTCAATATTTAGATATTTATTAAAATAGACACGCCAATACACATTTATTAACATCAATTTCAATCAACAATTGAAAAATCGACCTCTAAAAAATGAGGACACAAGCCCATTACATAAATACTACGTAAAATACTAGTAGATTTCTTTTACTCAAATAATCATCATAAGTTTTGTATTTACCAGCAAGTATAAGTTATACAAATCAATAATCAATCAATTAAATATCAAATATTTAATTGAACAGGTAATAGAAGGAAGTTACTATTAGGAGATGGTTCTGCGTTTGACGGTTCAGAAGAAGAAATGATGGCCAAAAGGTAAATAACCAACTTCAAATCCATAGAATACATATTTTATCCCTAGTTAAGAAAGCATATTCCAAATTCAATTCAATTCCGTGTTAAAATAAACAATAAACTCTTCAAGCTGCACAAATACATTTATGGTTATTTAATTTTCAGTTCTGTAATAATAACGGATGCTTCACAACCAGTTACTGAAGAAAAAGATGAACTCCTTGAGGATGAAGATGATTACGATGATGCAGAAGGCGAGGAATATTATGACTCAGAAATGGAAGACATGATGAAGGCAGAAAATATTCCTCCACCAGACAGTGAAGCTCCACCACCAGGTAATTCACTTACAAAATACGTTTCAAATATTCAATTATCCCAACTATAAACAGTAGCTACATCCTAAAAATATTGGAAGGGATGGTTAATATTGGCCACTGACTATATGAAAGTTAATTCAAGTTCTAATCGACTATTCAACAGTACACCCTTGTATGTTAAAAACGTTTGTAAATCCATGGCATATTGAAAATTTAACCTTTATTTTTATTTCTGCGTTTTCCTTAAAGACCCGAACTTTTAAAGAAATTCCCAAGAAAATCACTTATCTTTCTGTAAGTTGTCAAATAACTCGTCTATTTTCTTCAAAGATAATGCAGATTTAATTTGAGATTCTATCTTAGGGTAATATCTCAATTCTATCCAGTGTAAATTTATAATTCTATTATGTATACGTCGAATTGCAGAGTGTTGAGTAACAAGATAACAAGTTGATGTTGTTTAGAGTTTCGTTGTTTAAGTTATCGCGCATTTTCATGATTATTTTGATTAAATTACGATAAAGGGGATTCTATAGATTATGTGAGAGAAAATATGCCGCATGAGTAATCCATTAAGGACCAAATTAATTGCTACTTGTAATCAATCAAATGTAATTTATACTAGTGTTGTTTTTGTACCGTTTATCTGATTTTGTTATCACTGTATTCAATCCGGAAACTTCACGTGTACCTCTAAAGCGTCGGCCAAACCATCAAACATTCACAGTAAACATTTTGGAGTCACTTCGCCATTTTTTGTCATGAAAGAGTTCATTTACATTTTAGTTTCTCACAGGCGTTCATATGAAATGTCTATTTTATCGGCTACAAATAACAAAACTATTCCCCCCTGTCGGAATACAAATGAAGATAAAGTTGATGAGAACTATAATTAAAGTGCAATAGTGATAGAAACGTCACAAAAAGGGACACTTCTCCAAATTGTTTACTGGGATTCATATATTCAAAAATAAGTTGACGTATGTTTCTAAATTTGTTGAAATTTTATGGTCCAAATAATAGGTATTTTAAATATGGCGCCAAATCTTTGCATATGACATCAAAACTTTTATTCCTGAAGTTTAATATTCCTTTACTCCAATTTAATTACTAAATGCTTTACTTAGTTATCTTAATATATATAAATTACGTGTCATGTTGTTTGTCCGTGTTTGTCCGCGATGGACTGCTAAACTACTTAACCGATTTTAATCAAATTTGTACACCGTGTGCAGTTTGATCCAACTTGAAAGATAGGATAGCTTACATCTCAATTTATGATTGCAATATTATCTTATTGCAAATTATTTGTCTATTAATTATCTGTTAGCTCCAAACGATGACATCTGGCGACGATGATGGCGACATCTGTTGACTAGATTGAGTAAATATTCAATAGATGGCGCTATGTAATGTAATATGACAAAAACGTTAGTCACAGCAACGCGTGGCCGGGACAGCTAGTATAATATAAATCCTATCATTTGTGTTCTCAGTAAAGATATCATTTAAAGTAGGTTAGTGTAATTAAACATTTGGTAATTTACTTAGCTCCATTGTGTGTTTACAAAGTTGAAAGTTTATTTTAATTATTATATAATTGTTATTTTATATTGCAAGTTCAAGTAGTAACTAAAATAAAAATATTGTAAACCACCGAATCAGTTTCATTGTTATTTTATAAATTATTTTCACTTTTCGTTTCCAAATACATTCGCAAAAAATTCGCATAATCTATTGTGATGCGAATATTAAAAAAGACGCGAATACGAATGTGGAATATTCGTTACATCTTTAGTTTTTACATCCCTATAGGTTTGCTATACGTCGTTCTTATAAATATATATCTTTAAAAGTCTTTAGACGCATTAGAGTATTTTTATTATATTATGGGTGGCAAAAAATAGCGCAGAACCTATTTGATACCAAACTAATCAAGTTAATGTGCATGATTACGAATTTGATCTATCGGCTTGAAAACCAGCACCGGTTTTCCGGCATGTAAAAAAGCTAATGTAAATACGGTATAAAAATTTATCTGACCTTTCTTTACTTAATTTAATACTTATTTTTATAAGTATATAAAACTGCCATCCTGAATACGTAGTACCGACAAAGAATACTGATGTATTAAGTTACAATCTCTTCCAACATAAATGTTGCATGTCGGTGTCCCACTGGTGTGGCCGACGCATTACGCTATGGTCAACGAAATCAAAATCATAATTGTATTAGAATTGGTTTTGATAAAACAGCTGCCTCAATATCTTAAGCGCGTTATGGAAATTCGCATTATATGAGATATACTATAAAGTGCAGCAGAGTGAAAATACTATAAAAAGATTTTTTAATAAAATATTAATTCCTTACCTTTATTTTTAGAAGGTGGAGATGCAGAAGGACCTCCGGAGTGAATCTATAGCGACAGTAATTAATTATCTGAATTATTAAATTCAACATACTCGCAATTCTTATTTTTAAGTATATGTTATTCATATTATGTTCAAATTATTCTTTAATTATTTAGTTTAGACAATAAGTTCATATTTTTGTTAAATTTTAAACAAAAAAATTTCTGAGTAAAAGTATTTAAAAAAATTTCTATAGGTAATTTGAAAAACAAATAAAAATAAATTAAAAGTTTTAGATGAAAATAAATAAGTTCTAAGATACGATACGTACATATTATATGTTGATAGATTTTTATTTTGTTTGTTGATAAAAGTAGATCATCGCCAAAGGCTTTTGCGAACACGGCATATGGGAGTCGTGATAGTGAATAACAAAAAAATTAGCTATCTGCCAAAACTGTTCAATATTTTATATTTAAATCTTAATTTATTAGTTAAAAAGATTAATTTTTTGTAAACCTTTTAAGCTAAAAAATTAACGAGAGATATTTATCTTTATCATGAGAACAAAGCATATTCTTTAATGTTTATCAATACACCACTCTCGTCATACAAAAATCCAGGTTAGCTGAGTGAAGCACAGGTTTGAAATTAATATATTAACACGCTACCAGTGTGAGAACACTAAATATATTCACAATATTAGGAAAGGACCATGAGAGAGTCCCCTTATTTATTATTCCCCATTAAAAATAATCGAATACAATATCAATTTAACAGTTCATCACGCATTTTTCTTTGATATTATATCTTCAATTTTTTTTTGCATATTTTTCAAAACGTAATAGAAATTGTTTATAAATAAATCAAATTATTTCAATAATGGAGCGGAAACCAAAGAAAAAAGTCTTCGAATAAACTAGATCAGTGAAAACAAGATAGAAATTGAAAAGTGAATAATAATAGTCGTAGTCGTATATATGAAATGAAAGTGCTGGTTCAATCACGTTTATAGTTCGTTATACATTCAAATGAACTATACTACAGCATTTTATTTAAAAATGCTGAATGATAACTTATCAGCATGAATGTCATTGCACACATCGCACATAGAGGTGAAAAGTTATAAAATATTAGTAGTCACTTGACGTTTCGTCCCATTCCTACCTTCTTCCTTTCTAAAAATGAACATCTCCTTTAGTAAAAAAGAGTAAAAAAGAGATGCATAAAGGTAGTAGAACGTCATTTACTACTTGCAGTTACTTTGTGCAATACATAAATTTTGATATTATAAAAGTTGTGAACAAAGATAAATAAAATCAATTACTTAGTCTACAGATTAAAGTCTGCTGTACATTAGTATACAACAGAGTAAAAAAGAGATGCATAAAGGTAGTTAGAACGTCATTTACTACTTGCAGTTACTTTGTGCAACACATAAATTTTAATATTATAAAAGTTGTGAACAAAGATAAATAAAATCAATTACTTAGTCTGCAGATTGAAATCTGTTATCCGGGACTCTAAAAGATAGTTAAAAAGTAAGCGGCAAAACAGACATTTAATTTTAAGTAGCTATACTGGATGCGTAATATTTTATTATATATGTATATATTTCAATCAATAAATCTACTACTAAAAAATGAGTTCATAAACCCATTTGGTGAAACTTTAATTTGCAGTACCGTTCCAAGAGAAATTAATAGTAGATGCAAGATGATTATTCGGCGCGCTCTTACTACTTAAAATAGTCTAATGTGAACTTAAATTGCAGTCTTCTTTGTAGTTTGGAGCCCCCTCTATCATAGCGCTCGATGCAACCGCTGATGATTTTGGACCAGCTCAGACTGTAAGATAATGCTAGTGTGAAACTACCAGATTAATTCAACATTGAAACATACTATATCCTATGTACTCTTCCAAGATCTAATTAAAACAAGTTTAAATTGCAATAAAAATGGTAACTCCATCTCAGAACAAGTATCTAACGGTTTTACCTTATTGATTACAATGTCACTTTATGCATGTAAATGTCTGCATTTTGTACCTTGTCAACGCCTTTCCTTTGCATGAAGATAAATATAAGACGAGGAATCTGATAGAGATGCTCATTTGATCTTCAATTACTATCACAGCACTACATCCATTCATATTTACTATAACAATCTCAAATCATTCGTAGTTTTATTTACAACGTGTTTTAAAAGTGTACCACAGTATCGTCACTATGTTAAAAACAGTAAGTACATTATTATTATTAATATGTGAAATATTAATGCATAAAACTTATTTGTACGTTACCTTATATGTTTGTAGTCTTAAGTAGAATTTTCGGGGTGCAAGACAAATAAAAGAAATGGTTACATCCTTATTTTTAAGAAAGATGTCGAATGGCGGCTTTCAGTAGCATATATATTATCACACCCATACAAAAATACAATTTGAAATTATACTCAGCATAACTTTTTCTTGTAATAAACATTATTATCTAATTCAATATTATAACTACATATTACATTAATTTATTTTTAGATCACCATCATTTTCCTGATCGTTTCGCCAATTTTATGTGAACCAGATCCAGCTGATTCCAGAAAGAATAGAGGTGGTATTTCTTCTTCACCCCAAAATGCAATACCAGGACCAATAACCGAGTACAATGGAAAAGCTGGAGAAAGTTCACCACAACTTCCACAAGGTTTAGAGCAATTTGATTTCAACAGAGTTCCTCATAGTCAAATATACTCTCATATATCAGGTGGAGCTCCACCACCTGGTGCACATCAATCACAAGGATTTATTTACAATGTTCAATCACAAGCTGCTCCTCCACAAACACCTCTTATGATTCAATACGCGTCTTTACCGCTGCAACACGGCCAACAACAAGGACCTGGCCAGCAGGTAACCATTTGTAGTGGAATTGTTAGCAATGTAAATCAGTATGTTTAAATAACCATAAATATTTTCAGTTTCAGCTTATACAATTAATACCTACAACAAGAGGAATGCCACATATGGTACTGCAGTTGCACCATGGTAATTCTGTATTATTGGGTCACGGTGGAAATCCTGCAGGGCTTTATTCTAATCAAGTACCACAGATTGTAGGATTGGGACTAGGGTATCAACCACAGGGTCGCATACAACTAGTACTATCCCCACATTCACAGCCTTTATTAAATAATGGAGTTCAACAAGATCATCAAAACCTTAATACAAATGAATTCATTCCTTCACAACCTTCAGCAGTTAAACAATAATATGCACAATTGCACATAGATAAATTACAAAAAAGTGTTGTAGTTATTAATATTGTTATATACTAATTTTTTACATAAATGAAAAACTTGTATTAAGTTAATAAACGTTAATTGAGTTTATTCTGAGATGTAGTTAATTATTAACTATTTTTAACCATATTTAACTTTTAATCATATATTTCTTACGGTTCTATCACAGTGAGAGAAATCTTATGTTCCCTGTTTTTTTCTAAACGATTAAATATAAAATAAAAACACGAATATATATTTTAATATTATATTACAAAGCAAAATAGTGTACTAATCTTAAAATCAAAATTAATTAAAAATTAACATGGAATAATAAATATTTGCAGTTCAACACTTTTAAATTACTTATTAATATTATTATTAACAATCAGATATTTTTTATATAAAAGAAAATACTTATTAAAATATTTTTAATATATGCAAATGCGAATTAGTATTTGTGCGCACATAGTTCTACATATGCTAGGTTCATTTTTAAAATTCATGAAAGGGTTAACTTTATTTTCACAGTATTTAATTTATATTTTCTGGCATATATTTTGCTCTTTCATTTCTTAAATATTCATTTTCATATCTTAATACTTCATTTTCTGCACGTAACTTTTTAATTTCGCTATGTATATCAGAGTTGTTGCCTGTATCCATATTGTCCAATCGATCCATTACAGCAAAATGCTGTTTACACATGGACAAATATAAAGACATCAAGTTAGTCCTGACATGTTGCATAACATCGTATGAATTTGATTTTAAAGTATCGCACATGGTATTTGAAATAGTTTCGAGTTGCTTATTAATATCAACCATGTCCACTGGAATGATTGTAGGAGATGCTACTTCCTGTTGTTCGATAGGTATGGTAATTCCTTGTTTATCCAATGGTATGGCATTTAAAACTTCTGTAGGCGTGGAAGTATTTGGCTGATCATCTATATTGAAGTGAGATTCCAAATCCAATCCTGCAGTGCTATAATCTGGGGTGTGAGGGCTGCCAATTGTATTTCCTATACCTAGCGCTGCCAGAAATGAATCTTGTTTTGGAAGAGCACTACTACTCTCTGGCTTGTTAATCTCAGAACAATTAGGCGACTCTGAATGAGTTTCAGATATCATTTTTAAAAAGGTATCCTCGGTATATGAAAAATGTTCTCCATCACCATTTGATCGCATGTTATCAACTGAAATATTATTCGTTTCAATACTGTAGTCACTTGGTGGTTCAGGTTGTACAAAATTAACATCGGCAACAGGTTTGTATCTAACTGTTGTTACTACTCCAGTATGTGGGGCTATATTTAAGAATGGTTCCACAGCGTTTCTTAAATCATATATCACAATTCCTCCACGTCGATGAGAACATGCTACCATTACTCCATCTGGAGACATGCTCACTGCAGTTAATGCATATTCTGTATTTTTGCTACAAACAGGATTACTTTTTCTATTATCGTACATGTTTAAAAGGTTATCGTAACCTACTGATAGCAAGAAATTGAGATTTACTGGTGAGAATGCCATATCTGAACATATTGTATGATGTGCTTCAGCTGTGTATATGGGTACTTTCTTTTTAAATACATCCCACACTGCTAAGCCGCCCGCTTCATTGGTTGCTCCAAGAGTACTTCGACTGATCTTACTGAACTTAACAGATGTTATTTTCCTAAAACAAGCAAACACATTAATCCTCTTCATGTTAATCCTCTACATGTTAATAAATTTGTAATCTATAGTGCTCACCTTTTTAAGTTAGGAAACGTAAAGTTCTGCATCTTACTGTTCGAACTTATTCCATACAAAACAACTTCGCCATTTTCACCACCAACAGATAAATGAGCATCTGTACTGGATATGTCTAAAGACGTGACAGCACAATCTAAGGAAGGAAACTTCTTGTGTATATTTTGAGACTTTGTATCCCAAACACATACAACTCCGCTAGAGCCGCCAATTCCAACAAATTGATGAGTGTTCTTATAGAAAACAGCTGCACTACAATTTTTAACACGAACTTTTTGGACATTTTTCACTTTAGCTAACGACGGTTTTAATATCTCTATTATGCCACTTGGAGTAGTTGCAAGTAAATATTTGGAATCATAACTCCAATCTAATCCTCGAATTGGTTCTGTAAAATCCCCATATGAATGTTGCAATTCATATGCAGAATTATGAAGCAAAATCTTTTTTCCTCCAGAAACTAAAGTCATGTTTCTGAAATTAGAAGTGATGGTGAACTAGTAGATGATGTCTGGAAGTATACCAACATATGTAATTGTTATAAGCACAGAGCACATTAAATGCAAGTTAAGTCATGAAAATGTGTTAAAAAGTGAAACAAAATAATTAAAGCATCAGGATAAGTTAAAGTTTTGAGATTTATTTAAATTAATTTTTAAGGACGCACACTACTTTAATTTATCTGCAAATTATATTATTTTTATAGAAGTACTTACTATTAGCTTTGGATGATATGAAATAAAATTATAGATAATGTCTGTTGAATTATATGAAACGAACAATGAAGCTCCACTTTAACTGTTTACAAGAAACTAGAATTTTGTACACCCATCATCCAAATTATAATATTCAAAATGGCGAATGACAGTTTTGTCGTTCGAACCCTTTTGAATTTCACAACTGCCAGGTCAGCTAGGTTTACTATTTTTAAACGTCACGACTTTTACGAATTTTCAGAATTTTAAACATAACATTTACGTTTAATATTATTATTTTGTCTTGTCTTGCATATTTATGTATATAAGACAGTCCACTGACGTTTAAATAATATTGAAATTCACAAATGTCAGAGCATTGTTATTTTTTGTGCCATCTGTATTATTAATCATAAACTTTTACGAAAATGTTTGAAATAAAGAATTCCTTAATCACAAATATGGCGTGGGATTATAGTTTTCTCTAATATATTTAGAAAATTTTAATCTAAAATATTCAATACGATTTAGAAAACAGTATTTGATATAATAGTAAACTAAAACATTTTATATTTTGTAGATCTTCAAAGATGAGTTGTTATGTATGTTACACTGGCGCAATGGTGAGTGCCATCTACTAGAGAAATCCATATATCATTCATTATATTTTAACTATTAATTTATAGATGGCGCTAGCTGTTGCCTTAGTGTGGTGACTTTCAGCAAAGCTTCCAACAAACCGATCGACGACCTTTATTACCGACAGAAAGAAATTGTCGTCAATGATAACCGATAGAGGATGGATGGGACAAAGAGAAAGAACTACTTTATTGTGATAAGGATATTATGAAGCACAAACTAGACAACTTATGTTTTTCAAAGTATAAAACTGAACCTTTTCATCATTTTTAACAAGATTATTGTCTTCTTTCGTTGAAAAAATAACAGAAAATTTATGATTTTTTAAAGTTTAAAATTGAACCTTTTCATCATTTTTAACAAGAGTATAACCTTCTTTCGTTGAAAAAATAACAGAAAATTTATGATTTTTTTAAATAAAAAACTGAACCTTTTCATCATTATTAACAAGAGTATAACCTTCTTTCGTTGAAAAAATAAAAGAATATTCGATTTTTTAAAGTCTAAAACTGAATCTTTTCATCATTTTTAACAAGATTTATAGTCTTCTTTCGTTGAAAAAATAACAGAAAATTTAAGATTTTTTAAAGTTTAAAATTGAATCTTTTCATCATTTTTAACAAGAGTATAACCTTCTTTCGTTGAAAAAATAACAGAAAATTTATGATTTTTTAAAATCAAAAACTGAACTTTTTCATCATTTTTAACAAGAGTATAAACTTCTTTCGTTGAAAAAATAACAGAAAATTTATGATTTTTTAAAGTGTAAAATTGAACCTTTTCATCATTTTTAACAAGATTATAGTCTTCTTTCGTTGAAAAAATAACAGAAAATTTATGATTTTTTGCAGTTTAAAATTGAATCTTTTCATCATTTTTAACAAGAGTATAACCTTCTTTCGTTGAAAAAATAACAGAAAATTTATGATTTTTTAAAGTGTAAAATTGAACCTTTTCATCATTTTTAACAAGATTATAGTCTTCTTTCGTTGAAAAAATAACAGAAAATTTATGATTTTTTACAGTTTAAAATTGAATCTTTTCATCATTTTTAACAAGAGTATAACCTTCTTTCGTTGAAAAAATAACAGAAAATTTATGATTTTTGAAAGTGTAAAATTGAACCTTTTCATCATTTTTAACAAGATTATAGTCTTCTTTCGTTGAAAAAATAACAGAAAATTTATGATTTTTTGCAGTTTAAAATTGAATCTTTTCATCATTTTTAACAAGAGTATAACCTTCTTTCGTTGAAAAAATAACAGAAAATTTATGATTTTTTAAAGTGTAAAATTGAACCTTTTCATCATTTTTAACAAGATTATAGTCTTCTTTCGTTGAAAAAATAACAGAAAATTTATGATTTTTTGCAGTTTAAAATTGAATCTTTTCATCATTTTTAACAAGAGTATAACCTTCTTTCGTTGAAAAAATAACAGAAAATTTATGATTTTTTAAAGTGTAAAATTGAACCTTTTCATCATTTTTAACAAGATTATAGTCTTCTTTCGTTGAAAAAATAACAGAAAATTTAAAATTTTTTAAAGTTTAAAATTGAATCTTTTCATCATTTTTAACAAGAGTATAACCTTCTTTCGTTGAAAAAATAACAGAAAATTTATGATTTTTTAAAGTGTAAAATTGAACCTTTTCATCATTTTTAACAACATTATAGTCTTCTTTCGTTAAAAACATAACAGAATATTTGATTTTTTAAAGTCTAAAATTGGACCTATTCATTTTTTTTAACAAGATTATTCTTTCATAAAAACAAACTAGAAAATTTATGTTTTTTTAAAGTCTAAAACTAAACCTTTTCATCATTTTTAGCAAGTATTAAATATAAGTATTAAAAGAAATGTAGACAAATGTGTATTGTAAAATGTAAGACTTACAAATATATGAAAATAAAAACACTTAAAATTAATTTAATATTTTTTATTTATACAACAAACTTCAGATACATTAAAAAAAAATATTTATAAAATAAATAAAAAAATGATTTTTCTTTAAAAGGTATCACTTAAAGCTAGGAATTAAACAAACAACTTTTTTTAAGAACGTGATACATACATTTAAACAGTATAATTGACTATAATAAATTACCAAGCTCTTGCTAGAAACCTTTTAAAAAAATCCGCTCTTTCTCTCTTTAATTCCTTATTTCAACTCAAGAAATACAGAAAATTTTATTTTTGTTAAAATTAAAAATACAACATTTTAATCATTTTGAAGAAGAATCATTCATCTACTTCAAATAATGCAATAAAAACATCTTCATTTCAACGCCTGATCATCATGCAACTATTTAAACACATTTTACATTAAAATTATTTTGTAAACAATTACTTTTAGAAATTAAATAATATCTGCCAACTAATTAATAGAAATTTGTATGATAAGAGATTTACGAAGCTGTTGACAAAGTACAAATATCTATGGTTATAAACATTTTAAAATCTCAGTTCCTTCTTTCATCTCAAAAATACAGAAAATATAAATTTATTTATTTTTAACTAGTTGTGATGCGGTAAATTTTAATCTAAAATATTCAACACGATTTAGAAAAAAGTATTTAAAAGAATACTCAAATAAATGATTTTATATTTTGTAGATCTTTAAAGTGTTGTGGTGTATGATAGGCTGCATGTGGCTCAGGCGCAGTCAATGTGGAGAGTCATCTATTGACCAAATCCTTAACGCATTATATTTTGACTACTAATTCATAGATGTCGGGAGCTGTTGGTTAAAAGTACGAATTGATAATTTTTTAAAAATAAATATATATATATACAAACATTTTAAAAGTTATATTTATGAAATATACAAGTTATTTTAATTAATTATAAAATGTATATAATTACAATATTCTTTATACCAGATGTTTTGTTTCTTGGAGTACTTCATAAATATATCTTAGCAATTTCAACATATTTATAATTCTTTCGATCAAATGTATTAAGCAGTGGTTTAGTGACCAACATATCAGGGCTTAAAGAGGGGGTCGTCAGTGATAAGACTCAGGTACACGTTCTAACTTGATGTCATTGGTATTTGGATCTCTTCTTAAAGATAAAATTCTAAGTTAGAGACTAAGCAGTAGGTTGAGTTACATTCACTCACCGTCATCATTTTGATATGTAGATATTTATTATCGAACAATCAAGTTTCGGTTTATCAAAAATTCAAGATATAAACCGTATTTTACGTGGTATCAAAAGTTATAGAACAATTATTTTTTACCTTAATGTTACTTTATTAGAATCGTATATTTTGTTTTGCTAAATATAATAACATTACTCAGAGTCTTAGTTGAATATCTACATTCTCTCCTGCAAATTAAAATAATTTTTAATTTCGCTTAATTTGTAATACACAATGCAAAACATATGTTATACCCTACATATGTAGGGTATAACTTACCCTTATTAAATGTTCGGAATGGCAAATACTATCAACCGGATCTGCTGTTGTTTTCAATTTTTGCTTTTTAGGTTTCGTGGTGATGGTAACATTAACATGAGCTTCTTTAGCTGTTTTTAAAATAAGCAATAGTTGTACTGCTAATCGAGCTGCTTCATCAAAATTACCACGATGAAAAATGTTTAATTTACTTTCCTTTATTAACTTTTTAGCTTCTTTGCTATTTGTTCCCTATTTGTACATAGTAATTATTATAAGTGTTTTTACTTATTAATATTGTTAACTAACTGGTTTTTACTTATTAATATTGTAATACTAACTTTTAATCTGGTAATAATTGGAATGTGCAATTTTAACTGTTTAACTGCTTCAATAATGCCTCCAGCTATTACGTCACATCTCATTATGCCGGCGAAGATATTAACAAATATGACCTTGACGTTAGGATCAGTTGTAACGATTTTAAAAGCTTCGGTTACGGTTTCCTTAGTAGCTGCACCTCCCAAGTCCAAAAAGTTTGCTGGTCTTCCACCATAAAAGTGACATATATCCATTGTGGCCATTGCAAGCCCAGCACCATTTACCATGCACCCGATATTTCCTATTATATAATTATATAACTTTTATTATTAATAATTAAAAACTATATTAATTAGTAGTCGCGATCGAGGAGGCAGAGAGAAGAAGAGAAAGAGGCGCAAGTGTGGAAGATTAGCTAAGGAGAAGGATTAAGGAGATACAGCAACAGGAAAGATGGGAAAAATCGAGAAAGGCAATTACAACACAAGATATAAAAGAATTTGGGAGAGAGATATACCTCAGTACTTAATAGAAAAAGACATAAAAAACATGAGAAGGATTGCAAGGTTTAGATTGTGAAATGAGGAGAAAGGAAACAGATACTGGGAAAGTAGAGAGGAAAGAATGTGTAGAGTGTGCGGAACGGAGGACGAAACACTGGAGCACATTAAGTTTGATTGTCAGGAAAAAGTAGTGAGCGAGATGAATATTGGGCAGCTATTAAAGGGAGGCAGTGAAGAAAAGAGGTGGATGGCGGAAATAGAAAAAAGGAAAGAAAAACAGGACAATAAATAATCTCGTATCTAGGTTGCATGGGCAACATGAAGAGGCAGGAAGTACTAAAAGAGGCAGTGAAGGGCAGCAGGAGAAAGAGAGAAGTAGCGAGGAAACAATTAAACTTCAGTTCAGAAAAATAGAGGATTTGCGGAAAGGAGATAAGGACAAGAGGTGCATGACGGAAATAGAGACAATAATAAAATAGTAAAGGAAGAGAGTCAAGAAGAAATAGTAAAGGTAGCGAAACAATGAGGAGTAAGGAGCAAGAAAATATAGGAACAAGAGTATAAAAATCAAACATTGCTGTTGGAATTATTAAAAATGTTAGAATAGTTTTAAGATTAGGTTAGCAATAAGATGTAATTACGTGATTTAATATTGAAAGAATGTAAAGTCTAACGACACACACATTAAATTAATAAATAATTAAAAACAAAATTAATTATTAAAATTAAATTGATATATTAATCATTCAGTTAATTTAAATATCAGAAATAGAAAATGTCTCAAGCTATGTGAAATAGAAATTTGATCGCAATGTAAATTTATTCATATTGAATCGTGGAAGTATCCCGGTATATTAGAAACACCGGGACTTGCAAGATGGAATATGTGGACATTGTAGTAAGGAAATTTGCAAAGAGTCACCAGGAAAGACTCCAACAACATGTTATCAACGTCGAGGTATCACATCTACTAAACAACGATGAAGAGAAAACGAGAAGACAGAAAAGAGTTAAACCTTTTGACTTAAGTGTAATTGTGCAAAACAGACTTAATACATAGATACTTACTAAATAAGCAAATAAAGAAATAAAAACAATTTTAAATTAATCTTTTAAATATAAATTTCTTTAGCATTCTAGAATGGATAATCATTTGTTCACTTATTAATAGTCTTACCGTCTAAAGAAATATAATGTAAATTATGTTTAGCAGCAGCTACTTCTTTGGAATCTTTCTGTGACCAATCTTGAAGAGCAAATAATTCTTTTTGGCGGAAGGCAGCGGATTTGTCAAACTCCATTTTACAATCCAGAGCAAAGACTATAAGAACAAATAAGAATGTTCTTTAAATTACTTTAATTTTATATCTTAAATTAATAAAGTTCTAAGTCTAAAGTGCATACAATGCACAGAAAACTATTTTATCGTAGAAAAAATATTGAAGTACTTACAAATATTCTTTTTATCTGCCGCTTCCATGCAGTCTTCTATAAAAGGGTTGATTTCAATGAGTAGCGCATCCGTTTGAATAAAGAGGGCGTACATTCTATCCATTATTTGTGCTACATAATCTGCCTGAGGTCCCAAGCCAATCTGCAATATTACATAACTCGAAATTTAGAAAGGCAATTGCAATATAACTAGCTCAATTTAAGATTTACTTATCTGGTAATCTAAGGCCAATTTAAATTTATTAACTGTGACATAAATGTACTGTCACTATAGTTAAAACTGAGATAAATAACATGAAGTAGTATTTTTTTATTTTTGTGAAAAAATCGACTAACGGTGATTCTTAATAAAATATAAAATTATAATAGTAGAGTATCATAATCTAAATCTAAAGCAACTATTTTGAATCTAACAATTGTATATAGAAATACAAACATTTTTAGCAATTTTACTCGTTTGCTCATGTGTGATTCCTTTCATAATATCTATTGGTTCATATATAATTGCTTTTGGATTTGTAGCGGCAGTAACTTCAATATCAACACCACCTTCTTTGGATGCGATAATAACAGGGCCCTGCAAAGTACTATGATCAGAAAATAATTCTGTACCAACTTTAAAAGTTTTGATTTAAAAAAATGTATTACTTACAGAATATGGCACAGCCAACGCTATGGCTATGTAGAATTCTCGTCTCGGAAATTTTCGCTGTACTATCATAACTTTCTTACATATCTTGCCTTTTTCACCGGTCTGTTTCGTAACTAAAACTTGATTAAGCATTAGTTTCGCTACTTGCTCAGCTTCCTCAGGCCTAGTTTGTGTAGAAAATCATTTTTTAGAGGTCATTTTTTAATTTTTGATTGAAATATACGTATATATATGAATATTGGCGTTCCTAATTTATTTATATTTCTAAAAGTTCATGAGAATATAGTTATTTATAAAATTTGAATTTCATTGTTGCTGCTTCAATTTACTCTGCGTATGACGTCACAGAAGAATGAAGTAATCGTGTTATTTTTATTTTTCAACACAATCATAATATAAAACGTGATGGAATGCATGACCCAGATGTCACTAATAAATGACGTATCGCACTCTCACTCGTATGCATATCTGTTTTATAAAAGAGATGCAGCATCAGTTTGGAAATAAAGTCTATTTTTATTGTAGTCATTTTTTTTGTAAATTTTTAACCCTTGAATTATTAAAGGATGAAAAATGACTATTTCAATCTTTAGTAATTTGTAATATTGTGAATTGAATAAAAATAATTGGATATTCGAGATATTGATAGCCAACTGTAACAATATACATTGCAGTTTTATATAAATTCAGTTACGATTCAGAAACCAATTTCATAGAAATTAAAGGCCTTATATTGAAACTATTTGACTACCGTCCGTTAACTTCGGACGGTCTTTCAAGGGTTTACTATTCAAAATTAGGCTATGTAAGTTTACCCAATACTATCAGCCGACTTTAAATAAGAAGTAAAATAAATTCCATACCTTGGAGCGGGCATAGGTAGCCCAATTTAGAAAATATAGACCTTTTGAAGAAAGCTTATTTAGAACCAGGTGGTTCACAAGCCCATTATATTTTATAATAAATGAGTTATAAACAGAAACACCATACGTAGAAACCATCTTCACTCCGCCGATTGAACTATTTTTAAATTTTCCTTTTCCTCGGCCGCCAGTTAATACTTGTGCTTTCAGTACCACGCACTTACTCTTAAACGAAGCGGTGGCTACTTTTGCTTGCTCTGGTGTTGTTGCAACGGAAAATCTAAAACAGTTGATTGTTGTTATTATAAAAAAAATATTGATCAATACGAACACATTGGATTAACTGTATTAAAAGCACTCATTAAAAAAATATCCTTTACTTCGGAACTGGAATTGCTGCTGCAGAAAGTATTTCAAACGATATATGTTCTAAAAGCTTTAAATTTCTTCTTTGACTTCTAAGTGGATTATAGCATTTTTGTAGCTGAAACAATACTTTGTCAGTTTTGACGGAACAGTTCAACATTACCGACAAACCGAAACGTGTAATCAAACTATATTATCCCATGCATTCACGGTCCGGTTTACCAATAAAGGTAATATGTAACCAAAATTTGAAAAATGTTTTACCTACTGCTTATTTATTGTATTTACCTGAGTATTTAAAGCTAAATTCCTTGATATTATTCTAACAAACATTTTGTTAATATATATAAATAAATTCAAATAAACAATGTAAGAAAGTATATTTTGTAGTTTCTTTTAAAATTATTTCTTCCAATCAACGTGTAGCGTTAAGGCTATTGTAGCAAGCCTTGAATGACTATAAAATCATATTGTCACAATCACTGAAGATGCGATAATTTGCTGGATAATCTCAACTAAAATGTATTTAATCAATTACGTAGCGATCATGTGTGCTACATGCAGATATTATCTGTTTGACTTCTTGAAATGTAATTTGCCGGATATATTTTGAAAAGAATTATATAAGAATGTGTTTCGGCAATTAAATTACACGATTGCTTTGAAAGTCTGTGCTGCTCCATGGTCATCTCTACAAACAATTTTATTAAGAATCGTATAAGATTCGTATAATATACTATGTGTTTATTATTAGCATCCGAATAGACTTCTAGGTGACACAGCTGCAACAAGTATATCGCTTTACTGGGGAGTTGTGTTTACAAGTATAGATTAGTCCAGTATACAATAATTTTATTGATAGGTGGAGTTAAAACTCACCAATTTTCTATTACTATTACGGACTAATGAAGATTATTAATAAATAATCTATTTATTTGTAAATAATATATGTAGATATTTATTATCGAACAATCAAGTTTGGGTTTATCAAAAATTCAAGATATAAACCAAACTTTATGTGGTATCAATAGTTATAAAAAAAATTCACTTAAGCATAAATGTTAATTTATTAAAGTAAAATACGTTTTCGCTAAATATAATATAATAAAATAAGTCAGAATCTTTGTTGAATAGCTAAACTCTCACCTGTAAATTAAAATAATTTTTAGTTTCGTTTAATTTGTATTACACAATCCAAAATATGAAAGGGAATACTTACTTCCTTTAAAATTTTGGGTTTGTAAATCGCGGCAACTGTTTCATATTGTTCTTCGGATTTATTGTTAATGGTAACATTGACATTAACTTCTTTTGCTGTTTTTAAAATAAGCGATAATTTTACTGCTAATCGAGCTGCTTCTTCAAAGTCATCACAAACAAAAATATTTAATTTACATAGGTTAATCAACTTTCGAGCTTCTATGACATTTAGTCCCTATAGAAACAACTTATTAATTAAAAGATTTATTAGTGTTTAAAATGTTAACTATCTTACTAACTTTAAATCTGATAATAATTGGCATATCCTGTTTTAATTGTTTAGATGCTTTAATAATGCCCTGAGCTACAACGTCACATAACAAAAGGCCGCCGAAGATATTAACAAATATGACTCTGACGTTAGGATCATTTGCAATGATTTTAAAAGCTTCGGCCACGGTCTCTTTAGTAGCTCTACCTCCCAGGTGCAAGAAGTTGGCAGGTTTTCCACCATGGTTTGTACAAATGTCCATAGTGGCCATTCCGAGCCCAGCACCATTTGTCATGCATCCAATATCTCCTAGAAAAATTAATTGACATTAAACAATCATTCAGTTAAATTATTCAAGAATTTTCCATATGTGAAATACAAAATTTAGTAAAATAGAATAAATATAAATTTATTCGTACTGAATTTTAATCATCAATAAAAGTTTTAAGTAAATCATTTAAATAGAAATTTCTTTAGCGTTCTAGAATAGATTTGTTAACTTATTAATAGTCTTACCATCTAAAGAAATATAATGTAAATTATGTTTAGCAGCAATTGCTTCTTTAGGATCTTTCTGTGACCAATCTCGAAGAGCAAATAATTCTTTTTGACGGAAGGCAGCGTTATTGTCAAATACCATTTTACAATTCAGAGCAAAGACTATAAGAACAAATAAAGAATGTTCTTTAAATTACATTCTATATTTTAAAGTTCTAATATCATATGCACAGAAAACTATTTATTGTATCATAGAAAAAATATTGAAGTGCTTACAAATATCTTTTTCTGCTCCATCTAAGCAGTCTTCTATGAAAGGGTTGATTTCAATGAGTAGCGCATCTGTTTCAACAAAGAGGGCGTACATTCTATCCATTATTTGTGCTACAAATTTCGCATGAGGTCCCAAGCCAATCTGTATTATTACATATTTCAAAATTTAGAAAGGCAATTGCAATATACGTATTTAGGTTAAAGGCAGTTAACCGTCATACACAATTTAAGTTTTATTTAACTGCGATAAATTTTATTCTTCTACAAAGTATTTTTTTTTCAACTTTTGTGAAAAAATCGGCGGACAATGTTCTTAATAGAATATAACATTTTAATAGTAGGGTATCATAATCTCTCTAATACAACTACTATGAACTCAAGAATTGTATATACTAATTGAAAATACAAACTGTTCTAGCAATTTTACTCGTTTGCTCGTGTGTGATTCCTTTCATAATATCTATTGGTTCGTAGACAATTGCTTTTGGATTTGTAGCGGCAACAACTTCAATATCAACACCTCCTTCTGTGGATGCGATCAAAACAGGACCCTGTAAAGTGCGATGATCAGAAAATAATTCTGTAGAAACTTGAATTTAAAAAATTTATTACTTACAGAATATGGCACAGACATCATTATGGATATGTAGAATTTTCGTCTCGGAAATTTTCGTTGTATTGCCATAACCTTATTACATATTTTGCCTTTTTCACCGGTATGCTTTGTAACTAATACTTGATTAAGCATTTTCTTCGCTATTTTTTCAGCTTCTTTAGGCCTATTTTTTGTATAATATTACTATGGACTTGTGATTTTTTAGAAGTGGTTATTTAAATTTCTTATTGTAATATAGGTCATTTTATGAATATTGACGTTTACGTTTATGTAAATATTATTTATATTTAACAAGTAATTAAACACTTGTTAAACAGTTTTATAGAAATTAAATCATGGGTGCTAAGCCCATTATATTCTATAATAATTCAGTTATAAAGGGAAACGTCATACGTTGAAACATTTCTCACTCCGCCGATAAAGCCATTTTTAAATTTTCCTTTTCCTCGGTCTCTAGTTAATACTTGTGCTTTCAGTAACACGTTCTTGCTCTTAAATTCAGCGGTGGCTATTTTCGTTTGCTTTGGTGTTGTTGCAACGCAAAATCTTAAACAGTTAATAAATTAAATTTGATTAATACGAGTATATTGGAAATATTTAAAGTATGTTAAAAGTACTCATTAAAAAAAAGTATTTACTGCGGAACTGGTATAGACGCTGCAGAAAGTATTTTAAACGCTACATGTTCTAAAAGCATTAAATTTCGTTCTTGAATTCTCAGTGGGATATGAAATTTAGGTAACTGAAACAATATTTTGTTACATACATTAGATACATTCATCATATTTTGATTGAGTAGCTGTTTATTGTATTTACCTTCGTATTTAAAATCAAATTTCTCGAAATTATTCTAACAAACATTTTGCCAATATAAAAATAAATTTAAAATAAACAATATTGCAAACTAAATTTTGTACTCTCTTTCCAAGTTATTTCTTCCAATCAACATGCAATGTTAAGACTTTTGTAGCAAGCCTTGAGTGACCAAAACATCCAAAAACATCATATTTCCACAATCACTGCACATGCGATAATTTGTTGGTCAATCTCAACTAAAATATCTTTTATCAAAGGTTTGAATCTACTCAGTTCAATGGAACACTTGATAATTTATATTTAAAAAAAGTATCATTAAAATTAAAAACTTCAGAATTAAAAAATTGTTTTCAAAATGTCTTGTCTGCTCGTTATAATCTGATTGTAAATAAAGCAAGAGATTATATAATTCAAATTAAATTGATATCAAATTAATATTTTGCGATACTGTATAAAACACTGATAGTTTCACCTTTATCACAGTTGACAGATCTGCCTCGCTTGATCTAACTCTTATAACGAAGATGCTAACCAAAAATGTTTTAAAACAATAATTAATAAAACTATAAGACCTTTATTAATTAAAAATTATTAACTGTGATTACACTTTTTATATAAGTTGATTATAGATGAACCCTGTTGTGTGTTATGCCGTAAAATGCTGAAATTTTGACAGAAATCTTGACTACTTTATTTTTTGGGTGGGCATGGAGGACATTTCTTGCCATCTTTCCCTTTGCCGTCTTTCCCTTTGCCGTCTTTGCCTTTTTCTTTCTTCATAGCGATATCAACGTCAACATTTGCTTCTTTTGCAATTTTCATTATGTGTGACAATTGTACTGAAAGTTTGGCGGCTTGATCAAAATCGTCACGGGAAATAATTTTCAGTTTACTTTCAGCGATGATTTTCCTAGCTTCCACGACGTTTGTTCCCTAAATTAAAGTTACAAATCTTGGTTAGATTGAGCTCATAGAATGTTATGTTTTTAATGTTTTTACTCACCTCTAACCGTACAACCAGTGGGATTTTTAATTTCAATTCCTTAGTTGCAGCAATAATACCCTGAGCTATTACATCGCACCTCATGATACCACCGAAGATGTTTACGAAGATAACGCTTACGTTTGGATCAGTTGTAATGATTTTGAAAGCTTCGGTGACAGTTTCCTTAGTAGCTGCACCTCCCACGTCCAAGAAGTTTGCTGGTCTTCCACCGTGAAGAGAACAAATATCCATAGTGGCCATTGCGAGACCTGCGCCATTTACCATGCATCCAATGTTTCCTGTATTAATAAATATTCAATGTTTATTAGTAGAAAACTAGTAAATATTATTTACCATTAATGTTTTACTTACCATCCAATGCAATGTAATTCAAATCATGCTTAGCAGCAGCTGCTTCTTTGGGGTCTTCTTGCGTCCAATCCCTAAGAGCGAACAATTCTTTTTGACGGAATTGTGCGTTGTCGTCAAATCGCATTTTGCAATCCAAGCCGAAGACTGCAATAATGCTCAAATTAAAAAATCTAAAATCCAGAGAAAGTTTGAAGTTAATTTTCCAAGTCTGTGCAATACTTACACACATCCTTAGAATCCCCGTCCTTAGAATCTTGAGCAAAAGGATTGATTTCAACTAATAAGGCATCCTTTTGCAAAAAGAGGGCGTACATCTTCTGAAGAATACATGCTGCAAAGTCTGCATGACATCCTAATCCAATCTATATGAGTAAGACAGGAACATATTTACATATATACCACTTTCATTTTATAGAAGAAGTAGTCAACTAGGTACTTACAGCTTTAGCAATTTTGCAAGTTTGTTCGGGGCTGATACCTTTCATAACGTCTATTGGTTCGTACACAATTGCTGTTGGGTTTTCAGCTGCTACTTCTTCAATATTGACACCTCCTTCTGAAGACGCGATGACTACAGGCCCCTACAAAATTAAAAAGGATTACATACAAATCTTTAAAGGGAAAGGTAGTGTGAATTCTTTATGTGAGAAACCTTACAGCAAATGCTCTCTCCATCATTATGCACATGTAGTATTCTCGCCTCGGGAACTTTCGCTCAGTAACCATAACCTTGCTACACAATCGGCCGCCGGCTCCGGTTTGTTTCGTGACTAATACTTGTTTGATCATTTTTTTTGCCAGTGCTTCAGCTTCTTCTGGTCTGTTAATGAATATAAATTAAATGTATTTTATATGGAAATTCATAAATAAAATTAATAATTATAAATAGTAATACGTTGAAGCCATCCTCACTCCGCCTTTTAAACCACTTTTAAACTTTCCCTTTCCTCTGCCACCAGCTAATACTTGGGCTTTTAAGACGATGTCACAGGTTTTTAGATCAACGGCCGCCTTCTTTGCTTCTTCTGGAGTATTAGCAACAGCAAACCTGGAGATTAATAAATAATGATAAATGAACGAACATTTCTAATGTTCTTTCTTTTTAATATTTTTTAAAATTTTAATTCAATTTACTAAATATGAATAACATAAAGGTCTTACTTTGGTACAGGAATTCCAGCATCATGCAAAATTTTGAATGATACGTGTTCTAAGACATTTAAATTTCTAACTTGAATTTGTAACGGAATATAACGTAATACCTGAAATGATAATATTTCTTAGTTAGCAGTGTACAGATAAGTAATATTTGATAATTCTGGAATTATTACAAGTCAAACTAATGTTTAATAAAATATATATGATAGTTAGTTCAATTCTGTTAAAATGATATTTAACCTAAAAAATTGATTATGCAAATCTAGAAACTAACAAAAAATGTATTCTAAGCATTTTGCACGGTTAAACTAAAGTCATTTTTGACTAGAACAAAAATATTAAACCTCAGTTAAGTGAAAAAACAGTTCTTAATTATTTTAATTTTCTCATTGTCAAAATTCCAACTTACTTGATTATTTATACATAATTTTGATTTTAATATATGGAGGGACATTTTAATTTGATATACAGAAAATTTGATTTGATTTTTATGATTTAATTGAACACATTAAATTTGAACGGTAAAGTTAAAATACAATTTTACAGCATTAATGGGTTTTTTAATAAAATAGTTTTTGAGAAGAAAGAGCAACTACATTTCCTGTATTCAAATTTTGTTTTTAGTTGACTAGATTTATTTTATATTATACATACAAATAACAGTTCACTTTAATATAAACTAAAATGAATAACAAAAACTTTACTACGACATTTTTTAATAATTTTCAAGTAGGCCTTAATAAACATTTGAATTTATTAACGAGAAATTTAAATTAGGAGGAAGCCATTATTTCAGGGACATACAATGTATTTAATATCATTAGGTTTAAAGCTTGTAAATTCAGCTAATTAGAATTATGCTTAAAAATTGCATTCGCGTCTATCACCAATGCTTTTAAAAAGAAACCTTGTGTAAAATAAATAAATTTTACAGTGTAACTAAAAGCCAATGTGCATTTTTAGTGGTCGATTTTTCAATTGTTGATTGAAATTGATGTTAATAAATGTGTATATTGGCGTGTCTATTTTATTAAATATCTAAATATTGACGGAGATAAAGTAATAAAAAGTTGAATTGTAGTTTTAGCGCTAGAAATGGTCGGCCATATTTGTATGACGTGAAATGCATTGTATACGTCAGTTATTTGTTGATTAGGTCAGTGCTGCGGAAATGTTTTGTAGCTGTTGGTAGTCGAATATTTAACCCGGCAGATATAATATTGAAATTTTATAGTTACAAATAGCAGAGATTTATGAGCTGTAAAGTTGGTAACCTGTGAACTTGTCAGGGTTCTGTTAAGAATATATCTCTTTTACGCTCTGTTATATAAAAGAGATAGCAATATAGCGGTTGTGAGGTCACATGCATTTGGAATGTTGTACAACGTTGAATCCCTATAATAATTAAAGAGACAAAATGACTTTTTTAATTGTTAATATCTTTTAACATATAAGGAGTTATTAAAAAATAATTGAACATTTGAGGTTCTAGTAACCAACTTTATTAATATATAGTACACTTTTATAGAAATTAAGACATAAGACACACACCCATTGTCTTGGTCAAAAATACAAAACAATTGAATGCATTAGTTATAATAAATTATTTTTACTTAGTTTATAGTGTTAGTTAGTGTGTAATTTAGTTTAAATAAATGGTTAAAATATTTGTTGGAGTAAGTTGTAAATATTGATTATTTTTATTCCTATTCATACAATGTTATATGCGATGTTGTATAGGTGAACTATTTATTAATTAACGGAATTTCTGCAGTCACGCAATAGCCGTTGCGGTCGCCGTTGTCATGGCAAGTTAGTTTACCTGTAAAAATCGATCAAAACATTCCTGGGTAATATAATACGTGTTACAGTTTTCCACTTCTTGTAAACGCATTACATTAGATTGATGAAGAGTTTATATTTAAAAGAAATAGCCATTAAAACATCTTATTATTATGTGGTTAAATATAGTGTTGTACATTGAAATGATGAATGGTGTTAGTGAAAATATTGAAAGTTAAGTTTCTTTTACTGGGGATAATGTTCAGCAAATGTGAAATGTAAATAAAAAAGTTATTATTATTCTGTGAGTATCAAAATTAATATTTTGGGTTATGTGGGTTATTTTCCGGATAGAAACGGTTGTAAAAATATAGTGGTAAATATGCCGTAATTACGCAATTCGGAGGGTTGAAGATAGAGCCCCTAAATTCCAATTTTAACCTTATAAATTATAGATTTGGGGGCCCATGCTATACAAAATCTAAGATTGAATTCTATCTATTATAAGTGCATCGCAGATTCTATTCGGTCCATTGGAAATTTATTTAAGATTACTTAACGATCTGCTGTAAGGGCACACAAGGGTAACACGTTATTCCCTAAGATTATTATGAATTTAGTGGGCCGGCAATTTGAGCGTTTTTAGTCAGAACTGATTGAGAAAACGTCGCAATACCGAGTTAATATGGAGTGCCTCCTTTAAAACTACTATGCAAAATTAATTGTATCGAGTTATAATGCAACCAAGTTTATGGGGGCTTAAGTTGGGCTCTCCAGTTTTTCTGCAGTTTCCTTTCTTTTTAGTTCATACGTAAAATTAATTGTATCTATTAATTAGATACAATTAAAGGAGAGTAATTAATTGTATCATAATTGCATTCATCTTATCTGAAATTACCTTTTCTTTAGTTCTCATGTAAAATAAATTGCTTTTCAAACTATGGAACATTCATCTGTTTTTGCGCCCACGTAAAAACAATGGTACATCTCTGGCAATTGAACATGCCTGGGACAAACCGCTCTATTAAACGACTATTTCTGAAAGATTAGGCAACTTTACCCAGTAAACAATTTAGTGAGTCTTGTGACGTTTCTATCACTATTGCACTTCAATTATAGTTCGCATCAACTTTATCTTCATTTGTATTCCGAAAGATGGAGTGGTTTCGTCATTTGTAGCCGATAAAATACACATTTTATAAGAACGACTGTGAGAAATTGAACTGTAAATAAACTCTTTCATGACAAAAAAATTATACGCATGTTCAATATGATGGCAAAGTGACTCCAAAATGTTTACTGTGATGGCCTGAAACGGGCATAAGTAATCTATTTGAGTCTAAGATCTATATTTTGTAACTTTCTACCGATGCTTGTTAACATCGGGTAATCTTAATCAACATTATGTTTCAGGTAAATTTTGGAGAAATAAATTTATAGTTAAAGATCTATAAATACAGATAAGTGTTAAACAATAATATAATAAACAAAATGGATTCAAACTTATTGGTGTCATCCTTGAGACCTCGTGCAAGAAATCATCTTGGGAAACCACCTCCAGCACGATTATCTACTCCACCACCTCCTCCATTAGTTCGGCCAAGAAAAACTAGCGCAGAAATTGTCAGCGAAGCTAAAGCTTCAATTGTGAATGGTAAGGATTATGAAAGTCAATGAAAATGTTGCTAGTTAGGACCTTATTCTCACTGGCATCGTTTTAAGATAGTCTAGTATTTTGTGAAAATTGAATATAAAACTTATGAGTCTTATGACTGATGTACATAAGGTTCATTTTAAAATTTATAAGTGTGATCTTACACAAAATCGATGAAAATTAAATATCAGAATACTCGTATTTCCGTGAACTCTTTTCATATTGTCCAGAGAGAGATAGAAATATAATAATGATATGGACCAGAAGAAGAAAGGATTGACTTGTAGCGCAGTTGGCTATTTTGCCACAAGCTAATTCCAAGATGTCCAATAGTTCCAATAGTCTTGCAGTTATTAATGTGTTATACTTTATAACTGGATTGAAAAATAGTTTTTCTGCTGCAACATTTAACTTAAAAAGTAATTACTTCATCATTTATAAAATGTAGCTTAATGATAATTAACTATGCTAGCAGGAGCAAGATTGGTGTCTACAAGAAGACCGTGTACTCCACGTGAGCCAAGGAGACAGCTTTACGGAAAAATCGCGCCTCCTGGACGACCTCCAAGTGCTGTTAAGTGCGTAGTATTTAATTCTAATTTGTATAACGATTAGAATAATTATTTTGGTCATTTCGTAAACTAAGTTGCATGTTAATATAGCAATTAGATGTTTCGTAACAGTTTATATCAAAGTCATATTTAATCTTAGTTTTATAAGTTCATAATCTGTTTTTACCTACTAATTCTATAATGTTTATATGACAGCCTTCGTTACCTGCAGTTTGAAGCTCTTGGATCATCGCGATCTAATTTACTGGATCCTATTAAATCAATAAGTCAGGTAATTATTAATGATACTAATGATATAAATTAGTAAACAACATGTTTGTTTGACCTTGACCATAGCCATGAATTGAACAAATTCTTAGAATTTTCGAGCATGAGTGCAGGAATTATTTTTCTAAGAAATTGCGTGATTAAATGACATGTTACCTTTAATTTACCAAACAATTTTAGGTTTTTATACTTGTATAAGTTAAATTATAACAAGAAAGGAATATTTTATGCGCCTCCCCCTATTTCCTGCACCATTTATCAGTTTTTACTAGAAATGAGTCTTTTTTTCTTTTTAATTTTCACGGACGTTCGCAGTAATAGGCATGTGACGTCACAAATATATTATTTTCATTAAGATTTGAAAAGAATTAGCTCTATGCACACCGCTGCCCTTCTGCAAAAGCTATTTTGAGTGGATGATTGAACCTTAACGTACAATATAATTTATTTTGAACAGGGTAATTTTAACGAGAAAAGGGCCATATCTGCACGAAATTTGGAGACAATTAATGATAAAAATGAACCAGTACCGCCTGTTCGTAGACTACCAGCGTTACACAATCCTCCAAAATCTGCTCAAGGTATAATATCCAATATAAATTATTTTGTTAAAGTCCAATACACACTCGAATATGTTGAAATCGACCCGGAGCCCAATTTTTAACTTTCACTCAATTGAAATGTGACGGAAATTCTTCTTCTTTTTAAAAAAATTACGTAACACCCTTAAATATGCGAGTGCGTGTTGGGCAACTTTCTACTCAAATACTTTAACTATGTATATGCTACATAACTGTTATTTTCGATTTGCAGTTCCGGAAAGACGTGGAGTGATGGAGATACTCAACACAAAAGTAGAATCCTTCAACCCCAGATCAAACATATTCCAAAATAAACCTTGGCCTATAAACAAATTTAATTCAAATATAATAAACAACAATTTGGGTAGAAGTTTTGAAAAACAAAATACTGTAACTGAAGAAGATGAAAATTATCTACAAATTGAAAACAACGATTTGAAGCATCAGATTCCAATATTGAAAATAAGTAAAATAAATGAAAAACCAAACAGAGAATTAGAATATATGAAAATTGATAAACTTATTGAAATTGTGAAATCACATTCTGGGATTAAGACAAAGTCTGATAACGATGGGTACATTGTGGATGTGTTAAACGAGTTGTACAATAGAATCAAAACAGGATTGGGCAGCAAGGGGACCCTTTTAGGGGCGTTATACGGATTAGTGGAGTCACCTTCACCGGAAATTCTGCTGGGCGTTGCAAGAATTGTTTTGGCTGTAAGATATATGAAATACAGTAGACTTCTATATAACGCTGTTAGTGTATTTCGCGTTGTAGGCAACGTATATGGCGTATATGAATAGACTGGCGATTTCGGACCTAATTTTTAGTAAACGTGTTTAAGTTTTGGTTTGAAATTCAATTATTATTTATTCTCTGAATTTGCGTTACAAGCAAATCTACTGTAATTAAAATTGTAGATGATATAATTAATTGTTACAATTTTTCCAATAAGTTGACATATTTTCAGATGGAAGTAACTGGCAGTAACTTAACAGGGGCTTGCAAATTGATTTACAAAGTTGCAAGAAGTGAACACAATGATGATTTGTTTGAAAAAAGTGATATACCAGGTAACTCGAAATTTCTAATACCAACTTGTGAAAATGTACATTGGTAAAATAATGTACTTATTATGTGCAGAGCTCTTGATTGACGGCTTGGCTCGTGCAAGTCCGATAGAGGAACCCGAAGCTTGCATCTACGGATATGGTGCAATGCGTTTTCTAACACAACCTCCTAGTTTTGTTCCTCCAGATAATCAAGGAGATGTTGAACCACCAGCAGGACCTCTAGCTATTCGCTTGCTACATCGAGGGGCCGCTCAACTCATGGTTCTACATCTGCAGATGTTGAATGAAGCTGTAAGTTCTTCAATAATTGAGGTTAAATTTGCTCTATGGATTATTGACTATATCTCGAAAACGATAAAAAATATCAAGAAAATTATTATAACCTCTTTTGTTCCTTTTCTTATGTTTAATACGTTGTAAAACTAACATGCCGCTAAACACAGATAATTGTATTTAAGGTTTATCCAAAATACTTACAGTTACCTGTTACGTAAACGCTTTTATCTAATATAAAATGGTCTGTGACCTACTTTACTGCTTTTGGAAAAAACAAATAAACTCTTTTAATCATTAGCAGTCTTATGTATAAAAAATTCTTAAAATCTCGTGTTTTGCGAGATTTTAAATGATTGAAACCCAATAATAATTATTCTAAAAAGATTTTAATTTTTTCTGAAAACAATCATTTCTTAATCCTTGAAAATATGTTTGTGATTGTATTAATGGGCTTATGTCCTCATTTTTTAGGGGTCGATTATTCAATTGTTGATAGAAATTGATGTTAATAAATGTGTATCTATTTTATTAAATATCTAAATGTTGACGGATATATAGCAATTAAAAATTTGAATTGTAGTTTTAGCGATAGAGATGGTCGGCAATTTGTATGACGTGAAATGTATTTTATACGTCAGTTATTTGTTGATTAGGTCAGTGCTGTGGTAATGTTTTGTAGCAGTTGGTAGTCGGAATAATTAAGTCAAGTCAAAGAATAATAAGTTTTTATTTTATTTAACCCTGCTAAGGCAGACATAATATTGGAATTTTATTGTTCCTCAAAATAGCTGTAAATAATAATTGATATTTTGATATATAACTACATATAGCAAAGATTTATGAGCTGTAAGATTGGTAACCTGTAAACTTTTCAGAGTTTTGTCAAGAATATATCTCTTTTACGCTCTGTTGTATACATTTCGATTGTGAGGTCACATGCATTTGGAATTTGTACAACGTTAAATCCTTTTAATAATTAAAGAGACAAATTGACTTTTTTAATTGTTAATATCTCCCAACATACAATGAGTTATTAAAAAATAATTGGACATTTGAGGTTCTAGTAACCCACTTTATCCATATATAGTACACTTTTATAGAAATTAAGACATAGGACACAAGCCCATTCTAAAAAAGGAATTAACTAATAATAATTCAAATTTATAATACAGATAATTGTGTTTAGTAGAATATATATAAACCCATAGCCTTAATGTCCACTAAAAAAATTTAATTCAATTTTTAATTTTAAGCTTGATGTGGTTAATTGCAACTTCAAAGTTTTGGAACCCCATTAATTTTCATAGCTTTGCCATAATATTTTAACTGAGTATTCCTAAGATATCACTCATTAAGAAAAGCAAAACAGTGCTATACTTTCGCATTTAACTTGTTGTTCGTTATTAAATAATCTATCTTAAATATGTTGTAGACAATATTTCGGTCTACCTAATATACTTGTGTTTGCTATACATATATATTTTTATCTGTTTCGCCCATAAATAACGTCAATTTTTTATACCAGCAACAATGAGATTGTAAATGTACTTTACTTTTTAAATCATATATTTCAGAGTTCTCCAAATGGCTTGAGGGGTTCCCCATTGCACGCCCTATTTCAACTCAGCGGAGCTTTCCGAGTACTAGCTGGATTAGGCGCAACATTAGATTCAAACGGAGCACTACAAGAAAATAATGGACCTATTCGAGGCGATTCACTTCAAGCGCAGTGGCGTACAGTGGAAGGAGCTACAATACATCTTGTGAAAGCTGCAGAAATATGTCAAAGTGACGTGGATGTCCTTGGAAATATTTGCAGAACATTGAGGTAAGATAATTGGTATTTTTTAAGTATATAACATCCACATGAATGTAAGTTTCAAGTTGCAAACAATGTTGCTACATTTTATTGACAGTGTATGTAATTGAATGAGTAAAGTTCAGTATATAAAATGAATGTTTTTCTATGATATTACAGTGTTTTATCCGAGTTAGAAACTTGTTGCGATTCTCTTCAAAACTCCACCGTTAGACTTGGACATCTGTTGGAACATTTGAGTGCACAAAAGAAATCTCAAGGTGGTTTAGTTCGCTTAGCTTATACCATTGGTAATGTAATGGCACATTGTGACTCTGCCAGACTACAGGTAGGTAACTTCTTCGATTGTTCTTGAACAGAATATAGTGAACACACACACAACCCTTACAAACTTTATACTCGTAGTTATTAAATTATTTTACTGTTCAAAACTTTATACCACCTTCACATGCTAATCCAGTCAACTTGAGATTCATTTCAGATAGATAAATGGAGGAGTAGATTAATTTAATCCGTTTCTTGGGGTGAAAATGATATTATATATAATATGCTATATAACAAATTGATTTGTTTCAGTTCTTTAAAGATCCTCGTGCAATGAGTAGTTTGATGGAAATACTGCAGCAATATTCTGAACAAGACATACTACAAAATGATAATGGAGAAAGCACTGCTGATGTGCTAGTTAAGGTAATGACTAGAACTAAGTTAAGATATTGATTTGCTAGGTAAAAATTATGTGGCTTTTTTAAATTTCGCGCATTTTGATTTCACATGTTGGTACTACAGTCTGTTATGGTAAACAAGTAGTGTTTGTTTGACAGCTCTGAATCTAAATATGTTATATGCATTAGGGATGCAACGGGATATCGGCTTTTTAAATATGGCGCCAAATCTTGGCATATGGCATAAAAACTTTTATTCCTGAAGTTTTATTCCCAGTAAAGATATCAATTAAAGTAGTTTACTGAAATTGACACATTTGTTAATTTACTTAGCTCCATTGTGTGTTGAACAAGTTGAAAGTTTATTTTGGTTATTTTATGTTGCAAGTTCAAGTAGTAACTAAAATAAAAATATTGTAAACAGTTGCATTGTTATTTTATAAGTTATTTTCACTTTTCGTTGTCAAATAGATTCGCAATGCGAATATTCGCGAATGGGAATATTCGTTACATCCCTAATATGCATATGGCGTTTTCTTTGACAGTGTCAGTTTAAAAATATACAGTGTACGAGAATATTATAGTTTTAAACTAGTTTTGCCGTTTTTCGGCTATGAATAAAACACATATATATATACTCACTATATAATAAAGAAATATTACAATAGAATTAATGCGAGATATAATTTAGTTGTTGAAATAATAAAAAATAAATAAAAATGTTAAAGTTTTCCTAAAAATGACACTGTGTTGATATATAGTGCAGAAAAATAAAAAATATTACACTGTTTCAATGTACATAGGTCGACATAATGTAACACGATAAAATTTAGAGTGCAATTTTTTCTTCAATAGAACATATAATTGAATCTGGGTATACTATAGAGTAGAACTATAAGTGAATCTGAACGAGAAAGTGCAACACTTTATTTGACAAGAAAACAATGTTGCATAGTTCAATTTATGGGAGTTTGATGATAATTCATGCTTAATAGAGGTTATAAAAGCCGTGTAAATCTACGATATGGTGAATTTTATCTATTCGTTGCTACCCAGTAAACAATTTGGTGAAATGTCCTGTTTTATGACATTTCAATCACTATTGCACTTCAATTATAGTTCGCATCAACTTTATCTTCATTTGTATTCCGACAGGTGGAGTGGTTTCGCCATTTGTATCCGATAAAATAGGCATTTCATATGAACGACAAAAAAATCATACACATCTTTAATGTGATGGCAAAGTGACTCCATAATGTTTACTGGGTATATACAACTACATTATAAAAAAATTAATGACACTGTGCTTTTTCATTGTATCGTATATTTATACGGCACATCTTGTTTTAAGCATGAGTCTCCGCCGAACCTTTGTAATTTAAACTATAACATATATTTTGATACCAAACATATTTCATTTAACACAAAACTATACTTATACTATGGATAATTAAATTGCACTTGTGACCTGTAGAAACCGCTTTAACTGCCGTACCAATATTTATTTAAACTGTAACATTTCCATTCAATAGGTGGTACGGATAGTCGCCAACATGAGTGTAAACTGTGAAGTGGGTCAAGGACTTGGAAGCGGAAGTCTTGTTTCAGCACTTCTCCATATTCTCTTGGTAACATCCCGTGTCGTGTCACAAGACAAATCTGTATCCGCTGAATTATTGTTAGCGACTCTTGGAGCATTGCATAATTTGTCATTTTACCACAATATTGGTCAAGACTTTCACATAGCACAGCCTTCACAAAGATGGGATGATATCACACAAGTTTTGTGCAATATTCTTACTCTTGGACCACCATTTACATCAGAAGCAGCAAGAGTTTTAGGAAATCTAACTAGATGTCAACACAGTCGGGGAGTTGTGGTCCGTTATGGTGGTTTGAAAGCTCTGATGCTTTGTTTAGACAATGGTAAATTGTGAAATAAAGAGATTATATGTTTGTTGAACAGTGAAATTCAATATAACTATTTGCAGATGACACTGAATGCCTTCGCACAGCTGTTGGTGTTGTTGTTAACCTTTTGGGAGACTGGGAATGTCGTCCGTTATTCAGAGAACAAAATGGACATCTCAAATTATTAGCGGTTCTTCGTACTGCGCCACCTGATTGGTTGCTGTCATCACTGATTTGTCAGGTAAAATACAACAGCGGATAATGTATTACGGGTTGAATGAGATCCCCGCATAGCACCCAGAAACGTGCACCGTAATGTATGGAAACTTAGGAAAAGTATGGAATATTTCAAGTGTAGAGGTTTACCATCCCCATTGAGATCTAATCTACAAGCTATATTATCTATCCTCTGAAGTTTGTTTCGCAATCTCTTTACAGCGAACAATTGAAATATCTAATTTCTTAGATACTTATTTGCATTAGGGGTTCACATGAGCGCGAGACTTTTCTCGTCGAGACATTTCTGAAACGGTACCGAGACCACATACGGCGAGACTCGAGAGTCTGGTCTTGTTGACGTTATTTAAAAAAAAAATTGCTACAAAAATAAACTAACAGCAACATAAACGTTCAACCTTTTTTTATTATAAAAAATGTTAGGTCATAAATTTACGAAATATAAAATCTGGTAAACAAACATATATTAAATATTTTATTTTATAATTTGTTATTTTACAACATTTTGTAGCCGAACGGAAACGAATGTTTTAGGATATAATAAATGTGAATAGAAATTATTTACAATGTGATTGTTTGAAGAAATTTTAGCCTTTAGTTGCCGCAAAAATGGCGTTGAGTGTAGGTGTTAGTAGTGTCAACCTGAAAAAGGGCCGAGATTAGATGAGAGTGATGATGCATTAAGTGAAATTGAACTAGCTGGTCATCTGTGTATAAAAAACAATTCTTCAAAGTTTAAATTTTCTTTTAAATTTGATACAATTAATGGTGAGAAAAAATCGATATGCTTATTGTGTGAAAAATTTAGAATGAATGAATTACTTTATTTAAGACTATCTTAGGCGAAAGTTCTCACTATAACGAGATCTGACGAAACGAGACAAACGATCATGAGACAGGACCGAGACTAAAACGATACCTATTTTTTTCTAAACTAACGAGGACGAGATTTTTTAAACTCTCGTCTTATCTCGTCTCTTGTGAAGCCCTAATTTGCATGACAAACTTAAGACCATCCGCCTAAAAGAGCCTTTCCTGACACTGTGTACTGCTTCTGGCTTCCGAATAAGATTTAAAGTTTAGGGGCGTAATTAAAATTTCAAGTATTGCCGCGCATGTCACCATCTTGATAAAATGGAGCCTTTAAACGTTATTTTTTGTAATATCTTTTTATCAGTGAGTCTTAAATGGAAGATAATCGTAGTTAACGCATAATGATTATTTTCCAGGCACTCTGGAATTATTTGATAGATGCTCTTAACATCATTGCCACCTTAGGAGATTCTAACACCCGAGAGCTGGCTGGAATATTAGCGGATTGTCTTGGTAAGATTTATTTGAGTTTTATAAATCGCATTAATATCTCACGTTCATGTTTATCAACGGTTTGGTTGTCTTTCAGATGAAGATGCAGTAGCTGAGTTAGGGGGCCCGAATTACGAAGACTTCTGCAATGTGGCTAGTGATCTTCTTGATAAACTGGAGCAATTCTACAGTTCCTTGGAGTCAGATAATGCCTCCCCTTGCCGCAGTCCATCAGATGATGATGATGATATTTATTTCGCCGGGAAAGTTTTTGATAACGACAAATTTAAAACGTGGCTACAGGATTAATGAAATAATGCATATCACTTATATAGGATAGATTATTTTTGTATTAGTTTTTTATTTCGTAGCGTATTTATATATAGACTATTTATTAGAATGTTATACATATATTTATTTTAGTTGAAGGAATGTGTCATATTTTTATTGGTGTTAATAAGTAAACCATGAAATATTGAAAAATCCGAAAAAATAAATATATATAAGTGTTAAAAATCTAAATGGTGTTTTTATGTAATAAAATAAATAAAAGTAATTTGCAATTACTTCAAAGTAATACAACTAGGGCTCCGATTTGTTGTTCAAAGTTAAAGCATTCATAAAATCTAGACGTTTTGAAGTTACATTGTCAATATTTCGATTTCCGTTGCTTAAGTACTCGTACTTGGATGTAAGTATAATATATATTACTCCCTATTTCATCCCTTATCAATAGAATCCATGTCGTATACTCAAACAGATATAAAGACATTTTACAACATTCCTTTTGACCATCTGAGTTTCAAATGAGTTTCACAGGTTTAAGTTAAAATAAGACGAGGATCGTGGATTTCATTTAGGATGAGGCGAGGGTCATAAAATAACGTTTAGGATGAGATGAGGTTCACTTTACTATTTTTAGGATGAAAAGAGGAGCAAAGATCCATTTATGATCAGGATAGATCTAAAATTCGATCGACTCGGGATATTAGCAAATAATTCAGTAATTTGGATTATTTCATAGAATATGTAGATCTCCTCTTAATATTTATTTGAGTACATCAAACTTCAACAGTTATTAGCACTTCAAACAATATATACATTTATAAACATTTGTAATACATAATTTATAAATTATAGACACGAGTATGCTTATTTAAAATAAAGAGATTAAATTAGTTTTATTGATAAAGTCAATAAGGTTTTTCAGACTTACCCTGCTTTCAAATATCTGCCTGTATTTCTCAGGCCTATATAATATTCTTGTCTGTGCAACGAATACCTGGAACATCAAAGAATAATACTGTTAATGGGCTGTTACATTGTTCACATATTGGTTGTGGTTTTCTTTTGAATAGTTAAGTTCCAGTTAACAAAATACTTGTTGTAATACATAGTAACATATAGGAAAGTTTGTTGCCTTATTTGGTTCTTGTTAACGACACAAATAGAAACCATAGTGTATTTGTATATACCTTAGTGTCCTTGCTGCTGAGTTTTTCTTTTAATTTTATAATTTACCTTTAAATATAAGTTTCATTTTGTGAAATATTGCGAAATAGAATTAAATATAATTATAATAATTTTTAAGGATAATAATTAATATTAAATTAAGTATATCATTGACGCACGACGCAAACACACCAAGTACATTCAAAGTATGACTAAAAAATTGGGAATGAGGTGTAAACGTGCCAATAATGTATACCGTGAAATTATATAAGAGGATTGGGAGAGAGACATAGATACCAGAATACATACGAGAAAAAAAACAAAAAACATGGGAAAAATTGCAAGATTCAGATTGAAAAACGAGGAGAAAGGAAACAAATACTGGGCAAATAGAGAGAAAGGATGTGTAGGGTGTGCGGAACGGAGATTGAAACGCTGGAACACATTAAGTTCTCATGTGAGAAAAAGGTAAAAATCGAAAATCGAAGGAGAGAGAGTAGCAGGAGGAGTGAAGCAGTTGCAGTTTTGTTTTTATTTTTCTATTTTTTTCCTTTTGGAAGGAGTGAGAATGTTTAGTAATAATAAAGATAAAAAATGAATTAAGCACAATGATATGTAATTTAATGAGTTAAGGCAGAAGAATGTAGTGCCCAATGTGAAAAACATTAAACAAATAAGTAATAATGTATAACTGAAATTGAAGCAGAAATAAATGGCATGAGTAATAATAATCATCAAATTATTCAATACACGTTTTCATATTTATACAAATTATTTAATTAGATAATGCAGAGAATTAATAAATATTGACAAACTGTTTCATTAATTTTCCATACAAATAACAGACAGACAGATATGCCAAACCAGTTTCCAAAAAATGAAATAGAGTGGTTGTTAAATAATTTCGATTTATTTTACCTCGAGCTATATTTGAAACATAACATTAGCATTATTTGATACTAAATTATTTTAACAACGATAATTAAACAATTCGCATGCACTATTTATACAAATCAATCAATTAATATCATTTATTTATTTGTTAAGCATCTCATTGTAATTATCATAACCTTTAATAATTAAGTAGACAAAAACAACTACCTTAAACGTTAATATCTTCTATAATAATGAAACCTTAGAGCATATATATATGGAGAGTGAATAGCCTATGTGTCCTATAGAATAAAAGTGTGGCCAAAATGTGTGCGAGAGAGAAAGGAATATGTTCCTATTTGTTCTCTATGAGCATGCGTCGAAAGTGACAGCTGTCAAGTCAAATAGGAACATATACCCTTCTCTCTCGCACACATCTTGGACACACTTTCAGGTCAGTCAGGTCATATATATGCTCTAAGATTGAGACAGGGGTTCAGAGAGAGGAAGAGGAGAGAATACATTTTTCATGATAAAGTGTGTTTATACCTAGTCATAGTCACTACAGTAGACGGTTGAACGTAGTCTATTAGAACTAGTCCAGTCTGATATCAACATTACACTATAGCTCTAACTTTACTCTTGCATGTGCATTATCGATTGGGTTTTGCATATTTCTATATCATTTTAATGAGTATAAGGCACATTTGCAGTGGTGTTACTCCTTACCGGATATTGTTCTGTACAACAAAGACGTTAGACTCATTCTTCTCAGTACCCCTCACCCCTCCTGGCATACCCCTGTGTCATATTCTATTAGTCACTGTATCAAGTTTTGACATTGGAGTTCGGTGCTTACGTGCTATTTCACCATTTGCGGTATTTCAAACTTTCACATTGATACAGTTGTTTTTCGAATCGCAGGAAACTAATGGCATATCTTGAGATGAACAATAAGTAAATTTGTAGAAGAGAAATAATAATGGTATCAACTAGTATACGAATCATCAGTGGCGGATTAGGACGGCTGAGGTGATATGATAGGGTAAACAATTAGTCATGAATTATTTTTATAGTAATATATAATAATATTATGCTATCGACTCGACGAATAGAAATTATGCATACATACAACGGTTTATCTGACAGGTCTACCTGAGGAGATCTCTTGTACAGGTAAACCGGAGAATGTAAAACTGTACAGTTAAAAAAAAACTTGTTTAAATAGAATAACTGGAACTTAAGAAGAGGGAATGTGGAGACGGTGTTAGAAATAGAACAAGGCAAATATAATAAGAGATGCAAGGGGATACAAAAGCGAATTGGACAGAAAGGACGCAGATAGTGGGAGGGTAGGTGTAGCAGCTTGGGAGGGAGCAAAGGAGATGCTGGAGCTTATGAAAAGAGAATGGAGGAGGAAGTCAGACAAAGGAGCTAGAAATGGAAGAAAGTTAAAGGCGGAGTACAAAAATGAAAGAAAAGGATAGAGCAAGTGTAAAAACAGACGTGAAGGGTGAGATAAAAGGAATACATCGACATACAAACAAGAATTTAAAGTAATGGTTTTAGTTTGTGTTATTCCATTACCCTTGAGCAATACAAAGCGCTTTCACGAGATCCTAAAGACGGAGCAGTCAATGAATGGCACAAATAAATCAAATGATAGACCTATTATTATATTAAAGCACATTAAAAGTATTGGACATATACAAATATGTGTATTTAAATAACAACAGAAGAATACAGAAGTTCATAAAATAATGAATGCTTTAAAATATGGAAAATAATTTATCATTTATTTTAAGTTGAGGCTACAATGGCAAAAGCCATACCTCAATCCGGCCCTGTGTCTGGCACGTATACTAATGAAGTAACGTCATAAAAGCGTCGCATGTTGAGTGAATCTCCTGCTCAAGCTGATTCGAGCTGGTGCTATCTACAGCGCTTCTTACTGAAGACGCCGGAGAGTGATAACACCATAGAAGATGTTGAATAAATAAATATTTGTTCATTAGGTAAATATTGCATGTACCATTGTTATCCATTAAAATATCTACAAGCTCTAATTTTAGTTACATTAGCCCCATTGAAATATCTATGATGTATGAATACATACTCGTATATGTATTAATTATAAATGTCGACTAATTACTGCTAATACAAGCTCTAGAGGAAATTATATAATTTGTGTATGCACTGCATTATTAATATTTACTTAAAAATTAATTAGCTTAAAAATAGTGTCGTTATTTTTGAAAATACTTTCCCAAAATAACAAAAGAAACCGCAGTTTAAGTTGTAATGTTAATTGAAATACATCGTTTTGTGACCTATTTTATTACTTTTTTAAAAAAAACCTACCTTCTTGCTCATTAACATATTCATAAAACTTCATAAGAAAACCTTTTTAAGAATAGTAAAATCTGAATAAGTTTTTCCTAAGGCTTAAAGGACGACCTATAAAATAATAATAGATAATCCATTCAGTTTAATATTACTGGATTACTATTAAGTAAAATATTAATTTCTTTATTAAATTTAAAGAACATTTTTAAGGTAGTTGTTCACTGGATGCATTAAATGCAGGACTTTAATAAAACCTTATTTAATTAATCTTTTCGCATTTATCCAATAGCAGTAAACTGGACTTACGGCATTGAACTCTGGGTAACATCTAGTGTTTCAAACATAGAAAACCTAGAAAGATTTCAATCAATGACAGTAAGGACTATTATGGATATTCCGTGGTATATAAGCAACAAATACATAAACCATGACTTCGGCATTAAAACGGTTAAAGAAGAAATTATCAAATTCAGCCAAAGATACCAGCAGCGAGTAAACAATCATCCAAACTATCTAGCTATGAATTTACTAGATAAACATACGTCTGACCTTAAAAGATTAAAAATACATAGTGTGTTAAAGCTACCACAAAGTTTATAATTGCCATCACTGGACAACTATTTCTTATCTTAATTAATTTTCATTTTTAGCGTAGGTAGTTATTGTAACAGATTTCGTGGCATACTATTACAAATCTACTATTACTATCGGTGACACCTGGGCAGGTACCAGGTGAGAAAGGTAACTAAAAATCAGAGTTACTTTACTTAAATTTGTATGACTGATTTTTAAATATATTTTGTAGAATGTTATTCTGAAGTAAAATTAAAAGTGTCAGACGCTTTCCATGGGCCAGAACTTTTGTCAGACGCTTTAAAGCTCTGTAAAAAATAAATTAACTTTACTTATTTTCCCCTTCTTAAACTCACAATCTGTTTCAGTCTATTGTGGATGCGTATATACTATTGCGCACACCGTATTATATACAGTATATAGTATACAGTGTAGTTGTGTTTATGAGACCACTAACATGTTTTTGTCAGTTATATTGTTCTGGCCCATGGAAAGCGTCTGACACTTTTAATTTTACTTCAGAATAACATTCTACAAAATATATTTAAAAATCAGTCATACAAATTTAAGTAAAGTAACTCTGATTTTTAGTTACCTTTCTCACCTGGTACCTGCCCAGGTGTCACCGAGCGAACTCCACAAATACGCAGGTATTAAAAGTACATGTAGAGACTACTTAGAACCGAAAGTTCTATGATTTTGAAAATAAGTTATGTCAGATCGCTCTGGGATCTTGGACTATTCCATCGTTTCAATACGTTACTCCAAAGACGTGTCAGCCGTGGTCAGCTATAAAAACTACAATATAAATTAATAATATAGGGTAAATAACAATTATACGTATCTAAATACGTTACAAAACTGGTTCATCTCTATAAACATTTAAAGCGAACGAGTTTAGCGCAATTTAATTTAAAAATTAGTTCCATTTATCGTTCCGTTGAACGTTTTACGATATCCAACTTTACTCTACCACCAACTGACGATGCTATTAACATTATTAACAATTATACAGCCACCCCACCCTACCCCACCACATCACACAACACCCCCTGCACCCATCCCTTAAAACTATTGAAGATTTAATTGCATCTAAAACTCCATCTGCTTCAACAAATAGCTGTTAATGCTTGACTGGCATTGGTACTCATTTGCATATCCGAAATGTAAGTCGTCATAATTAATAATCCTTTTCGATTTCCCTTTGTCTTAAGAAGTTCCTTACTAGCTTCTTCAAATAATCGCTAACATTTGAGTTTCGCATTCATTTATACGAGTATTAGTATGTATATACACTTTGACCTACTTTCGAAATAAATTGATATTTTCTTCCAAGTTTTGATGCTCATCTAATGTGGTATATTCAATTATAAATACGATAGTGTTAACACGACAATGCGTCTTTAAATTGTCTACGATAAGTCCAGCGTTAAAAAATATTGTAAAATAAAAATGAAGTATATATAAACATTCTTACCAAACATAGAAGCGAGAAAAGATTGTGAAAATATAACAGAGGGTTTGTCGAGAGGAGTCAAGGAAGACAAGAGGTAATAGATAGACAAGACGGATATACATACAAAAAGGAAGGAGAAGGATGAAGGAGAGAGGGTAAACAAAGCAGTGTGAAGTCACTAGATCGCACCGAATTATTCCTGCAGTACATTGCACTGCAGCAAAAAAATGAAAGAAATTCCGAAATGAAAAGGAATTGTTGGGAAAAGATGGAAACTGGATTATGCCTGGAGGAGATATTGTAAGAGAAGTGGGAAGATGACGGAAGTAAGGAGAAAGATAAGAGGGAAGGAGCACAAATGGGAGGAAGCTTAAAGTTGATTGAAATGTGTACAAAACGTAGACAGCATAAGGCAGATAGAAAATTGCTGGTAGGTGACACTAAACAATGCCGAAGTGAAACCGTAGAGATAGAGAACAGAAATAAAAGGAAGAAATATTTTGGAAGAAGACACGACAAGAAGAAAAAAGGGTTTTTAAAATTGAGAGACTAATTAGATTAGAAAAAAATTAAAGAAATGCAATTTAATTGGTATAATTAATGTTGAAGAATGTAAGACCTAACGGCAAAAACGTTAAATAAAAATATAACAAATGCTCCCACTTCTGAGTTATAGTCATTTGGGTTTTTTCATAAAAGTATCTTTCATTACTTGAGTTTCTTTTTCTGTAATTTATCGAAATAAGGGTAATTTCAAATAGGCTGGAAGGTAATTGAGAGAAGATATAATTAGTTATTGTGTGAGAGCTAAAGAGAAAGATAATTCCAGATACACTGGAAGGCAACTGTGACTAATCTTTAAAAAGGACTTCTTAAGATTCTATAATCGTTTAAACAACCTACTCAAGAAGTTTTACTATTATGTTAATGGTACTTAATTTTTTCAAAAAGCAGTAAAACAGGTTACAAAACGTTGTATTTTACGTATAATATTGTTATCGTAACAAGCAACTTTAGTTATGTTATATAAACAATGTAAATGAAATATTCTAAAAAAAATAATTTTAATGACAATTTTTTCACAAGTTTCCATTTAAATTTTTCCATCTCCTAATTCCTATAAAAATATGAAGGGAAGTTAGGGTAATTATGTACTCGTACAAGGATTTAGGGGACGTGTTTGTGCCAGGGCAGGGGTACGTGTTGAATAAGAATGTAAAACGTGAGAGCCAGTTAACAGTCACGCCGACGCGACGTCGACGCCGACGTCGACATGGACGTTGACACCACGCTGTGATAGCAATAAAGAATGAAGGACCTTCTGACTATGATAAGAGTAACGAAATCCTTTAGGCCCGGAAATAAATATAATATATTTTTAATTAAAATTAATATTAACTAAGAACTTAGAATGTTAAGACTTTATATTTTATTTAACTATGGTAATTCATTCAAAAATTTTGAGAAAATAATTGAAATAAATATGCAGCTACAAAGACCTAAAGATTTTGTAAACTTTTGTTTTAATGTAATTTAAATTGACGGGGTTGGTTACCCTTATATTATTATTATACAGTGAATTTATTATGGGTGAACTAATTGATAGGAATTAAATGCTGTTTTGATGTAATGTTACAATAAGGAATACTTTAGAAGGAAAATTAAATAAAGATGAGTCATCATCGAATTAATTTCTTGATTTCAACTATTGCTAAAACTTGATTGATCGATTGTGGCGTCGAGAGAATATTCATTTATTCCATAATATTTATTTCTTATGATATTTTAATTGCAGAAAATTTTAAAATTGAAATTATTTCATATTAATTATTGAATGGAGTTTATGTTGTTATAATGGGCTTGTGTCCTCATTTTTTAGTGGTCGATTTTTCAATTGTTGATTGATATTGATGTTAATAAATGTGTATTGGCGTGTCTATTTTATTAAATATCTAAATGTTGACGGAGATATAGCAATTAAAAGTTTGAATTGTAGTTTTAGCGCTAGAAATGGTCGGCCATATTTGTATGACGTGAAATACATTTCAACGTCAGTTATTTGTTGAGTAGGTCAGTGCTGTGATAATGTTTTGTAGCTGTTGGTAGTCAAATAATCAAGTCAAATCAAAGAATAATAAGTTTTTATTTTATTTAACCCTGTTACGATAGACATAATATTTAAATTTGATTGTTCCTTGAAATAGTTATAAATAATATTTGATATATAAATACATATAGCAGAGATTTATGAGCTGTAAGGTTGGTAACCTTACACAAGGATTGTGATGTCACATGCACTTGGAATGTGTACAACGTTGAATACCATTAATAATTAAAGAGACAAAATGACTTTTTTAATTGTTAATATCTCTTAACATATAAGGAGTTATTAAAAAATAATTGAACATTTGAGGTTCTAGTAACCCACTTTATCAATATATAGTAGACTTGTATAGAAATTAAGACATAGGACACCTCAACAAATAACTGACGTTAAAATGCATTTCACGTTATACAAATATGGACGACCATTTCTAGCGCTAAAACTACAATTCAAACTTTTAATTGCTATATCTCCGTCAATATTTAGATATTTAATAAAATAGACACGCCATTACACATTTATTAACATCAATATCAATCAACAATTGAAAAATCGACCACTAAAAAATGAGGACACAAGCCCATTGTTCACGGGATGAATTTAATGCAGTATTTTAATAAAGCATTGATTAAATACTACTGAAACCAATAAGAATACCACCCGTTTTCGGTGATTACAACATTATCTATCTACTTATCTTATCTTCTTCTTAATATATATAAATTACGTGTCACGTTGTATGTCCGCGATGGATTCCTAAACTACTTAACCGATTTTAATCAAATTTGTACACCGTGTGCAGTTTGATCCAACTTGAAAGATAGGATAGCTTACATCTCAATTTATGATTGCAATATTATCTTATTGCAAATTAATTATCTGTATATGACATATGACATCTGGCGACGATGATGGCGACATCTGTTGACTAGATTGAGTAAATATTTTGTTGACTAGATTGAGTATTCAATAGATGGCGCTATGTAATGTAATATGACAAAAACGTTAGTCACAGCAACGCGTGGCCGGGACAGCTAGTATATATATATATATATATATTTTTGTTTTTATTTTTTTTTTTTTTTTTTTTTTTTTTTTTTAAACGAATCAGATCAGATATAAATTTTATAAAAACATAATCAAGAACATGACGTCACTATTGTGATTGTGATATCAATGATAAAGTGACCGATAATTTTTCTATTTATTTGATATTATTGTATGACAATTCATACGTATAATTATACATATGTACAATGTACACATATGTAGGTTAAATGCTTATAATTGAAACATAAAATGAAGTTTTTGTTAGAATTTTTCATTTTTATTATTTGCTTGTTAATTAATACCAGTGACTGTAGCGCTGAAGTGCAAACAAAAGAACACGAGTGTAATTTACCAGAAAAGTTAAAAAATGAAATTGCTGGCTATGAAAATATAGCGCAAGACATTATAAACCAAATAGTGTATGGAAAATTAAAGGGGAAGACATGGGAATGGTAAATATTAGGTTTTAATATTTTTAAGTGGTATACTATTAGGCAATATATATATAAAAATCATATACTCGTAAATCTACAATGAGCGGAACATTTTTGCAGTTTTGTAAGTAAAAGAATGTTCAACAAGAGACTTATAATGAGTAGCGAGGGATAATTACCAGCGCAATACAGCATTCAAACTAGACTGGAATATTGCACTAAAATATTTTTACTTATTTCTTAAGAAATACATTTTCATGTGCGCATAACTGTTTTAATTAAAGGATACTATAAATTAAAACAACTGCAATACATTTACATACATACATACATACATATACAAGTATATATACATATATATATATATATATATATATATATACTTGTATATATATATATATAATACTACGCTAAAGTTTCATTTAATCTCTCAGGAATACTTTCATAAGTTGCAAAATATTATTTTATGAAATACTTATAACCACACATACACACACACACACACACACACACACACACACACACATATATGTATATATATATATATATATATATATATAATAATAATAATTCTAGATGAAAATTTAGAATCGCCATCCAATTACTAGATCAATAACACAACCTTTTTATCATAGAAAATGTAACTTTATTATAAAAAGATTCTAGAAGCTTTCGTTACCCTATTCGAGGTAATCTTTAGTCAAAACAAGTTATAAAATTAAATTTTCTATTTACACACTATTTACTTATTAATATTGACCCTATTTGTTCAAATATTGCACTATTTTACAACTCTAGTTACTTCTAAGTTATTATATCTACAGTACATTTAAATAACATCCTAAACTTTAAATCCCGCCACGATGTGTGATAAATTAAAAATTAGTTTTTAATTCTGTGGGATACTATTAGGTTGAAAGCGTGTAAATTTTTATAGTTATTTAAAAGAAAACTGTGGGAAATTTACGTCGCACAGTAGTTTGTTTCATCATCATCAAAACCTTTATTAATTAATTGACTAATTTCTTTGATCGCAACTTCAAAAATAGTGTCAAAATGGCATGAAGTATGTATTCAGTATAACATACTGTGACAAATACACGTTTTTAATTTTAGAATTTGAGGCAATTCCAACAACATGGTCATATTCGCCTGAAGTTAATTTATTTTAATTAAATTTGGTTTATTATATATATATATATCATTAAGGAACTTCAGCACTTTTTGAATTTTTTCTGTATTGTCTGAAACTATGTCCTTTAGTTCGCCACTAATGTTGTGTTTTGCGCGTTGAGTTTGATATTATGGGCAGGTTATTAGCAGATGATGGACTGTTATTTGCGTCTGACAGTTGTTGCATTGCGGAGCTGTTGTTTTACTGATTAAATGTGGATGCGTCAATTTCGTATAACCTGTTCGCAATCTGAAGATGGTTTTTTGAATTGTCTATTGCTTTGATAAGAAGTTTCCCACTTATTTGTATTTTCCTTAATTAATCTCAATTTGTTGTTTTTTTATTTATGTCCAACACTGAAAATACACATTAAAAATGACTATGTGAACATAGTATCTATATATTTTATGACAAATTTTTTTAACTTACTATAAGTATACTAATTGATCACCATTTCTCTACAGAACCATTACATCACGATAGTATTAAATCACACAGTAATTTTTACTGAGTCTTTTTCACAATAGAATGTTATATAAACATGCACAACCCAAAATAATACAATGTTTTTAATATAGGATAGTAGTTTGCTATTTTTTAGGTCTAAATTGTCTTTAAATATCAAATCTAAGATTATTAAGGATATTTTACTTTTATGTCTATCAATATTACTATAACCAGATTACTGTATACAGGTTGGCATTCCTGTGTGATACATTCGGAAGCAGGATGACAGGATCCACAGCTTTAGAATCAGCGATAGATCATATGTTAAATCTTGGTAACGAATTGAATTTAGATAAAGTATACACCGAAGATATAGAAGCTCCTCATTGGATTCGGTAAGTAAATTAGAAATGCATTAATATCAAGTTGCAATGTTTAATTAATATTATCGTGAAGGGGTTTCGAATCGCTTATGATGCTGAGTCCGCGTAATGCACAACTGCCAATGCTTGGATATGGTGGATCCATTGCCACTCCACCAGGAGGTCTACATGCTTCTGCAATTGTGGTGGAGAGCTACGAAGAATTAGCTAATTTATCCGATGAGAAGGTAATGTTATTACAAAAATATACTAACACGGCTACGAAATCCTAAGATTATCACATATGTTCTATGTGCCTAAACATATTTTCATGTCCGTAGTTATTTATTACCACAATCTCTCTTTCCACGCCATAAAGTTGATTCCATTCACGCTGTTCACTTCCGATTATAAAGCAAAAAGGCATTTTATTTTATTTAATTGACTTTTTTGTCGGATGCATCGAATTTATTAATCTCTGTGTGTCTACTAAGTCTATTGTAAACCTTAAGTGCGGTTTAAACTAGCATTACAACATGCATTTTACATTTTAATTTATTAAATTTGTGGAAATTTCATCGTCCAAATTTTGAGAAAACTTATAAAATATCAATACAAAGATTTATACAAATTTTTAGCTTACTACCTCCCATTCCGAGATTTAAATCCTTATTTGGGCGTGTTGTACAACTTCTTGTAACAATGTTGAATGTCGCATGTTCGAGTCGCACCTATGTGGACGACGCATTCCGTTACAATAAATACAAAAAAATTGTTAATTCTTTTTCTTCTAATTATAATATTTAACGCTGTATTTTGTTCATGATTTTTTTTTCTTTTGCTTATACGAGTATGTTAGATTTTCAGTTTTAATTTCTCCTATTCTTTCAGATTGTCGGTAAGATAGTTATCTATAATCCCGTTTTTATCAGCTACGGTGAGACAGGCATTTACCGCGGCTACGGAGCCGCAGAAGCCGCTAAACGGGGCGCCGTAGCAGCGTTAGTCAAATCGTTAACACCGAAATCAATTCGTAGTCCACATACCGGATGGCAGTGGTATCAGGAAGGGGTTGAAAAAATACCTGTTGCTAGTATCACCGTCGAAGATGCGGAGATGCTGCACAGGATGTATAGACGAGGTAACATAAACATACATTTACTTTATTAAAAGATTATTAACTTATTAGTTCGATAATTATTATTATGTTTTAGGAACTGAAATAAAACTGAATCTAACGATGTCTGCAACAATGTTGGATCCCAGTATTTCAAGAAATACTATTCTGGAACTCACTGGAAAAGATGATAGTGTTGAACGGCCTCTAATGGTTATTTCTGGTCACTTGGATAGGTATTGAGTAGCGTATTTTAGTTTGTACATCACGGATCATCGCTAAAAGGACGTTAAATATACACGAGCTCTTGAAAATCAGAGTGTCTTAGAATAGGTATACCCGCGTAAAACTGTAGATGACTGTTCATTAATGCAATTTAGACAACACTAATAATTGACCCGTGCCTATAAAGTACAGAAAGACTTCTTATTTATGAAACAAAATGTAACAAATCCAATATAGTCCAAATCATGATAGTTCGGCGGCGAATTATACCTAAAAAGGTATAAATCTATAAATCTATAATACTATAATGAATTTTATCTTATACGTTTCTATATACATTATAGAAAAATAAGTGAGTCAGTGCTTTTTAGTTATATCGGCAGTTTATACCCCAGAACTTGTTTTAAGTAAGAGTCGCCGCCGAACTCTCGTAATTTGAACTATAAATAGTTTTTCAAGAACAGATGAACAAATAAATTAAAGCATTTTAAGAAGGCATTAATTTTAGCTAAAATTAAATTAAATTGTATTAGAAAAGCAAGACTGAAAATGTTATATACGACTATGTTAGGTAAAATAATTTACGTTAAAAATAATTCGATTTAAATTACGTAAACTGTGTTTAGTGTGCTTATCTTAATATATATAAATTACGTGTCACATGTTTGTCCGAGTTTGTCCGCGATGGACTCCTAAACTACTTAACCGATTTTAATCAAATTTGTACACCGTGTGCAGTTTGATACAACTTGAAAGATAGGATAGCTTACATCTCAATTTATAATTGCAATATTATCTTATTGCAAATTAATTATCTGTATATGACATATGACATCTGGCGACGATGATGGCGACATCTGTTGACTAGATTGAGTAAATATAGATTGAGTAAATATTCAATAGATGGCGCTATGTAATGTAATATGACAAAAACGTTAGGCACAGCAACGCGTGGCCGGGACAGCTAGTATAATATAAAAAAAAATAAAAACAAAATCGAAAAAGAATAGTGAAACTAATGGTGTAATTTTTCATGATTTGATTTTATGATAGAAATCCCTATTATGGAATAAAAAAATTATACAGCGCCTTTACAAACTCCTAAAAAGTTCATTCTTAGGTCCTCCGCACATGAGGCGACTGAATGCAAACCTTAGCCCCGAATCTGTCCGAACCGAATGAGAATGGAACTGTGTTGTTAGTGAGAGAACGAACGTGTATACGAGTGAGAAAAAATACACGACACGAATGAAACTAAACTGGTTTGGAGTACGTTTTAAGCGAGTCTGTTTCTCGGTTGCATGATTTTGATGGAGACATCATGAACAGAGATGTGTACAAATATTATTCAAAATACATTTAAACACATACATATACGACACAATAAAATCCCCTGTTATGCTATTGTTAAAAATTCTATAGAGTTACGAAACACGGCTCGACTAGTTTGCAATCAGTCGCATCATGTGCGGACGCCCTTACTCCATTAGGGTTAATTCACCCTACCAACGGCGCTGGACTTTTACTTTTGACGTTGTGGAAATTCAATAATGTTTATTACAATTATATATTTATATATATTTACTAGCTGTCCCGGCCACGCGTTGCTGTGTCTAACGTTACATAGCGCCATCTATTGAATATTTACTCAATCTAGTCAACAGAATATTTACTCAATCTAGTCAACAGATGTCGCCATCATCGTCGGCAGATGTCATATGTCATATACAGATAATTAATAGACAAATAATTTGCAATAAGATAATATTGCAATCATAAATTGAGATGTAAGCTATCCTATCTTTCAAGTTGGATCAAACTGCACACGGTGTACAAATTTGATTAAAATCGGTTAAGTAGTTTAGGAGTCCATCGCGGAGGAACAACGTGACACGTAATTTATATATATTAAGATTATATTCAATTATTTATATATCTTTGAGTAGCATACTTAACGTAAAATCTTATTTTAATTCAATTCTAAAATTTAGCTAGGTAGTAAGTACGAGTATCTTATCCTGGTACGTACACTTAATTACATTTACATAAGAGCTGCACAAATTCTTTGTTCGTTTTATTTCATTCTAATGTAATGAGCTACGAAGCCGTAAACACCTACATTAGGCTACGCCTCATTACTATCCCGTCAGACCGTTATTCCGTTAGTCCCGTTACTCCCGTTACTCCGTTAGTCCGTTAGCCCGTCAACGTTACGGATCCGTTATACTTCGTATAGTCGTAGTTCTCGTTATAGTGGTCCGCTAATGGAGATATTACAACATGCTGTGCCAAATAAAGCCAAGCTAATGTTACAAGTACTTTTCTTCAAATGAATACAACAGGTTTTTTAAAACGATTTAAAATAGTTAAGAAAACTTGAAGCTACTATTAAAACTTTTAATTAAATTATTAAATAAATGAAAAACAAAGTTTTAAGATAATTGTTGGTCGAATTTAAATATATTCTCATTTATTCGAGAAGTTAATAGTATGTTAAATAGTTATCAATGAAATAATTGTTGTGTTTTAGTTGGGATGTTGGTGATGGAGCTATGGATGATGGAGGAGGTGTGATGATTTCGGTTGCTGCAGTTGCGTTTTTGAAAGAACTTGGATATCAACCTCGAAGAACAATAAGGTATGTTTAAAAATTTATAAAACAACATTTTCAACTTGTTTTGTAGCTTTACTAGAAACTCAAAACCAAAATTATTATCTTCGTTTTTGAATAGATCAAAAACAGAGTTTCCGATTTTGTTTTTCATTCAGAACAATTACCATTTTATAAATGATTTCACCTCATTCCTCACCTCAGCGTTAGATTCTAAAATATAAACATCATTCTATGCTGTCACATTTCATAAACTCAAAGTGTGCAATGAATCTTTGTAAAATGCAGCACTAACTTCTGAGCTACCAGTGTCGTTGATAACTTTATGTTATTTTCGTATTCAACATTAGAAACAGACTTATCCTAAGGACCACCTCTGGCAGGATTTTTTTAAAGTTATATTCTACTATTACACACTTGGAGTACTATTCCAATATGCTTAATTTCTAGCCGCCATGAAAAAATGCATATCTTTGAATTTAAATACATATTTTTGATGAATAATAAAATAAACGTTTTTACTGTGTAATATTCAATTCTTTGTTGAACTAAAATTGAATACATTTGTATATAATTATATAACATAATTATATATATATAATTTAAAATTAGAGCAGTTTTGTGGACAGCTGACGAACAAGGGGCTTACGGTCAGGAGGCATATGTCGCCCAACACAAAGAAGAAGAAGATCAACTAAACTTTTCAATGGATTCTGACGTAGGAACATTTAAACCATTGGGTTTATATTACGCCGGAAATGCAAATGCCGGATGTATCATAAAGGAAGTTCTAGGGTAATTAATAAACTTATAATTAGTTTAATCCATCCAGCATAAATTTTATAGGACATAAATAACTCAGTAGTAGGTAATAAATTTATAATAATTTCATTATTTCAGATTGTTGGAATCTATTAATGCAACTAGAATTTCATTTGATGAGGATGGGTACTTAACTCCGTGGACTCCTAGAGGGCATCCTGGAGGACATTTACTAAATGAAAATGATCAGTATTTTTGGTAACTAAAACTATGATTAATTTTTTTAAAATTGGTATTTTTTTAAAGAGCTCGGCTTGTGCTCATTTTGCATAAGGCATTAGTAAGAGCACTCACAATCATATTATTTTCAATTATTGATAGATTAGATCGAATAAGAACCCAAAATATATTTTGCTCACCAAATGATAAACTTATAAGAAAAAAATGCTGAAAGACAATCAGAAAAAGAACAGAACTCGTTATTCTTGCACGCACGATGCAATCTTATGTAAATGAATTAAAAATTAATATTTCGAATAATTTTAATTTTTTTCTATATATGAACTTGGATCTTCTTTTGCAAGAAGTCATCAAGTTCATTCATGTGAAAAAGTATTTATCAGATATACATGTTAACAACTTTAACAAATTATTTATGCTAAAATATTATCATTTTGAACAGGTACCATCACTCAGAGGGTGACTCAATGGTTGTTCAAGATCCTCACAATCTGGATCTGTGCGCTGCACTCTGGACAGTCGTGTCTTACGTCATTGCGGATCTGGAGACTTCGCTACCAAGAGAATAAATAACCCCCACCAATAAATTAAAAGAAAGCAGAGTTTCAAAGTCCCACCACATTATATTTTCTTAAATTAAAATTTAAAATTCAAATAATGCAATGATTGATGTTTTTAGAAGCCAATATGATTAAGGTCATTTTTAATGAATAAATAATATATTCACTTACCATATATAGGATCTTTCAGTATTTTCGCAACATTTTAGAACTGTGAACAGACAAGTTTTGTTCGATCCTTCAACCAAAGTTTTATTTTCTGGATTTGGTTGTAAACGCATATCCTAACAGAAAATAGAAATTTGATTTTCAACACGCTATATGTTTCTAAATAATTGATATACTAATTAATGATCTATTTGTTGCAAAGTTGTTAACGTTTTTATATTATAAGCATGGAGTACTAGTACAAAGTTGTAAATCGATTGTCATTTTAGTACACTGTTACCATCTATATCTAACCATATAACCATGAAGTAATGTTTCACCTTAAGTTAAATTGATTATGTACATATTTATTCATAAACTTATTAAGCAGCGATGCAGTCCACATGAGTTTACGATGCCCTAAAAACTGCCAAGTTAATAGGAGCATCGAAAATAGGCCGACGTTAAATAAATTAAATAAAAATAAATTGGTAATAAATGTTTAAAAATTAAATAAACATTTGATGTAAATTTAACAAATAGAATAATTGATAGCTTGTGTAAACATTTGCAAATTGAAGGCAACATTTTTCGGTATCAAAACCAAGACACTTTACTCTTTTCTCAAAAAAACTGCCCCATATATAAACATCTGTATAGAATCACATGCCACATTAACTAAAATGACTTAGTGCATAGTTCAGTTTACTGCATTTCCTGATCTTAAGTACATAGCTACGTTAGAATCCCGTGAACTTTAGGAATTGCAGGAGAACTCTGTCACTCTCGACGTCTACGTTTGCCTCTACGTTTACTCTACGTCTTCGTCTACGTTTCATGCTGTAAATCTACAATTCTGACTTGATTAAAATTAGATAAGTTAAATTCAAAACTAATGTTACACTTACGAATATGCATTTATAAATAGTTTGGTACATTCTTAAAATAAATTAAATGATATAGACTGATTCATTATAGGTATAATAATTGAACATTAAGTTCATAAAACCAAATATTATAATACATATGGCATGTATAATACATTGATTTAAATTACGTTCAGAGTTTGTGAGTGTATAATTTGAGCTGTGAACTCTACGTAACTTCGATTGTAACTATACCGTTTCCAAAAAATGCTTTAGATGCTTCTTTCTTAGGCTAAGACTGCATTGTGAAATAGTACAACGTTAAATACTGTCCAGTTCAAAGGATAAAAAAGCGCATAATTGCGGTTTCACACTAGAGAGACAGTTTTTAAAACATTTTGGTTTTTGTTGCTGTTTTAGTAAACAAAACACATTTTCATCTGGAGTTGGTAAGATCAAAGGAAAACACGTTTGTTGTTGTTTTTAGTCTGCTTGGTTTGAACACGCAGTTCTGTTTTTTGTGAACATTTACGTTTGTCAGTTGTTGTTTAACATATTTATAATTTTTATGGCACACAGAAAAACAGAACTGTTTTAAAATAAAACAAAACATGATTTTGTTTTGTTTTTTGAAAACAAAACTGTTTTCAAAACTGTCGCACTGGTGTAAAACCGGCATAAGAGCTTATAAGGTAGCTACATAGCACGTGCGAGAAATACAAAATATATGTTATGTTATTTTTACACAACTACATATCAATAACAATACATGTATTAACAATAATGTTGCACACATAGAAACAAAAGTAATACGTATTGTGACTGTATTCAAGTAGTTATGCAGTTCTCTCAACAATTAATCTGTATTTGTTTCATACATATCGTACGAGTACGTTTAATACCTTGCCTCTATTCTCTCGTAGAGATAGGAGTACGAGATATTTACAATTTAAAGCTGGTGATTATAGAATCCATAATCTTTTTGAACCCCGAGTCAAGAAGTATGAAATATAGCCAGCCGTTTATCTCTCGAAATGCTTATGACTCGTAGTATCCTATACTTAATACTTCTTCATTTATAATAGTCTCTAAATTAGGTTCCTTCATTAATTTTGATTACGTAGACAGTTTTCTATTTTCAAAATGTATTTTTAGGGAATTCTTAATTTGAGCATGGTTCTATATATATCCTTTAGTTAATATAACCCTTAAATGTAGCACAGTGTTGCAAATTAGCAACAAATTATTTAAATGCTTATAGAGCTTCTATAATACGCTCAATGGGCAGACTGTTTATTACTTCAGATCAACAACTATCCATTCTAAAAGTATAATATATCTGATTCCTCAAAAAATGACATCAAGGCCGCCTGCACACGGGTTCACTGATAACAAACTAGCCGCGCAACTAAATTTCCAACGAAAACGAAAAACGAGCCATGTCGAAGCGTATTTCGTGACTATAGAATTTTTAATAATATCATAATAGGGGATTATATTTATATAAATACATTTGAAAAGTATTTGTGCACATCTCTGCTCATGATGTTCACCATCAAAAGCATGCAACGTAATTGCCTGCGACCTAGAAACACAGCGCTCAAAATAAATTTCAAATCAGTTTTGTTTCATTCGTGCCGTGTGCGTTCTCTCACTTACAACATAGTTTCATTCTCATTCGGTTCAAGCAGATTCGGGGCACGCGTTCGCAATCAGTCGACCCAAGTGCGGACGGCCTAAAGAATAAATCGAAGTGATTTTTCCAGTTGCCGATTGACTGTTATTACACGAAACTGAAAAGTCAGTACTTACAATTTGTCTGATTTTGAAACGATTTTAAAAACATAAATATTACCTTAAATACTTGTAACTTTTACTTAGAAACGAAACCTCGTAACATTTAATCAAAAAAGGTTTTAATCAAAAAGCTCGTTGAAAATGCTGACGGTAACAGGTGTGATATACGGATACCACTAAAAACCATAGTACACTGCGTACACCTTCCTTCCCACTTTCTTCTATGTTTCATACGATAAATCCAATGCATTATACATGCGGACAGGCGGACACTTATAAGGACTTAAGCACTTTGGTACTTAATACATTTCTTACTAGTCTCAACATTATACACAGGATAACTAACCTTAACTAAGATAATGATTTTTACCTGAATTTAACGTTTACAGCAGAGATTATCCATACAAAATAACTACGTCAACGTCTTTTAAGATTATAAAATAGCTCATTACACATTGTTAAAACCAAGACATTTTTTAGAAGTACAGTAGTCTATTACAAATTAATAAGATAAATAATATAGCAACACTTTCTTTTATGGTGTGGTAGTTTGCAGCTTTCCTTCAAACATTTTTTCGTATCGTAGTAATGTCGAATATGTCTGATTTAGATTCGTGTAAGATTATTAGAAGCACTTTCACACTGTCAAAAGTACTTTCGCCTTAGATTCCGTTCAGATACACCGTCGAAACGTTCGTTAGTCACTCTATATCACCCAAATTTCGTTTCAGATTCAAGGTCATGTCTGACAATATCGTATTCGAATTTTATACGCTTCTTCTGCTCCATATTGTTTGTAGGGCTATGTTTAAAAGCGGCCCGGTATATATGTATGTGTGCATTTACGATATTAATTATTTATCCACAAATCTCCTACTGTGCAATTTCCAACACGAATCACATTACGTATATTAATAAAATAATTCAATATAAAAGTTAGAATTGTGAGAGAAAGAGTTGCACGTACATGCAATATTTTGAGCAAGTACTTTCCAAACTATTATGGACAAAATATAATTCATTTGTAAACGTGACGCGGAAACGATTTTCTCTTTCCCGTATACTCGTGTATTTTCATTTTCCATTGCTAGACTCAGACTGTATGGAAAATAGAGTTATATTTTTTAAAACACTAGTAACACATACAAACAACATGGAATCGTTTATTCATAATTCCTCTATCAATTTTTTTTCGTTGTATGAAAGTGAAATAATGGAGTTTGAACATTTATGGAATGTATACAATGTATCTATAAACGGTAGAAGACGTCGAGCACGTTTTGAAATAACTCATAAAATTATTGTATAAAAGTTATAAAAGATACATAAAACAAAAGTACTGAAAATGTTCCACTAATGTGTTTTGAGAAGTTCTATAGAAAAATATCAGACGGAGATTATTAAGTGTGATAGTATACTTCGATACCCCAGTAGCTTCAGGCGAGGGCAACCTTTGTTTCGAGAATTAAACCCCTGAAAAAGAATTACCAGCCAGTGCTACACAAATATGAATGATGACTATAATATGAAGATAAATACACTATATTGGTACAGCTGTGGAAACAGATCTTGCACAGTGGCACGTGGTATATAAGTTGTAAATGCCCTAGCCGGTACTGGTAACTTCCCAGTAAACATTTTGGAGTAAATTCTACTTAATTTCTATTACGTATCATGAATTTTTTGTCTGGAACGTGTTCGTTTTCTATTCAGTCGTTCAAAGGAAAGGTCCTTTTTATGAGCTACAGACATTGCAACGACGGTTCACTGCTGAATTAAAAGCGGAGTAGGTTTATGATTTATGACCGGATAATAAAAATATACCTATGTGGGAAAGAAACAGAAATACTTAATGAATGATGTTGGAAAAAGAAAGAATATTATTATGAAAAACTAACACAAAATCTGTGACAGGTAGAGAACTTGTAAAGCGTTAGAATAGAATTGTACGAGTGACTCGAACTTCACCAAATAGGACACTTCACCAAATTGTTTACTGGGTTATAATGAGCACTGATAAGGTCCAGTGAAGATGTAATAAAAATAAGTACTTCATCTATCGAATTCAAATAAAACTCTGCATCTCAAAACTGCATACGAGTGGGTCATGAGCTAAGTCTAAGTACATCAATTGTGTGCAGAAAGCGAGTCTTGCATATTTGGGCTAATGAAGAAGCTAGTTGTATGAGGCTGAAAATAACTTCTCTACAATTTAAAATATTGTTAACAACTCACCTACATCCTCACCCCCATTCAAGGAGGAAATCCTGAACTAATCTTAATGATAAGATAAATTTGTCTTCTGGATAAAGAAGAATCTAAAATAAATAAAATTTATAAATCTGAGATGAGTCTCGTATCAAATTCACACTGCATAAAATAAAACCTTGCGATGTGGCTGGTTCCTCAGAATTTCTGTTTTTAATACAGTGTAAATTTAGATTAATTTGAGTTTTAATTTTGAATCATGCCATTATTTGAATTTGCATCACCCGCTAAACATAAAATATAAATTCATGTAATATTGAACGTAATATTTTTTGCCCCACGTTAAGTTTTAATATTAAATCAATGCAAAAGACATTAGATATCTTATCTTGATATTTTAATTTAATATATAACATTACCTAATCTTGCATAAAAAGGTTAACTTACGCAATAAATCACATTGAAAGATAACTTTTGTTATGTAATCTTACATTATATTTTACCTAAAAAATGTTATACTAGAGATAAACTTCTTTATATTAAATAAACGTAACATGTATGTAAATGTACACATACTGTAAAATGTCTTAAGTATTTAATTTAAACTTTCTTCATAAATGAAGAACTGGAGAATTAAGGCCAGCGAATCAAAATCAATACATGTCACATTCACAACTAGACAGGGAAACTGCCCAAGTATCGCTTTAAACAATGTCAATATACAGGAGGCTGACCATGTGAGGTACCTGGGAATACACCTAGACAGGAGGCTTACTTGGAAGAAGCACATATTTACTAAAAGAAAGCAACTAGGTCTACAACTGCGGAAGATGCACTGGCTGATAGGACGGAAGTCACAACTTAGCACAGAAAACAAACTCCTGCTCTACAAATCCATACTTAAACCGGTGTGGTCATATGGTATACAACTATGGGGTACTGCATCTACCTCAAATATTGAGATACTCCAAAGATTTCAGTCCAAAATGCTAAGGATTGTCACAAATGCATCATGGTTTATACCTAATCACATAACACATCGGGATCTGGATATACCTACAGTAAAAGAAGAAATAGTGCTTAGAACCAAAGTATACAAGGAGAGAATAATAGAACATCCAAACAATTTGGCCAGCTGTCTAATGTTCAATATTTCCACAGTACGCAGACTGAAAAAGAAGGTACCTCAGGACCTACTAGCCAAATAAACAGAATCTAGGATCTATTAAAATGGAGGGATGAGTCGATGGGCACATCCCGCGCAAGACATTTTATTTTGACATACCTATCACTGAATGTCCTATAAGCAGGACAGATTGTAATAATCTTTAGTAATCAAAAAAAAAAAAGTATTTAATTTGGTCGAGTCAGATTAATAAAATTATCTGAAATTGGATTGTACAGTTTTGAACGCAATTTCTAATTCAAATCTTCATTGTTCCGGATAACAAAAGATGTAAATGCTCTAGCTAGATAACAAAATTAAATTTGTTTGGTTATGGTTTAAATACAGGTACCAAATAAACAAAATTTGCACACAAGAAATGTTGTATGTTGGCAAAATTTTGTTCCTATTTTACAGTAGCAAGTGTGGATGAAGAGAGCAATCATTATTATTTCGAGGTACTATTATTATAACAGTTTCAAAAATTAACTTTGTTAAATAATATTTTTGTACAGTGATATCTTAATATTAAATATGTACGTATAATTTATGTGAAAAGTCGATGAAAAGAAAAATTCTCAAGTGAAGCAGAAAACACATTTATTTTACAAGTTTAATAAATAAAAAGAAGCGTTGACAATATCTATTTTTAATTTTATTTCGCTGAATACAAAATTTGAATGTTTAATATTTTGAATTGGTATAAATCATTTATTTTTGCTTCTTGAGGTTTGAACCTTTGTCAAAAAAAAAAAAAAATAAACAATGGAATTAGAAGGAAAATAAAACATGCACAAACAAAGCAGTCAGTAATATAAAACTGATTGAAATGTGTCAGGAGAATTTCTTTGAAATAAATATAATGATATGTACTCGTACATAAACAATAGCGGACGGAGAGATAATTATTCGTTTTTATATAAAAGCAGTCAATGAGTTGAAAAGTTTTAATGATAAAAATAAAATGACATATTTTATCTATGAATTGTAATATTATACTTAACCGTGCTTTTATGCTTTATGATTGTCTAATGTGGTGTGCATGGCTGCAAGTAACAGCTTAATTGAGTTTCTGATCTGCAGATAAATGCTACAGTCAACTACAATGCTTAATGGCCAAGGAAGCGGAAATAATCATTACCGAATTGACAGCTGTCAGTACCTACATATACTTTGGAGTATTAGACTCACTAAAGAAATTATAAAGAGGTCTTTAAATAGATCTGTACTTTATATATATACGAATATCTCTGACGAAGTCGGTCCATAGATGCTGTGAAAGCTGAGACCAAAGAATCGACTCTATTTACTCTTGAAATAATATTTTAAATTTATTTAACCCTCCGTGTGAACAATATATTTTATGAGTCATGGTGTGTATACTGGGTCTTCAAAAGAACAGTTGAGTTTTTTCAGTTTTCTAAGCTTTCAAAAAATCTGAAAAAATTCTGGATTACTTCTTAAAGTGTCTACTACATGGTCCAGAAGTTGCCAAAGTCCAAAGTTTAAAACCGTTTTTAATAAAAACTCACAAATAGTGAAAAACGCGGAAAAAACGGAATATTGTTAAAAAATTCATAACTTTATAACAAATTAATATTAAGAAAAACTGTTGTAGACTTTTTCATCTTAGATTATAAGCTTTCGAAAGAATGTAGTGTCTTTGGCGTCGGCTCCAAAGAGTTGAATTATTTGTGCACCTGAAAGTGGGGAATATTTTACGGATTCAGGCATGTCATAATAAACGGAACGGTGATTATTCGGCACAAAATAAGTTTTTATTGCGTATATTTACGCAAGATACTCGGAGAACCATATCAAAAAATTCTGTGAAGATCTGAACTCCTTTTTCCATATCAAATAAAGTGTGGCTCGCAAACGCCACTGAATCCAAAAACGTAATTCGCTACCGATGTCTTTGTGCCTTAGTCCGCCACAGTAATACCAGCATTTAAACCTTATATCTAATAAGCTATACTCAAACATTTAATCTAATGTCGGCCATCTTGATATCAGCATCTCCATCGAAATTCCTTCTACATTACGAGCTCAAGGCGATAACATCATGGATATTATTCATCTACAGATGTTTATGAACCAACTGACACCTCCCCCATATGACCACGGAAACGGAAGTGAAATCGCGTTTCACTGCAAGAACTCTTGAATAATTGTACAGATTTATTACAACAGAAAAATGCCCTTTAAAAGTTATTTAAATCACCGTTTTCTACTTTTATCATCATGGGCTTCACCTTCTCTTAATCCAGCTCTGATGATATGAAAGTTTAGAAATGATTTCTCAGTTAATTTTATAACAGTCTTGAATTGTTTACATATTTGTCTTCTCGAGGGCGTATATCTTATGCCGTTTTTGATTTTAAAAAAATGTTGCACTATATTTGCACTTTTTTATCTTTAAATTAGTAAAGATCCTTTTGTCAATCCAATCAATCCAAATTCAATTGTAAGCTTGAACCAGCTTTGCTCTTCTAGTAACGTTGTCTTTTGAATGTTATCAACGCCTTTTATTGATAAAATAACGTTCTCTGTACCGGTAGATAAAGAAGAAGTGCAAAACGAGTGTAACATTTTTATGAATCGAAAATGGTTTGAATAAAGTTATGTTATACGCTGTGTGAAGCGAAATTTTGGACCTGATGGGCGTACGAATATTTGTTTAAATTACGACATGTTAATCTTTCTTTGAATTTGCATTTGCTTGCATTTAATTTCAGATTTCCAAAACATTTTTACTATTTTCATAAAATATTTTTTAAAACGTAACATTAAGGGAAATGTTATTATCTTTAATTCCAATAATGTGTGGGAGTGTCCACTTTTGTATAAAATGTAAAAAAATCGCAAAGTATAAAATTACAAATCCAATGGTGAATTGAAATAAATTTTTAGGTATACACCGTTATATTTTGTCATACGAGCGGATATGTTTGCGAATGTGGTATTACAAATATACGAGAAGTATGAGTACATATAACATATACCGATGCAGTCTCTAAAATTATTATCTAAATATAATGCAAGTCATTAACAGTTTTGAAAGCTCGCTCTTTATGTGTCGTGTTCTGCATCTATACCTAGCTATATATACTTATGCATCTGGTGTGGTCTATATGCTCTGCGCCGCGCTGCATTGTAATGTTCATATCATACAGTCTACTAGCATGAGTTGAAGAGTTCAGGAAACTAAGAAGTAAACTTACATTTTCAAAAAAAATACCTACTGTAAAATAATGTGTTAAAGACTTATGTTTCATTTTAAGATTTCAACTTTGGAATTAGTACCTAGCTAGATACAGCTAGAATAAGGTTCATCTAACATAACAATAGTTACCTGTAACATAAATAATGGTACATAAAATATATACATCGTGTTACATATTTTACTGCTTTTTAAAAAAATTAATCTATCATTTGCCCATAAAACTCTTTAAGTAGACGGTTTCAAGGATTACATTACCCCTCTTAGATACAATATTAGTAGGTTTCACTCAAGTAAAATATTGCATGAATGTAAGGTAACATCCATATTTTGTGTTTAGCGCCACTTAGAAACTTAATTATGACAAAAAATAATCGTATATGGACTTTACAATATGTAATAACTAGAGCTCTTTGTTTTATTTGATTCTTATTTTTTAATATATTTGATTAAAGTTTCCGAGAAAATGTCACGATTGTAATTATTACTAGGAAAGTTTTATCTTAAGAGTAAATGATTACAGACGCATCATGGTATATCACAAATAAAAAGTGCACCATGCTCTAGCCCTTTCTACTGTAAGGGACGAAATGAAGGTATGAACTGTAAAACGCAAAGGCAACATGACCACCCAAATATGAAAACTAACGAAAGATAGAACTACTTTCAGCAGATTAAGACGACGTTACATCAGGATTTATTGAAAGAAAATGAATAAATGATAAATATATTAATGTGTCACTAGATGCAGATAGTGACACATTTATAATTTATTATTAAATCTAATTGCACAAAGACTAAGTATGTAGTCTAAATTGTAATTTAGATAATTTAACATTTGAAATAAATAACAGTTTTAATAATAATAAGAAAAACAAATTATCCAATAGAATTGCACAGTATTCCTTGCCAGATTTTCCATATAGCTGTACCAATTGATTTAGATATATTTAATTTTACTTTACGTTTTTTACCTTAGGATCCAAGGCTTCTATTCAGATTGCTTCAGTGTTAATCCTGAGCTGAACTAAGTATTACTAAAGACTGCTAGAAAAATTGAGTCTGTTTCTTTTGCTATAATTTCAACACTACAGGCTTAAGAAATTGAATATAGTCATGTAACATTGATAAAAATATTCCATACTTAAGATATTTTTAAAATAAATTATTTCAGGGTTGCAATATTTTTATTAATTGAATATTAACATTTTTGGTTTTCATATTTTTCTTATTTTACTTTAGTTAACTGGACTACGATCATATCTGAGGCTCGTAACGGAACATCGACGCAGTCATCGTATTCAAACACAATAACTCTTTCTGTAATGCCAGTTTAATGAGAATATTTCAATATTTCACGATCTGCAATAGTACTGATCCATTATTAAATGCTGATGTATGAAATATATAAATTCTTATGTATTATTTTATGATATGTGATATACTCATATATGTATATGTTACATTAAATGCACATTCCAGGAAAATTTCCATCAATATTACAAGTTATTATTATTGCAGCTGCGGACTCAACAATATAATTGTGTTCCTTCATATAAACTATATAGCACGTCCAGCTCTGCGAATTTTCAGTATCACTTACATCTCATAAAACTACGAGAAAGTTACGACGATTTTAAAATGATATTAAATTATATTAAAAATTTATTTTAAATCATAAAGTATACGTTCGACGCTGTTTTTGAAATTTAGTATCAAAATCTTTGAGTAATAAATAATATTCAACAATCCGTCTGCTAGAGCTGCTAGTGAAGTGAAATTCAATAAATCAAGCTGTAGATGCACCATTATATAAATGGATGGTAAATTCATAGCCCGTGTAACGCAGTCAGCGTCTCATGCAGAGCGTACGGCGCATGGGAACATATATTTCTTGACTTAAGACTTCCATAACATTATGTAAGTAAAAGCTTTTACCAGTTTCTTATGTGCATACATTTTATTTAAACATGACAAACTTGTTTGTTCTGTAAATGTAATATAATAATTGTCTTACACATTATACTGTCGGATCTTAAGATAAGCGTCCATGTGTCCGCATCGTTCGTATGAAATGTGGAAGATAAAGAAAGCGTATGCAGTGCAGATTTTAGTGACACTATGTAAAGTTAATCGTACGAATGTGTGGAGCAAGTTGTTGTATCAGTAGACCGTAGCGGTGCATACGTTTTCTCTCCACTTCTCTTCTCTTCTATATTTGATACGATAAATTCAATGCTCCTTCGAACAGTGGTTCAAGACACAACTAAAAATGTCCATAGCAGTGAAATAAGAGTTGAAATTATTTAAATGGTATTTTTCTTGATAAATTGATAACAAAATGTTAGTAATTTTTTTAAAATTTTTTGTTATCACTATAGTTTTGTAGCTCATTTTTATTTATGAATGCATAAATTACAGTCTACAAAGATCAAAATTCAATAGTGAAATATTAGATGTGATTAAAACTTTCCCGTTTTGTTAGGTGATTCAAAATTAATTATTTAATTATTGAAATATGTAGACATTTGTAAAATAGAATTATAAATGTTATGTTAAATATATATAAAAAATGTTTGATGATGGCTATGACGAATAAAAGTCAATGCCAAATAAATAAATAAATCAATAAAAAAAAAATTCTTATTTACACGATAATTTTTGAAATATTAAGTAAATATAGACTTTCACAGATAGGCAATTTAAAAATATTTTCAAAGTATAAAAAATAATTTTTGAAATGAGAAATATAGTCCAAACCTGCAAGAAACAGATCCATATATAATAAAGTAAAATCACTAGTATAGAAAATAATTTACATTTAAAAGTACCTGTAACAATGATTTTCTAAAAGCAAAAAACCCGGAGAGTCTAGCAAGATTCATGTAAATAACTAGGTTTCTCTCTAAACACTAACAATTATAATTTTCTATTTTATCTATGTTTTTTGCATTAAGGACGTTGACAAGGAACAGGCGTGCTAAACGTGTACAATTTCTTTATTTCTCCTATGATTTCAGCAATCTGCCTAAGTAGGCAATAAGCTTCTTACATGATTAATTAATTAAGACATGTAAGAGAAACATTCCAGTGAATGCCCTCTTGTTTTTATATACAATAAACTATTATAATATATCATACATTGTACACTATTCCCTATCGCGGACCTAAAGCTAAGTCTACTGGTTGATATCGCCTTAATCTGCGGGGTTCCCGGTTCTCACACACGTTCAGTTGATTCGCCAACGCATTGGGATAGTTGATTAATCTATCACTATATTTTGTACTGGATGGATATACTTCATCTTTGATGGATGCTATTGGGATGTCTTTCTGGATGACTTCGTTAGTGACGTAGTATGGTGCATCTACAATGAGTCGTAGTACTTTATTTGAAAATCGTGATGTGTACAATAAAAAGAAGTTGATGCGCTTTCCCAAAGTGTAACATCGATAGGTGAGGAAAGTCAAAAACGATCAAAAGTAGCTCACTTTCAACATATTTTATAAAAAAACGAATTCGGCTTGCTGTAATTTTCTTTAAAGAACAAGTACTTTAACAGGTCGGTGCTAAAAATGCCAACTTTAACAGGCAAAATCTAAATATTTAGTACAGCAAGTAGTATTGAAACTTTTTCTACATATAAAGAACATTAATAAATATAAATATTGAAAGTTTCAAGATGATTGTAAGTAAAGTGATATTCTTGGAAACGTCCTTAAAGTAAGTAAACCCGCCTGATTCCAGATAGCAGTGTCTTTGGGTTCGATTTTTAGAATTTAACTAGGTTTGCAATACGTTACAGCTAAAAACTAAGTCCTTCTTGTTACTCATTAACTTTAAAATTTTATTTAACAACATTAATTAACATTAAGCACATATATCTAGAACGTCATCAGCAAAAGATATAAACTGTTGTAATGTTACTTTAATCCTTTTCTACAACTTTACTTGTATTTAAAGTTTAATCCAAAATTAAATACAAACAAGATACATAATGCGTTTGCATAAGAGGAGCATAGGAGGAGTACCACCCACCACGGCTTACATATTAATCTTGAGATGACTATTAGTTATAAATACAAACCTCAATTACTCTGTAAACTTTAATCCACACTAAAAACGAGCAACGAGCAACAAGGACTCCTGGAAGCCATCGCTTAATGTTAGCAGCAAGTGATCGTCTAAAGTGGCCACATGCAAAACATTGTTAAGTATACTAAGCTCGTTTTAGTTACGTTATATTTTTTTTAAATAATTTTTTTTTGATATAACAAAGAAGGTCTAGAAATGAATAGTGGAACAACGCGAGTATAATTTTTTTCTTTTGTATCTCTATATAAAAAAGAAAAATTCTAAATAAAAATAAAAAAGAATGGGAAAAATCGAGAAAAGCAATTACAATACAAGATATAAAAGGATTTGGGAAAGTACTTAATAGAAAAAGACATAAAAAACATAAGCAGGACAGCAAGGTTTAGATTAGGAAATGAGGAAAAAGGAAACAGATACTTGGAAAGTAGTGAGGAAAGAATGTTTAGAGTGTACGGAACGGAGGACGAAACACTGGAGCACATTAAGTTTGATTGTAAGGAAAAAGTAGGGAGTGAGATGAATATTGGGCACCTCTTAAAAGGGGGCAATGAAGGGAACAGTGCAGAAATAATTAGAAGAAGGAAGGCTGAAGCTTTTTAAATCTTTTTAAGGCAGAAGAATGTAATGCCGAAAGTGAAGGGAAGAGGTGGATGGCGGAGATGGAGGAGAAAAAAACTAGGAAAGAGAAACTAGGAATGGCAGGGTGGAAACAGGAGGGACAGTAGCAGGAGGAGCGAAACAGTAGCAGTAGCAGTTTTGTTTTTATTTTTATAATGAATTTTATATATATATTTTTTTCGTTTGAAAAAAATGAGAATGTTTAAATTGAATAAGGATCAAAATTGAATTACGCACAATGACATGTATATAAATGAGTTAAGGCACAAGAATGTAGTGACAAATGGCAAAAACATTAAAAATAAAATAATAATAATACTATAAAAAAGAAAAAATTAATTGAAGGCTAACGGATTTAAAAGCATTAATTATTTTTGGAAAGTTTTATTAAGTTTATATTTATTTACTTCAAAAAATATATGCGTACTCAAGTGCAGTGCATTCTATAATTCTCCTATGATAACAAAAAAAAATTAGCTTGATTGATGCTTAGCTATATGTCAGATTAAAAAGATTATACGTAAGATGTATTTATCGTGAAATTCGTGTTTTGTGTTTACATGGAATTGCTTATGAAATTATATGTTGTATTTTGTACAGTTTAAGTCGATTTACTCGTACCAACGTTACTCTGAACCGGCAAATATTTTCATTAAATTATTTACTTCAAGATACTTGTGGTATTTTCTAGTTCCGTTTGATTTCAAAGCTATTTTTGGTGGCTATCGCTGTAGAACATTAATTTTAGATAGAATGCACACTATTCTAGAATATCCCTTTATCCTTTTATCAGACATGCATAAAACATTTCTTGATTTTTAAGAACTTGTAAAATAAATAATTCTATCTTCTTAAATAGATAATATAACATATATTTTATTTAAAATGAAAGCTCTAAAATCACGCCAAATTGTTCCCAGTGTCTAATACTAATAATAACAGCAAATTATCAACGCCAATAAAGCGTAAAACATATCGTACAATAATATATACGCAGTCTGTTCAAAAAATAAGGAGAATTTTCATTTTTCTCAAAAAAATATTTATTTATTCATCAATTTCTATTTTGTCCCCTTCAAAGTAGTCCCCCTCAGATATAATACACTTGTGCCAGCGTTTTTTCTAATCCTCGAAGCAGTTCTGATATGCACTTTTTGGTATGCTCTTGAGCTCTCTCAGCGATTCGGTTTGTATCTCCTCAATCGTCTCAAAACGTCGTCCTTTCATGGGTCTCTTCAATTTTGGGAACAGGAAAAAGTAGCAGGGGGCCAAATCTGGTAAATGCGGTGGCTGAGTCATGATTACGGCCAAAAAATTACGAATAAGCAATGACGAGTGAACAGGTCCAAGGCATGAGCCAACCGATATGCCGACATCCTCAGCAACTTCTCTAATAGTGATTCGACGATTCTCCATAACAATTTTCTTCACTTCCTCAACATTTTCATCGGTTGTTGATGTGCTGGGGCGTCCAGGGCGAGCGTCGTCATTCACATCTTCTCGACCTTCTGTGAAAAGCTTGTACCACTTGTAAACATTTTTTTGGCTTAAAGTAAACTCACCGTATGCCACTTTCAACATTTCAAGTGTTTTGGAGCACTTGATTCCATTTTTCACACAAAATTTAATGCAAACTTTTTGATCCATGTTTTTCGACAGGAGAAAATCGCCGAACACGCAAAACACTTTCAACTTTTATGCCTCTCACAAACAAACTAAATGTGCTATATAGCTAAAACTGTGAACATATGTTCGAGACGAGTGTACCAACATAACAAAAAAAATAATCGATAATCGAATGTACGTAGCCCGCGAAATTTGACCTTAGTTGAAAATTCACCTTATTTTTTGAACAGACCTCGTATATATATATATATATATATATATATATATATATATATATATATATATATATATATATATATATATATGTTTATATATATATTACACCAGAAATGGCCTTTGTAACTTTAATATAATTAACCCTTCTTCAAGTTTGTGAATTTCTTTGATCAAAATATTCGTATATTTTCATTAGTTGAGTGCCACCCGTGGAGTTCTTAATTTTAATTTAGAATTAAATTGAATTGGTATTTTAAAATGAGTAAAATTAGAAAAAGGAACATAACCAGTGATAATAATTATTTATTTGTATAGGCCACTAGTTGGCCGAGGTTAAGAGGTGTCTGAGGTTCATGATTTATATACTAATACTAGAACTAATCAAAAAAAGTAAAGAAAACGATTTTATGTTATTGTTAGACCTTTCAAAATTTACCACAACCGTGTTAGTAGTTTAAATGCTGTCAAGTGCGTCTTAAAATTATGGAGATATCAATAGACGATCCTTATTATAGTAAAAAATGTGTAATAATTATAGAAATTGCTAATTGGTCTGTAAATAAGTTGTAATGGCCAAGAGCTAATAATGAATTTTGAGAAGGTATTTTCGGCGCGCTAAAAATGTTGTTCAATACTTCCTTTTATACTACTCTAAAATAGGAATGGAACTCTATCTTAAATGGAATTCTATCTTGAACTAGAAAAATAGAAAATTGGTATAAAATTATAGAAAATAAATTTAAAATTTCTTTTAGACCTTTTTGAAAAAAAGATTACTAAGTTTCGTTTAAGAAAAATGTAGCGATTTTGTTATTATTTGCTGTTGTTGTCTGTTTTCCATAATTTCAAGTTGAAATAAAAGAATATTTATTTTTAAGTACTATGAAAAAAAAGTTGTTTAGATCAAAATTGAGTAATATAAGTTTTAATTTGAATTATTATTTTTTTAATAGGAAATGCTCCGTATTATTTTGTAAAGTTTAGAAACCTTAGTTAAGTGAGTTGAAAAAGTTAACTTGAAAACAACAAAATATAAAGATATTAAATATTATAAATGGAATTGAAAATTCTAATTAAATTTTGTTGTTTTGTAAACATTATACATACATACACATAAAGACTTCTATATATTTTTTTCTTCTACTTGTACTAGCTGAAATACCAATTTCATTTCAGTTTCTGTATTTCCTTCATATTTGCATTGCCTGTAGCTATCAATTTCTTTTTTTCTTTTAGACCTTTTTTTTTCATTTCAAGTAATTTTATATTTGCCTTTAATAGAAATTTTATTGTTTTCTTCTAAAGTTATTTTCGAGTGAAACATTTTTTGGGATATGGTAATAAATATTCTAAATATTTCGAATATGCTATTGATTTTATTAATAAATAACTTCAATACGTGCCCTTAATGTCTGATATACATTATATATATATATATATATACAAGCACTACATATATATGTATATATATAGTAGGGGCGGCCAATGAGCAAGTACATGACATGAAATTAATTAAAATTATTTCTAAATATTTCTGAACAATATATATTCATGATAACAAAAACCCAAATTATATAAAAAAAATATTCAAATTCGTAAAATGTAAGTACATACAAGACAATGATCAGCTTTTACTAACTTGATGCAAAAGTAAGTCGTTCAATATTAGCCCGAAATGACACAATGCTTCTCAAAATATCGCCCATACTAGACAATATCCCGGAAAACAGCAGAAATTTGTACATGAATAATTTATAAAAAAATTAGGCAATTAATTACCTAATAATCTTCGCCACAAATTTCCAGGATACATCAACATAATTGACGAAGGCACGAACAGAATGGGTCAGAAGACTGAAAAAAGAACACCCTTAGAACAAGTCTAGCCTAAAAAGTAAGAGCGCCACAGATTGGACTTTAAAAACTAAACCAAATAAAGCTCCAGCTAACCTACTACACGGAACACGACTATATTATTATGCCAGCATCGTCCATTGTGGGTGGTGTATCAGGGGAGATCTCTAACTTGACCTTAAACATTCGCTAATCCATCAAATGCCTGAAGTATTTTTAGTACAAGTCTACAAAATAAATTAGCCAAAAAAATTACTCGTGCACATAAAATGCACAGCGCATAAACAATAGCAGTACATGTTTATACGTCCCAGTAAACATCTCAGTGTCTCTTTGGCATCATAATGAAGATGCGTATGATTTTTTTGTCATGAAAGAGTTCAATTCCTCACAGTTATTCATATGAGATGTCTATTTTATCAACTATAAATGGCGGAACCTCTCCAGCTGGAGGAATACAAATGAAGATAAAGTTGATGCGAACTATAATTGAAGTGCAATAGTAATAGAAACGTCACAAAACAAGAGACTTCACCAAATTGTTTACTGGGATATATCGCTTGCTACATTTAAGCTGTGAAAATAAAATTTTATTTGTGTCAGTTGGCAGGAATGTTGTTTCACCAAGCAATGCAAGGCTTGCATAGCTTTTTAACTCGTTGAAAATGATTGAATCTTGCTTAAGAAGGATGTCACATTTCCCATTTATTTTGAAGTTTGCTAAAGTCTTTTCTTTTTTATATATAGTTTCTCGGGCTTCCTAGGCACGTAGCCTTTCATCGCCCCTAATATTGTTCTGCTTCTTCTTATACGTTATATCCAGACAACAAGAATGATCTATTCATGGCTACTGCAGTTATATATTTCGATTTCTCAATCAAAAAGGCGGTGTTAACAGGAAGCGTCTGCGAAGTCTGTAGCACCGCCCTTTGGAGTCCATTTCTTGCCATTGCTGTATTTTTACATTGCCACAGAATGTGGTCAGGGTCTGCCTTCTCTTCACCACATTCGCATTTAGAGTTTAAAATGATTTTGTTTCTTGCTTGATGTTTCGGAGCTCCAGCATGATTCATTCTTAGTCTTGAGGTCATTATTATTAATCTTCTTGGCCATTTTAGTTTGGCAAACCATGGGTTACGTCTCAGTATTGGTTGTATTTTTTAAAATTCTCTACCTTTATCAGAATTATTCCACTTGTCTTGCTAATTTTTCATTTCAAAATACACTTGTTTCATTTTTTTAAGAAATATAATTTTTAATAGCGTAAAATCATCGTGATTTTGTTTGAAGATTGCCATTCTTCTACAATTTATTTGAAATTTCATTTAACGTTGTAAGATGGTTATGCCAACAAGACCTATTTCATACATATATAATTTCTAGTAATTATCATCTATTGTACCCTATTTATAAATATACGACTTACGCGTGTACATTTGTGTAAGTATGTGTAACAGCTATAATTACTGAAATTTATTGTGGACCCTTGGTGGAATTCCATTGTCTCTGTTATATAATACGCAATATCTTTCTTAAACTTCTTATTAAGAAAATGATGTCCAGTTTTGAGTAGAATTGAAGCGACACAGTATTTAAATTTCATCTGATGTACACTTACCAAATATATTACACATAAATAATCTAATGAAACAAAATCACCGTGTTAAAATCTCGAATATATAAAAAAATATAAAGTATTTTTAAAGCACATGTTTTCTATTCTAAATTATAATATTTTTTTAAAAACAAAACTGAAGTTTTTCATTTGACTATACGATGTTGGATTTACTTTAAAATATGTTTAAAAATATTTTTCCTTCGTTTGGAATAATGTGAAAATAATATTAAGTAAATCTTAGAAGATTGTAAACCAAATATACTCTACATGTCTAGCTAGATAGGTCTGGATACAGAAATTTTACTTATGCAAACTTAAATAAGATGATTTATAAATGGGGAGCATAATTTATAGGGTAGTTTAATGCCTTATAAAATACAGACACATACATGCATATATACTATAGTTTGCCCCGCAGAGTGACGTCTGTTTTATATACATAAATTGGAATGGTTTATAAATTTTGATTCTATTTTTAAATTGAAACATTTGACTTGTTTGTAAAAGTTGTGTTTTAAGTTATTATTATCATACCAAGCCTTAGTAATATTAGATACACGTCCCGCGCTGGCCTTTTTATTATTTATGTACAACATATTAAGTTTATTGTGCGAAAATTTGAAGTCGATTGAAGTAAAACTGTCGGAGATATAGAGTTTTAAGTTTTAACCTTTCTGGTCCGGTTTCGTCTTTCTTTAAAACTTTTAAACGCGTTTTTCTCACACTTATCTTATTCAGAGCCGTGTCCTCTCTAGTTCTAATCTACTGTACCGATCCTTTTGAAATTTTGCAAATTCTTTCTTTTACATAAATGCCGAGGTAATACTGTCTATTTTTTTTTTAATTTTAACGTATTTTAAAATAATAAAGTTTCTGATTTCTAAGTGCTGTAATAAATTGAATCAATAAGGAAAGAAAAACTTGACAGGGTTACCTGCAGAAACTTATCAACTAATGAAATCATTTTTGGTTTTTAGATTTCAAATAATCCAGTGATGAGTTATGAGGGACACCGCAATTAAACTTTTTTTGTAACGTCTGCGGAGATTCGCTGTCATTTACTCATTTCTTGATATATTTTTATATTTTTTTTTTTATTTTCCCTTTTAATTAATTTACAATCTGTCCGAGGACATTAAGTAAAATTGTATGACATAAATGACATGTGAGGTTGCCATCCATTGATGACTCCCCCTTACACCTTACCCCTTTATACTATGTACAATAACTGAGTTTAACTGATATTTTATTAGTACGATGACATTTTAATTTTAGTTTTAATTTGGGTTTAAATTCGCTAAGTCCTTGGGATCTGCTCTTTTCAGTCGTCTTATTGGCCTATGATGGAACAACTTCACTGCTGCTTCATTGGGATGATTCTGCAATCGAAGGTGGTACTTCCTACTGTAGCTTTGGATTTCCTCTTTGACCAGGGGCATTCGAAGATCTTTATGTACTAGCCAGTTAGGGACATATCTTGGGACATTTAATATTTGTTTCAATATTTTGTTTTGGAAACGCTGGAGAATTTCTATGTTTGACATGCTAGCGCAGCCCCATAGTTGTATGCCATAAGTCCATATTGGCCGAATTATTGTCTTGTATATTAGCAGTTTATTTTAATTTCTTGATATATATTTATGAAAATTTCACAAAGTATTCTCTAAATGTTATTTTATCATGTAGTAATTATAAAAATAATTATATTTTAACTGTGTCGTCAAAAAACATTATCGAAAATATTGCCTAATTTTTGGAGTATACTCTCAAATCCATTTGTTTTTAAAAGCACTGGTACGAACTAATGAAACACTACAACTATATTATAAGTATAGAATAAGGAAGCCTTGAAGCTGAAAAAGGAAAACAATAACTTTTCCGGAGTCGTAATTGAAAAAGCCATATGGTTATGAATTGTACACTTAAAGTTATTTCTTCTTTTATAATTATACACGTCGCTTATTTTAGGATATAAATATATGTCTATGTGAGCTATAAATTTGCTATAAAAATTATGTAACAAATATAATCCAATAAGCACAGTAGTTTAGCATTTATGTATTTGCTACATACCTTTTACATCCCCTATTACAACCAACTAAATTATAAAATCGTTAACACGTGTTAAACCAACAAAAATCATTTCCGAACGCAATTTAAATATTTCCTACTTTTGTTCCAGGTAACGCGAGACAAACAAAAGTTTGCTAGAATCATGTTACCTAAGGTCTGGCATGTGAGACTTTGGGAGGATCCTTACAAATTGAATTGCTCAAGGGTTTCTATTCTTATGACAACCGTAAGACAAAACCGCCCCACCTTGCTAATATCTAATGTTTAAGTTTAAATTCGCCTTTAAAAGAAAAAGGGAGAAAATGTTGTTGTATTTATTGGTAAATACAAGAAAATTTCATGATTAGATTTTATCAAAATAAAGTTGAAAACAATGTAATTTACTTAAGTTTTTTTCTACCCTATCTACAATGTTGGGTTGGCAGCCCTTCTTCTAACTAATACCGGTTACCCCGGAAGTTAGGCGACGTGAAGAATCTTTTAGAGCATAAATCCATTGTGTACGCCCACCGTGGTCGCACAGCTTGAAGATATGATGATATATAATTTGAATTAAAACAATTATACCAAAATTATGTTTAATAAGTTAAACCAGATAGTTAAAAGTGTAAGATTCTTATATAGGCTTTTTGAATACAAGGGTGTAAAAAATCACCCTTTGAATTCTTGGTCAAGATATAAAACATAATGAATAAAACTAGTTCAATGATACTGTTGTTCAGTTAAGACTTCACTAACAAATTGTTTGAAAAATAAGTTATCTTTGTGCATGTACGATTACGGGATTCACTTACAATAAGGCCCTCCGCACACGAGTCGACTGGTTGCAAACCTTAGCCCCGAATCTGCCCGAACCGAGTGAGAATGCAACTGTGTTGTTAGAGAGAAAACACACGTGTATACGAGTGAGAGAAAACACACAGCACGAATGAAAAAAAATTGATTTCAAACTGGTTTTGAGCACGTTTTGGACGACTGTGTTTCTATGTCGCAGGACATGCTTTTGATGGTGACATCATTAGCAGAGATGTGCACAAATACTATTCAAAAGTATTTAAATACATACATACATACAAATACGACACAATAAAATCCCCTATTATGCTATTGTTAAAAATTCTATAGTTTTTCGTTTTCGTTGGAAACTTCGTTGCTCGGTTAGTTTGCAATCAGTCGACTCGTGTGCGGTGACCTAACACTTAGGCTCAAAAAGTGTCTCACACTCAAAAAGTCGGCGTCGGTTGCAGTGTGAGAAAGTAATACGGTTTAAATAGCATACTTTTCTTTTCATTAACACAAGTTTGGTACAAATTTTGTTAGAAATCGTCACTTTATTCATTTACACCATGTGAAGAAAGTACTTTCCATCAAAGCTATGAAAACCTGGTAGTCTTAAATATATTGTCTAAGGAATTATTTCGGTATGACCTTCATTGTGGTCTTTATCTTTAGACTGTACACCAATTTTCTTGTCTAGAGATTTAAATTATATGTAATTTAGTTTTACAAAAATGTTAAAATAGTAATTAAATAGTAAAATTATTTAGCTCATTATAAATAAAATATTTAAACTTAATGAATCAGGCAAAGTTTTACGTTCCCATTAGTCGAACAGTAAGCACGAATAAGGGAATAGGATAGGGTTGGTTCTAGATGGGTGTAGAGAGCATAGAATGACGACGAATAGGAACACTCAACTTCTGGAACGTTATGCTATTTCTCGGTTTACAACTACGAACATTTTCACATTCCCAGCAGATGTTCTTCGCTTTATGACGTTCAACATCGCACAGACTGGAATGGAATGGAATGGAATAGAACGAAACGGAACAGTACAGTTTTCAAAACAAATTGTCTGTGCAAACGATGCTGCACATAAATGGTTTTACTGGTGGGAATGAAAGCAATAAACAAATATATAAGAAAATATAAAATAAGGGTACTTACATAAAACAAGGTTGATTTGTTTGAATGATCGAGTTCTCAAAGCACATCATATATAATGTTAGTGTTATTTACTATTTTACAATGGTTCCGTTACACACATGCTGGGATGTGCTGAGATCGATGGTGCACGGTGGAAATGGATCAAACGCATCCACGTGTCAGTTTCTAGAAAGGAAAAATTTCATATTACATCAGGAAATGTAAAGAATGGAAAGATGTTACTACAAAGTACAAGTATGTTACTGCCAATACGAAAATATAGACAGATGAAATTTGTAAAAGTAAAACTTGAAAAAATGAATCCTTTAAGTTTAGTGATCATGTAGAAAGATGGATGGCAAGGAAACCGCTTACCAACTTATAAAAGGAGATTTCCTTCTAGAGGGTGCAAAAAAGTGAGGAAGGTGTAAAGAACAAGTGAAGGAGAACCTAAAGCTGTAAGGAATTGGAAGATGAAAGTGGGCAATACAAATTGGGTTGTGAACTATTTTTTTAAAGGTGATTTACTAGATATTCAATAATTGACGGAGATATAACTAGTTAAAATTTGAATTTCGTTTTACCGCTTAATTGGTAGCCATATTTTTGATGTAACTAGATCAAATTAAAGTCTGTAGAATTTATTAAGTAATCAATTTTATTTATCGTTGTATTCCACATCATAATATGAACACGTTACGAATTCCCGAAACAGTTGTAAGTAAAATGTGACGTTTGATTATGCATCTCTTTTACACTCTATTGTATAACAACGATAGCAATTCATTATAGGAAAGAGGGTAGTGAAGAATGTGACAAGAGGTTTTGATGTTTTCCCCATACCGGTCAAATGGTCAAAAATAAAAAATTAATGGACTTTTAGCAGTTCCTAATAACGTTCTTTATCAATCTATAGTGCAGTTTTATATAATTCAGTTATGGTTCACAAATCAATTCTTTATTATAACGATAAAGAGAGCAACATATGAACACATTGAACAAAAAGAGACCACGCTAATAATTGTCTTATATTACTACAATAATATTAGTTCAATAAATATTTTGAAGTAAGTTACAAGGTTTTAGTAATCTAGCATTTCGACAACGTACTTTATAAAACTGCAAGTAATCGTTACTTCTGTTAAAAATGTCTTTAGATTACAAAAAAGGTATTAAAATGTATCATGCGGAAGAATTTATAATCTTAAGTTACATAGGACTACTTGATAGTGATTACTGTGGCGTCACATCTAATCCAAAATTCGACTTAAAAAAAGTAGAATAACAAAATAAGCCTAAAAAATCATCTCCCTCTTTTTTTAATTTTTGTGACGTAGTTTGTGATCCCTTCTCTCATAAACCTTATTTATATTTTGTCTATTACACAAACCTAAGAGAGGTAAATCTAATTCTTAAATAAATAGTTTCTTTCTCAGTATAGAGCGTAATATTTACATAACATTTATGTACGTAACATAACTACAAGTATGTTTAGTGAAATATAAATATTTTCTTCTGAAAACTAATGCACAATATTTCTCAAAATCAAATGAAATTATTTAAGTATTTCTTGTGAAATATTCAGCAAAGGAAGTAATACAAGCCATTAGTGGAAACTTATGAGCAGCAATATCGTGCTATCACTATCGCACTTTTATAAATGTGACCTACAAACACAAATGAAACAGTTAAAGTTATTACGGGTGTATGCAGAAATGCATTTACTCTACTACTGAGCATGAAACATATTCGTAGCCGGTAGTTGAAGAAGACATTAATAAAATTCAATTGCAAGCAGTTAGAACGATAGATAGATTAAGCTGCAAAATGTAGGGATTTAAAATTAAATGATCCACTCCTTGGCATTAAGTTTTCCTGAAGATGTGGAAATGAATTCAGCGGTAAATCAAAAATAATTTGCTGTATATATTTCATATCACATGTTTAAATTACTAAAGAGAGAGTACTGTTAGAAAGTCATTTTATTAAAAACCTTAAAATCGCGGTCATTGTAAGTAAACGTTCAGTGTAAGCGGTTAGCGACTAGTAAAAATTAAAAAAAAAAATCGCAGGTTCCTAACCTATGATCTAACTACACAATAAATATGATACAAAAGGGGGTGTGGCTGAGTCTTTTATTCTATGCACGGTAAATATTTTCTTAAATTTGCTACAGATTTAATGTGGAAAATATTCTCGAGAAATTTAAAATATGTGAATTTAAAAAATGTAACGGCATTGTCACAAAAAAGGGTAATTGTTTGATGTCTGTGTTTGCGTGTGTAATTATCGTAAAAGAGCTATATTTTCTGAGTTTGTTTCTTCAATTCATAAACACATATTACCTCTGTCAAAAAATAACAAAACATCTACTAATATTTTGAGAACCCAGTAAACATTTTGGAGTCACTTTGACATCATATTGAAGATACGTATGCTTTTTTTGTCATGAAAGAGTTCATTTACAGTTCAGTTTCTCACAGTCGTTCATATGAAATGTCTATTTTATCGGCTACAAATTGCGAAATCACTCCATCTGTCGAAATACAAATGAAGATAAAGTTGATGCAAACTATAATTGAAGAGAGTGATAAAAACGTCACAAAACAGGACACTTCACCAAATTGTTTACTGGAAAATTATCTGAGAAAAATCATAACATCACTTGACAATGAGGTTGTGAACCTTGTCTTAAAATCTATAAAACAATTTTTTTATAAGTAACAGTATTATAGGGAGGGAGTATTAACAATTAAAATAATAATTTTTAACCGTTTAATCATCAAAATTTGAAGTTATAAAAACTATTACTATTTTTTATTATGGTTGTTCAGGACAAAGAAAAATAATTTCGATTACTTATCTGTTCTGTGACTGAGATAACATAAACGGCAAACAGAAATAAAAAATTTAAGTAGTTATATCTCCCTCAACTTATAAATATTTTAAAAATTCACAAGTCCAGTCCAGTACATGATAGCACGATATATATATATATATATATATATATATATATATATATATATATATATAAATATATATATATATATATATATATATATATATATATATATATAAATATATATATATATATATATATATATATATATATATATATATATACGATCATAAAACGTTTTCGATATATTTTTTCACAACTTTAATAAAACTTGAAAAAATAATTATATTTTTAATTGACTTAAGAATGTTGCACGAAAAATCTCTTATAGCAAAAGCTGCTATATTAAGAAATGATGAATTCTGTGACAAATAAAACATACCATAGTTGGTTGATGAAATGCTACAAATGTATTTATATCATTTTTCAGTAGAAATAAACACTGAAGGAACAAATGTGTCATTTAAAACCATTTTATACATACATGGAGTTTTTTTTATATACAACTTATTTTTATATACCGTCGCTTATTTCCGGAACATAAACTGCACAAGAGAAATTCTCTAAATTTAGTAAACTGTATTTCCTGTGGTTACTCAGAGACTCGAACCGATTCCCAGCATCCGACTCCTTCCGCACTACCAGTATGTAACACAGTCGTGTAACTTTGTTTTTTCCTACGAATAGAACAAAGCAAACTAAATCATAATATTTTCTTTTCTACTGTTATCACAATCATTTCCGTTACGGTCTCTTGTCACAGAAAGTGGGTGGAAGAGTGCGAAAAGAAGAGAGAGGTCAGACAAACACCATAGTAGAGCGACCACAAATATCGAATTAGAAAACAAAGATTCTGAAAATAAAAATAAAATATGTGTTAAATTTCTTTGGTGGAATTGTTGTTGATACATTAACCCCACGACTTAAGTAAACTCGGAGATACGTGCTTCTTGATATTTACGTTTGACCATTATACGAAACATCGATAGAAACTGATCATGCCGCTTATATGTTATAGAAAAAGTTGTTAATCTTACCAGGGAATTAGATAGTGTAGATTGGAATAAATGGTGATGATGTCATCGAGCTATTGGATTCACAATGTCACGTGACCAAAATGTGAAGAAAAATACATGGAAACTGTTAGCTTGACAGAAAGTCTCTGCTCAAATAAAGAAAGCTTAAATTTTTAGAGAAAATTAACTCCAAGGAATAACGTAAAGAACTTTTAAAACAATTAGTAGTGTATTATGAAGAAATTCTGGCCGGATAAAAAAAAGCCAGTATGTCAGTTAACTTTTGCGTCGGCCGAGTTAACAAAAAAAAAAAAATTTATTAAAAGAGCGTTTATTTAGTTTAATTCAAAATTACACTTTTTAGTTCTTAGTTTAAATGAAGTTACTTTTATGCTGGTTAATTATTATTATTATTAATTCTTATTCTAAGTCCGTAATACTAGTTTGCTGTTTCTTTGTAATTCTTTGTTGTTTGCTCTTAACCGAATTCGATATTCAGTAATGGTTTTAACTATCAGAAACTATATTCGCTAGTATTGAGGGAGCTATGAACATGGGTAACTCGGTGTACAATGGTTTTATACATTACAAGAGAGGTGCGGGGTATTATATTGTTATTCTAAGTATAATACTAATCTATGTGCTTACTAAGTTATATTATGATAAAGGTTCTTAACATATCCTCAGACGAACTTGTTAGATTTTATGCAACTTGTTTTACATAACTCATTTTTATAAATTTCTGTTAATATGTACGAAGAACTAAGATGAAATGTATTAAGAAATCTAATTGTATGAATTGTTCTTCTTACAACCTAATGTTTTGGTTAGGTATTGGTCAAAATTATGCAAAATTTACAGTTAAAGTTTAACTCCGAGATATATGAATTATACCTAAGTCTTTTTCCAATAATCAGATTGGATCTGCTGTCGGATTCAGACGAACTGTCCGTTTATCGGATTTGTAAACAGTAAAATCTGAACGGTGAATCTTAACGGAGACGGAGATATGATTTGATCTGATATAGAGTCTTTTAATATTATCTAGATGTGTTATTTTAAATTTCGCAACATCTTGAAATCTCAACATACAACCGGATTTGTTGAGAGGAGACAAGGAAGGCAAGAGATTTATAGTGAATGTACGTGAAGAAAAGAGAAAGAGGAAATAAAGAGAAGCAATGAGGAGTAGGGAGAAAGAAGTTATAGGGATAAAAGTATAAGAATCAGAAAGTGTTTTTTAAATTATTAAATTGTTTTAAGTTTAATTAATAATGTTTGGTAATGACATATTAAATTAATAAATACAATACAATACAACCATCATTGCGATGATATTTAGCAGATATTGTGTTACATTACTAACCTCAGAGTTTATACTATGGCTTAAAATAAAAAATCATCACTTTCATCACAAGTTATGATTTCTTGTTGATTTAAAAGGGCATATCTTGCTGAAAATCAGTTCTCTTGAAAGACTGCTTCAGTGTACATGTACAACAGTCAAGCTAAGGCTCCTGCAAATAGACAGTCTGCATCCATATTTATACATGTTATGCGCAACACAAGTACAATTTAAAATATTATATTAATTACATATTAAATTAAAATATATATTAAAACTAAATAACAAAGTTTGCCCTTATACTGGTGAAAAATTAGCATTATTAAAAGCATTGGAAATTAATGAAAATATCAAACGAAATTGCGGATAAATTGGCAAAGGAATCAATAAATTGAGAAATTGAGATGAAAGTGAAATTACCTTCATATGAAATTTTTAATATAATCAAAAAATTAAACTTCAATTTGACAAAACACAGATTTCATTAACAAAAGTCAGTTAAAAGGAAGAGATTATTATATGTTACATCCAAATTTAAGTAAGAAGAGATGGTTTAGAAATGAGTCACGCAAAATTATATCAACTATAATCAGAATCAAAAGTAATCATTGTAAAACTCCAGCTCACCTGTACAAAATTAATATTAAATCTGACGATAGATGTCAATGTGGTGAAGAAGGAACTTTGGATCATATTATATTTGAATACATAAATTATAGTTTAGAAAGATCAAAATTGAATAGTTAATACTAAATTTTTGTCAAGTGATTCAAAATTAATTAGTGAATTATTGAAATATTTAGAAATTTGTAAAATTGAATTATAAATTATAAAAGATGTATAAAAAATGTTTGATGGTGCCTATGACGAAAGAAAGTCAAGGCAAATAATAAATAAATATATAAAAAAAAAAATATACTATGCAATCGAATCGGATTGTGTAAACGGCAGGACTCTTCTAATATTAGGAGTAATAAAATGAAAGTAAAATTGAATCTAATTCAAAATCACATCTGATCGTTTAAAAAAGTCTTTAACGTTGATCTCACATATTGCATAACTTCAAGGTATTGTATTACAAAATAGTTCATTGATTGATAGCGCGAAATTTCAAAAATTCTTGTTACTTTATGATCAGATCTTATATGTTCAATATGAGATTACAAAAATCATATTAGCAACCCTGACATAATAGTTGTAGATAAAATAGTTGATTTACAAAAGTCATTTTCTTTAATAATAATATATTTCCTTTAGAGACAAATTATCTAAAAAGTAACTTACGGGTTTGGTAGAGATATAGTTCATGAACTTATGACTGGGTTAAGAATCTACTCGTAAGATCGTCTACCAAGCTCGTTAAGCCCGAAGCGAACAATATACTTTATCTATGGCATTCCTATTTGTAAAGTCTGCTTGCTTTGCAGTCCACACAGTCTGCACTATGACTTAAACTTTTTACTTGTGGGATCTTTAACTGATTGATTAACGTTTTTCATATTTTATACTCTCATGACACTTTTCCCATTAACTAAAATCAAAAACATTTTTAAATCAAAATTATATAGAAAACTGTGTGAAGTTTAATGAATTGTTAAAGAAGAAACTCATTCTTTTGTTTAAATAAAATGAATTTAATAAGCATAAAGCTTAGTCCCACATATGTATATGTATAATATGTTAAATTTGATTAAGAATTATTATTTAACTCATAGTGTTTCCTTTTGAAAGACAGTGTTGCATTGTGAACACATTTTGTGATCCATTTGTGAAACAAATTCTGCACTTTACATTCTATCGTGTTCTATTAAAAAAAGCCAATAAAACCAGTGCGGGTGATACATCGGGTATATCGCCGATGTTAAATATACACAACTGTCCAAGAAAATAGGATAGTAACTTAGAAAGTGCATAGCACATATACTAAGACAATCTTTGGCATTCAATTATTACCTCAAATTACTATTAACCACCAATAAAAAAATTCTACACTCTGTTTTCTTATATTACTGCGATTTCATCGGCTAGTTTAAAAATCGCACTTATTGTAATATAATGATTGAGAATTTTTGTAGATTTGTTTATTACATAAGTAAGTATATATGTATAGCGTATGTTTGTGTTGTACGGTGTTGCACGACAGTGCAAAAACCAACATTGTGGAATTAAATCATGGATAGAAAACACCATTAGGCAGATTGTCTTAATGTTTTTCGTTTTATACCCGTAAACAAGGGTAATCATAAGTAAAAAATAAATACCATGACAGATAATTCTCAAATATTTGCAGGATATCTTTGTGTAGCTACGTCACTGTGTTTTAATATTGACATACTAGTATTCTGCAGTATGGCGTCCCCGGAAAATGAATTCAACACTCATTCGATACGTTGATAGTATTATGGTATACATATACGTATATGAATATTAATATCATTATATTGCATCACGTGACTTGTATTTAGACTATTTCTGCATGTAACATGTGGACTTACACCATTCATTGAGTTACGAAAACAAAAGTTATTTGTTGCACCAATGCACCACCAGTAATGCATTATGAATATGTGGGTAGAATACACGCAAATATATATATATATATATATATATATATATATATATATATATATATATATATATTTGCGTGTATTTTATATATAATGATTATATACATATATGTGTGAGTGACAAAAAAGACTCTTATAAGAGTCAGATTGCATATCGCTCGGCAGAACGCAAGCGAAAAATATCCAATGTAGTTTTCGAGGTATCGGCAAGCGTTGGCAACAGCGTAAGGATAATAATAATTATAAATAGGAAATAATTAGAAGTGTTAGCAGAGAAAACGAAGACAAATAGCTGAATACAAAAATTGATCTATCATTAAACAAGCGTTCAGCCATGCAAATGCTACAAAATAACTCCTAAAATTTTAGTTTTTTATAGCATTGTACAGTTTACTTGTATTTCATGTAAAAGAGATTTACCGCCTTACAAATAAACTTGTTATAAAATGTATACCAGGTTTAAAGTGAGAATAAGCCTTTATATCTGGTATAAATGTTATAACAGGTTTAATTGTAAGACGGTTCATATTTTATTAATAAAATAAGTTCAATACATCCAGGGTTGTTATTGTATATGGTCTTTAACAAGAGCGGTTATTTTAAATCAATTAAAATACGTAATATTTCAGTGACACTTGGCAGATATTATGTTTCATTACTAATCTCAGAGTTTGTACTTTAGATTAAAGTAAAAATATTACCATTTTTCATCGAAATATTGCTTTTTTGTACTGATTTAAAATGACCGCGCTTCTTGAAACATCCATAAAATGATCTCTCTTGTTGAAAAACACTATATTACGTTTATTATAAATTTTCTAAGTACTCTAGCTTTTGTTTTCTAATTACATTTCATTATCTTACTTATTTGTATACTCATATATGTATACCAAACAAAAAAAAACAAGACTTATCTTGCATACTCTTTTGGCCTTCTCTCTGGTATAACTACTTCCTCTCTTCATTCCCCAGTTTGAACCTCCTGATATATATATATGTATTTATATATATATGTAGTTGGCTGTGTGTAGATACATAGATCTATATGAATAATTTTCAATATCCTTTAAACCTACCATTTTAGGACATTTCCTTTTGCATTGATTAATGGAGAATAGAAGAGTCATTATGGAATCATTAACCACAGTTTCTAGGACATTTTTTGTGCTCGTGAATAATACCTCATGAACTTTCTTTATGTGCTTGACTTGAATGGAGAACACAAAGGTTTTCAAACAAAAGAACATATACCTATAACTTAGTACTCCGGGGTAATGAATAGTAAAATTTCTTTTTATTCTATCTATTGTATTACTAAAATCATAATAAGTTGCATAAATATAGAGTGTTCATAAAGTTATATAAATTAAGGGTTAAATTCAATTGTTTATTAATTAAGTTGTATTCGAAATTTTGATTAATTGTGTTGAGTTTAACAATGTGATCGTAAATCTATGGAATGTTATACTGTAGTATCTGTATCGCATGTCGTCATATGTAGTCACTCATTCCATGGCCCGTGGGTGGGTGGTCCTCGTCCACAGTCAGACTGCAGTCACTAACTTATGGTAATACTGACTCAGTCAGTCCAGTCCGGTCCAATGGGTGTCGGAACTACGAACTACACTTACAGACTAACTACGCTCTAAATCACTGTGTTCCAGATATTATGTCAAAATATAATGCGATTTGTGTGCAATCGATCCGTCTGTTTGCTAAAATTAAGGGTGCAATTGATTCGGAAAAGCTGGGTATCCATAGAAAGGGATCATCAAAGCTCGACAAATTAATTCTTCACAGTGATTTACAAATTTAATTCAAAATTAAAAGAACATGGCTTTCAGAAGCACATTCTTATACAATTAAACTAAAATATAAACATTTTTTTTCAATTCAATTACGTAAATACAACTGGTCAAACGACCAACAAGCAATATAAACGAGAAAAACTATGTTAGTGCAGTACTTTTTAAATTGAGAGTGGGAATGGGATAATTGGGGTAGATGGGAGAGTTGAGAGCAGGGCAAAAGGGAACAAATTCAATATATATCGCCCGCAAATCTCAAATATTAATGTTACCTTATATTTATGTAATCTAAATGAGTTATTTTAAAGGTATATTATATTGACGTTTTAATTTTCTTAATGTTGACGGAGATATAGCAATTAAAAATTTCAATTGTAGTTTTAACGCTATAGATGTCAACCATATTTATGACATAACATGACACACTGTTAAGGGATATGTCACTTATTTGTTATATGGCTAAGAGCAGGAACACACTGCGATTTAAATTGCGTAGTTTTCTAGCACATGGAATCATATGGACATGCACACACCACGGGTTTTTAATTTTCTTTGTGTTACAAAGGCGCCAGAAACGCTCGCGTGTGATCGGTCTCTAAGAGTTCTGGTTGAGTATGCTATCTCTTTTACGCTTTGTTGTATTAAAGAGATAGCAACTTAGCGGACGTGACGGAAAGAGAAAAAATAACTATTTTAATTGTTAATATCTCCTAAATATTGCGAGTTATTAAAAAATAATTGAAAATTTGAGGTCCTGATAACCATCTTTATCAATATATAGCACAGTTTTATAGAAATTAAGACATAGAATACAAGCCCACTATACTTTGCGGGTTTGTATGTAAGAACAAGTACATTAAGCATTTAGATACGTTTACTACATATAAAAACGTACAAAATACTCTGTATAAGTATCTGAAACTGTATCTAAATACAAAGCGTTTCAAAAATAATAATCACTTAACAAATAACAAATATTATCTTGGTATACTATTTAGAAATACACAGCAAATTATTTCATAAAACAAAATATAAACTAGAGTAACAATTTAACCAGCGCCATGTTTTATTGTAAAGTTCTAAGCCATAGTACAACTCAATTAGGTACAAAACTTATTTTAATATAACACCACACATACACACAGCCATACATACATACAGCTAGTCTATTTGTTTACAGTTTTCTAGCATATTTACGTCCCTTCTAACGTATCCTAAATTTCCGTGTTGAAACGTTTCAATTAAAGCCGGATGTAAAGGTGTTAAAACAGCCGTTAGGCAGAGAATACGATTAAGTTTAACTTTGCCAATTTAGCTGAAATACGCTGTGTAAACAAGTCTTATTAATCCACTCTTGAAGCGGAAATAAACGATCAGATCCTGACACGTGATATACTAATACCTATATAAAGGTCTCATATTCGTGTGACTAGAAACTAGTGACTACACATAGTAACCACCCTGTATATTCAACTGATAAAACATAACTTATGAAAGTCAGACTATAAATTTTTTATGGCTGGGCGAGCAAACTTCTGGACTTCTCATTGTTATCTTTCCGTCGTTATACACTGTTGGACTGAAAAGTCCTATAATTTTTTATATATTATATAGTATGAATTATATATATATATATATATATATATATATATATATATATATATATATATATATATATATATATATATATATATATATATATATATATAGCTTATGGTATCTAGATAAAATATCTTGGTGACATATACGTATATAAGTATTTACTCACAAGGATAAAATGAATTTCAAATCGATGGTATAATAATTAATGCGCGCCTGTCAAAAGTTGATGAGATATATTATAAAGTGTCAACGACATTAATGTACTCGTACATGGGGTTAGTCAGTTACTGGGTTCGCAGAGCACAGGGCACAGGGCGCAGGGGTTACGTAATATGATATGAGAAATAGGAGGACTTTCGAATAATCTCGTAATCCACTGTTTATCCATTCAACAAATGAAGTGTTAATTACAATGCATCGAAATTACTCTCACACTGACGCGGACGGTGGCGGTGATGGTGACGATGACATGAATGACAGGGCTCTTTACATTTATTTATTTTACTAGAATGAATCTGCATATTTCTTGTATCATTAAAAAATAATTAATTCTAATTAACTAATAACTTCTACTTTTGTTTGTAGACTTAGTAAATATACATAGTATCAGAAATGTTAATATACTGTTGCAGATGCACCGAAAAAAATATGTTCAGTAAACATTAGCTGAATTTGCAAAGTTTGGACTAGGGAATAAAGAAAGAGTAAGTAGATGTTAGGGAAAAGAGAACGAAGAAACATGCAGAATGTGTGGGAAGGAAAAGGAGAAATTGGAGCACAATAAGACTAGATGTCGAGAAGGATGGATGGCAGAAATAAAAAGAGAGAGAAGAGAGAAGGACGGCAAATGAGGGGAAGCTTAATGTTAATGGGAATGCAAAGGAAAGGTAGATAGCGAAAAGCAGATAGAGGAACTGCTGACAGGACCAAGAGCGAAACAAGGGAAGAAATAAAAACATTTTTGGATATAATAACTTAATAATATAATCAATAGACTAAGAAATAAATATGATTGAAATAATGAATGTTGAAGAATGTAATGCTTTACTTAAAAATGTTAAATAAATACAATGCAATTAAATACATGAGATGCATTTGCAGTGGTTACAACCCCCATTTCGCTACAGAAACCGCAAGATATAATATGATAACTGCTTACAATATGTAAATGAGAGAAATTACAATAATTTAAAATAAATACAATTTTTCTTTTCACAGTTATTAAGACAATGTGTACAATTTTTAATAGGTAATCTTATATTCTTACTGATTAATATTGGGATCAGAAAATCTTTAAATTATGCCATTATCACACTACTAACTTCGATCAGACAGCTATCTGCAGACTATTAGTTTCACTGATGATATTGACTGGGTAGAATTACATTTGCAAAATGAGTTTTCTTTTAAAAAAATCGATTGTAAGAGCTAAGAGGTTGTGCATCAGTTATCAATGTTATCAAAACTCTATACTGAAATATTTTGATTCGTTCGTGATCGCTTCATTAAAAGAAATGACCTATTATGATTCTAAAAGTAATGTAATAAGCAATTAGGTACAAGATAAGATTCTATCTTTAAATATATCTTGCTGTAATTAGCACATACTTAACCTCAAAAACAAGCTAAATGTAGACTTAATTCACTTATATTCTGACCACTCCATACCACATGTCTATAAAAATCCTCCTCAAAGAGAAAACCTTTAATTTCTAAATGGAGCTGCGTTCAAAACATTTACAACATTTCCTATTAATATTTAATTACTTGAGGGTTTATAGTTGCAAAACTAAAATTTGAAATATATAATAACATTTGAAATTGTTCGAAACTGTTACAGCAAAAATTATATTATATCAGTTTTAAAGCAAACATTGTTGTAGAGTTGATTCAAAAATAATTAAAAATTTATTCATTTCTAAACCAGATATACTCGAATCAGATTGTATTAACCATAAAATTAGTTATAAAACAAATGTATGTATAATACAATCTACTTTTTCAATTAATTACATGCGTCTTCTTTTTTTGGACTTATCTTTCCATCATCATAACTTCCTCTTTGTTAAGTAGCTTCCATTCTTCCCTTTTCTTTCTTCTCTAGTTCTCTCCGTATTCGCTTCCTTCTTTACTTGACTGTATTCCTGGTCTTTGTTAGCTTCTATTTTCTACTTCTCTTGTTTCTTAGCGGTACGTTTTCCCGTTTACTAATCCCCATCTTTCTTTTCTCAATCTTTCTTTCAGACCTCACTGATTTTCACTCACTCCCCTCCACCCCTTTTTTTATTTTCCCTCTTTTTCCTCGTTGATACTCTCAATCTGACTTGTACTTCTCCTTTCTTACTTGTTTAATCTGGTTTTCTTCTTTTTTCTCTTTCTGTCCGTTTTCTTCTTTCAACAATTCCTCTATCTTATACTATCTATCCTATATTCGTCTTTCTTTCTCATATGTCCAATGTCTCTTCATCTCTTTTCATTTATGAAACAATTGTGTTTTTTAAGTTATTCTAATAGATTTTTCACAGATGTTCTTTACCGGCTCACCATTCCTTGTTAAAATCTGCTCTTAAGGAACATGGGCCGCTTTATTTTCGTCGTAAAATATTCAATATAATGCAATAGCAATTAAAACTATCTCCCTAAGTATCATCCAAAATGGTTGCTTTTTTAATGCGAAATACTTTTAACGCGAAGTGACTTTATCACCATTTCTAGGTCCTTCATAAAACAACATTGTAGCACTACTTAAATTTTATTGAAAAACATATAAGAAAATGAAGTTAATTATTTAACTCATACTTAGCACAGTTATACATGGCATACATTAAAAATATGTACTAATGTGTAGTAAATATTACATATAGATGTAGTTGATATCAGTAATGAAAGCTACGCTTCATTTTATTGTTTTGCCCAATTTTATTAGCTCATAACCTAACGGCAGAATTAATTTTTAGATGCTTGTATGTACTTCGGAAAATATTATTTTTAGGGACGTCTGTTAATTTTCTGATCTTTAGTAAATACATATACTGGCGTAAAGCTACGTACGAGTCATTAAAGCCATCAATAGTTGGAGAAAGTTTTCCTCCAAGGAATTTGTAGAAAGTAAAACTCAAGTGTTACTTTGATGAGAAAGTCGTGTATTCGTTTTCTTGTTTTTTTCTAAACTAATACATATAATTATATTATAAAAATACGGAAAATTTAGATACCAATGTTGCATGTTGGATGTTTATAAATACTAAATAGTACTCAATAAATACTTGAGCTGTGCACTCGAGGAAGTTCTGATTGTGATTTTAGTTGTTGCCTGAGCGGCGTACGAATGTGATGTAAATGTGTAAATGAGACAAAATGAAAAATTGAAAAAGTTCAGGATGGAGCGGAGGACAATTACACACTCAGCTAAATGAAATTTAACACAAACAAACAATATCTTGCAAATAAAAATGAATTGAACCATAGAAATAATTAACAATAAAATGAATAACACATTAAAATATGAAAATTATTTAAAGTGTTTGACTAATTGTTAATATATACAACAACACGGTTTTGTTTTGGTATATTACATCTCATAGTACATTTCATTTATTATTACACCTAAACTTTTAAACCAACTATATACCATATCCTGTTTATCACTAAGCACACTGGCCACCTCGGATATCTTAGTAGTTCCGGCATACTCGTTGGCAACACCACTCCATTTTTTATCAAAACTCTGTACAAATTATTTCTGCAGGTCTTCGTTTCTGTACATTGGAAGATCAAATGTTCTAATTGTATTTATTGGTTTCTTTAAAATACACTATATTTGTTGATTTGAAATTAGATTATCATTTGGTGAGCCTTCGGAAGCGTAGCGTAAGTGAGCTTAAAAGTCTACCTATTCTTTAACTGTTCGCTGTTGGACTGGATGAAGCTCTAGTTTATATAAAATATATTTTTATTTTTCTATAATACTATAATTAAGTATAGATACACTTATCTAGTAGCTTACATTTTAATAATGAAACGGTGTGGTAGAGATTGCTCCAATGAACAATTCTACATGATTAGGTTACTAGGTCCGAGGGTTTAGTCCTGCGAAGTCTTCGAACATCATTACTATCAAGCAACATTTGCGTCATGGCGATGTTTTCGTGGTTACGAAGTCTCAACTCGTGCTTCACTGCTATATTTTTGATTTCTTCTCCGACTTTGTTAATCTTATGTCTTATTTTTAATAACATACAAAATTATTTACTTGCGTAGGTAAATCATATGCTTTAGATTTAAAAAAAAGTTAAAGACAATGAAATGTATCCTGCAATTACCAATTAGAGTTCGCATGGTATATAGCACTAATTGTTGAAAATGGATGATGATGCCTAAAAAATAATATTATTATTGCTATATGTAAACCACTGTCACATCAAAATATAAATAATGAAAATAAAATGTCTTCTTTATTCTTTGTTAGTTGTATATGTGTTTTAATATGATTCCAGTAAATACAAGTATAGCTGTACAAATGTGAGCTTTATCAAAAAGCTGTAAGCTTTATGAAAAACTGTGAACTTTTTATAAGAGTAATGTGAAATGTATCTGTCAGAAGTTGACTTGTTCTAAAATAAAAATGAACCGGATGTAAACTGTTTATTCGTTGCGAATGAAATAAATTATGGGAAGACAATGGGCACATAGAAGGGTAGAGAGGAGAAAGGGAAGATTATTCTATATCTACGTTTATCATGAATTGATATTTACGTAAAATATAAAATAAATTATTTTATTATGTCTGCCTTTGTTTTAGAGAGGGGTTAGGTAAATGTGTAGCTGTCTCTTATTTAAATCAGTATTACAACAGTATCTCTATAAGGTAAGCGTCCACAGCGAAAACATGATTGGAGTATATATAAATGTATATACTCGTACATGCTTCTCTTATAATATAATATAACATTTAAATAGAAGTTGTAGAATGTTAAAAATCCTCTTAAATGATATATAATATGTTTATATATATGTAACAGCATGTACTGGCTTTTAAATGTCATTCGTTGTTTTGAATCATCCCTAATTTTCTGAGAAGTGTTCTATATTGAGGGGTGCAGCTCAATATCTATCAGATAATTATATATAAGAAAATGTATAATGCACAAATTGCAGAAAGTTAAGTCTTTTGTAAGTTTGATAAGAACTATTTCTTTCTTAGGATCAGAGATGTGCACAAAAACTTTTCAAAAGTATTTAAAAACAAAACAGACCTTACAGGTTTACAGGTATCTCAGACCTTAGACTGTATAAAAAGACATGTTGCCGTTGCAATGCCTTCCTACCTTTAGTGCTCCGACCGCTTGCGACATTGGGAGATCTTTTTTGTATTAAAATACTTTTGAAAAGTATTTGTGCACATCTCTGCTTAGGACTCATTGGTAAGGATATGTTCAAAAAAAAAAAAAAACATTTTTAGCCACCTTCTTAATAATCAAATTTGAAACTGATAAACAAAATGTTCAAAATCAACGCATCCAAGTTAGTCAAAGTACCAACTTTTCCGTCACTTTGTCACAGTCAGTCTTAATACGGCGTTTGAGACCACCATCGCCAGATTACTCAGTGGTTTCAGGACCGCTGTGACACTGCATCGAGCCCGGGAAAATGTATACAAAAACAACAAATTGTGGGAAGATGTCCAAGTCCGTAAATATTTTCTCCATTTGCAGTTTCATGTCTTCACCTTGTGTTGCTTAAGGTTTAATTACTAAAACACTCGTTTACTGTTTTATGCGGTATACTAATTCTAAATTACTATCCGGGTTTCTTACCCGAATGCGCCACCCGCGATGAACGGCGCTGACCCAATAATTTCACAGTATCGTGGATGTACTCGTACACGTGGATTTCTTCATTACAGTTCTGTTAAATGCAATTGATAAATGTAGTGATTTGTAAACCTTAATGATTTAAGAAATTTTTCTTATAATTAAAAGTGTTCCGTGAATTCGAGAGAGAGAGAGAGAGAGAGAGAACTTCATGTATAACATGATTGAAGTTTATCAACGATGATTTTGAAACTGCAGACAGTACAGTTGAATAACGGTTCATTTTATATGCAATATACATGCCATGCAATAATTTCGTTCATTATTAAAGACAGTCGCTATGGTTATCTTACATCTCTTTCTATCTTACGGCTCCATATGTATTTTATATCACTGCTACACTACCCTATAATTGCCTTTGCTATTTGAAGTATTTCTACCAAGTTTGCATTATATTAGCGTATACAGCTAGAGCTATAGTATAGTATCAGTGACATCACATAACATTGCATTGCAATGCATTGAAACATACAGTATAATAATAAGCAAAATTTTAATTACATTAATGAACTGATATGAAACTAGCTCACCCATCAGCTCAGCTGTTGTACACTTTTAAGCCAATTATAATTAATCTGAATGCAAATGTCAAAATCCATGTATTTTGCATACATATTGCACAAATGATGACATTTCAAATAGCAATATGTTTGTTCTTCTTTTATAACAACATGTTCTCTTTTTTAGAGAATATTATCAATAATTTTAATTAATTATTATGTTTTGGACTAAAACATAAATTAGTTTCTTGTTTGATTTTTAATCTTTCTAAAGTTTATTTGAATATCTTAAAGAAGAAAGGCAGACACAAAAATAAATATTACAACTACAATAGCTTTGGGTTCACAATGTGTGTCAAGGGGGTTAATAAACTTTTTTTTATTATATTATTAATTATTTGTGTTTCAGCTTTACAATCTACGTTAATATTTCTTACAACATTTCATAGAATTTCAACTTAAAATTAATCTTAACTATTCTAAACCTTTCTCTTTCCCACAGTATTTTTTACTTCTTCTTCTTCTCTTTACCCTCTCCCTTCCTGTTCCCTACACCTCCTTCCTTTTTGCCTGTACCTACATCTCTCACCTTTTGCGTTCCTTGACCCCTCTCCACAAACCTTCTATTATCTTTGCATTATTCTTTCTTCCTTTGAGACTTCATTTTCCCTTTCCTGCTTTTTACCTCTATTACTCTGTTCAGACATAAACCCTTTGGTTTTTCACTTTCTCCTTCTAATTACTTCTGCCATAGGTTTGTTCCCTTCCTTTCCCCCTTTTAATAGCTGCTCCACCTTCCTACTGCTGTCCACACAATCATCCCCTTTGTGCTCCAGTGCCTCCATCTCTGCTTTGCACATCCTACACTTCTTTTTTTCTCCGTCCACCCAGTATCTACTTCCATTTTCTTCGTTACACAATCTAAATCTCGCTGTTCTTCTAACATTCTTCAGGTCACTCTCCTTTCTCCTCATATACTCTAGCACCTCACTTTCCCATAATTTTCTATAATAAACTACAAATCTTAATAAACTATATGGCCGCCGGAAGAAAGGTACAGGAAGATGGTGTAACAGATTGTTGTTCAAATTTGTTCATTATTCAACACTTTGTCAATGAATTCAGTGTCCTGGCATGAACCTCCCTGAAAACAGTCCAGTGTGGTGCCCGTGATATACCATAAAGTTTCTGTGGCGTAATACATGGATAACACACAAATAAACAAGAAAAGTGTAAAAAATGAAAAGAAGATAGTGTAGCTATTGAAGGGAGGCAGTGAAGGAAAGCGGTGGAAGGCGAAGATAGAGAAGGAGCGAGGAAAAAGAAGTAAAAACAAGAGTAGCAGAAAGAGAGAAGCAGAAGGGGTTTAAATTTATCTGTTTTGTTTGTATTTTTATTCTTTCTTTTGGTAAGAGTGAGAATGGATACATAGTATGTAATTAAGCACAATGATATGTAATTTAATCATTTAAGGTGGAAGAATGTAGCACCTAATGGCAAAAATATTATAATAAAATATTAAAATCACAAGGTAATTTTGCACCGAGTGTCGACTGATTAGCGCCCAAAACAGACTTAAAACACGGAGTCTATACCCCCTCTCCTCAATCGCTCAAATTTCAAAGGTGTCAGCCTAGCTAAGAAACTTACTACATCTATTAATTTTTGCACAATAATTTAATTCACATTACCTTGCACAATTATTTCAGTGATTATTTTGATATCACTTAAATTTTACATCCACTTTATTCGGTGATATTACGTTTTTGGTTTGATACAATATAAGAATTCAGTTCAAATGACACGAATTGTTTTTAAAATGGACATACAGTGTTATACACAGACAGTTTGCTGTATTACAATGTAAAGTGTGAAAAATATAAGTTGCACAGATACTACGTAATACAGTAAAAGTAAAATCTCTGGAGAACGCTGCGAATCGAAGTGGAAAACTAAACTAACTATATCTTATGCAGTAGCTCACACACACACACACACAGGCATACATCCATACAGTGAGTTCATTCTTATTGAAAATACAATGGAATCGGAATCTTTACAAAAGTTGAAAAGCATTTATAACACAGCGATATCGATCGAGGTAATACTTTATTTATATGTAGCCACAGGAATAATAGAACCGATGTTATTTAACGACATAAGAATCTACTCATATTTCGTAGTTTTAAATAACTCGATAAATTAATTTAGACTTAAATTACAACCGTTATATTTTTCATATTAAAACTGATATAACCTCATAACGTGAGAAAAAAGTTGGATTAGTTGCAAGCTTAAGCTTAAGAGGGGGGTAGGTAGATCAAATCAATACAAAAAAGGCATATTTTCGATAATATTTTTTGACAACACAGATAATATATAATTTTTTCTATAATTACTACATGATAAAATAAAATGGAGAGAATACTTGGTGAAATTTTCATAAATAAATTTTAAAAAATGAGTTATTGACAGCGAGTGAGAAAAGCGTTTAAAAGTTTCAAAGAAAGACGAAACAAGACCAGAGGTGAAGACTTAAAACTCCATATCTCCGACAGTTTTATTCCAATCGACTTCAATTTTTCACACAATAAACTTAATATGTTCTATATTAATATAAATAAATAAAAAACAAGTTGAACCCTTAAACAACGCCCCCCCCCCTCTCTTAAAGTCCTTTAAAGGTAATTTTCAGCTTGTGAGATACAAATAAATAAAATTAATTATAATAAATCAATAATTTATATTGAATAAAAATAGTAATTATTGCAAAATAATGTATATTACTGACGCATGAGGCATTATTTCACAAGTTTAAAATTACATTTAAGATTAAAACCTTAAATTAAACTAAAAACAGTGAGTGGAATGTTGCATTCACAATCATTTTATTACAATAAGTCTGACTGAAATATACAACATTTTTAATAAAATAAAATTAAAAAACACTAAATTATTAAATTGGACTAGACATAATAAAATTAAACAACTTTTCGATACTAAGTGATTACAACGCATTGGTCCTTTTTTTAACAGTTAGGTTTTTAATATTATTATTAATATTTATTATTAATTAATTGTTTATTGTTCGCCTTTCAGCTTTACAATCCACATTCTAAATACATTTCATATACTTCAACTTACAATTAAATTTAAACTATTCTAGACCTTTTTATTTCCAAAAGTACTTTCTGCTTCTTCTTCTCTTGACCCTCTTCCTTCATTTTCCCTAGTCTTCCTTCTGGACTGGTCTATTCCCTAGTCTATTTTTCTGGACTGAAGTTTAACTGTTTCCTCGCTACTTCTTTCTTTCTCCTGCTTCCCTTCACTGCCTCTTTTAGTACTTCCTCTCTCTTCCTGTTCCTTGTGCAACCCAGCCACCAGCTTATTTATTGTCCTGTTTTTCCTTTCCTGTTTACTATTTCCGTCATTCACCTCTTTCCTTCACTGCCTCCCATTAATAGATGGCCAATATTCCTTTCGCTCGCTACTTTTTCCTTACACTCAAACTTAATGTGCTCCAGTGTTTCGTCCTCCGTTCCGCACACTCTACACTTTCTTTCCTCACTACTTTTCCAGTATCTGTTTCCTTTTTCCTCATTTCCCAATCTAAACCTTGCTGTCCTTCTTATGTGTTTTATATAGTTAGGTTTTTAATAGAGCATTTAAAACAAACCATTACAGGTGCCTAACATGCCTAATTCGGGACTGCTTTTTAACACTCCAACGACTTACAAATCCATCTAAATTTTATTTATACAAACTTATTACTAAATATCACATTTTATTAAATATATAGCAAACAATAGTTCTGTAGTAACAATGTTACAGTTGTTTTTTATTAGCAAGTAGAAAAAAACCTTAACAAACACAAGGAAATTTTCTATTGTTTACCACAAGCTAGTACAAGGACGAAACAGGAAATAAATTACACTACTCGAGACATTTACATCACGCAGACAGAAAATAAATCATTGCTACAAAATGAGTCAAACTGATAATCTAATTATCTGATTGTCTTCGAATTGTCTTTATCTATGGCTGATTAATACTTATACTTATATAATTTTAAAATTATTCAATAACAAAGAATGTCTTATATTTCTACGATTCATTATGGTTTTGTTTTGTTTTGTTTTATAACCAAGTTATCCAAACGAAATAAATTAAATAATATTTATCGTGGGCGGAATATCTGATTGCTTTGGTTGGTTCTATCCATCGCAGTGGTAGACAATCTCTGTTCAAAAAAGGCTGTTATACTATAGAATATTGTATAATTCATATAAGTTAAGGATAAACAATTTTATTAAATAATAAAAATAGTTTTACTTAATTATTACTTAAGTAATTTTTTAGAAGAAGATAAAAGTCTATTTTAAGAAATAAGAGCATCTCAGGTTAAACTTTAAAATAAACAAAACCAAAAGAATACTGCAGTTACGTGTAAAGACACGTAACTGTTAAATTATTGAGTCAGCGCCGTCCACAGCGGGTGGTGCTTCCAGACACATCGGCAAATGGACGTTACATATGGACATATTAGACATACTTAGAATTAAATATCACATACAACAGTGTTTATTAATTACCTTTAGATAACATAACAAATAGACCTGTTCGCACGAAGTAGACTATAATAGTATTTAATTTATTTTTATCGTCTATATATACGCTTATTTTGATTGATTAGGTATTTTAAATACGTGTTTAATCAACATGTTAAAAAAATTATTTTATGACAATAGAAGAAATATGTACTGCGATATGAAATTTACACTTAACTTTTTCCAATTTATACTTGATACTTTCGCAATACTTATCTTATGTAATGTACACACTGGTGCACTTAAACATGCGACATTCTACATATGTTGGAAGAAGTTGTACAACACGTCCACACTAGGTCGACGTGGAACTTAATACGTCGGAAGCTTTCATATTTCGAACGAATTCCTTCAATCTGCTTTAGAAAAAAATATGTTTAGAAAAACAAAAGAATAAAACTCAGTTCTTTAACAATAGACAAGGGTCGACAAGGGTCAATTGTTTAGTACGGGTAAGCAGAGAGCAAGCGTATATAGCGGTATCTTCTTTTAACAAAGTTATTAAACTTATACAAATTTCACTTGTACATTAAGCACCATTTTAAATTATTATACACAATTATATACAAGTAAAAAAAACGTCAACACATACTGAGATTATACTGGAACACTGAGTAGGTACTCGATCATTTTGCTAGAGATCCCATTCAAAGTCGCAATCTTTTTACAAGTTTACCGAACGATTGAAACATTTTTGCTTCATTAAAATAATACCTAGAATTTAAAAAAATAGCATATGTAAGGGTTTTATTATTTTCGCATGTTTAAGTCGCACTACTCTGTACGTTTACATTTAGTACACTCATATCTAAATAATGTCAACTTATGAATGAAAATATATAAATGTTGGATGTCGCATGTTTAGGTCGCACCAGTGTGTACGGTACATTACTTAAGTTTTTTGTTTTCTGATGGACTATGAGGATAAAAAGAAAACAAATGTTGAAGTTATTATATATTGAAATTATTTTTAAAATATTTATAATAATTAAATGTGAAAATACAATATATTTTCAATGTTATATTAAAACGTTTTTCCATAATGAAGAACAAAAAGAAAAAATAGGAAACATCCTTTTTTTGATTTGTTCAGAAACGTAAAAAATTATTTTGTTTTAAGTGTTCAAGTAAAAGTTTGTTGTGTACCCTTTCATTCTTGTAAATTCTTAGTTCAATTCATTATTGTTAAGTCTATAGGTTGCTTATGGACCGTATTTTAGGCACCACTGATCTATCTATTCACTGTTTTCATAATTCTGAAAATTTTAATCAATATTTCACACTAAAACCCTTCCGAGTCATATTGCACTGTCTGTATAAAATATTTTTAATATTAAAAGAAATTTGTTAGTAATTATTTTTAATTTTCCCCTCAATTATCCTAATTTATTCAAGGACCACCCCTGCTAAAATTACCAACCAAATCCTCCAACAATTTTAATGCAAATTAATTTTCCCTTTAACTATTAATTTGGCGGGATTAACTTGTTAAACATTGATCAATCCATTTCTCTGTTCAGTATTCACCGTTCACCGTTCACTGGTAAAGGAGTTTTCTCCCCGGATCACTTTCTTAACATACTTCCTTTCCTTTCCTTTCCTTGCCGATCCTTGCCTTGCCTTGCTGTTACCATGCTTTGCCGTTCCTTTCCCTTTTATTGAATGAATTAGGGAAAATTTAATGGACTGCTATTTACATATTACCGTTCATTTCTACGTCAATTACTTCCCCTTCGTAGCGGAAGTTTAACCACGTAATCAATCTTTCAATCTGAGTAGATAATGACTTTGTTGTGTATTATTTACATGCCAAGCAAATAAAATTATGTTATCTGCAAATAAACTGGATTCTAAGATGAATGTATGTATTGGTATATGTGTATATATACATGTGTGTGTGTGTGTATGAACACAATCACATGCCCGAACTTAATTTTAATTTTTGATTTTTTTCAATTTATTTTTGTGAAAACAAACATTGTACGGACCAAAGTTAACCTGAATCTTAATGTAAAGCATAATATACTGTGGACCTGAAGATGGCTTGAATTTAAAGCCGAAAGCAAGTGGTTTAATTAGTGATTAATAAATCAAATGGATTTTGGACGATTAAAGATTTTTAACCAACTATGTATATAGTTCAAATTACGAGAGTTCGGCGACGACTCATACTTAAAACAAGTTGTGGGGTATAAACTGAAATAACTAAAAAGCACTGACGCACTTATTTTTCTATAATGTTTGTCATAACGAATAAGATAAAATTCATTATCGTATTATAGATTTATACCGATCTTGTAACCTCTTTTAAATATAAGTCGCCGCCGAACTCTCGTGATTTTGACTATATATATACGAGGGTAGTTTGATAATTTAATGATGTTTTGAGTTTCCCGCGCAGCTCCCGTCAACTGCCATTTGTTAATAGACTACTTCCAAATTTTAAACAAGCTATGTCATTTAGTTCGTGTTTGATAGCCATTGAAAGCAGTTATCCAAGCGATGGATGCTGCGAATTCGATTGAATGTGTAGTCACCATTGCAAACATTCATAAATTGGGCTACGAACTGCTACCCCATTAAGCATATTGTCCAAATTTAGACTATTGCGACTATTTCCTGTTGCCAACCTGAAGTAATTGACGGGCGATAAAAGATTTGGGTCTTACAAAGAGGTCATCACTGAAACAAACGCCTCTTTTTGAGGGACTTGTGTCCTCATTTTTTAGTGGTCGATTTTTCAATTGTTGATTGAAGTTGATGTTAATAAATGTGTATTGGCGTGTCTATTTTATTAAATATCTAAATGTTGACGGAGATATAGCAATTAAAAGTTTGAATTGTAGTTTTACCGCAACAAATGGTCGGTTATATTTGTATGACGTGAAATGCATTTTAACGTCAGTTATTTGTTCAGTAGGTCAGTGCTGTGGTAATGTTTTGTAGCAGTTGGTAGTCGAAATAATCAAGTCAAGTCAAAGAATAATAAGTTTTTATTTTATTTAACCCTGTTACGGCAGACATAATATTGGAATTTTATTGTTCCTTGAAATAGCTGTAAATGATATTTGATATTTAGATATATATATATATACATCAGAGTTCTAATATCTTCTTAAATATAAGGAGTTATTAAAAAATAATTGGACATTTGAGGTTCTAGTAACCCACTTTATCAATATATAGTACAGTTTTATAGAAATTAAGACATAGGACACAAGCCCATTGGAAAAAAACTGAACTAAACGTATATGTATATGTGTACATATATATTCACGACAATGTGTGTATATAATATTGAACTAAAAATTCTATAAAGTAAATTACCTCATTACAACACTCCCACAATTTATGATAGTATAGTGATCATAGCGTAGCAGTGTGATGAGAGTCGTAGAGAAAAGCGTAGAACCCATAGTGTCGTAACGTAGCACGCTACGTCACGAGAGTAGAGTGCCTCTGGCACCACTGATGTATTTCCATATACGAGTACGATATAGTCGAGTCTTTGTACAGAATACAGGCCGAACAAGAGCAAGAGCAAAAGCCAGAACTAGTACACCACACACAACACACACACACAAAGAGATATTCTCCTCCGTACTCCGCTCGGCTCGTAAGGTTTTGCTTCCCGCGTGAAATGTGTTTATCAATACACCGCATAACCCAGAGATATGTACAACACATTTACGTTGTTGGATTATAACGTAAAATATGACATTTATGTTCAGTAGAATAGAAATTTTCAATCGATTTTTTTATTAGTATACATTTACCAGGGGGTAAGTCTGCTTCTGTATACAGATAGGCGTAAAATGCTGATAACATGCAACTGGATTAAGAGATTGGAATATTTCGTACAAGTAAAATACTCGTATATAAAATAACAGTAGATGTATAGGATTATTAGACGGAGAGCTTGCAATATATGTAACTAGACACATTATGGTATTCCTACAGCAGCAAACTAGATATAATATGGTACAAGTACTTTAACCATGACTGTGCTGCTTTACTCATCCTCATTAAATGAGTAGTGTAATAAGAGGAGCATGGTGAGATAAAATTTCCTGTAAGCAGCAGACATTGGTCGTAAATGAGGTGCCATTAAGTACTTCATTCATTGCCCAATTCAATTTCATTTATATTTACTTTTTTTTATTAATAATTTACGGGCTTCCTATGACGACGGCCCTTTTCCGCACTTGTTAATTCATTTCATTTACATTTTATTTATTATTACACCTATACCTTTCTTTTTAATATTTATTTATTTATAGTGCATCAAACTATTGAGTTATTAGCACTTAAACTAATAAATATTACATTTTATCAACATTTTATAGGACATAATCTATACAATTTATAATTTTCTATTTTATCAGCTTATTTCACTTATTCTATTTAAAATACTTCAATCTTTGTTTCTTTCCATTATCCATCTTTTTCTATTTCAAGTATATAACTGCATCACAATCTGATAAATCGTTTCCACTTTGCTTCCACCCATTGCATTCTCTAATTCTTTTCTTCTATTAGCATTTTCTCTTTGTCTACAAATTGTATACTTCTACTCTTCTGTTCTTTCAACTATAATTCATTTCTTTTTATAAAGCAGTTTTTTTTCTTCTTCGTTTTTATTTTTCTGTCTATTTTCTTTATCGATTATTTCTTTTTGTTATTGTTTTTCTTTTTTCATATTCATGATTATGGTTGCACATAACCAACTAAATCTGATTGTTACCAAGCCCAGATAATATAACTCTGGCCGGGGGATCGAACCCGAAGACATAGTAGTCAAAGTTAAGCATCAATACTCTCGACTTCTTGTGTCGTCGCCTATACTTTTAAACCCGCTATATTCCATATCCTGTCTATTACTAAGCTTACTGGGTACCTCGGGTATCTAAGTAGTTCCGGCATACTCGTTGGCAACACTACTCTATTTTTTACCAAAACTCTGTATCCGTTTCTGTACATTGGAAGATCAAATGTTCTGGATCTGTTACACCTTCTCCACAATTACATGTATCTTCTTGCACCAAGTGATTTCTTTTAAGATGTGTCAATGCCACTGTATGGTCCACCCTCAGTCTCGAGATAAGTGATAACACTCTTCTCGGACCTTGGGCAATCCACCATCAATGACGTCCGCACATCGAAGACTGTAAACTGAAAAATTTTCTTCCATTCTCTGAATTTTTCCACATACTCTGCCACTTCTTTTTATATTTAAATTTTTTACTCTGTAGTTTAAACTATCATAAGAATCATGCTACTAATCAAGCTACTGATGTAATATCAAGAAAATTAAGTAAACTATTATTAACTATAATTATTAGGATATATCCTAACTACAAATTTCTTAATTCTTAAGTAAAATCCAAATACATTTTTTGAATAACCATTTCTCATATTTTATATTTGTTGAATTATGGAGACCATAACTCAAAAATAACTATTTAAATTACATATCATCAACAAACTAATGGTTCTTTTCAGAGATATGCACAAATAGTTTTCAAAAGTATTTAAATACAAAATAGACCAGGTTCCGGAAGTAGTTTCTTTACAAAATATGCAGATCACAAACTGTTTCCAAACGAAATTGCTCTGGGAGCCTCGTCTATTTTGTATTTAAATACTTTTGAAAACTATTTGTGCACATCTCTGGTTCTTTTTATAATGGTTAAATAACACTTCTTGAGTTCAAGTTCTTGAGTACAAGAACCGTAACCTCGTATAATTTATTGATATTGCTATATCAAATTATATAACAAATATTTTTTTTAAATAAATTCATTATTTTATGTTATGTTATGTTATGTTATGGCCTGTTATTTTATGAAAACTACCTTCTATACTGTTATATGAAGAAAACCTATTCCATAAAGTTCAACATCATAACTGTAAAATACAGTACAGTTAAATTATTGACAAAATATAATTTAAAAAGTTTCGCTACGTTACGTTATTTCTTAGGTCTCTTATTATAATTTACAAGTGATAATGTTGGCAGCTCCTAGACTACATTTCCAGGAAATACAGTCACCGGTGCGAAAGCGTGCGGAAATGAGCGCGAGGTGAATATATGACACCAGCTCCCGTTCCCGCCCCCACAACATCAGTAACATCAGCAACATCATTGACAACAACATGTTGTGTTTAGAGATAGATAAAACAATAAAGGGAAAATGTGAAACCATGAAATGGTCAGATATCAGAGGTGTTTTTGTTATTTTTGTAATTGCAGTTTATAGATGAAATCACCATGTTTTTCAACGAATAGATTATACTAAAACAAAGCATTTATTTAATCAGAGAATCTGGATTATTTAAAACCATTGCAGATCTATAAACAAATGAATGTAATTTGTTGAGATTTTATCAAGCATATCAGATTATACTTTTGTGGAAGAGGGCGCTTTGTGGTCAATTTTGTTTTTTGTCATAGTCATTTGTGGATTCTACTAAATTTGATGAAGGTTTGATAAAGATAATTCAATAAAAGCAAGGCATTTGATGGGAGAAGTACAAAGTTATAGACGCTTACCATAATAGGGTTCTCGAGTTATTCTTATGCTGGTTTCACACTAGAGACTTTTGTCTTTTGTTGCTGTTTTAGTAAACAAAACACATTCCCATCTGGAGTCGGTAAGATCAAAGGAAAACACGTTAGTTTTTGATTTTTAGTCTGTTTGGTTTGAACATGCAGTTTTGTTTTTTGTGAACATTTGCGCTTGTCAGTTGTTGTTTATCATGTTTATAATTTTTATGGGACACACAGAAAAACACTGAAAACAAAACCAGTCTGTTCAGTATGAACAGTCTGTTTTCGAAAAACAGAACTGGTTTAAAATAAAAGAAAACTGTTTTCAGAACTGTCTTTCTGGTGTGAAACCGGCATTAAAGCATTTGTACATCTATTTAGGAAGTATGTTAAATACAGGACCGTGTATTTAACATACTTCCTAAATAGATGTACAAAGATTGATGTGAAGTAACGCATTTTCCTATGAGAAAAATGGCGTCATTTCCAGTGTGCTTAACATAATTACAAAATTTCAAATGTTTTTACTAGCTATAAAAGTGCGCAAATTTAACACCCAAGAGGCCTACAAAATTAATTTAATTTTAAACATAATTTAACGTATATCTTAAGAATAATTCTACAATTTTTTTTAAAAGACTAATATAGAGAAATGAATGTAGGAAAATTTAACTTTACCAATATATAAATTTTTTTGACCAATTAGTATAAAAGAGGAAAGGTTCAAAGTAAGATTCCTCAAGTAACTTCCTCAGAAATGAGAAAATAATTTTAAATATAACATTCCAGATTTCTATATCTATCACTAATTTCATTTGTTCCTTTTATATTCCTTGGATATAATAAAACATAAATTCATTGTTCAATCATCGAACAAAACTATCCTAGACAAGAGAATTAGCTTAGTATTAACTTTGAGCTATTAACATTAAGGTAAAACACAAATGCAATGGTGCATTATTAATACAGATAATATTAATTATATTCACGATAATAAATCTCAGAGTATTGAACCGAATTGTTAAGATAATTTCTGAATGAGAACTGAGAGAATAAATCACTTAATATGGCTATAAAAGATAGATCTAGCTAACAGCTACAAGTCCCGCAGACTAACGTAGAGCGCTAGACTGTGCTGCAGAGAGATTAGTTCTCATTGTGGGAGAACATCTACGACGAGGAACGCCAGATATTGACGTAGTGCAGTATAACATTATTATATAGGAATATGATGATATTCAAACAATAAAATAGATATCATAACATTGATAGCGAGGTCGCGGTTACCGCAACTATTTATAATCATTAAAATTGTCGTAGAATTAATTGTATAAAATTCTCGCACTACACAGAGGGAAAATTGTCTTACTGTGCATTTGCTAGCTTGCCACAAGATAATTCCAAAGTTCTTTTTCTACTTGTCATATGGAAATTGTTTTGCAAGCTACTTAAAGCAATATATTGCGATACATTTATAACTGGCCATACTCTGTTAAATGAATAAATTACACGATTAAAGTGTAATAAAAATTTAAATTAGCTTTTACATAAAGATTCCTAAGTTAATTTAATGTTAGATTCAGTGTAAGATTAACGTAAAAGACATTTTCGAGCCTCGTCCTCTTTATAAGACATATTTTGTAAACACCATATTAGAAAATTGTTTATTCCGAACTTACAAAGTAAAGTAGAAAAAATAAACAACAAATTAATGAAGCCTTAACACCACCCAAATGCTTCCCACTTCACTATGACGCCCATAGAAGACTTCAGGTCCCATTTTGGGAACCTATAGAGTCTGTAGATAACTATGTAAAAATGAATCAGAATAACTATATTTAACTTATGATGCGTTCGCCGTTTGTTACATAGAAAGCCTACCTTAATTATATTTCTTTAACTAGAGTGGTTACAAAAAAGTATAGTGTTTGTATTTAATAATTTTAATGAAAGTTAATTTGCAAACCCTATTGCTTCGTTGTTGTGGAGCTGTATTTCTATCAAAATAACAATGAATCAACGTACCACTATAACACCTTGTGTACATTCATCTGAGTGCAGCCCTGCTATTTTGAAACTAAACAATATTATTGTACTGGTAATACTACCAGAAGAACTACCTGGTCTCAGTCTCTTGATAAGTTACCTCTCTGAAGACAAACGTTTCTTCAGAGCACTGAAGAAAATAAGTTTATTTTCAAACAAATAAAAATAAGTTTAGATATAAGAAAATAATTGTATTGCCAATATTCAACTAATAAATATTCTGAACTAATAATACCTACGTTAATTAATAAAGTTAATAATATCTTTGTTAGTATTATTATTATTGGTAAAAATAATACTATCCCTCCTTAATTTCATATATTTTGTATTTTTTAGTTTAAATGAAACATTATATTATTTTTGATTATTCATTCATTTCCTTTATGTATTATATGTTATTATATGTATTTATATGTTATTAAATATTATTTCGATTTGCTCTTTTTGTTTTATATTCAAAAGGTTTGAACGTTCTGTTGCTGGTAAAATCACTCTTAATACGGCTCTCAAACCAGCAACAGCCAAAACAACAAAATAAGAGCAACCTCAAATAAGTTAAGAATAATTACCTTTTGTAACCTAATTTGTATTCTGTTATTTTAATTGTGTGTAATATAAGTGTGTAAAAATATAACCAGTACCATTTCACTTACTAAAACCAAACCCAACCAAATTCAGAAAAGGTATTTCCTTAAACTAAACATTTACAACAAAACAATTATTTTATTGTAATGTTTTTGCCATTAGGCACTACATTCTTAAGCCTTAAATCATTAAATTACATATCATTGTGCTTAATTACATACTATCTACCCATTCTCAGTCTTTTCATAAGAAAAAAGAAAAATACAAACAACACAGATAAATTTAAACACCTACTGCTTCTCTCTTCCTCCTGTTTCTACTCTGTCCTTACTTCTCTTTCCTCACTCCTTCTTTCTATCTCCGCCATCCACCGCTTCCCTTCCCTTAATGTGCTCCAGCGTTTCTATCTCCCTCCAGGACAGCCTGCTCATCCTTTCGTCTCTAATTTCTCAGTATCTGCTGCCTTTCCCTTCGTTTCCCAATCTAAATTTTGCGATTATTCTTATGTTCCTTGTCTCTTCTTTTCTCGTATGTATTCCGGTATTTCTCTCTCCCAAATCCTCTTGTATCTTTCATTATATTTGCTATTATGAATGTTTTTCATTCTTTCCTGCTGCTCCTTAGCTCCTCTTCCACATTTGTGTCTTCTTTGCCTTCTCTCTGTCTCTTTCTATCGCCATTCCTTTATTAGTATCTTGTTGACAGATTTTAGAATGGGTTTAAAGTGTTCTTTAATATCCAATGCATACAACTGACAGATATTTGTCCCTGTTACAGAGTCCAGTCCAGAGGAATGTATTTACTAATCTCACTAACAATAACATACTGCGAATCATGTGCAAATGCTACTCAATTTTTACAGCTTATATACAGTGACGATCTGTTCTGTATTCAGTCCATAATAGGTCGACCAACGGACCTTGTTTCTATATTTACTGTAATTGTTATTCATGAACAAAACATCAAATATTCCATTTTGCATTATACCGTTACTAACGCTTTGAATTCAAACAACATTCCGTTTCCAGTCCTGCGCCCCCACACCACACCGCCTTAACGTTACAATTACAACCCTGTAACTCCCTGTTACCAGATACCAACCACCATAAATTCAAATGAGCGGACGCACTGATTCGGTTTAAAAGCGTCATTGAATATGTCAGCCAATGTCACTCTAAATTCTTCGTTTTAGAAATAATGTAATTATTATTTAATGTGACAACATTTTACCTGACATATCTACGAATATAAATATGAGTATTTTTTAAATATAACCAACCGAAGGAAATCTTTATGTATATAAAATGTTTTTGTATTTTAAATATACAGAATACTTATATCTTTATGACTTTTATGTTTATGTTGTTTTTATAGGTTTTACGTATCCATTACGTGTTTTAATATATTCAAATTTTTGTAAAATAACTCTGAGGAGAGCTAATCACAAATGTACAATCAGATGAATATTATTTAACAACCAAGTCATCTCAAATTTAGCATTAAAATATGATCTCATATATTATGCATATATTATAAAGTAAATTGTCGGAGAAATCCGTCATCGAATCGTGCATTTTCGGTAATCACACGAATTTAAATTTTAATTTTTTGTGTGGAGATCGGTCCCCTTTAACCACCATCTTGAAAATAAGATTGTTGGAAAAGAATTGCAAAGCATGCTATACGTATATACATCATGTTCTGCATATTTTTCGGTTTATTTTAAGTGCAACCCTTTGTATTTTATATTTTATGATATTTGTATTATGCCGGTACCAAACGATGCTACGAACACCTTCCAACGTTGGACGCTTGATGGTTCGACGTATCGTGTGGTCGATGCTGGAACTAAGTGTGCCCAATGTCATATGTCCTGTTGTCTGTCTTTCGACCCGCGTTAGAAGGGATTTTCTACCCCCACCACAAACTTTATTCACTTGTCATGCACTGCTGCTCGAATCGAATCCAACAATTGAAGGTTTTAAACTTGAAAGTTGTTAAACAGTGTAGGTGTCAATAATATCAACAAATTAATAAAATAAATAAATCATTCGGATCAAACATTCGTTCCACCGTGTAGTAGAAAATTTGCCATGTCAATCTTCCAATATTTGACTAATTTGGATATTTGGAGGCAAACATTTGAATCAAACGTTCATCACATCGTTTGGTGCCGGCTTTATTCTGTTATTATTTAATTGTATATCATTTGTCCGCAAGCACGGCAACTGAATTTACTGCGTCGATTCAATCATCAGCACGCATCTAGCTATCTTTTTCTATTTAAGTTTAGTTCTCACTCGCACAATTTGCAGTGAAACTTAGCTCTATGCACATGCCTATTACAAATTACCATTATTTTGGAAACTATAACTCCTACTACTGTAGTACTGTTCATTTCATCACGCAATTTAAGATATCCGTCCATTCTGAGTGGTGAATCGGGGCGCACCACTTAAGGGACGCTAAATATACATTAATGCCCCAAACACTAGAAGTAACATAGAACTAGAATACAAACAGCTATGAGTGTTAATTAATTAACTTTATCCAGCACAAAGTACCATCACTGCAGACTAAGTGCACAACGCATAAACAATGGTATAGTCCAAATCGACGTAAGACGATGACTCATGCTTAAAATAAGTTGTACCGTATAAATTTACGATGCAATGAAAAAGCACTTTCACACAAATTTTTTTATAATGCCTATAGGAACGAATGAGATCAAATTGACCATCGTATCATAGATTTATAATCTCTTTTAAGCATGAATCACCGCCGAGCTCTCGGAATTTGAACTACAGTCAAATTTAAGATTTATTTTTACTTATAATTTCTTTGTTGCCAAAGTTACAACAGAAAGATATAAATAAAACGTGTAGATAATTTTGTTATCTACAAAAAAGCTATGTATAAAATGTTGGTGAGATTTACAGTTTGCAAGATAAACTTATTACACTCTTACTTTCAAGATGGCGACCGAATTGGGCAAAAATTTAAATTTAAATCCAGTTTTGATCATTTTACATGATGAAATATGATTATCCAATTATCTAATTATGCTACAAAATTTGAAGTCGTTGACCGTTTCGTACTCGAAATAAATTGTATCAAAATTCATGAATTTACATTTTGTCTTTAGCGGATACGGATATACACGTACGTTTGTATGTATGTATTAATATACACATAGAGATTTCCGATCACGTAGAACAAGAGAATTATTTTACACCACAAGTTTCAGCTCTAAAAGTTTAGTAACGTCATTATTTTATACTTAGTATGAATAATGGCGTCAGCATCGACAACGGTAACCCATGAATTATCTACAGTTATATCTGAGAGAGTCCTAGTACGTCCTGTACTCCAGAATCCAGAATTCCGCCTCCACCATCCTGTTATCCTGGTCAATGACGTGCGGAAGGCTCAGAATTGAAAGCGTTGAAACGTTCAAAGGTTTAAGATAATGATAGCAGGTTCAATAAAGTAAAAGAATAAAATTAATACCATCAAGAAGAATATTTAAACCCTGCGTATAATTAATATATAGAAGGTAATATACCGACTCCCTCTCTCTCTCTTTCTCTCTTACCCTTATTTAATGAATAAAAAAAATATATAAAAATAAATACTTTTTATGTAGATGATGAAGAAAAAATCTCTGCGAATATAATGAGTTTCACCCTCAATATATTTTTTTAGTAATTATTAAAATGAGTTCCAAACTTTTCTTTTTAGTGATGGGTATAGTTCATGAAGGAATATTTACTCTATTACATTTAAGGGGCTAGCTACCCTAAAATTTTCAAAATATCAAAAAAAATTGGTTAGATTTATTAATTATGCTTTTAAGATAATATTTTAGGAGTTTCCCATCCCAATATTGTGAATATTACATGAATTAAAGCAATTTAAATTAAACTTTTCTATTACGTTTATCATGATGTTATTTTTTGAACAAATATCTCGAACATACTATTTAAGGAGGTGCAAAACCTTAACGTAAATGATGAAAACATCGTGAAATTTGGAGGATGGACGAAAATAGTTAAAATACATACTGTCTCAAATTTTAGTGATCTAGGTGTTCTTTGTTTTCTTTTTAGAAATGATTAAAAATTGCTACTCAAAAACTACATATGTCATATATGATGACATATAGTATGACGTGTATATGACAAAATCTTTTTTGAAACTAATTGAAAAAATGAAATTATCAAAAGGATATCTATTTACGAAAATAATTAAATAAAAGCAATATTTACTTTTAGTTATTTATATATATATAGTATATTAGTTATTTATAATATTTTAGTTATTACTTTTTGAAAATATTTAATTTGAATTGAATTATTAGATATTTGACATTAATTATAGGTAATTTCTTAATTATTAAGCTATAACATAAAAAAGCCATTTAATTGGTAATTGAAAAATTAATTTTCAAAAGGTACAGTCTCAATATTTGTTCGTCCCTTATATATTTCGTATTTTGTATTACTGAAATATAAACTTTTTGCATTGACGTCCACTACTACCTTAACCGGTTTTAATAAAAATTATACCATATCATCTTCATTCTATTATCAATCGAATAGCAAAACAGAGACCATTTTTTCAAATAACCGTCATTTCCACGCAAAAAATAATTAAGTGTTAAATTCTAAAATTAATTAATATTAAATTTTCCCTCATTCTATTCGATAGCTTTTACATTTGTATACAAGAAAATACTTCATCTTTCTATTTGTTACGATTCCTGATGATGCTACGATGGAGACTACTAACGAGCCTCCCGGCAAACGTGTTCCACGGAACAGCTTATATGACCATCAATGGTCAATATTTTTTTATGCAAATATATTCATTAGACCATTCTGTATTTAATGATAATAAAAGAAAAAAATATACTAGATTTTACAAGCGCTAATGGTTAATCTAACCCATTATCAGTTACAATAGAAATTGAATTATATGTGTTACATATTTTTATTTTTACAAATAAACGTTTACTTTTATTTCACATTTATTGTGTGGAACCGGTATTTCTTTTCCCGAAATTAGCAAATATGTTTACCACACCTTTAAAGTGCAACCAGTCGGTGCCTAAAATATTCCATACAGTTCTTATAACACTATTTCATACTAGGAATAACATACCAACTGCATTTTACTACTATATCTACTGTACTCATTATCTATTATTATCTAATACCAAAATAATTAATATAATAATTTAAAATGAAATAGTTATCATGTTACTCAATGTGGCATTTATATTTATGATGTATCAGTATTTGTTTATAGCGGTATTGTTTATTATACTACCATCTATAAACTATACTATTCGTATAAAGAAAACAAAAGAAATGAGTTGGCAGTACATGTCGCTATTTGAGTTTACTATCCTTATTTATGTCTATCGTAAAATGCGGTAGGCAGTTTTTACATAGTTTATTTAGTTCGAAATAATTTAAACCCTCTCTTAAAGCCCTTAGCTAAAAACGGTGCTATGAAATAGTGGTGTAGGATAAACATCGATACGATACGATGGAAATATCGATATGGTATTTAACATTGGTTTATATATCGATATATCAAAGAACGCATGGAAAATAAAACTAGCAACTAGATAATTTTAGCGCTAAATTATTAGGTAAAACTTGTATTTTATTGTGCACCAACGCTATGCGCTAAGGTTACAAAATAAGTGTAGAATTCTAGCCAATTATGTTCGTTAGCATAATGTATGTTGGTGTAATACTTAAACTTAATATTACAAAAACGTATATTTCTTTGTTTCCTTAACTAGCACATTTAAAATATAATATAAATCAATGACGTTGGATGAAAGTTCACGGCATCGTTATATAACAGCGATGGTTAATAAGTACTCATTACCAGAAAGGCCTATAACTTGTATTAGTTGTGCTGTGAACTGCACTACGACCAAACTGTGACTTAACGGAGGTTAGAGTGTATTCCAAAAATGAAGAGGAACACGTTAGAGCTGTCGTGAATGCTGTGGGCGTTGCTACTAAACGTTCACAAGCTACATGTATTGTACAAAACATTAAACAATTTTGCAAAATGGATGAAAAACTTTAAATATAAAAACAAAGAGTACTATATAATAAAAAGTATATATTAAAGAATGAGAGAATTGGAAAGAAACAGAACTACGGCTTAACTAGTAAGTCTTGCATTCTAAGCTAAAATACAGCTACCTGCAAGTTTGAAACTGTGAGACAATATTCTACCTGCGTTCTGGCATTATTTTTATTTTCACAAGTGAATTAACCAACATACAGCAAAATCTGATAAAGAATCTATTTAATTAATGCCTAATTAAGTATATTAATTAGTATAGATTACTAAAAGACTAGACATCCCTCTCCTAGTTGTAACAATATACATTTTTACGTTTTGTCGCTGAAACATCGCAAGTTGTGACAAGTCTCAGGTCGCAGTCGAAACCGCACTACTATTTAGTACTACTACTTTTTAATCCTTCAAGTTCCTCAGATTAAAAACCAACAAATCGGTATCGATATCGATGTTTTTCTTTTAATTCATTGCACATCACTAATATGAAGTAAGAAAGAAGAGACTCAAAATCGTATAGCATTGTTTTTATGCCGGTAGTGAAGGTGTTGTAAATTTATTTATGTACTAAAAACACAACACTAAGTATATATATATGTAAATTTATTTCAAATAGAAAAATGAATACAAAATGTCAGTAATAAAGTAAAATAACCTAATACACGTAGAACAATAATATTACCGAAAACACCATGGATTCGCTAATGTTATTTCGATTTTATGACGTGCTTGAAAATCACATTATTACGTTTTTTATAAGTATTTAAATAAACACTGAGCCATTAAACTAGCATTTACGTCTAAGTATATTATCTATTTAAATTTTATTGTTAAAAATTGCACTTACATATAAGCTGATACTCTTGCTGTTTAAACGAGTAGGCGAGTGACTCATCATATCACCTGAAATAAAAAAGTCAATATCAAAATTGATTTGGAAATATGCCTTAGTTCTAATATGTGTAAAATACTTTTAAGTTGATTTATTAAAAAAGCCTTGCATAGTGCAGTTTCTATATAAGCTAATAACGGATGACATGTTTACATAGCAAAGCAAACACAAACAATTCATTAATCGTTTCTAACGCCATCTGCATTGTGAAAATTGAAACCGCCTCGCTAAAAACTCTATTAATATTTAAATTAAATTAAAATACTTTTTTTTAATTTTATAGTAACAGTTTCATACTCTATGTATTAAAATCTAAAATTTGTTTAATATTTTTTTATGATAATTTAAGTTTCTTAATCAAAGAAATAGTATGGAATGTTTCTATTTTATTTAATTTAAAATAAACTTAAAATTATGAATTTAGAATAAAAAATGTTAAATTAAGAATTGATGTTGTTGCTTTTTTAAGAGCTTAAAATAAAGTTGATTAGAATATAGTAGTCTACAATTACTAAAAAATGAAGAATACGGATCATAAAATATAAAGTGCGTAAAAAAGAGTTGAACGTATTAGATTTCTGAATGAAACGTGGAAGAGAAAGCGATAACAAATGCAGCAGTATGCAGTAAGGGCTAGCGGTACTATGTGATTACTCGTATTAATAGGTTCCTGGCAGCATCAGCCACATTACATTCAGATCGCAAGCCAATCTAAGTTGCTGTTTCAAAATACATGGTACGTTAACGCATATGTTTACTGTAGGCTACGCCCCCCCCCCCCCCTTCACATCATCAAGCGGTTCTTTCTTATATAATAACTCTCTGCAATGATTGTTGACTAATCCACGTTTACCATAACATAGCGTGCGCACAATCTTATGCTGATTTCACACCAGAGAGACAGTTCAATAAAACACGAACAAAAACTTGTTTTTCTGAACAAAAATACCAATGTTTACACAAAAGAGACAGTTCTTAAAACATTTTTGTCTTTAAAACCTGCTTTAGTAAGCAAAACACATTCCCATCTGGAATTGGTAAGATCAAAGGAAAACACGTTTGTTGTTGATTTTTAGTCTGTTTGGTTTGAACACGCAGTTTGGTTTTTTGTGAACATTTGCGCTTGTCAGTTGTTGTTTATCATGTTTATTGTTAAACAGAAAAACACTAAAAACACTGTTCAGTGTGAACAGTTTGTTTTCGAAAAACAGAACTGTTTTAAAATAAAACAAAACATGTTCTTGTTTTCGACCTCATATATATATATATATATATATATATATATATATATATATATATATATATATATATATATATATATATGTGGGTTATTTTTTAAGGATTAATTTTAAGTTAAATTATATTTAGTTTTAAGAAATAGAAATAAGTAATCTGTAATATAGGTTAGGATCTTTGATAATATTAGTTATATTATATTGTACTCTGGACAACAGATGCTTGTAATGCGACATGTAGACCCCGAAACTCTTGACACCGGCATTTACCCGCTGTGGTGTATGCTTATGAGTCATCAAGGCGTTGTCTCATGAATACACGTACAACGTGTCGTGTGCAAAAAGTGTTCATAGAAAATGGCGAAAGAATAATACTAGTTGTATTTGGTTGCTATTTTAGTGAATATAAAATCATAGTTAAATTAATTACTAGGTGTAATATAATTGATATTGTGATTAGCGTAAACAATAGAGTTAGACAGCAAATTTAATGTTTAGTACTAAGGTGTATTTTCATTAAGAATATTGTGTTGTTAACTATGGACAATTGTAATGGCGCATTACGAAGTAAAACGCATTAACATTGTAAAGAACTATATTGTATTTAATCTAGTGTATTTTGTTGTGAATATAATTAAGATTAATTAACTTTATGTAGATGTAATATTGTGACTTTGATAAGTGATTAAACTATTAATAGCCAAATTATGTGTTTACTCGTTTTAAAAGGAACTATATTGTTGTATTGTACATCAACCTTAGGCCGATGTTATTTGTAACTTATAATTGTGGGAAAGTACCTACAAATTAGGATCTCAACAGATGGTTAGAGATATAACCTACAAATTGTGAGCTATCAACAGTGATTGAATAGTTCTAGGCTGCATAATAGAATCGCAACACGTGGTTGTTAATTCTAACCTGCAAAGCGGAGTCTGTACCGGGATGGTAATAGATTCAAAAACTACTAATGTAAATAATTAAAAAAGTCTACATATATATATATAATATATATATATATATATATATATATATATATATATATATATATATATATATATATATATCATCCATCACTGCTTAATAAGTTTTTAATTATGTAAGGACATAATCAAATAAACTTGATAAGAACCAAAACAGAAAATACAGCTTTCGTCTCGAGATCGCACCCGAAGACACAGCACTCAAGGATCAATGCTCTCAGGCAATGTACCGTTCAAGTCCTATTATATCTTTCCCATATCTGATACTAAAAAAATTGTTTCTTTATTTATTTAAAAATTATATTTATTATAAAGTATTTATCTCTTAATAACAAAAAAAAAACTTCTTTAAAAAACGGATCTGAGTAATATGTCTATATATATCTATATAGGTTTCAGTCCCCTATTTTTCGTATTTTTGTTTTCGATCCCCAAACACCCCTCAGTTTAATTAACTGAATCGGTTGTTTTACTTCGATAAGTGTCGTTCTTCAATCACAGCTCTCGTTTAATCCGATTTACAGTCCTTCAGCTTAAAGTAAATACCTGTCATTTTAAATATTACTTTTAATAAGACCCGTCAGTTACAAGTCATCTGTTATCACACTGAGAACAGTGCGCGCAGCATCACTGGAGCCTCCACTAACGTACTGAGGAGCAGCACTGGCTGGCGCTGGTACTGGCACTATAGCACAGCCCCCTAGAGATGTTGATTTTAATTTGTTCTGACATTTCGTTACGTTTATTGAGATATTGTAATAAAAATATCATTTTATTATATAACAGTTAGGATTATTATGTTATTACAAAGTGATGATAACAAATAAAAGAATTTGATTTAATAAAATAACTTCCTATTACACTTCTAAGTGGATAATTGATTGGGTTGGGTTCACACGGCATTGCTTTTTTGCAGTATAAATATTATCGAATAAACAGTGGCGCATACATTTGATATATTTGTTCGTTTTTTTTTGCAGTACAAACGTTGTGTGAATGGTTCTATATAAAATGTATTCGATAATATTTATACTGCAAAAAAACGTGTAGTACAATTCCGTGTGAACCCAACCTTAGGGTCTCTCACACTGTAAGTAACTTTTCAGTATAGTGTAATTACATTTGTAAGATTTATCCTAATAGGAAGTTTCTGCTTTAATGTTTATGAATACTGTATTTCAGACAATAAAAGTTTATATTTAGAAAGCTGAAAGTAATAATATGTAGACTTAAGTTAGGTCATACAAATCTCACTCATTCCTACTTATTTTCCTACTAAAGAGAACCACAACCAATATGTGAACAATGTAACAGCCCACTAACAGTAAAGTATATCAATGTTTAACACTCCAAATACTGATGGACAAAACTGTAATATGCCTGAAGACTATAAGCAAATATTTGAAAGCAGAGAAAGTGTTAAAAGTTTTATTGATTTCTCTAATGTAATCTTTATATTTTAAATACCCATACTCGTGTTTATAGATTATAAATTATGTATAACAAATGTTTATAAATGTATATATTGTTTCCACTGCTAATAACTATTGAAAATTAATGCACTCAAATAAATATTTTTAAAAAAGTTTATATTATAAATCTATGTATTGTTTTCCTTTGTCACTGATCCTCTGTCCATAAAATAGTAAACATAAAGATGAGAAAGACGAAAGAAGTGCAAGCACATTCAGATATTCACCATTGCGTGTAGCTTCATCTCAAAGTAAATGCGAAAATAGTCAAATAAACCCAACTGAAAAAGTCGACGTCGCAAGTAGTCAATTGCCTGCCTAAAGCTGTTCTAAGTTGTCATCGAAAAATTAGGCTACCGGAAGTTCTATGTATATATCGATTGACAGAGGCAAATTGATTTAACACGCTTTAACAAGTGCGTGAAATTAAATGGCGACTATGTTGGAAAATAGTGAAAAGCTGAAGTTTTAAGACGTACGTAATAAAATATTTGTATCTATCCGAGTTTTTCATTTATGGACAAACATCCATAAAATGACCGCTCTTGTTGAAATATCCATAAAATGATCGCTCTTTTTGAAATATCCATAAAAAGATTGCTCTCACTGAAAGACCCTCTAAATGACCTTCACTTGTAGTGTGATAAAATCGTATTGCAATGTCCATCATTCCGAGCTTTACTACGTAGTCAATTTTTTCCCATAATATACACAATTATAGAATGTTATTGTAAAATTGACTAGTAATTTGAGTAGAACAAAATTGGATGGTTTTCTGTACGTAACGTACTCCTATTACAATATATTTGCATTGCGGGAGTCAATACGTGTTTTGAATACGACTCCATTTCTTTTAAAAGGGGAACAGAGTACTAATATAAACGCTGCCAAATGAAACGATAAAACTAACAAACTAGCAAACTTGTCATAAAATGTGTTGTTGTTTTGCATTTGGGTTGAAAGTTTTATATATTGCACAACTACGAGAATATATTTTAAATTGCTACGAATGCAAATGACGATAGTATCAATGTATAGTGTGTCCAAATAAAATGTCTGATTTAAATTTCGCGCCATTTCTGTTTCTATAATGTTGGTAGCTCTAAAATAGTTACACAATACATCTGTGAAGTGACTTGAAGAATGTGACAACTACAACGGTGATAGGATTATTTTCATAGAAGCATTGGGAAGGCAATGCTTTCAGGGTCCACAAAACTGATTCAAAAATAGAGGAGGTTAGACACTTGGACACTAAGAAAAGGAAAAAAATACTACTGATGTCACAACGGAGAAAGGAAACCAACACAAATCAGCAAATCAAATGAAGAGAAGGCTCAAGTGTGGAAGAGGAACTAAGTAGCAGAGACAGAGAGATACAGCAGCATGAAAAAATTCATAATAGCAAATACAATGAAAGATACAAAAGGATTTGGAAGATTTAGATTGGAAAACAAATAGGAAGGCATCAGATACTAGGAAAATAGAGAGGAAAACGATGTGCAAGGTGTACGGGAGAGAGATAGAAACGTTGGAGCACATTAAGTATTCGTGAGAGAAAAGAGTAAAAAGTGAAAATAAGTTATCAAAGGGAGGCAGTGAAGGGAAGCGGTGGGAGGCAGAGATAGAGAGAAGGAGCGAGGAAAAAGAAGGAAGAGCACAGTAGAAACAGGAGGGATAATAGCAGGAAGAGAGCAGAAGTAGTAGAGTATTTTTTTTTAGTTTGTATTTTTCTTTTTTCTTTTTCGAAGGAGTGAGAATGTGTAGATAGTATGTAATTAAACACATGTAATTTAAAGATTTTGAGCGGAAAAATGTAGTGCCTAATGGCACAAACATTACAATATAATAATACTTATATATTAACTGCAGAGGGTGAAAACTGTTTGTAAGCATAATTAAGATTTCCAGAATGATATTACTGCGTAAAATAAATTAAAATAATAGTTAGCTACTGGTTAGTTTGTACTTGCATTTTTAATCGGAAATAAATTATAAAAGTATGAGGTAAAACTAATAGATCTATAACTTTAAATTTTTGATATGCGAATCTTCAGAACACGACAAAATATACCTTTATAAAATTAATTTATTTCATAATTTTTAAATTATAGGTTTATTTATCTTTAATTAATAAATTTCACAAAAAAAAAATATTCTCTAAAGAAAAAATATTTTATATAAAATCTGGAATACGATTTTTTCGGTTTCCTGGAAACGATCTTTTAAGGTAATATTTTATTTAATAATATATTACCCTATGTAACATATAATGAAAATATATATGTGTATATGAGATACATTTTTGCAAAACTTAAATGAAAATGACTTCACTTTCATCACATGGCTCATTTTGAAAACAAAGGAAGACAATTCCCAAGTTCGACAGTTGCAAAGAGAAAGAGATAGAACATAAAATAAAAACACGTTCGGGAAAGTTCTGTTATTCGAAGGTAAAGTTAAGATAAAAACATCGAACACTCCAAAGACCATTTAGTACGGTGTTTACAAACAAATACTATTTCATCACCACCCAATTTAGAACTTCTCAAATCTCTATAATTTGCTTTATGTATAAAGTATATGGTAGAGTATACCTTGCTTGGGGGTCTGATTTCCACGTCAATATCGGTCACGTAAATTTTGAAACTAAACTTTGTTTGAAACAGGAACACATTATAGCATACTATTGCCAAGAGCGTTCCGTGTAGTTGTAAGTACAAAAGTTATTTCTTAGTGTAGCATTCCTACAAAATAAAAAAGAGATCAGCATCTTTTATTTCACTATTTTACAACAAATTATTCGGAAATTCCATCCCTGGACCAGAAATATATTTTCTGCGTTTGGTTGTTATATTAATGTTTTGGTTGGCTGTTAAATTGATTAAGAACGTAACTAATCATAAACTTATTAGGCACATAGGTGTAGTACGAGACCACGACACCACAAAAACTGCACACATTGGAAAAGAGCAGACATTAAATATATTAAACAATATGATGAAAGATGGAGAGATATCGAGAGTAAGTCCTTGTCTTATAAAGATCCAACTGTTTCAAGTGCGAGATTGTGAGATATAGGGTGGGGAGCGCGACGTTAAGTAGCGTAGTTTGAGAAATTCATCAATTGTAGAATATCGGTGAGGCGCCAAATAATGCAATCATACTCTCGTGGATACAAAGCTTTAATACTTCCGAAAACGCAGTGAGAGATAAACCACAGAGATAAGAAGTTTGTAAGGAAGGGAAAAAACAGTTTGAATTTGCTATTAGCACTTTAACAGAATAATAAAACATATTGAGAGTGTTTCCTAATATTCGAATATTTCTAACGGTGTAGATAGAATATTATTACACAGACTATGCTGGGTGCTTTATGGAATAGGTACATGCTTGATACAAGATATGACTGAAATACCCCGAGAGTACCCTTATACATGCCCTAGCTCAGTGTAGTGTGCCCCTTGCCGAGCGCCCCCCACGGGCACATCTCCACCCTTGCCCCCTTAACCCGCTCTCCGCCCTCCGCCTTCGGTGCTGATGTTGAAACTTGTTTGGGACCTGTCATGATTACGGCGTCGTTTAATTATCAAACTACAGGTCTCTTCTCTGTGCTGCTATAATAGATAACTATTTGAATATGTCACAATAACTTATCTGAACTATGCAACACATGATCGGATTGTTTGTACAATCAATGTCAGCTTATCGATTTAAATTTACAGCTTCATTCATCAAATTTAAATCCTCTTAACTCTTAACATTGCTATTCCCTTTTTTACTCCGTCTGCCTCCTCCTTACTTCCACCACCTATCTTCGTTCTTTTCTTCTCTTCCCGTCGTTCTTCCAGATTCAAACTGCTTACAAAGTATCTCCTCTTTCTCTCTTTTCTATCTCCTTACTTCCGCCATCCTTCATTCTCCACTATTCTTCTTGCCAGAGCCTCTCCTCTCCATAAATGCTCTATTATCTTTTCACTATCCTTCCTAAATATAATAAAAACTATATTAACGTTCGACAGTGCGATACATCCGTGGTATACATTGCTAATGATGCACGTAAGTAAATATTTAAAAAAGATATCAGTTGCGCAGAATCTTTCTTTTTCTCAGAAAGACCATGCTCATGATTTTAAATGAATTTTAGATTTAATATATTTAAAGAATCGTACTTTTAATTTACTCGCATCGCATTAACTTCTCTTACGATATAAATCTGCAGACAGACAAATATACAGACAGACAGGCCAGTGCCAGCCAGCAAGAAACATTACTCCTGCATTTGATTCAATTATCCTTCCTTCAAAACCCCATTTGATTTTAGTTTTTAATAAGATTAGCAACTGGGTTTTAATGAATACTTGATTTTTGTATTTGAAGTTTTATGCATCGAGTTGGGTGCGGGTGGGGTTATAGAGTTGTGGGGTTGGAGTATGAGACTAGTGGGTTGGCAGGATAGCAAAACTTGTGGGTTTAGTTTGAACTGGGTTGCGCTTATGAGAGCGTGATTACACCCATATAAATCATGTCGTAGGCACTCATGTTTTGAAATATGCACGGCATCTATGTTTTTTATTTCTGTACCTGACACTTAAAGGCTAGTATTACTATTTATTTAAAAACTTAAAAAAAATAATAATAAGGTCGAAATAATAAAGAATATTTACATCGTACTTTATAAGGGAATGTAATCAAGGAGAATATTAAAGGAGCGGGAGGTTTTGTATGGAGAACTTGAAACTGTTACTGAGTAATAGTTGGGCATCGGTGCTACTCTTTTCCGAGTACTGATTGTTAGAACGTAGTTGAGATGGTCTGTCAATAAAGTTCGGCTTAATGTACTCATCGCACAGACAAAGTTGTAATGTGCCTGAAGACTATAGGCAGATATTTGAAAGTAGGGAAAGTCTGAAAAAACTTATTCGCCTTTATGAATAAAACTAATTTAATGTTTATAAATAATGTAATGTAACAAATATAATGTAATATAAATAGTAATGTAACAAATGTTAATAAATGTGTATTGTCTTTTAAATGCTAATAACTTTTAACAGTTGATGCACTCAAACAAATATTTAAAAAAAGGTAGTGATTTTTTTAATATTTTATAGAAACTAGAATCGAGTATTTGATAGGTTTTGATATTCTGTCTTGTTTGACTCAGTCTATCTCCTCTAGAAGTACGACGTAGTACTTATGGGACACCTTGTATATACACGTGCATCATAGATTTATCTACCCATGCATTGTTTGACTACATTTTGAATAAATACGAAAAGTTTTCGTGTGCCTTATTAACAACATACTCGTAGTTTAGTTAACAACGAACACTCGTTTTGTTATATTCTGTTCTGTTCTGTTTCGTTCTGTTATGTTCTCTACCATACTGTTATGTAACACAGATTTTTAATTTAATTTGGAGCGTGTTTTACCTAAGTGCCTCTATGTTCTATTTTCCCTTGATACGTTGTTTAATATTCTCTATGAGAATAACAATGTTTTAAATTAAATAACAAAGATAATACCAATGTAAACATTCATTTAAAAACAGTTTTTTTAACGTGAATTTTATATAAATTTATGTATAAATTATAAACAATAATTTTTTTAATTTTAATATGTATTTGTATATATACATACACTTCTATATGTACATATTTACATTTATTTATATAGGTTCACCTCTTATTTATTTAAATCGACACATTTAACAAGTACAATAATAAAGCACAAATATACTGGGTGTATTATGCATACGTATATACATAAAGTTATCAAAAGTTAAAACGATACGTAGAACTTTTCCAGTTTAATCTAAATCTGTTATACGGCTTCTAAAACCATTTTGCAAATACTTACAGCTGGAGTTCCAGATGGATATGTTTTGTAATATTTAATATTTTATTCAGAGGTAGATATATAGTACAGGGTGTTGCAAAAGAAAGTTTCGGTTTAATAGGATCACTGAGTTAAAGCGATGAACAAGAGGGGCGCGGGGTATTTGACAATCTGTAGTACATAACTTTCAAGAATTCAGTAGCTATGGAGCGTTTTTCAGCTGTACGAAAACTGCACCAAACTGGAAAGAATGAGAGAAGATATACTGTCAATGCCACTTTAAAACAACAACTGCATACTGTTTTAAAGGACCTCCGTGGATTTCGAAAGTTCACAAAAAAATTAGGTAATCTGCTTTGTTCTGCAAAGAACAAGAGGGATCATAAGTAATCTATTAATCACCAGAAAATCCAAGAGAAAACGCAGGAAAAAGATGAGATCAGGAGACTGAAGTGAACCCTAATGTGAGGAAGCTCGAACCCCGTAGTAGAAACATCTTCTACCTCTCCCCCCGGCTTCGGATTACCTAAATAAATATTTAAAACTACTTGGACTTCTAAAGTCTTAAAAACCTTTTTGACTTTATCAATGAAACTAATTTAATCTCTATATTTTAAATATCCATACTCATACTTATAGACTATTAATTAATATTAAGACTATAAATTATGTATAAATGATGGGATGTAAGTGAGAAATTTGAGATAACCAGCGCAAACGATAGAAGATATACTAAACTATTTAGTGACACAGAGATATAACCAAAAACTATTTTGACAGATTTTTAATGTATAACGTGAATTCTAAAACCTACTGAACGAAAACACCTATACGTTCTTAACTTTACACTCGTTTTCTGAAGATTTTTACTTTTGTCACTTACATCACTTTGCATCTAGGCGATTAATGTGTAGATTTGTTGTAGATTAATATGTAGATTGTTTTAAGGGCAAATAACTAAAAAAAAAAGGTGACCTAGACTTCATACACAGCAAAAATTACTTGTGACCATAGTACCACGGCGCTATAACGATCTTATGACGAAATTTCTTAGGTAAAATATATTCATGCAATTTTTTGTCATAGAACAATTACTGCGCTCTGGTACATTGTTCACATAGTAAGTTTTACTGTATATTGTCACAGTGTATATAACGCATGATGCAGATATTTTCGCAGTATTTAATTTACCGACACGAGTCCCATGCAGTAGAATGACGATATCGGCTTGGTTGTTTGTCAGATCATTCCCATTCGCACTGGTCTGTAAAGCCACACAAAAATAACACTTAATACGATGCGTGCAATGATTCCATGCTGATATGTAAACACGTACCTTTAGACTTAATTCTTAGCGTTGCCTCTATTGGTACATTGTATTAATATAGAATCACCTCTATCTTTTAACGACAAAGAAAAGATTAATAACGTAATAGCGCTCCAAAGTAAAGAACTACAAAAGAAACACCTATCTATCTTACTGCAAATCACATGTGAATCATCTCAAACATACAAAAAGAAGTTTTCTTAAAATCATTTTCACCCCAAATAAAAGAAAAACGAAAACGTCATCAGTTCACCGGATGTTTTGCGTGTGACATCGGTCGTTGGTCTACACTAAGGGATGTTTAGGATCGTAGCCTAGAGCTTTTCAACCCACGATTACGGAAGTGTAAAAGCTACCAATCTGAATACCCCTAATTTAGATATGTTATAGGATTCTAAATTTGTGTACCATCCATAACCCTAGTTATATTTTGTAAAGCGTGCAAAGCGATAGTGTTATATTTTTGTATATTTTAATCTCCATTTGTCTGCTTCTATTGGTCACAAAGAGGTCTATTCATTCCTCATAAAAAAAACCGTTAATGAACTAGCAGTATCCAGGTATTACGTATTAGTGAGTGGAAACTGTGAATAGAATATAACACACAGAGCAATTAGAGTGCATTCAATGTAAGCCTTTACTATTTGGCTTCGTGGATTACATAAATGCGCGCGGGATTACACTTGAATAACTATACTCGTGTGTTTGCTGCATTTAAATATGTATTTCACGTACGTGTACCGATTGATACATACGTTATATAAATATATTTGAATCGTTTATTCAAAATGTGAGCCAAATTCCATTTAAAAAGCAACTAGCAACAGTTAATGAATATGATTATTCATATAATGAGGCAGCCGAAAATTGTTTATCATGAAGCCTTCTCTTTCGAATGCAGTGCCTCTCGCTTCTGTAAACAAAGTTGTTTTTTGTTTCGCCGCAAAAATAGAGCAACGAATTGTTATGAAATTTCACATGAAACTGGTACTGAAACTTAAAATTTATTGAAAGAAGTGTATAGCAATGCATGTATATCGCGTGCACGTGTTCTTGAGTGGTTTAAGATGACCGAAAAGACGTTCTAGGTGATTCACACCCGGGACGCCCTTCAACGTCAAAAACGCATGACAAGATCGGTAATTTGATTCGATCTAATCGTTAGTTAAGTATTCGTGCAATTGCTGACACTGTAGAAATTGATTAAGAATCTGAATGGAATGGCAACAGAGGAGGCTGAGAGAAGAAGGCACAAGTGTGGAAGAGCAGATAAGGAGAAGAGAGAGGGAGACACAGCCACAGGAAAGAATGGAAAAAAAATTAAGAAGAGCAATTACAACACAAGATATAAAAGGATTTGGGAGAGAGAGATACCACAATACTTAAGAGAAAAAGACACAAAAAATATGAGAAGGATTGCCAGATTTAGATTGGGAAACGACGAGAAAGGAAACAAATACTGGGCAAATAGCGAGGAAAGGATGTGTAGAGTGTGCGGAACGGAGATAGAAATATTGAAGCACATTAAGTGTTCATGTGAGAAAAAAGTAATAAGCGAAAAGAATATAAGGCAGTTATTAAAGGGAGGCAGTGAAGGAAAGAGGTGGATGGCGGAGATAGAGAAAAGGAACGAGGAAAAAGAAGTAATGGCAGAGTAGAAACAGGAAAAGCGAAGCAATAGCAGTAGCAGTTTTGTTTTTATTTTTATAAGGATAAATTTACATATATATTTTTTTCGTTTGGAAGGAGTGAGAATGTTTAGATTGAATAAGGATCAAAATTGAATTAAGCACAATGACATGTTAATAAATGAGTTAAGGCACAAGAATGTAGTGCCAAATGGTAAAAACATTAAAAATAAAATTTAACTTGTGTACAAAAATTGTCTAAAATTCTCACGTTTGATCAGCAAGAAGCTCGCAAAAATGTTTGTACTCACACTTCAAATGCCATTGAAACGACTTGTGCGAAATGTGCGACTTCTACCTATTTCCTAAGGTTAAATCTGCTTTGAAAAAGAAAGTGGCACGCGTCCTGAAAGGGCTGACAGAAGAAGACTTCCAGCACTGTTTCGAACAATGGTAGATTCGCATGGAGCGTTGTAGAGATAAAAGAGGGGTCTATATTCAATGTGATAATAAGTAAATATGTATGACATCAAAATAAAATGTTTTATAGTGTTTGTCTCGTTAGTTAATAGCCGCACCTCGTCGTATGTATAACTATTTGCAACACAGTCATTTTATTTTAAGATTACATAAGTATATAAAAAATGTATGAAAGTTTAATTTTTTTTATTATTATTGTAATAATAATAGACTTGTAGTTAATAGATATTGATATTTTATTAATGTAAAAACATAACATGAAAGGGTTATACTTCAAGTGATAAAAAGGGTAAGCACTGTAATATAGAAAACGTTACAAACTCGTAAAATTCACTATGTAAGGAGGAAAATGTAGTTTGCTTTTACACCTTACGTGTTTTTATACCGACGTACTTTATTAGCACATTGAAGTAGTGCACTTCTTTTATGTTCTTGTCCTTACGGAATAAGGAGTAGCTAAAGCTTACTTGACCCGTGTGCTACAAGGCCATCAGAAAAGGTCTAAGCTCAAATATATTTTGAAGTAATTTATCAGCGGGAACTCAAATAAACAAATAGTAAACTATAGTACTGAATTGACACAGAATCTCTTTTACATATAGCGATATATCTATGTTTCAAATTCACTTAAAATCCAATATACCATACCAGTCGACCAACCTATGTACTAGGACTCTATGTATCTAGTAATGAACCAAACTTTTTTCCACAAATCAACGTTCAAGTACCCAGTATTTAAAAGTGGTTTTTCAGTTATAAATTTGATATTCAACTACTTGATCTCGATATTCTGTATTTGAGAGGTTACAATATTTCAAAAAAGCTTTAAACTTTTATCTATATTGTCGGTGAATCACTACCAAAGTTGGACAGGTAACTTTAGGACCGACCACTTGGCCTAAATACGTTTTGTTAATTACATTTTATTTTTAATGACAGAGACCGAAGCCCGGTATGTTATTTTAACATTACAAAAAGTACCGTTCAGTTATTGAAAAAAAATCTATTGAATCTTTATTTTTGAGTTATCGTTCCGTTAAGGTTCCAGACCATGATTTAAACTTAAATGTTAACAATAAAACCATATAAATTTAATGGTGTATTTTTGACTTGTCTTGTTATCTATTTCCTAGAATTTTTGCAAATAACATTTTCTTCCACTGTGAAATAAAGCAAAAAAATAATTCAGAATAAGCACACCTGAATTAGTGTGTATTAGTGAATTAGTTAGTGAATTAGTGAAGAATTAGCGGAATACAACCAAGTTTACCACCAATTTGCTTTAGGCCAACAAATGTCTTGAAAATGAGGCTCAATGTAATTATTTATAAACTCATTATTGTATAATATACTGTTAATAAGCAAAATTACCGTATATAGGACGATGCCAACCCACATGAGGTTCACCAAGTGGCAATACATCCGCAAAAAAATACTGTTTGATGCGGATTTGTCCCATTGCTCAAATTCAGCCAGATCTACGCAGCAGAGTTATTGAAAATTGGACTTACTAGATTCGTTCCACCGTGCAAAGCGGTGGCAGACATTTGAACGATATCATATTCCATATATAATGGCATAAATGGTCCTTTCAAATAAAAAAAAGAATTTCGGTAATGCTTCACACACAGCTTGTGTTTTTTTTTTATTTTAGAATTTGAGGCGATTCCAACAACATGGTCATATTCGCCTGAAGTTAATTTCTTTTAATTAAATTTGGATTATTTTATTTATATCATTAAGGAATTCCAGCACTTTTTGAATTTTTTCTGTATTGTTTGAAAGTATGTCCTTTAATTCACCACTGATGTTGTGTTTTGTTCTTTGCGTTCGATATTGTGGGCAGGTTATTAGTAGATAATGGACTGTTATTTGTGTCTGACAGTTGCTGCATTGCGGGGCTGTTGTTTTACTGATTAGATGTTGATGCGTCAATGTCGTATGCCCTGATCTTAGTCTGAAGATGGCTTTTTCGAATTGTCTATTGCTTTGATAAGAAGTTTCCCACTTGTTTGTATTTTCCTTAATTAATCTCAATTTGTTGCTATACTTATTTGTGTACAGCACCGGTTTTAAATTTGCCTCATATCCTTTTTATACCATTTTATTACATCTAAGTGTAATATGTCAGAGACTGGAGTTCCTTCTATAGCAGCCAACTTGGCAGCTTCATCTGCTGACTCGTTCCCCGATATAAGACAATGGCCAGGTATCCACATCAGTTTAATGTTGCTTTTCTTTAAAATGCATAAATTGAATTGTATATTTGTAACGATAGGGTTGCTTTTTGCTTTTCTATTATTAGTGACAGCTATTATAGCACTGTGTGAGTCACTGCATATTATAACGTTCAACTTGTTTTATTCCATTTCAAAATCGACCCGCCATTTTAGGAAAATCCTATAAATGAAGTGCCGCCAAATTCAAATTTTCCCGAGCATGAAGCTTCAAAATGAAAGCCATGTGAATTTTGAACCAGAGACAGTTTAGTAAAGGGTCAAAAACTACAATATTGTTCACAAAATAGTTACCTAATAATTTAACAATATCATGCTCTTAATAAAACATTTAATTATCTACTTTCTTTCTACTTGAATTTGTACAACACACCATATACATAGCATTTTATATAGAATTCGTTGTCGTTATTTATAGTGTTATCTTTCTAGTTTTTCTTCAACAGAGCTTACGAGATTCCGTACTTTGTATTCATGCAGTCACATTACATTTCCTAGCAACAATGCGAAATCTTATGAATGTCTAACAAAATTAACCAATCTGTCTTGTCCCACTTATATGCTGTTTTATATCTCTTGAGAAAGAACAATGACTCTTTTGATTTAAATTTGTGTAAATAACGATATTCTGTACACATTTGTTTTTATGTTTGGTTTTTATTGTTTCAACAACTCAATTGAATTTCTGTGTTTTAGAAATTCTGATTAAATCACGTAGCTACTACAAAAAATTGAATCAAATTACAAGAGAATGATGTCAACACCTTAACGTTCTAGTCTACTGTGCTACTTCTTTTCTTACACAAGAATTTAATAGTAATTTTTAACAGAAATTAAAAACGGTTAAACTTTAAGCAAAAATGTAATTCAATTATAAAATACTGTTATATAATACATTGATTCTCACATTTTATGCAGGTCTAAAATACACATCCTTAAAAAAATCTAAAATTTTAGTTTGTCTACATGAAAGTGTAATTTTATCCAATGCGTAAATTCGAAATATCGAGGCCTACCATGATGCGATATGTAGAGGTAAAAATAAAATGCTTCGATTAAATCGCTAATAAAACTTTGATTTAACAGTGAATTCGATAATATCGAAGTCCGATATATTGAAATTGCACTGTATCTTCAAAAAGGTAATCGATGTAAAAATATATAGAATAATTAATAATGGAATAAATGAATAAATTGGACGTCTAGTCTACGTTTTTACTGTTTATATTTCAATAATGTATTCATATGTTACATATCGAAATACTCGAAGGCATTGACAAAAAGGTTGTTAATTAAAGCCTAATATGACGTGACGCTGCATAGTTAGTCAGCACACGGCTCTTCAAATGCACATATTGATTTATAATTCATATTTAAATAGCAGTTATTAATTTAATATAATATTACATTTGTAAACAAATATAGATAAAATTTTGTTTTGAAATAGAAAATATGTAACCCTAGTGTTTTATCCTTTTAACTTTATGTTATGTTTAACTTGTTAACTTGTCTCTTATGCCGGTTTCTCAGAGACAGTTTTGTTGTCAAAAAACAAAACAAAAACATGTTTTGTTTTATTTTAAAAAAGGTCTGTTTTTCGAAAACAGACTGTACACACTGTTTCGAGAACAGACTGGTTTTGTTTTTGTGTTTTTCTATGTTTTCAATAAAAATTATAAACATAATAAACAACAACTGACAAGCGCAAATGTTCACAAAAAACAGAACAGCGTGTTCAAACTAAGCAGACTAAAAAACAACAACAAACGTGTTTTCCTTTGATCTTACCGACTTCATATGGGAATGTGTTTTGTTTACTAAAACAGTTTTTAAAGACAAAAATGTTTAGAGAACTGTGTCTTTGGTATAAACATTGGTGTTTTTGTTAAAAAAAAACAGTTCTTGTTCGTGTTTTATTGAACTGTTAACCGGAATTAGCGCTTGCACAAGAAAGAGATTTGCTTGAACATAAGCGCCCTTTGGAACAAAAAAAATGTTTTTCGAAACAGAAATATACAGAACAGTAGTAGAATCCCGATTATATGAATCAAGTCTTCGCCTACCTTAACCCGGCTCTGGTTCTATAGCAATATCTTTTGCATATACTCATAAGGATAGGATTCAAGCACTAATTTTAATTATTTCAATAATAAGATCGTACCCAACGATGCTATAAAAACTTTACACTTTAAATTATGGCATTAAAATCTTTTATTGCCTTATTTTATCATGATCATGTTTGATGTTTAAAGTTAGTCCATAGGTATTAAAAAATTTACTGTTTAACAAAAACTTTATTTTAAAATTATTTTAATGATGAAATTTTATATTTTGTTTATTTTTAAATCATATATTAATACTATCTATATTTATTTGCAGAATCTACATTGTGGTATGTTTATTATTTGATTTTAGTAAAATATTGTACAAAATAATAGAGATAGTGCAGCATCCCAGAGCCCCCAGACCTACGTCAATTTAGCATCTGATTTAATATGTAGTTAAGGAATTATATATATTTCCTAGCTTGAAAGCTAATATTATAATTAGAAAAACTAACACTCACTGTTGTCACTGTCAACTTCGCTCAGACGCTCTAAAGCTCTTAAAAAAATTAGAAAAACTACGTCATAATAGTGCTCCAAGCAACGTCTTGAAATATTACCTTAATAATGAACAACATATATAAAATTTAGGCTTCTCACTATGACGTAGTTTAATCTGATCTTTTTAAGACCTTTAAAGCGTGTGCCAAAAGTTAAACCCAACTGGAAGAGTTCGGCAATAGTGAATGTTAATTCTTAACAATATTATTTAAAACTTTCAGGCAGATGAGTGAGGTTTTTACGTAACTTTTACGCCTATACGCATACGATCTTAACTACATTATTATTTTATTGTAATGTTTTGCCATTAGGCACTACATTCTTAAGCCTTAAATCATTAAATTACATATCATTGTGCTTAATTACATACAATCTACCCATTCTCACTCGAAGGAGCAACAATAAAAATACAAACAAAAGAGATAAAGCTCTTACTGCTTCTTTCTTCTTGCTACTCTCCCAACTGTTTCTACTCTGCCATTCCTTCTCTTTACTTGCTCCTTCTCTCTATCTCCGCCATCTACCTTTAATAACTGCACAATCTTCTTTTTACTTTTTACTCTTTCCTCACATGAATACTAAATGTGCTCTAACGTTTTTATCTCTCTCCTGCACAGTCTTCCTCTCCATTTTCCCAGTATATGCTGCTTTTATCTTCGTTTCCCAATCTAAATCTTGCAATTTTTCTTATGTTCCTTGTCTTTTTTTATCGTATGTATTCCGGTATTTCTCTCTACCAAACCCTCTTGTATTTTTCATTATATTTGCTATTATGAATTTTTTCCATTCTTACCTGCTGATGTATTTCTCTGTCTCTGCTGCTTAGCTCTTCTTCCACACTTGTGCCTTCTTCTTTTCCTCTCTCTGCCTCTTCTGTCGCAATTCGGTTCCTTTCAAAGTACTCCTTTCTCCTTTCCGTTCCTTTTTTCCACTGTCCTTTCTACTCACCTTCCTTATTTTCCTTAGGACCTCGTCTTCGGCATTTCTCATTTTTAGAATTATTATATTTATTTTAACCGATTCTCGGTTAACAGTTATGTTTAACTAGATCAAAAATGGAAGCTGAGAAACCGAAACATGAAGCAAGGCTTCTAAGTAATATTAATTAATTGAGAATTGAAGAAGCGACACTTCTTCTGCCGTCACTGTGTTCCTTTCAAAGTACTCCTTTTTCCTTTCCGTTGCGTCCCTTCCACTCTCCTTTACACTCTCCTTTCTACTCACCTTCCTTATTTTCCTTAGGACCTGAAAATGCCTTCGGCATTTCTCATTTTTAGAATTATTATATTTATTTTAACCGATTCTCGGTTAACAGTTATGTTTAACTAGATCAAAAATGGAAGCTGAGAAACCAAAACATGAAGCAAGGCTTCTAAGTAATATTAATTAATTGAGAATTGAAGAAGCGACACTTCTTCTGTCGTCACTGTGTTCCTTTCAAAGTACTCCTTTCTCCTTTTCGTTCCTCCTGATCCACCCTCTTCTTAACTACATGTTACACTATTTATTCTCAAAATTTCAGCTTTGCTAAAACGACGTAGGTCTGGGGGCTGAGGGATCTTTCTCTAACATTTCATTATTTCAAAATCATATTACACTGGCAGTCCATTTCTCGTATAAAGAACTTTCCATGTATAATAAAATGTTCTCTCAGTATAATTCATATAATTTGTTATTAAATAATAACTATAGTCACTCTTTTTTTGAATAAATTTAAATATTTAATAAAATACATTCAACTATGTTGTGTGGTATATTCTCGTATATACTTTTTGTAGTGTCTCTCATAGCTTTAAAGTATGAATATATAAAGCTTTTATATACACTCTCTTTGTGCAAGAGAGCTTTTCGTTTCGTCTTCTTAACTACGGATTTCTTTCTAGCTATGCTTTATACTCGTATAAAGAATACTTCTTTGGTTTAAAATTACTATCATCTATAATTTATTTCATTGTCAAGTACATTCAATCTCTTTATAATTTGTTATTTATTTATATGCAATCATATTACGTATAGATTGGATTTTGAAACAGGAGTGGAAACTTCACTACATTCAGGGCGTTATTGGACCCATATTTATTACTATTATTATTGCTATTTTTTATTTAGAAGATCATACAATTCTAGTCGTTTGTATGGTATCATTGCCTCATACATACGTATAGACTACATATTAGAGAGTATTTAATATATTTATAATTATATACGTAAATTATATATAATCAATTAAACAAAACTACCTAGAAAATACGATTGTAAATCTGGGGCGTTAACTCTTCTTCTTTCCGTAAAAATCACTCGATTTACTCAAAAGTGCTATTCCTGAAAATTTTACGAAAATTTACGAGTAGAGAAATCGAGCAAAAAAGTGAACATTTGCACGTCGGCTATTTAGCTTGCGAATGTACGATCGAACAGTAAATTTTAGTGATTTTTATTAATCACTGTTTCAGGCAAGAATATTTAGTCAAATTTGTGTTGCTTGTTCTATTTTTCTGATGTCAATTTTTTTATTTTTTGAAATGACATCTCTAAAAAGTATGGTTATAAATAATTTAGCTATGCTTGAAGAAACGGAGTTAAATTATATGGAAAATGAAATACACTTAAGAAAAACAACCATTAGAATTAGAAATTAATTAATAGATCTTATTTATCATAGAATATACTGTTTATTTATTAATAAAATTGGAAATAGTATATTGTGTTTATTCTTAAATATACCTATTAAAATAAGTGCTGTTTTTTTAATCTATCATAATTGAACAAATATAATGTATTCTAATATTCTATTAATGCATATAAATTTTAAAATTCAATTGAGAAATGATTAAAAGTTCTATAAAATTAATAAATAGGAGAATATATTAATTATTATGTATTCAATATTAAATTTGTACGATACTAAGATAAATGCTTCTTTTAAAATCCAGAAAAACGGTAGAAATAATAGTTTAACCAGATAATCATATCCAACTTACAAAAAATATTTATATTAATTTAAATTTCCCGCATTTTGCTGGTCTACAAAACGTTCTACACAATATATTCAATCGAATGGAGAATGTTAGATTCGATCGTATTCAGGAATAGTGTTTACAATTGTGATCGAATCTTACTTCACTCGTTTCGATCGAATCTGTTCGATTGCGAACATTGCTCGCAAAATTCAGGAATAGGGTCCCTGATCTGACAGATTTTAAACAGTGAGCATTTCAATGAATATTTTGGAAATGTTTTTGTTTGAGTTTTTGCGTTGATTTATAACTATGGATAAAACATGAGTCCATCTTTCACACCTGAGACTAATAAACAGACAAAACAATCACCAAAGAGGGTGATTTAGCACCCAAAAAATGCGAAGACAGTTATGACAGAGATCGATTCTACATATTCTTTTAGGCATTTTTTGACGATTTTTTAGATTATTTGACATTAAACGACATGATTTGTCATTTGTGTTTTCGCTGAGCCACAGCAAAGCGTTTAGGTAGTAAGGTATAAAGGATTAAAGTTGATTCACGCGTAGTGAGATAGCTATTGTAACTTGACCACGTAGAATATTGTTGTCATGGTTTTCCCGTGTTAGAATACGAAGTATATGCGTTAATATACATTACAGTGCAACAGTATGATTGTATTTAGTTTATATGTAGTGAGTACAATCTTCTAAAAAATGTAAGTTTGTGACCTACGATTGTCACTAATGGACTACCTTAATATTTCATCTATTTGTATGAATTTGTATTATTATATTTTTCTTATAAAAGAATAAAGAATGGAATGAAATATTTTCAACACATAAATCTCATTGCGAAATAATCAGCAAGCAATTCGTCAAGATGAAAACTTTTTAAAATGATAAAACATAAGATTCATTCAGATCTTTCCCAAAAAGTTTTAAAACATATTTTGAAATCTGGAGTTACATTTAAAATTATAATATTTCCATATTTCTGAGTATTGTTTTAATATTCGTATATATGTATTAATTGAGTAAAATTTTACGTATGCGCAGAAGGGTATGCATTGTGAAGAGGGGGACAAAATGTGAATCCTGAGTTTTCCAGCATCTGTTGCGGTGTACAAGATCAGTGTTGGTAAAACCCCAACGAACGTAGTATTCCAACCCTCCTGAAGAGAACGCTAAGGGAAATCTTGAACGAATTTACGTAGTTGTACCGCGCTGATTAAAAATCAAACACGGCTGGTCTACTCTGGACCGTGTGGATCGCGTGAAAGATGTTTTGAAATTCACTGTGGAAAAACTTTTGTAATAAATTAAAAATTTGTTTTATGTATTAATTAAACTGTGTATAAGTGACTTATTTAAGTGATGAACTTAACTTTTGTGCCGTTATTTTTAAAAAGAAATTTATAGAAAAGTTTATCTGTAGTTTGGAAGTTTGTAACTTTGCTTTTTTAAAAGTAAAATATTCAAATACTTTAGCATTTACATCAATTGCAGATATTTAACATCAATTTGAAAAGGTAAGCTGTCACTAAAATGTATTATATTCAAAAATATTAACCCGCTAAGTTATGTATAGTTTTGGTATATACATTTTTTCTTTAATTTAGCTTATTCAGTCTTCCTGCCTATGTTATATATATAATGGTACTTATAATTAAATAATTGGTATAATATATAAAAAAAATTAAAAATTACTTATAAATGAAGAACAAAATATTCGCCGCGAAAACCGTATATTTACTAATTTTTGCAGTCTAAATATACAAGCTAACATAGTCGAGTGTGCCTCCTTCACATGTCATATATTACATATACAAATTTATTTAATTTTATGTAAAATTTTATATGAAATTTTCGATTTATTTACGTACAATATTAATATTCAAAATGTTAAAAAATGAAACTTAAATTAATTCATTTATTGTCTTTATTATAAATTTATTGGTTAATGTTGTTTGTAAATGTATATATCATTTTATTGCAGTACTAATAACTATCCAAGTTGATACACTAAAAAAAATTTATTTACCGGAAACGTAACAAAATGTTATAAACAACTACTGCCAAAAGTTAATTATAATTAATAAAAAAATAACTGTTCGTGATATTTAAATAAATAACATCATTATCACAAAATATTAAATTACAGTTTACCTAATTAAGCGTGACCAGTTTTCATCATTTAATTATGAGGTAAATAAATGATAGAAGTCAAATAAATTACTTTTTGTATATAAACAATGAGATAATTAATGCGAACATATATTCATAAACATTTTATTAGTTCAGTAGAAATAATTTTTATCGCATTTAAATCAAAATTGCAGTCAACAATATATGAAATACAAAAAAAAGAAAAATCATTAAAATTAACAAAATATAAAATTCAAATGTTTTAATTCCTCAACCCAATAAATTAGTTATTTGCTATTTGACTAAGTCCAGTAAAGTTTCCTGCTATAAATTTCAAGTAAATAGACTGACAATTCAAACCAACTGAGATTAAGATTACATCTGTAAAGTATATCTTAGGCATACACCTATACTTACAAAGTATTCTTCAAATTGATGTTTTAATGTAATAAAACCAACAAAAAGGAATCAATTTTATTTAACAAGTACAGTGTAAAACACTTCACAATGCCCGAAAGTATTTATGCTGTGTCTTCGGGCTCGATCACCGGACCAGTAATATATTTTCTACGTATCAAAATTAATTTGAATATGTCCTCTCATAAACATAAATCTTATGAGGTAGGATGTGGTTGAAATAATTAAATAAGAAATATATAAGCTATTTTAACGGTAGGATTAACGCGGATTTACTGCCAAAGAATTAATTTCTAAAGAGATATATAAAAGAATATTTAAAAAATATTATTTTACTATATCCCTGATAATTTTTTTATTAATACTTCAAGGGCTTCTTAGGACCACGGTCCTTTTTTCGCCCTCCTTACTTCATTTTACCCTGAAAAATTTACGAGTAGGTTTTTACGTAAATGAAACGAAAAATTTAAATATCTTGTAAGTATACTTGTAAGAAAACTAGAAATGTGCGTGAAACGTAAAACTATGCCGCGAATACGGTTGATGGTAAATTTTACGTAATGTGGTAAAGCTATACATGACTTCATTATTTTAAAAACCAAAATTTCAAACTGTTCTATCAGAGAAGTCTAATATCTGGAATAGAAACAACCCATTGTTTTGAGTTTACATGTGTATGTATTTGCATTTGTATGTGTATGTATATATATGCCTGTATGTGTGAAAGAGGCTGTATAAGGGAGTCATCAGTGTATTTATTGCTTTAAATATACACATGCTTGTCAGGTAAAATAATAATTTAATTAAAAATGATATTTAAACGGTAATTTAACCTTGTACTAAAATAATATTAGACAATAATAATTTAAGAAAGTACGGTAGTTTAATTATATATAAAAAAAAGAATACAAATATGAATTTTAAGTCATACGTAGTATTTATGTAGCAATTACGTTTCGTTGTAGACCGGACTTACGCTATAAATAAATGCATTAACTAAATCAAATAATAAGGTCATTATATTTTTAATAGGGTAAAACATTAAAATGAATTAAGTAATAAAATGCATCGTACGGACTCTTTAATGTTATTTTAATTATATTATATTATTATTTTATCTGAGCGTTATAATTGTTCTAAGAGGATTAGAATGTTCCGTTCTAAAGCATCATTCTTAACATACATTTTGAATACAGTCCCTATGAGGTCTTGTGTAAGTTTAAATGAAGGAAATGTTTTATGATTTAAAAATAGAAAACATTCAAAAAATAAATTGAAATTTTATAGATAAATATTGTAAAAATGCATAAAATAATTAATCCGATAAACACAAAAACGTAAACGTAAGATGTATTATGTTTTATTATTTACCGAAGTTTATCATAATTTTGTTACATAACTATTAAATAAGTGACATGAAAAATATTTTACTAATATATTCACTTAGTATGTAATACTATGTATAATCTTTCTTACATATATATACACACACATATATATATATATATATATATATATATATATATATATATATATATATATATATATATATTTCATTAATTAAATGTACATCTTATGAGATGAGTAAGAGAAATAGCACGAGTATGTATGTATGTATATATGTATAATATAACAATTATACAAGTACACTTAATGCGCTTTTTTTGCAGTACGAGAAAGAGTAATGAATGTTTTGTAAGTGTGCTGAAAATTACTTTAATTAAAACATCGTACGGATCTAAATGTGAAATACAAGTACTTTATTTTTTTTTGTTTCGTGTGTTTTTCTTTTTCTTCTTTTTTGTTTGATGTGGTTATTCTTTGGAAACAAAGTTAACACATCTTTAATTTTTTAAATAGTAAATTCCTGGTATTTTTAGAATAAATGATATATAATTAGTAATATATATAATTTTATTCGTGGTTATAATAATGTTAATATATTCACAGTACTTGTGTTGATTGTATATATTTTACAACAAGGTACCTACCTATATATGTAGTCGTACATTTATATAGAACAGGGGTCCCCAACTTGCGGGATATACGAGCCATATTTAAAAAAATAATATGATGTAATTAATGTCTATATTATTTATAATATTCAATGGATACTTAATCGAAATAGCGAAATTAGTTAATATTTAGCTATCCTATTCTCTGGACTTAACTCCTGGTGATTTTTTGTTTCCAAACATGACGCAAAAAATATTATCAAATGACCAAGTCTGTAACCAACTACTTTGACTTTAAAGTTATACGAATCATCATTTCGAGGGCATAAAAAAGTTAGAACCCTAATGAAAAAAGTGCATATAACTTAAAAAATGTATGTATGTTGAAAATAAATTGAAATTAAAGTGACTATTTTGACCTTTTCGTTGAAATCGCCTCAAATTATGAAATTTAAAAAAAAAAGTGACTACAGAATGACAGGAAGGAAATTAGAAAATTTCAGTAGTGTAAGTGCAATGGTTTGTTAAAAACCTCACTTCCTATTTGACATATTCTATTCTTCATTGAATTTTTAGATAATTACAAAAGGGTTCTCGGAGATTACATTCACCTGTACAGCCGTGGGGCTAGAGCTACGTTGATTGGACTTCAATATAAATCGTAAATGCCATAGCCGGTGCACGTGACCAATAACAAAGCCATCTGAAATGGGAGAGATACATCCCAGCGAGAGTAAATTAAAATAAGAATACAAAAAACGTGCAAGCAAAAAATCTTAATTTAAATATTCCAAGTGGTTCCAATTTTTATAAGAATTTCAGAAGATAAAATGACTTGGTGGACCGTAGTTTGAATACCACTGATACAGAACACTACTTATACCATAATAAAATAGTTCGATCACTCTCCAATTCTCAATAAATTTGCATTTTATTTTCCTCTGACATTTTCTAACAAATAAAACAAAACATTATTTGATAAAAAAGGGTTTTTCTCTATAAAATATCATGATGAAAAAAAAAAGAGAGTTGTTGTATAAAAAACAAAAGAAAAATTGCAAGGATAGACTAAAAATAAAGAACAAATACAACAGAAGATTTCACCACCTTTAAATTATCTCGTCGTACCTTTAGTCTTTACTTATCGCTAGAAGTAACGTCAGCGTAGTACAGGTACTAAACCCATACTTCTATTCGCTCGATTTGGTCGTTGAGAACTAAATGGCTGTAGGAAGTGACATTGTGAATTTTATCAGAAGTTGAAACAAAGACAATAGGGAATATTTATGGTAACAATGAGTTTCGCTAGACTGGATAAAATCCGTGTTCACTTTATATTTTGACAACCACGTCTAAAACCACATTATTATTTTCTTTTGCATTTACATTTACTACAGAAATTTGCATAATGCATAAAGAAATACAACAAAGAAATATTAGAATTGCTTGTTTTTAGTATTCCTATTTATTTTGTATTGGCGTCAGCCTATTTTTAATACAAACCCTATTACTACCGATCTCTAACTATGTTTGCAATTATAATGGTGCTGGGACTTGTATAAATGTGATACAATATTGCATAAAGTATAATAAAAACTCGTTAAACCGAACTATTATTTGAAAAATATTATTTATGAAAACACTTGTTTTGTATTGGGTGTGTGTTTATAATAAACCTTGTTGTATTTATCATTGTTAGCTCAACCCAGGTGGAAGAAAACAAGGTTCACAATTACTAGCTTGCCGCAACCTAATCTCAAGGTTCATTTTCTACCTAGAAAACCGCGTTCTATTATTATCTCGCATTGTTTATGAACTTGCACTTGTCAAATAAAATTGTGTTAATATAATCGTACATAAACAATATTCTTCACTTTATAAGGCTAATTGTATCACACCATACCTAATGGCTATTGACAGCTTAAACCTATGTATGCGCATAACTTTAAATAGTCTAGTAATACAGTCTGTGTAGTCGGTACTGACCACTGATAATTTTTCAAGAAAAATAGAAAAAAATTTAACCTAAATATTGACATATTTTGTAATTGGTTTGGTAATCCGAATCTATTGATAATGTGTACCTCTCCTGGTTCCAATTAGTTCCTATTACAGAAATGCTACTGTTATTTAACCAAATCCAGAAAATATAGTGCAAATCTAAAAGTCAAACTAAGTAAAGTGTTTTTGATTATTATTGCAATATTAGAAATCGATGCAACATTTTTTCAATTGGCACTGAATAAAATTAATAATTATATAATAATGTTTAATCTGATTAACTTCAAATATAATAAGACACTTTATTAGATATGCCTCGTAATATACATAAGAAAAGAAATGCCTTTGACTCTAAGTAAATCTACATCAAAAAGCACCTGTTCCAAACAAGCACTGACAGTTACATTAAAACATATTAGACATTAATTGTTTTTCAATTATAAATTCATAAAGGTTTATAAATACGTTCTCATTACTTCATGTACAAAGATGAGTTATTTATATAATTTTATCATGACGCCTGGAAACAAGAAATACATTTCACTTATGCTATTCTGGACCTATTACTGATGTTTGGTATAAGAAATCGCAATCATAATTTTACATATAACAATGACATAATACATTTTTACATTTTACCACAGCTTCGCAGGTAATCATAAATATTTATGAAATACTAGTTAAATAAAAAAGGAAAACAACTTACCTGTCTGCAATTTGTGAGAGACTTGACATCGATAAAATAGGTTAGGTTTTTAAAATGTGTCCAAAAAGTATTACACATAGTCAAATAAACCGAACTACACACTTATTTAAAAGCACTTGTATTCATTTTAAAGTTAACATCTTATTACAACTTGTAGTTTAGATAAATGATAAAAACTCGAACATTGGTAAATACACTAAACACTGAACACTGATCACTGTCACATACGAGTACACTAAACATTCATTATAATAAATTAAATTTGATAAATGTACAAAACTATTAGTTGGTAAACCGATAAATATATTCATAAATAATATCCATCCATAATCCGTAAATGAATTAAAACCAAATTAATTTAATATTTCTGCAGCTCTGTCAAATGACAACAGGTACCTTCATTTATAGTTGTTTACTAAATGCAAGATGGCGACGTGTGTTAAGTGTGAAGTATGTTAAGAAGGAGTATGCAAACGCAGTAAGTTTAAAAATGTAAACAAATAATAATTTAATATGGAACTTACTTGCAATAAATTAAATTAAATTATTTGTTCGATGATTTACATCGTTATAACATCTGATTATGGTAATTGGTCTTGAGTAATGTAATTAAATTTAAAAATACACTTCACAAGATTCTAAACATAAAATGGTTTTGGTTTTGGTTGTTGGTATTGGTTTTACTTATGTTTTTAAGCCTCGAGTTATTAATATTGGGGAATATTACAAAGAAGCATTATTTCTAGACTGGTCTTTAAATTAAAAAACGTACCCTAACTATAGTACTATAGCAAAATGTATGTTCGTAGGAGTGGTGAATGCTGTACGGTGCCGGTGGTTGAGTTTGAGATTCTGAGCCCGATGTACATACAACGCTTAGTAAATATATAATCTGCGTATGAGAGACCGTAGTACATATACTCGTACATAACAGTAAAATACTTCTGGCGGGTTTGACTCTGAATTTACTTGTACAACAGTTTATAAGTAAAACAAATCATGATACGTGTACAGTGCATAATTCACAAATACTTTGAGTTTGTTTATTTAAATTTGATATATTTATAAAAATGTTTGTAATGTATGAATAAATAATTCATGTAGCAGAGGTGAAGTATTTGGCTTTAAAATATTTAGCAAATCTAATCCGACTGTGATTTTTAAAAGAATTGATGAGTATTAAATCTAACTTTAAGTATACTCTGTTTTGGAAATTATCTGACTTTTAATTACTGTGTGAAAATCAAAGTAACTAACACCAATTTAGTGGTAAATGTTTTCAACAGGTCTGTTCAGAACTGTTCAATAATTGTTCACTTTAAGTTGAAGTTCAACTAGTCAATTTGATCGGTTTAAAACTATTCAACTCTAAAAGATGTAACATAACAACCACTAATGTTTTAAGTAGCAAGTAAGCTATTTTTTCACATGGTCCTTAAAATGGAGAAATACGTTGTTTCGCATTTGCACATTTTATCATGTAGTTCTATTGTAATGTTTATCAATACAGTACTGTTGTAAAATAATCCGTAGATTGATACAGACCTTAAATAGAGACACAAATGATATTAAATACATTTTTGCCACTGAACTACTGGACAAATTTATTCTTTTATATATGGGAGTGCTACATTAAATCTAAAATAAATTTATTTATCAGTCTTAAAAAACTTTTATCGAAGGATCAATACGATTTCTTATGTAAATGATTATTTTTTCAAACAAAAAAATAAATACTAAATAAAATGGAAATTTCCTATTGTGTATAATTTAAAAATAAATGTGGAGTTTTAAAATAAATTTGTTTATACAAAAGGAATAAGATTATCAGATAATGTTAAAACATCTAGAAACAAAAGCTTGAAGTAACTCGTCTTTATGCTTCATTTATTCCATACAAAATTCAATACAAAGAATATTAATCAAGTTTTAAAATAATTAAACTTAATTTAATACATTAAACTGCAATTATCATGTACTTTTCAGACATTTCCGTCGGATTGAACGGATTGAAATTAAATCAGAATTTATGTGAAATATTCTTTTAACATACTAAATTCAAAATGTACCAATAGTATATAAGAATTGAAACTTTAAAGATAGTTTAATAGTGCATGCATAACGGCAGTATTATTTAAATTTTGAAAGTGTACTTAAAATGTATGAAGAAGTATAAAAATATCTGGAAAAACTTCACGCTATTCTCACATTGCTATAAACTACTTATGACGGTAATCGAAGGTATCAAAAGTGAAATTTGTAATTTAAAAAGGTTTGCGCCAATTATTTTATAAAAATCTTTTTTTCCATAAATTGATAGCACTGTATTCAATTACTATGCAAAATTGGAGCAAGATCTGTGAACCAGTTTATTTACAGCAGCTGGTAGAATCAGTCCACTTCAGTAGTGCGTAACCATTTATGCTTTATGGCTTTAATCGGGTCAAAATGGGTAACCCAGAACCATTCGTTTATAACTATTGCTCTATGCCAAGGCGCATTATTGTTATGTAAAAATTACGAACTATTTCTTCTCTTCTAATTCTCTTCCACAAATTTGGTCATTGCTCACGGATTTTCTATTACAATTCCAGATACTTTTTGAACTAACCTCATACCTCTCAGGTAAAAATCTTAACGTAATGTAACACTTTAATTAGCTTGCAGTACGCTAGCAAGTGTAAAACTGCTCTGCAGGACAATTCTCTACCTGTGCTGCTCATCTTGCTTTCATATAGGGATTGAGCAACAACTGTAGAGGCAGCACTACTGCCGAAAGTGGAGCGATCTGGTGTCATAAATGTAAAGGATTGTGATGTAAACAGCGTAGAAATAGTATATGCATAGAATAGTATATAAATAAATAATGCAAAAAATAATTAAATTAAGGCCAAACTATAAAATTTTTCAATAAAATATTCAGTTTTTGTAAGTTACTGATAAATATTTTTTGTGCTGAAGTTCTGTGGATGCAGAATAGACTCCTAATGCTGTAAATGTCAGACCAGTTTTCAATTTTGTCAAAGTGATAAGTAATTACGTTTTTTTATCTATTTTGGTAGATTTTATGTCGGGAAGCATATTCAATAGAAATGCAAATATTGAAAAATTAACACCTGTTAAACTGCTTAACGATTGGTCATCATGAATAGAAGTAATTGAAACCTTGATAATCAGATTTAATAGGATCTGGAGTAATTGGATCACACCCAACATCTTCAACATTCTTTCGTAAAAGCGGCAAATTAATTATATTATAATATTGGAATGTTTACTTGCACTTCTGCAGTAGTTACACCATCACGGGAATTTATGTTACAAAAAAAATACTTATGTTCATCTAAAACACTTTCATCAACAATTTCATCAGTTTGACATGTTATACTACGAGTTGTTTTTTGTGGAGTAGCATCAGAAGCATAATGATCTTCAACGCTCTGTGTTTCAATATCTACATAATTATCCTCTTGAATTTCAATTTCATTATTATTATTATTATTATTATTAATGATATTCATTTCACTTCGTACATTCCGTTGCCGTAATCGTTCGAAACGTTCAAATGACTGAGTGGATTTTTTGGTATTTACTTTACCAGGAAAAAATGTTGGTGTGTATGAAGGATGCCGAGGATGTTCTGACTTTTGATTATTCACAAAATGATCACTACAAATGCGTGTATTTTTAGTTAGTTCCCAATCCTTTAGATATTTTCTGAAACACAAATTTTTTAAATTTTACTTTTACTTATTACTATTTTATTTATTTCATAAAATAATTATTATATAGTTTAATATTCTATTTTATAATACTTAGCTTTTCAAATTTGATTGTGATTAATTAAATTTTTTTATTAAAATAATTTACTTACACATAGTTTTTCACTGCATTTATCCATTGTTGACGTTTAAAGGTTATCCATAGTACTCGCAGGGAAACGATAAAATTTCACACTTGTATTTTGGTTTTTGTTTTTATATGGCATATTGAAACAGCCACGGATACAGCACGATACTTTTGAAGAAGACATTACTTAAAATTATTTCGATTAGATTAAAAAAAATATTAATTTAACAAATTCCTTATTGTTTTCTATACCACTTGTCACCACTTTGTTTTACATTTTTCACGGTAGTTGGCGTCAAAGTCATGTTTCTCAATCCCTATTCGGCGATTCATTTTTAAACTTTTTCGATCGTAGTTTTGCATTTTATATGCTACTGAAGCATGGATATTTTTGACGTTTCCATGCAGAGAACATTTATACGGTATGCACATATCCATAACTTTATATTTCAACTTTGCAGTCTATGATTTTGCAGCTAGCGCTAATTTATTAATATTTAAATTTATACGAAATTATCAATTGTTCCGCAATGTAGATAAATGGGATTGGCCATATTTTATTCACTTGTGTTCGCTGATGCACCACCCGCAGCCGCAGCACCAGCAGCAGTAACATCAGCAGCAACCATCGCAACAAAGCGGACGAGACGGGACGGTCTGCCCTGAATATATCAACAATACAAAATACATGTTGTTAAATGCGTTTACAATGTGTCAGCCGTAAGAGAATAAATTTTAACGTACATATGTTGTCAATTTGTACACTATAAATTAACACCACGTTGTACATATTCCATTTATGTATTTTTCTTTTTCGTTTCAATTCACTGTGTCTTCAATGATTCATTTCATATAATTCTTTTAGAGAAACTTTGTAACTGTGTTCTAAACCATGTTTTAATTTCTCAGAATATAAAAACTATTATAAATGGTAATAACTAATAAAAATATTCAATTCGTTTCTTAATTATTAAAATAAAGGACACAACTTACTTCTACTTTCAACCCGTCAAATCTATTGTCATCTCTCTCAGACAACAGAGTGCAACAGAGATGGCATACATATACCATTCCTCAGTATCTGTCGAATTTACATAAAATAATCTTTAATGATTTTAAGTGAGCAAAAATTGTTAGTTTCTACAAATATAAACACTCTGTAGTAGAAAAATATTTTGATCATAAAGCCAAACGATAATATTTAATGAAATCTTATAAAATTTTATATGTGCGTGCTTACTAGGCAACTTTTCTTAGGCTGCCCAACGTTTATCTTGTAGCAGCGTCCCCGGTAGTTACATTTTATACTGAATCATGCTAGCATCGCAAGCTTGAGTCTACTTAACGACATTCACTAGTTATCAGCTTTGGCATAGCGCAGCAGTGCAAGTTAAACAACTTTAACAAAACGTGAAAATATAAAGCATCATTTCCACTCACTGATTTGATATATAATTTAGGTTTTTATTATAATTTTAATGGAGATTTCAGGTTTTCAGAATAGGTATTCCTTGTCACATTCGTGTTTTATTTTAAGTTTAGTTACTTTAGTTGGTACGCCATGCGTCGTTAGTAATATAAATTGTGAGAGTTCGACAATTGGACAAAATTGAATGTGGAATACTTAAAATTTGTGTTTTTATTAACAACAAATATTAATAGAAATGATTGTTTTTACTTCTTTAATTTGACAAACTAACATTAAACTTCTTTTAAAAATAAATGCTACTGCATTTTAACTGATAGTTTCTTTATTTAGTATTTTTCATTTAGAAACATTAGAGCAGTAAATATAAATTAAATTCTAAATTAAAAATGGTGCAGAAAATGACTACGTATATTCCAATACGCCATACAATTCAAATTAAATTAAAAAAAACAGTGAGTGGTAATGATACTTAAATTAAATTAAATGAAGACGTTTCCCAGACTTGTTCGGATGTCTTAACCTGACACTAGTTTCACTAGTGTTCCACAAACTATCAAAGAATATTATGTCGTTCAAGTTTACGTTTACGTAAATGGTAAATAACGTTGCCTTGTTACCGATATCCATTTGAATTAAGCCCCTAATATAGTTGTTTTAAATCTAATAATAGCTAATCGATAAATAATTAACTATTTAAGAAGTCAACCCAATTCCAAGTTTAAGATTTTATAATTCAAGTCTAAGTAATTAAACAAAAGCGTCGCATCGTAGAATCGCTGCAATCCCTAGCCCACCCCGGCATTTGTCATTATGTAAATTAGTCAGTGGAGAAATTCCGACACAAATAATCAGAAGCGGCGAAACGATCAATTTATACAGAAGGTACTGTATACTGCGAAGAACAAAAACACCCCTCTCTTTCCATTCCTCCCTACGCACCCTTGGTGGTTTGTGGACCGCAGCTTAAGTAATGCGCTTACTGGCTGGACAATTAAGAAGCTTATCGTTGCCCTGGAATAATTATTCTTGCAGGATATTGGATATTTTCTAACAGTGGATCCTGCAGATCCGCCACAAAATGCTGACCTAGACTCTTCTTCAACGGGTTAGGGTTATGAAAAATGAATAATTTGATTACGACAAATTACGTTTTAAAGTTATATTTTCTTTGATACAGTAACTTCACTGTAATGCCGGTTTCACACCAAAGAGACAGTTTTGTTTTCAAAAAACAAAACAAAACCATGTCTTGTTTTATTTTAAAACAGTTCTGTTTTTCGAAAACAGACTGTTCACACTGAACAGACTGGTTTTGTTTTTAGTGTTTTTCTGTATGTCTCATAAAAATTATAAACATGATAAACGACAACTGACAAGTGCAAATGTTCACAAAAAACAAAACTGCGTGTTCAAACCAAGCAGACTATAAAACAACAACAAACGTGTTTTCCTTTGATTTAATCTACTCCAGATGGGAATGTGTTTTGCTTACTAAAACAGTTTTTAAAGACAAAAATGTTTTAAGAACTTTCTCTTTGGTGTAAGCATTGTTGGTATTTTTATTTCAGAAAAACAGTTTTTGTTTGTGTTTTGTTGTTTTGTCTCTCTAGTTTAACGCGGCGACCAATTTTGATAAGGAAATAGTGTGTCAGTAGAGAGTGTAATTTTATAATTTGGTTTACCTTAAGGTGACCTCGTTAGGGGGGGTCGAAAGTTGCTAGAATCTTTTTATAATAAAGTTAAGTTTTATACGATAAAAGGGTTGTTTTATTGAATATATACGTAGTAGTTGGATGGTGATTCCAAATCCTTACCTATAATTATTATTATTATTATTATATATATATATATATATATATATATATATATATATATAAACTATTTTATATTTCATATGATAATAAGGTAAAGGTAACTTCATAAAATATAGTTAGTGGTGACAAACTTTCCATACAATTTTACAAAGGCAATCATGGAGATACGTATGTAACAAGAGCATGTAGTAGTACATTGACAGATATTCTAATAATAAGATATGAGTCGCTCTGCTGACAACACAATTTGGTTATAACGTTCGGCAGCTATTCTGTTACATACAAATGCCGTACGGATACGGATGCGGATACAGACAGACCCACTATCGAGTATGGTACATTCGTTTGTTGCAATGCTACATATCTTCATATCAAATATCTGTAAAAATGGAAGCTGTAGCAGTTACCAAGTCAATCTTTATAGGAGTACATTACTTGTAGGTCATTGTCCGGAGTATATTTACTTTACAGAAATTTATAAACATTTCTCTGTAGTTGAATATATGAGCTGAAGTCAAATTCTTTAATAGTTTCATATGATAAACGTTATTGTATAATGGGCTTGTGTCTTATGTCTTAATTTCTATAAAAGTGTACTATATATTGATAAAATGGGTTACTAGAACCTCAAATGTTCAATTATTTTTTAATAACTCCTTATATGTTAGGAGATATTAACAATTAAAAAAGGCATTTTTTCCCTTTATTTATTAAAGGGATTCAACGTTGTATACATTTCAAATGTATGTGACATCACAATCCTTGTGTAAGGTTACCAACCTTACAGCTCATAAATCTCTGCTATATGTATTTATATATCAAAATATCAAATATTATTTACTGCAATTTCAGGGAATAATCAAATTTCAATATTATGTGTGCCTTAACAGAGTTAAATAAAATAAAAACTTATTATTCTTTGCTTTACTTGATTATTTGACTACCAACAGCTACAGAACATTACCACAGCACTGACCTAATCAACAAATAACTGAAGTTAAAATGTATTTCACGTCATACAAATATGGTCGACCATTTCTAGCGCTAAAACTACAATTCAAACTTTTAATTGCTATATCTCCGTCAATATTTAGATATTTAATAAAATAGACACACCAATACACATTTATTAACATCAATTTCAATCAACAATTGAAAAATCGACCACTAAAAAATGAGGACACAAGCCCATTAACGATATAAATACCAATATCTGGCAACACTTTTTGTGTTGTTAAAACTGTCGTTTACTTATTAAATCAATAAAGTTAGTGAATGGGTTACTTACTGGGTTACTTACTGATCTATTATTTCAGTATCTAATACAATGTCTATAATTTTGTGGTTGTGTGCACTTGGTCTGTAGAGCAGAGGTCACGAGAAAAAAGTTACTTATAACTGGACACAATCGAATTTGATTTAAGGGCAAAAGAAAAGGTTATTGGGAACCAGAAGTAAATAGGACCTTACATAGGTTGCATGTTTCGTAATAGTTAATCTTAAAATATATTTATTTCGAAGGAGTGACAAGTGTGCATAACATTTGTGTGACGTAATTATTGGATGACTTCCAGTATAACAAAATTGAATAGAAGAGTTTCTTTTTAAAATGGAAACACTTTAATTAGCATGTAGTAAGCTTGTAAGTGTAAAGTTGGACTCCAAAATTATTTCCATATAGAAGTAATAAATGCACCTTGAAAATAATTTTTCAAATTAAAAAAAAAAAAACTGTTTCTGTTCTTAATAAAGGGATTAAATGATTTCGCTTTTAACTTTCGTGAATCGTTGGAGCAATACGAAAATTTCTTCAAGTCAAGAAACTTCTAAGCTTTTAACTATACATATTCTATTTTATCAGTTAATATTGTTAAAAATAATATAGATTCTTTTAGTACTACGCAAATCTTAATAGCCTTCCAATCAAATGAATTTCAAATTCAACTTTACATTAAATTAAACATTAAATTCAATACTTTGAAATAAAATTTGCAAGCAAAATGTTAATTATCTTTTATAGTTTCTGAGATCTTAGTTTATACTGAATCGAAAAACATCCTCAAACTTTAGAAGAGATTTAATGCACGCACATGGCAAATTAGATACTTATAATTGTTTCAAAATGTACTATTTATTTATTAGTAGTTAACAAAACACTAATCACTAGTATCATCATAATTAGTGCGTAGTAGTTTCTGTCAATCGATCAATCAATTTGTTGCATTTAGTATGTTTCAGTTTATAATTAATATTGAACTGCACTGGAAATCATATACATATTAATTAATAACAATGCATATATTATTAATACGAATAGTATTATACGATTTGAACTCGTATTTATACATCTATGTGGCTGCTTTTGTTATTTGATACAAAAACGAAATCAATAAATTGTTTCAATTTCAAAATGATTTAATTATTAAACATTAAACCCTTTTACTATTTATTGTAATTAAAATGTTGCATTCTTTAGTGTATATAGTAGTGAAATAATTTGATTTTTATTCTAGTGCTTCTGAAATATTGGTTGACGTCATATACTGTGCTTTGGATTCAATTCCTAGTCTGGCGTTATATTTTCTTGGTTTAATTGGTATTGAAACAATTGGTATATAAACATAAATGAGCCCACGATATCTAAATTTTGCTCAAGAAAAAAAGTTTGCATCGGAAACAGGCCGACGATAAATAAATTAAATACCCAGTAAACAATATGGACTCGGCCCGAAATCATATTCATTAAAATATATCTGCCTTACAAATAAATCTGTTATAGCAGGTTATACCAGGTATAAAGCCCGTCCGGACAGGTTTATTATCAGTTTATACCTAGTATAAATTTTGTAAAAGGTTTATTTGTAAGGCGGTATGAGTTTTTGCATTGAAAAAGTTTGTTGATATGAATTGTCTCCGTTATGGGCTACAGATGTAAAACCATTTTACTTTTCAGAATCCAAGCGACGAAATAGTTGATGCAAAATAGCGTAGACTTGTTTTGTAGACTGTATCTTCTATCTACCTAGAGAGACATAGGTTTTGAGTTTTAGACAAGCTTTATAATACTTTTTATAGAAAGTCCTGAAACATTTGAGAATCTATAGGCTTCAATTCAGAAATGGAAAAATGTGTTTTAATTTGAGTTTAGTTATTTTAGGTGGTACACATGCGTCGTTAGTAATATAAATTTTGACAATGGGCTTGTGTCCTCATTTTTTAGTGGTCGACTTTTCAATTGTTGATTGGAATTGATGTTAATAAATGTGTATTGGCGTGTCTATTTTTTTTTAAATATCTAAATATTGACGAAGATATAGCAATTAAAAGTTTGAATTGTAGTTTTAGCGCTAGAAATGGTCGGCCATATTTTTATGACGTGAAATGCATTTTAACGTCAGTTATTTGTTGAGTAGGTCAGTGCTGTGGTAATGTTTTGTAGTTGTTGGTAGTCAAATAATCAAGTCAAGTCAAAGAATAATAAGTTTTTATTTTATTTAACTCTGCTAAGGCAGACATAATATTGAAATTTTATTGTTCCTTGAAATAGTTGTAAATAATATTTGATATTTTGATATGTAAATGCAAATATAGCAGAGATTTTGGAGCTCTAAGGTTGGTAACCTTACACAAGGATTGTGATGTCACATGCACTTGGAATGTGTACAAAGTTGAATCCCGTTAATAATTAAAGGGAAAAAATGACTTTTTTAATTGTTAATATCTCCTAACATATAAGGGGTTATTAAAAAATAATTGAACATTTAAGGTTCTAGTAACCAACTTTATTAATATATAGTACATTTTTATAGAAATTAAGACATAGGACACAAGCCCATTCGATAGTTGCACAAAATTGAATATGGATTAATTAATATTACTGTTTTTAATAACAATTAGTAATAGAGATTAGTAATAGTAAATGTTTTTATTTCGTTATTTTTTGGCAAACTGATATTGAACTTCTTTTAAAAATAAGTCCTATTGCATTTTGGAGGTTATAATATAATACAGTTATTTTTAATTTAGTATATTTAATTTAGAAACATTAGACCTTGTAAGGTTCTAATAATTCTTGTAAAAAATTAAAACAGTGAGTGGAAATGATACTTAAGAAGTTGTTCACAATGTTAAAAGTAAAATATTTTCGTATTTTGTTAGAATTAATTTGAAATTCAATCGTTTTAAAAAGTGCCATGCTATAGACATTTCATCCCGCCCTAATCTTAACACCGTCTATTCTTACAATCACTCCAGTATGCCGACGTAAAACCAACCTAAACCATCATAATCTTTCGGAATCAACAATGACATAAGGAAAGGTCTTCATTAACTGCAACATTGTGTGAGAGTGAGCACTAGTCAACCGCCGAGCCAGTATATCGCAACCCAAGTTTAGTAGTATCTTTTATACTAATCTACAGTTCAAAGGGTCGATTACATAAGGGGTACTTTGCAACCCTCTACGTTTGGTTCTACGGTCTATGGTCTATGGTCTACACATTGCTTTATACTTTCCGTATCATAATTCATCATCCGTATTACATCATTACAGCTGTATAGCACGTTGGCAGATGGCAGTTTGGCAGGAACAGCCAGCAGCTTGATGCTTGATGCTGGAACAGGATACTAACTCAAAGCAAGATGTATCATAAAACACTGACAATCAACCTCGACGAAATTGACAGACACCATTGATTGATTGAATTAATAAACGTGTCATATGTTGCGTGGCGCTGCGTAGCGTCGCGTTACGTCGCGTTACGTATGAAACACGCACCGGAAAATGATGTGAACTGATCTTGTTATGATGCAGAGTAGACACGTTGCAAGAAATCGTGTTATATAAATGCGTATTTACTGGTACATGTGACACAAAAGCATTTGTATCAAAAAGCATCAGAACTATAAGTGATAATAATGTTGATAATTGAGAGAAATAAAATATACGGCCGCAGCAAACACCTCAACCCTCATTCCCCTCGAAGTTATTCTCGATAATGTTTTTTGACGACACAAGGTAATATATAATTATTTTTATAATTACCACATGATAAAGTAACATTTAAAGAATACTTTATGAAATTTTCATAAATAAATATCAAGAAATGAGTAAATGACAGCAAATCTCCGCAGACATTACAAAAAAAAGTATCATTGCGATGTCCGTCATAACTCATCAGTGGTTCATTAGTAACTCAAAATGATTTCATTAGTTAATAAATTTCTGCAAGTAACCCTGTCGAGTTTTCTTTTTTTTTATTGATTACTCAATCTTTTACAGCACAAAATACCGATTTTTCATGAAAAAAATCAGAAACTTTGTTATTTTTAAATATGTTTAAATTAAGAAATTAAAAAACTCGACCGCGTTACCTCGGCATTTATGTAAAGAAAGAGTGTGCAATATTTCAAAAGGATCTGTGTAGTAGATTTTGAGCTAGAGAATACACCGACTCTGAAAAAGCTAAATGTGAGAAAAACGCGTTTAAAAGTTTCAAAGAAAGACGAAACCAGACCAGAGCGGTGAAACCATAAGACTCTATATCCCCCACAGTTTTACTCTAATCGACTTCAAATTTTCACACAACAAACTTAATATGTACTACATTAGTATAAATTTAAAATAATTTAAACCTTACCCGCTCCCCTTAATGACCTTCACAAGGTAAATTTGTCCCGCTAGCAAACGGCGGGCTTCTAATTCAGCCCGCGGGTTATTATTGTTTTCACAGGAATAACTTTTTAATAAATATTATTATAAATAAAATTGCAAAAAAAAAAAACCAAGTAGGTAAAGGAAACAGCTGCTGAGAAGAAATAAGGAGATGGATGGCAGTGCAGATATGGAGAACGTTTCATTTGTTAGGAAAAAGAGAATAGAGAAGCTGATGAAAGGAGCAAGAGAAGAAAGAAGATGGATGGTGGAGATGCAGAGAGGAAAGAAGAAGAAAGAGAGAGAGAGAAAAAGTGGAGAAAACATGGAGTCCAATATGGTGAAGTAGACGATAGAGAAAGTGACACGAGGAGAAAGGGAAGAGATATAATCAGTTTTTAAGTTTAATTTGGAATTCGTGAATTGTAAATAAGAATTATAAGGAAGAATGTAAAGCCTATTGGCATGCATTTAAATAAATATACATACATACATAAATAAAATTTGTGATTTTGATATGAGTGTACCCTTTCCAAAACATCCAAATACATATATGGTACAACTACATGTATAGTCGAGTTCAGGCTATCGTCCATTGCGGGTTGTGTAGTAAAACCCTTAAAAAACTGAAGTAACTTAGAACTTAAGAATACAAAACGAATTAGCAACGCTTATTAACTAATTTTAGGTGACACGAACAAAGGATCAGCGTATAGAATATACGCAGCGCATATTCTACTTTAACCGCCTTACAAATAAACCTGTTATAAAATTTATACCAGATATAAACTGAGAATAAACCAGTCCGGGTGGGCTTTATACATGGTATAAATTTAACAACAGGTATATTTGTAAGGCGGTTAAAGTTTAGAAAAATAATTGCGTCGCATATTCGCTTTCTTTCATCTGTCGTAGAATAAGTGTTTACCGTTCCCTCAGTTGTCGAATTCCAATGTGATGTAAATATTTTCTCAGAAGAAACATCGCATCAGTACAATATTTAACATGTTTCTTTCAAAGAATAAAAACGTTTTCCAACCCTGATCTACACAATGGATCATATTCATATAAAAGTTAAAGTGTCTATTAGAATCATTAGGCGCTTTGTTCTTTAAGATTAAGGAGACATTACACCTCTTCAATCAAAATTTGTATTGAAGAATTTGCTTGCTTTGTTCAATTTTTTTAAGAGCTCAAATAATGAGCTATTGTCATACTGGGATGCAATTAGAAAGTCATTCTATTCAAGAAATGTTTAAAGAAATAGTTTTTGCGTCTTAAATATTACGTAAATAATAATACGTAAATTATGTTTACACGAATTAGTTTCATTGACAAACTGTTTTTATAATTTCTTGGAAAAATAAATATGCTGTACATATACTCGTAGTATTGTGTGTGAGAGTGTATTTGTGCGGACGTGAAATTAAAAATGTTTCCTTCAACTTGACGTACAAATCTTTAGTTGGATTTTCTCTCAATGTTCTGTCGCCCTTCTATACGTGTCTATCACGGACATCCAATGTTTATTTGGGACCAATTTTATTTGTTTTACTAGTGATATATTTGTCATTATTTGGTTTATACTTTATTAAATTCATGACTGAATATATACATAGAGAAACCCAAAGTAATACATATACTCGTATATATAGAAATAAATATATGCTTAGTAAATATTTTGTAAGAATTTTGTTTCAATTAGATTTCAGATAGATGTCTCTTTCCAACGTCATACAACTAAATGCAGATATAGTGATAAGCAGATAAGAGATAGTTGTTGTTTCTCTAACATTTAACAATATTTATTGTAGTAGAGATAAATTTTACAATCATTTCACCAGAATATCATATAAAAAAAACAAGATATAAAGAACACTCAATACCGTTACGGTAGTGAGGCCAGGTGAAGTGATTTTGACATTTGTAGTTCATATCACTGACATTTATCTTGAATGAGTGAAATCAAATTGAATTCAATATGATCTCAAAGTGACTCCAAAATGTTTACTAGGTATATATATATTTATATATATAGGTATAGGTGTGGAGAAAAATAAATCGAGCATACAAAGAAATCATAACTATAACACCCGAGTTAGAAAAGTCGTAAAAGAATGTGATTAATAAGTGTATATTGTGAACTTGTGAACGTGAAAATGTGTGAAACTTTAAACCACTGATTGAATACGTGAAGGAATGTGCCCACCGAAATTAACTAAACGCATTCTCAAAAGTAATAAAAATAAACCAATTCAATCTAGCTGAAAACTAATGTAGAACTGAGTATATAATAACTAGAATTTAAGATGGTTGGTTCATTCATTGTTCTGTATTTTTAAAGTAAATACCAACGTTTATATTGTAACCTTATTGTATTATTATCATCGTTATTATTTTATTAAATAAATGTATTAAACAAATTATGTGATTCTTTATCATCTTGACTAGAATCTAAGATATTGCATAGTTGAATATTAACTGAATTGACATTTGCCCTAAATTAAATAAGAGTACCTTGATTCCACATCAGATTAGCGGATTTGGTATTGTTTCCACATCAGAATTGGGATAGTACTCTTGTTTTTCACATATATATATATATATATATATATATAAGCGACGATAAGTGGGCACCAGATGATGGACTGCTCAGAACTACTCGAGAAAAAAAATGTATCTCATGTTTGTTTTGAAATTACAAAGAAAAATTAAAATCTTTCGAAACTTGAAACCCTTTAAGATGCTTTTAACTACCATGTCCACAATTTTTCAAATATTTCTGATTTTTGTATCGGCAACCTAAATAGCACTACTGTTCACCACACCATTAAAAATCCCAGAATGCCTGTAGTTTTTACACAAAAATCTATCAAAATATTTTTGTCCCTAAAATTTTGAAAGATTTTTACTTTCAGTCCACTCATGCGAGGTCAGGTAAAACAAATGATGAATCGCTATAATGGCACACTGGTTTTTACGTTATAAAATATCAGTAAAAAGCACTTCCTATATTTAGTACTTAATATATTTTCAAAATGAATAATTGCTCTAACGTACATAGGATCTATTTTAGTACACATGTTCAAAGTTGCATTTCCTACTATTTTAAATCTATTGTCTGCAATTTTATTCAGATCTGCAGAATAATCTAAATTGGTCGTTATTTATATTTTAGCGGACAATGACAAGAGACAGACTTTGCAACGTATATATAAAACTAAAGTTTTATTTTTGTTATTTTATTTCGATACGTCTTCAACTGTTTCCCAATCAGAGCAAATAAGCTCCCATTATATTCCAAGAGCTTTCTCTCGCATTTAGAACACTTTGTATTATTCATCGTTGTATTAGATTTTACTTTACTAGTATAGAGTGTATATGTTTTAAATAAATATCTTTTAAACGTTTTCTTATTACTTTTTTACAGTTTACAAGGGAGGATCTCCTTCCACAAATGATTTACTGCTAAATACTAAGAGAGAGATTAATGTCCGTCTAACATCATGCTACAGAAACAAGCCCTGAACACATTAATTGTACTCACGCTGCTCAAAAACAACTTTGGTAAGTCAGTTTAAGTGTTAGTATTACCGTTAAACGTAAAACGTAAATATTACATTAAGAAATTACAAAAAAATGTATATTTAGTTTATTTATTTTATATTTTAAATGCGCGAAATTAATTATATGTCTCCACTTTCTCTGTTCTTTACTCTTCTACTTCATCATTCTAAACTTCATGTTTCTCCCTCTTTTCTTCTTCCTCTTCTTCTTCCTTTCAGTATTTCGGCCACCTACATTCTTGCTCCTCTTGTCAGCTCATTTTTCTTCTATTCCTGATAAACTAACCATTCTCCATATCTACTCTGCCATCCATCTCCTTTCCTCCCAATCTCTCCTCAGAAGTTATTTCGCTTTAATTTCTATTTCCTCTCACTTCTACTCCTCCATTTCCTCTACTTCGTTCCTTCAAGAACATGCAATTTGTTCACGTGTGATTTCGACGACGAAGTTGGTGAGAACATTGATGCTTGATGCTGTGTTCTGTCTCTTTAGGTTTATTTCGGGTTCGACAGAGCAGAGTTATATCTTTATATTTGTTTGTTATCAATGTATACATCTAACTTACCTTATTAAATATCGATAATTGGTATAAAAAGGGTCTGAGGCAAATTCAAAATTAATGCTGGACGCAAATAACTAGCAACAATTTGAGATTGATTAAGGAAAACACATGAAAGTAGGAAACTTCTTATTAGAGCAACAGACAATTTGAAAAAGCCATCTTCAGACTAGGAACAGGACATACTAGATTGACGCATCAACACTTTATGAGTAAAACAACAGCCCCGCAGTGCAGCAACTGTCGCAAATAACAGTTCACCATCTACTAATAACCTGCCCACAATATCAAACTCTACGAACAAAATACAACATCAGTGGTGAACTAAAGAACATGCTTTCAGGCAATCCAGAAGAAATTCAAAAAGTGCTCGAATTCCTTACAGATATAAACTTAATAATGCAAATTTAACTAAAATAAATTAACTTCATGTGAATATGACCTTGTTGTTGAAATCGCCTCAAATTCTAAAATAAAACAATGTTGATAATAGTTCGCCTCTACATAAATTCATTAACTGAGTCACTTTCAATCACTTTGAGACCATTGAGTAAGTGTTGGCAATGATGAACTTAATGGCGAATAGCGATACTGGAACTAGTTTTCTTTTTGTTTCCGGGTAATAAAAGTCTACAGAAATAATATTAACTACCTTACAGAAAACTTATAAGCAGAAAGAAAATTTTATTATTTAATCAATAGACTTGTGGGTATATGATGAGAATATTAAAATAGTTAATGTATAATATATACATATATATATTGTCAAGTTGTTTTCTAAACGTCATGAAGAAACGCATATTTTTTAATTTATTTTTCTAAGATATGCATTTCTTCTGGGGTTCTATCTTTGTACGATACTGCCTTAAAAGCTCTTAGCTACCAGTATCGTTGATAATTTTCTGTTATTTTCGTATTCACCATGAGAAACAGACTTAATCTAAAGATTGCTTCTTAAGACAGCATTAATACAAGTCCAGTTGCGCCAAAGTATCTGTATGTCACCTTTTTTAATGACAAAGAAGGTTTCTTCTTTGGCGCCAGTGTATAATTCCATGTCACATATATTTGACGCATAGTTATTATTGTTATATTATAATAATTGTTTGCCTTTCAACTCTACAATCTACATTCTTAATACATTTCATAGAACTTCAACTTGAAATTAAACTTAAACCTTTCTATTTCCAAAAGTACTTTCTGCTTCTTCTTCTCTTGACCCTCTCCCTTCATTTTCCCTAGTCCTCCTTTATTCTCACCGTTTCCTCACCTCTTGTCTTCTTTGTCTCCTGTCGACAAACCCTCTATTATATTTTCACTATACATCTTCCCTTCTGTCTTCATTTTCACTTCTTCTGCCTTTTACGTCTATCACTCTGTTTCCTTTGTCCGACCATTGAGTTGATACTAGGAAAAATATTCGCTCCACAACACATTGTGGCTTGGAATGGCAACTAGGTGTTCGCATGGTTTTATCAGACATCGCTTCTGATTAAAATCACTTCTACTCTGCCATTCCTTCTCTTTTCTCGTTCCTTTTCTCTATCTCCGCCATCCACCTCTTCCATTCACTGCCTCACTTTAATAACTGCACAATATTCTCCATGCTCCAATGTTTCAATATTCGTTACGCATTTCTCGCTATTTGCCCAGTATCTGTTTCCTTTCTCCTCGTTTCCCAATTTAAATCTGGCAATCCTTTTCATATTTTTTGTGTCTTTTTCTCTTAAGTATTGAGGTATCTCTCTCTCCCAAGTCCTGATATTTGACGCGTTGTTCAACGACGGTCGTCAAAGTATGCGTTTAATACCAATGGTTTGATCACTGAAAGTAATGTACAACTTTATTCTATTGTTTTAACAAAATAAATTAAATTTTATTAATTAACATTGTCTAGACGAATGAATGAAATAAAAAATGATTACGTATATTTGTTAAACTTAACTTAAAAACAAACTAGTAACTTTCGACTACCCATGCGAGGTGATCTTCAGGTAAAATAAATTATAAAACTACACTCTCTACTTGCACACTATTCCCTTATCAATATTGGTCCCCACCTTGAAACATTTCATAGTCAGAATTAACACAAAATGACTCCTGTTACAGTGAAGCTGTATGAATATATATATTTATTACGTTATTATATATAATGTTATTTATAATAAATATTCTACACTACTCAAATTTTAAAGTGATTTTTAAAATGGCTGTCAATAGTAATTTAAAAGCAATTAATCACTTATCATCCCATATAAATTGATTGATCATTAAATTATTTTCTATGAGACTTTGATGTGCGATAAACAGAGTGTGCTTTAACCATCTATGACATCATATCCTATATTCTATAGTACGCATATAGTGAAACAAATAAATCCATTAGTGCGTGTTCTGGTGGAAAATGAATGAAATTTATTCTATGATATATAAAAGGATCGACTGGTCGGGACGGGACATATTCAATATATATCACTGCGGACTGTTTTGTACGAACTTCATATGAAATAGATATTCATGGAAAATGGAATTCTTTGTTTGGTGTTACATATGTATATTGAATGCAAAAACAAAAGTATGTTGCAACTATTCATTGAGGCAGTCTAATGATCAGAGCTATAGAGATCGGTACGTTGCGCTGGTTATGTGATACAGTGCAGGGGCAGGCAACAGTTTGTATGCAAAGCTAAATTATTAATTGAAATAATAATCACATAACATATAAAGCTGAGTGAATCAATGTCTTTGATGTGGCATAATTTAAACTTCAAAGTACGAGTACGTATGAATTATGTTTACTATTCTTCATTATCTCTAAACTTACTTTGTATCAATATAATAATAATATTACAATTTATACAGAAATATATTAATGTGATCACCGGATCTGGTAAATTAAAAAAAAATACATAAAACCGATTTCTTGAAAAAATACTCGCGTTGTTTTCAGTTTATTTAATAAGTTTATAAATTTATTAATTACTTTTTTTTCTACAAGTATAGATATACTTACCTAGTAGCTTACATTTCAATAATTACACGGTGTGGTACAGATTGCTCCAATGAACAATTCTACATGATTAGGTTACTAGGTCCGAGGGTTTAGTCCTGCGAAGTCTTCGAACATCATTACTATCAAGCAACATTTGCGTCACGGTGATGTTTTCGTGGTTACGAAGTCTCAACTCGTGCTTAGCTGCAATAGATTTGATTTCTTCTCCGACTGTGTTAATCTTTTGGACTCTATGTATGTCGTCATTACGGATATACCACGATACATTAAATATTCCTCGTAGAACTTTATTTTGGAACGTTTGTAGTTCTTTAACGTTCGATTTCTTGGTTTCGACACTGACTTAAGCACTTGTTTATATATAAGCAGGTTGTTTTCAATGTTTAGTTCAGAGTGTCGCCGAATTAGCCAATACATATTCCTGTATTTTATGTATTTATGTTATTTATATTATTAATTACTACTTAGTATTATAATACTCAGTTTATTCTTTTTATCGCTAGATTGGAGATATTTGTTTTCGTAAAGCGGATTTCAACATCCTAATTCACCAAACACAATAAGATCTAGAGTTTGAATATCTTAAGGAATAAACAAGGACAAAAAATCGCTTAAGGTTTTGACAAATAGACTTTTAAGAAAAAAACCTTAATCTGGGTTTCATTAGAAAACATGGCTCGTGTACTGCGGCGCATACTATTACTTTGATAAAAAAAACACTGGCACTGATATTATCGATACATTATATACAAGAAATATAGAAAGAGAAAAGGAGCACTAAGAAATAACGTCCAATGAATCAGATATAGACGACGAAGACCTATTCCGGAAGCTGATTTGTATGAAAACGCAAAATAGTTTTGAGATGACCAATCCGGCCAGATTCAGCTTCTGAACCATGACTTAATTTCTATAAAACTTCGAGTATTAATAAAGTTGGTTACCAGAACCTCAAATGTCCAATTATTTTTTAATAACTCAGTATATTTTAGGAGATGTTAACGATTTAAATAGTTAATTCGTCTCTTTAATAATTAAAAGGATTCACAGCTGTAGAAAATACCACTGCATAGAACGTTACGTCCGCTGATATGCCATCGTGTGTGATACGTCGTTAACTAACAGCTGCATTGTGTATCCCATCAAGTTTTATATTACGATGATTGTGAAAAAGGAAAAATAATCTTGATTACATATTTCCTTTCGATAACTTAGTGGGCGCCCAATTTAATTGCGAAGGACCTTTTAGCTATTAATTACTTAATAGCAAATTTTTTATTTATATGCAAAGACACATCAAAACATAAGAACTATTTTATTCTATATAAATTTAAAATTACACTATAGAATTACATATTAATTGATGTTATACTTTAGTTAATAAGAATATTACTTACGACACTAGGCAAATGTAATTTGCGGTTTAGTTTGTAAATAAAAATATGTGTATTTATTATTATATGCATATGCACCAAAAGGTTAAGCGTTTTGTACGTTTGAGTGTTAAAAAGATAAGAACAAATTGGGAACAAACGCTTAGTGTCGAACCGCAGTGGAAGCAACTTGTGAGACAGATGATGTTTATATAAGAAATATTATCGTTTGTCCACAGAGAGCAGTATATAAATCAACTAGGTATAAAATATAAATGAATTAAAACATAGAAATCTTAAATCTAAAATTAAGTAGAAATAAAAGCAAGATATTGATATACAAATATGAATATTGCATGCATTTATTAACAAAGGGGTAAGGTTTAATCATTATGTAAATAAAAAGCATTCTACAAACATCCCTAGTAACATCGAGCTGACAAATTTTGATATCTAACTATAAATTAATATCGCTGAATAGTGATGAATTCAAATTACGTGCAGGCATCAAATTGATTACACTATTATTATTTTGTAAGATTTTAGTAATTACTTAAGTCTTAGATATTGCTAAGTAACGTTAGATTTTATTTTAATTTTATTTGAAACAAGAATGATCAAGACATTAATTAAATATTCAGCACTTGAGTTTAATGTGGTAATTTGTAGTTTAATCACCGACGGGGTTCAGGTATACTCGTACTTACGACTATATTCGTTCTTGTACACAGTCTTTGCAAGATAAGAAAATTTACTTAATCAATATTAGTCACATTAAATGAAAATTTAAAAACAAATTCTCAATATTTCTTGATACCATAATTATGTCAAAAATAGTTTGTTAAAAACATAAATATTTTAGAATTTTTTTTGTTATAATGAAAGGTTAATAATACCCGACTAGAATTTTCAATACGTAGTTGACAAGGCACACCTCTAATACTAGATTTTTTCGTGTTTATTTCTGTTATGTATCAATAATGCCGGTTTTATACCAGAGAGACAATTTTGAAAACAGTTTTGTTGCCAAAAAACGAAACAAAAACATGTTTTGTTCTACTTTAAAACAGTTCTGTTTTTCGAAAACAGAACTGTTCATACTGAACAGACTGGTTTTGTTTTTAGTATTTTTCTGTGTGTTCCATAAAAATTATAAACATGATAAACAACAACTGACAAGCGCAAATGTTCACAAAAAACAAAACTGCGTGTTCAAACCTTTGATCTCACCGACTCCAGATGGGAATGTGTTTTGTTTACTAAAACAGCTTTTAAAGACAACAATGTTTTAGGTACTGTCTCTTTGTTGTAAACATTGGTGTTTTTGTTCAGAAAAAGCAAATTTTTGTTGGTGTTTTATTGAACTGTCTCTCTGGTGGGAAACCGGCATAACAAGCAACACTAGAATAACCTTATGCTGTTCTTACATGCTTATGTCGGTCCTTTTCAGATTCACAAGGTCAGAAAAGGACTGACATAGACATGCGACAAAGATTCATTTGTATACAGTACTAATCTTGAGAGTGGTACCGCTGATATAGAGATATGATAACAACACGAACTCTCTTAATTTGAACTATATCAACTAATGTGCCATTGCTAATTAAATTAACAACATTTAACATACCTGGTAAAACAAAATCCCACCTTAATTTAATATATTTTGTACTTTTAAGTTTATGTAGTATTTAGTATATTATTTTTGATTATTTGTTAATTCTAATAACAATACATAAATTGTTATCAAATATTTAGTTTGATTTGTTCTTAATTGTTTCATATACACAAGGTTTGAATGTTCTGTTACTGGTTTAAGAGCTGTATTAAGAGTGATTTGAACCAGCAACAAAACCTTCAAACCTTGTTAACATGAAACAACAAAGAACAAATCGATCTAAATATTTGATAATAATACATAATAGAAAAAACAAGTAATCAAAAGTAATATAATATTTCAGTTAAACTAAAAAATACAAAAATATGTTTAATTAAAGCGTTATTTTGTTTGATTAATAGGAAAGCATCTTTTTTTAATAATTAAAAATTGTGTATTACATTTTATTCACATTTTATTTTCTTTGCAGTGTCGTCATTTCAACCAGATTTTGCTGGACCAATAGTAAATCTTACTATAGCGGTAGGAAGGGATGCCACATTTAGATGTCTAGTGCAGCATCTTGGTGGATATCGGGTAAGTGCGAAAAATAAATATGCAGATATTTAAAGACCCATCATGAGTTGATCTAGTATGTGTGTAACCATTAAATTTCCACCATTCAAAAATTTATTTTAGTTTTATAGGAGTAAGAATAAAATTAGAAGTAGAAGTAACAAAAAATTAAAACGTTTTATTGTAAACAGTTCTTGCTTTTAAATAAATTTGAAATTCATGTAAAACACATACCATAGAACATGGTAAAGGAAGCAAGCGTAGTTGAACAGCTTTATTGACAATCAAAAGTCTTTTGCATCTTCCACACACTCGCTATAACGCGATTTCATACCATGCGTAACATATTACCCGCGTTAAACGGAGTCTACTACTATGTATATGTATGTGTATGTATCTATCATTGTACAATGGATATTGATATTTTATTCAGGTAGGGTGGGTGAAGGCCGACACAAAAGCTATCCAGGCCATTCATGACCATGTGATCACACATAATCCACGTGTTTCCGCTTCCCACAGTGACCATTCCACCTGGAACCTCCATATAAAATCCGTTATGGAAGAAGATCGGGGAATGTACATGTGCCAAATCAACACCGATCCCATGAAAAGTCAGGTAATTCATTTCGTTTCTAAGTAAAAACATACTATACTTTAACTAAATATATTATATGTTTTTCTTCATAAATTTTTAATATTTTGTATACTTGTTTATATTTAGCTGGGCTATCTAGATGTCGTAGTTCCGCCTGATTTTGTACCTGAGGACACTTCTGGTGACGTAATGATACCGGAAGGAGGGAATGTGAAGCTCACGTGTCGTGCACGTGGTCAGCCTCTGCCTCACGTACAATGGAGACGCGAGGATGGTACTGACATTGTTATCCGAGATATAAACGGCCTGAAGACGAAAGGTACTGTTCAGCTACAGCTGCTGTCGAATATCACACACTATTTTTATATATATATATATGTGGGCGTAGGCACGAGCGGGTAGACAAATTTACTCTCATGTCTCAGATTTTAGAAGTAGGTCCTTGCTTTCTTCTCTACCCTGTGGAAAATTTCTACGGACGCTCATGACACGTGGGGTCATATTTAATATGAGATCCTGCCTAACACAATAAGGGTCTTTTAGAAAATTATTGTTGTTTTCCTCTATAGCCCTCTTATATAAATTTCAAGGGTTTTTCTTCAAACTTAAGCACGTTATATATGCTTATGTGAACATTATCATGAATGAAAATTGTAAAATATAACAGAAAATGTATTGTGATGCCAGTGTCAGCCCTAACCTGTTTTCAATGTCGAGCGAGATTTATATTTTGCGTTTTCTCTAAATCTGACCTCGAAATCAATTCGAAACAGGCATGCTTGTTCGTCTACGAATGACTAAAGCAAATATACGGATTTTTGTTCTTATCTCTTGAAGTGATATAAGTAGATAAACAAGGCGCGTTCTGGCTCAACTTTTAGAATTTCACTGGAATCTTTTTAAACTTTATTTATTGGTTTACTCCATAAGATTAAAATATAATTAAATGATACGACCGCTAGTTTCTATTTAATGATCCATCATTTGCTACGTAACAGTTACGTAAAAGCAATATTCATCTATACGAAGATATATAACGTCTGGATGTACTTTCTAATTGTAATTAAGAAAGTTACTACGTGCTTATCTTTATAAGGATCTTATAAATTTCAAGTTTTTATAACCATCTTGAGACAAATTTTTATGATAACTAATTAAAACTTAAAGGTTTCAATTATACCTCTGAGTAGACTTCTTTTAGTTTAGTCTGAAATGTTTAGTTATAAAACGATCTTTTTCGTCGTTGAGTTTACTGACCGTCTGTCTGGGTATTCTAGGCCACACAAGGTGGGGCCGGGGGGCGTACAAAACGAGGCTGGGGGTCTCTGCTAGTATCAACTTCGAGACACGTTAGTTTCGATAGGACTTTTTATTGGTCTATTAAAAGAGTTGTTAACAGTGAGAAAAATAATAATGCCCAGTGAACTCACATTGTCACTTTGTGTTACTTTCTTACAGTACTCTTATAGCTAACAACGTCTCTCAAATGTCTCTTGGAGTAGTGATGAGAATCGAATAGAAACATCGATTATCCATGATGCTAAATATATCAATGATTCCACGTGAAAACAAAAACGATTCCTCGGAGCCTCAACCAATTTGTGACCTATTCGGCAGTGTTTAAAGAATTTAACGACACTTTGGCGACATTTAAAGAGATTTTAAAAAAATATTTGATAGTAAGAAGACATTTAATGCTCTTATTGTAATTAATAATAATTAATTGTTTATTGTTCGCCTTTCGGCTTTACAATCTACATTCTTAATACATTTCATATACTTCAACTTACAATTAAATTTACATTATTCTAGACCTTTTTATTTCCAAAAGTACTTTCTGCTTCTTCTTCTCTTGACTCTCTTCCTTCATTTTCACTAGTCTTCCTTCTGTACTGGTCTATTCCCTAGTCTATTTTTCTGGGCTGAAGTTTAACTGTTTCCTCGCTACTTCTTTCTTTCTCCTGCTTCCCTTCATTACCTCTTTTAGTACTTCCTTTCTCTTCCTGTTCCTTGTGCAACCCAGCCACCAGCTTATTTATTCTCCTGTTTTTTCTTTCCTTCTTACTATTTCCGCCATCCACCTCTTTCCTTCACTGCCTCCCTTTAATAGCTGGCCAATATTCCTTTCGCTCGCTACTTTTTCCTTACACTCAAACTTAATGTGTTCCAGTGTTTCGTCCTCCGCTACGCACACTCTACACTTTCTTTCTTCACTACTTTCCCAGTATCTGTTTCCTTTTTCCTTTCCTTTTGTAATTTATTTGTTAATGATAATACAGAGCTAATAAATAATCCAAATTTATGCCTCCAGGCAGGAATACTTTCTGTTTTATTCTACGATAGGAAAATTGGTTTTGGTAAACTCCAATCGATTATATCTAGTTATAATTTAGCATTGACTTAATAATATTAAGTTGCACCCAATTTATGTGGAAATGAATGTACAAAAATCGGCATAAAAAAATGACACAAACATGTTTTACATTTTCATTTAACATTTAAAAGACTTTTTAGACTACAACTACTATTTTAATAACTGTTCTTCAAATATAAGTCTTTAAGATATTGCAGAAGAATTGCTTTTCTTTAAATGGTCCTATCGATACCTAAACATCGATGTCTATATTAAAGATTCATGTTCACTCCCGTTTAAAACTCCTTTGATGCTTCGTATAATAAGGGTTGGTAAGGCGTAAGGGGAGTGTTGTAACAGCATGTGCTACAATAATACACATCGGAATGTTATTTATCGTTAGTTATCAGTAAGTCTGAAACTGGAGAACTGGAGATGTATCAAACAGTATTTATGTTCTCATGTTTATTGATTTAATAGTAGGATTACGCAATAAATATCTCCTTTTAATCCGTTGACAGAAATCCGACTATTTGACAGGTTTAATTCCTATTTGAGTAGAAATTTATTTGTTTGTTGGGATGTCACCTCTATAAAATTTGTTTGCAACACTTCCCTGTGACAATCACTGGTTAAAGTCGTCTGAAATAATTGTTGAATATTCGAAAATGGATTGATATTTATATATAGAGGGTCCCTTTTGTAAGAGTCGTATTTGAATGTAGTTCCTAGATTTTGTAGGTATTAATAGAGAGATCTCTCGTTAGAATTAGCTAGAAGATGCTTCTTTAAACGACTAATTCTTATGGACGATAACAAATACTCTCAACTGTGCCGAGTGAAACTTTGTTTAAGAATGCGTGGGTGACTTAACGTCCTCGATCGAATAAGTTTCTTCTAATTTTTAGTTTATCTTTGATTGTTTCGACTACAAATTAAACAAAGTTTACAAATTGTTTCAGTAAACATTCCCCAAAAGTTGTAACAACAATATCGCTTTGTTTTTTGTATAGCGGTTCATATTTACCAATGGATAGATGTAATGTATGCTCAGTAAACACAGTTACGTGTAATTGACGCTTATCTAACGTAATAAGAGTTACTTGTTACATAAACGATTTTACATGTGACCTCTCGTCCTGGTTCTTGAAAAATACATCTACCCTTTTGCGCACTCGTAAAACTTTTTAGGAGCACCTTTTCAAGAATTATATAATATTAAAAATATTCTTTTTACGAATTAAATACTTTTAGAATAGAGCTGGTAATCTTATAGAATTCAAATTCGGCGCTCTTATTAACAATCGAATATACACCCTATATTTACCATAAATGGAACAAGTTTATATATGTACATTATTCGTCATTCCCTAAAAAAATCCATCAAAAATACGGTTACCAATTGTTCTCTTTTGTTATGACCCAATTCCATAATTGTTTCAAGAACAAACGGTGATTTAAGGATATTATTACTAGTTTTTAAGAACTCTGACTACATTTTTGGTCATTGACAGTACAGTTTAATTGTCAATAAATTGGAGAATCTAACTTCTAACCACACATTCCCTTAAAAGAAACTACTCCGGCACAATAACATCATCCCAATTAAATTTCATGGTTATTTTATAACTAATTATAATTCATATAATTTTTTGTCATACCCTTTAATGTTTCTTGTTTCTTTCTAGTATCCTCGTACCAGGGAGAAGTGCTGAAGCTGGTTAAAATCATCCGGTCGGAAATGGGGGCGTATCTCTGCATCGCTAACAACCACGTTCCCCCCGCCATAAGCAAACGAATTATGGTCCATGTTCACTGTAAGTATACAATTTCATTATTTGTCTATTGCAAGAAACAATGATTCCAAAACTATTTAGAAATTTAGAAACATATTGTTCAATAAATAAGTAGAAGAACTTTCAAGCTCGGGAAAACTTGCCGAATATAAAATGTTGAATCAAAGAGATTCTACTGCCTTTCATAACTTTGATATTTTTTATAATGAAATATTAGGGGTCATCTATAAAGAGGGGTTAGAAGCGTTGTGACGTCACATGCAGGATAAAATATATTAAAAAAATTTAAAAAAAAGACTTACAAAAAAGGGTAATTTTGCGCAAGGGGCAATCTAATTTTGAGCATTATTATTATTTCCATGAGATTTAAAAAAAGTCTAAAGAGCATTTATTCTAACAATGCAGGGAGGTTGCATGAATTTTTTGTGACGTATTTTATGGATGGCCCCTTATTTGTGAAATCATTTATTTTGCCATCTCTCTAGCACTTTTCATATATAGGACTAAACCTTTGAACTCCAATCTATAAATCACTAGCAAACCGTAACATGCTTAGCTGTATATGTTTAAAATATGTAGGTAATACATATGTACTTAAAGTATAAACAGATTTTAAAGGTTCCATTTCAATAGAACCCCAGAATTTGTTTCTCCTTTTCACCTGCTTTAATCTTTCCCCGTTTCAGAAACATCTCCCAACAACCCTTCTGAGACAATGATCTCACTAATGAACAAAATGAACCGAGAAAGGGGTGTTCCAATTTGAAATAAAAATTACGTGACTGTCCTTTATTTTTAGGTTTTATTTCTTAATGTATTCGTAGCACAATGGCTTGTTGCAGTGGGTGGAGTCATGTGGTGAAATATAAATAGAAGATCATGACGTCACGGAATATCTTAAATCTTTTCAAGTTATCGAACTTTATATATATGTATAAGTAAAAAGAATATTTTAAATTATAAGCAATAGTCTATCTGAAGGCGGAATATCATAAGCAGTTGAATGTCACAACCATAAGTAAAAACATAAATTATCTGTTAAAGCGAATGTAAAAACTACAATCTTAGTTTCGTTGAATAAATATGTTTAATGCGTGCTGCAAAAGTCTTTTAAATGGTCGATTTAAGATCAAATCAGATCAGAACTGATTTCGAACTTTCTAAATCGATAGAAACTCTTTTTTCCTTAAATCTAATAATTGTATTTTATCTTATAATTATCAAGAAAAATATTTTCTGTTGAAGCGTTGTTTGATATATCTGATTCAAATTAAATAAAAAAAATTGTAATTCCATTTCGCAGGTAAAAAATTACTTGATTATAGCTAATTCATTTACTATTTTACATCTAGAAATTATCACGCAAAGCATTGGGCTTTTTTTAATATAGTTTCTCGGGCTTCCTAGGCACGTAGCCTTTTATCGCCCCTAATATATTCTGTTTCTTCTTATACTTTGTATCCCGACAACAAGAATGATCTATTCATGGCTACTGCTGTTATAAATTTCGGTTTCTCAATCAAAAAGGCGGTGTTAACAGGAAGCGTCTGCGAAGTCTGTAGCACCGCCCGTTGGAGTCCATTTCTTGCCATTGCTGTATTTTTACATTGCCACAGAATGTGGTCAGGGTCTGCCTCTTTTTCACCACATTCGCATTTAGAGTTTGGAATGATTTTGTTTCTTGCTAGATGTTTCGGAGCTCCAGTATGATTCATTCTTAGTCTTGAGGGTTTTTTTTTCTATTAAAAAATATTTTTTGAATACATAATTGTAATACTCGTATTTAAATTAAATATAATTATTAAAAGAGTATACCTCTTAAAAATAACTTTTTCATTTCATTAATATAATGTGAAATATGTTATTACTTTTAAAATTAATGCGTTTTTTTGTCCAACTTTACTTGAAAGTTTGGGATTTTTTAACTTGATTTGTAAGTAGAGTAACAAATGTAAACTTTCTAAAACAATTTTTTCCCTTCCCAAAAAGTAACCCACAGGTTGCAGAATCAAATCCCATTTTTCAATTTTTTAATTTTAAATCCGAAATATTTTCACAATCAAGACTGAAATACAATACAAAAGTTATAGAGCAAAAATAGTTTTCCAAAATTACGGGTTTCTTGGATATTTAGAGAAAAATTCCGGTACACCAAAAGTATTAGAAATTTTTTCTCTCCAAAATAAAATATTTTCAAAAACATACAATTTCAACAAACAAAATTTAGTGCCAAAAATATAAGATACATATTTTTATAAATACATCCCATAAAAAAATTTCACTCGAATTAAAACACATGGGGTAAATTCTTGTGTAAAGAATTGTCGATGACAAAGCGAAATTATTTAAACCATGTAAATGTTTCTTACATTTACAAAATAAAATCATTTACTATTCAGATAGGTTTTCCGGAAATAAGAACTATGATAATAAACCGGAAAGGGTTAGAATTTTTCCATTCACAAAGAGCTTTTCCTACCTATATTACTGCTAGTAGTTTGCATTTAGGGACTCATTATACATGTTGATCGCTTTTATCGAAAAGGTAGAAACGCTAAAACGTTCGATGGTAGATTCTCTATTAAATTGTATTTTTTTCTTGAACAAAGAAAAACAGAGATGTAATTCTTTGTAACACCACTTTGCTCAACTGTCATCGAAGCTTATGCACTCAAAATAATACGCCAGAGAGATATAATGCAGCATGTTCTGAATCGATTTTGTTTTTTGTTTGGCTATTTTATTTCATTTCATTTATTTAACATCGGCATTTTTGTATTGGCAGATTTTGTGGGATCGTGGCCTCATATATGTCACTATACCGCTGCCTAATAAGATTTTATAACTAAGGTAACATTGATAATTGATATGAGGAGAAATTGACCAGGGCGGAAAGCAAAATTTTAAAGAAAATAAGAGAGGATAGCATAAAGAATTGGGGGGGGGGGGGGGAGGAGGTCTAAAAAAGAGAAAGGAGTACTTTGAAAGGAATGGAATGGCGATCGAGGAGGCAGAGAGGAGAAGAGAAAGAGGCGCAAGTGTGGAAGAGGAGCTAAAGAGAAAGGATAAGGAGATACAACAACAGGAGAGAATTGGAAAAATCGAAAAAAGCAACTACAATACAAGATATAAAAGGTTATGGGAAAATAATGTGCCTCAGTACCTCATAGAAAAAGACATAAAACACATAAGAAGAACAGCAAGGTTTAGATTGGGAAATGAGGAAAATGGAAACAGATACTGGGAAAGTAGTGAGGAAAGAAAGTGTAGAGTGTGCGGAGCGGAGGACGAAACACTGGAGCACATTACGTTTGAGTGTAAGGAAAAAGTAGCGAGCGAAAGGAATATCGGCCAGCTATTAAAGGGAGGCAGTGAAGGAAAGAGGTGGATGGCGGAAATAGAAAGAAGGAAAGAAAAAACAGGAGAATAAATAAGCTGGTGGAGAATAATGTAAATTTAATTGTAATTTGAAGTATGTATTAAGAATGTAGATTGTAAAGCCGAAAGGCGAACAATAAACAATAAATAATTTTAATAACTAAGTTAACATTGATAACAACTGAACACAGAAAATATAGCGTTGGTCCGGAGATCGAGTCTGTCGTCACAACAGTCTGTCGTCAAGCATATAGCTCTAGGTCACTGTGACTTTGTTTCGTATGTTGGATTTGCAATAAAACTTTAATATCAATTTTCAGAGAATTAGTTATTTTTGCCAGTTAGGGTTCAATTATATTCAGTCTCAATTTAATAACATAGAGTCTTTTTCGTGCCTAAGACACTGACTCAATTAGCAAAATCGTAAAAGAAATTAGTACGCATGGGCAGTAAAGAATTTTTGAAATAACAGACACACTTGTTTGGTCCTGCATTGAATTGACATGAATTTGTCACCGCACATAGTTTATAAATATTTATTTTAGACTATTTGTATACAAAAATAATGATTATTAATTTTACATAATGTTCACATAAATTTATTTAACTATATACATATTTGCTGGTCAATTTTTGCTTCTCTTCTTAAAAACTGTAGAAAGTGTAAAAACCGAGCAACTTGGCCAACGACAGACGCCTGCCGTATATCATGTTGTGTTTCTTACTATTCCAATTAAATACAAATTCCTTGCTAAGTTAATTTTTAGTTCATTTAACATGGGTAAATTTAATTGGTAACTTATACGAGTATAATCATGTTAGTAGATTATATTTCATATTTCGCATATTATGTATGAGTAGACATGAAAAATACTCGTACATCTTTACAGAAGCTGAGTCTCGCAGAATCGTTATACGAGAAAGGAATTATTATAAAGAGTAATATTAACGTTTTGTTTTTAATGGGATGGTATATTACATAAATATAAGTTTTGTAAAATGAATAAATTTGACATTTTGCAGTACACAACTGGCCATTCCTATCTACTGATATTTTAGTTTTAATTTTATGTTTTAACCTTAAAGCTTAACTCGACAACATTTATTACGTTAGAAAATCTTAATAAACAACTATTATTCAACTCTCAGTTAACTGAGGTTTATTATAAACGTTGCTTGAATTTAAACTGTAGCTTTTTAAATTTTATTTCTCAGATGTTGTTGCACTCGAACATAACTGTTGTTTAACCAATCAAAGTAATTCGATTATATTTTTCGTTAGTTAACTGTAGTTTATTAGTCAAACTAAAATTGCAAAACCAACTTTTGTATTTAAACATTAAGACATAAACTAAGTTTAACTGAAAATTTGAAAAACAACTGTTAACAGAAGTTGATAACTTATCATATTAAAGGATTGAACTAGAAGAGTCACTACATTAATAGTTTACATAAGTTATACATAAAGTTATATCATAAATGTGGTGAACAAAGAAAAATAAAATATATTACTTACTAGTCTACAGAATTAAAACCAAAACAAAAATTCCAATATTAATTAGCTATAACTTCATTAACTTTTGGATACTTAAAATAAATTTAAAAAACCAATTAACATATTTAAAAAAAAAAGACGGCGACACTGTTAAATAGTCAAACAAGTTACTTCTCCATCATGTAGAACTACATATTGTAGTTAAGTAGAGGACACTAATAGCTACTACCTAAGTAAGAATTCAATCTTAACATCTAGTCCAATTCATGACGCATTAAGAAACACATACTGGGCAAATAATGAGGAAAAGATGTGGAGGGTGTGTGGAATGGAGATAGAAACATTGGAGCACATTAGGTTTGCATTAATACTTTAACAACTTTTAGTAACTTTTTTAACATATACTTATAAATACTCGTAACTACTATATGATTATTAACCCGATTACGTTTGTAAACATGTGATATACGTAACGAACACGTTTATTGCTTTAAATATTTGTTTGTACGAAATGTTATATAATATAATCATTTATTAACAAGCTATTATATGTTTGAAACAAATAAACAACAAAATCAAATTGTTAATATAACTAATTAGTGTTTCTAGTTTATAATTGGCTAGAAATTAAATGAAAAATAGATTAATTTTAATTAAATTATTTTAATTAGTATTCTATTTAATTATTTATAAGCTCGATAATTATATTATATATTATATGATTGTGATATTTAATATATAAATGATTAAACTAACAGAATCAATGAAGTCATGTATTAGAATTAATTCTGTATGTCATCACATCAAGCAAACATGCATTTCTGACATTTCTACTTTGATAATTTATTAAATAGTTTCCAGTTTTAGATCAGTTGTCACATTGCATTGCCTGGACAGGCTTCAACGCTCATATTATATATATACTATATTATTTAGGTAAAAGGTGCACAAGCTACGGCCTACGAGTTCTGTGATTTGTCCAAGAGCCAGTTACCGATTTTAATTGTTTAATTTCAGTTGACATTTTACATGGTGATACTTCAGGGATAGATAAATAGGGAATAGCATGTTTGCCTGACCTTCCTTGATACAAAAAACCTACTAATAGGGCAAAGTTGCATAAAAGTAGGAGAAACCTAGGCGGAGCGGAATAAAGCTCCCATCAAGCGCGGGTAGACGAGAAACAAACAAATTATATTTTAACGTTTAAATTAAGGTTTTTTGTTGTTCTACGTCTTCATTACATATCTATATTCGTGCCGCTCAATTTTAGAAAATGCCGAATTATCGAATGTTTAAAATAGCTTTGATGGGACAATTATAGGTAAATAACTCTGAATAGAAATGTGAGCGATTAAAACGTCTATTTTATGTGTTTACTCATATTTTGAACCTGCGCGAACGACATAAATATCTGAAAATGAATGTCGTCATTCTAGCAAGTGTGGAGATTAAATAAAAACATGGAGTACAAAATTTGTATTCCAAAACTGTAGAGAACACAGTGGGCGAGAGTATTGACGCGTAACGCGGACTGCTGTATCTTCGGGTTCCATCCTCGGACCTGAGTTATATAATCTGACTGTTATCAAGTTAATTTGTTTAAGGTCATACATAATCATAAACTTATTGGGCAGCAGTTTGCGCTACACATATAAAAACTACCAAAATAGTAGGAGATCGTCTGTGATAGCCCAGTCAATATTTTAAAGTCACTTTGCAGAAGATATGACAAAGAAGGGGCCCAGCAACTTTTATAATTCCTTAGAACAAGTGTAGCATACAAAGTAAGAGCGCCACAGAATAGACTTTAAAAACTAAACCAATAGCTCCAGCTGGCCTACACACGGAACACACTATATTATTATCGTCCATTGCGGGTGGTGTGTCAGGGGACATCTCTAACTTGACCTTAAATATCCGCTAATCCATCAAATGCCTGAAGTAAAAAGTCTACAGAAAAAATTAGCAATGGGTGCTTATTAATTAATTTTGGACAGCGCATAAAATTGACTCGTTCTCATAAAATTAGCGCATAAACAATAGCAGTACAATAGGAACAATAGCATACGTTCATACTTTCCAGTAAACATTTTGATTATCGAGATTCTAGTGTATATATTTATTATCATTTTTTACTGATGTATATTTTAATTGGGTATAGCATATTTTATTATTCCTTTGAATTTTTTCATAAAATATTCGACCACATTTTCATTGTTTGTCTTTAACAAATACTGACCATAGAATTTGTGCACCAGTGTTCAGGAAGTAGACATATGAATTAGTAGGTACAATGAACCATGGATGAGTGCAACACATATAGTGGACGTAAACATCGTTGTTGCAATTAATCATAAAAGATGATACATCAAATGCATCATCCTCTACCCCTCAATCCCCTCATGGACTACCAAAATATGTATTGTAGTTGCTGTAAAGCTGCACACAAAATATTTGCAAAAATATATTCCGTAAACTCACTAATATGAGAGTTTTGTACTGGTAATATTAATACTGGAGAACCAGCTCTTTGTAACATATGTTTGATGCATTTTTGCTCATATCTTAGAGAAGACTTTAGTGGAATCTTGAAAAATCTAGAAAGAGAATGTGTTTGTATAGCAACGTTTATTAAATTTAATAGCAAATACTGTAGCATGAAAGCTTGATATTTGTAATGCATAAATCTTGTAACGTGAGGCTTAAAGTAGTGTCTTATTTTATAAATTTTTCTCTGACGTATAGCGTCATGAATTGAACTAGTTATTATTATTTTATTTTTAATGTTTTTACCATTACTACATTCTTCTGCCTTAACTCATTTATTTACATATCATTGTGCTTAATTCAATTTTGATTCTTATTAAATCTAAATATTATCACTTATTAAATAAAAATAGAACATTTCTCATCCTAATTAACAAGTGCGAAAAAAGGAGCATGGTCCTAAGAAGCCCGTAAATTATTAATAAATTTTTTTTTTTTTACATTCTCATCCTGAAAGATAGCCTATCAATATACTGACCAACTATATAAAATGTCAGTTAAAAAAGTAAGATACTAAATTATTTTTTATTTCTTGATTTTAAGAAAAAGTACCTCAAAAAAATAGACCTCTACTTGATAGTACGGAAATTGTAGATAAATATTTATTATATAGCATAATGAGCCTTCCACAGTGTAAGTCCTCAAAAATACACAGACAATAAATTGGAATGTGTCGCGTCGTGATTTCAGGACTGAATAAATAAAGCGGTGTAATTTACACGGCTTAAGCAATGCTTATTTTAATATTATTAATGAATTTATACGGAGCACGTAGGACATTTCAACAGGGACGTGTTGAAGATCCGGCGAGCATGAACTACGAAGAGCTGGAAAAGCTACTGGTAATAACGTGGAAAAACAGGAAATGTTTTCCTTATGCGGTTGTGTGACTTCATATTATTCTAAACACAAAATATCTAAACACATTTAAAACTATATGCAAATTGCACTACCTTCTTAAATTGTATATACCTATCTGAGTTGAACCTGAGAAAATTGTACAAACACACGAAATGAAACCATAAACAGAACATTAGAAGCATTTCTATTTCGCTATGGTCCAAACTTTGCAATCGATATTGAAACTATTTCTTGATAAGCTATCAAGCTGAAATTTTACAAACACGTTCGTTGTGGATGAATGAAATTTTAATAGTAAAAGCGAGAGGCGCTCTTGATAGTAATGTACAGAATTTGTAAGAATAATTAACACTTTTTTTTCGATTTTGTTGTTGAGGTCTGTTTGTTTAAATCTTAGACAGATCATCCATTATGGGATCGTGTAATTCGTGTTATTTGATGTGATGCTTTTATCTCGGATAGTTGTATATTTTTTGCAAATCGCTAACCTTCCAAGATATGTTCCAAACTAGTTTGTACACCAAGATCTAGGTACGCCTTACATAAAGGACGAAATTAAAGTCATTAGCAAGAAATATCTACGAAGATTATGAAATCATCCAAATAAATCAGCTGTACAAATCTACCACCACAAACCAATAAGACGACAGAAACGCAAAAATCCAACGGACTTATCAACAACAGCATAGAAGTTGTTTGCTTAGTTGCATAATACTCGTATTAATATAATAGCTTAGGCTAAAGAGTACTTCATCGGTGGATGACAAGCTCACATGTCAATTTAATGTATCACCAAAATTTGATGAATGTCTCTCGGGGCAGATTGTAAATTATGAATTGAATAAAAAAAAATGAAGAAAAATATAACGCATTGTAATGTAAGGTCATAAATACATGTTTATGTAAACGTATATTCAATTAACTTGACAACAACCAAACCAAGAAAATATATCGCTAATTCGGGAATCGAAACTGATGATACGGCTGTCTGGCATCAAGCATCAACGCAACTAATATGTTATTCTTTTTAGTGAAACTCTTTTAAATAAAATTTTATTTCATACCATTTTACATTACATTATTTAAATGCTTTATTTTTGTAAACAAATCTTTATTTTAAATTAAAAAATTATGTAGTAATATATACGTAAGCTTTTAGCAAGAAAATCATTAGAAAACGTAACTTAAACAATCAAGATTATGTTAAGTAATTAAATCTTGATATCACTTGGTGTTTTATTGAGTAATCTTCTGATAAAATAAATGAATAACATCTAAAGAGTTTTATTTGAGATTACAAAGCGAAATGAATAAGCGAAATGAATAAGCGAAATGAATGTGTGTTTTATTTGAAAAACATCTGTTAAAAATAGTTCCGTATCTCTACATAAAATAAAACAGAAATTGAACAATGAGAATATATGTATAGACGTTTGCGAAAGAGACGATGCAGAAATAATAGTGTCTAGCCCATTATATTATTTTTTTTTTAGCCTTCTATTCGTTTACACTGTAGTCGTTATATTTGGTGACTATTTTCACATTACAGCGTTAAAAATAGCTGTCACATATTTCATTTTAAAATTACTTTAAAATCAAAGGACCATGAAAGTTTTATTATAATGATCCTAGTTAAGGGTCTGTGTTTTGATAGACAATACAATTACTGAAATTAATTGCATGAGGACTATTCGGAAAGTAACTGGTCTTGTCTAAGAACAAAATATCATTGAAAAGATGGATGTTCCTCATAGCGATGGTAGAGGAAGAAGAAAAGTGAATGTATTAATATCATCATTACGGAGAAGTGATATCAGTTTCTCCTGATGAAATTATGAAGAAAGCGTAGACTAAAAGAAAAACTACTAAGCGATTTAGTCGACGACTAAAATATACTAAGTGAAGGAAAGAGGTGGATGGCGGAAATAGAAAAAAGGAACGAAAAAACAGGACAATAAATAAGCTCGTAGCTGGGTTGCATAAGGAACATGAAGAGAGAGGAAGAACTAAAAGAGGCAGTGAAGGGAAGCAGGAGAAAGAAAGAAGTAGCGAGGAAACAGTTATACTTCAGTCCAGAAAAATAGAGGATTTGCGGAAAGGAGATAAGGACAAGAGGTGGATGACGGAGATAGAGACAATAATAAAATAATAAAGGAAGAGAGTCAAGAATAAATAGTAAAGTAAGAGAGTCAAGAGGAAATAGTAAAGATAGAGCGTTTATGACTGTAATAGACATAAGTGGAGAAGTGAAAACGAAGAGAGAAGGCAGGAAGGATAGTGAAAAGATAATAGAGGGTTTGTCGAGAGAAGACAAGAAAGGCAAGAGGTGATAGATGAAGATACAGGCAATAAGGAAGGAGAAGCAAGAAACGGTGTGGATAAAGGAGGAGTAGGGGACACAAAGAAAGAGGATCAAGAAAATAAGAAACAGAAAGTACTATTCGAAGTAGTAATAGTCTAGAATAGTTTAAGTTTAGTTTTAACTTTGAATTTATATGACATGCATTAAGAAATATAATAATGTAGATTGTAAAGCCGAAAGGCACACAATTAATATATAATAAATAAAAAATACTAAGTTCCCAGCAGTCCAAAATATTAACGTGTACATTCTCATGTGCACTTGGAAGGAATAATACCTTACAAGGATGTATCCAGGGATATATTCCTTTCATGATTTATTATGCAATGTCATTTACTAAATATCTAAAGAGATAGATTGTAAAATTCTAGGATGTCAATAAAAGAAAATGTTTCAGTTGAGATAATAACAGGAAATGAGTGAACGAATTAGATAAAAGTGCACCCAAATTTCTAGTAAAGTTATTCAAAGACATTTTCCTATCTCGCTGTCAGTTCTCGACAATAGATAAGACTTATCTGCAGCACCAATATATTTATTTAAATCAAGAACTAATTTATTATATTTTGTATTGCAGTTCATCCTGAGATCCAGGTTCCCAATCAGCTGGTTGGAGCGCCCTTGGGTACAGACGTTACTCTAGAATGTAACGTAGAGGCATCACCAAAGTCCATTAACTACTGGATCAGAGATACAGGTAACTTTAATATTTTATAACCAAATGCACTCTAAAACCTCTCGATATTAAACTACTGATATAACTTTAAATGCGAGAACGAGAGTTATACCGTAGAATATAAAATAAATAAATAATAGAACTTTTATGAAAGCGATTTGTCATCAAAATATTTGCAAAGTGCAATTATGTTATGAGTACGTAATTAAAGTGATAGTTAAATATTAACTGAATTATTGTATTGTGAAATAAAAGTTTTTATTTGATAGTGACCAGATACTTCATCAGGATGTTAAACTTAGCTTAAGTAAATTTTATATGCGTTGCAAATAATAAATTCGTTTATGTTTCCGATACTTAATAATACTTTTCTAATAAACTAATCGTGAAACCATTTCACGACTTATTCGTATGAAAATAATAAAAAAAATACAAGAAATATAGTTATGTTCCCGAAAAAACAGCAAAAAAAGAAACATCTCTTGGCGATAAGTATTGATAGGTATAGAAGGTATAGAAAAGCTTAGAAAAGGTATAGTTCTTTTCGCTATGTGTGGATATACCAGTGGATCCCAAGATAAAAATAATTATAATCAAAACTCTATTTCCTACAAATTGAATATACAACTTTTTTTTTATATCTAACAGATATTGAGCTACACCACTGTAAAGTATAGCACTCCATCTTGAAAAAATGGCGACTAAAAATGCTTTCTTTGCAATGTCTCTTTGTCAGTAGATCATAAGTAAAAAAATCTTACAATTTGTGTATGTATGATATTGAGCTGCACTGTAAAGAGCTTCAATTAAAACTAGTAACAATTCAAAACAGCAGATGACATTCAAAATGCATGTATAATTTTGCCCATATTTTTTAAACCCGTCATAGTATATAATAAAAGTATTACACAATATTTAAAAGGAGTTTTAACGTTCTGATATGGTTTTGTTTTAATCTTATATCAGTGTAATATTAAATAATAAAATGTAATGTAAAATCTTATCTTTATGCTACGTATTTCTCGCTATATTCTTTCTATACTCACTTGTGTTTGGAGTCTAGCTTATTTGCATATTCATGCAATTAGAAATAGTTTCAATTAAAAAAGAAATAACGTTTCAAAACTGCGTCGTAGACCAATAATTCGTATTCTAGCCATGAACAAAAAAATCCTTTTACGTCAATTGGTCTCCACACTCTGCACAATCTCTACAAAAACATGGCGACATAGTGTATGCGTATTGCACTACTAAAATATGAATTCAATTTAAGAAATGGTCTTATTTATCATTAGTATTATAGTCACGTATTGTTTTACTGTATATTTATACGACGTTAATTAACTAGGCGAGATGGTCATCTCTACAAACAAACATGTGGTCCAGATGACAACGAAATCTATGTTTGAGTTTCACATGTCCATCACTGTACGGCGCTTCCAACACGAAGACGTGGGCTCCTACAAATGCATCGCCAAGAACTCACTGGGTGAAGTTGAGAGCAGTATTCGACTATATGGTAAGTCTCTTTATTTATATTCCCACAGGGTCTTCTTAAATAAGCGTTTGCATTATGCATTTATGCATTCTTATATCTCAAGAGCTGTGTTACAAGTAGGGCTGCCAACTTTCTTAGTTTTACTTATAAATCTATCTGAAGTTTAATCTCTCGCAGACTGAAATCAAAACTTTATTTTCAAAGAAGGACAATTGAAGTTCTTTCAAAGAGAATTGTTGGCAACCCTAGTAACAAGTAAAAAAAGGCAGTCTCTAAGTGATATAAGTACATGAAGGAAATGTGTTCTATTTTTGAAGTACCAAGTTCTTTGTTTAACATATATTTGTTTACAATACCATAAAATTGTTCTTATTATGCATGGACAGAGATCCCAGGACCAACTCGTCGTATATTTCAACCAATATCTGATGACGATGACAGTGTGAACGGTTGGGACGGTTCTGCAGAAAAGGAATCCGATGACGAATTGTCAAATATCGTACCCGAACGTCCAGTGTCACCCAGAGGTCATACCTATCTCAATCCAACTCGAGTAGTCCATGTTGGGTCTGCTCATGGTACCCCAAACAATAACCCTAAGAGTATTTTAGTTAATCCACCGCCCCCGCCTCCACCTGTGCGAGGTAGCGCGGATACAAGTAATACAGCGGGTGCTATTTTACCTACAAATATGGACATCGGGGCGGCTGCGTTATTAACGATAACTGTGGGCCTATGCAGGGTGTGGGAGGGATTATGATAGAAGTTAGAGGGCGTGGAAAATTGATATCGTGACAATATTTAATTTCTAATAAATTTTAGTGGTTTAAAGTAATTAGCATTTGATAATTTGGGAAAAGAAGCTCAAATTCTATGTAAAATATATTGAAACAGACTGAAACTGTGTTTCCCTTTAGAAAATAAATAAAGTACTACTTATATTACACTGTCTATCAGTATTGTAAAATGCATGGGCGTCCGCAGAGACAGCGAACAAGGTACTCTTCGTATAGCTTAGTAAGGCTTGTCTAACTAAGTTATCTCCATTACCAGTCCTATGATCAGTCCTACAAAATTCTATTTGGGTTAATGAACGTGTACACTGTACAGCATCGAATGCTTGAATCTTGACACTTGTTTACTTGCCCTAGTAGCCAATTCCATAATGGGCTTGTGTCCTCATTTTTTAGCGGTCGATTTTTTAATTGTTGATTGAAATTGATGTTAATAAATGTGTATTGGCCTGTCTATTTTATTAAATATCTAAATCTTGACGGAGATATAGCAATTAAAAGTTTGAATTGTAGTTTTAGCGCTAGAAATGGTCGGCCATATTTGTATGACGTGAAATGCATTTTAACGTCAGTTATTTGTTGAGTGGGTACTGCTGTAGTATTGTTGGTAGTCAAATAATCAAGTCAAGTCAAAGAATAATAAGTTTTTATTTTATTTAAACCTGTTACGGCAGACAACATATTGAAATTTCATTGTTCCTTGAAATAGATGTAAATAATATTTGATATTTTGATATATAAATACATATAGCAGAGATTTAAGGATTGTGATGTCACATGCACGTGGAATGTCTACAACGTTGAATCACTTTAATAATTAAAGAGACAAAATGACTTTTTTAATTGTTAATATCTCCTGAAATATATGGAGTTCTTAAAAAATAATTGAACATTTGAGGTTCCAGTAACCCACTATATCAATATATAGTACACTTTTATAGAAAATAAGACATAGGACACAAGCCCATTGTTTTAACGGCATACGTTATATACAAATACAAATTAACGATTACGTTGGCATATCTAATGCTTCTTACCCATTGGTGCGACTTAAACATGCGACATTCAATATTAGTAAGTGGTGTGACTTGTACTCAATACATCGATATCATGTATGTTGCATGTTTAGAAAAAAATAGTAAAATCATTAACAGTAGTACGGAAAGGAGTGGAACGCATTCAAATCGTATGGAACGTAATCTTCTTTTAATAAATTCAATGCGTTGGATGCTTTCCATGTTGATGGTCACTTTGTGAAGACTTACTGCAAAACTTATTTATTTTTATTTATTTAGTAAACACAACTAAAGCAAAATTGAACACACATTGAGATTATACTCGAGACTGAAAACTTACTCGACAAATTTGTTCGAGATCACACTGAAAATCGCAATTCTATGACCCTGTAGAGTTTTGAAGAATAGCATACTTAGTGGTTTTAATACTGTTGCATGTTGAAGTCGCAATAGTCTATACGTTAAAATTACAACACATGTAGTACACTCATGCATAAATAACGTCAACTTATTAATGAAAATACATAAATGTTGGATGTAGCATGTTTAAGACGCACCAATGCGTACAAGGCATAAGGACTTTTAAACATTTACAGATTATATATCAATGTTTTACAATTTTACAATTTTCGATACGTTACCTCACGTATCTAAGCTTGCCCTTTTCCTATAATTCTTTTCTTTAGCGGACGCCCATGGCAACATGATCATTATTGATTTTATTTGATTCATTAACTTTCTGAATTGTTAACAAACAAACAATTGAAATGGTGTAGCTTTATCGAGCGTCTGCTTACGAATAGATGCATAATTTAAACGTTTCTTAAATGAATACGAAAGATACAATGCTTTTTGACCTATGCCCCGCCCCGTCTCCCTGCAATGTCGTACGTATAGAACTGATTGTTGAAATTGTTTTTCCTTTTTTTTATTACTTTTACTGGAAATCGTACTACAATAACCCCCTGCTTGTGTTTTTATATATCCCTGTTACCCTCCCTTCGATATTTGGCGGACGGGGGGGGGGTGACCCTTTCGTTTCTACTTGATGACTCTATAATAAACCTCACATGACCCTATCGGGATTTGACTCACCACATAGTTTAGTCTTTACTGCCTCTTATCGGTGCATCCCCTATGATTTTCACCAACCTGTATTCACCTCCTATATATGTATATGTGTATATATTTTTTTCTTTCAACCTTTATGATATTTTAAGAACGTTTCAATACTCTTACGAAATCTACTTAGTCCTATCACAACCTTTGAAACAATCTCCATTACCCGAGAAAACGAGATGCCAAGAATGTTTGAAGAGTGAAGCAAAAAGTTATGTATATATTTTCTTGAAATATAATAAAAACCTGAAGTAGGTTAGTTACAAATATATAACCATAAAATACTGCTTTATGATTTCATATTAATATTAAGGGGTTCTCAAACTGTGTAAGAATTATGCAGTAAGATTTGATTAATTAAATACCCGCTAAACACAGAAATTTATACCAGTAGCGGATCTAGCAGGGTTCCTATTCTGGGGCAGTAACTTTATTGGGCGGTAATTTTAACTGTGGATCTCCGACGTAGAGGTCCTGATTATAAGTGAGATTTGTACAAATTTGCACATGAGTATTTTTCTTTTATTAAATAAGTTTTTTTTTAAATTTAAAATTAGTTTATCAATTATTTTATATAGGACCGTAGTCCTAAGAAGCCCGTGAAGTATTAATAAAAAAATATATATATTTTATACGAGGCGTGTTTTTTAATTAAGTACCGTTTTGGAATTAAAAAAAGACGTGCAAAGATATCGCAATAATTTTATTTTTACATGAAAGCCTGTACCTTAATCTACTTTTCTACATAATTTCCGTGAATATTGAGGCACTTGTCATAACGTGGCACCAGTTTTTGAATACCCTCCTCATAAAATTCTGCCGCCTGACTTGTTAACCACTGTATCACAACTGTTTTGACTTCGTTATCGTCTTGAAGACGCTGACGCCATCTTTAAATGCTCTCACCCATTTCCTTACCATTCTATCACTCATAATGTTTTGTCCGTAAACTTCACAGATCTCACGATGAATATCGATCGGTTTTACGCCTTTAGCACTAAGAAATCGTATAACAGCCCGTACTTCACAATCGGCGGGACTCACGATTGTCGGAGGCATCTTAAACACTCAGTAAACAACGTATACAATGAAGAATCAGACTGTAATGGCGTCAGTGCGTAGACAAGAGATGTAGGTAACCAGCGTGCATGCGCGGAACGCCGACCGTAGCGCTGCAAAGGCGGAATCGCAAAACGGTACTTACTTAAAAAACATGCCTCGTATAATAAACGAACAAATATCAAAATCCGTAAAATAACTTAAAGCAATTATCAAAATGAATTACAATTATTATATTACAATTAATGCGAGATGTAACCTATAGCTACCCAGTAAACATTTTAGAGTCACTTTGACATCATATTGAAGATGCGTCATGATTTTTTTGTCATTAAAGAGTTCATTTATAGTTCAGTTTCTCACATTTTTTCATATAAAATGTCTACTTTATCGGCTACAAATGGCGAAATTACTCCACCTGTCGAAATACAAATGAAGATAAAGTTGATGCGAACTATAATTGAAGTGAAATAGTGATAGAAACGTCACTAAATAGGGCACTTCACCAAATTGTTTACTGGATATTATCAGAGAGTGACAACTATTAAAAAGTCATACTGCCTTACAAATAAACCTGTAATAAAATTTATACCAGGTATAGTTAGATCGTAGTTTCTTCGTAGGAGGTAGTTAGATCGTAGGATCGTATACTCAGCTATTCTTGGGTCCGGGTTCGATTCCTGGAAATGGAATAGATTAATTATTCCATGACTGGTATTTGAAATAAACTCACTAAATTCAAATAATAATAATATTAATACTATTCAATAATATTATATTTAGTTTAGTTTATACCTGGTATAAATTTTATAACAGGTTTATTTATAAGGCGGAGAGAGTTTTAAGTTTTTGTTTCCGCTCAAAAAATCCTAGATTCGAGGCTGATATATACTTTGTGGTTTAGACAATGTCGGATTAAGATATTTAAGAAAGATGTGCATTTTAAAATACTCTACGTTTTTTCTCTTTAAATTTAGAAATGTACAAGTATATGCAATGTTATACATTTGCTACACTTTTGTGCTTTCTGGTTTGATCCACCGACTAGCGATATATTAGTTTGGTAGTTATCAAAATTAATTTTATTAAATGTTCATACATATAAATTTTATGAGGCAGCAATGTAGTCAACATATATAACACATAAATTAAATAAATATGTATTATTATATTATTTTTATTATTGCTGTTAACTGTTGAGTTTTTTTTGACGCTGTGTTCACTGAAGAGACTAATAACTCGTTCTCAAATTTGGAAATTTCCAATTACTTCTGATTTAAAAGTTTTAATAATCTTATGTAAGATATTTCTAATTAATTATAAGAGCGATCTTAGGAAAACAACACTTACGTTCAGCAAATCGGAATCAATCATAACAAAACAGGAAGATTTGATAAGCTCTAAATACACGTAACATATTAGCATTTTAACATCAAATTATTGTGTTTAGCGGGTATAATTTTTGTAATAAATTAAATATAATTTTTAGTTTGATAAAAAATAAATTTATAAGATGAAATTTTGTTAAATTTAGAAGTTTTATGCGAGTGTTATATTTGAAAAATAATTTTGTATTTTATACAGTTTTTTATGCGAGTATATGTACATAATTTAGTTTGGGGATCTTCTATTTACATCAAAAGCATTAAAAAGTGCCAATACCTTATTCATTGGAACTTATTTCCATTATTAAAAGAATAAAATTACTCATAGAATTTTTGGGGAAGTAATTTTAAATCGCTACTTTATGTATCTATGCATGTGTAAATACATATGTAGTTAAACTTTGGCGATTATACATATATAATATAAAAAGGATATTTTTAGTTTTATTCGTCCTTTGAAGCTAATAACATATTTGAGTAGTTCATTTATTATTACATCTTAAAATTTAATATTTAAATATGACAGTAAAGTAAAACTTTAAAAATAAATGTTACTACATTTTGTAGGTATAATTTCTTTATTATTTTTTAACTTAAAATTTAAGTGTACAGTAGTATTTTAATTTCAGACTAGATTAATTTGTTATAGACATTTTAAGCATCGTAAAATAACGAAGCATTGGTAACAAACCCCTTCCTAAAAATGGCAGTGTACTATCTACATTAAAGGACGAATAAAATGTAAAATAATTTATATATATATATAAATTGTTATTATACCTGTTAATTAGAAAGAAAAATAAATTAGTAAAAGTATTTTTTATTAAATTGTTGTAATTATTATGTAATTAAATAATGTATGTAATAAATGAATATAAATATATAAATAATATAATATAATCAGTCTAAGACAAATATAATGTATTATAATATAATAAGTAATAAATATATTTGCAATTTACACGGATCTTTTAATTAACATATTTTAAAAAAATAGGTATAAGACAATATCTTCAATTTTATTAGGAATTGTAAATTTTTAATCAAACTTATGTGTTGTTTAGAAATCAAAGACTTTTATTTTAGTAATTTACATACACATTATAATAATTACGCTGTTTAACATAAATCATACTGTCATATCGACATTTAAAGTTTATTATTTAAATTGACAATTCCTTTTTATCTAATTCCTTACTTTCAACTGTGTTGGCCGTTATTCCTCAAACGTCATCTATGGAGTCCATGAGTATATGGTTTCTGTTTTACCGACTGACGAGCTTTCTTTACATAGGTATTTGCAAGATTATAAGGCCAAACTTTGTAGTCAACTGTATTCTCTGCGCGTTCGATATCAATCTACCTACGCCACTGGATATTTTAATTAAAGAATGCCAAGCACACATACAATCATATAAAATACGATTATCGAATATTCCGCACATTTTAATAACATGAATATCGATCAAACAAAGCGCACACACTCTTGTTAATCACACTCAGCTAATTAAGAATGCAGAGCAATAAATATTAGTGACGTTTGATCAGTAGTGAGTTAGACCACTGGTAGTACCACAATGATCAACAAGCAATGCTTCTATATAGCCGGAGGTAAAAAAAATATATTGTAAAAACATATATGGTACAGGCTGTAACTGTGGCTTTATTTTATGTATTATAACAACCCTTTTTAAATAAAGTAACAGAATTGATTCCAAATGTATAGCTTTGGTGCGAAGTGGTGGGCATGTATATCTTGCAGAGAAGCACCAATAAAAAATGATAATGTGGAAAAACTATTCATTTTGTCAAAAAAATATTTATATAAAAGTTAAAGAACGTTAAAAATCCTGATACATGGTATGTTTATATGCCATACTGATTTTAAGAATTCTGCTGCTGTTTCATTACTAATTTTCAGTGAAATGTTTTACAACGATGCAGTTTAATATCTTTGAGATATTCAAAAAAAATTATATGCATACATTTTAGAAAATTGAAGCTGATAAACAAAAATATTCGGAATCAGCGTGCTCAAACCAGTCACCAAAGTTTATTAACCACGTCGGTGAAGTACGCAGCCGATTCGATAGCAGTCGATTCGGACTAGTGGTGTAAATCAAAATCAATTCGGTATAATTACATGGCTAATCGGAACATTTAAGCATTTAAGTGATAATAGACTGTAGAAATATTAAGTAACTTAAGTATATTATTATATAATATATAAATTCACCAATTAGTGTCTTATATTGCTGTTTTAATATAGGAAAATAAAACGCAAACGAACATCTAAAACCTTATTATTTAATGAAATTATTTTGTTATATATAGGTTAACTAATATGTCCCTTAGGTAATTACAAAATTTCAGCCGTTACTTATTCTTATTTTTATCAAAAATTACAATTTAGTGAAACCATGTACAATGATAGCTCGATTCCATATCTGTGCGGCAACTTATAAGATGCTTAAAAATCTAAAAAACCTCATTATTTAATGAAATTATTGTTTTATATATAGGTTAACTAATATGTCCCTTAGGTAATTACAAAATTTCAGCCGTTATTTATTCTTATTTTCATCAAAATTTACAATTTAGTGAAACCATGTACAATAACAGCTCGATTCCATATCTGTGCGGCAACTCATAAGAAGCTTAAAAATCTAAAAAAAATTCATTATTTAATGAAATTATTTTTTTATCGACTGCTTTCGAATCGGCTGCGTACTTCACCGACGTGGTTAATAAACTTTGGTGACTGGTTTGAGCACGCTGATTCCGAATATTTTTGTTGCTGCTTCTCGCATTCAATCATAATTTTGGATTTCACTAGTCTATTTTCGAATCGGTTGCTTGTTCTAAGCACTTGAGAATTGAACACAAGAAAACAACAGTATTTAAAACATAAACAGTTTTTTGTTTTGAAATATTTTGAAGGTTATTGTATTGTATTGAATTCTAAAGAATTGTTTTAAAAGAGCTACATTTTCTTAGGTTTTTGTTTCGTGCATGCAAGTACTCGTCTAGCTAGACAACATTGCCAATAAATGGTATGAAGAGACACTGTTATTGTTAGCTCCGATATTCGGTACATTCACACAAGAAGAATTTCTATAAATATAATTACTAATTGAAAATGTACATTTTTGTATTTCATGCTTGGAAATGAGTGTCGGAATCCGTAGCTTGTCATAACTATCTTAGTCGGGTAATCGACGAATTTACACTTGACGATATTCTTATTATTAATAACTGCAGTAGTGGTACAAAGCCGGTTCCGGCTTAAATTTGAAGTTGAGATGTAAAGTGTTGTGGTGGGGATACATATAGGTCACGATATGAAGAAGGGGGCGCGGCTAGACTATGTGTGGCATAATAGTGGGGTGAGGAGTGGGGGGTAAGTGAATAAGCTGTGTTGTGATTGGTTCAGAAAATGATGACGTCATTACAGCATTTATCTGTAGGTACAGGCCTTACAATACCCTTATACCTTATTATTAGACGCCACAAACCTTCAAACTTTCATAATTACTTAAACCTTCTCTCTCCGCCGTTGTCATACTTTTAAGGCACCCTTCTCTCCCTTTGCGTGTGACGTAATTAATGGATGCCACCTTATAACCTATTTGGCAAATGTCAGGTTCCATACTAGCGTAAATATTTATGCCACAAAATCTATTATATCTAGTGTAACTTTGTTAAAGATTAGTTTGCAGCACCCTGGTGATGATAGTAAAATCGACTAGCGAACTTATTATTTAAAATCGGATTTTTGAAATTTTTATTGGAAAATGAGCTACTACATATCCTTTCTTTACAATGCATTAAGTACACTACTATAAATTTTGTGCGGACCGCATATAACAAACGTATTAAAACACTAGGCGATAAACACAAATTATATCTTTGTCAACAAAATGGGCATAATGATAATCATAGAAAAAAATACCACAAATAAAACTTTTAAGGAGGTACAGGATTTTAGAGATCTAGCGTTCCTAGTTTTCTTTTTATACGTGATTAAAAATAGTCATTTTCTATACAAATCATAATTTTTAGCTCAATTTCACCACATAATATAACTTTTAACTATGAAAAAACGGTGACACGGCTTTCAAAAACTAGGTGTATATAAAAGAATCTTTTCTGTAACTATTGCAAAAAGAAAATTATCAAAAGGATACCTATATACGAAAATATTTAAATAAATCCTTTAAGAAACAGTAAGTGCAGGTTATAAGCCGGCAACGTTGCAAATGCCAATTTTATAAAATATAGCAATTTATTTGTCAAAGAACCAAATCTCGCATGCGTCAACACACGTAAATTTACAGCGTTGCCAAATTTATTATTCCTTTTTCAAAATATTTAATTTGAATTTAAATTGAATTAATATAAATTTATACGGTACGTCCTGTACCTCCTTAATAGAAATACTTAAATAGAAAAAAATGTAATGGTATTTATAATTTACCACATAGAAATTTGGTAAGGCTTTGTCGACCCGCTCGAAAAAGTAAACCGAGCCACGTGTATTCAGCTCTGTGTTAACATAGGTATATTGGTTTTTATCCAAAAGTTGACGGAGATATTGCTTTTCCGAATAATTTTTAGTTATATTTTGACGGCACGATTAGTACTCGTTAAATGATAAGTATTCAATTTTATTTTTGTTCTTTCTCACGTTTATAATATCAAAACTTTATGTGCTGCACGACACAGCTGTAATTAGCGTACGACGTCTAAGTATACACTGTTATGCATCTGTTCTACACTCTGATGTAAAACCCCCGTGTATTTAGATGAAATAAACAAGAAAAATGGTGTTATGATAAATTATAATACAATTCTATTACACGCACAAAAAAAACAGAACATTTGTACGTAATTATATAGAACCTGATGTATTCATACGAATAATTATTAAATCAACACCCGATGTTTTATAGAGGGTTTCTTTTGGGGTTGTAAAACATGATAGACATAGCAATAGGCTAACAAAACCACCCCTTCCCCTACCACGGTTCTCCCCTTTCCGTTAAACGATATGACCACTGTTTTTGGTTTCCTTTACATGTGTGTTTATGTTTTCTACATCTGAGCGGGTGTTTTATGTATCTATAAAAATAAAGGAGGCTCCCAATAGAATAATTTAAGAAATTTATATTTCTTGTTCTGTTTGTTTTTTTTCTGCTAAAGGTTAAAGGTTGAGACATCATTTTTTTTACGGATTTCTCATTTACGACAATAAAGTTGGGAATAAGAAACTTCAATCTGACGCGTAAGCGTGGTAAAACAAATTTTCAAATATAAACAAATATTTATGTTGTGTTTAAATGGAGATTGGAAAATAAATTTATTTATTGTTTGAAGACACAAGCACACAGTAAGGTTTATTTAACATAAAAATGTTTACCCTTTACATAAGTAAAGTAACATTACATAACAAATATTATCTTTCGACATAAATTTATATTTTCTGGCGTTAATAAACGTTTCTATGGAAAATTATATAATGGCACATAATGCCGGTTTTACACTAAAGAGACAGTTTTTGAAAACAGTTTTGGTTTGACCAAACTGGTTTTATTTTTAGTGTTTTTCTGTGTGTCCCATAAAAAATTAGTATCCCACAAATTATTATGTTGGCGATACATTTCTATTAAATTGCTGGTCTTATCTTTAGTCCACTGCATTCTGCACTTATTTATAACTGCTCTTGGAACTAGTTGCTAGCCAAATGATAAACAACAACTGACAAGCGCAAATGCTCACAAAAAACAAAACTGCGTGTTCAAACAAAGCAGACTAAAAAACAACAACAAACGTATTTTCCTTCGATCTTACCGACTCCAGATGGGAATGTGTTTTGTTTACTAAAACAGTTTTTAAAGACAAAAATGTTTTAAGAACTGTTTCTTTGGTGTAAACATTGGAGTTTTTGTTCAGAAAAACAGTTTTTGTTCGTGTTTTGTTGTTTTGTCTCTCTGGTGTTGTCTTTGTTTACAATGTTTGTCTTTAAAAACTGTTTAAGTAAACAAAACACATTTGTTCTCTGGAAAACACTCTGGAGTCGGTTAGATCAAAGGAAAACACGTTTGTTGATTTGGTTTGAACACGCAGATTTGTTTTTTGTGAATATTTGCGCTTGTCAGTTGCTGTTTACCATGTTTATAACTTTTATGAGACACACAGAAAAACACTAGAAACAAAACCAGTCTGTTCAGTATGAACAATCTGTTTTCAAAAGATGTTTTTGTTTTTTGACAACAAAACTGTTTTCAACACTGTCTCTCTGGTGTGAAACGGGCATTACATTGACCTAATGACAGGGTAACTTAATTATATTAAACTTCGATAAATGATAATATGTAACTAACGTTAGGTAAAAAATCGTATGTTAATTAATACATGAGTTTACGTTTTGTATTTAGCAGAAGCTTGACATGACTTAACTAGTAAAACACAAAATAAAGTTAATTTAGCAGCTTTACAGACTTGGATGGGTTTGGATATCTTTTAATACCTTGCCGACTCAACTAATAAATCCCTAATGATAAAAAAGTTATTATTTTCAGCTTGATACTATCAGCTATACTTGTGTTGTAACAACTTTCATATAAATTGTGTGGACAGTGTAAATATATCCACAACATAGTATGTCTGTGTGTCTGTGTGTGTGTTCGTACGAGTATCAGTTTTTTTAACTCTACTTACACATTATTTGTAGTATAGATTTTTCACCGATATATTATTTGTATACTGTTGCACAATGGCTATAGATGACAATAGACGATCGGCAATACCTCTGGTATGAGTAGCAATATTAAAACGCAATACAATGGGAGTTATTGTGATTGTACCTCACCTCCAACCACCCGCAACCCCCGGATCCCAATACCCAAACATCCCCGTAGCCTGAGGTTACGATTGATATACATTTCGCGACTATGGGTTAAATACTTATTTACCCATAGAGGTTTGTATGGTATCTATTATACAAAGAGAGTCTATTTTTCAAGGACTATATAAAAAAGCGTTATTTTCTACCGCACACAAAAAAACGGTTGACTTTTTGTCAACTCTATGAAGTAGAGAAGATGTTATTTCACCCACGCTATTGTCTCGAAGAAGATAATTGACACATTTCGTGAATAATAGAACAGATAGCTGGTTCCTTAGCGGTTTGCACTAGATGGTTCTTATTCTATTAAGAAGATAGCGGAGTGCGGTGCAGCGCGAAGCAGTCTCGAAGCGAAGGAGTCTCTACAAAACGGTTGAATAACCACAAAATGTAAATCAGATTATTCTTTACTTTCAAGAATTCTTTTTATTCTAATTTGTTCATATATTGTATGCCTTGCATATCTAGCTAAAAACCATTTTAAAGTAGTTTGGTTTTCAAATTAAATTATAGTTTTATTCTAGGTGTATTTAATTTGTCAAAAAATAGATGAAATTCTTCCATCGATTGTACAATAATTAACATGCAACGGGCCGATAAGGTATAAAAAAAGCCATATATATAGATACAGTTTCGCTTATACTCGTATATCTGAAAACCCGTTTTTATAAATGCTCCAAATTTTAAGAAAACAACTGCCGTGTAGTTGTAGACAGATACCGCAATTTGACGACTAGTGACTAGTACTATACTATAAGGGCCTTATTCTGTAACTTTTCAAAAAAGCGACCTTATTTTTTCAGCGGTGAAAATATTTAATTTTTTCACCGCTCAAATAAAGTCGCTGTATTTAAAATATCTAAAGTACTATTTTGTATGCAAAATTTTCCATCGCCCTTATAATATACAGTGGTGAAAAAGTATAGTGACGTATTTTAAGACGTCATCAAATTTTAAAAATATTCGTCCAATCACGGCATTCAGAATATTCAAATATTTAAAAATTCAAACACTTGACAAGTACGAATACATGTCAATTGTTGAAGTCAATTGACAAGCCACATAACCTCACTCTCTGATATATTTATACTTGTATATCCATATGACTATACATATACTGTGTATTAAAAAAATTGTACTGAAATTCAAATTATAATTCAAATTGTTTGACTGTTCTAAAAAATACAGCGATGGAAAATTTTAAAGTCGCCGCTTAAGGCGACCTTATAATTTGGTCGATTTGTTTCCAGCGACAAAAATAAAATCGATGTAAATTTCTTACAGAATATCAAATAAAAAATCATCGCTTTTGTGACGTCATTTTACAGCCATGAAATTTTTTCACCGGTGGAAATACTTTACAAAATAAGGCCCTAAGAGCCAGTGGTCGGCAGACTATAACCACCGGCGGAACTAAGGACTCTAATTTTTATGTACAGCAAGTATAAGAGAGTAAATGAAAAAAATATAAGGTTTTATAAAATACCACAAGTACCTCCCGATCACTAGCTCTTAGGGCGTCCGCACACGAGGCGACTGGTTGCAAACCTTAGCCCCGAATCTGCCTGAACCGAGTGAGAATGCAACTGTATTGTTAATGAGAGGACGAACGTGTATACGAGTGAGAGAAAACACACGGCACGACTATACTTTTCGCTCCGTTTGTCACGGCCAGACTGACCGAAATAAAACAGAATAACTTAAGGCGACTATAAAAGGATACGTTGTAGAATTATAATTAATTTAGTCTTCAAAAAAAGATTTATAAATAATTGAATTTGGAATATAACCTTTTAAACATGGTATAAATTTTAATTTTAATATTTTTGCGCTTTTTACACTGAAATATATGTAGTACACTGTCAAAGTAAAATAACCCAATATAATAAATTATACATTTAACATTTCCATATTTATTTAATATTCTAACCCTACGTATGTGTTTAAATTATTCAGTTAAAAAAATTACATTAAAAAATATATGAGAAATGTATTTTACAGAATTAAAGAACAATGTAGCTTTTACAAACATTACATTTTCTAAATTTGTTTGTTTCAACTAAGCACTAATTCTTCTTTATAAAATAACATACTTCAAACATAACATAGTTATACTCCCTTTTTTAAGACTACACGTAAAGACAGCTCGATTAAGCCGGCTCCAAACGATGCCTAATGTCATGTGCCTCACGTTGATGTTGGAAGAAGTTCGGGCTGTTGTCGGTCATTTGACGCGGGTCAAAAGGGATTTTTCTACCTCCACCATACACTTGATCTACATGTCATGCACTGCTGCACTAATCGCCCAACAAAAGAAGATTTTATAGTTGAAAGTTTCTTTATTTACTTGAAATTTTTTGTTAAACAGTGTCAGTGTCATTAATATCAACAAATTAATAAAATAAATAAATCATTCGGATCAAACATTCGTTCCACCGTGTAGTACGAAACTTCCCATGTCAATCTTCCAATATTTGACTCGTCAGGAGCCGGTGAGGATAATATAGTAAATATTATCCTCACCTCATCGTGCCAGGATTGTTAAACAGTTTATTTTTAAACATTAAAACTGAGTTCGAATCGTAAAAGCGAAAATAATTTAATTATTTCAGTTTTGAAACTAGATTAATATCTCCACAGACTTAAAATCAAAATTATTTTGATCGCTTATGTTCAGAACTAAAAAATCATTTAAAATGTTGCCATTTTCAAGTACTAAAATCAGAAACCGATTAAAACTATAGGACAAAAATGGTAGATTTATTTTAAGAAAACCAGTAAAATAGGGCACAAAACTTTGTAAACTTTTTACGTAAGAGGTAATTTTTGTTATTTTAGATAAACCTTAAATACACATTACTGTGTTTAGCGGGAAATATATTTGAAAACCGATTTAAACAGTTTTTCTTGTACTATTAAATATATTTAGGTAGCATTTCATTACCAAAATCGTGATTTCTCTTAAAACCCAGATCGATACCCTCAATTACAATTATTCTTAGAAATAAACGAATAAATTATTACCATTTCCATAAAATTGAACAAATACTAAATATTACTATATTGAGAAACACCCTGTCTATTCGATTTGTAGATTATTTTATCATTTAACCATTTTCTTTTTATATTGCGGCAGATTTATTGAGGTATATATATATATATATATATATATATATATATATATATATATATACATATATATATATATATATATATATATATATGTATATGTATTAGTGGCAGTATGTATGCATGTGTGTTAAACGTACATTACATACATAATGTTAGCTACTTACGACATTTTCACAAAATGCACGAGTGCCATTTATGGGCAATGCGCCACGTATTCGTATATTCCAACGCGAATATTCAGCATTGTAATAAAAATGCAAGGCACATGTGAATAATCATAAAGTGTAAAAAAGCATGTGTTTATTAAAACTAGCATAACAGCATTTCCAGCTATTAAACTTTTATGTTGTACAATCAATATTTTACTACAAAATCAGCAACATAGAAAATTTTAAAAAATAAAATTTTTATTTCTAGTTTAATGACATATTACTGTTAATTTGTTTATTTTACTTATGTTACATGGGTTGTTAAATATAATATACTTCACGATCACTAAAAGAATGTATTTCCTTAAGCTGGGCACACACGTAACGATTTACACGTTGATCACGTTAAGTACGATTATGCATGTATCCCAGTGTGGGTCGGATCTCCGCAACTGCAAGTAGATCATCCAGTCCTAAGTCACCTTGTACGGTAAATATATCCCTTCTGCCAATAAAATACAATACTATTTGATGTCGAAAGAAGGGAATTAGTAACATATGTATGTTAAATGACGGTGTGGAGCGGTGAAGGTCTATCTCACTGTGTTTAGACCTTTATAGTGATGACCGGTATCAGACTATTATTAATGCTCCGTGATTACTGCACGAGAACCTGGAGTAAAAGGTCGCTAATTGTTGTGTAGGTATTTCATTTAGGCATGTAGTATCTTTTTCTACCTTGACTGAATTCTAAGAAGTCGATTTATTGGCGCCTAATTTGTCAAAATGCGCCGAGACTTGATTTCGAGTAGACAAAACTTATTCCAAGTATGTAAATTACATCTTACCCAGCAAACACTTTGGAGTCACTTTGCCACCATATTAAAGATGTGTATGACTGTTTTATCATGAAAGAGATCATTTACAGTTACGTTTCTCACAGACGTTATATATGAAATGTCTATTTTATTCGCTAAAAAAGGTGAGACCACTCCACCTGTCGGAATACAAATGAAGATAAAGTTGATGCGAACTATAATTGAAGTGCAAAAATGATAGAAACGTCACAAAATAGGACATTTTACCAAATTGTTTACTGGGTAATTATTTTTAACGGCTCTAAATTATTTATTATATCTTTCTTTATATATATTTATTTATTTATTTGCCTTGACCTTTTATTCGTCATAGCCACCATCAAACATTTATTATTCAAATTTTACAATTTATATATCTATTTTACAAATTTCTAAATATTTAAATAATTCACTTATTAATTTTGAGAAAAGTTTTAATCACATTTATTATATCATTGTACTATCTTATTTAATGAATACCAGGTATATTAAACAAAATTAAAGACAGCATAGTGAGCAAGAGCGTTGATCTTGACGGTAGACTGCTGTATCTTCGGGTTAGATTCCCGGACCAGAGCTGTATTTTTTTAATTTGGTGAGTATCAATTCAAATTGATTATATGCATACATAACCATAAACCGATGTAGTTCACATATATGAGGTTGCAACACCATTAAAACTACCAACTTTCTTCCAAGGTCGTCCGTGATAGAACTTAGCAACGGAAACAGCCCGAAAAAAAAAATTAAAACAATATTATGAAGAATAATTTGTTTATGCATCATTAATTATTGTTAATAATAAATCAGCAACTTATAATTAACTTGTACATTATATCTCTACATAAACAAAATATGTTGTTATTAACAAAACAACAATTTAAATGTATTCGTATTTTAATTATTAAACAATAGTTTAAATGAAAATACAAATGTTTCCCCATCCACTCACACTGTGCGGAAAATGCCCTTATCTGAAAATGACCTGAGCATACATACATTGTTCCAAAACTTGTCTCTACGGACCCTGTCTGGTTCATTGTTACATTACTACAAAGTTAAATTGCTTCTATCTCATAAAAGCAAACGTCTCATCCTCATCCTCATCCTCATCCTCAACCTCATCCTCATATAAAATAGCGTCCAATTTTCATGTTATTAATACAAGGAAGAATTAAATAGTGGTACAATATGCTTAACGGTATTTCGTTTAGTATTAGTATTATAATCGACCCTGATCATAAGCTCAGGAAATTACAAAATGGGGATTTCCCTAAAATAACTAAGTATTATTATGTAATATATGAGTGGAATTTTATATATATATATAAATATACATACATACAGATCCCCTATCCCCACCCCTTAAAATTGAAAAATAAGTTGCACCCAGTCCAGAGACTCAGAACCGAACTTATTCTATTCATTTTCGATCATATCTAAACCAGATTCTCTATTTCTGTCACTATTAGTTCTTAATTAAAGAAAATATGTTTTTGTTTTGTGTGTTGTATTGGATAATCAATCTAGAACGTTTTGACTTGTACTATTTTTAAAATCGACAAGGTAACTGTTTTCACTCTTTGATCCCATCACACTAATTACTAAGAAATTACCAAATTAAACCTTTTATATTTAGTGTCATAAATTGTATTTAAAGGCGATTCATAGATTACGTTATACGCAAAGGTAGGGGGGTCCAAAGTGTGACTATGCGTGTCAAGGGGGATTGGGGAGTCATAAAGTTCATTATGTAACATCTAATCTATAATATGACTTCCAAAAAGGAAAAGAAACCAGACCAAAGAAAAATAAAACTATATATATATATATATATATATATATATATATATATATATATATATATATATATATATATATATATATATATATATATATATGTTGGAATTACAAGACATTCATTCTTAAATTAAATTACTAAAAACTTGTTTTGTTTTTGTTTATATAAAATAATAGCCTATTGTTATATTTCTTTTAAGACATTCAAGGTTGTTGTTTCATTGTAGCTGCAGTGAACTGGTTTTATTTTTGTTTTTGCCTATTTGAATATAACTGAAATAACTTGTATTTGAATTAGGAGAGAAATGTTAGTCTTTAAGTAATTTTTGTCTGAGGACATCATGTATAATTTTAGTCTGAGGACTTATTAATTAATAAAATATTTTATATAAAACTGCGCATTTAATATCTGTTTCAACGGGTTATGGGCCCAGATATTATATGGCTTTATTAGGCTTTAATTAAAAAAATTAATATGATGACATCAGTGAGTGCTACAAGATTTGAGCTGTTGAGTAAGGACAATTATGAAGCCTGGAAAATTTATGTTGAGGCGCTATTGATCAAAAATGATTTGTGGGAATATGTCAGTGGTGAGAAACCGATTCCTGTTGCTGCGGAAAATAATCAAGAAGAAAGAAATGGATGGATAAAAATTGATCGTAAAGCTAAGTCAGAAGTAATATTAGCAATTAGTTCAACGGAATTGCAGCATGTCCGAGGTTGTAATACTTCTCATGAAGTTTGGCAAAAACTTGCCTCAGTTTATGCTTCCAAAGGACCTGCAAGAAAAGCTTTATTACTTAAGCAACTCATGCTTCACAAGATGTCTGAAGGTGGTGATGTCAGGGACCATGTAAACAAGTTTTCGGATATAGTTGATCGACTTGGAGCTATGGATATTGAAGTGAATAAAGATTTATTGTCTGTAATGTTATTATATAGTCTACCAGATAGCTATGAAGGTTTTAAATGTGCTATGGAATCACGTGATGAACTCTTGGAGGTTGAAGCTCTTAAGGTTAAGATACTTGAGAAGAGTGAAATTGGTTCAAATTCAGTTGTTGAGTTAGCTGGAAATGTAAGGGCTGAAAATCAACCGAGTTACAACAATATTTTTAAAGGATATTGTTTTAAATGTGGAAAACAAGGACATAAGTCTCCTGAATGTCCAACTCAATTGAAACCAAATTTCAGAAGAAATGGACCAGATAGACAGAATAGATACACACAAGAAAACCAATGTTCTCAAGCGGATGATGATACTTTTGCAGTATTTAATGTTGAATTTGCTGGTAGTGTTCCAAGTTGTCGATCTTGGATTCTTGATAGTGGCTGTACAACACATTTATGTGGTGATAAACAATTATTTAAGTCTTTAAATGAAGAAATTAGTGGGAAAATAAATTTGGCTAATCAAGCAAGTAGTGAAATCAAAGGAAAAGGTACTGTTAATTTGTCGATTAGTAATGGTAAACAGCTGAGGTCAGTAGATTTTTCAAACACATTATTTGTACCAGATTTAAGGTCAAATCTAGTATCAGTTGCTAAAATTACTAATAAGGATCATGAAATTCTATTTAAAAAAGATTCAGCTGTAATTATGGATATGACTGGAAATGTTAAATTTGTTGCTGAAAGGCGTGGTGATCTCTATTATTTACAAGAAGGTAATGAAGAAGCTTGTATTGGAGAAGATAAAGCTAATTCTGAGTTATTGATGTGGCATTGTCGTATGGGTCATTTAAATGCTAAGGATTTATTTCGGGTGATTAATCAGAATACTACAAGTAAAGTAACCTCTGAACAATTGAAATGTTTGTCAAGATGTGAAGTGTGTCTACGAGGTAAGATGACAGGGTTACCGTTTTCAGGAAGTGAACGACAGAGTGAAGAACTTCTTGAAATAGTTCATACAGATATTGTTGGACCGTTTAGGACACAATCAGTGAATGGAGCAAAATATTTTATTACATTTATTGATGATTATTCTCGATGGTGTGAAGTATACTTTCTTAAACAGAAGAGTGGTGCACTAGAAGCTTTCAAAATGTATCAAAATCAAGCTGAACGTATGACAGGGAAGAAGATTAAGTATCTTCAAAGTGATAATGGTAAAGAGTATTGTAATACTGAGATGGATTCTTTCCTGCGTAATCAAGGTATTCAACGTCGATTAAGTGTTGTAAGAACACCTCAGCAAAATGGTGTTGCTGAACGTTTAAATAGAACATTTGTTGAAATGGGACGATGTTTATTACTTCAATCAAATTTATCAGATATGTTTTGGACTGATGCTGTAGCTACAGCATGTCATTTGAGAAACAGATGTCCTTCAAGAAGTATTAATGGAGATACTCCTTATCAGAGATGGTTCAACAGGGATAAAGTTCATTTAAATTATTTACGAGCATTTGGATCAACTGTATATGTCTTAGATAAAGATCCAACAAAAGGCAAATTATCTGATAGATCAATGAAAGGAATTTTTGTAGGTTATCCACGTGAATCAAAAGGATACAGAATTTGGTTACCAGAAAAGAGAAAATTTATTGTTGCTCGTGATGTGAAATTTATTGAAGATAATGTTAATACAGTTTTAAAGAACCAAGAGATTAAACAGCTGATTATTAATGATTTTGAAAACAAGGATAAACCATGGATTGAATTGATAACAGGATTTAAAAATAGTAATGAGACAGAAATTTTAGATGGAATCCCAGAAGAAAATTTAGAAGATAATGAAGAAAATGAAAATTCATCTGGTATTCAATCATCTATTCAAGAAACTACTAGAAGAAACTCAAGAGAATATACTAGAGAAGAAAGAAGAGGACCAGGAAGACCAAAATTAATTAAAACAGGTTTGAAAGGACGTCCCAGAAAATTATTTTCAAAAGTTAATAATTGTGAAGTTAAAGAAAGGATTGAATCTGATTCTAATGAAGATGATAATGATAATGATAATATATTTGTTGGAGTAGCTGAAGTTAAATTGGAAGATGCTATTAATTTTCAAGAGTGTGCTGAGTGGAAGAGAGCAATTAAATCAGAAGTCATAAGTTTATTAAAAAATGATACTTGGAATATTGTAAAATTACCTGAAGGTCAAAGTGTTGTGGGAAGTCGAATGATTTTAACAAATAAATTTGGATCAGATGGGCTTATTGAAAAAAGAAAAGCTCGTATTGTTGCAAAAGGTTATAGTCAGAAATATGGTATTGATTATGATCAAACTTTTGCTCCAGTTGCAAGAATGGAATCAATGAGACTTTTAATTGCATTGTCTGTGGAATTAAAACTTGTAATAAGACAATTTGATGTTGTAACTGCCTATTTAAATGGAATATTAGAAGAAAATGTTTATATGGAAATACCGGATATGCTACATGAAATTTTGATGTGGATAATTGATGATAGTCAGGTGTCTGAAGAATTAAAAAATAAAGCTACAAAAATGTTAAAATGTATTGAAGAAGGAGGTGATGTTTGTAAATTAAAAATTCACTGAAGGATTGGGACTTCAAATTATTTAAATTGTTGAAATGAATGTCTTGAGGGGGTGTGTTGGAATTACAAGACATTCATTCTTAAATTAAATTACTAAAAACTTGTTTTGTTTTTGTTTATATAAAATAATAGCCTATTGTTATATTTCTTTTAAGACATTCAAGGTTGTTGTTTCATTGTAGCTGCAGTGAACTGGTTTTATTTTTGTTTTTGCCTATTTGAATATAACTGAAATAACTTGTATTTGAATTAGGAGAGAAATGTTAGTCTTTAAGTAATTTTTGTCTGAGGACATCATGTATAATTTTAGTCTGAGGACTTATTAATTAATAAAATATTTTATATAAAACTGCGCATTTAATATCTGTTTCAACATATATATATATTTATTTATTTTAAATGTGTGACGTCACAAAAGGGGGGAGGGTGCTAAAACTATGTGACAAGACGTGACAATAGGGACGGGGGATTTAAAAATTCATGAAATTTGTGTGCCGCAATTTATGAACACAGTTTACTGATTTAAAAAGCTGATTTAATTTTCCCAAAAAGTGTTTCTCACTTTTCTAACTTTAACTCGTCTTTTTATTTTATTACATTTTTATGAAAAAGACAGAGAGCGGGCTGTTGAGACTGTTGACAAAGGGGAGTACGAAGTGGAAGAATGAAAGTAAAGTATACTATAAGGTTAGGTGAAGAGAGGATAGAGGTGCAGAGGATAATAAGAGGATGGGATATAGAAATACAATAATAGGAAAGGATGAAGAAGATAGAAGAATCGAGATACAACATCTGTGAGCTTGAAGGATGAAACAAGGAAATAACAAAACGAAAAAGTTCACCAGGATTAGATTGAGTAACTAAGAAAGAGGAAGAAGATATTGAGAAGGAGAGGAAGGGAAAACACGTAAGATGTGTGGAAAGGAGGAAGAAGGAAAGCTGAGTCACATAATATATATAGTGAGTGTAATGAGATGGTGTATAGCGGAGTAAGTATAGAATAACTGTAGCAAGAAAGAGAGAAGGAAAGAACAAGGAAGTGGAACATTGAAAGGAATGAAAAGATAAAAAAAAACGGCGCAGGAAAAGAGATTGCCGAAAGAAGAGCAATCGTAAATGAAAATATAACAAAGGAGAAACAAAGAAAAAGAAAGAAGAAACAGAGAAGAATGCAAAGGATAACTGTTAAGACACTAGTTAAGGTAAGTTTAATTTGTAACTATATACAAAAGGCAAAACAATTATGCAATATACCTACATATTATAATGTATAAGCTTTTAGAATCATGCTGTCATGCAAAAATTAAATATAAATAAATCAAGTTCATTAAGATAATACAAGTACCACAAAACAAATAATGAAAGTAATGGTTTAGTAATCTATCTGGTGATATACTCGTACATATCTTGTTTATTTTGCAAATAAATTGTTGTAGCTAAAGACAAAGAATGAGATGGTGATAGTGAGTGACAGGAGTAGACAATTCAGCTCTTTATATAATATCAATGTTTTGTGGGAAAACAAAAACAGTTACATTATCTTTGAATACTCGTATAACGCGAACGACGAATGGCGAACGGAGAACGTGAACACGACTGAACGGTTTTGATATCCTTTACTTCTGCATAGACATGGGGAGATGTGATAATTCATAACTTAACACTTGGCACTTCCACCCTCTTAATTATTTAAAGCTTGTTAAAAGCTTTTGTCAGGGATAAGAGTATAAGCACTTAAGTCAATCAGCAAAAATAAAGTACTTAGCGACAGAATGATTTATGAATATAAATATCACTTTTCTAGACAACTCTTTAAAGTTAATTACGATGAAATTAAATATTTTCTTTATTCATTTGTACTTCAGTTATTATATATATGTTTGTTAATATGAACATCACTGTCTTTAAATTACTTGTTACTGGCGTATAAAGAGAGAAAGAGAAGTCATACTTCTGTAGAGTCCAGATTAAAATAGTATATTGGTTTTTGTATTTATGGTACAGCGTTATCTCTATTCTAAACATTGGCTTTCTACTACTCCACCCCACTTCAACTCATAACACTACGTCACTCTTAGTTTTATATTTATAAACTAGCTAAACCAAATCCCGCTTTTCTATGGCTCAGACTGATATGAAATGAATGAGAAAGTAAATAAAACATATATAACTAGTTTATATAAACTATCTAATAACATTTTTTCTAGTTAATTTAATAATGGTCATATTTTTTTGAAATCAGAGTATTAACCATTGTTAATACTGTTTTTCTGTCGGTCATCATACTAGCACAAATGGCTTAGTTCTCTTTAATCTTCTTCTCAGTCCATCCGTGTGCAGTAGGTGAAGCGCTTTCACGTTGACATGGTGTTGGAGATGTTGCTCGTGCTTTCTTGCTATTTTCGTGATTTCTTCAGCTACTGTAGTTACTTTGAGATCTCTATGTATATCGCTATTGCGGACATACCATGGTTCATTCACTATGTTCCTCAGAACTTTATTTTGGAAAGTCTGAATGCATATGATGTTGCATTTATTAGTATAGCCTTATAGCTGGATTCCATATGTCCAAACTGGTTTCAATATTTGCTTATACAGCATTAGCTTGTTATGTATAGATAATGTGGATTTGCGTCCCATTAGCCAGTACATTTTCTTATATCATAAAATATATATATATAAATAAAAGATGCACACAAACACATACAACGATCAGCTGGAAAGAAACGAAAGAAATTCGAATGCCATGTGTCAAAATGTCAGAATGTCTAAATTTCAAGTCAATTGACCGAATACTTTTCTAGTTTTACGAATTTTTATATATAAAGATGAAAAATAAAATAAAACTAGAACTCAGTAGCTGGGAATACAGAATAAAAGTTATACGCAAAAACAAGTCGAAAATTAAAGGGGTCAATAAATCTAAATTCTGAAAAATATGTAAGTTTCGCAATTTTAAAGAGGGATTATTAACATCAAATACAAAGGAAACACACACACATAAAATTTCCGTTTAGTTCAATATAAGCTTTTAAACATATAACAAAGAATTTTAAAAACCATCTGAAAAGAACATCCTTATTGTATTTTAATATTAAATATTTCATTATAAAGATAATCTTCATTACTTTTGAACTTTTGACATCGAGTGACAGATGCCCTTAATAATAAATTGTAATCATTCCTAAACATTAAGTTACACATAGAGATAAAGGAACCCCCGAGCCTTTCCACGGGGCAAATTCATAAATACTCTTATAGCAAAACACCACCACAGGGTGTTCATGCGTTTATAAAATATAAGATTATGTAAAACTTCAAAGAAAATGTTGATGAAGAACTTAAGCGCCATTCCCATTACCACTTTATTTAGAGATAGCAACGAGCTGTATTTAAAGAATTAAGTAACTAAAAATGATTTTTAGTTGCAAGCATATGTAATATTAGTATTCGTTTTCTGCATATGTTTTAGTTTTAATTTTATTAATAGTGTTATGTTTTAATCTTATAAATATAATTCATCCAAATTTTCTAAAACTGAAATATAACAGTACAATGTTTCTTTTTATCCAATAAGTTTATAACCCACAATCTTTCTGGAATATCACTTCTTAGCTTATCAAAAATAAAGAAATGAAAATAGTCGCAGTTGGCTAAATTTGGAGAATATGCTGGATAAGATAGCTGTTCGTAGCCTAATTTATGAATTTTTGCTATGGTGACTACACACTCAATCGCAATCGCTGCTTTCAATGGCTGTCAATGACACGGCTTGAATGAATGAAGTAAATGTCGCAGCTTGCTTAAAATTGGACAGTAGTCTATTAATAGAAGGCAGTTGACGGGAGCTGCGCTGGAAATTCAAAAAGTCACTGAATTATCAAGCTATTATCATATAAAGAGGCCCTTAACAAAAACCCAAGACATAAAGCGACTGCTGCACTTTACGCATTACCATATTTGTCCATTTCAGTTATGTTTCAATTAATTTACTACAAATGTGTGTAAAATAGTTGTTAAGTTCTGATTCCCTATCTGAGGTACGAAATTTATAACTCTAATCCTTACCTCGGAATATTAAAGTTTTAATAACGTTAATAATTTTGTCATATATTCCGCTATCATTCTAAAATATTTGCAATACCAATGTATGTATATCTATTTAACAACTCTAACCGGTCTTGCGTCTTGCTAATAATCGCCGCTTAACATAATTGCAGGATATGTTCTACAGCAAACCCTTTACGGACCTCCACGAAGCTAGTCCCACGCTCCCTCAGCATCCTTCACCCTCCAATCCTCACCCTACCGCTTAGACCCTGACTTAATCTTCAATTAATGTTTAGAGTATGCTATAGTTTTATACCATTAGTTAGTTTATTTGGAAATTATTTCATCTTTTAATAGGCTAAGCGGGTGTAGTCATAGGCGGCGAAATTTAATGGCTGAATACAAGTTAGAACATGTCTTTAAGGCCTTGAACACACTGCGATTTTTTCCGCGTAGTTTTGTAACACATGGAATCATATGAGCGTACACACACCACAGGTTTTTAATTTTCTTTGTGTTACAAAGCCGCCAGAAAAAAAAGCTGAGGTTTAAATCGCAGTGTGTTCAAGGCCTAAATTCGGTATAAAAGGTAGTTTTGAAAGTACGTTGACTTTTTCAGTAGGGTGTATTTGAGTTGTTTGAGTGCAGTAGCACTCTGCTGAAACTTCTAATTTAATGTTTATCAATATACCAATGAACTGAAGATAATAAAAGTGCATATTATATAAACGAAGACAAAGACGACCACGCATGTTAGGGGCCATTCATAAATGACGTCACACGCGAAGGGGGAGGGGAATGGCAGTCCGCAAAATGTGACAAAGACGGGTGGTTGTCAAAATTGCCCAAAATTTGTATGACGTAACTTATGGATTTCCTCTTATGTACAAAGTTGAAAGTTTTCAAGCAAGTTCAGATATATACGATAGATACCTATATAATATGTATGAATGAACCATATGAAATATGGTATAATACACACTGCTTAAAAAGTCGCCGTTGCAAGTTGTCCGTTTCAGTGTGAGAGAACCCTTATGCTTTAATGCTCTTAAATAAGATAACACGCGTTAGACCCAATAGATTTATCGTATAAAACGTGAAAGGGACGACAGCTACGTGTCTGTGACAAGTACGGAAATCGGCTGTTCATCGACATTGATTATAAAAGTGGCTTATTCGAAATATTGACGATAGCACATTTGTATAACTTATTATAGAGATAATATTATAATCCTTATTGGTCGCTGCATACGCTCTCCCTCCAGCTTCCCTTCCCATTTTTCTATGTTTTAACAAAAAAATTCATAACTTTAATTTCACTGCAACTGTAAGCTTCAAAAATTAGTAACCAGTTAGTCAAAAAATGTCACTGTTTAACAGATCTTATAACCACCCATCGATTCTGATCTTATGATTTTGTTGATTCGTCTTCAAAATCGTTTGAAAATTACCAACAAAAGAAGTCCCTTTGCAATTCATAAATTATCCTCAAGAAATTTATAGAAGAAGGTTTGTTGATTATTAAAATGAAGGATGACCCAAGAATCCGGCGTCTCTGGTGCGTATTTCAGATCGGAGGGGATGGAATAACATTTATTTTTTTATCTTAGAAACATTAATTGCTTTAATATAACCTATATTAGATCCACAAAATCATTTAACACAGATGGAACAAAGCTTTACTGTTTTCGAACATATCTCTTCCAGCTCCAGCTCCAGCTCCAGCAGCTGCCGTTAAATCAAATTGTGTGCAGCTGTTATATTGTTTTATGAGTTACGCCCTGTACGTGATCCAGCAACTCCAGCTTTTGGATGCTGGATGCTGGATGGTGGATGGTGTTAGTTGTTGCCTGGATCTGGTTCTGGTTCCGGTTCCTAGCTCTTGGCGATCTGTTTTAAGGCTTTTGACATCTGTTAAGTATATTAAACATAAACTACATTTGAGAAGTATATAAAATATAACATCTCAAAGTTATAAGGGAAATAATGTGGTAAATGGTGAATATTTTTAAATTTCAAATTACATAATGAGTATTAAAATATACGCTTCTCGGTTTTATGGATCTAAAAACCTACAAAACAAACAACTTTATATATAAAACATTTATTCGTTAATTTATGAGCTATTTTACCTGCTATAATACGTGTATCATAATAAACGTACAGTTCTGGATTCAAACTTTATATATTTTTATGTGAAATACATAAAAAAAATTACTAAAAGACTGAACGACTGAACGACTGAAAGTTCTTCAATATTTCTCAACAGTAATGGCATAAAGGGTTTTCCTATAAGAAGGGCTTCCATTTTAAAGAAATTATAAATAAAAATAAATTTTGTAGATTTATTCATTTTCATTCTCTTAGTTTCAGTCAATCAAAGCAATTCTTATAACTAAGAAATACTTATCAATAGGGTTGCCATAATTTTTTAAAATCAAGTCCGGACGGTCGCGGTTTTTTTTTTGGTATTTTCATTCAAATGTCGGTATTAATTTTAGGTCATTTCTATTGGCGGCATCAATAATGATAGATGCAAATTGCGCAACTTTCAGATCTTCTAAAACTCCGGAGAAAATGTATGGTCCAATCACACCTATAGTCAATGCTTCTAACTTGGTCTTACCTGCACTAAACTTTGAATCATATAGTTTTGCTATTAATTTAGATGTGCAGCCTGAAGCATTGAAACTAAGATCATGTTTAACAGCATGGTATGCAAAAACTAATTCCTTAGCCACGCATTGAAGATCCTTTGAGATTGGTTCTTGCTTCTTAAAGAAATTTTAGTCTGTAGTCGATTAGCAGTGTGCGCAAATATTATAAAAATCCGGACATTATTACGAGTCCGGACAAAAATCCGGACAATCTGGACGTTTTCAAGCCTACTTATCAGGAATGGTTTAAAGAATAGCAAATTTGCAAAGTTATTATTATGAGGACCTAACCCTATATCATTCAACAATTACGCCACCAAAAACCCTTTCCGTTTTGATTTAAAAACAAATGAGAAGAATGGTAAAGTTGGAACTGAATTATTAAATTCTTTTTTCTCTTCTTCTTACTACTACTACCTTTACTAACCCAAACATTTCTGATATTCTATCTTTCCCATTTCTTTTTCTCTTCTTCTGAACCCTCTTCTATTCCTTGACTTCTCTATCTGTTACACTTACTTCCCCTTTATTTGCTTGTTTCCATTCTTAATGTCAATTCTTTTTTCTCTCACGCCTTTGTACTAGGTGTTCTACTTCAACAATTGCCCTTCTTCCCATTGAAATTTGTTAGGTATATATAATGTCACATTAACTTATGTTTTGACATAAATTTACGTTTTTTGCCGTAAATTGATCTTCTAATGTTTTAGTAAAAAAAATTGAAGCATATTTTACATATATTTAATGTCATTGTAACAAAAATATGTTAAAATTCAGTAAATAGAAAACGTAACGGTAGGTAAAAAGAATTTTAAAGATTAAAGAATACATAAAATATTAGTAAGTTTGCATACATATCATTTTACATGTATTTAAGGTGTGCTTAGCGGAAATGATTATTTATAAGAAAATTCTTTAAAGAAAATTAAAAGTTCAAATTTGTCGGAAATCGACGAATTTTACAACAAAGTATTATCTTATTCTGAATACATTATGACGTCACGTTCTATCTTTATTCTCATCCGTGACAAGTGTAACTAACTATACGACTAAATTATTAATTACATTAATGCTCTTACTCGGAATTACGTTTCACAGCGTCTAATACAGACGTTAAATCATAAGCCTGATGCACCTTGTGACACAGATAGATAAGGTTCATTTTATCCATTTCTCCAACACTTCCTCCGCTCACAATAGACCTTGGAAAGTCTATCTATCTCCTTCATATTTCATTGATGTGTAACATCATTTAAACAAACCATTTTGATGTAAATTTTAATCTTGAACACGTTTTTTAAAATTGTTGTCCTTTTATTATTATATGTTAATTAATTCCGTAGCAGTTTTATGCGAGTAATTAAGGCAAGTGTTCTCGAGCTAGTCGTTAGTTAGCAGCTTGTTTTCACCCTTTATATTTTTGTCTCTATTAAACAAACAAGGTAACAAATTAAAATTTTAACCAGTGCTTATACTATATGTATACGAGTATATATATGCAACAAAAATATAGTATATGAGTAGGTATATGTTTTAATTATCATAAATAATTATGAGTTACTTTTCTTGTTTTAATTTCATGTTTGTAACAATAAGTGTTTGTCTCTTTGAGATCTATTTCATTGGGGTACTTGGTGCAATCTGTCGTTTTAATCTAATAATGGCTTCTGACATGGCCAACTTCTGGCCGCCGCAAAACACGATGTTATCAAATCCAAAATAAGTACGTTATGTTTTATTATTTACGGAAGTTTAACATGTTTGTTACATTGTCAATAAATAAATACGAAAGACATTAAAAATCCTTTATTACTACCTCGGTAAAAAATTGTTCTGCAGCGCAATTTCAAGCTTGCCAGCTTACAACAAGCTAAGTTCATTTTCTTCTTCTCACGAGGAGACCTTCAGTCGAACGGAACGTCGTATATTGAGGTATCTTCTGTCGGTGACTCTATAAGCGTATGCCATATAAGTACTAGATAAGGACTGTGTGTTTATAATTAAAGTATATTATAAAGTTTTATGAAATAACTTCTTTTATACTCTGCACTGATAACAAATATAACAAGAGAGCTAATCCAATTACTTCGTTTGTTGAGTCACCGAGTAATTTTAGTTCATAGAAGATACATGAATAAATGGTATCGCTAAAAGCGGTTCTTGAAGTGTACTCTCTCTCCCCTCATTCCCTTCTTATGTTGAGTCGCCGAATAATTTTGGTTCATAGAAGATATGATGTCGCTAAAATCGAATTTTTCAGTATCGAAAGATTTTACAATAAGTAAAGGTCCCCTAGTCCTCTACCTCTCACTTAGAAGCTGTAACGCAGTGTGCAAGATTCAACTTACTAGCGTCTTACAAGCTAATTTCTACCTGGGTCTATTTATTTTATATGTAACATTATAAAGTGTTCCAGAAAAAGGTTTATTAACGTAAATAAACATAAATTTATGTCCAAAGATATCTTTTGTTATGTAATCTTACATAACATTAATCTAAAAAAATATCATCTAACAGGTAAACTTAAATTTACGTTTATCGGGGTTATAACATTTTTCAGCTAAGATTAAGAAATAGAAGTAGATGAATTCCTACACTCAGTTTATGTTTTTGTAAATCCCTACATGTTAAAACTAGACAAGTATACTTTTAACAATTTTTATGAACATTTAAATGATCTAACACTGTTAAAAAATTCTATATTCTACAAATTATATACTCTATTGAATCTTAAGTTAAAAGCCAACCGTGCTATTTTATCTTCTTATCATGTAAAGAGTCGGATCAGGATATAAATTTGAATTTTTAAAGACGTACCCCCATTCGGCAGCCTGAAAATAATGGGTAATCAGTTTCATTTGTTAATCTTGAAAACCATAACTGCACAAAAAATTTGTCAAAAACTTTTTTGTAGACAATATTACAATCTACAACTTTAATTAATAACTCTTTGTGACAAGAAAAGCGTACGCTAAGATCAACCTAAAATTAAGTGATATAATGAACTATTCAAAATTTCTTTCTTACCACACCACTTAATTCTAGATTTATATTGGCTAATATCTCTTCTATGACAAAAGTTACAACAAAAAGTTGTTAAGAAAAGTTGTAGATTTTATAATAATCTACAAGAAAGCTTTTCACAAAAATGTCATGGGAGTTATGGTTTTCACGATAAACAAAAAAAAATGATTACACCCTTATTTTTCAGATAGCACCTTGTAAACTCAAATTTATATTTAGGTCATACCCTTATCTGCCAACCCAAAATACACAGTTCGATTCTGGAATTATTACAGTAACAGTAAATGGTAAAAATAATAGAAATTTAGAATATAGAATAACAAAAGTTTTATTTCGATATTGGCAAAATTATATACCTCTAATAAATTAGTTATCTTTTTTAACAGTGTATGTAGATCATATATAGCAAAATATGTACAATGCATATATATATATATATATATATATATATATATATATATATATATATATATATGTTCAGTACAAAATTAGCACAGAACATAAAATGTGTCTCTGTTGACATTCTAGTTTAATATTGTATTGTTGTCTCTGGTAGAAATCTTACTCAGGGCAACACAGCGACGTGTTGGGCAACACAACGACGACTGCTGTGCACGCTACAGCCGTATGGGATTCGAGTCAGTCGTGTTTTGGCTTTTGCACTGTCGTAGCATGATTCGCAACCATTTTATATTACAAGAATTTGTGGTTAAATTTATATTAAAAAGTGTAAAATTATTTTATCATTAAACAATTGAATAAATTATTCAATCTACAAATACTCGCATGGTTTTATTTCGTACATGCGAAGCTGGTCCTTCGATGCCTTACAAAGCCGATCCTTCGAGTTTATTAACCGCGTGTGTTTTACATTGTGTTTTTGGCGTTTTTTTACATTTGCCCCTTGGTGATTGCCATTGCATGGGTAATTGGGACGCTCTATTTTGGCGGATTCACGGAGGATTTGGATTTTACAACTACATTTCAAGAAGGTTTTAATTCGTAAATGCGAAGCTGGTCCTTCGAGAATTAAAACAAATTTGGTCTTACAAACCATTATTAACCGCGTGTGAATTCGTGGTGTTTTGAGGTTACATCTGTGTAGTAATCGGCACATGTGCAAGCTATTTCTTTACATTTACCCTATGGCGGCCTGGCAAGTCATCAATTGACATTGATTGGGTAATGTAACGCTTGATTTAAGCGGATTCACATATATTTTGGATACTACATGTTCACATTTCAAGAAAAATTGTTCAAGAAATTTATTATACGGAAAGGGGTGCAAGGAACCTAGAAGAGAGTAAAATACTTTTTTACTCATCAAGGTACAATTCTATTATCATTATTTACAAGTACCGATTTATTAAAAAATTGCTAAATTCCTGGATTAAGCTGGATTAGTTTTCTCATCCACGTTTCATCTAACATACAAGTACGAGTTTATCACCTAAACAAGATGGAGGGGTTGAAGAGGCTTAAAACGGCGCGGACGACTGCAAAAGGTTCGATTTCAAGAATGGACAATTATGTCAGCGACGCAAGGGCCCTCGAATCCGGTACGGTAGAGCTGCTGGAGGCGAAGAAAGAAAAGTTGATGGCTACCTATCACACGTACGAGCTCACGCAATCCAGTATTTTAGAAATTGATGAACAGGATGATGAAGACATCGAGGATGTAGAAGAAAAATACTTTAATATTTTAGCTAAGTTAAATGCCAGCATCACCAAGTTGAAAGAAGTTAATAGGCCTACTTGTCCTAGCTTAGTGGCATCCAAGCTTCCAGCGGTGGAAATTCCAAACTTCGATGGCAAGGATATAACCAGGTTTAGGCCCTTTTATGAGCTCTTCCAAGCAGTTGTTCACAATAATGCATCACTGTCCGATGTACAGAGACTTTTTTATTTAAGAAAGTATCTCCTTGACGAGGCTCTCTCAATAATTATAAATTTGCCGCTTGTGAACAGCTCATATAAAGAGGCTCTTGATTTATTGTTAGCGCGGTATGATAATAAGGCGCGATTAATTACTAATCATATTAATATATTACTTGATATTCCAAACATGCAGAAGGGTACTGCAATGGCAATAAGGGCTTTTTTATGTCAAGTTAAACAGCAATTACAAGCTTTAAAAAATCTTGATGAGCCTGTAGACAAATGGGATATGATTCTAATCTCAATATTATGTAGAAAGCTAGATTTATTAACTAGTCGCAATTTCCATATGGAAAGAAATGTAGACAAGCTGCCTACTATGGCAGAATTTATATCATTTTTAGAAAAACGTGCGATTGCACTTGAGGATAGCTCACCATATAAAAGTATGTCAAATGACAAAAATTATAAAGAGTATTCGTACTCGAGAGTTTCCAATGTCACTACTCGCTACAATTTAGCATGTAGATATTGTAATATGGACCATCCCATTTTTAGATGTCCAAAATTTAAAATGGCTCCTTTAGAGTCGCGTAATTCATTTGTTCAAGAACATAAATTATGTTCGCTATGTTTAAAAGCCCATAGTGGCAGGTGCTCCCTTGAGAATAATTATAAATGTCATAAATGTAAAGGCATGCATAGCAAATTGTTATGTGATAAAACAGATGCTGGTTCGCTGGCTGGCAAGACAACTGAATCTCCAGTTGTAATGTGCTGTAGCAATGATAGCTTGGGGGGTACCATATTGCTGCCTACTATGAAGGTAAAAATTGTTGACAATTTTGGTCGCGAGTTTCTAGTTCGTGCATTGCTCGATAGCGGTAGTCAAGCATCATTAGTGACTGCTGAACTCTTAAAAGAATTGCGTTTACGCACAAACACTCATCCTAGTAAAATTATTGGTATAGGCAATAAAGCCACAAAATTATATCACTCAGCAATTATAAACATACAGTCTAATTACAACAGAAATATTAATCACAAAGTGAATTGTCATGTAGTTGAATCTATCACTACGCATTTGCCTCAAATTTTTATTGAAACATCCAAAGTTATTTTTCCCAAAAATATTAAGCTAGCTGATGAGCAGTATAATGTACCCTCGAAAATATCATTGCTATTGGGTGCGGATGTATATTTTGCCATTCTATTAGGTGGCTGTATTAAATTAAATAATGGCTCAGTTTTACAGAACACTACATTTGGATATGTAGTTGCAGGTAAACTGCATAATCAATTTAATTATAATGTTATTAATGAGCCAAAAATGTTTCAAAATCAAAATAATTATTCAAGTAATATTATAGTATCTAATTTTGCCATTTCTGACCATACAACCCTTGAGAATGTTATGGGGCAATTTTGGATGACTGAGAAGGTCCCAGAAAAGACAGACAAGTTTACTGAGGAATATTTAAAGGCTGAACATATTTTTAAAAATTCAGTACTACTTGAAAATAATACTTTTACTGTAGATTTGCCATTAGTCAGCCCAGTAAATGAACTAGAATTGGGGGATTCTTTCTCAGTCGCCCTGCAAAGATTCTGTGTGTTAGAAAATAGATTTAAACGAAATCCTTCACTATTGAAGGTGTATAAAAAATTCATTGATCAGTATATAGAGATGGGACATGCCAGGGAAATAGACATAAATTCTTATGATGTTTATAATACTCCTAATTATTTTTTAGCGCATCATGCAGTTACAAACGATGATAGCAAAACTACTAAATTGCGTGTGGTCTTTGATGGAAGCATGCGTTCTAAAAATAAGATTTCTCTCAACGATGTTATGCTGAATGGTCCTGTGGTTCAAGGCGAGCTCTTCGATATTCTCCTACTGTTTAGAACTTATGTGTACACAATTGTCTGTGACATAGAAAAAATGTTCCGCTGTATTCTCACAAATGACACTTACAATGTCTTACAAAATATCTTATGGAGAGATGATCCAGGTAAGCCCATCAGTTGTTTGCAATTAAAAACTGTAACATATGGACTCAAATCTTCTACCTTTTTGGCCACACGATGTCTCATAGAACTTGCCCATCGCTACAAACATAAATATCCTCTCGCAGCGAGAGCAATGTGCCATAATACGTATGTTGATGATGTCATAGTTGGGTGCGATGACGTGGAAGAGTTATCTGAATTAAAGTCTCAATTAATTGGTTTGTTACAATTAGGTAATTTTAAATTACACAAATGGTCTTCCAATCATCCCCCAGTGCTCGACGACATCTCTAGTGATAAAAAATATATCAATGAATTAGATTTGAATAAATCAGCCATTATTAAAACATTAGGTCTAAAATACAATGTTATTTTGGATACATTTACTTTTAAATGTCCTAACACGAATAGTAACAATTTGAATACTAAAAGAAAAGTGCTTAGTTTTATTGGGACTTTATTTGACCCGTTAGGATTGATTGGCCCTATAATTGTAGTTGCCAAGTTAATCATGCAAGAGCTTTGGTTTTTGAAAATAGATTGGGACGCACCGCTGCCTGACAAACAATTACAGATGTGGGAAAAGTTCCTTAATGGTCTAAAGATAGCAGACAGCATTTCAATAGATCGACTTATAAAGGAGGAAAATTTTGTCACTGCAGAATTAATAGGCTATGCAGACGCATCTATGAAGGCGTACGGGTGCTGCCTATATTTAAGAACCGTTACAGCAAATGACAACGTAAAAACAAAATTAATTTGTGCCAAGTCTCGTGTGGCTCCACTAGGTAAGGTACTTACAATACCCCAACTAGAGCTAAATAGTGCAGTTTTGTTGGCACAACTTGCGGTTAGAGTTAGTAATTTACTCAAAACTAGATTGGAACATAGACTTTTCCTTTATTGTGATTCCAAAATAGTCCTTGCTTGGATTCAAGCGGACAAATTAAAAACCAATATCTATGTTAATAACAGAGTAAAGAAAATAACAGAGCTCACAGATAAATTCTCTTGGTACTATGTAAAATCAGCTGATAACCCAGCTGATATAATTTCTCGTGGTATAGAACCACAACACTTAAAAAATCAAAATCTTTGGTGGAACGGTCCCCAGTATCTATCCAATTCTCATTTTAAACATGATCATTATTTTGATTTAAATACAGTACTTCTATCAGACGATGAAGATAAAAACTGTAATGTTTGTAACATTGAAGTCGAACAAGCACCGTTAATGCTAGACTTGTTTAAAAAATTCTCCAATATCAATAAGCTACAGCGTGTATTAGCTTATGTGTATAGATTCTTTAATAATTGTAAAAAGGCAGTACACAGTTCAATTTGTTCTTATCTTACTATTTCTAAAAATAATATTTGTGGACATTTATCTCCACAAGAACTTCATAATTCTTTATTAATTATCATTCGCTCAGTTCAAAGGCAAATATTTTTTAAAGAAATAAAATGTCTCCTAGGTGGTATCATTATCAAGACCGGTATAGGTAATCTCCACCCTTTCATAGACAGCACTGGTTTAATTCGTGTTGGTGGCAGATTGCAAAATGCAGGCATTGCAAAAGATAAAATGCACCCAGTCATACTGCCAAAGGACAACAATATCACTTCTATCATAATCAAAAATGAGCACTTACGTTTGCTCCATGCTGGTGCTAGATTAGTACTCAGCTCCTTGTCTCAAAAGTTCTGGATTATCAATGGCATACGGGAGGTCAAAAAGGTACTATACAAATGTGTTATATGTTCACGATTGAAGGCTGAATCTGCTAAACAATTGATGGGTTCTTTGCCAGCTGACAGAGTTACAGCTACAAGACCATTTCAGCATGTAGGTGTAGATTTTTGTGGACCTTTTAACATAAAGATAGCTCGCATACGTAAACCATTGATTACAAAAGGTTACATTTCATTGTTTGTTTGCTTTTCTACAAAGGCCATACACATGGAAGTGGTTTCTGATTTAAGAACTGAAACATTCTTGGCATGTCTCAATCGTTTTATTTCTAGACGAGGCATGCCTACTAAAATTTATTGTGACAATGCTAAAACATTCAAGGGTGCTGCTAATGAATTAAAAGAGTTGTATAATTTACAGACTAATAAGTCTCATAGAAATAATGTTATAAGTTTTTGTAATAATCTATATATAAAATTTATGTTTATACCCAGTTATGCTCCTGAATTTGGTGGTATATGGGAAGCAGGGGTCAAAAGTGTGAAGCACCACCTTAAGAGAGTAGTTGGTAATTTGGCCTTAACTTATGAAGAATTAAATTCAGTTGTCATACAGATTGAAGGTGTGCTAAACTCAAGACCACTGCTTCCACTAAGCCCAAATGAATATAAGTATTTGACTCCAGCACATTTTCTAATTGGCACTGCTCTGATTGAATACCCTGAAGTTAATTTAACAGAGGTACCAGTCAATCGTCTTAAGTTTTGGAATATTGTTAAAAAACTAAAACAAGACTTTTGGCAAGCTTGGTCAAAGGATTATCTCACACAGCTTCAGAGCCGTCCCAAGTGGAAATATGCTAATGAAAACCTGAAAGAAGGTGATTTAGTCATTGTAAAGAATTTAAACTCACCCCCATTAAATTGGCCAATGGCCAGAATAACAAAGGTCTTTTTTGGTAAAGATGGAAAGGTGAGAGTGGCGGAAATAAAAATCGGTGATAAGATCTACAACAGACCCATCACAAAATTGTGTAGATTACCACTGAATTGATTGTTGTGTACATTATGCAAATGATAATGTATGCTAAAATGTTAATTACGTTTTCTGTTATCTTTAGAATAATTGTTATTTTGTTTTATTTTATATTATTCTCATACAATTATGTAGACTATCATAGATTTAAGAAGTTTGTAAATTTATGTAGCTCTATGTATTAATGTATTTTTATATATATTTTAAGTTGGTTGTGGGATCAGCTACGTTCTGCTGGCTGGTAATTTATGTTCAGTACAAAATTAGCACAGAACATAAAATGTGTCTCTGTTGACATTCTAGTTTAATATTGTATTGTTGTCTCTGGTAGAAATCTTACTCAGGGCAACACAGCGACGTGTTGGGCAACACAACGACGACTGCTGTGCACGCTACAGCCGTATGGGATTCGAGTCAGTCGTGTTTTGGCTTTTGCACTGTCGTAGCATGATTCGCAACCATTTTATATTACAAGAATTTGTGGTTAAATTTATATTAAAAAGTGTAAAATTATTTTATCATTAAACAATTGAATAAATTATTCAATCTACAAATACTCGCATGGTTTTATTTCGTACAATATATATATATATATATATATATATATATATATGTGTATGTGTGTGACCGTGTGTATGTATTTAACATTTCATATTGTCAGATAGGCGTTTGGGATAATTGTAATATTTGGTCGGCTTTATAAGCTCCTTCGTGTTATTCTACAAAATGTTATCATACTTTCTTATCTTCTATAGCACGTTTCTCGACATGGGACCAATTTTCCAACCGCGCAATGTTACGCTGAGAATGCTAAACTCAGTTAAAAAATAACAGTTTTCTTTCATGACTTTAAAAAAATAAAAAGAAAAAGATCATGCAATGATTTTCTTCTTCGTTTATGGTATGTTTAATTTGTATTTTTATTGTGTTACGAGTCTTTTCTATGTCTCATCTGTATTTGTGTATATTCTGCCTTTATCTGTATACAAGTATGTATGTATGTGTGTATGGCTTTAGCAAGTTTGATTAAAGCCTGGATTTTCATTGGCGGATTTAAACAACGACAAGTCTTATTAGCACAGACGTTAAATTAGAAGTTTGATTATTGAATAATCAAGTCACACGTTGTTCCCCGTTGTACCCCGCCTCACCCATAACGAATATATACCCAGTTAACACATAAGTTAACTATATAAGTATCTCCAACTAGTATTTACTAATACAATTACAGTTACAGCCAATTATGCAAATTAGAGCAACAAATAATTCAAACAAAAATTACTTTGGATTTAATTAAAATTAATTGGGTTGCCAACTATATTTTTTGTTAAAAAACAAAAGAAAAGCAGAACATTATTAGAGGCGATAAAAGGCTACGTGCCTAGGAAACCCGAGAAAACATAAATAAAAAATTATATTTTTATGAATTAGTTTTATTATTTTTAAAATCTAAAGATTGACAGAGATAATACCCGGTAAACAAAATTACATATATGTATTGTTTGTTTAACATAATATAAGTAATATAAGTTAATATAATGTAATCTTACAAAACAAAACTAATCTTTCGACGTACATTTACGTTTCCTAACGTAATTACAAATGCAAATTAATTAATCTAAAAAAATTAAGTAAAGGGTAACACATAAGAAGAACAGCAAGGTTTAGATTGGGAAATGAGGAAAAAGGAAACAGATACTGGGAACGTAGTGAGGAAAGAAAGTGTAGAGTGTGCGGAGCGGAGGACGAAACACTGGAGCACATTAAGTTTGAGTGTAAGGAAAAAGTAGCGAGCGAAAGGAATATTGGCCAGCTATTAAAGGGAGGCAGTGAAGGAAAGAGGTGGATGGCGAAAATAGTAAGAAGGAAAGAAAAAACAGGAGAATAAATAAGCTGGTGGCTGGGTTGCACAAGGAACAGGAAGAGAAAGGAAGTACTAAAAGAGGCAGTGAAGGGAAGCAGGAGAAAGAAAGAAGTAGCGAGGAAACAGTTAAACTTCAGCCCAGAAAAATACACTAGGGAATAGACCAGTCCAGAAGGAAGACTAGGGAAAATGAAGGAAGAGGGTCAAGAAAAGAAGAAGCAGAAAGTACTTTTGGAAATAAAAAGGTCTAGAATAATGTAAATTTAATTGTAAGTTGAAGTATATGAAATGTATTAAGAATGTAGATTGTAAAGCCGAAAGGCGAACAATAAACAATTAATAATAATAATGTAACTGTATTTCGTGGGTTCATGTTACAAAAATTCAGTATTCTTAAGATCAAATAGTTATCGTTATTGAAGAAACAGAGACGATTACTTCAATGTGGTCATACGAATATAAAATTCTACAATACAATAAAAAGAGCTACACAAATAATTGCATTGCGATGGTCACTTCATCACTTAAATGAAATCCGTAATGAATTCCTAGGCGATAAATTATCGCCACCTTTTTTGTAAAAACTCAAGTTCATATAACAGTGTCTTTAAATTTCATTAAGGAATGTATCCCTAGTATCAACAGTAAGTATTTCTGAAAAACTCATCCATTGTACCCAATAATATTCACCAACTCTACTGTATTGAAATTCATATTATTATAGAAACACAATTACAGAAGGATAATGCCCAGATATATTCGTACATTTAACATTCAAAACCACAACCAGTGCCTATTGCAGAAGTAGCATCAGCATCAGCATCAGTACCAGAAAGCCAGAGGGTATCAATCAATTCGACGAATTAAGGCATAAATCCATCATGGTATATGTATGCAACAGAATTCTGAAATGCAATTACTGGACTAAGATACACAATGAATCAATATCAGTTGCATAAATTGAACAACATTATGGGAGTAATGCGCTAATATCGATGTCCGCCTCTTTGTAATATGATTTGTGCAGCTACTAACAATTATAAATTCTGCCTTTCATTATTTAGTATGTAATATCTTAATCAAAACATATATTACTCACTAAAACTATTCAATTAATGACGTTGTATTTTCTAAAGGCTGGTCGTTTGTTTGTGCCACCTAAAATTAATTAATAAGCTGATTTGTTCAGTATTTTTAAATTCTAAGTTACTTCAATTGTTTAAGGGCATTTGCGTATATTTAAAGTTCATTTAGTGGTGGCCCTGCAACACCTCCCGCAATTCTGGTGCACCGTTCATTGGCACATTGAATAGAAGCGTCCACAAAAACGTATAAGAGAGTGAGAGTGAGAGGAAAGGTGTACGCTGAGAGCACTAAGGAAGAGAACAATCCACAGAATGGGTAAGCGAGTATGTAGGAAGGGTAAATGTATTGTTAGTAAAAAGAAGGTAGAGGAGCTGCTGAGAAGATACAAGGAACAAAGGAGGTGAATGAAGGAGATACAGAGAAGAAGGAAAAAAAAGAGAGTGAAACATAGAGTTTAAAATGGTTAAAGAAAGGAGGGATAAGAAAGGACGAGATGAGTAAAAAAAATAAAGAGATGTCATTAGTTTAAGTTTAGAATTTACAAATAGTTTCAAGTTAATTTAATGAAATGTAATTAATGACTTAGAGTGGGAAGAATGTAAAGTCTAGTGGCAGGCATTAAAAAATATATACATACACTACAGTTCTCTAAAATGTGTTACATTTTTATTCTTAAAACATTCTTAAAGAGGTTGCTTCGAATAGCAACTTGATCTCAACAGATACTGACGATTTCGCTCTTCCCTTCCTTTTTATATTTAATACAAAAAGTCCAATACGATTAATACGGATCCGTGGACGCCTAACTTTAGTCGTAATTGAGTCAATTCATAACAAGGAATAAATATGTATTAAATGACGAAGCTATTACCTTTTTAATTTACAAAAATCACGTTTTTAACAAAACAAATTTCGGAAGCATACAACAAAATAAAATAACATAAATCCCTAAAGCAGAATATTAAAGAAAACAACGAAACTGAAGTTTCACTTCAATAATGCGTAATCACACTACGCATATTTGTTTATGGTATACATGTTCTTAAAATTAGTACTTTCTTAGTATTTATATACCTTCATAAAGTTAGCTGAACTTAATATTTTTTGAAGAATATATTTTTTTAAATTTCCAAATCACCGACGGACCTTCTACCGACAAACAACTGCAAAATAAGTTTATGATTCTGTAATCATATAATCAATTTCACATTAACCACACCCAAACCCTGATAATATAACGCTGGTTCGAAAATTTAACCCGAATATACAGCAGCTACAGCAGATACTGTCTTTTACCAATTTTACCACCTAGATTTATTTTGGAAGACTTACAATAAAAACCATACAATACAATACATCTAGAAATTAAATTTAAAACATAACAGTATAAAATATGAATTAATTTTATTTTCATTTTATGTAAATAGTTGCTATTTGATGACTGTTAATAAATAAAACATTTTTGTTTGTAATTCTCTATAAAAAGATCTAATTGTGACTCCTCTTTAAAAATAAACAAATTTTATATACGCATTATATATATATATATATATATATATATATATATATATATATATATATATATATATATATATATATATATATATTACAAAAGAAATTAATATAATAAATTAAACCCAAAAACTTCCAAGTACATAAATCGAAAGTGGTTTAAATATAATAAGAAAGTTTTGTTTCGTGTAATACCGGCTTTAAACCCCTCTATGTAACGTGCACATTTTAATTAACTCATTTAAGTGCTTTTGTCATAATTACACTTGGGATAAGTACCTTCATTATTTCAGTATTTTTACTAGAGGGTGTTCAAACAAAAAGGGGTAGTCCTGTGTCGTATTAGACACTGGCACAAGGACCGGCTCAGACACAGGTGTAGTGGTGGAATGTTCGTCCTAGTTTTCCGGTGTTTTATATTCGTATGCTACAACTGTTTTAGTCAAAAAGTTTTAAAGTAATGAATAAGACAACAGTATGATATACAGACGTATTATGATTGTACCTAAACGTTACTTAAACTTACGTTTAAATTACAATTATGGTTTGCAATCCCGATTTCGTTCCAGAATCAACATTGGGATCCTGATATTTTTGCGGGATTTTTAATTTCACGCACAAATTACATTTAAAACCATGACTTATGACTTCGTATCAGCGATTGCTCTAAGTCAAAATAGCATTTACTGCAAAGTAAGTGAGAAGGGAGATGCAAGAAAGCATGAGTTTCTTAGCGCCACCCGAGTCGAAATTTTAGACCTATCCTGATCCTAAAAAGGATTTTTGCCCATCTTTTCATCCTGAAAACAGTAAAATGAACCTCGTCTCATCCTAAATGTTATTATATGACCCTCGCTTGATCCTAAATGAAATCATGATTCTCGTCTTATCTATGTGTCTTATTCTTTGTTATGTGACGTCACAACAGGAGAGTGGAGTTCACAATTTGTGACAAGAGATAACAATGAGTACGGAAGGTTTAAAATGTCAAGAAATTTGTGTGGCGCAATTTATAGATGATCTCTAAGAAAAATCATATCATGGTACAGCTTCAATGTAGGTAGCAGAGGATTCTTACATAACTCAGTTTCAGAAACAAAGGAAAAAATCGATGATTCTATTTTTCAAAATATACTTTCGGTTTCACATTGCTATACTGCTAAAATTGTGAAATAAAAACGACTTCAAAAACGATTTTCAAATAATCTTAATGATGATGTTTTCGTGTTCATACAGCATTTTATTTATCTTAAAGAAGGAGATATATGGATAAATAATAATAAATTAAGAACAGTTCTATAGTTCGTTAGCAAACAACGAAAAAAACAAGATTGAAGTAAATGAAGTTTTTGCTTTAAAGCTATCAAGTTGCTTAACTCTGATTATCTTAATAAAGGGATTCATTTTAAACAGCTTGATTTCGTGTTTCTTGAACTTACGAGTTTCCATCGCGAAGGCGAACGTGAACACGAACACAAACGCAAACGTCGTACTATTCTGCAGCAGTCGCATGTCGCATGTAGATGTCTCATCCCGGGTGTCATCTCAACTCATCTCTATTTCATGGACCAACTTTTAATCTGGTAATGTATTCTATTTACAAAGTTTATGAATATCATATATAGGTAGAGATATTCGAGTAAGTATAAGGTTATTGTATAATTTACTACACAAAAGTTTTTTGATAAAATGCTTTAACAAAGTTCTTGGCTTTATCTTATGTGCACGATACTGTTAACCATACTCGTATTTTCATTTAAATATTCTTATTTTGATATACTCGTACTCTATATCATATATCTGAAAAGAGGACTTATACGGTGCAGTGCAGTGCAGCTGTTGTTTCTCTTATTAAATTATCTATATCTATATTCTGTAATATATACGAGTATATTATATATTTGTGTGTGCAATGATTATTATTTAATAATCAATAAGTTACACGTTTATATACACGGTGCGGCAGCATAACTACCTTTTTAAAAAGCGCGCCATTCAGTCGGTTGATGTCGTAGCGGAGCGCTAGTGGTCTGGTTCGAGAGGCGGGACAATAAAGTTCAGTCGCCATCATGCATTGGAACTGTGAAGAGTATGCGTTTGCCGTTGAGGCCTACTTTTCGAGCGGATGTTCTGTGGTCGCAACCCAGCGTGCATTTCGAAATCGCTTTAATTTAGCCCCGCTTTACTCAGTGTAAGGAGAATGGGGAACGTCACCTCCCTGATTTGATCTTCAAAACTAACTAAAACAAAACTTTATGTATGTGCCTACATTATAAAAAATAAATAAAAAATTTCTGATTCATACAATGAGTTTTATTAAGTTTTGAAAAAAGGAAGTTATGTTGCCGCACCCTGTATTATTATCATCATTATACTTCAGTCATACTATGTTAGTTAATATGTTACTATGTTACTATGTTATTCTCAGTTAGCATTTTCCAAGTATTTAAGCAAATATTGAACTATAATAATAAAAAAACCAGATTGTGTAACAATCAGAGTAGAACATTTGTAGAAACAAGGATTAGATTTTATTTGTTCTGAGAAATTATTCTTATTTTTAAGTAGAGAAAATAGTATAAGTTTGTCTGTGTTAGAGAAGTGACGTATTTTGTAAGCTAATGAATATTGTGACTTTATTAACTAACCTTTTAGTTCGTGTTGAATGTAATCTGTTTCATTCCCTGGTAACAGCAGCATTGTCTTAATACATATTAGTATTTCACATTCAATTGAAATACTACAAGTAGGTTCAGTTCGAGATAAATAGTGCTTGTAGTAGTAATTTGTTATATATATAAATATATATATATATGTGTGTGTGTGGGTGTTAATAAAGCAAAGTCATCAAAATGCCATCATTAGCGCTCAACACAAAATTTTCATACAGATTTAAGTAATAAAAGTTATTGTCTTGAAAAACACGAAGGGCTCGCTTGTCACCCCTGAATATTTTCATTCGTGACGTCATCATTTTTTACAAAATCATAAAAAAGGAACTTTGATTTTATGACGTTTTTTATAATGAAATCCCACTAACTGCATATGAGATCCTATTTATAATTTATGTAATAAAAAATGAAGAATGGATTTTAAAAATGTAAGCATTGATGCATATTCTTGAAATTATACAAAGTTATGTTATTTTCCTGTTTATAAAATATAGTTCTAAGGAAATATGTAAAACCACACCCGGATGAACCATTTTAAGTATAAACACTTTGACTAAATCTTAAAATTAAACATAAGACAGAAATGTAATTTAAGATAGACTTAAAGTCCATTGTGCCTAAATCCAATTGATTACTAACTCATAGTTATCGCTAGAATGTTAACAGAACCATTTATTATTATTTCTCTTTACTAATTTTTAACTTTTGGCATAACTATAATGACCGATTATTAGTTCTCAATAAAACTGAAGTCTTGAAAACGTATGACATAATTAAAATATTAACACAAAAAAATGAATATTAATTAATTGTCAAAGATAACTACAGTTAACCAACTAAAATGTAACCGGGGTATTTGACTTGGTTAAACTACTGGACTGTTGGTTAGGCAAATACCAAGGAAAGGATGTGTAGGGTGTGCGGAACGGAGATAGAAACATTGGAGCACATTAGGTTTTCATGTGAGAAAAAGGTAATAAGCGAAAATAATATTGGGCACTATTAAAAAGAGGCAATGAAGGGAAGAGGTGGATGACGAAGATAGAGAAAAAAAACGAGGAAAAAAAAGGAAGGGTAGAGTAGAAACAGGAGGAAGAGTAGCAGGATGAGCGAAGAAGTAGCAATAGCAGTTTTGTTTTTATTTTTATAAGTATATTTTTTTTTTTTTTTTCTTTTGGATGGAGTGAGAATGTTTAGATTTAATAAGGATCAAAATTGAATTAAGCACAACTATATGTAAATAAATGAGTTAAGGCACAAGAATGTAATGCCAAATGGCAAAAACATTAAAATAAAATAATAACTACTGGACTGTTGGACTGTAACAAAATGTGAGCTAAAAAGGAAAGGCTTATAATAAACCTCAGTTAACTGAGTATTGAATATTGTTAATAGTAGTTTTTACTTTTTAACCAAGTAAGAACTAGTCTATCTTTCAAACAACTTTTTATAAAATAAAAGTGTAGTAAAAGTACGCTTGAAGATGAACAATAAAATATATTTCATTAAAGTTTATTACCCATAGCGAATGCAGAAGGGTAATAGACAGACCAACTAGTATCTCATATTATAATATCTCGGTTTAATATTTATTATATTCAAATTAAATCAAATTTATTGTTATATTAATATAATACTTATTTTAACAAAAGGTCTCTTATTTATATATATATTTATAAATATGAATGTATAAAGCCAAGTTATAAATTAAAAAATATCATTAAACCATAAAAACAAGTCTGTGTAAATTAGCCGCGATAAAGCCCTCAGAGCCATGGAGATAAAAGAAATTTCCATCTTTAACGATCTGAGTTTTGAATAAGTATACGAAATGGTGAACATTGAAATAAGGGATGGTCGGGTCGGAAAAATAACGCGGAAAATATAAGATACAAGAAAAGCAGTTAGCAGCAGACGCATTTTTATAAATCAATTTCAATAATAAAGTTATTATAAAGTTGAGGAAAACTTTCAATTATTTTAAATAATACGAGATCTAGTAGACTGGTTTTATAAATAAAAGTTCAAGAAACAAAGAGTTATTTAGGGCCTTATTCTGTAAAGTATTTCCACCGGTGAAAAAAATTCATCGCTGTAAAATGACGTCCTAAAAGCGATGATTTTTTATTTGGTATTCTGTAAGAAATTTCCATCGATTTTATTTTTGTCGCTGGAAAAAAATCGACCAAATTATAAGGTCGCCTTTAACGGTGACTTTAAAATTTTCCATCACTGTATTTTTTAGAACTGTCAAACAATTCGAATTATAATTCGAATTTCAGTACAAATTTTTTAATACACAGTGTATGTATAGTCATATGAAAATACAAATACAAATATATCAGAAAGTGAGGTTATGTTGCTTGTCAATTGACTTGAACAATTGACATGTATTCGTACTTGTCAAGTGTTTGACAAGTTTAAATATTTGAATATTCTGAATGCCGTGATTGGTCAAATATTTTTAAAATTGATGACGTCTTAAAATACGTCACTATACTTTTTCACCGCTGTATATTATAAGGGCGAGGGAAAATTTTGCATACAGAATACCACTTTAGATATTTTAAATGCAGCGACTTTATTCGAGCGGTGAAAGAATTAAATATTTCCACCGCTGAAAAAATAAAGTCGATTTTTCGAAAAATTACAGAATAAGGCCCTAATGTTGTAATTAATTCAATTTAAAGTTAATACTTCCGACTAGCATGCAGAGTGTCTCACAGTCCTATAGAAATCACCAATTCAAAACATTGTGACTAGATACATTTCGTTTTTTCAAAAGAGTTGTTCTGCAAAGCAAAAATGGCAACACATATCGTTAACATCTAAACACATACAACTAAAAACCGTAGTGTTTGTGGTATACGCTTTCATTCTCGCTTGTGTTCTTTTAGGACTGTCGCAACGTAAGCGTATTTAAGCGCATTTTGACCGGACGTATACGCGCTACTACGCTTACCTATTCGCAACGTATATCAGCAAATTTTAACCCAACAAATACACTGGAAAGAGAATGCAATAGTCTCTTTCATAACAGTGGTGTATCGATATAAATAAAGAGTAAAAGTTTGCAAAATAGCTCTAATACACCCTACAGTACACAAGTTTGACTTGGCGCTCAACCAACCTGTCGATTTACGTCCGAATTCGTCGCTTAAATACGCTTATAGTGTGCGACGGGCTTTACATGTTTGATACGATAAATTCAATGCGTATAATGCCATCAAACCTGTGGACGCTTACCTTTTGTAGGAACTGGCATTATAAAGGAATGGTTATGAATGAGTAGTACATGAAACTTATTTCACAATGTTGTAATAGCATAATTATAAGATAACAGCGCACGTATTTATGAATCATTTACACTTCAACATCAGAACGAGAAGCATCTAAAATACTAGTTGCTAACTAAAGCGATTTTAATTTGTTATACTAGTATTATTTATGTAAACAGTTTTATATTAGTCGTGTAACGACTTATTAATTACATTAATTAAACTTTACACGAAGCAAAATGCATTTATATTCGTTATTTTTAAAATAATAACGGTTTTTATTTTTTTGGGACTTTACAACTATACTTTGTACCATAAATTGCAATATTTACACAAATATAATTGGCTAGAATTCTTTTGTACTTTCTACATATTAATGTCGATGTTATCGACTCTTTAGATCCTTGTTATCCTTATATTTAAATACCAATTAGCTCGAAGGCATTAAACCAAGGATATAAACAACCTAAAAAGTTAAACATTTAGATGCATTTGACTACACCATGTCCCGAAACTACAACTACCAGTATAAAGTCAAACAGTTATTGATAGTAACAACGATCTGCCATTTTGTTACATCACAGTATTGGTGATAGAGCTGATTCCATCAAGATCCAGTCATAAAATCTTAGTACAAGATTGTAATATTATTGTTGAAGGAAAGTTGCGCTAGTTTGAAAACCACCAAATAACAGTTACCACCCCTAACATTCCAAACCCTTAACAAATTAATTAAACGTAGCAGAGCGTATTTTAGCCCATATAACAGAATACTCCGTAGAAAGGCCTTGTTCTAATTAGGTTCATCTAAGACACTTTGGACGCGCTTGTACCAACCTTAAATTAAGTAACAATGGCTTAAATAAAGAACTGTACAAGTCATTGGGAATATTTAATTATTTTCTGGGTTATGAAATTGTATTATTTTTTTTTTAGAATTATCAGTGTCACTAATTGTAAATACAATTTATTCTATTTCTAAATTAAAGAAGTCGTTTTTGATTTATATGGTTCTAGAAAGCAGGACACATGCTCCGATTACAATTGATTAATATATAGGGTGGCCCAAAATAGCTTGAGAATTTTTACCGTCTAAACAAGCAACAATACAGTAAACACTAGGGCTACTATTGTTTGTTTGTTTAGACGGTACACATTTTTAAGCCATTATTGGACCACTCTGTTTTAATTTGAAATCAGTTACACAACATAAAATACAAAATGTTGAGATTCGGTTTGCACAATTGATATCAGATTAAGAATTCGCTATACTTAACAAGTGCATTTAATGTCAAAGTATATAAAACAACGCCTTATTAATACAATAGTTCCATAAGCAAGAATGATCCAGGCCATTAATACACAAAGTATAGATGCAGGGCCGAATTTAGAGGTGTGGAGGCCCTGGGGCAACGAAGGAGCGGAGGCCCCTAATTATTTTCCGAATAAAAGGAACAATTTTTTTCCGTCAAGCCTTTCAAAAATTAAGTGCTTTCCCAGTAAACATTTGGTGAAGTGCCCTATTTTGTAACGTTTCTATAACTATTTCACTTCAATTATAGTTCGCAACAACTTTATCTTCATTTGTATTCCGACAGGTGAAGTGGTTCTGTCATCTGTAGCCGATAAAACAGACATTTCATATGAACGATTGTGAGAAACTGAACTATAAATGAACTCTTTCATGACAAAAAAAATCATACGCATCTCATATTGGAGATGTCAAAGTGACTCCAAAATGCTCCAAAATGTTTACTGGGTTGATCTCTATTGTGGATGCCCCTTTCTTGAGGAGGCCCCGGGGTGATAGCCCCGCCTGCCCTCCCTCAAATTCGGGCCTGCATAGATGCTCTAGTATATGTTGAACTTATAGGACTACATAAATTTCACTTGCTATAAAGTGTTTCAACAAGAGCGGTCATTATATGGATGTTTTAACAACAGCATTTATTTTAAATCAATAGAAAAACATAATATTTTCATGAAACGTGGTGATATTTTAATTTTAATCTAAAGTGCAAACTCTGAAGTTAGTAATATTATAGAAGAAACACATTATCCACCAAATATCATCGAAATATTACATTTTTCTATTTATTTAAAATGACCGCACTTGTAGAAACATCCATAAAATGACCGCTCTTGTTAGGGGCCATCTGTAAAATACGTCACATGCAATTGGGGGAGAAGGTCAAGAAATTGTGACCCTAAATAAAAGTCCCTTTTTTCTATCTCTTGATATTTATTTTTAGTGAATCAACTTTTAAAAGTTATTAGCACTTAAAAAGCATATAAACATTTACAATACATCATTCGTAATTTATAATTCTTAATATACAACTTATAAATATATTTAAAATAAAGAGATTAAATTGGTTTTGTTTATAATCTCAATAAGGTTTAATTTATGGCACCCTATTTTAATCGGAATGGAGCTAGCAGTGCTTCATGAGGACTAATGTTTTGACTCATATTTACATTTTTCTTCTCAATTATTGGAGTTACCAAATTGAACAGGTGGAAATAAGCTTCCTCATCCATCCCGAGGTAATTCCTCCAATCATGGGGGGTTTTTTATATATATAAATTCTCGGGTTTCCTAGGCACGTAGCTTTTTATCGTCACTAACATTGTTCTGCTTCTTCTTATACTTTATATCTCGACAACAAGAATGATCTATTCTTGGCTACTGCTGTTATAAATTTCGGTTTCTCAATCAAAAAGCCGGTGTTAACAGGAAGCGTCTGCGAAGTCCAATCATGGGGTTCTAGGACTAATATCTTCATAAGATTTACATGGCTAAGAATGGTCTACTTAAAAGACAGTGTTTCAATTACTACCTTTTTAGCTATTTACTCTTACTTTTACTTATGTACAGGTAAAGATACTGCTGTTGAAAGTAGAAGAAATTGATTTAGAAAATTCTATTGCACACAGAAGTTAAGCCAAGAAGGCTTGGAGTGAATTGACACTTGAACGTCTACCAATAACCGCTAATTTTTTAGCACTCCCAAGAAGTTTTGACAAGATAAAACTGTTTTTTAATTTTTTTAAGTAAATCAATAACATATTTTGCACGCCACTGTACATTCAGCAACAATAGGTTTAACCGTGTATTTAATTATTAAAATTCAAAACATCATAAAGGATTATTAACATATAAGATCTTGTCAATCTCATTGTGACGTATTCTATACGACATTCTTACAATAGCGTATAGATCTTTAGGTTATTTGATGTTCTTGTGGTTATTAAGATGGCTTACAGACAAACCACATCCGTAGCTACTGCTTCATGCGTAATTAATTTATGATTAAAACATACTCAGTACCAGGTACATCAAAAAGCAATATTGAGTTTATTAAAAATGTTACATAAATTAATTAATCAGTTCGTGTACATGTTCTGTCAACAGAGATGATATTCCTGGAAATCTAAACGCGTTCAATCTTACATCTCTTTGATACATACAGATAGACCACTGATCCGATCCCATTCTGTAAACCTCCCATTCTCTTGAACAACAAGAAACGTATAGAACTCCGTGAAAGAAAAGCTAAATTCCGTTTCTGTTTCCAGTTCCAATGTTATTTCAAAAGTAATTTGAACTCAGTCAGTGCGTCAGAATTTCGTAATTTTTCCAAGTCAATATTCATGGATAATTCTCATCTCTTTGGTAGGAGTAATTATTATTCTTTGCGACTGTTTAGCTTCAAAGTTTGATTAAATTTGTGGTGTTTATATTACTGTAACTAAATCAAATTAGAAAATGGAAAGTTTATTCTTTGAACTGAATTAATTCAAAACTAATTTTAAAAAGTATTATCTTTGAAAAAAATGATGAAAAGTTTCATAATTATAAATAAATACAAACATAGATTAAAAAACAAAAAATTTAATTATATATATATAAAGTTTTATATCAAAATCCGTGAAAATGTAAATTTGTATTTTAATAGCCAATTTTGTGACTCGACCCTTGAACTTTAAAGTAAAACAAACGTAGACGGTACGGTATAATGGATCTAAATGAAACCAGAAAAAACATCATTTATTTTGTCGGCACCTTTTTAATTACTCTGGCTCAATTATTTAGGATTCTCATCATGGAGGTAGCGATATTTTTGTCCAATATAATGCGCAACTAGTGTAGTAAAAATGTACTTATATTTAAAAGAAATTACATTTTAGATGATTAATGGGTTTGTTTCTTAATTCTATAAAAGTGTACTATATATTGATAAAATGGGTTACTAGAACCTCAAATGTTCAATTAATTTTTAATAACTCCTTATATGTTAAGAGATATTAACTATTAAAAAAGTCATTTTGTCTGTTTAATTATTAAAGGGATTCAACGTTGTGCACATTCCAAATACATGTAACATCACAATCGCTACCAACCTTACAGCTCATAAATCTCTGCTATATGTATTTATATATCAAAATATCAAATATTATTTACAGCTATTTCAAGGAACAATAAAATTTCAATATTATGTCTGCCGTAATAGGGTTAAATAAAATAAAAACTTATTATTCTTTGATTTGACTTGATTATTTGACTACCAACAGCTACAAAACATTACCACAGCAGTGACCTATTCAGCAAATAACTGACGTTAAAATGCATTTCACGTCATACAAATATGGCCGACCATTTCTAGCGCTAAAACTATAATTCAAATTTTTAATTGCTATATCTCCGTCAATATTTAGATATTTAATAAAATAGACACGCCAATACACATTTATTAACATCAATTTCAATCAACAATTGAAAAATCGACCACTGAAAAATGAGGACGCAAGCCCATTACAATTCCCTTATTAACAAGAAAAACAATTTAAAAACAACAATTCATTCGAAATCATATTTATTGAAATCTATGAAATTATTTCAAGAAAGAGTTTGCTCGCAAATCAGGTAATGAAATATGTGTGTTATGTGCTACAAATGACAAAAACACTTCTCCTTTTAGAATCTAAGCGGCGAGAAAGTTGATGCGAACTATAATAGACCTCTTATATTGGCTGAAACTTCATCTAGCTTTCTGTAAAATTTAAACTCTATATTTATAAAATTGGCTAACAGGATTACAAACGTGTAATTTTTTTTATATTGACAATATTATAAGAGATATAAACCCGTAAAACCATTATTGTCACCTTCAATATTAAAGTAACAAAACCTTTTAAAAATCGTTTTCCTGTACACTATTCCACCGACTATTTACATCTCTTTTCTACAACAAAGGTGATATTACTTATATGATTTCTACACCTGACTATATTGACGTCATATGCAAGAAAAATGTTAACAGTCTCAGTATTATAACCTAATATTATTTTATTATTAAATAACTGTCTCTAAAATAAAAAATGTATTCATTCTCCACGGTCTTACTCTGAATTACCCACTCCCTCCCTTCACCCCATCTACTGAATATATGACGTAGTAAACTGCATTTGGTGCCTGCCAATCTCAACAAGCAAGCCTTCAACATTTCTGTGTCCCATAATGCGGCTTTAAATTTGTAGCATTTTTCAATACTTGATGTATTTTTGATGATCCTCTGATCATTTATCTTTAAACCAACGGTTAGTTCTTATCTTATAAAGGTCAATGATTAAAGATAATGGTGCCATCAAACACACATCAAATGCAGAAAAATGTGAACCTTCTATTTTTACAGTACGAAGAGAAGATATCATAATAATGCATTTATTCCTTATCCAATGTCTTATGAAAAATTGCAAATGTAAAATTGTAGAATATACAAACAACGTGATTACGCTTTGGGTGATGTTCGAGTGCAATAAATTAGTTGCTGAAAACATTTTATATTAAATTAGTTATAATTAACACAAGTAGAATGTTTAATTATTTATATTCTACCCGCCTTACAAATAAACCTGTTAGAAAATGTATACACGGTATAAAACCCGTCCGGACAGGCTTATTATCAGTTTATACCTGGTATAAATTTTATAATAGGTTTATTTGTAAGGCGGTAATTGTTTAATGCATTTTATTGATTATTTGCATTCCTTATATGTATTAAGTAATTGTAACTTATATATAACCATATATATGTATATATAAATATATATATATATATATATATATATATATATATATATATATATATATATATATATATATATATATGTATATATATATACTCGTATATATGTATAAATATTCTGTATATACGTATTAGACACAATGTGTAGAATAGTATTCATTCTCCTACATCAGATAGTCTTATTTTCTCAAAGCTCATATTTGTTTCGTTCTCACAATTTACCCTAATCAACCGACTTATCTCAAACATGCTCCAGCATCACCCCCTCTTCCCAGTTCAAGCAACCCTTAACCAACTCTATGTCAACCACCTTTAAAATTGCCTTTGTTAACCGTCTAAAAAATAATCTCTATCAGACAACAGTCACAACCATTGCTAAAACTAAAACTTCTCTATGGAACCGAAGAAGAAGAAGAAGAAGAACGAAATGAAGACTCAAGATTGGAATAGGAGGAACAGACTTACATAACGGAACTGAGTACGTACTCATACTTACGAGTATCAAGTCGAGTTATTATTTGTTTTGAACTTAAATTAAGTTTCCTTACCGAATAACACAACTGTCACAAAAATTTATATAACTTCATGTTACGTTACATCTTTCACTTAAATATTTTATCTTGAATAAGTCTCTTAAATTATTTTAATATTCAAATAGCTTGTCAGATTTCTAAGTGTGCCATAAAGCTTATCTCTACTTATTTTAAAGATTTAACGACTTAAGCATTGGATAAAAATATTACATGTAACTTACATGGGGATACAAGGTGTTGGACATTGTCGTCCTACAATATGATTCAAAAGATGTGTACTATGAGTGGAACGGGTTTAGCAAATAGGTATTGCAATCCGGAATACCGGCTCCGTTATCATTAGACGTCTACCAGATCTGACACCAATGGGCTTGTGTCCTCATTTTCTAGTGGTCGATTTTTTAATTGTTGATTCAAATTGATGTTAATAAATGTGTATTGGCGTGTCTATTTTATTAAATAGCTAAATATTGACGGAGATATAGCAATTAAAAGTTTGAATTGTAGTTTTTGTGCTAGAAATGGTCGGCCATATTTGTATGACGCCAGTGCTGTGGTAATGTTTTGTAGCTGTTGGTAGTCAAAGAATCAAATCAAATCAAAGAATAAAAAGTTTTTATTTTATTTAACCCTGCTAAGGCAGACATAATATTGGAATTTTATTGTTCCTTGAAATAGTTGTAAATAATATTTAATATTTTGATATATAAATACATATAGCAGAGATTTATGAGCTGTAAGGTAGGCAGCGATTATGATGTCACATGCAATTGGAATGTGCACTACGTTGAATCCCTTTAATAATTAAAGAGACAAAATGACTTTTTTAATTGTTAATATCTCTTAACATATAAGGAGTTATTAAAAAATAATTGAACATTTGAGGTTCTTCTAGTAACCCACTTTATCAATATATAGTACACTTTTATAGAAATTAAGACATAGGACACAAACCCATTCTATTTTATAATTGTTACTTACATTTTAATATTATGCGGTGATATGCCAACACTGCCAACTATTCATGCGCAAGGTAGCCATTTTGTTTGGTCTTTCTGCGTAGCTACATCCATCTTCCTAAGTGCTATTGTAGCAAGCAGTTTGAAAAATTTTCAAATAACAAGTCAGGGTACACATTCACGCTAACATATAAGTGATATTATTAAATATTTAAAATAATTTTAAGTACAGCCTCAATCCCACTCACTGTTTTGATATTTAATTTACTGTTTTTATTTAATATTGTAATCTAGATTTCAAGTTTTTGTTTAAGCATTCCGTTTCACATTTGTGTTTAAATTTAAGTTTAGTTAATTTAGTTTGCGCGTATGATTTAGTAATATAAATTTTGACAGTTCGACAAAATTGTATGTGAAATAATTAAAATTGCTGTTTGTAATAACAATTAGTAATAGAAATTGTTTTCACTTCTATATTTTTCGAAAACTAACATTAAACTTCTTTTAAAAGTAAATCCTACTGCATTTTGACAGATTGTCACATTTTGGAGGTTATAATATAATATAGCTTTTCTTAATTTAATATTTTTAATTTAAAACATTGGACCTTGTAAGGTTCTAAAAGAAACTAAGAAAACTTAAAAAATAATATATTTAAAAATGGTACTGTGCCATATGCTAAACAATTTAAATTAAATACGAAATACAAAATAAAGCAGTGAGTGATAAGCTTGATTATTAGTATCATAGAATTATTATAATTGCATTGTCTTTACGAAATTGTTTCAGCATGCCATTTAAGTACAAAGAGCGAGCAAGAACCAATAACAGAAAAGTAATTCACATAAAAAGTCACGGGTAATATAGTCTAGTGCCGCCATATTTCAAAAGCGTTGAGTACCGAAAATAAAACATAGATGTCGTCGATTTAATCTTAATAAATAATGTTAACTGTGTAAAATATAAATTACGTTTATTTCCAAATTCTTACTATATTTTAAAGAAACAATATAGTGTTTGATCAATTATTATGCAATAAAAATAAAAACAAGATCTTAAATAAAATATCTTTATTTATACGAAGAATATTCTTAAAACTTATTTAAAACAAAACTGAAAATGATCCTGCTATGAGTATATGTATTTGAAAATGTTTTCTACAGCCCCTATCAAAGTGGGGTTCACTGTCCCCAGGGTAAATAAGTATTATCCAAGGGCAGATTGAAGGGAACATAAACTATTTTTCCTTTTCAGCTTGTTTCTCATTTCGGTTTTATTAATATTACTTTTTCCAAAAATTATTAGCAGTATAAAATGTATTGCAGTCTTATGTATCGCTGGTATAGTAGCCGAGATCATCAGGGTTTTCGAAGTATACACCCGGTAAACACAGCTAAGTGTATTTAAGATATATCTAACATAAAGTTACCAGTTACGTAAACCGTGTTACCTAATATATAATGTTTTGAAACCCATTTTACTGCTTTTTGAAAAATTAATTTCCGTAATATGATCATAAGCATACTCTTATAAATTCTTGAGACACCTGTTTATACAATAGTATAATAAACCTTTTAGATTAAATATTACTACCTAGTAAACATTTTTCAGTCACTTTGATATCATATTGAAGATGCGTTTGATTTTTGTGATATAAAACAATTGACAACAAAATGACAAAATCACTTTACCTGCCCTCACTTCCGCACCAGTATTGAATGAAGTTGCAAATAAATCATTAAAGTGTAACAGAGACAAATATATCTTGTTTCTTTTTCTGTTATGTTCTGGTAAAATGAATGTGAAATTTAACTCTACTAAAATAAATATTTTCAAATGTAAAAGAGACAACAACTATATCTCCATTTAAATGTATGATGCTGAAAAGAGAAAGAATATTCTTATGAAAAAATTTTGACAATTTTTTTCACTGGTGACATTTATCTCAAATCTAAGTAAACAAGAATTGATTTCTTGATTAGAACTTCACCTAGCTATGCCTATAATTTATTTTATATTTCATTAAAATGTTTACTTAAAAGTGATTTTGCTTAAGTAAAATATTACTTGGAGGCAGGGGCGGCCTTAGCCATTTCGAGGCCCCGAGCAGCAGAACTTTGAGAGGCCCTTGTTCTTTGTGTAATTTATGTAAATTGAAAGTAAGTATTTATGATGATAATTGACGAGAAATGCAAAAATTTTAAATAAATAAATGTAGAGTTTTAAATTTTATATTGGAAGATTTATAAAAGTTAACAAGCACAAAGGCAAGAAATATGAATGATGGTAAACTAAGGAACATGAGTGTCTTAAAAGATATAGGCAGTGCTTTAAGTGATTTCTAGAGAGCGAGATTCAAATACATATATAGTTACCGAGATGGTGCGAGGCCTTTACAAGAGCGAGGCTCCTACAAGAGCGAGTCCCCTACAAGAACGAGGCCCCTACAAGAACGAGACCCCTACAAGATCGAGGCCCCTACAAGAGCGAGGCCACGGGCAGTTGCCCTGCTTGCCACCCCACAAGGCCGCCTCTGCTTGGAGGTAAAATAAAATCGAAAAATGTACCCTCATCAGATTCAATACTCAGATAACTCATAAAAATAACAAAGCTAAGTAAACTTATCGAATTCCACTGGAATTATCGACTATTGCTTCATTCGTCATTATCTCAAAACATTGTAGTTTTCGAAGATGTTTGACTTATGAACTGGACAATTCGTTATACGTATGTGTTCAATAAATTATTTTGAACTGAAATTTTCTGTGATGGTTTAGAAATGTACATGAGATAATTGCGTTGTAATCGTATATGAGTATATTTTTGGAAATTGTTTTAGGATTTTGCTACATTGAAGACGATACTATTTTCTTAGTAGTTATCAATCCATTGCACTATATGTTATTTTACAATGTTTGTCTCAATTTGCAAATATTTATAATACAAATGCATATACATAAAAAGCATTATATATACATATATATCTTCGTAGATATGGGATGCCTGTATTTAAAAATAAGAATAAGAATTTGAATGCCAGTAGAATGTGGATGTGGTATACATTCATTCTTTAAAAGTAGCTGATAGCCCTAAGGATACTAAGGAAAGAGCTCCACAGTTTCCAGATATTATGTTAGAAGCACAGGCAACGGCAACGGCAGCGGCAACGGCAACGGCAACGCCAGCGTCATAAAACGTCGAAGAAGCAAGGAAACTCCATTATCAGACTATTACATTATATGAGGTTCGGCGTTGTTCCATGCTCTTGGGGAAAACTTTTAGGTAAAGTTCATACAAATTTTATATAATAAAAAAAAAGTGATAATTCTATTATTATTTTGTATTATTTTATGTTTATAATTATAAATAAGTTGTAGTTTTAAATTAAATACCTGATATATTATGCAAAAATGATTTTAAAAAGTGTCAAATGTTTTTTTTAGTAAGATAAGCAAATAATAGATGTTTCCTTTTTACAATTTAAATGTACACTGTTCTGAAACCATGAGAATATTAAACTCACAGTTTTCATATTTAATTTACGTTTTTATTTAATATTTTATTCTAGGTTTCAGGTTTTCAGAATAGGCATTCCTTATCACATTCGTGTTTTAATTTAAGTTTACCTAATTTAGTTTAGTAATAAAATTTTTGATAGTTCGACAGTTGGACAAAATTGAATGTGAAATAATTAAAATTGTTTTTAATTACAATTAGTAACAGAAATTTTTTTTACATTTATGTGGGGTGACAATAAACCTATCCTGGTTGACGTTTCCAATTGTGGGTCTACCTTACACCTTAGTGGGTGTTAGCTAGATTACCAGCTGTGGTTTTAGCTGTTTTGATCTTATTTCAATCCTTAGTTGAGCCCCCATTACAATTTAGATATATAAAAATAGTTCACAACAATATTATTCAACAACAAATATTACAACTAGTAATATTGTTAATCGTATTCTAATTCTTAATGTTATTAACAACTAGTTAACACTACATTTCCCGAATTTACTAATGACTGTCATACAAACTGTGTATGTTACTACTATCGCCATTTTAACAATCTTCTGCGCGCTAACCATGCATCTTCATGTCGTAGCAAGTGAACGTGTGTCGTGACCTGTTAGAGGGGTCCACAAATCGTTTCAAAAACAGAGCTAGTAACATTTGAATATAACTTAATATTAGCAATGTTCCTAACCTATTTTATAGAGTTCTTTACTATATAATTACTATTTCTTACAAACTAATTATATTTAATCCTAAATTATATCCCACATTTATCTGTAACAACATTTATTTTTAACAAACTGCCATTGAAGTTATACTATAATATAGTTTTTTTCTTTAATTTAGAAACATTGGACCTTGTACGATTCTAAAAAATAAAAAGAAAGTAAATTAAATGTTAAATTAAAAATGGTGCAGCGAATGAATACACATATTCCTATATGCTATACAATTTAAATTAAATAAAAAAATTAAAAACAAAATTAAAACAGTGAGTGGAAATGATACTTCATATTTCCACATTTTTCACATGCTGTTTTATAGATTTAAATTCGTTTCGCAACATTCTTTCTTTGCATTCGTCATTCAAACAATATCTGCTGAACCATTTGCAGTCGGAAGTGAAATAAAAGCTAAATGTCTAAAGAACGCGTAAGGTAGTCTACCAGTGAGTCACAACCATTGGGAGAAGTATAGTCGGGTATTAAGTACAAACGTTACGTACACTCCATATGGGATAGTATTTTATTTCTTCTTGAAAACTGTACTCAATACTGTAAACTTTTATTTACATATACAGACTATATATATTATTGTCTAAATACTGTTGACAAATATGGTAACGCTGTTTACTGCAACGCAACTTGTGTAATATGGTAACATATGTATTTGGACGCTTGTCCTGAGACGGCCTTCTCTTCATCTGCTAAAAGTAGTCTTGTCTTTTGCCATTAGATTGATCACTAATGTATTTGGATAGTTCACTACACGGTCTTTATATTTCACCGTTCAAGTTTTAATTTTATTAGTCTCACTATAAGTATGGCAAGATCGTGGTGCAGTCTTTCGTATGTAATATACAAAAAAAACGGTTTAAGCTCATTAATTGTCTTCATAATTTCTAATATGGAAACTTTCTGTTAATGTTACTTATAGCTAGCAATGCACTATAGCGTAGCAAACCGTGGTGTAATTTAATTAACACTAAAAGTACAAGTATATGGACCAGTAGCCGCCAAGGGCATTTAAAAAACAATAATTTAAACTACTAATAAATAAACGAATTATACAGAATAAATAAGAAATCTCTAAATATAAATAAATTAATAAAATCAATATATAAAATATTGAAGCCTATCATATACCTCGGTGAAAAGAACTATGTATAATTTATATTGTAAGAGCGCCGGATTTAAATTTGGCGCCCTTTCTTTCATATATGCTTACCAGCCTGCATGAACTAATATGAACATTTCAGTTAATAAATCTAAAACGCTACACGAAATCCAATGCAAAATAATAAATTATCAGTTCGAAGGTTAATTAAAAAATTTGAAAAAAATTGATTCGATTAACTGGAAGGAAATGCAGGAACATCAATTCGTCATAAGAATTAGGCATTTTAAAAAGCAACTTATAGTGAATTCTCACGAAAAGTCTTCATTTCCATGTTTACAAAAACCAACTGACTTAATAACTTAAATCACTAGACCATCTAACACCATGTAAACCACTTTAAGCAATATTCTACAAGTGTATCTACAGTACAATTTTATTTGGTTGTAGTTTCGAATTAGATAAAGGATATACTTTTACATATAACTGCATATTTACCTCAAATTTTGATGTTGTATGTGGCTAATAATAGAATCATAAAATAATTCTTATTCCAAAATTATTAATCTTTAAAGGTAATTCGAACGTGATGTACCAGATAACGTACCTGGACATTGCACTTTTGTGGCACCATAATGAATTTATCTCTCCGGTTGTTGTTTTCCTTTTTGACTTCCGTTGCCACCTACAAAATTTAATGTATACATTGATTAAAAATATCGAACCGAGCCTTCAGTTATATTAAGAACAGGAAATCGTACTAATGCCATCAATTGTATCTTTAATTTCATCTCTTACTGATAATAAAAGACGTAATTGATTACAACTTTATCTCGATTGAAAATCACAACAACATTTAGCACATATATTATATCTGAGTGATAAAAAATTAAGATAATCTAAGGCAGTATAAAAGGAGAACACTACCAACCAATATTATAACATTTAAAAAATTAAGTGAACATGAAGCTTCTTATTGTTCTGGTTTCCGCTTTGGTGGCCTCAGCTGCTGCTTTCACAGGTAAAACTTTTTTATTACTATACCATATTTTTACTAAAACTTTATTAAATTTGATAATTCATCAACATAGCTCTACTTATATTCATTTGCCATCTCTTCTCATAAAGTCAAAATCATTTTGAGAATAAAGCGAAAATTATTCTGAAGGAATATTTTATTTCCAATTTCACAGGTAGAATTATTGGGGCAGAAGAATCTCCGCCTTTCGCTTTTCCCCATGTGGCTTCATACCAAGTTTCCCACGTATGGAGTGGTGGAGTATCTCCACAAATGCACAGATGCGGAGCAGTTATCCTCAGCGAATATTGGGCTTTATCAGCAGCTAGATGTGTAATGGAAGTGAACGAGGCAATTTTCCAAGTAAGACAGGAGCCTAATTCAGTATTTCAATCACTCCATACATAATCAGGTTAACAAGAACATTTTAAAATTTTTTAGATCGTTGCTGGAAAACATGACTTAGACACCGTTGAAATTCAAGAGCAAAGAGTCAATGTTAGTGAAAGAATCTTCCACGAGGATTTCGAACATATGACGGGACCACACAACCTTGTCCTTGTAAGTTTTTACAGCACACGTGTTTGCAAATCTTTTCTAAAGTCAATCTGATAAATGTTGGAACTGATTAGTTAAAAGAAACAAATTACGTTTCAATGTCAATTATTATCTGCAATGACATCGAGTGGGAAGATAGTGACTGTTACGATAAATCAACCTCTACTAATTAATGCGTTAATTAATTGCAGCTCCGTCTTGAAACACCTTTAGTTTTCAACGAGTATGTGCAGCCAATTGCCCTACCTCCACGTGGTAAACTACACACTGGAGAAGTAGTACTCGCTGGATGGGGAATTACTTATACAAATACAGTTGAAACATTTACTCCTCTTCTACGTGTAAGTATTTCAATAAATGAATGAAACGAGACACTTTGACGTTTTCCTTCGCTCTTTTCTCTTCAACAATTGAAGACAATCTTGTTATTTTAGAACGTAACTTTGCCACTCCTTGATGATAACGAATGTACACAAATTCTCTCTGACCAAAGATGGCCAGTTGATGATACCATTATCTGCACTGGACCATTGAGACCAGGTGTATCCGCTTGTATTGGAGATTTTGGAACAGCATTGACCCAGTACAATGAAGAAGGAAAGGTAACGCAGTTTTCTTTTTTTTTTTATGATGACAACACATATAAATAAATTTTGCAGCATCTTATCTATGATTTTATTTTACAGGCTGAACTAGTAGCAACTGTAAGTTTCGTTTTCTTCCCATGTGGAGCTACAGGACTACCAGTTGCCAATGCCAGAATTTCTTCTGAAATTGATTGGCTTGAAAAACATATGGCAACATAAATTAAACGAATAAATTAATGAGAATACTTCTGTAATTTTATATGAAAATAAAGATTAATGCAATTTAAGTTAACGTTTTTATTCTCTTTTATGTTTCCTTTTGTTATTTGAAACAAAAGACGTAATGGCCTAGTCATTTAAGCTTAAATTAGGTAAGAATCTCGGAATTCGAGAGACCCAGCTGTAAGTTTGTAAATACTTGTATATCGACACCCTAAAGTTGTCTCAAAACCTACATATGGTTTATACACCCTACCATATGTAGGTTTTGAGACAACTTTAGGGTGTCAATATACAAGTATTTACAGACTTACAGCTGGGTATCTCGAATTCCGAGGTGAACTTACTATAATGACTGGGCTATAAATGTAAAAATAAGTTGATACCTTTCATTTTAATCTAGCAGCAATAATATTTCTTCTATTCTTTATAATTACGAATTTTCTAAAATTATATTCCGAAAATGTTTGAATTTGGTTGGTTTGGTTTAGTTTTCTGTGGTAGTCTGTTTGTTAAACATAGTTTGTTATAATAATTGTTGGAATTGTGTCAATGGAAATAAACCATGACTTAAAAATAGTTATTCTGTGGTCGTAGGGCATGATATACATCTGATAAATAGTGTTAGCCACTGCTGGCAAACTACAACTTTTCTTTGAAACTGAAAATCATCTTAATCGTGTGTTAAACAATAAGAAATTCCAGTTGACATTGGGAAACATGTCATCACACAGATATGTACAGCAAATACAGCATTTAAAAACTTATACAAAGTGCCAAAGTTTGTGAACAAGTGTGAACAGAATAAGAAAAATAGCTTACGTGCAAAACAAAGATTGAATGCAAATTATATTTTTAACATCTCTTCCTTCAACTTAAAAAGGAGGTCAACATATATTCTCTTTCTAACATAGATATTTCTTTATAACAAAATTGATCAATGTTACAACTTCAACATTTTCAGTTTTGGTTGGCCAATCATAATGAGACAAGCATTAGGCCTGTCTCAGTATGGGACCGTATTTAAGCGACGGCGTATTCGGACGTAAATCGGCGGTTTGAATGAGCTACAAACCAAACCGCCTATGTGTGTCACAGATGTCTGTAGTCGTGTATTAGGGGGTGTATTGGAGTTTTTTAACACTTATATAATTTATCATGAGAGCAAACTTTAACTTTAATTTTTATCGATACACTACTGGTATTAAAGGGACTTTAGCATTTATTATATATCTGAGTTCTGGTGGGCGTGAATTTAAATTTAGTTCAATCCTATTGGTATGGGCATCCGTGCCCATGATTCACTGAAATACAAACATAAGCTGCATGCAGAACATACCCATGTCGCCGATAGATTTCATTTGACCCGTATTGCAGCGTAACAAAAGGCGATCTTAGGTATCCCCTCCAGTCTGACGCGGCTTTTTGCATTTACAAAGGTTCATATAGGGTATCGTTGTAGTAGTGGTAACGCTTGGATAAAATTCGCCTTTATTCGGTTCTACTGTGCGAGGTAGTGCCGCCCGAATTCGGACGGCTTTGTAGCGTGCAGTCTGAGAGCTCCAGAGCGATCTCATTACATTTACATGGTTCGGATAGGTAAAGCGTAGTAGCCCGTATACGTCCGGCAGAAATTCGCTTAAATACGGTCCCATACTGCGACAGGCCTTAGGCAAACGTTGGCAAACGAATGGTCCTTGTTAGTTTTATATTTAAAACAACGTTATCAGAATTTGTTCAAATGTCTTTATTTGGTAATGAACATATGAATTTGACTAAAACATCAATATTGACCTAGTTGTTTTGGAAACGAAATGAATAAGTCACGCGGAGATAATATTATCTTTATGTTTAGAAGATACATCATTTTTCGTAAACAAAAGCAAAAGGTGAATTTTAATAACCCCACTATTCATCACTTAAAATACAACTAACAAAGTTAGTATTTCGTGTTTACATAAAGAATATTAATAATATTTTTTTAAAGTAAATAATGTTAATGGATTCCACACGTTGTGTTAATGTTAATTATTATCAGATGCATAGTCAGTCAGTGTAGTATTACGTGTTGCACGAGTAGCATATCCATGCATCATATCTATATACAAGCTGTTAAATTTAAAATATTTGGAATCTTCATAGGCATTTCATCTTATTCACATATTTCTTAATGGATCTTAAAGGAAAGAACGTTATTATAACTGGCGGAGCTAATGGTATTGGACTTGCATGTGTTAAAGAATATCTTGCTAGTGGAATTAAGGTAAATACATGATTTTATAAAAGTGTCAGTTTTTGAATTGTTGATTGTATCTTATGTAAGTCAGTAACCAGCTACTCTTTATGTACTTGAAAACTCAAATAAAAGATATATATATATATATATATATATATATATATATATATATATATATATATATATATATATAGATATATATATAGATATATATATATTTTTTACGTATAGTAGTTAGTTCATTTCTTTATATTTTATAATAAATAATATTCTTTTAGTTGTTAATCGATTCACTCTTTTATATAGCTTCTAAATTAGATTATATTACTTAATGTATTAAGAATTATTAACATCTGGAATTTTCTGTTGGACTAACCGTATTGGCTTCGGAACTATTCGGATATTACTCGTAATTAAGGAATTTAATTAGTGCATAAAAATTGTACTATAAAATTTTTGTTCGCAAAATATTAACAGCTTTATTTCAGAAAATTGTCATCTTGGATATAAATGATTCTTTATTTGACAAATTAACAAAGGAGTTGGATTCTGGCTTTGGTCCTAATCGCGTCAAATTTATTAAAACGGATGTGACTGATACTAAGAATTTCAACCATTCTTTCGAAGAAGCTGTCGCAGAATTGAAATGGGTTGACGTACTTCATAACAATGCTGGAATACTCTCAGAGAGCTTGTGGCATAAAACTGTTGATGTTAACATTGTAAGTTAAGTAAATAAGTCCATATGCATGGTTTTACACATTTTAAATCACATTACGTTTCTAGAAAGGTGTTATCAATGGAATTTTACTTGGATTAAAATTCATGAGCAAGAAAAATGGAGGTCAAGGAGGTACAATTTTGAATACTTCATCAATAGCAGGATTAGGCGCTAGTCCAGTATTTCCAGTATACGCAGCCACAAAATACGCCGTAATAGGATTAACCGTAACATATGGGGTAAGTCACAAATACTATAAAGTCTCCATTACTGAACCTTCCTGTGCAAAGATTTTCTGTTTCATTCACACTCAATGTCACAAACGGGCAAGCGCTTGATCCGCCACTGGAATCAAAGCCCGTCTATTGTGTATATATTAAACATAATAATAAATATTTCAGGCGCCGGAAGAGTATAACCAAACAGGCGTTAGGGTAATGGTACTATGTCCAGGTGTAACGAAAACGGGCATATTCTCCACGAATCCATACACCGATTCTCCAATTGAAAACAACGAGAGTGTCAAATCTACATTATCTACTTTTCAAATGCAGAGGTTAATTCATTTATAAATTATATCCCGGTTCTGTCAAATTATTTGTTATAATTTGAGTGCATTCATTTATATTTCAGTACTGATCCAGTGGCTAAGGCAGCAGTGTACATAATTCAAAATGCAGTGACTGGTTCAGCATACGTAACTGAAGATTCCAAAACGTATGAAGTTGAAATTCCATTATACAGTTGCAATGGTTACAAAACTAAACTTGTAATATAAATGTGTAAAACGTTGCAATAAATATTTACAAAAATTATTGGGTTGTGAACTACTTCTTATTTGTTAGATATTTTGAATGCTAATGTCTTTAATTAATGCCAAAGTCGTTAATAAAGTTTTAGCGTCAATGTCGATTGATTTTTTTTTTTAATTTATTTACCGTCGGGCTATTTCCGATGCTGAGTCCCATCACTGATGACCTCTTACTATGTTGTTTCATAAAGTATGTTATTAACACTAGTATTATTGTAATTTATAATATAATTTTTGTAATGTAATTAAGCAATAAATGATAATGCGAGAAGATTCAATAAGCCAAATCTTTAAAATATATTTTTTTAAATTTAGTTTATTATTTATTGAGTTTAAAAGGTCGATGATTAAGAAAGAAGACAAATATTATAAATAAACTACTTATTTTTATAAAGTAATATAATAGAGATAACTGTTTGTACATCTGTCAAACAAGTTAATAATATGCATTTAGTATAATAGTATTTACTTAATACGTCTGTTATCTGTTGAACATATTAATAGTTTAAACGGTAGCGTAAAATAATACTGCACCATGCATAATAAGTTTATTAAGGAGGTACAGGATGAACCGTCAATGGAAAAAGTTTATCTCTCGGTAATACGAAATGCAAAATACGAAGTACATGAGGGACGAGCAAATATTAGGACTGTACCTTTGCTTTTTGCTTGTTAAAATGATTTTTTCATGCATATATAGTTTAATAAATTAAAAATTGCCTGTAATTAATACCAAATTTATATTAATTCAATTTAAATTCAAATTAAATATTTTGAAAAAGGAATAATAAATTTGGCAACGCAGTAAATTTACGTGTGTCAACGCATGCGTGATTTGGTTCTTCGACAAATAAATTGTTATATTTTATATAATATTTATTGAGATTTTGAATTTCCCGCTCAAATTGGCATTTGCAACGTTGCCGGCTCATAACCTACAATTACTGTTTCTTAAAGGTTTTATTTAAATATTTTCGTATATAGGTATCCTTTTAATAATTTTCTTTTTGCAATAGTTACAGAAAAGATTCTTTTATATACACCTAGTTTTTGAAAGCCATGTCTCCAATTTTTTTATAGTTAAAAGTTATATTATGTGGTGAAATTGAGCTAAACATTATGATTTGTATGGAAAATGACTATTTTTAATCATGTATAAAAAGTCTCTAAAATTTTGAGACAGCATGTATTTTAACTATTTATATCGACCTCCCAAATTTCACGACGTTTTCATCATTTACGTTTACGTTCTATACCTCCTTAATATGAAAATACATAATTAAATTTGATAACAATTACACCCAGAAAATGTACTGCTGGTTCAGGAATCGAACCAATTCTCTTATTTAATATAAACCTCAGTTGAACTTAAACTAGCAGTCGAACATGACTACATATAGCGTCACAATGTAAAAACCCTCGGTTACATTTTTCTATAGTTAACTGTGGTTCTCTATTTACAAAATTACAATTAAAAATATATTTCTTTTAATTGAGAATTGAAATTTATTTCAGTCAGGTTGAGACCATTATATCTCGATCACCGATAATTCCCGATAACATCATCATCTGAACGTTGCACTTTTGTGATACCACAGTCTTATCTCACTGCTTAGTGGTTTCCCTTATTAACTTCCGTTGCCACCCACAAAATTTAGCACACAAATTGATTAAAACCATCCGATCGAGCCTCAAAATATATTGGAACAGGAAATCGTACTCCATCGTATCAATTCTCTCTTTAATTTAATCTTCCACTGATAATAAAAGCAATTAATCCTAACAATTATATCTGGATTTCAAATCACAACTAAATTTAACACAATCTGGTTGATAAGAAATTAAGATACTCGTAACCTGGGCAGTATAAAAGGATGACACTCTTAATCAATATTGTATCATTTAAAAAAATAAGTGAACATGAAGCTTCTTATTGTTCTAATTTCCGCTTTGGTGGCCTCAGCTTCTGCTTTACCAGGTAAAACATTTTTATTAATATACTAAATATTTGAATATTGCTCCAAATATTTAAGTCATTGTCCTTATGATTTATCTTGTAACACAGGTAGAATTATTGGGGCAGAAGAATCTCCGCCTTTCTCTTTTCCCCATGTGGCATCATACCAAGTTACCCGCGTGTGGAGTGGTGGAGCATCCCCACAAACGCACTGGTGCGGAGCAGTTATCCTCAGCGAATATTGGGCTTTATCTGCAGCTAGATGTGTAATGGAAGTGAACGATGCAATTTTCCAAGTAAGACAGGAACCTAATTCACTCAATTAATCACTCTACACATAATCAGCTTAACAAGAAAATGTTATACATTTTTAGATCGTTGCTGGAAAACATGACTTAGACGCCGTTGAAATTCAAGAGCAAAGAGTCAATGTTAGTGAAAGAATCTTCCACGAGGATTACGAACATATGACGGGACCACACAACCTTGTCCTTGTAAGTTTTTACAGCACACGTGTTTGCAAATCTTTTCTAAAGTCAATCTGATAAATGTTGGAACTGATTAGTTAAAAGAAACAAATTGCGTTTTAGTAAGCTATCAATATCAATTATTATCTGCAATGACATCGACTGGGAAGATAGTGACTGTTACGATAAATCAACCTCTTCTAATTAATGCGTTAATTAATTGCAGCTCCGTCTTGAAACACCTTTAGTTTTCAACGAGTATGTGCAGCCAATTGCCCTACCTCCACGTGGTAAATTACACACTGGAGAAGTAGTACTCGCTGGATGGGGAATTACTCGTACTGATACAACAGAAACATTCAGTCCTCTTCTACGTGTAAGTATATAGATAAATGAATGAAACGAGTAACTTTAATGTTTTCCTTCAACAATTAAAGAAAATATTGATATTTTAGAACATAACTTTGCCACTCCTTGATGATAACGAATGTACACAAATTCTCTCTGACGAAAGATGGCCGGTTGATGATACCATTATCTGCACTGGACCATTGAGACCAGGTGTATCCGCTTGTATTGGAGATTTTGGAACAGCCTTAACGCAGTACGATGAAGAAGGAAAGGTAACGCAGTTTTCTTATTTCATTTTGTGATGACAACACATACATTTTGCAGCATCTTATCTATGATTTTATTTTACAGGCTGAACTAGTAGCAACTGTAAGTTTCGTTTTCTTCCCATGTGGAGCTACAGGACTTCCAGTCGCCAATGCTAGAATTTCTTCTGAAATTGATTGGCTTGAAAAACATATGGCAACATAAGTTAAATATGGATTTATGTGTAATTATATTTCGACGGTTTATCTCAATCACTCACTGTGTAGGAAGGTGTTGCTTCTGGAAAGAATGCTCACGCAATTACAATAGATATTGAAGCGGTGTAATATTCAATAAACAAATCCTTATTATAATATATCTTCAATAAAAATAAATAAAGAAAATCTGTGTAAAAAACTGTTTGTTTTATTTTTAATCAAAATGGGCTTGTGTACTCATTTTTTAATGGTAGATTTTTCAATTGTGGATTGAAATTGATGTTAATAAATGTGTATTGGCGTGTCTATTTTATTAAATATCTAAATGTTGACGGAGATATACCAATTAAAAATTTGAATTGTAGTTTTAGCGCTAGAGATGGTCGGCCATTTGACGTGAAATGTATTGTATAGGTCAGTTGTTGGTTAGGTCAGTGCTGTGGTAATGTTTTATAGCTGTTGGTAGTCGAAATAATCAAATCAAGTTAAAAAATAATAAGTTTTTATTTTATTTAACCTTGTTACGGCAGACATAATATTGAAATGTTATTGTTTCTCAAAATAACTGTAAATAATATTTGATATTTTGATATATAAATACATATAGCAGAGATTTATGAGTTGTAAGGTTGGTAACCTGTAAACTTGTCAGAGTTCTGTCAAAAATATATCTCTTTTACGCTCTGTTGTATAAAAGAGATAGCTACATGCGGTTGTTAAGTCACATGTTGGTTGAGGTCACATTGGAATGTTGTACAACGTTGAATCCCTTTAATAATTAAAGAGACAAAATGACTTTTTTAATTGTTAAAATCTTCTGAAATATAAGGAGTTATTAAAAAATAATTGTACATTTGAGTTTCAAGTAACCAACTTTATCAATATATAGTAGAGTTTTATAGAAACTAAGACATAGGACACAAGCCCGTTTGACGTTGTATTTGTGTCCAGAGAGTAAGTAACTATGATTTAAGATAATCCATCAGCTAGAAATTTTGATTGCACATTGTCATAACAATCAAAAACACAAAGTCCGTTACTTTGTTGATATAATGTAAACATCATATTTATTTTCTAGTTATCAATAAGATAAACAATAATAAATATTTCTATTAAAATTTATGATAAGAAATTAAGTTTTGTTTTTAAATCGGTCATTGTAAGTCATCCTTTAACTGAACAAGTGTTTTTTTTCATTATCATTCTGCATTTATTAACAAGATGTTTACATATAATTTTAGTTAGTATTTACCATTTGTTAAGCATGGATCTCAAAGAAAAGTCAGTTATAATTACCGGAGCAGTCAGTGGAATTGGTCTCGCATGTGTTAAGCAATATCTACGGAATGGAGTTAAGGTAACGGCCGATACGAGTTCCGAATCTACGAATTAGAATTCTTGTTAAAATATTTATCATTTGTTTTAGAAAGTTGTAATATTGGATTTAAATGAATCTATGTTTAAAGAAGTTGAAGAAGCATTAGCATCTGAATTCGGTGCAAATCGTTTTCGCATAATCAAAACTGACATAACAGATGCGAAAGAATTTGAAGACTCCTTCGCCAAGGCAGTTGAGGAACTTGAGGAAGTTGACATTGTACACAACAATGCAGGAATTCTGTCAGAACAATTATGGAGCAAATTAATTGATGTTAACTTTGTAAGTTTTAGAAAAAATATGATTCATATATGTTGTACTACAACTAAACTAATGAATATCTTGCTTTTTTAATATACTCGTACTATTAGTTTTTACAGCATCTCTTAGGTATTTCTTAAACCTAAAAATGATAAAAATAGTTCAAAAAGAAACTTAATTTCTTCAAAAGGTCTACTTAAGATTTTAATAATTTATCAAAAAAAGTGTTAATTTAAAAAAATGTCATTTGATAGCAATACATATAAAACTTTACCAAACGATATATACTAGATTAATTTATTTACATAATGGATAACTATTTATGTAAATAAACCTTAAATGCAATGGGCTTGTATACTCATTTATTTGGGGTCGATTTTCAATTGTTGATTGAAATTGATGTTAATAAATGTGTATTGGACTTGTCTATTTTATTAAATATCTAAATGTTGACGGGGATATAGCAATTAAAAATTTGTTTCTGGAATAGGTCAGTTATTTGTTGATTAGGTCAATGCTGTGGTAATGTTTTGTAGCTGTTGATAGTACGTATCTAGTATCTAGTACGTATGAATTAGTTAGCAAAGAATACAAAGTTTTTATTTTATTTAACCCTGTTACGGCAGATATAATATTAATATTTTATGAACTGTAAGGTTGGTAACCTGTAAACTTGTCAGAGTTCTGTCAAGAATATGCTATCTCTTTTACGCTCTGTTGTATAAAAGAGATAGCAACATAACGGACGTGAGGAATGTTCTACAACGTTGAATCCCTTTAATAATTAAAGAGACAAAATGACTTTTTTAATTGTTAATATCTCCTAATATATAAGGAGTACATAAGTTTACGTTTTGTATTTAGCGAGGTCTTAATAAAAAACAGTTTCTTCTAAAATGCCTGTTAAAATGTTGATAAAAACCTTTAGAAAGGAGTAACTCAAGGAATCCTACTAGGACTCAAGTATATGAGCAAAGAAAATGGAGGGAAGGGGGGCTCAATTGTAAATACAGCGTCTATAGCAGGGCTAGGAGGAATACCACCTTACCCCATATATTCAGCCAGCAAATGTGCTATAATAGGACTTACAGTTTCTTTTGGGGTAAGATTTCTTCTTCTATGCCAACTTTCAATAAGTTGAACTATTCTTAAAAGTGCTATTTTTTATAGGCGTCCGAAAACTTTGAAAGAACAGGAGTAAGGATAATGGCAATGTGCCCCGGCGTAACTCATACCGGTATTTTTTTCAAAAACCTGTATACGGATAACCCAATGAACAAAGACAAAGATGGTCAAGAAAAGAAAAGAAGTGAGATCTCAAAGCAAACGTAAGCTGCACTTATATATAATTTAAAATCTTATGCATGGTACAGACTAGTGCGACATTCAACATTTATATATTTTCATTCATAAGTTAACATTATTTAGACATGAGTGTACTAAATGTGTTGCACTTTTAACGTACAGACTAGTGCGACGCTAATAAAAATCTTACTTATGCTGTTTTTTTAAATTCTAAGTAGTATTTTTATGAAACAAAAATGTTTCAATCCTAAGTCGAAACATCTAAAAAAATTACGGTGATCTCGAATAAAAGAGTCGAGTACCTACTTTTAGGTCGAGTTTTGGTGTTTAAATGGACAAATAAAATAGATCTTAACAATAGACCCTTGTCAAACTGAGTTTGAGTATTCACGAGTTTTTTTTTGTAAATATTTTGTTTCTAACGCAGGATGATAGAATTCGTTCGAAATATGAAAGCCTCCGATGTTTTAAGTCGCACTAGCATCTCGCAGTAGTGTGGACGTGTTCTACAACTTCTTACAACAAATGTTGGATGTCGCACCAATCTGTACAATACATTAGATAGGCACAGAGTGAAGTAAAACTCTCTTTAAACACATTTGTTTTACTGTAAAAAGATAGAAAACAAACAGAGCCTTCTGACCAACTTATATCTTTTAATTACCACTAATTTATAAATTTAAATGTTGCAGCCCAGAGCATGTAGCCAAGAGCATCTTGTACATGCTGCAGAATGGAGTTTCAGGCTCTGTGTATATTGCAGATGCGATGAAAACCTATGAAACTGAAATTCCTAAATACTATCCACAAAATGAATACAAACTAAAGCAAGTTTTATAATAATTTATAAATCATAACTATAAATGAGCTGTCTCGTTTTTGAAAAATATAAAAGTAAAGTATATAACTATAAACTAAATTACTATGTATTACTACTAAATTACTACTAAATGCCTATGTATTATATTATAAACAGTAAATGACAATGACAGCGAAAAGAAACATCAAAAATTAACAAACAAATATTCAAAATAACTTTTAACATTTATTGAAGCATATATGCATGCAACGACTACATAATAACAGCTGTACTTATAGTTTATAATCCTGTTTATATAATAAATCACAATAATATTTACACAAAATCAATATAAATCTTCGTATAAAGATAAATTATTAAGTTGACTGACACCTTCAGTGTTGCAGCTGTTGCGGTGTTCACAGGTGGATATTCAAATATATCTATCTCTCTCTAACGCACACACAAGAATTTTATTTCACTTACACGAGTATATAAATTCGGAAATTTTCGCGAATCTTCGTTAAGCGCAATCAAAATGCACAAAAATATTTCAAATTAAAATGAAAATATTATCATTTGATTCATTAATTTACATGTGTTAAATTAAATATCGCAGTTTAATTGTAATATATTTTTAATTAGGACTATATAATAAACACGCACTTTATTATTTAAATAAGAATATTGCCAAAATTAAATTATTTTGGAAAAAAAGAGAATAATTTCTGCGACGAAACCCGCGCGACATGTTTCCTCCTAAGCAGCTCGCGGCAGACTAACAAAAAATTGGAAATATTACATACAAATTTTAGGTTAAATTGCTAAATGGGGACGTATAAATTTCGCCTTATAGAATTGAATTTTGGTTGACTATTTTAATGATTTTTAAATTGATTTTTGTTATTATTTAGTAGATTAAATAAATAAATTGATATTGATTTACACCTACCAAATGCATTATTATATATTTTGTTATAGTTACATTTATAAAATGTAATGTATATGTTAGAGAATAAATAATTGTACAATGTTTTTATGGGTCCTATATACTTTACATGTAAATCCAGTACTAGGAAAGCTGCCAACAGACATAGCATATATTATCTCTGCTGCGTATATGACAAACTGCATCGCGAACCAAGAGTAAACATTAAAATATCTAAACGTCACCTAATGCAAACTACAAATTTCAACACAAAACACACTTTAAAAAATGCGTACACATAGATAAACGAAATATACAAAAATCGTACATTTTAATAAATATGATTTCAAATTCCACTGGCTTTATTTTAATGTCTATTACCGTATCAATTTATTAAAAGAATTTAAAATACAGTCCGGGGAAAAGTAATACGTTTTCACTTGGTTTCACACATTTTGTCTTGTACACAGTTTTCCTATTGGTAGCTTTTTACAGTTTTCTCGTTGACAATTCGATAGATTCCGGGTATCATTATTATGACCATTTCGACGTCTCGTTGGCGTGTAGGCCCTCCGCGCGAAGCCTGCTAAGCATTGGTCTGTAAATATCTTCCGTAAATGGAAGAACAACTCCTCTTGTTTGAATTTCTCCTAAAATAGCGTAGCAACATATTATGTGATGAACAAGACATTATTTTAATACGTAAAAAGAAATTACCATCCAGAATCATCTTTGCAGCAATAGCAGCTGGAAAACCAACAGTTTTCGCCATCGCTGAATGTCCACCTGTATTCTGAGCTTCTCCATACACTACAAAATTAATGCCACGTTCTTCTTTACGACCATCTGGCCATCTAATACCAACATCATGGCGTAAAATTACCAAATCTCTTTCAGAAGACTCTGAAAAATAATATTTTATTTTGATAAAAAGTTTTTATTAATATACACATATATATTAAGAAATATATAAATTAAAAAGCATTACCTAATGCCAATTTTTTCGATAAATAATGACTTAAGGTATCTAAAGGTGTAGACAACTTAATTACTGAATTATCCTCCAAGAGTCCCAAAGCTTCGAGACCGTTAGCATCACCAACACGTTCTTGAATTTTGTTTTTTAAATTTTCATAAAATATATTTGAATCATTTAACCCCAGTAGGTTACAGATAAGTTGACGCTAGGAATAAAATGTAAAAGTTATTTGCTTTTAAGGACTTTCTAGGTTTACAAACCTTTTTATGTGTTACCCAGTGAAAATTGGGTATAATAAACAATTGTCACTAATATTCCATCTTACCCAAGTGATATCTGGTCCATTCTGATGCAACATAGGATGAGGCTCTGGATCAATTAACCCAATTAGTTGCATAGCTCGAATACTCTCCGTGAACCCTTTATATCTAATTGTTCCCCTTACTAAACTAGTTAAATTGCCATGAAGACCATACAGATCAACGTACTGTGTACTGTCTCTATTTGGAAATCCTTCTAGTGAAAATCCAGGAAGAAAATCTAATTCTTTTGGTGATGACATTAAATCACCTCCTCCACTTATTTCAACAACCTAAAAATTTACATATTTATGTAATTTGCTTTGTGATTTTTAAATAATTATAATAATTCATCACTAATTTAGCAGCAAATATTTTAAAAATTACCACACACTATCAACATTTATCAAACCATTAACTACAAGACTTGCAAAATATATGGCAACATAACCCAGTAAACAATTTGGTGAAGTGCCCTATTTGATGAAGTTCGAGTCACTCGTACAATTCTATTCTAACGCTTTACAAGTTCTCTACCTGTCACAGATTTTATGTTAGTTATTCTTTCTAGTATTCTTTCTTTTTCCAACATCATTCATTAAGTATTTCTGTTTCTTTCCCACATGGATATATTTTTTTTAAGTTCACTTTCATCTCATTTATTCCAAAGTGAGAGAGAAACGAGATGCGGTTAGACAAGTAAAATATATTTTTCACCGTTACACTTGTATACTTGTATAATATTTCGTTCAGTACAGATGTTTAAAGTATATGCTAGATTTTTGAATCACCAAAACAATGTAAAAAACTAATATAACGAGTATTGTTGAAGATGAATAATATTCATTAAAAAAATCACGATCCGTACTATATTATAATATATTTATATTTTGCAGACTCTAAAAAGTAGAATTCCATTAAGTGTTATACCCCTGCTAGTTTCAAGTTTATAACTCCGGTCATAAATCATAAACCGACTCCGCTTTTAATTCAGCAGTGAACCGTCGTTGCAATGACTGTAGCTCATAAAAAGGGCCTTTCCTATGAACGACTGAATAGAAAACGAACACGTTCCAGACAAAAAATTCATGATAAGTAATAGAAATTAAGTAGAATTTACTCCAAAATGTTTACTGGGAAGTTAAATATAGATTTATGTGTAATTATATTTGGACAGTTTATCTCTCAACAACTGCAGGAAAGTGTCGCAGATTTGCGCTTCTGATTGTAAGAATGCTCACGCGGTGTAATATTCAATAAGCAAACTGTCGCAAACGGCAAATGAAATCTGTGTAAAATACTGTTTGTTTTATTTTTAATCAAAATTTGATGTTGTTAATTCTGTCCAGACAGTAACTATGATTTAACATAATCCATTAGCTAGAAATTTTGATTGCACATTACTCCAATAATCAAAAAAACACAAAGTCCGTTACTTTCTTGACATAATAATCTATTAAAAAAAATAGTTCAATTACCTGTCCTTTGCTTATATATTTAGCAGCTGACAAAGTATTAATTAGTGCACCTCTAGGAGACCAGGAGAATTTGTATCGTAGAGGATTGTCACTAAATTCAGGTGCAGGAAGACCTAAAAGAATAAAAGTAACAATACTGCAATTGTTTCAATAAATAATGCAATTTAAAACCGATTTTACATACCTCCACAGTATGAAATAAATGAGTCAATATGTCCGCCTCGATGTTGAACATCCTGGATGCATTCAAGAGCCAGAAGATGGTCAATACCAGGATCTAAACCTACTTCATTTAGAAGAGTCACTCCATTTTCTAATGCACTGAAATATTTTAAATACAAATATTAAATTTAATCAATTTCTACAAATTTCTTTATATGAAAATACCTTTTATGCAAAGATTTGACTTCGTCATTTAAATAGCTAGCTGTAACTAGATGAGTTTTTCCTTGGATGCAATGTTTGGCTACTAAACCATGTAAAGCATATGGTAATAGAGATATTACTACATCACTCTGTTCGCACAACTCTGCTAAATGTCCTGGATTTTCTGTGACATTTAAATATGTACTTTCCACACCAGGATACCGATCCGCTAGCCTATCAGACTCTTCCTTTTGTTGTGAACCTATAAAAGCAAATTATGTTACACATTAAGTAAATATCATATTTTATTTATGTGTATTATAGACTAACAAGACTGTGTTGTACTTGCAAAATTGAATTGCACTTACAAACTTGAATTGCTAAGCCCTTTTCACGATGAAGATATTCTACTGCAGGTGCAGATACAAAGCCAGCACCAAGTACAAGAACACGCTTATCTGTGTCATTTCCTCCTTCACTCTTATGACGGGATTTTATACTAAAATTTAAATTTAATTATTACATTTTTAGAAAGTTTGCGCCTTAAAATAGGCAATCATATTCACACTAAAGTATTTTGTCGTTTAAAATACTATTAATGAAAGTAAAAAAAGCACTTACTTGATATTACGAAGTTCTGAAATGTATTCAAAGTTTGGTGTCAATTTTCCGTTACTTGCGATAATTGCCTAAGGATAATTATTATTTTAATAATAAAACATAAACAAATTTATTAATTAAATTTTTGTAAACATACCCCTGAAACAGATTCAGTGAAATTATGTTCATCCAGTGGTTTTCCAGCATCACTGTTTATGATGTCTAAAGTATATGGATATAACAGATCACCAAAGAAGTCGGTACTCTCTCTTGGTAGTTGCGTTGGCATGTTATCGATGGAACAAACTAAGACCCCTGGACCTTTGAAACTAAACATTCTTGTTATTGTATAATATTTAAAAATTAACAATGCTCTTGTGTCCTCATTTTTTAGTGGTCGATTTTTCAATTGTTGATTGAAATTGATGTTAATAAATGTGTATTGGCGTGTCTATTTTGTTAAGTATCTAAATGTTGACGGGGATATAGCAATTAAAAATTTGAATTGTAGTTTTAGCGCTAGAGATGTCGGCCATTTGTATGACGTGAAATGCATTGTATACGTCAGTTACTTGTTGAGTAGGTCAGTGCTGTTGGTAGTCGAAATAATCAAGTCAAGCCAAAGAATAATAACTTTTTATTTTATTTAACCCTGTTACTACACAGACATAATATTGAAATTTTATTGTTCCTCGAAATCGCTGTAACTAATATTTGATATTTTGATATATAAATACATATAGCTGACATTTATGAGCTGTAAGGTTGGTAACCTGTAAACTTGTCAAAGTTCTGTCAAGAATATATCTCTTTTACGCTCTGTTGTTTAAAAGAGATAGCAACTACCGGTTGTGAGGTCATATGCATTTGGAATGTTGTACAACGTTGAATCCCTTTAATAATTAAAGAGACAAAATTACTTTTTTAATTGTTAATACCTTCATATAAGGAGTTATTAAAAAATGATTGAACATTTGAGGTTCTAGTAACACACTTTATCAATATCTGGTACACTTTTATAGAAATTAAGACATAGGACACAAGCCCATTTAAAAAAAATTCAAATACCTCTTAGTATCCTTATTTCTATCTGCATCATACAGACAAAATGGGGTATCAATCGTAGTACACTCATTCATGAACTCTATCGAACCACCTGGGTCAGCAGAAATATCACAAATCGCCAGCATCCTAAAGAAAAGTACTTTAATTAGGCTCCTGCTTTAACGATTTCGATTATGCATAGTTAGTTACCTGTGTGGCAATGCAGGAGCCCCCATGCTTGTAGGTAACCAGGGTGTATTTGCGGGTCGCAGAAGAGTTTTAGCATCCGGAATCGTCAATAGCTTAGGACTGTCAACAGCCCAATAGATTCCATTTAAAATAACTGATGCATAAGGGGCAATTTTTTGACTAAATGTACTAATATATCGTTCTGGATGTTCATCGTATTCTTGGGCATTGAAACCACCTCCTTCACGTCTTTCTAGATGATCAGCTCGACTTACTTCACATGCATAAATTTTATCTTGGCCTAAGAATTACATAGTAGATTAATTACTGAAATTATACTAATGAATATTAATTAATAGAATTTGTAATTACTTCCATGTTCGGCAACTTTTCTAAGAGAATCCCATTGGACATATTCATATGGCAGCTCTTGAAATATTTCTTGACTTCCCTAGAAAATACCAAAATGTATTTATAATGAATTGTAGCTAAGACACCAACCAAAAAGCAACTCTATTTTATTCAAACTAACCTGCGATACGTTTCCAGATCCGGTGAAAACAAAAGTTAAGGGACCAACCGATTTTGGCATCATACCTTTAAAAAAAAATCAAATTGATAAAATAATGTTTTCATAGTATTTAATCCTCATATATGTGACACCAGAGCAGTGTAATAATTGTATTATTATACTTTGTAAATAATCAAATAAAAAAAAACGATTATCTGGGCCTCAAACCAGAAGACAAATCAGCTACTATATCAATAAATATTATATTTAAAATAATTAATTCTGATTATATTATATTTATACCTAAAGAAACTTCATATCCAGCGTCCCTAATAGCCTGTCTTGCCATTGACGAATTTCTGTAATTGTGTGCTGGTCCTATATGCTGAAAACATAGAGGAGTTTTCAATTAAGTACTAAAATATTTAATAAACAGAAATGGATGCAATTTTATTATTAAAGGTGTTACCATAAAAGGAGTATGATGTCCCAAAGCTAGTAACCGAAGACCCAAACCATGGAGAATATTAATCATACCAGCGACACCTGTGGAAGAAATCTTTAAGAATGAGACATGTCTTGATTATTAAATTTGAGAAATTCAGACATTAATATTTAATAAAGTGTCATTTATTTCACAATTCAAAATTTAATAAAATGACAGTGTCATTTATTGCACAACAGCTTAATTATATTGGCGAAGATTAAAACCGTATAATACAGAAAACATTTTATCTCACCTGCATATTTACCAAAGGCGACAACCCGGTTTCCAGATTCATCCATAAGCTTTTCGTAATCGATTAATCTAATATTCTACAATTAAAAATGAGAATTTCGTTTGAAGAGTTACTAAAGTTGTTATATATAATATGTTGCAATATAACTACCTTTTCCAGAATAGCATCCAATAAAGCCATATTTGATTCTTGAGCTTTAATTGTATGAGAAAAGCAGCAGTATGTTTTATTTGGAATTAATTGATCTATTGGTACTTGCTTAACTCCAAATATAACACTTGCTTCACTGATATCCTCGCTCACTGTAGCCCCCGCGCTAATATATGACTACAAAATTCAAATAATCATAAAACACCCTGTACACATTATTTATGAAGAATTTACGCCTGCAATATAGGCAACCACAATCACACTATAAAAAAATTAGAATAAGTAATACTTACTTGCATTGGATAAGCTCGTCTATTAGACGGCTGAACAATAACTTTAACATTTTTTTTGACCAGCTTTTTTACATTAGCTGGATTAAATGGAGCTCTTCTCTCCCAAACACTTTGGTCTTCTCTTCTAATAGCTATCACTTTTCCAGTCTAACATAAAAATTTAATTTATTAATAATATTTATAATATTTTTTACCTTGATCGATATGTGATAAGAAAAATTAAAAATATATAACGTACATTTCTTTACATGTATAATTATAAAATGAAAATAAGTTTGTAAATATGCAATCCTACTTTATCTTAATAATTTTTCAGATATTAGTTAGATTCCAAATTGCAATTAATAATATATGAAATATCTTTCAAACTTAAAGTATGTAAATTAATGCTTTTTATTAGAAGATAAGATTAAAAGTTTAATTAATAATTTAAATAAACTAACATAATAAACTATCCGTAAATAATATGTAATTTAAATATAAAATTTGTTATGTAACATCTAACATTTTTATGTAAAAGATATTCAATTATACTTAAAATAAATAAATTAACTAAATTGTTCTAAAATAAACTCACGTGCTTAAATCTTGATTGGATATTTTTGGGGGTCAAGTCCCTGCACTTTAAAACGCGTAACATATTTAATCTTTTTTAAACGTAACACATGTGTGTGTGTCAGTTTTTTAAATAAAACTGATCTTACGTTTTAAAAATTATTAATCCCAGAATTCACAATATTGTTATTGGGTAACAACTCATGTTTAAATTTATTGGTTTCTGACTGTGACTATAGCAACAGTGGCGGATTCCATTTCATAAGCTGCCTTTCGAGTAATGTTGACTTATCTATGTACAATTATTGTTTAAATGCTATAAAAAATATTAACAATTAAAAGTGTAACTAAGAAAAACTAAAATAAAATTAAAATATGATGTGAACTAATTAAAACCAATATTTCAATAAGTAACATATCACTTCTAAGTTTACAAAGCTTACAAGTTAAATTGTTTCTTCCCGTTCTCCATCACTTTTCTCTCTTAATCCTCTTCCTTCTTGCTTCCGGGATCCAGCTTCTTTTTTCTTGCTTTTGTAACAACAGTTTCTCCAGACTCATCCTGCTTTTTCACTCTCCTACACTTGATCCTCTGTTCTACAGCTTTTCATTCTCTTTCCCACTTATTTTGCCTGTTCCCTCACCTGAATATTGTGATTCTTTGAATTTAATTACTGCCCTGCTTATCCAGGTCCTATGAAATCCAATTTACATGTGACTCACCCATCTGGTTCATCCTCTCCTGCTGCTGCATTTCTATACAAAACCTCCTACCATATTTTTATCTTCTCAACCGCCATTCTTCTTCCTTTATACTAATCTATTTCCATAATCCTTCAATAAAATAATGTACATATACATTATGCACATCATATACCAAGATTATATAATATTTCTCTGACAATTTTGTAATTTATTTCATATTTATAAAATTATTTGCATATCTCATAATAATATTTAAAAAATACCCAATAAAGAATGGGGGTTAAATAATTAATTGCCATTTATACGTTCATTAAATGTTACTAATTATAATGCAGATAGCATATTGACTAAAAGCCTTAAATCATTAATCATAAGTGTTTTAGGTAAAAATCCTAAAATGTGTAAATTATAAAATAATATTAATTTCCAACTACGCTTAATAGAATATTAATCAAGTACAAATAAAATAAAACAAATATGTATTTAGTAATATATTTAAAAATACACTATATACAGAATCGTATGAGATAAATGTGTAACTAGGGAATGTCACGAGGTCATCAACGTTATCTTTTACCAAGAGTATGGAAACAAGCTGCTGTAAGATCTTGATGACGTTATTATAAACAAGATAAGAATTTTTATATAATTTCAGTTAACAAACACACATGGTTTCCTAAAATAAGACATACAAAAACAATACACATGTATAAATACTTACTAGTTGCTAGAATTTTTTAAAAGTAAAAAGATTGTATACACAAATAAATGTATATATGGTTGCATACTGATCAGATGTTGTAATTTATAAACTATACTGCTGTGTATGAAACAAATCATTAACTTTATCTGTTATATCTATTCTTTAGTAGATGGCGCCTTTTATGTTTAGTTTGTTACTAAACAATTACCTTTACAAAACCAATTAAGTTAACTGGTTAATATAGATCTTATATGATAAAATATTTCTATAACGCTGTTAGTAATTGTGCAGCTACAACTTAATTAATCTAAAATTTGATCTTACAACATATCCTATGATTTAATCTTTTTTACGGAATTCTGACAAATATTTACATAATAAAATTAATGTAAACAGAAATGAGCTTAATTTTTCTTTCTTTTTATTAACTATTATTAACACCAAATTCTTAAGCAAACAAATGCTTTATCAATGCTGATACGCATAGTTCTAATTTCATAATAAAAAACGATTAACTACAGTAATCAAAAACGTGAGTTTATAGAATTGTATAATCCATCATACTTTCATGCAGATGAGTGGGGTTTTCATGTACCATTTGCACCTGCTGTCTATAAAAGGACCTCGCTTTCAAGCTAGCAAGTACGCATATGTTCTTAACTACATATTACACTATTTATTCTCAAAATTTCGGCTTTGTTAAAACGGCGGAGGTCTAGATGCACAGGTAACTTACTTTATAATAATTTCGACCACACATTTTTTTTTAAATTAACAATAATTGAATAAAAACAATTCAATTAACTGAACTTAACTTGGGCGCAGTATTTACAAAAAATTTATGATTAGTATTTGTTTCATTAAAGTATACGCATAATATAATGTATAATAATAATTATTTAATACATTTCACTCATATAATATTGGAAAACATTCATAATTAAAATTACAAACATATGATTTAAATATATTTTACAATTTTGTGTTTACATTATTTTGACTACTTCACTGAAAATATTAATGTTTATGAAATATATATATATTATTTAAGACATAGATACAATTAGTACTCAAAATAACTATACTTTATTACAAATAAATTGTAAATAATACAATACTAGTCGAATAATAGTAATTCTGTCAATTAAATTTATGTATATTTACCTATTAATTTTTTCAAATTGTATCTATATCTGAAGCAATATCCAAATGGTATAACATAACATAAAAAAAACTATTCATTATTAGCTTAACTGTTACAATATTTTTACAGTAAACAAATGATTCATTGATTTGAATACAATTTGAAAATGAATTACGTACAAATTGTAATAAATTCGACTCATAATAGATTTAATTTTTATATCCAAATTGCAACTTGTCAGTTAAGTAATATAAATTTATATTTTCTTACTCATCTTGTTCATTAAGTTGTGCCAGAAGAAGTGCTCTCTGTGTTTCTAATTCGGTTTCACTGAGGCCAGCTTCTAATCCTGATGCGACTTCTGGAGTTCCAGGAGTTTTAGGTGAAGGATTACCTCGACTACTATCACTTCTTGACCGTGGTTTTTGAATTTTCCTTGTTTGCCTTTTATTAAAATTTTGTTCGGAATTTTCAGAATTTGGTGAAGGTGATCTCAATTGCGCCGAATTATCAGGAGAATTTATCGGGGAACACTAGAAGAGAATTATATCACGTTTTGGTATTTATTTCTAAATATCTATTTTATTTATATTCTTTATTTTTTGTTTCAATTAAATATTTTCTTTTAATATCTTAAAAAGGTCGAATATATACCTGTACAGGCAACATCCAAAATGGCGTAACAGTAAACAATACACGGATGTTTTAAACTACGATAAGAGTTTTAAAAATACATAAGTTTAGGTTTCACGTTATCCGTTTGTTAGTTGTAGCTATTAGTATAATTTTAAAAAGGTAACTATTTACATGTATTTTATTTAGTGCGTATGAAGCCTACGTCTCTATTTATTTATATACCAGTAATTTTGCAAAAGAATAATTATTACAGGTAGGTAATTTTAAAAGGTTTGCTATGACTCAAAAATTCATTTAAAAGTTATGCAATGCCCCACTGATGAATGTAACATTTGATCGGTGCCATTTTTCATATTTTACAAATACTCATTTTGTTGCAATAAGTGCGAGTCAAAAAAGATTGAAGAGGTGTTGCACCTGTGTGGACGCTCCATTACATTATAAATCTAAATAATTAGATAAAAAAAAATTAAATTACAATGGTACTAAATGAATCCAAATAATAAAACTGAATATTATATTTCAATCAAGTAAAGATATTTATTAATAATTTTAACATCGCTAATTTTTACTTCAAAATTTTAAAATAAATTTTCAATATTATAGAAAAAAGTTTGTAAATATTGAAAATAATTAATTATTATTCAACTTGCTTTTAATGGCATCATTAAACCATTAATTTATGAGAATTTTCAACAATTTTCAACTCACTAAAAGAAATAAAAAGTAAATTTTATACCATTATACTTACCATTTTTAGCGCATTTTGAAGTAAAAATTCGCGGATTTTTAAGGATTAAAAAGAAGTCTGTATTTTCAATAAATCAATTAAGCAATATAAAAATCTTTAAATGGTTGTATACCTCTTACCCCTTACATATACAATTCATATCAACTTCATATCAATTTTGTCTTAATGAACAAATAATTATCAACTAGAACAAGCTAATGCTCCTTAGTAAAACTTTCGCTGGTAAACCAACTTGGTAAAACTAAAGAACTTGAGTCTTTTTCAGTTGAGGTTTTATGACAAACCTTTTAGAAATTTTATTAAACATGTAGATTTATGTTTTAAAATTGTTCGTTGTAAATGTTGTATTGGTGCCAGACCTATAATTTAACTGCTCATTCAATTATGAAAAGCACAAATTAAACAATATAACAAATTGCAATCTAAAAAGTTGGTTTACTGTAAATAATTTATTGTGATTTTTATGTAATATGCAGAGGTACATAGATTGTTAGATAAGAAATCGATATAGCGTAAATTTCAGCAAAATAAAAATATGAATCAAATTTAATAATAAAAATATTGCAGCGAAACAAACATATATATCCGTATGCAAGTAGTTGAAAAATAATAAAATGATATCGAAAAAATATTAAAATTTAAAATGAAATGAAAAACATGTCCGAGTAAGAAAGCTACAAATTATTTGTGCATGATACCAAAAGCTACGAAAAGGTTGGTTTTAAATCGACCAAAAACACATAATAAATTATCGATTTGCTTTTATTTTCTGTTACACATAAATTTAAAACAATTAAAAAATAAATATTTAATTCTGTACATGTATAATACTGAGTAAAATAATATATTAACGAGATACGTAATTAGAAGATATTTAAAAACGTTAATGGACAGTTAATAACCTCTATCATTTCGATCAGTTTACTCATTTTCTACTCACAGAAGGGCTGTGCTTCTTATGTTTTCTTTTATTTTTTCTACGTTTTGAAAGCCCCTGCTGTGTCTCGCTAGATTCGGATGATTCACTTCCCTGCTGAAATTGAAAACGCACTGAATAATATCCGAATTTAAGAAACAATCTAACTATGATAAAATTCCTTTTACTAACGAATTTAAAAAAAGAAACCGCGATATTTTTTATAATTTGTTATAAGAACTTACCGATTTAGATCTAGACCTTCTCTTCTTTTTAAGTTTGTCTTTTACATCTCTTTCATGATCAGAATGATTGGAATCCTGAAAGAGTTATGATAATTACAGACTTGTTTTATCATTTAAGGTAACTATACTTACATAAAATTTAGAGTTACATACTGATTTAGAACTGGATCGTGACCTTTTCTTGCTCTTTTTACTTTTCTTGGAACGTTTTGACCTGGAATGATAATGACTACAACTATCTTCAACCTCATGAACATATTCCTGTAATAAAGTTAAATTAAATTAGAACGTTACACGACCATTTATTTCAAAATATAATTTTGAAATAATGCGTACCCTCCAAACTTTTTCTCTATCCTCGATATTTTCTATTGCTTCGAATTCCTTACAGTCCTGTAAAGCATGTTCCACTTGATTGAAATCTAAAGCAGTATCCATCTCTTTGTTTTTCATTAAAGCTTTTAATACCCCTTCTAACTTTCGTTGCCTTTTTAATTCTTCTTTAACACGCTCTTTCTCAGCAGCTTCAGCCTATTGATTAAAACTACTTGTCAATAAATCTTAGTCAGGTCAAATACTATTTTGTTAGAATTGTAAATTCTTCAGTTTAAAAGCACTGATCTTGATTATACCTTTTCCAATAAAGAATTATAAGTCAATTTAACATTTCCTGCATCCAAAGTAGCAGAACGCTTATCTTCGCAAACTACAGTTGCAAAATCTTCAAACGTAGTAGATGCATTGACCTAAGGAAATAATAATAATGATATAGTAAAATCAATGATAAAACCTTAAAACCTATTACACGACCAAAATTAAAATCTTACGATAAAATCTTTTTCTTTCAAAATTTCTTTAATAACTTTTTTTTCATCGTGAAATCGTGCCTTTAAATCTTCTACATAAAATTTAAATAAATCTAAAGGTGTCGAACCAGGTTGACCTAAAAATATATTAATATTATGAATGTTAATTTTATCAAATAAAAATACGATATAATGCTTACTTACCTAACATAGCAGAAAATCTCAAATCTGCTGATATAATAGGATAAAGCTCTACCCATAAAGACATTGAAGTTAATTTACCCTCTTCGTGCAATGAATCTAATAATGCCTAAAACAGATATCTCTTATTTAGATTTCATTGCAATGAAAAGATACAATTCACATCAAAATAGAAAAAACTTACCAAGAACTGATCCCTATTTTTTCTGTGTTGCCGTTTTATTCTCTTTTTTTCTTGTTCCTTTTCCGCTTCTTCTTCTCGTTCCAGAACACGTATATGTTCTTCAAAAACTATTAAACCGTCTTCCTTGTCCATTCCTTGAAGTATTCGTATAAAAATTATTAAAAAAATTCCACTATTAAAACAGGTTCAAAATGTAAGTAAAATACTTCAAAGCAATATTAATGTTAAAGTAATAAATATTAAAATCATTTTATAGTAAATTTTACCTAACAATGCAGTTTTGTTTAGTATATCATTTCTATATGTAACATTTTCAAGCAACAAAAATTGTGTTTCAGCCCAAGTAGTTCCATAATTGATGGCAGGCATGCTATCTAATATGTCCGCAAGCATTTTCATATTACGACGTTTAAGTACTTTAGCTTCTTCCTTTTCACGTTTAGCTAAATTAAAAATAACATCTTCATATATATCTCTACGATCCGCATCTGACACACAGCGCCATACTTCTAAATTTGTAAACATTTCATCACAGCGATAGTATTTAGTAAGAGAAGTCATTTTCTCAGAAGACATTAAAAATTTCTCTAAGTTTTCTTTATTTCGTTTTGCTCTTAATCTAAAATTTAAAATAATGATTATACATAAATAAGTTTATACAAAATTAAAAAAGAACATTTAACGTAAGAGATATTGTAATAACCTTTGTTCTTCACGTTCATCTTTTAATTTTTGTGTTTTATATGCATTAAATGCTTGTTTTTTTTCATTTAATTTTTTAAGTGTTGGATATCGCGGATCTTTACTAATTAGTTTCACACATTGCTCCCATGTTGCATTTGAAGGTACATCCTAAAAAAAATAGCAAATTTATATTTTTGAAAAGAAAAATATCATAAAATAGGTACATCGTACACATATTAGGAAATCTTACGAATATAATAGTTAGGAAATCTTATGTTTACGTTAAGAACATAAGTAATAAAATATTTACAAAGATTTGCTACTAATTTAACAGTTTTACAAACTATGAGTTATATACCTTTTCTTTAAGTAATTCTTTAAAAGCTTCAATTGCTTCTTTTTTGTCTTTAAATTGTATTTTTGGTTCTGGTTCGGGTGGTGCAACTTCCACCTTAACTTCTTCTACAAATAAAAAAATTAGGTTATTTAATCACATTTAAAGATACTATGCCAAAAAATCTTAACAAACCAGCAGCAACTGTTGGAGGGACAGGTATAGAAATAGCTGCTAAGGTCGCAGCCATTGCTTGGTCCATAGCTGATTGCCCGGATGATTTATTATCTTCGGGACCTACAATTACAAACAAAAAAATATATAAATAAAAAGCGAAAATATTTATACCTTAAAAATTGTACTAAATAAAAAAAATACATACTTGTTTGTTGCGGCTTTGTCTGTGACTTAGCTGCCCTGCAATTACAGAAAGACGTGTTAAACTTATTTCAGGAAATCGATAAATTAGGAAGGAATATAGATAAATTAACTTGATACATACTCTTCGGACGCTATTCTAGATATAATTTCTGCTAATTCTGGTGGAACAACCCAACGCGATTCTTTCGTGGCTATGTTATGGTAATAGACTTTACCCTGATCTGATCGGTACTCCTTCCAAGGACAAGCTGATAATAATCTCTAAAAAGTAATAAACAAATTAGAAAACATGTCATTTCATAAAAATAAATAAACATAAATTATAATTCACCTCTGACGCAGTTTTTAATTCATCTGGTTTATCCCACAAACTTTGTTTTGTAGCAGCATTGTAATAATATGTTCTAAAATTAAAAATATATTGTTGATATTAAATAATTCTGAGAAATTAGTTTCCCAACAATTTTTGTATACAAGTTATTATTGAAATTATCTCAATCACATAAGTGAATTTTTCAATATTAACTAATACCTTCCGTCTGGTGCTTTGTGTTCTGTCCATTCTGTCGAGTTGCTATCGGAAGCAACTGCTGATGTCGTTGGTGGCATATCTGGTGCTGGAGATCCTATTAATGCATCCTAGAATATAAAAATCATTTATAAATCGATTTTTTTTAAACTATATGTAAAATTGTATAACCTTTGACTTACTTGATTAATAATTGGGAATCCAGGTGGTGGTATATTAAATTGTTGTACCATAGGCGGAAAACCAATACCAGGAGGTGCCATTCCTGGTAATGGAATTAAAGGAGCCGCTGGATTAAGACCAGTAATCATTCCTGCGGTAGGAGGTACTATTGGAGCTGAAATTAAAGGTCCTGTTGGAGGAATAATATTTGAATTAGGTGATAAGGTAGTAACAGGATTAGGTGGTAAGAGTGGAGGTGTTCCTATAATCGGTGGGGCCGAAAAAGGTGGAGCAGCAGACGTAGGTTCCTAAAATAAAGAAATACACAAAAACTGTAATTCTAGTCTTCTTTATGCACAAAACTGTAGTTAACTGACAAAAAAGTTTTAAAAATAATTAATAAACACATTATAACTAAGATTGGAAATAATTGCTTTATGCTAATGTTAATATCTTATAACGCTTACCATTTTGAAGTAATCACAATTATTATATCTCTCAGTAAATATATTCGCTATATAAATAACTGAATGCAAACGACATCGATTAGTTTCCAAATTTATATTTATGGGATTCTTGGTTTATTTATTATTAAATGTTTTACTTTTACTTAGTAATTAGAGATATGTCACTATAAATATATTGAAATATATAATCAAACATAACCAACAATAACCAATGTAACAGATATAAACTTCAGCTCTGTTCAGCTCATTCAGGCAATACCCCTAGTGAAATCTAGTCTGTAGTATCTCTGGTCTGGTTTACTTCAAAATTTAACCGCAACGTAGCATATTATCTCTGCGTAGCATTTGTTTCTTATAAACTTTCTCATGATTTTTCAGTTCACCTCATTTGTTTTCACAAGTTGTTTTAACTTGACACATGTTCTAAACTTAATATCAGATTATCTTAAATATAAGTGAATAGTTATTACCAATTTAATAAACAATAACATAATAAGTTTTATAAAGACATCATGGTATGTATAATTAAAGGAATATTTTGTTAAGTGTAGTTTTTACTCAAAATAATATGGATAAACCGCACTTAACCTAAAAGTATATTGTATTGATATTGTTATTTTTAAATATGTCTATTATTAACTTTATTATAATTTTTGTTCATTAATGTTTATAGGGTAAAACAAAGAAAACTAGAAAGATAGTGCAACAGAGATTTGCGCAAATGAAAAAAATGATAAACCCTAGTGATGCCAGAATAAAAGAATCATTACGTGCACCTCCAAGGAAACAAAAACCTGAAGATCCTCATAAATTAAAAGTACGTGAAGTTACACAAGCGAGCTCCGCGTTGTTTTTCGAGTATAATACACAATTAGGGCCACCATATCATGTCCTCATTGACACAAATTTTATAAATTTTTCAATTAAAAACAAATTAGACATTATTACAAATATGATGGATTGCTTATATGCAAAATGCATTCCGTATATTACAGACTGCGTATTAGCTGAACTTGAAAAACTTGGACAGAAGTATAAAGTTGCTTTACGTATAATTAAAGATTCAAGATTTGAACGTATGAAATGTCTACATAAAGGAACATATGCTGATGACTGCATAGTAAATAGAGTTACACAACATAAGTGCTACATTGTCGCAACAAATGATAAAGACCTTAAGAGAAGGATAAGAAAAATACCTGGTGTTCCTATAATGTATGTGGCTCAACATAGATATACCATCGAGAGAATGCCTGATGCTTATGGTGCTCCGAAAACATAATCTTATTAATTGTAATTTAAACATATGCTATTTCAATAAAGAAAAAGTAAAAGGAATTATTGGTTTTTATTATTTTAGTAATAATTTTATTTATAGTATAATTATATACAAGTAAGATATTAAATAATTATATCTTTAAGCTATATACTATGCACGACTGTATTGTCTTAATACATAAATTGCTTATTATTTAAAACCTCTATACTTTACAAAAGTATACTTATAGGTAAATTAAGTTCAAGCCCTATATAATATTCAAAAAAAAAGTAGATAATACGAAATATAATAGTAATGAATGAGTAAGAATATGCATCAGTTTTTATACGTAGATTTGTACATTTGGTATTTTCACCTAAGTACTTCATTTTTCAAAACTCGGTTCTGTCTGATATGACGTAGGAATACCGCTCCGTCCAGCTACAGCCAGTTGCGGCTCGTCCTGTCCTAATTTCTGTTCCAAACCTTTCCACGAACGATTTTCTAATGCGTTAACTCCCATAGCAATTTCCCAGCCACCTCTTACATCGACAGAATTATCACTTGATGATTTTGTTTCTTCGTTTATCATTTCCACGTTTCTAACCTGTCCAGTGATAAGGCTAATATCATGCTGCTTAATTTCGGAAGATTTAAATTCACGATATTGTTTTCCTCCAGGTAAAATATTTCCAAATTCTACAGAATAAGGTGAATCTGGAGGATTTGCACTTTCCTGGCTTTGAGTTCTGCAGGGATTCAATGCGACCTCAATTTCAAATACCGTAACTAACGGTTTATAAAAATCGCGACTATTATACAATGTATTCTCAGGACACCCCACGAGTACAAATACATCAATTTCATGAAAATTTGCAAGCTTAGCAGGATTTGGTTTTCCAACAGATATAATATAACTTTTCTTTCCCCAAGCTTTCGATAATTTCTGAAGATATTTAATTACATCTAAATATTTTTTATTTGTGAGTGTTCCAACGACTAGTCCAATTGTTTCTGCATCTTTGCATTTTTCAACTAAAAACATTCGTCGCCTGAGCCACCTAGCATCTAAAGGAGCTATTTCCTTAGGCACTGCATTTATAGTTGGGTCATATAGTAACCACTTGCGAAGATTAAATGACATAGCAACATTAAAAAAGGTCTGGTTATCAAATCCAATATAAAACCCATCATAAGCTCCAATGCATTTATTTTCTGGAATATTTCGTCCAAGGGTTTGTGACTCACCGTTTAAACATAATTCACTAACTACTAAGTTAGAATATTCAGGTTTTAAATTCTTAACAACTGAATCAATGATGTGATAAAAGAAAACATCATAAAATAATGCTATGTATTCATCCCGATTGGTAAAAACTGATTTGAAGTTATTTATAACCTCAGAAACATCACAAGTTATTTTTTCAAATATATAAAGAACAGGTAATCTATCACATGCACTTAAACAAGCGTGTCCAAAATGAATTATTGAGTCAGCTTGAATATGTTCAGCAGCGACTTCATCAACACAGCAGCTTCCATAAGAAGTATCACCAAGTATAAAAACTGAAGCTTTTACATAATTTTCTAAACACAACGCAACGTTTGTACTATCATTTAACAACTTATCCGGAAATTGTAAACAAACTTTGTCGAAGCTATTTGATGATATCCAATCAACACATCTTAATATCTCATATCGTTCAAGAATTTCTTCCTTTGAAGTTTGAATAATGTCACCCTTGTCTTCTATCTGCTTTTCTAAAATATTTAACTCTGGTGTACTAAACGCAGTCGCAGCCATTTTTACTTAAATGTTTTGTTTTCTAATAAGGCGAAAACACTATCTGTGAAGAAGATTAGATAGTGGGTTACAAAGATAATATATATATAATGTGTAATGGTATGTTAAATACCAATAAATTAGTCAATATCAAACGTTGATGCCGATCACAAACCACTGAATATCACAAACAAAGATAAATCACAAATGATCACAAACCAATGTCGATGTCAAATGTTTATTAGTATTACCATAGAATAATTTGTAAAAGTATTACCATTTACCTCAATTTACCTGGTATTACCATAAATGAAGCTGCTTAAATATTTGAAAATAGTAATTTTACCAAATTTGAAGTACATAAATAAAACTAACAAATCCATCGTTACATAAATTTTATTTACCGCCGGCTTATTATTTATTTTCTAACCATAGAAAAGAAAGTATATTTCTAACGTCCTCCAACTATGCTGACATATTTGTATAGTGTATAGAGATTTATGTTAAGCGTCCACAGTTCAGCACCGAAAGATGTCATCGCATTAGATAATGAATGAAACGTAGGAGACAAGGTAAACGGAGTGGAAGTCGTATGCAAGCACTATTGTTATGCGTACTTGTATAAATTCGGTTTGCCAGTCATCAGCCGTTTTTTAGTGTTAGTTGGTTCAAAACAGTTCAAAAAGTTACACCACTCTTCGGGGCTAAGGTGTTAAACATCACCAGTAAAAAATAATATATATACAAACTTTTCAAATTTTTAAAATGTCATACGTTCATTCATTAACCCGAAGGCGTTGACTGGTTTCCGTGCTGAATTGTAGACGCTTAATATTATTTGCTTTATTTTGTGTATTACATCGCTTTCTAATTAGTTTAAGATTGCATGTATTTAATATATGGAAATAATAAAATTAATAAAAAATATAACTAGAATATAATATTAAGAATCCTGGCAGTAGCAATCAAAACCTTGCAATGACTTAAGAGAGAAATTTATGACACGAAGACATATATTTTTTTTTTATTCTAGTGTTTTATTAGTACATACTCAATTCTTTGTAGAATATAATTGAATAGCTTATTGATTAAAAACAGGAATATTCAAAGGTCATACGAATGAAAAACAATTTATATTTGTATTGTATTCTTTCATAATAATATTACAAATACTTAAGAGCAAATAAGTAATGAGGTGAGTGAGTTTGTTATGAAAATCAGAAATTTTTGCGAAGTTAAATGTATTTAAAACGTCAGGGTGTTGTGTTAAAAGCGAAATGATATTAAATATAAAGCTGGTTTTTATGAAAATATTCTCACAATTTATTGCATTGTGTTCACCTAAAATAAAACAAAAATTCGTTAATATCTTTCTTAAATACATATAAATCAAAAGCAATATGACGAGAAATACTTACAATATCATCAATTTTGAGAATTGAACGGACAGTTTCAGTAGCTAAAGTAATAGCACTGGTCGACACAAGTAGAGGTTGTACAACATTTTCTTCCAGAATATTTGTGATTGCTCCTTTGCGAACATTAATACCAGCCATTGTTTCACCTTGTGCATGTCTGTTGCGCAACTCGGTAACAGTTGCAATTGGGTTCAACCCAGCATTTTCTGCTAGTGTTGATGGAATCACTTCCATGGCATTGGCAAATGCTCTAAAGCAATAAGCATCGACACCTTCAACAGTTTGTGAATGTGCAGAGAGTTTAAGTGCCAGCTCTATTTCGGGGGCACCACCACCAGCAATCAATGAGGGTTGTTTAACCAGACATCTGATAACGCACAAAGCATCATGAAGGGAACGATCAGCTTCTTCTAAGACTAATTTGTTGCTACCACGTACAACAATTGTGACAGTGCGTCCTGGATTCTGAATTCCAGTTACCTAAAATTATATCCAAATATTAAAGATAATTATTTATTTATAGACTTTCTTTAGTTTATAAATAAAGTTATACCTTAACAAACTTGCTACTTCCAGTTTGGACTTCCTCTACAAGGTCAGCATTAACGAGATTCTCTGGTAAGAAATGATCAAGAGAAGCAATTGGACGACAACTTAAAGTTTTGCAAATGAATTCAATATCTTCACGTTCAACATCTTTCACAACCATGCATTTAATTTTATCCAGAAAATGAAGGGCCAAGTCACTTACGGCATCACGTAAAATTGACTTTTGTACTAACAAAACATTGCATCCACTCTTTTTAATTTGTTTAACAATATTGAGAATATAAGAACGTTCTTCTTTTAATATTCTGTCCATTGCAGCATAATCGGAAACAACAACATTGTGATCCATCTACAAATGAAATTAAAATTTATTAATTATAAAAAAGATTATACATATTTTAATATGTAAAAAAAACATGAGGCAGGAATGTGAATTAAATTCAATAGTGAATCGTGGCAGGGAAGAAAGGCGATGGATGGCAGAGGTGCAGAAAAGGAGAAACGCCAGCGAAGAAAGAAGGAGTTGAGGACAGAAAAAGGGGACAAGAGGAGAAAATATGGGTTAGAATAGTTTTTAAGTTTAATATAAATGAAATATAATTTTAATGATAATTTCACCTAAAAGAAAGCCTTGCGCGACAAACTTTAAATAATATAATACATACTTTAATGTAAATTTAGAAAATTGGGGAGGAAAGTAGAAAGGAGGGTGGGGGAGGAGGCACGAAAAAGAGAAAGGAGTATTTTGAAAGGAATGGCGACAAAGAAGGCAGAGAGTAGAAGGTACAAGTGAGGAAGCGGAGCTAAGGAGTAGAGACAGGAAGATACAGCAACTGGGCAAATAGAGACGAAAAGATGTGCAGGGTGTGTGGGATGGTGATAGAAACGCTGGCACATTAAGTTTTCATGTGAGAAAAAGGTAAAAAGTGAAAAGAATACTGTGCAGTTATTAAAGGGAGGCAGTAAAGGGAAGAGGTGGCGGAGATAGAGAAAGGAGCGAGGAAAGAAAAGGAATGGAAGGACTAGAAATAGGAGGAAGAGGGATGCAATAGGGATTTAAATTTATATGTTTTGTTTTTCTTTTGGAAGGAGTGAGAATGGTTAGATATAATAAGGATCACAAATGTAATTAAGCACAACTATATGTAATTTTGATTTAAGGCAGAAGAATGTAGCATCACCATCAGGCAAAAACATTAAAATAATAAATAAAAATGTAAATTTAGAATGACTAAGAAACAAATATATATAAGACATATTCTAAAATATTGTCATACTAGACAAACACAAAAAAAATTAACTTACATCAGTTTTTGGTGGTGAAATACAGAACTGAATTAAACCAATCTTAGCCTTATCAACTTTCTTTGGGCCATTGACACCTGCACTTTTTTGAGTGAAAACAAGGCCATCAACTAACTCTGTATCTTCTGTGGTACCTCCCAATTTACGGATGACTTTAATGTCTTTCAAGTCAATTGAACTTTCTCTGCCGGGTTCAGTAACTAATAAGAGATAAATAGTGTTAGTATTTGTAAAATGATTTAACAATAATAAATAAGGCACGTTGGTAAACATTGTAATTTTTAATATTACTTTTAAGAACAGCATCTACAGCTAATGGAGCTAAAAGACTTGATTGTTGACTAACAACTTTGGAGTTCAATGAAGTTGATGCACTTTTCACAAGACTCTCACGATCAGACAATTCAATTGGGCGGGACATAGACGTCAATATTTCAACAGCTTTTGTAGAACATCTAAAAATATAAGCAGTTAGTATCGATAATTACTTATAGTAATACTCATTTATAGTATCCAATATTTGTATATTATTATTATTGTAGATTATTTGTATAGCATGTTATTTTACACACCTTTGGAACGCATCTGAAATAGCTGTTGGGTGCAGACCTCGATGTAATAACTTTTCAGCACATTCTAAAAGAGCTCCTGCTACTACTACTACAGATGTTGTTCCATCTCCAGCTTCGATATCTTGTGCGCGAGATAATTCTACTAACTATTGAGTAACAAAAATGTATTTTTAAAATAACTGTATAACTCTAGCCTTATCAGGTCACAATTTAGATATAATTATAGCGTAAATACTACATCACTGTATTCAATAAGCTGTTTTAACGCTAATTTTAAAATCTTACCATTTTTGCAGCAGGATGAGTGACATTCATCTGCTTTAAAATTGTAGCACCATCATTAGTAATTGTGACCTCCCCATTACTAGCTTGGATCTTAAACAAAGAAATAATATACATAGAGCAACAAAACCTCAAGCTTCGGTAATTTCAAAAATATAATTTTATAAAGCATTATTCACCATCTTATCCATACCCCGGGGTCCCAAGCTGGTTCTGACGGCATCAGAAACGGCTGAAATTTATTACAATTTTCATTCATGCTTTTAGCTACAATTTGACTATGCAATTAAAATCATGTGGTCCGAGATATTTAAACAAAATACTTAAACGATTGTTGATGTGTTATATATTAAACATTACACAATAAAGTTAAGAAATGCTTTGTAGATTATTCATTTCTTTCATTCTTCATTTCTGTTTAACTCTTGGATAAATCATATGACAAATATTAGGTTATGTTTAAGGTTGGGTCTTGGGATGGTTCTCGAATGTTCTGAATTGACACCTACGTACATCTGTCACTTTATTTGCATTTATTTCGCAAGAAGTAATGGTATTATAGTTATTCTAATCGGAATATTTATCTTTATCTCATTGATTGTTACATTAATCATATATGAAATAGTATATATAAACTGTTATTTACCTTTAGCGGCATTTATGTTGCTGCTACGAATGTCGGCTGGCTTACTTTTATCTTTATAAGCGGAACCCATTGGCTTAGAATCTCCAGCTCCTTTTGGTGCCATTTTAAGTATATTATTCACACGACACAATATATAAAAAGTTATAAATAATGAATAAAATCACTGATGGTTGGAGATGAAATTTGTGAATTACACTTAACCTCCCAAGAAACGAAGGTTTTTGTTTCTAGTAAGAAATGAATGTGCAGGACAGCGCAAGCATGATCAGATTAGTTTAAGAACCTATCGCCAGACTCCGCGAAAATAAGTACCTTAAATTATTTCTCTGGTACATTATATTTAAATTCAATAACGAACTCTTAATTATATTTAATATTTTTATATAAATTAATTTACGATATTAGCTATTTACGATAAATAAATGTATACCAATATACATAACAATATATATATCAAACCCCGTTGTCTGATATTATAACATACTTGATTATTTTTTATTATGTACTAACCAGTACTAACGATTACATTAAAATTAGATTTGTTTTATATTTATTGTAAATTGTATTTTTTTTTATTATTACATATTTATCAACCACACTTGACATCAACACGGAGGTGTTTATGTATATAGGGTTGAATCCTGGATAAATCACATGTGATCACAGGGTTGAATAATAAGGGATGCTGGCATGCTGGAACAAGATTTAACCTGTTGTGCTCATCCAATTTTGTTCTTGCATTTCTTAGTTTATTTAATGGGAAGAGCCTATAGTAAATTCAGCTATTAATTTCAATTAGAATTCAATTATATTTGGAGCAGAATATAATTTTATTCTTTAATCATTTTATTTCATTTCATCATATATTTTATTAAAAGAATTAATAACTAACAAACACAAAACAATCTGACATAAGAACAATTCCAATAATATTTAATAGCATTGCACCATGGATCATAGGATTACCATCTATAAACTTAACACTGGCAAGTGCTAACGTAATTTATGGATACCTTTTTAGATATAAATTAATAACGCAAAATGAAAAGCTTCTGATAATATTATAGGCGCCAGATGTGTCACACCAAGAAATAACAAAAATTAAAAGACAATTAGTCTAGTATATTTAGATTTTTAAAAACCTAAGTTTATTAAAATATTTATATAAGAACGTATATACATTTAAATACTACTTTATATAACAGCCTGAACAGACGTGCAACCTATTCCAGTAACATGCTGAAGAAGTCTTATTCTTTTTCTAAATTTTATTAATTCTGCTGCACATTTCTGAGTAGAAAACAAAACTTCGCACATTTCTTTAGTTACTCTTAGCTGAAATTTTCCTGTATCGTCAATTCCTTGATTACAAGAATGATAACTTCTCAACAATGAATCGATTATATCATTATGTAAATATTTCTCCTAAAATAATTGAAAAAGATATTTTTAATATTCAAATATTAATAAAAAAATTGTTGATGATAGAAAACTTAGGGGCATTTTCCAAAAATTTGTGCAACATTTAATTTTTGCATTTTCTGAAAAAATTATGGCAAAATTTTATAAATGGGTTTGTGTCCTATGTCTTAATTTCTATAAAAGTGTACTATATATTGATAAAGTGGGTTACTAGAACCTCAAATGTTCAATAATCTTCTAATAATTCATTATATGTTGGGAGATATTAACAATTAAAAAAGTCATTTTGTCTCTTTAATTATTAAAGGGATTCAACGTTGTACACATTCCAAGTGCATGTGACATCACAATCTTGTGTAAGGTTACCAACCTTACAGCTCATAAATCTCTGCTATATGTATTTATATATCAAAATATCAAATATTATTTACAGCTATTTCAAGGAACAATAAAATTCCAATATTATGTCTGCCTTAGCAGGGTTAAATAATATAAAAATTTATTATTCTTTGATTTGACTTGATTATTTCACTACCAACAGCTACAGAACATTACCACAGCACTGACCTACTCAACAAATAACTGACGTTAAAATGCATTTCACGTAATACAAATATGGTCGACCATTTCTAGCGCTAAAACAACAATTCAAACTTTTAATTCCTATATCTCCGTCAATATTTAGATATTTAATAAAATAGACACACCAATAGACATTTATTAACATCAATTTCAATCAACAATTGAAAAATCGACCACTAAAAAATGAGGACACAAGCCCATTGACAGTTACTTAAACAACGTTTATCCCGATACTTAAGAGATCTCTCATACTGGCACCGATTACTTATGATATCCTACCTTTCCATTAGTGTGTTGTCGCATTAGCACACTTTATCATCAAATGAAGAGATATATAATATTTCCTGCAACACAATGGTGTTTTAATAAACATTAAAGGAGTACCTTGCTCTCAAAGTTTGCTAATATGAAACAATTCGAATATAGTAATCGAAGGTAATCAGTTCCAGTGTAAGATCAGTTAAAACTAATGATCAGATAAAAATAATATCGTACATGATCCATTAAAAACTCAGTCGTCAAAAGTTTCTCTTCATTACCACTTGTGACATGGAATCCCTGCAATAAATAAATTGTTATTGGTATCAAAATATGTATATAGAATAAATTATTTATAAATCATGTGTATCAATATTTACATAAGCTATTATAACTCCTACTAAACAAGATGTGTAGAAGAACGTGGTACTTATAAGAATATCGGAATTTATATGACACCAATCCCATAACGAAAATATATATTCCTTATATCGTAATCTGATTTCCTGAAATAAATATTCATAATTAAATATATTTAACAAAAGGAAATAGTGACATCTATAAATGAACACCTTGTACTATTACCGTAAACTCAAACCTTTAAAAAGCGGAAACTTTTAAACCATCACTTACCAACCAACCTTCATTTATGGATGAAGTTTTAGAATAAGTTGAATAAAATTATACTTACTGGTATTATGAAGATTTCATAACAGTTTCTAAATATTTGTTCTATAATTATGTGATGAATATAATTATATAAAATCATTAGGGAATCCATATATTAATTTTTATAAAAAAATATTTCAAAAACATATACTTGATGGGTCCTCTTTTCCGGACACCATAATCTGCAATAAAATATTTTTTATTTATTTATTTGTAGTTCAATATCTTCTACGAGTTATATTCGTATTTTATTTTTGTTTGTAAATTGTTTTCTCTAAAGGAATATAAGTGGTGAACTGTTGCCAAAAGTTGTTCGTCGTTTTAGTGAGGTCATAGGTCATATGGTCATACATAACCCATTGTAAAACGCAACCGTTTGCAACTTGCCACCAGCAATGTCTTTATATTATAAAAAAGTAGTAAAAATGTAACTTTCAGTTTAACTTCTATTGTGGTCTATAGAATTGTCGTTTGTGGAAAACTTGAAAACTACTACTAAAAGATTGATTGCTTTTTATAAGTAAAATCAATAGAATTGTTATATTGTATTGGAAGCGATCGTTTCTTGAACCAGTAACATTTGATTAAGGCCTGTCTCAGTATGGCACTGTATTTAAACGAATTTCTGCCGGACGTATTCGGGCTACTACGCTTTACCTATCCGAACCATGTAAGGCCTGTCTCAGTATGGGACCGTATTTAAGCGACGGCGTATTCGGACGTAAATCGGCGGATTGGATGAGCTACAAAGCAAACCGCCTATGTGTGTCACAGATGTCTGTAGTCGTGTATTAGGGGGTGTATTGGAGTTCTTTAGCATTTATATAATTTATTATGAGAGCAAACTTTAACTCTAATTTTTATCGATACACTACTGGTATTAAAGGGACTTTAGCATTTATTATATATCTGAGTTCTGGTGGGCGTGAATTTAAATTTAGTTCTATCGTATTGGTATTGGTATCGGTGTCCATGATTCACTGAAATACAAACATAAACTACATGCAGAACATAGCCATGTCGCCGATAGATTTCATTTGTACCGTATTGCAGCGTAACGACAAGCGATCTTAGGTATCCCCCTCCAGTCTGAGGCGGCTGTTTGCATTTACAAAGGTTCGGATAGGATATCGTTGTAGTAGTGGTAACGCTTGGATAAAATTCGCCTTTATACGGTTCTAATGTGCGAGGTAGTGCCGCCCGTATTCGGACTGCTTTGTAGCGTGCAGTCTGAGAGCTCCAGAGCGATCTCATTACATTTACATGGTTCGGATAGGTAAAGCGTAGTAGCCTGAATACGTCTGGCAGAAATTCGCTTAAATACGGTGCCATACCCCAGTAAACATTTTGGAGTAAATTCGACTTAATTTCTATTACATATCATGAATTTTTTGTCTGGAACGTGTTCGTTTTCTATTCAGTCGTTCATAGGAAAGGTCCTTTTTATGAGCTACAGACATTGCAACGACAGTTCACTGCTGAATTAAAAGCGGAGTAGGTTTATGATTTATGACCGGATAATAAAAATATACCCATGTGGGAAAGAAACAGAAATACTTAATGAATGATGTTGGAAAAAGAAAGAATATTATTATGAAAAACTAACACAAAATCTGTGACAGGTAGAGAACTTGTAAAGCGTTAGAATAGAATTGTACGAGTGACTCGAACTTCACCAAATAGGACACTTCACCAAATTGTTTACTGGGACTGAGACAGGCCTTATGCTTCTCGTTAAACGGATTGGGTTATTTGTTATTTAAACCCTTTGATTCGTGCATATTTATGTAGCGTTTACGTATTTGCTACTTATAAATGTTTCTGTTACATAAATACTACTTCATCTTAAAAATAATTTACCTTTTTGGAGCAAACAATTCTGCCTGGTAAAAATTTACAAGGGATGTAAATTGTTGTTTCATTTATAACGTCTTCAAAATGGGTAGCAACCTACGCCGAAGAAACATATTACAAAGTGAAATACAAAATATATTTTAGTACAAAAATATACTCAATAAGTAAAAAAAAAGTTTATTTATACTTTTAATTTGCACATAATGATCAGACTGTCAAAATTAATATAAAAAAACAAAAACGAATACTTCTTCTTTTTATAATGACGGAATTTCACATCAGTAGCTTTCCAGTTGCGCATTTAATTAATAATTACGTAATAAAAGTAATGGGCTTGTGTCCTCATTTTTTAGTGGTCGATTTTTCAATTGTTGATTGAAATTGATGTTAATAAATGTGTATTGGCTTGTCTATTTTAATAAATATCTAAATATTGACGGAGATATAGCAATTAAAAGTTTGAATTGTAGTTTTAGCGCTAGAAATGGTCGGCCATAATTGTATGACGTGAAATGCATTCTAACGTCAGTTATTTGTTGAGTAGGTCAGTGCTGTGGTAATGTTCTGTAGCTGTTGGTAGTCAAATAGTCAAGTCAAGTCAAAGAATAATAAGTTTTTATTTTATTTAATTCTGTTAAGGCAGACATAATATTGAAATTTGATTGTTCCTTGACATAGCTGTAAATAATATTTGATATTTTGATTTGTAAATACATATAGCAGAGATTTATGAGCTGTAAGGTAGGCAGCGATTGTGATGTCACATGCATTTGGAATTTGTACAATGTTGAATCCCTTTAATAATTAAAGATACCAAATGACTTTTTTAATTGTTAATATCTCTTAACATATAAGGAGTTATTAAAAAATAATGGAACATTTGAGGTTCTAGCAACCCACTTTATCAATATATAGTACAGTTTTATAGAAATTAAGACATAGAACACAAGCCCATTACGTAATAAAAGTAACTAGTAAATTTAACTAACTGTGCCGTAAAATTATCTCTAAATTTATTCTTATAAAAATGATTTTTAAAATTAAATTAATATTACGTAATAGATCTATACATTTTATGTTTATTTTTGAATAAGGATAGTGTTCAAATAATTATATTTTTACAACAATTAATTTTAAAGCATTTTTATAGGATAGAGAAGCGCCTGAGTTCATGCAACACAAATAACATGTTATTTAATATCTCACGCATAAACAAATTTTATTATATGCATGTTTACGTATTTATTTTTTAAATATCGAAAACTTGACGGAGTTATAGCTATATCAAATCACAGAAGAAATAAGTAATCGGGATTATTTTCCCTTTTACATTACCCTTACTCTCGTAATAAAATACTTGATAGGATACACAACCTAGCTGTAAATGATATAAAGACGCCTTTCTGTTGTATAAAAGCGATGGCATATCGTCGGACGTGACGTACCATGCATTGGACTGTTCTATAAGGTTGAATCCCTTTAATAATTAAAGAGGCAAAATACCTTTCATGTAACATGTCGCACTATTAAGTGATAGGTGAGTTATTTGTTATACGCATATGACTTCTCTGTTAAGTATGCTATCTCTTTTACGCTGTGTTCTATAAAAGAGATGGCAACTTAGCAAACATGACGTCACATGTCTTGGAAGTTTCTATAACGTTTAATAACTAAAGGGGAGAAATGACTATTTCGATTGTTAATATCTCCTAAAATATAGCGAGTTATTAAAAAATAATTAGACATTTGAGGTTCTGGTTACCAACTTTATCAATATATAGTACAGTAATGTAAATATCAAGTATAGTATATAGTTAGATTAAGTAAAATATCAATGTATAGTATAGTAAGACATAGGACACAAACCCATTCGCTTGCAACGCTGGAAACAGATTGATATACTCGTATGCATGTGCTCTTGTTATGAAATTCGTTTGATACGATGCGTGCAATGACTTCCATGCGGAGCTATGGTCGCGTACCTAAATGAAGAAACTAAGTAAACATAAAAATGAGCATTTTTATATTTTGGTAACTTAATTTTTATTGATCCCTAAATTGTACTGCAAACATGAAAGAGAAACGAAACAATTTACAAAGTTATTTAAATACTAAAATAAAGACCACTTCCTGTTTTAATTGCAAAACACACAAAGATTATTTTTTAATCTTGCTGAGGACTGTATAAGTGTATACTGTAGACATACAAGTAATAAGAAGGGAGAAGGGATTTTATGCAAAATACACATTTTAATTTTAAAATTTCCTTACGGTAAATAGAAAGCTGTGAAAATAAAGAACAAAAAAATGGTATCGCAATAGAGTGTGTTCTTATGTAGAGGGCTTCTCTATATTCAAGTATACGCCGTGTTGTTCTAGATTCAAATTATGGGTTTACCTAATGCTTCTCAAACTGTTTTAGAGATTTATTTTGTTAATTTTTCTCTGACGTAATGTGTCATGAATTGAACACCAGTGTGATATTCATTTGTTTGTTAATATAGAGAAATAAAATTATAGTGAAATTGCAACTTAAGGTTAAACTTTTATTTACCAACTACATTAGTATAATGGGCTTGCATCCTCATTTTTTAGTGGTCGATTTTTCAATTCTTGATTGAAATTGATGTTAATAAATGTGTATTGGTGTGCCTATATTATTAAATATCTAAATATTGATGGAGATAAAGTCTTCTTTCGAGGTGTGTCTTAAGTAGTTTATGTAAATATTAAGGGAATTAATAGTATACCTATTTAAAACTAAAATTTCTGCATTTCTTGGAAATGATAGAAGGTGATACTCTTGTTAAAAGCGATGGAAATGTTAAATTTTTAATTTTAGCAAAAACCAAATTCTCTGCAATTCTTCGAGATGAGAGAAGGTTATACTCTTGTTATTAACGATGGAAATTTTCAACAAGAGTATAACCTTCTATCATCTTAAGGAAATACAAAAAAAAATAGTTTTTGCAAAAATTAAAAATTTAACATTTCCATCGTTTTTAACAAGAGTATAACCTTCTATCATCTCCAATAAATGCAGAAATTTTAGTTTTAAATAGGTATACTATTAATTCCCTTAATATTTACATAAAATAATTAAATTTGTGGCAACTTCAACGCCTGATTTGTAGGCAACACAACTAACATCTCTTTATAGTTTATCATTACACAAATAGATGTCGCTAGTAGGTTTGTTAATAGGATTTAAACTAGAATATTTATATGATAATTTAAATTTAGTAAATAAAATATTTTAAATATTTTTAAGATGGTTATACTCTTCATTCTTTTCTAAAATAAAGATATCTGCGTTTTTTTTTAAGTTTAGAAATTGAATATTTCCATCGTTATTAACAAGAGATGACCTTCTCTCATCTCGAAGAATTGCAGAGAATTTAGTTTTTGCTAAAATTAAAAATTTAACATTTCCATCGCTTTTAACAAGAGTATAACCTTCTATCATCTCCAAGAAATGCAGAAATTTTAGTTTTAAATAGGTATACTATTATTTCCCTCAATATTTACATAAAATAATTAAATTTGTGGCAGCTTCAACGCCTGATTTAAAGGCAACACAACTAACCTCTCTTTATTGTTTATGATTACATAAATATATTTCGCTAGTTGTTTTGTTAATTGGATTTAATCTAGAATATTTATATTATAATTTAAATTTAGTAAATAAAATATTTTCAATATTTTTAAGATGGTTATACTCTTCATTCTTTTCTAAAATAAAGATATCTGTGATTTCTTTTAAGGTTAGAAATTGAAAATTTCCATCGTTATTAACAAGAGTATTATAACCTTCTATCATATCGAAGAAATAAAGAAAATTTAGTTTTTACAAAAATTAAAAATTTAGCATTTCCATTGATTTTAACAAGAGTATAACCTTCTATCATCTCGAAGAAATGAAGAAAATTTAGTTTTTTCCAAAAATTAAAAGTTTCACATTTCTATCGTTTTTAACAAGAGTTTTCCTTTTTACGATTTCGTTTTTAGCTTCTATCATCTCGAAGAATTGCAGAGAATTTAGTTTTTGTTTTACTTTTTTTTTAAATTAATATTTACATAAAATAATGAAATTTGTGGCATCTTCAAGGCCTGATTTTTGGGCAACACAAATAACCTCTCTTAATAGTTTGTAATTACATAAATAGATGTCGCTTGTTGTATTTTAAATAAGAATTAAACTTTATTATTTATATGATAATGAAAATTTAGTAAATCAAATATTTTCATCATTTTTAAGAAGAGCCTTCTATCTGTATAACTATAGAGCCTTCTATATATATAACCTTCTGTGAAGTTTCCACAAATTTAAATATTTTATGTAAATATTAAGGTAAATTATAACTATTAAAAACTAAAATTTTAACAAGAGTATAACCTTCTATCATCTCTAAGAAATGAAGAAAATTTAGTTTTTAGAAAAATTAAAAATTTAACATTTCCATCGTTTTTAAAAAGAGTATAACCTTCTATCGTCTTGAAGAAATGAAGAAAATTTAGTTTTTGCTAAAATTAAAGATTTAACATTTCCATCGCTTTTAACAAGAGTATAACCTTCTATCATCTCTAAGAAATGAAGAAAATTTAGCTTATACAAAAATTAAGAATTTAACATTTACATCGTTTTTAACAAACCTTCTATCATCTCGAAGAAATGAAGAAAATTTAGATTTAAAAAAAATTAAAAATTTAACAATTCCATCGATTTTAACAAAAGTGTAACCTTCTATCATCCCGAAAAAATGTAGAAAATTTAGTTTTTGCTAAACGTCTTTTACGATAAAAGTCTTTCAAAAATTTTGTTTACAAAATGCTCTGTCTAGTTATTCGCACCTGACCCACCAGTGCACATGGCCGGTCTTGAAATGAACCTTAAAAAAGAGTTTTTTATTTACAAGATTCCGTAGTTGCCAGACTATGGGTTTATGCGTGAGATATTAATAACATGTTATTTGTGTTGCGTGAATTCAGGCGCATTGCATTAGTAAAATGAAAAGAAGCTGGAAACTTGTCAAACTAAACATATAGCAACAACCACATGCGTTTACAATAAAAACTGCTCCAATAAAAAAACAATATAGCAAGAATTAAAACAAATATTGTAAATATCTTCATCATAGTTTGAGAACAACTGCTGTGCAACCCACACAAATGCTCCTACTCTCAATTGCCGCTCTTCTAAGGCAGACTTCTTTGTTAATTAACACTCTTTTTGTATTTTATAGAGAATTTTTAGGTTATATTATACATAAATATATTAAAAAGAAACGAAAACAAAATCTGCATTAAAATGTTTTTATTTATCGCTCACAATACACTCAATGGACCGGTTTTGTTCTTCGATACTTTTTGTGAGTACAATATTTTGTAGAAAGTATTCTCACGGATCTAGACATATTGAATTCTATATCAAGAAATAATAATAAATACAACAGTTATCCTGACCACATTCTGTGGCAATGTAAAAATACAGCTATGGCAAGAAATGGACTCCAAAGGGCGGTGCTACAGACTTTGCAGACGCTTCCTGTTAACACCCCCTTTTTGATTGAGAAACCAAAATTTATAACTACAGTAGCCATGAATAGATCATTCTTGTTGTCTGGATTTAACGTATAAGAAGAAGCAGAACAATATTAGGGGCGATAAAAGGCTACATGCCTAGGAAGGCCGAGAAACTATATAAAAAAAATACAACCGTCATTGATAATCGAATCAACCTCATTCAAGAGGCCGACAGATACTATTAAAAACTACAGTGTAATGTATGATTTCCTACATTCGCGAATGCGAATTTTCAACCCCAACATTCGCGAATATGAACGTGAATGCGTATATCATATTCTTAAATATGGCGCCAAAAGTAAGCAATTACTATCTCACATTTTGATCGTGCGTTGATCGTTTAATTTCTAAATGCTTTACTTAGTAATATAATATAAATCCTACCATTTGTGTTCTCAGTAAAGATATCATTTAAAGTAGTTTAGTATAACTAAAAATTTGGTATAGTACAAATCACGATAGTTCGGCGGCGACTTATACTTAAAAGAGGTTATAAGAGCGGTATAAATCTATAATACGATAATGAATTTTATCTTATTTGTTTCTATATACATTATAGAATAATAAGACAGTCAGTGCTTTTTAGTTATATCGGCAGCTTATACCCCACAACTTGTTTTAGGTATGAGTCGCCGCCGAATTCTCGTAATTTGAACTATAATTTACTTAGCTCCATTATGTGTTTAATATAAAGTTAAAAGTTTATTTTGCTTATTATATTATTTATTATATTAATTGTGTGCCTTTCGGCTCTACAATCTACATTATTATATTTCTTAATGCATTTCATATAAATTCAAAGTTAAAACTAAACCTAAACTATTCTAAACTATTACTACTTCGACTAGTAGTTTTTGTTTCTTTTTTTCTTGATCCTCTCTCTTCATGTCCCCTGCTTCTCCTTCCTTATTGCCTGTATCTTCATCTATCACCTCTTGCGTTCCTTGTCTCCTCTCGACAAACCCTCTATTATCTTTTCACTATCCTTCCTGACTTCTCTCTTCGTTTTCACTTCTCCACTTATGTCTATTACAGGCATAAACGCTCTATCTTTACTATTTCCTCTTGACTCTCTTACTTTACTATTTCTTCTTGACTCTCTTCCTTTACTATTTTATTATTGTCTCTATCTCCGTCATCCACCTCTTGTCCTTATCTCCTTTCCGCAAATCCTCTATTTTTCTGGACTGAAGTTTAACTGTTTCCTCGCTACTTCTTTCTTTCTCCTGCTTCCCTTCACTGCCTCTTTTAGTATTTCCTCTCTCTTCATGTTCCTTATGCAATATGGTTATTATATAATTGTTATTTTATATTGCAAGTTCAAGTAGTAACTAAAATAAAAATATTGTAAACCGAATCAGTTGTATTGTTATTTTATAATACAAAAAAAATCGTGTAATCTAGTGCGAATGCGAATACGAATATTAAAAAAGATGCGAATATTCGCGAATGAAAATACTAATGCCAATATTCGTTACATCCCTACTACATACGCGTCAGCTACCACTTCCTTTCTTTTCAACGTTTTATACGATGAATTCACTGCGATTAATGTGAGCCATGGATATTTTGGATGATTATCTATATAACTTTAGGCAAGTAGCCCTAGAAATGGAAGGCGCTAAAGGGTTATGCCCTGTACTCAGCATTGTGACAAGTTAAATATTTATAACTTGTTTATAATTAAGGACTAGGAGATCATAACATCGATTAAATAAGTTATCAGTCAGAGATAGCTGAAATCGTAGAGCGTACAAAACAGAAGATCTAGGGTCGAATCCAGTTTATGACGGATATTTTAATACTGTTTAAATTGTTGATATTACTTCTAACGAGAATTTGGACCCTTCCGTATTATACCACTCAAATCGAGAGAACATAGTAATGATAAAAGTATTTCAAAAGTAGAATTTCTATGTTATTTAAAGAAATGTAAAGTGAAACTTCATATGTGAATATTACATAACAAAGATACGATTTTATACTCAATTGTAAAATGTTTATTTCATATTTTTGTGGTTATATACGGTCCCAGACTTTCACTTGGTGTAGTCAAAATTCAAAATCAACCCCTAGAATAGTAAAAAAACACACAGTAGCCATTAAAATAAAATATATTTTATAACAGATGTAAATAATATAACGCGTGGTCTCGATATTAACAAAAACTCAAAAGTACAAAAAGATGTTACTTCCAGTATTTCACTTGGAGTTGCCTGGAGTGGAGTAGCGCTTTTTTTAACATTAGGGAATTCTTATAAGGTATTTTATTCATTATTTATGGGGTGAGGTGTACGTTAACAGGGTGATTACAAAAAAACATTGCAGGGATCTTTCATAGCAACAACCTTGTCAGAACCTACTAAAAACAGTTACAGTTTTTAAGGTTTATTAAACTTGCCTTTTACGTAAACATGTTATCTAATACATTACCTTATGTGACCTATTTTATTGCTGTCATAATCGTATACAACATAAACATAAAATTTCGTAAAAAAACTTTTTAAAATATAAAAATTTTAAAGAAGAACTTTTCAAGAATTAAAAGATTATAAAGTGTCTATAATCATATCATAAAATAAGACCTTTTTAGGTTTAATATTACTAGGTTTTTGGTAAGTAAATTTTTTATTAGAATTGAAGATCGTTGTGAACCATGTCTTATTTCTATAATACTATACTTTATATTGATAAAGTTGGCGAAAGGACCTCAAATGTTCAACTATTTTTTATTAGTAACAATACTATAAGAAAGATTGCCAGCCATATTTGTCCCTTTAATCAGTAAAGGAATAAAACATTATAAAACGTTATAAACGTTATATTCTTTTCCCTTCTAATCACTTGCCATCTCTGTCATACAATGGAGTGCAAAAGAGATGGCATACGATGAGTACGTCAAATATTATCCAGAGTCTCGACCATTTTCATACGTATTATGAAAATAAACATCGTTCCATAAAATGTATAAGATTAATTGATTCAAAATAAAATTTCAAAAAAGTTATAAATATATATTTCACACAGGGCCGCATTTTGGCACAGGCTAAATAGGTAGTATAGGAGCCACTAAAAAACTGTTTAAAAATTAATTATTCACTTAATACTAAAATTACTAATATGAAAAATATCTAGAATAAAGAAAAACCGTTTTTTGTTTAGAAAATTGATACAAAATTCCATTTTTTTAATGTTTGAAGACCCAGGAGCCCAACGATCCTAAAAGCGGCCCTGATTTCACAGCAAACATTTGAATGAAATATCGCGATTTTTGAAGTTTCTGTCACTTTTGTACTTCAATTCTGATTCGCATCAACTTCTTCGTCTTTAGGATTTCGACAGGTGAAGTGGTTTCCCTAGATGTGGCACATAACGATGGCATTCTGTACACCTATAAACGACTTTAGGAAACTGAACTAAAAGTAAAAAAGTCAAAATAATCAATAATGAAAGAATCTATTGGACATTTGTGGTTCTAATATTAAACTTTATTAATACGTTCCGATATTATATTAGTGAAATTTTCATATTTGTACCAACTTTGGCGGCATAGACTCCGATTATTATTTTCTTGAAATAAACTGACATAGTCACACATATACTCGCTGTCAGTTTCCCATCTGTAAGTAGATGGACCATTAAAAATAAAGTATTCCAACAAATACACAAGAACGTATAAAACCATCATGCACACCTTGTCTGAGTATAGGTTGTCTTATTATTATTTTTTTAAATAAAAATGTAGAAATATAAGAAAAGGAAAACATATAAAAAACAATGTTATACATATTTGAAAAGAGATTTTAAGAAAATTAGTAAAAATGTATAACCACAAAAAATAAGAAAAAAAATTTAATTTATAAAAAACAACCAAGCTTATATTTTATGACGTTTTGTCATTTCATATATGAAAAATATTTTTTTCTATATTAAAATTATATTATTTATAACACAAAAATTGTATATGTATGTGTTTATAAATATATACATGTATATGTAGTTATTACACTTTGTACAAAAAATTATACCTGTTTTTCTTTGTGATAATTTAAAAAAATAATTCTAAAAAATCGTAGAAAAACAATTACGAGAACTGAATAAGTCTACTCCACACAATGTGTTGAAAATATTATTTCCTTTCTGCCGCAGGGTGATATGCAGAAAGTGAAAATAAGAGAAAGTTGGCCTTCAACTTAATACGTCACAAAGAAAAAGTTATCAAATGGGTTTAGATATAATTAAGTCCCATTACTATCTACTGGTGAAGAATTTATTTTGAATGTTCTTAATGAGCATAACTCGTGTATCAGTAATTAACTTCTTTTAATATAAGATATAAGAATAATGTAAGATTCTAATAACGGACTCTGAATGTAATCCTGATAATTGGACTAGTTATACACTAGCACCGCATAGACGTTATTCGTGAATATGTTGTTGACAATAATCAGAGAGATTACGAGTTATACACTACACTGTGTGCAGTAAATTATGGTTGATTTTCCTCCACTCCTAGAGGTGTGCGATGCCAGTCTTTATACAAGTTCAAATTCAAGTTCAAAGATATTTTATTTGTCAAATGGTATTACTTAATATTAATTACATTACATCTTAACCTAACATAAGGTGCCTAGCCTAAGCCTTAATCCGTATTGTCTTATATTATATAGGAGTGTCTTATTATTATAATGTCTTGTGTGTTGTGTAGGGAAACGTGTTTAAAAAACCCTACTTTGCTATGGTGGGTATTTTACATATGGAGAAGCATGTTCTGCAGCATGCTCCTAGAGTCTTTATACCCTAAATGCGAAGTCTAATAATGTTTGAAACTTGAATATTGTTTTCGAGCGGTATCTCAAATGATAGTTTTCCGAGATGGATATATAGTTACTAACTAGTTACTAAAATTAAACCATTTTCGAAAGAAGTATGGCTTTCATCGTAACCCCTGATACTATGCAACTATTCTTGCTAAGCGAAGAACCTCACCATCGAATAGAGTTTTTTAAATGGACTTGTGTCCTATAAAAGTGTACTATATATCGATAAAGTGGGTTACTAGAACCTCAAATGTTCAATTATTTTTTAATAACTCTTTATGTGTTAAGAGATATTACCAATTCAAAAAGTCATGTTGTCTCTTTAATTATTAAAGGAATTCAACGTTGTACACATTCCAAGTGCATGTGACATCACAACCGTGTTAACCTTACAGCTCATAAATCTCTGCTATATGTATTATATATATCAAAATATCAAATATTATTTACAGCTATTTCAAGGAATAATAAAATTTCAATATTATGTCTGCAGGGTTAAATAAAATAAAAACTTATTATTCTTTGACTTGACTTGATTATTTGACTACCAACAGCTACAAAACATTACCACAGCACTGACCTACTCAACAAATAACTGACGTTAAAATGCATTTCACGTCATACAAATATGGCCGACCATTTCTAGCGCTAAAACTACAATTCAAAATTTAATTGCTATATCTCTGTCAATATTTAGATATTTAATGAAATAGACACACCAATACGCATTTATTAACATCAATTTAAATCAATTGAAAAAACGACCACTAAAAAATGAGGACACAAGCCCATTTATTACTTCTTTGAAAATTGCAATATAAAATTCAACTATTTTGTATATTTTCTTAATATGCTACTGTCAATTTATTTATATAGTTTTGTTTAGTTTATACATACTGTAATTAGTGCTATTATTAAAACAGAATAACAGATGGTGGTAAGTGTTATACAACTTTAAACTAAAAAATATATAGGCACTGCATATGACGTCAACCGTAGAAATGATTTTACAGAGATTAGTCTCTTTAATTTTGCTATCTTTTCTGTTATTGTGAATAGAAAAGCTTCTAGTTTTTGCTGATTGAATAGACAACGCATTATACTTCTACCACTATCTTTACCTACAGCTTAAAGAATTTCATTTCCTTAATGGTGTCAGTTCTGTAAACATTCAATTGTTTTGTTGGATTCCGGATTCTGATCCTTATTCCGTCTCAATATTTAATCCTGTATGCTCTATAATGTCCCAGAACACGTATCCTGCGCTAACTGTAGTCCTTAATACATCTCCTTGCATTTCCAGACTTGCTTTATACAGCGATCTTTTTAATGACACCTTATTTTGAGTGTTTAAGGTGTTGCTTTCTTTGAGGGACGATGCTCTCTTTATATTTTACGTTCTTCTTCTTCCTTTATAAGCCCTTAAGTAGAAAAGTACTTTCAAGTACTCAGTAAAAATAAAACATTAAAAGAAACATAAGGCAAATACAAAATATGAATTAAGTGTTATACTATTTAAGAAAAATAACATTATCTATTTAACTAGCTCTTCGCCCCATTGCCTGGCAATGGGTCTGTATTATACGTTTGTTATAGAAAGAGAAACTTCTAGAGCGATGAAAATTTGTTTGATAATCCTTATTTCTTATTTGCATAATTTTTAATAGAGTAATATCTGCTACACGTTAAATTGATAAACTATTAAATTAAAATTAAAAATATGTACAATTTTCTGACTGTTATCTTTTATATATTTATAGGATATTTTCAAAACAAACTTTTATTTGTTTTTCATGGTTTGAGGCAACTGCTTTATTACACTTTAAACATCCATGATTTTTAGGTTTATATGCGAATTATTTTAAACTCATGGACATTTTTTTCTAGAGAAGATTTAGGATCTTTGCAAACTTTTGATACAGATATAACCACTAAACTTTAAGAAGACGACTGCGTTAATAAAATTGAAATATCTTAACTATTTTGTATTTTATAAGGGGTTATAAAAATTCATGGACTATTTTTTTCAAAAAGAAAAATTATTGATTTCCTTATATTTTTTGATGCAGTTATATCCATTTATGTTTAAGAAGACAAACTGCGTTATAAAATTTGAAATATCTGAACTATTTTGGATTTTATAAGCGGTTCTAAAAATTCATGGACCATTTTCAAATTGAAATATTTAACTCGTTCGTTTAACTCGTGAAATTTATATATTTCACACATAAAGCAAATAATTTTTCAAATAAACTGACTAAAAAAATATATTTTTTTCATCAAAATATAAAATAATTTCAATTTATTCGTTAGTTGACCAACTTTTTTTCAAAATTTAACATTTTCTTTTTTAATTTTGTATCAGTTGTTTTTTCGCACTTGCTTGAAGAAACGAGTTAATAATATATAATACAATTTTTCAAAGTTAAATGATAAATAAGTTGGTGTAGTAATCTACTGTAATTTTACTGCGTATTTCTCTTGATTTTTATAAACTTGTATGTAATTGAAATTGCACCAAACCAAACTTGGCGCCATGAAGAAAACATGTAAAGGTATATATGTAAATATATATGTAAATATATATATAGGTATACATGTAAAGGTATAGGTTGGCATATAATCTCCTACTGGTTGTAATTAATACCATTTTCTTAAATATATCTATAACAGACGCATTAAATCTTCCCGTTACTTTGAGGTATGTACTTCGAAGAAGAATAATAAGTAGAAGTAGTTGCCTAAAGGTAAAATTCTTTAATTTGAAATATGTTAATATATTCGCCGAAGGAAAAGTTCAAAGTTCATTTGTACTCTTCTGTACGAGTATAATACAGTAAGACAAATAAGAACATACTTTTGCTCGTACATTTTTGTTACGTTATTTGGCTTTGTAAGTCAAACACAGAAATAAATGGAAGACGAATACGAATACGAATGCCGAATGCTTTTGTGCTGAATAATATTGAAAGTTTTCTTAAATGAAATGTTTACATTATTTTCAAATTGAAATACTTGTAGCAGCTTGTGATCGTTTGCATCAAACGTTAACTGTCTGTTATAAAATAAAAATGGGTAAAGCGGAACGTAGGCTACGTGTTAAAGAGCTCACCTCAATTTCCAATCCTTCCTGTTATAATTTACTCCGTTAAGAGCACCTTCAAAAATTAGTTCCCTACCTGATTAGAAATTTTCCGATGCCTCGATTAAGCCCCTTTCTAGGCCATGCCCGGAGCTATGTGTTTCATCTGACAGTCAGTCTAGAGACTTTCTTATCATCAATGTTTATCCGCTAAAAACAGATAATCCTCTGTCCCACTCACTGTTTTGATATTTAATTTAAGTTTTTATTTAATATTTTAATCTAGATTTCAGGTTTTCGGAGTAGGCATTCTATGTTACATTCATGTATCAATTTTAGTTCAGTTGATTTAGGTGCGCATGCGTCGGTAGTAACATAAATTCTGATTGTTCGACAGTAGGACAACATTGAATGCAGAATAATTATAATGGCCTTGTGTCCTCATTTTTTAGTGGTCGATTTTTCAATTGTTGATTGAAATTGATGTATTGGCGTGTCTATTTTATTAAATATCTAAATATTGACGGAGATATAGCAATTAACAGTTAGTTTTAGTGCTAGAAATGGTCTGCCATGTTTTTATGACGTGAAATGCATTTTAACGTCAGTTATTTGTTGAGTAGGTCAGTGCTGTGGTAATGTTCTGTAGCTGTTGGTAGTCAAATAATCAAGTCAAATCAAAGAATAATAAGTTTTTATTTTACTTAACTTTGTTACGGCAGACATAATATTGAAATTTTATTGTTCCTTGAAATAGTTGTAAATAATATTTGATATTTTGATATATAAATACATATAGCAGAGATTTATGAGCTGTAAGGTTGGTAACCTTACACAAGGATTGTGATGTCACATGCACTTGGAATGTGTACAACTTTGAATCCCTTTAATAATTAAAGAGACAAAATGACTTTTTTAATTGTTAATATCTCCCAACATATAATGAGTTATTAAAAAATAATTGGACATTTGAGGTTCTAGTAACTCACTTTATCAATATATAGTACACTTTTATAGAAATTAAGACATAGGGCACAAGCCCATTATATTCTAAATTAAAAATGGTCCAGGGAATGATATTCCCAGCATATTCCCATATACTATACAATGTAAATTAAGTACACAATTAAAAACAAAATTAAAACGGTGAGTGGGAATGATACTTAACGTATGTACTCGTATATTAAAGGTTTATTTAAAATAAACAAAATTACCTGTTATATAAAATATTTTAGGTGAATATAATGTAAGATTACATAACAAAACGTTTATGTTTCCTGACGCGATCAAACTTTCTGTGCAAGATTTTATGAATTAATGTAATAGAAAAAGATTTTAAATGTTTCTTACATTTATTTAATACCTAAATAACAAAGTTGTGTTAAAATTGAGTAAATAATAATACATAAGCTTACGTTTTGTGTTTAGCGGGTAATAAGATTAACCTAAATGAGTATAAGAGCAGAGCTGCTGCTATTTTTAACGTATACATTACGTAAATGTTGATTTCTTATTTATTGGGTTAATATTATATGAAATTTCAACCACATGTATGACAATCAATTAAAATGAAATAGGTAAATCGGACAAATCACAGATTGAGAAACAAACATTTTATTTTATTACTTTAATTTAATTTAACAGACGGTTAACTTTTTGAAAGTATTTATATAGACTTTATTTAATTACAAAACATAAAATTTAAAGTCTGGGGTAATTATATTGTAAATAGGAAAAATCTAAATAATCGGTTAATTAGTTTTAAGTGTTTGTTAAGACAGTAGCATTTGTGCAATTATATAACGGAAGTTTACAGTATATCAATCATATAAAAACAGTTGCTTACCATAAGAAAGTCGTACCGAAATGTACAATCCATTTCTTTTGTTTTAAAACAACTTTGATATTGAAAACAGTCGACGCTTGCCTTGGTGACGCTTTAAGTAGAGTTTATTGTAAGTAAAGTATATACGTCAGGGGTGAACAACTGTTTGTACAAGAGTATCTCGTATATATGGTGTAATACATATCTTATTTATGCGGTGTTTAATGTATTTAAAATGTAGAATATTCAAGTAATTATTAATAAAGAAACTAGTTTTTTAACGTTTGTATTTAAGGGTAAAAAGTTGAAAATTTGAACGACTAGGTTTTTACAGATTTTTATAAAATTTCATTATTTTCATCGTTTCGAGTACTACGTAGTTTTAGTCTTCAAATAAGGACATTTAATGAAGGAATGAACATGGAATGAAAAGAGTAAGTAAGTGTGAAAGGAGATATTTCAGAGAAGCAAAGAGGAAGAGGAGTACCAGGAAAATGAGTAACTTGAAGGGGAATGGATGACAAAATTCATAAAGGGGAAGTGGTGGAGGATACTAAAGGGAAAGTGGAAAGTGACCTATACCTGAATATGTAGGAGGAGAAGAGAAAGGGTGATTATGTAGTTATGCAGAACAGGGGCCCAGTAAACATTTTGGAGTCACTTCGCCATCATATTGAAGATACGCATGATTCTTTTGTCATGAAAGAGTTCATTTACAGTTCAGTTTCTAAAAATTGTTCATATGAAATGTCTATTTTATCGGCTACAAAAGGGCGAAACCACTCCATCTGTCAGAATACAAATGAAGATAAAGTTGATGCGAACTAAAATTGAAGTGAAATAGTGATAGAATCGCCACAAAAAGGAACACTTCACCAAATTGTTTACTGTAGCAGTGGAGAAAGAAGAGAAAAAGGAGTACATGAAGAGTAAGTGGAAAGTGCAAGACGATTGGAAGAACTATCACTTAGAGATTTTCGATTATTTATAAAAATCGTTAAGGTGCTGGGAATGGATTGGTAGCAGCCCATCCTCATAATCCAATGATTAAGTAGATTGTCGATTGTTTCTGGTTCTATTTCACTAGCTCGAACAATGGTTTATTTAAATGCATCAGTTGTTTGTGGGTCGTTGGAAAAACAACTGTTCTTACCGAGCAAAAACTGCAAATTATTTTTGTAATAAGTATCAATGTAAGAAAAGGTTGGTTACAGCTGATTTATATTATTCTCATTATTATCAACTTTATAGAAACAAAAACAAAAGATTTATAATTCATTTATTCGTAGAAGAAAGCATTATACCAGAAGTAAAATGATAAAGACTTAATTCTATATTTTTAATTATGGTAATAATAAATTGTCAATTTCACTTTGTACTGCATTTGACACTTTGTTAAATACATTACTGTCAATTAAAAAACTGATTACAATAGATATAAATAGAGCTACTGTTAAGGAAATTTTTTAAAAAATATACTCGTATTTGTTTTTTATTACTAGTATAGTTCTTTTATCGACGACTCCGCACAAATTTTAGCATCTTTTACGGTGTTTTGAATTAATATAGCATATGTAGTCAATACTTTTAATTTTTTTTTTCTTATGTTAGCAACTACGCTGTCCAAAAAAAACACCAAAACTAGTGAAAGATACAGTACCGAAAAGAAATTTCCACAACTTGTTGGAGTAATTTAGAAAATGAGATAAAAAGTTGAAAAATACAAAGTGTAATTAGAAAGCAATTGGAAATTATTAAATTTTAGGGCTATTTGTTTGTCGAACTACTGTTTTTACTCATATCGAAAGAATAGTTTTTGTAATAAAACTCATTTTTTAATGGTGTTATCACTGAACTGCACTGAACTTTAGCTCAGTGCACTCCCTTCACCCTTCATTCCCTTCAAATGTTGAGTCGCCGAGCATCTTAGTTCACTATTCTAAAAATGGGGACTTATGTCGCCTAAAGCGACATTGAGGAATTTTGGAATTTCTAACATACATCTAAATAAAGTTATAACAGTACTTCTATTAATTAATAAATTTATAAGAAAAATGTATCACCTTGCAAAAATATTTTCATGAATTTTATTTATATTCGATTTATGCAAATGATTTATAAATTTTAAAAATTTCTACAGCCATGTATTTTTATTGCAATAAATACGAAATCGTGTAAATGGAAAAAACAAATAATTATTCTTCAGAAAACCATATTTTAAAACTGCCTTAAGACAAAATTGTTTGCGTTCTTTCGTCAAAAGTAGAATTTTATTTATATATTTATAAACAATCTTTAAGTCCATGGACTTGATTTTTTTGAAGCCAAACAATCATAAATAGTAAATAAGTTCTTTCAGAAATGTAAACTCTTTGAGATTTTAATGCATTTAAAGATATATCAAATTATTTTTAGAATTGATTTTCTTATCAGCTGTAGCACAGCAGTGATATGTTATCATAAATTACTTTATAAATTCAATACAACACATTTAAATTTAAAAAAAATTAATTTAGAATTAAATTAAATTAATCCGGAACAAAATTCTTTTAAATAGTTTGTTTACAGCTGGAAGGACACAATGCATATAGCAAGAAATTATTAAATTTATGTATTAAATTATTCGGTTTTTACCTTAAATAGCGTTTAAATAAAATTTTATATCTTCAAAAGTACGACGTTTAGTAATTTGAGAATGAATATTTAATTTAAAAAAAAAGTAGCTATAATCACGCGATTGGTATTATTTATTTTGAAGCAATGTTTTCTTGACTACACCTATGGGATGGTGTTTTTATTTTAGAATACGTATTATTAGTTGTTTTTCAATATATTATCATTACGATGTGTATTGGAAATACACATTTTTGTTTTAAGATCAACAAATTTTTGACATGTATATTTCATAAAGGCACATAGTTTTAGTTTTAATATAATTAAACCAAAATACTTTAATTTTTAATAACTGCCATTTTCTCGTAATACTGAATATTGTTTTATACAAAAAGTTAGAAATATTGCTCAATTTTTTGTTATATGAAATATGTTATGAGATTATATTACTTAATTGAAATATTAGCTTATTAGAAATAAAACTTTACAGTAAAATCATAACAAAATGAAACTGGAAACTCAGTTAATAAAAATGTGTTGAATTAAAAGCGTTATTGCTTGTCGTTATTCATGTTAAGTACCGTAGCCAAATTTCCTAACTGTTTTAACGCTTCCGTCTTCAATAAAATCAATTTTTCTACGGTCACTGTATGTAAAGTCTAAATGCTTAAATATTATCCCGCAAAACACAGATATACGTAGCTTACACTTTATATAAAAAGAAAAAAAATTCTTTACTAGAAAAATGTTACCTAATATTTAACATTGCGTGACCTATTTAATTGATATATTGTGGAACTGGTCACAGAAGAAAATTGTATAACTTCATATGTAAGTTGCCATTAAAATTATTGCCTTTTAGAAATAAATGTAGCTTTTTTTCGGAGTAATAAAATCTTAAACATCTTATGGTCATTTTAACGTTTAAAAAATATAAAGTAACGTTATAATCTCATCCTTGACCGAATTTAGGCTTTTCTTAGATTAAATATTACTAGGTTTCGCTTAGGTAAATAGTTTACCATCTATTTAAGGTAATAATTGTATGTTTTGTGTTCAGCGGGATTAATATTAGTAAATATTTTTTATACCAATATGTAAATAATAAAGAACAATTAATATATCCTTAAACTATCCTTATTATCAATTATTTAGATAATTTTTGGCTAATATAAAATATCCATTTTTATATATGTATGAATATATTTTTATATAAAATTGAAAAATTAAAAAAAAAAAAAAAAAAAAATGTTTTTATAGAAAATAAATAAATGTAAAAATTATTGTACTTGTAAATAATTTAGTGCAAATTTATAACATTATAATATTTATATTGGAAAATTTTGGAAGACGATATTATCGAGAAAATAGAAACATAAGCAATAAATAATGTTCATTTGTGCAGTGATTTTGTCTTCTTTAACAATTTTCAACAATGTAGCACTTTTTATTGTTCAAGAGTGGGTTGCTTTACAAAAAAGAACAACTTCTCAACCATAATCAGTACATATCACACAGTTCAGGCCACACAGTTTGTTGTTAACAATTTAGTAATATATTTAACTTAATTAAACATTAAATATAATGTTTTTAATTTCAATTTAAGGCCGTATTATACTGTAGAATTTTGAACAAATCGAAAATTTTTTTTTTTCATATTTTCAAAGTTTAGATTTTCAAAAATATGTCATTAAAAGGATTTTTCAAAATTCCTATTATTTCATGAGTTATAGCCATATAATAATATATAGTTATATATATTATTATGAGTTATAAAACTTTGAAAGCGTTTTTCTGGGAACTGCTTTTTTCGAGCTGGCGGTAAGGATATCTCAAGTTCTAATGAACTGATTCACTTCAAATTTCAAGAGGATGTTCTCTATACGTCGCTTTATCGCTTAAAACTATAACTTCTCATTTAGTATTTTTAAAAAATTCGGAATTGTTAAAAAAATATGAAAAAAAATACTTTTTTTTTCAAACTGCCGCCATTTTGAAAAAAATTTTTTTTTTAACTTATCTAAGGGTTATACGGTAGCGGCATCTATAATAATTACCAGGAGGGTTGGAATAATGCACGCCAGGACACCCTCTTTTTTTTTGACCCCTCACTTTGACAGCTCATAACTTTGTCAATTTTAATTTTTTTTTTTTAATAATTTTTTTATGTAATAATAAAACATCAATAAACAAATAATAAAAAAATTGATTGTAAAAATATTTTTTGTTTCCTTCGTACAGCGCTTCTAAAACCGGGCGAAATTCATGCCTCTACAGTAGAATACCCCCTTAATACAATCAGATTATCTCAGAGGTTGTGAGATCTGAGCTGGAAAATGATATTTTTGCACTAAATTATGTTACAAATACTTTAAGGATATTAATTATTAAGGCTTTTCCATAATTTAGTTAAGGCAATTATTTCAGAATATTTTGTTATATAACTTTAGTGAACATTTATCTTTTTATATATTTTCATTGTTTTTAAGATGTATTATGCTATTCGGGGCGGAGACAAATCCAACGAATCAATAACCATGAATATTGGTTCAGCAGATCTCGAGTTATAACTGTTGTAACAAACCCGTCTTTCTTTTATTAAGATAATATAAAAAAATATAATTTCTATTGAAGACGACACAGATGGCCAACAGCAATAGTACTTGACTCTGACTATGTTGACTCTGGCTGTGTTCCTAGGTTCGATCCCCGGGCCAGAAATATATTTTCTGGGTTTGGTAAAATCAAGTTACAATGGTTACTTCTTCATAAGTCTATAACTGTAAAATCCTTGGTATATATGACTAGTACAAGTAATGTAATTTATATATAATGTTTAATATAGTTTATCATTGCACTATATTCTCTTTTATAAAATTGTTATCCATTGACTAACATTAACAAAATGTTAACTAACCTGATCTAATGTTTTTCCAACTACTTCAATGCCATTAACTTCAAGGACCTCATCATTTACAGCTAAGAGTCCTGTACTTTCAGCGAGTCCTCCAGGTACTAGCCGTGATATGAATATTCCAGGATGTTTTTTTAATCCAGTTGGTGTTACTTTAACATTTGTTCCATCTCTAATATATTTTATTAATTAATAATTTCTCCATAGTTTCATTTTATATAGCTTTATAATATAATTTATATTAATATACCTTATGTAAAATCCTAAAGGTTTTTCACTGCCGTGTTTTAGTAATCTAACTCGTCGCCAAGTTTCTGGAATTGTGTGCACATCTATAATGGCTGAAACTTGTCGAAAGTCATGTGGATTTGAAATTGCCAGTCCACGACCTTTACCGGGTGTACCTCCTAAAATGGATGATATTAAGTTTCTAGGTCGTATTGACCCATATCCAGTTAATTCCTCTTGAGAATCACCTGTAATGTATGGAACAGACCCATAATACCGGTTTCACACCAGATAGACAGTTGCATAAAACTGCAACAAAAACTGGTTTTTATTAAAAGTTGCATCACTTTTTTGTCATTTATTGCAGTTGCTTGCAACACAACAGAGTCCCATCTCGAGTCGGTAAAGATCAAAAGAAACACGGTTGCGTTGCTTTATTCTTCTTGGTTTGTACATGCAATGTGTACTTTCTGAAAGCCTAAAAAAATTACCAAATTTATATTTGCGAGTTTAATTATTTTGCTATTATTTTATATGTCGTGGCTTTGGAAATAAAACATTTATTTAATAAAATGTATTTTATTAAATTCATATATTTGATGTTTCAATTAATACACTAATACTATTTATTATCATTATTAATTATTACAATATTATGTTAATATGGTTTGATTTCGTTTCTTTTGTAGTTTATTATAGGATGCGCCTATAGCATATAGCATGCAACCCGCAAATCATACTTCAATTATTATATTAAATTATTCATAGAGTGAGATCCCAGAGCCGGCAGACATCACTTATTTTCTGAAGATAATAATCAGAAAATAGAAAATAAGTGATGTCTGCCGGTCCTGGGATCTTGGACTATCATAAATAAAACAGTTTATTGTATTTTTTATATTAAATTTAATTAATAATATTAATAGAGAAAAAAATAAAATAATAAATTGGACAAAAATAAAAAGTTATTACAATAACAAATTAAAAATAAATAAATAATATAATATAAGTCCTTTGCTTGCATAATACTCCAAATCTGAAAATAAGAATTAAGTTAATACTAGATAAGTACTTGATATTAGGAATTATAGTTATGGCACATTATTTTAGTTGTGCTTCTATGCACTACATTCTATAGCTATTACTATTTCCTAATTATTTTATAAGCCCTTATAAAACGTTAAGTTACAGAATAATAGAAACCGACTGACGACAACTTATTACATCTCGGGTAATATTTGTTGCTAAATAGAACTGTCAAAGTTAAGACATTATCTTTGGTTAAGGCTGCTGTCAAATAATATACTTATTAATTTCATTGTTATGATTAATTATATCTAGTGCCATTTAATACCAAAATTATATATATTATATTGTTATATAAAACACAGCATAATAAATCTTTACCATGACTGAATTGTTTCAAAATTTAACAAATATCGACATTTTCAAAGAGGTAGGTGTTATTTTAGACAGTTGTAATTTTAAAGGCAGAAGTCAGAACGTATTAGTAAATTCATTGCAGTATAAAAATTGCTAATTTAATAAGTTTATTATATTCTAATTGTTCTTTGTCAGCCTGTTATATGACTTCCAAAATGAATGAATATTAACCTCAAATTTTTAAATATGAATAATCTGTAACAATCTTAATATTTTCAGTTTGTCCACGGTACAATAAATGAGTATTTAAACCTACCATTTGAAAAAACTTTACAATTGGATTGGACAATTTCTGAGGTTCAAACAGCACGCGAAGCCTTAAATTCATTATTTACAACATGTTTTTATGAACATAAATTTGAAGAAGAATTATTAAGCCATTTATCTGACTTGAGTTTATCTCAACAAAATTGCATATTAGAATGTTTTAAAATTAGAAAAGATGAGATATTAAAACAAATTATAAAAGAAATAAACTTAAAAAATGGACCACTGTTACGAGACTTTGATTGGAAATTACGATGGATTATGGGAAGCAGTTCTTTAGCGTCTTTAAAAGAGCCTTTACTGGAAGTTGATTTAATCTATGATGAAAGAACCAATGATACATTATCAAATGGTAATTTACACTTAGAATTAAATAAAAAGGAATTAGATTCGTTAATTGAGACACTGGAAAAGAAATTGGAAGAAAATATTGCTGCTCAGTAAAAATATGATTTCAATCTTATATTTATGGAATTTATTATACAAAGAATAAAATGTAATTTTGTGAAAATATAGAAGCGTTTTATTATAGAATTTTAAGCAGGTGCTGCCACAGGCATTGTAAGTGTTAGAATCTGAAACAAACAAAAAATATTTAAAAAAAAAAGAAGTTGATTAATTATCCGCTAGATTCAGTTATGTGTATTTAAGGTTTATCTAACATAACAAAAGTTACCTAGTACAAAATTGATGTTAATTTAAAATACAACGTTTTGTGACAAATTTGACTGGTTTTTGAAAATTATCAATTACTATAGTCATACAACTTCTTAAGTAAATCGTTATAAGGATTATAGAATCCTCCTCGTTTGTTTATTATGGTAGTGGTGCATTTTACCAAGCAGTTTTCAAGTTATAAATTTAGCTATATGAACAATCAAATTATTTTCTTAAAGTACTATTTTAAAATCAATTATACGTACACTTGAATGGCGGTTAAATTGAGCTGCAATATCGTCTTGAACAATATTGTGAGGTACAAATTTGTCCAAATAGTACCCTCTCAATTTCGCATCTAGTATAATTCTGTCCTCTCCAACATCAAGAGATACTTCACTAGCAGAAGCCTAAAAAAATAATTTTTCATTTTATATATAAAAATCGTAGACTGCGACTAGTCATTATTTATTGCCGTTGTTTACGGTGTTTTGAATTAATATATGTGGTCAATACTGTTCAATTTTTTTTTTTTACGTTAGCACCTACGCTGTCCAAAAAAAACACCAAAACTAGTGAAAGATACAGTACCGAAAAGAACTTTCCACAACTTGTTGGAGTAATTTAGAAAATGAGATAGAAAGTTGAAATTATTAAATTTTAGGGCTATTTGTTTGTCGAACTACTGTTTTTACTCACATCGAAAGAATAGATTTTGTAATAGAACTCATTTTTTTGGGGTTGATTTTTTAATTGTTGATTGAAATAGATGTTAAAAAATGTGTATTGGCGTTTCTATTTTAATAAATATCTAAATGTTGACGGAGATATAGCAATTTAAAATTTGAATTGTAGTTTTAGCGCTAGAGATGTCGTCCATATTTATGACGTAACATGTCGCACTATTAAGGGATATGTCAGTTATTTGTTCTATGTAAAAAAATTGTCTGTTAAGAATGTTATCTCTTTTACGCTCTGTTATATTAGCGAACGTGACGTTACATGTCTTGGAATTTTCTATAACTTTGGATCCTTTTAATAATCAAAGAGAAAAAATGACTACTTTATTTGTTAATATCTCCTAAATTATAGCGAGTTTATCACTATGCAAAGTTGGTAGCCAACTTTATCACTATATTGCACAGTTTTATAGAAATTAAGACATGGTCACAAGCCCATTAAGACGCTGATTCTAGTCTTAATGTTCCGTCCTATATAGCAATACATATCGATTCTTTAATTTTACTTTTTTGTATAAAGGTCATTTCATTGTAATATTTATTCATTCTTAGTCTAAGGCTTGTGCTAGTAACATTGTAATTTAGATTTTGTTGTACTTGTGTTTATTTTAATTTTTACCACTATTGTATTCAAGACAAAGCATTCTACCGCTGCACAGTTGCTTGTAGTTCCTAGTTCTTAATAAATCAATTTAATCAATTAAACGAAAAAACATTCTCGTGGTTTTCTTCACATAACATCATCGTACAACATCGCACAAAAATAATCGCGATAAACTAATCGCGGTTCAAACACTTAATACATTACAATAATCAAGCAATGATTTGTTTTATTAAATAAATGGTTTAATTAGTATATGAAGCTACTACATATTTTGAGAAGCACTATTAAAATCAACAAAAGATAAACTTACTATTGCGGAACAGTAACAAGTAAAACTCTAAATGAAGTATGTTTGTGTAGAACATTGAACATAGAACAGTGAACAATTCAGTGGAAGCTTTGAGAATATATTGAAATACGTTTGAAATAGATTGGTGAGTTGGCGGCAAACAGAAATGAGGATGGAATTTAATAGAATTCATGGGAATTAATAGAAAGTCATGAAGTATACGATCTAGTCTAGTCTAGTGCAGTAAAATACGAGAATACTATAGTACGTATAGACTACAGAAACCGAATACGAATGCACCGGACAAACAGAATTCGCGTTTGCAATAGCGAGTGTTGTTTCAATAAATTTAAAAGTTAGCTTTAATTATTTTATTGGATTTTGTTCATTAGTTTTAGTACTATATATTCATGCAATAGATACGCCTGCTAAATAAACCTTATACTACTACTTTAACACTATGGTAATACATATGATAATTTCTTGAGCTTGAAAATGTACCATTTTTCTATACTTATTTGTTTTAGACAAAATTCAAATTCATTTGGGGTACCATTGTCAAAAAAGGCACTTTTCTTTTAGTAGCAAGATTTAAAAATATTTTCTTTATTTGGCAATAAGTACTGTATACACTTGTAAACATATTTACATAAAAAATTATTTCAAAAACCGGAGATATAAGCCGTTCCTTGGAGGATGTTTGCCGGGAGGCTTGGCGATGGTCACCATCGTAGCAATTCCTGATGAATGGGCTTGCGTACTCATTTTTTATTGGTCTATTTTTCAATTGTTGATTGAAATTAATGTTAATAAATGTGTATTGTATTGGTTTGTCTATTTTATTAAATATCTAAATGTTGACGGAGATATAGCAATTAAAAATTTGAATTGTAGTTTCAGCGCTAGAGATGTCGGCCATTTGTATGACGTGAAATGCATTGTATACGTCAGTTATTTGATGATTAGGACAGTACAGTGGTAATGTTTTGTAGCTGCTGGTAGTCGAAATAATCAAGTCAAGTCAAAGAATAATAAGTTTTTATTTTATGAAACCCTGTTACGGCAGACATAATATTGAAATTTTATTGTTACTCGAAATAGGTGTAAATAATATTTGATATTTTGATATATAAATACATATAGCAGATATATATGTTGCATTATCTCTAAGAGATAGCAACATAGCGGTTGTGTGGTCACATGCATTTGAAATGTTGTACAACGTTGAATCCCTTTAATAATTAAAGAGATAAAATGACTTTTTTTAATGTTAATATCTCCTAACATATAAAGAGTTATTAAAAAATAATTGAACATTTCTAGAGGTTCTAGTAAACCACTTTATCAATATATAGTACACTTTTATAGAAATTAAAACATAGGCCTGTGTCCATTGTGTGAAACAACAAGCTATCAAAATCTTATCAAGTATGCTTCTCGCACATTGTTATTATTTTTAAACTAAATAATTTTTTTTTTTGTTACGAGTTAACGAGATAATTACACATGGTCTAACAAATCAAAATTGATTTTTCCTCCACTCTAAGAAGCTAGGCGATGCCAGGTTAATCTTACGAAGGTAAGCATCTTCCGAGCTGACTATTACTGGACAGAGGAAGGATTGGGAGCGTGCCGTAGTTTTATTATTTACAATATACACAAAGAACAGACGCGATAAAAGGTAATATTTACATAGCTTAAAATTATAATTATTAGACCTGTGTTAGATCTTTCCCAGTCATTTGAAAGCATTTAAATAAAAGGTTTACTCGTTATATATGGTTTACGACAAAGTTATTAAACAGTTATTCAGTAGTTTAGAAACCAGACCTTATTAACTTAGACATTAATTTGAGCTTTTTCCTTTACTTTAAAACTTTTTATACGTAATACGTAACACCTCTAGTACTTACAGTAGAAAATTACAAAATTCTTAACAAGATTTTCCTTACTTACTGATACTGTGTAAGATGGTTTAAAAAGTTTGTATTATTTATGATATTATTTTATAAGTACAATATAAATTTATTAATAAAATAAAAATATATAAAAGTGAGGTTATGAGAAGTAAAGTTTTTTGCGTTAATGAAGCCATTTAGAAAAGTTTTATTATTCATTTATTGCTTAAGTAATTATACTTTTTAAAAATGGTTCTTTTGTTATCTTCTTTTTTTAATCAAATTTTAAAAAGCTATTATCTGCTTAATTATCTTTTGATCTTGTATAATGAGTCTGACATATGTAATCATGATACTTGTATTTAGGGTTACTCACCCTGAGACCCTTAGAAAAAATAGATGCAGACTAGAAGCTTTGCGAGGCGCTGAAAATTCAATTCTAAGTGATAAGCTACTAATTTGCACAAGATGTATCAGAATAAGAAGACAAAGGTTTCAGAAGCAAAGGACAACTCAAAAATCTTAATTTGTCCTTTTCCTTTATTTTTTGTTCTTCTCTTATTTAAAATTATGGCGCTATAAATATTTTCATTTCAGTTATATCAAGATATCAGTTATATCAATATCTAAATTTCAAATTTGGGACAGAGAAAAGAATCGCATTGAAAGTTTTAATCTAAATTAATTTTAATTTCAATTAACTTAAAATAGAATATTTCTTTTAATATTTAAATACAACATAGATACATTTGCGAAGAATAGTATCGTGTATTTCACGTTTTAAAATATTTAATATTTTGTAGACAAAAATTACATTAGCCCTTTTAACAATAAGACACTTTTATAAGAGATTGGTCATATTTTTATTTTCATCCAAAGTACAAACTCCTGAGGTTAGTTATAAAACATAATATTTGCGAAATATTACCACAATAGCGGTGATATGTTCTCAGTTCAAGAATGGCGGGAAATTTAAAATAAAACCTCTTGTTGGAAGAACCTATATATAGTTATTCTACTACAAAAGTTGCATTCGTACATCCACAGGCGTAGGATGTACTGTGAGTATCCATGAGGTATGGTAAGGCCATAGAGACATTAGGCTAGAGTGGGCGAAGGGTACGGCCGCATGTAAAAGGAAGCGATAAAGGCAAAGAGAGAGATTGCTGCCGAGTGTCCTCTCTGTCTCTTTCTAGCCGAACCGCTGCTGCTGGCTTGGCTGATTGACGATGAGGTCAGTGCTCGGTTAGAAAGAGACACAGAGAACACTCGCTAGCTATCTCTCTCTTTGCCTTTATCGCAGTATTCAGCCTCTTGCGCACTCTATTCTTATAGTTCCTTGGGTACGATACAGTTGATCTTATGGAAACGAAGTATCAAGTGATAACGAATATTATTTACATATATTCGTAACTTGTGTTGCAAAATAATATAGTTATTAAACCTAAAATATAACTTAGATAAACTAAGAAATATAAATATCCTCTTCAATAGTCCGCACCATCTTTTATCTTTGCCTCGCAGTGTAACATAACCCTTTAATTTCATTTTGTAATAATATGGTGTAGTATTTAGTTAACTAAACTGCCATTAAACTGTAATCTAGACATCTCTCTAGTCTCCATAGTCTGTGCCGTAGTCGTAGTCGTAGTCGTAGGATGATACCTAACTAACTGTAATTAGTATTGCGGTTTAGGATATTTCCATAAGTCCAACATCGTTGAGTCTACTGACGCAGAACGTAGAACAGTGACGCATCATTGATGAAGCCCTGTCTACTGTCTACTGTCTACTGTACGCCATCGGCATCGTTTTAACTACGTAGTAGACATTCAGTTATATAGTGGACGAGTTTGGTTTGGAAGTTCTTTTTAGAAGTTATATGTATCTATGTTTAATAGTGTTTGCTATAATTAGAGGAGAAGATACTTACTACATTGTTAGAGTAGAATATAACGAAAACGGTCGTAGCTGTAAAATTTGGACTGTATAGTACAGAGTGCAGGGTATTGTGCAGGGGCGTTTAGTAGTATTGGTCAGAGGGGTGTTTGTTTTTTAGGGGCCATGAAAGTAAACATGCTTCCATGCATACTCGAATACACTTCGGCTAACCTATACTATACAATGTGCATTTTACGTGCACGTTTAAAATTTGGATTTAATTGATTTTTATTTTGAATTTGGCGCCTGTAGAAGAATATGACCCTAGACTTAGGCCCTCCGCACATGGGGCGACAAACCTCAACTCCGAATCCGCCTGAACTGAATGAGAATCGAACTGTGTTGTTAGTGAGAGAAAACACAATGCACAAATGAAACTAAACTGGTAGTCGAACCGTGTTTCGTGACTCTGTAGAATTTTTAACAATAGCATAATAGGGGAGTTTATGTGTCGTATTTCTATGTATGTATGTATTTAAATAATTTTGAATAGTATTCGTGCACATCTATGTTGATGATGTCATGATCGGTGAACATGTACTCAAAACCAGTTTTCTTTCATTCGTGTCGTGTGTTTTCTCTCACTCGTATACACGTTCTCTCACTAACAACACAGTTGCATTCCCATTTGGTTCGGGCAGATTTCCGCCCCACGTGCGGACGCCATTAAAATACACATACCCGTCACTCCCCTTCCACATTATCAGCATCCACACACATAGCAAGTTCAAGTTTCAACTTGCAAACGAATCAAATATTTTTTTAATTCAAATATATATGTAGTTGCTACTTATTTTGCTAGATTAATCTCGAAACTATATTCATCTCTTTTCTTCAACAGCCAGTTAATAAGCAGTCGAACGGAATGTCTCAATCTCGTTTTCTTTGAAACACATCGATTTATTTTACAAATATTTTTATAAAATATAGCTGTCTCATTCTTTTAAATATAAAAATATTAAATGAAAACTATGCACTGCTCTAAAACATTATAAATATTTTTTTCTAAAAATAAACATTGCAAAATATTTTACGCAGGTGTTCAATGTTGTCTAGATGTTCAACAATACACTGATGCGTGATATGGAAACTATATTCATCTCTTTTCTTCAACAGTCAATTACTATTAAGCAGTCGAACGGAATGTCTCTGGCTCGTCTTTATCTGAAACACATCCATAGACATAACCCTAACATTAAATTCAATTATTCATTTTACAAATATATTTAAAATAATATTGCTGTCTCATTCTTTTACATATAGAAATATTAAATAAAACTATGCACCGCTCTAACACATTCTAAATAATTTTTTTTTAAAATAAACATTGCATAATATTGGCGCAGGTGTTCATTGTTGTCCAGATGTTCAAACATAAACAATACACTGAAGGGCTGTTGTCATATTTATGTAATTAAAATTAAAGTAATGTTTAAATAAGTTTACAATGTTGTACGATAAAAATATTTAAAGACAAATTAGCATCTAAATTACTATTATTTATTATTATTACTAGCTGTCCCGGCCACGCGTTGCTGTGCCTAACGTTTTTGTCATATTACATTACATAGCGCCATCTATTGAATATTTACTCAATCTAGTCAACAGATTTCGATTTACTCAACAGAATATTTACTCAATCTAGTCAACAGATGTCGCCATCATCGTCGCCCGATGTCATATGTCATATACAGATAATTAATAGACAAATAATTAGCAATAAGATAAATAAATTGAGATGTAAGCTATCCTATCTTTCAAGTTGGATCAAACTGCACAGGGTGTACAAATTTGATTAAAATCGGTTAAGTAGTTTAGGAGTCCATCGCGGAGGAACAACGTGACACGTAATTTATATATATTAAGAAGATTAAGTTAGTAGTATTATTGTTTTAATTGCTTAAAATGTTTAAAATACGTGGATGTGTTTGATTTTCTCACATTTAGGAAAGATGCTAAAAATACTTATGAATGAAACGCGAAAATATTATCGCACGCCACGGCAACGGCCCTGATTGAGTGTAGAGAATCGTAGCCAAAATGTAAAGTGTTTAGTATAGAACTGTCCACCCTTCGCAAGAATCACGACGAGAATTAATGTGAGCGTTTGTTATAGTTTACCAGTTTGGGAGGGACACTGAAAATGTACTTTGATGAAATGGAATATGCAACGAGAGGCAAAGGAGCTGCGTCGTCGATTTAGATTTTTTGAAGATGTTCAGTACAAAATTAGTACAGAACATAAGAAGATGTCTCTGTTGGCATTCCAACATTATAATGTATTGTTGTCTCTAATAGAAGTAATGCGCATGACTACAATACGACGACTGCTGTACGCTACAGCGATATGGCATTCGTGTCAGTTGTGTTTTGGGCTTCTACACTGTCAAGATCATAATTCCCAACCATCTTGTTATTATAAGAATGTTGGTTCAAAGTAATTAAAAAGTGTAAAATTATTTTATCATTAAACAATTGAATAATTATTCAATCTACAAATACTCGCATGGTTTTATTTCGTACATGCGAAGCTGGTCCTTCGAGTCTTACAAAGCCGATCCTTCGAGTTTATTAACCGCGTGTGTTTTTCATTGTATTTTTGGCGTTTTATTACATTTGCCCCTTGGCGATTGCCATTGATTGGGTAAATGGGACGCTCTATTTTGGCGGATTCACGGAGGATTTGGATATTTTACAATTACATTTCCAGAAGCCTTACAAGCGAAGCTGGATATTTTACAATTACATTTCAAGAAGGTTTTAAATCCTACAAAAAAAAAAAAACTGGCCTTACAAGCCATTGGTACCCGCGTGTGATTTCGTGGTGTTTTGAGGTTACATCTGTATAGTAACCAGCACAAGTGCAAGCTATTTTGTTACATTTACCCTATGGCGGCCTGGCAAGTCATCAATTGCCATTGATTGGGTAATGCAACGTTTGATTTAAGCGGATTCGCATATAATTTGGATTACTACACGTTTATATTTTAAGAAAAATTATTCATTACGGAAGAGGATACATGGATGCTGGAGGAGAGTAAAATACTTCTTTACTCATGAAGGTACAAAGTTATTATTACTATCTGCAAGTACCAATCTATTAAAAACTTCTCATGTTGCTGGATTAACCTGGATTAGTTTGTCATCCACGTTTCATCTATCATATAAGTACGAATCTATCACCTAAGCAAGATGGAGGGATTGAAAAGGCTTAGATCGGCGCGGACGGCTGCAAAAAGTGCAATATCACGGATGGACAATTACGTCAGCGACCCAAGGGCTCTCGACTCCGCTACAGTGGAGGTGCTGCAGGTGAAAAAAGAAAAGATGATGACTACATTCCAATCGTACGAGCTCACGCAGTACAGCATTTTAGAAATTGATGATCAAGATGAGGAAGACATTGAAGAAGTTGAAGAGAAGTATTTTAACATTATTGCAAAATTAAATGCTAGCATCAATAAGTTAAAAGAAGTTAATAGGCCTGAATTAGTTCCATTGAAGCTCCCAGCGGTGGAAATTCCAACCTTCGATGGCAAGGATATAACCAGGTTTAAGCCCTTTTATGAGCTCTTCCAAGCAGTGGTTCACAATAATGCATCATTGTCCGATGTTCAAAGATTTTTTTATTTGAGAAAGTATCTCGTTGATGAGGCTCTCTCAATAATTATAAATCTGCCGCTTGTGAACAGTTCATACAAAGAGGCTATTGATTTATTGTTAGCGCGGTATGAAAATAAGGCGAGATTAATCTTTTATCACATTAATATAATACTTGATATTCCCAACATGCAGAAAGGTACTGCAGTCGATATAAGGGCTTTTTTATGTCAAGTAAAACAGCAATTGCAAGCGTTAAAAAATCTTGATGAGCCTGTAGACAAGTGGGATATGATTTTAATCTCGGCCTTAAGTAGAAAATTAGATATCGTTACTAACCGCACTTTCCACATGGAAAGAAATTTAGAAGAACTGCCTACTATGGCAGAATTTATTTCATTTTTAGAAAGACGTGCAATTGCAATTGAGTATAGTTTAGATTATAAAAATATGTCACATGACAATAATAATAATAAAGGAAATGTGGTTCCAAGAAAATTGTATAATAAAAATAAGTATTCACATAATAATATTGTATGTAATCTTGCTATTTGTGAATATACAAACCTTGAGAATGTTATGAAACAATCTTGGACAACTGAGAAAGTCCCAGAGGAATCAGATAAGTTTTCTGAGGATTACTTAAAGGCTGAACATAAATTTCAAAATTCAGTAGCACTTAAAAATAATTTAACTGTTGATTTGCCATTACTCAGCCTAGTAAATAAAATAGAATTGGAGGATTCTTTCTCAGTTGCCCCGCAAAGATTTAATGTGTTGGAAAAAAGATTTAGACACAATCCTTCATTATTGGAGGTTTATAAAACATTATTAAACAGATCAACCAGTATTATGACATTAGGTTTAAAACACAATATTATTTTTATAAATATTAAAATAAAAACAAATTTAATTTGCTACAAGTCCAGTGTAGCTCCATCAAGTAAGGTACTTACAATACCCCAGCTTGAGATTATTAGCGCAGTGTTGCTGGTGCGAATCAAACAAGCAACAAATAAAATTTTTGATTCAAATACAATACTTCCATCAGATATTAATTGCAATGTTTACAACATTGATGTAAAACAAACATCTGTACTGTTGGAATTGTTAAAAGATAATTGTTTCAATAACATTGTAACTATTGAGTTGATGATTGTTGTGTACATTATGCAATTGATAATGTATGCTACATTGATAATTATGGTTTCTGTTATATTTAGGATAGTAATTAATTTGTTTTATATTATTTTCACAAAATTATGTAGACTACCATAGAGTTAAGAAGTTTATGTTATTTTGTGTAATTTTGTTTATAATAGTTTTAAGAAGTTCACATTATTTTTTGTAAATTGGTTTATAATAATTTTATGTAACATTGTATAATTTGATATTAGTTGTGAGCTTATCTACTTCTGCTGGCTGGCAATTTATGTTCAGTACAAAATTAGTACAGAACATAAGAAGATGTCTCTGTTGGCATTCCAACATTATAATGTATTGTTGTCTCTAATAGAAGTAATGCGCATGACTACAATACGACGACTGCTGTACGCTACAGCGATATGGCATTCGTGTCAGTTGTGTTTTGGGCTTCTACACTGTCAAGATCATAATTCCCAACCATCTTGTTATTATAAGAATGTTGGTTCAAAGTAATTAAAAAGTGTAAAATTATTTTATCATTAAACAATTGAATAATTATTCAATCTACAAATACTCGCATGGTTTTATTTCGTACAGAAGACTTTGAAGATATCGCATATATAATCATCGAAAACCGAAATAATTCGAAAATATAATGATAAATGTATTTATTTATATTATAAGCTACCTCCCTTAGCTGACATGGAAACTTCGCCTAATAACAAAAGGTTTAATATAGAGCTGGATTAAACAATGCAGAATGCCTACGAGAAAAATTTGATAGAGCCTTTCCACTATAGCCTACTCTGTCTAAACCACTACTTCCACCTATTGTTTTAGTTTTAATTTTTAGTTTTTATGTTACATCCCAGTAAACATTTTGGAGTCACTTCGCTATCATATTGAAGATGAGCATGACTTTTTTGTCATGAAAGAGTTCATTTACAAATTACAGTTCAGTTTCTCACAGTCGTTCATATGAAACGTCTATTTTATCGGCTACAAATGGCGAAATTACTCCACCTGTCGGAATACAAATGAAGATGAAGTGAATGTGAACTATAATTCAAGTGAAATAGTGATAGAAACGTCACAAAAAGGGACACTTCATCAAATTGTTTACTGGGGTGTCCTTAGTTTGCAACGTATGCAATGCGAAGCAGCAAGTATTCACAAGCTTTTAATACTAAACTTAAATATATTCGTATTTGCACTCACATTGTTTCTTCCAATTGAATGGGACAAGATTTATTCTTATATTCTACAGAATTTGAACTCTAAAAGCATTTCAAATGAAAACAGTTTATTATATATGATAAATAGACTATCTGCTCCCTTTTATTATTAAAAAGAAAATCTATTGAAAATACCTATTAGAAAAATGTATATTGGTTAAGTTGGCCATACTAAATTTATCCGTTTGGATGTCGTCTTCAAGTTGGCTATGCTGCAAAGCTTTGCGGTATTCGCTGGTCTATATTGGGTTCCATTCGGTGGAGTTCTACGCTTCACTCTCTACGCGGGCATCGAGAACGAGCTTACGGAACGAAAGACCTACGGACATTCATGGGCGGTTCACAATGAAGTTAGTTATTCAATGTTCTGTATTCAAAATGTCACCGCATGAAACTAATGGCACCCCACATACCCCCACCCACACCCGTTCACGTTCCCACTACCGGTCTCTATTCAAGACTGAATTGAGCATGGAAGACAGAGTATATCTCAATGTGTGGGCTGCAAAGTCACCCGTTTGTGTATTTCTTTAATAATAAGGGTTTTTAGATACTGATTTATTGATATTGAATAATAATAAAAGGTTTTATTGATATTTGTTTAAATGTAAGAAACTTGGAGAAAAATATGTGACAAAAGTATTTAATATTGATCGCAAAATATAATTAATGTCAATTCACCGACAAAAGAAAAGTAACTGTTTAAACATTAAGATTGATTTCTTTATATATCGAAAATATCTTATTAAAACTGTTTATGTTTGTATTTGAACCATCTCCTTGAATGATAAAATATTTTTGATATATATAGACAATGAAATATATAGCTAAATGACTTTAGCATAGTAGTTACAACAGAAATGTCAAATGACCCACAGAAAACATTTGGATATTCTTACTATTTTCAGGGAATATACATTCATGTATATTGCATTATACATAGGATATGCTGTGTGATGTAAAACATACATAGTCAATCATATTTAAACATTGTTTCATGTACATAATATGAACTGTCATGTTTATTCATTTCATGTATATGCAATGTATACGATATATACAGGGTGCCCGCACCAGAAGGTGGTTCTGCTCATGACTACACAAGAAAAAAAGAAAAAAAAATTTTTATCTCATTTTGTTTAGGAATTAGAAAAAAAATAATTTTTTTTTCGAAAATTGAAACACCTTAAGATGTTTTTAACTTCCATGACCACAATTTTTCAAATATTTCAGAATTTTTTTTTGTATCGGCAACCTAAATAGCACTGCTATCCATCACAACCATTAAAACTCCCAGAATGCTATTAGTTTTTACACAAAATTTAATCGAAATTATTTTTTTCCCTAAATTTTTTAAAGATTTTTACTTTCAGTCAACTTTAACTCATCGTGGTTTAGAAAAAAAGTATGAAGACTACTATGGCAAGTTTTTTTAAAAATTGGCGCAACTCTTCAGGATTCCAAAATGGTATAATACTCCAGGAAAACTAGCAATAAAAAAAAATTATGCATACTATTTCTAAACAAGAACCAAATTTCATAAATTGTTGTTGCTAAAACTACTAGCATTCTGGGAGTTTTAATAGTTGTGGTGGATAGCAGTGCTATTTAGGTTGCCGATACAAAAAAAAAATCAGAAATATTTGAAAAATTGTGGTCATGGTAGTTAAAAAAATCTTAAGGTGTTTCGATTTTCGAAAAAAAAAATTTCTATTTAAAAAATGAGATAAAAGCTTTTTTTCTTTTTTTCTTGTGTAGTCATGAGCAGGACCACCTTATGGTGCCGGCTTATCGTTGAATTTTGGGACACCCTGTATATACAGGATACTATTTTCAAATTATGGAGCATATTCGTAAGTTAAACAAGAAATAAAGTAAGAACTTAGTACACTTGACACTTCAAAGGTAAACATGGAGAAGTATACTTACATTTGCATCAGTAACAATTCATCCTCTCTAATTAACATTACATACACCATCTAGAATTACTGAATCAATGACGTATAATGTACAGACTATGCCATTGAATACAAATATTATCAAAAAAAAATATCTACTCTTTATATAGCATATAGCTCGACTTCGACTAACCCTGAGTAAGTCCGACGGATTCCGAGTTAATCGATTTATTCCACATTATATATTTATTTATAAAGCTTGTCTTCAATGAGTAATTGGACTTCTATTTGCTGAAGACGTATTTATATAAAAGATTTTTAAATTACTGACAAATTTCCGTTACTTTCTGGCTACAATGTATATATAGATGATTTGAATTAGACCATATGCATTTTATAATTAATAAGGAAATAGTGTAGCACGACATGTGTAGCTTTTCGCACTGTATATAAGTTTTTCAAAAGGTTCTATATTTCTTATATCTGCTTTTCTTTCGCTAGCGACTTTTTTAAAACACACAAAGAAAATAAAAGAAACAAAAAATATTTTATTTATTTTCTGACACCATTTTGAATCCACCTATAATTCTTTTACTTTGAATACGGGTATATCGTATGCCATAATACAGCGTACTATTTATTTCTATTTAATGTGTATACTCTATTCTAATGGTAAAACTGTTTTTCCACCATATAGCGAACCGTTCCTAATTGGTTTTAAGCTCCCTTTTTAGGTATTTAGCAAGCCACTCAAAACCTTGTATGTAGATTATTTTATACAAATATACTGCAGATAAGAGAATTAAATATATTGATAAACATAGTAAATAAAATTTAATTACTTTAAGGAATTATTTTCACGTAGGGTAAATGCTTTTATAGGAACATTTTGCACATATTTTAATTCTATTTATCTCTGTGTACAAACACTTGTATTTTATGGTTAGTTATGTGACTAAGAAGGTTGTCTTATAATTATTACAAGAATTTGATTCTCGCCTTAGAAAAATTATTTTACCTTTTTTGTTATGATTTGTAACATGAATTTTAAACGGATATAAGAAGTCCTACTTTAATTACGTTATACGCAAAGTAGCATGGAGAAGTTCTCTAAAATATGACAAGAGGAGGGGGAAGAAAAAGTTTCGTAAAGTCCCATCTAATCTATAATTTGACTTTAAAAAAGAAAAGAACACAATGCCAAAAAGGAAAATAAGAGTAAAAGAAATTATTTTCATCGAATGTGTGACATCACAACAGGGGGGGGAGGGTTCCCACAATGTGTGACAAGATGTGACAATGGGGAGGAGGTGTTAAAAATTCATGACATTTGTGTGAAGTAATTTAAGAATGACCATTAATCATAGTTTGTTACAATTTGTTGATAATACATCTCAATTGATGTTTAAATGTATTTGCTATATAAAAATGACGTGGATGTTATTTGTAGATGTTTTTTTAATGTAACCCTTAATAGCTCAAGACTTATATAATTTAATTAAAATCTCTTTTGTAATATTTATGAATATTATTTATTTGAGACATGAATTACAAATTTCCAACGAAATAACATAGTATCTCCGCATCCTGTGCTTTCATCCTTCACCCTTGCACAAAGGTCATTACCTTAATAAAACATTACAATATTCATAACAGCGTTCAACCGTGACCTCCTCCCTCCCCCTCGCACTCCCCACTCGAGGATGGTGCTCCAGCTAAGGCAACTAATATATCAAAAAAGTGATCAAACTTTATCTACGTTAGAACAAATTTGTATAATTTACAAAACAAGTTATTTATCTAAAACAGGTCCTTTACGCATTTAGAATACATAATTATTAGGGCAAAGGGTTGTGAAAGCTTTGTTTATTATAACTTTATGTCGTTTTGGGGTTTGACCATTTCATTTTATATGTACGAATTAGTTACATTAATACATATAGGAATATTAATAAATGTTATTAACTCGAAATGCTTCTTGATGGGTTTGCCAAACGATGGATCAGAAGATTCAAACCTTGTCACCAACGGAGACATTAAATTCAAATGGCCCCACTATATATTGCGGATTTTAGCGCCCTCCATTATTGCTGAAAGTTCAATTACAATATTCAGTTGGCATAGAAATCAACTACATTTTTCTTGCTATAACTAACTGTTCAATTTTATGTTCAGTCGTTGTTCGTTGCTTTTTAATTACAAAAGTAATCTGTAGCCCACATTTTGTAATTAAAAAACAATGAACATACATACACTGTTTCAATATTTAATTTATGTTTTAATGTAATATTTTATTCTAGATTTTAGGTTTTCAGAATAGACATTCCTTGTAACATTTCTACATGTTTTAATTTTAGTAATATATATTTTGACACTTGTCTTGTATTTCCATTTTGTTGACTAGGCAGGTTCTATAATAGAATACCGTTTTAGTATTTTTAATTTAGAAAAATTGGACCTTATAAAGATATCTAAAACTTTATTTATTAAAGTTATTAAATTAAGTTTTAAATTAAAACTGGTTCAGTGAATTAAGCCTCATTCCTACTCACTGTTTTGATAATTAACTTACTGTTTTTATCTAATATTTTAATCTAGATTTCAGGTTTTCAGAATAGGCATTCCTAGTCACATTCGTGTTTTAATTTGAGTTTAGTTAATTTGGTTGGTGCGCATGGGTCCTTAGTAATATAAATTTTGGCAGTTGGACAAAATTGAAGGTGAAATAATTAAAATAACTGTTTTTAATAACAATTAGTAATAGAAATTGTTTTTATTTCTTTATTTTTGACAAATTGACATTAAATTTCTTTTAAATATAAATCCTACTGCATTTTGACAGATTGTCACATTTTGGAGTTTATAATATAATATAGTTTTTCTTAATTTAATATTTTTAATTTAAAACATTGGACCTTGTAAGGTTCTAAAATAACTAAGTAAATTTAAAAAATAAATTAAATTAAAAATGGTACTGTGAATGACTACGCATATTGCCATATGCTAAACAATTTAAATTAAATACAAAATTAAATTAAAGCAGTGAGTGGGAATGATACTTTATTAACGTTATGATTATGATCGCAATTAATGTGAAAGCAAATTTAAATAAATTTAAGAAAAGAATGATTACACAAATTTCCATATGCTATACAATTTACATTAAATTCAAAATTAAAAGCAAAATTAATAGAGTGAGTGGGAGTGATACTATAATGGTTACTGTATTTCAAAAACAGAGATAGATAGAGAGTAAAACGGTAAAGCAGGATAGACGAGAAAATTAAATTTTGTTGCAAAATCTGCTTGGTTTATTAAAGTACTACAATTTATGTCTTCAAAATCGTTATATAAAAATAAATTCAAATTTATACAAGTAGAATGTTTAATCATCTTAATAATCTTAATTGTTTAATATATTTTGTTCTTTATTTACTTTTAATTATAATTAATTCAATGTTTATTTATTTTATTTATTGTTATAAATTTATAATTTGACAATTGGCAATTTTTTATTTATATCAAAAGACACAGCAAAACATCAGAACTTTTTTAGATTACATTTATTTTATTACACTATTGAATTACATAAAAATTGATTAAATACTTTAGCTAATTAGAATACTAGTTACGACACTAAGTAAATGTAACTCGCGGTTTAAGTTATAAATAAAAATGTGTGTAATACTTATTATATGTATATGCACCAAAAGGTTAAGCGTGCTGTAGGTTTGAGTGTTAAAGCGATAAGAACGAATTAGGTGAAAATGCGTAGTGTCGAACCCTAGTAGAAGTGAATCGTATAAACAAAGGATGTTTACATAATAAATATTGTCGTTTGCCCACAGAGAGCAGTGTATATAAAAACAACTAGGCCTAAAATATAAATGAATTAAGACAAAGAAATCTTAAATCTAACATTAATTAAAAATAAAAGCAAAATATTGATATACAAATATGAATATTGCATGCATTTATTAACCATTACATATAACAATTGATTATTTTTCAGCATCCTGTATATTTCATACAGCAATTTCTACAGGTTATAAACCCCTGCACTAGATTCTGTACACTACAATAGCTGTTGGTGCCTATTGTAATTAAGATATAGCTCAGCCTCTGCGAGTGTGGGTCAGCGTAATATAGTTCATATCAAAACTAATCTTAATCCGGTTCATGGTAGTCGTATCATTGGATTTAAGTGATTCTTTAAAACAATGAAAATGTACAGAGTTCATTTATTTAGTCTAAGGGCTCACACACACTGGAACCGTCACATTAACACACTTTATCATGAGAGGATTTTTATATTTAATTGTTTATTAATATACCAGTGTACGTGTTTCATACATCAGTATTCATAATATGTTTTGTACGTCTTGACATCAAAATGCCGCATTAACATCTAATAAGAGTCGGAAAGATCCGCACCACACTGGGATACAAGCAATTGTTCGTTGTGTATATGACCGATATAGTGAGAGGTAAAACGATACAGTGATGACACTATAGTACAGATGTTTATCATGAAAAAGGGTATAACTCGAATAGACCATACTACACGTCGCAAGTAATCGTATGCAATGTGAGACCGACCTAATGCTACATAGCACACTGTTGTATAATATACTAAGGGTATACTATCGTATATACATTGAGTTGCAAGAGATTTATTTCGAGATTCTTCTTGTTCATCCAGTAAGTGATTAATGTTAAAAAAACGTATTAGTTTTTTGTTTAGGTTTTTTGCTGGTGTTTATTGCTATATCCGGGATGATAGAACGATGTGTGGAGAGAATTATTTAGTACAGAATAATGTACAGTACCTCCATCTGTTAACAAATTAAAAATTGTTTCACTTGAAAGGGATTAGATAGTAAATTAGAATTAATACTTTTAGAAAATAAATACAGAATGGTCAGTCGATATGGGCTATGATGCAAAGTCAAACTGTTTTCAAAATTAATTGTTACCAGATAAGATACAACTTTTAATTTAGGTAAATTACTTATATATAATTATTATTATAATTCTTAAAATTCTTTATATCCTATCGAAGCATATTCTGCGAAGTGTGCCCCCTAAAAATCTAAGTAAAAGCATCCGGCTATATACAGTTATGTATATTCAAGGTTTATCTAACATAACAACTGATCAGTTACGGAAACGATTTTATCTAAGAGGTTATTAATTTTGTAACAAGAAAAATGGGGTGAATAGGGGAGGAGAGAAGGTGAAATTCGGCTTCCAAAAAAACAAAACAATACTAAAAAAAAATTATTTTCACAACATTGAGACAGAGTACTAACAAACTGTGATATTTATGTGACGTAATTTATGAACGACCGGTAATATCAAACGTTTTGTGACCTATTTTACTGCTTTTTGAAAAACATTGAATATAGCGGCAGCAGGGGCTGCCTTAGCCATTGCGAGGCCCCGGGGCGGCAGATCTTTGCGTTGCACTTGTTCTTTGTATAATTTATGTAAATTGTAAGTAAGTATTTTTGATGATAATTGACGAGAAATAAAATTTTATATTGGAAGATTTATAAAAGTTAACAAGCACAAAGAGGACAAACATTAATAATGATAAACTAAGGTACATGAATGTCTTAAAAGATATACGCAGGGATTCAAATGGGTTTTCTAAAGAGCGAGGCGCGAAATTCAAATACATATATAGTAATTTTTTTTCTACTTGGGCTGTTGTGCGAGAATGTGAGGCCCCGAGCGGTTATCTTGCTTGCCACCCCCTAAGGCCGCCTCTGAGCGGGAGATATACTCGTATAAAATATTTTCAGGTTGAATAATATGTGTTTCTTTAAAATTGGTGTTTTCTATATTTAAAAAAAAACTTAAAAAACGTACACATATGTGAAACTAGATGAAATATCATAGTAGATTGAAATCAGATTAAACGGGATCTTGAAAATATTAATATTTGAAAGAGAACGCCTGGAAGATATGCAACATATATAACTAATATAGAATACAATGTAACTGGTGTTTCTGATTTTGATAACATTCGACATATAAAAAACACTGCCGAAGAAGTTAAGAAGCTTTAAATTTCCTTTTTAATTGGCTTATCAGAATCTGCTTAATTATCATTCAAATCAAACAGTGAACAAAAACAAATCAAATAGCAACATTATACTCTGACGGAATCTGTATTTAACTCCATTATGTGATCAGACTACATCCAAAGTAGCTATTTCCCGTTTCAAAACTATAATTGTTTTACAAAGCAAAGGACAACAGTAAATAACAAAGTTACCTTTCGCTTTAGTCCACTTAGAAGCAAGGGTGGTAAACAAGTAGTTCTATTCAATCATTTAGTTTATGTACGAGTAGTTACAGTTTCAGCCACCCTGTATTGGTGTTACTAAGAGAACTATTATAAAGTAAAGCATATAATGCAGAATCGTTTATACTATACTGTTATAGAGTTTGTACAGTGCGGCAAATAAAATGATGTATGCAAATGTCTCTGCTTGATAAAAGTAGATAACTACAACCCACTGGTTTGTACCCGGAGGCGTTAACCGGGGAGGTGCGTAGGTGCGTAGGTCGAGGAGGTTTAACATGTTGATTATATGACCTTTGCCCCCAGCTAATATTATAGTTTATAGTGGACACGGCCAGAGCCTAACTACAAGTCTTAATCTAGAGATGTTATCTTGTTAAGTTTCAGGGAAAGTGAGTTAACAGCACATAGGAAATACTTCGCAATACTTGTATAACATACGTATATGAGAAAATGTATTTACAAAACATACTATGTGATATAATATGTGTCTAATGCGTCATCTACATAGGTGCGACTCCAACATGCGACATCCAACATTTGTTCGCGAAATGAATGCTGCGATACCATAAAATTTATGTGGATACCAGGACATTGTGGAATAAGAGTAAACGAAATTGCGGATAAATTGGCAAAGGAATCAATATATTTAGAAATTGAGATGAAAGTGAAATTACCTTCATATAAAATTTTTAATATAATCAAAAAAATAAACTTCAATTTGAGAAACACAGATTTCATTAACAAAAATCAGTTAAAAGGAAGAGATTATTATATGTTACATCCAAATTTAAGTAAGAAGAGATGGTTCAGAAATGAGTCTCGCAATATTCTATCAACTATAATCAGAATCAAAAGTAATCCTTGTAAAATTCCAGCTCACCTGTACAAAATTAATATTAAATCTGACGATAGATGTCAATGTGGTGAAGAAGGAACTTTGGATCATATTATATTTGAATGCATAAATTATAGTTTAGAAAGATCAAAATTGAATAGTGATATATTAGATGTGATTAAAACTTTTCCTGTTAATACTAAATTCTTGTTAAGTGATTCAAAATTAATTAGTGAATTATTGAAATATTTAGAAATTTGTAAAATAGAATTATAAATTATAAAAGATGTATAAAAAATGTTTGATGGTGGCTTTGACGAAAGAAAGTAAATAAATAAAAAAAAAGAATGCTGCGATTGCGATTGAGTGTCACCATGGCAAAAATTCATAAATTGGGCTACGAACTGCTGCCTCATACAACATATTCTCCAGATTTAGCCCTCTGTGATTATTTTCTGTTTCCAAATCAGAAAAAATGGATGGGTGGTAAGAGATTTGAGTGTAACAAAGAGGCCCTAACAGTCACTAAACAAACGTCTATTGTAAGTGCCTTGAGAAACTTATTATTTGGAAGGAATAAAAAAAATTGAATTGAGTTTACTGAGCTTAAAGGAGACTATGATGATAATTAAAGCACATTTTGCAGAAATAATTATCTTTTGAGTCACTGATTATAATAATATATATACATCTTTTGTTCTTAGCACATATTCATAGAACCAGTTTTGTAAGTTTAGAAAAAGAAAGTAATAAATAAAGTAATAAAAGTCAGATTAATTCTATACACTTTGCTTAGGTTCATAAAAAAAGGCAGTATATGTTATATGTTTAATTTCTTTAAGCCTCATTCCCAATATTTTCGTTCTAGTCTACAAAAATGTTTAGCAAACGATTCTGAAGTAGAGTTTCTATGAGTGCCGCATATTGGAGTCGTGCTGGTTTGGATATCTATCCATCTTCAATACTCAATATTAATAAATCCAAAGTTTGGTTACCCAACAAATTTATAATGCAGATAAGCTCGTAAAATCGAATATTATTTTCTCTGTTGTCACATATTCAGAGATGTCTCACTAATGAACTGTATGTTAGATAAACGAGGGTGGCATTGATCCAGTTCCTGTGTTTAAGGACAATTAGCTTTGTTAAGGAAGTAGAGTCAAGAAACACGTTTAATGCAAATGAATGTCAAATCAAAACTAACCTATGAATCAATCTGAAATTGTGTATGGTGTCGTTTGAAAGATGGTAAAGTCAAACTTCCTTTAGCAAGACCACTTGTCTTCAAACAGGGGAAGTCGATACAAAAATCTTACTGATATAGTCTCAATGGCTTTTAAAATAATGAAGATATAAGTTTTACATAAAATAGACCCAAGTTTTATATAATGATTTTAAGAATAATATATCTTTCCTTTGGAGAAGTATACATACAATTTTCAATATGGTAAAATTGTTACAAAACGTTAGCATGGTCATATAACGTTTCTATGTAAATTTCTATTTCTCTACTAATTTTGTACATTTTTATGTTTCAGTTATATTCTCCAGGGCTGCTCTAATACGGGAATACATAGTAAGACCTAATCAACATTAGCTTTCACCTCTTTCTAGTTTACATCCTCTAGTGTCCAACAAAACACAGCGTCCAGAATATGTTTGCCTAGTATCCACAGCAATGTATCTATATTAAACAATATTTTATTAAGGACATATTCTCAATTTATAGAGGCCTAAATTAGTACATTAAAATAGAGATATTATTATTACGGCAATATAACTTGTGGTAATATCTCTCTGGACATTTTCATATCTTAAAATCAACTATTTAAGAGATATTACGGGTTGATAATATGGATAACCCTATACAGTTGTGCTTTTGTACCCACACTTTATGGTATATTATATATGTATACTTACACAACACACTATACTTAACTGAACTCGTATAACGCTATTAATATTGACTTTGTTCAATTGACAATTTACACTTTATAGTTTATCAAAACTTTATGTTTGAATTAAGCATTTTGTTGCCTTTGCCACATCGCATCGCCATCTCATTGATGTAATTATATTTTATTGGTAATTATTACTAAAATTATTTGATTATTACTCCTTAACAACAATAAATTATTTTGGAAATTTATAGTACATTATGGTAATTATCTACCTTGCAATCTCTAATGTCCTGTTAAACATGGTTATGTGTTTTTAAGGATTATTTAACATAAGAAAAGTTACCTGATTATTTAGTGACTTATTGGTTAAACAAAATAAAATTGAAAATTACCTATCAAAATTATTCTTCTTTTTAAATACATTTTACTTATACTTTACCTGCGAACTATATTCAACACAAAATAAGTACAAAAGTACCTAAGCACATAAGTGTTCCTATTCCAGATCCTGGTCTATAACTTATAAGGATGTTTCCTTGATGTTCTACATTCAATATCCGCACATTGGCGCTAGTTTATCTTACACCTTCACTTAATGCAAAATATTTCGATACTGAAAAAACCGCTTTTAGCGACATCATTTATTGATGTATCTTCTTTGAACAAAAATGACTCGGCGACTTAACAAACGAAGAGAATTGGTTCAGCTCCGTTGTTATTTTTGTTATCAGTGCAAAGTATAAAAGAAGTTAATACATAATACTTTCTAATATACTTTAATTATAAACACACAGTCCTCATCTAGTCCTTATCTGTCATACGCTCATAGAGTCGCCGAATAATTTTAGTTCATGGAATATATATCAAAAAGTGATGTCGTTAAAAGAGGGCTTTCAAATGATCAAATGATTTTGGACAAAACGATGGTTTCCTGCATCCCATGCTAAATTTGGTAGGACTTGCAACATTCTTAAATATATACTTGAGCCATTAACAACTCCTACATTAGCTTTAATTTAAATTTACAATAAAACACGAGTTATTCAACTTTTATTTAAAAAAAGGTATCTGTTTGACTGTTGATATAATCATAAAACTTCTTAAAAAGATTAAGATACACACTTTTAAGGATTAAGAATGTTCCAGCGTGGTATACTATAGTCAAAACAGAATTTTAAAACCCCTGCACACGAATATCTATACGTATAAACATACTACAAACATCTCGAATACAAAACGGTGGAGCCTATTTTTTTTAAATTGTTTAAAAAAAGATTTTTCTTTATTGTCCCAATTGTTTTCAAAATTCTTCAAAGATTTTTTTGTGTATAACAGAAATAGTTGGGTGGGCAGGAAGTTTTACATGCTTCAAATGAGAGGTGAGCCTGAAAATTGCTAACTTTATTATTAATTATCTTGGATTCAAAACGGTCAAAAATTCTGAAACTTTAAGGATTTATTAGAAAGTTTAGTAGAAAAAATATATCGTTAAGTGGTTTCACGCTGGAAGTATCTTAAATGTTTTTAAAATAATAAAATAAAACCTCTTCAGATAATATTACAAGGTTTTGTTTAATGAAATATTACATCAATAGTTGTAGTAGAATTTATTTCTTCAAAAGAGCACAAAATACTTACACACTGTGTTGTCGGTCTAATATTTAAATATTTTCTTGAAACATTATTAAAAACATACATAGACAATTTGTTTAATAAAACGATTCGTATGCCCAGCCTGGTCAAACGCTCCCAGCCCCCAGTCCCCAGTCCCAGCCCCAGTAAGTAAGCTATAACTTAATTACGCTCTCTCTATTATTACGACAATATTTATTATTGCCTAATAAAACCCTACGCGTTAATTGAGCGGTCTTGTTTAGTTGTGTCGCTATACAGATGTATGGAAGTACAAGTACAACTAGTACAATACATTCTAAATATAATGACACACACACACACTCAGAAATTTGCATAAAAGAAATATTTTTGCAAGATTATTAGATGTAATTTAAGTTTTTACTGCTTTTATATAACAATTAGTTTTTTGGTCAGTGTTGTTGTATTAACGCCATGAACCTCTGACCTCAAACAAGTGAAGTGCTTGTGTGAAGTGTAGCTTGTGACTAGATAGAATCAAATTTGTAATGTGGATACCTGGTCTAGAGCTACGTCACTTCTACACTGTTAGAAACACATAGTAAAAATTACTATAGTCACATAGTAATTTCAAATAACTTTATATACCATAAACTGTTTTCACAGTTTTTTTGAAATAGAATTTTATTTAATAAATATTTTAGTATAATTTCAAAGGTTTAGTTTGCAGTGTCTTTAAAAAAAAAATAAAAAACTCTAAAGACAAAGTTGAAAATCTTTGACTTTCAAAACTTTCTTCTAAGGAGAGGAAAACTAAAAATAAAAATGTATAAGAGATATATAATTAAGAAAGAATGATTTTTTTTTGTTGGAACCGCTCTTTTTGAAACTTGTATCATTAGCTTTAAAAGTTGTATTTCATCAGTAGTATCATTTCATAATAGTTTTAAAATTGTTAAATATTTCAAGAATTACTAGCAAGAGTATAATAAAAATGTAATTTTCCTCGTGTTAATTTTTATTATATTTTACTTATATTTTTCGTTAATTTTACTTACAAAGTTGTAACTTAGTTGTAACTATTTATCTACGGCTGGGGACATAAAATGAATTTATAATACACTTATAGTCGTACGATTACCATGCTTATGAATACGTTTATCAAACTTTGTAAGTACTGTTTAAAGACTGAATAAGGGTTGCCAACCTTCCAAAGAGACTGGTCAAAATACTGTGAGACATAAAGAAACCAAATTGGAGCTTACAGAGCAAATAACGTTTTAGGTACGAGAGTAGTTTGATAATTCAGTGACTTCTTTTTTGAAAAATCGCTTTATTTATCATGATATGATATGATATCATTTATTATGATAAACTAGCAAGTATAAACCTTGTACTGCACTTGAAATTAGCTTGTGATAAGGTGGTATGTTTGAAATTTGCATTCCAAGATAACTTTCTACCTGGGTTAAGCTTGATACATTTAGTCCAACGTTTTTCCAATTGTTTTATTCCTTCCAAAGAATAGGTTTTTTAAAGGCCCCCAAAATAGGCGTTTGTTTCAGTGATTTCAGTTGTGACCTCTTTGATAGTGGCAAGCAGCTAAATCTGGAGAATATGCTGGATGGGGTAGCAGTTCGTACCCCAATTTATGTATTTGTTATCTCTTTTGTACAACAGAAACGCATACAAGATTTACTACTTGCAGAGCTTACCATGGGTTATTACTTAATGCCAGTGGCGGCCTTAGCCATTGCGAGGGCCCGGGCAACAGATCTTTGCGAGGCCCCAGAGTAGCAGATCTTTGCGAGACTCTTGTTATTTGTGTAATTAATGTAAATTGAAAGTAAGTATTTTTGATGATGATTGACGAGAAATGCAAAAGTTTTAAATAAATAAATGTACAGTTTTAAATATTATAAAAGGAAACAAGCACAAAAACAACAAATATGAATGATGATAGACTAAGGTACATGAGTGCCCTAAGGCCGCCTCTGCTTAACGCTTACCTTCATAGGAAATCTTCTACTTAACGTAAAGGTAGGTGTTCACAGGTCCGTAATGCTCACATCAATTGAATTTGCTTTATTGTATGTATGTATGCACATTTTATAATAATTTTTTCTTTAGGCTTTTTAATCTACCCTACATTTCTTTTATAGACATTTAAACTTGTTCCGTTCTTCGTCCTTCTCTTCCTCTCCTTCCTACATTGCCTCCTTATTTTAGCTAGATTTGTTTTTTAAATTAAAAGAGCATATTTGATACTAACAAATTAGTAAAGTAGAAAGAAGAGGAATAGCGGTGGAGGAGATTGAAATAGAGTATAACTTGACTATATGTTGTCTAACTTTACTAGAAAGAGAGCAATTTTCCTCACAATTTGTTGAGAACTACTGCTTTATTAAATAAATATATTAGGCTTAATTTTAATCTATTTTTATCATATACTCGTATAAGAGTGTACGTCCTAACTAATTCTAATGCCATGCATTTGTCAAAGTACTGGATCTAATTCCATTTCCGCAAGCTGTGACTAAACAAAACAATAAATAAAACAAATAAATCATCAATTAGAGCAAACAATTGTCCGTTACTGGTATTAAAATAAATCTTTTCTTCTTCTTTATTGAATAAAACTAAACGAGTAAAACATATACACAAAAGAAAACTATTAAACAAAGGAAGAAAACCTTATTATTTCTATATATATAGATATATACGGGGGAAGAGAAGTATTGCTAAAGGCTATAGAGTTGAGGCAGAGGACAATCTGCAGGACGTGTGGAAATGTGTGTGTGTGTATGTGAGTGGTAAGGGTGGAATGGGGGTGGTGGTAAGCAATGGGAGCGTCTTACGCACAATAGTAAGCAATAAAGTAGGGATTATAGTGAATAGGAACCGGAAACAAATGGAAAGGGAAACACCAGTGTGATTGTGTTTTGTAGTGTTGTCAAGAAGGTTATATTTCACTTATGCCACTATTTTGAGTTAATATTTCCAGCACTCTAGAGTGAAAACAATTTTCCTGTAAAATAAATGTTATGTACAGTACACCCATCCTAATAAGAGAGTATGAAGTCCAAAGTATTTCCAAAAAAAGTTGTCAGAAATTTTGAAAACAGGAAAACGAGAACACAATATTTTCGAACAGTAGGTACTTACGATTACCGGTTGTTTCATTTTAGAAGAATATAATAAACTTTTGAGAGAAATCATAAAAAAAGTTACTTTTCAAATTATAAAATAACCCTCAAATAATGAGATGCTTAGAAAATGATTAACCGATGGTAAATTTCAAATCATTTTCGTTCTTATATACATTAGAGTAAAACGTGAGATAGTGCTCTCTCATGGTGTATCATAGATTTATTCGATTTAACTTCTTTTAAGCAGGAGTCTCTTCTCTTTCAATATTCCAGCAATATCTTTGTAAATGCTACAATTAAAACATAATTAACTAGTTTTCAATTATGGTAAGTAAAAACAGAAACGTTTGTTCCTCAAAGAGTTACATGAAGTCAAAATTTTGAAAAAAACAATTCTAAAGTATAGTATTCTAAAATCATTTTGTGAAAATTTCCAATCGATCCGATAAATATTTTAAAGATATGTATATCGACGTTCAGCGGTGAGGTACACGTTCATTTCTTCACTAATTATGAATTTCGACCCATGAGAGGTACCATCTTCTAAGGAATTTTTCTGTCACTATACCAAACCTAATAATAGATAATACTCAATTACGGTACAAGAGCGCATAATGCAGCATTATGTTCAGTGTTGAATGCTTCAATTTGAGCAGTTTCAATACCATTGTATTAAATGATTTAATTCACTTAATAATAATGCTTATTTTATTTAAACCATCATTTTTTTATTTAAATAAAAATTAAATTTATGAAATTGAGGTAAAAATATGAATAGTTTTTGAGAATAAATATAAATAAGTATGGATGGAGGTACAGATATAAAAACTAATATGTGGGTTCCAATTAAACATCCGCACAATGCGACACAGTGTGGTACTAAGTCGCATTTTGCTCTGTAACCGGAAAACACCCAATATTTACCAAGTAAAATGCATGTAACTGTATTTTAGGGGGATATAATATATAAACCTACATACATTGAAGACCTTTATATACCTGTTTACTAATAGTGTAACACTGCAAATAAATTTCAGTAGTAGGAGTTAATATCATTCTCCAAAATGCTTTAAGATACTCTTAGCCCGTGAATTATTATTAAAAAAATTTTTTTTAAGAATAAATAAATTATAGACTTGAAGCATTCCTAACCGGATTCGAAATTGTAAAATGAAGTTATTGAACGCACTAAAAGAAAATGAACATAGTGAGAACTTTGACTATGGTTGCAATTATGTTATACTTGTGTGTGTTTCTTTATTTGAATGTATATGCGCATGTATTAGTACAAACCTCAGGAGAAGAATGCACAAAGAAGTGTAGAGAATAAGTGAAACGTAATACAGATGTAAGTAAGATAAATATCTCAAGAAAACCTAAGGGGGGTAAGAAAAGGGGGAACAACGGAAAACGGGCAACGGGTAACCACCAGTACAAGTTCAGTAAGCGGAAACCAGAGGGCGACTGTAAGCGGACAACCAAAAAGGAAAACACCAAACGAAAAACTAAACAACACACAAAGACTGAACACCGAATCAAATCACAATGGAAAACGAGTATCATTCTAAATTAAATAAAAGACAGGGTATGCAACCCACTGATGTCAAACACGCAACGTAAATGAAATATGTAAGATACTGGTATTATTTTACATAAAATTAATGTGTGAAGGAAATCCGTTCAAGTTAATTCCACAATCTGTTACTAAGAAATAAAATATCATCTACTTAGTAGGTGGAGCTCTGCATTTGAGCTATCTCGTTCGGTATTTTATCCAACAAAGATCACATAATTTGGTATATTTATTTCCTTATTTATATCCTTCCCTTCCTAGGTAAGAAAACAGCCGACTCCGATACTATGCGCCGATTTGTCAGTAGTCAATTAAACTACAGTTATCACATGGAATATGAATTATTAAATTTGAGTTTTGTCAATAACCATCCAGCGTTAACTAACGAAACAGTAATCTATTTATTTGTTTGATTAAATTACGTTATGTCATAAGCAAAGTACAGACCAAGTCCAGTAAACATTTTGAAATCACTTTGACATCATATTGAAGATGCGCATGATTTTTTTGTCATGAAAGAGTTCATTTACAGTTCAGTTGAATCATATGAAATGTCTATTTTATCGGCTACAAAAGGTGAAACCACTCCACCTGTCGGAACACAAATTAAGATAAAGTTGATGCGAACTATAATTGAAATGCAATAGTGATAGAAACGTTACAAAACAAAACACTTCACTAAATTGTTTACTGGGAGGTTTATAAAAAGAACCACAGTTAATTGACAATTGAAAAAGAGCAATACTCTACAAGATATTCAAAAAATATTTAACGTCTTGTCCATCTTTACACGTTAGTTAATAATTTGATTGGACTTTTAGGACAATAGTCCTATTTACTCTTACTTAATCTACAAAAAGTTAAATACATAAACAACTCCACTACAACTCTTCCAACTCTTAAATTATTTCCGATTCTGATTTCGCAGCCCTATCTGCTACCTAGTTAGAAAATTATTTCACACATGCCAGCTCACTATAAGCTAGTTGAAATGTTACATTGCGTTGTATTTTGTAGCTGTGTTTTTTCGCTAAAAATTTATGTAAATGTTATTATCTGATGCAATAGTTCTTTAACAGTGAAACACATATGTTAAAAAGTATAAATGTTACATAATTCTTATGTCAAATCCTCATAAAGCTTTGTATTCAATGTTCACTCTGTCAGAAAATTCCTTCGTATTACTGCAATGTTAATAATAAAAAAAAATATTTCAGAAAAGTTTCTCAAGAATCCAATAAATCTTCAAAAACAACAATAAGATTTACTTTTAGTAACTTGATGCTCCAGGGATGGCGTTAGTAGTTTACATTTAGAGAAAAATAAGTCTAAGGTCTCGAGTATAGAGCATGGTCAAATCCCAAATCTCTCACCTATGTCCGTTTGATTGGTGTGGGGTTAAATCTACCCCAATCTGAAGGGAAATGATCTGTAAGGGTGGTGAACCGTTAAAATGAAACTCACACATTCAACCCTTAGATTTGGAACATGTTAAAACTCTCGTATTGTATTCTGTAATGTTTTGGGAATCGAATGTTTTCAAAGGGGGATAAGGGCTGATTTCTGTAATACGTGTATATTTTATTATTTATTTTGTATTATATCAAACCTTATCAAATTAATATCAAATTAAATGTACCTATTTTTTCGTGAAATATTTTGAAACTGTATTGATATACGAGAGATGTTCAGAGAGTAACTGCAGTTGTTGACTACTGTTGTCCTATGTCTTAATTTCTATAAAAGTTGGTTACTAGAACCTCAAATTTCCAATTAGTTTTTAATAACTCCTTATATATGTTAGGAGATATTAACAATTAAAAAAGTCATTTTGTCTCTTTAATTATTAAAGGGATTCAACGTTGTACACAATCCAAATGCATGTGACACCACAATCCTTGTGTAAGGTTACCAACCTTACAGATCATAAATCTCTGCTATATGTATTTATATATCAAAATATCAAATATTATATATAGCTATTTCAAGGAACAATAAAATTTCAATATTATGTTTGCCGTAACAGGGTTAATTAAAATAAAAACTTAACTTGATTATTTCAACTACCAACAGCTACAAAACATTACCACAGCACTGACCTACTCAACAAATAACTGACGTATACAATGCATTTCACGTCATACAAATGGCCGAAATCTCTAGCGCTAAAACACAATTCAAATTTTTAATTGCTGCATCTCCGTCAACATTTTGATATTTAATAAAATAGACACGCCAATACACATTTATTAACATCAATTTCAATCAACAATTGAAAAATCGACCACTAAGAAATGAGGACACAAGCCGATTGTACATTGCACAATTCCCCAGTACAGCGATATATTTTGTTATCAAAAGTACTCCATTGAGTTCCATAAGTATTAAGTAGTTAATATTCTTTGTTTTAAGACAAGTGTTTCAATCAAATAGTTTAATAAAATATGTATTAAGTTTTATATAAATATTTGACTGGATTGTTAACCTTCCATTGTGCATCCTCTATATACTCCAAGGTATAATACTTCATCAGTGAGACATCTTCGAATATTGAGTTTTCAGAAAACAACGAAAGCAAAATTCGAGTTTAAAGTATTCCTGCAACAAGTTTATCTGCACTGCAATTTTGTTTAGTGGCACCTATGTTTTCTTATTAGTATTAAATCAGATAGAGAGAATAATTATAAATATAATTATATTCTTAAGGTTAAAAATAGAAAAGAATGAAATTATTATTCAATCAAACTAAATCCCTCAAAATATAATTCGCAGTAATCTCGCTTAATCTAACCTTGTTCTACAAAGAAAGTAAAAAGTATGAGAGGTATTCTTTATAAACCTATTATCTTTCTTATTCTCTAAGGTATTTTAATATTCAAATACGTTCTCAATTCAAGTGTTTTGATGTTTTGTACCTAGTTCTCTAAGAATGTTCGTCTTCTTCTTATTTATTAGTAATTCAACTTATATCTGTTCTTCAAGATATATGCAACTGTTGAAAATATGCTATCATAACACTTAAGTACACTTATAATAATGTTTATATATATATATATATATATATATATATATATATATATATATATATATATATATATATATATATCTTCTTCTTATTTATTATGTCTTCGTTCTACTAGGAAAACTGAAGTGACGTCATTGTATGGCTTTTCTTTGAATATTTATGAGGGTAGTTTGATAATTCAGTGCATTTTTGAATTTCCCGAACTGCCATCTATTAATAGACTACTGTCAAATTTTTGACAAGCTACGTCATGGCGATTGAATATGTAGTCACCATGGCAAAAATCCATAAATTGGGATACGAACTGGTACCTCATCTAGGATGTTCTCCAGATTAAACCTCCTGCGACTATTTCTTGTTTCCGAACCTAAAGAAATAACTGAGCGGTAAGAGATTTGGCTCTAACAAACGCCTATTTTGAGGATCTTGAGACAACCTATTATTTGGAAGGAATAAATAAATTGTACAACGCTGGACTATATGTTCAAACTTAAAGAAGACTATGTTCTAGACTTTTAAGTTAAAGACTTTTTTGCGACATTGAGGGAAGAAGCGCTTTTTCAAAAAGTCACTGGATAAACAAAAACTACCCTCGTACATAATGATAAACTTATCAAACAGCTGAGCATCGGAAATAAATTAAATAAAAAAAAAATTGAAATTATTCATTTTCGAAAATTGTCTAAAATTGAGTTTTTATGTAACATCAAGAGCAAAAATTGATTAAGTAGGTTAAATAACAAACAGAAAAACAAAAATAGTAAAAATGATTTTTGTTTTATTTTTAAAAATAGCTACAAAAACCAGATTATGTTAAAACTATAAATAATACAAGGGCTTAAAAGTTTTGTTCGAAAATATGTGGTAATTATTGATCATATACTCGTATTCCTGGGATTGAAATAGTACCACATTAGAACCGGCCACCATTGCATTTAGCTACTGCAATTGCAAATAAATTTATTATTAATATTTCATAGAATTTTTAAAACTATTTCATACAGCGTTAAATAAATATTATGATTTAAATTAAAATCCAGTGCCATTGTCGGTCGTCGTTGGTTGCAGTTTAATTACCCGTACATTCACTTGGCTTCATTCATATTTACATTAAAAAACTTCGTATTGCTGTTTTTAGTTAACTGGTATTTGTTTCAAAACAATTATATTGCTAGATGTTTGTAGGGCTTCCTTTTGCTAATTAGTTTATTCATTTAACTTACAAACTAAATATATAACAACAAAGTTCCTTATGCTTGATTAAAAAATTGAAATCACAATTGCAATTCATCCACGACCATCTACGAGTATAATTTCGGTTCTTGCAATACGAATGTATACAACGCGACAGAAATGTAATAGCGAACAGTTTTGCTTAATACCGTTTTACACGATAAGATCATATTCAGATAAACTGTCCGTTTATCGTATGTGTAAACACTAAAACTATAGATCTGATCGAAAAGTATGGGAAGACCATACTATCAGATAAATTATTGTTTTATCAATACACTTTTATAAAAATGAAGACAACACAAATAAATTTCAATAATAAAACATAATAACTCTTCAAAATATATAGGAAATATATTAAATATATACAAGTTAAGGTGAAACATTACTTCATGGTTATACTGTTAAATATAGATGGCAACAGTGTACTAAAATGACAATCCATTTGCAATTTCGTTCTAACACTCCATGCTTTCAAATATAAAAATGTTAATTACTTTTCACACGATTGAGCTATTTAAACCATATAAACGTTAAAAATTAGAGAAATGTTCAAACTGTTTATAAATAGAAATTTTTCATAAAGTGGCCAAAAGTAAACCAAAAGAGAAAACTATGGAAAATGATAATTACTTAGATATATTTTAAATCTCCATTAGCTTAGTATAACACAAGAGTGTACTTTAAATTGTGGAAAATAGAAATATAACATTTTTAAACATTTTTAAATTCAATTTCATTAAGCAAATTCAAAATATTGTATCGTAAAAATATTGATACTCCCGACTCTTAATTGTAATATAAATTTGTATTAAATTTAAGAACATTTTTACCAGTGTAATTTAATCAAATAACTAATAAATAAATCCATAGAAATTAATTGATAAATGAAAGTCATTTCAATTACGTTTAATAAAACAAATGTTCTCAGTAAACAGTGTGTCATTCCACCCTCGTTTCAGTAAGGGTTGAAGGGTTAGGTAGGTGTACCTATTTGTATTCGTATTTCCTCCCATGTGCTTTTACACACATACGTATACCATACAGAACACTTCGTTTTCCCTATAGGGGTTCAGGCAATCAGTTTTACTCCCAAAATAATTGACTATCACCTCCTTACACTTTTTGAGAATGTCGTTGAAGGGTAAAAGTCTTCATACAACCCCTGTAAAGAATGCGAACAGTGCGGGGTCACTCTGCTGGACACGTAATAAAAGAGTGGACGACAGCGTAAGTTCAACAAACAAATCTATTTTTATACATACATATACGTTTCAGTAGTAACATAAACGATTTTGAAGGCACAGAGGCGAACCGATTATTTTTAGAACCATGGATTAACACTATTTTAGGGGCCTACTCAATTAATCCAAGTTTATTTTAGCTGTGGCACTTTATTCGCTATTTTGTCGAAAAACTTTTTTTTACTCTTTTTTAAATAGGCAAAATTATATGCAACAGACATTGAAGAATGTATTTTTTATTTAAAGACTAATACATATTCGAATATGTTGGGCTCGCCTCCGAACCGAACACTCTCGGGGTTTCCAATAAACAAGCGAACTATATCAGTTAACAAGCAAACGTTGCAAACTAGTTATAATAATTTTTATATAAAAAGTAATAAAACTAATATTTAAATTGGTGTGAAAAATAATATAATAATATTTTGTTTTAATATAAAACAAATTGTTATTATTAAACAGCAAAAGCTGTAATTCAATTTTAACAACATCCTTTCCGACCAAAGCGGATTATGAAAGACAATTCTACACACCGTCTTTTTGTAATTGAGAAACCGAAATTTATAACAGCAGTAGCCATGAATACATGAGATTATTCTTGTTGTCTGGATATAAAGTATAAGAAGAAACAGAACAATATTAGGGGCGATAAAAGGCTACGTGCCTAGGAATCCCGAAAAATTATATATAAAAAAAAGACAATTCTTTTGGTACGACTAGCATTCCAAACAAGTTTCGTCCTAAACGAGTAGTGGTTGACGTATGATGAATATAGGCCAAGATTTCTGAGGATTAGCATCTGACAAAGCCCCCAAAGGAGTAGTGTTTCTAAAGGTTTCACAGTATTAATTAGTTAAAGAATTAATTTCCTAAAGCTTTTTCAAGAAAACATTGTTACTCTCTTTTTTTATACGCTTTTATTTTATACGTTTCCTAGACAGATTTACCGTTTTGTCATACATATACATTGCTCGGCTCGTGATGGCACTATTCGTTAAGATTGACTTAAGGTTAAGTTCACCAGCTACCAACTATCTTCATCGCACTCATAAACGATCAAGCGTGTGTCCACCCTAACATATTTTAGTTTGAGAAGGGTACAATAATGTTTGATACATTTAAATGGCTTCTTAAAATTCTAGCCAATAAAAACCATACCCAAATCCGGCTCTGTGAAGGCGAAATACATTTCGAATTCCATGAAAGTTTAATCAAGTGAAACAAAATTTCTTTTAATTGTATAAAAAATGTTGTGGACTAATAGCAGACACATTTAACTTAATTAACTCTATTTATTTTGTCGTTATTGCCTGAAATTAGGCAATAACGAAATACACAAAAAGTAATTTTGAAAACATATATCTATTTGCTAAACAAATCTGGTAAATTAATCGTTGGTAAGACTTCTCTCACATTGTAAACGTATTGGTATGTATCATTTTCACAAAGTCGTGTGGCAAAGATACGCGTGACTACAGTTCCAGTGTAAGAGAACCCTAAATGTTTAAAGATTAATAAATATTATGAATACAAGACTTCTTTATTTTTCTCAAGTTTCGATCACTTTAAACGCATAGGCTTTAAAACACCAAAAAATACCGCACTCTTAAAATTTTTGATTGAACCATCTGTTTGTCGTTTGATGTTATGTTGTTTCTCGGATGGTTGCATTAAAATATTTTGCTAAATATGTATTGACATTTACTTGAGGTTCCATCAGCCGGCTGATGCCCCTGGTCTATAGTCCATAGCGTATACGAAAATAAGTTGCGAGCTCCAGCTCTAGCATTAATAATCTCCTCATATCGATCTCTTTGAATATTAAAATAAATGTAACAGTTTTTCAATAAATATTAATATTCTAGACTTCTTTTGAAAATTATCTTACCAGTAAGAAAATAACTCTCAACTCATTTAATAAGCTCTATGTGAAGTTATGGGATAAAGGAGGATGTAGGAGGAGGAGGAGAGTCTGTTAGGTGAGATGCTCTACACTTTTCTTGTACTTTCTTTAAAAGATATATAGGATTTTAAACTCCAACTTTAAGATGTGGCATGATAAACGATCACAACCATCGGCACTGTTGAAATAATGCGGGCAGCTCTTAGCAACGATGCTGATACTGACGCCGATACCGATGCCGACGCCGACGCCGACGTCGAGGTAGCTATTAGTCTAAAATGAGATGACCAAAAAAAATGTATGTTGAAAAATAATTAATAAAAACTTTGGTAATATTTCTACAGGAAAGTTTTTTAAAAAAATACTATTTTGTAATAAAATAAATTTCGAAGCATAGTTGAAAGAACGAATAACAGTTCTAGTACTTCCAATAGAACATTTTGCAAATCAAATTCCAAATTCCACCCCGTTTCTAAGAAATTTAAAATGTTATTTACTACAAAAATGTTTATCAAACATTTATTCAATATTTTTCAATTGTATTGCAAAATGTGATATATGTTTGCAGTATGAATTTATATGAAAATTTATTTATTTACAGTATGAATTTGACTTATAAGTGGTTGAATATATATCTTGAAATAATGAATATATATATATATATATATATATATATATATATATATATATATATATATATATATATAGTTCAAAGGGCGTAAGCCTAAGACTATAGCATATCCTAAGGAAGCTAATATATTTGAATTTAAGAAATCACATAACACAGCGATGCTAATATTAACTGGGCCCATACCCTAGTGATGCATAAGCATTTATAATTTAGAATTAATTATAGTAAAAGAAAAATGACCGGGAATAGCATTGGGTATAGAACTGGTTTATTAGAAATATTAGGAGAGATAACGCCTTAGGCCCTCCGCACACGAGGCGACTGGTTGGAAACCTTAGCCCCGAATCTACCCGAAGCGAATGTGATTACAACTGTTGTTAGTGAGAGATCGAACTTGTATGCGAGTAAGATAAAACACGAGGAAAGGGACACGAGTCGGCTGATTGCAAACTAAAAGCGAAACGAAGTTTTCAACGAAAACGAGCACGAGCCATGTCGAGTCATGTATCGTGACTCTATAGAATTTTTAACAATAGCAAAACAGGAGATTCTATTATGTTATATTTGATTGTATGTATGTATTTAAATACTTTTCAATAGTATTCGTAAATATCTCTGTTGATGAAACCAACAATGCCCTGCGACCGAGAAATATAGTCGCTGAATATATGCTCAAAATCAGTTTAGTTACGTTCGTGCCGTGTGTTTTATCTGACTCGTAAACACGTTCGTTTTTTTACTAACAACACAGTTGTAATTACAGTATATATAAAATACATCAAAACTGAATAAAGTTGAGTTTCTTCTGTTACACCGTCTGTTTCTGTAATATATAAGGTCAATATTTCAGTAGATCAGAGTTGTTGAACTACAGTTAGTAGGAAATTAATTTAAATAGTGAATTTTTTAATTTCAGATTAATCAAAAACTAACCACAGTTAACTAACGAAAAATATAACCTAAGTATTCTGCTTGGTCAAGCTTTAGTTATGTTATCTATTCGCAAGACTGCCTGGAGTCTCCATCGTTGCAGATTTTGGTGATAGTAGTAAGGAGAAGGAGCAAAACTTTAGCATATTAATAGCGTTGATAGCGGAATAAGTATAGAAGAACTGTTGCAAATGAAGACAGATGGAAGAAGATGCAGTGAGGAAGTAAGAACAAGAAGAGAGAAGGAAAATAAGAGAAGAGTAGTTAATTTCATTTTTAATTATATTGAAATAAGGGTACACCAATGGACTTGTGTCCTATGTCTTAATTTCTATAAAAATGCACTATATATTGATAAAGTGGTTTACTAGAACCTCAAATGTCCAATTATTTGTCAATAAATCCTTATATGTTAAGAGATATTAACAATTAAAAAAGTCATTTTGTCTCTTTAATTATTAAAGGGATTCAACGTTGTACACATTCCAAATGCATGTGACATCACAACCGCTGCCAACCTTACAGCTCATAAATCTCTGCTATATGTATTTATATATCAAAATATCAAATATTATTTACAGCTATTTCAAGGAACAATCAAATTTCAATATTATGTCTGCCGTAACAGGGTTAAATAGAATAAGAACTTATTTTTCTTTGACTTGACTTGATTATTCGACTACCAACAGCTACAAAGCATTACCGCAGTATTGACCTACTCAACAAATAACTGACGTTAAAATGCATTTCACATCATACAAATATGGCCGACCATTTCTAGCGCTAAAACTACAATTCAAACTTTTAATTGCTATATCTCCGTCAATATTTAGATATTTAATAAAATAGACACGCCAATACACATTTATTAACATCAATTTCAATCAACAATTGAAAAATTGACCACTAAAAAATGAGGACACAAGCCCATTGTAATGAATATTGGAAAATCAAAAAGCATAAACTATTATGAGAAATACATATAGCAAATAACACACAATAAATCGCAGTCAACTGACTATTGAAAATTGGTCCATAGTGTGTTAAGACGTCAATGGGAATAACAATAGTGCGCACAAATTATTTAGTGTTGGTTTAACATGTCCATATGGTGTTACCTCAAAGTTTCTATGACAAGGCATAAACTGTAGCAGCGCAGTTGTGTGCTATGCCCTAATGACCAAATGAAGTTTTTGTTATACTTGTCGGAAATTTAAATAAGTAGAGCATAAAGTATGCTCTATGCTCTATGGATATTAGTAATACATGTGATATATGTCGTAGGCATCTAAATTTCATAGAAATTCATCCACCTGTTAATAAATCTATATATAATATAATATTTGAAGGTTTAAAGAAGAGCAAGAGAATCTTTTCAACTTCCTATATTTCAGATCCAATTTAAAATACGAAACATATCTTTTTCTAATATAATTTAAGTCGAGTCACGATACCGGATATCCTGTGAATGGAGACCTTCTACGAACCTTTATGTCCTGATAACAATATCAAATATTATATTATACTTTAAACAGTAACATAACGATTTTACTTTTGAAAAAGAGAGACTCCTATACATTTACAGCGCGTAATCTTATAACTTCAATTTGATTACCTTAAATCTTGTTACATTTTTTTGAATTTTTTGCAATTTAATTTTTCATGTAGAAATATCCGGCGAATGTAATTCTAATAACATTTCGAATAAATGAAAGAGAGCTTAGTATCGCAATTTTCAATTTATTTGGTGAAAAAAGATCACAGAGAATTATTTAGAACGGAGTTGTTAAATGGGTTTTTAAGTAAATGAATGAATCTTTCAACTGCTGCAGGAACTAACCCGCTAAACACAGTTACATTTACTTAAGGTTCATTTACCGTACAAATTTGAGCACAAAATTGTTGTTGTTGGTAAAATAAAATGCATCAACCACACCAGTGTGACGTTAACATGCGACATTCAACATTCATATATTTCCATTCATAAGTTGACGTTTTTTAACCATGAATGTACAAGTTTTGTACAACTTTTATGGTTCAAATCTATGCGTCATCATATCGATATATGATATCTTTAAAATTAATTATTTAGAACGCATTAAGATATTTTTATTATATTCAAAAGTTTCCACTATCTGTCATTAATACACAATGCTCTGTAACCGACTTTGTGAATTTGCATTATCGCTCATGGTATAAGAAACTCAAGCAGGAAAAAAATTATATATTCTGTAGACTTATTAGACAAGGCCCAAATGTTAAGGAATTGTTTTATTATAAACATATAAAAATGTCTGAGTGAATACGTAGTACAGACAAAGCATACCGATGCATTTAGTTACCTCGGCTTGGACGACTCCTCTAAGGTTTTTAATGTCCTTTACATTTCTTTAATGGCAATATAAAAGAGTTATGCTAAACTTATGGTAAATAACAAGACGAAACGTTATGTAAAAAATATTATGGTAAATGAGTTTACATTTTATGTTTAAAAGGATTTTTATTATTATATTTTTAATGTTTTTGCCATTTGGCACTACATTCTTGTGCCTTAACTCATTTATATACATGTCATTGTGCTTACTTCAATTTTGATCCTTATTAAATCTAAACATTCTCATTTTTTTTCAAACGAAAAAAAAAGAATATATAAAATTCCTTATAAAAATAAAAACTGCTACTGCTACTGCTTCGCTCCTCCTGCTACTGTATCTCCTGTTTCTACTCTGCCATTCCTTCTCTTTCTTAGTTTTTTTTCTCTATCTCCGCCATCCACCTCTTCCCTTCACTTTCGGCATTACATTCTTCTGCTTTAAAAAGATTTAAAAAGCTTCAGCCTTCCTTCTTCTAGTTATTTCTGCCATCCATCTGTTCCCTTCCTTGCCCCCTTTTAAGAGCTGCCCAATATTCATCTCACTCCCTACTTTTTCCTTACAATCAAACTTAATGTGCTGCAGTGTTTCGTCCTCCGTTTCGCACACTCTACACATTCTTTCCTCACTACTTTCCCAGTATCTGTTTCAAGGATAAAAGGATATAACTATATATTTATTAATTTGGTTTGAGAGACAGAGATGGCTGTAAGCAGAGGTGGATTTTCCACCTTCAGGGCACTTCAGACCCAAGCCAGGGCATCCATGAAATTGTTGTCATTGATTAAATAAGACCTTTTTAGATGAAATATTACTAGGTTTTATTTAAGTGAAATATTACATATATTTAAGATAACATCTATGTTTTCTGTTTTGTGATAAACTATTTTTGATAAACATAATTAAATAACATCTTAATCATATATATATATATATATATATATATATATATATATGTATATATAAATATATATATATATATATATATATATATATATATATATATATTATTATTATTATTATTAATTGTTTATTGTTCGCCTTTCGGCTTTACAATCTACATTCTTAAATACATTTCATATACTTCAACTTACAATTAAATTTACATTATTCTAAACCTTTTTATTTCCAAAAGTACTTTCTGCTTCTTCTTCTCTTGACCCTCTTCATTCATTTTCCCTAATCTTCCTTCTGTACTGGTCTATCCCCTAGTCTATTTTTCTGGGCTGAAGTTTAACTGTTTCCTCGCTACTTCTTTCTTTCTCCTGCTTCCTGTTCCTTGTGCAACCCAGCCACCAGCTTATTTATTCTCCTGTTTTTCCTTTCCTTCTTACTATTTCCGCCATCCACCTCTTTCCTTCACTGCCTCCCTTTAATAGCTGGCCAATATTCCTTTCGCTCGCTACTTTTTCCTTACACTCAAACTTAATGTGCTCCAGTGTTTCGTCCTCCGCTCCACACATTCTACACTTTCTTTCCTCACTCTTTTCCCAGTATCTGTTTCCTTTTTCCTCATTTCCCAATCTAAACCTTGCTGTTCTTCTTATGTGTTTTATGTCTTTTCTATAAGGTACTGAGGTACATTATTTTCCCATAACCTCTTATATCTTTTATTGTAGTTACTTTTTTCTATTTTTCCCATTCTCTCCTGCTGTTGTGTCTCCTTATCCCTTCTCCTTAGCTCCTCTTCCACACTTGCGCCACCTTCTCTTCTCCTCTCTGCCTCCTCGATCGCCATTCCATTCCTTTCAAAGTACTCCTTTCTCTTTTTTGGACCTCCTCCCCCCCCATTCTTTATGTTATCCTCTCTTATTTTCTTTAAAATTTTGCTTTCCGCTCTGTTCAATTTCTCCTCGTATTTTACTGCTCTTTCCCCTGTTTTAATTCGTATCTTATCTCTTTTTAGCTCCTCCATATATATATATATATATATATATATATATATATATATATATATATATATATATATATGTGTGTGTGTGTGTGTATGGCTGCGTTTGTATGTGAATAGAGCATTATCTGTGCGCTCAGAGAGATACACCATTGCAGGAAAAAAGTTTCCATAATTTATTTCATTTTACTAAAAGCTTTAAATAAAAAAATGCGTGATCAAAAAGTATAAAAAAAAGTTACTTTGTGAAATATATTCATTTTTTATGTTAAGGGTTATAAATTGTAAATAATACTCGTGCATAAATTTGGGTCAATAACAATACATTTATAAATCTAATAAATTGATTCTTGCTTTATTTAATACATAAAAGAGGAAAATTTGATTTAATTATTAATTAATACATACATTTTATTTATCAAAATTTTATGTTGGGGTGTATATAAGGAGGGGTTGAAGGATTGGTAAGTAAACTGTTTTCTTACTCTAAAAGAATCAAGAAAACACATACAAAACTTGCGATATTTAAGATCCAACACACACTCGAATATGTTGGGCTAGTCTAGGTTCACAGTGCACGACCCAACCATACGCACAACATACATATGTTAGTTAAAATAATCTTTAAATAGAAATAATAAAACTAATTTTTATTATATAATATATAGATATTAGTAGCTATAGATTAGTCATGTAATTTACAGTTTTTTATTTTTTTTTTAAATATAGTTTCTCGGGCTTCGTAGGCACGTAGCCTTTTATCGCCCCTAATATATTCTGCTTCTTCTTATACTTTGTATCCCGATAACAAGAATGATCTATTCATGGCTACTGCTGTTATAAATTTCGGTTTCTCAATCAAAAAGGCGGTGTTAACAGGAAGCATCTGCGAAGTCTGTAGCACCGCCCGTTGGAGTCCATTTCTTGCCATTGCTGTATTTTTACATTGCCACAAAATGTGGTCAGGGTCTGCCTCTTCTTCACCACATTCACATTTAGAGTTTGGGATGATTTTGTTTCTTGCTAGATGTTTCGGAGCTCCAGTATGATTCATTCTTAGTCTTGAGGTCATTGTAATTAATCTTCTTGGCCATTTTAGTAATATTTACAGTTCTATTTAATACCGAACTAACTTTGATTGATACCACCGAATCGTCCGGTCCAAATCGACTGCATACTTCACCTATGTTTATATTCCAAATATTTTATTCTAATATTCCAACTGTATTTTTTTATACTAGAAAAAACTTAAGGCTATTCAAATTGCCTTTGTTATAGCAAAATCCACAACACTGAGTCAGTTACTACCCCGATTTTAAGTATACGAATATCTGAAACAGAAACAGAACATTTAATTTGGAGCCAATTCAACCAGTTATATCAGAAGACACTCAACAACTGAAGAAGGCATCACATCATTAACGTAACTAACTGCCAACAATATTTCGGTAATTTTCTTTCAAGTATTTTTGTATCTATGTCATCGCCCGCCATCATAGTCCTCACCGCATATTCTTCTTCTTTGTGGACATTGAGATGGATATCTTCTACAAGTTATTGGATATCAAAGAACAACTTCTTTTAAACGAAGTCACTTCTAAAGTCTAAATCTCTATACCATTTTATATCCACCTCGACTGCGCCCCATTTTCTTTTGAACTTCCTAGTCTTTTCATTTCTCTTATTTTATATGGTAAGGGTATGAGTATGGGGGTAAGGGGTACCTTTTCAAGGGAACTGACTATATGAACATGTATGTATTCGTGGGGTGAAGAGAGAGTGGGTGGGGAGGGTGTTTTAAGGGTGGTGTGCGTTGTATTCACTTGTTCAAGTCATATCATTATATCAAACGACAACAGGACCCGTTAGAGAGATAGACAACTTCGAACAGGAGATGCCAGTTGACATCAGACATTTTAAATATTTGACAACAAATATTTAAAAGAGAGTGTCACCAGGAAAACAGATTTTTTAACAATAAATTTTTCTTTGAAGAGATTTTTACCGAAGTTCATGAATTTCCCGTGTAATTAATTATATACGATTAACTTCTTACTTCCTAACATCCAAAATAACTAATTTGTCTAAATGTAAACTTCAAAAGATTTACAGTACAGACCACAAATATCCAATTATTTTTATTTAATTCGCAATATTATAGAAGTTATTAACGATTGAAATAATCATTCTTGTCTCTTTATTAAAAGAGTAAGCATACAAAGAACTTCTTTCCGTCTGCTATTTGGTTACTTTTGCAGAAAAGAACTAGAAAGAGATGCGAAATCAAACGTCACAGCCGTAGCAACCCAGTAAACATTTTGGAGTCAATTCTACTTCATTTCTATTACTTATCATGAGTTTTTTGTCTGGAACGAGTTCGTTTTCTATTCAGTCGCTCATAGGAAAGGCCCTTTTTATGAGCTACAGACATCGCAACGACGGCTCACTGCTTAATTAAAAGCGACTCCGGTTTATGATTTATGACCGGAGTTATAAACTTGACACTAGTTGAAGGCCTGTTGTCTTGGTCAGGGATGGCAGGGCTATAAAACTTAATGGAATTCTACTTTTTAGAGTCTGCAAAATATAAATATTTAAATGAAGAAATAAATAGATGTAATCTTTAGTACAATATATTTATAACAATACTCGTTATATTAGTTTTTTACATTGTTTTGGTGATTCAAAAATCCACGATCGGCAGTTCTGCGTTAGGTTTAAAACCTCTGTCTTAGCATCGCTGCTTAGAGTATTCGTTTAAACACATTATATTCGGGGATTGAGGGAGACAGCGTGTGCCTATTATCATTAAAGAAATATTTGTTGAAAAAGGATAGCATATACTTTAAACATACTGTACTGAACAAAATACTATACAAGTGTACAAGTGTAACGGTGAAAAATATATTTTACTTGTTTAACCGCATCTCGTTTCTCTTTGGAATTAATGGAATGAAAATGAACTAAAAGAAAATATATCCAAGTGTGAAAGAAACTTAAATACTTAATGAATGATGTTGGAAAAAGGAAGAATATTATTATGAAAAAATTCTAACAACTAACACAAAATCTGTGACAGGTAGAGAACTTGTAAAGCGTTAGAATTGAATTGTACGAGTGACTCGAACGTCACTAAATAGGGCACTTCACCAAATTGTTTACTGGGAACTGTTGCGCCAACCTATAAAGTTTTCAAATAATCAGCCTAATATAGTAAATTTGTGCGGCGTAATTTATGGATGTCTCACTAATGAACTTGATGATTAATATGTATATATAAACCTCCTAAATTTGTTTAATAAACACAATAGAATACAGGTACTCCGCTACCATACCACTGAAGTTCGTTATTTGACTTTATTACGAATTCCATACGAATTCAAGTTCGCTAAAAACAAATTTACAAATAATATGCATTACAAAGCATTCAACACGTGTTTTCCATCGAACGAACCATACCTCTAGTCAAATTAAATGCAAAGCCGCTAATAGCCCGTCATCGAGGCATCTTAATGGTCGTAATCAATCTTCCCAAACTTCTGCATCCTTACTCACCAGCGTTATAAGATTATAATATAATAAAAAAATATATTCATTATATTTTTAGTCAAGTAGAGTATTTTATATATCTTTTTATTAAAATTCCGCTCATATTATTTTTAATTATAATTTTGTACCTCAAACCATTTTCTCTCTTTAGGTAGCTGGTAGGTAGGTAGGTAGCTTAAAGCAGGTCTTCTGGTTTACTCTGTGTTATATTAGTACATAGTAAATGACGGTAGTCTGTATACAGGCGCCAGTAGTCTCTGGTACCGGTGATGACGTAACTTCCGCTAGTTGATAGCTTTACGAGATAACTAGGTGTTAAGAAACTCAGTGATATGAATGTTTTACATTATATTTAAATGATTCAATATAATTTTGCTATAATTTTAATATAAGTATACCTAACTCAAAACAGAGTAAATCTTTAATAAAAATAAATTTGTCTCATAATATTTCCCGCTAAAAATTAAGTGTGAATCTTACCTTGACTCAGGAGTTCGCTAGGTGGAATACATTGCCTCGACTGGAAGATTTTGAAAGCTAAATAAAGGCTAAGTAAACGTAAAGAAAATCACTTTTCCTACGATCGTCTTAAAAACTTAAAGAGAATTGTACTTCATTATACTTATTTAATACTTTATTATACTAATTTATACTTTCAATACCTCTTGCGGTACTAAATTATTATTATTATTATTATTTTTTTAATATTTATTTTAGTGCATCAACATTGTAAACGTGTTAGCACTTAGCAATATATACATTTATAAATATTTAAAATATACAGCAATGCCAAGAAATGGACTCCAACGGGCGGTCCTACAGACTTCGCAGACGCTTCCTGTTAACACCGCCTTTTTGATTGAGAAACCGAAATTTATAACAGCAGTAGCCATGAATAGATCATTCTTGTTATCCGGATACAAAGTATAAGAAGAAGCAGAATATATTAGGGGCGATAAAAGGCTACGTGCCTATGAAGCCCGAGAAACTATATTAATAAAAAAGAAAACATTTACAATACATAATTTACAACTTATAGACACGAGTATGGGAACTTAAAATAAAGATATTCAATTAGTTTTATTGATAAAGTCAATAAGGCCTAAATTATTAAATTAAAATTTGAATTTTAAACATACGAACATTAGTTGTAACGGATCATAATGGTAATTTTTTGACGATTGCTCTGAAAAACTTAGAACCATTAATTAAGTATTTGTAAATGTTGTTTAGTAAAGAAAATTATAGCAAGTGGTATTCGTTATTTTGTAAAATATGTTTAAAATGAGCTTTTGATTGTTTTCCATTAGAAGATTACGACTTGACAACATCGCACTACACAGGAAGTTCAAAACACTCCCTCAAACATTCCAAAACACTGAAACCCAACGTAAACAAGTCATATCTTGGACAGTGTATGAATGTAACGTTGTGAGATCCGAAAAGCGACACACTACGATTATATTTATTAATGTTGCACATGTGAGCAGAGCACTGAGCATCAACTAGTTTCTTATTGTACACATGTTAGTTCAAATGTTAATTTAATAAAAAACATAAAAGATATTACATCACATCCTAAAAGAATTGCACTAAGTAATATACTAGCTTATTCAGCTAAAAAAATCAAGCAAAACCTCCTCTTCTATATTCTACATTAAATCCTGAAACAAACTCAGATTCTCCTGTAGATCTTTCTGTAGGTTAAGCGGGACTGCTCCTTGAGAATGTCCTCAATGGCCGAAAAGTTTATTATTTTTTAGAATATTGTTAGAAATATTAGAATTAGTGATCACATATTCTTCATATTTGTCAATTTTATTTGGCGTTTGGAATTAGAATTCTGTAATTTTCTATAAGAAGTTGTATTAAATATTTTAATATTTGTACGGTTTATGGAATCGCAGCCTCATATACATGAACTAATTGCTGCCTCATAAACGTAAGAAATAAATTAGTGTACCGTTCAGTAAATGTTATGCCTTGACGTTTTGGTCCATATATGTTCTCTCATGAATATGAATATTTTAGTGTACCTTAATAAACTTATTTTGTTTGTTTAGTTATCTTTTTCTTGGCTAGCAGTTCATCTCTCCGATTTTCCCATACCTCTGTCCACTCTTTCTCTCTTCGGCTAAGTGCAATCTACGGGGATCTTTTTACACGTGGGGGTTACAGCTTACACTGACTAATAAAACATGGCCGGCACATTTACTTTTTGTCCTTGTCACATAGATGGTACACTGATACATTAACACTACTTCGAATACTACGTATCGTATATCGACATGAATGGAAAGTAGGAAATGTCCATTGATAAAAACAAATTGTCAGAATTGAAGCACTAATTGGTGTCACTCTTGAGATCAAACACGACTGAAATTGATTGATTGTTAAAATATTGTCACTGGAAATGTTACACAAGAGTAATTGTGTTATATTTTGTATATATTCGGGATCTGTGTGATGGATTCCAATTCCAAAAAAAAGATCAATAATTGGTCATGTATTTTTTTTTTAAATCAGTTGACGGAATATTTTTTTAAGGAAATGTGCATCGAAGTGTAGATTTTTTGTATCGTCTCAAATATTACAACTTATATATTTGGGGAAATCCACCTTTGTAAAAACATCAACTGTGCATTTTTTAAAGGCAGCAATTTTTTTCTATCTATCAATAAAAAAATAGAAGTTTTACATTTTAGATATATTTTTTAAAAACAGTAAAATAGGTTAAAAGCAATACATATTACGGAACACTTTAGTATTTTAATATAGCAGGAGTAAATCCTATAGTAAGCGAATATTAATCAATATATTTTGGACCACGTTTGTGTTCTTTAGTCAACGAAGAAGTTCAATATCTAAGAATCAATATTGGTTATTATTGCTGGTAACACTTTATTCCTATAATCTTACAATAGTTTTATTTACTAGTTTAATTTCTGATGTGCTGAGGGCGAAATCCTAAGAAAAATTAGGGAGGAGAGTAGAAAGGAGGGTCAGAGAGAAGGCAGAGAGAAGAAGAGGAGAAGGCACAAGTGTGGAAGAGGAACTAAGGAGAAGAGACAGGGAGATACAACAGAAAAGAATGGAAAAAATTGAGAAGAGCAATTATAACAAAATATATAAAAGGATTTGGAAGAAAGAGATACCAGAATACTTAAGAGAAAAAGACACAAAAAACATGAGAAGGATTGCAAGATTCAGATTGGGAAACGAGGAGAAAGGAAACAGATACTGGGCAAATAGCGAGGAAAGGGCATAGAATCTTTGGAGCACATTAAGTTTTCATATGAGAAAAAGGTATTAAGCGAAAAGAATATTGGGCAGTTATTAAAATGAAGCAGTGAAGGGAAGAGGTGGATAGTGGAGATAGAGAAAAGGAACGAGGAAAGTGAAGGAATGGTAGAGTAGAAACAGGAAGAAGAGTAGCAGGAAGAGCGAAGCAGTAGCAGTTGCAGTTTTGTTTTTATTTTTATAAGGATAATTTTTTTTTTCTTTTGGAAGGAGTGAGAATGTTTAGATAAAATAAGAATCAAAATTGAATTAAGCACAATGATATGGAAATAAATGAGTAAAAATAAATAATAAATAATTAGTTCAATTTCTGATATGCATACAATGATGTTAGGCCAATAAGGTTTATTTAAGAGTGATGGTGAACTTAACAAACGAAATATGTTTTGTTAAATAAACTGGCACTAAAGTATGGATGTTTGGTACTAATGTTATTTGCATGGAATGGCAATAGGCATAAACCTTTGTTTTTACAAAACTTACTTACTTAATTTTACAAAATTTGTATCATTTATAATTTAAACATTTCGCAGCAAAATTTCATTAAAACGTGTTTAATAAGAATTAGTATTTCTGATAGTTAATTTTTAACCATTACTTTGTTTTACCACAATATATGTACGTACTTTACAGCACCGAAATTATAGAGGAACTAATTTGTTCTATAATTACCTTAATTTAATTTAATTAATAATCTATTTCATGACTAAAATAATTAATAACAATATGGGTATAAACATTCTCTGATTACTAATGCACTCAATGTAACCAAAACAATTTTCATTTAAAAGTTTATTCATTCAAAATATTAAACCAAACATTCGAGTAATTAATCAATTTCACAAGCTTTTACACCAGACTATAACTACATTGTAATTTCATTATTATTATAATGGATATTTACATTAGTGTTACTAATTTTGTTCATTTTAAACTATTACTTGATATATTGTTCAAAAATAAATGTATGTGTTGATACACGAATCAGAAATCTATGGCGCAGGAGATTAGGTATACGAAATTTGAACTAGAGTGCTGGAAGTACGAGGCGTGTTTTTTAAGTAAGTACCGTTTTGGAATTAAAAAAAGACGTGCAAAGATATCGCAATAATTTTATTTTTACATGAAAGCCTGTACCTTAATCTACTTTTCTACATAATTTCCGTGAATATTGAGGCACTTGTCATAACGTGGCACCAGTTTTTGAATACCCTCCTCATAAAATTCTGCTGCCTGACTTGTTAACCACTGTATCACAACTGTTTTGACTTCGTTATCGTCTTGAAGACGCTGCGGCCATCTTTAAATGCTCTCACCCATTTCCTTACCATTCCATCACTCATAATGTTTTGTCCGTAAACTTCACAGATCTCACGATGAATATCGATCGGTTTTACGCCTTTAGCACTAAGAAATCGTATAACAGCCCGTACTTCACAATCGGCGGGACGCACGATTGTCGGAGGCATCTTAAACACTCAGTAAACAACGTATACAATGAAGAATCAGACTGTAATGGCGTCAGTGCGTAGACAAGAGATGTAGGTAACCAGCGTGCATGCGCGGAACGCCGACCGTAGCGCTGCAAAGGCGGAATCGCAAAACGGTACTTACTTAAAAAACATGCCTCGTATTTTTAATAAGTAAAATAATTTAAAAAGTTAAATAACTCAAACAACATTAACTTTATATCGTTTCTGAATTACTCTTGAGGTTACCACCGTACCCCACTCACAATACACGTGCAGCATGCATATGTATGAGTATATTTTGGGGGTGTTGTAGGGTGTTGTGTTCTGATTTATTGCATCCCTTGCACTGAGAGGTTAGAGTTGAGGATGAGCCACATATTCGTTGCATCTTTCTTTATATTTTTACGAGCGTTATTTTTATATACCTACATTCGAGTATGGTATGTACCCAATGTTTATTTTATTAGAACATCTGCTGTACTAAGCAAATGTACACCAGTATCATTCATTTTTGAATTTAACATATGTAAGTTTCGTTTCATTTAATCGTTTTACATAGTTCTTGATCTTGATCAATGTAAATCTCCTGTACAGCATATATTTATTCAAGATTAACTTATGATCTTTCTTTTAACTGATTTTTACTTTTCAAATTTTTAAAATAATTACATAATGATATCCTTTATAATTGTATACAAATATGAACATTCATCTGATAAAACTTAAAGCGCGCCAACTAGTAAACTTATGGAATTTACAATATATTTTTAATTCGATTGAGTGTACCAATCCAATAGCGTTCATAGCATTTTGATGATACTAGCGATAAAATATTGAGTACGAATCTAACAAATCTGTACCATCAACCTGTATGAAAAATACTGCAGAATTTATAATAATATGTCTGGCAGGATTCAAACAACAAACACATTTCAAAACAAAGTGTTATTTTAAAATTCTTTTGATTATTTATTTATTTGCTAATTATTCCTTTTATAGATGACAACATTGAACTCATTGAATAAGTGTATTACTAATTAATAAGTTTATGATTGTCTAAACATATAATCAATTATACTTCATAACAACCAAACCTAGAGGATATCATTCCTTGTAATGAAGTCCCCTATAGGTTAGCCATAACACAATAAACTGATACCCATTAATTTATATATTAACTATTTTGAGGCATTCCTGAAAAGAACTTCATCAGGACATCTGGGGATAAATTCTTCCTAATTAAGATAAAATATGTATTATCTTAAATATCTTAAAATGTAACATTTACCTAAACGAAATCAACCAAAATCCCTTCAAAGTCAATACATAATTATATCAACACTGAAATTGATCGTACTTTATAATCCTTCAATCTTTGAAAAGATATTCATTATATTAAAAAGGTCTTATGAAGTTTTATGTTTCTATTTATATGATAAAAGGCAAATTTTTCTCTGAAACAACTAAAATTTACAAGAAACTTTATCTACGTGTAGAACATAAAACACTACAGAAGTTGGTTGATAGTATTAGGTATTGAGTAATAGGTTAACAAGTGACAGCGATAATTGTTAATGTACTACATGTGTTGTAAAATAAAACAGAATTTATTAAACTTTTCGATAATTATTAAATATTATGTTCCACATCAAATGCCCACACTCTCAGTAATGAAATCTGTTGTGATAAGAATATAATTTACAAACTGTAATTTCTACACTAATATAAATATCTATTATTTTATTTCTAATAAGTTATTCTATGAAATAATTACTCTTTATACACATAACACATCTAATTATAAAACACACCGGACATTTACTATGTTAAAAGTATTTTCTTGTTTCTCTACCCCATCCCTTCATTTTATTTTCATTTACACTCTCTATTTAACCCCATCGTTGAGATTTACCCCTATTACACCTTATTTTTACTATGTTTTTACCTTTTTTTATTACTTTCCATATTATAATTTCTATGTGCTTCGTATGTGCTGCCACCTACTATGCACGTATGAATCAAAGGTGTGAGATTTTCAAGTGTGGTTTTCCATGTTGCTTGTCAGAGATATATGGCTTGGGTGGCTGGGTTGGTAGGGTTGTTGGTTGGTGGTGCAGTTTATGTGTGTTTGAACATAGAAGTGTAGCAAAACGGAGCGCAGTCGTTAAATGCACTTATGTTGCACCTGGTCTCAACGAGATCGAAGCACCAGTTGCATAGAAACTCGTCAAGTTAATCAAATACTAATTAACTCTTAGTAATGAATCATTAATTATTATTAATTAGTTTATCTGGACTTAGCATGTTCATCTGAAGTATATTATATAGTTCACGCATCGATATCACACGTTTTAGGACATCTGTTGTTTCATTCATTTAATGCAAGATTGGTGTTATACTCAAATATCGACAGACAAAAAAAGATAATTGATTGTAATTAGTAAAAATAATAATTTTGAGATCATATTGTGCATTAATTGTGCACTTCTTTTTTCTAATCTTTTAGAGTTTTGCCACATAATACAATTTTTTCTTTCTATTTAAAACTATCTATAAACATTAAAAGAAGAAAGCCTCTACATCTATTGAGATCTCCAAATAATTGATTTAATTTTTAAAACCCTTCTAAATCTTCGAGGACACTTATAGGATTATGTGGAGTACAGTATAATTTTTTTTCAAATTATAACTTGATGCGTTTCTTAGCGCATAATTTACATTAATGGGCTTGTGTCCTCATATTTTAGTGGTCGATTTTTCAATTGTTGATTGAAATTGATGTTAATAAATGTGTATTGGCGTGTCTATTTTATTAAATATCTAAATATTGACGGAGATATAGCAATTAAAAATTTGAATTGTAGTTTTAGCGCTAGAAATGGTCAGCCATATTTGTATGACGTGAAATGCATTTTAACGTCAGTTATTTGTTGAGTAGGTCAGTGCTGTGGTAATGTTCTGTAGCTGTTGGTAGTCAAATAATCAAGTCAAGTCAAAAATAGTAAGTTTTAATTTCATTTAACCCTGCTAAGGCAGACATATTATTGGAATTTGAGTGTTCCTTGAAATAGCTGTAAATAATATTTGATATTTTGATATATAATTAGAGATAGCAGAGATTTATGAGCTGTAAAGTTGGCAGCGGCATTTGGAATGTGTACAACGTTGAATCCCTTTAATAATTAAAGAGACAAAACGACTTTTTTAATTGTTAATATCTCCTAACATATAAGGAGTTATTAAAAAATAATTGAACATTTGAGGTTCTAGTAACCCACTTTATTAATATATAGTACACTTTTATAGAAATTAAGACATAGGACACAAGTCCATTGCAAGATTATGTTAAACATTTCCGCTAAACTCGTTCCCTACTTCTTTTCCCTTTCCCTCATTTCTTTTTTGTAAACGTATGGAAGATTTCATATTGTATTTTAGTAACGAAAACGAATTAATAAAATACACAGGATTAATCTCGACTTTCTCGAAAATATCAGGTTCACAACTTCGATTGATTTTCCCGGACTGAAGTTTGTCGCAAAATTTCTTTACAGTAAATGAATGAGATATCTAATAAATATCTAAGATATTAAATCATTCATTTGTTCGCGTGACTAACTTCAGACTATCTTACAAACAATATATAGTCCAAATCACGATAGTTCGGCGGCGACTTATATTCAAGAGAGGTTATAAAAGCGGTATAATACGATAATGAATTCTATCTTATTCGTTTCTATATACATTATAGAAAAATAAGTGAGTCAGTACATTTTAGTTATTCGGCAATTTAGACTCCTAATATTGTCTTAAATATGAGTCGCCGCCGAACTCTCGTAATTTGAACTATAGATGATCTTCTTCCTGATCGTATTGCTACTGGAACTTCAGTGTTATCCAATGGTATACTGTAATATAATTTGTTAATATTTCTTTACAAATAGATACCTTGTCTAAAGTACATATATACTAAAATTTCTTACTACAATATTGTAGCAAATTGTAACTAAATATACGACGGTTTTTATAGCATTATAAAATTTCATAAATAAATTTACTCTTTAAAAAAAATCTGTTACAGCAAATGTGTTTTTATGGGAGGAAATTTTATTACTTAACAAAACTGCATAAAATAATGGCGTTTTTATAGTTAAATTGAATATGGCGACTGTGTCCTCTTGTGTCTGTTTTATTTTAATTTCTATTAGTATATACATTTCATAGTAGTAGTTCTAGTTTATACATTTACAAAATAAATTAAAATAACTCAAAGTTTAACAATACGATGAGTTTAAAATGTAGTAAATAATATCAACTATTAAAAAATATAAAAATTAATATTATTGTAATTACTTTAATTTTATTTTGTATACTTTTTGTGCTAATTCATTTCTTTATGTATACATAGCAACTTACAATTAGAATCTATCTTCTTATCGTTTATCTTCATTCACTCTTTTCTTTCTTCTTACTTCCACCATCCATACTCTTTCTTGCAATATCTCCTCCATGTCAGGTCTACTCGACTTTCCACTTTCTCCTGACACCTACTATTAATGTGTTCTAATTTATCCTCTCCTTCCCGCACATCCCTCATATTTTCTCTTCTTCCTTCCTCATTCTTCAGTCTGAAACTAGCGATTATTCAGTTACATTGTTGTATATTCATGGTTTGTTAGTATCTGTAACCAATAGAAGAAGATACTTACCTGCAGCTCTCTTCATTCTATTTTTAAACTCAGAACCTGAGTATTATTCTTCTAACATTACATTAGAATCAAAGCATACAAAGAGAGAATACTTGAACATCCAAATAATTTGGCCAGCTATCTAATGTCTAATAATTCTGTGTACGCAGATTAAAAAAGAAAGTACCTCAGGACCTATTTACCAACTAATCAGAGTCTAGGATCTATTGAAATTGAGGGATAAGTCGTTGGGCACATCCCGCGCAAGACACTTTATTATTTTTACATACCTATCACTGAATGTCCTCTAAACAGAACAAATTGTAATAATCTATAGAAATCAAATTTAAAATAAATATTTAAATTCAAATTTAAATTCATATTTCTAAGTTTATATTCAATTAAATAAATAATAATAATAATTTATCAATACGTCTGTATTTATTTAAAGAAGAAGAACCTAATACTACTCCATTTGCCCTTCTTATAATAAGATCCAGAACAATCTTTAACTAATATTTTTTTTAAAAACACAAGCATTATTTAAAAGAAATTCATTAAAATCATTTTCATTGAAATATCTAATAAAGTAGATTTGATTAGTGTAATTATAATTAGTTTCATTACTAATTAATATTATGTGAATGGTTATGGTATATGTAAATGCCTTATTCAATTATTATATCAATTTACATATTAATTTCGTTATGACGAAGCGCTTAAGTTTATGTGCATAGTTGGAATATGATTATAAATACACTCGTATAGAGGAGGCAGAGAGGAGTGCATAAATTATAAAAAAATCTGTGAACCTACACATATATATATATATATATATGTTCTCAAGTTATATTTAGTTTTTATGTACATCGTAAACTTATTAAGCAGCAGTGGAGTCACATATATAGGGTCACCACACCACAAAGCAAGAAACTGTCAACATAGCATGACATTGCAAGCTGACGTTTAAATAAATTAAAGTTTAAAAAATGTTATACTTTTGAATTCAGTAATGAATAGATTTAAAATATTGCTTCTAGTATCTAGACCAGTCTTTATAAACAACTAGAAATTCCATATTCGATTGCCAGTAAAATAAATGGATCGAAACAATGAATTTTGAACTCGATTTTCAGGTTTTGCTTTTGTTTTATAGAGAAGCATAATTTAACTTGCATTAGGAGTATTGGAAATGAAACCCAATCGAAGTATCAACGCGATTACTGCAGGTGTTGCAAACGAGTGCATAAAAAAATCCTGTTTAAAGTATAACAATGAAAAATACGCTCCACATGTTTTAATTAAATGTACTGCAGAGTTTCCACAGACGGAAAACGCGTTGGATATACTCTGCATTAATTTTCAGTTACTGTAAAGGTCTGGATACACTGGCCCTTTATCTAGTTCGAGAAGCGAGCTTCTTTTTCTTTGATTTATTGCCGTTTTCGTTTCTTGTTCAGAGTTCAATTCACCTAGAAATACGTACTGAGTGTAGTCGGGAAAAAAATATTTAATTTGAGTTTAGTTAATTTAGTTGGGGCGCACGCATCGTTAGTATTATACATTTTGACAATTCGACAGTTCGACAAAATTGAATGTGAAATAATTAAAATTGCTCTTTTTAATAACAATTAGTAATAGAAATTATTTCTTTATTTTTGACAAACTGACATTGAACTTCTTTTAAAAATAAATCCTACTGCATTTTGACAGATTGTCACATTTGATGGTTATAAATAATATAGTTTGTTTTAATTTAAAATTTTTAATTTAGAAACACTGCTGAACCTTGTAAGTTTCTAAAAAAACAAAGAAAACGTAGATTAAATTGTAAACTAAAATAAATAAATAAATTTTAATTCTTAAAAGATAGAAAGTTGAAATTTGGCATGTATATTACGGTGTTCAATGCTAACATTTTTTGAAAATTAGAAATTGAAAAATTGGAAAAGGGGGCGCGATAGGAAACTTAGGAGAAATCTCAAATTTTGGATTATTTAATAATGAAATATGTTATTAAGAAAAAAAAATCAAAATTCAAAAATTTGATTTGGGGCACGCGGGCGGTTTTTGCTGAGGGGAAAAATAGTGCTAGAAAGTGGAAATTTTATATATTGGCTAACTTTGGTACCTAATTTACAAATCGACAAAAAAAAATCCTAAATTTTGAAAAAAAGTTGGTCAAATAATAAACAAATTGAAAAAAATATGTTTTTTTAGTCAGTTTATATGAAAAATTGTTTGTTGTTTATATGTAAAATAAATATGGAACGAGTTAAATAAATATATCAATTTAAAAATGGAATTAAAATTTGAAATGAAATTCAATTTACACACAAAAGACAGTCGTCGTTTGCGACGGGGGTAAACACTAGTAACTAATTTAATTATAAATTATAATTCTTATAAGTCATTATAAGTCATATTAATTATAAATTTTATACTGGCATGCAGAAATATTATAGGTAACGTACAGTTTAAAATTTGAAAGTAACTGCAATTAAGAATGTATTGCTCTATTGAAAACAGATACTTATATTTTTATTTATACGATTTTAACGACCGCTAAATACAAAGTTGATAATTTATATAAGATAATAACTACTGCAATATTCACATAGTACTAATTCTTAAACGTAGTTTCAATATAACTCTAATTCGATTAACAAAAATAAAGATATATTTACAATAAAGATTTAGCTATTATTTTTTCATTTTGTTTTCTTATTTCTTTTATTGTAATTTATAGTAACTAATAAAAAATGTTTATACTGAATGTACAGTATACACAAGTGGACGTATAATGACAAAAATAAATCCCGTTAAGTGATTCCAGCTGTGTCCTGAGCACCAACCCCGTTCTTTTACCCCTATTTTCATCCCTTAACTGGTACTAAGTTTCGTAGAGAGACCGCGAGCCCATCGTCTGAATAAGTCCAGCAAAAAAAACTAAAAATTGTGAAAAAAGTTAACTGCCCCTTAAGTGCTGTTTACACTAATAACACCACCATATTACAAAATTAAGAACTCTTGTGTTGGTCATAGCTAACAACAATGTATTGCTTTCATGTTGCAGTAGTCAACGGCTTAGAACATTTAAAACATAAAAATGTCTCTTTAAAAGTGCTTTTCCGGGAAATTTCCTCCATTACTTATTAAAAGCGCAAGTTATGTAGCTCGCCTGTTTCATTCTTGTAATCTTTAGCAATAATTAAATCAGAATAGTAGGACCTATAGGGAAGCTTCGGGAAAAAAATATTTTGACTAAATACAGTATTATTTAGCTACTATTTAATTTAGAGCCAATAACACTTAAAATTGAACTATAGATTTTTACATATTGAACATTAGATGTGGTTATCTCTTCGATAAATTTAGGTGCAGTAAATCTCAGTCTTAATATACCATATGCCTTTAATATCTAACTCCGGCACTGCATTTACGAAACGTTTTTTAGTAAGGATACGTACATTAGTACCGTGAAAACCGAGTATAATTTCACATTGAATGTTGTAAGGATTCGAATGAGGTTCCAGTCATGGATTTGTCATGTACTGGTAATGACAAAGCACGGAAAGTACAATGACCTTACCGGGTTCTAGTCAGGAACCTTATAGGGTTCTGGTGAGGATTGTTATAGGGTTCTAGTCTAGGTAAAATTTATTAATACAATTAAAAATCAAATTTAATGTAGATATTATGTTAGTTATCATATAAATCGTGCAAGAAAGGGAAGTCACCACTACGGTTGCTTTGGTATTTGTATGTTTAGTAGAATAAATTAATTATAGTCGTTATTTTTAATAAGGTTACTTCGAAAATTAATTTAATCACTGATAGTTGTTCGGATGCCGATCCCAATTTTTTGTTACAGTAGACTTTCTTATTATTGTCACCGGAATCCATTCCTTCCATATCTAATACGATAAATCCAATGTCTTTGATGTGAGTAGTTAGTTATAAGAAATGAAATATGTTCATGCGCCAAGAAGATCACGATAGGTGTTTATGTAAATTTGATTGAAACGCTTTACACTTGTCTCTTAAAGTTGAACTAGGAAAATTAGTTCATTTCACTACCGATAGTGCGAAAACCAGCATTGTTGGATATTCTAATTCTGGGTGAAGGTAGCACGTAATTTGACACTAACAACACACAAAAATTCTTAAAACTATCGAATAATTCATAAACAAAAGGTTCAAAGAAAGTCTTCTTCTTACATTTTCAATGTTTATTTCAGAACTTCCAATGAATTTTATTGTAAAACTCTGTCTTCGGTTTGTACTTGATTTTATTTAAAAACCAATTCAATATATAAAACGACCATAAAAGAATCAGAGAGGATTATTATATGCAAAAAAGGGGCTGAAAATAAAACATGACCAAAAGATACACCACCTAACCATATACCCTTACCAATGTGGGAAATAGGGGCGGAGAGAGGGAGAGAGGATGTTCTACGGGGTACCATTTGCGGCTCTAACGGCTACGACTGTATGTTTTTATTCAGTGTATTAGTATTTTTATTTTTTTATATCGGAAATATAGAAAACGATTTATTCGATGCTATAAAAATATAAGCTGAGAGAAAGAATTTGAAATTTATATATAAATATTTGTATAGCAATAGTGATTTGTGAAAGTACACTTGTACTCGTATAACATACGGCACGGCGCGTTGTAGCTACAGGATTGTAAGAACGGTGTGCTCAAATTTTGTAGGCTCTTAAATATTTGCACAATGAGAAACTGAAGGAGACTTTCAAGAGAATTAATAATAAGCGATTGAAACAAAAATCTGAGGGTATGAACAGCCCCTCTTCATCTCCATATATAATCCCATATGATAATCAGACTGTTTTCTGAAACTGAAACAATTTGGAGAACTGGTCGTCTAAAAGTCCCTTTAAACTTTCTAAACTTGATTATTTAGGAACATTGGATGTATGAGTATGAATCTATAATCAATGCCAAACGAAAGGGTCACCCTGTGTTGTTGAGTTCAGTTCAGTTCTATGTTACGCTGTCCTATACACAATTCCTATCATCTAAAATTCATTATATTGTCCTAGTATCGTTAACTTCTTTTTGAGTGACTGATAAACTTTTATAAGTGAGTTATTCGACAACTCAATTTGATTAAGGTCTGGCGTTACATCGCTGTTGTGTCCCGTATACCATGTCCCGGTTACTGGATACTAGGGACTACCGAATGCTATAAGTTACTTTGACTTTATTTAAAACTTTTTAAATTTTCTGTAATATATATAGATATATATACGAGTATATATGTTATATATCTTCCTATATATCCTTCTTTATTATTTGAAAAATTGTGGTCATGGTAGTTAAAAACATCTTAAGGTGTTTCAATTTTCGAAATATTTTTATTTTTTTTTGTAATTTCAAAACAAAATAAGATAATTTTTTTTTTTCATTTTTTGTTGTGTAGTCATGAGCAGGACAACCCTCTGGTGCCCGCTTATCGCTGATTTTTGGGACATCCTGTATTTATATATATGGATATAGACAGGAGGAATCCCAATTAACAATTTAGTGAAGTACCCTGTTTTTTGAGGTTTCTATCACTATTGCACTTCAATTATAGTTCGCATCAACTTTATCTTCATTTGTATTCCGACAGGTGGAGTGGTTTCGCTATTTGTAGCCGATACAATAGACCTTTTATTATGAACGACTGTGAGAAACAGAACTGTAAATGAACTCTTTCATGACAAAAAAACCATACGCATCTTTAATATGATGTCAAAGTGACTCCAAAATGTTTACTGTGATATAGGGGAGAAGGAGGGAGAAAAACAGAAGTACATGAGCAGTTGTTGTAAAGGTATAGAGAAAAGAACAAGGGGAGTGAAGAAAATACACGAGAAGAGAGAAGAGAGATAGAAATATAGTAAGGAGAAAGTAACGAGAGGGTGCAGGGAAAGATAGAATATAAGGAAGAAGAAAAGAGTAAAGGAGAAAAAGAAATCGAATGGAATAATGAAAGTGACGTCTGAATCAGTCAACTTATACTCTTATCATTGTAATTGAAAGGAGCTGAAGAAAACTAGACGAAAACGCAAGATACGGGCAGGAAAGCGGAAGTAAAGACACTAGGACTCTAGGGATAAATGGCAACGTCAGAGGAGGAGGCAAATCAATGCAAGATAAGAAAGAACTTAAGTTTAGGTTCAGGATATAGTTCTATCACAGAGATTACGTTTAAAGAAGGATTAAAATATGTTAAAATGAAATAGCAGAATTGCAAAGGATATTATAATGCCTAAAAGCATAAACAGTAAACAATGGGTTTGTATATATATATATATGTATATATATATATATATATATATATATATATATATATATATATATATGTGTGTGTGTGTGTGTGTGTTTGTGTGTTTTCAAAACATCAAACCTTTTAAATAATTTATGAATTTTATTATTTGCTTCCAACATAAATATATTTTTGTAAACCCATATTATTTTGACTCTTAATTCCTCAGCTCTCGCGGACATTAATTTGAAATGAATTTTACTAAGAGCACAGAGATAATATTAATATAACTAACGTTTTTATTCCCTTCTCATCCTTCGACCTCCCTTTTCCCAACAGAAGGGATCCCACGTTTTTCTCAACAGTTCCAAAAAACCTTTTTTTTAATGGAATGAGTATCAAAAGAAACAGAAAGAGAGAGAGAGAATAAGTGGGACTACAAATTTTGTTAAAATAAAATAAGATAGAGTTGAACTGTTTTCAACTTTTTAAAGAAATCGTTTAGAAATAAAAATTGTAAAATATGAATTATAATTTTATTCTTAATATAAAATATCTCGTTTATTTTTCTATCTCGTATCTCCTAAAACAATACGTCAAATCTGTTTTATAAAAGAATATTTTTATTATTAATCTGCTTTATATTGAATAGTATAAAAATAGACCTGTCAAGGGGCCAGCGTCTACCGATACTGTAGTCACCGAGGAATAGGAGTATGAAATCAAATACTAAATAATTTAATTTTAATAAGTGTACAATAAATGTGTTCGAGTATCTTTAAGACGTAAGACGTAATCGTTGTCGTATAACGTTCAGGCGTAAGTATCTAGATGAAAATGTGTAACAGTTATATATTTCATGCCGTGTGAATGTATCCAAGATAGTTATAAGATTCTTTGTGATAAAAATAAGATGCGCATAAGGTAAGTTCCCCAGGTTACCTTGCTCAATTATATTCGATTAAGCTACATTATCAGTATGGTGTATTTGAGTTTGTTTCGCGTTAGACCACTTTATCATGATGTGAAGCTAAATGATTATCAGTACACCATATTACTCAAGGTAAGAAAAGAGCATATTATACATCACTTCATGAAATCATAAACACAAAGAGGACCATTTACGTTATGCACGAAGTTCGAATAAGTGCAGTACGCGTAAAACGGAAGGCGGTACTTTGATCTACATACTTATGAACTGTAATAAAAATACGGAGATATAAACTATATTGACATAGTGGTGTATTAATAAACAATAAATTGGACATTTTTTCTTATGATAAGGTGTACTATTTTGAAATAACTCCAATTCACATCATTGGTAAAGTCCAGTATGAGAGATCCTTAACGTCGATGCGAGTCTTAATAAAAAATTCGTAATAAAAAAAAATTGAATAATAAAATTAAATACAAAAAGAAACCAAAACAGAAATAATATATTCCCACAGCATTTAAAACAAAATTTGTTTATTTTATTTTTTACCGTCAGCCTGTTTCTGATACTGAATCCTATCGCCGACGACATCCTGCTATGTTGGCAGTTTTTATGGTGTTCAGCCTCATGTATATAAGCTACACCACTGCATAATAAGTTTTCAAAATTATGTAAGCACATAAATGAATCCATTTTCTAAGCAACCAAACTCAGAGTATAGAACGCTAATCCAGGGATCGAACCCAGTGGCGTAGCTAGGTAACCAAGGGCCCCGGTGCAAAAAAAAAATCTGGGCCTCTAACTAAACTGTTTAGGTTTTACAAGTCAGATGTAAATATATATAAATACTTTAAAGGTACAAAGCTATTAGTTTATCATCAGCTCTTTATCGTACACTGCATAGCACAGCAAAACTACTTACTACATGAATGTGTATGTGTGTCTTGTGTGAGCTTTAGTGATCGCCTAGGTGAAGAGTTTAGGAATGTATACTTGGATTTATAATATTGATATTAATCAATAAAACGAAGTAAATCAAAAGAGGTATGTAAAACATTTATTGTACATAAAACATTAATAGTATATTACACACCGAGGGAAGAAAATAAGACATTTCAACCCGCGTGTAAAACTGACCCCTATCCGAAGGCAAGGGTGGCAAACACGCGGACTGGAATATCCTACTTTCTTCACTAGCGGGTATACTATTTCGCACCAAATTTGTAACCGAAATTTTAAATTTCTACCACTGTTTTGCGGGAAGGTTAGTGCAACTGTCACACTATTTCTCAATTTTTGTTATTGTTTATGTTTTTGTTATAAAAGTTTTGTAAGCATTGTCGGGAATAACTATTTACTAAGAGTATTACTTCACTGTGAAACCGTTAAAATATAACGTGCAGGCGCACTGCACCGGCTGGCCCATACCTAGCTACGCCAGTGATCGAACCTGAATATATACCTGTCTAGCGTCAACTATAACACAGCGCAGTCGCCAATCATAATATACTTCAACATAATTACACATAAAACTAATTTTTATTGTATTTACATAAAATTGATTAATACACTAGATCAATATTTAATTTTAATATCCCAATTATGAAATATCCCCTCATTAAATATTAAGAAAATTAATTAGTAAAATAAAGAATCTTATTACAAGGCGATGGCAGAGTGAAAAAGGAGGGAAGAAGGAGAGGAGGGAACATTAAGCTGGGAGCTATTTACTTATGAAAACACAATTTAAATATAAAAAGTGAGTTTTTAAAATCTATTGAAATATGGCGTGTTATATATATAGATAGATATACGAGTGTATTAAAACCGTTTACACTTCCAAACCACTAATATTAAAAATATATTAGGGAAGGTATTTCCCCATGCTATTTCCCCTTCTATATCTTCTTATTCTTCTTTATTATTATATATAGCTAACTTCTTTTCATAATGAATATCATAAATTGAGTTTCTTTGGCATTGTGTTTGACTACGAATATAAGAGGGGTGTGGGGAGTGGGGGAGGAGGTCTATATAATCGTATCGACGACATTGAATTATGGGAATTTATCTTAAAATGTTGATTTTAAATATTTCAGTGAAACATATGATTTTAATAGAAAAACTACTCTGGGATTGACTTTAACATATGTCTGGTATGTGTACTCATTTTAGGGGTCGATTTTATATGGCGTGTCTATTTTATTAAATATCTAAATATTGACGGAGATATAACAATTAAAAATTTGAATTGTAGTTTTAGCGCTAGAAATGGTCGACCATATTTGTATGACGTGAAATGCAGTGGGATACGTCAGCTATTTGTTGATTAGGTCAGTGTTGTTGTAATGTTTTGTAGCCATTGGTAGTCGAAATAATCAAGCCAAGTCAAAGAATAATAAGTTTTTATTTTATTTAATAATTAAAGAGACAAAATGACTTTCTTAATTGTTAATATCTCTTAACATATAAGGAGTTATTAAAAAATAATTGGACATTTGAGGTTATAGTAACCCACTTTATGAATAAATAGTACACTTTTATAGAAATTAGGTCATAGGACACAAGCCCATTGTCATAATTGCGTAAATTCATAATTTCACTGGCTGAAATAATTAATAGAGTTATAAGTTGTGGTAGAAATGTTAGTAATTACTAAAGCTGTATTAATGATAGATGAACAGAGTTTCCAAAAATGTATTATAAATTGGAAAAAATATTTTTTTTACTTGGTTTTCCCGGTTGGAACTGACTTGGATTGTCTGGATGGAAACTGACTGAGCTTTTCCAGTCTTTTTAGTGCTTTGCGTTACATCCCTATTAGGATCCCGATGTGATAACCCGGTTGGGTCCCAACTGTGTGAGATGGAGAGTGGTGTGGTGGGAGAAAAAAATGGAAAAGGCAAAGGTTTCACTATTGAGATTAGTAAGAGAGGAAGTTAGGAAAGAGTAGTACGAAATGACAAAAGAGAAGAAGAGGATGCAATGAAAGAATAGGAATTACGGTGGGGGAGAATGAATGGAGAGGAAACGGGGTAAAAGTGGCATGGCAGCATAGAACGACCATCAATTTATTTACACCTAAATGTTCCGACATATCGGACGAGTTGTTTTCGTTTCTTCAGCAAGACTATACAACGCGTTTTGATAAATTGAATTGGTACTCCAAATAGATTAAAATCTTCTTAAATTTTAGTTTATTCAGTTATTTTAATTTAAAAATTTTCGCTAGCAATTTGTAACTAATTATAGAATCTGTATAAAATATGCCTTTAGTAACACGCTGAGCTTATTCTGTGAAATGCGGAATAACATCGTTTACAGGAATCAAGCTTCAGAGATGTTTTCCAATTACTGCAAATAAAGAAAACACCCTTAAGCTGTTTTCTGAACAGTACGACATACACTAAAGACGATAATAACATAACAAAATAATTGCTAAAGGGACGAAGGATAAAGAGCATTTCACTCAATTTAGTCCTTATGGAATATATACGTATTTAACAATTATAAGGATACTTCTTGTATTATTAAATATTAACATAAAAACATATTTTTCATTTCCTACGCATTAAATAATACCAAGAATTCTAAATCCACGCCAAAAGCAATATTTAGATTTAATATAGAAAACGTGTAAAATAATTAAATTTAATGTGAGGATCAAGTACGAAATGTGATATGTAAACCTATGCATGTGAATCTAACATGTGAATAAACAGTTCATATTGTAATAGTTAATTTCTAACGTACGAGTATGTATAACAAATAAACATGATATTTTTGAATATTCATTGAAGTGCCCAACTTTGCAGTGACGTAGCTCCGTCCCTGTAAGACACCCAAAAAAATGTTGTATGCATAACTTGTACGGAATTGAGTACTCTATAAGTTTGATAATAAATGTTTTATCATAGGACGCACTAGCAAAGAGATACGGCCAATAAGCCGTTTTTAGCCACCATTTTTCCAAAATGGCGTTGGGAGCGGACGTTGCTCGTGTTGGAGTACTTGGAATTTTCATTATTAACCCTAACTTTAAAACATATCCAAGAATTAGAACTACTGGCCCTCATGTCAGGTAAAAGCGCAAAGTTCCCGGGTTATATATTAACCGTTCCGATTTTCGTTGCATCAGCAGACAATCAGTTTCTTTCGTTAAAGAAGTAACAACTAACTCATCTCAATACTCAATGCTATTTGTGAAAATTGACCAACAAATGTAAAATGTGGCGCCATTTTTATATATTTTCGATGATATTTAGCTAATGTAATATAGTAACAGTTTTAGAAATTTGGGGTGCTTGTTGAATAGAAAGAACAGACTTAAAGAAAGTTTAAAAAGTAACATATAAATAAGTAGTCATATATGATTTATAAAACGGTTCTGAAATCTGTCTGGACTTACGGCATTGAACTCTGGGGAACATCTAGTGTTTCAAAAATAGAAATACCAGAAAGATTTCAGTAAAGGACAGTAAGAACCATTATGGATATCCCGTGGTTCATAAGCAACAAATTCATCAACCATGACTTCGGCATTAAAATTGCCAAAGAAGAAATTACCAAATTCAGCCAAAGATACCAGTAGCGGCTAAACAATCATCCAAACTATCTAGCTGTGAATTTACTAGATAAACATACGTCTGACTTTAAAAGACTAAAAAGACATAGTGTGTTAAAGCTACCACAACATTTTTAATTGTCATTCATAGATATAGCTGTCACTGGACGACTATTTCTTATCAAGGTTAATTTTCATTTTTAGCATAGGTACTTATTGTTACAGATTGTAACGTGGCATATTATTACAAAATAAAAAAAAAGTAGTCATATTTCTATATAATAATCTTATAAAAAAATTGAAAACATTTCTTTTTGATGTATTCGCCATACTTCTGACACCATATCATTCTTATGTTATTTAGTTTCATCTTAGATTAACGTCATTATAATTAAAAGCATTATCTCCTTCCCATAACTCGATAACGTAATCAAATTACAACATTATTTTGTGGTTGGATCACTGCCCTTGCGATTATTCTTATAACAAACTTTTCTTTGTACAATATTTTCTGTGAGGCACCAGGAAGATACAGCCTTTTCAATTTCCAAGCATGTTAGGATGATGAATAATTGATGGATAACTCAATAAACAAAAAAGCCAATCTTGTCAAAGTTTCAGGGGTTATATTTAACTTGTACAATGTGTGTAATAGGGTATATGCGTGTGTTTAGATATGTATAATGTTTGATTATATGTTAGAGACTGGAACTGGAATACATTTGTATTCAAGTTTGTTTATGCTCTGTTACAAATTATGTATAACAGTATTCTTGTTAGACTTCTTTTAGGACTTCTTTTTAACTGATTACACATTTCAATTAATACAATTTTTTTTATTGCCTCTTACGGAAATTTATAGTAGGACAATAAATAAGCTCGTAGCTGGGTTGCATAAGGAACATGAAGAGAGAGGAAGTACTAAAAGAGGCAGTGAAGGGAAGCAGGAGAAAGAAACTTCAGTCCAGAAAAATAGAGGATTTTCGGAAAGGAGATAAGGACAAGAGATGGATGACGGAGATAAAGACAATAATAAAATAGTAAAGGAAGAGAGTCAAGAAGAAATAGTAAAGTAAGAGAGTCAAGAGGAAATAGTAAAGATAGAGCGTTTATGCCTGTAATAGACATAAGTGGAGAAGTGAAAACGAAGAGAGAAGGCAGGAAGGATAGTGAAAAGATAATAAAGGGTTTGTCGAGAGGAGACAAGGAAGGCAAGAGGTGATAGATAAAGATGCAGGCAATAAGGAAGGAGAAGCAGGAAACGGTGTGAATAAAGGAGGAGTAGGGGATATAAGGAGAGAGAATCAAGAAAAGAAAAAACAGAAAGTACTATTCGAAATAGTAATAGTCTAGAATAGTTTAAGTTTAGTTTTAACTTTGAATTTATATGAAATGCATTAAGAAATATAATAATGTAGATTGTAAAGCCGAAAGGCACACAATTAATATAATAAATAATAATATAGTATTTTCCTGAAATTATCTTTTTTCGTAACTCTATTTTTAAATATTTTTTATACTGCACGTGACGTCACAAAGCTCTTGACCCCTATACCTCCCCCGCCACATCTTGTCACGACGGATGGCTCCAAAGGCTGATTATGACTGATATAACTTTTTAAATAATAAAACAAAGATAGAAATACATCAATAGCAGGAAATGGACTTCAAAGATGGACTTTAGATTTAACACCACCTTTTTGATTGCGACACCGAAATTTATAACGATAGTGTTCGATGATTGGAACATTCTAGTTGTCGGGATATAAAGTTAAAAAAGCAGAACATTATTAGGGGCGAGAAAAGGCTTAAATAATAAAAGTACGTCCCTGTTAATCCAACTTATATATATGTCATTATTATATAATCTTGAAATAGACAGACGAAGTGAAGGGTAACGCGGGGTACAAATAGAGTTTATGAATATTAGTTTAGATAACACATGAATTCACATGAAAACATAATGGATACAAAATATCTAAATATATGCGTCACGATCGACAGCAAGTTGTCCTCCCTCCACCATCTACACGATGCCTATTCCTTTCAAGGGAACCAGGCAGCCTTCAAATTGCCCAACCCACCCTACACTGCCCCTCCCCTCCCCCCTCACAGCATTCTGTCGACGTTGTTGTTGTTATTGCATAGAATGGAATATCGGATAATGTATGACGATTACGCGACATGAGTTTCTAAAGGAACAGTTTTTAGAAATACAATGGGATTATAATATTCCTACTTCATTGAACCACTACTCGACAATGTACAATGTACTCAAAATGTCAAATACTGGATGGCAGTGGCGTACCGAGATTAATGGATGCCACTTGGACATGAACTGATAAATTGTATAAAAAATACTTACACAAATTATCGCATCTTCGGTTGTATTAATGCTGTCTTCAGGTCAACACATATGTGGTCTTCAAAATGGGTGTGCATGGACTTTCTGCCAGGGGGGTCCTTAGTATAAGTCTGTCACTCATGTTGAAACGTTAACAACAAGAAAATTAGCAACAACACTGGTACCGTATAGTAAAGCGTTTATCGTAATTAGATAGTTTCTCAATTTTTTTCTCTTTTTTAAGTTATTTTCTACACACTTTGGGTAATCTTGCAACATGCATGTTTCTAGCCAGCACAAATAATGCAAATTTATATGTACAAATATATATATATATATATATATATATATATATATATATATATATATATATATATATATATATATATATACGTATATATTTATATACCCATATACATATTATTGATTTTCAATATATGTACATAGTTGTATTTTTATTTTAATATAAGTTTTATACACCGCAGTTTCCGATATAATACAACTTGTGTATGGATGTAAGAATAAATATTATCTGTAGCTCCTAAATACCCTAAAGCTACGAATTTTGTATACATACAAGGTGTTCAGAAATAACATGTTGTTCTCAGTTTATTTCAAAATTATATTTCTATTAAAAAAATTATTGAAGAAAATTATAATCAAATGGATTAATTTAGTAATAACACTTTTGAATACTACTTCATTAACAGTTTTATAATAATACTGTTGCGAAGACTTAGTGACTAATTTACCTTTTTTCAGGTCTTACGCAAAAGAAAAGAATCTATTGTATCCAGTTACAAATGTCTACTATAATGTGTATCAATACACCACTGTTGTGAAGCAATCCTCAGTTTATACGTATGTAGATCAAAGTGCGCTTTCTCTTTATATAAGTATTGTATGTTTCCCACCTTGCTCGGATACGTACAACACCCTTATAAACGAAAGACGGTAGTTTGATTAACATATGTATGTATAAAAGGTAATACTAATACGTACGTGAAGTACATACTTCTACGGTACAGTACGGTGTATTGATAAACATTAAAGACAAACGTTTTCTCATGATAAAGTGTTAAAGACTACATGATAAAGATTACACCCTACAGTCGCAAGTAGTCGGTTACTATATGAGAGGGGCCTTGAGATTTAGACATACTAATGCATTTCAATAATTTGGTTTTGCAAAATTATATTAATTTCAATAAATTAAAATAAAAATGGTCTTAAAAATACCCGACTCATAATTTTAATATACATATCAAATTTGTATTAAATTTAAGAACATTTTTAACAGTGTATTCAACGGTGTAGTTTTAAATTCATTTTATTTATTTATAGTTTATCTAACATAAGATAAGTTACCTGTTACGCAAACAATGTTACCTAATATACAACGTTTTGTGACATACTTTATGGTTTTTGAGATCCTTTTAAGTATTATAAATATTAATCAGCTTTTCAAGAATTACAGTTGTTTAACATATCTAGAAAATAAGGAAACAGGATCCTTTTAGATTACATATAAGTAGGTTTAGTTGAAGTAAAATATGACATGAATGTAAGGTATCATCTTATCTTTTTTTGTATTTTGTGGGTTTTAATAATAAACCAACAAATGACGAACCCCTTTATTGCATGTAATCAACTAAGACACCAACTAGACTTCCAAATATTTACATAAATAGTAAATAGCAAGTATTCGAGAGCACCCTGTTTATTTAATGTTATAGTTAGTTTGGCAATACATGTCTAGTGAGGCAAGAGGGTAATCAAAGGCTGCGAGAGAGGCATATGTAGATTATCCCCAAACAACTGTACATTCCTTTACAAAGTATTAGGATAAGAAGGATAACATACGTAACACATGTATATCATATATAAATTTGTATATGTAGAAAGAAAACAGAATTGTAGAAGGAAATTTAAAGGAATAGGCTTTTACTTATGGAATAATCGGTCAACATGGATTAAAATTAAACTTCTAATACATAATTCTTATAATTATTTTTTAGTGGTCGATTTTTCAATTGTTGATTGAAATTGATGTTAATAAATGTGTATTGGTAAATATGTAAATATTTACGGAGATATAGCAATTAAAACTTTGAATTGTAGTTTTAGCGCTAGAAATGGTCGGCCATATTTGTATGACGTGAAATGCATTTTAACGTCAATTATTTGTTGAGTAGGTCTGTGCTGTGGTAATGTTCTGTAGCTGTTGGTAGTCGAAATAATCAAATCAAGTCAAGAATAATAAGTTTTTATTTTATTTAACCTTGCTAAGGCAGACATAATATTGAAATTTGTTTGTTCCTTGAAATAGCAATAAATAATATTTGATATTTTGATATATAAATACACATAGCAGAAATTTATGAGCTGTAAGGTTGGTAGCGGTTATGATGTCACATGCATTTGGAATGTGTACAACGTTGAATCCCTTTAATAATTAAAGGGACAATATGATTTTTTTGATTGTTAATATCTCTTAAAATATAAGAAGTTATTAAAAAATTATTGAACATTTGAGGTTCTAGTAACCCACTTTATCAATATATATAACACTTTTATAGAAATTAGGACATAGGACACTAGCCCGTTGTCTTGTTCAATATTCGCCAATATCTTTGTTATACAATACAATAATTAGTTGCATTTGTTGATTAAGAGAAAATAGGCACATAAAAGCAGGTACCTGGATTTATAAATTGAACAATAGTTCATAATAAAGCCATTTACTGCATCAATATACCGTAAACAGCCGTTGACATAACCTCCAAACTGTAAGATTCGTGAAAGGGTTTCATATGCTTCTCTCTACATAAAGTATACTATACTGTACGTATGCCAAGTCACCATTCAAGAACATAGACCACATAGTTAGAGACTCATATGCGGGTAACGGATACAATAACCCAAATGCATCCTGTACATCCGGTACTTCCGGTAGTAATGCAACCACTGTTGTAACAGTTACAAGTTGCATACGTAGACATATATGTATTCATAGCTATAAACATAGATGCAGCTATTGCAGCTACCGGAGCCTTAGATGTAGAACATGGAGGTAGACAGAGAGATCTGGTTATGGTAACGGGCGATATATCAGTTTAAGATCTTCATTAACGGCAAGATGGAACCGCACATGGTTTGTTTATTGCTGTCGTAGAATAGATCTTTGATGATCGTGTTACTCTGGACTTTAATTCCACGATATTATTTTCAAGGATCTATTTAATCATGCAATAAGATTTTGGGAAGAGATTAAAATTGTGTTTGAAAATAATTGTTCAAACGGACGGGTTCCTTTTTTGATGGTTGCAACCACAGCAATGATAATACATGAGGATGATTTTAGTGAGGCTGATATAAATTTATACATAGGTACAGCTCTTGGAGAGACAAATAATAGGACTAAATTACTAGGCTAGAGTAAATGTTCTTATCCCTTTGATCTTATGCTAAATACATTGCATGTTTAACAATAGTGTGCTACATTGCTGGCCACTAGATGTGTGAGGCTCAGGGCAACGATTTCTCTTGTTCAGGTCTACATATTCCATAAAGATCTCCAAAATTTTCTACGATCGTCATCCAGATCACCTCTAAATGAAAGTAACCTCTTCAGAATTCTGAGACACACTGAATTTTCTTCTCTATTGTAGATGAAGGGTTTTGTTTTATATTTATTTGCTTAACTCTGATACTTTCTGGTGAATCTACCAACTTAGAACTTTGAATATGCTCTTAAAAATATGTAACAGTTTAGATAAACAAAACCTAGTAATATTTATTTCAAAATGGTAACAACTTTATTTAAATTTTATTTTATAATATTAAAGATACTCTTATTGTCTTACTTACTAATTTAAAAAAGGATCTTTTAAGAATCTATTAATTTAAAAAGCAACCAAAGTTATGTGTATTTAAAGTTTATCTAACATAACAAAAATTTCCTATTACGTAAACGATTTTACCTGACATTCTAATGATTTTTTAAAATAAATCTTCCTTTTCCGTATTAATACTCTCACAAAATTTCTTCAGAAGACCTTTTGAAGCATTTAAAAATTAAAGGTTTTTAGAATAGCTTTAAAATAATAAAATATGACCATTTTAGATTAAATACTACTACGTTAAGCTTATTATATGCATGGGAGGTAACATCAATGTTTTGTGTTTAGCGGATTAGATAATATTTTTTATAGAAAAGGTAACTTAAAGGAAGGTGAAAAGACGAAAAGTAGATAGAAAAATTGCTGACAGAAGGCGGAAACGAGAGCGGGAACAAATAAGGAGAGCGAGAGAACTGATGAGTACACAAGAAGAAGAAGAAGAAACATTTTTGGAAATAGACTTACCAGGTTATGAAAAAGTGTAATGTAGTAGAAGAATGTAACATTTACCGGCAAAAACAAGACTGTTTTATGTTAAATTAATCTTAAATACAAGTGTCTTGTGTTTTTCTACAACATAAATCAATACAGTTCGGTAAAAATGACATTATTTTATAACCTCAAAATCGTTATTTAATACCCAAAGGTAGTCAAAGGATAAGTTTAAACGCACTGTCATAAATTAGTGTAATCTTAGTATTCTATTGTATATAATTAATATCTAACCTGTAACACTATTATACTCGTACATAACTCCATACTGCATGCATTACACCGCTATGTATAGCAGCAATAGTTCATATATGAAAAGCAGTTAAATTAATATGCAACACAAATCACTATTGCATAATATAATATAAATCATATTAAGTGTATGCATATAGGAGGGGGTGCATATGTATTGTATGTATAAACAGTAAGTGTATGTGTATTATATTGCACCACATGATAAGGGATGTAAGTATAATGCCTTCATTGCTAGACGTTAGTGTGGAGGCAGTTTTGAATGTTGCAGGCGTCGGTTGTCAACTGTCGGCCATCGTTCGTCGCGGTAACTGAATTATCCATAATATGCACGACGGGACAGAAGGGGCACAACACAGGACGGGAGAGGACAGTGTAAATGAAGTCACCAGGGTAATTAGAGACAACAGAATCTAGTTGCAAATAAACCGTGTAGCTCCGTAGTAATATGTGATATGACTACGTAGAAAAGTTACAGGAAATATTAATAAATTGTGCTATTCAGCTAACTTGCTTGATTTGGTAGTTGGTATGTTAGGCTCGAAATTCGACTTGACGATCACTGTAAACACGAGCTGAGTGTCGATAAGATTACAACTGCGTATGAGAAACAGGCAGTCTGTTGCTAAAATATTACTGATATTGCATTACATTTATAGCTGTCTTATTATAAAAAGTGATTGTGTATTATCCGATGGAAGAGAGAACATTCATATTTAAGGACTCCATAATATCACTTTAATAACGAATTACAACTGAAAGTAAAACTATAGATTTTTAACACTTCGGCATTCGCTCGGAGGGGCCGGGTTATACTATCTAATATTGTATAGCAATAACCATAACAAGTAGTATCTAATGAATGCATCTTCCATGCGCCATCCTTCTTAAAGTTCCAGTCAGCATCATCACAGATTGCAACGTTATTGCCTTTAAAGCTACGTTTATAGTTTCGCATTCCAGAGGGCAATAGTTGTACAATTAATATGGAGATTTCATAATAATAGAACAGGTTTAAAGCTCATCCTAAAATTAAACAAACTTTTCAAATAATATCCATACAAACTTTGTTGCACTAATATGATCATAGAATATCACATTCAAATAGAACAGTATAATTGTTTTATTATTTCATGAATTCAAACTATAACATGTTGGATTCAAGTTGAAGTTTATTTTACATTTGTGCTATTAAAGTTGTCTCTTCAATCTCAAATTCAGCGAACTCATCGTGCTGAAATAGTTTGAACCTGAAAGCAAACTATAACTAATATTGTCCTTGAATTATGTCACATGCAAAGGAGTTAAAGGGAAGAGGAGAAGTATCGTAAACTAAAAGAAAAACAAAATAATTTTTCACGTGGATTACTGTGAGAGAATGAGTGAGAATGAGAGGCAGTGAAGGAAAGAGGTGGATGGCGGAAATAGTAAAAGGGAAAGAAAAAACAGGAGAATAAATAAGCTGGTGGCTGGGTTGCACAAGGAACAGGAAGAGAAAGGAAGTACTAAAAGAGGCAGTGAAGGGAAGCAGGAGAAAGAAAGAAGTAGCGAGGAAGCAGTTAAACTTCATCCCAGAAAAATAGACTAGGGAATAGACCAGCCCAGAAGGAAGACTAGGGAAAATGAAGGAAGAGGGTCAAGAGAAGAAGAAGCAGAAAGTACTTTTGGAAATAAAAAGGTCTAGAATAATGTAAATTTAATTGTAAGTTGAAGTATATGAAATGTATTAAGAATGTAGATTGTAAAGCCGAAAGGCGAACAATAAACAATTAACAATTAATAATGATATACAATAGTTGTAAAGAAAGTTTAGTTGCCCACGCTTTTATTATTAATTTATAAGGGCCTTCTTTTATATCTATACTAAAAACATAATTCCTAAAAGCCAAACGACGTCAAAGATTGTATGATCTATAAAAGTATGTTCTTAAGAAGTTTTATGAGTATAATAATGTGAAAAGGAGTAGATTTATTTTTCAAAAAGCATTAAAATAGGTTAAAAAGCATTGTATATTACGTAACAGGTTACTTTTGTTATATTAGGTTAACCTTAGCGGGTGTTAAATGCATAAAACTTTATTATATAGAATAAAAGTATATTTCTATTTAAACTTAAGTGCATAATATCGAAGTAAACACAATTATTTAATTCTAACCTTAAGGAAACCACCGAATTAGTTAAAAAATCAACCTGTTTGTGTATATATCTTCTATTTATATTTATATGTAAACTGGCAATAACAGTTTCTATTGTAAAAGTAGATTTCAACGTTTCTATAACTATCAGTTACACTTGTATGGGGTTAACAGTGTTGCAGTGATTCAAACCGAAGGCGAAGTATGCAACATGCATTGGGACGACCGTGCACTGGGTTTTAATGTTCAAAGGTATTTGCGGATCATCTGATGGCTATGCACTGCAATGTACACATAGCAAACTCTGTATACTTATATATTATTCTCAAACAGATACGCTTAACGATCCTGTATCTGGTACCAACAGTTTATTAATTTAAATTTCAAAGAATATGTACAAATTCACATTTAACTTTTATGAAGAATGTAATATTTATGTAACAGATATGTTTAGATGTAAATTTAATGTAAAGGTGTTATGAATGTACCGCTAACTAAAATGTCTTCTGTTCGTATTTCTTCTAAGCATTACGTTAGGTGTAGAAATTGTATAAGTAACCTAATACCTGTTGTGGAACAGAGACGGAAATAGATTAGAGATGTAGAGTGAACGTGAAGCGTAAATCGATTATTTGTAGTCTTTTATCCATTTATTTGAAATCCTAATAGTTTAATGGTATTAATGATATAGATTATTAATGCATAGTCCAATTTCAAAGAAGATAAGATATGGTCCAAAGGTTTGTAAAAAAAATTTAAAAATTTGGAATTTAGATTATCTTAATCGCAATAATATAGGAGGTAGCAACAATTTAAATTAAAGGAGAATAGAAAGGAAGGGTAGAAGAGGAGGCACGAAAGCACGGAGCTAAGGGGTACAGACAGATATAGATATTGATAGAGATACAGACAGAGATATAGCAGCAAGAAAGAATAGAAGAAATTAAAAATAGAAAATATAATGAAAGATACAAGAGGATTTGGTAGAGAGAGATACTGGAATACATACTAGAAAAAGAGTCAAGGAACAGAAGTTTAGATAGGGAGAGGAAGGCGGCAATTACTGAGAAAGTAAAGAGAAAGGAATGTGCAAGGCGTGCTGGAGAGAGATAGAAACGCTGGACCACATTAAGTATTCATGTGAGAAAAGAGTAAACAGTGAAAAGAAGATTGTGCGTTTATTAAAGGGAGGCAGAGAAGGGAAGCGGTGAATGGCGGAGATAGAGAGATGGAGCGAAGAAAGAGAAGAAATGGTAGAGTAGAAACAGGAACGAGAGTAGCAGGAAGAGAGAAGCAGTAATGGTTTAAATTTTTCAGTTTTTTTTTTGTTGTATTTTCATTGTTTCTTTTGGAAGGAGTGAGAATGGGTAGATAGTATGTAATTAAGCGACTTATAGCAATGATATGTAATTTAGTGACTTAAGGCGGAAAAATGATGTGCCTAATGGCAAAAACATTAAAATAAAATAATAATAATACTAACAATTAAAATATTAATTTTGACCCTTTTTTTCATAAAGGACAATAGTTATAAACAATAAGTTATTCTTTGATATTTAGACCGATTCCTCTTGGCTCTTGTCTTTCATAAATTGCCGTCTCTTTTATACAACAGTGTGTAAAAGAGATGCAAATACGTGTTAGCCAAATATCATTTACTATTTACATCTGGCTCGTGCAACATATAAAGTTTTGATGTTATGAATATTGTGAATAAATAATTAAAATCGATTACTTATTAGTCTACAGACTATTAGGATATTAATTGCTATATTTTCGTAAACTTATAACATGTAAAAAGAAAAACCTAGATAACCTATATTTAAATCAAATATTTAAAAAAGGACTTCAAAACCCAATTGTAATAGTAATTATTTTACAAATACCTCCTACTCATTGCCACTACAAAAACTTAAAATAAATTTACTGTAAACAACAAAAAAAATAACATACTTTTTGATGTTTTCATACTTTCTTAAACATATCTTATAAATAAACACATGCTTTGATCCTTTGACTTGAATTTTGTTGAAAATCTTCCAAATGATTTGTCTATTTGACAATGGGGCCATTTTCCAAGCTTATAACGCAACGTTGCGCCTTAGTATAGACTATCGGTTATACATTGGGTAAATGTTTTTATCTCAAGTTTTCAAATCGATTCACTACATCTGTTTTTGACTTATTATTGACAATAGAATCACCTCATCACCTCGCACCTCTCACTCCTCCTCAAATACCCACCCACCACGACCACCAAGTTCCATAGAACTCCCTTTTCTTAAGTGTACACTCAATATCTTGTATTTTATATCGCTTTTGTAAATATAATATTAAAATCAAAGCTAAAAATCTGTTAACGTGTAAATTGAGAGAACGTAATATGAGTGTTATGTAATTCTGTAAGGTTTCGATAACAATGTGTCGTTGTAGGGCTCCTCTCTCCTTCTCCTTTGTAAGAGTAAGGAGTGAAGCTAAAATGTTGTTTTAAATGGTGTAAATTTACAGTACTTACATATGTTTAACATTTAAAAGAAACATGTTTACCTGTTAAAAACGATGCTAGAATATTTGTGTAGATTTTTGAATCTGAAATCGAATCGTTTATTTAAATATCTTGTTGGAAAAATTAAATAAATATTTTAAAAAGTTGACCTACTCTCTTCTGAGTTAAATTATTTTCATTTGTTAACTTATTAAAACTAATAACCTGGATCCATAACATAGACAAACACTCTTCAGACCTATCTAAAGACAGTTTTGGTGTACTTCCACATCCACAGGTCAAAACGATTAAAAAGGAGCATATTTTCGATAATGTTTTTTGACGACACAGTTAATATATAATTATTTCTATAATTACTGCATTATAATGTGACATTTAAAGAATACTTTGTGAAATTTTCGCAGACGTCACAAAAAAAGTAACATTGCGGTGCCACTCATAACTCATCACTGGATTTTCTGAAATCGAAAAACCAAAATAATTTCATAAGTTGATAAGTTTCTGCAGGTAATCTTGTCGAGTTTTTATTTATTTATTGATTTTTCAATTTTTTACAGAACTTTAAAGTCAAAATACCAATTTTTCATGAAAGAATTCAGAAACTTTGTTATTTTAAAATACGTTAAAATTAAACGTATAAACTCGACAGCGTTACCAGCGTCATTTATATAAAGAAAGAGTGTGCAAAACTTCAAAAGGATTGGTGCAGTAGATTTTGAGCTAGAGCGGGCGCCGACTCTAAAAAAGTTTCAAAGTAACACGAAAACAGACCAGAGAAGTGAACACTTAAAACTCTATATCTCCGACAGATTTACTCCAATCGACTTCAATTTTTACACAATAAACTTAATATATTGTACATTTTTTTTTTTTAAGTATAGATTTTTGGGCTTCGTAGGCACGTAGCCTCTTATCGCCACTATTCTGTCTTTTCTTATATATTATACCCAGATAACAAGAATGATCTATTCATGGCTACTGCAAATATATTGTACAATAATATAAATAAATGAAAAAAAAAATGGAAAGAAAAAAAGTTGAAACCTTACACCCCCCTTAATTCAAAGAACAAAGTATCCGTGGTTATGAAGTAGCTATATATTGGTTTCCGAAAGCAGCTTTACTCCAGTACCTGAATATGTCATATATATTGTCAACAAATCTATGGCGTTTACTATAAGTGCTCCATTAATAGCATTTTTTCGTAAAATGTCATTAAATAAAAAAGGTCTTGTGCTAATATCTTTCCCTGGACTTCAACCACCATAAGAGACAATTTCTGAAGGTTTATGGCTAACAGATAGGAATGTAACAAAAGTAGAGAATGACCTAATAAAATGTAAACAAAGCGAATTGTGAATGGTGACAATGTTGCGTCTTTTGTGCAGGCAAAATATTTTTTTATATACACACATTACAGTTCAAATATGATATTTTTATGGTAATTGAAAAATTTATTTTATTATGTAATTAAATGCATCGTAAAGATCAACAACGAAGCTATTATTAGATTGTGTGTCCATTTTCACGTTAAACACATCGCAGTAAAATTGTTGCCGTGATATTATGACAGAAAATTTGATTTAATTGATATTCTATAGCCATTAAAGTATTATCAGTTAGTTTTTTAAATTTGTTGTTGAATAAAAGCGTGGGGCGCCTCAAGATTTATCTTCATACATTTTGTGTATTATTGTCGATAGTACCTAACGCAAGATTGCCAACAAGATAAGGGGCCATCCATAAATTACGTAACACAAATTTCATGCAATTCTGACTGCCCCCGCCCTTGCCATATTTTGCCTTAGAGCATATATATATGGAGTGTGAATAGATACCCTATGATTCCTATAGATTAAAAGTGTTACCAAAATGTGTGCGAGAGAGAAAGGTATATGTTCCTATTTGTTCTCTATGCACAAGCGTCGTTAGTGACTGCTGTCTAGATATAATAAATATTAATATTCTATTAAGATATAATAAATAATAAATATGTAAAGAAATTATATTTCTTTAGTTGGTACAAAGCTCGTCTGTCGGTAAAACAGTGACCGTTCAGTGAAAAGATATACTCATGAATACCATAGATGGCGCTGTGGAGATAACGGCCAACACTGTTGATATTTGGAGTGGACAGAACTCACTTTTTCATTTATATTTATATATAGTTTATTTATATTTATACATATCTACATTATTCTACATCAATATAATGTCTATTAACAAATATCACGTATTATATCTAGACAGCTCTGACTTGACAACTGTCACTGTCGACGCATGCGCATAGAGAACAAATAGAAACATATACCTTTCTCTTTCGCACACATTTTGGACACACTTTCAGGTCCAGCCTTCTCTTTCCATATATATATACTTTAAGTATTTTGCAGACAACAGAATTTAAAATCAGGCAACCCCTGAGTATGACTAAACATAAAATAAATTCTAAACACTGTACCATAATTTAAAATCATCCAAAATTTATAGAACAATATTCTAGAATCGAATATAAAATCTATCATCATCAATTCTACTTTTTCTACCCATTTTTGTGAAATAATGAAAACAATTTTTTATAATTATATCTAAAAGCTATAAAACACGTATTGGACATTTTGAAATCTGAAAACCCTGTAAAATCTAGGGTGGGGGCAACAGTGCGGTTTGAGGGGGTAGTTTGAATTTCTATTGGTATGAATATTGTCATTGTAGCGATATATATTGCTGTTTGGCGTATCAGACATGAAACCGCTGATAACAGAATGCCACCCCTTCACCCTGTTCCACAAAACCACCCTCTCTCACCCCAAGCAATCACAACCGTAAAATACGTATGTGTCTAGCTATATCGCGATGTATCGACGACTGGAAAAGGTTGAGAGGGGGTTGGTTGGAGGTGACGGGTGTACTACAATACCAAGTCTTCTATTAAAAAGATATATATGTGTACATATATATATACACACATGTATTGCTATTATCTAGCAAACTAAGACCTCCGCAGGAAACCGGATATGAGTTTCAAAATTAATTTTAGGGGAACTATTGATAACAAACTTTACGATGAACTTTAAAGATAATTTCAAGCCTAATAAGAAATTTGTATGTATAATATTTACGAAAACATGACTTCTTTTATGAAGTGTTGCAAGAGTCGCTGTGTGTTGCATTTCACAGGCGCTTCTCTGAAATCTGAATGTTTGTATCTAGAAGTGTCCCTGCTTTTCACAGATTGCATATCCTTGTTGTGTAACGTCATTTATTTGTCATTACATTTTGTAATGTTCAATAAATATCAAATTAACAGACACAATTTTTAACGTCCCCGTGATCCTATATCTAGGCGCCTATAGTATAGTAACACAACATCTACTAAAAATGTTCAGATTGCATTTTATTGTGTGGGACTATATTATCAAAGAGTTGTAGAAAACCTCTTAAGTATCATTCCCAATCACTGTTTTAATTTTGTTATAATTTTGTATTTAATTTAAATTGTATAGCATATGGTAATATGCGTAGTTATTCCAGTTTTCTTTGCTTTTTTAGAACCTTACAAGGTTCTAATTTAAAAATACTAAATTTTAAAAAACTAAATTATATTATATCCAATATGTGAGAATCTGTCAAAATGTAGTAGGATTTGTTTTTAAAAGAAATTAAAAACAGCAACCAACTGTTGATCAATGCATGCGCACCATAGCATAGAATTAACTAAACACATATTAAAACACGAATGCCTATTCTGATAACCTGAAATCTAGATTAAAATATAAAAATAAGTAAATTAAATATGAAAACAATGAGTGCGAATGAAACTTAATTAAAATTTAGAAAATGAAAGAGATAGCATATGTATGATATTGAAAAAGGAAGAATTCATTTATGTGGCGAATAAAGTCAAGGTAAAAAACTTTAAATGAAGTCACAGATAGTGAATATCAAAGCGTCAGTAATTCAATTTAATAACACCCTGTATTTAAGGGTATGGGTAAAAATTCATAAAAAATAGTGAAAAAAATATATGTTATAAAAAGTTAAATGTAGATATGTTGAAAATATCCTCAACATAAAGGTAACTGGCGAGCAGTAAAACAGTGAAACAGTGAAAAAACCATCCAGAGTATCAAATAAATTCACGTGGGAAGTGTCGGCGCGCCGTGACTTTAGGAGTTATGTGATAATTGAAATGTCACTTTTGACACACATAATACTTTTGGTTATATATGATAAAATCGAATGGGTATCAATACAATACTTTACAATATGTCTTTTTCACTTTTTCTTTTGTTACAACACGTAGTTCGTGGTTTTATTCGCGATTCCTTTCCGTTTATCATAGTAAAGGTGCTAGTGCCCAAAATATTTGCAGTTTTAACAACCATTTCACTCTTGATATAGTCAATAGCGTCGGTAACATTACGGAGAAGATATAATAGACTGTGGGTGAGTGTGGTTCCAGAATATAAAGGATGAGAAGAGATATTGGGAAATAAAGAGAACGCAGCAGGTAGTGGGAAAATTGGGAGAAAGGAAAGAATCTGCCCATTGTGTAGGAAATAAATAGAAACGTTGGAACATATTAGAGATACATGCGAGAGCAATATAGAGAGTGAAAATAAGATAGAGGAGCTATAGAGAGGATGCAACGAAGAGAAGGGAGGTGGTAGGCAGAAGTACATAGAAGAAGGAAGGCAGTAGAGGAAAATAAATAGCAGCAGTGGAGATTGGGGAACAGAAAAGAAAGTAAGTACGTAAGCGAAATATTTTTTGAGAAGAGACTAAGAAGGAATAAAGGAGATCGATGGCAGAGCAGATATAGAGAATATAGAGGAGCTGATGAGAGGAGCAAGAAAAGGAAGAAGGTGGATGGCAGAGATACATAGAAGTAGAAAGAAGTGAAAGAGGAAATGGTGGAGAAGCATGTAGTTTAGAATGAGAAAGTAGAGGATAGAGAAAGTGACAACAAGGAGAAAAAGGAAGAGATATCATTAGTTTTAAGTTTAATTAGAATTCATGAAATATAATTAATGATTATGTAGGAGAATGTAAAGTCTAGCGGCATTAATTAAAAGTAAATTGTCTTCTAATAGCTCTTGACAGGCTCGGATTTGAGAGAGGGCTACTGCCCCCACAATAGAGATAAAAGAAATAAATTTTTGAAAAACTTGACGGAAAAGAACTGTTCCTTTTATTCGGAAAATAATTAAGGGCCTCCACTCCTTCATTGCCCCAGGGCCTCCACACCTCTAAATCCGGCCTTGGTTCTTGCCAAATGAGTAACACCAGACCCTTGAGCAATATAATATATGTACCAATCAAAGTGATTATAGACAAATTAAAACAGTTCAACACACGACGTAGTGGGCGAGAGAATTGATGCTTTATGCTGACTGTTGTGTCTTCAAGTTCGATCCCCGGACCAGAGTTATACTTTCTTATCAAGTTAGTAATCATATACTTATTAAGCAGCGGTGGAGTTCACATACTAGTATATGAGGCCTCGACATCACGAAAACTGACAACATTGGATGTTGACGTCGGTGATAGGATTCAGCATGAAAATAAGCCGATGTTAAATAAATTAATTAAAAATATGTGAATTGAAATGCTTTCTTGATATACAAACTCTGTAATGTATGTCTACACTTTACTCTATTCACTGATAACGGCATGACCGCCCCTCCTAGCATTTCCTTCAGTTTTCTTACGTTTACAACAGACCTGTTTTTTAAAGGTGCTTTTTTTCGTATGTTTTGTTCCTTATTTTTTCTTCCTCACAAGTGTGTGGACTTGTAAAGAGATACATATCTGGCTGACGTTGCGTATTTTTATTTTATTTAAATTTTGAACCTTTTCTACGAGCTTATATCATGCATGTCTTCGTGCATGGAATATTAACTACAGTAATATTTTTTTGAATTACATATGTGTTTCTTTTTTATAAAAAAAAGGTTATTGATTTTGTGATTTTTATTGAAAATTTTTATAAATAATTCATATTTTAAAACCATAAAAATTAAATATATTTTATTGATGAAAATGATTCAGGTTTTCTTTGCTTGTTTGTTGAATTTCAAAACATGTTTTGTTGATGTTTTATTTAACGCAATAAGTTAAGTAAATATTTACAAAAAAAGAAAACGCGGGTTCTGATTGACCACGCAAAAACTTTGAACCTAATTAAAAAGTATGGTGAAAGTAAATATATAATTGTAAATAAGAGAAAAAATAAACAACATTATCAGAATCAAAAAAAAGTAGCTTGTCTCCAGATCCCTTAAGTAATTAATTACTTCAGAAAAAGTTAAAAGATGTATTGACGAAATTTAAGAAGCTTTAATGAACGAACACAGACATAGGCTTGTGGACGGGATTCACGGCTCAATAATTGAATCAACAGAACTCTGATTTTGAGTGATTAAATTAATTGGATTGATTTCTTGATTAACGCGAACAATGGATGCTTGAGTTTTAAAGTATCTAAACCGTAGTGGGTCGTCTACACGATCAGATGTATTTCAGATTGAGACGAACTGTTCGATTATCGTATGTGTAAAGACTAAAATCTGAACGTTTGCAATCAGATCTTACAAATTGTATAGGTAATAAAATATCTGATGAGTAAACAAACGCGCCGATGCGGTATACATGTAAAACTGTCAATTTAAGCAACTGCAATGACACGGTGTTCATTCATCTATCTTATTTATAATATTCCAAGTGTATGTTTATGTTCTTATATGCTGCTAAATTTCGTATGGTACATTTTATAAGATTTATTTCAAAACTGAAAACCATTTTTAAGTATCTGTATTATCTACTCGTTAACATGCTGATATCTCGAAAACCACGGAACAAGGCACGACATGTGAAGAATCGTAAAAATAAGATTGGGAAATGAAAAGTCGAGGAGAGGATGTGCGGGGTATGCGGCAGAGTGATAGAAACGCTGGTGCACATTAATTACTAATGTGAGAAAAGAGTAAAAAGTGCAGTTATTAAAGGGAGGCAGTGAAGGGAATCGGTGGATGGTGGAGATAGAGGGAAGGAGGGAGGAAAGAGAAGAAGGGTTAGAGTAGAAACAGTTAAACTTCAGTTCAGAAAATAGAGGATTTGCGGAGAGGAAATTAGGAAGGCAAGAGGTGGATGGCGGACATAAAGCCAAGAAGAGAATAGTAAAGGAAATAGAAATAGTAAAAGCAGGAAGCGAAGAAGAAATAGTAAAGAGAGAGAAACAATGAGGAGTAGGAAGCAAGAAAATATAGGAACAAGAGTAAAAAATGTTAGAATAGTCTTAAGTTTAATTTGGCAGTAAGATGTAATTACGTAATTTAATATTTAAAGAATGTAAAGTCTAATGACTCACACATTAAATTAATAAATAATGCTGATATCTCGAAAACAAAGACACCTTTATAAAATCAAATTGCAGATTCGAAATCAACTTTAAATAACACATAAAGAACCATATAATGAACGTGAAAAATTAATTAACACTTTCTTCTCGTCCCTAAGAAAGGGAACGAAAATGGTTGGCAACCTAGCAAAGTAAAAAATACGAAAATAATAGACAATACAAATGTAAAACATAATGAATGATATAAATGGATTTTATTAAAATATTTATTTCATAAAAACAAAGAGAGTTCCCTAAAACAAAGTCTGCCAGGTTCCATGTTTCTTTCAGCTCGTGTTTCATTGTTTCTGGTTCTCCGTGCCTGTTGCTTTAAATTGTTAGACAAATAGCTCACAAATTAACCTTAGTTATTTAACTCTCACGTTAAAGAATAATAAGGTAAAAGATTTTTCAATGTTCAAAAAACTTACCCGTGGTTGCTAGATAGAGTACTCGTATCTGTGGGCATTGAGTATGCTCGTTTGTCAATGCCTTCTATCTTTCTCTGTAAAGCGGGTTGGAAAACTAATTTATTATCTGCTTTTTTATAATTGCTTAGAACTTAGATAGATAGAACTGTGTTCTACAAATGATGTAATATTAGAAAAACTGTTTCCGTTATTATTTAGTTATCGATTTCATTTTGTTGAGATACGAAGTATAATTGAAAATTATTAATTGATTAAGTAACAGCGATGGCAACTGTAATGACAAAAGTAATGACTGTACGTACAGAATACAATTTTGTGACGTTTCTATCACTATTGCACTTCAATTATAGTTTGCAGCTTAATCTTCATTTGTATTGCGACAGATGGAGTGGTTTCACCATTTGTAGTTGATAACATATTCATATGAACAACTGTGAGAAACTGAACTGTAAATGAACTCTTTCATGACAAAGAAATAATACGCATCTTCAATATGATATCAAAGTGACTCCAAAATGTTTGCTGGGTGCAATACAATTAGCCTTGTATTCTTTCTTTATAAATCATGTTCTCTGTTTTATAAATGATTTTGTCAAGCTATCGTAAAAACTATTGCTTGAATGAGAATATTTATAAAATTATTGTTGTATAGTTCAAATTACGAGAGTTCGGCGGCGACTCATACTTAAAATAAGTTGTGGGGTATAAACTGCCAATATAACTAAAAACCACTGACTCACTTATTTTTTTATAATGTGTACAGAAACGAATAAGATAAAATTCATTATCGTATTATAGATTTATACCGCTCTTATAACCTCTTTTAAGTATAAGTCGCCGCCGACCTATCCTGATTTTTACTGTACTAATTATTTTTATTATTCTTTTGTTATATGTATTTATTGTATTGTATTTTATTTATTAATTTAATGTGTGTGTCGTTAGACTTTACATTCTATTAATATGAAGTCCTGAGCTCACATCTCGCTAACTAATTAAACTTAAAACTATTCTTACATGTTTAATAATTTAAAAAACAGTGACTGATTTTTATACTCTTGTCCCTATATCTTCTGCCTCCTCACTCCTCATTGTTTCTTTTCCTATACTCTTTCTCCTTTCATCTTGCCTGTAACTCCGCCGTCCACCACTTGTCTTCTTCATCTCCTCACCGCAAATCTGGTATTCTTCAAATCTTTCTCTATCAATCCTAAAATAGAATTTCCCCTTCATGCATTGTGCAAATACTTCCTTCCCTTTCTCCCCCATATCTCATTATCTTATTAAAACAACGCATTCCTACCCACTATCACAATTCGTCTCCTTTACCCTTATTTTACCTTCTCTTGCTTCTAACCTCATTCATCCCTTTTATTTCCTTCCTCTTTCTTTGCAGGATTCCATCAGGACGACTTCGCTTTCTACCTTTTCCTTACACTTGTATGAACTCGTATAGACTATAATGTATATGCCTACAACCTTTACGGCGTTACAAACTCCTTACATTTATTTTACATTTCAGTTTTAAATTAAGTAAATTTAAAAATAATATTTTTGCGTTTAAATGTTGCTCACCAGTCTTCCTTTTTCTGGTCGCCATCCACCTTTTTTTCTATTTTCTTTGGCAACTGTCTTCTCACATCTCCTTCATGCTTCTCCCTTTTCCCTCTTTCTCCTTCCACCATTTTTCTAACTTCGTTATCCACCTTTTTCCTTTCCTGTTTTCTCTCAACAAATCATCTAGCTTCTTTTCTTACAATCCTATACTCTCATTGCCTTTTTATATGCTCCAACGTCTTACTTTCTCGCTTACTGCAAACCCTCTCTTTTGTTACATAATCTTTGTAGTCGTGGAACTAATAGAAAAGAAGATATTACAAAGAAACCAAAAATGCTCTTTTTTAACCCTGTAAAAAATTATGCATGGAACCTACTTATTAACTATTACAATAACTTATTATTATTATTTATATCAAGTTTTAATTGTATTGGACTATATGGTGATTCGTCTAAGACCTTTGTTATATGGCTACTAATAATTGTAGACCAAACATACTTAAAGTATATATATATATATATATATATATATATATATATATATATATATATATATATATATATATATATATATATATATATATGTATTTATATCCTGTATATTATAGCAGCCATGTTGCAGACCACACTGATAAGAGATGCTGGAGCTCCGGCATTGTAGTCAATCTTTAGCTACCTCTAGCTAGGTGGACGTCGACGAGAGGTGGGTCCAGGTCCAGATGCAGACGCTACACAAAATCATATCCTTACCAGCGTAGCACAAAGTTAGAGACTGATCGTTTCTTAGCGATAATGACACAGTTAAAAATGTTGAGAACATTTATTATACAACTGATAAAGTACCATGGTACCAGTACGTGTGTTCGGCTAGAACACAATCTACTTTCAAATCGACACTGCTAAGAAATTGACATCATTTTTTGTTTTATACTCTTGATGAAATATTACTCTTTTGAAATTGATAGCAAGAATGTTTTATTTTGATGTAACATAAAAGAAAATGATAATTTATTTGAATGAGTATATTTATTTGTTGTTATTAATTTTAGTAGATATTTAGATGTAACTTTAAATTTAGTTACCGATTAAGAATAAGATAAGCATTGATGTTTGACTCTTACTGCTGTGTCTTTGGATCCATTCCCAAAACCAGAATTACATTTTTTGTGTTTGTTGTTATCAAGTACAACTAATTATATGCAATTATATTCATAAATTTATCAGGCAGCGCTGTAAAAATTATTTAAAAAAAATATATTTTTACTCCCCACCATCTCAAAAAGCATACAGTTCTAAACTTGTAAACCACGTCTTAATTTCTATAAAACTATAAAATATATTCATAAACTTGGCTACCAGGACCTCAATTGTTCAATTATTTTTTAATAACTCGCTATGTTTTAGGAGACATTAATAATTAAAATAATCATTTTTCCCCTTTAATTATTAAAGGGATACAACGTTATAGAAAATTCCAAGACATGTTCGTTAATTTAACATCTCTTTTATACAACAGAGCGTAAAGTGATAGCATACTTAACACGGAACTCTTATAGATATAACAAATAACTGACCTATCCTCTAATATCTCTGTAGTGCTAAAACTACAATTCAATTTTTTAATTGCTATATCTCCGTCAACATTTAGATATTAATAAAATAAAAACGCCATTATACATTTATTAATATTTGATTCTATTAACAATCTATTAACAATTAAAATATCGACCACTAAAAAATTAGTACATAAGCCCATTAAAATATTATTAGAAAATGGTTAGCTATGTGAAGCTTTCGATAGTTGTTACTATAATTGTAGATCACATCAACTTTTTCATCGCTTGTATTACGAGAGGTAAATAGATTTCGCCATTTATAGTCTGTAACAGAGACATTTCATGATAAAACAAAGAAATAACCGTCCAAGGCAGCCATTAGACGTGGTATAGTTTATATAAATTTGCGTGGTACTGAGTAAAAATATAAACATAAAGGAAAATAAGGGTGGGAGGTTAGAGAATGGTAATTAGAAATACTTTATATTCATCATGACACCTTTAATTTGTGGATTTTAATATATAAACAAGAAAAGGATGCGGGCGAGCATGCTAAAAATAATAACATAAAAGAAATAGAAATAAATACCAACACCGCAATAGAGTTATTACTCTCATAAATAATAATTTCTTGTTTTAATATTATTTTATTTTTGCGTTTTTAATGTCTTTTCTGTATTATCAAGGAAACAGTGGTCCAGGTGTGAAACTATAATAAATTTATAATTTTATGTTTATGGTTTAGTTTTTAGTTGTAATTTAATAGTTGAAGCAAATATATTTTAAAATAACTAAATTGTATTCTTATCTTTACCCATCATTGATAAACATCCAATTATTTTTTAATCAATGAAAATTGAATAATATTTACTTTCATTCTTTTAACAATTGGTTCTATCAAAACAATAAATACTAGATGTTGAATCGATTTAGAATCAATTAGTTAAAAGATTTTATTTTATTATCTGCATCATTTTTTATAATAACTTCTGTTAAATGTAAATATATTTTAGATTAAGATTTGAAGGTAATATTTAGTAAAGTTATTACAGAAATATTGAACTGTAATGAAAATACCAGATTTGAAGAAGGTCAACATAAAACTGACCACTTCTAGAAATAAGGATTAGATTATATTTGTTTTAGTTTAATCTTAAGTATAGGAGAACTACTTCGATATGCTTTATAAATCGGTATGAGTATTTAAATCGCTCACTTGTATGTTTCTTTATTGAGGGGAGAGAGGGGACGTTTTGTAAGCTACTAAATATTGTGACTTTATTCAATGAATTTTCAATTTGTGTTAAACGTAATTTGTTTCATTACCTAGTCACAACAGCATTCTCGTGTTATATTTTTTATTCCACATTCTATAGAAATACTATAAGTATGCTCAGTTCGAGATGGATAGTGCTTGTTGTTGATTTTAGGGGTTTTCCTCAAAATGGTGTTTCCAAAAACGGTGACCAAAATTACTCGAAAACGGCTGAACCGATCAGTCTCAAATTTTAACACAAGCTTCTTAAGTATATTTTTAAGAAATTAATTGAAGATTTTATCTCACCGGTAATTGTTTTCTTTTATAAATAATTTAAGGCCAAAAATCGATTTTTTTTTTGAGAAGCTGCCATTCGATTAATTTCTAGATTGTACATTACTTTAACGAAATCCGTTTGGTTTTTTTATTTTAGATAATCCAGTCTAAAGATATAGTGATCACCGCAAGCCAATGCCTTTTTTGAGACGAGCTCCTGGAGATCATATATAGCAGCTTCCCAATTAATATTTTTGCAAATATAAAAATATTTAAATACAGTTAAAAGTTACCATAACATGTGTACAAATTTTTACATTAATAAAATTAATAATCTTATCAGGAATTTTTTTTGAAAAATCACTTTTTTTGGGACTAATAACTGTATATAACCCCTTAAGCTATACAAAATACGTAGAAGCAGCAATTGTAACAAAATCCTTATCATAATAGATTATTACATATTCTTAAAAGTGGGCTGTTGCATTTCTATTAAGGGTAGGTATATTAATAATAATCACACAATTTGATTACCATAATCCTTTGAATGGCGTAAAATTATTTTCACCTGTATTTCAATATAAATAACAAGGTAAACCCCAACGTGGATCCACGAGAGCCAGAGCCACCTTGCTTGCGGTGTGTTCATGCTATATTCTGATCACGTATTTCTAACAAATATTCTGCAATGTGAGAGCAATCGCTGGAGCCGTAAAAATAGCAAATTTGACAAAGAAGTAGCTGTAACAGGAAGTACAAATCGCAGCTGGTTACAATGAAAACGAAACACGAAACACGGAACACGGAAAATAAACGTGGAAAACATATTCGTACTCGGATATATATGCATTACAGTTGTTTATTGACTGATTATTAGCCGAATAAATCATTTGTTTTGAACTTATATGTTGGTTAGGTTAGTTTCGCACCCCAAAACTTTGATTAAGAGCCCTGTCAGGAACATTGCGTTAAATCCTTTATATTGTTTTGTATTTATTTTAAGAATAACAGCTTAGGAATTAATCTTAGAATTTAAGAAACCTTTACTATATATGAAGTAGAAAGAAGCTCGTGACAAGCTAATAAATGTAAAACTCTATTCCAAGACAATATTCTATCTAAGAGTCAATTAATTTTTTTTTTCTTTATATAGTTTCTCGGGATTCCTAGGCACGTAGCCTTTTATCGCCCCTAATATTGTTCTGCTTCTTTTTATACGTTATATCCAGACAACAAGAATGATCTATTCATGGCTACTGCAGATATATATTTCGGTTTCTCAATCAAAAAGGGGGTGTTAACAGGAAGCGTCTGCAAAGTCTGTAGCACCGCCCTTTGGAGTCCATTTCTTGCCATTGCTGTATTTTTACATTGCAACAGAGTGTGGTCAGGATCTGCTTCCTCTTCACCACATTCGCATTTAGCGTTTGGAATGATTTTGTTTCTTGCTAGATGTTTCGGAGCTCCAGTATGATTCATTCTTAGTCTTGAGGTCATTGTTATTAATCTTCTTAGCCATGTTAGTTTGTCAAACCATGGCTTACGTTTCAGTATTGGTTGTATTTTATAAAATTCCCTACCTTTATCAGAATTATCTCACAAAGTCAATTAATTTTAAAGTATACACTATGTCTCTAATTGGGAGAGCTTTTTGAGTAATCGATTAGGACCCTGTAAGGTAAACAGAATGGGCTCTCTCACACTGTAACCGATTTCCGACGATGACATTTTCAGTAGGGTGTATTCGAGTTATTTCACATTAGTATACTTTATGATGAGATGAATTTACAAATTTAAATTTATCCATACACCACTGTTGTGAAATAATCCTTAGTTTATACACATCTAGATCAAATTGCCGCCTTTTCTTTTTGTAGTTATTTTATATTTCCTACCCTGACTCGGATACATGCAACAGCTGTGCTGCTCTCTCACTTTCGAATCGATTTCTTTCGATATCTGACATTTGTAAGAAGAGGTTGACTTAGTAAAAAGATTAGTTTACCCAAATTTCAGGGCTCCCTTAAATATCATTTATGCGTATTATTTTCCCACTAAGTTATGAAAATAAACTTGCTTTGTGTAATTTAATGGAGCAGAGGTTAATTACAGAACTTCTAATATATATATTACTCAATCAAATTTATGTTGAGCTATTAAAAATAATTTACATAATATAATATAGTACCAGTGGCGTACTACGACTGATGTGAAACTAGTCAATATGAAAATCTTTCTTTCATATTGACTAGTATTTAAAGACCTCCTATAGATGGTAAATGAAATATATTTTATCTAGTCTTATTTGACTTTAGACACATAGTAATCTAATCATAGTATTCTCTGAAATCAGACTGCATAAGAGCGAGACAGAGTTAGTGCATCACACAGTCCATCAGATAAGAATGCAATGTGTCAGTTCTTACATTTTAATTAATTATTTAAGTACTTGCTCCCTTATTTTGATAGAGAACCCAGCAGAACCGTATTTCTCTAATAATAATTATCTATAAAAATTGTATTTAAAGTAAAACATATGAACGTACGAGTAGTAATTACGGCGTTAGATTTTAGACTTTGACAGTTTTTGAGGACTTATTTTCAAACGATTTCTGAGGTAGATTAAGACCCCATCAACCCCTAGTGCGCCTCTGTGTCGCGACATATATACATAATACTACAATATTGACAAACCGTGGTCCATAAAACGAGGAAAATTAAACCGGAAGTACTTTTCCCTATCAATTTCCTTACGGTACGGTACAAAGTAAGTTTTATTCTAAAATAATATATTATCGTGATATATTTTAGGTTAATGTTTTTATTGTCATTTGTAATATATAGTAGAAATAAATTATAATGTGTTTTAAAACAGGGTTGTATTAATAGGGTATATGCGCTACCCCGAAACATGCTAATGCAGTATGTAATGTGTTGAATATGCTAATGGCGGGAGATTTTAAAAGATTTTAAAAGTGTTAAAAAATATCATAAATAACGATGTATAAAGTAACCTTAAGTAAATGTATGCGCATAAAATTAAAATTTTGTGGGAGTTCAAGGTTATAGTCGTACGAGGGAGGACCAGGGCCGTAACGAGGTAAATCTGCGCCCTTAAATACATGATTTCTTATTTTTATCCAAAATAAGTTATTTTCTATTTATAACACTCATAAAGATTTGGGAAATATATTTTTAAAACATCTTGCCTGCTTGAATTGTATTTTATTTTAAAATAATTAGGTTTTTATATACAAGTATATGTATATGGTATTTAAAACTATCTAAATCAATTATGTTCTTCTCATTGAACATTGAAATATATATATTTGTTAATACAAATAGATTCAAAGTCAACGAAAATATAAGTACTGATTTTCACGTGACAACAGCCAACCGGCATTCATTATTCATATTACTTAGATGTGTTACACGTTTAGGATGAAGAGTTGCTGATCTGAAATAATATACAGTCTGTCCGTTGAGTGTTTTATAGAAGCTCCATAGGCATTTACAAGGTTTGTTGCAAATTTGCAGCTCCGTGAATTTAAGAGTTAAACATGTTCGCTTCGTCAGCGCCCTTGGAGGAACCAATCACGCCACCCCCTCGCTACGGTCCTGTGGATGATTGTACTTGTATTAATTGTAAAATATGATGTCATTGTTCATTACTTAAATAATTATTAAAGGCTTTTAAGCAAATGAAAAGCAATTACGAGATTATAGCCCCACACCCCTCGGTCTGTTATTAAATTACAATTTTTAATAGTAATTCAAAGTAATTAAGCTATTATTGTGGTATTATTCTTGGAATCTTTTAATACTTTAAACATTTTTTATATTGATTTATTAATTTAAAGCAGGAACTGCGTCAAATTAACCCAATTGGGATGTATAAAATAAAGTTCCCAGCGGTAACGACAATGACTCTATCGGATTCAAATAAAAGCTTAACCTGATGTTGCATTTCATAACAATTTAATTTGCCAATATTAAGAAACAAATGAATATCTTACTAGTCCAATTCATGACGCAAGACGTCAAAGAAATTATTACAAAATAAGCCCCTAAAGTGAGAATATTTTTGGCTTCCGCTGTTTTGTCCATTTCTTTCATTTTACAAGTACTTCTTCAACAAAACTTGTTTTATCTAATGTGTTTTTTTTCTTTAAATTATTTAACTATTCCTATATGTACATCTTTTCTTCTTACTTCATCATTCTTCAATAACATTTTCTTATCTCTTTCTCCTTCCTTATTATAATGCCTGAACCTAACCTAGTCATTGACTGGTAATTCCATACTTCCAATTTCTTTGACTCTTATTCTAACTTAAACTAAGTGAAAGAAGAATTTTATGTTAGGCTATAAACAAAAATATGATAAAATTGATTTGTGGTGCTGTCAGTCACTCTTGATGCAAAGTCTGAATCGATCTGAGAACAATTTAAGGTCTCACTTAAGAAAATTTCAATTCTTTGTTAAATCGAAAACTCTATTTCTCAATATCCAATCAGTAAAACGAAGTTCACAACCAAAGTCTTTCCTTGAGCGTGTGGACCGTTGTTCTATATGAACGATTCGTTCAATCAATCATTTTAACTCGTTCAATCACGAACAACACATCTCTAACTTGAATTATAACAAATTTGATTCCTTTTATAACAAATGAATATTCTCTGTTTTAAAATTCCATACATATAACTATAACAATATATTTTAAAGAAATATTACCCAAATGATGTCACGTGATACATAAAAATAATAAAATACGGATATTTACAACTGTCAAAATATAAGCGGTTCTTTATGGTTCTCTCTTTCTCCAAATACGACGAACTGGCATATATAGATATATAAATGATACCATCAAATAGCGTGATAAGCCGACCGAGATTACATTTATTACTGTAACACTATTTTAAAAATGTTTTAAAGGAACAACAAAATCAAGATTGTGTGTAATTTGTAAGAGTTAGGTGATTTCAAAGTGTATGTATTTGAAAGAACACGATGATAAATATGATATGGTATTCGCAACGTATTCGGTGTGAGTACAAACGTGATATGTGACTTGAAGAAATATAACCTCCTTTTAGTAAATTCTAAGAAATTTAATTGTTGCCATGGAACTACCTAATTTAATATCCTTATCACGGCTTTAGTTGTTACGGGTATTTGTAAGATCTAGGTTGATGCAAAAATAAAAACATAACCTACAAATTTTTTGTTTTCGCAAATAGGTTTTGGTATAAACCTTCCCACAAATATAATTTACAAACCAGAGAATTCAGATACTCTAACTTTTGGTGTCAGGCGAGTTAGATTTCCTTGTAGGTGGGTACAGGACGGGGGTATAGAACTGTAGAAGATATTGATGACTTATGGAACGTGGTGTGTAAAGTGGGGGGTGGTCTAAGTGTGATATATATATAGAAAGAAAGTCAAGGGTGAGTTATATGTGAAGGATATGAGATGTGTTGGAATCGAGGTGCGATACGTGACGCCATAGCCTCTACCCTTAAACTCCTACCCCAATATAACTGAATGGTGATAATATGTCGATGGTATACAAAATCTCATCCTACTTCCTTTATACTAAAATGTTGGAGGCGGCGAACTGATAACCTGAAATCAGCCACTGATCCGTGTTTAGGAGTTTAAACTATTATGTTACTTGGTTACAGGATTCTATGCTGAACAAATTCATAATACATTTTATGATTATGTATATTGGTTTTGTGTTTTATGTACGAACCTAGCTAAGTCATAACGTTACAGATTGCTAAGGTTGAATTTATATTAGATGAAAGCGTCGTTTATTATATCAATAACCAATTTACGTATACATACACACTACGTTTCATATTTACCCATTCGTGGATATTTGTTTTTTTCCGGAATTATTTCACAAAGCAGGTGCCACGTGCTGTAGTCATAGTTATCGCAATAGGTCTAAAATTCTAAATATAAATAGATAGTTCATTATCTAAATAGAAATAACAGTAAATTGTCCGGAAGATCCAGTACCTGCTACAGTACCAGCAGAACGACTAACTGGTGCTTCTCGTTAACTTATCCTTAACTAACTTTTACCCCACGTGGTTTAATAAAGAGATTCAAAACCGAAATTAATTTGTTCGTTCATAGCAAGAAGAGAGTTTTGTTTTTGCTCTTTTATTTTTTTTGTTCTTACGATACATTTTTTTTAAGTATCACAATTGAAAACCGTTTTTATTGTCTGTTATTGGTGCGTTCCAATATACGTTAACCACAATCACGCTCACGACCGCAGTTTTTCTCGTTGCTTGCGAGTGTTGCAAGCATACACTCAAGTGGAATGGATTATGGTCCGTTTTGCGTGGTATTGAGCGTTGAAAAAATAAGGATTGCGATAGTTGATTAAATAGCTCTGTAGCAAAAGCTATATCTACAAACAGAATAAATTTTTCATAAAAGAAATATGTTCTAAATGATAATGAACATTGTTTATTTATTAAGTTAGGTTTCGGTTTTGCCATCTTTCAATCATGAACGGATCATCTGCCATGACATTTTGAAATCGGTTTTTGATGCAGTATTTTTCTCGGATGGCTTCATATATTTCACAGAAATATTATTAGGTGTGCTACCGTTATTTGACAATTATAAGTACAATAATCTAGTGAAGGATATTTCTTCAAAAGATTATTGTCGAATTAGTATTCTATAAAGCATCATTCCCACTCACTGCTTTAATTTAATTTTGTATTTAATTTAAATTGTTGCATAAGTATATGGCAATACACTTAGTCATTCACAGTATCATTTTTAATTAATTATTATTTTTTAAGTTTTCTTAGTTTTTTTAGAACCTTACAAGGTCCAATGTTTTAAATTAAAAATATAAAATTAAGAAAACCTATATTATATTATAACCTCCAAAATGTGACAATCTGTCAAAACACAGTAGGATTTACTTTTAAAAAAAGTTTAATGCCAGTTTTTGAAAAATATCGAAGTGAAAACACTTTCTATTAGTAATTGTTAATAAAAATAGCAATTTTAATTACTTCACATACAATTTTGTCGAGCTGTCAAAATTTATATTACTAACGGTGCGTATGCAACGCACCATCTAAATTAACTAAACTCAAATTAAAACACAAATATGAAAAGGAATGCTTAAACGAAAATCTGAAAATTCGATTACAATATTAAATAAAAACAGTAAATTAAATATCAAAACAGTCATGACTGAGGCTTTATTTCTTCATGTGATTATCTTTTGATCATTCTTTCCAGTTATATATTCTGGAAACTCTTTTTTTATAACTAAATCACACATTGTATCAAGATGAAATGTAATACTAATTTGTTTCAGTTCTCTATGTTATACTTACGTAACAGTGACCTCTAAAAGTTCTTCTTGATTACTGTTAATTTACATTTTAATCATATCTTTTTATAAATTTATTTTTGATAGTGTTGTATTTCTATAAAATAATTTTCTTAGTGTATACGAGCAGGAACGACAGCAACAACAAGAACAACCCTTAAGATATGGGGTAGCAAGACAGACTCGAAGTGGACGCAGACAATAATCATAACAGAATAAGCCCTCGTAATATACCGAGGCCATAAATGTGACTGCAAAATATGTTATGTCTCTTTGTTTATCACTTGGTTTATCTCAAAAATATATGTCGTATGTTATATATGATTACATAAAATACGAGTATAATAATAATTTAGTTTTATTTGTATATTATTACCACGATAGAAAATGTTATGATTACGTTAATGTAGCAGTAGCTTGTAATTTAAATGTAATCGATTTACTAAGTTGGACCAACCGAGAGAAATTATACAGGGTGTCCCAATATTCAACGATAAGCGGGCACCAGAGGGTGGTCCTGCCCATGACTACACGAGAAAAAAAGAAAAAAAAATTTATCTCATTTTGTTTAGAAATTACAAAAAAAAAAAATTTTTTCGAAAATTAAAACACCTTAAGATGTTTTTAACTACCATGATCACAATTTTTCAAATATTTCGGATTTTTTTTTTGTATCGGCAACCTAAATAGCCTAAAAATTGTTTGTACCATTTGTTTTATTAATTCATTCAACAATAAAAAACCTCTTTTGGGTATTATAAAAGTGATAACTATCAACAACAACAATTTATGTAATTTGGTTCTTGTTTAGAAATAGTATGCATAATTTTTTTTTATTGCTAATTTTCCTGGAGTATTATACTATTTTGGAATCCTGAAGAGTTGTGCCAATTTTTAAAAAAACTTGCCATAGTAGTATTTTAATTTTTTTTTACACCACAATGAGTTAAAGTGGACTGAAAGTAAAAATGTTTAAAATTTTTGGGAAAAAAATAAATTCGATTGATTTTTGTGTAAAAACTAGCATTCTGGAATTTTTAATGGTTGTGGTGGATAGCAGTGCTATTTAGGTTGCCGATACAAAAAAAAAATTCCGAAATATTTGAAAAATTGTGGTCTTGGTAGTTAAAAACATCTTAAGGTGTTTCAATTTTTTAAAGAATTTTATTTTTTTTTGTAATTTCTAAACAAAATGAGATAAATTCTTTTTTTCTTCTTTTCTCGTGTAGTCATGAGCAGGACCACCCCCTGGTGCCCGCTTATCGTTGAATTTTGGGACACCCTCTAAATACTTTATGTAATCCTTTGCAGCATACTATCTGCTATTAAATATATACCAAGTATTTTCATCTTCAAACAAAATCTGCACAATATCTTAAATACATTTTAAATGTGAATAAAAAAACAATTGTGAAAATGATGTATTTTATATATTTTTGCGTATAGAAATTAAGGATGTTACATTTGGATTATATAAATGTTTTTAATGAATCAGATAGCAACAAAAAGAAATTGAGTCAAATACAAATCAATATTTCTTTAGAAGCTTGTTGTCCAACAACAGCACAGAATTCACCGAAATTGCTAGCACAAACTTTTCGTACGTAAAACAAATCGTTACACTAAAGTTCGGCGAATCTTTGAAGAAACAGATTTTCGGTTGCTTGTCTCCCTAATTGAGGTGGTAATTTGGACATAAGCTGCAAGAACAAAACAAAGAACATTGTCCTTTATAGTTGAAGAGTTTATTCATAAAATAATAAAATAATTCAATATATATCAGTATGAAAATATGACATTGTATAAGAGATGTTACTTGTAAAATTCTTGCATGTTTGGGCTCGTGTACTAGTGTGTGATATGAGTAATAATAACATATCACAACTAGTTAACGAGAACAATTATACAAACTAATCTCTGAAATTAAATTAATAATATATATATTTATATATAGAAAAACATAAAACGAATTTGTATAAAATCTGCATTTATAGCTGGCTGGATGTAAAAACGCTAACAACAATCATTTTAAGATAATAGCAATAGTTAAAAACGATAATAGTTATTTACATGTATTTCTTGTTCTTTATTTATTGTCCATAGCAGAGTTCCTGATACAGAATTTTCTAAGTCCTAATTCGTCAAAAATGGCTGTGATATGATAACAAACAAGACACAATCAGTTTTACGAACAAGCCGTAGGGTAAATTGCAGGATACAAAATCGAAGGCGCATCTCTGACCAAGTCCATCAAAGAAACTGTGTTATGAGTATATAATAACCATTTCACAACCACTTTGATGGTTCGGGCAGAAATAATTCTAAGGTCCAGTTGTGTATAAGTCTTGAGTGTAGATTATTTGATGAATGCATACCCAATTTTTCTCACCATAGCTGGCTGTGATAGCTGTAAAGCAGTATTACAGCTTAGCTATGATGAGAAAAAGACAGATATTAATATTTATTTTTCAATGATACCTAATACATATATTATAATGAAAAATTTACGAATTAATACTGTAAGACACATCGTTACAGCAAAATTCGGCGAATCTTTGAAGAAACAGATTTTGGTTGCTTGTCTTCCTAATAGAGGTGCTAATTTGGATATAAGCTGTATGAACAAAACAAAGAATATTGTCATTTATAGCCGAAAAGTTTTTTAATACAATAACAAAATAAATCAATATATAGTAGTACGAAAATATGATAATGTATAAAAGATGTTACTTGTAAAATACTTGCACGTTTGTGCTCGAAAAGCTACTTGTGATATGAGTAATAATAACATTTCACAAGCACTTAACGAGGGCAAGCATACAAAGTAATCTCTGAAATTAAATAAATAAAAAACTTGATTTGCTAAAAGATCGACCGAAATTTAATTTAAAATTCAATGAATATTAATAATAATTGAGTCAATTAAAAAACTGTACAATATTCAATTTTTATTGTTATTAAAAACAATAGAATCGTTGAATGATCTTGTTTACAAATTTCAAATAATGATGGTGTCTGAATGTATTTGAACAAATTTAACAAATAATTTAGAAAGCAAAAAATGTAGCCTGCTATAAAATCAATGGTAAACAATGCGTGAAAGAAATAATTGTATTGTAGTTTATAAATTAAAAGAAGTTATTTTAAAATAGTTTTGAACTAAACAGAATACAATAAAACAACATAATGCTGGTTCTTACCAAGATGAAATTTGCAGGGTGTAAGCTAAATACATAACAAAATGGTTTAGTAGAAAACTAATTAAAGAATAAATCCCTTTGTGTGTTCATCGAATGATTTAAGCTAAACGCATATGATTGCGTAAGATTATACGATTGCTAGAAACGTTTCCCTATATTTGCAACTTCAACTTTAAATCGATTGAGGTTAGCAAAGTAATGAACGAAAATGTCCCATGAAAATACGATAGGACTTTCAAAAAAGAAAGGAAATCCGAAAACACGATTTTAGAACTTTTGATGAATGAACGAAAATTAACAATTTATTATAAATCGCAGAAATGTAAGGACACATGTAATATTGGTTGTAAGGCAATATTAAGATATGGAGATGTAAGAAAGGAAAAAAGAGCTATTTACCATAGGCCAACAAATCTTCTGCGACGTGATTGCTACGTTCAGCTGGGGAATGCATCAGTTCTGAAGGATTGAACTCTGGTCATCTTTCCACCGTGCGATTGTATCAAGATGTTCTCAGGAATCAGATGCTGGTTGATGCGGTATTCCTGTGGATGTTTCAGCAGCTCATGAAAATAGCACTCTTAGATGTAGTTTTGTAGGTGTATTTAAAAAATGTTCTCGAAGTACCATGGAAAATGTTGGATGATGTGGGATTCTGCAAGTCCTTGGATATTCCAGCTAGACAGGACCATGGAAAATTGAGGAAGATTCTTCAACCAGCCGATGAGGACCCAGAGATCATTTACGCAGAATGTAGATTCCATTCAATTCACTATTTAATTCAACGCTGCACTCTGTAATACTTTTGATACTGCTTCAATTACTCTGATGTTGGTGGCTTCGCCGATCTTGGCAATCGAACACTTCAGTCGAGCGTCGTTGTGATAACTGACTGTTTTTTTGGTACTTATCCGTCGAATGCAAATTACTGACTGACGATAAGAAGAAATGAATAGTGCTGGCATAGCACAGCCTACAATAAAATAACAATAATGAAAAGTAATATAAAATAGAAACAATACAAAATCAACATTCAATATAAAATAAATTAACAAATAAAATGAATAAAAGAAAAATTGTTTTCTGATATAATAAATAAAATATTTTATTCAAACTCTTCAACGTTTGACAAATAATTTGTGAAATTTTTATTTCAAAATATTGAAAATTTCTTATGGACCCTCAGAATTAGCGTTGTCAGAATAACTCATGATAGATTCTTAATCAAACACTTGGGTATACTGAGTGTAGTATCAGCGAAGTGTGCATGGAATATTTTTAAAATTTTGACTCGATTTCACACTTTCATTAATATAAAATTGATATTGCATTAATATAACCCACAAAATATTGCATTGTGCAACTATCTATTTTCTAGCTTTAATAAACAAATTTTTCTAATTTCTAGAACCCTTTTGGTTGTCTAATTTAGAAACTACGACACGTAGAAACATAAAAACTTGAATTTTTAATATACTTAAAGTGCATTCTTTGACCAAGAAATGGAAGAAGTAAAGTAAAAATATTCGATTCACATCAAGATGTTTTTATGTCACTTTGTCGGTTATAATAAAACCATAGTTAGCAATTGTACATTACATTAATATACATGGGAATCAACCGCACACAGGTGGGGTGTTTTCTCAACGCTGGGAGTGAACACATGGAAGTGAACACATAGGACAGCAGAAACCACAAAGGACTGTTTTATGCAACCACTTTCAGCCAAATAGGCAATTAAAAAATCAATTCTCGGTTAATACTTTATCGCACATGTAGAGTAATACAGGAAACAGGGGCATTTGACCTCCCTCGATACCATTTAGCTTACAGTACCCTGAAATGAACTTACCTATTTTAACTGATGACAAATATTATAACCGCTAAATGCCATAACAGCATATTACATAAAAAGTGATAAAATTTAACGCACTGATATTTTACATATTGTTTACGTAACATTTTACAGATCACAATACAATTAAAGAAAGAAATTGAAAAGATATATATTGAAGAAAATGTCACTTCATGAAATTAACAAGTTATTGTTTTATTATTATTAATTTTTATAACTAAAACTGTTGGGAAATATTGTTTTCATTCATAATTTGTTTCAAGAAACTTTTTTGTCAGAAGTACTGTACTATGACTCATAAATTTTGCTCATATTTTCTGCAGTCAATCCTGCATTCTTTGTTTACGACCACAATGCTCTTGCATTTTATGATTCAATTTTTCTTGAGTCATATAAGAAATATTGCTCTTTTTTAATATTACTTAGTGAAGAGTATACAACATACTCACACATATATGTATATATATAAAAAAACATATATATATATATATATATATATATATATATATATATATATATATATATATATATATATATATATATATATATATAATAATATCCGTATCTTTGCATTAGACAAACAACTATGAAAATGGAATCAATAATTTCTAAACAATTCTTAACAACATGATGTTGTAAGTAATGGTTTACTACTTTAATCATAGGTAAGAAGAAGGAGTGTCCACGAAAAAGGATAATTGTATTCACCGTACTTTGCTGACGTAAACGTTTTAAGAGCTTTTCCCTTGAAATAGCTTTGTAGCAGATGCAGCTTTTGCTGATTATTAAAGAAGCTTTGATTGTGAATCAACTTAATGTATGATGATTTAAATGAAGGCCAGTGTATGGCTTCACCATTAAAATCAGGTGTAATGAAATCTAACAATTTTACACTGCAATCTGATGTATTGAAACAAAATCCAAATTAGTTAAAGACTTTGGGTTTGATATGATTTTGTCAGCAATAGATAGTGTTAAGGAGGTACAGGACGTTAACGTAAATGATGAAAACGTTGTCAAATTTGGAGGGTCGATCCAAATAGTTAAAATACATGCTGTCTCAAAATTTTAGAGACCTAGGGTTCATAGTTTTCTTTTTATACATGATTAAAAATAGTCATTTTCCATACAAATCAAAATTTTTAGCTTAATTTCACCACATAATAAAACTTTTAACTATAAAAAAATGGTGACACGGCTTTCAAAAACTAGGTGTATATAAAAGAATTTTTTCTGTAACTATTGCAAAAAGAAAATTATCAAAAGGATACCTATATACGAAAATATTTAAATAAAACCTTTAAGAAACAGTAAATGTATAGGTTATAAGCCGGCAACGTTGCAAATGCCAATTTGAGCGGGAAATTCAAAATCGGAATAAATGTTATATAAAATATAACAATTTATTGATCAAAGAACCAAATCACGCATGCGTTAACACACGTAAATTTGCAGCTTTGCGAAATTTATTATTCCTTTTTCAAAATATTTAATTTGTATTTAAATTGAATTAAAATAAATTTGATATTAATTATAGTTAATTTTTAATTTGTTAAACTATTATATGCATAAAAAATCATTTGAACAAGCAAGAAGCAGTTTAATAGGGAATTGAAAAATTCATTTTTAAAGGTACAGTCCCAATATTTGTTCGTCCCTCATGTACTTCGTATTTTGCATTTCGTATTACCAAAAGATAAACTTTTTGCATTAACGGTACGTCCTGTACCTCCCTAACTTGTATTTAAGATTAAAAGCTTTAAAATCCTGATTAACTTGTATAGGATCTCCATATGATTTTTATTGTATTTGTTTACAAGTTTTAGTGAAGCTTTTGTGCTTATGTGCTAACATAGTAATTTGAGTAATTACACCATAGTAAGCCTGTAATAAATCAATTTAATTTCTTTAAGGCATCCATGTTTATAAAACCTTGTAAAACCAAAAATGTTTTTAAAGAAAGAGAATGCTAAAAGATCAATCGAAAAATAATTTAAAATTCAAAGAATATTTATAATAGTTGAGGCATTTGAAAAACTGTACAATATTGAATACTTATTGTTGTTATTAAAAAAAATAGAATCGTAGAATGACCTTGATTAGAAATTTAAAATAATGATGATTGCTGAATGTATCTGAACAAATTTAAATAATTATTTAGAATGCAAAAAATGTAGCCTACTATAAAATCAATGGTAAAAAATGCGTGAAAGAAATTATTGTATTATAGTTTATAAATTAAAACAAGTTATTTTAATTGTATAAGTAAAAGACACTTTAAGCAATGTTAAAATAATTTTAAAGTAAACAGAATACAATAAAACAATAGCTGCAGAGTTACAGAAGTTTTAGTGACGCTACTTTTGTAATTTTCAAAACAATAGCGAAATCTGAATTTCGTGTGTTAAGGATGTATGAGCAGAGGTGTGGCCTAATACTGAATTTTGAAGGGTGGGGATAGGCATGAGCATTTGCGGGGAGAAGGGAAGAAAATTATCACGTGACGTGATTTTACATTTGGCAACATAGCTTAAATTTTGTTTACTTTTTTCCATGTGACATTTGAATAAATTTAAATTTTTGACATTTAAAAATGGATATACCTCAAAAGCTTGACAAGAAAGGATTATTTTGTAAAGAACGACCACCAGAAATAGATAATAATTCATTTAATATGTGTTTGGAACTACGGTATGTATAATGATTGTATTTAATATTATATTTTATATTATTCATGTATACATGTAAATTGTTTACAATTTTTTTTAGACATTGTCGGATGTTTGGTACTTTCACAATCATCAAACATACGCATTGAATCTTTCATAAAACCTCAATATGCAGTTTAACATTTTAGGATCAATTGTTGAAGGCCGACGAATTATTGACATCAATAAAATAGCGCTAAAATAGTGATTCGTGTACTGATGCCCTGTCTTTGCGATTTGTAAGAAAAGAATATGTCAGAAGATGTAAAAAAAATGTCCGAGATTCAAACATCACAACAAACCACCGCTGCTAAATGTGTTATTAATGGAGAAACTGCTATGGGTAAATATTTCTATAAAAAGAAGATAGTAATATTCAATTTATTTTCTTTTCTATTCTTTAATTATGACTATTATTTTCTAACAACTCTAACCGGTGGGATTAGAATAACTCATTTAAACAATATTCTAGTTTGCCCCAATATTCCAACAGTTGACCATACTCTTCTAAAACGATATGAATCGATTTGATTTACGTAGGGATGGCTATTGAAAATATTGCTCGAATAAGTTGCCGAAATTGCATGACAATAGAAAGAAGTTTCCCAATAGCTCATCAAAGGTATTACGATTCATTAACATTATTATAAACTAAGAAATGACTTATATTATTACTAATATAGAATTTTTTTCCTTAAAATATAGTTCAAAATCACCTAAAGTTATTTCAAAGGAGGATACAGTAGTGTTCATATTGAGTATAGATGCTGGGTGGCAAAAAAGGAAGCAGGAAGAACGTATAATAGTTTAACTGGTAATAAATATTTAAGATTAAAAATTTGTTAAATTTAATTATTTCGAATTATTACAATTGGTTTTTCTTAGGTCATTCTACGTTGTTGCATATAGTACGAGAAATAAACAATGCATGAGATGTGAAAGAGGACATGATAAAAATGATCATGACTACCGTGAAAATTTCAGTGGGAGTTCGAAGGCCATGGAGTGAGACATGACTGTTGAGATGCTTGTACGCAGTTATAAAGACAGTATAAAGACTTTACAGTTGAACGTGTAAAAGTTGGAGTGTTAATTGGAGATGATGATTCAAGTAGCATTGCTAGATTACGGAGAGAAGCTGATCATCAAATTATAAAATGGTCTGATTTGAATCATGCTACATTTGATTACATTTTGTTATCAGTCGCAGAGTGGATTAGACATTGGGATTGAAAAGTTCAATTGCGATTAATAATGCAGCAGCAGATGTGTTCTTTAATTTAGAAACCACCGGTTTTGGAAAAGCTAGTGAAACAATTCAGATTGCAGCAAAATACAAAACTACTCAGAATATAATGTTTACATTTTAACGACAAGAGGAATACCACCGAGTGCGTCTGCTGTTAATGATCTTACAACTAATGGAGGAAAATAATTTTTACAATCTGCTAAAGTTGACACTGTGTCTATTAACTTGGCTGCAGAAGGGTTTTTATCCTTCATAAAATTAACAAAAATAAATTTTTGTTGAAATGTGTCATGTTAATTAATTATTAAAGTGTTAATAAATATTTTAATTCTATATATATGCTATTTTCTTAATTTTTGTACTTAATTTTTGGTGTTACTATCACGTAATATTTATTTTGACAGCTCTAAATGAGGTTATATTTAAATTTGTATGTACCGTTTTTGCCGCTGCCGTGCTGTGACGCCTATTATAGCAGTGCGACGTTGCCAAGTGTCAAATATGGCGAAAAATATTTTTTTAAATATCATAATTTGAATTTCATTTCTAATTATCTTTCCAGGATGAACGGTTACATAGTATTTTTAAAATATTGACGTGTGACGCCAATATTCACCTTTCTAATGCATAGTTTTTTTTTATGCTACGTAATACAGAACATACTCATATTTATTGATTTATGATCACTTGTACCCATTTCCCCATAAGACCAATGTTAATTATGTCAATTTTCAACAATTAATTTCTTTAAAATATGAACGGTTACCTACCCTGAAATTTTAACAGTAAATTCATTGACCATGAATCTACACGTACAAAAATTTTGAGCCCTTAAATCGAAAATTATTTTCTTGCTCATACATCCTTAATAAAGCATTGCTTTGTAATAGGAAACAATACCGTTCAAGCAAAGCAAGGGCTTGATAAGAGTTATTCGGATTCTCGATTATTCGATATTTTTCCGTATTAAAATGCAATGTTATTTAATGAGTAAAACAACAGCTCCGCATTGCAGCACGTGTCAAGCGCAAATAACAGTCCATCATCTACTAGTAACCTGCCCACAAAATCAAATGCAAAGAACAAAACACATCATCAGTGGTGAACTAAAGGACATGCTTTTAGAAAGTCCTAATATAAACTTATTGAATCAAATTTAACTAAAAGAAAGTAACTTCAGGCGAACATGACCTTGACGTTAAAATCGCCTGAAATTTTAAAATAAAAAAAGCAATGTTTTATCAAGAAATATCAGCTGATGCATATTAAAATAGATTTAATATATTCAGTTTTTTGCCCAGCTTAGGCAAGCACTACTTTCATAGTTCCTATAGACCAGCCGCGTATATATAAATACATGTTTATAAAAGAAATCGTAATCTATGTTCAATATCGTTGAACAAAGGGAAAAACAATTTTATAACACCAAAGGGAATTAGTTTTTATATCATCTGAAATTCAAGAGTCATAAAGTTCAACCAAAACTACCCCTTAGTACAATACACAAAATACAAAACACAGGAAAGAAAATAACTAAAAACATGAAAATATTCTTATAATTTAAACAATTTTATTTCCTTTTTCTTTCAACACTTTTCATTGCCCAATTGTTATTATTGTTCACATTGCACTGAAAAAGTTTCACTTCTGTATGCACTGAACTCGACGCAATGTAAGCACAAAAGCACAAAAGCTTTCCAGTGGACTACGACTACTTGAATCCTGAATATTTCCTGTTGAATAAATTCTAATATATTTTTCTGTTGTTATTTCGGTTTAAAGTTGTATGCAAATTCATAGATTTTTGAATATTTCTATTATCCTCCTAGCGGTCTAATGTACGGTGCACACTGGCGCGACATAAACATGCGACGTCCACTATATATATATATTTTCATTCATAAGTTGACATTATTTAGACATGAGTGTACTAAATTCTAGGTAGTATTTTTATGAAACAAAAATATTTTAATTCATAGTCTTCATCTAAAGAATTACGGTTTTAATGTGATCTTGTGTTTAGTAAATAAATAAAAATAATTGAAAATTTTATTCAAATGGACAAATGCAATAGAACTGAACAATAGATCCTTGTCAAATTGAGTTTGACAAGGGTAATCAAGATTTAGTAGATACTTTGTTAAATAACTGACTTTTATTACTTTCTTTTGTAAATATATTTTTTTCTAAAGCAGGTAGAAGAAATACGTTCGAAATATGAAAGCTTCCTACGTATTAAGTTGCATGTCGCACTAGTGTGGACGTGTTGTACAACTTCTTCCAGCAAATGTTGGATGTCGCACTATGTGTACCATACTTAACGTATAACTAATTGATTGTATGTAATAATCATTCCACATACATACGAATACAATAAAGAAAACCATAATTTACTTTACACAGCTAGTAAACATAGCTTGTAGTAGTACGAGTATATAATCTTCATTATATCTTCAAATCAAAAAGACAGCAAAGGCAAGAAACGCCAAAGAACATTATAATACAAAGTTACACGTCATTGGCTTTGTACATGTCATAATCTACTGACAGCTTGGCTTACAGAAGCAGGTTAGTGGAAAGGGAAGGGGAAGATAAAGATATAAAAAGCTTCAAAGGTATTCTATGTAGCATATGTACCGGTGGCATATTTACGCACCCCCATACACACACTGACAAGCAAGATACGAGTGAAAGCTACTTTAGAAATCAGTCTTACGTTTCTATCGAAAAGAAAGAAAAAAATGGCGCGAACCTAAAACTATTATTTACAATTTATGCAAGACAGTCTAATTCTCATTTAATTGAAATATTTGTTGAATAAGATACATATTGTTTAATTTTATATTGCTTTTACTTAATTTAACGTTTTTATTTCATTTTTCTACAATGAATCTTAACTAACATAAACAAAACATAAAACTATTCTAAATTTCAAAAAAAATAAATTCTTTTTCTCTTGTAACTGTCTCTTCTTGTCTTCTACTCCTTCTTCTTTTGCTCCAGTTTCTCTTCCCTCTTTGTATTTTTTTGTACTTTTATTTAATTTTCATAAGAGTCTGAGAGAAGGAGAAAAGGAGAAAGAAAAAGGTACTGACAAGTAGGGGAGAGGAGAGTTTGCAGAATGAGTAATGGAGTAGAACAAATGCAGGAGCAAATGAGGAGTGAATTTGAATTTAGAATAGACAATAGAAAGAAGATAGAGGAATTGTTGAAACGGTATAGTAAAGATGAAAAGGGGCAGAGAAGGCACAGAAGCGAGAAGAGGAGAAGTACATGACAAAAAGAGGGAGCAAAAGGAGGAGAAGGAAGAAGAGTCATCCGTGTTATGAATAAATGAAGAAGGAGTGCAAATATAGATTAGAATAGATTGAAGTTAAATATAAGAGAAAATGAGATATAAATTACATGATTTAATGCAAATAAATAATGTCAGACATTGCGGCGAGCATTAAATAATGAAATACATATATGTAGTTCAAATTTTGAGAGTTCTGAGAGAACTACATATATGTGTTGCTAAAAAAAACATTCTCAAAGTGAAACTAATCTTACAAATGTTTACTACAAAAATGTAATGATATAATCGTGTTTTTACTGGAATGAACGAAAAAAGATTTAACTTTCGTACTATTATAATGAAACCAGTTCTTAACATACAGGGCAGATCCTCTATTCATTAAGTTACTATAACGATATTGAATTATATCTTAATTATAAATTAATTCCAGCAATTAAATATTATTATTAAATATAATTAAAATCGACGAATATTTTTTAATAGAAATTACAAAGCATAAATAAAATCATTATCTCGTAGAACAGATTAATGTTGTCAAACTTATAAGCCAAACATATTAAATAAAAAATAATGTAATTTAATTTTTTTTTATTAATGTTTCCTTGACATTGTAAGGGTTCCATGTCCTTCCTATAAGCCAATTATCAACCCCTGATATAATAAAACGAAAATTACGTAACAATAGAGAGAATATCACATTAAAATAAAGAGAGTTAGATACTTATTGGTAATTGAGGAGTTTGGTAAAGTAATAGAGTTATTTTCTTAAAGACTTATGAATAATAATGTGGGCCCCCGAATATAAAAATACGTCGCGAGTAAAGTCCAATTGCAAAATTGGTATAATATGGTTGAGCAGGACAAAGCTAATGGTCCAGTCATTATAGTAAGTTCACCTCGGAATTCGAGATACCCAGCTGTAAGTCTGTAAATACTTGTACCCTAAAGTTGTCTCAAAACCTACATATGGTAGAGACACCCTACCAATTGTAGGTTTTGAGACAACTTTAGGGTGTCAATATACAAGTATTTACAGACTTACAGCTGGGTATCTCGAATTCTGAGATTCTTACCTAATTGAAGCTTAAATGACTGGACCATAATAGAATACTAAGTAAACAGAAGGACTATTTATTTAACCTAACACAGTAAACATTTTGGAGTCACTTTGACATCATATTGAAGATGCGTATGATTTTTTTGTCATGAAACAATTCAATTTGATTTCACTCGTTCAAGGGAATGTCAGTGATGAGAAGGACAAATGGCAAAATCACTTCACCTGACCTCACTATCGTACCATTGAAGTGTAAGAGAGACAGATATATCTTGTTTCTTTTTCTATGATATTCTGGTGAAATTATTGTGTAATTTTATCTCTACTAAAATAAATATTTTCAAATTGTAAAATATATCGGATAATCCGTAGTCATTGCCGTAGTAGCAATAGTGCGATTTTATTCATTTGATAAGCATTTCACGGTGTGATATTAGCTTAAACAAATACAAGTATCAAAAGTAAAAGTTTAAAAATGTTAATCCATAAAATTGCTTGTAAGCTATTGATGTAAAGCCACTTCTAGTATCTTCTACTTTTCTAAAAATAATAAAAATGAAAAAAAGAAAACTTAAAAAAAAAGTGTTGGACTAAAATCCCTGGGGTATACAAGACGATTTCAACGCTAAATTGATCTTAGTATTATTTTTTTTTTCTTGTACTTTTTGCTTCTTCCCTCCACTTACGCACAATTTTTGTGATAGCGACGGGAAGTCTAAACCGGCTTAATCCTAAAAATACTTTTGTTGGAAAAGAAGCTGAGGGCGTTTATATTATGGGTAACATAGTGTTGGTGAAGAATTATACGATGAACAGTTAAAGAATACTTCACAATTAGTGCAGTTCTAGGAACGCAGCGGAAATATTGCGGTTCTCTCGTACGACGTAATCGAAGACACTGAAATCTGTCGTCAAGCATCAATTTTCTCGGAAATCATACTGTCCTTGAGATAATTAAGACTCCGTAAAGTCTCATTCCGAGCATCAGGTAGAAAATGAAACTTGGAATTACCTTCTGGCAAGCTAAAAAGAGTGAACCTTGTACTACCGAACAATTTTCTGCCCTAGGCTTTTATTTAATTTATTGTCCTAATCCTAATCAATAGACAACATGTCTGAGCAATACACATTAGAGTGACCCTTATTTTAAAAGTTAAATTTTTTTTTGCGGCACCCTCCCATTTGGTGCCAATGCCTGAAAAAATGATCTGTGTAAAATTTTAGGTCAATCGGATAACAGGAAAACGTGCCCCAAGAGCCTCGAAAATTGAAATTCTTATATCTTGAGAAATATTAATTTTATGCAAAAACTTATTACGCAAAAGTTGTAGATCTAATAAAAATACATATTTAATCCTATATTACTTTTTCTCGTATAACTAACAATTCTCGAGAAATACGTAAAAATCAGTTCCTTTACTATAAATCCACGAGAATCGAAAAATTACAAAATCACGATTTTATATATTTATTTTACAAAATATTTATTATACACAGAAAAGTGTATAATAAAATAATATAATTAAATAATATAGTATAATGTATTTAATTATTATTTCGCAAAATAAATTTTTTTTTTAAAAAATGTATGGGATTTTTTAATTTTCCGGGCTCTTGGGGCACCCTTTCCCATTATCCGATTGATCTGAAATTTTACACATATTATTTTTTCATGCAATGGAACCAAACTGTGGGGTGCCGCAATAAAAAATCTCAAAAATAATTTTCACCAAGAGTAAATAAGGGCCACTGTAATACACATTTTAAAACACAATTAGTACGTAATTCTTCTTCTTCTTTTTTTCTTTCGAATAGCAAACACAAAATATTGTGACCCGTCTATAGAATCGTACATTGTAATGAAAACAGAAACCTATATAATATATAAATAGTAGTGAAAACTGGTCTACATCTCACAACATTAACTTGTTAGAAAGGATATGCCAAAACTTTTCAAGGCGTTTTTCTCAGTAACTGTTCTCTGCTTTTAGTTGGCTACCCTGTGCTTTGACTGCGCTGTGACCTATGTTGTTTGCGAGAGTTGAGACGTTTGATAGTGCTACAACGAGGATTCTGTAATCTGATTTTGAATGAGAACATATTTAGGTAAAGTAGTATTCCGAGAATTATGGAAAATCATTTCAAAATCACATTTGTAGTTAATGTCAAATAGTTAAGGTTTGCGAATCAATAAATATATGCATTAGACTATTCTTCGCATTGTATTTTAAATATAAATTGTAAATGCCCCAGCCGGTGTTCGTGACTCATGACAAACTCCTAGATCAACTAGAAAAAGGACCATAAAAATTAATAAACGTGTGATCATAATTTAAATATTGCAACTATGTTCTCACTTATTAAATTATCTAACTTGTTTTTCTTGACATCATTAATATATTTTTCCAAGTAAAAATGGTTTCGAATTATTTTGATAGTAGAATAAAATTGTTTAATTTTTAAAATATATGACTGTGAGACATTTTTTCAGTAATCAGTTTACTGAGGTTTATTGTACCTCTTGGTTGAATTTGTAGCTTTGTAAATTTTGTTTCTCAGCTGTCATTTTTGTTCCAGTTGAATATAATTGTTAGTAAGAGATTCGACTGCGTGATTACTGCGTTTTTTAATCTAAATATAAGTTTTATAGATAATTATTATTAAAAAACACAGTTTTGCCGGTTTTCTTGTTAAAATATAACCGCGCAAGTACTTTTCAAAACTTAATTGTTTCTAATTTTGAAATGACAAAATTAAATTCAGTGACGGGAGTGAATGGGGATGAGGTTATTGATATAAATAAGCAAGAAAAGAGACAATATATTTAATACATATCTAGATCACAAATATAATTATGCAGTATGATTAAGTTAAGAGATTTTACTTGAATAACGTTTTGCAATTACTGGACGAAAACCAACATTTGCACCGTCTATGGTCTAAAACATTCGTTTTGATATTTCTTGTTAGAAATTATAGATGTACCTGTCAGTTATATCCTTCCTTTTATTCCCATCTTAACACACTCTGATTCTCCTTTACCTAAACATGTTTATAGCATAAGCTCGTGCAAGCTTCCCTGCACTACAGGAGACATCGCACCAACAAAACCTATTCAATCCTAATCAAATACTCATTCTCAAATCATTTCTTTATCTATCCAACTGCCTACAACTATTTTACATTCCTTCTATTCTTTGCAAACCCGTTTCTTTCCAGTTATCAATAAACATCATTGTTTTAGTTACAACAAGTGAAATAAAGTCAATAAAATTAAGATTGTATTAGATTACCTAGTGAATTAAAGATATTTAAATAAAGCAAGTGTTTGTTTTTAAGTATACGTCACAGCAAGATCACCAATGCGTCAATTCTTAATTTCGTTATAATTATTAAAATAAAAGATATATATTAAAAAACAGAAAGTTGAAAAACTGTTTATATCCTATAATATTTTATAAGCAAAGTATACCTGAAATATATACAACTTTATTTAGCTGGTAGTAATTACAATCCATTGTATTTTCACATACCCGAAACATTTGCAGAGAGAACAAAACTCTCGAAAGAGTTAGAAAATCCCACCCCCAGCTTTACGGCTAAGGCTGGTTTCAACCAATTCTTCTTTTATTTCTTCTCTTGTTGTAAATCTTTTTCATTTATTTTGTCAGTGGTTTAGTTGACGTATGTCTGGTTTTTTCTGGGCCGCAATGTTTGATACCACTAAAAACCGACGTAAAACCCAAAAAAATAAAAAACCACACCAAAAGTCAACTAGGGTGAGTTTGAAAAACGGACTATATACTTTTTTCCTCAACTTTTTAAAGACGTTGAAAAAAAACTCTGCTTCAAGACTTCATAGCGCATGACCGACGTGTAACATATGAAAAATCCTTCAGTACATTTGTTATCAAAAGTTGAAAGTATCAGAAATATCTGTGCCTGTAGTGGGTCAAAGGTTACAATTTCACGAGATTTGTGTCATTGAAGTTAGCGGGTGCAATCGAAACTTTGGTAATATGAGTAAGTTTGTTATTTATATGTTTATGTCTTCGTAAACTTCATTGCACAATGACTCTTTAACAAGTTTACTCTATGAAGGTACACATCCACTGGTCCGCACTACTCGCATCAAACGAATTGGCTTTATTGAATAAAGCATGGAAGACAAGGCGTATGCAGCGACAGCAACAGATTTTTGTGATATCTATATGGTCTATAGTATACAAATGTGCTATTGTCAACATTGCTGAATTATGTAATTTAGAAGAGCAACTCTTGCAATGCATGTCAAAGACAGTTATTATCACAGTAGACCCAACTTGTATATGCGACTCTCCATCCCTAACCTCGCTACCATTCTCTTCAACGTTTTATGCAAAAAGTGTGTACGCCTTCCCTCGCTTCCTTCCTTTTCATGCTAGATACGATAAATTCTATCCCAGTAAACATTTTGGAGTCACTTTGCCCTCATGTTGAAGATGCATATTGCTTTGAAAGAGTTCATTTACAGTTTAGTTTCTCACAGTCGTTTATATAAAATGTCTATTTTATCGGTTACAAATGGCGAATCCACTTCACCTGTTGGAATACAAATGAAAATAAAGTTGATGCGATCTATAATTGAAGTGAATTGAATTCAATATATTTCTATAAATGTAGGTCATCCTAAAATAAGGTCTTACATTTTCGATTTATTATTTTTGAAACATTGAAATGTTCTTTTTTTAAACTTATATAATATATAATTTGATTATTTATCTTTATTTACTTAGATATAATTTTGCAAAGCGTTTTATGTTATTCTTCGAGCGTGAATTTTTTATTCATCCCGATAAACGCGAATTAATGCAATTTCCCGAGAATTTTCGAACGGCACTATTTTCTTAATATAACATATTAATTGTCTAGTGAATCTTTGACTTTAAGTCGTAAGGCTATCGTATTTGTATTGTCCTAACGGTGTTATTATTTTTTTGATTGATGTTGTGTTGTTCATATAATCGTTTGGCAAGACCTGTACTAGTTCCATTCCATATAAGTCATTATACAAAACATTAATACTATATGCTCTTGTTGGGCGTGGACTTTCTTTTTTTAATTTATTTATGATTTCTAAGGTTTCCTAGGCACGTAGCTTTTTATCGCCCCTAATATTGTTCTGCTTTTTTTTAAACTTTATATCCCGACAACAAGAATGATCTATTCATGGCTACTGCTGTTAAAGATTTCGGTTTCGCAATCCAAAAGGCGGTGTTAACAGGAAGCGTCTGCGAAGTCTGTCGTCAGAACCTTTAAACTTCATCACATTTTGTTATCAAACATTTTGTATAGTCTTTCAAGTTCCACATTTTTTTTTTTTTTTTTAAAAAACCTCCCTTTTTTCTTGATTCCTTTCTTTATCGTTTAGAAGTAAACGATAGTAATTTTTCAATAGACCATGTGCCTTTAACAATGGCTTCTATGGTCTTAAGCTATAAATGTCCTTTTTTCGTCATTTCAACAGCCCACTGCCTGACTGAATACTGACTAGTTGACGGCGACAATAGATTGACTATCTTAGTTGTCAAAGCTTGAGACCCTGTCGGCTGTCGACTGTCGGCTGTCAATGCCTATAATGTCAAACGATCTACTTCTACTATACTTAAATATAGTACCCATAGTATAAAGTGAACATTTAAGCTTAAAAGGATAACGATTATGTGAGACATATCTCCTTCAATGATGGACCAGTTCATGTCAAAGCCATTGTACTCTTCCGGGGTGATAAATAAATAGATTATTTGTAACACGGAATTACAAAATGAAAATATTTCGAGAACTATCATTTATTTTGTGAAATGACGTGTGCGACTGATATGACAAGGAGAGAAAAACTGTGGTGAGATGCATATACTGCTGAGATATCCCTTTTATCTTATTTAGAAAACTGCAAGAGTAATACTTAAAGAATATGACATATTACATCTTAAATTTTCCTTGTGTGATATATCAATCTATTTCCATATATTTCCAAAATATATATACGTAATATAATATTAAAATATCCTTTTATGTGAAACGCATCTATAATATACGAGACATCGACATAAACATCGATCTCACCTATGACACCATGCAAACGTTAAAGTTAGAAAGAGATGGCTATATTAAGTAACGGTTCAAAGGTTCGCATAAAATATAGTGATCTCATATTTTAAGCAAAAATGTATTAAACTGAGCAAATAACAACTCCCATCACCCATTTTTTTCTGCACCTGTCCCATTCCTTTGCTTCTTCATTCCTTAACTCGTTTCCCAGCCCCCTTTACTCAAAGAGATCACCCGGTCCCGGCCCGGGAGCTGAGTGAGTGAATGAGGGAGGGTGCGTGGAGAGGGGGATGTTAACGCCCGCAAGTGGCAAGCTCCCTATGTTTGAACTTTGAAAGGTTATTATGAGGATACTATTAATATTATATTTTAATATAGACATAGGGGAGGGCCTTCCCTTAGGTGGGGGAATGGGGTGGAAGCTTGCACAAAAAATGACTAAATTGGATTAAATAATATCATTTTTAAAATACTTAGCAGGAACAAAGGAAAAATGATATCTATTGGTTACTTGAGTAAAAAAATTTATGAAAAATTGAAATAAAATACACTACCTTATTCGAGTAACTCTGGAGGAATTAGATAAATTTACAAGAAATATTATAGGCAGTACAATATAAACCTTTTAAAAATATATAACAACTATTTTCACAAAATTAGGGAGCATTATTAGTCTTAAATATCTACTATAAAAATGTACTAAATTCAAACAAAAAATATTGTACAAAATAAAATTTAATAAGATTGCTTTCTTTTTCTTTAATTTATTAAACGTTGGTTGGTAGATGTTCCTGTTGCCTATATCCAACGACCTCCTACGACTATGTTAGCAGTTTTAATAGTGATTACGTTACATATATAAGTTAACCACACCGCTGCCTACTAATTTTTTATGATTACATAAGCACATAACCAATTCAATTTTCATAATAACCTAACCCAGAAAATATAACGCTGATCCAGTAAAGACATAGCAGCCTCGCGTCAAGCATCAATGCTTATGGTCTTAAATTGAAAATTTCTGGTAAAGGCAAATGCTCACGTTACGTACGAAGATGAATGTATCCAAGCATGTAACGAATATACACAGCTGCGAGTTCTACGGTACAGGTCTCAATATTCTTTTGTGGTGTGAGATAGCCTTATAGTCAATGAATCAACAGCATCGACCATTACACACTTCGAACACTACAGCCAGGGGCGGCCTTAGCCATTGTGTGGCCCCGGGCGGCAGATCTTTGCGAGGCCCCGGGTCGGCAGAACTTTACGAGGCCCCGGGGTGGCAGATCTTTGCAAGGCTCTTGTTCTTTGTATAATTTATGTAAATTGTAAATAAGTACTTGTATTTTTGATGATAGTTGACGAGAATGAAAATTTTATATTGTAAGTTTTATAAAAGTTAACAAGCACAAAGATGATAAATATTACTGATGATAAACTAAGGTACATGAATACCTTAAAAGATATACGCAGTGATTCTAGTGGGATTGTTAAAAAACGAGGCGGGAGATTCAAATACATATATAGTAATGAATTTTTCTACTTGAGTTCTTGCGCGAAAATGTGAGGCCACCACAAGAGCGAGGTTACCCCCTAAGGCCAACTATAGTAATACAAATAATTTTGACAAGAATTGTGAAAGATTACGAATTGTATTTCAATCGTATAAGAATCGAAAAATTGTTTGTAGGTAGACTCCTTCTGATATTTTTTATACAAGGGGCTATATAGTTTAGAAACAAATCCAAGAATTGACGAAAAAGCTAGTAAACAATATTTACAGACTAATTTCGTTTGCTGATTATGAATTTTTTGTTTACCATCGTCAATATTCAGCCTGTTTAAGCCTGCTGATATAAAATATTGCTGATTTAAGCCATGTTAGAAACAGTTTCTTTTTCAATATTTTCTTACCAGTGGTGGATCCGAAGAAAAAAAGGGTTCTAATAAGAAAATATAGGTCTCAATTTCTTACAATTTGTGTATACAAGGTTCTCTTGTATATCTGATAGATTTTCAGCTACACTGTTGTAAAGTAGAGCGCTTTTTACCATTTTTCAAGATGGAGAACTAAAATATCAAAATAGATTTCTGGTAATCAAAGTATTTGTTATCAGCACAACCAAATTATCCAAAAGAAGTGTACTAACCACCTTAACTAGCTTAGAGACACATATCTAGATAGTTGTACCTAGCCTAACACCTCTTAAATGTATTAAAATACAAAAGTTTTAAAAATATTCAAAAGATATGATAAGTGTGTAAGCCTTCACTGTAACTGTTTCTAGCGGAATAAGCCCCAGGTCTCGGCACTTCGGGACTCGGCATAATAAGCATAAAATGAACAGGATCCGCATGTGATACTCGGTATACATTTTTGCATTACAATTTTATTCATATTCTCTCGTGAAAAAAAAGAATAAGAAAATCACATGATTTTTTATTTTTTTGTACACAGTCAAGAATGACACGTCGTTCTATAAAGCAAAAAGAGAAAACAGTGAAAACTGAAACCACCCCAACTTATTTGAATGTATTTATGTGTATATGTATATCTGTCTGTGTTGCGCCTCACTCTCCCCCCATTCCTCCTCCTCCTCCTTGTGTCTTTGAGACAGGAACAGGATTTCACTTAGCTAAACCTACGACGTACAACTGCGAGCTAGTACTCAAGGACTTGTGCTCAAGGATTTGTACGTGGGATTCGGGAATATCCAGGCTTTTTTAAAGGAATATTACAAAAGAATACTATTGAGTAGAACTCTCAGTGTTACTTCCGGCTTTGTTTTGTTATACTGTAGACGTTGTGTTTCAAAATCTCTGAATTATCTGAACGTATTTAATAAAGAAATGTAATCAGCCTGAAATATATACTACTAGTATAACTTTGTTAATAAATTTGTCTGTAAACGTTAGAACTAATTAGTAACGTAATTGTCATACACAGTTAAGGTTATTCAAGCATTTGACCTTTTACAACAGAAGAAGATACAGTCTTACCGCAAAACATAACCATACACTCAGGGTAGACAACTGACAACAAAATGAATACATATACAGGTAGTCCTTTACATACGACATATATATGTATATATATATTTCTCGAATTAGCTTAATTCATAAATGGGAATCGTAATATAAATAAATATATATATATTCGATGAAATCCAACAGTAGTACCTTATATGTTCAAAATCATTGTAAATTGTTTGGTGTAAATTGTTGTACTGTCAGTTATATCCCCTCTATCCCCTCACCTTAAGACATCGCACAAACCAAAACCTTTTCTTTCAATCCTATTCAAATACGCATTTCTTTATCTAGTCCAACAACCTACAAATATTTTTCATTCCTTTATTCTTTACAAAACCCGTTCCTTTCCTGTTATAAACAAAACTACATTGTTTTAGATATAAAAAGTAAAATAAAATACTAAATTTAATTTTGTATTAAAAATATAACAAGAGCTGTAAGACACAAAACTTAACTTGGTAGTAATTATAATTTCGGTCCAAATTGGCTTACACCCAATTGAAAAGAACGTTGCACCAAGATCATCAGCGAATCGACTCTTGGCATCGTTACATATATATATATATATATATATATATATATATATATATATATATATATATATATATACATATATATGTTAGGAATTGTAAATTTTCTGAAATTTAAAGATCATTTTGATAATTTACATACATATTATAATAATTACACTGTTTAATTAAAATTATAATATCATACCTGAAATTTAAAGAAACGACATTTAAAGTTGACATTTAAATATCAACTGTGTTGGCCGTTTTTCCTACATCGTCATCTATGGCGTTCATGAGTATATGTTTTCACTGAACGGTCACTGTTTTACCTACACAAGCACTTATGTTGCCGTCTAGATAGACTGTACTACTGTAGACTTGTTTAATATTTATTTATTTAATCTCTGGTCATTTTTATGAATTTTGGCGTCTCCTTAAACCTAGACTTTCAAATGGCTACTAAATTTGCACTACCCTTGCCAGGTAATCTTTCATAAAATATAATACAAGTACTACACAGTATGTTTATGTCCAATATCTATTACAGTTACACTCAAATATAAATCGTAAATGCCATAGCCGGTGCAAGTGACCTAGAACTAGCATTAGTTCCTTCGGGAATGGAAGAGATTATCCTTTGTTGGAGGTTAATTATACGCGATGGTAAATAGAATTAAAAATTACCGAAATGTGAAAACGTTTGTTCATAGTTTAAGTATTAAGCTAAAATGTACATGTACGAGTATTATTTAATTTAATACTCTGTTTCTCTTTTTTTCCAAAGAGGTTGGATTTTCAAATTAATTGGAGCACTACTTACTGCCAGCTTATCAAAGACGATATATCAGTGTTTTCTAATAATCCAAAAGCTTACTCTAATTACAATTAATGTCTCTCTAACAAAAACTCGCCCAAGACAATGTTAATCTCTTCAATGTACATCCCGAAAAACTAACCTTAAAATACTCTGTCACAGTAACAAATTGGAATTGACATTTGGAAAGACATTGATGAGCCCAGTCTTGTTAAAATTATCGTCTTTCATGTTTATATAACTCTTCTTCTTATTCTTTTATTTCAATCCATTTCTCTTTCCATATTAGCTCTCATTTTCAGTTTTATCTGACGTTTAAGACACTGAAGCGCCGTGGGTCGTGGGAGTGACGCGTTAAGTGCCAAGTACTTCGCCATCTTTTATTGTACGGTACATACTCTAAAAGAAATAATAATTCGTTTTATGGTTATATTGTAGTTAATTGAATTGAGATTAAACGCATTGGCGATTGCTCAAGAGATGGCACAAAGGTAGATGTAACTAGATTCATTCATAAATTCCTTTTGAAGTCTTACTTTAAAATGTCATTAATTTCACCTACGTATATGAAACGTTCTTTGTCAGTTTTTATAAGAAACTTTTTATAAGAATTGACCTGATGTTTTTAAATTAACTTGCAATGGAGCATCAAGAATACACTTCTAGTGAGTTAAAATCAGTCTTTTCACAGAATTGACTTAACGGAGGAAAAGGCAACATTTGTAGCACGTTAATAAGTCGAATCTTGCATTTTGCGCTACAATTTATATGTGAGAGGTATAAAATTAACCTTGGAAATACCTTGTAGCCAGCTAACACACCCTTAAACTTGCCTGTAAGATAATTCTCTATCTAAATATTTTTATAATAAGTTACTATTAACAGACTTGAGGCCAAAACTTTGCAATCGGATTTTGTGGATGATTATGACACAATAACATTCTGCTGGTTGCTGACCAAATGGGAAAGCTAGCTGCTTCCTGTGATAACTACATTTCATATTTTATAAAATCAGACATGAAAGCGGAATTAGAAAAAAAAGAAATGAAAAATTGGCAAGACAAGTGGGATAATTCTGATAAAGGTAGAGAATTTTATAAAATACAACCAATACTGAAACGTAAGCCATGGTTTGCCAAATTAACATGACCAAGAAGATTAATAACAATGACCTCAAGACTAAGAACGAATCATACAGGAACTCCGAAACATCTAGCAAGAAACAAAATCATTCCAAACTCTAAATGCGAATGTGATGAAGAGGAGGCAGATCCTGACCACATTCTGTGGCAATGTAAAAATACAGCAATGGCAAGAAATGGACTCCAACGGGCGGTGCTACAGACTTCGCAGACGCTTCCTGTTAACACCCCCTTTTTGATTGAGAAACCGAAATTTATAACGGCAGTACCCATGAATAGATCATTCTTGTTATCTGGATATAACGTATAAGAAGAAGCAGAACAATATTAGGGGCGATAAAAGGCTACGTGCCTAGGTTGTGGAAGCCATAGTTTTGATTTCTTCTCCGACTGTGTTAACCTTCAGGTCTCTATGTATGTCGTCATTGCGGATATACCACGGTACATTAACTATTCCTCGCAGAATTTTATTTTGGATCGTTTGTATTTCTTTAATGTTTGATTTCTTGGTGCAACCCCAGAGTTGCACTCCATACGTCCACACTGACTTTAGCAATTAGCCAATACTTATTCCTGTATTTTATGTTCAGTTCTTCCTTTAACTTCCACGTTTGATACAATAAATGCTATGCTTTTGGAGGGAGCTAGTCAGACCTGTAGATAAGTGCTAAAATAAGTGAAAACCATTAAAATACACTAAAAATTTTCTCTGGTTATTTTTTCTAAATATTTATTTAAGTGCATCAACTTTCAACAGTTATTAGCACTTGTACGAAATAAAACCATGCGAGTATTTGTAGATTGAATAATTATTCAATTGTTTAATGATAAAATAATTTTACACTTTTTAATAACTTTGAACCAACATTCTTATAATAACAAGATGGTTGGGAATTATGATCTTGACAGTGTAGAAGCCCAAAACACAACTGACACGAATGCCATATCGCTGTAGCGTACAGCAGTCGTCGTATTGTAGTCATGCGCATTACTTCTATTAGAGACAACAATACATTATAATGTTGGAATGCCAACAGAGACATCTTCTTATGTTCTGTACTAATTTTGTACTGAACATAAATTGCCAGCCAGCAGAAGTAGATAAGCTCACAACCAATATCAAATTATACAATGTTACATAAAATTATTATAAACCAATTTACAAAAAATAATGTGAACTTCTTAAAACTATTATAAACAAAATTACACAAAATAACATAAACTTCTTAACTCTATGGTAGTCTACATAATTTTGTGAAAATAATATAAAACAAATTAATTACTATCCTAAATATAACAGAAACCATAATTATCAATGTAGCATACATTATCAATTGCATAATGTACACAACAATCATCAACTCAATAGTTACAATGTTATTGAAACAATTATCTTTTAACAATTCCAACAGTACAGATGTTTGTTTTACATCAATGTTGTAAACATTGCAATTAATATCTGATGGAAGTATTGTATTTGAATCAAAAATTTTATTTGTTGCTTGTTTGATTCGCACCAGCAACACTGCGCTAATAATCTCAAGCTGGGGTATTGTAAGTACCTTACTTGATGGAGCTACACTGGACTTGTAGCAAATTAAATTTGTTTTTATTTTAATATTTATAAAAATAATATTGTGTTTTAAACCTAATGTCATAATACTGGTTGATCTGTTTAATAATGTTTTATAAACCTCCAATAATGAAGGATTGTGTCTAAATCTTTTTTCCAACACATTAAATCTTTGCGGGGCAACTGAGAAAGAATCCTCCAATTCTATTTTATTTACTAGGCTGAGTAATGGCAAATCAACAGTTAAATTATTTTTAAGTGCTACTGAATTTTGAAATTTATGTTCAGCCTTTAAGTAATCCTCAGAAAACTTATCTGATTCCTCTGGGACTTTCTCAGTTGTCCAAGATTGTTTCATAACATTCTCAAGGTTTGTATATTCACAAATAGCAAGATTACATACAATATTATTATGTGAATACTTATTTTTATTATACAATTTTCTTGGAACCACATTTCCTTTATTATTATTATTGTCATGTGACATATTTTTATAATCTAAACTATACTCAATTGCAATTGCACGTCTTTCTAAAAATGAAATAAATTCTGCCATAGTAGGCAGTTCTTCTAAATTTCTTTCCATGTGGAAAGTGCGGTTAGTAACGATATCTAATTTTCTACTTAAGGCCGAGATTAAAATCATATCCCACTTGTCTACAGGCTCATCAAGATTTTTTAACGCTTGTAATTGCTGTTTTACTTGACATAAAAAAGCCCTTATATCGACTGCAGTACCTTTCTGCATGTTGGGAATATCAAGTATTATATTAATGTGATAAAAGATTAATCTCGCCTTATTTTCATACCGCGCTAACAATAAATCAATAGCCTCTTTGTATGAACTGTTCACAAGCGGCAGATTTATAATTATTGAGAGAGCCTCATCAACGAGATACTTTCTCAAATAAAAAAGTCTTTGAACATCGGACAATGATGCATTATTGTGAACCACTGCTTGGAAGAGCTCATAAAAGGGCTTAAACCTGGTTATATCCTTGCCATCGAAGGTTGGAATTTCCACCGCTGGGAGCTTCAATGGAACTAATTCAGGCCTTTTAACTTCTTTTAACTTATTGATGCTAGCATTTAATTTTGCAATAATGTTAAAATACTTCTCTTCAACTTCTTCAATGTCTTCCTCATCTTGATCATCAATTTCTAAAATGCTGTACTGCGTGAGCTCGTACGATTGGAATGTAGTCATCATCTTTTCTTTTTTCACCTGCAGCACCTCCACTGTAGCGGAGTCGAGAGCCCTTGGGTCGCTGACGTAATTGTCCATCCGTGATATTGCACTTTTTGCAGCCGTCCGCGCCGATCTAAGCCTTTTCAATCCCTCCATCTTGCTTAGGTGATAGATTCGTACTTATATGATAGATGAAACGTGGATGACAAACTAATCCAGGTTAATCCAGCAACATGAGAAGTTTTTAATAGATTGGTACTTGCAGATAGTAATAATAACTTTGTACCTTCATGAGTAAAGAAGTATTTTACTCTCCTCCAGCATCCATGTATCCTCTTCCGTAATGAATAATTTTTCTTAAAATATAAACGTGTAGTAATCCAAATTATATGCGAATCCGCTTAAATCAAACGTTGCATTACCCAATCAATGGCAATTGATGACTTGCCAGGCCGCCATAGGGTAAATGTAACAAAATAGCTTGCACTTGTGCTGGTTACTATACAGATGTAACCTCAAAACACCACGAAATCACACGCGGGTACCAATGGCTTGTAAGGCCAGTTTTTTTTTTTTTGTAGGATTTAAAACCTTCTTGAAATGTAATTGTAAAATATCCAGCTTCGCTTGTAAGGCTTCTGGAAATGTAATTGTAAAATATCCAAATCCTCCGTGAATCCGCCAAAATAGAGCGTCCCATTTACCCAATCAATGGCAATCGCCAAGGGGCAAATGTAATAAAACGCCAAAAATACAATGAAAAACACACGCGGTTAATAAACTCGAAGGATCGGCTTTGTAAGGCATCGAAGGACCAGCTTCGCATGTACGAAATAAAACCATGCGAGTATTTGTAGATTGAATAATTATTCAATTGTTTAATGATAAAATAATTTTACACTTTTTAATAACTTTGAACCAACATTCTTATAATAACAAGATGGTTGGGAATTATGATCTTGACAGTGTAGAAGCCCAAAACACAACTGACACGAATGCCATATCGCTGTAGCGTACAGCAGTCGTCGTATTGTAGTCATGCGCATTACTTCTATTAGAGACAACAATACATTATAATGTTGGAATGCCAACAGAGACATCTTCTTATGTTCTGTACTAATTTTGTACTGAACAGCACTTAAACAATATATACATTTATAAACATTTGTAATACATAATTTACAACTTTACAACTGGTTGTTGTTAAAATTTTTTGAGCATCTCTGGAGAAGAACGGATATAATTTTCGCGGTCGTATTTTCCTTCGTATATATCAAAGTAAAAGTTTAACAGAAATAGCATCGTTGTATGCTGGAATGACAACTAGTGAAAATGGAAAGAGCATTAGAGTGTGACAAGGACATTGGTAATGGTAACGTATAAACATAAGGAACATACCCCGCCATATACCGTCATGTACAATACATGTATCCATTCCTTATTGTCCCCCCTCCCATTTTGTGCCACTCATATAGACACGTTTGCAGAAGGAAGTGTTGGAATTACAAGTAGTATAACTTTTATTTTATTTGTATAATTTTCTTTTATCATCCAATTCTTCTTTTACCTGTTTCTCGTATTTTGAAATGATTTTTATACATGCACGTCAGGAGCCCTAACTATGTTAATTGGGATTGTTTGTACGCATGTGTAATGTTTATGTGACGGAAAAATAACAAGAAGAAGATTCTCGATAGATGTTTTCGTAAATGGGTACGCATATTTTCAGAATATTATTTGTAAAGTAGTGTCTCCATTGTTGCATCATAGTTATATTTATGTTATTGAAAACAAATGATTATTGTGCTTGTTACATTTTATTTTACACAATGAATAAACTTGCATTAGTTAGGAAGTCAAGCACTTCTTGAATTTTTTCCTGATTCCCTGCAAGCATGTCCACTGACGCTGTGTTCGGTTCGTTTCCTTAATTTTGTGGGCAGGACTATAAGTGAGTTTAAGTAATTTTTTTGTCAGCTTTAAAGCGTCTGCAAGGTTATACAAGGTATTACAAGACAACTGTTTTAAAACATTTTCCAAGAAAACAGACCGATCCAAGGGGCCAAACATTCCCTAGACCCAATTTTAGTTCCGCTATGAGTGAGGGTATTATCTCTTGATTACCTGATAATTGGAAAATGGCCGCCTGGTCAAACTAGCAAGTAGACATACGATCATTGTACATATTAACACTACTCAATCTTACACATTTTGTTCATCTGAAAATAAGTGATGTCTGGTGGCCCTGGGATCTTGGACTATAAGAGATGATGGACTGTTATTTGTTTCACAGTGGAGCGTCGTTTTATTCATTAAATGTTGATGCGTTAACTTCATATGTTCAGTTCGCTGTCTTTTTCAAATTGTCTGTATTTTCTTTAATTAATTTCGATTTATTGTTGTTTATTTGTTCCCAGACATGCACCTTAATCAGTTTGTTATTTTACGATGATCATAAATCAATAAAAATATCAACTCCACACGATGCTAACAAAATATACGGCGTGAATAAATGTAAACGAGAATTTTTTCGATATTGATTTGACGTAGCAGTAAATCTAAAAATCTAAAAAGGATTGAATATAAAGAAATAAAAACATAAATAAATAATAAAAATAACGTATAAATATAAACATAAAGTTTATAAATTCTTTACTGTTTTTATTATATGGAATACCGGAATTCTTTCTTTCATTTTCACACAAAACTAACACAGGGTTTTGTCTGTGAACAGGGCTTGTTAATATTATCATAGTTTAAACAGTTTTGTTTCTATAATGTTTTAAATGGCTTTCTCTATTTGCAATCACTTTTTCCGTTATGTATTGGTAATTCATCATCATCATCATCATATCATAGTAATGTCGTTTCAGACATGAAAGAAAATGTAGAATGGGCACTAATGTTTTTTGCGACCTTGCGACGAGCTAATTCGAAGGGTCATATTCACCCTCTAATAGAAATTGTAATACATTGTGAAAGACTCAACTTGCTAGCTTGCTACAAACGTTACAATTCTATCTGGAACTTCTGCATTTTCTTCCAGTCACTCAAAAATAAAGTGTTGATGTTTTACCATCATTCAAGAACTGACATTTTAAATTTAGCGCCATTATTCAGCTGTCAAACGTATACATAACCTACAAATTAATTTTTATTAATTGGGGAATTCATTACTCTAAATTTTTTTTGATTTAATGTTCTCAAACTAGATACAGTTATATGTGGTAATAGGAGAAAGTGTAGGAGAGGAAGGGGAGGAGTTTTACAAAAATTAATTCGAATACTTGTTGACCAACCCTGAAGAAAAGTATCATCTAACACCATATTTGATTCTATTACGCAATAAAAAAAACTTTTTCTAGCATGCTGCGAGTGCATCCCCCTTTACCCTTCGTTGGCAGTGTTTCTTGTACCCTTTATCCTGTAGGGTTTCTCTTCCCCGTTCCTTTGAATCACTGTTCCATGGAACCGCGCTTTGACGTTTGTCGTCGTTTTCACCGCTGCGTCACTGTGGTTCTATGAAAAAGATATAAAGTGGGCGGGAAGAGGGCGTCATATTCAACATTTTTTTTAACTTTCCACCACTTGTTCTTTCTTTATAGTTGAAGAAAAAGAACAAAACAAAAACCAAAATATCACACACGCACACAACTTTATAATAATGCTGTAAAGTTTGTGATAGTTTTAGAACAACTAAAAGCTCTAGTTACAAAATTCTTTATAATTCCTTAAAATGTTAAAGAAATTGGTGGAATTTCAAAAATCTACCTAATGTGTTTTATGTAAGCGAACTATCTTATTTGTATTGATTTAATAACAAACACTAACATAAAGCATCTCGTCTAACCCGAAGTTATTTGTAACTAGATACATCTTTATCTTTTGTCGGTGCTACGTACGAATATTTATTTAATGGGCTTGTGTCCTATGTCGTAATTTCTATAAAAGTGTACTATATATTGATAACGTGGGTTACTAGAACCTCAAATGTTCAATTATTTTTTAATAACTCCTTATATGTTAAGAGATATTAACAATTAAAAAAGTCATTTTGTCTCTTTAATTATTAAAGGGATTCAACGTTGTACACATTCCAAGTGCATGTGACATCACAATCCTTGTGTAAGGTTACCAACCTTACAGCTCATAAATCTCTGCTATATGTATTTATATATCAAAATATCAAATATTATTTACAGCTATTTCAAGGAACAATCAAATTTCAATATTATGTCTGCCTTAGCAGGGTTAAATAACTAAAAATTATTCTTTGATTTGACTTGCTTATTTGACTACCAACAGCTACAAAACATTACCACAGCACTGACCTACTCAACAAATAACTGACGCTAAAATGCATTTCACGTCATAAAAATATGGCCGACAATTCAAACTTTTAATTGCTATATCTCCGTCAAAATTTAGATATTTAATAAAATAGACACGCCAATACACATTGATTAACATCAATTTCAATCAACAATTGAAAAATCGACCACTAAAAAATGAGGACACAAGCCCATTCTACTAGATGGAAACGCATCTTATATTTTGTAGAAATGTATAAGATGACATTTAATATTCTTTTATCGTCTCCCAGATAAAGAATGTTACGCAAGTTTTCACATAAATTAGCTTGTAATAAGCTAACATAGCAAGAAATATTTTGTAAGAGTAATAGAAAACAAATCTTGGAAATAGTTCGTGGCAAGTTAGCAATTGTGAAGACAATTCTTCTTGTCTCGATATAGATTCTTCAGAGACATTTCTAGACGCATCAGTGACATTGTCTTGATACTTTGTTCTGAAATCAACTTCAAATTAAAAATGAAATCACGCATTACCTTTTTATCTTTATGGGTTACTGTATTTTACTTTTATGGATTATATTATAAACCTAATGTAAGTAGACTTCACATCCACCCTGTGTGCTACTTACTGTGAAAACAATTACTTAGATTTTCTATAAAATACACCGGAACACAAGAACGTCGACTAAACTGTATTTATTTCGGTCATTAAATGAGGAAACTTAAAAAGAAAAATATAAAAATAAAATTTTAAAACATGAGAAATTTTTTTTATAAATAATATACCTCAGGAGAGCATTAAATATTCATTAGGTTAGATTTTTGTTTTAATATATCCAATTCTTTAAGCTGTCGTATTGTATAAGAAGTTTGACTCTAGTCAAATATATTAAATTAGAAGAAAAAAAAAATAAAAACAAAATAAAAAGAGAAAAGTTGCCAAGATTAATTCAACTGAAAAGAAACGTGATACAAATACATCCGTTGTTTGTCCTAACAAGGTTATGTTCATTATCCTGCACACTAGTGAAATTTTAAAAGGTCCTATCCTGTATACTGTCCTATGTCCCATGTCCTATGTCCTAAGCCCTTGTTCAACTTCAGCTCGCACTTGCGAATGATTTATTTATTACAAAAAGTTTTTTTTGTTGTTTATTTACATAATTACAATCACGTTTCTTTTGCGTTCTGCGTCATAAGCATGCGTCTACTGCTTGGAATTCTATACTTGTACGCTTATAACACAATCGTAATATATTTTAATGTTCCAGGTGTATGTGTATATGTTTGCTACTGAATTACATCCTTAGGCCTATCGCACACTGCAAGCGTATTTAGCGACGGCGAATTCGGGCGTAAATCATCGGCTAGGACTCTCTAAGTGTTGTGCCAGAATACATACATTACCACGTACCAATACGACAGTACGCCAAACTTGTGTACTGTAGGATGTATTGGAGTTGTTTTGCATTAACATAATTTATCATGAGAGCAAACTTTTGCTTTAATTTTTATCGATACACCACTGTTATGAAAGAGACTATTGTATTCCCATCCATATCCGTTCCAGTCTGAGACGGCTGATTGCATCTACAAGGTAGGGATAGGTTTAGCGTTGTAACATGTATATGGTTCCAGTATGAGACCTACGTAACGCCAGTATTCGGACGGCTTTGTCACTTGCAGTGTGCGAGGGTTCATTACATTTATAGAGTTCGGATATATAAGGCGTAGTTATCATCAAAAACTAAAAACCAGTGAATGTTGCTATTTAAAAAGGCGATGCTTTTATAAGGTATAGCATAATGTTTTGTACATATAAGGTACATTCCATATTAGATATTATATATTCTCCGTATATTCACATAATGTGAATAATGTGAATATAATATCTTGTATATATATTGCATATAGGTACATGAAATGAATAAACATGACACTACATACTATGTGAAGGATAACAAGGTTTAAATTGGGAAATAAGGAAAAAGGAAACAGATACTGGGAAAGTAGGGAGAAAAGAATGTGTAGAGTGTGCGGAACGGAGGACGAAACACTGGAACACATTAAGTTTGATTGTAAGGAAAAAGTAGGGAGTGAGATGAATATTGGGCAGCTCTTAAAAGGAGGCAAGGAAGGGAACAGATGGATGGCAGAAATATCTAGAAGAAGGAAGGCTGAAGCTTTTAAATCTTTTTAAGGCAGAAGAATGTAATGCCGAAAGTGAAGGGAAGATGTGGATGGCGGAGATAGAGAAAAAAAAACTAGGAAAGAGAAGGAATGGCAGAGTAGAAACAGGAGAGACAGTAGCAGGAGAAGCGAAGCAGTAGCAGTAGCAGTTTTTATTTTTATAAGGAATTTTATATATTTTTTCTTTTTTCTTTTTTTCGTTTGAAAAATTGAATTAAGGACAAGAATGTAGTGCCAAATGGCAAAAACATTAAAAATAAAATAATAATAATAATGTATATACTTTAAATGTTGTCTGAGATATTTAAGAAAAAGAAATTGACTAAACATAAACTGAAGGTTAGTAAATTCTAAATTTATTTATGTCATTAATTAAAAGAATATTAATAACTGTCCACAAATTTCCAATACAAAGAAACACAATACGCGTTTGGGTTATGCCCATATAAGAGTTGCAGCTCAACCATAGTCACCGATTTTGAGCGATATCAATGAGTATGCGACACACGTATCCTCCTCCCTTAATACTCCAACCACTCAACGACAAAACAGGGTGCATTTAGACCCCACATCCTCTGGAGAGGGCAACTCACATGTGTCTCAGACCCTTGCCGTATCCCATTCTATACGTGCCTCTGCCACCTTCTATATCTTGGAGGACCTCAAGGCTTCAACAGGAGCAGGGTTGATTACCGTTTAGGTTTTATACGAAATTTATAACTATTGTTTATCGGTGATTTTGTGATAGTGTAAGGGATGTTTTGAGATAATAATTGGTTTATCTGAACTGGGAGTTTTAAACTATGTTTTAATAATAAATACTCGTAGCTTTTGAATTTACAAGATACTCGTATCTATAAAGTTTATCTTTTAAACAACATCCATATCGATTGGGGTCGATTAAATTGAGCAAGGTTGATTAGTTTAGTAACGCGCTGATACTACTTATTTGTCTGAAGCGTAATTGTATTTGACCTTCTTATACACAGAAAATACTTGGGTTCTGAACCAGAACAAAATATATAGTAATATGATAAAAGTAATTAACGATTGAAATAGTCATTTTTGTATTTTTAATAATAATTAATTAATAAATAATAATGTTGTATTTATGAGGTAAATCCTACATAACATTAGATATTCTCTGTACATTCATATATGCTTCATAACGTAAAAATAACATCATGTATATACATTGCACATACATGAAATGAATAAACATGACAGTACATACTATGTACGTGTAGCAATGTTTAAATATGCACATACCTTTGCATTTGCACATACATAGGACATACATTGTATGCTTTACATCACAGCAGCATATACACAGGATATGCAATATCCATGAATATAGTATGTATATGCAAATCTTTCTGTGCAATATATCAATAAAGTATTAATAAATCGATCACTAAAAAATCAATTCACAACCCAATTCAATTCTTTTAACTAAAAATTGTACTCTTCCAATAGATGATGAATTTTTTCTCTTCAGGCCTATCTTCTTCCTAAACAGTTTAGGTGGCTCCAGGCAGTCTCACGAACAGACTCTTCTGCGCATACCACTGCGATCCTCATACTCATTAAAGTTTTGCAATAATTATAAACAAGTTATAAATATTTCACTTGCCCCAATGGCTGAGTATAGCCATAACGCTTCAGCGTCATCCATTTCAGAGCTAATTTACAAAATGCTTGCCTAACAACTGGTGTGTTACTAATGCAATCATTTCACTATATATTTCTTTAAGTATTCAGCACCTGAATTAGAATTCCGTATGTATGTATCTGTATATATGTATATATAGATATATATATATATATATATATATATATATATATATATGTATACGAAGTATAAATTTATGTATACAAAACTCTAACCTTTTCAAACAAACCCTGTCTGCAGAACTCACACTTAAGTATAATAGGAAGAAACCTCCAGTTACCAGTCTCCACGGACAATTCTACTGAACCACTCTTACGTGAATCGGAGAACAGCACTTGTCAAGGCGAGGGCTGGAAAATTACTGTGGACGTGAAGTAGAAGTAGAAGACCACCCCTACACCCAATGATGAAACTCCTAGAAACTCGTACAGACTCTTTTAGGCCATCCCCAAAGCTGAATAAGACTAACTGTAACACGTAGGTCAAACTGGAAAGACCAAGTGTACAAAATAGACCAAGTAGACCAAGGAGAAGAGGTCTTGAGTACTCAAATAACAACGTAGTTATTTACTTGAATGTATACGATCATAGTACCACATGAAACTATATTTAAGTATATATATTCACATATATATCAGGCGTATGTTTGCTATATATGTGAAACAATATGGTTTAAAGAAGAATGCCAACTTACGAACTGCGTACACAAGATATATACACTGTGCACTACAAACTGCGTATGCAAATCAAGTAGAAACGCCATAAAATGCGCACACATTAAGAAGAACATATACAATTGTTTTTATTCATTTTGCTACACTAACCGCATCTGATGGTATGATGTTTATAATATAGTCCGCGGGAGTAACGAAGTAAAAAAATTGATGAACAAAGAGAGGTGTGCGATTTCTCTTACTTCTCTGGACTATATAATTGAACACGTGGTTAGCACGTGGTGTGATTAATATGTTACTATCATAAGTATTTGTCAGCTATGAAGAATGTATCTTTTTAGCCCATTTTAATGCGCACATTTTGCCAACGTGTATGCAGTTCTTCGTATTTGCTACTTCGAAGCAGCCCACGTTCTTGGTGTATGTACGCAGTTTGTCGGGCGCCTGGCTTTCTATGTGCGCAGTTTTCTCTGTATACAGCTTGTCATGTACGCAATTTGCATGTTAGCAGGTATTTCAATGGAGCTGGAATGGTTCTGTTTGAGATTTCATAATTATAAATCGATTGTTCGATGTATCGCATCAGTGATAAATACGAGAAACCGTAAGTCCAATTTACACATTCGATTTCTGCTTCATCTTTTGTACAATTTATAAAAGAATATTGGATTCAAATAAAGTAAAATTTATTCTGAACCAATTTACCTAAATCCAAACTGTTCAATAAGCAAAATATATCCTGACTCTTCAAAAAAACAAAAAAAAAAAACATGAGACATACAAGTGCTTTACCCACTTACCTTTATTCAAGAACCTGATTCACACTATTTACAGGTCTGACAAAATATATTATAACAAGAAAAGTTGAAGTTAGTTTTAAAAAAAGCCACACTACACAATTTTATCCACTTGTTATATACTTCAATAGATGTTTCACGCTGTCCACAAGTATTCTTGATTTATTACATCTACTAGTTTCACCCCGTTGTAAGGTAACGTGCGTAATATATATTCTGATTTCATGTTCCGTCTGCCTCAAAACACAACAAAAATTGCTCAAAAAATTAAATGTGTAACAAGATTATAATAGTCTTCCTTTATCAAAAAGTAAAGAATATTTAAATTTCACTAACGTTACACCTGATTTACAGGCAACACAACTAACTTGATTTATTGTTATTGTTGTTTAAATGTTAGATTTTAGTATTTAATTTATATAGTTGTCTGCTACACGTTATATTGATAAACAGTTCAGTTAAATTTAAAATATCTACACTTTTCTAGCATTTATGCAAATTTATTTAAATTCATGGACCTTTTTTTCAAAAACTTTAATTTTCATATTTTTAAAAGTAATTTATGTTTTCTAATATAGATTTTCATGCTGATTTCAAAATTGAAATCCATTTTTAATTACCTATTACGGTTCTCAAATACTTAGCGTTTAAAGATTTCATTAGATTTGAATAAAAACCAGAAATCTACAAATATTTTAATTTTCAATTGAGCAGTTTATTAATTTTACGAGTAACATACATATGAGATTTAGATTTATTAAAATTAACCCTTCGAAAAAAAGGTCCATGAATTTAAAATTGTTGCATAAAATACAGAGAAGTGTTTAAATTCTAAATTAAATTAAACAGTCTTTAAGAATTTATGAAGAATTTAACAAGATTATAATTTATGATTTTTTAAAGTGAAAAATTGAACCTTTTCATCATTTTTAACAAGAGTATAACCTTCTTTCGTTGAAGAAATAACAGAAAATTTATGATTTTTTAAAGTTTAAAACTTAACCTTTTCATTAATTTTAACAAGACTATAACCTTCTTTTGTTGAAAAAATAACAGAAAATTTATCATTTTTTAAAGTCTAAAACTGAACCTTTTCATCATTTTTAACAAGAGTATAACCTTCTTTCGTTGAAAAAATAACAGAAAATTTATGATTCTTTAAAGTCTAAAACTGAACATTTTCATCATTTTTAACAAGAGTATAACCTTCTTTCGTTGAAAAAATAACAGAAAAATTAAGATTTTTTAAAGTCTAAAACTGAACATTTTCATCATTTTTAACAAGAGTATAACCTTCTTCCGTTGAAAAAATAACAGAAAATTTATGATTTTTTAAAATCAACAACTGAACCTTTTCATCATTTTTAACAAGAGTATAACCTTCTTTCATTGAGAAAATAACAGAAAATTTATGATTTTTTAAAGTCTAAAACTGAACCTTTTCATCATTTTTAACAAGAGTATAACCTTCTTTCGTTGAAAAAATAACAGAAAATTTATGATTCTTTAAAGTCTAAAACTGAAACTTTTCATCATTTTTAACAAGAGTATAACCTTCTTTCGTTGAAAAAATAACTGAAAATTTAAGATTCTTTAAAGTCTAAAGCTGAAACTTTTCATCATTTTTAACAAGAGTATAACCTTCTTTCGTTGAAAAAATAACAGAGAATTTGTAATTTTTTAAAGCTTAAAACTGAACCTTTTCATCATTTTTAACAAGAGTATAACCTTCTTTCGTTGAAAAAATAACAGAAAATTTATGATTCTTTAAAGTCTAAAACTGAATCTTTTCATCATTTTTAACAAGAGTATAACCTTCTTTCGTTGAAAAGATAATTTAGAGAAAATTTATGATTTTTTAAAGTCTAAAACTGAACCTTTTCATCATTTTTAACAAGATTATAGTCTTCTTTTGCAAAAACAAATTAGAAAATTATGTTGTCAAGGTAACTGTCACGGCTGATTTACGGGTAACAGAACAACCTTGATATGTTATTGTAGTTGCTGTTAATTCAGGCGCTCGATACCCTGTAATAATGATCTATCGAGACGAAATTTATAAACAAAAATATATTTAGCATAAAATAAAAAAACATATTTAGATTTTTATTACTTTATTTTACAAAAGAAAAAGTATTTTATCAGTTTTCATATATCATAATGTGTTTCAAAGAGATTTTATAATTAATTTTCATAACTGTTCATCATGTTAATTACTGTTTTAATATCTTAATATAGAATACAATTACAATAATGTTTAATTTATTAGTATATTTCATTTAATAATAAGTATTATTAATTTTATTTAATTATTATAACTATTTACATTATACTTATATATAAAATTATACATTAATGTTACAAGCGGAATTATTATATTTATATTTACGAAAAGAATACAATAGTTGACTCAAAGAACTGTTTCAAAAAGTATATGAGTATAGCAAATACGAATCAGTTTAAACTGACAGTACAACAGAGATTGTATTTCCTAGTTTACAACATTAAAGATCATCGAAGTCTTTCTTTCTTTCCAGTAGCAAACACAAATATCTTCATTTTATTTATACAATGCACTGAAAGAAATTCAAAACGGGCCGAGCCGCGAGATTTTAATAAATTTGAAACTTCTACTTTTAAAAACAGTTTTGTTATCCAAAATTGAAGCTAGTGTCTTTTTGTCTTTTGTCATTTAACAAAATGCTTATTTCATTTTATTATTAGTTAAAAATATTAATATAATTTACATTAACATAAAATAGAAATAACATGTAGTAATGTAGGTGTATAAAGTTGATACATAAAACAAGTACAATTGTCTTTTTAATTTACTTAGATATAAAAATGAAACTGGCCATTTAGTAAAACGTTGATTTTGCAACTAACACTGAATATTAATCTGAAAATTTGTTCTCAAAAATTTACATAAAACATTAATAAAATACAAGAATCATTTTATAATTAAAGATAAAATAATATAAATTAGGTTCCTTGCACGACAGTATAGTGCCTTCCAATAAGATATGTTATATTTCACCATTAGTGTATCGTCCTTGCTCTGCAAGTTTTAATTTATTGCTCAGTATCATTAAGTATCATTCCCATCTACTGAGTTTTAGTTTTAATTCTATGTCTTAAGTCTAAATGTGAAATTATGTGTCGTTCGTCAGTAACATACATTTTTTATTTATTGTAAATTATTATTTTTAATTTAATTTAATTTATTTGCAAGCTAATTACATTACCTCTTCGTTAAAACATAAAATTAAAACTATAACTCAGTGGTTTTATTAGAAACCATTTGATATGCAGCAATAAGCCAGGTAGAAAATTGTCTTGCAGTGCAAAGTACACACATACTGGCTTGTCACAAGCAAGCTTGCACTGCAAGGTTGGCTAGTGTTAGCTTGTCATAAACTAATTTCAATGTTCTACCTGGTAATTAGTTGCTTGAAATATTCTATTGGAAATCACAATATTGAAGTTAGTTACAAATATTAAAATTATTTCATAAAAAGACTTAGAATACAAACTATAAATAAACCTGAATATCATTTAAACAACAATATTAAATAGCAAAAGTATTTATTAGACATACTTCTATTTAAGGAAGATAAAATTGATTTTGTTTAGATGATATTTAGATTTATGTACATACAGCGAATACAATAATACAGACTGACGTTATTTTATTTCTTTATCGTTGAAAATTATGATTTATAAAAGTGAAATAGTGTTCAAAGTTCTTTTTAAAAATCTTTTCTCCAGCAATCTATCGCTAAAGTATTAAATTTTACAAGTGTTATAGAAAAATGAAATTAAACATCTTTACAAAATATAATCTAGTTAAGATTGTTTAAACGTATTTTATTTATAAATAAATTTTAAATACGTTGTGACATTTTGTTAATTTTTAAAAAAGTTAACAAAGAAAAGAATATTTCATAAATTTGATTGTCTATCTATAGTTGTGTAGTTAAGTTTTGAAGGTTTAAACATTTTGTAGTTATAATTTATTTTTATTTATGTAAACAATTATTTTGGAGAATTGAAAATTTCATATTATTTATATTTCATACAAGTAAAATAAGTAAAAACTAAAATTTCACCCTATTAACGGTTCAATTATCTACCAAAAGATGTCATTCATGTAAATCAGTAATTTTCATTATTAATTTGTCTCCAGAAAACGTACGTTTAAATCACAAAATATGAACTCTTAATTATTATAAACATAATGCATCCAAGAAACAACGTATTTTAAACTTTAAATATAAATGATTCGACAACTAATTAGTTAATTAATTAATGCCACATTTACTTCGACTAGATTTTTTTTTATTTTTAAATATTTTTCTTTTTATATTTATAATATTTTTTAAAATGGAATTCATTAATACATCACATTATAATAAGAGATATATTACGGTGATTTTTTTTATATATAGGGTTTTTTATTTATTTATATCATAACCTAACTTTAATATTTATCTATTCACATTTTCATCCCCATTCAAAGCATTTTAGGCTTCATTTTTTATTTTTTTATATTTTACAGTTTATTTTTACACACACACCCATTTAAAGTTTCTGTTTATTTAAACTACACCAAAAATATGTTTTTTTTATTTTTTAATATATATATTTTAAAATTACTATATTTAATACTTAGTTCTACTCTTTTTAAATTTTAAATAAATATTATACTGATATTTTTGGTAAAAAACTTTTAATGTAGTAAATAATTTATTCGAGATACAAAACTAGTGGATTTATTGGTAGCATTTTGTATTACAATAATATAAACTCCGAGAGTTTGAAAATAATTTAACAGTACTGAAAAAAAAAAAAATTGTATACAAAAAAAGAGGATCTCTTATAATTAGTCTGTAATTACGCTGAAATGAAACAACAAAACTGCAAATGTGAATTAACAGAATTGTTAAGTTGAAAGGAATAAACAATAAATTAATAGAATAAATAATACAAAAACCTTTATTTTTCAGTAAATCCACTAGATTATTTTAAAAATAAATCGATTGATAAACGATCTATTAGTTATGATATTGAGATGATATTAATTTGTTTGTACATAGTAAAAGTGTGATATGTAAAACGTAATTATATGTATGTATTAAAGTATTATATACTTTTTATGATAATCCACAAGAGAATTCAAAAGCCGAATTAAGAAAATGGGTAGAATAGGAACTGAATCAATTTAAAATGCTGCACTAACCTCGTTTAATTAAATAAAGATGCGAATGTATCATAATTAATGAACAACTCAATCATGCGTACGATTAAATAAAAAAATAATGACATCACTAGTAAAACACCTACTAAGGCAAAAGTTTTGAAATTAACATCAAAATTTAGATATAAAAAGAATGGTAGACATTTAGAACGATAATTTAGAAATTACATTATTTTTAAAATTTCATAAAAATTTTAAATTTGAGCATATCATACTAATAAAAATAAGTGTTTCATTGACCCATAAGATCATTTTCTAATTCTATTCTTAAAAAAACTTCTTACCATTTCATGTTTTATAATCACAAAAACTCTTTACTTTATTTTAGTCTTATTTTCTTTTCAAAAATTGTTCTTATGTATTACACAAACACAATCATTTTTTCCTTAAAACTTAAGTTACAAATATTTTCACTGATTTTCATCCAAAAACACGACGATTTCATTTTCACAATAAAGTGACATAGGCTGTTTATTTATTTTTTGGGAAAACACTTTATATTTAAGTATTTCATTTTTTTGCACATTTTTTTTTTTTTGAAAACATTTTCTTCTTTAAATGACTCCGTCAATTTATTCTTTGGCATGTTAATTTATTATGTTGGTAATGATTTTAAGTAACTGTAATTAATTTTTCTTTAGGTTGTTACCTTCTAAAGGCCAATGAGCTTGACGGTTGCCCCAGGACGTACTTTGCTACCATGGAAAACACTCCGCAGGCAGTTATCAGCGCGGAACAAGGGAGGAACTTACTGCAGGTGCCAGCCGCTGAAACAAATGAGAACACATTATTTATTTAATTAGATACTTATTTATAATAAAACTTAATTAGTAGTTATATTTAGTTGTCTCTCTCTCTCTCTCTTTGCACGTTGGAATAGACATACAATATTAACATTTACATCAGAAATTAAAATTAGTTTACAATAGATATTTTAAACAGAACTATTAAGGTCGATTTACAAGATCAGAACTATCTGATACTATTATAGTTTTTTTAACATAATACACAAAAAAAAAATTGTGTTTGTAAAACTGATTCACGTAATATTTAACTAATAGTGAAAAACCATAATCGTATCAGACAAATCTGGTCAACACAGTAAGAAAGCTGTAAAGAAATTGCTTGAGGATATGAAACCAGCCAGTCACAATCGATCCAAACGTATGGGCGGGACTTTACTCCATTCCATTTGGAAGAGGTTTAGCTAGGAGACGACGACACATTTTTGGAGTGACGTCTTTCGATTTGACAGGATGGAAGGACAGTGACTGCCGAGATTGTATCGCAATATTTTCATTAGGTATTTCCATAGAGATATAAGAATAGAGTACGCGAAGTGTACGGCCCCGTGTAAGAGGAAGCGATAGATGCAAAACGAGAGATGGCCTACCGAGTGTTCTATCTGTTTCTTCTTCACCGAACCGCTGCTGCTGTCTTTGTTGATTGGCAGTATGGTAGAGGGTAAACAAGCAAGCAGACACTATTGTTAAAATAAAAATAAAGATAAAAGTATTTGTAAATAGTTAGTGTAGCATACAGTAAATTTTAAATAATATATTCAAAGCATTTTAACGTCCAGATAATGAATAAAGACACCGACAGCCCCCCAACTATTATAGCTATATTTTCGTTAGCGCGGCAGTCAATCACAGTACTCGGCTGGAAAGAGACAAAGAGGACATTCGTGGCTATCTCTCTCTTTGCCTATATTACAGTATTCAGCCACTAGTCTTATATCTCTCTGGGTATTTCAGAATCAGACAAATGAACTCTATTGAATTTTAAAAATCTGAATGTTATTGTGACATCAGTTCATGAAATGATTGCTCAATATTTGTAAATCAATGAACAAATTAAACGCAATTCACCCCTATTGTAAATGAGACATCAATAAAATAATTACAAGTGATTTTAGGGAAGCCAATATGTTCAACAGCTTTGAAATGAACAAGTCGAGGTCGGAGGTCGGAGGTCGGAGGTCGAAGGTTGGTGGTTAGGTGGGGAGGGAAACCCAGTCAAAGCACGTCACAAATTAAAACGGTTTAATTTGTTATTATGAACTCAAATAGATGAGTAAAACACAACGCAAACGAATAAACGGATTATTGCAAAAACCAAAAATACCGCGAATGAGCACACGGGAAATGGAACTCATATTGTATGCGTGGACGATGTGGTCGGTTATGATTATGATTTGAAATCTATTAAAAGCAAAATCGTTCGAAATTCTAATGCTAATGTTATTGTTTCACACACCTTTGTTAATTTGGTTTATCCACCGACATACGAAGAGTCCCAAATTTCACGATTTCATTATTCATGGACCTAAGTTTGAATTAAATTTGAAAATATCGGATTAGTACAGGTATAAAATTATCTTATAGTAAAGTTTCAAGCTTGGTGAAAGTGTCATTGTCTATATCTTTGAATGAAAATGAAGTGCGAGTTTCAACTTACTAGCTTGCTATAAGTTAATTCTTAGGTTCATTGTCTACCTTTCGTAAAGAAAATTGTAACGCATTGCAGTTTAAAATATGTTACCCTGCTTTAAGCTAAACGCAAAGTTCATTTGCAACTTCTAGTACAGAAAACTGTAACGCTTTACAATTTAAAACTTACTATCTTCTTAAAAGCTAATTTTAAGATTTATATTCTACTTTTTGTATAATTGTAGCGAAGTGCTATTGTGTAGTGCGTAATATGCTACCTTGCTATAAGCTAATTCGAAGAAAACTTCAAATATAAATTATTATTTTTGTATTTGTACTAGATAATATTGTTCTTGTATCTAATAAGTTTTTTTGGTTTATATCTCTTAAAATAGAAACATATTACCTAATAAACACATATGAAAATTTTATCATTTTTAGTATTAATTATTATAATAATCAAAATTAATTTTATCCAGTGATGATTATTTTTTCTTTACACAAACAAAGAAAACATACTTCAAAATTTCGACCAATAATATTACTTGATTACCGTTATCCAGTCGTTTTTCATTCTTGGTTTAAATTTTCTCTGAGTTTGATAGAAACAGTCAATAAATTTGTGTAGATGGTCTATTTTTCACAGAGAGTGTACCAATACATAGAGAGCTGCTAAATAATGAACGCTTTTACAATATTTGCAGTGGATTGAATGGTGGTTGCAAGGACGTGCTGCTGAATTCATTACTAAAAATAATCTTCAGTTGTATGTACTGAACTTGTATATTTGAAATAAAGGGTGCCCAGAAAAATGTTACCCCTAAATACTATTTAAATGGGTCTTTGGTAAACAGGTTTATGAAAGCTTAAAACTCTAACAAATGAATTTATAACCAAAACATTTTTGTATGAAAAAACAAATATTTAATATGGACTTTCTCCTCTTATTTAAAGGTTAGAATTACGAGTATAGGATAATTTTACCAACTGGCACTGTATTTGAAATTATTGTATGGAAATTGAAAGATCTTAACCAACAAGGCCTCTCACATATACGTCTTACGAAGCTCTCTTTACTTTGTAAGGGAAAAGACTGTGAACAAAATAAGATTCTGCAAGACAAAGACAGTGTTGCACTTTTTGGTGCAGTTTCTCTGAACTTCGGGCATAATGTAAGTATTCTGTGTTATATAGAAGAAAACAATTCTGCCATTTAAATTTTATCGTGTACTATTATAAGAAGTGTCTCGGTTTGCCGATCAAAGACCTCATTTTTGACACTCAACCTTTAATATGCCCGAAGACTATAAGCAGATGTTTGAAAGCAGAGAAAGTCGTAAAAACCTTATTGGCTTTATCAATGAAACTAATTTAATCTCTGTATTTTAAATACCCATACTCGAATTTATAAATTATAAATTATGTATTACAAATATATTTATAAGTGTATATATCGTTTCAAGTTAATATTAAAAAAAAGGTAAAAATATATTTTTAATATCGTAAATGTTTAAAAAATATATCACAAAAATAATTCATTGTGAAAGTGTTAGTAAAAAAAATGTAGCTTCTGTGGCAACAATATAGCTCGATGCACACACGTGGAGCAGTGTGGAAAGTCAACATGTTAGCATTCACAAGTTTATTGTGTATACATATAAAGCATTTCCTAAAACGAGGATGCTGTGAAAAATGAAAAAGAAAACAAAGAAATATAAAAGAGATAGTACGAGTATTTAAAATTAAGAGATATTTCTAATGGACCAGGTTTCGTAAAATAAATGCAACACAGTTTTAAAGTGCTATATTTTTAAAGGCAGTTTTATTTAGTTAGAGTACTCATATACATATATATATATATATATATATATATATATATATATATATATATATATATATATATATGTATATATAAGTTTAATTAAAGATTCCAAGAAACCCACATCGTAACTTCTGCAGAGAGTTATTTGATAACAAAAGTTAACGAGTAATATAAAATTTTAATGTCGTTATTCATAATTACTCTATTTTCGTTATACGAATAACGAAGATGGTACGAGCTACCTAAACCGTACGGTTTTAAAGCAACTGCAACGAAAATTCAGCGGCTGTAAGTTTTATGATCCTTTTCAGTAATACTCCTTCTGAAAATAAATGTTATACCCGTATATGTTTAAAGTGATTAAATATTTTGCTTTAAATATATTTACTTAAGGTAGTTGTCATGCTATGTGCGATAAATTGGTAGAATGTTATAAATGTTAATAGAATTATGAAGGGTCATATCATTTTCTAACTATCATGAAAATTTGAAGTCGATTGGACTTTAAACATTTTGAATTAAAGTTTGAATCATTTGTAATGAGTGAACGCAAGAAATTGAACTGTAAATGAACTCTTTCGTGACAAAAAAATCATACGCATCTTTAATATGATGGCAAAGTGACTCCAAAATGTTTACTGGGCATCCATAAATTACGTCACATAAATTTCCTGTTATTTTGACCCCTCTTTTCCACTTGGTGTGATGTCACATATTTGAATTAATAAATTTTTTTGAAATTTACAATTTTTATACTTATTAAACTAATTTATTTTATATATTTCATACTGCATGTGACATCACAAAGCTCCTCCCCCTCCTTGACAAAATTTCTGAACCCACTCCCGTCCCTTACGTGTGACGTAATTTATGTATGACTCGTTACACTAGTTTATTATTCTTAATAAAATTTAATAGTAAAATATTCATTTTTCGTTTTCTTAAGACTAATATTTGCAGAATAGATGAAGTTTGAAATGGCAATATTGGAAATACATTTATTCGAAGTTTACCCCTAGTATTTTCAAGTCGGTAATTTAAATTTTGAACGATAATGTACAACAAAATTTTGCGAAATATCAGAGAATGACGCTTGATACAGAAAGAAAACTCGATATAAAATACAAAAAAGTGTATACGTCTGAGGTGAACAAATAAGACAAACCGCTACGTCTTTTCTTTCGTTTCCATTTACTTCCACGTGTTATTAAATAAATCCAATGTGTTTGACGCAAGCTGTGTGAACCTGTGAACGCTTACCTTAATAAAACAATCAGGAAACTCAACTAATTATACAATTTATGGACAACAATTTCTTATTTAATGTATTTGAACTAAAAGGGCGGTGTAATAAAATAGTATGGTTTATACAAACATTGTCTAGTTGTCTAAATTTACGGGACACTGGGGTATCTTTTAAACAGTGATGTAAGGTAATACGAAACACGTCTTCTTTGCATCCCCTACACCTTAGCAAGGGTAGAGGAGGAGAGGAATGGAGATGACTGTGATAACATCGTAATACAAGTCAAAATAGAACAAAAAAGGGAAAGAATTCCTGCATAAACGTAGAACAATACCATTCACTTGTTTTACATGTACGAGTATAACATAAATACAAATAAAACTGTCTGGGGATTAAATTCTGCGGCATGGCGCGTCGCGGCGCAGCGTTTCAGTTTTGTAATAGTGTGATACCGCGTTCTGTATTGCGATAAGGATGATATATCATAACAATTGTATTTAAAAACCATTTCGGTTATGTTGGTACGAGTAATCGTTTTGCTCGCGGTAATACAATGTTATTTTGTGAAATATTTATCGTAGAAACAATAGCTGTGAGCTGAAAAATATAAATACTATTTGAATTTACAGGTTTGTGCTTGTGTTTAACATCTCCAAAGATAATAGTATAAGAAAGAAGTTAGTTTCCTAATGGATAACGCTACCGTGAGGATAAATCTGTAATTCTGAAACACATGGAATCATATGACCGTACTGGCGATAAAAATTTGCAACGCGAATTACTTTCAGCGCGATTTTATTCGCAGTGCGAACTTAGGCTTATATAGCCTTACGATATCTGGCTTTTTCAATAGGGTGTAGTCACATTTGCACACTTTACTATGTGAACAAGTTTTAATTTTAATATTCATCAATACACCACTGCTTCAAAAAATGTCCGTGTTGATTTTATGGCTCATACGTATGCTGAACTTTAACTAACCTTTAACATGTAGCCTCCCTGTATATTTAAACTATCTATACATTGAAAATACTTTTTTAACAGTTAAAATAAAATTATCATTATAAAAATGTTTATTTAAAAATAGTTTAAAATATTCCTAAGGGATCAATTTGAATAAATTTAAATTGTCTGAAATAGAAAGACAAGTTGAGAAAAGAGAAAAATATACGAAGAAAATAACAAAGTCTGATAAATAAATCTAAATAAAAGTCGACAACATTACTGTAGTAGAGAAAACAAAATAGCCAGTTTAAAAACGTATTGAATGACATTAAAAAGTCAAAATGGGAGGGAATGGTGGAAGGAGGAAGGGGGAAGACGAACCTATTGTAACAGGGGATGGATATAGGGTAGGTAACTGTTTCATAAAGTCGTATTTTTCAGAGTAAGAAGGAGAATCAATATTAATTGAATTAAATGTACGGTAATTGTAAGATATTTATGTTTTTAAATATTATAACTTTGCTAATATTGTTGTCTTCGTAATTTCTTAACATATAAACATTTACTTCAAAGTTCTCGAGTATTTCGTTAAATGAAATGCTTGATCATTAGCCAAATATTTCATCCTATGGTTTGCAGAAAATTCTATTTGTCCTAAAAATTTGCTTTCAAATTAATGTCTTATTTTAAAAGACTATATCTCTCGTTTTGGTGCTAAAAGAGACAATGTTAAAATTTCAAATTTGAGACCGAGATGAAAGATGGAAAGAATCTCATTCAAAGCTCTTATTTAAAATAATTTTAATTTCAATTGACATAACTTACAATGTCTGTTTCAACTTTTACAAAAACAAATATGTTTGCATAGGATCTGATTTTGAATTTCATCTTCTGAAAAATGTAATATTTTGAAGAGAAAAACTGATGTAGAATCCTTTTAGCGCAAGCCTCTGATATATCTCTAGAATAGTTAAGATATTGTAAAAATAAACAGAATTAAGTGTCTTTGAAACAGTAGCCGTTTACCGTCATTTATTACGATCAAAACAGATCTGCTTGCAATCAGATCTAAGAAATCGTATAAGTAATAAAATATCTGATGTGTAAACAAACGCTCCGATGCGAACCGATCTCTCATCGTCAGTTCTGCTTAAATGTAAATGTATAAAATTGTCTGTGTTCTGTGTGTGTGTGTCATCTGATTTAAATTTGTTTTCTTTAATCATTTGTACTAACAATTTGAAAACTGTGGAAACTGAATATCTTAAGAATAATAAAATAAAACTAAAATCGAAACTGAATCTGATTGGAATACAGATTTGATCGCTAACTTTTCGAAATTGTTACAGTTTGCCTTGAACACATTTGCAATGTTCAATAGATATACATATAAACGTGGTTAATAAAAAATTACATATAAAATAAAGTCCACAATTTTACCAAAAAAAACTAGGGTTAATTTTCTTAGAAAGTCATCTATCCAAAAACACCACACTTCAACCTAAAGGGTTTAAAGTGTACAACTAAATATAAAAGAACAAATCTTATCCAAAACAGATCTATAAAGACCTTTTGCTTTCCATGGTATTTCTTTACTAATTCATTTCTTATTTTCTTCGTTAGAAAACAAGCAAAAAAAAAAAACAAAAAGAAAGAAAATATAATTATACATTCAAAATGGTAAAAAGTCTAAGTCTATATTAAATTTATTTTAAAGAAATGCAACAATAGAAAACATTCCAATTATACTAAGCACCATGTAATTACAATCAGCATAATAGTCGTAGGTCCATTGTTCCACAAACAGCACCCCACCCCCTAAGTTCTACACCGTAGACCCTCTACAGGGCTCGCCGCATGGTCTACCGGTCTACCAACCTAGCGGAAACAAATCTTTTTTTTTTTAATTCTATAATTAAAAATAATCTATTAAATTAAATAATGGATTTTCCAGTTGAGTGTTTCATGTAAAAATAATTATATAAGAAAGCTTTATTATAAGCGTATGTGAGCTTTCAAGCTCTCAAATAAATTCTACGAATTGATAACGACTTAATATTTTAATTGCAAATATATTATTAATTATGTTAAAATATTTGAAAAAGATTTTTCTATTTAAATGAAGAGTCGAATATCTTAGCAAAAAAGCTTTTTGTTTTTTCTTTGTAAGATGCCGTAGAATACATTATTCATATTTTATTTACCCATAATGCATTTCACATGATACTAAGGGACTAACAAGCTTGTTATCTCGTAGAATAGAAAGAGAATATAAAAAGAAAAAGAAAGACTAATGTACCGTATAAAATTTCAAGTTATAAGAATATACATATATTATTATCACTAATCCTTTAAAAAATGTTTAATTTAATATTTTGTGCTCCTTTTTATGAGAAGTAAACTTATTGTTGTTGTAGAAGAAATATAGTCGGAGAAATTCGCCATATAACTGTGCATTTTCTGTTTTTATAATGTAATTGAGTCATAGGTTGGATTTATATTTAAATTACCGGAATGGAGATCGAATATTATAACTCTCACACTTTAATTTTAAAATGCTTTTTGTAGATAATAATATTATTATTAATTACTTTTTTTTGTAACATTCATAATAAAAAAAATATAATGCACAATAAAACTTAAATCAAGGAGTGTAATGAAGAAATAGTCCATTATGCCATGATAATATTTTTTGCATATAACTTTTTTGCTGAAAAAGTTAATATAAAAAGTTATGAATAAAAATTGTATTATTATCCACAAAAAAGCTCTGAACAAAGATTTTGTGAGATTGATGCTTTTCGAGAAAAACAAAAAACTAAATACACCTTTATTTTGAGGATGGAGACGCCCGTTTGCTGTAAAATTCAAATTAAAAACAAGGATTACATGACCTACCCAAAATGCACTGTTCGTAACTTTCTAAAGACGAATTTCCTCGTCTAATAAAAAATAATTTAAGTATTTACCTTGCACACGGTCCGCTCTGGAATTGCCTGGAGGAACCGTTTCTCTAGACTCTAGGACAGGTGCTTTCTGTGGTTTATCTCCCTCAACGCTTTCTTCATTACTGCGCCAATAAACTGTAGCGATTGTAGCAAGACACTAATAAATATAAAGTAAAATTAAAACATATCTTTCGAAAATAGATACAATTTCAATGAAATATTATCTCACTTTTAGTTTCATATCGCCACGTTTAAAATGTTTTGGTCGAACACGAAATTCAAGTCCCAAAACCGCCGTTTCCAGTCCCTCACGTCCTGTGACGATGATCTCAGGTCCCCGCAGGAAGTTGGTGTCCGCTGGTTCGCCGTTGATGAACCAATTTAGCTGTGCTGCTGGTTTGGATCTCCCAGAAGTACAGTTCACACGGACGGTATCCCCTATTTGGTATCTTGGACGTCCTCCAGAAATGCGTGGTCCTTCTTCAGGTAGAGCTGGTGAAAATATTTACAGGATTATTAATACGATCTTTGACCACCAGAGAGAGATTATTTTTGGATGTAGAAGTACGAGAATGTACGAAGTTATACCGTGGAATACCTCGTTTGCCGAATCATCAACTGAAACGATGACATCCAGGCGGGTGACAAAATTAAGGAATAAAACAACAGTTTTATAAAGCCGACCATTGAAATTTCTCCCTCAACTACAAAGACTACTTAAACTACTGTATGTATCCCATAAACGTAATTTATTGGGTTAGTAAACAATGTCTTAGCCAAGCTTATGTAATATTAAAGACTACTACACCATTAGCTTAGTGTCCCTTTATTGTTTGCTAATCACCAGTTCCAGTGCCTGAGCGATCGATGTTGACATTCCTATTTCTGATTATATTATCAAAGACTATGAAACAAGATTTAGTATACAAGTCTGCCACATCAATTTGTGTAAATTATTAATGATGGTAACTTTATACAGACGACAAAGGAAAATATAGACAACATTTTCAACTTCCAATTAAAAAATAATGATAGTATTTTCGTGTATATGTATATACATACTCATACATAAAATATATTCAAAATCTTATAATTGAAAAAAAATACGAGAGTATATGACAGATTAGTTTTGTTGCAGTTGTTGTTAATTTGGTGGAAGTGCCCTATAAAATGTATACTATAGCTTTTAAATAGTTCATAATCATATATCAATATCATATTTAAATTGTATCAAATTCTGTTGAAAAGTGGTTTTGCTAGTGACCTACCATAAGTAGCTTTTTCTATTTCGGTTAACATGGTTATGTGGTTCTACTACATACAAATCAAACTCTACCGCTATTTATAAATATATGGATATCCAAATCATTATTAAAGTCATATCGGTATGTATGACCCTGACATTACATTTTTATCTTTATCTACGTAATCCAGTATGTAAATATCCATTAAATAAATTACGTAATGAGTAGTATTACCGATTATTCGTTCAATAACATTCTAACTTCATGGCGGTCATTGTTTAGACCAGCTTTACTGAACCTTTTATTCTGCTGACCGCATAACCACATTTTGCCACACCAATCGAACCGCAAAAATTTTGAGCAAAATTTGGAAACATTTATTTAAATAATTATATGAATTTTGAGACAAACTTTTAACAGGTTCAGATAAATCGGGTTTATACGTTCTAAATGCCTTTCTTAATATGTCATCAAGATGTGAATCAATAACCCTGCCCTGGAAGAAAATTGTCTTGGAGTGTAGGTTTGAAACTTGAAAGTAGCGTTATTTTTGCTTGGTGTACAAGGCTTGGTATACAAGCTAACTGCAAGGTTGCTACTAGAATAATATACGACACAACACTAAACGAATAGTTAAACATTAAAATTAGCTATCTAGTAGCTTATTTTCCAAGCGTTCTATGAAATTTGGTATGCTCATTTTATAAGCGTAGCGCAAACTTGCTAAAAGAGTAAAATACATGTGTTTTCCAATTGGTACTAGCTAATCCTGCAAGGTTATTCAGCTTGGTTACATTTAATTTTGCATTAACCAAAATTAATAAGCTTAAAACTAGCTAATGCCTTGCAAAGATAGCTTTATAAAGGTGTTTATATATCCGTTCTTAATATATTTCCTTTTTAAAATAGATGATTCACAAAGATATGTTGATGAAAATAATATTAGTAAAATTTGTGCAGAATTTAAGACAGTCCAATATTTTACAGCCTATTTCCCCGTTTCTCTTTAAAAAGTGACCTACAAACTTGTGTAATTTTGAAATTTAACGATCGTAGTTTGGTATTTTGCTTTAATTGCTAATTATATAGATAATTACTAATTCCCAGGTAGAAAATGAACCTTGGAATTAGTGTGTGGCAAAGTAGCATGAGTGAAACTTGCATTCCAAGATAACTTCCTACCTGGCATTACTGTAGACATATTCAAAGAATTATTGCTGACTTTATTTATAAATAAATTGCAATGGAATTAACTATTAGGAAACACTTTTCATTTAAATATTGACCGTGACTCGTTGGCAGCATGTTGCACACGGCTGGTTTAGCCCGTGTCAACATTATTACTAACTTACCTTTTGTTACTGATCAATCTTGAACTACTCGTACTCGTTGGATAGGTATATTAACCATATATGGTTTCTATATAATGGATTTACCATATCAATGTGCTCCTTTGACCAAATAACATCTGCTATTATACCCATTGTTATGTAGAATTACCCAAGTTATGTACTAGTAGCATGTATTGTATGTTCAGAAGGAAACTCGTAATTGACTAGTTTATATGAAACAATACTCGATTAATTTTGTTACTTTGAAGCAGTAAAATATTAATTAACTTGTATTATGCTAATAACCGCTAATGCAACACATAAATATAACATTAAATATGTGTAAAAACACACAAATATTTTTTGTTTGTTTATAATTTTAAAGCCTCATTCACTGTTGATATTTAATTTACGTTTATATTTATTATTTTAATCTAGATTTCAGGCATTCCTTGTCACATTCGTGTTTTAATTTGAGTTTAGTTAATTTATTAGGTGCGCATGTGTCGATATTAATATCAATTTTGACAGTTCGACAATTGGACAATATTGAATGTGAAATAATTAAATTTGCTGTTTTTAATAACAAGTAGCAACAGAAATTAATTTTATTTCTTTATTTTTTACAAACTGATATTGAAGTTCTTTTAAATAATAAATCCTACTGCACTTTGACAGCTTGTTGTATTTTGGAGGTTATAATATAATAAATTATATATGTTATACAGTTTAAATTAAATACAAAATTAAAACAGTGAGTGGGAATGGTAGTTTATCATTCATGATGTGTGCCATTCGAGAAAAGCACAACAGGTGAGGTGTCATGATAGATGATTCGGTTAAGATTCTCCACTGCGAGAATATAGTATTGAGGCGTACCTTTCAATAGATTAAAAACAAAACATCGACCAGCAGTTAAAATCGCCGTAAAACTTTCTCTTCCTATTCATTGTAAATTTTCTATGGTTATGGATTTTGTTTTAACAAATGCAATTTGAGTAGCCCTAGTTTCTTTTTTCATCAAAGAAATACTGTTTAGTATGTTTTCATTTTTGTATTTTATTTTATTTAAAATATAAACTTAGAATTACGTATTTAGAATAAATAAAACGTAATTTTGAATTTAGAATTGTTTTTTACAAATTAGAATAGGTCCGAGTTTAAAATAGAACGAAGTAAGTATAGGTATCTCTCTCTATTAGTTCAGTTACCATCAAACTAGGTATGTGTGTCTTTTAATATAAAGTACAAGTACAACAGGAATAGATAACATTATAATAGTTTTTACTTTTTGATTCCTTGTATTTTACTATTAATTCTCTTAATTAAGTTGAATTAATTCACAATACTTTCACATTCTAACCAACTGTCAAATACCAATCAGTTTCAGTAACGCAACAGTTTAAATATAAAATCAATTTGCAAGCTAAATTGAATTCATTTCGAATGATTAATTAATTGCGATGGACCAATGAACAGCAAACACAGAAATGTTTGTTTTACAAATGTACTGCAAATAAAATTAAAACAATTTGTTTCGCAAATGATATGAATGTTGATCGGTCTCGGGCCCTGTGGCCCTGTGGAACTAATGTTTATTTTAGTATTGTATGTTGATGAATATATTATTACAGCTACTAGTATGACAGGTATTCACTTGTAAATTTATGTTGCATGGTATTGTATGAGATACAAAAATTTGGTGTACACACTAGTGCATCTCGTATATCTCGCAGATGTGGCATTGATGAAAGGGTCTTTTGGGTTGAACACAGTTCATAGGTCATCTTGACGATCATTGTCAACACTTATATTCTCTATGTATGACAAAATGTAGATGACAAAATATTATTATTGTAAGAATGAGTTATTTTATGAATTTTTGAAAGTTTTGAAAGATATTATTGTACTTTCTCTTCATATTTGAACCCTACAAAGGTTTCAAAATAAATTGCTAAAGGAAATCCTTAACGTGCCGTGATTCGTTCCAAACTGGTTAACACATCAAAATCTTGGGGTTCCATACATAAGAAGTGATAAGAAGGATATCAGCAAGAAGTACGTTCAAAGATTAGAAGTTCATCCAAATGAATCAGCTGTACAACTTTTCCAACATAAACTGATTAGACGACTGAAACGTAAAAATCCAATGGACCTACCAAATATGGTGTAGAATAGGTTCCAAATGTACTTAATATTAATGTAATAGGTTAAGTCAAAGGGTGAGTCATCGATGGATGGCAAGCTCGCATGTCATATTTATATATATAATCAAAATTTGATTAATGTTCTTCGAGGACAGATTGTAAATTATGTATGTTGTAAAATAAAAAAAAAATAAAAAAAATTTGATTCCCAATTCCCGGCTAGGATTCCTTGTCGGCACTTTCTACTCGGGATACATATTTTTAGCAACAATTTGTAAGGCTTCTATTTTGTAACTGGTCAACTGCCGGCCGTTAACTTCTGATCAATTTTCGAAGGCCTATAACTCTATTAGACTATTTAAGTTTACCCAAAAATACTTTAAATAAAGAGCTTAATTTAGAAAATATTGTTAGCGCTATTTGAACCTTTGAATACTACTAGTATATAGCTGTGTCTTCAACTAAAACCTGAGCATGACATCATCTAGAGAAACAAAGGTAGTGTATGTTTTTAAAATGCAGTTGCAGGGATTTGGTTTTGGCTTTGGCGGCACACCATTTAAAGATTCGTTATTACACCTTCCACAAATACAGATCAGTTCCGAAACCTGACAATATTCGATTGGAATTGATTATTAATATTAAATAAATGTTATATAATTATTGATTTTTAATTAAGAGAACCCTAATAGCTAATACAGGCCTCTGAAAAATCGTCAGAAATTAACGCACGTCATGTAAACACTTACAAAATAAGTGTCCTAATGTAGTGAACAGGAAATGCGTTAAAATATTAAACCATAATACATCTTTAAGTGAATGAATAAATATCTAACCTTAAATATCGAACAATATTCTGTTAACCATTCGATTACATATACTCGTATTGATAAAATACAAAAACGTAGGTAGAAGAAATGATACTTCCCATAAAACACCAATAACTATGACAGCCATACCAATAACTAAAAACATAGACAACACAGAAACATATAAAAAGATATATAACTATCTTCATATATCAATGTATCAACAATGGTACCTCCCACTCACACTCACACTCCCACTCACACACACACACACACACACATTGAACACAACAGAAATAATCTAACGAAGAAAACGCACGGAAATAAAAACACAGAGATATGGACTAAATAAGGTGTTCCAAAAATGTATCTTTAAATTAAAAGTTCTCGGCCTCTTGGCTAAGATCAAAGCAAGAAGTTATATTGTTTGCATGGTCGAGCTGGTGAAATTATTGACATGATCAGTATATGAACAAAGTTAGAAATAGTACAAGTGAGAACCTTGCAAACATTCGTATACATTTCGTATCGTAGTAATGTCGAATAAGTACGAATATGCTTTGTGTACTACTTTTCAAAGCATTTTCGTATTTTAAAGTTTAACTTCATAAATGGGGTGGGCGTATTTACACGATTTAAAATATCTCTCAGATACAGGTCTGAGCATTTTCGACCCGAAGTTCCAGCTTGACGTGTTGAGACTTTTGGCCATAGTTGTACGACTAGATTATTTTAGAAGAAGCTAAAATTGGTGAAATCTAAGTAGGCATGGGGTAATGCATTTAGCTTCTGATACTTTCGCTTAGTTTTCGATCAGAAATGTCTTAGAAACGATCACGCTTTTGTTTGTTGTCAGTAGTTACCGTATATCGCCCAAATGTCGATTCAAATTCTAGGTCATGTCTGAGAATATCGAATTCGAATTTTATACGATTTTGATCCATATTGTTTGTAGGGAAATTAATTCGTTTATTTGGTTAATGAAAATAATATGTTGTATTTATACAATAATTTCTCAGAAGAGTCTCGGAGAGAATTATCGAATACTATATAAAATCAATTAATATTAAATAATTAATGAAGTACAAATGAAACAATCGTTGTTATTTGAATAAGACCCTGGATACAATAACTACAAAGCCAAAGCAACAGCAACAACTCCCACTCTTGTTCCCCACATTTGTAGTAGGTGTGTAGTGTATAATATAACACCAATTCTGACATTTACAGCCCTTATACTTACACCCCTTATACCTACACCATTCAAACAAAAAAATAATGTTAAAAGAAAAGAAAAAAAAAACACATCTAGATTTCCTTTTTCCGGTAGAACACGTATCAATACGATATATCTAAAAACAACACAAGAAAAAAAACGAACGAAATAGCCCGTTGAAACAAAGGAAACAACCCTCAAAACGATATCTGCTCGTATCAAAAACCACAGATTTATTTATAACCCGTTCTGTTAACGTGAACATATATATATAGATATATATATAAATCAATATATGTTTAAGTTATATAAATGGTGGTGGGGGGAATCTCGACGCGTATATAAAACGTTGTCTGTTTTCTTGATTTCATAATAGATAACCTTTTGATAGGAAAGAAATGAACGTGGATTTTAAAGCAGTCGACAAAACCCCTCATATATAAAAATTGATAGAAATCATCAAAAATCGCTTCTATGGAATACAATACATGTTGAAGATGTTTATTAGCTATTGGGAAATAATAAATATCATGTAAAAATTGATAGAAAGTCGTATGATTGTTCGAGTGGATATTGATGTTATGAGTCATCTAAAAATTTCTTGATTTGCATACACCCCCTTGTTGTGGACCCTCTTGTTGTGACGTCACATATTTGAGGAAATAAAAATTAATCTAATTTTGTTTTTTGGTCCATTTGGAAGTCGAATTTTAGATTATGAGAACCACCGACAAACCCTGTTAAAAACAATCGAACTCAACGATATCTATCGGCGTTTAAAACGCAGATAAGTGCGCAGGGCAACCTTGAAGAACTTGCGTGGTGCGCATGCGAGAAATTGGCAATTGTTTTACTATGGTAAAGTGCGCAGATTGGTTGAAAATTTGGGTACTTGAAGAAAAAGTCACTGACTTATGAAAGTATTTTTGAACAATGGCTATATTGCAGAATTGTATATACACGTTTTTACATTAGATTTGAAAAGACGACTTCTAGAATATTCTGTAGCCAATAGCATTTTTAAGAAAGCTTTCAATAAAAAAGCACAAAAAAATAATAAAGTCTTAAAAACTTACGATCAAAATAATTTCACACATTTTTCAAAATATATTGCTTTATATGGAACGAGTTTAATTTATTTAATAATAATTTTGACAGATTATATTTTCTCGCAAAATATATTTATAGTTGATTCGTTTTTATGAAAATGAAGAAAGAATAAAATTACTGAATGTTCAGTTTTTCAATCTGGTCAGAAAGAAACGGTCAATACTACGTATTACGTTTGTTATATTATTTACATATAGGCTTAGAGCATATACAAATGGAGAGTGAATGCTGGACCTGAAAGTGTGTCCAAAATGTATGCGAGAGAGAAAGATATATGTTCCTATTTGTTCTCTATGCGCATGCGTCGAAAGTAACAGTTGTCAAGTCAGAACTGTCTACATATAATACGTGACAGTTGTTAAATATGATGATGATATGTATAAATATAAATAAACTATATATAAATATAACGAGTTCTGTTCACTCCAAATATCAACTGTGTTGGCCGTTATCCTTACAGCGACATCTATGGCGTTCATGAATATATGTTTACACTGAACGGTCAATACTTTACTGACACACGAGCTTTGTATCAACTAAAGAAATATAATTTCTTTTATATTTTATTTATTACATCTTAATAGAATATTAATATTTATTATATCTAGACAGCTGTCACTTTCGACGCATGCGCATAGAGAACAAACAGGAACATATATCTTTCTCTCTCGCACACATTTTGGCAACACTTATAATCTATAGGAAACATAGGCTATTCACACTCTATATATATATATATATATATGTTCTAAGCATATAGGCTGACAGTATCAACAGTTAAAACTTTTTTAAACAAGTCTTCAACATAGCCTACTATACGACTATATTATTTATTTCAACAAATTGAACTTGGTTTAAAAAGTATCAGTGTTCTAATTTAATACTGTATCACAGACTCTTATCATCTAGGGATTTAGGGTGAGAAGGTAGGGTGGGGTGGTATAAGAGGGTGAGGCGATTGAGTCTCGTCACTTATGCTATCTAAGTTTTATCTTAAGGGATCTAATAAAAAACCATTGAAACTATACATCAAAAAAATATATAGAAAAAGAAATACAAAACAAAATAAAACAACTGTAAAATTGAGAAAAAGAAATTTTTTTTTTATTTTATTTTATTTTATTTATACCACATAGAAAACTAGTAAAAGTTTTGAGTTGCTGACTCAGTGGCAGGGCAGTCTTGTCGTTCTTCATTCCGAGAATTAAATGAAAAGAATCAAGATGTCAATTTATAAGATAAAGCTAATGTCAAATGGTTAAACTCTCGTTTTGAAAATAATGAAAATTGTAAATAAAATTCGAAATAAAACATGTATTAGGGGCATTATGGGTATCCGGAAACAGTGTAAAGTTCACTTATTATACAAAGTGCGTTTTATATTTCAGGTCGGTGTTATTTCGCCGTTATTTTGGTATACCTATTGTTTGCCAGTTCATATTTGACGGTCATGGAAAGTGGACGATAACAATCATCATACGAGAATATTATAGTACAAATTAAGAGGGATTGGCGGTGATTCATGCTCAAAATATGATGTGCAGTATAAATCTACTATACAATGTCCCAGCCCACTAACAGTAAAACATATTATTCTTCAATGCTCCAAGTTGCTCCATATCACAAACAAAACTGTAATATGCCTGAAGACTATAAGTAGATGTTTGAAAGTAGAGAAAGTCTTAAATACCTTATTGACTTTATCAATGAAACTAATTTAATCTCTGTATTTAAAATACTTATACTCTTATTTATAGACTATCAGTTACGTATTATAAATGTTTGTAAGTGTATATATTGTTTTAAGTGCTAATAACTATCGAAAATGGACGTACCCAAATAAATATTTAAATAAAAAGATAAGACTCATTATCATATCGTAGGTTTGTAGGTCCTTATAACCTCTTTTAAGCGAGCTATAGAAATTTGCACTATATAATGTTTCAGGTGTATGTTTATATTCATATATTTTGTATAGTGGCTCGAAAACGGCTCCGTTAACGTTTCTAATAATTTCCTATTTAGTAGAGGAATAATTTCTAAAACTGTTGGCGCTCTTGGATTTTCTCCTGAATTTCCGTATTGAACATACGAGTATTTAAAAATTAAAAAATTGATAAAAGATATGTTGAAATAAAAAACTTAGCAAAGAATGGGCATATAACACAAAGGGCAAATAACGTACAAAATAAATAATACACATTGTCATTGACTTAGAAAGTAACGTTACAGCAGCACCATACATTTCACTGTTTATTAACCATTTGGTCTGTGAGTGTTCAGGACGATTAGATGGAAAATAAAAGAAAATTATATTTTGTCATCACTTGTAGATTATATTTTATTAATAATTTTTTCTATTCTATATAAAGACGTTAGTATGTACTGCGGTAACAATGCATGTTTCTATAGATATGTGTGGTATGAAGTAGGAGATGTTTATATTTTTCGTTTACTACATTCAGAGGAAACGAGAAAAAAATACAATTTATGATTCACCGGAGAACAATTCCGGTCGAGGCCACAAAACACTTGGTTGTGCTCTGAATGTAAGTGATCTCAGTAATACCAATAAACACACAAGAAAGTTACAGCTACAGAACTGACAACCTAAAGTACATAACAACGATAACCTACCCTCCACCCCTCCCACCAAACTCTCTCAGCCAGGGATGGGAAATCTACAACGTTAATATATATTGTAAGCACAAATTGTATGTTTTTATGAGTAACAACTATAATAGGAATACAAGATGAAGAATTTTGCAGAAACTTGTCAGTTTTTCTGTTGTTTTAGTAAAGATATTAAATTATATTTTTAGAAAGTAAAAACAAAATATATAATGGTTGGGCCATCTGCTGGTGTCTTCTTTCCTAAACTTTGTTGGCAATAAACTTTATTTATTGCCATAGAACGTACAGTTAAAGAGATATGTGACAAATTCATATTCTTAAAATCTTTTCTTTAATTAAAATACAATTTATATAAATAATTATTAATAGAGCAATACGATTCTGCTAGCTTGACTATCAAAATAAGACCGCAAGTATTTTTAATTACTTTGGCACAGTGCGTTCTTGTTTAATAAACAATTGGGTCTACATACTATATTCAACGTATGTACATTCATATAAATTGCATATGCTATGCTCGTATATGCTGTTGTGATGTAATGTACCTATTGTATGTCATATGTATGTGCAAATGCAAAAGTATGTGCATATTTAAACATTGCTGCTTGTACTGTCATGTTTCTATTCTGACCTATTGTGAATAATACAAGCGCAAAACTTGCAATTACAAGAATTGAGCATCCACCGAGTCACTGCACATGCAAATTCCGGGAAATAAATTCCCGGAAAAAGTCGATGATGACCGAATCAAACTCAGTAACTCTGCAACGCTTTTCCAATCTGCAGCAATGTTGGCGCCAATTTTAAAGCGTTACACACTTCTTAATAATGTCAGCCCATGGCAAAATGGTTCCCCAACCCTGTTCTAAATAACTCTGAAGGCACTGGTGTACTGTTCCATGCCATATGTACTTTCCACTGATATCTATACTCAACGTGCGAGTATTGTTGTGTGAGAGATATGTACGAGTATTCTGATAATGTTGGTTACCCATACGTAGCAGGAAAGTTGTTTCAACAAAAAGTTTCAATTGTTTTTATTAGATTATTTCATGTTAACTCTATATATTTTTTTGTTGTATTTACTACTTCTCTCACTTAAAATTATTACAAGTTGAACAGTGCTTTAGAGTGATTAGGTGTATTTTTTAAATTTATTGTACAACTTTATGTTAAGAAATATGAAACACTAGCTAAATTAATCAACATTGCACGGGATTGCCATCTCAAAGAACTACGTAACACACAATTCATTGTTTAATAACTACTACTAGTTTTAAGACTACTGTAGGTTATAAGTTTTACTGTCATTTTAACAAAAAACTCAGGGTCACATAATCTCTCTTTAAATAAACATACGTAACATTTACATGAAATAATTCCCAACTGCATATGCTCGCATTCATATATTACAACGTTAAATAAGTATGAAATATTATATAATTAAAAACTAATTTTAAAATCTCTATTAGAATAACATGCTGTTTAATAATCACAGGTAAACATACTTGTACACATACGAAAATTTAAATATCGCAGTGCTACCAACCTACCAACCAACTAACTAACAACAACGAACAGCGAACAGGGTTACCAGCTGTTATCAAATTACGTTGTTTGCTTTTTAACCGCTATGGCGCTGTTGTAGAGAGAAGGGTCACACATTATGAGGTCACCTGCAGTTTTGTTTATATTTTACATAAAAGCAACCCTTGTTAATTGCGCGGCTTCGTCGACATATACGCTAAATGGATTACAAGTTACAAAATAATTTACAAAATTAAAATAAAAAGTTTGAAAATATCTTATAGAGATAACTGTGTCATATTATCGTAATTATTTAAGGTTAGACTTAAATTAATTTAAGGGGATATAGTTGGAAATGATTGGAAACGAAATTGCAGATAAATTACCAAAAGAAACTTGAATGAAAAAGTGTGGTTATGTTTTTGTGATTATAAGTTTTATCAAAAAAAATATTAAAATAAAAAATGTAGGACGTTAACATGATATATGTATACACCGGAATTGGTTTAAGAAATTTGCGCAAACTGTTTTCAGTAAAGTACTCTACTTTTCAGCGATGCAATTCAATATCTAATACAAGCAAATTATAGAAAATGGAGTTGTCTGGCACGGATTGACAATAACTATTTCTATCTTAGCATACATCCATAAGATATTGCACGAAACATTTTTACCCCCCTTTTCTTTAAGATGGTGTTATAATTCATCAAAATTGACGCTGGTTATCTAAATCAGCGCGTCTAAAATAGTTAGAAAAGATTATTTACCAACTTTCACGATAATTTGTCGTATTCTAACTTTTGAAACCTGTCTATAAAGAAGATTTTGTTGTGCTCACAAATTCGAAAAGCAGTTGGGCAATTGACTTGAAATTTTGACACAACTTTGCATTCGAGTATCGAATTAATTTCTTTTGTTTCCTTCCTGTTGATATCGTCGTCTATATTTGTATGCGTGTGCTTTTCATTTACCTTCCCATTCGTTACATATTTAGCTAGTATTTGGGGTAAGGGTATTGTTAACCCTTATTATTTCATTAAAATAGTAAGATAGCTTATTAACTTAAAAGATGAGTTTTATTGGCCAAAAATCAGTCAAAGAAAAGCAATAAATTAAAAATAAGTAATGTTCAACATAAATGCAGCAGCTAGCTTTACATATAACCTAGTAAATATGATATCTGATCATAAATTTGAAGTTTTATCTTAGTTCAAGCAAACACGTATGCAAATAAACTGCCCCATATCTTTATTTGGAGACAGCTGGCTTTTAAAAACAAATTACGATGCTATTTGTTCACCCAAAATCGGAATTTTCATATTATCTAAAAGTCTGCTTTCCTGCAATCTGTGACTCCATATAAATTTCAGATTAAAATCTCGTTCATATGGTAAAATTACTACATATAGAAATACATATGTCTTTAACGTTACACTCGAAAATAATGGTGGAAATATTGTAAATAACTCTAAAAATATAAAAAAAGGTTTATAACAATAAAATAGAGGTTTTGAAGAGAGGAGGGGAGGTGAATTAATGTAGTTACTACACCTACACTGTTTTTCACGACTTTTTTATACAGCGTTTTTATTTTTACGACATTACATTTTTATACAGCTTAAAATTGACCTAGGATGTACCCTGCTACCCTGCTACCCTGCTACCCTGTCCTTACGCAGGACGATACTTATCATGTAAAATATTAAATTCCTTGTTTTATTAGAAACCTTACATATTCCAGTACTGAAAATCTGTTTTATTTCTTTGAGGTCTACCGTTGAATTGCGTGTACCTTTCTTAAATACATCTATAAAAAGAATAAATGAACAAATATATAAGAACTACAGAACACCATCGTAAAGCGACGTTTGTTTTATTTCATGTAAATTTTATCCGTAATTTAATTTAATTTTTAAATTGAAATATTTTACTTGTATTTAAAGCCTCATTTCCACTCACTGTTTTGATATTTAATTTACTTTTTTTCTCTAATATTTTAATCTAGATTTCTGGATTTCAGAATAGACATTCCTAGTCACATTCGTGTTTTAATTTGAGTTTATTTAATTTACTTGGTGCGCATGCGTCTTTAGTAATATAAATTTTGACAGTTCGACAGTTGGACAAAATTGAAGGTGAAATAATTAAAATTGCTGTTTTAAATAACAGTTAATAATAGAAATTGTTTTTATTTCTTCTTTTAAATATAAATTATAATGCATTTTGACAGATTGTTACATTTTGGAGGTTATAATATAATATAGTTTTTCTTAATTTAATACTTTTAATTTAAAACATTGGATCTTGTAAGGTTCTAAAAAATCTAAGAAAACTTAAAAAATAAATTAAATTAAAAATGGTACTCTGTGAATGACAACGCGTATTGCCTTATGCTAAACAATTTAAATTAAATACAAAGTTAAATTAAAGCAGTAAAAGGGAATGATACTGTACACTTAAATATAATTTTTAACAGACCGTACTCCTCAATCATAAAAATAACTCTTTCAATTCATTAACAAATTTAAACTTTCATAAATATTCGTTTTTAAAAATCCATTAAAAAACTGCTTTCGAGTAAAATTATGAAATTTTTTTTTTAGTAATTATATTCTCAAGTGTTACACAATCCAAAATTATCAAATCTTCTAATTTTCTCAACTCTTGTTCTTAATTTTTAAATATTAATAATATAAAATGTTTTAACAATTAATAGCGAAATACTATTTGCAAAATTTCAACTTTCTGTCTATTACTAGTTAAAGATATAGAACAAAAAGTAATTGATTGATTGAAAAATGTAAAACGACTGAAAACTGCGTTTTTTTTTTCTACAAAATATACAATTTTCATAAAACATTGGCACAGTCGTTTTCGAACCACCATACAAAAAGCACGTGTAGCATTCACGTTCTATCTGCTGTTTTATCATGGCGTCTTCAGCAGCATCATGTGTTTACTTGTAGACATAGACGAAGTATCAGAACTATTTGTTAGTTAAATATACCGTTGTAATCAATCTACGTCTTAGATATTTCCAAGGTATTAATTATAATACATCTCCTGTAATGTCTTATTATTATTTTTAAGAATAAATTTAAAAAAAGTGTCATTTTGATGTATTTTATAATATTAGGATATATAATAAATAATAAGAGTATAACTACGTACGAGTATGAAAGAATATTTCTTGTCGTCCCGACGCCGACGCCAACGCGAACGCGCCTCCAGCTATGGCTGAGAGAAATATCAAGATGCACGAACAAAGCTTATTAGATTCGAGTAAGAATTATTACCCGCGATCTACATTTTACGCTTTTACTTTACATTGTTAAAATCTTTTTCGTTTTTCTCTTTAATGTAGAAATCTTCTTGCAAAATGTAATATAGAGCTTTTTCTTGAAGATGGTAGAATATGTAAAAAATATTATAAATCCTTAACCATATACGTAATTATTTAAACTTAGTATAACTTAGAAATAATTTATAACGATTTGCGTTTTATATAATAGACCCCCGTATAACACGGGCTGCAGCAGTGCGAATTCATACAATACGAGCTAAATTTATGATGACTACATTTCTAAAATGTGATCTTCTCCTCTAATTATAATATTTCTATTAGTTCACCTCCTGTTGTACGAGTATATAGAAGTTTAAATATAAGGAATATATAATATGTAATGATATATTGCTTGTCGGTTGGTCTCAAGTGTGTCACGAAATCTCATTCCAGCAAAGCAGCGATATTTATTAGATATCTCATTTGATTGCTACAAAGCAATTGCGTGACAAACTTTACACTAAACATAGGTATGCATATTTAAGGTTTATCTAAAGTAACATAAATTACATGTTACACAAACATTCTTACCTAAAATACAATGTTTTGTGACATATTGTCGGCGATTAAAAATTAAATATACCTTTTTTGGCAACTAACTTAATAATAAAACTTTTTAGAGAAGTAGATTGTTTTAAGAATTATAAAATCTCAAGCAGTTCTCCTTAAGAATAAAGTGGTATCAAAGCTTCTTTCTTTAGACACACTTAAAATAAATATTATTGGGTTTTACTTAAGGACGTTACCAAGAAATTCACTTTTTCTTATGATCATCTTGATAACTTAAATGTATATATATATATATATATATATATATATATATATATATATATATATTCTTTATACGGAACTAAAATTTTTTTTAACCCACGATGTTTTGTGATGTAATAATGGTAATTTTCTTACAATTATTTGAAAAACTTAGAATCATTCATTGAGAATATGACAAATATTGTCCTATAAAGAAAATTACAGCAAGCGGTATTCGCTATTTTATTAAATATGTTAAAAGTAAGCTACTTTTGATCGTTTTAGAACTTCCTTATGAACCTAGTGAGTAGAAGATGGCACAGAGTCAAAGAGAGTACACATGCTACTGTAGATTGACTGCTTTTTGGGAACGTCTTTAAGTAAATATTATTTATATACATTATTTTATATATAGCTGGTTTAGATCTTCCATATTATCTGATCAATATTGGAGAACCACCTTAATGATTTGTAATAAGAAATGACTTTGAATTCATGATAAAAAAGTAATTAACGTTGGGAACTTTAATAAAGCAAGGCATATAACTTGTCACAAACTGCAAGCGTATTTAAGCGAATTTTGACCGGACGTAGACGCGCTACTACGCTTTACCTACCCGAACCATGTAAATGTAATGAACTCTCGCACACTGCAAGCGACAAAGCCGTCCAAATACGGGCGTTACGTAGTTCTCACACTGGAGTCGTATATCAGCGAATTTTAACCAAGCGAATACATGGTACAACGCTAAACCAGTCATCTCAGACTTGAAGGGAATGCAATAGTCTCTTTCATAACAGTGGTGTATCGATAAAAATTAAACTGAAAGTTTACTCTCATGCTAAATTATGTTTGTACAGAACAACTCCACTACACCCTACAATACGAATTCGCTTAAATACGATTGCAGTGTACGACAGGCCTGAAGCGTATGCATTTGCAGTATTCCATACATTTTTTAGACTGCGTTTTAATAACATATCGTCGCACTATACGGGGGTCTACTAGTACACGAAACTCGCTGAACACTCTCATGCATATTTCAGGTTTTATTTAATCATCTACTAAAGGTATGAATTTCTACTCTCTCAACATATCCAACAAAGACTGTTTCGTTGCTCTTGTTGTCTAACCTGACGCTTTCGTCATATCTGCAGTGCAATGGCGTCCACCAAGCAGCAAATAATGTATGGGTAATATATTCATGTTTGTATGTACTTGGGAACAAAACAATTTATCCGCTGCAATGCAGAGATTGCAGACAAGACGTTTTACCGTTATGTATTACATGTACGAGTATGTGCTAAACAAACAACAGAATATGAATTTGTTATGATCAATACAGATACACAATGTGTTCTCTTGATTACTTATGCTTAAATAATTTAGTACAAAGAAATAATAGATGCAGAGCGATGTCTATGAGTATTTAATATGTTTCATTATTGATAACAAACTATTTGTTTATTTAATCATACTATCTGATTTTACTTTTTGTATAAGTTATTTGTTATAAGTTGTATATATGTTAAATATAAATCTATTTTAAGATTTAGTAGGTAGTACTATCTAAGAATTTGTTATGATCCTCGATTTTAAAATCAACCCAATTAGAAATAATGATAATGATTTATTCTGGGAATTATTGTAAAACTTAATTGAGGCGGATTGATTAAGAGGAAATTTGTCTGCGTACTTGGTATGTTTTTTAAAGTTTAAGTGTCTTACAATTAACACGTACTTTGTTGCTACCCAGTAAACATTTTGGAGTCAATTGGACGTATGATTTTTTTTTGTCATGAAACAATTCAATTTGATTTCAATGGAAATGTCAGTGATATAAACTACAAATGGCAAAATCACTTCACCTGGCCTCACTACCGTACCAGTATTGAACGAAGTTGCAATAAATCATTGATGTGTAACAGAGACAGATATAACTTGCTTCTCTTTCTGTGACGTTTTGGGGAAATAAATGTGGAAATGTTTGATGTTGGAAAGAGAAAGAATATTCTTATGAAAAGATTCTGTCAATTCTTTTATTCCTATGTGACATCTATCTGAAATCTGTGAAAAAGAATTGATTTCTGGACTGGAATTTCACCTAGCTATGCCATTTCACGCAAATGTTTACTAGGTAGTAAATTTGTAATAATATTAATAAGCTTTTTATTCCCTAGTAGCAGCAGCAGGATTTAAATATTATAAGTGGGCTCAGTCCGAGATAAATAGTGTTTGTAGTTGAATTCTGTTTTTTTAAATGTTTCGTGGATACGTTTTGAATTTATTGTCTCCCGTCCAACTCTTAAACACTTTCATATACTGTCATTACGTCTTCCCTATTCACTCCCGTCACTGGATCTAATATTGAAGAAAGGTTTCTAAAGGTTCTTTAAAAAAACATTAATAAAAACGTTTTAAAGCAATTGTAAAATCTAAATATAAATAAATAAATGTTTAATACGTACATATATTGTTTTTAAACATTTATAAATGGAAGATGCCTAACAAATTTCAGCGCTCATTTATTATTTACCACGGAGTTAAAATTATTATAAACAATGTTTATATCCGGGCTTTTAAACCGACAGTTTGGATATTTATATCTATTTACTTAAGCTATAATATTTCGCGGAAAGGCATCTTTCGTCTACGAAACCTGTGCGAACCGCGAACGCGTGACCACACCTGTCCAAATTGTCCTCCCCATGAAGATAAATGTTCTAAAACACCCTTCGTAAAGGGGTTGATACCTCAACCTGTTTTGTGTTAAACTAGAATCAGGATTCCTTACTCCGGAATTTAAATATCTTCAAAATATATCACTACATAAACTAAATGTTTGCAACAATCGTAAACTGACTTATGTTTCAATTACTTTCTAACTTAAATTTAGATCTAATTATTATTTTTAGATAGTTGTATGTGGAAACAATGATATATATTGTATTAATTCTCCCCGTCCAACTTTTAACCCTCCCATTTATCCCAATTGTAATCCCCTTCGCCACTAAACCATTTAAAACATTAAAAACTCTTTTATGCATGTGAAACATTTTATATATATATATTTTTTTTTTTTTTATTTAACGTCGGCCTATTTCCGATGCTTAGTCCTATCACCGACGACCTCCTTCAATGTTGGCAGTATTTATGGTGTCGTGGCCTCATATATGTGGACTACACCACTGCCTAATAAATGTACGATTATGTATGACCATAATCAATACATTTTATATATTAATTATTAATATCTAGTTAGTTTTTCTAAAATAATGACCTTCCAGAAAACTCAGAATAAAATTAAAAGAAAGCAAAAGTTTAAGGAAAAGTTTTTTTTTACAAAATATCAATTTTGCAAAAACATTCGTTTATTCTCTTTCGAGAACCTTCGTAATTTAATTTTTTTGTAGGTTTCATTCCTTTAAATTTTGTCTCTATATATTGGAATTGGATTCCCTCACCCTAATTCACCTCCGGCACTGGATTTAAATTATGCAATATTTATTCATAGCAAAGTATTTTATTTCTATTCAAGATTATATATACTATATGACAGCTACAAAACAGACTAACTTTGATTAACTGTAGTCTTGACCCCCAACGCCTCCGCCTTTGCGCTCCTAATTTAATTCTACTACTGCATATAACTTTGAGATTTAAGAAATGAAGGACAATTTTGTTCCTATCCAATATGTAAAATAGTCCCACTTTTGATATAAACTTTAGTTAAGATGTCTTGCACTCAGTGTGTGCTTAGCCTTACCCAACGTTACAGTACGGAATGATCTAACCTATATTTGCAGCAAATTGTATTAGATACAGTCCTTCCATTTAGGATCATTTCGGACATATTCTAATCATTTTATTATATTATATTGAAGTCCTACGCATCGTTTTAATCTCATCACGCCATGTAAGACAAAACCCTCAGAGTAAAAGTAACGAAGTTTATTATTATAAGGTTAGCAAAAGAAAAAAAATAAATTAGGGAATCCGTGTTCCGAATAAAGCCAAGCCAAACCAAGCTCGGCCATTTTATTGTAAGCCTCGTAAGGGTTCGTGAACGATACGGAGCTTTGAGCTTTTCGTAAGGCATGAAGTTAGCACCGGAATCAGAATTCCCGTTCCTTGTGTATACGTCTACGTATACGTATAGATACATCATTCCAACACCTCTCTGACACTGATGCTGATGCACGGATATATGTATTTGCAGGGGATTCGAGCACGCCACGGCGACCGGAGGCGAAGGCGGACGCGGACGCGGAGGTTATGTGTTTAGCTAAATAAATATTGAGGATACCTTATACAAGTCTTACTAAATTTAAACAAATTACCTTGGAAAGGAATTTGTGCGAAAGAGGAAACCATATATTTCTGACAATCTTGTATTTTGAGTTATTATATATAATATAATATATCATTACGTAATTTAAAGATAAAACTAATTAATTATGTTATTATCTGTTGCATATAACACATACATATGTCAGTGAAGTTAGCAGTCTGAAGATAGCAGTGTGGTACAATTCAGTCGTATGAGCTATGTTATGTCTTGCATCATATTCATTTAATAAATTGTCATCGTTAGTCAAAGTGATGCCAATTACAAAAATGATATACTTTTATCAGTTATGAATCTGTTACTTTAATATTTTAAGACAATGTTTAAAATGCATAACATTTATGTAATTAAATGCCGTAGATTTCCATGAAATTCATATACTTTCATAAAAATAAATTGTTCAATTTTATTATTTCTGAGTTTGCGCAAAAACTATTGTTTCTTTGAAAAGACTGAAATAACCTTATTCCTTTTCTTGTAATGTAACCTATATTTATATATTTAGAAATATACGTAACTCTCAGGTTTGCATTTAACATTCATTTAACATGAAACAAATTATCCTTATGAAGTCAACTTTTAATTACTTCACAAGCTACGGTTAAGCGGAGGGGTTCTTAATATATGACAAGAGAGAGAGTGGAAGTAGTCACATCTCATTTAACTAAACTCTACTTCCACTAAAAGATAAAAAAGACCATAAATAAAATGAGAAAAGAAAATTTTTCTTCAAATGAGGGACATCACAATAGAAAATTCACAAGGTGTGAAAAGACGTGACAAATGAAAGAATCGGGGTTAATAAATCATGAAATTTCTGTTACATAATTTATGAATGATCCCTAACGTAAAAATATTGCTAAACATGCGATGTTTTGTGACAAATTCATTTTATTAAGAAGACCCTCTCAAGAATTATAAGTTTTCATTATTTTATTTTATTCTTTCACTTTAAATCATTCAATTACATATCATTGTAAATAATTACATTTCATTTGAGTTCCTTATTCTATCTATTCATTCTCACTCTTTCAAAAAAAAAAAAAAAACTGTTTCTCTCTTCCTGTTACTCTACCTCCTGTTCTACTCTACCATTCCCGGTATCTCCGCCATCCACCTCTTTCCTTCACTGCCTTCCTTTATGAACTGCACAAATTTCTTTTCACTTTTTACCCTTTTCTTATATGAATCACAATATATTCCAGCGTTTCTATCTCACTCCAGCACACCTTGCACATCCTTTCCTTATGTATCTAATTTATACCTATTTAGATTTATTATTACAAAGTTTTGCTTAACTAAAATATTACAAATACTAAATGGTAATATAGTTATATCACTGTTTCGCGAATAGGCTTTCGTTTATTTCACATACTCAAATATGGTTTTATACCGATGTAAAAGATAAATTAGGGCGTTAACTTAAAATAGAAACCTCATAAGCTTCGAATAGCTTTTCGAATGAATTTTAATTAGGATCTTGATCTATTCCTACTTACTTTATAATACCATTATTATTTCTAGTATATTCCTTATCATATCGCAAGCTTATTCCAATTAAAATCGTCTGTATTCATCCCCATAACTTAATGCGCCCTACGACGGATATAATACGCAAAAGGTTGTTTGGTCAATAACCATTACATTAAAACCTGGCCATTACTTAAAATTACAAACCATCTGTAAACAATGGCCTAACATATAATAATTTTATTGCTTTTCAAACAATTTATTCTATATATAATATTTGTGAAAATCTAAACGTTTTCCATTAGATTAGTCAATTACATCTGAAGTTAACGTATCGTAGTTGACTCTGAGTTATTGCTGATTACCTAATATACAATATTTAACGATCCAGATAATAATTCATACCAGTTACCAGTTACCAGTTACCAGTACCAACAATAATAATAATAATTCGGTACTACAAATTGGTTTGTACTGATGTAGAGGGATCGTAATGTACCGGTATGTTTCTATAATAAAACAATTCCGTGTTATAACAATGTGTAGATGCTTGTACTATCTTGATTGCTAACATATAATTAGGAATCTGACCGATACAGCGTCTGTTATGGCCTAATAATATCTTAAATGTATATAACTATTGCTTCATTTAAGAGGGTTCTCCCGCGTGACGGCCTGTTTTCTAAGCATTTTTTGAGAATCTTTTTTGGCGTCTAATGAAAAGATAGAACTTTGAGATTTTTATCAGTTATTTATTACTATTTCAAAATTATGTAAAATAAATTTTATGTAAAAATTTTCATTAAAACGTAAGCTGTACCTCTCTATAGACACCTGCCTCAAAAAAGGGGCGCCAACTTCCTCCACGATTTCGGCTAATTGGCTTTTCAGAAAGAAAGAAAAAAAACGGCGTTTTTATCTACGGACCCAAATGCATGGAATCAACTAAAATCATTGGTTTTTGGCTTTCAATTTTCATGACTTTTTTTCACTTTTTCGTTTCAAAATAATTAGAAATACTCGTAATTTTTGGAAGATTCTAGTTTATTCCGTGCGTCTACATGTGCTGAGTCTATTCTATAAATGTTAAGTGAATCGGTCAAACCGTTCTCGGGATATGATGGAGGAAACTTTGAAAAACACAGTTTTCAGAAAAACGCGTTTAAAGTTCTAACCACTCGACTACGTGCTCCGAACATTTGCTTCTTCTAACTGCTGTGTCTTTATAACGACTTCGAATTTTAAAAAATTACTTTACAAGCATATTCTACAAATGTTAAGGAATAAATTTATGCAAAAAAAGAAAAATCAATTTTTTGAACTCATCACACGGGAGAACCGTCTTAAATAATTTAATTTCAAATACAGTATGCTCTTAAGGTACTTACGATTTTCATAAATACTCTTACAACAAGGTGTCATTTTAAATGAAAAGATAAACGTGATATTTACGTGAAAAGTGGAGATATTTTTACATTACTCTAAAGTACAAACTCTGAGGTCAGTAATGGAACACAATATCTGTTAAATTGTCACCGTAATGACGATTGTATGTTAACAGTTAAAAATGGTGTGATTTAAACTCTTGTTGAAAGACTCTATATTATTAATAATTGTAAATAATGTTTATACAGAATATCCCACTATACTTTTGTCTACGATTGGCACCTTAAGAACTTCTGTACTTAACTTTAAAAACATTACCACAGAACAATTTCTTTTTATAACAATGTATTATTGTCAAAATGTTAGATGCATTAAAGTTTCTACATTGTATTCAACTTATTCTATTATGAAAGCAAAAGAATGCATTTTTTTAAATCTCATAAAATGTAAGACGTATTAAGCTTTGAAGAAGTGTTTAATCCTTCAAACAAATTTCATAATATTCTTCTTCTTTGCGCTATAATTTCTGAAACGTTTCACTAAAAAAAAAACTAACTTTTACATAAATTTAATATAATTTCATAATATAATCTTTGCTAAACAGCACTCTTTACGGGTGTTTTTCGTACTAGAATCTGGTCGGACTAGTTATAACAAAAAGTGCTGACTCAAGCTCATAATACCGACTCGGAATACAAGTACGAGTATATTCACCGTCTTCTTATACCACGAGTATAACATTATGTTATTGGTAGAAGCGTGGTATACGTAGTACCGTTCAAGTAGAGCTTTCGGATATTTTACAAAACTTTAAAATGTTGAAAATGTGAGGAAGAGAATGAGTGGGGGTGGAGAGAATAAGCGACATGGTTATTCAGCAGTTCTTTTTAACATTTTTTGAAATATAGGGATTTAATATTACTTATAAAACGGCCGAGACTGAGAGTAATGCAAAGTTTGAAAGTAATACCACGTCACGAGCAGGGGCATGGAAACGTTTGAACAAACTGCCGTATAATTACCATGAGTTAATGATGCCCAGGACACAGCTGCTGGGATAAGTCATTCGACATAATGATTTATGCATTGCAGATAGTTTGACTTATGTTTTAATGATGGTACTGATTCATTTGAGCAGTAACTAATGCGACTTTACGAAATTAAAACTGTTTCACAAAGTTAATGAATAGTGAAATATGGATTCGATCGTTAAATTCATTAGTGAGACATCTCCGAATAATTGAAATTTAAGTTATATTTAACTGTTATATGTAAAATAGTTCTCCATCTGAATCAATACCTAGATAACTCACACATGCAAGTAAACACAATTAGGCCGGCCGCACATGGGTCGACTAATTGCAAACGCGAGCCCCGGATCTGCCCGAATCGAATGAGAATGCAACTGTGTTCTTAGTAAGAGAACGCACATGGCACGAATTAAAAAAAAACTGATTTGAAATTGGTTTTGAGCGACTGTGTTTCTAGGTCGCAGGGCAATTACGTTCCATGCTTTTGATATTAATCATCTTGAGCAGAGATATGCACAATACATACATACAAATAAGTCACAATACGACACAATAAAATCCCTATTATGCCATTCTATAGTCAAAAACACTGCTCGACATGGCTCGTTTTTCGTTTTCGTTGGAAACTTCGTTGTGCGGCAAGTTTGCAATCGGTGTGCATACGGCCTTAGAATGTAGATAAACTTGTCAAATACAACAGGATATTGCTTACGTCATTATCTTAGGACTCAATAGTTGAAGATATATCATTAATGAACTGGGCGATCGATAAAATAATTTCTGATTAGCAAAATTATATTACTAATAATGAAAAATTTAGATTCACTGTTTACAGACGCGCTTGAGACACCATTAAAACTCAAAAACTCTTAAATTTACTTAAAAACTGATAGGATCTAAAACGTTTTTGTATTGGTCACAGAATATGACGTCACTGCGCGGTATTGTAAAGTAGAATGTAATAAATACAGAGGAATTTAATTAAAATAGCCTCGAAGTATTTTTGCAAAGTCGTACCATTTGATGGTATATTACTATATACCATTATACAACTATACATCTAGATACATATTTACGAATACCGCCTAAAAATATTTAAGCAACCTGTGTAGGAAACAGAATGTATGTCAATGATCTTGGATTCACCTAGGACTCCTTTTTATCGATTTAAATATTTAAAAACTTAAAAAATTATTTTGGAAGATATTTAAAAAAAAAAAAGCTTTATTAATATTTTAAGATTAAATATATTTAAGAAGCTGAAAAGCTTCATAAAAATCATCTTCTATTTCAAGCTGTAAGGGTAAAATAACCCTTAAATAAAAGTTAAGAAATACAAGTTGTAATTTTTCATTTAAAACTTTTTATCTCAAAAACAATATAATTAATTTGCATTATGCGTATTAAACTGTAACAATTAAAATCTGTAAAACTTCTCGTGATTCTTGAAGTTTAAAGAAGCATTTTCCGCATTTTCCGGATGGAAAGCTTTCCTAATTTATCAGGATTAAAACAGTACCATTATAAATATATATGTATACATTATTTGAAACATTTTCTGGGTACAAACTTGATATTTAATCTCATAATTAACAATGTTGATAACGGTAACAAATGTCGGTAATCCAGATTTCTTCTTTTGGTATGTAGAAATCTCTGGAAAGGACGCAACTAGCCTTACTAGTTGTTAAGTATAGGATTGTTTGCTTCACAAAATGACACTTGTGACGTCAGAGTATCAGTTATAAGGATAGGAATATCCCTTGACAAAAGATATCTAATTAATTTATACTAGGGGCTAGGGCTAGGGCTAGGGCTAGGGCAGGGCATGCCTAACTGGATGTTAGTTAGTTTAGACTTTAGATTGCCCCTTCTTATTCTTCTTTAGAGCAATTTGTTAAAGCGGATTGAACTAGATTATGTACGATTCCTGACTCTACAGTTATTTTGTTCTCTCCATCCCCTCCCCCTGACTTTAACTCTGGAGAACAAATTATACATTCAATTATATATCAAGATCTAAGTATAGGAGGTATAATCAAAGATCCTTTGAAATTTTGCACAATTTGTTTGTCGATTAGGCCTATTTTCTTTTCTTTTAATATTTATTTGATTACATTAACTTTTAAAGAGGTATAGGACGTACCGTCAATGCAAAAAGTTTATCTCCCGGCAATACGAAATGCAAAATACGAAGTACATGAGGGACGAGCAAAGATTGGGACTGTACCTTTAAAAATGAATTTTTTAATTCTCTATTGAACTGCTTTTTGCTTGTTAAAATGATTTTTTATGCATATAATATATAGATTATTAAATTAAAAATTACCTATAATTAATATCAAATTTATATTAATTTAATTTAAATTCAAATTAAATATTTTGAAAAAGGAATAATAAATTTTGCTACGCTGCAAATTTACGTGTGTTGGCGCATGCGTGATTTGGTTCTTTCACCAATAAATTGTTATATTTTATATAACATTTATTCGGATTTTGAATTTCCCGCATACGTGTACGTCTGTCAACTTAATTATTGATAAATAACTAGATACTTTTTTAGTAAAAATCAAGTCTCGTTATTTTGTGTCAGCCTACATATGTGTGTATATATTATTTGATTGATACCTTTAAACAAAGTTCTTCTGGTACTATTGTAATAGAGTTAGAGGGAGAGAATCTAATAGAAAATAATTACATATTATCAACCATCTAATAATAGTGTCATTTTATTGTCAACAACGTTGTGCGTGATGACTTAACAATTCCATCGATCGATTTGTTATGTAATAACCGTCGGTCACGTGACTTATCGAACATTCAAATCGTATACCAATAATGATAATGCTTATGACCCTCCTACACTAAGATTAAATCAGCAGCAGGTATGATTCTCAAATAATTATTTCTTACTTACTTTTATTGCGTATGTAGTGTTGTATTATTAGAAGCTTAATGTTTCAAAATTTCCACCATTTTGAATAAGACTAGATAGGTCCAAAAAAGAGAAAAGAATACTTTGAAAGGAATGGAATGGCGATCGAGGAGGCAGAGAGGAGAAGAGAAGGTGGCGCAAGTGTGGCAGAGGAGCTAAGGAGAAGGGATAAGGAGACACAGCAGCAGGAGAGAATGGGAAAAATAGAAAAAAGTAACTGCAATAAAAGATATAAGAGGTTATGGGAAAATAATGTGCCTCAGTACCTTATAGAAAAAGACATAAAACACATAAGAAGAACAGCAAGGTTTAGATTGGGAAATGAGGAAAAAGGAAACAGATACTGGGAAAAGAGTGAGGAAAGAAAGTGTAGAATGTGTGGAGCGGAGGACGAAACACTGGAGCACATTAAGTTTGAGTGTAAGGAAAAAGTAGCAAGCGAAAGGAATATTGGCCAGCTATTAAAGGGAGGCAGTGAAGGAAAGAGGTGGATGGCGGAAATAGTAAGAAGGAAAGGAAAAACAGGAGAATAAATAAGATGGTGGAGAATAATAGAGAGGGTCAAAAGAAGAAGAAGCAGAAAGCACTTTTGGAAGTAGTAAAAGTCGAGAAGATTTTAAGTTTATTTTAAGTTTAGTTTTAAGTTTAGAATGTATATAGGAATGAAATGTATTAGAAATATAATACTGTAGATTGTAAAGCCGAAAGGCATACACAATTAATATATAAATAAATAAATAAAAATAAGACTAGATACACGAGAAAATAGTCATGCATCAATCAAAACAATTAAAAAGTTAGTTCTACCCATACTCGTATTTATAAATTATGTTGTTTGAGTCACGGTTAGTTTACCGCGACTATTTTGTACAAATGCGTATTTGTATTGTGCTGGTTGACAATACTGCAATGTACGTTTGATGTTTATAAGAAATGAGTCCACGTGAATGTTTGTTTAGTGAATTGGTTTATTTAATACTGTAGTAGCATGTAAGAATATGTAATACTAAAAACTAAGTGTCTAAGAGTATAAATGTATATATTGTTTTAAGTGTCAATCACTTTCGAAAGTTGTTGCACTCAAATGAATATTAAAAAATTAAATTTTAGAATAATATAAAATTGTTCACTTGCGGAATTTTCAGAAAGGTGTAGTCGCATTAGCACACTTTATCATCTGGTTTGTATAATTTAATCCTTGTTGCAGAGAGATAGAGAATATCCTACGCAAACACACATTAGTAGGATTAAGTTCAAATTCTTTAATTTAAGTAATATTTTATATATTCTTAACTTTTCTTACTTGTCTCAAAAATATTTTAAATACTCAAGATATATAGCACGTTATATATATACTAGTACATAAAGAAATCTCCCAACAAGCAAACTGCTAGCGCTCAGAGAAAAGAATAAAGATTAAAGAGTGATAGCGCAAAAAACCCTACTGTTTGAAGTTCATTAGTTAGGATTTATGACGCTAGGAAGCGCTAGCGATGCGTTAGTGAGTCATGTAATTCCCTACACCACTCTCTTTCTCTCTCTCTCTCTCCTTCAGTAACTCACTGTTTTTTACCCATCTCTCTACTTTCTACTCTCGCGGATGGATTAAAAGTATAATGACAACGGAAAAACAGGAAAATTAGAGGGGACACTCAAAGCATTCTCATTTATTATGGAAAATTATTTTGGCTATAAATTTTATATTATTGATTATGTGAATAATTTTATTGACTGGTAGTACATTTACAATTATTCATTTAAATTAGACACTGTTAATAAAGTTGATAGATTTTTATTGAATATTTCTAACTCAAATTTGTTAATTACGGAATAATATTTAAACTAAAACCAGGGATGCGAACCCGGGTCTCTAACTTTGTACAATACTGCTCTTTTATCGAGCTACCTCCGTTAGTGACATTACGTAAAAAGTAGAGTCGCTAAAACCAATGTAATTTCATAATGTCATAAAATTTTGACATAAATCGGTTGAAGTTTGGTACTATCTAAAAATCATATAGGTTTGCCAATAGTGGTGCCATCTGTATCTAATTCTACGAACTTATTATTTCCTCTACTGTTATATGTAGAACAATATTATATTCTATGGAATATTTTTAGTATGAGAGAACTCTCATAACCGTAACATTACATGTTTCTCTTCTTTTAAATAGGAATAATGAGGACTAGGCACTGTTCCCTTTGTTTTACGTGTTGTACCTCACACCTCCTAAGCCCCCTCATACGCCCTCTCACACTCTACATACCGCCCAACATAATGCCTTCATATAATATGATAATATTGTATATCTATGTAAATAGTGAAAGCACGGAGGTTATATATGAGGCAGCAAATATATTTTTCTTTCACTCGCGTAGAAAATGTCACGGAGATTCTGATGAGATCTTCTTATACACACAGCTATACATTTATGTGTATGTGTAGCTATAGTATGTGAGTAAAACTATACATTGAAATATTTGTAAACCATGTTTTAATATGGAAGACAATCTATTATAGTAAGCAGAAATGGAAATGCATTAATATTTTGCAGATTTTTTTTTTTTTTAAAATCGAAGTTAATGAGTAGTATAATATTTTCTTTAAATAAACTAATTCCTTGTTGTAAATACGATAGCATTACAATATCAACATTATATAATTAATTTATATACATAGTTGCTATTTTGTGAGATTCGTATTTTGGTTAATTTTACGCTAATGGTAAGACTGTTTTCAGATTTATATTTTTAAAAACTGTTAACGTAATATCGTTTTATAATTGATATTGATTTAACAGTATTTTGATTATAAAAAAAGGTATAATTGATACAATGAGTTTGCCAGAACTACAAGTTACAGAAAAATATAAGATTGTAATAATATTCCACTCTCAATGATATGTAGAATAGAATTTATTTAAATAGAATTTTTAATGCCTTATCGAAATTATATTTTATCATTATTTGAGTCACCCACCGTCAATACATTGGCTTACTTATTAAGTATATGTATCAAGTTCACCGCATTAGTGAAGTTAAAAAAACCAAAAAATCAAGAAAGTTTATGTTTCTTAAAACATTGGAGAACATAATAGGATTCCGAAGAGAACTAGTAAATCATTTAATACCTAAAAAGAATTATTATTTATTCTATTAAAATTTTCAAAAAATTAGATTCTGAGTTACTCATTTCGGCAAATGGTGTAGTTCATGGTAATTTCATAAAATTAAAATAAATAATAAAGAAATTGTGATGTTGAAATGTCACAAAGGCCAGGATAAATACAAAATTGATTGTTTCAGTTTTTGAGTTACCCTACTGTACGCCAATTTAAATAACAATATGTTATCTTTATTGACATGTCTTAATTTTAATTTCAAGTTTTAGTTTTATGCGGTTTTATACCAGAGAGGCAAAACACGTTTGTTGTCGTTTTTTAGTCTGCTTGGTTTGAACACGCACTTTTGTTTTTTGTGAACATTTGCGCTTGTCAGTTGTTGCTTATCATTTGGCTAGCAACTAGTTCCAAGAGCAGTTATAAATAAGTGCAGAATGCAGTGGACAAAAGATAAGATCAGCAATTTAATAGAAATGTATCGCCAATTAGTGGGATACTAAATTTTTATGGGACACACAAAAAAACAATAGAAACAAAACCAGTCTGTTTAATGTGAACAGTCTCTTTCGAAAAACAGAATTGTTTTAAAATAAAACAAATCAAGTTTTTGTTTTCTTTTTTAAAAACAAAACTGTTTTCAAAACTGTCTCTTTGGTGTAAAACCGGCATTAGAAAATTTGTAGCATGCAAACTTCTGAAACTAAAATTAAAAGTAAAACACGTCCGAGAAATGATTACTCATATTGCCATAAAAATAAAATAAAAACTAAAACTAAAACAGTGGGTGGGAATGATACTATATTGTATATACATTGAATTGTATAAAGTATTGCAATCAGACATTTCTACAGTGTATCTTTCTAAGAAAGTAGCATTTTCAAGTTATTATAGAATAGACGCATATAATACCTATTAAATATGCTCGTATCTTAACTTACAACTTCTTAAAACTATCATGGAGTTATCCAGAATGTATTCAAATAGAATATACCGTAAATGGAATATGAATATCATTATTTTTGTAACAAACTTTACTTCTAACTATAATAGAATTAATTTAAACAATAAAGAACTTTCATATAGAGTAAAGCACCTAATAATTCTAAAAGTTTCGTTCGTTATTCGTTAAATCTCCCTGCACTAACGAATATACTCGTACAACGGATACGAAATAAGTCCCAAAAACTTTCTGTATTAGTATTTATTTTCACTAAGTTTTAATTTACAAAGAGTTATTTATCTAATCTTCTGACTATTTATACAACATCTTCAATTTACCACAAAATTAATTCACACACACTATACCACAAAGCCACACACACACACACACATGTTACATATATATACATACACAGAAAGCTCATGTCGTTCGTTTATTTTTTAAATTAAGTTTACTATTTGCTTCTGCTCATGGTCCTGGCCCTATGAGGACGAGTATTTTATTCTTCATCTTCTTGTTTGTCGCTTAAGTATTTTCCTAGCTTCTTTATTACTTAATTGCTGTCAAGACTTAAGTCCTTTAATACCCCTGTTGGCTCAGTTATATTTATATTCAAGTTTATACGATTTTACAGTTAGCTTCTTAAAAACTTTTGACTTTTCGAAATAGGGTTGGTTTTCTTATGTATATGTATACTGTCTTAAATAAGAATTATTTCCACCATGGTGTATCAATGGTGATCATTATTTGAAGTGATATTCAGCGTCGAATATGTTTAGTGTTTAGTATTGTCATGGGCGCCGGGAGGGGTTTGCAAGAAAATACAGAGCAAAAGATTAGGAAATAAAATGGTTATTATTAGTCACAGTTTGTGTAAAAATTTAATGCGTTTAGGTTGTTGTCCAAATTTGTTCACCACACTGCTAATGAATTCAATGCCCTTCTCTACCCTTTTCCTCCCTTAAAGTAATCCTGCCGACGCTCATGAGTATTCCTACAATTAGCAAAACAGGGTTCTTATAAAAAGTAATATATGTGTTGAATTATTAGAATCTTCATATTAGGAAGGTGAAAGGAAGGTGAAAGATGCCAAGGCTAATGTATGCCTTCCTTTGTCGTACTTGAAATTACCATAAAAAATAATACCAAAATAGCGTAGAAATCTAGATTTAACTCATTTAACGCCGCTGCTAAACCCGTTGAGATATTTTTTCAGTGTTTTATAGCAAAACCAAGAAGTGCAACATTTCAAGCACATATAATTGTCTGTTATCTAGATATAGACGGTTCCATTTTTCGAAAACCAGGGTAATTCCTTCCTAATAATCACATTTATCTTTTCTATCTTTTTTAAGTCTTCCTCTACTTGTTCTTTCCACCTCGTTTAAAATTTTTCTCGTATTGTTGCACCCTCTAAATTCTCTTCCATAAGTTTCTTAGTGGTTCTGTTTCCTTTCATTCTTTTTACATGTCCTAAACATTGTAGTTTTTCTCCCAATTTCCGTCAGTTAATCACTTTCTCGATATCTGCTATATATTTCCATATTTGTTCTAATTCTCCGCTGTTCGTTTTCATATTCGCTGTTCGTTTCAGATTACAATCGCTCTTTCTCGAAATCTAAGACTTCAAACCATATAGTAGCTCTGCTTTTATTACAACTTTATTTATCAGGATTTTAAATTTGTAATTTACATAGATAAATCTAAATAAGTTCAGTAATGCGTAATAAAATTTCTTTCCAGCTGTAATTCTTGTTTTAATTTCAAGTCCCATATTTTCTGAATCAGATAGAAGTGCACCTAGATATCTAAGCTCACTAGTGCACTCTATCAAATTCTAGTTACTCCTTAAACGGATACTTTGCTTTTTCCTTATTTAGATTGAGGCTTATCTCCTTTGAAGCTGCTATCAGTTCTATCAGTCTACACATTACTTTACAGTGTCATTAATCTTAATTATTGTCAAATATTTAACAAATCAAACAAATTCAAATAAATGAAAAATTAAACTATTAATTATTGACCTTAGACACTCTGACTCTGCCTCTGACGTCACCCCGTCAGCTGTGAGCCATGACTCACACAAAAACCTAATCATTAAAGTGTTGACTTATATTTTTTCTATGAGAGTTATAATTTAGTTGAACATGCCATTAATCATGCTGGTAACAGGCTACGGATATAACTATTATAATTGCCTACTATTTTAATCAATATTTCATTCTAATATAATGGTTCTGTATATTTAGTTAAATGTTCTATTGTTCGAAAAAGTTAACAACATTTGCGTGTGGTAGTGGGAGGATGAGAGGCGGTACTGATTATTTAGTAAATATGTTTATACCATGTTGATGTTATTTAAATCAACAAGAAATTTCGGAAGAAGTTGTGTATCACTTCAAAAGAAATTTATACCAGGAACTTAAAATTGTAATTTGTTGGTACTTGTTTCTATTTTTTTAAAGCGCGGTTTTGTAAAACCATCTGCAGCAGTTATTGTTTTAAAACTCCGATAATCCTTGCTGTCAAAATATATGTAAATAGGTATTTTTTATGCCAGTGCTCCTAGATTTGTGGTCGGCAACCTTAATTGTCTCATGGTCAAATATCAGCATTCAACGCGCAATCTGACGTGAAATCAACAGTATCTAGTCACAATTGCCTTCCAAATTAACTATAGTACCCCTCTTTTAGCTCGGATGTTTTAGCATAATTGCCTTTCACGTAGAAAGAGCAATATAGGTTAAAATCAATCAGTTTAAACTTGAAATTATAGAATGTCCAGAAAACATTTGGATATACATACTATATTCAACGAATATACGTTCATATATATTACATATCCTATGTATATGCTGATCTGATGTAAAACCTACACTGTATCTCATATGTATGTGCAATGCGAGAAATATTAGCCTTGGTATAACGCCGCGGGTGATTTCATGTAGAAAATATAAAACATACAATCTTTACCTTATGCACGTAGACGAATAGTTTTTCTCTGACCAGGAACAACACAATAATTATTAATTTGTCATAATGTGAAGGCATAATAATTTAAAAAATGCATCAAATCAAAAAACTTATTTAAGTGCAATTTATTAAAAATAAAAATAATGAAGTTTTCTTTGTTTACTTAATGCAACAATTTTGCCGTCACCTTGGGCTTGGAAAGTTACGTATAAATATTGACGTATCCAGAGAATTGTGTCAAAACTATGATGGATAATGTATTGCAGCTTTATTTCAAGTTTTATAACTTGTTAAGAGTTGTGAGATGAACCCTCACATAAAAATCACTTAGCGTAAGTACAATAAGCCAATATGAGTAGCTTAAAAGGCAATGTGGTTAAGAAAACAAAAAAAGGAAATCAAAGAAATTATTATTTTTTAATACATTGAAGAACAAATACATATTAGAAGCTATAAAAAGAAGGAGTACATCCTTTAATAATATATTAATATTATTATTTATTGCATTAAAATTCAGAAATTATAAAATGAACTTTTTGGCTATACTATAAAAAGTTAAATAAAAATTTAACTAAGCTCATATACCCAGCAAATGGATTAAAAATGTGATGAATGAATTGTATTGAAAAAGAGAAGTGCGTCGACCATTTTACGACAGACTACTGTGGCTTCGGATTCGATTCCTGAACTAGTGGTATATTTTCCGGGTTAGGTTGTGAATAAGTTTACTTATACGTAATCATAAACTTATGAGGTAGCAGTGGAATTCACACTTACAATGAGTGCGTCCCACTAAGCGTTCACAACGTAAAAAATATTCGAAAACGTCACTAATGACGTCATTAATTTCGCTCACGCCAATCTCACAACGACCCATCTGAAGAGTTGAGTCGTAGTGGTCGTTGTTGATCATTTGGGCGCAATGTTTAAACATAACGCAAAACTTAAAGATGATGATGACAGAAAAAAATACTTTATATGATTCGGAAAGAGATATTTCTTGGATTTTATTTTATTATTTAATTATGTTAAATAAGCTTAATAAAATTAATTTTAATTCATATTTGACTGCCATGTATACACTTTTCCTCATACCATAATCATTTAAAATATATTTCTTTTATGAAAAATTTATTTTGTTTGTGGATATAGCTTTTGCTACAGAGCTATTTAATCAACTATCGCAATCCTTATTTTTTCAACGCTCGCAAGCAAGTGAAACGGTAAAAACGGCGGTAGTGAGCGTGATTATTGTGAACGCAAACAATGTGTCCGCCCCATCAAAACTGCCAACATAGTAGTAGATCACCGCTGTTTAGGTACAGTGTTTGACAATAAAAAAATTATACAAAAGAAAACCTATTTTCAATGTTTCTAACTTTAAAAAAAATGAATTATCATATTTAGAGAGGTACCCGAAAATTGAAATTAAAATTCAGGTTTAACTCCTTTATATGAAGAGGAAAGCAAATAGTTGCCTACCCAAAATGCAAAGTTCGATTACTAATTTCCCCAGGTAATTATTGTTATACATATATCGTAAAAGCTATATTCAGCAATACCCCTTCCCTGCTCTCTCCAGGCTGTAATAACTTGTATACCTCACAGCTTAATTGAAACCATATGAATGAAAGCCTCTAACAATCAGTTGCTGATTCGAATGACTTGAGATTTATGGATACCGGTAAATCGTTTAATGGATTTATAATTATTTTAAATACAAAATGTGTATTATATTCTACGCTTAACGGCTTCCGCAAGTGGCGCTCAGAAATTATAACTGGACAAAATCATATTTTAGAAGGATTTATTTCCAATAACAGTCATGTACGGAACAATGCTGTACTGTACTGTGTTATGCTGTACTGTGTAAGGGCATATATATGTAAATTTATACATGTACTAATGTTTAAAATCAGTGTTTCCCAAACATTGCATCGGAATCACTGCTGTAATCAAATATTGAGTAAATCACAAATTCAATTGATTAAGCCGGCTCTAAACGATGGGGTAAACGTTTGCTTCAAATGTTTGCCTTCAACGTGTGAGTCAAATATCGGAAGATTAACAAGGTAAGTCCTTGTCCTACTACACAGTGGAACGAATGTTTGATCCGTATGATTTATTTATTTTATTAATTTCTTGATATTATTGATACTGACACTGTTTAACAAAAACTTTCAAGTAAATAAATAAAATTTCAAGTATAAAACCTTCCAGTGTTGAACGATTCGTGCAGTAGTGCACGACATGTGAATCAAGTGTGTGGTGAGGGTAGAAAGAAGACCGACATCAGCTCGAACTTCTTCCAACGTGAACGTTGGACACATGACATTGGATACACTTAGTTCCAGCATGGACCACACAAAGCGTCCAACGTTGGAAGGTGTTCTTAGCATTGTTTAGTACCGGTATTATTTGAACTAACATTAAGATTCTACAAAGATTCCAATCTAAAACATTACGCATGATTGTAGATGCTCCATGATATATTACAAACGAAAGACTGCACCACGTGTTTGCCATACCTACAGTGAGACAAGAAATTAAAACTTGAATGGTGAAGTATAAAGATAGAGTTGTTAACGTCGAAATACATTAGTGACCAAGCTAATGGAAGACAGGATTACTGAAGAAGAGGGCGCCCCAGGACGTAATTAAATAAAATAATAAATAGAGATACATACGGTTGTGTCACTTTGCATGTTGAATTTTATTTGTTTTTTCGTAATAAAAATATATTTAATAAAAAAAAAATAGAAAAATAATAGTCTTAGTTAAACTAAAGTCACAGCTCTTAGTCTGACAATAACTGAATAATTCACAATAGCATGTAGGTAATATTGAACGCAATTTTAAATGGTAAAACTCACAAATATGACCATACCATACATCATGGTGTTATATGTACTTCCAGGAAACTTTTTTATGACACGTTTATAATTGTATTTTAAATTCTAAACCGTTTTGATTTATTCTTTTGGTGTTTTTTGTACATTTTTTGTTTTGTTTTGTTTTGCTGTTCCGTATACCATATCCGTTATAATTGTTTTTATGAGGCTCATTAAAGTGAATGTGAATTTCATTTACATTCTGATTCAATTGAAATTAAATACCTGTCCGCCGCGATGCCCCGCGTTTCGTAGCGCCCTTCATAGATTCGCGCACCCCTTTTTATTCCCATCACTTTATCTCCCACCTTATTTCACTTTGGTTAAGTCAAGTGACTATTTTAATAGGGTAAATTATATCCAGGACTTTTTATCGCCTTTGTAGGTTAGCAGGTAATCGTTTAGCATTTATTTTGTGATGCATCCTTATTCGATTAACATTATTCCCAGCTTATTAATCTGTTACAGTTACGTGTATTAGAGTAGCCTATATCCTATTATTCTAAAATAACAAAAGTTATGTAAACGATTTTACTTAATATATAACGGTATGATCTATATCACTGATTGTTTAAAAATAAAACTACCTTTTATCGCATTGGTATCCTTACAAAACTAATGATGATAGGCTTTTAGAAAAGCTATAAAATAAAAGACCCTTTTTAATTAAATACTACTCGGTTTCGTTTAAGTAAAATGTTACATAATAGTAAGGTAACATTTACGCTTTGTGTTTTACGAAAAAATGAAATCTTCTTTTCCCTATTTGTTGCAAAGTAATTTTTTTTAAACACTTACAATACATAATTTACAACTTATAGATACGAGTATGAGTATTTAAAACAAAGAGATTAAATGTGGTAAACTTGTAAAACAATAAGGTTTTTCAAACTTTCCTTGCTTTCAAATATCTGCCTACATCCCTCAGGCATATTACAGCCTTGTTTGTGCGATGAGTACCTTATAACATCGAAGAATAATATGCTTTACCGTAATTGGGCTGTTACATTGTTCACATATTGGTTGTGTAATGTAATGAATCTACATATTACTACTCTTAGCATTCTATTTAGTCCGACCCTTCTCCCTTCCCTATAGAATAAAGGAATTTGATCAAGTTACACTGCATAAAATTAAATTTAAAAACATTTACACTGGATAGAATGGAAAGAAGCCGTTTTGTTGACCACCTGGAAAGTTTTATGCGAAGCCATATATTAAAGTATTCCAGTCATAATAATTAAATCAAAAATAGATTGTAGAAATAAAAGCACTTAAGATAAAAATAAATGGTTGTGTTTTATTTAGCATTGAATAATTAAATTACTTTATACGGTTCATAATTAAAACAGATTTATTTTTAAACCGAATGTCCGATTTTAGAAAAAGGTGATACACCCTTGAAGCATTTCTAATTATAAGGACCGCTTGTTCAATTCTTAGTTTCAAAAAGTGACTATTTCAATCCTACTTTTGTCAATAGAGCGAATATTTAATCTAAGCGAGGTATTTAAGTTTATTGAAGTGTATGCATATATATTGACGTTTCTATCCAAAAGTTGGCGGAGATATAAATGTTTAAAATTTTATTTTCTGTTTTTCTGTTCCGTGTTAGTTCTGCGTATGACGTCACAAACGAAATAGGTAATAGACTTTCTTTTTCTTTTTTCACAACGATCATGATACACAACTGTTATTAGTAAATGACGTATGACACACACACACATCCGCGTGTACATCTCTATTGTGTAAAAACATGGCAAATATCAGATGTGACATCACAGGCAGATTCATAACATTGAATCTCTTTAATAATTATAGGATCAAAAATGTTTGTTAGTATTTTTATAATATTGCGACTTATTAACAAATAATTTGACATTTGAACTACTGGTAGCTAATTTTATCAATATATATAGTACAGCCTTTTAGAAATTGGGCTATGGTTCACAACCGCATTACATAATAATTTCAATATTAACGAGGTAAAAATCATATAATATAATTTTCGGTCTACTTTATTCGAATCTCACAGAACAACAAAAATGAATACAAATAAATCGTCATGAGTAGCTATGAAAGCATTTAATACAAAATGAGATAATGGAAACGCTTCCATACATGTTCCAAAAGTTTACTCAACTCACAATGTGGTGCTCTTAGTCGTCCTCATCCTCGTCCTCGTACAATGTGAACCGAATAAAGGTTATTGAGGTCACATCTGAATCACGTGGAAAAGCATCGTGTCTGATACCACACGCGAATCTAAACTAGTAAGGCAGTAAGCTGTCAGACAAAGTTACATGCTTACATGGCTGCCATGGCTGGCTCTAGAATGCCATGGAATGGTTGGCATGCTTTCCAATGACAATATAAATCTCATTACGATAAAACGCTTAGAAGCTAAACGCAGATGCCATTGTTACAATTCAGTAATACGTACAAGTGATTAAATGGCTATAGTCTGGATAATAATTAGTAGCTACATATTATGAATGGTAAGTGTGTACAATAGAATCCCTTTTGACGCGGTTATTACTTCACGTGTTGCTAAATGAAATCGCGTAATAGAGGACCGTGTTAAAAACTGAAATATATATACTTATTATATGGAAGAAATCAGTACATTGTGTGTTGTTAAAGCAAGCTATGGTTTGACAGGTGCAATGCCTTTATCAACACACGTAACTCTGGTGTTTCCGTTGTTTTGAAAATTACAAAAGTAGCATTACTAAAGCCACTGTAAACTGTAAATTAATGGTCGGAATGTCACGAAATTTTGACACATATCATTTGAAGATTGGTTCCATCTAAAAATCATTCTACGTACTCATTGAGTGATTTGTTAATAACTAAAAATAAGAATGTTGTTCGTGATTCTAATCTCGCTAAACTAAACCGACGATGTGTATTATGTTAAAGAATAAAGATGCGCTAAGGATGGATGATGTGGCTAAAGAAATGACTATGTTATCGAAGCAAATATCTCAAGTGTGAGAAGAAGTAGAAACATTATTGCAAGTTTGGATTAATGAAAAGTAGCTTGTTGGAGCTAATGTTAGCGTGGCCTTAATATGCGAAGAGGCTTTAATTTTGCACGGTGATTCACTGGCGAAAACGCCGAATACAAGTGATACTAGTGGAGTAAACGGACTAATTGGGTTTACATTAATTTCAATGGGAAAAAAATGTTTCCCATTTGAAAATAGATTTGCGAACATTTCGACTAACGAATGTAGTCGAAGAACGAATTAATTTCGTAATCTGAGGTACCACTGTAGAAAAAAAAGAAGAAAAATCGTCGTCGCAACATCTTTATACAGGTGAGGAAGAGAAACAATGTGAGGATGTTTGGCAGAGAAAAGGAAACCGTAGAAGGTGGAAAGCGAAGTAGAACTAATAGAAATTATGCAAGGTAGGGAGAATGAAAAAAAGGGATGAATGAGGTTAAAAGGAAAAGAAGAAAGACTAGGGACATGAATCGTAATAGTTAGTTGGTATTGGGAGGAAATGGAGGGGAGGTTTGTAGAATGTGTAAGCGAGAGGAATACGTTGGAACAGATGAGAGGAAAATGCTGTTTTAGAAATGATTGAGAAAAGAAAGTAGAAGATTTGCGGAGAGGAGATAAGGAAGACAAGAAGTAGATGAGGAAGGTACAAGGGCATGAAAATCAGACATTGTATTTTGACTTATTAAAAATGTTAGAACAGTTTTAAGTTAAATTTGGTAATGAGATATAAGCACGTGATGCAATATTTGAAGAATATAAAGTCTAACAACACACACATTAAGTTAATAAATACAACACAATACAATCTGAACGAAAACAAATGGATTTCAGTTTTAAGTACCTATTTAAATAAAAACAAATTGATTTAGGATTTCTACATCTATAATAACGAATTCAATCTTCAATGTTCCAAATATACACTTGAACAGATATTTAGTTACATTTAGTACACATAATGTATCCTACAAAATCTATACGAAAATAAAAATAAAGCTATACGTAAAATCTTTATTATCATTTTATAAAACAATCTAACGTCTATTATACAGTGGAAATGGAGGCTCCAGAGAATCCCTCTTAAGGGTTTTCCCCCATAAGTTTCTCTCTATGTAAGTACATATACGAGTATGTGTGTACATTGTAAATTCGACGCATGTCTGTTAATCTCGTTCAGACTTATCCAGGATCCACCTCTTACACCTCCCTCCCCCACATACCCCCTCATAAGCCGTTGTTCTCGTTATTCTATGTGTTTTTCACTGTTATTTTCTAGTTTCCTCATAGACAAACTACAACGAACTAACCGGCTGTTGTCGTTCTCATTGGTACGACTCAGAACTCACGACTCAGGACGAAGGACCAGCATAGTAATAACAACAATCTGAAGTAGGACAGATCGTTCAAATAAAAGGCTATTCACACTATCGGAACTTATTCGTATCTTTAACTGATAATGTTACGTCAAGTAAGGTTTACTTGCAAGGGGCTGACTTTGGACTTAGGTCGCCCATCAAAAAAAGATACAGTTCTGCCTTACTTGTGTTAGATTTAAATAAATCTATTGGAATGTTTCTTGTAATGTAACAATATTAAATTTAAGTGTAATGCTCACAGAGTTTATAGTTTTGTGGAGGTTATAGGTTATCTAAATATCATAAAATCTACAAATGTTACCAATTCCAAAATAAAAGAAAAATCGAGACCATAACGGAATGTTTTATATGAAAAAATCGCTACAGTGGTAAGAATAATATTAGTAGGATCAAGGACCACCCAAAAATCAAAGTATCACAATATCGGTATTTGACATTTTCTTTAAAGATTGTTCAATCTGTTTGGTGCAACCATTATTGATAAACATCCTACCATCAAACAAATTGGAAACCAGAACGGTTACGATATATAATGGGCTTGTGTCCTATGTCTTAATTTCTATAAAAGTGTTCTATATATTGATAAAGTGAGTTACTAGAGCCTCAAATGTCCAATTATTTTTTAATAACTCCTTATATGTTAAGAGATATTAAGAATTAAAAAAGTCATTTTGTCTCTTTAATTATTAAAGGGCTTCAAAGTTGTACACATTTCAAGTGCATGTGACATCACAATCCTTGTGTAAGGTTACCAACCTTACAGCTCATAAATCTCTGCTATATGTATTTATATATCAAAATATCAAATATTATTTACAGCTATTTCAAGGAACAATCAAATTCCAATATTATGTCTGCCTTAGCAGGGTTAAATAAAATAAAAACTTATTATTCTTTGATTTGACTTGATTATTTGACTACCAACAGCTACAAAACATTACCACAACTAATAACCTACTCAACAAATAACTGACGTTAAAATGCATTTTACGTCATACAAATATTGTCGACCATTTCTAGCGCTAAAACTACAATTCAAACTTTTAATTGCTATATCTCCGTCAATATTTATATATTTAATAAAATAGATACGCTAATACACATTTATTAACATCAATTTCAATCAACAATTGAAAAATCGACCACTAAAAAATGAGGACACAAGCCCATTTTTCAACAGAATTTACTTTTAGCTTAAAACACTTATTCCATTGATGTTCTAGCTTTGTTATGCCTATCTAAAACTATGATTTGTAAAACTCATCAAAAGGTTTGTTTCACTAATGATTTATTTTATTTTAAGACAGTTTTCGCTTCATGTTTGGAAAGCCCTATTCCGACTCTCTCTTTTGATATATAATTTACGTTTCTATTTAATATTCTAATCTAGATTTTAGGTTTTCGGAATAGGCATTCCTAGTTACATTCGTGTTCTAACTTGAGTTTAGTTAATTTAGTTGGTGCTTATGCGTCGTTAGTAATTTAAATTTTGATAGTATTTGACAAAATTGAATGTGGAATAATTTAAATTGCTGTTTTAATATTAATTACAAATAGAAATTGTATTTGTACTTCCTTTAAAAATAAATTCTACTGTATGTTGACAGATTGTGATATTTTGGAGGTTATAATATATATATTTTTAATTTAGAAACATTAGAACTTGTAAGGTTCTGAAAAAATAAAGAAAACGTAAATAAAATTCTAAATTAAAAATGGTATTGGGAAAGACTACACATAATTCCATATGCTATACAATTTAAATTAAATATAAAATTGAAAACGAAATTAAAACAATGAGTAGGAATGATACTTTAGTCTAAGTCTACGTAATTCAACTAATTTTCTAGATGCAGTTACATAAGTATGTATATATTGATTTCATTATATAATTTTAGTACTTTCAATACCTCAATGTGGTCCAATGCTTGAGAACTCCTATGTTAAAGCATAGTTTTCTAATAAACATGCTTTTTCCTGTAAAAGATATTTACGATATTTCTTGCATAACGGTAAGGAATTAAGTATTTTTCAAGTGTTTTATTGATTCCTCCAGACCTGTTACAGTTCAAGCTTAGAAGGTTTTATGATTTAAACCCAGTTACCTTTTGATTGGTTGTTCGAACATTTGATTACACAGAATTACGACTTAGGTACGTACTATAACGAACTTAAAGGGTTTCTTCAACGTATAAATATAAATTTACATTAATACTTTCAGACGTTTATGTGCTCCGATATAAAAGGATCAATTAACATAGAAATCCTTCAAGTTCTTCTTATAACAACACTCCTGCATCCTTCCTCCTACCGCTTTGCTCTAGTTGCAGTTTACTGTAAAAGTAAATATAATAAAGAGAGAAACTATGTAAACTTAAAGATTAAATAAGTTGTTATTTTTATAAAGTTTTTTTTATAGTTTTAAATTGAATCTACAGTCGCTTCATTAAAAAGCTTAGCTTTAAGTTCAGGTACTATAATGAAAATTTAATATTTATTTTGTTATACTTAGATTGTTCTGAAAGCTTTTTAATTATTTTTAATTTTATAATTAAGTTACTTAAGGAGTCAACACAAATGTAAATAAAATTATATCATAAATGTTTATTTTGGTATTTTGTTTAATAAATGTGAAAATTTATTCTCATTAACTTGGTTATGATAAGTAAACTAAATAGCTAGAAACTATAAGGCCCTTATTCTGTAACTTTTCAAAAAATCGACCTTATTTTTTCAGCGGTGGAAATATTTAATTTTTTCACCGCTCGAATAAAGTCGCTGTATTTAAAATATCTAAAGTGGTATTCTGTATGCAAAATTTTCCATCGCCCTTATAATATACAGCGGTGAAAAAGTATAGTGACGTATTTTAAGACGTCATTAATTTTAAAAATATTTGACCAATGACGCCATTCAGAATATTCAAATATTTAAAAATTCAAACACTTGACAAGGACTAATACATGTCAATTGAGAAGCAACATAACCTCACTTTCTGATATATTTGTATTTGTATATTCATATGACTATACATATACTGTGTATTAAAAAATGTGTACTGAAATTCAAATTGTTTGACAGTTCTAAAAAATACAGCGATGGAAAATTTTAAAGTCACCGCTAAAGGCACCTTATATTTGGTCGATTTTTTTCCAGCGACAAAAATAAAATCGATGGAAATTTCTTAGAGAATACCAAATAAAAAATCATCGCTTTTGTGACGTAATTTTACAGCGATGAAATTTTTTCACCGGTGGAAATACTTTACAGAATAAGGCCCTAAGTGCGTAACTTTTTATCGTATTATTTAAAAATAGTTTTAAGTCAAGATAGTCGAAAATAAGTGAACTGCAGAAAGAAACAGCGATATCCTTATATTTACTCGTATAAATGTGTTGCTGTTAGTATTAGCAGCATTTCTACGATACTCCCACTTTGCTCCTCCTCAATGTTTATACAATAAATCCCAGTACAACTAATAATTGCACTACTCACATAAAACGTATTGAATTTATTGTATATAACTTGGAAAAGAAAGAAAGCGGGAGGGAAGGCGTATGCAGCGACAGCTACATTCGTAAACAGTATAGTTACAAAAGTGCGCGTGTCTGTTTATTGTCATGGCTCGACTAAATATGCAGAATAAGCATTCTTAACATTACCATTACTGTGCGCATGCAAAAATATATCTATTTGTATACAGGATTGCATATATTTCAGGCGGAATTAAAAAATATATGTAATTTAACACATACAAATATAGACAGTAGCACAATAAACACATAGACTGAAAGGGAAGAGGAAGAGGAAAAGGGAGAAACAATTTATTGTCCAACTAGCTGATGACCGCTCATCACATTCTGGAAGTCCGCACGATTTCCGCATTAGCTGACGCTATGTAAAACTATTGTGTACATGGAAATAGCTGGAGTTACCATAATTGTGTATTGAGTACAAACCAATATCATTTGCTGCAGAGTTCAGAGTGTTCCAGTATGGGCACCGCATCCCACGGTTACGAGTGCTAGTGCTGATGCTGTGAAATCTATGTACGAATACAATGGACCATACTTGTTTGGACCGTAGCATCGCGTCGGTCGTGTGGATGGATTTTGTATTAAATTTGGGGATTAGTAAAACGTTGTGATTGCGTTATTGAAAGTATGTAGGAGTAGCACAGTCAAAAAATTTCAAGTAAAAAAAATGTTTTTTATTAATTTATTTAACGTCGGTCTAGTTTCGATGCTAAGTCTTATTACCAACGATCTACTATGTTGGTGGTTACAACGCTGCTTAATAAGTTTATGATTATGCATGTACACAATCTGCATAATATCTATAACACGTAAATAATTTACAGTATAAAACAGTTAACAAGCAAGAATCAAATACTGTAAGAATTAATTGATTTTCACTGGACTACCGTTTTCTCACCGTTTTTTCCAGAATCCTCAGTTAAACTTAAGTTAATAAGGTTTTCACTTCAAGTTTTGTTAAACATCGACCACAGTTACCTTGACAAAAAATATAACCAAAGTATTTTGTTAACGAGCAAAGTTAATCTTAACTAATTGTCAATTATCTAAGGCTAGATTCACACGGCATTGTACTGCACGTTTCCGATTTTATTTACAATATCCAATTTTAAACGTATAATCAGCGGGATGTTCACACGGTAAATTTTTATTTGTAAAAACGTATAGGCGTAGTTTTCATACAGCAAAATAAATGTACTAAAATAAAATTTGCAATATGTTTAATGTATGTAAAGAAATTAAAAAAATTCGATAAACGTATTTAGCTGTGCACGTTATTTTGCAGTACAAACGTCGTATGAATGGTTCTTCATAAAATGTATGCGCCACTGTTTATTATTCGATAATATTTATACTAAAATTAAAGGTGCAGAAGAATGCCATATGAATCCAGTCTAACAATTTAAACAACGGATCTATATTTTTTTTATTATTTCAATTTTGAATTTATGCGCAAAAATGAATCTTTTTTGTTTTAAAATATTGGTAAGGCATTTCTATGTAGTGTAGACGATAAGCATAGTTATGTATGTTGAAGGTTTATGCTACATAACAAAAGGTATAATATTTAACGTTTTGTGACATATTTTGCTCTTTTATTTTTAAATAAATCTACACTTACTTTTGCATAATCATAATATTTTTTCTTAAAGATTAATAAGTCGTTAGAAGTCCCTTTAATATTAAAATAAACATTACTGGTTTTCATAGGTAAAATATGATATAAATATATAGGGAAATTGAGCTCAAAGTTATGATTTTTATGAAATTGCCTTTTCTTAATCATTTTAAAACAAACTATAACCTCTAGGTCAATAAAATTAAGACAGCACGTATTTTAAATATTTTGATCGATCCTCTGAATTTCACGATTTTTTTATCATTTACGTAAAGGTCCTGCATCTACTTAATGCGCTATTGATTAAAACAAAAATATTTTTCTTTTTTTTATTATAACTTGATAGGCTTCTTAAAGGCACGGGCCTTTTTTCGCACTGTAAATTACAATAACATATTGCTATTTCATACAGTCAAAATCTAATTTATAAAATTACACCATTCATATTCGTATAGTGCATGTTTTAACTACCATATACCTACTCGCACAACTTTTGTAACAGGCTTTTATTTTTACATTTATATTTAATATTTATGTCTACATCATATATGTATATATATACGAGCAAATTAAAACACTGGACATTAAAATAAATTGCTAAAAAAGTATACATTTTAGTAATATTTTTTATTTTCTTTTATATTTCCATGTTAATTTACCAATTGTGTCGAACAAAATAATAAAACAATGTAGGTAACATTTAATTTAAAAAGTTTGTATCAAATGTATCACTCCACTCACTCACTATGCATACTAATTAACGAAATATAATTTAAATTAAAAACAATACATTACATTGTAATATTATAACTTTTTTAATGGTTCAAAAACAAATATAATACAAATTAATTGTTTTTTGTTTTTGTTTTTGTTTTTGTGGTAATAATAAATTTCATCAGAGTCTGCTGCAAGCAAGCTGGGTTGTTAAATGTTTTATATATGTTTTAAGCTCTAATGGTATCTTAGTTGTAATTTTAGTTAAGTAACTGCGCTATTAAACTACGAGATTAATAGCTTTCTTTTTCTACAGACTATGTCGTTACTCTGATGAAAACTACAGATAGTTGCAATTTTAATTAGAAAAATGTTATTTTATTTTGTAAGAAAATTTCTTATAAATTATAATAAGATAAGATAATTTAAGAAAATAATATTTAGGGTCTTTTACACGATCAGATTGTTTAAATTTGATCCGATCACGATTTGACTAGATTTCAAAATAAGCTTGTTTTTAGCATTAAGTGTACCCCGCATTAGAACATTGCATTATTTTGAAAACAATGCATAATTTGCATTGCATGGTTTTACTAAATATAAATATCTAGATTGACAGAGTGAATGGATTCCTTTGTCGATAATCGGCTAACTACGCCATCTATTCCACAAGGTAATTCGCTAGCAAAACTTCATTTCTGCAAAATTTGATAAAATTTAAAAGCGATGTTAAGCTCATTTCCACACACTGTTTTTATTTAATATTTTAATCTAAATTTCAGGGTTTTCGGAATGAGTTTTGTTAATTTAGTTGGTGCGCATGCGTCGTTAGTAATATCAATTTTGACAGATCGTCAGCTGGACAATATTAAATGTGCAATAATTAAAATCGCTGTTCTTAATAACAATTAATAAAAGAAATTGTTTTTACTGCTTTAATTTTGCTTCTTTCAAAAATAAATCCTACTGCATTTTTACAGGTTGTCACATTTTAGAGGTTATAATATAATAAAGTTTTGTTAAAATTTTTTAAAAAAACAAGGTTAATTAAATTCTAAATTAAAAATGATGCAGGGAATGACTATGAAAATTCCCCTAAGCTATACCTTTTAAATTAAATACAAAAATAAAACAGTAAGTGGGAATGGTACTTAATACAAGTGTATTTAATGAAATCCCTAATTTAATCTCCAGCTTTAAAGAGAGATATTAATAGTTAAAGTGCGTATGTAACATGCAGGAGACCTTCAAAGAATAAAAAAGGCATTGTTTTAATATACTCGTATATTGAGAATGATATATTATACAGGAAAAAATTGAGAAAGTTTTGACTGCTTTTTTTTAGATTGTTTGATAAAAATAATAAAATTAACCAATATTAAGTGTACGTAACGTTTTTACTAAAATATACGACTAGGTTTTTCCTGCGATTGTAACTAGTGCAATTACCTTAATTTAGTACTTAAAATCTAAGTTAATTACAGAAGTAGCTACAGATACAGACAAGTATTTTCAAAAGTCAATTTGTTATCAACAATTTCATGAAGTATATTTTTTATCTTAAAAGACCATGTCTGGTTAATGATTGGAACTTGTTTGATTTAATACCCGTGGAAGTTCCGGTTTGGCGCAGTGTAATCAGCTTTAGTATACGTATACTACACCGCTTAAACATAAGTAGAGATGAAAAACGTGTTGGAAAAGCCTTAAACTTTATAAGCGCCTTAAAATTTAAGAAAAGGAATAAAAAACAGTTTAGAATGAAGTTACAAAAAATACAGAGTTCGAATAACACTTGTCCAGCTAAAGCCTTTGCTTAAACGGTATTATTTCACATTAAAAAGCAATGCCTTATCCACACCCTAAATTCAGATTTTTCCATTGTTTTGAAAATTACAAAAGTAGCGTCACTAAAATCACTGTAATTCGTAAACTAATGGTCATGAATTTTTGACACATATCGTTTAAAGGTTGGTACTATCTAAAAGGCGCCATCTATATGTGATCCTGCGAACTTATTAGGTAATGTGTTTATTTAAGTTGTTCTAACACTTTTAACTATAGAGATATAAGAATAAAGGGTGCGAAGAGTACGACCGCGTGTAAGAGGAAGCGATAAAATTAAAGACAGAGATAGCTGCCGAGAGTCCTATCTGTCTCTTTCTAGCCGAACCGCTGCTGCTGGCTTGGTTGATTAGCAGTGAGTTAGGGAGTAAGCATACAAGCAGACGCAGTGCTCGGCTAGAAAGAGGTACAGAGGACCCTCGTCAGCTATATCTCTCTCTTTGCCTATATCGCACACTCTATTCTTATTCCTATATGGTTTTAACACTAACCGTATTTATATATATATATATATATATATATATATATATATATATATATATATATATATATATATATATATATATATTTAATTATATAACCTTTCTATAATCGAAGGATCATAATGTAAATACTATTTAGCCAAGTGACAACTAGTGCATGTTGCGTGTTGCCTACTTGATAGGCTGTACGTATTTACACGTGCTACGGTTTTACAGTTTCATGGTTGTTGGATTCCAGCGCCAGCTAGTTATTTTATAATACGTCAGGATTAACCTATATTTATAGAACGACATACGACCCATATAAAATTAAACTCGAATCACATTGAGAGTTTATCGCTATTATAAATCTACCTTTGATACCAAATAAAATCGCTCTTCTCTTTCCATTTTCACCATTTTCGCTTGGGGGATGATATTAGGGCCTTAGGGATGGTTTGATAGTAGTAGTGGGTGAATACGATGGAAAGGGGGTACTGTGGGATCGAAAGATTGCCGGATACTTGTCGGGAACTGTCGAATTCTAGATAATCAGATGTACTCGTACGTACATACGATCAGCGATCTGATATCAAATAGAGAATCCAGACAGGCATTAGAAACTAATTCGAAACGCAAAGAGATACGAGCTGACAGTTTATATATATCAAGCGCGGTCGATCCAAAAGAAGCACTACTTCGTTAGGTTTACAAGGAAACACTTTATTTTACGTCTAAAATTTGTTTGAATATATACTGATATTTAATATTTATATTTGGTATTTATGACATTATTAAATCCAGTTTTTTTAAATAGATTTTGTGATCTTGGCAGCGTCATACGGTGAAACGACCCAGTAAAGATTTTGGAGTCACTTTCACATCATATTGAAGATGCGTATGATTTCTTATAATGAAACAATTCAATTTGATTTTACTCGTTCCAGTAAATGTCAGTGATATAAACTACAAATAGCAAAATCAGTATTGAATGAAGTTACAAATATACCGTTAAAGTGTAACAATGACATATATATCTTGTTTCTTTTTCTATGATAAACAACATTTCCCCTTCATTTAAATGCATGATGTTGAAAAGAGAAGGAATATGCTTATGAAAAGAATCTGACAGTTCCTTTTTCATAGGTGACATCTATCTGAATTCTGAGTAAAATAGAATTGACTGGAACTTCAACTAAGTAAGCCATTTCACCAAAATATTTACTGTAAAACTATAAATATCACGTGTTATTTATATTCAAAGTTACTTTTTTATTAAAAATAATAACTAGAACTTAATATTGTAAAAAACTGAAATGAATAATAAACTGATTAATGCTAAGACAGTTAATTAATATTTATACACTTTTCTGATTGCGTGTGTGTTTTTTTACAAATAAATAATTTCACTCCTACATCTTAGAAATTTAACCAGGATTTCTTAATATTATCCCACAATGTTTAGGGGCTCAACCGGGACTTAAGAATAATCCCACTGATATTTTTTAATATTAGAGTTTGGTTTGTTTTAAGGATTTGTTTAATAACAGCGTAAAAATAACAATGAAATTTATAAATAAGATAGGAATATTATGAACAGTTTGTTGTGAGAAGATATGAACTATTAGAAGAGACATATAGTTGAAAAGGAAATAGATCGAACGGTTAGTTGCAGAGTTAACCAGCGTGTTGAGCCAAACGAGCAAAAGAGCCTCAAATTATTAACGCCGGTTTCACACCAGAGAGACAGTTGAATAAAACACGAACAAAAACTTGTTTTTCTGAACAAAAATACCAATAGTCCTTGAAACATTTATGTCTTTAAAAACTGTTTTAGTAAACAAAACACATTTCTATATGGAGTTGGTAAAACCAAAGGAAAACACGTTTGTTGTTGTTTTTTGGTCTGCTTGGTTTGAACACAGAGTTTTGTTTTTTATGAACATTTGCCCTTGTCAGTTGATGTTTATTATGTTTATAATTTTTATGGGACACACAGAAAAACAGTCTGTTCAGTGTGAACAGTCTGTTTTCGAAAAACAGAACTGTTTTAAATAAAACAAAATATGTTTTCAAAACTGTCTCTCTGGTGTGAAACCGGCTTAAGATAATATACGTCCAGTGTTATTATTGCAAATCTTTTAATATCTTAGCTATTATTAATATAGAAGTTACAACTGATGGTGTATATGCGCTGGGTACGTTGTCAATTATTAATGTTGTGTATTAGTTACTACCCGGAATATTTTTCCTGTGATCTTATTGAACGTCCATTTGGCGATGTGGCCAAGTTCACCACTCGCGATGGACGCCAATAAAGAAATTACAAGGTGAGGATATAAATGTAACATTGCATACCGTTCGGCAATACAATATCGCGACACCTCTGAAAGCGAAAAATATTCAACGTAGTAATTTGGGGCAGTCATAAAAGGACATTGGGCCCCCTTATCCCCCCCCCCCCTGCATGTAACAATATATATAAAATATTTTTAAACATCCATCTTATATAAGAAAACAATATATCTAACAATAAATTTCAAGCGTTTTGTCACTATACGTATGTGGTATATTTTTTGTATGAATGTCTTTCTAAGAAATTCTTATAAAAAAAGAATGGTGTTATTAGAAACGATCTTTCATGCCCGCAGGTTAAGACACGCATGCTGAACTATAATTTATGATATTTTTCCATCCCCTAGCACCCATTTTCCACCCTTCAAACATACGTTGAACCAATAAATACCAAATGGATCCGAACACATACAATATTTTTAAATAATTTTTAAATATTCAATATTTTTTTTAAGAGATTTATATCTTTTGTATAAGGTGTTATGTATGAGCATTAAAATATGTTTAAGTTTCTTGAGTTGAGCAGCGTCTACACTGGTGTAATATTTATTAAAAGAATCTTAAAACGTAGCACTAAATCTAATCTAAAATAAATACCGGAATAAAACTATATTAAATTGGATAGCCATTAGTATTAAGTTGTATTGGTGGGGTTAAACCAAAAACAGATGAAAGGGTTGTATACTCGTAGCAGAAAAGAGGTGGAGAGGTGGGAAGCGGTGAGAAGGGTGTTTGAAATGTTTGTTTGTCATTTATGCTGGTGTTTCAATTGTGGTATTCGCTGAACTACCCAAATAGCTCTGCAATTTCACCCCTTGCACCCGGACAGCTGAACCAACCCCTAACGGTACGGTTGTATTTAGTCCCCGTGGTTGGTATCTCTGGGTGGCAGTAGCGGAGGAGGATGGGTAGACTGTTCACCGTACGGTCGGTATTCAGTGGGTGGGATTAGGAGGTGAAGAGAAATGGGACGTTTGGTGGAGGTATGTTCTGTGTGATCCCGCATCTATTGAACGCCCTATCAAACACATTAAATATCTGTCAATGTGTGTGTTGTATATGTGTGTGTATTACTGCACACATACTTTCATTTCATTATATACATATACCTATATAAGACAATATCTCCAATTTTATTAGGAATTACAAATTTTTAATCAAACTTATGTGTTGCTCTAAAATCAAAGACTTTTATTTTAGGAAATTACATAGACATTATAATTATTATAAAATAACTTAACAATATGCACAATGAGTTCTGTTAGCTCAAAATGTTAACTGTGTTGTCCGTTATTCATTACAACGTTATCTATGATGTCCATGAGTATATGATTACTGTTTTACCGATATTCTGATATGAATGCGTAAAAAGTTCCCTCTTACGTAACATTTTTAAGATTAATTAAATTTAAGATTACATATCTTTCTACATAAATTTATGTTTCTCAGATGTAAGTAAAACTTTTTAGACCAGGCATATTTAATAAATTATATATAAGCCAAGGATTTTAAATATCATTTGCATTTACTTTGGTCAAACTTTGGTAAATAATAAAATGTAACATTAGGTAAAAATTATTACGTTAAATAATACATAAGTTTACGTTTTCAGTTTGTTGGGTTCTGGTTTGATAATTAAAAATGTTAGAAAATATTAAACTTGAAAAAATAAAATAATTTCAAACATCTTTCAAGTAAGTTCAGCTCTCACAGCGTTCACCAAAAAAACGTAGAGTTTAAAATGAAGACGGTTGAGTAATCCCACCTTTTACTGTTGCACACATTTTTAACATTTATAAGTTGGAAGGTGTATTAAGCATTCTCTTAGCGTCTTAAGGTCCATAATTATTCTACTCTTTGTCTTTGTAATTTTCTTATAATTGTCCTCTCATTATCCGAGTTAGAGCTATTGACCTGAACCCGAACCAGAGCCCAGGATACTGGGTACTTGTAGTTTACAGGAGCCACCCTTATAGATTGTAACCCGTAACCACCCTTGCTAGTATCACGAACGAACCAGGGAAGTAACATAGATAAAATAAGGTAAAATACTACTGTAAATTACATTTTCTGAATTACAATTATGTATAATTTGTTCCGCATAAACTCTCAAGTGTAGTTTAAAATTTATAAAAATTAAATTCAATTAAAATGTTAAATTAAAGTGATTTTCACTTAGTTACATAAGTTTTGATGTTTTTAAGTGTATCAGCATTGCAGGGAAAATGGCATTGTCACAGTATATGCGTTGTGCATTTTGTGCGCACGGGTCAATTTGTTGTGTTGTCTAATATATGTAAATCTAAATTACTAAGGTTTGGTTTTCTTTGGATTTTGCGTATATTTAACGTCCATTTAGCAATGTGTCTGAGTGCACTGACCAAAAGTAACGTGTATTTACATGAAATCAATGAGAGGATCTATTACTTTAGTTATCATTAATATGCAGACCTTTCTAATTACAGTAGGGTCCCCTATAGTGCGAGAATAGTGTACCGTACAGTATGAGAAAACAAATTAGGCAATGTATCGAATACTTCAAATTTATACCTTACGCAACTGTGCTCAACGAACAACGAACGCTTTCCTACAAACAATTTGAATCAGAAGCGTATACAATTTGAATATGATATTATAAAACTCGACCTAGAATAGGAATCGACATTTGAGCGATATAGGGTCACATAGGGAACGTTTCAGAAGCAAAATTGCATTACCCCACCCCATAAACTTAAGCTTTAACATACGAAATTTTTTTTCCTAAACGTACCCAAATATATTTTTTACATGTGACTTAGAACGTGTTACGAAAAATCTTACTCAAATTGTAATCAGGCTATATTTGTGTCAGAAAACTTTTAAGATTTTGTACCTATTTTTTTTTTAAATTACATCGTTACGTAGAAGTAAATATAAATCAAAATGAATTGCACTAATGGAATGTAGATTAGAAAGGACACGATTAAGTGAAAATGATGGAAAATTCTATGGAATAAATCTGCTGTACTTTACAGTGTTACGCGCAATAAAACTAAGGAACAACGTACTTCATTCATTTCTTATTACGTCACAAGAATTCACAGTAAAGCTTTTAAATTAGTAATCAACATGCATTCCTTAAAGTAATAGATATACAACACTAACTCTCTGTACCATCTAATAATTTATTTCCTTATTGTAGTATGATGAAACGATGAGACAGATATACCTACTATAAGCCTATAATCTATTGAGATAGAACAAGAAAGCAATATATTTGTAAAGAGCGTTTTATTAGGTATAAATGTGTAAAAGTTTGCATTTATTTAATGACATTGTAAAAGAAATTATGTTAAACTTCGGTAAAGAATAAAACGTAATGTTAGATGAAGAAAAATGGTTAAATATATGCGACCATGGTTTAATAATATATCTTTAATTAAAGTAATCACAAAAAGTAATTTGTATTTAATTTAGGGGATCGTCTTATAGTTGATTTTAACTAATTTTACCTGAATTGAATGAATGCTTTTAAAGCCAGGTAATAATTAATATCTTAAATTTAGCAGGCAAAATCTGGTGGCTAGTTTTTATATTCTAATAATTAATTAAAATTAAGGGAATCTATGGTATTACTTGTAACAACTCATCGCTAGCGATCCACGTGCTGCACGTGCATTGAATGCTATAATATTGATAAATTGTTAAACTGGACTTAAATCATTAATCACCACTTACAAATTACGTCCTTACTAATTAATTAATATACTCGGGTATAATTTTAGAGAAAAAGGTGTTATTTTAATTAATTTCATATAATAGATATAGATTTCTTTGTGAGGGTTTCTTCATATTTCTGTGATCATTGTTTTAACATCCCGCCATTTAGCTAAAGTAGTTTCTGCTAAATAAAATATTTATATCAAGAAAGAAATGTATAGTCAAAATCACGATAGATCGGCGGTGACTTATACTTAAAAGAGGTTATAAGGGTATAAATTTATAATACGCTAATGAATTTTGTCTTATTCGTTTCTATATATATTATAGAAAAATAAATGAGTCAGTGCTTTTTAGTTATATCAGCAGTTTATACCCCACAACTTGTTTTAAGAATGAGTCACCGCCGAACTCTCGTAACTTCAACCATATTCATATTTTTTTGTCAATTTCCAAACATGAAGCGAATATGTCATTAAATGAACAAACCAACAGAAGCTAATGACTTGAGGAGTTTGACAAATCATACTTTTTGAAGGGCATAAATAAACTAGAAAACATTAAGTGAATAAGTGTACCAAAGCTAGAAAGTAAGTTGAAAACTAATTAAACTAATTTGAATAGCAAAAAAATGTTTTTAAAGTATACGATTTATTAAAGAACGTTTTAAAAAATTCTGAACTGACGATCCAAATCCATTTCCTTAAATATAATTTACTGTTGAAGGGACAACAGACATGATAGGTTTAAAATAAATTTTTTTTCAGTAGTTAAAGTATTGTTTTGTGGATGTCTTTACTTTTTCTTCTCCATATAGAAATTCTAACGTAGTGTGCAAGATTTAAATGACTAGCGTGCTACAAGCTAATTCAAATGTTAAATTTCTATCTGTATATTCAAATTCGTAATCTTTATAAAATTTAATTTTATAGTTTTTCATGAAAGGGCTTATTTTATATAAGAAAATATCATTAATAAATTATAATGATCAAATTAATAAATACTATTTACAAATAAGAAAAAAACAATCTTTATAAGACTGTACACTTGAACAGACTAAATTGTTTGTAGAAGGATACTACATAGATTAATCAGTCTGAGTTGAACAGTTTGTACCTCGTCTAACATAGCGTCTAAGCGTCCCGACGTGCGTAGACGTCTTTAAGATAACGAGTAACGACCATTTATTATAAGCTATTTGAATCATGAGTAATATGATATACATAAGAAATATATAATTCGAGTTAAGAAATTTAATAGACGTGAAATAGATTTATTTTATGAGCAGTTATATTTACGTAAACGTAAAAAAGATTCTTTCAGAGTATAGTCACATTAGAATCCGAATGAAAAACTAAATTTAAAAAATTAGTATAACGAGAGTTTCTATAAAACAATTTCGTACGCGCTAAAGAAAAGTTGGTTGGTATTTTCAGGGTTTATTTAAGTTGCAATCTAGGTTTTTTTTTAAGTTTGTGAGTTAGAGTACTGTTGTAAATAGAACAACAATGTAGCCAAAATTAGAAATTATAATTAATTAGTATTCTGTAAATTATTGGCAATCTCTATGTCTGATAATATCGTTGTCATTTAACAAAACAAGATAACTATCAATAAATTTAGGGAATCGCAATCTGTATTGAAACTAATACAAATCTTCAACAATAAATGACAAAAAAATCTACGTTTACATAAGCGGATATTCTTCTATCATTTGATAATAGTCGCTTTAACAGAAGTACTCACATTAAATGCTATTAGATTAACTTTAAATAAGAATAAAATCAATTTCAATTAAAAGTAGATTTGAATAGCACCAACACGAATATTTAAATTGATTTAAAACAAATGGAAACATTTCAACATTTTATTAACAGTGTACGAATACAAACAGACGATCACCGTTGCATATCGAAAGACAATAGACAGAATAGAAAATCGTCGTGGGAGTACAAGTTAAACATCAGTAAAATTAATTACTTTATGTGAATCGATATAGCTCATAGCTCTCGAAATATCTAAACGAGAGGAATATCTACTAAAATACCAATCTGAAATATCAGAGGTTGAAAACCTCTAATTATATTGATTAAAATATATTAGTAAAATAATTTTTAATATGAGAAAATGTTTGCAACATCAGACTGCTTCAATGGTACCCATAAAATAAGTTTTCAATCTATTTTAATATAGCTTTCTGCTCTGGTGAAATTGTTTAAATCAGACGTTGCTAAAGTTTTCAGTAACTTTTCAGATTACATTGCTGTTTAATATACACTGCTTTAAAATTAAGATACGCGCAGGAAATTAGCTAAAAGGTGCACTAGATATAAGAGACAAGAATATTTTTCTTCCTAATTATATGAGCCGCACGGAAACCAATGCGGTTAAATTCTAAATAAAAATCTATAAAACTAATTGTAAAACAGAATCATATTCAGATCTATAAAAAGAAGAAGTAAATCTTTAATAATACAAATGGAACTAGTAAAACGAATATTCTTACATCTAAAAAAATAAAAAATAAAACCTTATTCCCACTCACTCTTTTGATATTAAATTTACGTTTTTATTTAATATTTTAATGTAGATTTCAGGTTTTCAGAATAGGAATTTCTTGTCACACTCGCGTTTTAGTTTGAGTTTAGTTAATTTAGTTGGTGCGCATGCGTCGTTAGTAATATACATTTTGACAGTTCGACAATTGGACAAAATTATATCTGGAATAATTAAAATTGATGTTTTTAATAACAATTAGTAATAGAAATTGTTTTTATTTCTTTAGTTAAACTGACATTAAAGTTCTTTTAAAAAAAAATTCTAGTGTATTTTGACAGATTGTCACAGTTTTAATTAAGAAATATTGGACTAAGGTTAAGGTTCTAAAAAAAAATAAAACGAAACTTGAATTCTAAATTAAAAATAACGTCGGAAATAACATATATTCCCATATGCTATAGAATTTAAATTAAATCTAAAATTGAAACAGTAAGTGGGAAACAGTAAAACAATAGATGAGAATGATACTATACATAGTTTAAAAAACATGTGTGTAACAAAACAGTTAATGTGTAATAGTACTAATTCAAGATTAGGTAAACTATGGTAATAAAGGTAAGGTAAGGACCTTACCGTAAGATACTAAAGATAAGGTAATGTACTAAAAATTTAGGCTTGCTACTATGACGAAGTTAACCTAAGTTTTTTAGGAGCCTTAAAGCGTTTGGCACGAGAGATAGCTGGCAATAGTAAATGTTGGTTTTTAACAAAATTTTGCATCTGCTACATATAAAAGGGTCCCGATTTCGAGCTAGCAAATACGCATACGATCTTAACTACATATGAAACTATTTACTCTCAAAATTTTAGCTTTGCTGAAATAACGTAAGTGGCTCTGGGATATCTATCGCATCGAGACAGTAGAATTATAATGAATTAGAGATTACTAATCTTGATCTAACCCCGAAAATAGGCTAATGGCCATCTCTGTTAAACATCATAATTATATACATTTAATTCCCACTGGTACTGACAATATTATTAGGGACTTATTTTAAAATAAACAAAAACTACTTACCAACAACAATCATATCGCTGTGGTCAGAAACTGTTTGAAATGCTGGTGCCTCGGCGCTGACTTCGCAGCGGTAACGACCAGAACTAGACAAGTTGACTGATTGAAGCACCACTTGAGAATCCGTCGAGTTATGCAACTGTAAGAGACAAATATATTAGATTATAACCACAACAAGATGTCTAAATACAGCATAATTAAAACATGGAAATGTCTAAGGACAATATTGAACAAGTTGATTGTTTAAGGACCTTACATGTTTAGTTCATAACTACAATCTAAATAAACTAGATTTTACCCCCGTCACAAAGCGACGTCTTTTTGGTGTGTATGATTTGAATACAGTAAAATAATTCGAACTTTATTTCAAATTTTATTTTTATTTTCAAATTGAAATATTTAACTCGTTTAATATTAAAATAATTTTTCATATAAATTGACTAAAAAATATATATTTTTTTAACAAAATATAAAATATTTTCAATTTATTCGTTAGTTAACCAACTTTTTTTTTTCGAATCGTAAATTAGGTGCTAAAGTTAGTCTATATGTAATATTTCAACTTTCTAGCCCAGTTTTATACCTCGACAAAAACCGTCCCCGTGCCCTACTACCTAAATAATTCGAAATTTGAGTTTTCTCCAAAGATTCCTACCGAGCCCCCTAATTTTCTTAAGGCCCTTTTTTCCAATTTTTCAATTCCTAATTAGCCACCGTAATACACATGCCAAATTTGAACTTTCTATCTTTTACGAATTAAAAGTTACAAAGCAAAAAGTAAAAAATTTTTTTTAGTTTTTCCAAAATTACGGGTTTCCAGGACGATATCTTAATCTAATACCAATAGCGCATATACGTTCTCAGACAACATAAAACTGAGATTAGTCATCTAATTAGAATTTACCGTCAATTGAGTTTCCAGCAAAAATATAGTGAGTTTGCGAATATTCAGCTCGTTTGTTAAGAACTCAGTTTAAGGGTTAATCTAGGGTTGCAGGTACATGACTTTGACCTCAACCCTACGATCCAAATACAGTAAATCATTGTAGTAATAGTGAAAAAACCAGACTAATAAATTGGAAATAGCTATAAACATTCGTGAAAAGCAATAATCAGACTGAAGGTATTACAGTTTAATTGAAATCTTGAGAGTACTATAATAAAGTTTCCTCTCCATATATATATTTACTACACTCGACTTGTAAAGTTGAATTTTATGAAATAAAAGATATGTATTTCTGTATGTTAAAAAAGGATGCGTTATGTATTTAAGTAAAAGTAAAGTATAAACAATTTAAGTTTGATTTTTCTCCATGAATTTAAATTACCTGTTTTGTGTGTACGCTTACATGAGATGTATAAACTAAACCAAATCTATGTAGTAAAGTAGTATAGCGCAAAACAACAAAAAATCAATTTGGTAATTGGAATTTAAAAATATATTAAAGAGTTGTAAGAATTTAAGAGCTCCTAAACCACCTTGTAAATATTACATTTACAAAATTTCTTCTCAAAAAAATTTATTAATATTTAAAACCTTTTAAAATTAAAAAATACTGAAAGCCAGTAGGTACTAAAGCGTACTATTAATTTGTCTTCGTACTCAGGTAGAATTAATCAAATATTTATAAAGTGCGTAAAAAATGTTATTAAAAGTAATACATTATTTTTTAACTTCAAAATGTTATATATTAAAGTCGTTTATCATTTTTATTATGATTTAAAATTTAACAAAAAATGGATTAAATCTTAATACATATAAAATTTAGATACAGATATAAATATACATATATGTCAAATGATAATTAGTATTAAGTAGTTATAAATTTGAATGTTATTATATTAATTCTGTAGTTTAGTCTAATTAATTTAAATGTATATGTTTACTTAAAGGATTATATAAGTAGGTAATATTTAGAGTTAAGAATTAAACAGTAGGTAGAAGCAAGGTCAACTATGGGTCAGACTTGGCTAACGATAAGTGTTTAGGATAATAGTTTTGTGTAAACCGAACTTTAAGCAAAAATGCATTACCAATATGATATATAAACATAGAGTAAAAATACGTTTTCAGATTTGTAGAATATTACAATTTAATTTAATAAATAAACTTTTAATTGGTAAATTTAATTTGTACAGAGCTCGTCTGTCGGTTAAACAGCGACCATATACTCATGGACTCTATAGATGACGTTGTAATGTTGATATTCAGAGTTGACAGAAATCACTCTGCATATTGTTAACTTATTATGTCAGTGTCGTTTCTTTGTTTTCAGGTAGGATAGCACGATTTAAGTTAAACAGTGTAATTATTATAATGTGTAAGTAAATTACTAAAATAAAAGACTTTGATTTCAGAAGCAACACATAAGTTTGATTAAAAATTTACAATTTCTAATAAAATATTTCTTTTAAGCATGCGTCGCTCCGAACTCTCGTAATTTGAACTATACATACAAACATATATCTTAAAACAATTACTATGTAATTTTCAAAAAATATAAATATTCTTTAATGGAAAATATATTTATACGTGACAAAAAAAACAACAGAAAACGGGTCGACTGCAATTCGCGCGAATGCATTCAAGAAAATGCACTTTGAATTATTACGATCGTTTTTCACTTGCGAAAACAAATGTACAAATGTTCACAATTGCATATTTTTATTTATTTGTTCTCCTTTTTTTCTCACTTCCTACATTAAATTATAATGTATATGCATAAATACTGAATATTCTTCTTATTAACGAGATATAAATTATTGTTAGATATTATTTATATATTTTCAATGTTTGTAGAATATATATTTTAAATAAAGTAGTTCACTAGGCATAAATACAGTCGGATATTAAGTACAAATGTTACGTGTACTTCATACGTTAATGAAAATGTAGTATTATTATATTATACACTATTACTAGTAGTTAAAACCAATATTTATATTTAGGAAATAAATAATAATTATTATTTTGATAATATACTCGTATTATTATTACAATAACACATTTATTAGCTCATTGAAAATGATATCAATCTACAACGTGTAGTAATAAAATGTTGATTATTTTTTGCAGTACATTTTACAACATTTAAAGAGCATCATAAAATTCAACCCGATGTTATTTTACCATTTCGTGGCAAACGAATGAAAACATTGAAGTAGATAAAGAAATTATACTTTAAAATCATTCAGATGATTTTATAACGCATCATAAACTGTTTACGATTACAACGACTCTCTGTCTTGCGCTTGCCTCACTGTTTCATCTGAAGATTTGTTATATTATGTTTATACGCAATAACTTTGTGTAAGAAAGAATATATGATGTGGAAAACCAAAATGTTTGGAACTTTAAACTTCCAAAAATATTTGAGTTACAGAATAATCTTTGGGAGACTTAAATATAATACTCATGTACTATTTTAGTATTAATTTTATACTTTAGTAGCAGTAGTAGTAGGAAGACTAAGAATTTTATTCGATTCATCTTCATGAATCATTCAAATTTGATGAATGTCGCTTGCGACGGATTGTAAATTATGAATTAAAATAACGAAAAAAAAAATTGTAGCATAAATAGTATGATATAAGATAATAAGTTTAAAGTAATAATAAGGTAAGGCTTATAAGGGAAAGCGATACAGACTAGCAGCAACAGGAAAAGAGGACGAGAAACTTGCAGAATGTGTGGAAAGACGAGGACAAATTGGAACAAATTAAGGGTAGGTGTCGGAGGAAGATGGAAAGTAGATTAGGCCTAGAGGAAATATTGCAATAGTAGAGAGAAGGAAGAAGATGTTTGATGGAAATCTGACGAAAGAGAAGAAAAATAGAAGTAAGACAAACGAAAGATATATGTGAATTGTAAATAAGGTTAAGATTAATATAAAAAAAAAATGGAATGTAAAAAAGATTGCAAGACCGGTAGACAAAACAATTATAAGAAATACAATACATACATAGCTATATAGCAGTACAATCTTCCTTTTTTATCTAACAAGTTTATAACCTGCAATCTGTCTTAGGAAATAATAATTAATATTAAATATAGTATATCAACTGCGGAAGATGTACTGGCTGATAAGACGGAAGTCACAACTTAGCACAGAAAACAAACTCCTGCTCTACAAAATCATACTTAAACCGGTATGGTCATATGGTATACAACTATGGAGTACTGCATCTACCTCAAATATTGAGATACTCCAAACATTTCAGTCCAAAATGTTGAGGATTGTCACGAATGCACCATGGCTTATACATAATCACATAATACATCGGGACTTGGATATACCTACAGTAAAAGAAGAAATAGTGCTTAGAACCAAAGTATACAAGGAGAGAATACTTGAACATCCAAACAATTTGGCCAGCTGTCTAATGTCCAATATTTCCACAGTACACAGACTAAAAAAGAAGGTACCTCAGGACCTACTAGCCAAATAAATAGAATCTAGGATCTATTAAAATTGAGGGATGAGTCGATGGGCATATCCCGCGCAAGACATTTTATTTTGACATACCTATCACTGAATGTCCTATAAGCAGGACAGATTGTAATAATCTTTAGTAATCAGAAAAAAAAAAAAAATAGTATATTAATGAGAAATTTGAATATCTCAATGAAAACAATTTAATCACTGTATTTTAAATATTTATACTCGTATTTATAGACTATAAATTATGTATTACAAATGTTTGTAAATGTATATATTATTTTATGTGCTAATAGCTATCGAAAGTTGATGCATTCAAATAAATATTAAAAAAAAAAAACAAATTTGAATATAAAAACTAAAACACTGCAAGAAGCTCGTACTCTATTCTTTGAGTAAGATATAACATTTATGGTAAAAACATAAAAATAAAACAGTACGTGGGAATAACACTTTACTTTAACTGCCTTGGTTTTCTGTTAGATATTAATTGATATGAAAATTTAACAGGGTAAGCAGAAGATCCATTATCTACCGTAAATTTCTTTTAGATTTCATTTTATCCAGTTCAAATTTGTGACAGTTTTAATGCTATTCGGTTTTTAATTTATATTTAATTTCTCAATTACTCCTGCTTCCTTTTCTTCTATATTTAATACGATAAATCCAATGCGTTTAATACGATCCAGGCGGACTTGTAGACTCTTATCTTTATCGGTTTTCACATTCGTGTATTATAGCAATGAGATAATTAAATATCCAAAATGTAGATAACATTTTGATTTAGGTTTACGAAAATTTATAAAAAATAGCAATAATATTTTCCATAGTTTAATGAAGAGATTATTCTTGATTGGTGTGAATGGCAAAGAAGTTGTTCTAATTCTAATTCTTATAAAAGTTAAAGCATTGTTTTTGTAGATATATATTTTCTAAACATTACAGTAAATATATTACAAAGACAAATAAAATATATTGTTATTTTATTAATACTTCCTTTCAAAAGACGTTTAAAGACGAAATATATCGCGACAATAACACAAAAAAAGCTCATAAATAAGACACTACAATCAGATAGTACCGTCGAATAAACTTACATCAGTTTTTCTCTATTAAAATAAGAAAAGGAAAACTATGAATATATTTCCTGAAGCGAATGTTTTCATATATACAAAATATCGCAGCATAACATAAGATATGTGTAAACTGAGATCGTAATTCTTCCGTAGACTACTTGCTTTCGGTGTTATCTAGTTGAGCGTAGCAAACTAGCTACAAAATCCGCGGCTCGTAGCTCGTAACTTGTAACGTAGCAATATCGTAGACCCAGCGGCGGGCGGATGGTTTATATTTTATTGAAAATATTTTTAAATTTGGTGAAATCAAATATGTTGTTTGTACCTGTATCACTTAGAATTCATTCTTATACAAACTATATTAGCAACTACAAGTTGTTCTTTTAAATATAGCCACCATTTATAGTTAGACGAAAACCAACATTAACACCATCTATGGTCCAAAAGCATTGTGCAATTGTTTTGATATTTCTTATTGGAAACATTCTGGTTCTCCTTTACGTTTTAAACTTTCAAAAGAAAGGATTGTCAGTTTCTGCTAAAAAGTTTCACGTATTTAAGGTTTATCTAACATAACAAAAGTTACTTGATAGGTAAACAATGTTATTTGAAATGCAACGTTTTGTGACCCTTTACTGCTTTTTTAAAAACCAATCTTGTTTGCATATTTAATGTCGTCTTATTTTCGATACTGAGTTCTATCATCGACGACCACCTACTATGTTGGCAGTAGTGTCGTGGCCTCATATATATGTTCAACACCGCTGCCTTATAAGTTTATGATTATTTATATACATAATCAATTAAACTTTATAAAAACCAAACATAGAAAAAATAATTCTGGTAATTATAATTTTGTTTATTAGTTGGTTAAACTTGTACTCAAGAACAGCTGACTGTCTGAGAGTATACGACCTAACTATCTCAAAGTACATTTAGTAAAATTTAATTTTATCAAACATTATTTAAACTATATATTTCTTTATTAAAATCTATCAGTCGACATGGACCAATTTATTCAAAATTAATAAAAAAAAAGTTTCTTTTCAGAATGAAATAAAGTCGGTAAAAAGTTGAATGAACACAAAGTGTACAGTTTATGATGTTAAGCCATAGAAAAGCATAAAACGCATAAAAAGAACACATTTATAAACATAAAAGTACGTTGAAATCTCATTACTTGTTCATTCGAGGAATATTACCGGTTCTTATGCTAGAAGCTCCATGTTAAAAGTATAAAAGGAATTGAAAAATTATTTATTTTATTTTCATTATTTAATAAGAGCAAATGTTAGAGAAACTTGAACAAATTATTGAATATGAATGGAAAGTTGAGTTGGGTCTTTAAAAGTTAAAAATGGACGTTAATAGTATAGGTATTGGGTAAAACATTCCATAACATGTATATCAGCATTAGATATAAAATAAACACATGTTGAAACCAATACATGGTAAAACCACTTTTCTATAGAATTTGATCAATTTCAAATAAGATTAATGATAATATAAGAGCCTTCCAAGTAAACATTTTGGATTTTGACATCATATATCAGAAGATGCATATAATTTTTTTGTCATGAAACAATTCAATTTGATTTTACTCGTTCAAAGAAAATGTTAGTGATATAAACTACAAATAGCAAAATCAATTCACCTGGCCTCACTACCGTACCAGTATACCCGTAGAATGAAATTGTAAATAAACCACTAAGTGTAACAGAGACAGATAAATCTTGTGTCTTTTTCTATGATATCCTGGTGAAATGAATGTGGAATTTCATCTCTACTAAAATAAATATTATCAAATGTAAAAGAGAAAACATCTATATCTATATTTAAATGTATGATGTTGAAAAGAGAAAGAATATTCCTATGAAAAGATTCTGATTTTTTTTTTAATAGATGACAGCTATCTAGAATCTGACAATTGGATAATGATGATTTCGAATAAAGTTCAAATTGCTTACTTTATTAATCAGTAAACAATTTTAACTTCATTGGACTTGTTGAAGAAGAATAAATAAGGAGTTTTGACTATTTTTTAAAATGTTTAACTGCTCAATAAAAAAAAATACAAAGGATTAAAGTTGATTTCGTTTTTAAACAGGGCTAATGTTTTATATTTGGCGTTGCCAAATATATGTTTAGTATGTTTATATAAACCTCACATGTATTGAGTACAGTCTCGGAAAAAAATAAAACCCTATTCTTTAAAATAAAACCCTATGGAGTGTACGTAACGTTTGTAGTTATTAACCGACTATACTTTTGTCTCCGTTTAAGTCTACTAAACTATTTCATTAAGTTCATACTCATGCACATCAAAACAAACAAAAAACATTCAGAAACATCAAATATGTAGTAACTTTTAAATCTGTATTTTCAATTTCTATACTATATTATATATTATTCTGAAGCTTATTTTATATTTGTCGAATTCATGCTAAGTAAAGGGTTAATCGGATTACATTCGCAGTATTACTAGATTTACAGCTATTAACTGTTAGTAGCAGAAGATAAACTAATAAAGCTTTTAATGTAGGATGCTTTTTACATTAAAAGCTGTTAATAATATATTATTAATTTCATAAAGTATGGTAAAACAATTTTTTTTTGTATAGTATCATTATATATGTATATAAATATATATATATATATATATATATATATATATATATATATATATATTATATATGTACTGCAGTATGAAACACGAGAAGATTCCGTAATGGGATCTCTTTTAATGAGCGGATCATCCTCTTTACTCTTGTCCTAGGCTTCCTCCACTTATTTCTTTTTTTGCTTTCCACTACATTAACAAGGTGTTATAGCATTCAAAAGAAAAAAAGAAAATGACATCTATCTAGAAATATATATAAGTACTACACACACACATATATATATATATATATATATATATATATATATATATATATATATATATATATATATATATATATACTAGCTGTCCCGGCCACGCGTTGCTGTGCCTAACGTTTTTGTCATATTACATTACATAGCGCCATCTATTGAATATTTACTCAATCTAGTCAACAGATTTCGATTTACTCAACAGAATATTTACTCAATCTAGTCAACAGATGTCGCCATCATCGTCGCCCGATGTCATATGTCATATACAGATAATTAATAGACAAATAATTAGCAATAAGATAAATAAATTGAGATGTAAGCTATCCTATCTTTCAAGTTGGGTCAAACTGCACACGGTGTACAAATTTCATTAAAATCGGTGAAGTAGTTTAGGAGTCCATCGAGGACAACACAGTGACACGTAATTTATATATATTAAGATTAATAATAATCTACATGAAAACAAAAAAGTGTTATTATTGTGTAACTAAATACTATCCTAAAACAAATAAAGTACCTACTATATAGAAAACAACTACAAAATGAAACTGTGTTTAAAAAGTAATATTACGATGATAATTGTATCGCATAAACAAATTAGCGCTGCATTCAACCGTTCAGTAGGGAGCCGACCGCGCGAGTGAGCCGCGCGACATGGTATCTCGTTGAGCTACACCCCCCTCCCGGCTTGCCCGCAAGCACCGCCTCTCTCCCGCCGCGCCGGCCAGCGCAGAGAGCGAGTTGGTTTTGTTTCGGAGTTATTTATCATTATTTATCATTGTAATCTTTAAAGTTTTTTGTTGAAATTAAGTTATGTCAAAGACAATTTTATTCACAATGAAGTACTCTTAACCAACAACATATTTATTTGAATAATGATTAATATTATTATGTTGATACAACTTAAACAAATTATTTCGACCAAATTAGGTACCATAAAAACAATTTTTGTGAGTTAATCTTAAAAGATAGACATATACTATCGCAAACTGTTTTTTAGATCATTAAAAGAGCTATTATTCTTTAATACATATTTTTTGTGTATTTCGAACCGTTTTCACGGCGCACGCAACGGAAGGCTTCAAAGATGAAATAATTTCTCCGTTTTTTACACATTTACCACTATATCTTTGCTCCTATTGGTCGTAGCGTGATGTTATATAGCCTATAGCCTTCCTCGATAACTGGACTATCCAACACAAAAAGAATTATTCAATTCGAACCAGTAGTTACTAATTACATTAAATATTTTAATTAGCAACTTCACTTGAATAACACAATTATAACACAAAATAACGAAATACTTTTTCAAATTAATCGTAGCACCATCTGTCGGGACAAACTAAAATTGAAATAGAATAATATTGAATGCGATGATAGCGCCGTCCGCCGGATCTAATGTAAAACATTCCAAAATCAACAACTCCTTATAAATAAGAAATTAATTGAAAAAACATTTTCCAGTAGACCAAACTGTAAATCTAAACCATTCTCGAATCTCCACGAACACACACAAAAAATTTCATCAAAATTGGTCCAGTCGTTTAGGAGGAGTTCAGTCACATACACACGCACACAAGAAATATATATATTAAGAAGATATATATATATATATATATATATATATATATATATATATATATATATATATATATATATATATATATATATACTAGATATACTATAAGTATATATTTACAACTACTTCGAGTATTTCGTTGTTGTAGCATAAGTAGTTACTAAATAACAGGAATAATAGTTACAGTATTAATCAAAAATCATATGGATTAGTGCTAAGGATTGTCACGAATGCACCATGGTTTATACCTAATCACATAATACATCGGGACTTGGATATACCTACAGTAAAAGAAGAAATAGTGCTTAGAACCAAAGTATACAAGGAGAGAATAATAGAACATCCAAACAATTTGGCCAGCTGTCTAATGTCCAATATTTCCACAGTACGCAGACTGAAAAAAAAGGTACCTCAGGACCTACTAGCCAAATAAACAGAATCTAGGATCTATTAAAATTGAGGGATGAGTCGATGGGCACATCCCGCGCAAGACATTTTATTTTGACATACCTATCACTGAATGTCGTATAAGCAGGACAGATTGTAATAATCTTTAGTAATCAAAAAAGAAAATATATATATGGATTAGTCAATAGTGGCACCATCTATATGTCATCCTACGAACTTATTGAGTAATGTGATATGAACAATCCAAGTACTAAAGAAAAGTTAGCAGGCTTATTGTAAAAATGAGATTTTATGTTACAACAATGAACTATTATTTCACACTAGTGTAACATTTCCGAACAATATTTTGTCTTACGTCAGTAAAATGATGAAGACATTTTGAATTAAGAAATAAGTTATTTTACTTATAGTTTCTACAAAAACCATAGACATTTATATAGTCCGTAAGTTTTAATTTTAATGAAGTTATGTTTATTGTATGTTTATGACATGGATCAGAAACTGCACTTTGAGGAATATCGTTTGTAATCTTTTGTAGAAGGAAAAGATAATTTCTTTGTAAATTTGTGAACAATTTGTGGGCCAGTATGTGAACGTACCTTGATGCGAAAGTTTACACGATTTTTAAAGATATCTGTATAGTTACTCGTATAAATGTGTCAGCATCAGCATTATCAACGTGATCAATCAAGTCAAGATCGGACACCCAATCGGAAGCCGATCTCAGTTGTTAAGTGAAAAAGTGAAAAGAAGATTGTGCTATTATTAAAGGGAGGCAGTGAAGGGAAGCTGTGAATGGAAAAAAAAAGAGAAGGAGTGAGGAAAGAGAAGGAAGAGCAAAATAGAAACAGGAGGAAAGAAGTGAAAATGGGTAGATAAAATAAGGATCATAAAATGTAATTAAGCACAATGATATGTAATTTAATTATTTAAGGCGGAAGAATATAACGCTCAATGACAAAAATAATAAAAAAAAATAGAAAGACACAATGATAACAAAAGTAGACGCAATATTAGAACTTGGCGAAAAATAAAACCTTTCAACAATTAAAATTTCTGCAAACAAAAGTGTCACTATTAAAAGCAGAACTTCTTATTCAGATACACCCTGTACGTATATAATTTCGCAACCCTTTGCTACCCTTATAATAATGTTTACCAAATGCATATTAATGTTTAGGCTTTTCTCTTAACTATGTATTCAAAACGAGTAAAAGAGACCACGCTATCTAAAAGTAAGATATCAAAATAAGATAGCAATATATAAAAGTTTTTTTAAGCAAAAAATATCTAAATAGACCTTTTGAAAAGCTGCGAGCGCTTTTATATCTTCTAAATTACATAGACCTGTTTTTTTAAAATATATATCAGAAAGACTTTGAAATAATAGCCAGCTTTAATTTAGATCGTTATCTAATAATGGTCGTGCTTTAGTTTTTTTAAATAGGTTCATTAAGTATGTTTTGTATTTTTTGAGTATTTTTAGAAAAATATTACATCTCTAAAGGAAGTTTTGTTTTCTTTTTAGTTATATCGTAATTAATAATCAGAAAATATTGTGTTATCTTAAAAGTAGCTTAATAGCATATTGATTTTACATTTTGTTAAAATGTTACAGCCATTATAGCTTCCTTACTTTTAATTATCTTATAATTTTTGATAGAGCTACTTTCAAATAATTAATATAACCGTTATTATATTTGTTAAGACTGCATACTAGATAAAAATATATTGACGTTATAAGAAAATATATTGAACATCCTTCCAATAAGCACAGTTGATAGTATTTATTGTTGATTTTCCATAAAAAGTACTTAACTTTTAGTAAATAAGTTAAGTAAGTAACGTTTTACATTAAATTAAAAAGAATTGGAATATATTGTAAGATGTTAGAATAAAGTCGCATGACGTGCTGAAACTCTTACAAAATCAAAATTTTAAATGGGGAGATGGTATTTGGAAAAAATTGGATGGTATTGGGAAGCGTCTATAGTATATGAGAAAGGAATGTGAGGAGGGAAAGAGGTGTATGGCGGAAGTACAGAGAAGTTGGAAGAAGAAAGAGGAAAGGAAGAAAAGAGTATAAAATTGAGAACGTAATTTTTGAAGTATTAGAATTTTAAGTTTAATTTGGTAATGAGATGTAATCAGATGATTTAATATTGCTTAGTAACGTATACATTACATTAATAAATATAATATAGTACTTAACAAAAAATAGTTTAAAATCAATTTCAAAGTACTATACAAACCACAATAACATATGAGTATAACCAAGAGCAAGCTAAATAAAAGCTTATAAAAACCTCGATCCTTCTCAGAAAACATTATGATATACATAATATATTCATACTAAATTCTATGTATATGCTGTTAGATGTAAAACCTACTATGTCATATCTATGTGCAAATGCAAGGCATATTTAAACATTGCTGCATGTACATAGTATGTAGTGTCATGTTTATTCATTTCATGTATATGCAATATATATACATGGTGTTATTTCACATTATGGAGCATATATTTTCACATTATGGAGTTATTTTACAAAACAGACTGCGTATTATGTTTCAGGTCGATGTTGTTTATACTGTACAAATACGTGAAGTCACACCATATATATCACATCAGATTACGTTATATAAAAAACAGTATAAACAAACATCGACCTGGAACATAGTACACACCCTAACATAATTCAATATCCTGCATTTGCTACTACAAATACTATTATTATCACTCGCGTAATGGTATGACACTAATCAATAGAAAAAACGTTAATTCCATTACTTTGAAAACAAAAAAATCCTTTTAATAAGTATAATATAATGAAGGTACTTACATCAACGGATATTCCCGGAAGAGGAAACACTTGTGCAGGTGGCATATCACGTGGCACAAATCTATAGAACTCATGTCCGTCTTTGTACCATTTGACTGAGTAGAGAGCTTCCCCGTCCAAGTCATAATGACATTCTAGTCGCGCTAATCCGTCCCGCACCGTGTGGTTGGGAATCCGAACTTCAGTTAATCGCAGACATTGGACATTAGCTGGAAAAGGAGAAAATATACATTTTAATGGTAATCCAGGCATCATGAATTCATATAACTAAGCATGTCACAGTTGTAGCAGAAATTTATGACAAGCAAACATACAATTCCTTTTATAAATTTTAGAATCTATACATTTTCTTTTGCAAATATAGATTTTAGTGCAGATAATGATAGAGACAAATTATAGAGACTATATACACCACATAAATGAAAAAAAGAGGGAGACAGAATCAATAATTATTATAATTATCCTTTTAAAGGAAAGTAGTAAAATAGTCTCAGTTTATTAGAGCTGAATCCATACAACTACCGTTTCCACCAATTAGTTGGTTTAGCTATTAGTAAATCACAATAAATAGTACTTTGGAGGCTGAGTTGGATGCCGCAAACGTGCCATGCATTATAATAGAAGTAGCTGCAACCGCATGCACACTATTGTGAACATTGGTTGCAAGGTAGGAGTATGGTGAGAGGTTTGCCCCTTCCAATTATGTACCTACTACTACAGTAACGTGTAAAGGATAGGGGTATAACAAAATATAACCCATAACGATTTGGGTGGTGGTATTGTAACCTATTATAACCTCAGTGTTACCACAATAGAAATATTGTACGCGGGATTTGCTGATTGCACATTGCGTTTAGGTATTAGTAAATTGTTCTATTAGAGAAATAAAACATTATACAGCATTATGCATTCTGCAGTTCTCCTATTGTTTTCTAGATAACCTCTCTTCGAATTAAAATAACGTCATATTATGACCAATTTAAAATAAACAAAAATAATTAAACTAATTTCGATTGTATTGTACATCAAGTGTTAGATAATGATAATAAGGTTTAATTTTTTTTTATTTATTGATATTAATGTACAACATATTAAGTTAATCATGTGAAAATTTGAAGTCGATTGGAGTAAAACTGTCGGAGATATAGAGTTTTAAGTCTGAAGCTTTTAAACGCGTTTTTCTCACACTTAACTTTTTCATAGTCGGTTCTCTCTCTAGCTCAAAATCTACTGCACTGATCCTTTAGAAATTTTGCACACTCTTCCTTATATAAGTGCCGAGGTAGGGCTGTCGAGTTTGTTTTTTAATTGTACGTATTTTAAATAGCAAAGTTTCTGATTTTTTTAATGAAAACTCGGTATTTTGACTTCTAAGTGCTATAAAAAATTGAAAAATCAATAATAAAAAAAAATTCCACAAACCACCAAGTTACCTGTTATCAACTAATGAAATAATTTTGGTTTTTTGATTTCAAATAATCCAGTGATGAGTTATGAGGAACACCGCAATGAAACTTTTTGTGATGTCTGCGGAAATTCGTTGTTAATACCTCATTTTTTAATATTTGTTTATGAAAATTTCACAAGGTATTCTTAAAATATTATTTTATCATGTAGTATTTCAAGAAATAATTAAATAATAACTGTGTCGTCAAAAAACATTATCGAAAATATGCATTTTTTGTACATATTATATTTTTTGTATGTAAATTTATATATTATTAATGAATTTATTAAAAACAAAAAAATACCATTAACGAAATATTTTCATATAATCAATATGTTTTATAAATATGCGATATTGCCATTAATAAAATATACATTATTTTCATAGCAAAATATATAAAATTAGTCATCAATTATATCTAGTATCTGATTTATATTTATTCCCATTATAGCATTATTATTAATTACGTTTCGAAACAATTGTAAACTATCAATACAAAATAATACGTTCCGAACAATAGTGCAAAATGGTAAGCTCCAGATATAATCTAAATCTAAATTGAAGTAATATTTAACGTTGGTAATTATCGAGTGTCTACTATAAATCCCGCTCGCCCGTTTACTGACCTATTTTGCCATTTTATTTAGCGCATAACGAACTAGTTGTACTGTGCTGTACTGCAATGGGAATGGAAAATGTAAAATGTCGACTTCGAGATTGTTCGGATAGGTCCGGGTTCGTTTATATCGTGGGAACTAAACTTTTGTTAGTAGGTATAATCAAATAGTATACCTCCCACTATAAAAATAATTTTATGGACATGTAAAATTATTCACACCATGTAAATGAGGAAAATTACATAAAAAATATTAAACTAAAAAAAATATTTTATTGGTGAAAGTTTCAATTATGAAAATGACGACTGAAAATATTAGACCATTTGTCTTTATTATCCTGTTGCAGTGTTATTATCTTGTCGCACCACAAAAACTGCCAATAGAGTAAAAAATTGTCGGTGATAGGACTCAGTATTGAAAATAGCACAACGATAAATAAATTAAATTAAAAAAACAAACTATGTATTCTGGCAACTATTTGTTTACAGTTATCTTTTAAATAACTAAGTAACGATTATCTTGTTTAACCTTTATTACGAATCCTGTCAACCTTCTTGTGTGAACCTTCTTGAGTCTAAAGGCTGGCATGTCTGTAGTGTGCGACCGTCTTAATGTTAAGCATATGCGAAACGATTTGTCTTGAGGTTTGCCTGAGAGGATCGCCTGAACCGGTGAACCGGAGTGTGCATACGATATACCTGTACAGTTATTCCATACATTCACGCTGTGATTCGCTGTGAAGGAAGTCCCCATGGGATTACCTGACTACATTTACAAATTACGTCACGCAAATATCATGGTTCCTTATTCCTCCACTATTTTCACGACTTGTGACATATTTACTCTGACATAAAAACTCTAGGTGACTTATAGACAACAACAAAAAAAGAGTATCCGTTTCGAAGGCATTTCGGATCAAAAACGGAGGCGAAAGTTACTCCACCCCCAAAACTTAAGCTTTAGAATACGAAATTTCTTTTCCTTAACGTACTCAAATATATTTTTCACCTGTGGCTTAGAACGTGCTTCGAAAAATCTTACTCAAACTCTAATGAGGCTATTTGACATTAGGGTAACGAAGCCTGCGCACCAACTAAATTAAATAAACTCAAATTAAACTACAAATATGACAAGGAATGCCTATTCTGAAACTTGTAATCTGGATTAAAATATTAAATAAATTAAATATAAAAACAGTGAGTGGGAATGAGGCATTAGAGTTAACATAAATAGTGTTGCTTATATAATGTTATTGATAATTACTCGTACTATGCTTTTATCAATTATCTATTTAATTAAACACGAATGTTTATTGTCCTATGAATATGTAACATTAATGCAGTTATACAGATTAGACTATAACAACAAGCAGTACATGGTATGGGGTACAATAGCTAAGCGTTCAGGTTTATGTTGTTCTCTAGAAACTGAACGAGTTCTATTCAACTTGTATGAGAATGTAGGTATTGAAATGTGCAATATACTGCATTCAAATCCAACTTCATCCAAAGCAATAAAGTACAATGCATGTTGTAGCTAGTAGTGAGATGTATTTAACTTGAGTTAGTTGAGGTGTTGATGGTAATTGGTGGGTTCAATATTAATTGCACAGCTTAGAAAGTTTATGGGTAAACTAAAGTAACATCAACGTGCAATATCTAACATTTATACAGTTATAGCTGGTAAAAAACAAATCAAATGCAACCCCACTATGTCTGAAAAATATGACAGTTATTTTTTTATGTTATTATTAAATTTTAAAGTATTACAGTAAATTAATAGTTAAATAGAATGTGTTGACTGCTTTTCGTGCTAAAATGTGATAATCTTAACCCGTCGCCATCTTGCAGTAGCCGCTATTTTGTAAAGATGGTAAGCACTGTTATTAATGTTCCTTGTACACTAATGTAATTATATTGTAAGTGATGTTTTCCTTAAAAAATATAATAAAACCTAGAAAATGTTGGAAGATGTGTGGTCCTGCAAGCAGTGGCGTAGCTAGGTAACCAAAGGCTCCGGTGCACAAAGAAACTGGGGCCTAACTAAACTGTTTAGGTTTTATCAAGTCAAAATATATATATAAATACCAAGGTACAGAACTACTAGTTTATCATCAGCTCTTTATCGTGCTCTGAATGTCACAGCGAAACTACTTACTATGTGCATGAGATATAGTATACATCATCTTCGATAAATCTAAATCTAACCTATCTTTTTATAAAATGAAACAAAAACTGTGATTTCTCATAAGCCTCAATGTTAAATTAAAAAATTCAAAGTTCAATATATTTTTACTGGTTCTCTGCAGTTTTTCTAACATTTAACGAGATCATTATCTTATTATAATCTACTAATATGCCAAATTTTAGAAAATATTAAACGGTAACTCTCTGACCGACAGTACTTCCTTAAAGTCTTGTTTAAGGGCCCCGGTGCCCAGCACCGACTGGCTCATACCTAGCTACGCCAGTGCCTGCAAGTCCTTGGATAATCCGGCTAGACAAAATGTTGTGGGGTGTGAGAATTCTTCAATCAGCTTCTAATATTCTGATTGTTCGTACCATGCAAAGAAGTGGGAAGTTTCTTCAACCCGGATAACTGGATCAGGGAAAGTTCTAACAGATGCGGAGAGTAGGGACCCAAAACTGTTTTAGGTGTTAATGCGTGGAATGCATATTATTGACTGCTAATCTTGGCAATAGAACACTTAATGAATGTCTATTGACGCCAAAGAAATTAACAACGACATTGTGGGTAGATGGTAGAACTGTATACAACAAAATAACAATAATGGAACATAATATTAAATTAACAAAAACCTTGAAGAACATAGCGAAATTAAAGTCTGCAGCCTTAGTACTTTGTATCACCGTTTTGCAAATGAAATTCAACTTTTCGATCTCAATTAACGATTGAATTAGATCTAAAAAGTTTAACTAAATAAACGCAACATTTCTAAATAAAATTTTCAATTGGTAAAAAATATTTTATTTTATTATCGAAAAAATAATCGCACGATGAATACTATGAGCAAAGTGTCAAAGTCTAATTATATTACAAGAAAATATCAGATAAAATAACTTGTAAGTTTTTATGGTATATAATAAAAACTGTGTAGTGAAAAATCTATAAATTATACTCGATTTATAACATTTCTTTTCTTAATATTAAATCACCCTATTCTACCAAACAGATTTCAAACGTCTTTTAAAAGAATTACGAAAGATTATTTATCCCCAAGCAAAAAATAAATATGCATACTATTACTAAAAAACATGATCTCCTATCTGGAGGTTTTATTATACTTCATGAAAAAAGGTGAATTTATTAGTACGTTCAATAAAAAGTTGACAAAGAGGACGTAATACCTTATTGACAAGACTTAACCTAACTTTTTTTAATTGAAAGAAATATTTAATCGGTATATGAATATTAAATAGAAGGCTTTTGAAAATAATTTATCAATTTTAGTTTGCTCTTTAGTTTTCCACGTCATTTTGAAATAATTAGTTCAGTGCCTTACATCGCGAGTGGTGCACTCAGGCACATCACCAAACGGATATGAAATATACAACCAGATAATATAGTTTAAATTACAAGAGTTCGCCGGCGACTCACGGTTAAAACAGGTTGTGCCGTATAAATCTGCCGATACAATGAAAAAGCACTTTCTCACACATCTTAATATATATAAATTACGTGTCACGTTATCTCTCCGCGATGGACTCCTAAACTACTTAACCGATTTTAATCAAATTTGTACACCGGGTGCAGTTTGATCCAACTTGAAAGATAGGATAGCTTACATCTCAATTTATTATTATCTTATTGCAAATTATTTGTCTATTAATTATCTGTATATGACATATGACATCTGGCGACGATGATGGCGACATCTGTTGACTAGATTAAGTAAATATTCTGTTGACTAGATTGAGTAAATATTCAATAGATGGCGCTAAACGTTAGTCACAGCAACGCGTGGCTGGGACAGCTAGTTGTTTTATATATTGTAACTAATAAGATAAAATCTCCATCGTATCACCATTAATGCGGCTCTTATAACCTCTTTCAGGCATAAGTCAACATCCAACTCTCGCAATTTCGACTATACCTTATAATTGTTAGATATATCTCATAAAAAAGTAAACGAGTGTTTAATAATTCAATTTAGACAGCACAACATATACAACATATACAGAACATGTTTTTTACCTAACGTTATGTTTCATTATTTACCGAACCTTAATATAATTCTTTTACATTGTCATCAAATAAATGCAAAAGACGTTAAAAATAATTTTGTAATATATTAGATTAATATGTAACATTATTCGTGTTATGATTAATTTATGTTGAAAAATAACTTTACGTTTACGTTACGTAATCATACATTATATTAACTTCAAACATAACGTAAACTTCTTTATGTAAATTTATGTAGCTTCTTTACCTTAAATTTATGTAGCTGTGTTTAGCGGGATATAATTTTCAGTTAGTAATGAATAATTAATTCCTGTTTCTATCTGATATTTTTAGAAATAAATTATATTTGATTTTTAGCTGATATTTTTAATGTGTAACATGAAAATTCACTTTGATATATTTTAATAATTAATTAAATAGATTTATTTTTAATTTAATTCTTTCCTCTAATAATAAACTGTATATTTAATAAATAGAAATTAACAACTGATTTAATAGAAATTAGCAAATTGTATTCGTTTGAGTTAATCTAATTATAGAGTTATACCAACACTGATATGTCATTACATGTCCACAAGATTGCCTTGCGCGGCTATCTTCGTTTTAAATGTCGATGCCATACCTAAAATTGCACGTTTGCTTTCAACAAGGCGTACCGGTATAGTTACTTATTATCCTGGAATACGATAGCATCTCGTTGTGAGACTACTTACAATTGTCAGCCTTGGAATAACCAACAGCCGTAAACTAATACGTTTTTTGTAAGTTTAACCAGTTGTAACAAATCGTCAAGTGTTTAATCTTCCCTATTGCTTGAACCAGAAGTCAACGTTTTTCCAAAGACTCATTAGTATATTATTTAATCTTAATATATATAAATTACGTGTCACGTTGTGTGTCCGCGATGGACTCCTAAACTACTTAACCGGTTTTAATCAAATTTGTACACCGTGTGCAGTTTGATCCAACTTGAAAGATAGGATAGCTTACATCTCAATTTATGATTGCAATATTATCTTATTGCAAATTATTTGTCTATTAATTATCTGTTAGCTCCAAACTATTTTAAAAGATGGCGACATCTGTTGACTAGATTGTGTAAATATTCAATAGATGGCGCTATGTAATGTAATATGACAAAAACGTTAGTCACAGCAACGCGTGGCCGGGACAGCTAATAATAATATATAATTTCTTAGAACACGAATTGTAAATTTTTATCTTTGAATATAGTACATCGGTCTTTAAAAATCTTGGCTGGGATGTGGATAAAAATATGTTTAATATCCTCCTTCCATCCTCCTTTATTTTGACATATTAGAAGTGACATTTATACTTCTAGACACACTGATCGGAAAATTAGATATATCATATGCAGCAGAGTAAAAATATTTCCATGTTTTTACTCGTTAGCGGGATAATGTTATAATTTCCGGTATGTTAAATTTCCGTCATTCTATTTATACTGGTACTGGTATCTGTCTATAAAACCGGGCAACATCTTCTTTGACGTTGATGTACAGAGCTCTTCAATATTCCTAGTAATTGATATCATCACTCATTCAACGAGACGTTTACAGTTCTTCAAGTGAAGTGCATATCATTTATCTCACATAAGCACGAGTTTAAAAAAAAACAGGTACAAGTGGGAGCGCTTATGGGTGGCTACGCTTTTATTTATAGAAAAGAGATTTTTTCTATTTTATTTTGTAAAACGATGAGAAAAATTATGTGAGTAATTGATCTAATGAGAATATGAAGAAATTAGAGGTTAGTTTTATTAGAGGAAATTTTAATTTTATTAAAATCCATATAATTCTTATTAGTTGAACAAAAAGTAGTTTTTAGTACTTTTTACTTATAAATATTATGCTCAAGGTTTGGTTGTTTTTAAACCGTTTTTCAGTATTTGTTTTGTAAAAGAAAATCTTGTACAAAAATCGTTTGCATAGAATTTGTTCTAAGTGTACAACACCATTTTAAGGATCATCAAAAGTATATCATATTTGCAGTTTATTATGTTTTGTATTTTCTAGAGGTAAGCGTTCATAAGTTCCCACAATTCGTATCAGACGCATTAGATTTATCGTAGCAAACGTGGAAAGGAAGGAAAACGATAGTTAGTCGTAACTAAAGTCTGTATGCGACTATCACCGTATTTCACGACCCAGTAAACATTTTGGAGACTTTTTGTTATGAAAGAGTTCATTTACAGTTCAATTTCTCACAGTCATTCATATGAAATGTTTATTTTATTGGCTACAAATGGCAAAACCACTGTACCTGTCGAAATACAAATGAAGATAAGGTTGATGCGATCTATACTTTAAATACAATAGTGGCAGAAACGTAACAAAATAGGACACTTTACCAAAATGTTTATTGGGTACTGAGTAAAAGATAAATATTTTGGAATGGAATACTTTGGACGTATTTTGGAATAAATAAAGAGAAGGAATGGCAGAGTAGAAACAGGAGGCAGAGTAACAGGAGAAGCGAAGCAATAGCAGTAGCAGTTTTGCTTTTATTTGTTAAGGATACATTTATATATTTTTTTTTTTCGTTTAGAAGGAGTGAGAATGTTTAGATTTAATAAGGATCAAAATTGAATGAAGCACAATGACATGTAAATAATTGAGTTAAGGCACGAGAATGTAGTGCCAAATAGCAAAAACATTAAATAAAATAATATTAATTCTTTTATTATACAGGTAAGCTTCATAAAAGTATCTACGCACATATCAGTGCCGTACCGTTCAGCGACAGTGGAAAATGCTAATGTTCCATACATTTTGCATAAAGCTGTATATGCTTGTCAGTGAGAATGATGTCAGTATTTCTCCTAGTTAAAAGCGACACGGCACTGAACGTTACGTGTCGGTACTGATGTGTGCATATAGACCTTAACAGTACTCCACTTCCAATGCGCATACAACAACCCCTGCCCCCACCCGTGCATATATAATGGGTTACTGACCTTTACTCATTTAAATTAAGACACTGAATATCATCAAGAGCAATTACTCGTGGCAGTATATCAGAGTATTGCTTTAGTTAAAGAGAATCGACTAATGCCGTGATCCCGGTTGCTTTGCCCGGTGCCCGAGCTAGAGCTAGAGCTGATGCCGAGGGCGAATAAAAGGGATAACAATGTTCTAGCAGGGTAAACCACCATTGTCTTGAAGACATGAAGCGAAACCAAGAAACTTCAAGTAGAACCAAGGGTTGATATTTGCATGCAATGTCTAAATTATGATTACCAACAAAATTGCAAATTACAGTAATCTTTCTTTCGTTTAGTAATTATAAACAAGCAAAAACAATATTGAGATATTATGCATACATTATAATACTGGGGTGTTTATTCTGTATGAAGTGTTACAGCAAATGCATTAGACTTTTTGTATCAAACGTGAAAAGGAGAAAAGCTAGGGCAAACTGGTAGCATCTGATATCAGCTATGCAATTGACGTCATCGACATTAATTATAAAAGTTGTATTTGGAAGCAACTTCGAAACACACCATTTAGTAACAAAATGACTTTATTGAATAAGTTGAAAAACACGTGTACAAAATAACAATATATATATAATTTGTTGCTAATTTAGACTCTTAAATGTTAAGAGAGCAACCTCTCTCATTGGCGTTCGAAGAAATAAGGACGGGTTATAGTAATGGCGCTAGCGCAATTCCTCCTTCTGACGGTCAAACAAGACGTTAGTTTTGATTGTCTACCGATAGTGAGAACGAAATGTATTGATGTCTTTTTTGGTAGCAATGCCTAAAGTTATGGTATTTAGTTGTTTAGACTAGATGGTGTTGATTATCATTTAATATTCAAACCTTAAGTGTTAAAGAATTCGAAAACAGAAACTTTAAAATGGTGCTGGGTCCCGATTCCAGATTTATTAAGAATTTTCCAATAGGGGCAGGGGCAATGTTAACAGACTGTGGCGGCCATGTTGTTTTGACGGTGTCTGTCAAATAACTTGATTATTAAACACTGACGCCAAATCACCAGTTACACGATTGAGCAGCACGTCCAAATAATAAAATTTTGTGTTTACCAACTAGGCGAATTTTTGGATGATTGGCTATGTTAATAAGTAAAATTGCCGTATATGGGACGCGGCCAATCAACACTATCTGTTACTTGGCAGCATTTTACTCAATTACTTAACAAAACATCAGCAAGTACTAATGGGCATCCCTATTGCGTTGAATAAATTCGCGTTGCAAGAACTCGCGTTATAGGGAAGTTTAAAGTACAAGTACGAGGTCTGTTTAAAAAATAAGGTGAATTTTCTTTGATCCATGTTTTTCAACAGCAGAAAATCGCCGAACACGCAAAACACTTCTAACTTTTATGCCTCTGACAAACAAACTAAATGTGCTATATAGCTAAAACTGTGAACATATGTTCGAGACGAGTGTACCAACATAACAAAATAAAAATATCGATAATCGAATGTACGTAGCCCGCGAAATTTGAAAATTCACCTTATTTTTTGAACAGACCTCGTATATAAATAAATATATACATATGCGCTGCGTTTGTAGGGTACCTCTATTTTAATCAAACGGAAGTAGAACAAGTTAATAATTCCTGAAAGTTAGTTTCCAACAATAGAATGAATAACATTGAACACGTTATGAATACGAGTATAATGCCGACTGCCTAGAACCTAGAACCGACTGCCTAAAACCGTGAACCGTGAACCGACTGTACCAAAAGACACGTTATGTTGCAGGGACTTCAGGCGATTGTTACTTTGTTCCTTTAGTTTACTTAACCATATGAAGTTATTGAACCACTTGTAACAGAACCATGTCAGATTGCTTGCAATGATTAACTACATGCAATAAAATGAACTGTACATTTATAATTTATGTTTTATATCACTATATATATATAATAATATAATTATGTTTACCCGCATTTACATTTAGAGGTATTTGATACGTAAATATACATTTTTCATTTATTAACAATAAGTACCTATGGTAACCATGAAGATATTACAGGTAAGACAATTATATACTAAAAACGTTGTGAAATTAAATTCAAATCTGATGTATTTTTAGACTGATAAAGACTGAAGTGTTTTTATCCCAATAAATTCAACGCTAGGTAATTTGAGTGCTTGTTAAGTCTCTTATGTACTTATGTTATGTACGCTTGATCATATTATCTCAGGATACAAAAATAGAAAGAATCAATATTATTAGTAAATACACCAATTCATTTTTAATAATGTTTTATTTTTCATTTTAGACGAGAGAAATGATCTGACTAAATGCATTGTGTATGTGTATTGTTTTATAAATGAAATTAAAATATTTAGGCAAGACGGCTGAGGCTAAAAGCTAGAGCCAAAATAAAAAAAGGCTGATTCTGTTAATGTCTTCTTCTACAACTTTTTTTTAAGATAATTATTTGTACTTTTAATGACTCCCGAGAAACAGAATCAACAAGGCTATAGTTAAAATTCAATCAAGGTTTAAAATTTAGAGAAAATAAAAAAGTAACACAGTCCCCTTAAACAGTAAATAACATCATTTATCATAGTCATACTTGCAGTGCATACCTTACCACAAATAATAAATACTATTATTTAGTTTTTGACTTGCGTTCTTTGATGAATGAGTTATTTTCCCGTAATAAAACATTTTAACAGAATCATAGCAGCCGCGCCTGTAACTGTAACTGCACATAATTGTGTGCCTGCCTGCATGTTATCACAAATATTTTGATTATTACGTAAAGCTCACGCGATCTGTGTGTACTGTTTAAAATTGGTCATGTTACAAACTGCATCATGAGAACTTTATTTATTATGCATCAAATGTATTTATATGGATATATACATATAATGAAACGAGGCGTTTGTAATATATATCATAACATTATTTAGGAGAAAAACGCCGAATTATTTAAGGTATTTAATTTATTGTATTATAGATCTTTCGACCGATATTCCAGTCATCCTTATAATATCTAACAATCAAATTTTATTTGTGTTATAATTTTGTAATTTAACATTTGCTTTACATATTTATATCATATATCACAAAACTTGACATAAAATGAAGTATACTATAATATATCAAAAACAATTATATAAAGAAAAGAATTTGTAACTTTATAATGACTTAATACTAATTTTGAAGAAATTTATATTTTAATTACATGTAAGGATACAATTTGCTAATCATGTCATAAATTTTGCTAATCGATATTATCAAAAACTAAAGAATATTTGCAACCATATTGATTCATTTTTAGGAGGCAACATTCTAAAGAAAGTCTCTTCTCTAGATTGTGCTCTTTTACCAATATTGCAGACTCTTTCTAAGTAAAAGAGTGATTATTATTGATTGAATATAATAAATATAATATAAATAAATATATATATTATTGTTGTGTTATTGGTTAGTTACTACGTGCACACAAGCCGTCGTAGCGTAGTAAAATTATAACAATATATAGGTGAGATTGAAAAATAAACATCCAAATACGCCTCTTGCAACTAGCTTCTTCTATAGCGTTGTCGTAAGGAGTTCTGAGAATAATGAAGTTAATATAAGCATTTTGGCATGAAATCATTACCAAAAGATTTACACCGTGTTTTAAATAAACAAACCCTTGTTGAAGTTTTAAAAGAAATGAACTGTATGAGGTCTTAAGCCTCATTCCCGCTCACTGTTTTGATATTTAATTTACTGTTCTTATTTAACATTGCAATCTAGATTTCAGGTGTTCGGTTCAGCATTCCTTTTCACATTTGTGTTTTAATTTAAGTTTAGTTAATTTAGTTGGTGCGAATGTATCGTTAGTAATATAAATTTTGACAGTTCGAGAAAATTGTATGTGAAATAATTAAAATTGCTATTTTAAATAACAATTAGTAATAGAAATTGTTTTTATTTCTATATTTTTCAAAAACTGACATTGAACTTCTTTTAAAAGTAAATCCTACTGCATTTTGACAGATTGTCACATTTTGGAGGTTATAACAATTTAAATTAAATACAAAATACAAAATTTAATTAAAGCAATGAGTGGAGTGGGAATGATACTTTATACCATCATCTAGAATATCTAATTTAATTTATATAAGAATAGATATTACAGATACATTCTGTCATTCGTAGTTAAGGGTTTGATGAACAGTATATTGATTGCAGTGTTCAATAACTTTGTATAAAATATTATTTTATGTTTTCTAAAGAAATAAAAATACTTAATGATTTGTATCTTAATAGTTAAAGATAATAATCATATAGAATTGAAATTGAGATTTTAGATTATATATATATATATATATATATATATATATATATATATATATATATATGTATAACCAAATATATATACATATATATATATGTATAACCAAATATATATACATATATATATATATATATATTTATATATAATCGTAATACAACTTAATTAAATAGCACAATAAAACGAAAAGCTAGTATATTTTCGAACAACTAAAAAATTTCCATATAGAATACTTTTTTATAAAAAGTTAACTGTTTAAACTCGTACAAAAAAGCATAGATATAAATATATATAATAGACAGAAAGTCTGTTCACACGATTCTGCCAACCAAATAAAACAAAAAACTTAAAAGTGGTGACATTTTACTTTAACCTACCTCAACTTTTATTAAACATTTTTTTATTCTTTTTATTTTAACTCTTGTATATAATTTCTCTATTGTATGCATACAATTGAAACTATTATATGAAAAGAATGCTTTATTATTAAAGTGTGTGAATGTGTGTGTGTGTTCATGTAATATATGTGTAACAATATAAAATGTCGTGACATTTAAAACATAAAGACTTCATCAACGTACTTTAAGATCTTTAAGGAAATTGCACTTGGTTAAGTACAAGAATTATTAATGTAGTGTAATCGTTTTCTTTTATTATTGTTTAATTTATATATATTATTTAACGTCGGTTTATTTGTGATGCTGAGTTCTATCACCAACACCTCCTACTATTTTTTATTATTAATATTGTATTTTAATGTTTTTGCCAATTGGCACTACATTCTTGTGCCTTAACTCATTTATTTACAAGTCATTGTGCTTAATTCGATTTTTATCCTTATTAAAACTTAACATTCTCACTCCTTCCAAACGAAAAAAATATATAAAATTATCCTTATAAGAATGAAAACAAAACTGCTACTGCTTTGCTCCTCCTGTTTCTACTCTGCCATTCCTTCCTCTTTCCTCGTTTCTATCCTCTATCTTTGACATCCAACTCTTCCCTTCACTGCCACCCTTTAATATAGTCTTTTCGAATTTTACCTTTTTCTCATATAAAAACTTAATGTGCTCCAATGTTTCTATAACTCCGCACCGTTCCGTATCTGTTTCCTTTCTCCTCGTTTCCCAATCTGAATCCGGCAAACCTTATGTTTCTTGTGTTTTTTTTCTCTTAAGTATTTCTATTAAGTATAATCAACATCTCCTATTATGCTGGGTGTTTTATGGTGTCAAGGTTACATATATGCGGGCTGCATCACTTCCTAATGAGTTTATTATTATGTGAGCACATAATTTATTAAACTTGCTAACACGCTAAGAAATTTTAATCTCTAGTAACAAGCTTTGGTCTACAAGCTATTTATTCCAATTAAGCAGTGTATTGAATAATATATTAGCTCCATAGTTTTCTATCGTTCCCGCACTTTTATTTTAATTCATCTGCTCCTGCTCCGAGCACCGTCGCCTCTGAGAGCACTGTTCCCAGTTCTTAATGAAACAACCCTGCGCAAAAATTTCAGGGACGTAGAAAGTCTCCCTCTACAAAATATAAAAATTTGAAAAACTTTGTATGCGCCGTTTAGAACAATGTACGATTTTGACACCGGATAAATATTTTCTACTATAAAAATTGGTATAATATACACATTACATATTAAATTAATACTCGTAAAAGATTTTTAACGTGTTTTGCATTTATTTTGACAAAGTAACGGAATTCGGTAATAATAAAACGATATTTTGTACAGGTAATTCATTTCCTGGTAAAAGACAAAACCGCAAGTACATTTCACCGTGTTATTTACAAAGGTACGTACTCGTATTTATATAAATATATGGCGTGCCGACGGTGAACTTCAACAAGAGCGTTCGTTCACAAAGCTCATCACCATCCGCATCAATGCGTTCGTTAAACACCAACCCCCCACCCCCTTCCTTCTTCTTTCATCTCCACCCACACACACACACAACCTTTCTTACTGAGCTAGTTCATATATATATTAACATGCGTTAAAATTTCTATTTGTATTTCTGTAACATCGGAAGTGCTTTGTCTTATCTCGCGTGTCATATAACTGTAACAACAACACCACCGCGAAAACACCCCTAAAAACCAACACCCATCCCTGAAATTCACACCCCCGACCCATCCCCGACCTACTTGCGACCCGGTGTAACTGAAAACCCATCTTGAAACGACTGTGTGAAAGAGGGTGTTTATTAGACGTTATACATTGTTAATTTTACATTCAGTTAATGAAATTATTAAGAGATTACAGGGTAAAGAAAAAATAGGGGAAGTATTTGTATTTTGTACAAAGATATTGGAATTCTAAGGATAATTTATTATAATTTATTACGCGGTTTTTTTTTATAATATTAATTATTTTGTAAACGAGTTAAGGGATGAAAAATAAAAACTTATATTTTATAAAAATTGATGAATAAATAATGAACTTTATTTTGTGTGTCGAAAAGTAAATTTGAAAAATTACATCGAATTTTTAAACACACATATCGAGTTGTTAGATTTTAGGAATTAATATTTTTCTATGTTAGTTATACGAGCGTAGTTTGATAATTCAGTTGCTTCTTTAAAAAAGCGTTGTATTTCTCAATAAAAGATATTTTTTTCGGCAAAAAGCGCTTTATTTATTAACATAGTCTCCTTTATCTTTTTTATTCCTAGCAAATAATAAGTTTCTCAAGGCCTTCAAGATAGACGTTTGTTTCATACCTCTATGTTAGACCCAAATAAGCTAAATTAGGAGAATATGCTGGATAGAGCAACAGTTTGTAGCCCAATTTATAGATATTTGTCATGGTGGCTACACACTCAATCGTAATAGCTGCTTTCAATGGCTATCAAACTCAAATGACGCAGCTTACTTAAAATTTGACAGTAGAGTATGGCAGTTGACGGGAGCTGCGCGGGAAATTCAAAAAGTTATCTAAAAAAAAATTAAATTACTCTCGTAGATAAGCGTTAGTAGGTCGTTACAGCTTGCATCAAAAGCATTGGTTTTAATTGGTGTTTGAGTGGGCTCAGAAATTTCGAAATAGACGGGATAAAGTGGAAATTCAAAGCCATTAAGTCCGACTGGTGATCATCGTCAATGAAGACAATATTCAGACCGTGTGTGAACTTGTGGAAGACGATCACCGCTTTACTGTTGCTCATATTGCTTCAGAGGCTGCTGAATAAGACTAAGACTGCTAAGGAAGACTGCAAACAACGACAGCAACTAATTCGTGATGTCTTCCTACACGACAACGCATGCCAACTCCAAATAAAGTTGTTAAACTAAAATGGCAACCTCATGAACATCCATTTTACAGTACAGACTTATTCTAATGTGACCATATGTTTGGCGCACTAAAGAAGGCATTAGGAAAAATATTTGAAGACGCTATGATCATATAGGACGTGTGCAATTGGCTACTGAGGCAACCATTGTCTTTTTTCCATAAAGGAATCAACAAGTTTCCTATCTGATAGAGAAAATGTATTTCTGTCGAAGGAAACTATATAGAAAAATAAGGCATTTATAAAAATCACCAATTAATCTGTATTAAAATATTCCCGTTTATATTAGACTAACCCTGTCGTATGGTATGTCCCTTTAAAATAAGAAAACGCTAAAGGCTTATGTGTAATATTTTTGTTAAATTTGCACTAAAACTTCGAACTATACAGACAGTTGTTTTATATTAGGACAGCATAAACCACTTAAAGATAAAAAATAAAATACTTGGAAAACAGATACGATGTATATTTGAGATAATAAAAACAGAAATAATTGCAATTTGCAATAATAACAATTTGCATAAACCAGTTACAAGCGAATAGAAAATGAAAACCAATTATAAAAACACGTAATTATAAATATTTTCCAGCACTTTTTCATTATAAATGCTGTCATACACACAGAAAGAAAAAATGCAAAGACACGCCCACTTACATATACACTTATATTCACTAATACATTCCTAATTCTGTCATTCTCAATCGTTGGAGTACTGCGTGGTACTTCCTGTTCTAATTTGAAACAATACACCGCCACAGAACAGTGAAATACAGCCACCCTTCTCCATCCCTTACCATAGAGCCACCTGGTTTCCAGTACCTTTGCCATCAAACCATTACAGGGTCCGTCCCACTCTCTTTTAGTGTTCTTGGAACTTCACAGAAGACGGAAAATTCTACCAACGATGAAATGCTGACACTCGTTTAGAAATAACAAAAGTAAGAATGTACAATAAGATACCAGGAAAAGAAATAGAGCGATGTTGTCCTAATTTGAACGATGGATATGAGAGATAAATAATAAAAAAAAGGTATGAGGAAAACTGTTTTAGTTTTAATTTTATTTTTTCATTGCAAGAATACTATAGCATATGACAATAAGTGTAACCGTTATGTTCCTGTTTTAATTTTAGTATTATTTCATAGTGTCATAAGTATGCATACTTCAAACTTCCTAAAATTTAAAAATTAATAGTACATAGTTCCTTTTTATTAAATGAGTTTATAATTTACATACAATCTGTTCTATTCAAAGTAAATTTACTTTCCGGCTTGTGAAAAATACAGAAATGAAAATAAATATAATTTTATATAATAAAAATAATTAATATAAAATAAAGCATGTTTTGACAGTACTAACTAATTTATATTGATCTTTTTCCACTGTATCGAGAAACAACAAATACCTTTAATACAAACGGATATCAAATCAAAACTAATCTATGATTAACCTGAAATCTTTTAAAGTGTCGTTTGAAAGATGGTAATAGACCATGTTAAACTCAACATCTCTCAGCAAAGCTATTGGTCCTCAAAGGGTTAGGTGGGTTTCGAATGCTAAAAAATATTTTCTCTAATTTTTTTCTAATATAATAAATGTAATATTTTATTCAAATTCTTCAATATATCAAAGATAAACATTTGAGAAATATTTTGTGCAGTTTTCATTTCAAAGTATTGAAAATTCAGCCATTGGGGCCTTATTTCCTGTGACCCCTCAGAATTGGCGTTGTGAGAATAACTAATTTTTGTTAGTAAATATATATAGCTCATGCTTGGACGGTAATTTATTGATCCAGCCTCGTATGTACTGTGATTAAACCATACTATTTAAGATTAAAACATAAAATTAAAATAGTAGACGGGAATGAATACATGTATCTCATAATTATACGAGTATCATACATAGAGCACTACTATAAAATTTAACTAAAAATCAACATAACTTCCCGGGAAATTCCGTCAATAAATTCCTGCCCGGCACTTTATATATAGTAGGTAATATTATCTTTAGTTACAACGCATAGTTTATATAATCTCATATATGATGGCACTATATATTTTTGTATGCAACTCTAATTACACTTATCTAAAACGGCATACATATACATAAACCCTGTAACAAACTAATTATGAGGATTACACATAGATTTAATGTACTGAAAGCTTTCAATCCGTATCGATACAATTACGCCCTCAGCATCAAATAACCATCTGAGGAAATGAATTTCATTGAATGTTTCTTTATCCCTCAATACTTGTGTGAACCAAATAACAATAAAACCATGTGAAGGGTTCAGGTATTATATGAGCGAGAATAGAATGAAAAACTTTTATAAGAAATTCATAAAAGTGTTAAAAGCGTTGCCGTAACCCCAATTGTAAGGCGTTCTACAAATATATAAACCAAGAGTCAAACACGTGCTGTATCTGAATATTTTATTAAGATAATTGGACAAATATAAGTGAGTTTAAATAAAGAATATATGTAAGACACCTTTTATTACTTGTTTAAGCTGGTAATTATGACATTACTATTGCCAGACTTTATTGCAGGGAATTATAAATAACTATTACACACCATCGAAGTAATAATTAAGTTGTATAACTAACTTCTTTTCCAATATTTAAATTAAGCCTACTGTCGCACACAGCAAGCGTATTTAAGCGACGACGAATTCGGACGTAACCCGGCGGCTAGAACTCTCAAAGAAAGCAAACTCCTGCGATATTTGCATGTGTTGTGTCACAATATATTCATACCACGTACCGATACGACAGTACGTCAAGTCAAACTTGTGTACTGTGGGGTATATTGGAGTTGTTTTGCACTAACATAATTTATCATGACAGCAAAACTGGACAAGGGTAATCAACTTTGTTAAATAACAGAGTTTTGTTACTTTTTTTTGTAAATATTTGTTTTATAAAGCAGGTTGAAGGAATTCATTCGAAATATAAGTTGCATATCGCACTAGTGTAGACGTGTTGTGCAACTTCTTACAACAAATGTTGGATGTCGCATGTTTAAGTCGCTCGTATGTGTGCCTTACTTAATACTATAAATAGACAGTTCGTTTGATTCTTTAACAAATTGAAGATCTGATCTGACCGTGTAAGAGGCCCATTATAGAGGTTTAAAAATGATATGTAATACTCATCACTATATACAAATAAAGCTAAATATTTTGTAAACAAAATAACCATCAAAAATATCCAAATTCAATAAAAAAAACATTTGCAATGAAAAAGTTATTAAAAAGAAATCAAAATATCATATAATAAAAAGATAACAATGTTATTGTTTATATTTGATAAATAAAAGTTTGATGACGAGTATTCCAGGAAATTAAAAATGTTCAACATTTGCCATAAACTATAAATATTGACATAAATAAAACAAAAAAAAAACAAAAACTTATATTTTAATGTATAAACTTTTATAAGTAATATAAAACTTAAAATCTATTTTTCTTGATAAGACTTTTAGCTATAATATGCGCGCAATGAAACCAAACAAAAATGGACTAAAATAAAAATGAAAGGCTAGTGCTTGATTGTTATACGGTTCACAATAGATAAATAATAAAGAACTGCTGTAGAATTAAAATTAAAATTGTAAAGTTTTGAACAAAAAAAGCTACGATTTAAATGTTAAATTTATTCATGCAATCAGCGGTTACCCCAATAAAGTATAATACTTCTTATGAATCTTTTGTTTATTTTTTTATTATTTTAATAAAAAGAGAATTAAACCAATTGTTGGCTTACAATACTGAAGTGATTATGGACCAGTAGCCCCAAAACTTTTGTATAATACTAAGGTGCAAGTAATATTTATATATATATATATATATATATATATATATATATATATATATATATATATATAATTTATTAAATTATGCACCTACAACAATACGTCTTAATTCAATTCCATCCACTTAAAATTAATCACTATTCCGAACTACACATAACCTTTATCCTGAGCAATTATCATCAACCAAACAAATCTAATATTTTTGTCTAGACAATAGTCTGACCCCACATTAAAACTTTTTATTTCTATTTTTTTAAATCCTTTAAGTATTACCTACTAAATAATAAATCCTTAAACTAACATAGACAATTAAACTAATTAGACAAAATTAAGGAATTATTATACATATAATCTTAAGAATAATGAAGAACAGAAGTGACAGTGTTCTAACAAGACGGTTAATAACTATAATAGTTATTTAATCTCTCACCAGGTGAAATGTGTTGTCAAGAACGATAAGAGCATATAGATTAGAAAGTAAATACATACAAATAAATGTGATACAACAAAGCAACATATTCGAACATACGTACATACATACTCGTACGTACAAACCTAGAATGGAATAGACGAGAAGATAATCTAAGTTGGATTGTAGGGTTCACTCAGAGTAAGAGCATTATGATATATCTCATGTGAGTACAAGGGGTAAATAGATAATACACAAATGTTATCACTGTAAGGGTGTGAAACATATAAACTGTATGAGTTTTTAATACACTGTAAATTTATTTTTATCAAGGATTTTGTTAGGAATACAAATAAGATTTTGCATCTTGTCGCGGTCACTAAATAGCTGCAGGTCACTGTAGAATTCTAATCGAATATACTTGTCAGAGTATTGCACCAGAGAAGTATAAAGTCTTAGTCGAAATTATCTCAAAGAAAATACTAACGCTGATGTTATACTTTAATAATTGCAAAAAATTATTAAACATTTCGTTGTGTTCTTATTTAGAATAATTTAAAATACATGTTCATCACGTTGTTAGATAATAGCGATGGCTGATTGGTGCTCCATATCTAAAAGGGGAGGATAGATTGTGAGAGAGATAGATGCGGTTCAACTGCGACTGACAAAAGTCAGAGTCTAATCCAAGAAGGATGGAGAACTCTATAAAACGAGAGAGCTGTACATGAAAGAACAGTAATTATAAAGAATGTTTTGAGCATCGGTACTGAATGTTTAAAAGCTACATCTATTGTGTAAAACATTACGTAAACTTATTAAATGGCGCGGAAAACTTAAATATAAAAATAATGTAATAAAAACGAGATAATTGAAAGTAACAAAACTATTACACGTAGTTTTAATCAAGTCTAATCAATTATCAATCACAATTTTTTAACAAATATTTATTTTTATAAATGAAATTAACTAATTTCTAGAAAGTATATAAATCCTATTATATTATTTATACGCATGCTTAGTAACCAGTGAATGTAATATATTTACTTTAAATTCAACAAACAATTTATTTGAACCCCTTCTAAATAATCTTTGCCCTTTGTTAAGGGATTTACTCTTAAAAGATTTTATTAGATTAAATTCTTAAGGAATTGTTGAAATAAACACACGCAACTCTCACAAAACAAGTTTTATACGACTCAAAGATTGACCTATACATAAACACGCATATATATATATATATATATATATATATATATATATATATATATATATATATATATATATATGTTGAAATAAGTAAACATGGAAAAGTGAAAAGCATTATCGTAAAACACAAAGAAAGCTCCGAAGAGCTTTCAGCCCAGCAATTGGTGAATTGACTTTGATCGGGGATTTTATAGTTAACTTAATAAAATATAAAAAAATTTGATTATAAATATATATATATATATATATATATATATATATATATATATATATATATATATATATATAAACATATATATTTATCCTAAAATTGTCATGAAAGTTAATGGAGTAAGCCTACAGGGGAAACCACGGTAAAAAAACGCGCCGAGTACACTACCTCACAGGTGGCGTGGAAATGTATGCATATCATGTATAATGTGACTCTTAGAATCGCGATATCTCAGGAATGGTAGCTCTTAGGAAAAAAATTATAAGAACTTATAATTATAAGAATTTTTGTAGAGAATTTTAAGATCTACAACTTTGGTTTGAGGTTTTTTTTTTATAAAACTTACCGTTTTCGAGAAAAATCCAAAAAACCTCAAATTTTGATCTTTGACCCCGAATAACTTTTGAAGCACACATAGAATCAATGGGGATTTTTAAAACTTTATTTGTAATGATAAACCCCAGCTCTTCACAAATATTTGGCTCTCCGGTAATTTTTGTTATTTGACCACTATTTTTATGTTTAAATTAACCGGATTATTAGTTATAGTATTATAGTAAAATGTATATATATAGTCTGTTAAAAACTCGAAACTATATTTATTTGTTGTTAGTTGTCAGTATGTAGGCGTAGAATATTGGGCAGTAAAGTAACTAACGCTCAACAAAAGAATAACTCGCCCATATTATTTTGTAATAGTAACTTTATTAAAACAAAAGTAAAGCTTTGTACACTTAGTAATTAACTCCACTATAGACTATTTATGTATTTTATATTAATTAATAAAAAGTACTTTTATAAAACCATAATTACGATAACTATTTTATAAACAACCCGATCTATTTAATTTTATACGTTCGGGGAAATACGACTATGTTCACAGTCAAACGCATTCTTTCTGTGTGTATGTATTCCTTACTCTTTCGTCATAAGCATACGCTGTGGTTATTGCAGTTGAGTTCATTCTTTGAGGCGAATGTGCACATTGTTTGGTCTTGTTACACTTTCTAGGAACTGCATTCGGTATTACGTATCTTTTTCTGGGTTGAATCTCGTATCTGATATTCCGAGATTACTATGTATATACAGGGTGTTCCAATAGTCAACGATAAGCGGGCACCAGAGGGTGGTCCTGAGTCATGAGCAGGAACACCCTCTGGTGCCCGCTTATCGTTGAATAGTGGGACACCCTGTATATATATCCGTGGACAACAGTCAGTTAGCAATAAAAAGTAAACTAGTGAAATAATTAACAGTAATTGTAAATAGTAGTAATTGTTTTGTGTTAATAAATAAAGTCTGTAAATCTTTCTTATTATTTTAATTGTGGCTATTCTTTATTTTATAAATTACAACGCGACTGAATACTGAAAACAATTACTCCGGTCGGTAATTAGAAAGAATCCAAGCCGCAGGCGTGATACGGCGCATATTTAGAAGGTTCGAGAAACCTACTCTGCCTTCCCTGCACTTCTCGCTCGCAGATACAAAATTGTACCTTTGGCGTCATAGAAGGTTTCAGAGCCTAGATTCCCCCTTGAACCTCCTTTCACCCCCTTACAAGTTTGAATCCTTGAGTGATAGAAGCTGAAGAGGATAGTTGCTACGCACACACGCCGTCGCCCAGTAAAATAGTAACAATATATATTTATTCAAAATTTCAATATTACAAAGAGTATAAATAATATTATAATTATATTTTAAGATCTAAATGTTAGATTTACGTAGGAACCGCATGTTTAGAATCAGTCAAGCAATCTTTCAGTTGAACACAAGCCGGTAAACCGTTAAACCATCCCCTAAAACAGTAAAGCAACCCTACCAACACACAAGTTGAACAATAGACTAATAACTACAAGAAACTATTTCGATATACCATATAATATGTATCGCCGTTGGGGTTAGTACTCGCTTCCTGAATAAGGGTCGCGTAAGATGAGTAGGTGCTGAGTTGAGGGTGAGAGGGATGGGGTGAAGAGGATATTACCGAATAGTGTAACAGTTTGGACAGAATGAGGAGTACCACATTGTTCAAATAACCGCTTTCACTATAATTAGGTTACCCCGAATTACTCTGTTTGTTAGCCGGTTGCTTTAACATTTCAGGCGCAGTAAGGCGCAAAAAATATTGAATACCATTCATAAAGAGTAAGATAATTAAAAACTGGGAGTTGTTTCTGAAATAAATAGTGCTTGTGACATTTAAAAAGAAAATCAATTTTTGTGCTTGACGATTTTTTTTCATTATAATTATAACAATATAATTTTTAAAATATAATACTACAAAATTATCATTGGATATAAGTCGATTTTTTAAATATTTATTGGAATATATGCTCTAATATATTTGAATGTCTCGAAGGGTAAATATAGTTATTCCAAATTTTAATTTCTGTTTTCTGCTTTATTTTTATTAAATACTGATTCCAAGCGATTAGTATTAAAGTCTGTGAAATAATAAGTAATCGATTGTATTTATTCCTGTTCATCACCTTTATAATATCAAAATATTATGTGTTGCTCGAAACTGACATGAATGTTTTGTTTTTACACTTAGTTGTATAAGGGGGAGGACAATACAAGGTAGGAAACAGATATCACATCGATGAATTATTGATTTATAACTGTATTTGTAACTGTAACTTTTGATTCATCTTATGAAGCTCATATACAATTGCAACTAATTAAAAAATAATTGCACATTTCAGGTCATTCTAGCCAAATTTCTATAAATAAACTATATAATATTTAAATATAAACTATTATATCAATCCATATAAAATATTACTTTTTAACTGAAAAATAAAATATTTATATATTTTAAAGAATATAGAGTTTAAGCAATTCTTTGGTGTGATATAATCAGACAGTCCGTATAATCCATTTATAAGAAATTTAAGAAAATGTTTTCTTTTAATTATTCTTAAGTGTATTGTATAATTTCTCTTAGAGTTTTCTTTCCGTAATACTAATATCATTTATATAACTCTATTACTGCATGGAGCGCTCCCAAAAAAATTACCTTTCTTATGATCTTCTTGAAAATTAATTTATTAATGTCCTTTATATAAAGTCTTTCAACAAGAGTAGTCATTTTATAGATGTTTCAATAAGAGCGGTCATTTTAAATCAATAAAAAAACACACTTTGACGGTTAACGGTTTGACAATTTTGACGGTTAAAATAATAACCATCGTATTGATTTTTATTATATCTATTATGTTATTTTAGTTTATAAATACACAAATCTAACAACCTTTTAATAAATCCCAATAAAAAACTTAAATGTAAACGAAAATCAAAACAAGAAAGTAAAGCGATTATAAATTACAAGTAGACGACAATTTGATAGAAAAAACTCAATTCTTGATTGGAGATTGTAAAGGTAAGTCCGATAACAAATAGTAATTAAATATTGTTACAATAAAAGTACCCGTGGGATTTGCACATATTGCATACACGCATAGGTGCCCGTAAGTAGAAGAAAATAGGGTACGTGCCACTGATTATAGAATTTGCACTATGTACACAGAATTAAATGTGTGACCAATTTACAATTGAAATAATGGGATGAGGATGTTGTTTCAAGTTAATCTGGTAATTTTTTGCGAACGCCTATGCACGTGCATGTATACTAATGCATTTATATAAAATAAATCGATACATCGTCCGATCTGTACAATGTAAAACTCACTAAATAAAAAGTTATATAGATTCCGACATGCATGTATAATACAAATCAACAATATCGATGACGCAGAGATGAAATTGTTTTATGATTATTTAATATAATCGACTCAGAACAATTCGTTCATTGAAGTATACTCTATTGTCAAACATTAATAGTTTTAATTGAATATTTGTTATCCTATGTACATATACTATATGATGAAATCTATGGAAGTTTTACAATAGGATATATGTCATATATAAATACGAGGCGTGTTTTTTAAGTAAGTACCGTTTTGGAATTAAAAAAAGACGTGCAAAGATATCGCAATAATTTTATTTTTACATGAAAGCCTGTACCTTAATATACTTTTCTGCATAATTTCCGTGAATATTGAGGCACTTGTCATAACGTGGCACCAGTTTTTGAATACCCTCCTCATAAAATTCTGCCGCCTGACTTGTTAACCACTGTATCACAACTGTTTTGACTTCGTTATCGTCTTGAAGACGCTGCGGCCATCTTTAAATGCTCTCACCCATTTCCTTACCATTCCATCACTCATAATGTTTTGTCCGTAAACTTCACAGATCTCACGATGAATATCGATCGGTTTTACGCCTTTAGCACTAAGAAATCGTATAACAGCCCGTACTTCACAATCGGCGAGACTCACGATTGTCGGAGGCATCTTAAACACTCAATAAACAACGTATACAATGAAGAATCAGACTGTAATGGCGTCAGTGCGTAGACAAGAGATGTAGGTAACCAGCGCGCATGCGCGGAACGCCGACCGTAGCGCTGCAAAGGCGGAATCGCAAAACGGTACTTCCTTAAAAAACATGCCTCGTATATACGAATAAACAATGGTTTTAACAAACTACACTAAACATAGTTGTATACTAGTTATACTTACCGTGGTGCAGAACTACCGGTGAGCTCTTTAGCCGTCCTCTCACGATCCTTCCATCATGCCAAAGGTTGAAAAACGTTGTGTACGTGTGAAAAAATACTCTAGTTTTTATTTATTCTAATGTTTCTAAGGTCTTATATTTTTATGATTACAATTCATTTCTTGTTTACTTACAAATATACTAAACTACAAAAAAGTCAAAGCAACTCAATCTAATGCTGTCATCCTCGCTTGTCTTTCTTGACTATTTACTTTCGATTAATAAGTTCTGCACTCTTATATTCCTCTCACTCTCTCCGTAGGCAGTGCTTTTCAATACCACTTCCCCCTTTCACCTACTCTTTACAACTACTTACAATACATATGTTCCAGCTTTTCATTCTCCCTCTATACATCTTGCATTCTCTATTCTCCTCCTCCCTATAACATTTGTTTTCTCTCTTTGCACTTCGCAGAGTGAGCCTTGCGAACATTCTCATATCCCTCTTTCCCTGTTTTTCTAGAAACTCAGGTATCCTTATCGTCCTTGAGTTCGCTCTATTGTATTGCCTAAATTCAAAAATTGTTTTCAGTTGTACTGATTTGTTTTCAGTTGTACTAGGTATCTAATTCTAAGTTTATTTGGTTTTCTTGCACTTTTGGGTGCACTACCCGCGATGGCAACACTGACTTTTCATCCACAATCTTTCCTGCCACACTTCTTAATCGCTTTTCTACTACATTCCCTAATCACAATTCATTTTATCTCGATGTCAGTTCACCTAAATAACCAAAACATGTTCAATTTCTGAGCTAGAACATTTTTAACAATTCTTTTCTGAAAACTTTAAACTTTTGGCCTGTCTATATTCGCGTTTCAGATTATTGTGAGCTACTTACTAAAATTAAATTGCTATAGCATCAGGACATATTAAACACTGAATAAGTTGAATGTAATTGTACAAAGAAATGACTAAGATATTTAATTCAATACAATGTTCAATCGTTTGAAAATATTCGTAAATAACCATATGTCAAATTTATAGTATGATAAATAATCTAGGTTTACAATCGATGCTACAAACGCACGTTTACGCTATATATATATATACAACATACAATATATCAAAATACTATATAAATTGGTTCGTATATATACACGAAACTAAGGGGTAAAATACATATATGCTACCCACAAGATATATATGTAACAACTACAACCCTAACAGGTGTCGATGGAAAACTTTTCGTCAAAAAAATCAATCAATCTTTTACAAGTATCTGAAACCATTATAACGTTGAACTGAACACGTTGTTAAAAAGATTCTGCGAAATGAAATCTGTGAGCACCGGCATCCAACACGTACAGCTAGACCTACACAGTCCGTGGATGCAAGTCCCACGTGATCAATACAATCCAACATGTATGCACGTAAAAACGAGTCTGGACTTGTTAAAAGGTATTGTTTAGAGCAACGTAAAACTAAAGGAGATACGTATCTTCAAAGATTAACAAGAGCCAAAGCTGATGATGACCCCATGATGATTTGCATGATTTTTACTAAATATTGTATTTATGAAATTAAGAAGCAAGAATTAATTGCAAATCAATTTATTTTGGATTAGGTTATTTGAAGAAGGAGAGAGAAACGAAGTGAGGTTAACTAATGAAATAAAACTAGTTAGAACTAATCCATTACCGATATTACACTTAAACACCCCCCACAGAAACAACTAAGAAACTCAAATTTTATTAAGGAGCTTCCCAAAAAGAGCAGTCGTGCCCAATCTACAGAAAGATATGTAAACTAATATGTTTATAACATTTGTACAATAAAATAGTTGTCTCTCTTTCGCACTGTATGTGAAGAACGTCGAACATCGACATATGAGGAAAATCTAAAATGATCAAAAGTATCTCACTTTCAACATATTTTCTTAAAAACGAATACTTGTTCGAAATTTCTTTACAGGACAATATTTGTCATATTCTCAATTAATGATTCCAGCTACTAAACAAATATTACAAATTCAGGGTTAAAAATAGTTTGTTTTAGTATTAATTCAAGGTTTTAACCTAAGACGAAAGTTCAGCTTGTCAAAAATAAAGAAATAAAATTAATTATATTAAATACAAAAATTTATATTAAATAAAGATAGTAATTATTACAAAATAATGCATGTTACGTATGATTTCACAAGTTCAAAATTACATTTTAAGTTAAAACCTTAAATTAAAACTAAAAACAGTGAGTCGGAATGGGGCTTTAGTAATATGTGTTTAAAAAGAATAATAATTTTAGATAGTTAATGTTAACTGTTATGTTGGAGGACGCCTATGACTAGATCCATACAGACTTCGGAATTTTTAATACAATTATTCAATTAATATTAATGACAATAATTCAAATCTGAATGTTAACAATTTAATATAATTAAATTTTATATAGGTAGGTAATTTTATTATTGTATACATAGAATGTTATTAAATGTGTTTTCATTTTCAAATTAATTTTCTCTGCATACCCTAATTGATATAATTAATTTGTTTAATTAATAATCAATTTGTAATTCAATCAAATTGAAAAACTATTTATTTTGATGATATTTCAAAATGTTGTTTCATATATTTTAAATTTAAATGAAATTACAAATAAAACATAAATAAAATACATTCATTTTGTAGTAAAATATTTATTTCTGCGAGTAAGTGAAACTAACCAATAGGGTTGAAGCAATAACAGCTTTCCGTTGAGTTACATTTTTAAAGAATAATTAACTTTTTTCATGATTTTAAAGTAAATTAACCGGAAATTTGTTTACCAAGTTTTGACACGTTTGCTAAAAAGTTTAATTTCTACTTTTCATTTCTTTGTATGAGTCATATTTATTAAAAAACTAAATAATCCTTGATAAATAAATTATAAAATTAAAAAAAAAAGTGAATATATATATATCATTTTTATTTTAACAAATTTTGTTAACGAAGATATGTAGATATACTCGTGTATATAAAATTATAAGACAGAGGGCAAAGTAGTGTATTTCTATGACAAAAAGAAATCTGTCGAAAGAAAGTCTTATCTGCAGTGTGAGCTACAGATTTGGACAGTTTCTCCAGTACAGGTACTCACACCGAGTACCTGACTAAATTATGCGAGTTACTGTCATGTGCGAGTGGGTCAACAGCTCGCATGTGAGTTACTAAAATATTTTTTGTTTTCACTGTCACTAGCTTTCCCCCACCACGTCAGTAAGCAACAGGATCAGCAGCTACTCGCCTGTGTCATGACAGCTGATCGTATGAGCGGTCCAAGCTAATGAAACAGATGACCATACAGTATATGTACAGGCAGTAGCTGCCTACTGTCAGGTTAACGGCTCGTACCATTTAACCAAACCCTAACACTCAATTACAACAACAATTAGATTGAATATAGATACAGAGACATAGTATATCTAAATGTTAAAAGTATCTAGATACATTACATAACAATATTATAGTAAACACAATAGTAAACAAGTTATAAAATCTACGTGTCACAATGGAATAATTCATACATGTTGACAGGAAAATCTTTATCTTTAAAATTTACGTCAGATTTTTTTATATATTGAAATAATAAAAAATCACAACTTTTATTTGAATAAAAAAAGTGTTTTATACTAAGAAAAAAACAAGTCAATTCCATTTACTATATGCAAGGAAAAGCAAACCACAAATGCCCAAGCCTTAGCCAACATTCCAAGCCCAAGCAAAGCTAAGATACACCCAAGGGCAACAAACTTTTCTTGTTTTATTGTTTTTTGCTACTTTATATTTTCTGAATATTTTCTTTGCATAAAAGTTTAAATATACTCGTACATTTCTCTTTCAACCACTTTCATAGATTTTGTTTTATATTGTTTTTTTTCATTATACCATATTATATAGTGGCATTGTATCAAAATTTGAAATCACAATTTTGAAAAAACTTATTTTTAATATTAAATATTACCAAGTAATTTAGGATTTATGTAGCTAATACGTAAGGCTCCGTAAATATATGAAAAAAGCTTCAAAAGCTCATTTAAAAGCTCTCAAAATAATTTGTTGTAAGTGATTGCAGTTGATTTTAAATTTTTTTTAAATCTGTAATTATACTAATGTTAGGTGTATAGAAAAAGTCTAATTTCTAAGTCTAAAGAAATACGTATATTAGCATCAAAATTACTAAATTTATCGTATCTAACGTGGAATGAGGGGAAGTTAGAGTTATTTTGCTGTATCATGAATTGCAAAGTTTCGTCTCCTTTTATATTTTCTTATCCTGTTAGAATCTTATCATATTTGAGAAAATCAAGTCCAAGTAGTTAGTCTGCCTATAAAAATTCGCAACTTAAACTTTGTGAAGTACACAGCTCAAAATATTTATAAATTTATATTATCGCATTATCATTTACTGCAGAGTGCTGCCCTAAGAACACGTTCTGTTTATCAGACTTTAACGTACATCAACTTTAGATAGTTATTAGCACTTAAAACAATATATGCATTTATAAACATTTACAATACACAACTTATAGATATGGTTCATTAAATAAGTTTCATTGATAAATTCCATAAGGTTTTTTTTTCAGACTTTCCCTGCTTTCAAATATCTGTGCGACGAGTATCTTGAGCATCGAAGAATAATATGCTACATGCTCTTAAAGTAACACAAGAATAATATAGTTACATTCAGACAAAGATACAAACACATAAGTTTCTCTTTGAATTAATATCGCTATTTAATTTCTACAGAATCCTGAAGAAGAATTCTTTCACCTTCTTAATATAAAGATCCTAACGAATCAGTTGATATATTAAACTTAATATATATTATACTCGTATACATTGTATTATGATATATACAAGTATTTATGATATTATGAAAATTAAAAGTATTCTTTTCACAGCGTTTTTATCCAAAGTAATAATATAGGTTCCTGAGTGTTTCTCTCACCTGTTCAACTTAGCCCTTATTAATCACTAGATGTACCTTAGTTATAATATAAAAATTCTTTTCATATTTTTTGTTATTTTCTTAAAAATTCACAAAACTGTTTCATAATATAAAAGAATTTTAATTTCTTAAAGATATAAAGCATCATATATTTATTTTCTAATTAAACCGCCCCTATTTTCATTAAAAATAATTGTAAAAATATCACGCTGTGTATTTTAACGCTCAGAAAGCTATTATCAAAATTATTATTACATTCATTTATCATATTCTGATACTTATGAATTCTAAAATGTAATCTCTTTAATACTAAAATATATTTTTTTTTAGAAAAAAAAAAAAAATTCCATATTTAAATGTTTGTAATACCTCGTTTATAATACTAGCGGGTAGCTTTATTTCTGATACTTATTGCGGTATTCATAAGGGTAGGTACATATTTATCAAGTATCCCTTAAGATATTTTTCTTTTTATCCCCCTCTTTTACAATAGCATTAAATGAAATGTGACCACCCTTTTGTAAAACAGGGTGTTCCCTTTAGTTTTAAATTTGACTATTTTTAATTTTGTAATAAATTTATATATTTTGTAAATACATAAAAATATAATGTTAATTTCTTTCACTAAAAATACGAGCTATTAGTTTCACAATATCATTTTACACTAGAACTGGTAAGACCCTGGTAGGAAATATTACACAGCTGCCTTACAAGATCCTTATCGGGTAAACATTGTTGGGCCTTATGTATCTAGGGATAATTTCTACTTAGGTTGATGGTGTTAAACATAAATGTGATAAATAAATATAAATAGACGATGGAAGCAAGATAATACATTTAATATATAAATATATATATATATATATATATATATATCCTCGGCCGGTCTATACACGATGAGAAGTAACTGATTTGACAATGAGTATCTGCTGTCACTACTAGACACTAGGCAAGTAAAAATTGTGTTGTTACAGACCAAATCGCATTTGACACCGAAAATAATTATCGACAACCTTCGGCAACAATCGTAAACTATCGTCAACGTCGGCGAAAACTCTGGCGGAAACTTTTGGCAAAAGAGAAATATTGTAGTAATTCGGATGCAAACTACTGCATATGACAGTAGCTCACACGGACCGTCTGACATATGACCATACAAACTCGCACGTTATCTCACACCGTGAAACATAGGCTTTCGAATTAGCTTGTAGTTACTTTCCCATTTTCTTGCACTTAACTCGTTTTGAAATCACCTTGTACCTAAAACTTTCCATGGATCTTATTTTCTCGTATTTCACAGTATTTTCTATTCTTTTTGTAATATCTCTGTTTAGAACATGAAACCATGCGATCGTGCGACCATGCGACCATGCCACCATGCGGCCGAGGCCCGAATTGTTCGCTTGAATAAGACTTAAGGGATTTGAATGTATAAATGGTAACGGGCAATATATTTAAACCTCCACAATTCTAAAATAAGCAGCAGCGCAGGAAATTGACTTGGAGAATAAGAAGAATAATGCTAGGATCGTTTTATAAAGTCAAATGTCATTACGTAATATACTTGTAAATGATATATTGATTTATTTATTTTGTATTATATATTGAGAATAATTATGTATAAGCAATGGAAAAGTTTCATATAATATAATTAAATATAATGACGTTATCTTTGATATTAAATAAGTAGAGTAAGTAAGCAGGTTCTGGAGTAAAATTAAAGTTGAATTGATATTAGTAGTGGGGAGGTTATCGGGCATTGTTCTATCTCAATACTATCTAGAATGTGTAACATACTCTTAAAGAGAAAAACTAATAGGTTTTCTTATCGATCTATTGATTCTGATTGATTAACAAAGAATGACTCATACACAGATGGTATAGTGACCGGAAGCATTGATGCTTAACGCCAGATTGTTGCTATCGGCTTTGAATTTTCAACCAAAACTATATACGAGTATATTGAGTTTAAGCTTTATCAAATCAAATGAATGATGAATTTACAAATCCCAAAACATCGCCGAATTTTGGTAGGTGTTACAAGGTTTTGGTCTTGAAAGTGCTACCAATGTGTGTTGCCAATATGTTGAGGAGAAACATAAAGGGCTTGCACAATTCAGAAGGTAGACACAAACCTTTCAGTGCTGTATAGCGGTTTCCCAAAATAGACAATATTAGAATAAAGAAATAACACAGTAAACAATTTTGTGAAGTGTCCCTTTTTGTTACGTTTCTATCACTATTGCACTTCAATTATAGCTCGCATCAACTTTATCTTCATTTTTATTCCGACAGGTGGAGTGGTTTCGCCATTTGTAGCCGATAAAATAGACATTTCATATGAAAGACTGTGAGAAACTGAACTGTAAATGAACTCTTTCATGACGAAAAATTCATGCGCATCTTCAATATGATGGCGAAGTGATTCCAAAATGTTTACTGGAATTAGAATAATAAATTGAATAATATTTTAAAAGTTACTGCTATACAATTTCCACGACTCTTAAAAGACAAATTAAGAAAATATAAATATCACATTTTAAAATTACATTAAATCGTATCTCAGGAAATCTTTTATTCTCATTCATTCTTGTGAGAGTTTTTTTTGATCATATTTTTTTTCTTAGTTTTTCAATTGTCAGTCACAGACAACGTGGCCATTAATCAAGAGACCTCAGACTGTAGAATATACGGACGTCAAGTAACGCTTCTGACATCGGAATAACGCCACCGACGATTCTCTAACGACGCTGTGGCAACGCTACCATCGAGCCATCTACAATTACACCATCATACTAAAAAAAAACTTAAAATATATCACATATAAAATGCTTTTTATTTCAATGTTTCATATTATATGGTTACAACATTAAATAAATAGTCTTAATACTCGTGTATCTAGCACAAAAATATTATGTAACTGCTATAATATATATATATATATATATATATTGTGTTACGAATTTGGGGGCGTCTGAACATTAAACTATTAAGTTACAACGACGGCGTAATTAAAAGAACCTAAGTCGCGTGCGCGTGGTACGGCACATAAGGAAGGTTCGAGAATCAGACTCCCTTCCCTTTTTTTCCTCGCTCGCACCCACATTTGTAATATTGGGTTCACATTGAACTTGATCAAGTTGTTAAAGTAGATATGTTCCGTTATTCGTGTTTGATTTTAATAACCGATAATTTATTACTACCAGCGATAGCTTTGCGGTCAGTTTCATCGCACAAAGATGTAGTATTTTGATTCTCCAGTCAGTCTTATGTCTTTAGGCTATTGTTATGGATATTATCAATTGTTAGTCATCAATATATTAATTTTAAAACCAGTGCGGGACGCAAATAAGTAGCAACAGATTGAGATTGATTAAGGAAAATACAAACAAATGTGAAACTTCTTATCAAAGCAATAGACAATTCGAAAAAGCCATCTTCGGACTAAAAACAGGACATACTAGATAGACACATCAACACTTAATGAGTAAAACAACAGCTCCGCAGTACAGCAACAATCAGACGCAAATAACAGTCCATCCTCTCCTAGTAACCTGCCCACAATATCAAACGCAAAGAACAAACACAATATCAGTGGTGAACTAAAGAACATGCTTTCAGACAATCCGAAAAAAATAAAAAAGTGCTTGAATTCCTTACAGATATAAACTTAATAATGCAAATTTGATTAAAATAAATTAATTTCAGGCGAATATGACCTTGTCGTTAAAATCGCCTCAAAGTCTTCATTAAAACATATTTACGTTTAATATCTAGTAACTTATTTTATAATACACGTAATATATAAATTAATTACGTTGTCCCATGTTAGGTACTCTTCGCTTTATAAGACCAACTAGCGCACTATATCTTATGTCTTACACTCAGCTAATATCCTATATTATAATGTTCCAACTGAATGTTTATATTCTTATATTCTTATATGTTTATATTCTTATATTCTTATATGTTTGGTACTGAATTTTGTATGGCAGCGGGAAAACGGCTCCATCAATGTTTTTGAAAATTTCCTATTTCGTAGAGAAAAAAATTCTAAGACTTTTGGCGTCCCCGGATTTTTCCCTGAATTTCCTGGAAACCCGTAATTTTGAAAAATCTGGAAAAAAAGTGATCCCTTTTTTGCTGTAATACTTTTAATTCGTAAAAGATAGAAAGTTGAAATTTTGCATGTGTATTAAGGTATTTAATGCTGACATTTCTCAAAAATTAGAAATTCAAAAATTGAAAAAGGGGGGGTTGAAGAAATTCGGGGGCCCGGTAGGGATCTTTGGAGAAAGTTCATATTCTGGATTATTGAATAATTAAGTATAGTATTAATAAAAAAAAATTCAAAATTTCAAAATTTTATTTGGGGGCACGGGGGGCAGTATTTGCCGAGAGTAAAAATTGTGCTAGAAAATTAAAATTTTGTATGTAGGCTAACCTTGGTAACTTATTTACGAATCGAAAAAAAAAATCCCAAATTTTGAAAAAAAGTTGGTCAAATAACGCATAAATTGAAAATATTTTTTATTTTGTTAAAAAAAATATATTTTTTAGTCTATTTATATGTGTGGCGAGTTTATTTATTATTTCAATTTAAAAATAGAATTAAATATGAAATGTAATTACGAATTACGAGTATTTTATTGGATTCAAATCATACACGACAAAAGGACGTCGCATTGCGACGGGGGTAAACTCTAGGGATCTTATATTCTTATATGTTTGGTAGTAAATTTTGTATGGCAGCGTGAAAACGGCTTTGTCAATGTTTTTGAAAATTGCCTGTTTCGTAGAGAATTTTTTTTTAAGACTTTTGGCGTCCCCGGATTTAATAATTTAATTAAGAAAAAATTTATTTCCTTAGTCAGTTTGTATGAAAAATTAATTGTTATAATATGTAAAATTAATATAGGACGAATTTATTTATTATTTCAGTTTAAAAATAGAATTAAATTTTGACATGAAATTCAAGCCACACACAAAAAACAGACGTCGCTTGCGACGGGGGTAAAAGCTAGTCCTATATTATAATGTTCCAACTGTTTGTTTATATTCTTATATGTTTATATGTTTGGTACTGAATTTTGTATGGCAGCGCGAAAACGGCTCCATCAATGTTTTTGAAAATTTCCTATTTCGTAGAGAAAAAAATTCTAAGACTTTTGGTGTACCCGGATTTTTCCCTGAATTTCCTGGAAACCCGTAATTTTAGAAAAACTGGAAAAAAAGTGATCCCTTTTTTGCTGTATTACTTTCAAGTCGTAAAAGATAGAAAGTTGAAATTTTGCATGTGTATTAAGCTATTTAATGCTGACATTTCTCAAAAATTAGAATTTCAAAAATAAAAAAAGGGGGGGTTAAAGAAATTCGGGGGCCCGGTAGGAAACTTTGGAGAAAGTTCATATTCTGAATTCTAGAATAATTAAGTATATTATTAATAAAAAAAAAATCAAAATTTCAAAATTTTATTTGGGGGCACGGGGGCAGTATTTTCCGAGAGTAAAAATTGTGCTAGAAAGTTGAAATTTTGTATATAGGCTAACCTTGGTAACTTATTTACGAATCGAAAAAAAAATACCCAAATTTTGAAAAAAAGTTGGTCAAATAACGCATAAATTGAAAATATTTTTTATTTTGATAAAAAAATAATATTTTTTTAGTCAATTTATATGTGTGTATATGTGCGCGAGTTTATTTATTATTTCAATTTAAAAATAGAACAGTTAAATATGAAATTTAATTACGAATTATTTTATTGAATTCAAATGATACACGCCAAAAAGACGTCGCATTGCGACGGGGGTAAACTCAAGTATATTATAATGTCCCAAGTGTATATTTATATTCTTATATGTTTATGTGTTTATATGTTTGGTTCGAATTTTGTATGGCATCTCGAAAACGGCTCCAGGGAAGTTTTTAAAAATTTCCTATTTCGTAGAGAAAAAAATTCTAAGACTTTTGTCCCCGGATTTTTCCCTGAATTTCCTGGAAACCCGTAATTTTGGAAAAACTGGAAAAAAAGTGATCCCTTCTTTGCTGTATTACTTTTAATTCGTATAAGATAGAAAGTTGAAATTTTGCATGTGTATTAAAGTATTCAATGCTGACATTTCTCAAAAATTAGAAATTCAAAAATTGAAAAAGGGGGGGTTAAAGAAATTCGGGATCCCGGTAGGGAACTTTGGAGAAAATTCATTTTCTGGATTCTAGAATAATTAGGTATATTATTAAAAAAAAAAAATTCAAAATTTTAAAATTTTATTGGGGGGCACGGGGGCAGTATTTGCCGAGAGTAAAAATTGTGCTAGAAAGTTGATATTTTGTATATAGGCTAACCTTGGCAACTTATTTACGAATCGAAAAGAAAATCCCAAATTTTGAAAAAAAGTTGTTCAAATACCGCATAAATTCAAAATATTTTTTATTTTGATATAAAAAATGTATTTTCTTAGTCAGTTTGTATGAAAAATTAATTGTTATTAAATGTTAAATCAATATAACACGAGTTTATTTATTATTTCAATTTAAAAATTAAATTTTGACTTGAAATTCAAGCCACTCACAAAAAACAAACGTCGCTTGCGACGGGGGTAAAAGCTAGTATATTTATAAAGTAATATTTACTGTAATTTGTTTGTACAGTTATTTAATTAGTCACGGTACTTAGATCAGGTCGGAGATGGGGGACAAATTGTAAAAAAGGGGCACCAACGCTAAATTAATTTCACAGTAGGTTATTCGAAGAAGAAAGATACTAGTACGGTATCTTTAAAATGGAGTGAGAGGGGCGTCAAATCAATAAAATTCTCTAAGATCGACACAAAAAACTTATTACATTTCCATTTACGGTAACATAACATTATTTGGGAACCGTTTCTAGTCTAAGTTTAAAAAATCTGTGTGAAACAAAAATTGAACAGGGTAAGATTTATCATTGGTTCATTTGGTCCGAATAACTTTTTTAAAATACTCACTAAAACCAAAGTTACTCTGAGTGAACTCTTACAGAAGACTAATTGTTGAAACGGAAAGTATTTAAAAAGTGTTAGTAATTCCAGCAGATCATTAATAACCCAGTGATGTGCTTTAAAACGGTTGAATTTTCATGTTGTTAGCACTTACCTACAGATCTAATCAATCAGAATCTTGTTTATTTCCAACTACCCCTGGAACTCTTCCAACCCCCTTCCTCTTGACCCCGCTAACCACTCTATTTGTATTCGGATATTTATTAAGGTTTTTGATGTAATTTGTTAAATGATCCACACTGTTTTATTGGTTGGTGAGAAATGTCTGCAGGGCAGTGTTATCTCACCACCCTATTCATAGAATGAATAAAGCGGAGGACGAGTGTATCGTACATCGTGTACCGTATGCCGTATGGGGTAGTATACCCCGAAAGGGAGATCGGTTGGGGACTACATGTGATATTTTATTCGATGGTCAATGCCTGGGGCTAGAGGTGGTGGTTCGTGTATAAGTGGAGTTTCTACGTACTCAATGAGTCTAGAGTGGGGTAGCAACACACCCCAAAAAGTAATCACATGGCAAACGAAGCATTAACGGTAAAAAAAAGATTTTATAGGGATTTGAACAATTTGATTCGATTAAAAAATGAAAAACGATGATTATTTTTATATGTTATAAACTAAATGATGGATAATAATCAGAAGTAAAGTAATCAGTCTTATTGTAAGAACAGTGTCAAGGCTTAACTAAAAACTTAAATTAAAAATAAATTATTATGTTAATTAATGTAGCGATGTTGAGATTGCAAAAGCTATAATAATTAAAAGCTTACACAACTTTAAAATTTCTTAGTTAACAATCCGAATCGTTTAATCAATCAATCAATTAGACTCTCCCCAATACATGACCTACATCAATTAGTAATCAAATGTCACAGGTAGACAATTGTCTTGCAGTGCAGGTTTCAACGTAACTAGCCTGTTACAAGCTAATTGCTGGGTTCATTTTCTACATTTCTCAAAATTGTAACACAGTGTACAGGATTCAACATGCTAGCGTGATACAAGCTAATTCAAGCGTTACTTAATATACCAGTGACAAGAGGGATTTTAAGGAAAAGCAGAGATTTTATCTGTGGCGTATTTTTCATAAACAGCAGAATTAATTTTCTTCAGTTTTTTAATAAGTACTCGTTTTGTAGGCTTACTACTGTATTCCTTGCTTCTTACATCTCGAAGTGGCTTGTGTTCCCTATGCACATATGTTCGAACGCTCGAACATGTTGGTGAAGACTGACACAATATAATCGAGTTCGTCTTCTCCCTTAAGTGCTATCTACAGATATGGATAAAGGTAATTTTCTTCAGTTTGTGATCCAATTCTTGCAGACTTGTTCAGTTGTATTTCATCGACGCAGACTTCTTGTATGACTGCATTTTTTATTATTGTACTTCGTTTATTATTGTAGTAAATATATAATTTTCAAGTTGTATAAAAATCTTTTGAAATATTATCACGTTAATCATTGTAGAATTTCTATCTCTTCCTATTGATTTATTTAAATTCTTTTGTTTGACTTAGTACAAGTACGACCCGTATATTTTATTTGCGCCTCCATATTTGTATTTAGCACATATCCATTGTACATAATATTCGTATAACGTTATCTGGGATTTTGAAAAACATTAGGTCGGACTTAAAGAGAGATTTTTGTTGGATGTGTTAATAAAAATGATCAATCTGCTACATTTTCAATTAAGGGTGGATTATTCAAGTTATCCAATCAGGCGAACGTACAATAGTATAACGGTAGAACGAACGGGAAAAACATCAGCCGTGATACTTCCTCTTCCTCACTACCTCTTTCTCACTCTTACACTCTGATACACATCTTTCTACTGTTCTTTACTTCCAACAAGTATTTAGTTCCCCCCCTTACATTGCATCTCTCCGTCTGGTTCATTCTCGAAGTGCTATAAGGCTTACATGGACCGGGTGTTAAGTCACTCTTCTGACAGCTATATAATAGAAACGGTAGCTGTAGCTGAAGCTGTAGCACTAGAATAAATACTACGTATTGGATAAAACATAGTGTGATACTTTTGTTCATTTCAATAGGAAGATTGAACGAACTACAACTTATACTATGTTAAAACTATTTGTTGTGTTTTATGCTACTATTTGTTAATTAAAACAGAAATATTTTAGAAGAATGTCTGGTCCTAAATATGTTTCAGTATCGATAATATAACACAAACATTGATTTGTAGATTCGAATAAACATAATGAGATATTTTTATACAGTAAAACATTTGCAGGCAAAATAATTTGCTTGTATGTATGTATTTCCATATAGTCCTTAAGCTCTAGTTATATTTAAAACAAGTGATATTTATTCCTTTTTCTCCTCGTGTTCTCTGTCCTCTGTTCCTCTACTTCCCCATTATAAACTCCATGTTTCTTTACTTGTTCCTCTCTATCTTCTTCCTTCCTCTCTGTATCTTCGCTATCTACCTTCTTCCTTCTCTTGCTTCTCTTATCAGATACAATATCCTTTCTTTCCTGATAAATTTGTTTTCTATTCCTCCACAGTGCTTCTCTCCCTTTTCCTCTACTTTTTTCCTTCTCCTCTCTACTTCCGCCATCCACCTCTTCCGTTCGTTGCCTCCTTTCATTAGTTTCACTCTTTATTTTGCACTTGCATCTATCTGTAATGTGTTTCAACGTTTCTATCTCTTTCTTTCACATTCAGCATATCTTTTCCTCCAATTTATTCCAACCTGCTGTCTTTATCCTCATTCTAAATCATGCAATTCTCCTTACATTTATTGTCTCTATTCCTCCTATATATTCCGGTACTTTCCTCTTTTCGTTCATCTTCTCTTGTTGTTATATGTCTCTGTCCCTGTTTTTTTACTCCTTCTACACTCTTCTTTCTCCTTCTTGTATGAATGTATTTATTAATTTAATGTACATACCCCTAAATTTTATATTCTTTTAATATTAAATCAACTAAATATATCTGATTACCAACTTAAACTTAAACTATTCTAACATCTAGATTTCTAGACGTTTGACAAAAAATTTAATAAATGTACATACAAATATAATGCATATGCATATATTTATTTTCTGTTTACATTTAAAAAAAAGTAAATAATACTAAGTGAAAAGGAAGACATTGATGTTTCTTGACTTGAATTACTCGTACAAAAATAAAATAAAAAAACTAACAAATATATTGACTGGCAGCGAAAGAACGAAATAGAATACGAACAGATTGTAAAATAGAATCAGAAATCTAGAAAAGCAATAATGTTTAGTATAAAAACAAACTGAAAAAGTTTTGTTTAAAGATTTAAACGTATATTTAACAGAACTGAAGCTTTTTCTGTAAAAAAAAAATATGTAGGGTGTCTTGAAAATCGTCAAATATATTTTACAACATTTTTAGTTAAGCATAAGTATACGGATATCATAATTAAAAAAAAAATCATTCTCTACGTGGCCGAGGTAGTTAAGTCATAAACTTTAACACTCAGATATATTTGGGTCCTGTTAAAAATGAACTAATATCCCAAGCATATAATCTACAAAGCACACAATTATTATATTACAATTAATGTGAGATATAACCTAGCTGTTAAAATCGAAGAAAAAATCAATTATCAATTATATTAAATCTGCGCACTACCGAATTGGACATTAGACAGCTGGCCAAATTGTTGGGATGTTCAAGTATTCTCTGTTTGTAGGCTTCGATTCTAAGCACTCAGGACCTATTAACAACCTAATCAGATTTTAGGATCTATTAAAATTGAGGGATGAGTCGACGGGCAAACCTCGCATAAGACACTTACAGTATACATACAGGACATAAACAAGACAGACTGTAATAATCTCTGGAAATTAAATTAAAAAAAATTTGTAAATCTGTAATGTGATTGGATAGTAATGTTACTGATTTTTTTTTAAATATTCTGTAAGTACTGTAAAAAGACTGTGCAAAAATTATATTATTTACAGTTTCCTAAACATAGACCATCCACTTCATTAGCGACATAACTCTTAAACACCTACATTTCAGTTGAGTATGCAGTTATATGTAAATGTGTATCCTCTATCTGATTCAATAGTTACAAGAACTTATACATGCAACAAAACAAAAGTAAAATGAAGATGAACTTATCAAATATCCTGTGAGATGCCTCACTAATGAACAAGACAATCGATATATTTACAAGTTGTTACGTATTTTATTAACAGATATCGGTTATAAATGTTTATTAATGATGCCAACAATGTTTATGACGTAATCCTTAATACGATATTACGCGCTTTTCTTTCTCTTTAGAATACAGACCATTTAACGTTAGTTACTTATAATTTTGTCGAGTTCACCGCTCAATTTATACAGTCCGTTATACAAACCGTTACAATCTACACTTCAGCGAGTGCACAACTCAATATAACGTAGGCGTGAACAATCATCTACGCGTGCAAAGTGAACCATTCATATTACGACGGTGTATAAATTCTTTTATAATAAATACAATTAAACTTATTGATCACAAACACCCTGTATTTACAGTATGTACATTCCGTTATATAGATTGAGTAGTTGCTATTCGGCGTAGTGCTGAACTTTAAAAGGCCCGATTAAGCCAGACAAATTGTATTTTGTTTTAAGTTTAAAGTTACTTTTGCGTTACTTGTTTTAAAGATTAATGCTAAAATGTTTAAAGTAATGCTTATAATACTTTTAGTTTTGTGTTATTTTTGAACTGCAAAAGAACTAAAATAAATATATAAAATACGGGTATGTACTGTGCTAGCTCGCTGTATGGTTGTTGGTATCTTGTAATTTTAAATTATTTCTAAACTGTTATAAAGAAAGCATGATATAGAATTCATTAAAGTTTTAATGAAAAACAACAAAAAAAAATATAGAAAATATTATTTTAAAGTTTTATATATTATGCGAGTTAGTACAATAAAAATTATAAAGTAATTTTAAATAAATATTTTTTAAACATTGAGCTTTTATGTAAAAATTCATGGATCTTAACATATTCTTTATAGCAAACGCTTTTCTTTAATGTATTTTATGTTAACATACTCATATTTTTAAATATAAGATGGCCTAGTTAGTAACTCAAGCGAACATGAATGAAATATGACGATTTTAAGGTCGTTCACAAGGAGAATCGTGCTCATGCTACTGAAAGATCCCCACTATGTATCATTCCCACTCACTGTTTTAATTTTGTTTTTAATTTTGCGGCTAATCCAAATTGTGTAGGATATGGGAATATGCGTCATTCCTTGCACCATTTTTAATTTAAAATTTAATTTACGATTTCTTTAGCTTGTGGCTAACAAGGTCCAATGTTTCTAAAATAAAAAAAGTGAATAATGACAGCACCAAATTGTGACTAAAGAAGTAAAAATGTTTTCAATTACGAATAGTCATAAAAAACATAAATTTTAAGTATTCCACATTCAATTTTGTCCAACTGTCGAACTGTCAAAATTTATATTATCAACTAAGTTAACTAAAATTAAATTAAAACACGAATGTGACAAGGAATGCCTACTCTGAAAACCTGAAATCTAGATTAAAATATTAAATGAAACGTGAATTAAATATTAAAAGAGTGAGTGGGGATGAGGCTTAAACTAACATATTTATAACATGAAAAAAAGGTATATGCGCAATGCTCTCTTTCGCACTGTGCGTAAGGAAAAGTAGCTCACTTTAAACAATTTTTATAAAAGATTAAATAGCGTTTGCTGTAATTTTTTAAAAAGGACAATATTTGTAATATTCCTAATTAATGAATGTAAGGTTTTCAAAACGATCGTAAGAAAATTACCATTGTTAAATCACAAAATATTCCTTTAACATATGCCGGTTTGGAGTTTGTATGTATTGATGCATAAGCATTTATAATTTAGAATCCTTTATAGGAAAAGAAAAATGACCGGAATAACATTGTATATAGAACTTGTTTATTCAGAAATATTAGAAGAAAGAGTAATTGTTTTTTCACTCTAGATAATAAACCCAATATATACTAACTAGATACAACTATTTCAATATACTTAAACAGTAGTCTAAACCTTTAGTTCTTCAAGGAGTATTGAAACGTTCTTCAAGTATATATTTTAATGGACTTGTGTCCTATGACTTAATTTCTATAAAACTGTACTATACGAGTATATTGATAAAGTGAGTTACTAGAACCTCAAATGTTCAATTATTTTTTAATAACTCCTTATATGTTAGGTGATATTACCAATTAAAAAAGTCATTTTTTCCCTTTAATTATTAAAGGGATTCAACGTTGTACACATTCCAAATGCATGTGACATCACAATCCTTGTATACGGTTACCAACCTTACAGATCATAAATCTCTGCTATATGTATTTATATCAAAATATCAAATATTATTTACAGCTATTTCAAGGAACAATAAAATTCCAATATTATGTCCGCCTTACAGGGTTAAATAAAATAAAAACTTATTATTCTTTGATTATTTGACTACCAACAGCTACAGAACATAACCACAGTTCTGACCTACTCCACAAATAACTGACGTTAAAAAGCATTTTACGTCATACAAATATGGCCGACTATTTCTAGCGCTAAAACTACAATTCAAACTTTTAATTACTATATCTCCGTCAATATTTAGCTATTTAATAAAATAGACACGCCAATACACATTTATTAACATCAATTTCAATCAACAATTGAAAAATCGACCACTAAAAAATGAGGACACAAACCCATTTTCAAGATGATCATAAGAAAAGTGATGTTCTTGGGAACATGCATACGAGTAAAAACATCCATTTTCAAAAATATTTAATTTATTCTTTATATAACCCTCTAAAAGAATGTTATCATATCAAACGTGGAAAGCAAGGAGAGCAAGAGGGAAGGTGTAGCAATGTAGCGCCCACTGCGCTGGTTAAAAGAGGTCAATTATTTTTCGATTTGACCTGTGATCGATCAAACATTCTCTATAATCTACTTACATTGTTTTTTTCTTGTAACTCTTTGTAAGTAAACACTGCAGTGTTGTTTCTTCTGTACTTACTGAGATTAACGACGGGACGGACAGCAGGACAGAGATGAGGATAAACTTGGAGGGACATATCATCCTTCTCTAATACGATAGCGTCTTATTATTGTTTACAAGAGTCCAGATGATATTTTATACTAACTTAGAGTTGAATTTATATTTCTTTTCGTTTCTGGACTCTGTTAGATTCATTGATTAATTTAAGTTTAATTGTCATTTTTATATCGAAGCTTAACGCTCTAAAGTCAGATTAAATTTAACCATCCACTCCCTCTCTTCCTCCACTAAATTAGCCTCTGTTTATACGAACTGATTTTCACATAATACGGTTTTCCTGTTATAGTAAAAGCGTCGAGCAACTAGTCACCCCGTCAATGGGGTAGCCACCCCGTTGTGTTTATTATTACCATATTGAAGACTCATAAATGTAAAACATCAACCACTAAAGCCTGTTAGTATTTTAGCACTTTCATGAGCTTATTTCCTAGTGGACGTTTCGAACAGAACAACGACTCTCTAATCAACGTTACGATCACATATTCTTAATTATAATATATTTATGGTTTTCGTTGATGCCATCCAGAGAAGAAGAAGAGTTGATTTTTTTTAATTTAGAGTAGAGTTAATTATTTCCATAAAATCGTTGTGAATAAAATTAGATATAGTTAAAATTACGAGAGTTCGATGGTGTCATATAAATCTAGTGGAAAGTGAATTAAGCTTGGAGGAGTTATTGCAAGGAAAGAGAGAAGAAGTAGTAGGATGACGAAGAAAGAGAGAAGAATAGGAAGTGAGAACAATGATAGATTTGAATTTTTTACAAATGACGAAACGAGAAAAAGAAGAAAGACAAATAAAGAAGTAAAAGTATATGAGGGGTAAATGTTATGTTAAGAAGGATAGGAAAAAGGTAATAGAGAGTTTGTCGTGAGGAGTCAAAGAAAGCAAGAGGTGAGAGACGGAAGTACAGGCAAGGAGAAAAAAAAGAAACAGAATTGTAAACGAATGGAGTTTGAAGGAACAATTGCAAGATAAGAAAAGAAAGTAGATAGGTGCTGTAAGTAAGGAAGAAGCAGAGGAGGAAGATAACAACAAAGACAAACATTAAAAAAAAAGAAGAGAATTTAAAAAATGTTAAAAATTTGTAAATTAAATGTAAAATGAATGTAAGGACAATAAAAATACAACTGTTAAGTAAATACATATAATGGTAATTGATTTGATCTACCCGATTGTTTATTCTATAATAACAGGAATGTTGTTTGTTCATATGGTAAGACGTTTTTGCTAGTATTGTATCTACAAACAAAACAACGCGACTCTTATCTTAATTTTTAAATAACAGTCAAACACGATAATATTTTTCAAGTAATAAATGTTATAGTATTTTTTTTATGTGATAATATAGAGAATCCTGTTTCGTTCGTGAACTAGAAATGAGAGTGGGAATATATGTTATATGAGATGGGAATGGGTGTGGGTGTACAAAGAGGTGGAGTTGATGATCAATACATATTAATAAATGTGTTAGCTGTCAGAACAAATTAATACCCATATTTGTTTTCCTCTATTATACAGAAAACTAAATATGTTCGATCATAGTTCATTTGTTGTAGAAGGAAACGAAAATAATTTTCAAAATAATGACTGATTTATATTCATATATTAATGAACAATACAATACAATAAATAGCAATTTAATATTATATAGTTTTATAAATAACATACATAATTAATATATTTAATTAAATTAGTTATTATACCTCGAAGTTTATTATTGTTTTACGGTTTGTGTATTATGTTCTTCAAATTAATGTTTATTGAAGTTAATTACTAATTAATTTATAACATTAGTCTGTACTTAATGTATTCATATATACATATAGCTAATACACATACATCTACATAACAGCATATGACAAATATACTTAAAGTGCATGTAGTTGCAAACAAACATACCCCATATAAATTTAAAGTGGTGTATTTTGTCACATCACCAAACAGACGTTTAACATACGAAAGAGCTCTAGAAAATCGGTTAGTAACTTAGAATTAGTACACTGCATAAAATAGTAAACGAGAGCGTATTAATTAATGTTTCTGTTTAGAACACTTATAAGAAAAAATTTGCTCTTGATGTGTGTTAATATTTTAAAACCATAATAAGAAAGTAACACCAAAAGTTAAAGGATTTGTAACGATAAAAAAAAGCAATGGTAAAACTGAGAAATGTTGAACAGCGACTTAATTGAATCAAGGAGCGTTGCAGAAAATTACCTAAAGGGTTTTTATTAAAGCGTTATAGCAAAAAAAAAGTCGAGAGAGCGTGAAAAAGTAAAACGTTGCTATAAGAAGTATATGTACTAAGGAAAATCTAATGAAAATGTCATTAGAATTAGATTGAAAATGCAAAAGAAAAAGGATAAAAGAAATAAATAGGAAGTAATTAGGTTAGTAAAGCCAAACCAAACCAAATGGAAACTTGAAATTTTCTTCTATATGTTTACACACACGTATATGTGTAGTTTATAATATTATTATTAATATAGTACACAATTGTAAATATATTTACATAAAATATTATAAATTGTGGATATATAAGGTGTTCCGTGGAACAAGTTTACAGGAAGCTCACAGCGACATATAAATATAAATATTTTATTGTCAATAAATGTAATAGCTATAAAGTTGAATAAGGTTTTTTTAAATTTTTTCTGGAAATTACCGGTGTTTGAAAAAAGTCGTTTTTCTTTTTTTTAATTTTGAGTTTAATGTCCTACCAGTACACTAAAGTAAGTTTAGCTAACAATCAGAATGGTGGCATGGGTTATCTATTGAAAATATCATTAAAAAGTTCAAGCAAAAAAAAAATTCTCTTCACAAATACTTGTATTGTTTTCTCACATAAAGAACTTTCTTCTCAATTTTAATATTTATTGGTATTATAGGAACTCATTGACTTCTGACCTCCTTATGTACACTAGGTTTACTACGAGTAATTTATACATTGTTTTAAGCTTTATAATATATGTTCGTGCAAACTGACTTCAATAAAATACAGCAAAACTATTAATTGGATATGATTCTATAAAATTATTTGAAATCATTGCTACAAATTAATGTTTACACTGTCAAAAATAAAACAAAAGTATTATACTAAAAGAAAGTTCCATATGAGATGTCTAGATAACTAACATTCTTCAGAAAACGAGTTTAAAGTTAAGATCGTATAGGCGTTTTCGTTCAGTAGATTTTAGAATTCACGCTATATAGTAAAATCTGTTCAAGTTTTCGCTTATATCTCTGTGCCACTAAATAGTTTAGTACATCTTCTATCGTTTGCGCTGACTATTATCTCAAATTTTAAAAATTTGTCACTTACATCCCTTTGCTTCTAGATGCCTTATATATTCTTACTTATTGTGGCGGTCGTATACTGTATTGACACAATTTGTCATTGTCATTGAACAAGTGCGACAACACCATATGAACAAAAAGAGACAACACTAACAATGTAGTCTTAGCCTGGGCTCACACGGCATTGTACTGCACGCTTTTTTGCAGTATAAATATTAGCGAATAAACCGTGACGTATACATTTTATATAGAACCATTCACACGACGTTTGTACTGCAAAATAACGTGCAGTGCAATAATATAGTATATTCGATCTGCACTTTGTGCTCATATAGGTTAGTGAGCTGTGCTATCAAAAAATTATTAATTACCACTCGTTTACTGTTTTTTTGCTAAATACTAATTCTAAGATACTATCTGGTTTTCTTGAGCTCTTTCGTATATTTAACATCCATTTAAAGATGTGCCCGACTGCGCCACCCGCGCAATAATTTCACAGTAACATAAATTTACACATAACGGTGAGACATTTAAGCCAGCTTAAGTTTCCTCATCTATTTCACATTTATGTCTGTGCAAATTTTTGAAAGTTTCACTTAATAATTTAAGACATAATTCTTGAAACATTCTTCCCTAAAAAGAAATGTGTATATACACTAGAATAGCAGTGTAACATAACTAATAAACCACAAATCAATTTATACGAGTAAACTTATATTTTCAGGATAAAATGGAAAACCTGCTGCATGTATAATGAAAGCACAAAACTATAAATCATTAATATTAAATAGAAAAGCTAGAAATGTTACTATTGCGGTTTTGAAATGAAATTAAAATTGTATATAATATGCAAGAGAAACCATAAAACCGAAATAAATAGCAACAAGGTTGCTAAATTTATATTATGAAAGTAATAAATCTACGTTATGTTTGATGAAAACAATAATATAAACATAAAATTCATTATTTTCATTTAATGCAAGTTAATTCCTTATATTTATTTAATGTTTATTATCGTCAGGGTTGCCAGATGTCATATTAGGTAACGCGAGAGAATAATGAACAAAAAGATTATTTTCACATAATTGCACTCTTAAATTTGTTGTTGTCTATAGTTAATTCATTAAGGGGTTACATGGGTTTCGTGGGTTCAAAAATTTTTTTTTTTGCTTATTAATTTCTACAACATCTCAAGAATATTATCCTAAATTTTCAAATCGATCCGAATAATAGTTTCGGAGATACAGTCTTTGGAAGGTGTGCGCTCCAAGTCAGTTTTATTGTTACTCAAAACTTTAAACGCGTTTTTCTGGGAACCGTGTTTTCAAAGTCGGTTGTCAAATGTACTCGTTTACTATTTTATGCGGTATACTAATTCTGGGCTGTTGCGTATATTTAACGTCCATTAAATGATGTGCCCGAGTGAATGTCCCCGCGATGAACGGCGCATACCAAATAATTCGTGTAGGAAAAATAATATTGTACATCAAAATAAATAGTTTGAATCCATAAAAAGTTTTAATTAAAATTAACTTTTTTACCAGTTTTTCTTTGCTGTTTAAACTTACACTGTTTAGATAAAAGTAATTAAAACTCATTTAAACTGAGACTAACTAATAGTGGTGCTGTATGCAGTGTCATAGGACGACCATCACCAACAGAGGGCGCTGACAAATTATTCATTGACACATACCGCAGTGCAGACCAAGAGTGGTGTGGAGGGGGTCTAGAGTTTGAATTCCATAAATTAACATGTTAGTAAAGCTCACCGAGCTTTCTGTGTGACTAGATAATCAGATACCTACAATCATCCTAGCTACCGATACCGAGTGAGCACATACGATTCTAGCAAGTATGACTCACATAGCATCAACTTGATTTGTTTAATAATTGCATTGTATTTGGAATTGCTACATAATATCATGATTTACTTGTTCTAAATAACCAGACATTTCAAATAGCTTCATTAATATTTATTATGTCCTTTACTTAAGAAGGAATACATACTCAGTAAACAATTTGGTGAAAAGTCCTATTTTGTGACGTTCCTATCACTATTTCACTTCAATTATAGTTCACACTAACTTTATCTTCATTTGTATTCCGACAGATAGAGTAATTTCGCCATTTGTAGCTGATGAAATAGACATTTTATTTGAACAACTGTAGGAAACTGAACTGTAAATGAAATATAATGGAATTATGTTGCCCCATTCTGTAAAATAGTCTTGTACGATAACTAATTTATTTTCTAACAATACGATATAATACATAAGCAAAGCAATATTTTTTTTTATTTATTTAAAGCTAAAAATGTAATCGCGTTAGTGTAAATTGTGCCATAAAATATCTATAAAAGGTACTGGAAAAATAAAACACTGCCATAAAAAAATTGTAAAAGTAAAAACCGTAATGAGCTGTCAAAGTATTATAATTATGGTTTATAAAAATTTATAACAAAAAGAAACTTCGCTTAATATTTATAGCTATAAAAAGAAATAGAAAATTTTAACAAAAAGTGAAATAATGTTATTCATAATATGCATTTCTTCGTTAAGATAATATAACTGTGAGAAATCATTTATAAAACGAGAGGTACTTGTTTTGTTGTAGACTTGTAATTAGGTAATGCTTAGTCGAATTTGGATAAAGATATTTTGATAAGTGATTTTTTTAAATTTATTTAATTAAGTCCTATTTTTATTACATAGAGATGATTACTACTATTGACAAATCTATAAGACTTTGTTGATAGTACCAACCTTCTAACAATATGTGTTAAATTGTTTATGACAATAATTTCACAACTAGTTTACAAGCTACAAAACAATAGTTTCAATGATGCTTCTTTTATAATTTTCAAAACAAGAGAAAAATCTTAATTTCGTATGTTGCTAAAGCCATTCAAATTCCGTTTAATGGCTTGCAAAGAGTTTTGCTGACTTTGTATTTTTTAATTTACACCACTGCTTAATAAATTTATATTATATACTATGGTAATATTCAATTACGTTTGATAACTATCAAATTCAGATAATAAAGCGCTGGTCCGGGGCCCACTGGCATCTATCGGATTTTAAATAAGTATAAATCTCTAACACCTTTCATAATGGTACTACCTAAAACGTTATAACTCCCCCTCTAGTTTCTAGTTCATTTTCATTCAATGGAGATGAATAGTAAAACGTAAGACTAATCCCAATAAAGGAAATGTAAAGTGAAAAGCGTGGAAAATGTGGAAAGAGATGTTGAGAGTTGAACACGCTATTGTTTTAAAATCTTCTGGGAAATTCAGAAAGCATCCAACCAACCAACCAACACTACTCAACAAGAGAACGTCTGAAAAGTTTTGGAGATGTAGAACAGTAGTAGAGAAAAGGTAGGCTTGTTAAAACCCCTGAATCTTTACAAACTTAAGTTTTATTTGTTTTATTGTTTACCTACTTATTTATTCATGGTTGTAAATAGTAAACTATTATATTTGAATTAATAGATGGAATTGTTTGGGTTAACAGTTTGTAGACGGGCAGGAAAAGCCAGGACGTGAGCTCCTAACATTCTGAACGAGGCTAAGTACAAAGGATTTGCTTCTCATCTGAAAAAACACCACACAAAAACGCTTAAAAATACTAAGCTCGACTTTAATCGTATGGTCCTTCGATGATCTTCTGAATCCGGGAAAGACAGGGAAAAACAGAGGTAGTAGTACGACTAAGATTAATGCGTAGTCTATGTGCTATTTTTTATTGTATGCGTATCACTAATAAACACGACTATTGTGAATATAATCAGCGCCGTCGCACTAGCATCAACGAAGCCGTGTGGATACGTACGTTTATTTTAAATCTGTGGTTTTTGTGTGGACTGAACACTAAGGCCGTCCGCACATGGGTCGACTGATTGCAAACGTAAACACCGAATCTGCCCGAACTGAATGAGAATGCAACTGTGTTGTGAGTGAGAGAACGCACACGACGCGACTGATTGCAAACCTTAGCCCCGAATCTGCCCGAACCGAATGTCATTACAACCATGTTGTTAGTAAAAGAACGAACGTGTTTACGAATGAAATAAAACACACGGCACGAACGTAACTAAACTGATTTTAAACTGGTTTTGAGCATATTCAGCGACTAGATTTCTCGGTCGCAGGGGATTGTTGGTTTCATCAACAGAGATGTTTACGAATACTATTGAAAAATATTTAAATACATACATACAATCAAATATAACAAAATATAATCCCCAGTTTTGCTATTGTTAAAAATTCTATAGAGTCACGATACACGGCTCGACATGGTTCGTGCTCGTTTTCGTTGAAAACTTCGTTTCGCGCTTACTTTGCAATCAGCCGACTCGTGTGCCTTTCCTCATGTTTTATCTCACTCGCATACAAGTTCGATCTCTTACTAACAACATAGTTGTAATCACATTCGCTTCGGGCAAATTCGGGCTAAGGTTTGCAACCAGTCGCGTCGTGTGCGAGGGCCTAAGACGCGAAAATTTTGTGTGACAACAACCACTTGTAAAGTACGCTCTATTGTGAGAGCTCTAGCCGTACAACTAACTGTGAATTAAAGTCTATCTCATTATTGTGATAATTTATTTAGATTTTATAATTACAATTAATAAGTTACAACTTCTCTGAAATGCAATTAAACAAGATACAATATAGAAAACAATAATTATTATAAATTTAGTAGTTGACCCATCACCCTATTATACTGTTGAACATGTCTAGACTCGCTCGCTCCTTTAATAGAAATAATCAAAGCTATATTTAGTATAAAACAAGGTTTTATCAGATTGCTACATTCTTAATAATTAATAGACCTCCGCAGAATAAACAGCTATCATTAAACAAAAGATATTACTGTTATTTAAAAATCTATTAAACACCATTTCTAACTGAACGACATTTAAACATGAAGAACATTTAAAGACTATAAACATTTTTATTTAAGACAGATATAAACAAACAACTATACTGGAAATGAAAGACGTTCTACAGTAATCTTTAGTGCTGAGAAATATAATATATTGTTGATATACTATTTAAGAGCTGTGGCTACAAAATAATGAGACATATCCTACTACACGCGAAGTACACATGCGTCAAAACGCGAAAAAACGCTACTGAAACTTAATTTTATTAAAATAAGTACATGGCAATGAATGTTTGTCACTTGCGTGGATTATTGAGTGGTTTACCTTTTCCAATATGTTAGCCCAGTGTTAAACCAATCGCCTCATTTGCTTGACTAGGAACCATGTAAGTTTTATCTGTTCCTCAAGTCTCAATGTGTATTAAAAGGAACAAGGTTTTAGACCGTTGAAGCTGTAAATAAAAAGCGCACGCGTCATGAACGAATTGGTAAAAGAACACTGCATTGAACAGTGGAAAATTTGCATGGAGTGCTATAGACCTACTTTTAACTTCTTTCCTTCAAAATCTTTGGTGACTTGGAATAGAATAAAATCTCCTAGAACAATCAAAACTAATTCTCTACATCGAATGTCTGCAAATGTCTGATTCTGCTCATTAATGCCCAGATAGAAAATTAACTTTAGAATTAGCTTGTAGGAAGCTAGAAAGTTGGAAATTGCACTGTAAAGCAATTTTAAACCTGCAATAACTCTCTGCGCGAGTGATAGAAAATGAAATGAAAGGCAATTTTCTACCCGAGATAATTTTCTGTATAAGAGGTCGAACATGAACCTTGAAATTATGTAGCTTTCAACAATATCTTTGTTAGTACAAAACTTAATCGATTGGAAATTGCACTGTAAAACAATTTTCTATCTAGGTTAATTTTCTATACAAGTAATAGATAAGGAAATACAAGGCTATTCTCTACCTGAGTCAATTTTCTGTACTAGAGGTGAACCATGAAATTAGCTTGTAACAATCTAGTAAGTCTGAAAGTTACTCTGTAAGTCACTTTTCTATCTCGATATATATTACTTTATAATATAACTTTACTCAATTTAAAACCACTTTGTCTTCTAACAAAAAAGAAGCTAAGTGTAACTTTGAGAAATTTAGCTATGCCTGATGTTATCAGTATACGCAATAATAAAAGCTCTAGTGAGTATTATAATCGATGATAACGAATGAATATATCGATGTTAACGATTCTATTCTCATCTCTAACTATCACAGCGAAAACGTCTTCGCGTGACACAATCCATTTACACAACAATGCTATAAAAGTATTCCACATTTGAGCTTGTCGGTCGGTATAAGTTGTATCCAGACGGTGTTCCTTGTACCATTTCGCCATTTTACACCATTCTGCCATTAAATAGGTTATGGCTAAGACAGCTGCGATTAAGATATTTTTTACACGCACTTGGTTGACTACTTGCTATATTTTTTGTTCCTTTTTTAATAAAACAAGAAAAAAAAACATTTGAAATGAACAATAAAAGAATTTTTATAATTGGTTTTGATGTTTTTCTGTAATTTAAGAATGTTTGAAAGTTAAATGTTGTTAAAAGGTTTCTTTATAAGTATCAATTAATGTTAAACGAAATACAAATACAACGGTTTACGAAATAAAGAATTCTGGGAATTTATTGTACGTCACAAAAATATTAGTACGGAGGCATATTCGACTTATTATGTTGAACATTGTACTTTGTGTAATTTTTGCACATATCTTATAGTTATTATTCGTTCCAAACGTATTGGCGGGGCATCACTCTATTCCATTTTTACGATGATTACTAAATAGAAGAAGATAAGTTATTTTGTATATTCACAAAACGTTTTTGGAATGACATCATTCAGTTTGGCAGGATGGAATGATTGTGAGTAACTGGCTTTAATACATAACCATGTATCGTGCTCAATGACATCTAAAGAACAAGGAAATTACGGGGTAAAAGACCGAGATTCGTTCCAAACGTATTGGCGGGGCATCACTCCATTCCATTTTTACGATGATTACTAAAGGGAAGAAGATAAGTTATTTTGTACATTCAGAAAACGATTTTGGAATGACATCATTCAGTTTGGCAGGATGGAATGATTGTGAGTAACTGGCTTTAATGTATAACCATGTATCGTGCTCAATGACATCTAAAGAACAAGGAAATTACGGGGTAAAAGACTGAGATAAATAGAGTATATAGATAATAGAATTATATGATATTTTCAATTACTCTTACAGGCTAAGCAGTATCTCTTAATGGTGCTTATTACATATTTTAAAGTGCAAGTGGTTAAAGACAAAGTATAGCTTAAGGTATAATTAACCGATTTGTTTTAATTTTTAAACTATTACGAAAAACGAAAATTTATAACTTAGGAATATGTATGATACAAATACTTAAGAATAAGCGTCAGGAGAAAATGGAAAGCGGATTATGTCTAGAGGAGATATTGCAAGGGAAGGAAGAGGATGAATAGCGGAAACAAGGAAGAAAGAGAAGGGAGAAGGAGGACACACAAGAGCAAGATAGATTTTATTAAAATTACGTTTTAGCACAAGAATAAACTAATTGTAAAAAAATTATTGTAAAAAATATTGTAATGTCGGAATGAAAGAGTGTATTACAAATTAAAATAAATAACACATGAATTGTAATTCGCGCCGTGCATTTAAAAACTAAAAAGGGTGGCATTAAAAAACAGTGCTTATTATAATTTAACTTTACAAATTTTAAACTTTATTTACAAATAAAAAAGGACGGGTTTGTCATTGATTAAATTACGTTGTAGAATTGTCAAACTCTCTGTAATCAAATTGGACTCCTAACTGACAGCAAACGCTGTATAAAATGTTGCCATTAGATAAAAACCAGCCAACATAAGCAAGACTAGACGAAGTTGACGTTATCTGACTTTAACAATTTAATAAACCCAAGTAACGATGTGTTTTATAGCAAAACACACCCACACACATACAAAACATTCACACAGAATATATATGTACACAACAGCTAATAAATATACATTTAAATGTCAGTTACGGTTTAATGCAGCTGCGGGAAATATCAAACTTGTATAAGTTTAAGTTTTCATGTCGGAATGTGCTTTAAGTTTGCCCCAGTCATAAACTAATGGAACTTAAACAACAATAAACAAGTATATTTATTATATTGAATTGAATTCTAAGAAGTTTTGTAATTTTGAAAAACAAGAACCTATTAAAACGAAGTTTAGACTTGTACATACTTGTAATATAACAGTGACAGTTTTAATTGTTGTGTTCCATATTTAAAGTGTTGATTATTTCTTAGTTTATTTGCTGTTTTGTTTCATTAAATTAATTTGTATGTGTTTTTGCAACATTAAATTATTTCAACTAATTATATATTTCTTTTGAAAAGTGAACTAATTAAATAATATTCGCTGAACGTAGTAAGGTGCATGACATAAACGCCATGTGTACGAGTATGTTATGGTCTTCAATTAATATTTTCTAACAACTAATTTAGTTCTAGTGTATTATTTATTTAATCGATCAACTTGGCGTTAAGCCAGTGGCGGCTGTACCTTAAGTGCACTCGTGCGCTGCACTACCAAATACTTAAAAGGAAAATTTTTTAAAATACTGTCCTTACACTTAAGAAGTTGCAAGGAATGCATCTCTATGCTGAATTAATTAAAACTTTTTCGCCCAAAGAAATATTCCCCGTACGCTCTCCACAACGCACGTAGCTGCTCAATATAACTACTTGGCGATACATCGCCTAGCGCGTGAGATATAAGATACTCGAAGTGCAAACTATGTGAAGAATCTGGCGTTGATTACCGGGGCTTTGACCATTTCACAGCGGATAAAAGTCGTCGGATTTAGTAAATGTATTAAAAATAAAATTATTAATAAGGAAATGTCCTTTTATTACAACTTTAGGTCATAATTATCTATAAGCCAGTAAAGTGCACTACCAATTCTTTATCTTCCAATTCCACAGACCTATCCATTTGAATATACATACTATATGCAAGGTATACCCATTCATGTATACTCATATTACATATCCTATGTATATGCTGTTGCGATGTAAAACCTACACTGTATGTCATATGTATGTGTAAATGCAAAGGTATGTGCATATTTAAACATAGCTGCATATACATAGTATGTACTGTCATGTATATTCATATTACGTATATGCAATATATATGCAGGATATTATTTTCACATTATGGAGCATATATTAATATACAGGGAACATCTAATGCTATGTAGATAGTTTCTGCTGTTAAGAAAATACTTTACTTGATCTTTCTGCGACTCTACTTTGCTAGTTTCTCCAATACGTATTTGTTGTTTATTAAGTATAAAAAAAATTACTTATTATATGTGACAAATAAAGGCTTTATACACCTATTTACTTTATCAACACCCTGTATTAAATATATAAAATAATAAAAAGCTCAGGGAAATATGTAAGAGTTCTGTAAACATCCGCGGCTAAAAACTTTTATAAAACTGACCCAGTATTCACTTTAATGGCACAAAATAACTATAAACTATAAAAAACTAGTATCATTATATATAAGCTCTAATCCCCATCCCCACTCTTTATTTTACTGAAAACCTACAACTATAAAAATATTACGTTATACGAGTATGATACCAACATGGAAAAAGTTAATTAAAAACTTAAAATTTAAATTATTTTGTCGGTAAGTAAAAATAGATGAGTTTATGATTGACAAGAATGTGCACACAAAATTTTGATATAAATTTTGAAAATTTCATGTTGAATTTAACTTTATTTTTTATTATTCATCTTGGACAGATCTTTGTTATTGTAGTAAGTATAAGAAACTGATAAATAAGTATAGTACGAATGTGGCTTAACAGATCTTTAAAATTATAGTAATAAAATTCTAAATAAATTGTATATTGAGCAACATACAACATCAATTTAAAATGAGTTTTTCAGAAAGTTCGCTGTTTGAATAGAGAGTAATACTTTCTCATGAATAATAAGCGGTAAGTATACCTCTTTATTCATTGAATTGTAACTTAACCATTTATTTATAATAAATAATACCACAGTAATACATTTTACCATTTTCCAACCTGACTCCATTCCATTCCATTCGACTCGACTCGATCCACATCCTCATGCACTTGTTTATTTTCCCAGTGTTTGATCCAGTAAATATCGTCTTACTAGTTATTCCAAAGTATCTCATTATTTTCAATGTTTTTTTAGTAGAATTCTTTGGTGAACCAACAGCTTGAGCTTGCCACATGTTCACTATGTACTTAAACATAAAATAACTGAGGAAAATATTTGTCTGGGGAAATGTTTAATATGGATTTTCAACTGCAGTTACATTAAACTGTAATAAAACGCTCAGAACCTTTTAGAGTTTTCTATGCAGATTAAAATAACCCAAATATGAAAACTCCTTTATAAAAACTATCTTTGCTTTACAAGTATTATCTAAAAATATTTTACATATATGAAAAATAAAATATAAAAGTCTCGTTTATTTTTTATAAAATTTAAGTACTTGTAATAATTTGAAAATGTATTATTGTTGTGGAGACAAAAAATCAAAATTATTTTGTTCGTTTGAATATTTTGTGTTTCAAAAATGTTATAAATAAATAACCTCAAATGAAGTGGTGTAATAAGTAGACTGTACATACAATAATTACATATTTAAGTTCCAACAAAAAACTATTACAAAAGCAGTAATAACATTATTATCCACAAAAAAGATCTTCACAAAACTTTGTGAAGGTCATAATTTTTATGATAAATAAAAAAATTGATTACATCTTATTTTTCAAAATTGCGACCGGCGTTTGACTCTTTGTCCACTTGATAATTCCACAAATTTACGACTAAATACCAAGAATACTTGACATGTTGATAGGCAGCAATTTTCTAGATCTAATCCTCGATTTAAATTTGAATGTTCGGGGTGAAGGGTGTACCACCATCTTGAAAGCAAGTTTACATTAAATCTCTTTTGTTTATCTTGAAAAATATAACTATCACGGGAATTTTATTATATGCTTTTTTGTAGATAATAAATTTATCTAAAACTTATATTAAACACTTTTTATTGTTACTTTTATAATTAAAAAGTTATAAGCAAAAATGAATCTAAAATTCAATGGGCTTGTGTCCTATGTCTTAATTTCTATAAAAATGTACTATATGTGGGTTACTAGAACCTCAAATGTTCAATTATTTTTTAATAACTCCTTATATGTTAAGAGATATTAGCAATTAAAAAAGTCATTTTTTCTCTTTAATCATTAAAGGGATTCAACGTTGTACACATTCCAAGTGCGTGTGACATCACAATCCTTGTGTAAGGTTACCAACCTTACAGATCATAAATCTCTGCTATATGTATTTATATATAAAAATATCAAATATTATTTACAGCTATTTCAAGGAACAATCAAATTTAAATATTATGTCTGCCTTAGCAGGGTTAAATAAAATAAAAATTTATTATTCTTTGATTTGACTTGATTATTTGACTACTAACAGCTACAGAACATTACCACAGCGCTGACCTACTCAACAAGTAACTGACGTTAAAATGCATTGCACGTCTTACAAATTTGGCCGACCATTTCTAGCGCTAAAACTACAATTCAAACTTTTAATTGCTATATCTCCGTCAATATTTAGATATTTAATAAAATAGACACGCCAATACACATTTATTAACATCAATTTCAATCAACAATTGAAAAATCGACCACTAAAAAATGAGGACACAAGCCCATTGTGTGATGACCAGAGACTGAACTACTGTAGTACTAAAAAATTTAGTGTGAATTTTAAAGATAAACAAAAGAATAGGGGCACCGAAAATTCAAATTTGAGTCCAGGTTTGATGTTTATACATGTTAAAGCAGAAAAATTGCTGCAAGCTTTGCCTCTTTTTAATTGCGATTAATTTAAATTGAATCTATTGATACAAATACATACACGTTGATATTAATTATCTAATTAAACATCAATGTAAAAATAATTAATCAGAGCACATAACATTCATTAGTTAAACACACATTTACAAATATGTTTGAACAAATGTACATACAAACAAACTGAAATATAATCAGTTATCATATTATTTAAATGAATTACATACCTATCAACATGGTTTAAACGTAATATTACAAATAATTTAATATAAATCATCAAATATATGATATAAACTATCAATTTATATTTATTTATGGTAATTAGGTAAAAATTATGCTGAAAACGATCCATAAAAAATGGGTATCACGTGATACCACCATTATGCTATTTCTACAGTTGGAAAAAATTACATTTTATATTTTTGAGTTGGTATACGATATAACAAATAGTTCGAATATATGCCGTTATATGAACGGTTATGTTCGTATGCCAATTATAACTGATCTATGTGATTGGAATAGGTGGTGTGTTTACATCGCTACACTGTAAAGTGACCCGACCCGGTAAACACAGTTTTCTGTATTTTAGGTTAATATAACATAACAATAGTTACCTCCTACGTAAACATGGTTACCTAAGATACAACCTTTTATGACTCATGTTTGATCACAAAACTAATACGCATGAACTTTATAAAACTTACTAAGACCAACTTTTTAACAATTATATAATCTTAAGAAGTCTTTTCGATTAAACGATTATGATTAAAGGCTTTTAGAATAGCTATAAAATTTAGCCCTTTTAGATTAGATATTATCTAATAAGTTTTGCTTAAGTAAAATATTATATGCGTGTAGGTGTTTGCGGGAAGGTCTTATTGTGATTTACAATAAGGCACTTATGTTATTATGATCTTATTATATTAGAGTGAACCTCAAGTATACCTATAATAAAACTCATAAAATAATATTCCCACCTACTGTCCTAATTTTCTATATAAGTTTTAAGTTGAATATAATTATTACTTTATTTAATAATAATTATTATATTTAAAGCAATTACTTCTATTAGCGAAAAGTGATATTACTTATTACAGATAGCAGGTTATTAACTTGGTTGATTAAGGAAACACTGTACTATCAAATTGTAGTTAACTGTTAGATTTACAGAGTTTGAAGGTAATGTATTTTTAAAAGTAAAACCATATTAATTAAACATATGCGCACATTGCTATATTCTTGCAACTAATAAATTAAACTAAAATTAAAAGAGTAGGTGGGAATGATACTTACAATTAATTATTTATCCAGAAATACTATCTAGAATATTAGCCGCTATTTTAAAATATATTTTCTACATTATTTTTTTTTTAATTATGCTACTTAAGAAATGGAACCTATTTTACAAGTTATTTACTGTCAACTAACAGTGGGGTAGTAAAGTTAATCAAAAATAATCATTTAAAAAAGTGTCAGAAAGGGATCTGATAAAAATCAACGCATATGCAATTATAAATTACATAAAAGAACGTCTAATATTAGTCCATAATTCAAGATTGACGTTTTACTTAATAAATATTATGAGGTTATTTTTTTAATTGCACTGATTCTACTGTAATATGCAATTGTCATGTAATGCAAATCGGAATGATTACCGGTAAAGAAAAATGCAAATGTAAATGTTACTAAATGTTATTTCTTCTATACATAAAGATAAATATTAAATAAAATAACTTACATCTAACACAGGTGATCATTCAAGTCATGTTCCTGCACTGAGCACAAACACTTTACCACTGAACGTAGGACACTCCGGTTTTCAAAACATTTTAAAGCAGTAATAAATCAAAAGATATTTCTATTTTTACGAGTATTCATTCATAAGAACATAACACAAAACACTGTAGCTAATATACAAAAGTTTAAATACACTATGGTACACTGTTTCGAATTATTGCCAAATTTCACTGATTACAACTATGATTGAATATGACTTTTTGACAGCAGTGTAAAAAGATATTAAATGCAATAACATTCTACAGTTGATGCTTCAAAGTAATTAACAATATATGTTTTATCATATAATATCACATCACTTCAATGAAAAGTCAATCACTCTAATGTCAAACTAATAAATTGCACGTAAACTCGATTAGTATATTTATTTTATCAGTAATATTATTAACAATTATTATATGTTAGCCAACAATAGTTTTAATTAAATTTATTGCTAGAAATTATAATAAAATAAAAATAATGCTAATTAAACACGAAGGTAACACACACCTCTCATTTAAATCACCGTCTACATTTTTGACAGCTTTCGTAATAAGGAACATAGAGAGCCATCTGTGTTCTTATTTTTACACCTTACTAGAGACATCTATGATAGTATAGAATAAATATAATAATCGATTATTATTATAGATTATAATTTAAAATCGATATTCTAATGTATGGTATATACGTATCAAATCGAATATTTAATTCAAAATCTAATGTATTTGTTCATAGTAAGAACAAAGTAAATAATTTCTGGAAAGTTATATTGTATTATTAAAGTTCAGAACCTTAATTTATTTTATATCGGACTATTTTCGATTCTGTGTCCTATCACGTGTCATGGTCTCATATATATGGACGACACTACCGCCTAATACATTAATAATTATACAATACAAATAATACTGTTAACAAAACAATAACTAAACCCAGAAAAAATAGCTCCGATTCAGGAGTCGAACACGAAGACTTAGTAATTTGGCATCTAATTATTATTTAACTTGTCATCATACATATTATAAAATTATTACAATAATAATAGTCAATTAAACAGCGAGTATAATTAAAAGAACATGTTTTTGCTCATGATCTACCTCTCCGTTTATTGCCGTCTCTTTTCAACAACAGAGATGTGCACTTCAGCATTAAAACAAATTTGTAAAAGATATTTACTGACCAAGTGACAATTTATTAATGTATACAACATATATACTGGTCATACGACAAATTATCTCAAATATTTTAACATTGTAAATGATTCTCATTGTATGTACATATATATTACACCCATACATTTAAATTACATAATGAAAATGGTATTAACGGATTCATTTAGAATCACTATTTATAATTCTGTGGACGGGATAATAACAGACAATAACAGTTCCATTGTAAAAGCCTAAAATATATGCAACCACAATAACACTGATTTACAATAAAAATAATCACTATTTACATGCATTACGGCACTTTTATTTTAACTGCCGATATTAAAAAATTATTGTTCGTATAAATAAATTTCTGGGTATTAAATATGTATTACTGTGTTCAAATTTTGATAAAATATTATTATGATTGAGGAGGCATTAAATTAAATTGAACCAATAGTTGAATTATTGCTTTATTATAGTTTTGACTATTTAAGCAGATGATACATACAATACATACAGCAGATAATATAAAAGAACAATTCAAAAACTCTGTTTTTAATAACTTAATAACAAAATAGGAATAATAAATGAATATAGAATAAGTATCTTTCTAAAATCACTAGATGGTAATAGTAATTCAATATTTAAATTTGGCGCCATTTATGCGGTAAAATGTTGCCAACGAAAGAAAAAAAACAGGTTGACAGCCGCGAAAAAAACGGTAATATAGTAATATTTGAAAAATAATGTAGTTTTGGCAGCTACAGTTCGCAATTTTTGTACAAAATTTGGTCGAAATAGTGATCAATTAGTTATAAATAAAATCCAGTCTTACCCCCCATAAAGTAGTAGAGTAAGCAGCAAATTCACTCACCTGTAAAGAAAAAATAAATATTAGATTAATTTTAACAACAACGAGAACATTATACTAATGTTTGGGTCTGCCAGTACCGTATAAATGTCCACAGGTACGCACGGTTCGAATCAAACGCATTGTATATATCGTATCAAACATGTAAGAGGAAAGAAGCGGCAAAACAACAGCAACAAACACGGACGAATTTTTAAAATATATAGTGCAACACTTGCCAACTTTACGCTTTTAAAATTTATGTTTTAAATTCAGATAAGAATAAATAATTAGAGCAAATATATAAAAAAATTCTTGTGAACCGTGTTCTCTGATTGTATAACAAAAATACCGCGTACAGAGAGAATAAGATGTATATTAAAGTAAAAAGTAATTTTAAGTCAGGAAAGCAGCAAGCAAACATTTATTGCGCGAACGGAACCACCAGAATCAAGGACAGCTGCTGCAGCTGCTCAATACCAGAAAGAATCTGCGCAGTTTAAGAGGAACAAGCGGCAAAACCTAGCACTATGATTCTACTGCTATACCCCACAATAACAAGTGATTTCTTAACTTTATTTAACAGAAATCAAATCTTAACATCAACTTATGTATTATAGAAATAATATTTACTATTTCTAATTCTCATAATCAAAATAAACGTAATTGATAAGACTGTTGAAAATTGGTACGGGACAGAGAAACTGATTTCAAACTGGTTTTGAGGACGTTTTGAGCGAATGTGTTTCGGTCGCAGGACAATTACGTTGCATGCTATTGATGGTGACATCATGAGCAGAGATGTGCACAAACACTATTCTTCATACGTACATACATACAAATACCTTACAATACGACACAACAAAATTCCCTATTATGTTATTGTTAAAAATTCTATAGTCTCGAAACGCGGCTCGACATGGCTCGTTTTCCGTTTTCGTTGCAGAACTAGTTTACAATCAGTCGACCCGTGTGCAGACGGCCTTAATATAGTATATTTTATCCCTACGCATACATGTAACTAATATTCCTTTAAGCACATAAACTACTAAGTAAGGTTATTCTAGTCTACCATCTAAGATCCGCCAATGTTTGTTGATGGACTTGTGAGTTGTGAGGTTCAAGAGCATTAGGAGGGTGACATGTCATCACAGTGATGGTACTATTCTTTGGTCCTTGGGATAGACCAATTAGGTTAATGCATAGTGTGGATTAATGCTACCAGCAGAGAGAAAGAGAAAACATTGTGTTGAACAAGGAACGAGTGACATTGTATGAAGTATACCGCAGTAATTTATATAACCACAAAAAATAGAAATATGAACTTAAAATATATATGTATATAAACTTACACATTCTTATACATTATATACACAACACTGTGTATTATAGCGAAGTATTCCCCGCCGCGAAGCGACGTCTGTCTTTTGTATATATATATATATATATATATATATATATATATATATATATATATATATATATATATATATACATATATATATATATAACATATATATATATATATATATATATATATATATATATATATATATATATATATATATATATATGTATATATATATATTACAGATATATTTCAGCTTCCAATTAAGATTGAATATTCTTTAAATAATAAAACTCAATAGGTTTTATATAAAACTGCATATTTTATTCGTATTTAAATAATCAATAAAAAATTCATGTGCATTTTCTTTGAATATATTCAAAGTAAAATAGGAAAAACATTTCCTTAATCTTAAGCAGTCTGACATAAAGACAGTTATTTACATTTTGAGGATTCTGAAGATCTTCTGTATCAAAAACCATGCAAAGGACTTTATTAGTAAAACTATACCAGTGGTAAAACAAAATTATAAGTAAAATTAACTTTCAAAAATCTGTTTCTGTTTTTATTAAATACATATAAGACAATATCTCCAATTTTATTAGGAATAGTACATTTTTAATCAAACTTATGTGTTGCTCTTAAATCAAAGAAGCTACATTTAAGTTTATTAATTAAATTGTCAATGGGCTTGTGTCCTCATTTTCTAGTGGTCGATTTTTCAATTGTTGATTGAAATAGATGTTAATAAATGTGTATTGGTGTGTTTATTTTATTAAATATCTACATATTAACGGAGATATAGCAATTAAAAGTTTGAATTGTTTTAGCGCTAGAAATGGTCGGCCATATTTGTATGACGTGGAAATGCATTTTAACGTCAGTTATTTGTTGAGTAGGTCAGTGTTGTGGTAATGTTTTGTAGCTGTTGGTAGTCAAATAATCAAGTCAAGTCAAAGAATAATAAGGTTTGATTTTATTTAACCCTGCTAAGGCAGACATAATATTGAAATTTGATTGTTTCTTGAAATAGCTGTAAATAATATTTGATATTTTGATATATAAATACATATAGCAGAGACTTATGAGCTGTAAGGTTGGTAACCTTACACAAGGATTGTGATGTCACATGCACTTAAAATGTGTACAACGTTGAATCCCTTTAATAATTAAAGAGACAAAATGACTTTTTCAATTGTTAATATCTCTTAACATATAAGGAGTTATTAAAAAGTAATTGAACATTTGAGGTTCTAGTAACCCACTTTATCAATATATAGTACACTTTTATAGAAATTAAGCCATAGGACACAAGCCCATTCCTTTTTATCTAATTTTATAATAACCTCACAATATGCCCAGTAAGTTATGTCAACTGTATTGGTCGTTATTCCTCACAACGTTATCTATAGAGTCCATGAATATATGGTCACTGTTTTACCAACAGACGAGCTTTGTACCAACTGAAGAAATATAATTTCTTCACATACATTCTACTGATATTCATTCTGCGAACCATTTCAATTATAAATAACACAATATTTATAACATTCGTTTAGCATCCAAAGAGATAAGTATCCCTATTCCAGGTACTGGTTTTTAACTCACAATGGTTTGTCTTTGATACTTTATCCATAGATTTCACGCTTTACTTTATGCAGATAATATTAGTACTAAATGTCCACACGTTGGCGCTAGTTTTTAGTTTAGTTCACAAAGTATGTGCCGTTTGTAAAGTTAACAAAATGTTGTAAAATTAGAAGATTAAAAATACTGTTAAAACAAGAAATAACAAGAAAACATTGAGGCCAAAAATGTTTTTCTTTTCTGTAAGTATTGTACAAGATTTTGAACTTGAAATATTTCTAAACAAGTAACGGGCTAGTTAGTAAGTGCCTCATAAAATAAGGCAAATTAGGCTTAGATTTGAAGTAAAAATAGACAAGAAGAATTAAAAGAAAGATGACTAAACGAAGAAAAAAATGGGAAGTTTTATAAAAGTTTAAAAAGTCTCTGAGTTTGAAGTCAATAAAAGTTGATTGGACTTAAAGCAGTAGAGGTTCTGAGAAAATACTGGAAAAGCTTAGGAAATCGAGAATCTATTTCACTTCTATTTATTTTGTTTTGTTTTTCTTATTAAGGATTGAATGTTTTATATTTATATTTTAAATAATTAATTTGATGAAATATAATTAATAAAAGTTTTGTAAAAGCTTTTTAAATGAATGAGCTGTTTTTCAATAGACGGACGAAGTAATATATATTATAGCTATAAGATAGCATGAACGGCAAACGTTGCCCTTAACTAATTAAATGTTTATTTAGAACAAAATAAATGTCTAGCCGAAGAACTAAGAGCGTCCTTACTTTGAATAAAATCTAGCACAGATTTCACAGGACACAAGTTACTGTGATAATATTGTGCCAGCGCCGTCAATCGCGGGTGGTGTATACAGGCACATGACCAAATGGACGGTAAATATACGGAGGAGCACAAGAAAACCGGATAGTAGATAACTTAGAATTAGTTTAACGCATAAAAAGTAAACGATGTTAATTGATTCATTTTAGACAACTCAAAAAATAGACCCGTGTGCACAAAATGCACAGCATATATACACAAGCATGAGGCTTCTCTCACACTGATATAGACTACGACCGACCGAACACTATGATGACTATTCTTAGTTGTCAATGTTTTTCATTACTCACAGCAACCACTTTAGTGTTTATTGATCACTTTTGGTTTTAATCCGCGCGACCTAATTGTCACATCTTGTCACACATTTGCAAAAATAATTTTAGTTGAAGCTTATTATTCATTTGTGGATCCCTTTTCTGCCGCTTGCGTATGGCGTAATTAATGGTGGTCTTTTATCAATATACTGTGTTCAAAAAGATAAAAGTACATTTTATAATCGAATTCCCCCCCTTCCCCCACCTTTCCCTCTCTCTCTACTGCCTTGTAGGACATGTATATTTATTAGGAATTTATAGTGGATGAAACAGAACCTTAAGTTTCGAACTTCTCCCTGTCGATCTTCCATCTGCAGTTGCTGATGTACTAAAATTCTCGATATATGATAACAATGTCCGAAACTCGGGATAACTGGTGTCATGTCACATAACGAACAGAACTTTTCTACTTAAACTCGAGTTCGTATCGGCATGGTATAGTATTACCTTCAACAAATCCTTTTCGCTTAATGTCCTAAAGAATCTTTTAAATTTTTATTGGATTCTTCTAAAGAATTTACACATTTAAACGATTTTTACATCTCGTCTTTTGTAATCCGATATATATGACATCCTTAAAATACCTTATACGTTAAAAAAGGGGACCTGTAACATAAGTACACATATCCTACAGACATGGGCGTCCGAAGGTAGGGGCAAACGGGCACATACTTTGTTACATATTGAAATTTCTACTGATAACATTCCAGAGGACTCCAATGAACGCAGATCTCAGTTGCATGTATGTTACATAAAATAAACATTAATTTTGATGAAATTTTAAATTGGTTTCGTTTATTTTATTGGTTCAATTTAATTTTATTGTAATTGTTATTTTATTTTATTTGGATTTTGTTGATATTTTAAATACAGCATTAAAATAAAAAGAAGACACCTGTTGCGTGTGTGAGCTTACATAAAATAAGAGCTTTAAGCTAACACATTGGAGTATATGGAACGAACGCAACTTACTACTGAAACACGCATAAATGTAGATTGCAGTGTTGTAGCTAGGATTAGGCTTGCAAACGAAGAAGACTATTTAATATATATGTTCAAAGATACATTTTAAAAACTAATAATGTTCAAGATAATTATTTAAAAATGGTGAAGGAATTACATAGCTGAAAATATATTTAACGAATTCAAATATATTCTTGTGGGTAAAGAAAATTAGACAAAAATATCGTTTGAATAATTGAATCTGTAGAAACCGATCTACAAAGTACATAAAATACAAAACGGAACTGAATTTGATCTACCTACATCCGACAGTTCTTCTATCCATTAGATTTAGACACTTATAAAATCCAATTAAAAATAATTGTGTTTGGGAAATGTGATTTAGAAATTGAATTCTCTACCACAGCTCTCATGACATTATATTCACATGTAATTGTGTTGATGTATATCAGGGGAGCGGAACCTAGAACCTGCGGGACATTTAGATACTTAAAAAACATTGATTTTAAATGTTCAACGTTGCGAGTAGTCAAAAGACTATAGGCCGGTTGCTGTAGTCATAGTTATAGCAATAGTTAGTTAACATCAGCAGTTAAAGAGACAATAGTAGAACGTTCGAACTATCCAGTATCTGTTACAAAATCTGCAGAATGATTTAACATTATTTATTTTTAACTTACTATGTTAACCAACAACTATAAATACAGCAACATGGCCTATTAATTAGATTATATCAACTCCTATTAGCTAGAATATATTTGCGAACCGATTTCTAATTCTTCATACTTTTTCTGTAAATGTACTTTTCAACGTTACTTATAGCGGTACTACGTTTTAGAAAAAATTCTAAAGTACAATTCGCTTTGGTTTTAAATAAATACGACATATACTACGTATTTGCAGTTATATGATTTGTTAATTTTTGTAGTTGTTATATTAATTTATTACTCAATGTAATAGTGGCAATATTCAATGATTTTTCGCTAGTTTCGAAATTGTTAGTTCTATAAAACACCGCATAGATCGCTTACAAATATTACAACACCACACAATAATATTTTATGTTTGAACACGTGACATGTTTGCCTTATTCGTCGTTTTCTTTATTGAAAGGCCGGGTTCACACTTGCGTGTTTCGTTCCAAACATTTGGTTTTTGTATACAAAAATACATGTGTGGACATAAAGTTAGTGCTCATTTGGCGAACATTTGGAATCCGAGCACAACGACAAACATTTTCGATGTAGTGTCGGTAATATTGAATATATAAAATTGCCCACATTTGCTTCGGTTATATTGGAGGTACCGTACACACATGCGTTGACAACTATGACATTAAAACATAACCTACAATGCTCAGTAAAAATACTTATTACCCATAATTAACAATTTTTACTAACAATTTATGTTATAGTAAAGAGATAACTGTAATAATCTAAATGTTATTTTATTTAAATGAATGTGTCATAAGATTAGATAATATTTGCCATATTTTAAAAACACGTGGTTCTGCAAATAACCGTGCACGTCTAGTGTACCTGAAATAATTGGTAATCAGCACAAATAATCGAACACGCAAATGTAAACCCGATCCAAACACACAGCATTATGATAATCGGCTAGTTCACAACTCTAAATAACTAAAAATTGAACCACGAACAATCGATTCATAAGTTTAATGATGCACCCTTAACAAAAAAGGTGTTACATCTCTGAAACTAGATCGAAGCTCTGACTCAAACTCCAATGAAATTTATAATTGTACTATTCCATTTGATATTGTTGATTTTTGATCGGTTTTTCACAGCAAATACGTATTTTGTAAAATATTCTGTATTTTTTTAACACTCAAAAAAAAGTTTACATGTTGTTAACAAAATAAATACAAACATAATTTTTTTATTTCTAACTTTTGTGATGAGATTTTATTTACAGGTAATTGTAAATTTTTATCGTGTTGTTTGTTGATGAAAGTTGATGGTAAATAAAATTCCACAACAAATAGTTGGAGGTTTACACTGAACTTCAAAGTTGCGAAACATAAAACTACGATTTAACAACGAAATATTGTTTGCAACGTAATTATTTATTTTGTTGTTATATATCGAGTAGGGCGGTCACACACTGAAGCAACAATGTCATACGACGAAATTCTCTTGCTACCACATGAACAAATTTATCTTATGACTTCTCATTTTACTATATTTTCAAATTTTTCTATTAGTCATATTAAAATAATATAATTAAATAATTGTGAAAACATTTTTATATTTTATTGCATGACAGTGTAAATAACATTACGTTCAGCTTCGGTAAATAATTAAACTTAGGTATATGCATAAGAAAAATATTAGTTAAGCTCGCTTACATTAAATTATATATGGATTTAAGGTAATATTCATGTTTTGTGTCTTAGTGTACTAGTACTCATTATTAATTAAATTTCCTACCAGCGTTATAATCCAGTTACAGTATAGTTCTCTACCTTAAATATAGCTAGTCTGGAATGCAAGATAATTCTCTATCTGCCTTAATAATAGATCTAAAACAAAAAAGCTCCAAAGCTCTTTCATACTCAGTTCTGTTTTCTTCCTTTCTTTATCTTCTCCTTACGTTCTTCCAGCCTCCTTCTCTTCCAATCGCTACTCTGTTTTTGTCGTCTTCTGTTGCTTTCTATTTGTCTAACCACTTGTTATCTTCCTCTATTCATTTTTTCCTACTTCGCTCTTTTTAGCATTCTTGTAATAATATCCATGTTTTGTGTTGCTTATCTTCTCTTCTCTTTTCGTTCTTCCCGTCCCCATTTTTATTCTGTCTGTACACTTCCTCACCTGCATTCAGTTCTTCACTTTTCTTCTTTATATTTTCAATAGTCAACTTGGTCCGTTCTAACATTTCCTTATTAATTCTAAATATTAATGTTTCTGTTTTTCCTCTTTGCCCCTACCACATTTTGTTCTTTCCTTTTCTTACAAATACTTGCAATCCACCTCCTTCCCTTCTTCTAATATGTCTTCAATACTCTATCGCTTTCTATTCATGATTCAGGTTTTTATAGAGCGGGATCAAAATTAGAACAGTCGAGTGTCCAGAAAGCGTTCGCACTTATTTGTTAACAGCAGTATTTATGCATCAATGAAATGTTTAACTTCATAAATGAATGAATGTAATTAGAATACTCTTTCTATTACACTCATTTACTTACATGTAATACATCCTAATGCAAACACATCCCCCCGCACCTAACGTAGTTTGTACGTTCATACGTTTATACATTCCACGTAATATTCACAGTAGAAATTTTCATTAGTCTTCAACAAACAAGTAATTTAATCGAACTTGTTCAAGTATTGATTCTGTAAGGGAAAATACTTATACATCAATTTTAGTGGTTTTATTCTTGTATTTGTACACCTTGTGTAAACTTGGTGATGACAATTTTATGCTAAAAGTGTTCAATTTCATTTAATTAAAATACGATTGAACAGAAAAATATATTGATACGAAAAAAATACTGATGACTGATCAATAATTGATATGAGGTTGACCTAGATAGTTGCTGATATGTGTTACTTAATTATCTATTGATTATCTGAATATCGGTACATCCGTCAGTGTACAAATCCGGAAGCGGGGGACAATTAGGGCTTAACAAGAATACGAGACATTTCTGAAAACTATCGAGACGATACCGAGACTACATACGGGGAGACCCGAGAGTCTCATTTCTGGTCTCGTTGACGTTATTTCAAAAAAAAAATTTTTACGAGAAAAATAAACTAACGAGCAACATAAACGTTCAACCTTTATTATTAAAAAAAAGGTTAGGTCGTACATTTACGAAATATAAAATCTGGTAAACAAATATCTGTTAAATATTTTATTTTATAGTTTAGTCTTTTACAACATTTTGTAGCCGAACGGAAACGAATGTTTTAAGGGAAAATAAATGTGAATATAAATTATTTACAATGCTATTGTTTGAAGACATGTTTTAGTGTAGGTGTTAGTAGAGTCAACCTGACAAAAAGGCCGAGATTAGATGAAAGTGATGATGCATTAAGTGAAATTGAATCAGTTGATCAACTGTGTATAAAAAAAAATTCTTCAAAGTTTAACAATTAATGTCAAGAAAAAAGCGATATGCTTAGTGTGTGAAAAATTTAGAATAAAAAAAATAATTAGCCGAAATAATATAATGAATTACTTTGTTTAGGACTATCTTAGGAGTAAGTTCTCACAATAACGAGATGTGACGAGACGAGACCGAGACTAAAACGATACCTATTTTTTTCTATAGTAACAGAAACGAGGCGAAATTTTTGAAATTCTCGCCTAATCTCGTCTCGTGTGAAGCCCTAGGGACAATACAACATCTATTACAAGATTAAAATATTATTGGCGTCTATAATTTTATTTTGCAACAATGGTATAGCTTATTGTAATTATTTATTTTAATTGTAGTTGTAGAAGTATGTTTACTACAATATTTTTATTACTAAAACAAAAACTTGACAGTTGTTGACAGTGCAGAGCTCTTTTTTTGGTCCCTAATTTTTTTAAAAATAGTCTTGGTTTGACAGTGTCTTCACTCTAATTAATCAATCCCTTATCAATATACAGTGAAGCTGTATAACAGAATATATATATACATATACATACCTATATATATATATATATATATATATATATATATATATATATATATATATATATATATATATATATATATATATATATATATATATATATACTAGCTGTCCCGGCCACGCGTTGCTGTGACTAACGTTTTTGTCATATTACATTACATAGCGCCATCTATTGAATATTTACTCAATCTAGTCAACAGAATATTTACTCAATCTAGTCAACAGATGCCGCCATCATCGTTGCCAGATGTCATCGATAATTAATAGACAAATAATTTGCAATAAGATAATATTGCAATCATAAATTATCACATAACAATCTAGCTGATGATGAATTATTTCGAATTCAGTTTTATTTTATAACATTTCATTTGCGTGATTTAAGTTAACCTTTAAGTCAAAAATCATAAAAGAAAGAAAAAACAATAATCGTGAACAAACTCGCATAAAATTGAAAAATGTCTGGAAAAAGGAAATGCAGCGGACGTGTTAGGCCATGTGACGTCCGTTGTGGTCACCAGGGGGTCTAAAGGGTGTACAACGGCGGTGAGGTCTCCAAGAGGTTCAGAAAGGGTCCATAAGGTGGCAGCATGCGATGCTTGTGGGATCTATATTATAAATGACATGGTTTTAACATTTTATAGTCCAAACACATACACATTTATATATTATTATATAAATAATATATACGAGTACATTACACACATATTTGTGTGTGTGTGTGGGTATTCTGTATGGAAAACTAAAACATATGAGTGTATAAAAATAGATAAAAAATCTGAGAAATGATTTGATGTGAGATATTCACGCCAGAGTATTCTAGCAGCGAACAGTATTGCTAGAGTAGTAACTTAAATAAATCGAAAACAGGAAGTAGAATATTTAAATTAAAGATTTATATATTATAGGAAAAACAAAATAACCAAAGTGAAAGACGTCACTTCAAAAACATGTTCTAAGTGTCAATATTTGTTCTCTTCCTTTAACTGAACCTCATCCAAATGGAACGGAGTAAAGCCCCGCCCATACGATTGGAACAACCGTGAATGGCCGGTTTAAGAAAACATTTCTTATTTCAAGTTGTAAAGATGACATTTTGGAATAAGAACGTACTTATATTTTACTTGTGGTCATCATATGATATCCGGCAATGTCGGAAAAAACATTATTGCCTTATATAATATAGAAATCTTACTTTCCAAACATCAAACATGACGGACATCGGAAGGTATCTTGTCTTGTATAACTTAAGTTGTTATCACTTAATTGTCTTGAACTGCCAACTGATTTTAAATATTAATATTTACATTTAACATTCTAAAAGGGACCCTAACCAATTTTATAAACTCCTCATTACAAATTTGTTTCTGCAAGTATTGCTTATGTTTATGCAATATTATTTATCAAGAACGTGTTGTTAAAATTTTCTCAGTTTACTTGTTCAAATGCGCACTGCGCACTGCGCACTTTCTCTATACCGTACTATGCCACTTTGTAATTAAACTATCACTTCTAGTGAAAACCTTCTAAATATTTTTGAATATTCATTGAAGTGCCCTACTTTGCGGTATTGTAGTTCCGTCCCTGTAAGACATACAAAAAAATATTGTAGACAAAACTTGTAGGGAATTGAGTCCTCTATAAGATTGATTATGACTATTTTCATCATAGGGGCCAGTAATAAAGAGATATTGCTAAAAAACTGTTTTTTCCCGCCATTTTTCCAAGATGGTGGTGCAAGCGGACGCCGCCCGTCTTGAATAACTTGAAGTTTTCATGACCAGCACTAACTTTAAAACATGTCTATGAATTAAAAGTACCGGCCCTCATGTCAGGTAAAAGTGCAAAGTTTCTGGGCTATTTAAACTGATGGCGTATCTGCGGTAGATCAGGTTATTGTAAGCATTGTTAAATCTTGAGCTATTTCATACAGTAACATAATTTTGATAGTTGAGTAATTACATTTATATTAGTTACTTTCAGTAGAGTAACAAAGAGGGTTTGAAAACGTTTTCGAAGTTGAGATGATTTTAGAATTGGGAAACAAGTGGTTTGGAAGAAATCTATGATAAGTTAAAGAAGTTGGATCTTTGAATGATGAATGTAACTGGTTGATAAATACCTACATAGTTATTTTTACATCAAATATATATTTCATAAAATGTATTCCATATAATAGTCTATAAAGATTAAAAACAGGACTATATTAACTGAACAACTATACAAATTTACTAGAAAATTTGTCGGTTGAGTACTATACTTTGTCTGGGTATGTCAGGCCGTTAAAACTAACGGCCCGTCGTTATAATAATGACTCGTTATGCGCCAACAGTTCGACACTAGCAACACTAGCGCCATCAGCGGACAAAAACATAACAAAATAATGACAAAATAAAGGTCACGACATCGACATGAATATAAATTCATGTGCTCGTACGTATACACAAGCTTGTATTAATTAAGGTTTGTTGAAATTCGTAATTGATGATCAAATTTCGATTAATTAGTGACACAAGATATGTACATATTATTAGTCCTTTAGTTATGATTGATCATTCGTTTTTCGATAAAATTGTAAACATAAATGTAATATTTAGGTAATAATTATGTAATAAATGGGATGATTGTGTGAACAGGGTGAGCAATAGTATGAAGGTGCAGCACCTATTAAAAGGGTAAAGGAAGGGAACATATGGATGGCAGAAGTAGTTAGAAGAAGGAAGTAAAAAACCAGACGATGTATGTCTGAAAAGAGTGGTAGAGGTTAAAGGCAAGAGACGGAAAATGAAGTCTGAAAGGAAGAAATAATAGTGCAAATATAATAGAGGGTTGATCGAGAGGGGACAAGGATGGCAAGAGGTAAGAGACGCAGGTACAGAAAAAAAGGAAGGAGGTGTAGGGAACATGAAGAGAGAAGGTCAAGAGAAGAAGAAGCAAAAAGTACTTTTGGAAATAGAAAGGTCTAGAATAGTTTCAAGTTTAATTTCAAGTTGAAGTTCTATGAAATGTATTAAGAAATATAATAATGTAAATTCGAAAGAAAAACAATAATATAATAATAAATAAATGTAATGAGATATACTTACTTGTAAATTATGCATAAATGTTACATAACTGTACTATAAGAAACTCTAGATAAGTGAAAACACATAGATTTTGACACAAAGATAATTTCCCGTTATATCATCCCCGAGAATTAAACTCAGTCCAGCTAAACGAGCATTGAAATGAAAGATTCATGCTATGACATTCTTTAATATTAGATTACCAAACTAAAATATCTTCTAAGATAAAAATAGGATGAGATCACACAAAGTAATGAGATCTCTTTGTAAGTTCTTAAAAAGTTAGATTAGAGAATTTCTTTTACAAACCGTTATCTTTCTATATAACATATGACAAATTCTTCATACCCCGGAGAGAAGACGTCTGGTGCATAATGCATATACGGGAGAGGCTGCGACAGTCACATTTAGATGGCAGACAGCACTTTTCTTTATATGTCTCACGTGTATATATAATTTGCAAAATATCTTCTTGCTGTTTCTATAGAATATGCATGATGAAACGTTTGCATAGTTATTTGAAAGTAATGGTTATTCACCTTTGTAATAACAGCTTGTGCAATTTGATTAGAAATATTTGAAGAGAAATGCGTTATCCTAAATGATTTAGGAAATATTATTTGAATAATATCATTTAATTAGTATTTTTGTTTGTTGATTATTATCGTATCTTATGACATTCAGAGCCGCCGTTGATATACATGCCATCTTTAGAGGCAAAAGTTTAATATTAAACGCACAAAGTAAATTAAATCATCAATGTACATATATTAGATATTGATTAATAATACGAGCGCCCCTAATAATGCAGCCGTTTGCACTTTCACACTTGCATTTTAATAAATTATCTAAAGTAAAAATGTTGTGAAATTATTTTTTATGGGTCGTTTTCTCAATTAATTATTGAAATAAATTTGAATATAACTATATTAGGGCTTTTATTTTTTTAAATACCTAAATATTTATGGAGCTACAGCTACATCAAATTTATATTTTAGTTTTGCCGCTTGTTTTACAAGAAATAAGTAGTATTGAGTAATCAAGATTATTTTAGCTTGATAGCAACCTGTAAAATATAATACTTCATGGAATACACAACTCAGCCGTTAGTAATAAACTACGTATCACATACATCCCAGTAAACAATTTGGTGAAGTGCCCTATTTAGTGACGTTTCTATCACTATTTCACTTCAATTATAGTTCGGATCAACTTTATCTTCATTTGTATTCCGACAGATGGAGTAATTTCGCCACCTGTAGCCGATAAAGTAGACATTTTATATGAAAAAATGTGAGAAACTGAACTATAAATGAACTCTTTTATGACAAAAAAATCATGACGCATCTTCAATATGATGTCAAAGTGACTCCAAAATGTTTACTGGGATATGTAATAAAGTAAAAAAAGAGATGGCATATTTGCTACATGTGACGTACCATGCTTTGGAATTTTCTATAACGTTGAATCCTATTAATAATTAAAAGAAAAAATAACTATTTTAATTGTTAATATATAATAAAATATAGCGAGTTCTGGTAACCCACTTTATGGTTCACCATCCCATTAGCGCTCTTTTGTTTTTGTAGTAGAACATTGAAAGAACAACATAGATCAAACAGCGATAACACGAACAGTTTTGTCTTTAACACAAGTATGTGCGTCTCCATATGATCCCCTGGCTTATACTAAGGAGCCGTTTGTCTTAAGACAGCCTTGCTTCCAGTGTGTGATCACATTTTCTTACAAACTAACTTAAATACACAGATTATTAAAATATTTCATTTGATAAAATAAAGTAACAGCAAAATTTTGTGTTATCAGCGGCCTTTATACCCAGTAAAATTTTTGTTAGTTGATAAATATTACAATTTTTATAAATAACAGTGTATATTGTGAAATTATAAACATTTTCAAGAAATGTTTTAAGAACCAATACAATTATTTAAAATCATTTTACTATGTTGGTCCATGTTCATGTCCATTCTTAAAATTATTTTAATAACTTCTTGGTAACCTTGGATGATTTCTTGGAAATCGGTGCTTTTGCTTTGGGAGTGCTTTCCTCTGACGGCGTGGATCCCTTCACTGTTTTTCCTTCAGATAAAAGCGCAGTCTTCAACGGTTTGGAGGATGTATCTGAATCACTACCTTTCTTGGTCTTTTTAGATGCTTTGGAAGTCTTCTTCTTTGGTGCTTCCATTTCTATAAATCTTTGTTATAATATTTATTTTATAGCGACTACGTTCAATCTGCAAGATCTTGGTTTATTATTAAGACTATTTAAATAACATTAAGAATTTTGCAATTTGGGCTGCTTTTAATACAAACAAAAAAAACTTCATTTGTTTTCAACAAAACAATCTTTAATTGTACTTTATTTTTTTCAAAATCTAGCGTTTAATTAAAATAAAAGAATGCAATTTGATTAGAAGGGTAAACTATATTTTTTTGGTCGCCATGGCCATTTTATTTTATTAATTATCTATAAGTTGACGGATATATAACATTTAAAAATTCAAATTGTAGTTTTAGCGCTACAGATGTCGGCCATATTTATTACGTAACATGTATGCACTATTAAGAGATAGGCCAGTTATTTGTTATATGGATAAGGGTTCTGTGTTGAATATGCTATCTCTGTTATGCTCTGTTGTATAAAAGAGATGGCAACTTAGCGGACGTGACGTCATAAGTATCAGAATATTGTATAACGTTTAATTTCTTTAATAATTAAAGGGAAAAAATGACTTTTTAAATTGTTAATATCTCCTAAAATATAAGAAGTTATTAAAAAATAATTAGAGATTTTAGGTTCTGGCAGTCAACTTTATCAATATATAGTACAGTTTTATAGAAATTAGACATGGTTCACAGACCCATTGATTGCCAGCAATAGTATTGCCATCTCCCTCTCACAGCTCTATGTTTGTACCTTAATTTGTTTTTTTCTTTGTTAAAGATCTCGTGCATTGTGATTAACCTAAAATGTAATCAACCAGATATGATGTTTTAATTTGCATTCTTTAGTTTGGATGTATTTAACTAAGTAATATTATACTTCAACGAAGTAAAATATTTTTTAAGGTTATTTAAAAAGGAATATATATACACCGTATAAAAATAATGTGAAAATGTAAGTGATAATAAATTAAAGAAAATATAAAGAAAATAAAAATATTAAAAAATTCTATTGACAGCATTTTTAAGACATCAAAAAAAGTTCATAAATTTATTTTTATTGAAAAGGAAACAATGAAAATGAATGTGAAAATATTTGACATAGAAGAAAATTGTATAATAAAAAAAAAAGAAAAGAGATAAAAATATAAAAGAATCTAATAAATTATAAAAGGTAGAAAGTTAATATTCTTTTGACTAATTCTTAGTAAAATTATATTTGTTTTTTTTTTTATTTTATTATCTTTATATTCAATGGTTTATGAAAAATAATTTTATTGTTTTTACTGTATGCAGAAATGTAAACAATATTAATTGGAATTGGTAAACGTATTTAAAATTCTTGAACCTTGCATTAAAATTTGACCTATCAACTGGTAATTTAATTTTTGTTTTTAAATTTCGGTGATACAATCAATGGAAGTGAATTATTTTAAATTCATTAGCCAATCAATCATTTTAGCATTACGTGGTGATAATAGATGGATTGTCGCATTAGATTAATACATTTCTCTCTCGCTAGATGTCTATCATGCTCAATTTAATTTAATGGATTTTCAGATTGCTGTTCTCGGTTTTAGCTCCTAATATATAAATTCTATTTTGCATATAAATCCATTTTCTAATATTTTTTATTCTTATATATTGGCTATATAAACATTTAATAATAGGGATTCCTTATAAAAGCCTGGAATGAGTTAGGGGCGGTATTTCTTCCCTCCTCTTCTACTCTTTCATTGGATATTACGTTATTGTTATACCATATTTCACAAACTCATCGACAAAACTTTAAATATTGTTTCTGATATTTTATTTTTTGTAACATGAATAATATTTTAAAATTTTATTTATACTGTTTTTTAAGGGGTCAGTTAACTCTAAACACTGCCTTGAAGCATTCTATTATTTTTGTTGAAAACTTTTTAAAAGTTAGGTATTGTAACGAAAAACGAATTTATAGAATGTTAGACATCGTATTAATGATGAAAATGTTGACGAGTTCCGGGTTCGGTGTACTCCTGTTTGTAAACAACATTCTTTTGTTTTGATTTAGAATATTCTTGTAAGGTCAATAACACAAGATTTTGTGGATTACATTACACTAAGAGGACGTCTTAAGGGAATATACCAATCTAATTCACCTTTTAAAATAATTATTTTTTTGACAAATTTTCGAAGTATAACATTTCAAAAATATTCTTTGAAAATTTCGAATCGAAGTGTAAGCCATTTGTAGGCACGATGTAAGACTTTAATAAAAATTCCTATTTTTAAATTGTTTATATCAAAAACTTTCACATTTCAAAAAGCAATGCTTAATAGAAAGAATTTAATTTTTGATGAATACTTTTACCTTTTACAGCGTAAATAGAGCGTTTTCACCAAAAATTAGTACATTCTCCTTGAATTAGTTTTTTAAAAATCAATATTTTATTAAGGACTAGATAATTTCATGCAAAAACTACGTTCTATATTTTTTAATTCAGATGATTTGTGTTTGAGTAAAAGTAATCATCAGCGAATTTAAACAGTGCTCTGTTCAAGGCATTGTATCTACAATATTTATAAATTATTTGTTGATAAAATATCTCGTTTTCCCTTTAAAAGTTTCCTCTTTTCCAGCTTCAAATAAGATCTAACCCTTAAACTAATTTGAGAACTCTTCTACCAATAGATTTTTTGAAAATACACCTGATAAAATACACTTACTGAATTGATGTTTTTTTGAATTGATCCAGTTTTTTTAATTTAAATTTATTTATATTATGATATGTTCTGTAGACATTTATCAATAGGTTTGCTGGAATTTTAATTTGCACGGTATGTGTCGAGTGTCATAACAGTACCTATTTATGATTTCATTTAATTAAATCATGAGGCACTCTTTTCTATAGTCTACTGGAGATAGTCCTGTCTTCCATTAGATTGAACATTAATGTATTTGGATATTTCACAAATCGTTCAAGTTTTAATTTCTAGTCTCACTGTAGGTATGGCAACATCGTGGTGCAGTCTCTCGTTTGTAATATAACATGGTGCATCTACAATCATGCGTTATGTTTTAGATTGGAATCTTTATAAGAGCAACAAAGATTCAGTAGCTGTATAGATTTAAATATACATTTATATATTAGTAGTTTATTAGGAAAAGGTATTTGGGGGGGACATACAAAAGAGAATATGGATATATGAGAGACTGATAGCCAGTATGATGTCGTATGGAGCAGAGGTTTGGGGGTGAAAGGAACAAGAAAAGTTGGAAAGAATACAGGTGAGATACATGAAATGGGTACTAGGGCTGGACAGGTGCACGCCAGGATACATGGTGATGGAGGAGCTAAAGAGGGATAAGATACGAATTAAAACAGGGGAAAGAGCGGTAAAATACGAGGAGAAATTGAACAGAGCGGAAAGCAAAATCTTAAAGAAAATAAGAGAGGATTACATAAAGAATGGGGGGGGGAGGAGGTCCAAAAAAGAGAAAAGAATACTTTGAAAGGAATGGAATGGCGATCGAGGAGGCAGAGAGGAGAAGAGAAGGTGGCGCAAGTGTGGCAGAGGACCTAAGGAGAAGGGATAAGGAGACACAGCAGCAGGAGAGAATGGGAAAAATAGAAAAAAGTAACTACAATAAAAGATATAAGAGGTTATGGGAAAATAATGTGCCTCAGTACCTTATAGAAAAAGACATAAAACACATAAGAAGAACAGCAAGGTTTAGATTGGGAAATGAGGAAAAAGGAAACAGATACTGGGAAAAGAGTGAGGAAAGAAAGTGTAGAATGTGTGGAGCGGAGGACGAAACACTGGAGCACATTAAGTTTGAGTGTAAGGAAAAAGTAGCAAGCGAAAGGAATATTGGCCAGCTATTAAAGGGAGGCAGTGAGGGAAAGAGGTGGATGGCGGAAATAGTAAGAAGGAAAGGAAAAACAGGAGAATAAATAAGCTGGTGGAGAATAATAGAGAGGGTCAAAAGAAGAAGAAGCAGAAAGCACTTTTGGAAGTAGTAAAAGTCGAGAAGATTTTAAGTTTATTTTAAGTTTAGTTTTAAGTTTGGAATGTATATAGGAATGAAATGTATTAGAAATATAATACTGTAGATTGTAAAGCCGAAAGGCATACACAATTAATATATAAATAAATATTAGTAGTTTATTTTCTATAACTGTAAGTTTTTGTTCATTAGCCAGTATAGTTTACGAATATGTACTCATAAGGTTTTACGTTTTATAAATATATGTTTTGTCCAAGTAAAACGCCAATCCGTTTGCTTCATTTGCTTAAGGTATTTGGACGCTAATTAATTTGATAGGTGGGCATGTATCTTGTTTAGAAGTAAACGTCACTTGTACAGATAAAGTTTCATTTGCCTTAGTACGTCAGTCTTGAAGCCATTGTGTTATGTTGTCTAGGCTTACCTAACTAAGTATATACAACATTCAATATGATTACAAATTTGTAATATTCTACTAGACCTCAATTGTTAAATATTGACTTATAAAGAAAAGTTAGAAAATCCAATTAATTTGATTCAAATAATTACAGTATTTTTAATAGTATCATGGGCGTGTATAGGTTGGAGCAAATAAAGCACCTTTTGCATGGAATTCAGTTTTTTCACAACATAGAATATACAATGGATAATGCGAGGTAGTTCTTAGTTTGCAGGAGACATACTTAGTGAAGTTGGGGATTTTTTTATTTACAAAAAAAAAAGAACTCATATATTTTACTTACTGAAGTTTCATTGCATATCGCGTGACCATGTTTAGTTTAAAGTTGGAAAAACTTTTTCTTTTTTAATGTGACAAGTTATTATAATTTATTATATCACCAGAGACTTAACAATTGCCTGTTGAAACAACGATATAGTGCACTTGCGTAACGAATGTGTTGTAATTATACAAATATTTATTAACTTCAATATATAAAAGGCCAAGTCTGCATTCGCTGGAAATTAAATATTATCAGTAATAATGACTAGAGAATTGAATTATTTAAGGGGTTACATGAGTTTCGACAGCTAAAAAAACATATTTCTTCTAATATAATAAATGAAATATTTTATTAAAACTTTTCAGCATATCAAATATAAACATTTGATAAATATTTTGTGAAATTTTCTTTCCAAAATATTGAAAATCCAGCAATTAGTACCTTATCTCCTGTGACAAAGGTATCTTTAAATAATTACAAAATTAGATCGGTTTTTAGACCGGATTTATGAAAGTGTGTTTCGTGAATCGTGTGAATGTTTCGATTCAAAAATTCAAAAAAAATCTAATGTATTTTTTCGTACCTACTATATAAATGTCACACAAATTTTACAATATTGTATATATGTACATAAGAGTATATCCTTGGATTAATTTAATAAAGCGAATTTAAAAAGAGATTTTACTTAAAATGATGAAGAATTTTCGTGTAAGCAAGGATGTCAATTTGCCGATAAGTCCTTGAAATAAACCTTTGCAACGGTTGCTGCGTTCAACTATTACACGGATCGTAGAATTCCTAAGGATCAAAAAGGACCTTGACTGTTCCGGTTACAGACTCTAGGGATGCATCGTTTCGGTCCATTTAATTAGTATCCGGAACATTATGGATATGTAAGCTTTCTTGAGACTGCTTACATATATATATATATATATATATATATATATATATATATATATATATATATATATATATATATATATTATACTAAGGGTCAATATTAACCTATATTGCATACATAGTATATTAAAGCCACCGACATATTTATATTAAATATAAATAAATTGTGTAAAAACAGGTGCTTTTCACATCTAAAAAGTAATTATGAATTTTTCTGCTGATTTATGTATTTACCTTTAAATGAAATGAACCCTTTGACGCCATGTCGAGTCGAGACTCGCAGCCTGAAGTCATAACACATCATTCTGTTTCTATTTATACAGAAATTACCATCATATTTTATATAGAGAACACGAGAGTGTTTAAAAATAAACAAAGAAAAACATAACGTAACGTAATAACGTTTATGAATGATATAATTTAACTGAAAGAGTTGTATTTAAAAATAGATTAATCTTATTCATAATTCCTGCAGTTATGTCACATAGAAAACTATCTCGTAAACTATTACATGAATGAAACTTTATTTTTGTGTATGTATAAATTTAAATAAATGACTCAGTCTACTGTATACAAAACAACCTAATGTAATAGCCGACTAATAATAAAGCAGATTATTTCTTAATGCTCAAGTATGAACACAGACAAAACTGTAATATGCCTGAAGACTATATGGAAGCAGAGAAAGTCTACTAAACCATATTGACTTTATCAATGAATCTAATTTAAGGGCGGGGCCTGGGTTTTCACTTTCGAAAAATCGATTTTTTGTTTTTTGTTTTATCTTATTGTTTAACATTTCAAGAATATGTCCTTAAAATTTTAAGCCGATCTAAGCAATATTCTTGAAGTTATTGTCTTATTAATCCGGTATATTATATTGTATTATATGTTAATCAGGTATACAGTTTATTCATTACTATAGTCCTGACGCGGTTTTCTCAAAACTACTTTTTCAAAGTCCGTGTTCACTGCCATTTGAAAACTACTCGACCGATTCATTTCAAACTTTGTACACACTTTCTTCATATAAAATACCTCCACCCTACGTTTAGTAAGTATTTTTTTTTTAACATTAAGGGTGTTTCCCACCCACAAAATGGCGGAAATTTTAGTCGAAAATAACGGTTCACACTTTAGATGACCGCAAAAAATTTTTAAATTAAAAAAAAAATAATCAGAGAACGTTGGGGGGAAGATTTGTTTATAATTTAACTAAATTTTTATAGTTTTTCATTTTCTGATAATTTCCGGCCGAGTTACAGTGAACACCGCAAATTGTTTTTTTTTCAAGACGTCCTGGGGGAAGCTCTGTCACGGGCTAATGATTTAATATTTTTGCATGAAAAATTTACAGAACATTGTCAAAACTATGCTCAACAATGTATAGAAGGTTTGAATAAAATTGCTCAATCGATATTTGAGATAAAAAATCACAAAAAAAGTGTTTTTTTTTACGCTGAAACCCAGGCCCCGCCCTTAATCTCTATATTTTAAATACCGATAGTCGTATTTATAGACTATAAATTATGTAGTACAAATGTTTATAAATGTATATATTGTTTTAAATGTTAATAACTATCGAAAGTTGATGCACTCAAATAAATTTTTATAAAAAAATCAACTATTAGTCGATATTTCGAAACATATATATCCAAATAGAAAATGTAACGTGATGTAACACTTTAATTATCTTGTAGTAAGCTAACAAAACACTGTAGATTAATTTCTACACCTGAATGAAATGAATATAGGAATTAGCTTGTCGCAGTGTATTTCGCACTTCTTAAGTTAATGGGAGAATTCAAAGCTTATATTTATTACCGCTATATCAAGAGTAACATACAAACGTTTGAAAAAACCAAAATCTTTAATTAGTGTCATTAACAATTAAACGTTGAGTTAATTATGTTAGTTGTAATGGTGGTAACACAAGTGAGACTATTAGACAATTAAGATTTCCTAGAATTGATCATAAATATATAAACCATGTACTGCCAATTTCCGTGTAATGTGATTCCTTGAAGAAAAGCTCTAGAGAATATTTTATTACATCAGTGGAAAATGCTTTTAAGTTGAACGTAAAGTCTAGCGTTCCACATAACTTAAACAAACCACAGAAGATTTGAGTATATATATATATATAGTGAAGAATTATAAATTTTGTTTCAACATTTATTTGATATGGCTCCCCAAAAATTAATACTGTATATAATTGAAAATAAGCTTTCTTTTCAATCTGTCTCGCTTATTAATTTTAATACCTCAGTTTTACCAGCGCAGCCCAAAACTTATGAGGTCTCAACTTTGGAACTTCTACACATACATATTAGTAAAGAAACCTGACAATATACATATTCAATTGGAATTAATTATTAATAAAAAAATGTTATAATATAATTATTAACTTTTAATTGCGAGCATAACTAGTAAAAAACAGCAAAGAAAACTAATTGTAATGAGTAAATTAAATTGCACAAAACAACAGCAGCCAAATTGAAAGAACGTTTCTTGTATCAATAAAACAAATATCGATGTTTCGTTGTTTGTTCATAATAAAACGATGAAAGAAAAATATAATGAACTACGAGTATTTATTCGTATTAATCAAAGTAAGTGTTTTTAATAAAGTTTTTTTGTTACGTTCCATTCGGTTCTATAGCTCTCTGCTTTGTTCCATATTGCAACGGTACTGCATTGTGCATTGTAAAGCATTAGTGGAGGTGCTGCAGTTAAAAAGAATCAAAAATAAAGGAGTAACTGATTAAAATATACTTGTAACGTACTGATGTTACCTAAAAATGTAGTAGCTATTTGTTATATGTAGTTGTGTGATGAGCAAAGTATTATAGGATTATTAAGTTAACTGATTTAGCATTGGATAGTGTCGTCGCCTACGAGAACTATTTTATTATTATTGTATTGTTCTGTGGTTATTTTAGCTCGAATATTTTTAAACGATTATTCGTTTATTCAAGAGAGTATACCTTCCGATTACATATGGAAACAATTTTTTATTTCTCTGTACACAATTTCAAATACCTTGTCGATAGTTTGCGTTTTATTGTACGAATGTTTTACTTATCTTGCATCCTTTTGTTTTAAACTAACTAGGCAAATTTAGAATCTATCATATTATTGATATTTAGTAAATATAATGATAATGGACTATTGTTTTGCCAGAAGTGATTCTTCGTAGACATTATTGTGCAAATAAATCTGTGAACACATGTCCGAATCTACTGCATTTGGATGATAAAAGTTGTGTCGTTTATCTTTCTTTTATATAAGATAATCAAACGACAGTAAATCATCATCAGAATAACATTTACTTCAAAAGGAAGGCAACATCTCGTCTACTACTTAGTATGTGTATTTAAGAAAACGCATATTTTTTCATAGATTTTATTTATTAATAAGAAGATTAGGAGCGAACATGTGAAAATGAATGTTTTATGTGGTCTTATAATTTTCAGGAGGACAAATTTGCTTAGTATTGGTTTCAAATAAGAATGAAATACTTTGTGCTATTTCTTAAAAATTACTTTGGTTAGTAAACATTGCTATAACAACTGCTATTTGGATTTGTGTTATTTTTGCTCGTCCATAAAAGAAAAGTCGATTAACTTTTATTTGAATTGTTTTCATATTGTTAGACATTTCTTGTGTATTGTAGCTGTGCTTGGGGACAATGCGATGGGCTACCTAAAAACAGCACGTAGAATCATATTGTATCTGACAGAAATTACTTATGCATAATAAATAATTGTAATACCTTTTCTAACACAAGTTGATAACTGAATATGATTATAAAAGTAATGTAATTTTTTTTATCTAACATTACTAGTTATATTATTTATCAAAGTTTAACAAATAAAATATATTACCAATCCTTTACAGATATATAACTTCTATAATCTTGCTTAAAAAACTTGATTACGGTCAAAAAACATTAATTTTTGTCAAAAGATAAATTTTGTTATGTTAATTGAACCCTACATATATGTAACTGTATCTAGCTTCTACCTATACAGTAACTAATAAAACATCTATGCAATTTTTATTGTAATCATCACAGTTAAACCACGCAAAGTTCATTACCACCCCCACTATTTCCTATTCTATAAAATGCAGCGCATAATCCATAAAAAGCAAAGTGTTTTTTGATAAATGAAATATTCAGCGATTTTAATTACCACTATCTCAAGTTAACTACAGTTCGTAATAAATTAAATTTTTTATTCTTTTTCTATTTTTAAAACACATATGAAAAAAGCATCGTATGAAAGAAATCCACTCTGTGCGATATAATTTATACTTAAGGAACGATGGGGCGTGAAATTGGTTGCAGATGATGCACACTGCACTCTTACGGTCTTTAGGAAAAATACTTTATGTACCTGATGATCTTAATATTACATAACCATGTGATATTTAATGACAGTGTGATGACGTTTATATAGAGAGAGAGTTAATAAGCTTTAATTCGTGTTTTTGACTTATTATTTTTGTGGTTATTACGTCTTTCGTCGAAGTTATTAAGAATAGATGCAGTAATACTGCACTGTGAGACATAAAGAGTAAAAATTACTATGTGAACATAGTACTTGGGTGGTATAATTGTTTTGTGACATAAATTGTATGGAAAATATAAAAATTACTAAGACTATATTAATTTTTCTTTGTTGCTATAGAAGATTTTGCCATAAAAGCATTATAGCATCATATAACTAATCACATAGTAATATTTACTGTGTGTTTTCACAGTGGGAAAGTAAAGTAAGTGTTAAATAGAAATAAAAAATATGCATTAGTTAGCAATAAAAAAGTAATAAATATCGAGTAAGGAAGATGCAATTTCTTAATCTATTTGTTTACAATCATAAAATGAATGCCGTAACATGAACAGTCTGCGTCTGATTTTTTGAAGAAAGAAAAATTATTTCTTATTTAATTTCAATCACATTTGTATGCAGTTGCATTGTTATAGAAACTGAATGAGTACCGTAAGTCTCTGTGCATGAAACGTCTGTTGTATATTTTATTTTTAATGCATGCCGCTTGGCTTTACATTCTTTCATATTAATTCCTTAATTACATTTCAATAAATTACCTTAAAACTATTATACTTAAACTAACGACATCTCTTCCTTCTTCTCCTCGTGTCACTTTTTCTGTCTTCTACTCCGCTCTTTTACCATTCTAATCTCCATGTTTTGCCCATTTTTCTCTTTTTCCTTCTTCTCTGTATCTCTGCCATTCACATTCTTCCTTCGTTGGCTTCTCTCAGCAACTGCACATCCTTAATTAAGAAGAACTAATTGCGTTGTTATAACCAAATCCATAACATGGAGTGCATGGGGCGACTGTTTCACTCTGTTACCATTCTCTTTTTACAAAATCAAGTAAAAATACATGTGACCCCATTTTTGTAATAATATTTAATACCCAGCAGCTAGATAGACAGTGTCAACGCTTTAACGTTAAAGAGAGATAGCGCAATGACACTACAATACCTGAAGCAGCATAGTATTCCACAAAGGTAAAATATATTACAAAACACAACAATTATACAGAGTTTTTATCAATATGCATATATTTTTTCTGCCTTTTGAAATTTTATCTGCAGTGTACTATAAAGGCAAATGCTTACTCAATGAAAGCTCTCGTGTTACAAAAGCTTTCATCCCGACAGTGCTATATGGAAATAGATTACTATATATAGTATAGTGTTGTGCATATAGATTGTAAAGGGCATATACATTAAAGTGCAGTATACTTTGTGCTAAATAATCTGCCATTTTGAATTTACATCCCAAGTTGAGCTCTCTAGTCCCTAATATCAGGGATCCCAATCCAATAGTTCACATAGCGCTAGCGTCGAACTGTTGTGAAGTCAGAAACGAAAGCATTAAAGCAGCTGGTGCCATCTAGGGAACTAAATAATAGCTACTTTTTAAATAAATATATAAAGGTTTGATACGAGTATTGTTTTTATTTCTTTTAAACAAAAGTTTCTTTATTTTACACAAAATGTTTTGTTAGTTGTATAGTTGAATACCAGGGGGTTACACTATTATTTTGTAGGTAAGTAAAAGAGATGTTGATTGTATGGTATTTAAAGCCAGACCCGCATTTAGGACTTTCTAGGGATGGAGCAAAAAGTAATAATTACCGCCAATAATTTTACATGCATTTATTATATGAAATAATTTTTTTTCTAATTCACATATTTAATAATTATTATATTGTGCTTTGACTGTATTGTGAGGATTGCACGCAAGGGTGAACGAGATATCAATACTTATTCCGGGATTACTCGTCTTCACATTTAGGTAATCTTGCTTCCATTTACATTCACTGGTCGTAATTCTTATTTTAAGTCTAATAAGCTCCTTCATCACTGCTGAATTTCACTGGTGCTCGATTTACAATTTATATTGATGTCTAACTATGGTGAACAAAATGTCCGGAACTCTATGCTGGTGTTCCACATTTGAAAATTGAATTTTCCGTCAATCGAAGATGCAGCCCGGGCAAGCACTCCTCCCCCATACCTGGGCTGTTCATAACATAGTACCACGTACTTGAATTTGTTGCAAATTATTCAAAAACATATATAAAAATAACTTGTGTTTAAAAGCATCACTAACGAATGGTGTTAGATATATTTAACAGAGTTAAAAAAAAAAATTACAACCCAGGTATAAAATTGTGTTGCAGTGGAAGTTTCACACTTGCTAGCTTACTACAACGTAATCAAAACGTTACATTTTCTATCTGGAAACATATGCATAGAATATATCCCGAGAGATATTGGCGCGTTATCGTACGTGTAAAATGAGCAATTGCTTAGTCCCACCGGTCAATGGTATGGCAAATAACAGTTTTAAACAAATTCACACTATGAAGGGGGAGGAGAGCATCTGCAAAGTTTGATAAGAGGAGGGAGGGGTGATACACAATTTTTGTAACGCCACATCTAATCTAAAAGTCGACTACAAACAAAAGGAAGAAACAAAAGATCAAAAAACATAATAATAGTAAAATATATTTTTATTTTTTTCAAATGTGTCCACAACGTGTGACAAGACATAATAACGGTGACGAAAATTGTTTGACAAAATTTATGGATGATCCATAGACATAATGGAATCTATTTTCTATACCGTGTTTATAACTTACAATCTGTCATATAATCTGTTCTACGTTTCATTCATTAAGGCGAAACATTACATCATGGTTATATAGTTAGATATAGATGGCGACAGTGTACTAACATGACAATCGATTTACAAATTTGTACTAGCACTCCATGTTTTCAAATATAAAAACGTTAATAACTTTGCACACGATTCAGCTATTTAAACCATATAAACTTAAGGAGTCAAGGAATATTCAAGCTTAGTTTGTAAATAGATCATTAACATAATGCGTTTACTGCATACCGTGCTGAACTGTAGACGCTTACCATTACGGATCACAATTTAACCATAGTCATCACAGTATTACAACTCTATTTAAAATAAAATATACAAACAAATATTTGAAACATTCTTTCTCAGAACTTGAAACAGTATCACAAAAGAAAAAGTTTGGTTTTCAACTGTCAACGGCAATGGCAACAGTGAAATACTAAAGACAGATCTTTTGTAACCGCCAGATAAATCTGCGTTGTTTACAGCATTCTTTTTAGGGTTCCTCTTCCGCAATGGAATAACAAGTTGTGAGGCTTCTCGGAGTTCTATATTTATGTTCCAGATTACAAGTATTTTGCGTTGTTTTATCTCTTCGTATATATCATATACATTTAATACACCATTGCTTGTTTCTATTTGCTATTTTAACTTTGAATTTTTCACTGTTGTTTCAAGAGAAATGTTTTTTCTACCCTCTAGTAATTTCTCATTTCACTAATAAGGCATGCTGTATATTTACATGTAGCTTGCCATCTTTTTTACGGGGTTTATTCATACTTTTGTCATATATTATACCCTTGGTTTTAATAAAGGTAATTTATATGTTTTTAATTGCGGTAATGTAGTAAACTAAACCTTGTTCCTGCTATAATTTACGAAAATACAAAATACGGAATATTCGCTGCAGATATGAAGCCGCAAAAGCATTTTCTTGCTTGAAATAATAATTGAAATATATTTAAACATAAACTAATATAAAATAGTTTTAATTTAAACAATTTTTATGGATTCTTGATTTAAATTGTTAATTATGCAACATAAGCAATCCATTCAAGGCGCCTTCCAGAAGAAGCAACTATAACATGACTTAATTCAGACTTAAAGAACAAAATTAAAAATGTAATAAAGTGTTCATGGCAAGATAGAACGAAAAAACTGATAATAAATTAAAGGAAGTGAAGTCATCAATTTGCAAACAAGAGTTACCAGTCGGACTAAGTAGTACGGACTCACTCATACGTACTTATTCAAAAGATACACAAAAACCAATGTGTGAACAATGTATACTGTGTCTACTAACCAGAGATGTGCACAAATACTTTTCAAAAGCATTTAAATACAAAATGCAAATACCTCGTTATTTTCCTATTTCAAATACAAAATAAAAAATAAATTTCATGTTAGTATTTAAATACAAAATACGTATTTTAAAAATACTTTTGAGAAAATAGAATACCCCTTATGTTACTAATATAAATGTTATTTTTTTTTATTTATTTAATTATGAGAATTTTCTTTGATAAAGACCGACTTCGTTTTGCAATATTTTTGTTTCATAAAAATACTACATAGAATTTTAAAAAATAGCATGAGTAAGTGTTTTATTAGTGTCGCATGTTTATATCGCAGTAGTCTGTGGCAACCCATTTAGCACCCTCATGTCTAAATAATGTTAACTTATGAATGAAAATATATAAATGTTGGTTGCCGCATGTGGGGGTAGTAGAGGGTATTAAGACAATTGTGCAGATAGTTTTAGATCATAGATGGTGCTAATGTTGGTGGGGTTTTAAGTTTATATTCTAAAAATAATATTTACTGATTAACACTATGAAGTAACAAAAATGAAAAAAGTATTTTGTTATTTTCCAAATAGGAAATAGGATTGTAAAAGTTTTCAAATAAAATATAAAATTCTATATTCTTAAAAGATATTTAAATACAAAATAGAAAATAGATATTTACTATTTTGTATTTGCATTTTGAGTATATGTATTTGAAAAACGCACATCTCTGCTACTAACAGTATCATACCCATATCATTCTTTAATACTCGAAGAACTCATCGCACAGACAAAACTATAAGCAGATGTTTCAAAGCAGAGAAAGTCTTATAAACCTTATTGTCTATCAATGAAACTTACTTAATCTCTATATTTTAAGTACACATACTCGTTTTTATAAGTTGTTAATTATGTATTGCAAATGTTTATAAATGTATATATTGTTTTAAGTGCTAAATCAGTTTGTTTAACTACGATTTGTGACCTTGCTAACGCTAAATTAACAATTTTCATATGCATACTTATAATAAAACAAATAAACAATCTTGTAAGAAGATTGAAGATCAAAGAACTCCTCATATGAAATTTTCAACATATTCTCTGCTACATTCCCCTGAAGTTACAGTTCGTTAATAATGAATCACTCGAAATCCTTAACTAATGTACGTAAAGGTAAGCTTTGTCAAGCTTTGTTAATTAGTTTCGTCTCTTTCTCAGCTTTTGTGTGTCATACCATATATTACCTTTAATATTAAGATTCTTAAAGTATATATTAAGTTTTGTAACTTATAAAATATTTCTCTTATACATTTTGAGCTTAAAAGCTAAAGCTTTTTGTCCATTTCCAAGTACATTCTCATAAGCACTCAACGAATGTACAGTGGAGTAAATTAGTTAAGTATAATTATATATTATGTACTGTCAGTGTACACATTACTATACTAATATATAAAAGTTAATTGCATAAAACAAAAGTGGTTTCACGTACTTTTTGTGTTACATTAAATTAAATTGTTTCTTACATCTGTGTAAAAGTCCAGACCATACAGCAACTGTACGTCTCTTAGCCTCCTGGTGGTGAATAGCGGAACCGAAAAACAACTCAAGAAATGAAATGTCAGCGAAGTTGAAAGGATTATTAGTGTAATGAAACATTTATTATAATTATAGGTGACATCTATTGGATAAAGTTTGTACATTACATATAATTATTTATTTTTAAAGTGAACTTTAAACAAAATGCATTAAGTGGGTTGGAATGGGAAGATGGAGAAACAGGTGTGGAATTTTTGGATTTTCTTTTTAAAAAACTCAACTGTCTATTTATTTAAAACTTGCCTAAACATGTCGTTTAGATTCTGAAAGGTGAAATGGTTTTGTAATTTGTAGCCCAGAACAGAGACATTTTATATAAACGACTGAACTGTGATCAAAAATTAATAGATTTTAATAATAAAGATATCGAATGGTGTCCAAATTGTTTAATTAGAAATTCATTTATATCATGTGTGTAAAATATACTTCAGTCGATAAGATGCATCGACTTGGTGTGATCCGATTATGTGTTTCATGTTTTGAAAAATGTAAAAAATGACATTTGTCCTTTTAAACCTAAGCCATTAACATCATATTATATATGGACGACAAGCAGTAGTAAACTCCTGTAGCTACAGTGTCGCTCAAATTAAATTTATTGTACCACACCAGATGATGATTTGCGCATTTCACAGTTGCACTAAATGCATATAAGAAATTTGAACTCCATAAGAAAATAACGACATAAATTCTTGGAGACGACACAGTTAATGCTTGACTTTGAGTTTGATCCCCGGACCAGAGTTACTCGTATATTTTTGGGGTTGGGTTGGTAAAGATTAAATGTATTATGTTTATACTTAATCATAAACTAATTAGGTAGTGAGACCACAAACAAACTGATGACTATTATACATAGGCAGACATTAAACAATGTAATAAAAAAAAATTCATGACGTATATCAATTAGCTACAATAAAAAATGATTTATTTAAGATTGTATAACTTCAATGGCTTTAAAAAGCACAAATAACAAAAATATAAGAACTACCGTAAGAAAAAAAAGCAACTACAACCATTCCTAATGTATCTGTATCCGTACCCCACGACCCACACAAAATGGAATAAAGCAATCTTTTGTACTTTTCATTTTAGAGTCTAATTAGTTTATACTAATGCGATGTACGAGTATTTGTTTTACTGCAGTTTCTGGAACTCATTTCTCGTTTGAATATTCCTTTGTGAATGTTCGCTGTTGTGCGTCTCCATTGGTGCTGTTTCATTTTACTTGAATTTCTTAAAGGTTACTTTTTTAAAGTAACAAAAGTGAGATTTGAAAAGAAAATAATATCTTACATATTTTACTTAATGTATTTCAGCATAGGTGTGCATATAAGAGACGCAAGAAGGAAGGGTGAAGAGAGGGGAGCTGTTCGCAAACAGGGAATTCGATTTCCAAAATGTGATAATTTTGTATATTAACATTCTTTCATTAAATTAACAAATTCCATGAGAAAGTAAGAGAATATATGAGATTTAATATTAATAAGTTTTTCATAAGTTTATTAATAAAGTATTTTAACAAGAGCGCTCATTTTAAATCAATAGAAAAGCACAATATTCCGGTGACATGTCGAAGATATTTTGTTTCATTACAAACCTCAGAGTTTGCATTTTAGATAAAATTAAAATATCACCACTTTTCACAAAAATATTGCGTTTTTCTATTGATTAAAATGACACCTCTTATTGAAACATCCATGAAATAACCGCTCTAGTTGAAAGACCCTATATTGCAAGAATATAAGGTAATATCCATGTTTTATGTTTAGATGCTATCAAAATACTTTAAGAATATATGATAACGTATCTAATATTCTATATCTGCATATACATATCCAGATACATTGCTCATAGGACACTTATCGAAGAATAACTGGACCGTCTCATATTTTGAGAAACATTGTAATTGGAGTACTATGTGGCTAAGCTTAGTATCACCTCATCATGTGTTGTTGTTCTCCAGTGCTGGAGGTAACCTTAAGTGTAAGCTTTTTGAGCTAATTAATTACAGCAACAAACACACACACACACACATACATAGAACCTATATACATGCGTATGTATATACAACCACACATAAATAGTACAAAGACATTTACTTGACTCATCTACTGATCTATAGTCGGTGGATGAAGTGGAGGTGAAGAATATGGTATCCAGTGGTGGATTTATTTGAAATAATACCACACAAATATGTTCAATGGAATGGTCCTTAGCATAATAAGTACCAACAAAATGAAATTAAATTTTTACATAAGTCACACCCGTTATTTCTTTTCCTGTTGGATTAGTATTAAGCTGTTAAATTTTTTGTACACCTTGTTGAAACCAAACACGTGTTACAACGTGATTGAAAATGAAAAAGAATTATTAATTTCAATATTATTTAATAAACAATATCAAATTATTTTTTTAATTAGTTCCTTTTAGTGTTCCTAGTAACCCAGTAAACATTTTGGAATCACTTTGACATCATATTGAAGATGTGTATAACTTTTTGTCATGAAACAATTCAATTTGATTTCACTTGTTCAAGAGAAATGTCAGTGATATTAACTAGAAATGACAAAATCACTTGCCTTGGCCTGATTACCGCACCAGTATTGAATGAAGTAGCAAATAACACCACTAAAGTATAACAGAGACAGCTATATGTTGTTGCTTTTTCTGTGATATTCTGGTGAAATGAACATGGAGTTTTATCTCTACTGAAATGAATATTTTCAAATAAAAAATAGTCAACAACTAAGTATCTATTCAAATGAATCATGTTGGAAAGAGGAAAGATATTCTTATAAAAAAATTGTGACAACCTATCTGAAATTTCTTTAGCTATGCTGATTCATCCAAATGTTTACTGGAAATTGTAAAGATTAATTTTTTATAGAAATAGACGTAATAATATACTCTGGATAAAATTTAAAATTACACTTAAGGTCTTAATTATATTTAAAGTCAGTTAGAACAAGCTTAGGGGGGTGAGACTACAAAAAGTAAAAGGTTGAAAAATAAGGACCACCCTTGGACTTGAGGTTATCCTTGTACTTAGGAGGTTAAAGAATTTAAATGAAAATATTAGATGATATTTTACTTATTGTGAAAAACGGTAAAACGATATTAAGACAAATGTATTACTGAAAAATGCGAATTGCTTTAGAAAAGCAACGAAATACCAAAGCAACATTGGTTTAAGATATTGTCTTGGTTAAATATAGGTTCAAAGTAAAACTCATAAAGAAACATTTTCTGTCATTTTTGACATATGGTTTTGAGGATCTGTTTGGATCAGCGCTCCAAGCGGATTGCCCCGTTAAGCATGTTTCTATTTTTATCAACAGATTTCCGTTATTTTCAAACCTTCGTACATAGGTTAAGGTGAGTAAAGTACCTAAAATATTTAGTGGATTTTTTGCTAACAAGTTTAAAATTTATAAAATCTTAAAATCGATGGTAGAATGATGGTCTAAAATTTGTTCTAACTAAATACGTCACTGAGACAGCGAAACGTCTTTTGGTAACGTTAGCAAATACCATGAGTTACCGTACAAACACATCGCTCCGTTTACGAAGAAGATCTCCGGGATTACCTCTCAAGCTGAACCCTTACCAGTGCCACCACTCCCACAGTGACTATCACCATCCCCATCACCATAACAACACAACATGGAGCACACCAAGTGTTTCATATTACTTATTAGTAAGATTGATGACGTCATTTGTGTATTACATACAACTATAAATAATATATTCAATTAGTTAACAACGACAACACAGAGAACAGCGAAACAACAAAATTCCAATTATATGTTAAGGAATTATGATTATTTATGTTAAGGAGTCTATCATGAGAGATAATTATGATTTTGGGAATGTCTTGACTGTATTCCTTCACAAAGAATTAATTATAAGCAAAGAAAATATGTGATGCGAGTTCTGTAGCTAATATGAAGTCGTTCATTTTTTGGAACATTAAATATTTGTGGTTACTTTATTAAATATACCATACATCCATACAAGAAGTAAGATTAATAATGAAAATTCCACAGATCATCTTCAAAAGCCTTTTAGAGGAATAACAATATGCTACTCACAAAGTAGTAGTACATCCTGTCCAGAAAGAAAACAAAATTTGTCATTTAAAAGTTTTGTGATTTATTTTATAAAACACAAAATAGAAAAATATTCATAATTAGATTTGTTTTCTACGATAAAAGTTACACCCAGACTAATTTTTCTATATTTTTTAATATTTAAATCTATAAAAAGGGTCCTCAGAGAAACTAGGGCCTTATTCTGAAAAGTATTTCCACCGGTGAAAAAATTTCATCGCTGTAAAATGAAGTCACAAAAGCGATGATTTTTTATTTAGTATTCTGTAAGAAATTTCCATCGATTTTATTTTTGTCGCTGGAAAAAAATCGATCAAATTATAAGGTCGCCTTTAGCGGTGACTTTAAAATTTTCCATCGCTGTATTTTTTAGAACTATCAAACAATTTGAATTATAATTTGAATTTCAGTACAATTTTTTTAATACATAGTATATGTATAGTCATATGAATATACAAATATAAATATATCAAAAAGTGAGGTTATGTTGCTTGTCAATTGACATGTATTCGTACTTGTCAAGTGTTTGAATTTTTAAATATTTGAATATTCTGAATGCCGTGATTAGTCAAATATTTTTAAAATTGATGACGTATTTTAAGACGTCCAGACGTTAAAAATACCAGTTTATACTTTTTCACCGCTGTATATTATAAGGGCGATGGAAAATTTTGCATACAGAATACCACTTTAGATATTTTAAATAAAGTGACTTTATTCGAGCGGTGAAAAAATTAAATATTTCCACCGCTGAAAAAATATATTATAAAAATTGAGCTTGATATAAAAAAAAAATCAAATGAGTTTCGAGGATTCACAATGTGTGAAAGACGTGACAAGCAAAAAAGGGATGAAGATCAGAAAATCATAAAAATTGTGTGACGTAATTTATAGAAGAAAAATATTACTTTATCGAGAAAATATTGATGCTATAAAATAAATGAAATATCTCGAGAGTTATTATTCTTATATTAAATTGAAAATATTAAAGTTAAAATCAAAACAAATATTATATAAACAAAAAATCAATCTACGACGACCCGACCATATAAAAATAGCGTCGAGACATAAATATTTAACCAATAATATTGATTTTAAAATAGAAGCAATCTAAAAATATGAAATATTTAAAATAAAAACCTTTAATCCATTGTATTTGTTATAGCTGTAGCACACTTTATGAGCTGTACGGGATGATGGAAAAGTCTGACTGGATATATATACAGTGTGGAAGCGTAAACATACCTGAAACAAAAGGAAATATTGGTTAATATTGTAAATGAAAATAAGAATCAAAGTTCTGAAATTACCCACATAATATTACATATTCCCTGTATATATATTGCATATACATAATATGACTAAACATGCAACAATATTTAAATATGCATATACCTTTGCATTTGCACATACATATGACATACAGTGTACGTTTTGCATCACAACCGCATATGCATAGAATATGCAATATACATGAATGTATATACCTTGAATATAGTATACACATCCAAATGTTTTCTGAGCATATCCGTAAAAAATAAATGTGTAGAACCTGTAGCTAACCGTACATCTCCATCAGTTCTAAAGCGTCATATTATATTATTTAGTATTTAATATTCCACAAGGAAATACAAAACATTGTATTTAAATCTACAAGGAGTACACCACTCAAAGTATTTATTTCTATCAGAAATAAAACATCGCTAGAAAAAAGGAAAGAAAAAACAGGACAATAAATAAGCTCGTTGCTGGGTTGCATAAGGAACATGAAGAGAGAGGAATTACTAAAAGACGCTGTGAAGGGAAGCAGGAGAAAAAAAGAAGTAGCGAGGAAACAGTTAAACTTCAGTCCAGAAAAATAGAGGATTTTCGGAAAGGAGATAAGAACAAGAGGTGGATGACGGAGATAGAGACAATAATAAAAAAGTAAAGGAAGAGAGTCAAGAAGAAATAGTAAAGTAAGAGAGTCAAGAGGAAATAGTAAAGATAGAGCGTTTATGCCTGTAATAGACATAAGTGGAGAAGTGAAAACGAAGAGAGAAGGCAGGAAGGATAGTGAAAAGATAATAGAGGGTTTGTCGAGAGGAGACAAGGAAGGCAAGAGGTGATAGATGAAGATACAGGCAATAAGGAAGAAGAAGCAGGAAACGGTGTAATTAAAGGAGGAGTAGGGGACATGAAGAGAGAGGATCAAGAAAAGAAGAAACGGGAAGTACTATTCGAAGTAGTAATAGTCTAGAATAGTTTAAGTTTAGTTTTAACTTTGAATTTATATGAAATGCATTAAGAAATATAAAATGTGGATTGTAAAGCCGAAAGGCACACAATTAATATAATAAATAAATAAAACAACAACTACCACCTGTCGTACTATCTTTATAAAACTCTTTATTACAATTATATATTTCAAAGAATTTTTAAATAAATATAAAATACATCTTTTAAAGTAATCTTTATAATTATATTACTCAAATTGAGGATTCGAGATAATTAGACAGCCAGAGAAGGTAATAATATTTGTTTTGATTAATATTAAATTAATAACAAGTGTTTACTTATAAAGTTTTGTGTTTGTGTTCTTGTACGCTTTACGTACACCCCCACTCTTCCTTATCCTGCTATCCTCTTTCACTAGTTCCATTTTCTTCAGATTAGGTTAAGCCGTAGTTTCTATCTATCTCTTTTACACACTCATATATAATATTACAGAAAGAGAGGACTATATATATATATAAATTTATAAGGTAATTTCTTTAATAAAGTTAAATCATTTTTGATAAATATATTTCAATAAACATAATTAGTTCAAGCTTCTTAAAGAATCTATTTTCCTAAAATGTTTATAGAAGGAAAAAGGAAAAATAAAGACATCAAAGTTTTCTGAAGAATATTGAAATATGTTTCCATTTCTTTGCAAAAGAGATTTTATAAAATAACCGTAGAAATAAATAGTAATCATGTTGAAATTTAATCCTACTAAAATATACAATGGAAATTATAAAATAAATAGATGAGCCTTATATTATAAATTTTTGTTCAATTATAAACGATATTATTATCTAATTATCCTAAAAACTTGAGAAGGAATCGAATCATTAGCATGGAAAACAATGTGAGTGAATGAGAGGCAAATACTTTTATCGTTGAATTATTTAGTTTTTGTAAGAGAAATATAAATATGTATGTTTTGTAATAAAGACAACTAAGACTAAAGGTATATTTTTGGTGAACGTACCAATAGACGATCAAAAGTAGTTGGCCGTTTCGAAATATAAAGAGGATAACAAAATTAAAAATCAACATGGTAGCATTTTGAGGATTATTAAGACATATAAGTATATGCCACTACTTAATTAGTTCATTGACAAATCCTTTTGATTTTTAGATAGTACCAACCTTCAAACGAGATATGTTAAAATTTCGTGACATTCCGACCATTAGTTTACGAATTACAGTGGTTTTAGTGACGCTAATTTTATAATGGGCTTGTGTCCTCATTTTTTAGTGATCGATTTTTCAAATGTTGATTGAAATTGATGTTAATAAATGTGTATTGGCGTGTCTGTTTTATTAAATATCTAAATGTTGACGGAGATATAGCAATTACAAATTTGAATTGTAGTTTTAGCGCTAGAAATAGTCGGTCATTTGTATGACGTGAAATGCATTTTATACGTCAGTTATTTGTTGTGCTTTGGTAATGTTTTGTAGCTGTTGGTAGTCGAAATAATCAAGTCAAGTCAAAGAATAATACGTTTTTATTTTATTTAACCCTGTTACAACAGACATAATATTGAAATTTTATTGTTCCTTGAAATTGCTGTAAATAATATTTGATATTTTGATATATAAATACATATAGCAGAGATTTATGAGCTGTAAGGTTGGTAACCTTACACAAGGATTGTGATGTCACATGCACTTGGAATGCGTGCAACGTTGAATCCCTTTAATAATTAAAGAGACAAAATGACTTTTTTAATTGTTAATATCTCTTAGCATATAAGGAGTTATTAACAAATAATTGAACATTAGAGGTTCTAGCAACCAACTTTATCAATATATAGTACACTTTTATAGAAATTAAGACATAGGACACAAGCCCATTAACAAAACAATGCAAAAATGAGAAATTCGTGTTGATAATGCGTTCCTTTTTAATGGAGAATCGGTCTTTTTCCCATTGAAGAGCAATGGCTATTATGACATCCAGCAACGACTAAAACTTTGAGGATTTTTACCGTAATGACAGATGAAATATTCAAACTTAGAGAAAATATTAGAGTATCCCACCTGATGGCGCCAGACTTTTTTTGTAAGACACCTGCAAGAGTTTTAGTCACGTTTAACATAGTAAAAAAGACTGACCTAAAAAAATAGTAACATTCACTAACCTCTAGCTCTTAACCTTTCAATCTGAACTTTATCAATAATAACTACAAAGTTATTTTGAAAGACTAATTATTTAAATATTGACACAGTTAATCTAAAAATCTATTTGTTAAAAATATGCTTACAGCAGTGTTTATATTTCTACATTGGTTTTGTTCGTTCCGTTTCGTTTCGTTTCACTGGTTCCAGTATTTAACTTCTAAGATATTTACAAAACTTTTATTGCGTTGACTTTAAACCCGTCATAACGGTAATTATAAGACAACATCGACCCTCTTACACGTTCAAACAAACCCCTTTACCACCATCCATCCACCCTCCTATCTACGCCTTGTTTTACTACCCTTTATTTAAACCTAGTGCTTTAATTTCACATCCTTCTGATATACCGCGATATAAGTTTGAAAATTACAAATTTCTATTTATATATGCATATTGCTTTTAGGCGCTTTGTATCGAAAATGTAGATATTACCTTTACTTCAAATTAGGGATGTACTTTAAATATAACAGGGGTTGTGAAACTGCTGTGCATGGACTTTCATTTTAATTTAAATAACACAATAATTTAGAGAAAAGTCCAAAATTTTGCAGTTAAAAAATAGGAAGTAATATATTTTTCATTTTATGTTTATTAAACTTTGGCTTATTTAGCCTGCCTGCCAAAAACGTATTTCATACATATTGTTTACATAAGTTAAAATTATAAAGCATAAAAAAATGAATTACTTAAACTATTCTTAAGCGCAAACTTTGCTTACTGATTTTCTTTTTTGAAATTTCAACATTCTAGCTTATTTACAACATTGTTCGTGAAATTAAATTTTGAATATTTAATTGTGGTTTGGTTACAAAAAAACGTTGCTTCTTTTTAACAATTTTTAAACTTTCGATACAATGTTTTTCCCAAGTAGAAGTTCAAGTCCAAAAATGTTTATTAGTCAAATGTTGTTCTTACAATTGTTTTATTTTTATAATTAACTAATTTTCACACAGGTACCTATAAACTAAATCGAAGGTTGATTTTTAACATATATGTAATGGAGTGTGTAAGATCCAACCTGATAGTTTGCTGCAAGATAATTTCAGCGTTATGTTTCTACATAACATTGTATGTCTTATGGCCTAAGCCTAAATCCATATAGCTGGTTAATGCATTACATTCTAATTTAAAATTTAAATTAAATTTTTTTTTATTGTTTATAAATGATTTACAAAATGTGGTTAAAAATCGTTACATTGTTGTGGTGATATTTAATATAAATAGAAATATGTATTTGTATGTGTTGTGTGGCAAGCGATTTGAGAATTGTGTCTTTCGGTAGTGTGTTTGATTTTGAAAGGTAGGCTATCGTGTGTGTTGTATAGAAACGAATATTACCTTGTGTGCTAAGAGTTAAAGATAAATTAGACAAAAAATAGTATCTATAACTAATATCATAAGTTAATACTGCGTCATAATACTACAAAACTGAGGAGTCAATTTAAAAAAAATGTTTATTACCACTGGTATATAATATAGAAAAATATCAAAAACATAATTCTCTGAAATTCATATACCTCATAATACATAAGTAATCTATTTCGGTACAGAGGTCTGTTTAATAAACGAAAAGTTGTACGTGTCGCTTAAAGAAGCCGTATTATATTTAAAAATTAAAGGTATATTGATCACTGTATAAATAAAATTTAAATTGTGATATCGAACAATCTAAGACGTGACGGCGAGGAAAGGTCACGGTTCTACCACCACAATAAAAATACTAGTAAGTGTTATTTTGTAGTTACAAGAAGAGTATAGCAAATGGTAATATGCGTAATCACTTCTAGCGTTTGTTTTAGTTTTCATTTTAATTAGTTAGTTTTAAAAGTATGCAAACTTTAGACTCTTTAAGACTCTTAAAAACATAGAACATGACAATTACAGTGTTCTTCTATATCAAACGAATTTATAACCCACAATCTGTCGAAAGTATTGTCGGCTTGTGAATTGAAGTAATAGTAATTAAATATAATAATTTATAGTATAGATAATAATTAATATTAAATAAAGTATATTACAAAATTAAAACTTAAAACTAAAACACTGCATAAAATGTATTCTCTGTTATGTTCTAAACATAAAATTAAAATTAAATCTTATGGTGGGAATGGCTTATCATTTTCAATTAAGTTTCTTCAAAAATAGAAAAGTAATCGTCTAATGGTATGCTATCTTGAAGTTGTTTATTGATTAGATTAATTAATTTTATGTACACATAAGCATGAACCTATGAATTTATAAATTTACCGGTAAAGGTAAACAGTAACGTGTAAAACTGTCCGGTAAATCGTTAGATGTATGTGCAGCACAACACAAATGAAAGAGCAATTTGACATTAAAAAATCTTGCAAAAACATTTTTGCTTTCAAATTAACATTTATATACTCGTAAAATCATAGAGATATAGGAATAATATAAGAGCGCGAAGGGTACGGACGCGTGTAAGTGGAAGCAATAAAGGCAAAGAGAGAGATAGCTGCCAAGTGTCCTATCTGTCTCTTTCTAGCCGCACCGCTGTTGCTGGCTTGATTGGTGATGAGGTAGAGAGTAAGAAAGAAAGCAGACGCAATGCTCGGTTAAAAAGAGACACAGATGACACTCGTCAGCTATCTATCTCTTTGTCTTTATCGCAGTATTCAGTCTCTTTCGCACTCTATTTTTATACCTCTATGCGTAAAACTCTTTGAACGACCTGATATATTTATGCATACCTTCATTAGAGACTTTAATTGTGCACGACCATGCACACATCTGTTTTGCAATCTATTATTAAAGAAAAGTATATTTAATTTAAGATGAGATCATTTAAAATACTTAAACAGATGTTCGTACATTAGATATCGTGAATTGTGCAAAAGATATCACAAATTGACTGAACTCGTTGAAAGAATTATAGAACTAACAAACGATAGTGTAAAGTAAGCTTTGCAGAATTGATATTAGAAAATGTGTATTTAATCTGTGTACATAATAGTTATGTACACACAAAGAACATATTTATTTAATTAGCATGTGGATACAAAAATAATTTTTAAAAAATATCTAACCTTGAAGAACTTGAAGAACTAAACTGTCCACTAAATTTTGTTTAACCTTTAAGTACTGACGTGGTTAAGGTAGATCATTATTGGTGATGTGACGTCTCACAGACGGTAATTAAGTATTAATTAATCATAAGTTTTAACGCGAGTGCAAACAATATCAATATGTCTACATGGTGTCTGTGAGACACCCACGTCACTACTTAAAGGTAAAGAGGGACAAAATATAAATTTAAATAATCCCGAGTCGAAATTTTAGACCTACCCTGATCCTAAAAGGGAACTACACTCCTCTTTTCATGCTAAATACAGTAAATTAAACCTCTTCTCGTCCTAAACATTATTACATGACCCTCCCTTAGTCCTAAACAAAATCATGATCCTATCGTCTTATGTAATTTAAACTCTGTAAACTTTTTTGTAAACCTAAGATGGTCAAAAGGAAATTCTCAATACCTGCTATGCGTTTACAAAATTTAATTGATTGTTGAAGTAGATTTGTAGTTAGAAAAATTAATAAATTAAGTTTTATTAAGTGAAACAGCTCTGGATTTAATTGAAAACAAACTTATAATATGACACGAAAGTTACTTGATGGAATCAATATAATACATAATATATTTTTAATTTATATTTTTTAAATTGATTAGGTATTTTAAGTGCTGTATTAAGAATGATTGGAACTAATTACAAACAATAGAAAAAGAATAAATAATTCTTTGAAGTGAATAATATAATATTTCTGTTGAACTGAAAATTAAAAATATTTAAAAGTAAAGTGAGATTTTAATTATCAAATTAACAAATTTAGTATATTGTGAACTCCACAAAATGGCAAATAGCCACGTTGAGGAACTATCAAATGAAAGTGTAAAACAAGCTTTGGAGAAAGTAATATTAGAAGATGGAATTGTTGAATACAGCATCAATTTATCTCCAGGTTCTAACAAAGGAGATAACTATTTGGGGGTTGTGTTAAAAGCAGAAGTAAATAGATTAAATAAAAATGGCGAAAGATCTACTTTATACGTATTTTTAAAATTACCGCTTTCTGGAGAAAGTAATCGGAAAGGTTTTTACATTCGAGATTTATTTCTAAGAGAATCTTATATTTATAACGATGTATTAGAAAGCATGAAGAAATGTGAGGCAGAGAACAGTATTGAAGATGGTTTTACTAATTATGCAACATGCCTTGCAAGTGGCGTTAAAGATATGGAAGAATTTCTAATTCTGGAAGATTTGAGTACGTCAGATTTCGTAATGTTTGATCGGATGAAGAATAATACAGATTATCGTCACACAGAGCAGGTAATGATTGCTCTTGGGAAACTCCATGCACATAGCTTTGCTATGAGAGATAAAAAACCTGAATTATTTAGTAAGCTAACCAAGAATCAACCAGAAATGATGTATCGAGATAATCCATCCAAGGCAATGATAAACTATATTGAAGCTTTCACCGCGCAGGCTTATAAAATAAGTGAAGTTGAGGGAATTTATAAAGAAAAATTTGAAGTTTTGTGCCAAAATTTTGATCAACTTGGCAAGTATTGTATTAATGGCGCTTCAGCGGAACCGTACGCTGTTGTTACTCATGGAGATTGCTGGAACAATAACATGATGTACAAATACGAGGTAAGCTAATAATGTTTGATTTATCTAATACTAATACTTAATATTATAATATCTTTTATTCAAGTTCAAGTTCGCCTGCTCTGGTCGTTATATCTCCACATTCCTTTTACTAATCTCCTCGTTTACTCTCTTTTCTTCTGCCTCTTTTACTTCCATTCTTTCATAATATTTTTTCTTTCTGATTTAAAGTTTAGTAATAAATACGATTCAGTTTATTCATAATAATAAGGAATATTTCTTTGCAGGATGATGTCCCAATAGACGTCCGCATACTAGACTTTCAATTTTCAAGATATGCGTCTCCAGCGTGTGATTTGTCATACTTCATATTTATTTCTACAGAGAAGTCGCTAAGGGATCTCCACTATGAGTCTTTCCTAAGGACATATCATCAGTCGTTGAGTTCCTTTTTATCCAAATTTGGCTGTAACCCTGAGGAGCTGTTTCCTTATTCAGAACTTCTAAACCAACTTCAGAGGTTTGGTAAATTTGGTTTGATTAGTGCAATTATAATGCTTCCTGTTGTATTCGCACAGGATAAAGAAGCGAAACCGCTGGAAGATATTTGCGCAAATTCTAATCATTTGTTCGAGCACACAGATCCTTCAACACAGTCCTTGAAGAGGCGGATGACTGATGTTGTTACTGATATGGTAGATTTAGGGTATTTGTAATATGCACTTTAAGTTAAAGCTTATGATTATGCATGTATTATTATATGAACATAATCAATTTAACTTGATAATGGGGATCGAACACGTAAACACAGAAGTCAGCGTCAAGCATCAATGTTCTTACCCACTGTGTGCCTTAGTAATACATAACTATTTTATTATTTTATACCTATTCTTAAAGCACTTAATCCTTAAAAGGAATTTTTATGGATTATTTATGGGCAATAAGTTAGATATTAGAAGTTTCTTATTAAAAAACCGAATAATAGGTAACTAAACTTTGTATATTAGAAAACATTGTTTACGTAACAGGTAACTTTTGTTATGTATTTGTGTTTATCGGGTTATATGTCTCTTTCAATACTATATACTATTGTTACTAATTAAAAAGAAATTGGTAACTTGGGGCACTTATAATAAATTTTATCAACATATTGTACTTCAAATACCAACCTTACTACATAAAAGGATTTTGGAGAGAGATACCACATTACTTAAGAGCCAGATTTAGATTGGGAAACGAGAAGAAAGGAAACAGATACTGGGAAAATAGCGAGGAAAGAATGGAAGAGTGTGCGGAACGGAGATTGTAACACTGGAGCACATTAAGTTTTCTTGTCAGGAAAAAGTAATGAGCGAGAAGAATATTGTGCAGTTATTAAAAGGAGGCAATGAAGGAAAGAGGTGGATGGCGGAAATAGAGAAAAGGAACGAAAAACATTACAATAAATAATAATCTCGTTATCTGGTTTTCATGGGGACATGAAGAGGAAGGGTCAAGAGAAGAAGAAGCAGAAAGCACTTTTGGAAGTAGTAAAAGTTTAGAATAATTTAAGTTTAGTTTTTAGTTTTAAGTTTGAATGTATATAGGAATGAAATGTATTACCTTTATATAAAATAAAGGGAAACCTTATTCTTTTTAATTTGCCATGAGAATTTACAAGCTATCAACCTACTGGCGATTTATAAAAAATAAAATATTATTAATTTTATTTGTTTTTACAATCGTAATTAATATTTTCTAACTAATGAATATGAAATGTCACTTTAGAAAAGTAGATAAACTTGATTAACTGTTTCTTTCAAGATCCTATTTCTTATTTCATATACAAAATGCAACTTTAAATTAAAACAAATTAATTTTACACTTTTTAAACTTTATCATACATAAAGTGAAATACTTTTTCATAAATAAATATAAAATAAAGACAACCACACAATTATGATGATGATGCGGAAGTGGAAGTTTCACTCAAGTAAATTTAATTATGATTTCTCGCGACTTCTCGTTAACTTGAGTTGTTCGTTAGATAAATTAGTTTTTTGAGACCAGCAGCGCCTCTAGATGTAGTTTAACTAAGTATTATATACATACTAGGTACCTAAAGTAATATAATTTAATATATTATATAAAACCTCTATATAAGAGTATTTTGTTTATAGAGAAAATGATAAAGTAGGTACCAGTAATTATTATATGTAGAATTAAGTATAAAAAGTTTTATTGCGCTAATTTATATGTCTGATGTTTTCGAGATCAATTAATTGTCAATTAGAATATAATTAGAAGTACTGCTATAGTATAAAATGGGAAAAGGTGTGAACAATTTATTTGAAACAATACAACAAACTGATGCAATGTTTTACATTGGTAATTTATTTGTTAACGTTATTTGTATATGTTTAACATATTATTATGCTTTTAAATCTCCATAAGTTTTTTTTTTTTAATATTTTTTTTTGAATGCATCAACTTTCATAAGTTATTAGCACTTAAAACAATATATACATTTACAACTTATAAATACGAGTATGGGTATTTAAAATAAAGAGATTAAATTAGTTTTATTGATAAAATCAATATTCCTGCTTTTAAATATTTGCCTCATACTCCTCATATTCCTCAGGCATATTACAGCCTTGTCTGTACGACGAGTACCTTGACCATCTGAGAATAATATGCTTTACCGTTAGTGAGCTGTTACATAGTTCACATATTAGATGTTGCTGCATAAGTTAAATTAATCAATAGACATACAAGGAATCAATTATATCGAATAATGCGGCATAATTATTTGCGGCATGCGATTCTTTCTTTAGGGTGTAGTCGCATCAGCACATTTTATCATGAGAACAAGTTTCTATTTTAATGTTTATAATATGGTTCACACGTCTTGGCATCAAAGTGACGCAGAGACATACAGATCCGGAACTTAGTGGGTAACAGTGCATATTCGTACTTAACGTGAGCTGTACCAAGGCCTGCCTTTGTGTTTGTGAGAGAAACGGTGAGAGGCGAAAACGATGCAGATATACTGTACTAATATCAGGTGTATTAATAAACATTAAAGTAGAAGGTCCATCTCATGATAAAGTGAACTAATGTGAAACAACTCGAATACATCCCACTCAAAAAATTCACGTCGCAAATAGTCGGATGCAGTGTGAGACTGACCTTACTGTGAACTTGCTCTAATGATGCAAACATAATTTTTATATGACTTTGTACTTTTTTATAATTATAAATTATGAATCCAAAAGTTTGATGTTTTTCTTGAAAAACATCGAATGAACTGAATGTGCAGATAAACTTTTACTTCTACGAAGACTAGTTGTTCTCCTGTTCAGAGAATTGTACGAGTTCTGCCGGTTATATTAATTCAACATTGTGCGAGTATTCTAAGTTTTTATAGTTTTCTCTTTTTTTTTCAATTTCTTTATTATACGTATTTGAAATTAAATTAATTATTTATTAAAATATGAAATAAAACTTTTTATGAACTATTAAAAACTTGTTTTTATTATCTTTCTGTTTTTTAATTTAAAAAAATTAATAAATTAAAATGCAGATTCTGAATAAATGTATAAGAGAAGACATAAAAATGTAATTGCACTAGAGTTAGCTTTGGAATCAAAAATATTCAAAGTTCTATAAAGTCAGAGAAACGCGTCGTTAAAAAAAAGTTGACCAAGCATTTGTCATAGCAGCACTTTGTTTACTTCATCATCTAAAAAGAGTAAATTTGGATTTAAATTTGAAGTTTCGAAGTCAGAAGCACACAGAGAAATTTGTTATCAATATTTTTTATTTATCTTGAAAACTATAAATCTCACAAATATTCTTTGTAAAGCTTTTTTGTAGATAACAATATTATCTACAACTTTTATTTATAACTTTTTGTTATAACTTTTATAATAAGAAAGTTATAAGTAAAAACATATTAGAAATAAGTGGGGAAATAAACAGACTGTACTATTTCAATACAATCTGTTCATACTTTTTCATTATAAAAGTTAAAGTAGATTATAATAGTTAATAAGTAAATAATATATAAATATTATAAAAAATATATAATAATATAATAGTTATAAATAATATTATTATCTACAAAAATACATATTCAACATTTAGTTATAGTTTTGAAGACAAACAAAAAAACATTGTTTATTACTTTATTTTTATGTTGTCGGTCGAGAGGAGAATGAAACAATTGACCATATTATATTACCACAGGATGTAATAACAGGAAAAGCAAAAAATACATTTGTTTGAAATTATTTCTCATTTAAATAATGAGAATTTAATAAGCGAGTAGGAGAATATACACCTATACTATCAACTGCTGCTGCCACCTATTGATTGTTAGTTTAACTGGATTAATTATGTAGTTAGAACCATACACCAGTTCATGAATATATTTGATACTATTTTAAAAAGAGTTTCATTTAAACATTCTGAAATTTAAGAAATAAAACACATTCTTTCAAGCCCCACTGTTTTTAGTTTTAATTTAAGGCACAAACTGAAACTTTTATTTAAGGTTAAAACTTTAAATTAACACTAAAATTTAGAGAGTTAGAATGAGGCTTATTTATAGTCTACACATTGTAAAGTTATATCAAACAAATTTATAACTGGGACCTTATCAGGTAATATTCCCTACTAGTGCCTTATCTGAAACTCTGGAATGCCTGACAAGGACCTTATCAGGATCGTTACAACATTCACAGAATCATAAAAATTTGAGATAAATTCGACACCACGTTTTGTTATGCATGTACGTTGACGCATGTTGGCAGTCATCGTCAAACCGAGCAAGCCAACATATTTTAGTGTATATTATGTCATTACCGCTCAATATATAACTCAATGTAAGCTACAGACCCCAACAGTTTTAGTATCCCTGTATAAAATAATCCTAAAATTTGAAATTAAAATCAAAAGTAATCCCCCAAACACAATTGTGTCACAAATGTAATACTAAAGTCACAACAAGTACAACGTTTAACAAGCTGTTTTCTTTTAGCTATTATCCACAAGCACTACGCAATATAATACAAAAGAACCTCCATTACAATATTGTATAATGCCACGCCATGTCACGCCACCATATTATAAAAATGGATTCGAAGTACAAACACACTTGTACACCAAAAAAAAAAAAACAATATAAACACATTCCACTGTGTCGTACGTATTCGTATGTACGAGCCATTCTATACGCAAAACGGGATGACTTTTGGGAAAAACATATCCAGAGATGCTTTGGGGTTTGCTGTTCTCGTACATTTTTCATTCACGCAATCATATGACAGAGGGATTTACATTTATTGTTTCAGTTTAATTGTAATGTCTGTCATTCTAAAGTACTGGTTGTTTTTTCGGAAGGGCTACCACGTGTAAATAGAGAAATAAATATGTTGTGTGTGTCTGTGTGTTGGTGTGTACTGAAATAACAAGCTGTTAAACTGAATAAACAAATATGCTATGAAAAAGTTTAATTACTTGATACTAATTATTATTTAACATTAATGTATATCAAGCAAAGTTAAACTGAGATTTGTGAAACAGCTGTGGCCATCGATAGATCATTCTTTTTATCGAGATGTAAAGTTTAAAAAAGAAGAAGAATATTATTAGTGGCGATAAAAGGCTACATATCTAGGAAGCTCAAGAAATCAACAACAACAAAAAATAGAAAAAAATCAACAGTCAATTATTATAATATTTGCTTTAGTTAAGGCTTACTGAACACTGTGATACACGACTGTCTCAAGGCAATTTTAATTCTATCGTAGTAAGAGTGAGACAACACTCTTGATAAGAGTATATTTTTATCGCTTCGAGTTTGCAATTACATGACAACAATTAAGAAATCTAAAATATGAGAAATTGTTATTCGAAAAATTCGCTAAATTTGTGCTCCTGCTACACACAGTTACATATATTTATAACAAATGTAACCTGTTACGTAAACGATTTTACCTAATAGCAATCCTTTTTACGCATTACCATCTAATAAAATTCCTTAAAAACTTTTTTAAGGCTTATAAATTCTACAACAGCCTTCTTAAGGATCAAAGGTTTTAAAAACAATTAGGAAATAATAAAATGAGACTCTTTAAATTAAATATTACTAGCTTTCACTTTACATAAATGCAGAGGTAACTCTGTCGAGTTTTAAAAAAGAAATGAATTTTAACGTATTTTAAAATAACAAAGTTTCTGATTTTGTTCATGAAAAATCGGTATTTTGACTTTTAACTGCTGTAAAAAATTGATAAATCAATAAAAAAAAGAAAAACTCGACAGCATTACCTGCAAAAACTTATCAACTAATGAAATCATTTCGGTTCGGTTATGAGTGGCACCGCAATGTTAATTTTTTTTGTGTTGCCTGCGGAGATTCGCTGTCAATGCCTCATGAAAATTTCAGAAAGTATTCTTCAAATGTCATTTTATTATGTAGTAATTATAGAAATAATTATATATTAACTGTGTCGTCAAAAAACATTATCGAAAGTATGCTTTTTATCGTTTTGCCCTTAAGGTAAGCGTCCACAGGTCGCAATAGATTTATAATTTCAACCGTGGAAGGCAACAGAAGCGGCAGGAAAGGCGTAAAAGGCTACGCAACAACTGAAGTCGGTGTTAAAGGATATTAATTAATTGTGAATGTAGCAGATATCTTCTGGAGCATTTCGCATCCATCTTGCTAAATTATTTTCAATTATGAATTTTCCCGTTGTTTACTTATACAATATCTATAATAAAAAATATACAAAATCTTGTAATATGTAAGTTTTCCTGTAGCAATTCAAATTAAAGTAGAAAACATTGTAAACCGGTATTCAGTTATTTTAACCTTTTTCTTTTTATTACTACAAACCATATTGTTTTTACAATGGTTTATATAAAAAGAGAAGAAAAAAGAAACAAACATTAATTCAAAATAATATCCTAAAATTATATATACTCGTACACAGATGGCTCTGATACAAATGCTGTAAACCTAATAAAAATAAATGATCTAAAAACGGCTGCTCATGCCCCTGCTACTACAATAGCAGGCAAACAGAATAACACTTTGTTTGTTTAGTACTTTTGAAAATAATATTTAAAATGGACATACGTATACAAAGATTATATTATTATTCTAGGACAACGTTAAATATTACGTTTTGACAGGGTTTGTGAAACTTTGCTGAAACCTGCTTGTTTTTTTAAGACTTTAAGACGGAGATTTTATTCTCAGATAGATTAGAGATCGTAATGCATATTATTTAGATACAAAATGATTTGGAGTTGTTGTAGAGTCGAACTAAACGCAAACTAAAATCAAGACGGGCTATCAGGATTAGGGCGTAGAAGAAGACTGTCTTAAAACATAATTATTATCGCTCCCTCTGCTAGGTAAATGTGTTTATATCATTTGCAAAAATTATTATGTTTGACCTTTTGCAAGAACTATGTTATCAAGTGGCTACATTTTATTATACTATATTTCCTTTAAAAAAAAATAATACAATAAAAAATAATGCATAATTTAATGTAATATTATTTATGTAAAATAATAGAGGGCATAGTAGACAGAGAGAACAGTAGAGGGCACTAACTCTGAAAAAACTATGTGTAAGCAACCGCATTTTGAAGTTTCAAAGTAACACGAAAGCAGACCAGAGAGGTGAAGATTTAAAACTCTATATCTCCGACAGTTTTACTCCAATCGACTAAAAAATTTTACACAATAAACTTAATATGTTGTACAATAATATAAATAAATAAAAAAAAAAGTTAAAATCTTACTCCCCCCTTAAGATAATGTTAAGCATCTTGTTGTGAAAGGCTATACCACGGCCTGATGTCAACTTTAGCCGCTGTACAAATATTCCCCCACGTATGAGGAGTTTCATATGTAATTTCTACTAATTAATAAAAACTATGAAAAAAGACAATTATTATTTTCTTGCAGTTGCAACAAACTGCACCATTGGCGGTACGCCCCTGATAACGATTGATAGAAAGATGTACGTTGCATAAAAGGAAGCTTTACGAAAAAAGTAGGCGCTCTGTGCTGTAGACTAGAGTCTAGAATCTAGCACTATGTGTTCTTTATTCTATAAAAAGATATCTACGCTGTTCTAAATCTCCTATCAATAGGTACAAGTATATGGTGATGGTGATGCTACATGGGGTAGGTATAAAGGGAAGTGCCGAGTGTGCATATCTCGCGAAGGAAACCTAGTTTGCTTGTATATTGACGTAAATAATATACCTTATAAAAATAGAACAAAACGACAACAACGGATATATAGTATAATATAATATTTAAAATATTCTTCTCTAAGAAAATCTTGTTCGTAGACATCAAAGTTGCAAGTGCTGGATTCAATCAAATCAAAGAGATACTTGTATTTCACAAGAACTGAGAATTTTATTTATGTAGCATGAAAAATTGAAAAGAATTTTAAAGTTAAATTTTTGTGACAGTCGTCGAAAAATAGTGGATTCATTTTCTTAACAATTTAAATACAATGTTCAGCTACGAGGTTTTTGGAGGTATAAGCAAGGAATAAGTGATGCACAGAGTGTAGTAAGTGGAGACGCTGGAACATAAGAGAATGGAATGATAATTTAAGATAAGTAATGAAAACAGTAAAGAAGCTTTGTTGAAAGGTGATAATCTAGAGGATGAGGTGGATGGTAGAGGCAAAAAGAAGTAGGAAAGAAAAATAAGAGGAACAGAAAGAGGACACAAGAAGAAAAGAAAGAAGGGATGTCATACCACCTATAGTTGGAGTAAGTAGTATGAAAGGAGTAAGAAAGAAGATATAGAGGAGAAGAAAGAAGGAAAGTAGGAGAGTGACTAAACGGAAGAAGGAAGAGAAAGATTAAAGAAAGAATTATGTATGATATTCATAAAAGAAAGACATAAAAGTTAATGTAGAAGCGGTTGAAGAGAACGAAGCAGGAAAAGAGATGGAGAAAAGTGCAGAATAAAGAAGCGAAGGAGTAGAGGGATTATGAAGAAAATAGAAAAGACTATTGAAGAGAATAGAATAGCTCAAAGTATTAGTTACAGGATAAGTATAGTTTGTAAGTTTTGATAAGTTTACTTTTAATTATGTTAGAGTAACATTAAATGAAATGTAATGGAGATTGTAACGCCGAAAGGTAAACACAATTTTAAGAAATAGCAACTTATATAGTAGTTCAGCAAATAGATAAATACAAATTTAAAATAATATTTCTTTATAAGGACAATTTGTGTTATCACAAATTCAATTCCTTTTTATGACATTTTTTCAACATATAGTGGAATTAATTTGCTAAAATCATTAAATATTAAAACTCTCATACGTAAAAATATTTTTAATGTATGCAGATTGTAGCGCGTGATGAGAATTAAAATGCATTTCACTATTTGCATGTAAAAGGATTACGTTGATATGCAAATTTACTATTGATTATAATCAGCTTAATAAAGTACGAAGACCTCAACATAACGTAACGACATTACTAATTTATCTGTCTTTTTAATTTGTAAAATAACAACATATTTTTAATGCAGTAGAATGGTGAATTAAATTACCTACTTCGGAAGTTTTGTAGTGTTGCCATATGATCCACATAGACAGTTATGGAGTTTATAACTGGAGTTTAACATAAAAAATAAGTTATGTTCTTTCTGATCACACAATAATAATAATCAAATACGTTAACATTCACGTACGTCAATATAACATAAAAATTACTTTATTTTTTTAAAGTGGAACATCTTTCGATGAATGTTGAATGATATTTTATTTTAAACTCAATTAATAAAATGCGCGCCCAGGTAGAAAATTGTCTTACAGTGTAAGATTTCTTTTTTTTTTTGCTGACTACAATCTAATTCCAAGATTCATTTTCTACCTGTGATATAGAAATTGTCTTGGAGTGCAAGTTCACACTTCCTAGCTCGTCAAAAGCTAATTCTAGGTTCAGGATCTGACAAGGGATATAAACACCAATATCATTTAGTAGCTGAAGTTAATGTTGGAACGTCATTTGCCAATTTCACATCTTGTAGTGTACTTAACAAATCTTCAGCGTTTCTAATCATAGTTAAATAAACCTTTCAAAGGTGGAAGAGGGAAAGGTTGTTGCCACAGGAATAAAAAATTTACTGAATACTATTTAATTTGACGCGAAACCAAAAAAAGATCGTTTATCGCCAAGTCAGTAAATTAGACTGCATATAATAGAATTTAGCGAGTTTTAGATTTTAAAGGGCTTCAAAAATATGAGTTATTTCGGACTTGATACGTTCTCTAAAAAGTTCTATATACTCCTACATATATATATATATATACATATATATATATATATATATATATATATACATATATATATATATATATATATAAAACATAAACTGCAATAAAATCGTTTTTTTGTTAAATTCTCACAAAGAAAGACATGTTACGGATCAAATATGCATAGTAAAATAACAAAAAGAAAACGTGTAGAAAAGCGTTGGAAAACATGTCAATATTATATCATAATATTTATCGGTACTGTAAAAAACATTACAACAAATATACTTTTACATATTGTATGCATACAAAATCTACAATATAAATATTTAGAAATATGTAAGCAAATGTTATTTTATATTTGAAAGTTAAATATTGATTTATCTATAAACAAAATAAATAATATAATCTAACTACTGATACTACGTATCTGTTAGACATACAAGAAATGTAAGAAACAAAATTTGTACGAAATTTTGTCCTTAATATGATTGAGGAAAATTTTTTATGATAGGACCCACTAATGAGGAGATCATATGCCATTTTTTCAAGATGGCGCCGTGCGCTGATAGCAATTTGTATCGAAAACTTTATTATAAACTCATACATTAACAGTAAAACACTTTAATCTGCAATAGGGCACTGGGTTATTTGGGAAATATAAATAATTTAATATGTGTCACATGACAAAACTTTGACAAACATCAGGAAACTAATTAGTACACTGCATGCAGTATAAATGAGCGTTGGTTTCATTCCACCACTATCTCCAAACTCTAAACTATTCCTTTTAGTATCCAGCTCTAAATAAATGCTAAAGCATTACGTAGCTTATGTCGGAAAACAGTTTTCTTTATACACGAGAATCGTATAGTATAGTATACCACACCTGCAATAATTTACAAGCAACTGCAAGAAGCACATCTCTCGTAAAATGCAAGAAATGTTTCGTTTTAAACTTGACAGGTACATACAAAGATTCAAGGATTTTCCGCCAACATTTTCCTGCTTGCGTTGTTACATTATCTCGCTTTTAACATGCACTAAGTTAAATCTTCTAGAATGCAACAGAATTATTCTCACTTTTTTTTACTTTTATTGTATGTATTTAAATTATTTAAAAGCAATTCTGTGTTTGTTGGATTTGCTTGCTTGTACTGGCTGTATATAAATATCTTCTTTGTCTGTTTTAAAAGTTTGTTTTTGAGGCTAACTGCAGTCAACTTCGGCTCGGATGAATATTCATACTCGTCCAAATAGCTGACACGTAATTAGCATTCATGCCAGGCTTTTATTATCTTAATTTAGCAAAATATTCTTCTAATCTGCTGCATAAACTTTTTATTGACCTGGTATACGAAGTTAGTAAATTTTGAAGTAATGCAAAGTAAAGGTAAGCACTCCTCGCATTAAATGTATTAGGCCTGTCGCACACTGCAAGCGTATTTAAGCAACGGCGAACTTGGGCGTAAATCGGCGGCTTGGTTGAGCGGCTAGAATTAGCCGACTCCTGTGTTCTTTGCATGTGTTGTGTCACAATACATACATACCACGTACCGATACGACACTACGCCAAGTCAAACTTGTGTACTGTAGGGTGTATTGGAGTTGTTTTGCTATAATATAATTAATCATGCAAGCAAACTTTTAATTTAATTTATATGGATACACCACTGTTATGAAAGAGACTATTGCATTTCTTTCCAGTCTGAGACGGCTGATTGCATTTACAAGGTTCGGATAGGTTTAGCGTTGTAGCATGTTTTCGTTTGGTTAAAATTCGCTAAAATACGTGTCCAGTATGACAACTACGTAACGCCCGTATTCGGACGGCTTTGTCGTTTGCAGTGTGCGAGGGTTCGCCTAAATACGCTTGCAATGTGCGCGACAGGCCTTAGCTTTATTAAAAAAAACATGGAAGAGAAGGGAAGCTGGAAACTAAACAAAATGACAGCATAATACGAAGTCGACGGTTACAACATAAGACATGAGACGACATTAAAATTATAATAATAGTTCAATATTTGTATATCAATTATTGTATTGATGCTATTTGGTTAACTAATTTATTATTTATTTTTGTTACGATTAAAATAATTTGTTTCCAAACGCAGTAAGCCCGTGCAATTTTTTTTTCGTGGCTGTAGTCGTCTGCAACAGCTACAAAGTGTTGGGCAAACAAATTTGGGCAATAACCTAGACGCATTAAGTTTTTATTCAGACTTAAATACAAATTTTTTTCTTATTCCATTTTTGTGTATTTCTGTCCTAGCCGTGTAATGTAAGACCACTTTCTTGCACCCGCTCCCGGCGCCCATTAGTCGTAGTAACATGTTTTGTAGCGGTTTTTACAAATTTTTGCCACAATCCAAGGTGTAGAATATTCTTTTGCAAGTATTATGCCGGTTTCACACCAGAGAGACAGTTTTGAAAACAGTTTTGTTGTCAAAAGACAAAACAAAATCATGTATTGTTTTATTTTAAAACAGTTCTGTTTTTCGAAAACAGACTGTTCACACTGAACAGACTGGTTTCGTTTTTAGTGTTTTTCTGTGTGTCCCATACAAATTATAAACAAAACTGCGTGTTTAAACCAAGCAGACTATAAAACTCCGACCTCACCGATCTTACCGACTCCAGATGGGAATGTGTTTTGTTTACTAAAACAGTTTTTAAAGACAAAAATGTTTTAAGAACTGTCTCTTTGGTCTAAACATTGATGTTTTTGTTAAAAAAAAACAAGTTTTTGTTCGTGTTTTATTGAACTGTCTCTCTGGTGTGAAACCGGCGTCATGTTTGTTACACTATTTGTCACAATTTTTACCAATTTCTTGCCAATATTCTAGGTGGAGAATACCCTTTCTTAAATATATATCATAATGTACATTCCTTTTTTATATTAATCACTGTAGTCAGTTTCATAATTACAGTTTGCAGTTGCGAGCATGTTGCTGTTGCATCTAATGTTACAATATTTTGAATCTACTGTAATTAAACTCATGGTTTCCGTTAAATATAATTTATTACATTACTAAATTATCTCTGTATAATATATTTAACATAAAATCGTTAGGATGCATAAGTTAAAAGTTAACTTCTAATATTATATATTGCATACATGTCGTTACCACACACATAGTGGTAACGTATGAAAGGAGGGGATATGCAGTACGAGTAGAAATAGAGTATGCACACAACCTGTCATTCTGGATGCCTAACTACTTAGGCGTACGAAGTTCTAGTTTGACAAAACGAGAAGTAATATACGTGCTATACTCGTTGATAAAACCATGAAATTATAAAGCTACGTCACTCAAATATTAATGATGTTATTTATTGTTATTATAACAAATTAAATACAAACTTTTGTTATTTATTGTGTAATTTTATGTCTGCTACAATTACATAATATGCAGCCAGCTGTAATAAGTGAATTTCCTTGCTTAAATTATACAAAAAATAATCAATAGCTCCTACTACATACAAATAAAATTAATTGTTGGTGTATTAAAGTTGTTTCGCATGAGAATTATCATGAGAGCAAACTTCTACTTCTACTTTAATGTTTATTAATACACCACTGTCAAAAGAGATAAAAAGTAAGGCGGACCTGTTGCACGTACGAGACCATGGACAGAGGATAGAGAAAGAGGGAAATGAACAGATAATTTTTATATTTCGATTATTAAATACAACATTTTAAAACAAAATCATTCATAATAAAATAATTCGACATTTTCACTTTTACAAATTGCATGCGAGCAGGTAAACGCAACGACTCCTAGGCGCATTCTTACCGGGTTTGAATAAACAAGGAATATCAAAAAATTGACAACCTGTCTTGTACCAAATATTGAAGTAAAAACTTGTAAAGTGATAAAAGTTGGCGTAAGTTGTCTGTTTCAGTGTAACTTTTACCAACCTATTTCCTATTTGGAAAATACAAATACTTTTTTCATTTTTGTTACTTCATAGTGTTAATCAGTAAATATTATTTTTTGAATATAAATTTAAAATCTCACCAACATTATCACCATCTATGATTTAAAAGTATCTGCACAATTGTCTTAATAATTCTAATTTAAAATGATAGATGTGCATATTATTTTATTATTCTTCCTCTTACCCCCACCATAAGACATCTGATTTTCGTTTAGTCATTTCGACATGAGTGTACTAAATATGTTGAACTTTTACGTACAGACTAGTGCGGCATAAACGTGCGGCATAAACATGCGACAATAAAAAAAACTTTTACTTTTGTTATTTTTAAAAATTCTAGGTATCATTTTTGTGAAACAAAAATGTTTCAAAACGAAGTCGGTCTTTATCAAAGAGAATTCTCATAATTATTAAAAAAAAACAACATTTATATTAGTAACATAAAGAGTATTCTATTTTCTCAAAATTATTTTTAAAATACGTATTTTGTATTTATACTAACATGAAATTTATTTTTTATTTTCTATGTGGGAAATAGGAAAATAACGATGTATTTGCATTTTGTATTTAAATGCTTTTGAAAAGCATTTGTGCACATATACGAGTATATGTATATAACTACGTTTAGCATGAATTTAAAAAAATATTAATAATAATGTTGAGTTCATTTAATAAATGAAATTTAAAATGAAATCCCTTTAAAATCAGGCCATAAATATTACGGAATGAAGACTTAAACATGCCTCGAATGTTCCAACATAGTTTTGGAATAGTGTTGTATTAAAATAAATACTTTTATAGGAAAAGCGCGATGCATGTTGGGTAACCGTCCGTGAAGTTTAGTTTCATGAAAGTTTAGCGGTGTGACGCTTTTACCACATACCTAACACAATGCAAAATATAAACCAGTGACGTGCTGTGAAAAACCAGAGACAAAATTCTAAATAAACTCAATGAATAAATACTAATAATAATAAATAAATTCAATGTGAAAGTTAACTGTTAAGTTCAATGTTATCTCATTAGGTAAACTACCCGCTACTATTACGTATATGTAAGGTTTATAAAACATAAAAAATTACCGCTTTACATAAACTATTTTTAGGTTAATGTAATGTAATGCCGGTTTCTGAACAAAAACACCAATGTTTACATAAAAAAACAGATCTTAAAACATTTTCTTTTTTGTTGCTATTTTAGTAAACAAAACACATTCCCATCTAAGTCGATACGATCAAAGGAAAACACGTCAGTTGTTGTTTATCATGTTTATAATTTTTATGGGACACACAGAAAAACACTAAAAGCAAAACTGTTCCGTTAGAACAGTCTGTTTTCGAAAAACTTAAATGTTTTAAATTAAAACAAAACATGTTTTTGTTTTGTTTTATGACAACAAAACTGTTTTCAAAACTGTCAAAACTGAATAAGGTTTAGTTAAAGGTATCTTTGGACATAAATATATGTTTCCTGACCTCATGTAAGATACATATTAAATTTTTATTTCTATTTAATGTCTATTACATTTTTTTAGAGACTATGGAGACAATTTCGAAAAAGATTTTAAAATGTATAAGATCAACTTAAGCTAAATGACTCCTTAATATGTAGAATAATGTAGCATAACAAAACCCAATATTATTCTTTAAATATTTAAATATTCTGTAAGATAATTGGATTCCCCACAAACTTAACTATTCTTTTTTTTGTTCGTGGTTTGTGATTCTTGTTGCAATGGCCATTTTCTTTTTCTTCTATTTTCAGTTTTATTTCGCTATTCGCTCTCACAATGACGGACGTTTACTTCATGGGACATTAACTGCCCTAATTGTGTACATTATGTATGTCACAATGACACTTTATGGCACTTAGAAGACTTCTCCATTTACGCTCAACTCTAGGACTGAGTATCTTTTTCATTTGTTGAGTAATTCTTACCATAAAATTTGAACGACTACAATTCTTTTGTTATCAGGTCACCACTTGTTCATTCGATGTTAGAATTACATTAGTCAATGGGCTTGTGTCCTCATTTTTTAGTGGTCGATATTTCAATTGTTGATTGAAATTGATGTTAATAAATGTGTATTGGCGCGTCTATTTTATTAAATATCTAAATATTGACGGAGATATAGCAATTAAAAATTTGAATTGTAGTTTTAGCGCTAGAAATGGTCGGCCATATTTGTATGACATGAAATGCATTTTAACGTCAGTTATTTGTTGAGTAGGTCAGTGTTGTGGTAATGTTTTGTAGCTGTTGGTACTCAAACAATCCAGTCAAGTCAAAGAATAATAAGTTTTTACTTCATTTAACCCTGTTAAAGCAGACATAATATTGAAATTTTATTGTTCCTTGAAATAGTTGTAAATAATATTTGATATTTTGATATATAAATACATATAGCAGAGATTTATGAGCTGTAAGATTGGTAACCTTACACAAGGATTGTGATGTCACATGCATTTGGAGTTTGTACAACATTGAATCCCTTTAATAATTAAAGAGACAAAATGACTTTTTTAATTGTTAATATCTCCTAACATATAAGGAGTTATTAAAAAATAATTGAACATTTGAGGTTCTAGTAACCCACTTTATCAATATATAGTACACTTTTATAGAAATTAAGACATAGGACACAAGCCCATTGAAATATTTAGATAATTATGAAAGCTACTTATAATTAATTGCTGCTTTGTTGAAATATTTTGAACTTACTTGAAATCATTTTAGAAATGTTTATTTCTCAAACACATAAACTTTTATTTCTTCTACATTTTTATATCACGCTATATTTTCACCTCTCCGATTGACAGTTGTTTTAATTTGAAGTGCATTCATTAAAACGTTGGCCGCCATTTATTATAATACCCGTCAGATCGAGTGCTCAATTATTCTGCAAATCAAAGCCAAAAACCAGAGCACGAACTTATGCGGTGTATTTTCATTATTTTTATGATTAAACGTCCTGTTTAAATGCAGAATAATTATCATCAATCTAAATCGAAATGAAGATATCATTCAAACAGAACATTCGAACGTAACACAGGATTTTAAACGAAATCAAGATTAATCTGATGGATTCTATTATGTCATATAATAAGTTTGTAAAACTAACTTTTTATTCATCTATTGAAAGCTTAGAGCATATATGGAGTGTGAATAGAATATATTTCCTATAGATTAAAAGTGTGTCCAAAATGTGTGCGAAAGAGAAAGGTATATGTTCCTATTTGTTCTCTGAGGACATGCGTCGAAAGTGACAGCTATTAGATATAATAAATATTAATATGTAAAGAAATTATAATTCTTTAGTTGGTACAAAACTCGCCTGTCGGTAAAACAGTGACCGTTTAGTGAAAACATATACTCATGAACGTCATAGGTGTCGCTGTAGGGATAACGACAAACACAGTTTATATTAGGAGTGAACAGAACTCACGTTTTCAGTTATATTTATATTTATATATAGTTTATTTATATTTATACATATCTACATTATTCTACATTAATATAATGTTATATTTAACAACTGTCACGTATTATATCTAGACAGCTTTGACTAAACAACTGTCACTTTCGACGCATGCGCATAGAGAACAAATGCCAAATGAAAAAAAGAAAGTCGCATCTGCTTGTGGATACCATTTCAAGGATGTTTATAGCGGTGGTGATACTCCTCGGTAGTTGTAACCTTAGGCGCAAAATGTTAATTGTCTTTTCCCAAATTAATCTTGACTTCCCACACGAATAAATACGATGATCGAGCGTATCCACATTTGAGCATTTATCATATAGTTTTCCATATTTGAGAATGGTTTTTAGCAGAATATTTTTCAATAATAAAGACTTTTATTTGTAAAGCTGATAATTCCTCTTTGTAAAAAGCATTTAAGTTAATTCTTAACACGAATTGTAAGAAATTGGGTTCTCTATCAGATGGCTAATAACTATTTCTTTTAAGATTGAGTGACTTATCGCGGGAGAATTAAACAAAGAAAAGAGTCATTAATTTCAGCGAAATGTTATTGTGAGTCGATATAATTGCTTTCGGCAAAAGACAATTGTGACTGGATTAAATATACTTTCGTGAAGGTCAATTCTTAACGGATACAATTGATTTCTTTGTCGTTTGTGCTAGGTTAAACTCCCCTGTTAACTTAAAAGACTGTATTATCTAAAAAAAAATAAAATCACAAAGGATCTAATATTACATTTACGAATACCTGTATATCTTGTTCGATGTAAACATAATGTAAACATTTGTTTAGGATTAAATGTCAAAATATTACACAGCACGTTATTTGGAAATTAATTAACTAATTTTAATTTTAACAACAGCACGAAAGTTATCACAAATGTGTCAGATTATTCGTCAGCGAATTTAATCCATTGTTTACATTATTGTTCATCACTGAGTGAAACCTAATCGTTGTCGTTAGCCGCTAGTCGTTATCCGTTATCCGTAAGCCGATGTGTTGTGTATTTTATTATCGGGCTATGGTTATGCCATTGTTAAAATAATAGTGATCGCTAGATGAATATTGATTGCACATTCTGCTAATTATATCGCAGTATGCACCCGTATAGAGCTAAGATGTGTGTCATACAGCATGATTTTAGAAATGTATGAAATATTTCAAATATACACGCTTTTGGGTACATTCATTTTTTTTTTAATTTTTTATATAGTTTCTCAGGTTTCCTAGGCACGTAGCCTTTTATCGCCCCTAATATTGTTCTGCTTCTTCTTATACGTTTTATCCAGACAACAAGAATGATCTATTTATGGCTACTGCAGTTATAAATTTCGGTTTCTCAATCAAAAAGGGGGTGTTAACAGGAAGCGTCTGCGAAGTCTGTAGCACCGCCCTTTGGAGTCCATTTCTTGCCATTGGCCTTAGCCATTGCAAAGCCCCGGGCGGCAGATATTTGCGAGGCACATGTTCTTTGTGTAATTTATGTAAATTGAAAGAAAGTATTTTTGATGATGATTGACGAGAAATGCAAAATTTATAAATAAATAAATGTAGAGTTTTAAAATTTGATATTGGAAGATTTATAAAAGTTAACAAGCAGAAAGACAACAAATATTAATGATGAAAAACTAAGGAACATGAATGACTTAAAAGATATACGCAGCGATTAAAGTGGGTTTTCTAAAGCGCGATATTCAAATACAAATATAGTAATGAATTTTTCTTCTTAATGAACAGGGTGATTCCCTAGCAAAAGTCGTGAACCGGATCTATAAGATTCAGTATGAATGATCTGAAGTTTATTACGTATTCCCATTACAGCAAAAGAATGGGATATCTAATAAATATCTAAGAAATTATGAATGTAGCTGTGAAGTGATTGCTGTGAAGTGACACATTTTTGGAGGCATTTTGCCATCATACTGAAGATGCGTATGCTTCTTTGTCATGAAAGAGTTCATTTACACTTCGGAATCTCTCAGTCGTTCATATGAAATGTCTATTTTATCGGCTACAAATAGCGATACCACTCCACCTGTCGGAACACAAATGAAGTTGATGCGAACTATAATTGAAGTGCAAAAGTAATAGATCCGTCACAAAACAGGACACTTCACCAAATGGGTTTGTGTTATATATCTTAATTTTTATAAAAGTGTTTTATATGTTGATAAACTGGGTTACTAGAACCTCAAATGTTCAATTATTTTTTAATAACTCCTTATATGTTAAGAGATATTACCAATTAAAAAAGTCATTTTGTCTCTTTAATTATTAAAGGGATTCAACGTTGTACACATTCCAAGTGCATGTACCATCACAATCCTTGTGTAAGGTTACCAACCTTACAGCTCATAAATCTCTGCTATATGTATTTATATATCAAATTATCAAATATTATTTACAGCGATTTCAAGGAACAATAAAATTTCAATATTATGTCTGCCTTAGCAGGGTTAAATAAAATAAAAACTTATTATTCTTTGACTTGACTTGATTATTTGACTACCAACAGCTACAGAACATTACAACAGCACTGACCTACTCAACAAATAACTGACGTTAAAATGCATTTCACGTCATACAAATATGGCCGACCAATTCAAACATTTAAATACTATATCTCCGTACACGCCAATACACATTTATTAACATCAATTTCAATCAACAATTGAAAAGCCGACCACTAAAAAATGAGGACACAAGCCCATTGTTTTCTGGGATATAGGTCAGTGCTCGCACAAGATATGGTGCAGTGTGTGGTCATCATTTTAAAATCGCATGTAGACAATAAAACAAACTGCAAAAGTGAAATCAAATATTTAACCATTTGAAACAATATTGTTCTAACAAAAATGAGCTGTAGGTATTTTTTAAAACATAATACAGAATTGTTCTCGTATTCATCGTAGATCGTAGATAGTCCATGAGGGAGGACTGCAAAAGCAAGATCCCCGGGAGACATTAAGGTGACCCCACTCACAGGGGTTGACGAGGATCATCAAAAAAAAAACTAACCTAAAAAAAGAAAAAAATCACAAGGGTTACTCAAACCTTCTAAATCTCTAAAGTATAAAATATATCTATATGTGCCAACTGTTCTATAAAGTAAAATCACAAGATGCGTGCCGTGAAAGCGTTTGGTCCTAATATATCTGTCAGACAAATGTGTGTGAGAGTTCATAAAAATGACTATTTTATTAGAAAATTTGTATGAGAATTTATTTGAAAAATATTTGGGTTTAGATCAATTCTTTAGTAAATATTCTATGCTATCTATACGAGTATAAATATAACATTACCGTAATATCAGTTTTGTTGATGGAATAAAACACATGTGATATGATTGAGACACACTTATGTATAAACACTATGTCTAGAAAAAGAGAAAATATGTATATGAAACTACATTACACGGTAGATGTATCCCTTTTTAACATCATTTTTAATTTGAATCTGTTTTAAATGAAGCGATACCATTTGAAATTAAATTATCTCATTAATTAAAAATCAAAACCTATTACTATTTATATACCTTGTTAACTCAATTCAAAACAATATGTATACAATATTGCTTCATTTAAATAATTACCTCCTTCTATTAGTTTTTCGAACGTTTTTGGAGCTATCGCATCAATAATATTCTCAATTGGGCGACAAGAATCAGCAGATTTATTGCATAAACCATCTTTCTTAAATAAAATTAGTAAGTAAACAATAATTTATGTAATATAACACAACACTCAATAAGTTTTATTGATTATTAATTATTGATAAAATTAAGTTACTATCTACATATATTCAAAACTCTTCTTACTGGACCAAAAAGAATAAACCTATTTTAATAAATAGTTACATGAAATTAAAGCATCTAAATATACAAAGAAATTCCAAGTCTTCTATATACTCTATTCCTTCTGAATCATTAATTAAACCTATGGATATATATATTAACACAAAATTATTATCAAAATTATTTAATAATGCGATAAATAATGATTTTTTTTAAATCTAATGCATCAATTTAATAAAAATTTTACAAAAATAATATAAAAAGATGCATCCATTGATTTAGAAAGAAATAAAGCAGGATTTGCTATATAGGAGTATGAACAAATAAATTTAAGATATTATAAATTTAAATTAAATAACAAAATTTGCTCTTATACTGGTGAAGAATCAGCCATTATTAAAAGCATTGGAAATTAATGAAAATATCAACAATAATAAAATTATAATAATAACGGATTCTTTAAGTGTTTTAAAAAAATTAAATTCTAATGATAACAAATCAAATAATGATATTTTGTAATGCAAAATTAAGGAGATGTATTTCAATATAATAAATAAGAATAATACCAAAAAATTTATGTGGATATCAGGACATTGTGGAATAAGAGGTCACGAAATTGCAGATAAATTGACAAAGGAATCAATAAATTTAGAAATTGAGATGAAACTGAAATTACCTTCATATGAAATTTTCAATATAATCAAAAAATTAAACTTCAATTTGAGAAACACAGATTTCATTAACAAAAGTCAGTTAAAATATTATTATATGTTACATCCAAATTTAAGTAAGAAGAGGTGGTTTAGAAATGAGTCCCGCAAAATTATATCAACTATAATCAGAATCAAAAGTAATCATTGCAAAACTCCAGCTCACCTGTACAAAATTAATATTAAATCTGACGATAGATGTCAATGTGGTGAAGAAGAAACTTTGGATCATATTATATTTGAATGCATAAATTATAGTTTAGAAAGATCAAAATTGAATAGTGATATATTAGATGTGATTAAAACTTTTCCTGTTAATACTAAATTTTTGTTAATATATAACTTATTGAGTCATGTTAAAAAAAACTTGGTTATCTAAGTCGCACCCTGTCCACCCACTCACTCGTTAAAAGAAAAACCTTTTGATGTGTTATTTTTAATGAACTCAAGCTTCTGTTGACCATTTCCGGTACGATGGGATGGTTTTATCTTCCCCTAAAGCGAACATTATTCATCTCGTTATTATTTTAAATTAAGATTATTTGCTGAACATTTACAATTTAATTTATTTTGTCTGTTTATTTTTTTACTTAGATATATCATCTAATTTTCTTCGTAAATTATATTTTTATATAAATTGTCTTGAAGAGAATCTCAAATATTTACCTCTGGTTTTAATAAGTTACATTAGCTATCTCTTTCCAGAAATCGTGACAAGGAAAAATTGTCTCTGGTTTTCCTTGTGTCATTACTTTTATTTATTGTCAAATTTAATTAAATACTTTAACCCAAGGAGCCAACCAGCCAAATAGCTACAGGTACGTTTATATGCAAAACGAGGACAACGTTACATTTTCATTTTTGGTTAGGTATTACAAATTAAAAATTATATTACTAAAGTAACATTCACACCTACTGTTTTACTTTAACTTTTAATATTATGTTATAATCGTTTGCTACACATGTTTAAGTTATATTTGGTTTTATATTTTCAAAGGGGCCTATTTTGTAACTGCTTACCTGACGTCTGTAGACTTCTGACGAAGCCCTATAGATTACAAATTAGGCTACTTATGCCAGTTTTAAGGTATGGAATCCATTTTGCTCTTTATTTAAGATCTTCTAAAAGTTTTGTGTAAACTTACATAGCTTAGTTTAGAAAATATAGGCTTTTGAAAAATCGTCAGAAGTTAACAGACGTCAGGTAAGCAGTTACAAAATAGGCGCCTTAGTTTTGGATGTATGCTTACTTTCTGCGTTTATACTATATTCCATGGTACTGTACACAGGTCTAATAATGACTGATCCATCTTGAACGATGAAAAAGATGACACCCTTGTAAGAATGAGGATGTAAAAAACTACATCAATAGTAATAACATTTTTGTTTGACAATAACACATAGGTTAGAAATCGCAAGCATGTTCATGTGCAAAAAGGAATATAACTGAGATGATTCCGTTAGACTAAAAACGAAACAATGCTCTTTACCTTCCATTTGACAGCCCTGTGTACAGGATAGTGCTTTTGTTTTTCGACCGAGTTAATAATCTACAATCTGTCATAAGTAAAATGAGATAAAAATATTTATATTACTGAAAATAATTTATATTGAATAAAGTATATATTATCACGAATGATGCATACGCACGAAATACATTCAAAATTATAACGTAAATTGTTCTATGACTTAAATATACAATTTAAAGGTTAAAACATAAAATTAAAATAGTAGGTGGGAATGTCCTTTAAAGGTAAAAATTGTAATAACTTGTAAAGAAAATTTACTAAAGAGGCAATAAGCAGGTTGCTGATGCCTTCATAAATTATAAGATATAGCAACATATTAATTGAATGAAAATTTCATCAAAGGGTCCAGATCTGGTCCTAATGAAAAGTTGTAAAAATTGTAAGAAATGTTCGATGGGGGCGGGGCCAATGCAAGCTGGTACTTCGTGTTTTTCTTTTTATGATACACCACTACTGACTTTAATTAGTCTTATTTTAAGCAACGATCTAACGAAAAGGCTCCATAAATGGCAGGTCTGTTACGATAGACCATAGAGTATAGGGTGTAGGGTGTAGAGTACAGTTTATAAAACAAAATTTATTTTTCACATATTTAATAAAAAGGGTGTTGATTTATGAGAAAAGTTTTCCTTGGCTGTTTTCTTTGTTATGAATATTTCTAAAATTAAAAAATATTTTATAAGTTTAAAGAATTTTCTTTTATATCGACATTTTCCTACTTATAATAAATTAAAGTTATTTATATCCTTTTTCCCTAATAAAAATATTAAGTTCGAGGAAATATGAAGTATATTTATATGAAGATGAATGAAAGAAGAGGATCAGATCAATTGCGAACTTGAGCAGAAGATTTGTGGGGACAGAAAGGTTGAAAAAGCTGTTGGCAAGGTAAAGAATATATTTGAAAAATGTTTGTTTCGGAAAGAGACAAAATATATATAAAAAGGTATAAGAGTAAGTAGAGCGGAATGATAAGATGTGGCACGTCAATTGTGTCATGATTTGATATTTTATATCATACAAATTGGCATTTTCACGTTTTGCACGTCTACGAATGGATATATGTTTGATGGCGACAATAATATGTTGCTTGAAACATAACCCCTAAAATATATACAACTACATTTACATAATGATGAACCGAGACAGCACCAGCAGGTGAAGCGATATTCCTTTGCATCTCTTTTAGATCAGATTTTATGCTGATGGATTCAATTAATGTCAAAAAGTATAGATTATTGAAAAGTTTAAATTAAAAATGTTACAGGTTAGATGGAAAGCTATTAATAGAGGAAACATATCAATCAAAATGAGCTTTTAAGGTAAAAGCAACTTCTTGTTTAAAGCTTTTATAAGGCGATATTTACTTTGTTTAACAAAGGTTAAGATATAGAAAATATAACACAATATTAAATATAGAAGTCAAACAAAGAAATACTTATTCTGAAAATGTATATAATGATTTTTATAACAAATTTTCTTTCTGTAATGAATCCTTTACAAAACATTATTTTTAGATATCAGTGAGTGTTTCGGTTAATTGTACTGGATTATCAAGGTCTCTACTCACACATCAGTGCCGTGCTCTTCAGTGAAAAGTGCTATTGTTTCAACATTACAACCAAAGCTATTTGTTAGTGTCAATTCAGTGATGTCTCAACAGTATCTCTCCTAGTTAAAAGCGACACGGCACTGATCGTTACGTGTACTGATATGTGCGTATAGACCTTTAGGGATCGTGTTATATTAAAAACAATTACAGCAGGCTTAAGTTTTTCGTCTGAATTAAAGAAATACAGTTTTGTTATGTTTTGTGTTTTATTTCATTTGGAATATAAAATTAGAATTATAATTTAGAATAACACAAATTCAGTTCAGTTTAATTTAGAATAAATATTGTCTAGAAACTAGAATGCATTGTAGTACTACTATGTACAATAATAGAATAGTTATAAGTTAATAAATAGAATCAGGTGAGTTATAAGAAGGAACTTCCATATATACTTTACAGGTATACATAAAAACTATATAAACCAAAACTAAGAGTATTATTTAGTAACTATTTCTCTGACGTCATGTGTCATGAATTGGATTAGGCCGTCCGCACCTGGGTCGACTGATTGCAAACGCGAGCCCCAAATCTGCACGAACCGAATGAGAATGAAACTGTGTTGTGAGTGAGAGAACGCACACGGCACGAATGAAACTAAACTGATTTGAAATTGGTTTTGAGCGACTGTGTTTCTCGGTCGCAGGCCATTAAGTTGCATGCTTTTGAAACGCACAAATACTTTTCAAACGTATTTAAATACATACATACATACAAGTACTTGATAATACGACAGAATAAAAATCTCCTATTATGGTATTGGTAAAAATTCTATGGAGACCCGAAACACGGCTCGACATGTCTCGTTTTTCGTTTTCGTTGCGCGACGCAGATATGCCTTAGTGTGATATTCATATTTGTTAGTTAATATTAGCAGGAATTATTTATTACAATATTAATAAACAAATAAATATCACAGCGGTGCAATTAATAACGCGTAATTAGCAAACTTACTAAACGAAATGTGAACGATGTACAGTGCGGTATAAAGGTTACAATGTTAATACAAACGGAACACGGAAGCTACATTCCAAGCAAGTTTACTTACATCTCGGTACATTAACACGCTTTAATCGGATTTATTGTACTAAAATTCAATCATAAATAATTTTATGATAACAGAATCTCCACTGTTTCTTCATTCAATAAATATTTGCCCATAAAGTTACGTGGTATTGGCAATGGTATTAGTATCGGAATATTTTCAGTTTTATTATATTGAAAGCATAAATATTCTCTATGTAAAATAAGTCGAATGAAATTTGAGTACCATATTGATTTTATTTCTCACCCAGATTTCGATTTTCCCTCTCTTTATTTTTACATAATAAAAGAAAATTTTCATTAGTTAAAGTACAAGTAAACATAATACTAAATAAATATATTTTATTAGTTGAACATAAACATTGCTCTGGGGTTTACTTAGTATTGAATAACTACCAGTGTTTGTGATTGGTTGGTATAATTATATCTTGATAAGTTAGGGGCGGAGTTTTAATTCAAATGTAACAGAATTCATGGTGGGAAATTATTTAATATTAATAACACAATATATTCTGCAACTTGTCTTATAAAGGCCGTTTTACATGATCGGATTTAAATACTATAATTTAAAAGACAGATCTCAACAGAGGCGTACGAGGGAAGTTTGATAAGTCAGTGATTTTTTAAATTTCCCGCACAGCTCCCGTCAACTGGCATCTATTAATAGACTGCTGCAAAATTTTGAGCAAGATGCTTGTTTCATAGTTATTGAAAGCAGCTATCTGCGCGATTAAAGCAGCTATGCCGCGATTGCGATTGACTGAGTACTCATCATTGCAAAACTACATAATTTGGGCTACAAACTGTTACTCCACCCAGCATTTTTTTAAAGATTTAGCTCGTTGCAACTATTTTCTGTTTCCAAACTTGAAAAAATGGCTCGACGGTAAGAGATTTAGGTACTACAACAGGACTGAAACAAACGCATATTTTGAGGACTTTGAGAAGGAATACAAAAATTGGAAAAACACCTGACTAAATGTATCGAGCTTAAAGGAGATTATTTTGATAAATAAAGTACTTTTTGGCGAAAAAATATCTTTTATTGAGAAATAAAGCACTTTAAATAAAAAAATCACAAAATTATCAAACTACCCTCATAATATATAACGTGTAAACCAATCCTTCGATACGACAGTCGGATCTCTTGAATGTCTACTTCAGTCTAAATGTACAACTGTCAATCTTAGAGCAGATTTCTGAACTCGTAATTATCGCAAGAGTTAGTTAACATGACCAGTTAAATAGAAATAGTAGTAAATCTTTCTGCAGATCTAGTATGCATCGGTTAAACAATTTACTGTAAGTTAACTAACTTTTGCGAGAAGTATGAGTTCAACAATTGGTCATAAGGCTGCTGCAATGAGATTCCTCATCTATGTATTTAAATTGCGCTGCACACTTAATGCGAAACGCATCGACACTTTGAAATCGAATCAGATCGTGTAAAATGAAATCTGAAGTGTAATAAAATGAAACGCATCTGATAAAAATAGAAATAGAGTTTGATCGTTTAAAACGGACTTTATAATTCATTGTCGGACTGTAGAGTATTGCAATGTGTCCTACGGCTAGATAAAAAAGGACTCATCCGCGGCTAAGTAGAGTCTCAGTTGCTGTTTCTAAGACGTCCTCTGGCTACATCAAGTTAATAAGTCTGATGAGCTTCAGTCTCACAGTATCAAGGTTATCTTCAGGGTTCGCAAATATAACTTAACATTCAAGAAACCTAAAATCCCTGAAACCTATTTTGTCTTGGTTTCTACGTTCGCAGAAACTTTATCACCAAGCTTAAGAATTCAGTGTGGTCCACGGTGACCAATAGCTGGTCGAATTGACAAGAGCAGATTATTTTGATGGGTAAAGTCGAGGAAACAAATCCACCATGAAGAAAAATCATAAAAATAGAATAATAAAATGTATTGTCGTTGAATAAAAAAATAACATTTATGGATACAGAAAAGAAATAAAGAATAAAAAAAAAATATAGTTAAAAAGTTTATTGAACCTTTTTACGCAGTACAATTTTTAATAACTGCTATAAAAATCACGTGATTATTTATTTCTTTTATTGTTAGGGGCAGTCACCCCAATTGCAAGGGCGGATCTATGTTTCCGAATAAATAAATAGAAAAAATATATGTAAGCAATCTATGTGCAGCGTATATAAGCAAAATTAGGTGTCAGCGTTGTTTATCGCAGGTGGTTCATTCGTTAAATGGACGCTAAATCCCAGTACACATTTTGGAGTCACTTTGCTATCATATTGAAGCTCATTTACAGTTCAATTTCTCACAGTCGTATATGATATGTCTATTTTATCGAATACACATTGCGAAACCACTTCACCTGTCAGAATACAAATGAAGATAAAGTTGATGCGAACTATAAGTGAAGTGCAATAGTGATAGAAACGTCACAAAACAGGACACTTCAATAAATTGTTTACTGTGAAGGTGTGCAGCACATGTACTATAGCAAAAATTTAACTTTAGATTCTATCAAATCGATTATAGACTGTTACTTCTAGCCCAGTCATTATAGTAAGTTCACCTCGGAATTCGAGATACCCAGCTGTAAGTCTGTAAATACTTGTATATTGACACCCTAAAGTTGTCTCAAAACCTACATATGGTAGGGTGTATAAACCATATGTAGGTTTTGAGACAACTTTAGGGTGTCAATATACAAGTATTTACAGACTTACAGCTCGGTATCTCGAATTCCGAGATTCTTACCTAATTTAAGCTTAAATGACTGGGCCATTCGTAATATCTTATTTGTGCGCAGGTAAAAAGACAATGCGCAAATAAAAAATATAATGTTAAATTTAAAATTGACAACCCGAAAGTACAACAGGTTGGTTAACGATCTCGACCATCTTTTATATATGTACATATGAGCTTAATATAAATGTGTATGCAAATTTTGATGTAATAGTCTGTACCATCAATTATAGGATAATTTAGAATGTTTGAAACAAGGAAATGATTGCCCTTATGTTATGATTGTAACTGGATTTATCAGCATCCCCTTAGCCAGGGGTTGTTTTCTATATCAAGAGAGTTAGTGGGTGGTTTGGTGACTTCAATGACATAATGACATTTTGCCATATTGACACATCGATCAGTGTCTGAAGCTTTAGGTCTGAGGCGTTAGGCACTAGGAGGAATGGGGAGAGGGGGGTTGGTGGTATGGTGTGGCAGTCAACGTCCGAACGATAGTACTCGTAGGCAACCAACCCAACAAGACTATAAACCTATATATTATGATATTCCCTTAGGTATTAAATATATACCCCTCACTAGTGGTTCACACAACCATCACTCCCAATTCCCTTTCACTCTCCCTGCCCTTCATTTCACCCTACAACCCTCACAGGGGGTTAACTAGTCAAACATGATCTAACGTAAACACGCTGGATATATCACTATTGGATGGATTATTTATTGGCAGAGATATATATTCGTGCTCGTATTGCCATGTTGGCTGCTGGATGTGGATGTTGGCTGATGGTTGCACGGATCTGATATTTATTGGAATCTCTTCCTTGTACATGTTATGTAGAACTTTTGAAAATTTGACGTTTTACACATTTTATAGGGAAATCTTATTATTACTCGAAGCTACACTTGAACGTGGTGTGGAATTGAGAATACAAATACGAAAATACATATGGGGTTTTTATAATTGGCACATCATAAAGGAAATCATTTATGTTACAACCATCAAATACTGTTCCCAAGGATGCTATCCTTCTAACAAATCATATATCAAGAATATTTCATTCTACGAAACTCAAACACTGTCTTCCTCATTTAACAAAATCTCATCCTAATACCCAGTAAACAATTTAGTCAAGTGTCCTATTTTGTAACGTTTCTATCACTATTGTACTTTAATTACAGTTCGCGTCAACTTTATCTTCATTTATATTCTAAGGTGGTATTCTAAAATAGATACTTCATATGAACTGTAAATGAAATCTCTCATGACAGAAAAATCATATGCATCTTCAATATAATGGCAAAGTGACTCCAAAATGTTTACTTAGTAGGAGGAAGTGACACTTTCCCCGTACGTTTGGAACGGTCGCCAGTGGCCGGCGTTATAAAACTTGACGGAGTTAAGGAAATTTTAAGAAACCAAGGTCTATATCTATAACAGTTATTTAAACTTTCTTGACGTTTATCTCAATACTTTTACTTTCAAGTCGGTTACAACATAAATCAAAATCTAATCATCAGATGGAGTTTCAATTTTGGACGAATATGCATATTGAAACTCGAATGAACATATTTCCGCCGGATACAAGCGTACCGGTATGAAACTGTATTCTTTATAAGCCTCCAAAGTAAAAAACAATTCCTTTCAGAAATGGCTGTAAATATTTGACTGTTATTTTCCAATAAAAGAGATGATTTTATTCTTTAACATTCAAGGAGAAAATGAAACTTGGAATTAGGGGTCATCTATAAATTACGACACATACACAAACAAGGGAGGAAAGGGTTCGAAAAGTGCGACAAGATGTGACATGAGAGAGAAGGAGACATTGGATTTGTGACGTCACATGTAATCTAAAATTAGACTTAACAAAATAAATGATATTAAGATCAAAAATCAAGAGAAGATTAAAAAGACGACACAACAGGGAAGACGGGGTCCGAAATGTGTGACAAAGGGTTAAAAAAGCACCCCTTAGCTTGTACTAAGCAAACAAGTGTTAAATTACACTGTAAGACAATTTTCTACCTGGGATAGTTAAAGACAATCACGTTCATTAAATTCATTTGTATCTCAAATATTAAAATGGTTTAAGAACTGATAACGCGTATAAAATCTTAATGTTTCTGCGTGATGGTAAAGTTTACAACTTGTGGACATCTATATTATAAAGAGATCAGCCTGTGAAAGAAGGATGGACTTTGAGTAAATCGTGGCTATGTAGAAACCATCAATTCAGCAATGAAATGTTTTGCTTAAGTATCTATTTTCTTTTACTAGTTTGGTCAGATTCAGTAAATTAATAAGACTGCCAAAATGAATTGTACTTAGACACTATTACATTTTTCTAGACTTGTCATTGATCTTTTGCATACCAATTCCGTTCCGATTCTGTTTGCAACAGTTACAAAACTACTTGAAAAATAACACAAACATGGCATGTTGTAATGTTGCTGAAGCTAACAGCAGATTTGTTATTTATTTTCCGATTGTAAATAAAACTGTTCTTAACACGAAACCCTCTGTATTCCCCACCGACCACCGACCGCCGACTACCGAAGACCGAGCACTGACTGACGCAGCTTTTCACGCAACATTTACGCCGCTGACAAGAGTGATAGATGCGTCATGTTTTCAATTTCATCGTCAATTTATCGAAATATTTCTGATTGACTTTCCTTACAGAACCTGTTCATATTTAAAAATGGTTCAATACGTACGGGCAGGGCAGAGATCGATAGAATGATCGATCATGATTAATGCCTACATCACTTTTCTTATTGTATTTACCAGCCTGTATTTCAATTTTCAAGGTTATTTATATTTTAATCTAAAAGCGTAGACAGTTAATCAGATTATTTGTGAATGTTCTTTTCGCTGAACACCTGAGCATTACGCGTGAATTTCTTATATAATAGAAATATTCTAAGTATTCTATTACTACATTCATTAAGCTGATGAAGAACGATGGTATATCACCTACAAACTTATAATTTTAAAATTGTAAGGAGTACTCTATTCAATAATAATAATAATAATGAAAATTGTGTAAGTAATTATTTCTTATTTAAATAATGATGCTGTAACAAGTAGTAAAGTTCATGGGTGTGTTTCAATTACAGTTTAGTTTGTTCGTGCCGTGTGTTTTCTCTCACTCATATACACGTTCGTTCTCTAACTAACAACATAGTTCTATTCTCATTCGGTTCGGGGCTAAGGTTTGCTATCAGTCGCCTCATTTTCGGAGGGCCTTAGTGTCGCATTGTGCCTATGCTTAATTGAAACATACATTAGTTTTCAAATTGTAGCTTCATCCATACTTGTTTATTTTTAATCTCAAAAATTGTTTGTTTTTTAATTCAACTTTATAAATATAACTTAATTTTTAATTTTATTAAAAAAAAATAAAGATTATTGTTAAAGGTATTAAATAATTTATGAAATGTTATTGGAAATAGTAATTAATAGTAATTGTCAACAATATCATAAATTTCAATATGTTATGCTAATTACTTGGTATCAAGTGCCCCCATCAAGAGCAGAACTTTTTGATATACTCGACTGTGTGAGATATTGCTGTAGTTGGAACATTCAATGCCGCATTAGGCGCTCTATTGCTGCAATTAGAAAACAGCCCACACTATTATTACTACTGTAGACACCTACGCATTAAGGTAGCAACATGAAGTGATAGGAATACAGGAAGAAGCTTATCGATTATTTTAAAAAGACTTTCACTTAAATATCCTGATATTTAATAAATATGAAAACACAAAGTGTAGTCTACAGTTACATAAATATTTTTTAAGACATCACCCAGTAAACAATTTGGTGATGGGTTCTATTCTGTGACTATTTCACTTCAATTATAGTTCGCATCAACTTTATCTACGTTTGTATTCCAACTGTGGTTTCATATACGACTGTGAGAAACTGAACTGTAAATGAACTCTTTCATGACAATAAAATCATACGCATCTTCAATATGATGGCAAAGTGACTCCAAAATGTTTACTGGGTAATCAATACAGGAGAGAGGAGTATGTCATAACTTTGTACTAAATCGCTCAAAAGAAAAAATGGTTTTTAGTAGGTCACGAAGTGGAATTAACTGAACTGAGTTTACATAAAAATAAATAAATATGGATGCACCAGAAATAATTTGTTGTACCCATAAATTAATTAATTTCAATTTATCGTTCAACACTATACCTGACCTATAACTGCGACCCGTGTAAACTATTTATATGTGTTAGTGTTGAATGTATGTGTGCTACGCAGTTGTTTATAGTGGTATTGGTTATTTCGTTGATTTCAACAGTGTTCCTAACATTCAGAACTGTTTCTGAGACGACTACCTAACATTCTAATCGTTCTGCGTTGTGTCTTCAACATTTCCTTCACAAAACGTCCTTGATGAATAAATCTACATTGGTGACGAGACCTTCGATTGTATCTTTGACTTCGCTCTGTCAATTGACAACTCGACAACGACAAGTAACTATTTATATATGTAGTTAGATCGATGTATCTTACGAATATCTTAAGTTTGTCTAAAGCAGTAGACCTTTGAAGTCGAAGTAGTTTAGAAGGTAGACAGACTCAATACAATAATGTACATTTCTTTAAGAAAATTTAGACGGTGTAGTGGGCGAGAGCTTTTGTACTTGACGCTGACTGCTGTGTCTTTAGATTGGAACCTCATAATTTCAAGTTAAATTGATTATGTACAAACATAATCATAAATTATTAGGCAGCGATGTACTAAAGCCAAAATTAAACCAAAAATGCCGTAAAATATGTATACATCTTTACATCTACTTTGTCAAGAACGTGGTAGTTAATATTTAATTATTAGAGAACATAAAACTAGAAACTTGTGCACAGCAAAACAAGGACTGCTGCTCCAAATATTGACTAATTTCACATGGGAATTGTTTTCGTAGCTTGACTTAATGTAAGTACAAATGATGAGGTTTCTACATTCAACATTTTGCTGTACTAAGTGCGATTATTTATGCATACTTGTACCCGACATGTGCAATACAATGCAACTTCTATTGTAGTAACTTGAAACGATGGCAAAAAACAACCTGCGATATGTTGGTTAATTTACTTGGCGATAAACATTGTATTGAGGAAATTCAAATGAAATGGGAGAGTGGAAGCAGGGTGCAGCAAATAATTAAGGAAAGGGACATCGAGTAACAAGAGCTAATTTAAATAATGTAGCTTCAACTACAATAAAAGGTAAGGCACAAAAACACGAATATTAAGATGATTGCTAAGTTCAGACTGGGAATCAAAAAAGAAGAAGCATATTGCAAAGAGGAGGAAGTGGAAAAAGGTCCAGAACAAACAACGTAGAAAAAAATGAGAGGAGCATTAGAGAACTGTTACTAGGAGAGAGGGATTGAAGAAGATGCTTAGCAGAAAGACGACGCTGTCATAGATAATGGGAAGTAGAAAAGGACTGTTGAGAAAAGCATATTGAGTAGAAGACAGGAAGATAAAAGCAAACTACAAAAATTAAAAAAGTCTAAAACATTATTTATATTATAAGTATATTTAGAAAGTTTGGATAGGTTTATTTTAAATTTGCACCAAATAATACAAAGTAATAAGGTTCAATTTGCACTGCGTAAGATTGAAGTTGATTTTTGAAATTGGATTACAGGTACAATAAATAACTTAATTTACAAGTTCATTTTCTTAAATTATTTATGAATTTATATATAAACAAATAATTAAAATTAATATAAATGATATCCCGTAAAATTAAACATGAAAATTTAACGGCGAGTTAACTGTTACACCTAAAAAAGAGTGAGAAAATGGTTGGGAAATTTAATATAACGCCTATCCAATTATTCTTCGTTTAGTTGATAAGTGAGCTAGATCCAATTAGGCTTGTATAGTAAATTACCTTGGCAATTGTACGTGGCTTTAACTCGCACCAAGATCTCACAGTTCACACCATACCCCTCCCACTTCACTCACCGTAGACCCTTCTACATCTACCCTACTCTTCAGGGGATGAAGAACAAGAATAAGAGAAGCAAACACGTACAAAGGGGCCAGGTTATGTTTCGTATACTATAAAAAATTCTGAATTGTTTTCAATTTGTTTACAACTTGAGAAAATTACTCATAACCCGAATTAATTAATTGGTTGAAGTTTGGAATAGTTACTTTATAGGAACTATGTGTTAGGAACAAAGTTTTGAGTGAACGACGTCGGCATCGGCGTCGGATATGCGTCTTAGACTGGACTGGATCATTATTTAGAAAGGCATTTGTAAATCAATTTGGGATAAAGTTTCCAACCTAAAACTTTATTACTGACCTCAAATTATTAGCTCGTTAAATTATAAATATATTTTTAATAAGTCAAGAATGTGGCAATTTGTTAAAGCTTCTTTGATAACAATGCAATCCTATTTATTCCATATACTGAAGCGACTTAAAATATTGTAACACAAAATGAACTGAAGAAAAGTAGTTTACAAAAGTAGCTCAGATAAGTCCTATGGCTCTAGACTTTTCAAAAATCACTTTTTAATACATTTATGGTTTCTACAATACTACTTATAAAATATTTTAAAAAAGGCTTCGAGAGCGTTGGTTCTTGATTCAGCTCTGCGCTTTTTCCCTTTGTTTTTCTTGTTAATTTTAACAAAACAAAACACTCTGTAATGTTTTACTTAACCATGTGATATTTAATCTAAAAGCGTTTTATTTCTTTATTTTGTACTAGACATTAAACAAGCCATCTAAATATTTTATAATCATTAAAAGGGTGTTCTTAAGATTTTTTACGAGTATGCTAATGCATAAAAAGGTAGATTTATTTTTCAAAAAGTAGCATAATACGTCACAACACGTTGTATATTAGATAAAACACATGTCACTGTCAAATAACAGTACAAAAGCATAAATACAGCCATTTAAGGAAAAAGGAACACATCTTCAAAACACAATAATAAGATATATGACAGATGATCCGATGAAGATAAATCTGATGTACGAGATATAAAACGACTCCGTAAGTGAGTTGGAGAAATCATAAAACTAAATCACTAAAATTAAAACTTCGAATATTTTTATCAATTAGCTTGTAGTAAGCTAGCAAGTGTGAAACTGCACAGCAAAATAATATTCTTTATGAAAAGTAAAAAATGAACTTTGGATTTAGCTTCTGTTTAGTGTGAAACTTGTACTGTCAGGTAATTTGTACCCGAAAATTGTAAATTGACAATGTACCACCACTAAAGCTTGCTATGTATTAAACAAATAAGATGCGACCGCTATATGCGAAATATAGAATAATACCAATAATCAAAAGAATAAAGAAGAATTTCAAAAGCTCTGAACCATTTTTGGTAAATCTCAAAAGGTTATTATAAAGTAATTAAGTAAGTAATAAAGTATTAAGGTATATAGTCGTATATGTCATTAGACATATGTTAATGCTTTTCGTAATCTACTCTGATGTACCAAAAACAATTTAGATAATTATATAACGAACAACGTGTTTTAAACTTGATGTACAACACAAACAAGAAAGCTCTTACATTGTCCAGCGTCCTCCGTCATCCGGGACAACTCCATGACTCCATGTGACAAATAGATATACATTTTATTGGTCAAAAGTAAATAAGAAACACATTTATACATGTTTGTGACGGATACCGCAGTCGCCAGTAAATGTCCCTGTGGAAAAGAACAAGAAGAAGAGCAAATAAACACAAGGGCAAGAGTTGTTTTAGAACGTTCTTTTAACTTTACCACTTTTCCCAAAGGATACAGGATACATAACGCGTATATATATATATATATATATATATATATATATATATATATATATATATATATATGTGGGATGTAGTTTCGCTACAGACAGTTTAATATCAATTATATTTTGTCTCTGAAGATTTGAACTTGCATTAAGTAATTCATAGTCACTCTCGTTTAAGATTGCTATCAATATGGAAAGATATTTTATTGTCTACTTCAATTATGTTACTGTTACAGTTACATAAAAAATATTTTGAGAATAAATATTTTACGTAAAAAATGTATGACAATTTAATGCAGTTGCTGTACTAGAATCCGAAATGTGGGTGGAATGATATATATTTTTGCTAAATTATAATGGATATTATTATCTAGCATAATTATCCTGAAAACTTGAAGTCGATTGACCATTTCGAATTATTTGAAATGTCAGTAATGAGAGTGGGAGAGAGAGAGAGAGACAAATACATTTTAGTGGTTTTATTTTAATAACAAAAACGTCAATTATTTTCTTTTGTTTTTTATATACGCAAAGAACATCTCGTTATTTATAGGTAATTTTCAAAGAAAATCTCGGCCAAGATAAAAATGTAACACAATGAATTAACTTGTAGTACGCTAGCAAATATATGCAACCTTGTACTGCAAGACAATTTTCTAATTGGGAATTCGTTTTCCATTAAAAATATAAATGGTGATACTGGTAACATTGATATATTCAAGACCGAAGTTTTTAAAATCGTTAACATTAGAATATAAAATCTACAATAAAGGTTTTTGATACATTGTAAAACCGACATACTTTATGTAATTTGTAAATAAATGCACAAAACACATTGCACTAAAACCATTGTGTATTAATAATAAATAACATAGCCTTATGTGAGTTGTATATTGTAGTTAAAAAGTTCAAGACAATTAAACGACTACGTGCTTCGTTATCTGCACACGATTGTCTTTAGTCTTTGAAACATTGTAAAAGCTTTGACTTTACAGGAATATTAAATGAGAAGAATAATTAAAAAGTACAATATATCGTTTATTTGTCATTTTAAGATAAATAAAGTTTTAGAAGTAGCAGTCCCTTGTGAATTATGTATTTACTCGCACGAGTATAGAGGAAAGTCAGCATCAGGGTATCAGTGTATAAGACCACATAGAGGGCATTGAAGCATGACAATGACTGCTGTATTTTCAGGTTTGATTACTAAACCAGAGTTATATTTCCTGGGTTTGGTTAATTTTAAGTTGAATTGATTATGAACATAAAAAATTATAAACTCATCGAGGCAGCAGTGAAGTACAAACATCACAAATGCTGCCAATATTAGTCAGAGGTTTTAGCTACGCATTGGATTTAGCTACGGAATAGGAAGTATACGAGTATCATAATAACAAACCAAAAGAATTCATGAAATTTACGACGACGATGAATGTTTATAAAAATGTTTCTCTACATCAGACTAAATTTTGAAAAATATTAAGAGAGCTGTTTCTTTTTTTTTTAAGTTTCTCGGGCTTCCTAGGCACGTAGCCTTTTATCGCTCTTAATATTGTTCTGCTTCTCCAGACAACAAGAATGATCTATTCATGTTATAAAGTTATTATATATTCAAGTTATAAATTTCGGTTTCTCAATCGAAGAGGGGGTGTTAACAGGAAGCGTCTGCGAAATCTGTAGCACCGCCCTTTGGAGTCCATTTCTTGCCATTGCTATATTTTTACATTGCCACAGAATGTGGTCAGGATCTGCCTCCTCTTCACCACATCCGCATTTAGAGTTTGGAATGATTTTGTTTCTTGCTAGATGTTTCGGAGCTCCAGTATGATTCATTCTTAGTCTTGAGGTCATTAAGAGAGCTGTTTTGGTGCAACAGTAAAAATTAAATGATGGAAAAACTTCGAGATTCCCAATAGTTAAAAAGTAGGCAAGAGGTAAGAGACGAGGATACAGGCATGAAGGAAAGGGATGGAGGAAACGTAGAGAATGAAGGATGGCGGAAGTAAGTGGAAAGAAAAGAGAGACGGATGAGACACTTTATAAGAAGAGTGAGTCTGGAGGAACGATTACAAGGAAGAAAAGAAAGTAGATAGGTGGTGGAATTAAGGATGAGACGCAGGAGGAAGATAACAAGGTACACGAACATTAAAAAGGAAGAAGAAAATTTAAAAAATGTTAATAATTTGTAAATGAAATGTAAAATCAATGTAAGGAGGTTGTAAAACCGTAAAGGCAGATACAATAAAAATACAACACATAAATAGTTAGCAAATATTAATATAACATAGACATGTATAAATTGGAATCTTACAAAATATTTTTTTTATATTTCGAATGGCTTTCTAGAACCATAGAGTCTGCTTTTCTACTTACTCCTACTCCTATAACTTAATCTCCAAGGATATATTTATGTCATAAATTTTTTACGATTTAATACGATAATTATACTTTTCTTTAAATATTATAAATAGTAGATAGTGATACGTATAGATATATATATTTTACATAATTACTCAATTAACTAATGAGTAAATAAATAAACAGGTAATTTATTGAAATATGAACCGTCATAAATATTTAAAATTTCTGTAATTGCGAGACTACAGTAATATTTAATGAAGGTGACGCAACGAACAGTACCTAATAAAAAATGTAATAGATTCATTCGGACTTACAGTACGATTCAGCTGCAGAACTTGAAAGAGTCCAGACTAGATAAATTGTCTGGATCAAGAGACAAAGACCCCATGTACCACATAGTGTATAATACATACACCATTATGTCGTACATCGCATCGCGTCTCTTGTATTTTAACTTCATATAAAATGTGCTGGTGTAGTTCTTACCTAGAAACAAACAAAATAAAACCGAATTAGTTACTTAAAACGTAATATAAATTCATGAAATCGTTGCTCTATAGGAATTTATTAGTGTACCAGAACGCTTTGTTTAAGCACATAAGAAATTTCAATTAATATAGAAATTGCAAGAAGGTTAAAGGTCCAATACAGTTTACATCGAGTCTTCTTGGTGAGCGCACGTATTTACAATAAACAAAACAATAAAATAAATAGTGATCTTTTTTTTTGCAAATTATAATATTTTTTTTAGTGATTTATTTTTTTTTTTTTAAATTATAATTTATATTATTATTAAGTGTTATTAATTAGAAGTGAAGTAACTTCTATTTAATTATCACTGGTTAATTAACAATATGGATATGGAGGTTGAACCTCCCGATAAAAATCCGATCAATAAAAACAACTCTGTGACTAACAAATCAATTCCTACAGATAAAACATCCAGTGATATAACAGAAAACTTAAATAACAATAGTGACAATGTTAAAAAAATATTTAATAATTTATACAACACAGAAACAAAATATGACTCGTATAAAGTAATGATAGTTAAAAATAATAGTGATGGAAATACATTTTTTAGTTCTCTTAAATTAGCAGAAATAATATGTAAAATTAGCAATAAATCTAATATAATAGAAATTAAAAAAGTGGGAAGAAATAGAGTAATCGTTCAATGTGCTAATGCAGTACTAGCTAACGAAATTACCAAATCAACATTGCTGAAAAACAATGGGTATGAAGCGTTTATCCCATTTTACTGGTGCACAAAAGTTGCTATTATAAAAGGTGTTGATATTGAATATTCGGAAGATACAATTTTAAATAATATAGAGTGTCCACCTTTTAAAGTAACGAGAGTGCAAAGGTTAAATCGAAAACTAAGAGTTGACGGAGCTATTAAATATGAACCCAGTACAACAGTGAAATTATTCTTTGAAGGACTTGCTATTCCTGCTTATGTTTACATGTGGAGAGTGAGACGAGCATGTGAACCATTTGTACAACAGACGATACAATGTTATAATTGTTTTAAATTTGGACATGCAGCCACAAAATGTAGAGCAAAAGTAGCAAAATGTAAATTCTGCGGAAGTGAAGATCATTTACGTACTGCATGCACATCTCCTAATCCGACATGCATAAATTGTAAACTTAACCACGAGGCTACAGACAATGAATGTCCTGAAAAAAAAAGACAAATCAAGATAAAAGATCTCATGGCCCAACACAATCTCAGTTTTTATGAAGCAAAATTAGAATTAACAGAAAAAAATACAGACTATTTATACTCAGTAAGAACTCAAAACTCTTTTGAAGCTCTAAACTACAATGAGACTTTTCCCAATATCACTAATAAGTACAATAGTATCAACATAATTCCAACATACAAACCAAACCCTTTAACCAGAAGAACTAATACCAGAGTGAATAAATCAAATACAGGTAACTCGTTACAAAGATCTTACAGTCAACCACAACCTACGACATCCACTAAAGAACCAATTCCAAAAAGAAGAAGAGAAGAAAAGAAACCTAACAATGAAGAAAGCGACACATACCTTAAGATAACTAATCAAGGAAAAAACAGAAAGCAAATCAACCAAGAGACACCTGATATTACAATGGAAAACAATGATAATGATACCTGCTATACATCAATATATAATAAAAATAATGATGACAAAATTAAAAATACAAACAAAGACCCAAATATTACATCCCAATCCCTTAGAAGCTACAAGAAACAAATATCTAGTGTACAATGGTCAAACTCGTAAGAAAACATCGATATATAAATTAAGTTTATTTTTTAAAAATCTATTCACATCACTAAACCTAATCGTTTAATAAATTTACTAAAATATTAAATCAACAATAATTATATAAACGGAGAGAAAATAAAATAAAATAAAATATATAAATAAATCTAACAACAAGACCAAGGACAGATATAAAAATCAATAATTAATTAAAACAGTTAAAATGATAAATTTTATTCAATGGAATTGCAGAGGAGTCAGATATATTAAAGAGGAACTACAACATATGTTACAGAAGCATAACATACATATATGCATACTATCAGAAACGTTTTTAACAAAAAATATCAATTTCAACATCAAAGGTTATTTTATTGAAAGAGAAGATAGGATACAGAATACAAACTATAATCCCCACGGGGGTGTTGCTATCTTGATTCATAAATCTATAAAATATAAAAGAGTAATGCTAAATAACCCATTTAATTCGGTCGAAATAGTTGGAATAATTTTAACACATAACGAAACTGATGTAATATGTATTTTATCAATCTATGCTAAACCGAATCATAAACTATCTAATTCTAATTGGTCACAGATAAAACAACAAATAGATGTTCCTGTTATACTTGCTGGAGATTTTAACGCGACTAATCTTGCTTGGGATATAAATTGTCCAGGTAGTCAGTATGAAGGTAACGAATTGTTAGATTTCATAGAAAACGAAAATCTAAATATTATCAACGATGATAAACCAACTAGAGTAAGCAATCTCAGTACAAGGGACAGTATATTGGATCTCACATTGGTATCAATGACTTTAACACAACAAATTACTTCGTGGCAAGTTCTTGCAGATAGCTTAGGTAGTGATCACTACCCAATTTTTTTCTGTTTGAATGACTATAATAAAGACCGTTACCGTACATCTGAATATTTAACAAGGAGAAATTTCCGAAAAGCAGATTGGGAGAAATATAGCCTTGAAATAGAAAGCAGAATTTCAAACCTTAGCACAAATGGAATCACAAGTAATCCCCAAGATGTTAAAAACAAATACAACCAATTTAGAGATGTTATTAATAATTCGGCAGACATACATATCCCATCTACCAGATTGTATAATATAACTCCTAATAAAATAAAACCGTCTTGGTGGGACACTGAGTGCAATAAAATGATAGCTCAAAGAAAATTAGCACTAACTATTTTTAATAAAAACATGACAATGGCGAATTATTTAAATTATAAAAAACATCAAGCTAAAACCAGACGATATTTTAGAGCCAGAAAAAAAATAGAATGGCAAAATTTCTGCGAGAATTTAAACCCAAACACAACAACCAACATTGTCTGGAACAATATAAGAAAAATTAACAATAAAAGCTATAGTACTAAAAGGATAAGTGATAATGAAAGTTTAATAGAAGAATTCATTAAAAAAAAATTTCCACAGAACAACAATTTAAATATTACTACCACCACCATCGTAAAAGATAATTTTCTAGATAATAACATAAATAAAAATGAAGTAAAATTCGCGTTAAATCATAATAAAAACAGTAGCACAGGATTTGATAGAATAAATTACAAAATGATACAAAACTTACCTGACAATGCAATAAATCATCTTACACAAATATACAATCTGTCATTAAACACTGCTGATATACCATTAGACTGGAAAAAACATATCGTTGTTCCTATATTAAAAACAGGAAAAGATCCAAACAAAGAAGAATCATTCAGACCAATTACTTTACTATCATGTATGGGCAAAACTATGGAATCCATCATCAAAAACAGACTGGAGTGGTATCTCGAACATCATAAAAGATTACCTGAGTTACAATTTGCGTTTAGAAAAACAAGAAGTACACAGCATAACTTAAACATATTGAATATCGATATTCAAAGAACATACAGTAAAAATCATTATATGATAGCTGCTTTCATTGACATTGAAGCTGCTTATGACAATGTTAATCTAAAAATATTAAAAGAAAAAGTAGAAAACATAGGTATATCTTCCAAAATATCCAACTGGATTATAAACTACTTCCAAAATAGAGAAATAACAGTTAGATACAATAATAAGTTAACTGGTCCTATACTATGTAATCACGGAATTCCACAAGGCTCAATATTATCTCCCTTATTATTCAACATATACACAGAAAAGTTAACAACATTATCAGATAACAACACAACAGTACTGATGTATGCAGATGACATGGTTATTTATAGTATGGGTCATACACAAGATATAGCTCAAAACAGATTACAATCGAAATTAAGAAAACTAGATATTTTATTAAAGGAAATCAAATTAAATATATCGTCAGAAAAAAGTAAAATAGTTATATTTACAAGGCATAGAATAAACTGCAGTCCAAAAATAACCATCAGAAATAAAAATATAACTGTTACTTCAAATACCAAATTTCTGGGTATATTCTTTGATACGAAAAGCACTTGGGCGAAAGAAATTGCACATATTATTAACAAATGTCAAAAAGGCTTAAATTTGATGCGATGTATAGCAGGATACAAATGGGGCGCACACCCAACAACCTTAATAAAAATATATAAAGCTATTGTTAGACCGCATATTGACTATTCTAGTACTATGATCTGCACCGCAAATAACTCAAGATTAAAAAAAATTGAAATTATACAAAACAAATGTTTAAGAATAATATTAGGTGCAATGGTTTCAACACCAATCCAAATCCTCAACTATCAAACTAATATTCCTCCGGTAAATATCAGAATACAACAAATATCAGACAGTTTCTTTTGTAAAAACAGACATAACTCATGTGGCCCCTTAAATACAAGATTATCTAAACTATATGTTCTTTATAATAAACCATATTGGACAACTCATAAAAAACCGGCACTTTTAACTAGTTTTGATAGATATAATAACTTGAACTTAGAGGTACACAACATTATACCTTTTTTCAAATTTCCATTAGAAATAAGCATGACAACAATACATACAGAAATAAATTTGTTCAAGAAGAATGACAGTAAGGAAATAACTTATCAAAAATATATGGAATATATAACAAAAGATGATATAAACTGGAGTATATGGTTTACCGATGGTTCATTCGAAAAAAACTCTAGGACTGGAGGAATTGGCATTTTCAATTATAATACAGATCAACAGTACAAATACAAACTTAACAACATCACAAATTCTTATAATACAGAAATAACAGCAATTATGAAATTACTAGAAATAATACAAAAAACTGACAATAAAAATATATTAATCTTCACAGATTCTCGTAGTGTTTGTGTATCTTTAAATAACAATAAATTCAAAAACAATAATAATAACAAAATATGTTCAATTAAAGAATATCTTTTAAAAATGAAAAAAAATGATATCAATGTTAAACTTATTTGGATTCCTGGACATGTAGGCATAAAAGGAAACGAAATGGCTGACAAACTGGCCAAAGAAGCTTGTGTAGATGGGGAAATAATCGAAATAAATTGGTCAATAAATGATTCCAAAAAAATAATTAAAGAAAATTGTATGGCAGAATGGCAGAATATATTTAATGAGAAAAGTCAAAGTACTGGAAAATTTTTTTTTGCAGCGAATCAAAAAATTCCAACAACCACATGGTTTAATAAAAATCATTCACGGAGATATATTTCAACAAATTGTCGAATGAAATCTGGGCATTCTAGATGTCCAGCTCATCTATACAAAATAAATATAAAAGACACACCAAATTGTAGATGTGGAGAAGAAGGGTCTTTGGACCATATAATTCTAGGGTGTCATCTTTTAACATCAAAAATTGATAGACTTTTAAATGATTTATGTAATGTAACACAGTTCCCAGTCAATATGTCCTGTTTAATGACAAGTGAAGCAACGGCGGAAATATTAACAAACTTTGTGATAGAAAATAATATAGAAGTGTAATTTAAGTTAAAATATTTTATTTAGTATGTATTTAATTTTAAGTTTAATTTTTTAAAAGAATCAATTTGTTTTGTATTTATTAGAACAATTATAATTTATATGTAAATTTTTATATAATTTTACAAATAAAAGCAATGGCAAGAAGGCTGAATAAGCCAAAGCCTAAATAAATAAAAAAAAAAAATAAAGGTCCAATACATACTGGAGTATGTTGGGCTCGGCAATGAAACGAACATGCTCGAGATTCACAATACATCACGAGAAATAATAATATAAGTTTTCATATTCGTAAGAAAAAAAGGTTGTAAACATATTGGAGAAACTAGCAGAATTTATTAGTTTCTATAATAGTTGAGTTAATCACATAGAATAATATGAATTTAGTTTAACACTGTCGTGCGTTCCTATCAGTTATGATTTGTTCCTTTGATGTATTATTTATGCCCTAAATTAAAGGTAGGTCATCAAATAGGCTTTCAATTGCGACGCTTAAAACGCTATTGAACCCTAAAATCGACACATCCAAGGTTAAGAAGGGAAATGAAAACCTAGTTCTAATGATGCGCTAAATTTAGACTCGGGTAACTTTGATATTTGCATGAACTATTTGTTAAGGCTTTGTGAGCTGTTACAAAACTAGTATGATGGTGTCACCAACAAGTACAAACAGATTCAATGTAAGCTGTACCAGGGAAAGAGAAGAAAGAGATAAATCGCTTGATAAATAAGGATAGCAAATGTGTAGTAATGTTTAGTGACGCATTACGTACAATTGTTTTATACTGGTGAATGGTTAATACAATTAACTTACAATGTGTAGGAAAATACTATTAAAATCGATTTTACGAAATGTAAAATATGTTAATTTCTATTTAAGAATACGAAAAGTACTGACCATTGCATTGCATATGTAGCATATGTCTAGACAATTCGTGTCTAGATAATGTTATTTTAATGTAAAACGAATTGTTATTATTAAATCATTCGAAACCGGAATTCTATTTTACGTTTAGAGTGTATTTCATCAGTGCAAGAATTCATTTTCTTAAACTTTTCTACAAGCCTATACAAACTCGCTGTTTTGCCACACTTATACATGTATATTGCTGCTTGGCTCGTGTTGGCAGTGATCGTCAAAGCGAACTTCGAACCGTCTACGACAACATCTGACTATGTTCATCGCTCTCATAAATAATCAAGCATGTTGACTGACGCAATATAATCGAGTGTGTGGGACCTTTAAGTGTGGAAATTACTGCAATGAATGTCATGTTGTTTTACAAACTCTAATAATTTATAATTACGAGTACGTCACATAAAATGTTTGTATTCTGTAAAACATAACTTCTGTAAAACTACCTAATTAAAATAAAGTTAATTATGACTATTGTAATGATACGTAAAATTAAACAAGAATAAATTGTAATGTGGAAAGATTGTTGAAACTCATGCTTAAAAATGGTCATTAGAGCCGTATAAATTTGTGATGCGATAGAGAATTTTGTCCTATTCATTCCTTGTCCTATTCATTCCTTCTATTTGTGCTTTTTCATCGTAACGTAGATTTACTAGTTTTTTTTAAATATAGTTTCTCGGGCTTCCTAGGCACGTAGCCTTTTATCGCCCCTAATATATTCTGTTTCTTCTTATACTTTGTATCCCGACAACAAGAATGATCTATTCATGGATACTGCAGTTATAAATTTCGGTTTCTCAATCAAAAAGGCGGTGTTAACAGTATTGGTTGTATTGTATAAAATTCTCTACCTTTATCAGAATTATCTCACTTGTCTTGCCAATTTTTCATAAGATTTACTAGTTTTAAGCATGAGTTGTCGACTAATTTTCGTGATTTGAACTATATTTAATATTTATTTACTTGAGTGTATTAATTACTTGTACAGTAATAAATTAATATATACATTTACAAACAAATTCATAATAACTTATGGTCTATGCTCACGCCTATTTATGTTTCTTACCGATTTTAAGATTCGTACGCTTTGATGTAATTTATTTATCGTGCAAAAACGTTCGTGTTCGTGTACAGATACATGAATGTTTGTCCTGTAAACACAACCTATGTGTGCAACTTTACGTATTCATACCAGTGATATTAAGCACAAATGTAGACGTAGGGTTAGAATATTAAATCAGCACTGGCACACTGAAGAAATATGTATATTCTTTTTAGAGATAATTAAATTATCGTAAACCGATAAATTTCTATAATATTTAACTAATAATTTGATTTTGAATTATTTCTTTTTATTATTTCAATTCATAATTTACAATCTGTACCAAGAGACATTGATCAAATTTTGTTGATACATGAAAATGACATGTTAGCTTGCCATCCACTGATGACGTATTCTTTAGCTTAACCTATTATATTATTACGAGTATTATACAACTAAGCAAATAACTTCTATGCTGTTGTTGATAAGTCCATTGGATTTTTGTGTTTTTGGATTTGGATGATTTCGTTATATAATTATAATTTTTTTATATATACAATTTATAATTTGTAATTGGGAGAAAACATTAGTTTAGCCGCAAAAAATTCTTCTATTCAAAAAGTCTTCTATTTCAACGCATCGCCTTAAACCACACGTATCCAAATAAAGCTATAGATAAAAAGCTCTCTCACGTATTCATTCTTCTTAATAATAATGAAATATATAAATGACTTAGCACGTGATCAAATATTTCAAAACTTATTCAATACGAGTTAAAATAATATATTTACTTCAATAAAAAATCAAGGAAATAAATGCTTGGAATATAATACTCCTATACACATACGAGCTCGACAGTAATATTCTTCTTTATTTTATTTTAATTTTTCTTATTACCTATAAGATTTCAAATATTTTATAGAGTTTTATTTTTGTAATGTCTCCTTTTATACATGATTTAATATTTAAGACATTTTTAAATATTAAATTTATCGACTGTGAGAGATACGGTAGCGTTTCCAGATATGTACTTACTATTTGACGTCATTTATTTTAAAATAAAAATCATTTTATAACATTTATGTAAATATGTATATTTGAGATAAATTTTATTTTAAGAACAAGCGAATGTGAGCTGAATTTTCGAAAGGAATTGTCTGATTTATCTCTTTTTGTTTTTCATTTATAAAAATTGTTACTGGTTTCATGTACCATAGTAAAACCCGCTTCTTTGGTAAGTATGTATCATTTTCATATTTCTGTATACGTTCTTGGCAAAATTAACGTTCCCGGTCCTCGATGAGTACGCTATACTTAACTACACCGGAAGCATCCTCTTCGAAGTTATATTAATAATTTGTTTGTCTAAAAATTTCTCATTTAAATCGATGACTTTCAATTCATACTAAGTTCACTTTATTTCCTAGAAAATTAAAATAAAATGATCAGACGAATATTAGCAAGATATTTTATCAAACCGAAAATGTGGATATCACTTTTCTAAATGTGGAGGACAAGTGGGTTCAAGCTTAGAATCACTTAGAAATTAACCACAATCTTTCTTAAAATCAGAAAACAAGTGTATTTTTTTTCTACTTTTAATCTTTTTACCATTGCATGTTTGACCTTGCTCTTCTTCTCCGTTGAAGTCTTTTTATATACCGACACAATTGTTTACTTAATTTTGCTCTTCAAATTAATTCTGTTTTTTCAATACTTTTCTTTCCTACCCTTATCGAAAATAAACAACCCTATAAGAATCATCAACGTAGAAAGACAATCAATTCTTATATAGGACCGATGTAATAGCCCTTTAACATTAAGATACATCATTCTTTAATATAAGTAATTAGCTCAACGTCAAAACTGCTGCATTTTAATTAACATCAAAGAACATCTAAAATTTAAGTGCCTTATTTTGTAACTTTTTCTCTTATATCATATTTAATAAACTGGACTGTGACATTTGTTTGTTTATGTTGAAAAAAGCATAACCTAAAGTGAATTAACAAACAATATTAATTTTAATTTTAATATTATTAAAAAGGCGCATGACACCAGTGAAACAAATTAAGGCTAACTATTATTCTAGTTTCGTACTCTGAACAACCTTTTTAATTTTTATTTTATATTCTAACTTTATATTCTAAATTAAATAAAACACAAAAACAAAAACGTACCAAAGTGTATTTCTTTGAATCAAAAGAGAGAATTTAAAGCTACTAAAATTGTCATTGTCATAACAATTTCATGTCCATTTAATGTCGTTATTTTAATGATATTTGAACATATTACCTACTCTATAATAAGTTAATAACTAATATAAACTCCGCTGCATTACATATTTAAATACAAACTGACACTCGTAATTATGATAGTGTTTCTGGGAATGTATTAAACAAAGGTAATAAATTTAAAGATAAATAATAAAGGTTAAGAAAGTAACATAAAACTGCAACAAAGCAATTTTTCCAGTTCAAACTAGTTCAATATTAAAGTAATACTTCCATTACTTCTCCTTATGATCCAACATATCTATCGGTCGATGTTTTTTTTATTATACTGCAAAGCTAGCTCGTGCCACAAGTGCACGAAATGTTCTATAAATAATATTCTGTATTGTTATTGTTCAAATTGGTTTTTACTGCTATAAATATATCGATAGCCCGCTAGACAATATAACACATAGTCGTAATAGTCACAGAGTGGGGTGGAACACCTACGTGTTAAATGAATATTTTTTAAAGAAAGAAGAAAAATACAATAAGATGCTAGTAGAAATATCTATTTGAAAAAGTGAAAACTGTCCCTCAGATACACTATAATATCATTGAAAAGTGTTGGAAATGTGGAGTATAATGCTTTTACCATTTCACTATGCAATCTATATAGACAGTTCCTTCCTCGTACACGGAGGAGATCCTCTTCTAGACAAGCTACTCTATTTCCTAGAATACACTAAGTATCAAAAGTTTTGTTACTTTAATATTATTTGAATTACTTAGAAAACTGATTCTTTTAAAGAGAATTGTTTAGAAGATTAGGTTCATGGATTATTTTTAATTTTTCGCGATTATAATATGTTTGCCCAAAGCTTTCACGAAAAAGCATCAACAGAAAAGTGGACATTGTCTATTGTATCCAGTCAAATTTAATAGATTAACGATAAATGAACTTTTCTTTTATTCTCGTGCCAAAAGCTATTGTATCCAGTCACAGTTTACCGTGTTACGAACACAGAACAGCAACCCTGCCTGCCTGAATATTTAGTTAATTTAACAGGCAAATTAAAATTGCAGTCACCAATTTCTTAACTTTGCAAAAATGATTTATAAAATTTAGTGCTAAAAATAAAATAAAACGCAGTTTGTTTATATATTTTTAAAAATATTAGCCGAGCTATATTTTAAAAATGAATAAGGTAGGAAAGGTATGGGGTCCATACGTTGGGGCCTACGAGGCATTTGTTCCACTCACAATTTAGAATGTTTCACTAGATGGAATGAATTTTAAAATTTTGTACTTTCTGCTAAATTCGTTTCGAACGGTTATTAGTACACTGTGAAAAATATTTTTTTATATTTATTTATTTATTTGCATTGACTTTTATTCGTCATAGTCACCATCAAACATTTTTTATACATATTTCACATTTTATAATTCTATTTTACAAATTTCTAAATATTTAAATAATTCACTAATTAATTTTGAATTACTTAACAAAAATTTAGTATTAACAGGAAAAGTTTTAATCACATCTAATATTTCACTATTGAATTTGGATCTTTATAAACTACAATTTATGCATTCAAATATAATATGATCTAAAGTTCCTTCTTCACCACATTGACATCTACAAATACACAGTAAAAATTATTATGTGAGCAACATAGCTGCTATAATGGTTTTATGAAAAAGACAGTATTCAATATATCCGTACTCGTAGTATCTTAAATATTTTTCAGTAATAATTTACGCTTCTATTCTCTACAGTGTTCATTTCACTAACAAACAACATAATTCAACAACCTGCAAAAGTCCAATCATCATAAACAACTAATCAATATTTCATTTGCTATACAATTTTCAAATTATTCAACAAAAAAATATTTAATATAAATTTAATAGATGAGCAAATATTTTTCTATTTATTGTCATCGAAATATTTGGTTGAATGGCATTTGCTCTTAGTGCAATAAATAGAACGAGAAAAGACATCCAATGAAATTGAATTGATGCAATTGTCGATGAGGTAATGCCCGAACAGAGACGACACACATAGAGTGTGGAACCGGTCAAAGGTCGTCCGTCGATAATAAAACGGAAAAAAAACAGGTAAAAAATATATAAGGTTATATAGAAATCATACAAAAATGTTATTACTTCAATAAGAAACGAGAATTGTATTCTGCTTTCAGAAGAAAATCAGAGAGAGAGAGAGAGAGAGAGAGAGAGAGAGAGAGGAATATAAATTAAATAAATAAAAATATGAAAAGAATGTTGATGGTCATGTCTTCAACTAGTAATAGATACGCTGCAAACGATTGGATAAACTACCATATCTAGTTGTTATTTATCCAGCGGTTAGTTCACGACTCGAAAACAAAGCACGCAATGTTACCTGTGCGATAGGTCTTGGCACGCATTTGTAATTAGCTATGGTGAATAATACAAAACTAATTCGACAGTGGTAATTTGTAAAAACATTTTATACAAATAAATAAACCCGTCCTGTTCGTATGGTTAAAAAATAACTACGCGTTAAATAAACGCTTGATTAATTAAGTCATTATGTTTTACATATTTTATCTTTATGGAGGAACTATTTTGGGAGCTTTTTAATTATAAGTAAAGTAATTTAGAGAGTAGGTAAATAGAAAGTGTTTTAAATGAAGCAATACCTTTTTAATAGTACGCCATTTTTGTTGGGAACGATTTTGATTGCTTAAATTTTGCAAGTGTGTAGTGTAAATAATAACAATTTGTTACTATGTGTTAAAAGGGCCAATGTAATATTTTGTCTTCAAAATATTACATTTTTCAAAACAAATAAAATTGAAACAGACATTTTCTACTTTATGGCATTTGAAATTTGTATAAATTTAGATAAGAGTTTGAATGCAATTGCTTCAAACTTTTATCTCCATCCCACATTTGAAATTTTGACATTGGCTACCACAGTAAACATTTTGGACTCGCTTTGACATCATATTGAAGATGCGAATAATTTTTTTGTCATAAAACAATTCAATTTGATTTCTCTCGTTCAAAGAAATGTGAGTGATATGAACTATAAATGGCAAAATCACTGCACTAGTAATGAAGTTGCAAATATCTTGTTTCCTTTTCTGTGATATTCTGGTGAAATGAATACAGAATTTAATCTTTACTAAAATAAATATTTTGAAATGTAAAAGAGACAACATCTCAATTTAAATGCATAATGTTGAAAAGAGAAAGAATATTCTTATGAAAAGATTCTTCAATTTCTTTCATAAATGACATCTATCTGAAATCTGAATGAAACACAATTGATTTCTTGACTGGAACTTCAAAAAGCTATGCCATTTCACCAAAATGTTTAGTGGGCATTTTAACAACAAGCCACTGTTACTTGTATATCGTACACCGGTTTGAACTCATCAATTAATTCGTTAGAATCTGTATATCTATATCCTCAAGATTTAATCATTTAAGCGGACTCCAAACGAATATTCCATTGGAAGATGTTTTAATTATAAATAGTGCATTAAGCACAACACAACACATAATTATTACCTAACATCAACACTGTTAATAAGTAGGATCGTGCGTATTTTCAGCACTACGCTTGGTTGAGAATTCTTGAGGGGCAAGCACAGGAAATTAAAGATCTTCACTTAAATTTTAATTTAACAATTCACTTGTTTATTTGATCATATGAAATTCACAAGTTTTAATAATAATAACAATAATTAACACTTAAAATATAACAAAGTAGTAAGTAAAAAGTAGTAAGTAGTAATTAGCACTGAATAGTAACAAAGCAGTAAGAGAGTAGCTAATAATAAAATAAATATTAATAAGGTAGTAACAAAAGTAGTAAAAGCGGCTCTGATAACAGGGCAGTCACTTATATAGGCCAGGAAAAGGAGAAGGGATTGTGACCAGCTGTAATCTGGTTGATAAAGGAGGTCTCTGGTGGCGCAAATATAAATGAATTTGTCACAAAACAATAAATAATTTGTAATTTGACAAATATATTGAAATAAATGAGTTTGGCAACATTTTGCTGCTTAAAGGAGCACATTGTTCTACTTAAAACAAAACCTTGTAGTATTTATTCTAAAAAGGTCTTATTTTGATTCTGAGAAAGTTTTTTTTTTACGAAATTTAATAATTTTATTAATAGTTCATTTTACGGTTTTAATAACAATAAAATAGGTCACAAAACGCATTATATTCTTACGTAAAATGTCATTTTCTTTATGTAACATAAACCAAATAACCGTGTTTAGATTTATCTCATCACGAATTTCATAGTATAAGGTTTGCAGGTAATATTATTTATTTTCAATCTCAGGTCATTTTGGGATCCCCTTTTTTTATACAATCTACCTGATATATATTAATTCGATAAAAGGATTATCAATTTAGATGGTAACGTTTTTAGAATGAAACAATTAAGTAATTAAAATAGTAATTAAATTATATCAAAATCATTTTAATATAATTAAAAATTAGATAATGTTTTAAACCATTTATATTTTAGAGGCAAAATCTAAAGGGAACACATTTTTATTACATGGTTAATTTAACTAATTAAGATAGAAATTATAGGAGTAAAAAAGTGAATAGAGAAGGTGATCCTTTGAAAATTATAAATGTTTGAATGAGATGAACATGTTTACTGTTTTGTCTTAAAAAGTCTTTAAATAAATAATAGACAGAAGAGACTTTCGCGAGCTGTCATCGGTGCATGTGTTTCTATAAAGAAACTATTTTTAGGAATCGAAACCGTATCGTACTCCCTGTTTGTATGAAGATTTAAGAGCAAAATGGGCGCCAAATTTTAATCTGTAACTTTTCTTTGAACACTTTTTAAAAATTCTGGATTTAAATAAAAATGGAAGCTACCCACTGAACCTCATGTAAAGTAGTGTTCGTATTTATTACACACATAGAGTACGTAACGCGAATAATTTCACTGTTCGAGATAAATACAAGCAAATGCAATTTCAAGCTTAATAAATTTGTTCGTTTTATGAGACAAGGTTTACTAAGTGTTTAGTTTTTACATATGACCTTTTTTGGAATCGTGTGGAAGGGGAACAAAGGGGGGGGGGATTATACACTACACTATTATGAGTAACTCCCGTAATAGAGAACTGCCTTAGTCTGCTTCCCCTGGGTACAACCACCTAATTAAAAAGGCGTGGACATGAAAATGAAGATATGTGGTATATTTACATTATAAGAAAAACTTTTAATTTTATTCATGTATGTACGAGTATGTATATATTTAGTAGAGTTACCAAAATACTACGTCGGAGATTATTATTGTTTGCTAATTACATTCTAATTAATAAAGGTAATTTAAATATTTATTTAAAATGTTCCAAGGAATATAATGCAGTAATATTATAATAATGTAATAATATTTTTATATTTATTATTATTCATGCTCCTATTAATTGCTACTGTTTATTAAACAGATGTAGCTTGCAAACGTTTCGCAACCAATATGTTCTTGACGGATCACGTGCTATATAGCTAACTCATTACTTTAGGAATATCTGCGTCTCTTGCTTTTGCACACACTCCTTCCTCTTTGGAATGAACAATTTTTAACGCCAATCAGAATTTGATAGTCGTGGAGTTCACACATCAAATCATTAATTAGTAAATAATAAATAGTCGTTGAATTCTCATCTAACTAAATCCACGCCCATATTGGATTAATTTTATGGATTTATTTATTTACTGGCGCGACGTTTCTTATACGTGAATTTCTTTACGCGATTCAAGCTACGGCAAAAGATAAGCTCAGTAGAAAAATACGCATGGTTTGCCACACTCAGTGAGCGTTAGTTCGTAAGATCTACAAACCTATGGTAAAAAGGAAGGCGCGGTGCCGCAGCATTTCTGAACTCAGGCACTTAAGGTGAAACATTACTTCATGGTTATATAGTTAGATATAGATACTAAAATGATAATCGATTTACAAATGTGTACTAGCACTTCATGTTTTCAAATATAAACACGTTAATAACTTTGCACACGATTGAGCTATTTACACCATATCAACTTTAGGAGTCAGATAAATGATCAAGCTTTGTTTATAAATAGATCATTAATTAGTATATCAATTATTTAGAAACATATAGTGTGTTGAAAATCAAATTTCTATTTTCTGGTAATATTTTTATACCTACATTTAAGGATATGGCGTTTCATATTTTCCAGTGGTTCCAAAGTTCTTTTTATATATACATATTTAAAAATAGTTAAAATTATGAACTATATTAAAATATGTATATCTCGATCGGTCAGTTCATTAAGGGGTCAAGTCATAATTTTGAGTTTTGAGATATTGCGGAATTATGGATTTTTTTCAGAGTTACTGACTAATGAATGATGATTAGAAATATACGTTTCTGTATTTTAATTTAACACCAGCGAAATCATTTTGCTAGAGATCGTTCGACATATTCTCTATCTATCACATTTACAATATAAAGATGCAGTTTTTTACGCAGATTTGGGGATATCTCGCACACCGTAGTATTTATTAGTGGGGACAAAAAACGACACTTTTATTTTATACAACAAAATATTACACTATCAAAAATCATTTACGAAGTCAAGAAATTAAGCATTAGAGCCAGTAGAAATCCCTTAGGCTTGACATTTTTCTTTTATATATGTATATATATTTATATATATATATATATATATATATATATATATATATATATATATATATATTATTCTATATTTGAAAGGATTCACACAGTTGGCAGTGCATGCAGTAGATAGCTCGTTATACATACTCCAAGTCCGCTCCGACTCCGACTAGTACTCCTCCACTTATATATCTCAATAGTACAGGATAAAAGACAGAATAGACAACTATAGAAGGTTTCTGAAGCTTGGTAAAGCTTTGTCCAGCGAACCGCGAGTAAATAGCCTAGGGAATTGTCTTGATTCCAAAGGACTAAAATAGAGAAGATACTTCAGTAGAAAGGATAATAAGTAGGTACCTTATTGTCTCCTCAGTCTTATTTCAGGGCTCGGTGCAACTTGCTAGACCCAATCTAACCCATCTTCATTGTTATAAAATGTAATATATTTAAGAATAATATATTGTTTAATAATGTTAGTTTATATAAAAGAGGCGCCGAAAGTTTCCAGCCTATTTTTGTTCCTAGGGAGATTGAAAACAAGATGGAACTTACCTAAATTGAAGGATCAATACCACGCTGAACGCACTACAGTTCATTAATTTGATTACGTAATTGCTTAAAGCGATGTTAACAACTTATAGGTTATATCTCGCAATAATTGTAATATAATTATTGTGCATTTAGTAGATTTGTTTAAAATATAGTGAGTACATTTGTTAATTTTTGTAAAAGGGGTATTATAGTATGCCTCCTATATAAACATAAGCATATAAACTTTATGGAATGTCGTATTAAAATTGAGATGGAAAAGGACGATGAGGTAAACAAAAACGATTACGCTAACAGCCAGTGCCGAATTAAAGCCAGGAACTACATCTAGATAGATCATAGCCAGTTGGGAAACCAGTAAACATTTTGGAGTCACTTTGTCATTATATTCAAGATGCGTATTACTTTTTTGTCATAAAAAAGTTCATTTATAGTTCAGTTTCTCACAATCGTTCATATGAAATGTCTATTTTATCGGTTACAAATGGCGAAACCACTCCATCTGTCGGAATGCAAATGAAGAAAAACTTGATGCGAATTTTAATTGAAGTGAAATAGTGATAGAAATGTTACTAAACAAAACACTTCACCAAATTGTTTACTGTGAAGCCTCTCGATACAAGTTAATTGTGTCTGGATACAATTTAACTTGGCTGCCTAATCAATTTATTACATCATAATCGTTGACTATGGCAATATCAATGAGACAGAACATAAACATTCAATATCTTAATCTGACGCTGCATCTCAGATAGAAAATTACCTTGCAATGCAAGTTTGCTAGCGGAGTACAAGCTAATTGAAGTGTTACATTGCTATCTATTACAACAACACAAGTTGATTTTTACCCCTCCCTATTTAGTAACTTATTTCCGACGCTAGATAAGATTAGACAATTTGTCAAAGGAATATTTTTGATATTATTAAGCTACTTAAGTTTGCTCCAAGGTATCGGACAAATTTTGCTACTTACTTAGAGTCAACCAGTACCTTTGGGTAAACATGGGGTGTCCTAATAATTTTATATAGAAATATAGACCTTTTAAAAAATCATCTAATAATATCCGGCGTAACATAATAATTCTGGGTCGGTCCAAGAGAAATGTATTGTAGATAAGAGTAGATGATTTGGCGCCGATATCCGTAAAATAACCTACTGTCTAAATAATTCACATTAAGCGCCCGTTTTTTAATGAGTGGCGTCCCCCATCTCTGACCCGCCATGAGAATCAGCCCTAATGAAACGATAGTATTTATAGTAACAATGATTAGTAATAGCAAAGTTTTTTAGTCACTAACACCATGTCAGTTACGAGCTACAAAAACATAAATTAAAAAAGAAAAAGCAACGTACCTTTTTCAAAATCCTAATTATAAATAAAATTTAATCCTTTAAATAAAATACATAATATCTAGAAACAAATCCAAGCTACCTATGAATTAAAAATATACTAACAATAGCCAGGTCCTTCTTTAAAATGAAAAATATTCTATATTTAAAAATAAAATACACATTAGTGGATTTATTTAGGGTTGTTGCGGCAGTAGAGTCCGTGAAACTACCCTAGGGCAAGCGACACCAGAATTTACGTTGCTAGCTATTTGCTTAGGAAAAGAGGAAGAGTGAGGGCGGGTTAAAGCATTCATTTAATCCTACTGTGTTCTGGTAGAGTTGTTATAGTCCAGGGTTATTTTTTTTACTGTTGTTAACTTGAAGAACTCTCAGTTATATTTTAATACGTTGTTACGATAAATTTAGCTAAAATTTAGTTAAAAATAGCTCAAATGAAGCTAAAGATGTAACTACTATCGACATCCAGAAACTCATTTTTGTATATTAATACACCTGGTCCTTAGTATTACCAACTCTATGCAGAAATGTAACACTTAATTAGCTTGTAATTGGAAGTAGAAAATGAAACTTGAAATCAGCTTGTAGCAAGCTAGTAAAAAATGTGATGTTATCCAAATGTCTATACAGTCGCAATCTACACAGTTCGGGTTCCTTCAAGATCAGGCACTACTTTTTAATCCAATCAGCCTAAGTGGGTAATCTAGGATTAATTACAGACATCCCCCAGGCAAAAAATTGTATTACAGTGCTGCTTTACACTGGATAGCTTGTCACAAGCTAACTCCAAAGTTTATTTCTTATTTTTCATAAGGAAATTGTCTTACAGTGCAAGGTTCTACTTGATAGCTTGCCATAAGCCAATTCCAACGATCATTTTCTATCTGATCTATACTTCAAACATTTTTTCTTTCTTCAAGCACATTTATTGACTATCGACGATTTAAATAATGTAAATTTCTTCCTTGAGAAGGATTTAAAAATGCAGTAAATGTGATATAATATCACAGTTACTAAATGCACCTTGAAATTAGCTTGTAACAATCTTACAAGTTTAAAATTGCATTGTGGGATAATTTTCTATATGAAAGATAGAAAAGAGCCTTAGAATTAGCTGGTAACATGCAAGAAAATTAGAAACTTATATTGTAAAACAAATTAGTATCTAGGATATACCAGCAAAATAAAAAAAAACATAAATATTGCCTTAAAAAGATGTAAACTTTGAATTTTAACGAAACCTATTAATATTTGTCCTAAATTGTATCAATTTAAGATTCTAAACACACTGTATAATCTTTTGATGATCGTAATGATGATATATGATGAGTTAAATGATTCTAGAATCCAAAGAAATATTATTTAATGACTCAAATAGCAATAAAATAGCACAGAACAGTATACGAGTATACACGGTAACATTTATCAAAGATTCACCGGCTGCCCTTAGACTAAGTACAAAATGGACCATTGTATCTTTCGGCCTACTCTACCAGTACAACGAGGGTAGGTAACGAGGTACGTATATATTTACCCCTATCGTGTGATTATTTTTGGGGGTAGTACACTCTACTTCTCCGACAACAAAAAACCACATTCATTATTTTTAATTTAAAGCTTGGAAATTAATTTGAGTACGTTAATTATTTAAAAACAGGGTTGCAAGCAAACTCTAATTATATTATAATTAAACGGTAATTTAATTATATAAATAGGTGTATATTTATATATATTTATGTGTGTGTGTGTATGTGTTACGAAATTAAAGTAAATAATATGTGTTCGTTGTAGATGTAATGTGAAAAATAATGTTATGTATATATATGTAAATGTATACTCGTATGTATTTTATTATAAATTATAATTAATTGGGTACTTAAGTGAAATTAGTGCGCACTAGGCTATAAGAGCCTTTTAGGTTATACGTATAGGCAACTAATTAAAAGATTGCCAGATAACAATTATTCCAGATTTTGTAGGTTATGGAACACCAAAATTTATTTGCAATATACTGTTATTTTGTTCTCCACGATTTCGACAGACTTATCGTTTATCGGTGAAGTACGCAGCCGATTCGATAGCAGTCGATTCGGACTAGTGGTGTAAATCAAAATTAATTCGGTGTTAAATCAAACTTTAAATTACATGGCTAATCGGAACATTTAAGCAAATATTTAAGTGATAATAGACTGTAGAAGTATAAAGTAACTTAAATATTATTATATAATATATAAATTCACCAATTAGTGTCTTATATTGCTGTTTTAATATAGCAAAATAAAACGCAAACGAACATCTAAAACCTCATTATTTAATGAAATTATTTTTGTATAAATAGGTTAACTATTATGTCTCTTAGGTAATTACAAAATTTCAGCCGTAACTTATTCTTATTTTATTCAAAAATTGCAATTTAATGAAACCATGTACAATGACAGTTTGGTTCCATATCTGTGCGGCAACTCATAAGAAGCTTAAAAATCTAAAAACCTCATTATTTAATGAAATTATTTTTTGATAAATAGGTTAACTAATATGTCTCTTAGGTAATTACAAAATTTCAGCCGTAACTTATTCTCCGAATCGACTGCTATCGAATCGGCGGCGTACTTCACCGACGTATCGTTTAACAAATAGATGAACAGTATAAAAATTGAACTCTACGACTATCATAAGCTTACGTAACTTCTAAAATTAAAAATGAATAAGCAATTCCAATAATAAACCCATATACAATTCTAATGTTTTATTAATATGTAATTCTCGTATTTCTTTGAACCTTGCAGCGTTAGGCAATCAGACATGTATTAAATGTACATTATGTTAAATGCTTAATACCATAATAATTTTATAGCAGTCTACATTTCGTAAAGCTCGAAGAGAGAGAGAATGGTTGTTGGGAGGGGTAGGGGTTAATGATACTATCATGAAATAGTTAAACATATAATTATTTGACCTTTATTTTGTGTACAACTAACACATGATTCACATTAAGGTACACGATGGTAACAGTGTTATGTTATAACATGGAAAAGCAATAAGCAATAGTGTGGTTTAGTACGTATACCGTTATATTGTGAGGTCTCTACACTCTATGACTGGAAGCAGAGAAGAATCTGGCGTACTCAGTAATCGTGAAGGTGTTTAGAAACAACTCTAGAACATACAGGATGGGAAATGTGCACAACTTGTGACGATGCTGGAGAATTAGTCAGCGATGGACAGTATTAGGTCCACTGTGTGAAGCGTTAGAAAATAAAAAAAGATCATAAAAATAGAATTTTCAATAAATCTAACTAAATAGGTAAAGTTATTGCAAAGTCAAACTGAAGGAAAGAAAAACATAAGAAAAACATAACTATATATCATAGCAGGAGGAAGTTAGTAGAAACAAACTAAGGATAGAATCAAGAGCGAGGGCGGTGAAGAAGGAAGAAAGATGGAGCGCGTGAAAGTGATATAAAGAATAATAAATTACGACATCAGAATCCAGTAAACATTTTGGAATCACTGTGGCATCATATTGGAGATGCGTACGTTTTTTTTTTGTCATGAAAGAGTTCATTTACAGTTCTCAAAGTTTCTCAAAGTCGTTCATATGAAATATCTATTTTATCGGCTACAAATGGCGAAATCACTCCACTGTGATAGAAACGTCACAAAAAGGAACACTTCACCAAATTGTTTACTGGGAAAAGACGACGGGTAATTCTGGAGGAAGAAAGAGGATAAAATTATAAGAGGAATGCTGTAGAAGAATAATGAAAGGAGGATGATGAAGTTGATAGTTGAAGTGAACAGTAGGAGAGGGATTTATATGTATAGTATCCTAAATCGCATATAAAGTAACAGTACAATGAAAAGATTAAAAAAATCATATAATGTAGAATGGTAAAGGAGAAGAAAGGAGGCAAATATTGTGAGGACTAGGAAGAATGTATATGAAGATTATGTAAGGAAGCAGATGAAACGTTTGAACATATAAAAATGAAATGTGAGAGAGAGATAGAGCACTTGCTAATACGTACAGAGAAGGAGCAAGGAAACAGAAATGGAGCGTGCATAGATCAACGAGTGATAGAAGACAGGAGGGTATAGGAGAATTAAAAGAAGAGATATAGGGTCCTATTTTGTAACTGCTTACCTGACGTCTGTTAACTTCCAACGATTTTTCAAAGGCCTATATTTTCTAAACAAAGTTATGTAAGTTAACACAAAGCCTCAAATAAAGAGCAAAATGGATCCCATACCTTGAAACTGGCATAAGTAGCCTAATTTATAAATTACAGGGCATTGAAAAATCGTCAGAAGTTAACAGACGCTGCTAAGCAGTTACAAAATAAACTCCTTAGTGAATGACCAAAGAATTCAAAGATTAGTTATATTTTAAGTACATTCTGTAACTTTCGTTAAGTTTATTTCAATTTATCTTAGTTTAATTTATATAATGAAGATTGTAACGCCGAAAGACAAAAACGTATATAAGAAAAAGAAATTTGGATCGCTAGATCATTGTTTATAAGGTAATTCTATTAGACATATTAGCCATTAGCTGACTCTAGACTGTAGATTCGGACGCAAACAACTTCATTACCGTCCAGTTCTGCAAAGATTTCCTAACTTGAAATTTATAAAGCATAATCCTTTTAAAGATTCCTTAGATAGAGAATTCTACTGCTGACCTACTTAACAATGTAATCATTTCTAAAAAATACCTGAAACATACTCTTCTTCTTTTAAAATCATTATAATAGTATTAGGGAAATAATTTCTTGTAATGTGGTTCATTAGAATAACAGTACCCTTTTTCGCTATTTGTTAAAAAATAACGAAAATTCTTATAAAGATGTTGAGCTGAAGTAATATATTTGGCGAACATAGTGAAACCTTGTCAGTTCCATCGTAGACAGACGTTGGCCATCACTGCTTCTGTCGATACACAGACAACAACGTCCATATATGCGGGAAGTGGTGGTTAAGTGCACCGTCGAAGCTGAGTTGGCACCTCGTGACTTGTCTACAAGTAACAACCCCTAGCTAAAGATAGACGACAGCATCTAGGGAAACAACCCCTTCTCTTATTACTACATATTACTATATTAAACTTTTTTCGTATGCACTTTTGTTGAAAATAAAACATAAAATGGGATTATACTCGTATAACTGTGATTTAGTGTTTTTCTTGTTTATGGCTTTGTATTTTATTTTTATTTTGAATATATTTAATAACATATGAAGTAGCAGTAAGTTAAATTAAAAAATATAAAGGGTTGAATAAATGAAGTGAAAAATGGGTGGATAAAAGATTTATGCATAAATTACTATATGAACCTAATATAAAATCGACTTAGTGACTGGTTCAAAATCAGGGGAACTTGCAGAGGGTCCTTATTAGTATAACAATTTAATATAAAAATAACAGAAAATTATTAACAAATCTGATAGCTTCATTGGTAACGTGTTATCGCCTTAAAGAGGTACAGGACGTACCGTCAATACTAAAAGTTTATCTCTCGGTAATACGAAATGCAAAATACGAAGTACATGAACGACGAGCAAATATTGGGACTGTACCTTTGAAAATGAATTTTTCAATTCCTTATTAAACTGGTTTTTACTTGTTAAAATGATTTTCTTATGCATATAATAGTTTAATAAATGAAAAATTACCTATAATTAATATCAAATTTATATTAATTCAATTTAAATTTAAATTAAATATTTTGAAAAAGGAATAATAAATTTGGCAACGTTGTAAATTTACGTGTGTTGACGCATGCGTGATTTGGTTCTTTGACAAATAAATTGTTATATTTTATATAATATTTATTCCGATTTTGAATTTCCCGCTCAAATTGGCATTTGCACCGTTGCCAGCTTATAACCTACATTTACTGTTTCTTACTGGTTTTATTTAAATATTTTCGTATATAAGTATCCTTTTAATAATTTTCTTTTTGTAATAGTCACAGAAAAGATTCTTTTATATACACTTAGTTTTTGAAAGTCGTGTCACCATGTTTTAATAGTTAAAAGTATTATGTGGTGAAATTGAGTTAAAAATTATGATTTGTATTGAAAATGACTATTTTTAATCATGTATAAAAAGAAAACTATGAACCCTAGGTCTCTAAAATTTTGAGACAGCATGTATTTTAATTATTTGTATTGACCCTCCAAATTTCACGACGTTTTCATCATTTACGTTAACGTCCTATACCTAAGGTAAAAATGTAACCTACTCGTATCTTTAATTTTTTTCAAGTTATTTTTCAACAGTATTACACACTTTGGGTAATATTGCAACATTATCTTAATAGCCAATTATATTATGTACCATTTACATAATATTTGCGACTGTTGTTTCCAATATAATTGAATGCAGGCGTTACGTTGTCTATATTTTTTCGATGAAGGAAAACCTTTTTATTATTAACCAGATTTTGAATAAATTATAAGAAAAAGAACATAGACAGCACAAAATCGATATTACGTTACTGACCTACTTATTGTGGTTGATGTTATATCTACTAGAGTTATACATATATACATATGTATGTACTACGACTCTATTTTAATCTTTAAAGAAGTTACTTTGGACTTATTGGATCAATATGTATATTATTATAATCCAATTAGTATAAAAGATAATCTATTAGAATTTATTTCTAAAGTATATTAAATTACTCACAAGTGTGATATTGACTTAAGGACGTTTACAAGAAAATCCCTTATCTTACAATCATTTTGAAAAAATAAATATCTATATTTACTTATGTTCTTACATAGAAAACAACCACTACGAAAGTGACCAATTTTAAAGGTAATTTGTGAAGAGCTTCAAAAGCTTTTTTCTGTCTTTTTCAAGCTTTATCATTAAGATTGACATCAACGTATCTTACACTCTGTAAATTTAAAACTTTTCACAACAAATTCTTAACTAAATTGAACTGCAGTGTATGTTTACTTACTAGAACACGTTAAAACTATTTACTAATTTACATAAATAATGGTAGAAACCGGCACTGCTAGCTTATATTCTGCCAACTATACTACAATGCATCCACTAAATGTAAAAGTTGCAATCTTGATTCACAATATATTGCTGAAAACGTCTTATGTTCTAGTTATTTCTTACTTCAGCAACGACAGGTGTTGGAAATCTTTTTAGGAATTTGACACTAATTTTAAATATTGATAGTAACAAAATTCTGTTTATTACCTTACTAAATAAATTAAATGAATACCACCATGTTCTTTTCATATTTGAAAATTACACACTAAAAATTAAAGCATGTGATGAAAGAGAGCAACACAAGAGAAGAAAGATATAGAGAAAATTATTACGTAGAGAACGTCAGCGAAGAGGAGGACAAAAGAAGGTAGAAGTGTGGAGGTATAAGATCTGGAAAGGATGACAAAAATTAAAAGCCAAATACAAGAGGATATGGAAGAGAAAGAGAGAAGAAAACTTAAAGGAAGAGAGCGATAAATAGATTACAGATAAATAGATAGATACAAGGGAGGAGCAGTGTTATCAGGGGATACAAAAGGAGTGCAGGAAAGGAGTGAAGAACACAAAGAGTGACAGTAACATGAAAAATTAAAAAGGAGCAAGAGTATAAAAGAATAGGAACAAGCATGAGAATGGCAATAGAGTACTTTAAATTATTTTAGTTTTTTATAAGGTACGAGGGTGAATCAATAAGTTCCCGTATTTGACAAGTGGCCTTACTAAGAGAAGATGACATCTATCATCGTCTACTACCACCTTTCAAACGTTTCTAACGATTCATAGGTTACTTTTGATTTAACATCCAGTTGTATTGAACGGATTTGGTGTTTTTCGATACATTGGAAAAAGACAAAGTTCATGTTTTCACTTTTTGATGAAAAAACCTATCTAGGACTTAATTCTAAGACGATTAAAAGTTAAGTTTAAGTTGCAAATGAAATGTAATTACAAGAATGAACGTTGAAGAATGTTACAGTAAAATATTAATGAACTACATATATTAAAACGTTGAGCACGTGATGCTTAGGTTGACATTACCTGTACTATATGAATAACTATAGTGAATGGTGTTTATATAGTTTTCGTTGTCTTGATTTTCAGTGTATATCTTCTTTACTCTATTCTCCAAGCTATAGTATTAGAGCTATGACTACTATAATAGTCTGAGGAAGTATCTAATATAAAGCACTGACAATACAATTGCAGACTTGTAAAGTAAACCTCAAACCAAATTTGACCTCACCAGCAATATAAACTTACACTGTTATTTATTTTATAAAATATTTTTTTAATGATTTATACTTGGTTAATATCTGACTTATTTGAGTCTTGTAGTACGAGTTTTATACACAATTAGAATTAAGAGTGCATTTGCATAGTTAAATAAACGTTTAAACCTATATATAGCGTAGTATTAACAGTGTAATGTTTCCTTTTATTTAAATTTTTTTAATGTAATTTTAAAGATGCCATTCTATTGTAATTTCCTAATTTTGCTTAATTAAATAATTTTTACCATAGTTAAGACCTATTTCTCAGTTAACTGAGGTTTATTATAAACCTTGGTTGATACTTTAAGTTCCAAGTTTTGTTCGTAACGAACTGTAGCTTCACCAAGCAACTCATGCTTACTAAACTCATTTTGTAAACTTCAGTCTTAACTAACTATTAACTTTTACCTAGTTAAAAAAAATCATAAATCTTTTTAAGTAAATTAATCATAAATTTTATTATAACTTTACGTAATATTTACGTACGATATTTGTATTAATCATCATATTTATAAAGTTTTTATATAATTTTTCTCTTCTGTTAGTTCTAAAACAATTTGAATTATGTATTTATTTCTACCTTCGCGAAATATCTATTTTCAGCATAATGAACACATAGAAAACTTTTAAACCTAAATACATAATTTACACTTTTACAGTTGGGGTTCAACTTTTGTTATTGAGCTATAAATATTTCAGACAAATGAACTAATTCAAACAAGCTCAACTTAAACTAAGCCATATTATAGTTTCAACTGTTTTTCATATTTAATGTAAAATTCGAAAAGTATAGATGTCTGTACAGTAGACACTTGTCAATCTGATAATTAATTGATAAGCTCAATGACATATGATCGAATTATTTATTTCTGATTTCTAGTTTATGTTTCTTTTTGTATATTAAATATATGAAGAAAAGAGTTCAAGGTAACGGTAAGAGATATGACGAAATATAATGAGCTCACGTTGAATATTTATTACGCGTACGTATACTGGTAGTTGACAAACTGATGAAAAAACAAAGTGAAAATCATTAATAATGATTACTTTCAAATAACAAGTAAACGTTATTAATTTGTTGAAAATAAAATTTGATACACCGAATTATTTTCGTGGAGATGAAGGAAACATCACTCAATAAGCTCGTAGGATGATAGACCGAGTATTTTTGCTTTGCTTGAACGGTATTTATTTCTATTAAGAAGCTATTCTTTTTCAACACATGAAATTTAGATTTTTCATTGTTTTGAAAATTATAAAAGTAGCGTTATTAAAACTACTCTAACTTGTAAACTAATGGTTAGAATGTGATGAAATTTGGACACATATCATAAGAAGGTTGGTGCTTTCTAAAAATCTTATGTCTTATCTTATGTCACCATATGACCTTATTGAGTGATGTGATAATAATAAGATGTAAAAGTTCACAAATTAAGACTGACGTTTTAATGAGTCAATTAAAAGATGAATTTTTCAATAAACGAGAAAATACCTTTTCTGAATTTGATTGGCTTATGTTTTAATAAGTGAAACAGCTCTGAATTTTATTTTAATACATTTATATTATATTACACACAAAATTAAATAATAGAATCACAAAATATGATTATTTCTAATTTTACTTCATTTGCATTTATTTTGTTGTTTTGGCAATTGTTGGTTTGAGAGCTGTATTAAGAGTGATTTGTAGTAGTAACAGAACGTTTAAACCTTGTGATTATGAAACAACAAAGAACAAATCGAACTAAATATTTAATAACAATAGATAAAGAAATGAACAAATGATCAAAGTAACATAATATTTTAGTCAAACTAAGGTATTCAGTATTTCAAACTAAAAAATACAAAATATATATTAAATTAAGGTGGAATTTTGTTTTTCCATTGATTATCAATAGAAAAAGAAGCACATAGCGTCATCGATTTTGTTCCGGACAATAAACCTGATATATAATATTAAAACACTATGTTGACTATATGAAAATATTATGTAATCTTTAATAATAGATTTAATATTATAATAGTTAAGTAATATTAAAATTTAGTCTAGGTAAATTTTATATATGAAATAATTATTATAACAAGACTGAATAAGTTAAAGCGAAAGTTTATATAAAGAAAAATTATTTTCGATACTTCATGTAGAATAATATTGTTTTCAAATCAGTGGTTACTTGAAATTTTTACTCGCTTTTTTGTTTAGTGTTGATATTATAACCCCATCTACTGGAACTTATATGCAAGTTATGTGACCGGATCATGAAATCGACAATATATGTGTTAAATACTTTTCAGGTACTATGTCACATAGTTATTTTTACTGCATATTTCTCACAATGTAAACGACTCATATCCCCTACGTTTCTTTTTCAGTACATCATCTTTAATTAGTTATTATCACTTCAATAAAATAATGTACGTTTACTATATTATTTATTTTTTTTATATTTATTTACTTATTTGCCTTGACTTTCTTTCGTCATAGCCACCATCAAACATTTTTTATACATCTTTTATAATTTATAATTCAATATTACAAATTTCTAAATATTTCAATAATTCACTAATTAGTTTTGAATCACTTAACAAAAATTTAGTATTAACAGGAAAAGTTATAATCACATCTAATATATCATTATTCAATTTTGATCTTTCTAAACTATAATTTATGCATTCAAATATAATATGATCCAAAGTTCCTTCTTCACCACATTGACATCTATCATCAGATTTAATATTAATTTTGTACTGGAGCTGGTGAGCTGGAGTTTTGCAATGATTACTTTTGATTCTAATTATAGTTGATATAGTTGCGGGACTCATTTTTAAACAATCTCTTCTTACTTAAATTTGGATGTAACATATAATAATCTCTTCCTTTTAACTGACTTTTGTTAATGAAATCGTTGTTTCTCAAATTGAAGTTTAATTTTTTGATTATATTAAAAATTTCATATATTAAATATTATATTTAATTATATTATATTTATTTATAAATATATATTAAGATACGATATTTAATCAGTTTGTTTCCATTAAATAATTAAATCTCCTCCGACATTAATACTAAAGATTCATATGTTTTACTGTTAAAGGACTATTAAAGCGGCAACATACTGGTTGAGATTACTTATTAAACAACTATCAGTGAGTGAGGTTTCTTTGACCTATGAATAGTCAACAAACGATTACTTCCAGTCTGGACACGTCAGTTTAATCAGAAATGAATAAACTGCGCATATTTTAGCAAAATTATCAAAGCAATTTAATTAAATAGTTCTCTAACTATAAGTGCACCTTTTGACCACTAGTTTATATTTAATTATCGGTCTATTTTTATCGAATAAATCAAATTACACGGTAAACTTTTACCAGAAGCATTTAATGTGTCTGAAGTTAATAGCTGGTAGGTGGCTGCATAATTGCCAGGCGCATTTAACGGACGTCACTCCCACTTTTTATAGAATGAAAATCAATATGGCGGCTTCTATGTTTAATGCATGCACAATGTATGAATGCATATTTGTATGTTTATTTATTTAACATTTATTGTTTATTTCTACGATAGTTATTATAAATATGTAATTAGTTATTTGTTATGAATAATACAACACACTAGTGGTGTAAATCAAGTGAAAGGTTTGTCAATGGAAACTTTCCGCCTTCAACTTGTTTCAAATTGTGTATGAAACAGCCAGTGCATTATTTTTGTTGAATGAAGAACAATGTTTCAGGTTTCGAATTGCTAAGCTTTCAAAGAGTCGATTTATTTCTCGATAAACACAGTTACGTATATTTAAGGTTTATTTAAAATAAAAAAGTTTACCTGTTACATACAATTTCGAGGTTATTATAAGTTAAGGTTCCTTTCAAGATAAATTACATTTTCTGACTTTAATGCAGCTTTTTATATATTGTTACATATTAAATTAATATATTTGTAAAAGATTTTTAATGTCTTTTGCATTTATTGCAGAATTATGTAAAACTTTGTTAACAATAAAACGTAACGTAAGGTTAAAAATATTACGATAAATAATACATCAGTTTGGAGAATAAGCAGTACCGATTCCAGGACTCCACCCTTGATGTAGATTTCAGTGGTTTATAAGAAACTAACCGCTTGACAGTTTCGTATATTTTAAGTTTATCTAACAGAACAAAAGTTACCTGTTACGTAAACGCTCTGTGATCTATTTAACTACCTATTAAAAAATAAATCTACCCTTTCGCTCATTAGCATACTTATGAATCTTCTAAAAAACATTTTTTAAACATTAAAAGGTTCTAAAAGAGCTTTAAAATAATGAAACAAAGACGCGTTTTGATTAAATTTTGAGTTTTTTTTACAGTTATATATTACATGATTTTTAGGTAGTAATATAGCGGGTATTTTTAACAATCTCTTCTTTTCGCCGTTGACCTACTTCTAAAATCATCTCAACTTCAAAAATATTCCAGAACTAGCTTCGTTACACTATACTAACATTTTTATATTGTAACCATCCGGTACAGGTCGTGACTTGTTAAGCAGGCTCTTCCACTACTTCGTTACCTTATGTGTTCAAAAATAAAAGAATTTTTAAAGTAGGAGAGAGTGTGCCTAAAAGCGAACGTATTTTGTAAATCAAAGTATAATAGCTTAGTACACTGCCTAATTAATAAACAAACAATTAATAAAAATCAATATTTCATTGTTAAAATGAAATACCTTTTGAATATTAAATAAAAAACCCATAAATATCTTATAAATATTATTATTCAAAGCATGTAAACAACGATTTAAATAAGTACTTTGTTTCACTATTTTTAAAAGAAAAACAAACAAAAAATAACATGAATAAGGTTAATAAAGCTTCCCTCTTGAAAGCCTGCAAGTTTATACTTGTATTACATAAAAGAAAACTAATTTAGTATTCAAAAGTTGTATTTCCTGAGGCATAGAGAGGAGAAGACTCTCTGAGAATGTGTATGTAAATATATGGACAAGTATTCATGTGATATACGTAAAGAGCAATATTTCTTAATAAAAACATGATTATAGAAGAAAAAATAGAAAAATTATAATATTAGTTACATAAATATTTAAAAATTAATGTCCGTCGCATCTAAGTTAAATAAACAATGTTCCCAAAGGTTGTGCATTAGGTGAAATCAGCGAATATTCGTGAACGAATGTCACTCTAAATGTGTTATATCTGATTAAGAATTTAAAAAGGAAATATACTCGTACACGTGGAATGTGAAATTAGTTAAGTAATAATATAACAAATTAAAACAATTTGTAAATACCACTAGCAACAGCATCGATATAACAGCAATTTTCTCGGCTTAAAACGATTGAACGTGAAAGTTTAGATGCTCTTTGGTCCGATGTTCAAGTAGATAGATTATAAGAGACTAGAGAAATGGCATTACTTTAAAGAAAAATAGTACACTGTCACGAAATTCGTAAAATAGTTTTTTCAGTGACTGATTTATGGAGGTGGAATAAATTTATTCCACGACTGTCAAAGAAATATCTTCTCAAATGTTAAACAAATGTACCAACCACATAATAAAAAAATAAAAAAATATAAATATAATATATAAAATAAATATATAAATATATATATATATATATATATATATATATATATATATATATATATATATATATATATTTATAATATATATATAATATATAAATATAAATATAAATATAAATTATATTTCTTTAGTTGGTAATACTGACCAGAGATATTACAATTGCATTTTGGTATACGAGTATATTAGTATATCTACTTTCATTGTAGTGTATGTAGTGCAACGACCACTTAATATTTAGAGCTGATAGAACTCACTGTGCATAATGTTAAGTTATTATAGAAGTAGATAAAAAAAGGAATAGACAATTTAAATAATAAACTTTAAATGTCGTTTCTTTGATTTCAGGTAGGATAGTATGATTTAATTTAAACAGTGTAATTATAATGTGTATTAGTATTATTATCATTTTAGGTGACAGTACTATAAAGTACGTCAAACAAATTTTATACTAATTAAACCTTCCCCCCACCCTTGCTGTGACGTCACACATTTTGAAAATTTAAATTAAGTACTCTATTAAAACAACACATTTATTATATGTCCTGATACCTGATATAACTCCTTTAACTATAATTCCATAATTCGGTTGACGACGGATTCATTCGGGTTTTTACGGTGTTTTGCAACAAAAAGTACCACATCTCTTTTTCTTAGGGTGACACAGTTCTGGATAACAGGTAGTATTCAACAAACAACCAATTTAAACTTCAAAATAACATATCTATCTATAAAATGTTCATTTCGTTGAGGCGCTTTTTAGTAGTTTTAATATTTTAGAGTACATGTCATGAAGCTTATGACCCCTCCTTCTCTTCCCATTGATACATCTTGTCACAATTTGTTGAGCAAATGCTCTGGAAGTATTGTACAATGTCATTATTTAAATATTGTGATTTTATTTATACACTTTTAATAGCAGCATCATTTTGGTAATATGTTTTAGTTTCAAACATTCGATTTAAATATTACAATATTATACATACTTGATAAATTTAATTGGCAATTTAATTGTTAGTATAATTTGTGCATTAGAGAAAAATATATAACAACATTAGTGTGTACTGTAACTAATTATAAGATTGTTTTTATTCGCCGTACAGAAATGACGGTACAAATGTTGTCATTTAATTAGTAGCATCAGTCTTCAATTTAATTAGAACAAATCCTCAATACTCGTAGAGTCAATTTATTATTTCCTGTATTTTTGTTACATTTATAGAATCAATAATAATTTCAAATAACTTTAAATACATTTATTTTGTTTCGTTTTTCTTTATACAAGATATCGTTATAGAAATAATTTCAACTAATACTTATAAGTACTTGAATAAAAGCAACCAGAAAAGTAAATTACATAAATTTCTTAGACACTTCAGAACAAGAAGTTCCAATTGTTATAAGTTGCGCAAATGATATCAATGAAACAGGCTTTAAACTTTATTAAAGTTATACTCAATTAGTAGATAGAACAGACTAACTAAATTATTTGTCCAATCTATATTAATAATGTGAAAATTATATACAGCGTTTGTATGTTATATAGATGTATTGAGAATTAATTAAAATTTAATTATTCAGTATTACACATTCAGGTGTATTATGTTTTATAGTAAAAGGTTTAATTATAATTTGAATTTTGATTATTATTTGGGTAAATATAATATTATTATATACCCGTAAACCGGCGTTGTAAATTGATTTTGTGGAGAGTATCAGATTTCATCTTAAAAAGAAACTGAATATTCAAGCACAAAGATGTTGATGTTATCATCAAAATTTCATAAATTCCTGTCGAACAATCTATGTAAGCAAATCTATATCACTAAAGGTAGAAGAGGAAATCGTTTATTTGGGGGGTACATTATTAGAAATATTAAAGTGTTTATAATGAGCAACTTCCTAGCATGACTTAAGGAAAGTTAGTGAATATAAGCAAGATGCTAACAGCTAGCATCCCCCTTAGACATAATCATGGTCAAGAGTATAGACCGGTAGTAAGTAGGAAAAGTAAACCAAGAAGATAAGAACATTCATTGGCAGAGTATTTTATTTTTTCGAAAACTATACTTAATACATGTAAGCTTTTGTATATTGTTAACGTATGAAAACACTTTATGGCCTAGTACTCAGTAAGGACCTCTAAATTACAACAACTCTCTTTCGGTCAGTCCACCTCTCTGAAGACTAACATACTTAATTTCTTCACAGCACTGACAAATTATAAAAAAACACGCTTAGAGTATATAAGCTAGTATAAGCTATTTTTACACAAATAAAAATATGTTTAGATATAAGAAAATAATTGTATTTCTAGTGTTTTAAATTCAAGTAATAAATATTTTAAACAGTAATAATACCTACGTTAATTATTAAAGTTAACTACTACAAACAAATAGAAAATACAATTATTATAGATAATATTTATTATAATAATAATTTATTAATACGGTTCTATTGGGCTGCCTTTAAAAATTGATGGCAACTCCAATTTGCAGACACTTTTATACCACTGAAACCCGGTGAGTTTTAATTGATTTGGAGAAATGCTCTTCAGATTGGAGCACATAAATCAGATTGTTCTGTATCTGAAATCTTTCTTTCCAATCCTGTCCTGTTTTGATTTTAATATGTATAAAATATATTGTTTAAATAAATTGGTTATGATTAAAAGAAGAAAAGTCTAATATTCTCAGGATAATCAGGAGAATAAGATAAATCAACCAATGTGATATATTATGCAATTAAGTAAAAGCAGTACTTCATTACCATTATTGCAAGTTTTGCTAGTTTTGCTTAATAGTTGTGAATAGCTGCGGTGTGGCATTCAGAATATCTCCTGAGACATATATTATTACAATAGTAATGTAACTTGCGGTCCTCGCGATATGAATATGGTACCAACTTAGAACGAATGAGACTCAAAATCAACTACTAGTGATGGGCAGAAACAAGAAAACTGTCATGTTCGATATAGAAATCAATCTACTAATTAAGTGCATGTATTTAAGGTTTATAAAACACAACAAAAAATACATGATATGTAACAAAAATGAAGTACAATGCTTATAGAATATTTAATTACTTTATCGTATTAAAATAATTATAAAACTAGTTTAAAATTACTTTTTATAAAATTATAAAAGAAATGTATAAGATGCAAAAGCTTATAAAGTATTCACAAAACAAGTTTTATTTTATTAAAATATTATATTGATTTAAAGCAAGATATAAGAATCAATAAAAGAAAATATAATTTTCATATTAATTTGAAAAGAAAGTATTTGAGAGATTTTTTAAATTTTAACTATCACCACATAACTATATCCTACAATATAGGTAGTATTTATTGGCATGAGCGCATAATCAAATTAATTTTGATAACAACCAAACACTGTATGAGCTTAATTTATTTTTGTAATCTGTGATGATTTTCATCACTTAGTTTTAACAATTGCTCGAAAATGGTTTCATCATTATTTTTTAAAATATTACATTTTATAGATCAACTTTTCTTTAAACTCTTCGACATGTTCGAATTTTTAGTTAATTTTTCAGGGAGTTCATTGATTGAAATTAAGAATAAATTTTTATAAAAAAAAATGAATTTTTACCATATGTAATGATATACCACTACACAGCATATGTTCCTCTATGATTATATTTGCATCTGTCTAATTTACTTTAAATCGAATTCGAAAATTATATAAAACATAGTTTACATCTCTAAAAACCACCAGTACTTGAGAGACACGTAGTCCATTAGACATGCAAGTTGGAACTACGATATAATTTAAACCACTTCAAAATATAACTACTATTATATATGATAATTTAGAATATATTTCAAACTAAAGAAATGCAAATGATGTCGAGATTTAATAAGATTACACACGTAAAAAATATAAATTGAAAGATTACTTGTAGATTCCACAGGTTTTGCAAAGTACTTAAAAGAAAACAGAGTAAAAATATTTAAATTAATCTGCTTAAGGGATGAATAACTGAGTTTCGTGGACTTATTTCATAAAATATCGTCGTTGTTTATTATAACAAATAGTGTCAGTATTTTTTTTATCATTTTTACGTAATACAGCACCTGAAATATAGCGTAAATGAGTTCAACTTAACAAGAAGAAAAGAACTCGTTGTAAAATTCTGTACCTGGCGTAAATAGAAGTGTGGAAAGTTTCTTGTTCTTTTATTGTTTCTAAATCTTTATTTTAAAGTAATCTTAGGTGAATTTGATACCTGATTTGTAAGCAAAATAGTCAGTTTACCTCTAAACTCATACGTTACATAAAATGGAATAAATTAAGGTGGTTACTATGTTGATTGATCGTCTGCGGGAATTTCTCATTGATCTAATGAACAACATATAAAAAGGACAAGGAGACAGGGAAATACAACAGGAAAGAATGGAAAAAATTGAGAAGAGCAATTACAACAGAATATATAAAAGGATTTAAGAGAAACAGACCTACCACAATACTTAAGAGAAAAAGACAGAAAAAACATGAGAAGGATTGACAGATTTAGATTGGGAAACGAGGAGAAAGGAAACAGATACTGGGCAAATAACGTGGAAAGGATGTGCAGGGTGTGCGGGACGGAGATAGAAACATTGGAGCACATTAAGTTTGCATGTGAGAAAAGGGTAATAAGCGAAAAAAATATTGGGCAAATATTAAAGGGAGGCAGTGAAGAGAAGAGGTGGATGGCGGAGATAGAGAAAAGGAACGAGGAAAGAGAAGAAATGGCAAAGTAGAAACAGGAGTGAGAGTAGCAGGAGGAACAAAGCAGTAGCAGTAGTAGTTTTGTATTTATTTTTATAAGGATAAATTTAAATATTTTTCTTTTCGTTTGGAAGGAGTGAGAATGTTTAGATTTAATAAGGATCAAAATGGAATTAAGCACAATGACATGTAAATAAATGGCTTAATGGCAAAAACATTAAAATAAAATAATAATAAAAGGACAATGATCCACGGATATAAACTAGCACGTGAAATTGTCGTAAATATTAGGAAAAGCTCGAGCATAGTAGTAGGTGTAAAGCGGAATTGGTAGATCAATTATGGAGAGAAAGAAACTCGCTAACTAAAATCAGGAAGTGACGGAAAAAAAATTAGGAAGAAATTGGCTCTTTGCCATCACACAGCAAGGCAATTAAAGGCACAGAAGGATGAATGAATTAAAGAAGCAAAGCTAAGAATCTTGGAAACAATTAAACAAAGGGAGGTAATTATAAACAAAGATAACCTAAAGAAAAAGGGAGAGGCTATTAGAGGAAAAAAGAGAACTGTTCCGAATTTTTAAATTTCAAATGCAAACACCATTTACCGCAAAACTAAACCAGCTTTGTCAACGCGTGTTGGAAGTGACTGCAATACATTTTAAGGTTCCGTCAGCCAATATAAGTGGTTTTTAATATGACATAAATTACTACTGCGCAATATATTAGGATATATATCCCCGAGTATATGTCGGTTGACCCAGTGAACTTATTTTTTATATTTATAATATATAAATCATATATTTATTTATGATAAATGATTAAATGTCGTGTTAAAGTTAACCCCTTTTGCTCGTTAGTAGAAACAACCCCTAAATGACTGAAATAGTTTCACCTGATACATAATGTGTGTTTATTTGTTATCATAAAGTTATATTTCTTGTTTTCATTGCTTTTGACTTTATATATTTATACGATACTATACCCTAATACATATGTATGTATGTGTTTATACACTTTGATAATTTATAATGATATTTTATGGAGAAATTCATTGTATGACAGTAAAAAATGTATTTAGCCCCTGCTTTAGATTTAATCTAGCTTTTAAATAAAAGCAAAAGTAGTTTTTCATTCTATTTGATATAAAAATTATAGAATTCTATTAAATTAGGAATGACATGTCATTAGCAGCATGTCAATAGTCTAGGAGCTGACAGCGTATGAGTCCACTTCATTTAATAAGGCAGTTGAAATATGGCCAGTTGTTCAAGTTTTAATTTTCTTATATTTCTTAAGTATACAAAGAATTTTTAGTATTGCAAAATTTCATTTTTGTGTAAGGTTTCTTTTTATTTTGTTGTTATAATGTATAGTATTAAGTAGCATTCCCACTCACTGCTTTAATTTAATTTTGTATTTAATTTAAATTGCTTAGCCTATGGCAATACGCATAGTCATTCACAGTACCATTTTTAATTTAATTTATTTTTTAAGTTTTCTTAAATTTTTTTATATGTTTTAAACTAAAAATATAAAATTAAGAAAAACTATATTATATTATAACCTCCAAAATGTAACAATCTGTCAAAATGCAGTAGGATTTACTTTTAAAAGAAGTTTAATGTCAGTTTTTTGAAAAATATAGAAGTGAAAACAATTTCTATTACTAATTATTTCTATTATATTTCTATTACTAATATTATTAAAAATAGCAATTTTAATTATTTCACATACAATTTTGTCAAACTGTCAAAATAACTAAGCAACTGAACTTAAATTTCTTAAAAAAAACACAAATGTAAAAAGGAATGCTTAAACGAAAACCTGAAATCTAGATTACAATATTAAATAAAAGCAGTAAATTAAATATCAAAACAGTGAGTCGGACTGAGGCTTAATTATTTAGATAAGTTTTAATTATATGAAACATTAAGTGAAGAAATAAAACATATTTTGTAATTGACATACTTAAGCAAGAAGGTTGAAAAAGGTAAATCCAAAAATAAATTTAAATTATGCTAATTAATTTATATTTGAAATCAAACTGAATAAACTTCTTTAATACTATTTTAATATTTTGGGTTTGGTTTGTTTTTAATTTAGCTGATAAAATTTACAATCTTACACAATCAAGAGTTTTTAAGAAAGACGTCATGTTGCTATGCCTTCGGGTACCTTTAGAATCAGCGCTATATTTTCTACGTTTTATTATTACCAAAGTTGAGTTGATTATGTGATTATATAATCATAGATTGATTAGCTCACATACATGAGGCCACGATATCACATATCATAAGGTCGTCGGTGATAGGATCAGAGTAGGCAGATGTTAAATAAATTAAATTAAATTTTAAATAAATTAAAAACAGTGATACATATAGTAAACTATATAAATTATATTTACTCTCCATGCACATATAGTGAGGTAGAACATATAGTGAGGTACTACATCTTTTCAAGCAGTTCAGTATCTCCTAATACATTTATAAAACTGCATACAGCAATGCACATTTCTAGTTTGAATTCCAAACTAAAAATAAAGTGCTAAAAGTAATGTCAACATACGTCAAAAATTCAACGAACCGTATGTGACATGTCTCTGGGTATTTGAGAATGCAAGTCATGAAATACTAGTGCCTTACTACCACCTCCCCTCATCCTTTAGTTCGTACTCTCTTTGTAGAAGAAGAAAATCACAGTGAAAAGTGGGTTCTTTATGGCGATGGCAAGGCACTACTGGAAAACCATATTGGCCGTTAGAAGTAACGTGGAAGTTAAGTCATGAAATGTGAAGGATTGAAAATGAGAAAATTGCTTTGACGTCACTGGCGTCACGGGTTGAGAAACACACAATGTGAATGATATGTTGGATGTTTTAAATGAGATGATACTATTAGCAATTAAAATATCTTATTAATTAAGAAAGTAAACGGAAATCTTTTCTATACTCAAATAACCCAATAATGTATGAATGTACTACACTTTATTTAGGAGTTTAGTAAAGAAATACCAGCCAATTTAACGTATCCTCAATCGCAGTATAAAATCACCAGGTTTTACAACTTTTAAAGTAGCAAGTTCTAGAAAAAAACTTTTATGATTTTTAATTTAAATATATACGAGTACAGGGCAAATACGTACTATGCAAAGAAAAGTTAAGAATGCTTACCTCCTTTTATTCATCTTACTAAAATACATTGAAACAGTGCCTTCAACTGCGGTTTAAAAAGTACGAAATTTTTAGATGACCAGTGACCGTAGTTTAACATTATTGTGTTACTTTCTCATGAAGTAAATGCAAAAAACATTGAAAATAATTTATTAATATATTAATTTAGTTTGTAACATTATATAATCTTGTCTAAAAAGCTTAATTAACGTCAGAATACATACAACTATGATGAAAACAACTTTTATAATATAATTTTACATTAAAAAATATTACGTAAAAGATAAAGGTTTTTACGTTAACTAAACCTTACATATACGTAAATGTGTTTAGCGCACTTGCTAGCTTACTACAAGCTAATTAAAGTGTTACATTTTCTACCTACATTAATTTAACTTATTTTCCGAAAAATAGGTCTTTCTACGTCCCTGTCAACTATGATAATGAAATTGACAACCGATGTATTTCAAAATGATTATAATTGTATTTCAAAATTTGAATAAAATAAAACGAAACGCTGGAACTCATAAATAAAATATAAAACACGACAACTAGATGAATAAATGCATGTTGTTGTGTTTTAGTTTCTTAGCTCTGAAATAAATCATTTGTTTCAACTGAATATATTTATTAGGTAATTCGTAAAACTAACTAAGATAGGTCAATGAACTCGAGGAATAATTTCCATAACATTTGGTAAGTTGGGTTTACTTAATTGAATATAATATAAACAAACCACGTTTCATGTGACTAATGACACGTGTAAAACATTTTAAAAGTAATTTTTCCGTGAAGAATTGCAAGAAATTTAAATATACATATACTAGCATGTCTATTGCATAAGAAATTATTAAAATAGGTTTCCTTTCTTATAAACATGTTTTTTGAAATGGCTTCTTATGTATGCACGTGCAAGTAGTGCTCAGCCTATATTATACGAGTATACAAAATAGTTTTATAAAGGTTATTTATGTGCGTCAAGTTATATTTTCCTTTCGCACTAAAATGTAACGAGATAAATATACTGTGAATGCAGTGTATTGTATTATCCATCTAAAACAAGACTGCTTAGAGATTTGAATTTAACGTGAAGACCATTCCGAACGGTTGTTTTAATTTTAAGTTCTTTTAATTTAATTTTTTAACTTTCAATTTTATGTTTAAGTGATAGAATAAAGCATGAGTGTCTTACAGTGTTTTAGGTTTTAGTTTTATAAGGAATGTACTTAGACCACATGCATCGCGCGCTTATAGTAATATGCTTTATTTAATATTAACTATTGTATTTAATATAATTATTTTAATTTGTATATTATTCACAAGTAAAAAGTAATTTTACTTTAAACAGATGGAAAGTTATAAACCTGTTCAATAAAAAGGAACACTGCACTTTCATGTTTTAAGTTTCAGAAAGTTTGGAGTATGCTTATATACTTATAAAATTAAAATTAAAACATACGGTGGAAATGATTTCGCATATTGACATATAACTAAAACGACAACAGTAAATGGGAGTAATATTTAAGTTTGTTATCTGAATAAAAAACAGTTCCTTTGCAGCTATCCTTTATATTTCTTATGTACAAAATACAAAAGAGACAAGGGCCCTTAATAAGATATACATTATACATATTTACTTTGCATATAAGATGACTTTTCACAGTTGGAAATAACCTATGTACAAGTATTTATATACTTCACATGCTACTCTATATAAGCATTTACTATGTATTAACTTTAAGATTTAGTACCGAAGTTTTCTTTCCACAAAAGTTGCTAACAAAATGTATGTACATTTGCTTTATATATGTATATATATGTATATATATAATAATCGGCCCAAACATGTTTTGCTTGGTATACCATTGTAAATTTTGGCGTCTCCTATTACTGGCAGTCCAGTTATAATATATATGCTAGTAGGCTTAAAAACCAACTTTCCTTTTCTTACTACAACTGATCAGTCGTTGTTCGTTGCTTTCTAATTGCAAAATGTTTAAACTTGTGACTATTTAAAATTTAAGAAAAGTGGGCTGTACTTTAGAAACGATAATAGTGAGTAAAGCTAAAAAAATTAATTTTTACATTGCGCACGTTGTTAAAAGAGAGAGGGATTTGTGACCGATGGGATTAGTCCATCAATCTGTTTTGCACCGTGGTCGTGACTGGTTAATACATTCGGATTGTTTTCTTTGCCTTTCTTTGTGACTGCATTGATAACACTATATTTGACATTATTATTAATTAATGCCGTAATGGCTCGCCAGAATTAAATTGATGCATTAGATTTAAAAAAAATTTCATTATTTATCGCATTATTAAATGATTTTGACAATAATTTTGTGTTAATATATATATCCATAGGTTTAACTAATGATTCAAAATGATAAAAAAAAAGGCCAGGCCTCTTATTTAAGTATGCCCTGTATGTACAGTTAAGTATATACGCCCAGAAAATATAGCGCATATATATTCTATATATTTACACTAGTTAGAATGAAAATTTTCGATTTGGATCCACAAATGTTTAGTTTAAGCAACAGCAAGAGTAATATTCATCTACCCATTTCGTCTTACAATTTATTTAATTTCCTGAACCAGCACTATTTCCTTCATTCGTACATTTAGTATTGATATATTCACCCCAAATATTACCCTGATTACATACATTCTCTGCAGCATTTTACCTCCTACAAGAATATTCTCGTAGATATACATATAAAGTCACATATTGTATTATACATATTTACTTAAAATACGTAAAATAAATAGCTAGGAGGTATTATTTTTATGGAAAAACCCACAACGTACATATGAAAATTTTGCGGTTGGTGCGTTTATATATTAAACATGATTTTGTTCATAAGTTTTTTTTCGTATGTTCCAAATAAGAGTAATTTTAATTTATTCATAAGCAAATTTTATCAAAACAGTATATAAATACATTAACCCATATGAGGCCCTTTCTCAATTATTGATTCAATGTTTTTCTCCTCTTGTTTTATAATAGTTGTTCATTTCAGCTATCGATCGTTCAGTTGACAACTCCGTGAGACAAATCCGAAAAATTGAAATTTAAGATCTGATTCAATACTCGCATAACTCATAAATGTATTCAAATAAAATTATAATGCGGATGCACTAGTCAAATACCGCTGAAATACATAGCACTGTAAGTAAAATGTATATTCAGATTATAAAGTAAAATAAGTATTTTCATAATTTATTTTAATATTTGTAGAGTATATTTGGTGAAACAACAAACAATCACATAGTGTACCCATGTAGTACATTTGCAATATTCGCTGTCACTTGTTAACCTTTTATTCTAAATACCAACAACTTTCTTTGTCGTGGATTATGTTATACACGTCATCTACGTCTGTGCAACAGGCAAGGTTCGGAGTTTTCACGATAAAATACAAAGTAAGATTATTTAACGTGCTAACATTTAAAATAAAATAATTGCTTGCGTCAAAAAAATATAGCGCTTGTCAATGAAATGAACAGCCTAGAGTTAAAGACTCAGTACCTATTTTCAAAAGTTATTTAACTGTGGTTTATCCCGTCTATTTATAAAATGCCGCCTTAATTTATTATATTTTTTAGTTTAACAGGCATATTGTGTTATTTTTAATTATTTCTTTATCTATTGTTATGAAAAATATTTAGTTCAATTTCTTCTTTGTTGTTTCATATTCAAAAGGTGAACGTTCAGTTGCTTGTTAAGTCACTCTTAATACAGCTCTCAAAGCAGCAACAGCCAAAACAACAAAATAAGAGCAAAATAAATTAGATTAAGAATAATCATCTTTTCTATTATATAGCAAAAAATGCTCGCCGGTAAGACATTTCGCACGAATGAAGAGGTTATCGCTGAAACTGAGGCCTATTTTGAGGCAAAAGATAAATTGTTCTACAAAAGTGGTATTGAAATGTTAGAGCGGCGCTGGAATGATGGCGTTGCTCTTGATTATTGAGATTACGTTGATGAATAAAGCTAATATTGAACCAAAAAAACTGTGTTTTCTTTGTTAGGCCCGGGACTTTTCAGCCCATGTGTTATGTATTCTATTATTTGTGTGCGTAAGTAATATAAATATGTTAAGATAAAAAATAGTGCTATTTCACTTACTAAAACCTAAGCCAAACAAATTCAGAAAAGGAATTTCTTCAAACTAAACATCTACAACAAAACACCTTAGTCGATACTTTGTAATGAGCATAACTGTAACTAAAGCTAGCAAAATATCTGTGCTACATTTCTTGTTATGCTGTTAGAAAACCTACTTTTAGGTTAACCTTCAGTTATGGTATAACTAAAGTTTAACAGCTACATTAATTTCAAAATGATAACACAGTAGAAGGTCTTCGACGATAGGACTATTATCATTGCAATTAGAGAGAAGGTAAAGAAAGATTTCTTTAAAAACTTTTTCTTTGGAATATGTCTTTGCCTTTTATTCCTGTATACACTCCCATCCCCTGCACTTCACCCTTTGCCGCAGAGGGATGGAATGTTTGAGGGTTAAAATGTTGAATACATTATTGATATTTCAATCTATACACTAAAATAGAGGAACAGTTGTTTATATTTGCATATTTGTAGTTTAAACAACGGGATATTTGAGTTAGCAGATTTGTTGCATGTTTTTACTATTTGTTTTACGTACAAGTATACTTTATTTGTTTTTCATTTTACATGTGGTTATATCGTATAAACATATAAATATGTAGGTTACATAATACACCGTATTAGACATTATAAATAAGTAACAAACATAATACGTTAAATGGAATATTACATACATTTAGTTTTATTTACCCTCGGTGGTCTCATAATACCTATTAAGTGACACTTTTTATGAAAATATTAATTTTATTCATTATGTTCATATTAATAATAGTGCATATCATGTACGAGTCTGTTGAATGCTATCTTAGACCCCTAATTTGTCAGGTTTACCAACTCTGAACGTTATTTATACCGTTAAAATTTAGTACACTAACACTAACGTATTTTATAATCATCTTTTTTCGTACAACTTAATTTCCTATTGATTGATTGTACTGTAAGTGTTCAAAAAAAGTTTTCAAAAGTTACAAAAAAATCCTATTAACTAGTTAAAACTCTCCTCAGTTAATTTAAGATACTATAAAAGTTAAAGCTGTTCCCGGAGTACGACTTAAATGAGATAAAATCTGCAGGCATTGTTATAAATCGAAGTAGAGGTGGAGGTGGAGGGTGGTATTTTACTTTAATTTCATTTTGTAAAGAAACATTTGTAGACTGTAAACCACACGTATTGTTTGCAACTTTAAAAGAAACGTTAAGTGTATTTTTATTTTCAGATATGCAGATACTGGTACATTAGCAGATATGAAGAATGTTGTGGATCTTGCAATGACATAGGCAATTTTAGTAACATTAGGTTCTTCTTTATCAAGGAAATACAGTTTGGTATCTTTTCATTTTTGTGTTTTATTTAATTTAGAATAAGAATTTGGAATATGAACTTAGAATATAAATTTAAAATATAAATTTAGAATTATAAATTTAGAATAAAAATATAATGCAGAATTTTAAGGATTCAAGTGAGGAACAAGGAAGATAGGTTAAATAGAGGAGTAGAGATCAGAAAGAGTGAGACGAGGAAAAGAAGGAACAGATGATATTGGTTTAAATTAATTAGAATCTATAAATAGTTTTAAGTTAATTTAACTAAATATAAATGATTCAATGTGGGAAGAATGTAAAGCCTAGTGGCATGCATTAAAAAATAAATAAACAATGATGAATTTTGAAATTGATGTTGCTTGACGAGAATAATACTCAGTTTAGAAATGGAACGGTTCTCAATTTAAAAATTGAATTAAGTTGGAACAGGAAGTATCTCCTTCAAGAAGTTACTTAATATAAACAAAATATTAACAAACTTAATATAACAATATACGAGGCATGTTTTTTAAGTAAGTACCGTTTTGCGTTTTCGCCTTTGCAGCGCTACGGTCGGCGTTCCGCGCATGCGCGCTGGTTACCTACATCTCTTGTCTACGCACTGACGCCATTACAGTCTGATTCTTCATTGTATACGTTGTTTACTGAGTGTTTAAGATGCCTCCGACAATCGTGAGTCCCGCCGATTGTGAAGTACGGGCTGTTATACGATTTCTTAGTGCTAAAGGTGTAAAACCGATCGATATTCATCGTGAGATCTGTGAAGTTTACGGACAAAACATTATGAGTGATGAAATGGTAAGGAAATGGGTGAGAGCATTTAAAGATGTGGTCAGCGTCTTCAAGACGATAACGAAGTCAAAACAGTTGTGATACAGTGGTTAACAAGTCAGGCGGCAGAATTTTATGAGGAGGGTATTCAAAAACTGGTGCCACGTTATGACAAGTGCCCCAATATTCACGGAAATTATGTAGAAAAGTAGATTAAGGTACAGGCTTTCATGTAAAAATAAAATTATTGCGATATCTTTGCACGTCTTTTTTTAATTCCAAAACGGTACTTACTTAAAAAACACGCCTCGTATTACAAGAAAATGGACCAGATTATTCATTACAGTGCTGTACTCTAACACAAACTAATAACTTTGTAGGCTTATCGTTTTTATTTGGCAGCATTACATTGATAACATAATATGTCTCTAGATGTCTCCATTGTATTAAAATGTAACTAATTTCACGTTATCTTAAATATAAGCTAAAACGGATTTTGATAACAATCTAGAAAGTACTAGGAGGTATACTAGTATCTTGTATCAATATACTATTTATATACATCTATAATTTAGTTTCAGGTTTTGCCCTGGAGAAGGCATTATTAATCATATCAGGTTTTCATATCTGCTTGACCATTGGAGATAAAAGCCATTAGGACCAAATGAAACTGTGTATTGTAATCAGAGTATAAAGTTTATATATATATATACATATATATAATATAAAGCCATCCGAGAAAAGTACAATATCAAAAGACATTTCCTAGACGGCATGGCCAACGCTCCGATCAGGATTTCTTATTGCAATATACTTTATAAAAAGGTGATAAAATTGCAAAGTTCGGTGAATATGTCTTGGTGGTTAAAATTGTCGTACAACAAGAAAAAAGACACAAAAATGAACCCTTAATTTGTGAAAATAGTATTATATACACACTGTGCAACGGAGCCTTAATACCAATCGTCTAACGAAACATGACTAAATAAAAAACACAGTATAGTTTATTTTAAAAATAGTCAAAGTTTTAACTGGATGCCTTATCAGAAGTGACAAGTTAAAACAAATGTTTAAATGTATTGGTGTATGTATGTATAGATGTGTGTGTATGTGTATGTTCATGTAATGCACTTTTCATTCGTAATGCGCTGTGTTTTAACTATCGCAATGTGCGAGTTATTTCAGCATTAGTATAACAGAAGAATGGAAAAGAAAAATAAGGCAGAGAAGAAAATACGATAAAGAAAAACATTCTAAATAAACTTAATTCCCACTCCCACCTACAGTTTTACATTTAATTTTGAATATACTTAGTATGATAAGCCATGCGTCAGTAATATACTGGACGATTTTAGAGTACAATAAATTATTTCCTCTTGAGAAACCGAAATTTATAACTGCAGTAGCCATGAATAGATCATTCTTATTGTCTGGATATAACGTATAAGAAGAAGCCGAACAATATTAGGGGCGATAAAAGGCTACGTGCCTAGGAAGCCCGAGAAACTATATTAAAAAAATTATTATTTCCTCAAAATCGTTTTTTAATACATTAGTAATGATTAACACAAGTGGAATGTTTAATTATTAATGTTTTATATATCCTAATTGTTTAAAATATTTTATTGTTTATTTATTTTTCTTACGTATTATAATCATTTTAATACTCATCTAATGTTACAAAGTTAGAATTTTATAGACTACGCTTAATGTCACTAGTAGCGATGACGCACGCACACGTTGTGTTGTTGTATCGCATTGGTTATTGCATTGATAGATTGATTAATGCACATTAAAATAGACTGCTTTTAATGCAATAGGTGCAAGAAGTTTGTTCTAGTGTAAGAGAACCTTACTCAACGAAACAACAGTGTTTGCGAATTATACATTAATAGTTTTAAAAGAAATACAAAATAGTTTGTTGTCATAACTTCAGTTATCGAAATATAAATCTTTTCCATTCAAAAACTCTTAATTTACTTTTAACATTAAAGTATAAAATTATAGTAAAACTTCAGTAGATGGAAATGGCGCTGTAGCGTCAGCTGTTTTTGTTATGCGAAATGTATAATAATGTACATCGTAATCTAAAATGCTAGACTTGTTATAAGGAGAACAGAAAAAAGGTCAGAAAAGGTTTAGACGTATTTTACGACGCTATTGCAATTAAGAAACCAATACTGGGCGAGTAATTGCGAGGTATTAATAAATTGTTGTTAAGTATTATGTAATAAATGTGTATTTTAATATTTACGAAGTTCGTGTACTAAAATTTAAATTAAACAAAGAATAAAAGGGCCACCTACTTGGGGTTGTGATTACATCTGTAAAATAAATTAATTTTTTACTACTTACAAGAAAAATGTCGTACAAAGCCAAAGGGAAAATTCTTTGCGTTGATAATGTTAGCTGTGCTGGAGGGTTGGTTTAGTTAATTGTTGAAAGATTTTTATTCTACAAAGTATAATCTAGTTTAGAATTATTCTATGTATAACAACGAAGAAGAATGCAGTTAGAAGTTGGAAAATCGTAAAATTAGACCAAAGGAATGGTAAGCTAGTGCAAGAAGTTTAAAATGTCTTAAACGATCTCTTTTAAAGGTGGTTAAGGTTTCTTCTTATTTATTTATATTATTGTACAAAATCTTAAGTTTATTGTGTAAAAATTTGAAGTCGATTGGAGTAAAACTGTCGGAAATATACAGTTTTATGTCTTCACCTCTCTGGTCTGCTTTCGTGTTACTTTGAATCTTTTAAATGCGGTTTCTCATACATAGCTTTTTCAGAGTCGGTGCCCTCTCTAGCTCAAAATCTACAGGACCGATGCTTTTAAAATTGTGCACACTCTTTCTTTACATAAATGTCGAGTTTCTTTTTATTTTTTAATTTTAACGTATTTTAAAATAACAAAGTTTCTGCTTTCTTCATGAAAAATTGGTTCTTTGACTTTTAAGTGCTGTAAAAAATTGAAAAATCAGTAACTCGGCAGCGTTATTAGCAGAAACTTATCAACTAATGAAATCATTTTAGTTTTTCTATTTCAGAAAACCCAGTGATGAGTTATGAGTGACAACGCAATGTTACTTTTTTGTGACGTTTGCGGAGATTCTCTGTCAATGTCTCATTTCTTGATATTTATTTATGAAAATTTCACAAAGTATTCCTCAAATGTCATTTTATCATGCAGTAATTATAGAAATAATTATATATTAACCGTGTCGTCAAAAAACATTATCGAAAATATTCTTCTTTTTTATCGTGTTGACGTTAACCACACACCCCCCTTTTAAATGACCTCCTAAGTATATTTTGACGTCCAAATAACACGAAATGTACCCGCAGTAATTTGTAGCATGGAAACATAATTTATATGCAAACAAAACAGCAGGATTAAAAGTATAGAGACACTACTTCGATAATACAGTAAACACCCCTGATTTAAGGGTGAGTAAGGGATGTTTTATGAGTTGGGGATGGTCCAAAGGGGTTTACAATTAAAGGACAACGTTGGGGAGATATAACATAGAGGATAACGTAAGTTAACTTAACCCTTTGGGAGTGGAAGAGCCACAAAGAGAGGGAGTTACATTTATATACAAGATATAAACATATATAATAAACTAAAATATTATGTATTATATAAATATATAATTTATATACAGATGTATGGCTTTAATAAAATAAAACATACTCGTACATACATACCGTGCGTTATAGCAAGGGTTGCTTTGATATTACAAGAAACGTTTTATACGGTGCCATTAGTTCAGAAATATAACCCTTATCTAAAATTTACTCGTTTAATTTAATAATTATTATTGCTGTAAATTCTTATACGTTTTTATAGCATACAATATTTACGAGATATTCAAAAAAGAGCAATTTCTTTATTGCTTTGATTTACCAATTGAACTTTTAAGAATATATTAAAAATTAACTGATGTCAATATTGCTGAGTTAAAGCAAGTTAAAGTGAGCGCGGCAAAGCATACAACTTATACAATACTCTTTTCTCGCGTTTTTCCTGAAACTACTTTTATTGAATTGGTCGCCACGATATCTCGAAAACTTGTCAATCGATTTGAACGAAATTTAAACCATATTTTCTTGCTACCCAGTAAACATTTTAGAGTCACTTTGACATCGTATTGAAGATGCATTTCTTTGTCATGAAAGGGTTCATTAACATTTCAGTTTCTCATAGTCGTTCATATGAAATATCTATTTTACCGGCAACAAATGGCGAAACCACTCCACCTGTAGGAATACAAATGAAGATAAAGTTGATGCAAACTATAATTTAAGTGAAATAGTAATAGAAACGTAACAAAACAGGACACTTCACCAAATTGTTTACTGGATACTCCTGATACTATTATCTAAGAAGAAATATTTTAAGTAGATTTTTGTTAATGCTTTTCGGATGCATCGTTCATTTTTTTTTTAATTATAAAATCTAGCTTGTTTTCGAACAATTAACATTTCCACAAAAATTTCTCTGCTATTTTTTATGTAAATATATACATAGATGTATTCTGTATTTAGTGATAATAAGAAAAATTATACTTGAAGATTGCGACAAAAGAAAAATGTTGTGCTAGATTTTCCGAAAGGCAAGGTAGACTAATAAATACCTTAAAAGAATATGCACCTATACATGTAAATAAGATATATTCACAGAATATAATATAGCAGCATTTACATATCCATTACATAATCGTTACTTACTTGTTTGCAACGTTAAACTTAGTAAATTGGAAGATAGTTCAATCAAAGTCCACATACCTGCAAAAAAAAAAAAAAATGTTATTTCTCGAAATTTTGATAAGAGCATAATTATAAACAAAATATCCTAGAGAGCACTGATGCAGTTAAGAACAGTATCTATTAAAAGCGCTCACAGTACAATGCAATATACAAAACAACTGTTACGAGTGATATCTTGCAAAATATATAAAGCCATACGAGATACAAGTAAACAATAAATCAAAGTATAATTTTACATCTAGCAAGAAAGAAAATCATTCCTAACTTTAAATGCGAATGTGGTGAATAGGAGGCCAGATTCTGACCACATTCTGTGGCAATGTAAAAATACAGCAATGGCAAGAAATGGACTCCAAAGGGCGGTGCTAAAGACTTCGCAGACGCTTCCTGTTAACACCCCCTTTTTAATTGAGAAACCGAAATTTATAACTGCAGTAGCCATGAATAGATCATTCTTGTTGTCTGGATATAACGTATAAGAAGAAGCAGAACAATAATAGGGGCGATAAAAGGCAACGTGCCTAGGAAGCCCGAGAAACTATATTAAAAAAAAAAAAAAGGATAATTTCAAAATGTCATGACAGATGATCCGGTATGAATTGATCCAGAAGATAACAGCATTACAAGAGTTTGTCATTGAGACGAACCTTATCAAGGAGTTATAAAAGAATAATGAGTATAGAATGTGACATTAAAGGGAAAAAAAGACTGATTTTAGCTATAGTATGTTGCTACAGCTGTATTGAGCTAAATTGTGAAACAAATGTCTTATTGAATAAAGCTAGTGGTTCTAGAGAGAGCACAACAAAGTAATCTCAAATTGATAAACCCTAATTTTTATCTAAAACAAAAACAATATTTGATAAATTTTATTATAGCTTCATATTTCTAAAGAGTGTACATTTTACACCATATTGTGTTAAAGGGGTTTTCTGGTCTACATTATTGTTGGAGGTACAAGCAGCACATTGTCCTGCGAGAATAGGATATATAAAGGATATGAAATTTGCTAAAAAGAGACAAAAAGATTAGTGAGCAAGAGAATGAACAGTCCACACAACTGGTAGAAGAGCGCTCTGCCCAGCCATACCAGGCCACACAGTTATTATATTATAATATAATAGTGGGACACTAGTGATGCCGAATTGGCTCTAGATAACGACATTATTATACGTGGGAACACACTATGTTGCTGGAATATCACTATGAGAGTTCAAAATATCAAATAATGCTATAGGCTAATCTAATAGACTTCCAAGCTACTATTCCATATGGGGGCAGGGGGTAGAGGAGCAGAGCGCAGGAGGAGGAGACTCAGTTCTGTGTGATATAACAATGTACTTCTATTTTGTAATTAAACTGAAAACTTTCATATATTTTGATTTGTTTTGTAACTATAAATTTATATTTTGTAGGAATGTATGCAATCGTATGATACCTCTATTGCTGGAGATCGCTTATTGAGTTAAGATGAATTCAATGAGAAATTGTAGAAATAAATCTAGTCGACAAGCTACAAGAATGTTGTTTTAATATTTTATATTTGAAAGTGGGGCAAATCTCTTGCCTTGTGATTACGTCACATTCATACATTGACCTCTTTCCGAAAACATCTTAATAAGAACTTTCCAAGGATTAAAAAATCTTAGCGATTAAAGGCTTATAAATTGTCTTTAAAATCATAAAATAAGAGCATTTGAATTTAGTTATCTCGTGGATTCGTATATGTAATATTTTACATAGATTTATCTAGCGGGATGATATATAATCTGTGATATAATGTATCTAGATACTTTCACTATATATAAAACGTATCCATTACACACTATCAGTATCTGAAACTGTATCTAGTATCTGTTTTAGATTCAATACAGTAAAATGCGTATAAATTTAATAAAATGAAATAATGCAACTCCTTGAAGAATGACTGGAATAATTTGTGACTGGATATAAGTAAATTCTATATTTTTCCAATAATCCTTACCAAAAAGAAAACAAATCTTCTTTGTAATGACCGACTTTCACACAGTTGGTGTTACGCCACTGTATTTTGCACATAATAGTGCATATAGAACCATAGTGCGCGAAGGGTACGACCGCGTGTAAGAGGAAACGATAAAAGCAAAGAGAGAGATAGCTGGCGAGTGTCCTATCTGTCTCTATCTAGCCGAACTGCTCCTGGCTTGGCTGATTGACGGTAGAGTAGGCGGTAAGCAAGCAGACGCTATGCTCGGTTAGAAAGAGACACTCGGCAGCTACCTTTGTCTTTGTCTTTATCGCACTATTCAGCCTCTTAAGAACTCAATTCTTATACCTCTATGGTATCAGTATCTGTTTAAGATTCAATACTGACAATGAGTGACTGGATATAAGTAAATTCCATATTTTTCTAATAATCCTTATCTAAAAGAAAATAAATTTTCTTTTTAACCTAATTGCATAAGAAGTCCTATAAAAATATGAACAAAACAAAGTTTTTCTTTAGCAAATTGAAGTGACTGATTTTGACACAGTGGGTGTTTTGCCACTGTATTTTGCAGTTATATAATAATACAAATAGAACACAACATCTCTATCTATAACAATAATTTCCTTTAGCTCTTAATGCACTCTATCTACACCTCCTCCTCCTTCTTTTTGTTCCCTAAGCTTCACTCTGATTTGTGGTTTTGTTGATTTTCCACAGCATTTTCCTTGCACTATAATTTTCACACGTATAATTTAACAAAACTACATCAATTGTAAATTCTAACCTCTCTGTGGTATTGTAAAATTTTATGTTACAAAAATATTGTTGTGTTGATTTTCAGACATAGACCGTAGACTTTAAAATCAAGCTATCGTATATGTATATGTAGCACGTATACAATACATACCACTAGCACTAGCACATATAGTCGAAGAAGTCTGTCGGAAGCTTTCGATGGTTAATTTAGTAGGCGATGATGAGATCTGCAGACTGCAGCCATCTCTAGTGCTACTGCAAAATGGAGATGCAGATGTAGATACAAATACAGATAGGATGCTGAATGGAGCTGATTTATTTAAAAAGGTTTTTCTCTAGTTTTGCGGTAGATGTATTTTTATTTTGAATGACGTACTTTGTATAAATTGCTGCATATATTATATACTACTAATAATATGCATTCTATTTAACACAGAGGTCAAGGAACTTTCTTGGGTAAGAAGCCTTCTCATTCTTCGACTTATGCTCTTTTCATTGGGGTATAGTCACATTAGCACACTTTATCATGAGAAAAAGTATTCAATATGATTCCTGCGTCTCTATATAAAATTGCCACAAAATGATATAGTTTATGTCACAGAGTTTCGCACAATCTTAGATGCATGCGTAACTAACGTGAGCAATAACAATGCTATAGTTTGTGACAGGGTAAAACAATACAGACATACAGGGCTGACAGTAGAGTACAAATGTACAATGATGTATTCATAAAGACAAAAGGAGATAAGATGAATCTTAGGTTCATCTTATTATAAAGCGTACTAATACGAAACAACTCGTATATACCCTACTCAAAATCCATTCATCACAAATACTAGGCTGCAGTATGAGTTCGTCCTTTCACCAAAATATATTTGTGGAACAATATTATTTTTTCTTTATATCATTTTATGTACTTGTTTATGAGGTTCACACGGGTGTCAATTATTGCAATATTTACAAAAGAAATTTCCACAGTATGAAGTATATAAAACAAAGTTATTCAAGTTTAAAATGTTTTAAAATGAAGATTTAGTTTCGACTGTATATTTATAAGTTTTGTATTTTTGATTTCTCTTTTTACCATCCCTAGAGATTGAAGTATTCCATTTTTCGTGCACAATATACGTGCATTAAAGCAAGAAGCAACATTCAGTATCCAGCGACCAGGAGATGATGTTAGCTAGACTTGCTGGAGCTGGAGCTACTATGTTACGAATACAGGAGTTAACAGATTCAAACCATTCCTTCGGCAGACATTCAAAATAATATATAAGTTCTCTAAAGTTTATAGTGCAATCACACTATAACCAGCGTGCATAGATATAAATAGGGTATTCCGAAAGAAAACTTATTTAGAACACGAAAACAGAAATTGAAGAAAATATAGATAAAAAATAGAACACCTGTTTTTTGATCTGAACAAAATACCTTTCAGCTTTGACATAATACTTTAAATTGAGAAATACGTAGTCCAATTTAATGTGAAATTGTTAATTATTATAATTACTTAACAAGAAAAATATTTCGCAAAGTAGAAATTAGTAAAAATAATAATTATTCATTTTAAATTTAAAAATAAAATCTAAAACATCCATTCAAAACCCACCCAACAAAATTTTCTATTTTAAATGTTATTTAAACAATTTTTCCTCCATTTCCTGTTCTACAAAGTCTTGTATTTGTACAATTTAAATATAACATTTAATACAATTCAACATGAACTGGGACCATGACTTATAAACATAATATAAAATAATTTTTATTTATTTATTTATTGTAATATAAAATAAAATATAGAAATTTATTTAAATCTCAGCAATAAAAGTATAATAAAATGAAATACATATCAAAAATACAAATAAAATCTTTAATATTTTATTTCAATGAAAATATACATAGGTCTGTGTACTCCTATACTGGCAGTAAAATACATGCGAGTAAATGTAACTTTGCATATGAAATATTTTTATGATTTTCGATATTCTCTTATTCAAAATTTATTAAAAAACTTAAATGTTAAATAAATATGATTAAAAATGATTGCTTTCTGATGTGAAGTATCGACACTTACATGTGCTTTAAATAAAACAAATCCTCTGTTATTGCATCATGGGTATATAACTTCAAATATTAAATCGAGTATAGCGAAGGTGCAGTGGGTGAGAGCATTGGTGATTGGCACTGACCGGGCCAAAGTTATGTTTTCTGGATTTGGTTGTTATCAAGTTAAATTGCAAATGTACATACATATCCATAAACTTATCAGGCGGTGGTGTAGTGTACATATATGAGGCCACGACATCACAATAATTACCAACATAGTAGGAGCGAGATCCGAGAGTCTTGTTTCTGGTCTCGTTGACGTTATTGCAAAAAAAAAATTGCTAGAAAAATAAACTAACAGCATCATAAAGGTTTAACCTTTTTTTATTAAAAAAAAGGTTAGGTCGAGAATTTACGAAATATAAAATCTGGTAAACAAACATCTGTTAAATATTTTATTTTATAAACTAAACGTCTCCTGTTGTTGACTGAACATTGATCTATTTTATCGACGAAGTTAATAACCTACAATCTGTCATAAGTAGAATGATGTTTCAACTTATGAAAAATCAAAAAATTAAAATAATACTAATAATAATAATAATATACATTAAATATAATAGTTTAAATTAAATATAGATAATAATAAAGTAAGTCATATTTGCTGGCGTGCATGTAACGATTTACCGGACAGTTTTGATGGAACAGTTCACCTTTGCCGGTAAACCGGAGCGTTCGTGTAATATATAACGTACAGTTTTACCGGACGGTACTGTCTTTGATAAAATGAATTAAAAATTTAAAATTATAACTACTTTGTACTTAACTATTGTATTGTTTTTTAGATAAACATCTAGTATTTGATTTCCCTTTGGAATATATGGCGAATCAATTAAAGAAGTTAATAATTATGTAAAACTGCAACCAGAAAAAAAATAAGAAACAATAATATTTATGATATATATAAAGTTTACGTAACTCTAACACAGCAGATACATTTAGAAATAAAAGCAGTAGAACAGTGTTTAATGTGGGTTATTTTCTAGTAAGTTAATCCTGCGAGAGATAAGCTTTATTTGCTTCTCCATTCGCTGAAATCAGAGCAGTAAAAGCTTACAACTTACAGATAGGTAAAAAGGGTGATGATATATTTATTCAACAGAAACAAAAACAACAAAATGTTGTGATAAAATAGGGTGAAATAAGAAAACCCTTTCAGGCCTGGGAGGACCCTTTAAATCTATTATTATGTTGGGGAAAAAATATATATTGTGTATACATATATTAAACTTTCACTCACTATAAATTTGAATAAAATATTATATTTCTAACTTTTTGTGATTATTAAAATAAACGTTTTTTATTATGAGAACCTAGTATCGTAATTGAATAGATTATTGTTTCATTAAGGTAATATTAAGAACTAAATACTTATCCACTTATCAGCATGGGAGTCATTGCTACATTGTATGGCTACTCATAGAAGTGCGTCCACTATTCAGGACGGTATGCATCGAAAGGTACAAGGTAGATTTATTTTCCAAAAAGATTTCAAGATATTGTACATCAGTTATGTATTGTTATGTTAGATAAACGTTAAATACACGTATCTATCTTTAGCGAGATCATTCAATACAATTTTAAACTACATATTCAGTGGTTCAAGTAAAGTTTTTAAAAAATATTATGCATTGAAGAAAATATCTATATAACATTGAAGAAAAAACTGTTTTAAAACGTTTTACGAGAGGACAAACCGATCCCAAGGCCAAACATCCCCATGACCCAATTTTAATTACGCTATGAGTATGTGCGAGAGGACATTATCCGTGCGCATGAGAGTGAGTGAGACATATACCTTGATTACCTGATACCTGGAAAAAGGCCGCTTGGTCAAGCTACATTTTGTTTATCAGAAAATAAGTGATGTCTGGTGGCCCCGGGATCTTGCTCTGTTAGTGTTTTTGGAAATTGCAGAAGCTATATTATGATAATTGTAAACCACACAAGCTATTTTGAATGGTACAAAAACGTAATAAGAACAACGTCCATATTAACAAACACATTACCTTAATAACTTAGTAACTGCTTAATAATTTATTGAACATTAAAGAATTTTTTTAAAAGTGATTGCATAATACAATTTACTGATAAAAACATTAAAATTAACAACATAACATTCATAAAGACTAAGAGAGAGAGATGGGGAAGTGGGGTTGTACAGAAGTAATATTTCTTTATGCTCAAAAATATCTGACTTTTATCGCAACAGAAATATTCTTTTCCATTAACACAAAGTAAAAATATACGAATAGAAAAGGAATAATATTTCGAAAGGTTCAAATGTTTTCTTAAAAACTTACTGCAATATAAAAACTTTTTTATTCTTATATATATTTTCATAATAACTGTTTAAAAATTCTCTTTTTTCTTTTCTTTTTATTTGTTAAAAGAAAAACATAAAACACAGAAAAACATTGAGTCATTGGGTAAGTTTGAAGTATAAGTAAAACAAGTTTAGAAAAGGGGACAGTGCAAGGAATTACAAAATACCCCCTAAGAACAGTTATGCATGTGTATTTAAGATTGGTTTAACATGAAAAAGTTGCATTTCACGTCAAAAATGTTACCTAATATAAAATGTTCTACGACCAAATTTCTTTTTAATTTAATTTATTTACCATCGGGATATTTTCGATGCTGAGACCCAATACCGCATTTAGAGGTGTGGAGGCCGGCCCTGGGACAACGAAGGAGTTCCGAATAAAAGAAACAATTTTTTTCGGTCAAGTCTTTCAAAAATTTAATGCTATTATCTCTATTGTGGAGGCCCCGGGGCAGGAGCCCCTCCTTCAAATCCAGGCGACCTCTTACGAGTCATGGTCGTATATGTTTCTACACCGCTGCCTAATAAGTTTATAATTATGCATAAACATAATCAATATAACCAGAAAATATAATTCTAGTACGAAGATCAAAGCCAAGAACACAGAAGTCAGCGTCAAGAAACAATGCTCTCGCCCACTGCCTTGTCTTTGAAATTAATTATCTTATGTTTAATTTAAAAAATAAATCTACTCTTTTATTATTAGCATACTCATAAACCTTCTTAAAAAACCTTTTAATCTTAAGTCTTTTAATCTTTTTAAATAGCTATAAAATAATAACTTCTGAGAACTTGACAGTTTTTGACCGTACAGTGATCTATTTTATCGACAGAGTTAATAATCTACAATCTGTTATAAGTAAAATGACGTCTCAGCTTATGAAAATTAAAGAAATGAAGATAATTACATTAAATATAATAATTTATAGACACCATAGCAAACATGATGTCTACTAGTAAGACCTTTTCATATTAAATATTACTTGATTTTGTTTAAATAAAATATTAGACCTTTTGGTGGATTAAATATATCTGTATCAAACCTTTTTAGATTAAAAATTACTAAAATTCACATAGAGATAATGATATATCAATTTAAAATAATATCCATGTTTCCAAGGGTTGCTTTTAGGAGAAATAGAAAAAATTAGGAGAAATTGTTTCAGATTCAGGCAAAGTTCTGTTTTAGAAAACATTTGTATAAAAATTAATCTCATCTAAAATTAATGTTGAGTACCTTACTTTATTTTATGCATCTTTTTTACAAACTTTTGCGCCAATTTCTGATGCGACGACTGCGGGATGACATACAAATTTGTCCACCATAAATTCAATTAAAAACCAAACAAAACAACCTAATTATTAATCTAATTACATTTTTATTTAATGTCGAATAAGACCAATGCTAGTGAAGTAGTAAAGGTCAATTCAGACCGTTAAAAGAAACTTGTCTATATATGGTATATATGGCATTTTATTTTTAGTGAAGGGCTTTTTCTCTGTAATAGTATCGTAAATGAAAGCTTTTATCTCTTCTATGCCCAAAGTCCAAAGCCCAAAACACAAAGGGAAAAGCCCAATGCACAAAATGTAAAACCCAGTGAGCTATAATGCTCATTTAATGGTTCTCTTAACTCCCGTTTATTGGTCTATTGAATTTAACAGTTCCAGCTTAGTGTTTGTGTTTGTGTTCGTATCTACTTGTGTTTATTATTCTTAATTTATATAAAACTATTTAATCCAACTTTTTAAGATCAAAGACAAGAGTCTTCTTCAACATATAAAACTGGTTTTTTTTTATTTGTGATAAAAAAAACATTTTGTTTTTGCGGATGTAGGTTAATCATTCAAATGATCCTTTATCATGTTACTTTTGATTGTTTTGTATTATGCGTTGTGATATAAAAAGACTTTATTTTATTTTATATGAATTTTTATGATTATTATTATTGTTGCCAAAGTTATTATTGTCATTCGTTTTTTATTCACTAATAAATTTATAAATAATGTGGGATAAAAATTAACTGGCTCATCTCTAAATGATGTAACAATGAACATAAACCAAATGTTTTGAAAATTATTTTTATTGCATTTATTCGTCGGAGTATGTGAGTGTTTTTCTATATAATTTAACTCTGATGAACTTGAATCTTGATAAGAATTATACAGGCAATAAAGAATATACTGCAGAAATGATTGGCCATTACTTTTAAAATAACTTATTCATATGTTTCTTGGAGTGACTTAATTTGGATTAGTTTCTAACGATTCAATAAAATAATATGTACTTTTACAAATAACATTAGCAAATAAATTTACAGTTTACAAATTTATTCCATGATAAAAACTGTTAGAATATTGTAAATTTGTCTTCGAGGAAAATACTTAGAATATCGTACAATCATGTGTTGCACTATTAAATGGTTATTATTACATGTATTGCAATGTCTTAGTTAAATTTGTAATTGTGTGTATTATTCTATTATTGTGGTGATAATTATTCCAAGTTAATGCACTTAAATAAACATTTATCAGCTTGAAATAAAGGCTGCCTAATTATTTCATATGTAACTGTAAACAAACCTACAAAAATAAAAACAAAGCCTGGGCAACATTATGCTTAGAAATTTATTTATGAAAGCTAACCAGAAATAATGTTACAGTCTGAGAAACAGGTGTTAATTTTAATTAATTGAAAATCTAATCACTAACTTATTTATAATAAAGGAACTTTCTGCAAGAGTTCATATTTTAAATTTCGCGCCATTTTTGAACTGTCAACATACAAGCGTAATTGCTGTGATATTTGGCAGATATTGTGTTCCATCACCTTTTAATAAAGTAAAATATATAAATTAAATGATATTGTTTCACGAACGTTTTATATATTGTTAAGCACCCTGTCTTCTGAAACCACTTGTGACGTAGAAAATTGGAAGTTCAAATAAATATCAGTGTAATTGCTTTACGGGTTTGATTAAACATTTAGTAGTGCCTCATTAGAATAATTGAATAGCAATTACGTGTAATGCTAAGTTTCAAGTAATTTACAAATTAAACGTAAATAGCTTTAAAGTATTTTTTACAATATTTATCGAATTCTTTAGTATGATGTTTTTTATTAAATAACTGTGAAAACGATTCTCAATGCAGTCGTTCAATTGTTGAAGGTAACGCTGTGCCCGGGTTGCAATTCCCTTATATGCAATATATGACTTGGAAAACAGGAAATATATACCTGCTAATGACTTATTGAACACTCAAAATATAATATGGAAATTTCAGACATGCCTCTTTAACCCAATTATATAGAAACGTATAGTCGATTGTTTGTGACTCTATTTCGAGAAGAGTTCGAAGAATGATCTTTGGATTAGCAACATTCCGCGACAAATCATCGTCAATGTATCACTCATCTTTAAAAAGAACAGATCGAAGAATAACTATGTAAGCAATTACGAGTATTTTAATTTAAATGTTAGCGCCTTAAATAATCTCACTCCATATTCTATTAACCTGTGGCAACACTATACCTTGCCTGTAGTACATGCATAAACATCTTGAAGAACGTAAACCACGTGAAAAGAAGCTTTTCGTATTGAGAGTAACAAGTTACCAAGTAACAACGAATATTGTTAATGTATAACACGTATTATTAACCATTATTAAACATAAAGTAAATATAAATATTATACAAAAATGTTAATTGTCAGGAATAATATAACAGTGATGTAAACCTGCAATATGATAAATTCTATGAAAATGATGGAAATTGGATTACTATAACATAAACTAATTACACAGGTTAATTGCGACAATAACAACATCTTGTCTGCGCTGCGCCTGCGCGTTGATGTCTTTGTTCTATACTAGTAACCTTTTAGTAAAGCAATTGTTTATCTATTTACGTGATATTAGAGTACCAGAACTTTGCTTTGACAGGTTATTAGTGTCTGTCTGTCTGTACTTCTATCATCTGCTAAATTTACTTCAAAGACAGTAAGTCAACGATAAATTATTAATCATCTGGTTGCATCTAATGCTAATGAATTTCAAACAATATTATCGTAACATAACTATAGGCTACCATCTTAAGGAAACGCTCTCAAGAAGCAGTCGTGCTCAAGCTGCAACAAGATGCCACTATGTAAACTGATATGTTTATAACATGCGTACAATGAAAAAATACGAACAAAAACACCAATGTTTACACCAAAGAGACAGTTATTAAAACATTTTTGTCTTTTGTTGCTATTTTAGTAAACAAAACCTGTTTGTTGTTCTTTTTTAGTCTGCTTGGTTTGAACACGCAGATTTGTCTCTTGTGAACATTTGCGCTTGTCAGTTGTTGTTTATCATGTTTATAATTTTTATGGGACACACAGAAGCACATTAAAAACAAAACCAGTCTGTTCAGTGTGAACAGTCTGTTTTCGAAAAACGGAACTGTTTTAAAAGAAAACAAAACATGTTTTTGTTTTGTTCTTTGACAACAAAACTGTTTTCAAAACTGTTTCTCTGGTGTGAAGCCGGCATAAGGAAAGTTGGAAGCAATCAAAATTAGCTCATTTTCAACACATTATTTAAAAAAACAAAACATGAATTATTATATTCCCAACCTTATCATTGATATCAAAATTTAAACTATATGTTAATAAGTAAATAATATTATATGTGAATAAAAGTGCATCTGCATGATGATGTTTGAAAATGCACTCAAAATAAACAACTCGTATCTACAAGCTATTGCATTATTAATGTGAAACATAAGCATGCAGTAATTTTTAACATGCACCGTGGTGTGGCGATACCTTATCACACGCAAGAATTATTTTTTATAAAACAGATAATGTTTCAAACATGAAACGCATTGACTTTATTTAACAAAACATGGAAGGGGAACATGGATATTTTGAAATGAAACAAAATAGACCCGTTCAAAGGATCAATTTGATAAGTTAAAAAAGAAAATAGAAGTATTAAAATTTAGTAAAACTTCTATTATGATAGAATTTAACGATGTTTTCCATCTTTTCTTTATGCATGGTAAATCGTTGGAAATTTGAATGAAAACTTTAAAAGTTAAAAAAAAAAAGCAATAGAAAAAAAAGGAATAAGTTTCCGTCAAACATAAACTGAATTATTTGTCACGTAAATGGCAAGAAAAAAGACGTGTTCCAGTATTGAGAGCAGAGGAAAACTAACAGAAAATGCTTTTATTTTATTTCAATTCAATAGACAGAAAGTGTAAAAGGAAAACCTTTAAATGCGTGCATAGGAAAACAGAAAGGTGTTAAAAAGAATATAAAAAAAACATTGCATATGTTTTACTGTTTAGATGATTGAAATTTAAAAAAGAAATTGCTACAGTGAAAAAAATAATTAAGCGTGTAAAGATTTTGCTTAGATTGTGTTGTTTCTCTTGCAGAAAAAGTGGGACAACACCACTCACAACACAAACTATTTTGTTTAAAGACAACAAGTGTACGCCTAGCATTAGATTATATAGTAGATATAGTTCAATTTATAAGAGATCATTTTTTTTTTAAAGCAGTCATTTTTAGTATAAAGTATATAGAAATTAAAAAGAGATACAAACTTCTCGACCGTATTTATTTATTTATTTGTGCATTCTGCATTTAAAACACTTCTTGCAAAAAGTGATTTATGTTTGGACATAGTTAAGATAATGGAAAACATCATGCAATGCATTCCTATAACTACTACGGCCAAATATTTTTTACATTTTAAGAAATTTAAACAATTAAGAAGTAATTATTAATAAGCTGTTTCAACGTGTAATTATTCACTCTCTTTTCACTCTCTCCGTGAAAAAAAAAACTAAAACTTGATAAATATTTGGATATTTTAAAAACATTTCGCTTTATACCAAAGTTGAAAGCAAAAACGATATAAGAGTTTCAATTCTTGTAATTGAAACCAAAAATATTTCAGAAACTGCTTTGTTACACTACTAGCTTAGGTTAAATATTTCAATTATAGACATAGCTTAGAGTTAAGTTAATTTCTGCATGTGGCGATTCAAGAAGTGCAAAAATATATTGCCAATAAAATAGAAAAGAAAGTACGTCTGCTGTTTTAAAGCTTTTTATACAAAAACAATAATATATTTTATCTTAATTCTATACTAATATAATTTCTAGAATACCTAACGTTCTAAACAATACATGATATTCGTAATGAATTTGAAAAGAAACACTGCAGTGTTTGAACAATTTTTATTTTGCAAAGAAACCTTTTCTCAAACTTGTTTAATAGTGTTTAATAATGTTTAAAAAAGTAAAATTAAATGCAATTAAATTATATAGAATAAAATAAAATTGTATAAGAAAGACTTCTGGTCGTATCATATTATAAACATACATGTAATATTTTACCTAAGCAAACTTAATAATAGGTAATATAAAAGAACTTATTTTAAATAGCTAATAACGTTGTATATTGGGGCGGTGCTACAGACTTCGCAGACGCTTCCTGTTAAAAACCCAATTTTGATTGCGAAACCGAAATTTATAACTGCAGTAGCCATGAATAGATCATTCTTGTTGTCTGGATATAAAGTATAAGAAGAAACAGAACAATATTAGGGGCGATAAAAGGCTACGTGCCTAGGAAGCCCGAGAAACTATATATAAAAATTAAAAAAAAAAAGTTGTATATTAGATAAAATCATTTACATAACAGGTAATGTTGTTATATTAGATAAACCACAAATATACGTAACTGTGTTTATAATATCCATCCAAAAATAGTTATTCCCGTTAAAAATTGAACATAGATTAGAACTTAGAGTTAAGGCTGTATGTCTCTCTTGAATATATGCCCTGGAATTGATCCTCGAATAGTTTTAAACAAATTCAAAGATAAAATAAACGAAATTGTAACTTCTTGTCATACATTGTCGAATATACGAATATATTTTATATGGCTCTACGATCTTTGGTGCTACGGTGCTACGACTGTTACGAGGCTACGATGCTTGTCGTACTCAAACAAAACTTTAAATCCAATTGAAATCCGTTGCAGTTTGTTTTACAATTTTCGTCGTCCTTCGTCCTTCATCCTTCGTCCTTTAGCAGGAACGGTACATACATTGTTGAAAGTGATAAATTTATTACAATGAAACCAATGTGTGGGTAATATAATTATATCACGTGGTCTGTTCCCTTATAAGTTTGTTAGAAGTTATGTTTCTGTCGCTTTTGTCTTCGTTTCAACGTAGATGTCTAATGTAATGTTACACAAATGTGGGATTACATTGTTGAACATTGGACGCCGACGCCACCGACGCCATTGCCATCTATATGCACAACGACAACGAAGTCCAAGAGCAAGACCAGGATCACGACTCAAACGTTAAAGTTGTTAGAGATTTACTCATGGTATGTCGCAGATCAAAGTTAAAGTAAATATTTAAATTGTTAGGTCAAAGGGCTTTGCAGCATTCAGTATGGATAGTTTAATTAATACGAGTAGTATACGTTTTAGAAGTTAGAATTATGTTAAGTGTAATTGTCTTGAGAAGCAACTGCCAATTGGTTTTGAATTTAGCAGGTTTACACGCACATACTTTAAACCTGAAATAGGATCATCTAATTTCCATTTAAAATGGACCAAATTCAATAATTCCTCATGTACAATAAAAAAACCAAAAGACAAATCTTTGCTCTAATTTTCAAAAGCCAAAGGTTACAAAAATTAGTTTTTCGTAAATATCTTGTTTCCAAAGCTCTAAATGGATTTTAGTAAAGTTATTAGTAAAGTTGTAGAGTACAAAATTCTCTACAAATTTGACTTTATGTATTTTTTCCTATGATCAAGAGATATAACGCTGAGATTGGGAGGAGTGATCCGTGTTAGGATAATGTTAACTCAGGATTTAATAGTAGAGAGACAGTGCAGGTTAACACCGCACTTTCTGATAGAAATGTGAATGTTGGTATAGTGAAACAGTTGAATAAGTAGATTATTTTTAGATGTGGAGCCATTTAAACTTCCTCCCTTTTTCTGTTTTATGGACGATTTAAAATGGCGACCACCATGATCGTATAAATGCAATATCTAAGAAAACGCTTAACATTATTTAATTATTTTCACGGTAAATGAAAGCTACGAATTATTTATTAGTTTTCAATTGCAAAAAGCGGTTACTACTAATAACTCTATGCCTAGAGCATAGACAACAATATATTTACAAAAAAACGATTTCTATGATCTTTAACCTTCATGACTTGCGTACACGAGATTCTATAACATTTTGAGCTAACTTATAAAATGTACAAACAAAAATTTATGCAGTTTTAGTTTGTTACATTTCATTTGGAGGTTAAATGCTTCAATAACTAGGCCTCTGGTAGTATCGTCTCTTCTTAAACACCTTGCTTTTTAAAAAATAAGTTGCATTTTGTTTCTTTGTACTTATAAAATCGCATTAATATATAATAAGATATTTACTCTATGAAAAATAAAACAGTAATAATAAACAGAGATATACCGGTGTAGGAAAATATAAATCATTTCTTTATACTGTATAAATGTTGATGAAATATGCATAATAATTTGTTTTATTTATTTGTACATAATACGTAACGCGAAATATATGTATTTACATAGATTCCCAAAAAGAGAAATAAATACATGTAAAAAAATAAAAATTGTATACCAATGTTCAAAAAAATAATGTGTTGACAGGTTTGAACTGACAGAAACTGTTGAAATAAAATGTTTCACATAAAAGAGCTGAAAATATAAATAAATATGTTAGAGAAAATTATAACCTTCACAGAATATATGTTCCATTAGGGAATCCCAATATTTATTACATAACCATTAATTTTGGAATAAATGATAAATATAAATGGCCTATAAATACAACACTAAAGTAAAAGTGCTACTTTTGAAACTTTCATAGATATTTTAATGGAATCTTAATACTAAACTATATTTAATAGTCTTATATTTATGACTTATATGTATTTCTTGGACGGACCTCAATCCCGTCACTCTTAAATTATGTTTAAGCCATAATCAGACTGTCTAATACAAGTCGGTATTTTAATATATGAGTATGTACATAATCGGGCTCTTCATTCTTAAACAGGTACTTGAATGGGTCTTACAAATACATATAACATCTGCAAAAGAATTCCACTATTCCATGATAAGTAAGATGTTATTTTAATCAATAAAATTCTATAATATTCATAAGATATTCATTTTGCAATTGAAGGTCATAAGGTCATTAATTTAAAATTAGGAGAGAAAAAAAGGAAAATCGAAAGCAACATTTTTCGTGAATAAAAAACGTCATCAATTTTACTGTTACTAATGTACATTAATTAAGACTATGAGCCTTATTTTGTAATTATTTCCCAACGCAATACGGTCATGACTTGAACTAGCGTAATATTCATTCAGTTGCTAATATTCGCAAATAAAATCTGAACCATAAGTTGCATTTTTACTAGAAATTGATTTAGCAATATTAACAAGCAATAGGAACATTACAGCATATTAAGTGTAGGTGTAAGAAGAAGGTGAAAAGCAAAACAAACCTAATGGAAATCCTGCAAGACAGGAAGAAGTGAATTAAATGGAATAATGAGATTAGAGAAGCAAGAGAAGGGAACATAAAGTCAAAGAAGATATGGTATAAACTAATTCGATAAAAAAGAACATTGTACTATCGAATATAGAGTAAAAAAGGAGTAAGAGTTGCAAGGAAAGAGGAAAGAGAGAGAATGAACGGCGGAGGTAAGGAGAAAGAGTAGAGGGAAAGAAGACAAACTATAGATAGTGTTTAGTAGAAAGAATTAAATTGAATTGGATTTTAATGTTTTGTTTACTTAGAGAATGTAAAGAGAAATAAATGTAAACAGATTGTAAGAACAAAAAGGCATGTGGTAGGTAGTAGGGCTCAGCATTGTAAATAGGCCGACGTGAATTAAATTAAATAAAGAAATATTTGATACACGTATTGAATAAAATATCAACTTTAATAATGAAATAGTAATAATAATCATATGTTCACATAAACCATATAGATATTACAATAGCGACTATACCACACATATTTTAAATATGCAAATTTAAATTAGTTTCTGTAAACATAAAGAGCTCTCCTATAAACTTAAAGTGTTAATTCTGAGTGAAAGTTAAGGGTGTTAAATAAACTTCTACAGGTTGAAGTTTATAAAGTTACATACGTCTAATTACGTTAATAGTTCAACTTGCTTAAAGCCGCTTAAATAAATAAACTTCTAATGCAATGGAAAATTCACATAATACAGTCGCTACTGCTGCCGCTGCTACAAGTTCATATTAAATAATATAATGCATTTATTATAATTTTACAGTATATGCACCATTATACATTATACATTATATAAAAATAATAATATGCGAACCAAAATAACAAATGTTTAATGTATATGCATTAGGAAATGTCCTTTATAATAATGGCTATAAATTGCATGACTACGCTGAACACACTCATACACGTATACATACACACACACATGTATACGTATACTGTGCATATAAAACTTTATATAAAGCATTACTTTAAGCAAGGGTAGATTCTACTTTACATATATGTAATATATTGCAGAGGTTAAAAGGTCATAATAAGAGTCACATATGGGGTAGAACCTGCTGTGTGCACTTAAATGAAAATATTATATGAGGTGTTCATATATCAAGGTAAGGTTTTTCATACAGAATTTTCCACTTATATAAAATAATATATTTGTTTTTATTATTTCTTATTTTTATTTGAATAGTTCTTGTTAAAAACACTTGAAGGGAAGGGAAATAGATTTTGTAATCATTATCGTTTACTTAAAATCTGGCAACATTGAAACTTTGTTTTGAAATAGTTTTCAAAAGTATTTAAATACAAAATATAAATACCTTAAAGAGAAAATAGGAATTTTATATTTCGTATTTGCATTTGCATTTTGTACATGACAGTTGCAACTGACACAATTCCTTTTTATAACAATAACATCGCTTTTTTCTGCTTTAAATTAAAATTATTTAACCATCTATTTCTATTTCATCGCCAGTAGTTTTTGAGGTGTTAACTATATGTGTTCTATATATGCTAGTTTGATATCAATTCTATAGTATAACAGATATAGATTCATATAACAGACTCCGAACGAACGTGATCTTGCTATCTGGACTGGTTACACCCTACCGCCGCCTAGGAAGGAATTGCTGCACTCACATTGTAATGTCTATGTAAGGGATAACAGGTTAACGACAGGCCTTTTTCAATGCATTCCAAATGGGTATTATAATAAAAACACATTGCAAGATATAGGTTTTAATTTTATAACTACAAAACTATTTGAACACTCTTGATTAAAGCACCGCTATAAACAGCTTGGATTCAAAGCGTATAAAATTCGAAAACGATATTCTAGACCTCGGCCTAGTGTAGGAATCGACATTTAGGCGATATAGGATGACTTATAGACAACAAAAAAAAGAGTATACGTTTCGAAGACATTTAGGATCAAAAATAAAGGCGAATTACCCCACCTCATAAAGTTAAGCTTTAAAATACGAAATTTCTATTTTCTACCTGTGGCTTAGAACGAGCTTCGATAAGTCTTACTCAAATTGAAATCAGGCTATTCGACATTACTACGATACGAAAATAAGTTTGCAGAGATTTTTTAGTTTTAAATTTACAATATCGTAATTTGCGTCAATTTTTTAAAATTGTATTACTGCATTGTGGTGCAGGCAGTATTGATGTGGTGATTACAAAACTTTCCACAAGAACAAAACCATTTTGGAAGGACCCTGTGAAGTGACCTGTATAACAAGGGCCTAGCTTCAATTTAATTAAAAAAGTTTAACACTCTAAAAGAAAAATAACAACTAAAAATAATTTTAAAAAAATGTATAAACTCATTGTTGTTACTTATACTTTAAAATGAACATCTGATTTATATTTTAATTAAGAAAACGTAAATGACTTGTGGTAAAATAATTACCAAATGTAAATATAAGGTAAAATACGACAATATTTGTATGTAGACATTGTCCCCCATTGAGATTGCTCATTTGACTGGTCTGTGCTGCGAGGTAGATGCAGAGGTGCAGACAAGACAACCCGTTGTGAGGTGCATATGTTACATATACTGCAGAATATCCGGAGCAGGTGCTGACAACCTAAGCTAATACTTTTACTTAAGTATTAAATTAGAATATGAAATTACAATGCTAGAGTTACAGCCGGAAATAAATGTTTATAGGCATTACTGAATCTACTTAGATCTGCCTATGTGAATTACAAATTAAAAATCCTGATATACTATATGATGTGCTATATGGTTCGAAAACTTGGACTTTGAAGAAGAGCGATTGTGATCTCTTGCGGATTTGGCAAATGAATATATTGTAAAAATTCATAAAGCAGTATGTGAAAACAAGCAGTGTATAATAAGAAAAAATAAGGAAATATATCATAGGTATCGATAAAGTGATATAGTGACGGAAATCAGGAGAAAAAGGCTGCAACAGTTAGGATATTTCGAAAGAATGGACAGTAACGGAACCGGTAAAACACTTATGAAAAGAAATCTATAAGAAAGTGCAAGAAGGCAAGGAGGAGACCGGCGAAAGTGGGAAAGAGAGAAGCGGGAAGACAGGACTCTACATAGGCTGTAGGCCAAAGATGATAGATTAATACTATAAATAGAAAGTATAGTTCAAATTACGAGAGTTCGGCAGCGACTCATACTTAAAACAAGTTGTATAAACTGCCGATATAACTAAAAAGCACTGACTAATAATGTATATAGAAACGAATAAGATAAAATTCATTATCGTATTATAGATTTACACCGCTCTTATAACCTCTTTTAAGTATAAGTCGTTGCCGAACTATCGTAATTTGGACAATAGAATTCTTTCTAATAGTTTGAATTAGTTGATATTTACATAACGCTAAACAATGATCTTACATTTATTTTCACAATTATTTTAGAAAGTAATAAAACTAAAAATATAATAACGAAGTATCTAACTGTAACTAAAATAACTCTATCCTAATCCTTCTAAGGTTACTTATACATATTAAATTAAATTAATATCCTAATGGTTATATCTCTTTCAAACTTGCTACTTTAACTCTTCTTAGTACTCCGTTCTATCGGCACATTTTCGTTTCTTACTTTTCTCGTCACCTATTGTCCCCGCTTCTTCAGCTTCCTCTGGTATTTATTCTCTGTTTGTTATTTTTCCACATCCAATCTTACACTTTTATCTGCAACTAACATACCCTATTTTAAAGCCTCTTTTACATCTCTCTCTTTTACTCTACTCTACCTACTCGTCGCATTTCTCTACATTTCTCTCTCTTACAGTTGCAATTGTCTATCACGTCTCTTGTCTGTGCCTCTTTCTCACTTTTCTTCTTAAACATATATCCCAAATCTTAAAATATAAATGAAGCTATAGAGAAAGAGTCCTACACTATTCAAGGTATATTATTTATGCTTATTTTATATGACAATGTTGTTAGCGCCTGCCATTTAGTATACAGTAGACGGTATATGCATCCATATACGAGTACAGGTAGACAGTGCTACTTGCTTGTAATATACATTTACACCTTTACAAAATGGGTGTTGGTTGTTGGTGCATACGGTTTTGTAATACTATTGAATAAAAGCGCAAAGAGTCACACTATAAGAGTGTTAAATGTCATTCTCACCTACTGTTTTAGTTTCAGTTTAATTTATTAGGTACAATTTTATGTTTTAGTTTTGTAATGATGCATACACCAAACTTTCTAAACTTTAAAACATAAAACAGGGAAATAAATAGTTCTTATTTATCAACCAAGTTCATAAATTACAATCTGTCAAAGTAAAATTAATTCCAATTAGCAATTGTTGTAAAGACATTCACAATTTCGATTTCAGTATCGGAAATTTTATCGTCTATTTTTAATAATCTCGTTTTCGATTATGATTTAAAACTCAGCTTCTACTGAGTTCCATTGATCAACATTGTAGTTGGTGTAACATATGTATCAGGCGGCACGATTTGTATCTACAGCACGTGTGCTGATTACCATGCCAAATTCTCATGTGTATGTCCCTTACAATACCACCTTATTTAGTGTAATAACTCTTGTGTACAGTGACAATTTGCTACACTGTTATTTCTAATAATAAATGAAATAAAATAGAAATTCAAAAAATTTTCAAGGTAATATAAAAATTAAAAACGACGCCGCACAACAAGCAGCTAGAACAGTAGCAAGAGGAGAAATTCAATATGAAGTGGACTTATTGGCAAAGAGCAAAAATGAAGTGAAAGAGAAGTGGCAGGGTATGTGGAATAATTCAGAGAAAGGAAGAAAATTTTTCAGTTTACAGTCTTCGGTGTGCGGACGTCGTTGGTGGTGGAAAGGCCAAGGTCTGAGAAGAGTGTTATCACTTATCTCGAGACTGAGGGTAGACTATACAGGGGCATTGGTACATCTTAAAAGAAATCACTTGGTAGAAGAAGATATGTGCAATTGTGGAGAAGGGGTAGCAGATCCAGAACATTTGATCTTTCAATGTACAGAAACAATTTGCAGAAATAATTTGTACAGAGTTTTGGTGAAAAATGGAGTGGTGTTGCCAACGAGTATGGAGGAAATACTAAAATATCCGAGGTGGCTAGTGTGCCTAGTCATAGACAGGTTATGCCACAAAGCGGGGTTAAAAGTTTAGGTTGTAATGATAATATTGAAACGTAAATAGATAAAATGTAAATAAAATAAAGTAAGAAGGGCGAAAAAGGGACCGTGGTCCTAAGAAGCCCGTGAAGTATTAATAAAAAAAATAATATATATCAAAATTAAATTTTCAAGAAATGAATATTATAAATTCATTTTATTTCATGAAGAGCATTCAAATACCTTGAACTATTTCATTTGTGCTGGAATATGAATTTATTAAATATAAAACACACTTTCTATAGTAACCGACCTTCTCCTATTCGTACTCAGACGTAGCACCGTGCTACGGGACGCGTTAAATGCTACGCTTTTGTGTGTTGTTCTGTTCCGTAGCATGTTCTGCTCTATTCGTCCTCATTCTCAGACATTTTATGAATACCATTTCTTACAGCTTGTTTCTCTATGGCTACGGCTTGAAATATTCAAAGTAGTGCGCTTCGAAAGCCTCAACCAAATTATTTAGAGCATGACTTTGAGGAGCAAGCGTAAAAGAAGCTTTTGATAATATGCTGCAATATATAAACGTATATATATATATGTGTGTATATATTTGTATATATATGTGTATATATATATATATATATATATATATATATATATATATATATATATATATGTGCGTGTGTGTGTTTATATATTAGAATGTATAGTACTTTTTAAGTACTTAGAGATAGAAACAAAAATATATTACTATGATTTAAAGTTGCCCGTTGTTTTATAATGTACATTTTGATGTGAAACTGTTGTAGTGCTGCAATTTTGACCGCATCGTCTGCCATGGTATTTAATAGCTGCCTTTGATGTTGTGTTACTTTTTTTCGGATGGCTTTGTATGTTTAGCAGTAGGTGTTGTACTGTTATTTGGCAATTGCGTGTACTGTATTTTCAGTAACTATCAATAAAACACGAACAAAAACTTGTTTTTCTGAACAAAAACACTAATGTTTACACCAAAGAGACAGTTCTTAAGACATTTTTGTCTTTTGTTGCTGTTTTAGTAAACAAAACGAATTCACATCTGGAGTCTGTAAGATCAAAGGAAAACACATTTGTTGTTGTTTTTTAGTCTGCTTGGTTTGAACACGCAGTTTTGTTTTTTATGAACATTTGCGCTTGTCAGTTGTTGTTTATCATGTTTATAATTTTTATGGGACACACAGAAAAGTACTTAAAACAGAACCAGTCTCTTCAGTGTGAACAGTTTGTTTTAGAAAAACAGAACTCAAGTAAAAATCAAGATGTCACATTTTATTATAGTTTTATATTTTATAATTATATTTTGTAAATGGAAACTACTTTAATAACCACATAAGTATATTATTTATTTAACTAAGTAATTTAACCACTGAACTTTCTATTAGTTTTGCAGTTTACTGGTATCCTAACTTTATGCTTTACAAAGTAGTGTCAGCCGATGAACTAAACATATTAAGGGGGCATCCATAATTTACGTGACATAAATTTCATGCAATTCTACCCCCCCCCCTCACCCCTCACTCTAGGTTTGATGTCTCACATTTCAATTATTACATTATTTTTTTTCTTAGAATAAATGACCTTTTTTGCAACAAAGGTTTCTTTTGCAGTTCTCATGGAAATTCTTAATTTCCGTCACAAAGCTTCTGACTCCCCACCCTTATCCCAACTTGTTACAATTTTTAGACCCCCTCCTGTGTGACGCAATTTATAGATGACCTCTAAAGATCTATATATCTAAATGTAAAGTAGTGCTAGAAAATATAACGATATGAATGAATAAGACATTGGCATTTAGTATGATTCACAAATAATGTTAATATATCAATTTAACCCGTCTATAATAGTTGAAAGTATCTATTATCTTTGATACATACAACTTATATGGCAGATATAGTGTTCCCAATGGTACCAATACTGTAAATAGCACCAGTGAATAGCAACCATTGGCTTAACTTAGCACGTATCGGTCTCCAACATCCTTACATGCCATACAGTTCACTGTACAATACACACTATTCAACCCTACCACCCCCTTTTCATTTCACCCCCAATACACTTTGCAGGCTGCATCGATATGGATACCTTAGTAGTGGTATGTATGCACATTGCACATGCATTGAACATGAACCTTAACATACAATACGGTTGGTTCACTTCTATGTTATGTTTGTGTTATGCAACTCTAAAGATAGAGATCTCTTCATGCTCCTGTAGAAACATGATCTAAAAGTTTGTGTCACTTGGTGTCATGAAATATATATGTAAATTATATGTTGTAGGGTGTAAGATGATGTTCAATATTATTTTTATGTAAACTAGGAAAGAATCGTCTATTTACTGGAGAATATTAGGTTGCATACTTAACCCTAGATTACAATGTCTAAGCGTCGGCTATACAAAATGTTTTCGTCGCTATTTTATTCGGTGTATGGATTGAATTCCACCAAGAAATTTAAGATTATTGAAAGAACATTAATTGAATGTATTAAAACCAAACACGTATTTGAAAAAACGCTGATATGATTGCATTATTTCATGGAAAAATACTTAATCTTCTTAAATTAGTCTAAAAGTGTTAGACTTATTTACTTTAAAAAAAATGTGTCTTATGAAATCCGTGTAATCCGTTAAAGGGGGTCTCAACAGAAAGAATATAACCTGGAACCTGAAACGGAGGACGAAACACTGGAGCACATTAAGTTTGATTGTAAGGAAAAAGTAGGGAGTGAGATGAATATTGGGCAACTCTTAAAAGTGGACAAGGAAGGCAACAGATGGATGGCAGAAATAATTAGAAGAAGGAAGGCTGAAGCTTTTTAAATTTTTTTAAGGCAGAAGAATGTAATACCGAAAGTGAAGGGAAGAGGTGGATGGCGGAGATAGAGAAAAAAAACTAGGAAAGAGAAGGAATGGCAGAGTAGAAACAAGAGGGACAGTAGCAGGAAGAGCGAAGCAGTAGCAGTTTTTATTTTTATAAGGAATTTTATATATTTTTTTTTTTCGTTTGAAAAAAATGAGAATGTTTAGATTTAATAAGGATCAAAATTGAATTAAGCACAATGACATGTATATAAATGAGTTAAGGCACAAGAATGTAGTGCCAAATGGCAAAAACATTAAAAAAATAAAATAATAATAATAATATAACCTGGAATCCTGGAATTAATCTTTAAGGAGTCATTACGCATGCTAGTTGGTAGCACGAAGTTACGCCATTTTATGTAAAATTTTATCTACTAGTATATCAAGTTCAAGTCCAAAGATATTTATAAATCGAATGTTACTACAACAATTAATTTTAATTACTGGCACATGTCATACATGCTCATGTACCGAGCCTAATTTCGCATTGTCGGTGTTCTAAGTTGTTGTCTTGTATTATATTTTGTCTTGAGTGTGTGTGTAGGGAAACGTGGTTGAAAACCCTTACTTTGCTGCGATGACCCCTACTTTGCTGTACATATATAAAGCAATATGTAAATGTGTATGTTGTACAGCATGCACCTAGAGGATTGTGTCCTTCGGTAGTCTCTATTTGATCAGAAAGGGTAGACATTAGCAAAATGGTGACTGAATCTATATGAATTAGTGATTAAGGTAATGGAAATAATAAAAGCAAAGAGACCACCTTGTGTTCCAACTTAGATGTCAATCCAAGTACATTAGAGATATTATATCAATTCTAATGTAATAGTTCACTGTGTTGAAAAATAATCAACTGCGATCAAATTGACTGCCAACTTCACGGACTTTTTACACCACTAGTAATTAAAATCGCAATAGAGTAATGATATAGAAATATAATTATATGTCGGTACAGGTTTCAGACTATAAATCCTTAAGTTTTGGTCAGAAAAACCACAAATTTTAATACTTTTTCAAGGTTATGGTAAGGCAATTATGTTAGATAAAAATTTACATACAATTTAGGAAAGAGATCCAATTAACTATATAATTTTTAGTACATACATAAATATATAATAAGAATATAACTAGGTGGTATTACTAGACAATTCTAGTTCTACATTTACATGTACAATTCCGTGTAGCAACGAAGCACGTATGCCATTAAATACATGTGTTCCAGTATTAAACGCAAGCACGATGGTTTCCATTTCAAAATTTTTGAATTCTATAACTACTCGAACAAGCTAGAATCACACTGCGAGAACATAAGATTGGAAATCACGAAATTATAGAATAGTATATTTAGTAAAAGCTATAAAAAATTAACGAAATTGACTTTAGTATTTTCATTATTAAACTTTTATATTTTTCATTTGAATTTATGAAAATACATAATAGTGCAGTTGGGAAATATTGTAAGTGGAATCTGAATAATTTTCTGCAAAATGTTTTGTGATATTTAGATAAGCGGGTTATACAGTTTTATGAACCCAGCACATTTTCACTATAACTGAACACGAGATCTGGCTGTTTTCGACACAATATTTCTTTCGCATATAATTATAATAATAATCTCATTTTTATGAAGAACAAATTATTTTTGAAATATATATCCCAAATGGAACTATTTACAAATTGCACCATCAACAAACAAACTATACAAATATTATTCTACAATACTATACTGTATTTACATTATTAACATTAAACAAGTGCGCTTATATTAAAATAATAAATAAAAATACTGTGAATAAAATACGAGTATAAACAATATATTGTGAAATACAGGTTTTTAATATATAATAAAATGAAAATCTAACCAACTAAAATATTTATCTATTTCATTTTATAAATACAAACTAGTCCACGGTTTAACACAAATTGTTTTTGTTGTCAATTTCGTGAAAAGGTAAATAAATAAATACCTATATTCATGTTTATATCCACGAATAGTGCAGCCTAAAAATGAAATGGTCATTTAACATTAAAATAGTAGAAATGTCATAAAAATAATGGAATATTTTTTATTAGAGATTTTTTCTGTACAGTAGTACCAGTGGTATCCAGAAACTGTATCCAGGGTCCACTATGAAAGACTAAACGAAAAGCAAGAAGAAATAATGGTGTAAATAACGATAGATGGCAACGTTAGAATTGGAAAAAAATCAGGAGAAAGAAAAGACATAGCGATAAAAGAAAAGATTAGATTAGAAATTATAATACCTAGATACAAAATTGTATAGTAGTACAGCTTCACACTTGCTAGCTTGCTACAAGCGAATTAAAGCATCTCTACCTAAGTTTGGCCAAATGTAAATTGAAGAAAATCATAAATAAATATATTCCAGAGCCAATTATGATCAATCACTCTTGAAATGCCACTGAGTGAGCACCATGACCCGGATAGAATTTTTGAAAACTTAAGACAATGTAAAATAACTTACAGAAAATGTAATCATTATAAGAAAACCACACACACATATTTAAGAGTGATTCACGTATAAGATCACAATCATTATCTTCTCAAACTCCAATAACTAAAGTTCTGTTCCCGATTAAAATTAATTAGAAAATGTATAAATTAATTTCAACATTATAATGAAGAATTATCTTATTAGTTCCAATAAGTGGTGTTTTATCTTCACATTATTTCAGCTTCGGTTCTCTATGAAGAGACATTCTCTTACCCTTACCTCTCTCCTTCTTCCTTTAACATACGGAAGCGGAAATATAGTATTGTACTTTATGACACGTTTCTGAGAACATTTATATTATTATTTCAATAGGAAAACCGTATATAAATACAAAAGACATAAATAATATTAGTATAATAGTTCTGCGATGGATAAATCATAGAACTCTTGAATATGTATTAGACTAGGTGGGCATATTACACAGTGAGATGGTATTATATACCTACCACCACCCAGCATCTATATATATATATATACAAATGACTATGAGAAATCCTTGAAATACAAGTACATCTATTCCATCTATGGAGTTAATGAAATACTATGTTCTAAACACATACATGCGAAGTACGTACATATATTAACTACTAATTAGTTTATTTTGCTTAATATTTGGGTCATATAGGTAAACCAGAAGCCAATGTGATTACGTAAGTAAAATGAAACGAGAAAATACAGTGCTTTAATACATTGGATTTATTTCATTAAAATTTATAAAAATTAGTGAACTTAAAAAAATGACTTATTGAGGAATAAGTCGATGGGCACACCACACTTTACTTTATTATTTTTATTTTTACATACTTATCACTAAATGTCCTCTAAACAAGACAGATTGTAATAATCTATAGAAATCAAATAAAATAAAAAAATGTAGGAATAGGGTTGTCAAATAGAAGACTACAACTTTTAACAGAGGCGGCCTTATGGGTGACAAGCAGGGCAACCGCTCGGGGCCTCGCGCAACAACCCAAGTAGAAAAATTCATTACTATATATGTATTTGAATCTCGCGCCTCGTTCTTTAGAAATATCTAAAAGCATTGCTTATTTTTCACACAAAGAACGAAATGTTCCATGGTTATATAATTGAATACGACACTATTCCAGTATATTTATTGTGCGGTGCGGTAAGGTGTCAATATTTTAAGATAAACTCGCACGATTATTTCAGTGAATCAAAAACATAACCACCCCACTAGTGCTATTATACAAGAATTCTAACCATTTACATGAATATTTCTGATGTGAGAATTTTGAAAATGATAAAAAGCGTATTATGTTTACAAATGCACACAAATTTATAAGAACGGAAATAGTGTACATTTCCTAAAATATTATGTAAATGTATAGAAATATACACATTATTTTTGTATTTTATAGATGTGTTGTGCTGTGTATTCTGTATGACTATTATAAAGTGTATAATAACTAAAAAGGGTTGGTGGGTTTTTGGTACAAAACGGTGGCCAATCTACGGGTCGTAGACTCTTTTGAAAGAACTAGGAAATAAAACACAATGAAAAATATTCGTACAGTCCACAAATTAATATTAAAGACTGTTTGATTTGACACGTGTCTCTTCCTGAAAGGGTCGCCAAACAGTTAATAGTTTCTTAAAATTTCTATGTCGACGACTTATTGTATCATAGTAAAGTACAAGAGTTATTTGATAAGTCCGTGGCTTTAAAAACGTTATTTCTTTAATTCAATTTATTTTACAACATAAATACTTTCTTTCTAGCTCGGTATTTTAGTTTATCTATTTTTTCTAAAAGGTATGATTTGTCAAACAGTCTTTGTAATTTGTTAAACTTCAGAATAATATGAAGGGAAGCCCCGGTATACTTTTAAAAGGACCAGCAAAAATGGCCAGCATAATGAATTATTTGATGAGAATTTTCATTTTACATTTGAAAGTAAAAAAAAAGTTACAAAGTGTGAAGAATGGCCTCACCATCTAGAAGTAATTTAACTAATATTCTATTATTTATATGTATGCATATCCGCTAGCCATTACATTCTTCCACTTAATCATTAATTACATTTAATGAATTATAATTAAACTAATTACATCTACCTTCTTTTCGTCGTGTCAGGTTATCTGTACTCTACTCTTTTACTTCATCATTTCTCTTTCTTGGATGGAAGAACACATCCTCTTTGTATCTCCGAAATCCACCTTCTTCCATGACAAACTACCATCTGACCATCTATATTCTTTAACATTAGAACATTTATTATTTTCCAATATGGCCCGTTGACTCCAAAACTTTGGACACCCCTGTACTAGAGTGTATGTTTGAGGAAATTTAACGATTTATCATAACACGCAGGAACCGCTCAAGTAGCGCGTTATAATAGATTTCATACAATTCTATTTGTAAGTTTATTTATTTGATTTATTTTGTATCATATTTTACATTTAAGAGAGGAGGGTTTGTAAATTTAAAATAAATTGAATTTGAAGAAAACGTTTAATACGTAATGCAGTGTTGTTGGAAAGGAACTCCTATTTGATAAAATATTGATACTTTGTTATTGTGGATAAACTATGTTTTCATTAAATATATGTACTTCACATATAAATATTGCGAAAAGTATTTATGGAAATCAAAATCCTTTCAGGTTAAACCCGTTATCGCTATTTTAACTAGCAAATTTAAAAAACAATTAAATTTAACTACATGCACTCATACTGATCGCACATGTAGTATTTAAATCGAATATAGAATACTAAAATATACTACCACAATGTTTTTGTTAATAAGGAATGAAACAAATTACATTCAATACGAATTAAGAGTTGATTTAATAATAACACAATGTTCAAATAGCTGACAAAGTACGTGTCACCTCTACAATATTCTCTGTAATTTTATAACATATTTATTAAATTAAATCTCATTTAAAATTGACTACAGTTCTTAAACAAATGAATAAACCCTTTCTTAATAAACGTAGGTTATTGCCGAGTGTCATAATACATATATATTACTTTTATTATGGTATACAATCTTTTCAAATACAGCCTACTTTTAACCAAAAATCGATTTATATTTACAATAATGCTGATTTCACACCATAAATACAGTGTTGAAAACAATTTTGTTGTCAAAAAAACAAAACAAAAACATATTTTGTTTTATTTTAAATCAGTTTTGTTTTTCATGATAAAATGATCACAAAAAACAAAACTGCGTGTTCAAACCAAACAGACTAAAAAACAACAACAAACGTGTTTTCCTTTGATTTTACCGCCTCCAGATGTGTGATTGTTTTGTTTACTAAAACAGCAACAAAAAACAAAAATGTTTTAAGAACTGTCTCATGGTGTTTTTGTTCAGAAAAACAAGTTTATGTTCGTGTATTATTGAACTCTCTCTGATGTGAAATAAGAAGAACATATTGTAAAAAAGATTATAATATAATTAATTAAAGAATAATAATAATAAAGGTAAAAGCAAATTCCTGTTTTATAATGAATCAATAATTATTCCACATGTATGATGATAGAGACTGCACAATGACCGGCAGTCATTTATTTATCTATTTGAATATCCTATGGATGTAGAGCACAATATAGACACTGTGCAAAGTTGAACGAGAGCATTCAAGTGTTTTGTCTCACGGCTCATTAAATCTACCGTACCGTGCCGTGTTTTCTACTCCAAATACCGAACCATTAATTGTTTAGTTCCTTATTTGAGTTACTAGTTATACTATACATATAATAGATAAGCTGATTCAGAACAAGTCGCTGTACCAATACCACAAGGCGATTATTGAAACCACCAAATTTCGGACTTGAAATGTGAACTCAGAATAACATAGAATAGTATATTTGTTTGATAATAAAAATGACAAGGCAATATCGATGAGTTCAGAACGAGGATGTTATATGATTAAAAATTATTAAAAGCCAATTATCAAACTTAAACATGAGTGCCATCCGAGAAAAACACAACATCAAAGGATGTCGTAGCAAACGCTCTAGACTGCGGTAGTTTTGCATTGAAATGTATCTTATCAGCAAGTTGTAAAAGGATAATTATCAGCGATTATGATTAAGCAGTTGAATCAGTAACGAAAAAGAAACTATAATGTTTCAACAGCCTCTCAATACTCCTATAACACCCAATATTAAAGCTTAGTGATATAGATTGAATCTAATTTCTTTATAGTCGAATTTTTTAATTTTTTGTTGAAATTTATGTCTCAAACCTTATTTAAAACTTTAAATAATCAGATGTTGACAGAGAAATAACTTTAAAAATAAAAATATCAGTTTTACTCCCTAATTTTTAGCTATTTAGCGTATCGAAGTCTATACAATAATATGTAATTGATTTTAATTATCTTTGTTTACAACCTTTATCATATTAAAACTTTATGTGATGCTCGAGACAACTGTAAATAGTATCAGTTGTTACAAATATAGTATCATATATTTTATATTCTGTTGTATGACATCTCATAGAAACGAATGAACATGGACATGATCTAGAATAATTAATTGTTTAGTCTATAATATTGCGTCTTAATAAAAAATAAGTAGAGGTCCTGATAGCCAACTTTATCAATATATTGTACAGAAACCCACTCTTCAATAAAATGCAAATGAACTGCTATATATATATATATATATAGATTTTCTTAAACTCCTGCGTATGTTTAACGTCCATTTGGTGACGTGCCCAAAGTACAACACCAGCGATGGACGGCGCTAATGGAAACTAAGGTATTTTGCGAAAAATTAAATATGAATTTCCTGCTGAGCATGCTATACTAGTATATATAAGCATTACATTATATACATGAATATATACAGAATACAAAAGAATGATAAAAAGAATCTTACATATACATATACATATAAAAAACCTCGAAATATTCATTCGTTTATGAATAACTCTCACGTATCAATTATATAAACGATAAGAGCTTTATTATCTTGAATTTCTTTTTGAGTTATATCTAATCAATTTATAACGATTCCAATAATGAACATAGAGAACAGAACACCTTGTGTAGTACCATTACCATTTTCCATTTCCATTTCCTCTATACTTCTCGTACTTCGTCTAAACTCGAACCGTCTAACGCTAACCAATCGCTTTGCTATTTCAGGGTCTTAATACTACATGAATAATTCAAGTCTGATAATCAATTAGGAACTCAGCTCATTCTACTCTACTTGTACTTTAGAGCAGTGGTGGTAAAGTATGCTGAAAACCATCGATATATCAACTCACTGCGTATGTATAGTAGGCCATTAAACATGAATGAAAGCCGGTGTTACACGATAGAAAGAATATAGTTACTCAATTGAATTTGATATTGATTGCCTTGCTCTTTTATGGTATTTAATGTTAAAATTATGTTTCAAATCGTATAAGTGTTTTGTGTACATTTGTTTTTTAGGTTTTTTAACAAACACTGCTTATTTTAGGTTAGTTTCACTTTTATACTAATTGTTATTAATGGCAGGCGTACATGTGGTGTTAACGCTCGTATTCAAAAATGGCTGCTAAACTTATACAAACGTTTACATGTCCTGTGCAATAAACTATCGCTAAAGGTGTGAATATTTGGTACTAATGTTATCTTCATGAAGTAAACGTGAAAAGTATGTAGATAAGATATTAAAAACAAACGTTTTAATGAAGAAGGAGAAGTTTTAAGGCAGTACCTTTAATGGGAATACTTATTTGTGTAGTTCGCAGGTAAAAAGAATGTGTGCTTAAAAAGAATTTTGACTAATGTTTTATTTAACCAACAACTTTTGTGTACAATTTGATACTCTTATTTATTAGAAATATGTTAGTTACTTATATAGGATCAATAGCAAAACAACTACTTCGATAATTACTATAAATTCTTCACAATTGTGTGGTACTTGCTTGATTTTGCACTAAAATTAATTATTCCCTTAAAATTGCCTTTATATAAATACGAGTTATAACCAATAAGTAATATGTTTAGTCATTTGCATCGTAATTGTTTAAAGAATTAACTTTTTAATTTATTTTAATTGTGTATTATGATTATTTCAATACTAGTTCATTATTATAAGCTTGTAATTTGCTACACTATTTTGTTTGTCGCTAGTAGTGCTGTCACTTCAGTCCATTGCTTTCATTGTTTTTTTTAATTAGATTTATCAGTCAAACAAAACAATAAGGAACTAATAAGATTTAGTGAAATACGTGAATAATGTTGCTAAATTAAATATAAATTACTTTTTATGCTTACTTCAAAGAAAGAAATATAATTGTGCTGTGCTGTCTTCATAACGGCACGGCACATACAAAACTTTTGTAATACATTCAATTTTATGAAACTTCTAGCAAAGAAAATACCCAATTGCGTATGAGATATTATTATAGTTATAAGCATATAATAATTAACAAATTCATATACATACATAGTGCGTACACGTCATAGTTCATTGGATATGAACAGAGATTTACTAGTAGAAAAAAACAAAAAAAACAAACTGCTCGTATCGACAAAACAAAAAGATAAAAATGGCAAACTGTTAATTTAAGAATTCAAAGTTGCAGTGCAGTGAGCACTACGAATTTCGGTGGTATCTGTATCGTTAGTCGTATAAATATGTTATTGTCAGCATCTAACAATGAAGTTGCTTTGAAGATCTTGGTTGTTGTCTAAGTAGATCGCAGCGATCACGCGTGCGCCTCCCCTGCATTCCTTTATTTCCATGTTTAACGAAACAAATCCAATACGTTTGATCCCAGCAAACAATTTCGTGAAGTGGACTCGGAAAGTTTTGTGACGTTTCTATCACTATAGCACTTCAATTATATATAGTTCGCATCAACTTTATCTTTATTTGTATTCCGACAGGTGGTCTGGTTTCGCCATTAAATATACAAATATACAAACTAGCAGAAGAAATGTGTTGCAAAGAAAGTTCCAAGAAATATCTAAAAAGATTGATTTATAAAACGATGCAATACAATACCAGACTCAGCATAAAAGGAATTTACCGTCATCCTTTTTAGAGCCCATTTTCCAGCATTAAATAAAGCAACATCAGATTTCAACATCTCTCTACAACAGATTTAAGCGAATGTTATGAAAACAGTGAAAAACAACAGAAAATCCCAAAAACAGCAAACAGCAATAATAATTCTAATATTGTTCTATTGTAAAAGGCGAGTTGAGTTTATTGATATAGACCTTCTAAGACCTGTATATACAGGATTCATGAACACTTAGTTGAATCACTGACCACGAGATGGATGTAACGTAAAACAAAACGAAAGAAAGAGATGGCGATAGAGAAAGGGAAAATAAATGAAGAGTATGAGAAGTGGAAAGCTTGGGAACGAGGCTTCTCGCTAATCAAATATAAATGAAGACTGGAATGGTGGTGCTATGTGTTTATTTTGTGCAGTATGAGTGTATTTGTGTGTGGCTGTGTGCGTGTGTGTGTGTTGATCTATAGGGGACTCATGTTTGTTTTACAATTTAAGTATAATTGATTTTAATTTTAAAGTTACGAGATTTTATTATTTTAAATAACGAAAAAATAATATAAAACGTTTTGTGTCACAGGGAATTATTAATTAACCAAACGGTTAATTATGTAAACAGTGTTTGAATATATAAATAACTTTATCAGAGTTATTTTTGCTGCAAACAAATTTTAAAAATTCACCGCTGTTTGTCATATATGTCATACATTATTAAACAACAAAACAAAAAGTTTTCATTTTTGTAAAAATAAAAATACTGACTACATGTAATGGTCAAGTATTATTAGAACAGCTACTCATACTTGCTATATACAGGGTGTCCCAAAATTCAACGATAAGCCGGCACCAGAAGGTGGTTCTGCTCATGACTACACAAGAAAATAAGAAATTTGATTCTTGTTTAGAAATAGTATGCATAATTTTTATTTATTGCTGGTTTTCCTGGAGTATTATACCATTTTGGAATCCTGAAGAGCTGCGCCAATTTTTAAAGAAACTTGCCATAGTAGTATTCATACTTTTTTTTTACACAACGATGAGTTAAAGTGGACTGAAAGTAAAAATCTTTGAAAATTTTAGGGAAAAAAATAATTTTGATTGAATTTTGTGTAAAAACTACTAGCATTCTGGGAGTTTTAATGGTTGTGATGGATAGCAGTGCTATTTAGGTTGCCGATAATCAGAAATATTTTAAAAATTGTGGTCATGGTAGTTAAAAACATCTTAAGGTTTTTTTTTTTAATTCCTAAACAAAATGAGATAAATTTTTTTTTTCTTTTTTTCTTGTGTAGTCATGAGCAGGACCACCTTCTGGTGCCGGCTTATCGTTGAATTTTGGGACATCCTGTATATTAAGCCTTCCGAGAATAACACAACATCACCATTATCGGTGACATTGAGAGATAGTCGAGGTAGAAATATCCAGAAATGTACCTTTAAATTACTAAATAGCTAGTAAATAAACTTGTCTGACTGATTTTGGTGCACTGATTACGAATACTTGGTTTACCAACTTCAAGTTTGATGATCTAAACGTACATCTTTAAAAAAATTGCGGTAGAAAACGAATTTTCTCTTGCAGTATGTCTTCAGACAGAAATTGTTATTATCAATCTAATAGATAATTCAATATTCTACAATATTTTTTGTATATCAGACAGATATTGAACAGCACCGCTGCAAAGAAGAACACTTCACTAAAAATAATTAATGATTTAAAACATCCAACAGCTAATGCATGTGATTACAATTTTACCCATAACTCTTATACCCATTATAGTATATAATCATAGGTGTATTATATAATCGTTATTATTAAAAATGTTATCAGATTTTATTTTAATGGTACGGTTTATTCTGAATTACCCTAAAGTATCATTCCCACTCACTGCTTTAATTTAATTTTGTATTTCATTTTAGCATATGGAAATACGCGTAGTCATTCACAGTACCGTTTTTAATTTAATTTATTTTTTAAGTTTTCTTAGTTTTTTTAGAACCTATAGTCATAGAACCTATTAAGAAAAACTATATTATATTATAACCGCCAAAATGTGACAATATGTCAAAATGCATTGGATGTTATATTTACAAGAAGTTTAATATCAGTTTGTCAAAATAAAGAAAGAAAAACAATTTCTATTACTAATTGTTATTAAAAACAGAAATTTTAATTATTTCACCTTCAATTTTGTCCAACGAATTGTCAAAATTTATATTACTAAAGACGCATGCGTACCAATAATTAAACTCCTGAAAACCTGAAATCTAGATTACAATATTAGATAAAAACAGTAAATTAAATATCAAAACAGTGAGTGGGAATGAGGCCTAACGTTAAGTAAAAATAAATAAACAAATATTTTCTGTAGATTTTTATCTAATACAAAAATACACTCAGCAACATGTAAACAAAGTTTCGAACATTTTATTTATATTTTACATAAACAAATAAATAACCTCACAAATTTTTAAAAATTATGTAAATGTTATGTTACCAATATGCGCAATAATATAAGTTAATAATTAAATGCAACATATTTAAAAAATAGTTTTCAATTGTGGTAGAGGAAGGAAGATGACAGAGTATCTGGTAAATCAAGGAAGTAAGAAAACGAGAATGACGCAGGTAATAGGGACAAGAGAACGACAAACATGGAGGATGTGCAGGAAGAAAGAGGACAAATAAGTGCACATTAAGAGTAGATATTGAGAGAAGGTGGAACGTGAATTAAGACTAAAGGAAAGTGAAAAGTGAAGAAGAATATAAATGGAGAAAGATAAAAAAATAAAATAAAACATTTAGAAATAAATACAAATACAATATTTTAAAAAGTAGTTATTGTATAAATATAAATAAAACGTAAAATATTAGTAGATTCCTTTAAGTACTTTTATATTACTTTTTGTATTCACAGAAACTAGAGCAGGAGAGGAAATTATGTGATAACATTAAGAAAAATGTTACCGTAACCTATTTTATTATTTATTTGAACATTAATTTAACCTAGTTCAACTTTAATTTATAACAAATACAACTATAAACAAAGTTGAAGGACATTTGTAATAATTTAATTAATAATAATTAGTAAGTAATTAAGTTGTTATCAAAAAAATAATTAAAAATCAATCAACTCTATTTTCGTATCAAATATAAATGTAATATAATTCAATCAATAATTCACAGCACTCCCAACAATGTAATTACAAAAAGTAAGCGTTACTTTGTAATGAAAAGAAAAACCAACAAAAATTTATATGAAATGAATGGCTTGATGTGTTCCGCAATGTAATAATAATTAATCGAAATTTACATTTGAAGAGACTACAAGAGTTACAATGTCAGGGCTGACAGTTTTTTGACGAAGCGCGTCACTTTGTGACGCTGACGCTGACGCAGGGATTGCCTGTTCCGATTCGTATACGAACGTTGTTATTTAATTATGTACTTTGTGTCACACAGAATGTCTGCCGCATGGTGCTTGGCGGATTGGTATAAATGCATGAGCGTCGTTAGATTGACAATATGTGTTATCATATTTAAGCGTTAATAACTAGGAGAATACAATTTTATACACTCAAATAAATAATTTTAAAAAAGCTTCACCCTCTTCTTACTGGGGATTGAGTGAAAATTACACCTAAATAGAAATGAATCTAGTTGTTTTGTTCCCCATATTAAATATTTAGCGTATGCGCCTGATGTGAAGCAAATACATTTACGAGACGACGTGTGCTTGATATACATCGTATGGGTAAGTGACTCCCATTGGCGTATAATACACAGCAGATTATACCACCCTGGTACAGGGTGGGCATTGATTAAAAATCGAAAGATCTCATTATGTCCTCCATAGAATTAATTTCATCATTTCGTTCACAGCAGGTCTATACCTGCTAGCTAACTTTAAAATGATTAAAAACTTGAGTAAAATCGAGTAATTTGAAAAGAAAAGGCATACCCAAGTCACAAATCACACTCTATTCCCCTCTCCTGTATTGACAGGTCTTTCAGTTTTGCTTTACTAAATAAAATAATAAGTATATACTACATTGAAACTGCAGTATGAAATATTATCTGAAAAAATGCATCACATAAAGCTGCATTCTAACTCTCTGTTTTGACATATAATTTACGGTTTTATTTATTATTTTAATCTAGATTTCAGGATTTTAGAACGGGCATTCTTTGTTACATTCGTGTTTATTTAATTTAGTTGGCGCAAAAAAATCTTACAATTCGATAGTTGGACAAAATTAAATGTAGAATAATTAATATTGCTGTTTTTAATAACAATTAATACTATTGTGGTGAAGAGGAGGCAGATCCTGACCACATTCTGTGGCAATATAAAAATACAGGATTGACAAGAAATGGACTCCAAAGGGCGGTGCTACAGACTTCGCAGACGCTTCCTAATAACACCCCCTTTTTAATAGAGAAACCGAAATTTATAACTGCAGTAGCCATGAATAGATCATTCTTGTTGTCTGGATATAATGTATAAGAAGAAGCAGAACAATATTAGGGGCGATAAAAGGCTACGTGCCTAAAAAGCCCGAGAAAGTATATTAAAAAAATAAAAAAAATTAAAACAATTAATACTACAAATAGTTTTTATTTCTTTATTTTTACAAAACAGATATTAAACTTCTTTTAAAAATAAATCCTACTCTATTTTGTCAATTTGTGACACTTTGGAGATGTTTTTAATTTAAAAATATTGGATCTTGTAAGGTTCTAAAAAAAACAAAGAAAACGTTATAATTATAATTTAAAAATTATGCAGAGAATGACTATGAAGAATAATATTCCTATATGTTCTACAATTTAAATTAAAAATAAAATTAAAACAGTGTGTGAGAATGATACTTTAGTACAAAAATTTCGAAATATTTTATTGGTTTTCTTTATAGGTAAAAGCACCAGTTTTTATTTGATGCTCTATGAGTAAAATTACTTACGTAAATTTCTTCGAATTTGTTAAGTGATCCGCTTTAATTTAATGCGTTGAGTGCCAAGATATATTGGCAAGGATATAGGCAGATGAAATGGGCTTGTGTTCTCATTTCAAAGAGGTCGATTTTTCAATTGTTGATTGAAATTGATGTTAATAAATGTGTATTGGAGTGTCTATTTTATTAAATATCTAAATGTTGACGGAGATATATCAATTAAAAGTTTGAATTGTAGTTTTAGCGCTAGAAATGGTCGGCCATATTTGTATGACGTGAAATGCCTTTTAACGTCAGTTATTTGTTCAGTAGATCAGTGCTGTGGTAATGTTCTGTAGCTGTTGGTAGTCAAATAATCAAGTCAAATCAAAGACAAATAAGTTTTTATTTTATTTAAATCTGCTAAGGCAGACATAATATTGAAATTTGATTGTTCCTTGAAATAGCTGTAAATAATATTTGATATTTTGATATATAAATACATATAGCAGAGATTTATGAGCTGTAAGGTTGGTAACCTTACACAAGGATTGTGATGTCACATGCACTTGGAATGTGTACCACGTTGAATCCCTTTAAAAATTAAAGAGACAAAATGACTTTTTTAATTGTTAATATCTGTTAACATATAAGGAGTTATTAAAAAATAATTGAACATTTGAGGTTCTAGTAACCCAGTTTATCAATATATAGTACACATTAATAGAAATGAAGACATAGGACACAAGCCCATTGTAGTGAAAATAGAACGTCTTATTTGCCAATAATAACATATAAATTAATATTATTAGGAAACAAATGAATATCGTAGTAGTCCAATTCATGACGCATGACGTCAGAGAAATAGTTACTAATTAAAGCACTAAGTTATTGAACTGGTCATAATAATACTTAGATACTAGCAGTAGTTACTACCTTAATGACTGCCTGTATATTTTGCAGTTGTCGTGTAAAGAATTTCATTGAGAAAAATATCTAAAGTCGAATGAGTTATAAAATTCGCATAAAAAATTCCTATCATAAATTTCTATATTAATGCCACCCTGTATATTTGTACAGGAAGTGATTTATATACAGCGAATATTGTTACCAGATCCAAACAGTAATGGCGGCAGGATACTATTAGGATAGATGGATAGATGGGGATAAATTTTCACCATATACTATTGCTATTGTATAGGTATTAAGCATTTAGAACGAGTTTACAATCTAGAGTATATAGTCCTGGTACAGTGTGGTTACAGTATCATAACCTTTATAACAGGTAGTACGTACGAGCATCGCAGCAACGACGATGGAATAGCTTTTGAACGTTGTTGGTTCCATTGGATAATCAAATTCTCTACATATTTGATCTCATGACTCGAATAGCAATTAATATGCCATGTTCTATATCGAGTTACCGACTGTACGACGACGATCTGTGTATAGCAATATACACTCACACTAAGCACGCCTGTGTAACAGACATTCACGTTTAAACGTATCTACTACATAAATGTTACGTTACTGTTTCGAATTAGAAGAAGTTATGAAATTATTTATTTAATAAATTTGAAAGTATGATATTCTTTTACGATATTATACTTTTTACATGAATTACGTCACACGCGAATGTGTGGAAGAGGTCGGAAGCATTGTGACGTCACATGTAGTATATAATTTTTTTGTAAAAGAAAAAAGATAATTTTGTTAAAAAATATAAAATTCTTTAAAGTGTCGACTGCAAGGGGCGATATAAAAAACGTGTCAGAAACGGGGGAGATGAAAGAGTCGGAATTGCAGGAAATTTTTATATAAAAAAAAGTGTATGAATTATTAATTTTGTGACGTGTAAAAATTTAAAACTTTATAATAATTTATTAGTCAGTAATGTTGTCGTCTAGTTGTAAATTTTGTCTTATCTGGTAAAATTTATTGCATTGTAGTAGTAGGTGTTCGATTGTTAAGAAATTATGATTCTTTTAATGTATTTATAAGCAAACTATATATTTTATCAAAGAAATATTTAAATTAAAGTTTTCTTTTATATATATAATTTCTCGGGCTTCCTAGGCACGTAGCCTAAATTAAATTAAAGTTGTAGGCTATTAGAAATCTTTTTAAATGATATAGTAAATGAAAATAGGTTTAAGAAGTTCGGCAAAACTGTAAGTTGAATGCTACACTTGCTATTGAATTTTAAATCATTTCTAATTTTCAGTAAAGCTCTTGTCTTTACAGCAGCGCAGCTCAATATGTAGCAGATATTAAAAAAAAAAGTTAAATGCACAAAATGTCGGAAACTCAATCCTTAAAACTCAGGAAAATTGTTTTCAGCAGCCATTTTTTCAAGAGGATGCTTAAATCATTAAAATTGAGGTACGTAAACCAAATATTCGGAACCAGCACACCCAAATTAGTCAGTGTATAGTGAGAACTTTGCGCCAGCACTTAAAAAGTATGCGTACTCGTTGCCACATATTGGTAATTTTTCTTCTATTAACACTTGCTAATCGAAATCTTAATGTTTATAATTAACATTTAACAAAAAGCGACCTCCTTCATAACTGCTGGATCTCACAGATGCTTGTTATAAGTCACTTGTACCGGCTAGGACATTTACATCAAATTAGTCCAAATAATGAAAGTTTATTTACCAATTTCTCCGCCATTTAAGTCATTTAGTGACACATTGTAAACAGTCAAACTTATAATTGTGCTTGATACACCATACATTCGGAAATCAAAACCTCAAAAACAAATATTAATGGAATAAACAATATTCTTTTTAGTTATTAAAGGATTTACTTGTTCATTTTAGCTATTAAAGGATTACCTTCTTCTACTGATACATTTTGAGTTGCTAGTTGAACATTAGTTAGTTATTTATTTATTTAATGTTTCGGCATTACATTCTTCTGCCTTAGTACAATACATTTTAATCCTTTAATATATATATATATATATATATATATATATATATTTCCTTCTACCAGAACCAAAAACAAAAATCTCAATTCTCCTAATATCTACAAGAAAATAAGTGGCTTTGCACATTTAAAAAAAAATTAAATAGCTTCAGCCTTCCTTCTTCTAGTTATTTCTGCCATCCATCTGTTCCCTTCCTTGCCCCCTTTTAAGAGCTGCCCAATATTCATCTCACTCCCTACTTTTTCCTTACAATCAAACTTAATGTGCTCCAGTGTTTCGTCCTCCGTTCCGCACACTCTACACATTCTTTGCTCTCTACTTTCCCAGTATCTGTTTCCCTTTTCCTCATAGTTGTACATAATTTTTCTCAATTTTTATTTTGGACTTATCCGCATTGACTTCTGAATGACTCATATCTAGAAGAAAGGATAGCTACGCAGCACAAACGTTCACCTAGCGCAACCTACTATGAACCTTAACTTTAGGTAAACTTTATGCATGTAAGATACTCGATGATATTTGGTTATGAAGAAAAAATGATTTATTATTAAATTATGTATGCAATAGAAGAAAAAAATTTGATATTTTAGGTAGTCTGTACAAAATCACTTTTAGAACAAAAAATATTTAAAATATTCAAATAAATTCATAATATAAAATCAATAAAGTAGAAAATAAGGCAAAAAAATGTTTAGCTTCCCCATAGATGAAATTCGGCATACCGATACCACGTAGTACCATTACCAGCTACCAACCGCTTCTTCTCGTCTGTTGTTTACCCCAAAAAGCTTTTGCTTGTTTTACAAGGACTACGTTCAAACTTTCAGTCCTTTTAGTTTTCTTTTCTTTTCTTTTTACTACAGTTTTATTACAAAAATATTACATTTTTTTTAATAATATTTTAACTTTTCTTAAATAAATATTAACGACGTGTTGACTAAGAAATCAGTTGATAAATACAATGGAATACAAAGCAAGAACTCTATGTAACATTTTACTTAAACAAAACCTGGTGATACTTAATCTAGTGTTTAAAAGGTATTCTTTAATCTTCTCATACATTCAAGAAACTGTGAAAGAATTTATTAATTGCTGATAACTAACGATTTATGATTCTATTAAAGGTTTGCGTTCACAGATCAGCACGGAAGTCATTGTATGACTACTCATACAAGTGCGTTTACTGTTTAGTATCGCTTTACTTGAATTGACGTGAATCAATGGACCCAGTAAACAATTTGGTGAAGTGCCCTATTTAGTGACGTTTCTATCACTATTTGACTTCGCATCAACTTTATCTTCATTTGTATTCCGACAGGTGGAGTGGTTCCGTCATCTGTAGCCGATAAAGTAGACATTTTATATGAAAAAATGTGAGAAACTGAACTATAAATGATCTGTTTCATTACAAAAAAATCATGACGCATCTTCAATATGATGTCAAAGTGACTCCAAAATGTTTACTGGGGAATGATGTCAGTAAATCGAATGCGACTAATATATATATGCGTTTACAGATCAGTATTTGTCGGTTTGTATCAAATAAATTCATAAAAGACTTCATAGAAATACTGACTTTAGACAGGGCAAGACTTGCTTGACTTCAAAGACAATATAGTTGGTCCTAAAATGAGTTGCATCAATAAGATATAACCAGGTAGCTTATTTAACGCATTGGCATTCATCACAGGTGAATTAACCTTAAAAACAATTTATTATGACACATTATTGTCTAAGAAATTTGTCGATACACTCTACTATAGTTTCTCAATCTCTTGCGATAATTTATATTTGCGATAAATTGCAATACAATGAACAAGTCTATATGCGATAATGTAAAAATAAATATTTGCTTACCCCTTAACAGAATGTTATATCATAGACCACATACCTGAAAATAAAAACAAATAATTAATAACAAGTCGCATTAATTTAATATAACAATTACATAATAAGTACATCTTGTAAATTTGTTAGTGTTTACATATTTGTTAATTTTGTAATTTGTCATTTGATAAGTTACTTCATTGCCAATTCAATGTCATCTTCTGAAATCAAAATGTATCATTACGAATATATCAGTTATACAACGTTTTCAAAATAAATTACTCAGAGCTATAGTAAACGCCCCTTGGTATATTCAAAATAGCAACCTCTACAGGGATCTCCAGGTCAAAACTGCCGAAGAAATATACGGTTACGCATCCAAATACGAGGTGCTCTGAGTGTTGGACAAGCAAGCGTTAACTAGAAGATCTAACGGAAAGAAACGTTTCGAACTACAGCGACTATTTTTTAGTGGTAGATTTTTTAATTGTTGATTGAAATAGATGTGAATAAATGTATATTGGCGTTTTTATTTTATTAAATATCTAAATGTTGACGGAGATATAGCAATTATAAATTTCAATTGTAATTTTCACGGTACAGATGTCGGCCATATTTATGACGTAACATGTCTCACTATTAACGAATAGGTCAGTTATTTTTTATCTGTGCAAGAGTTCTATGTTAAGTATGGTATCTTAAATTAGGCAACCTAGTGGACGTGACGTATTTCTACACCGTTGAATCCTTTTAATAATTAAAAGACTATTTCAATTGTTAATATCTACTAAAATATGGCGAGTTATTTAAAAGTAATTGGACATTTGAGATGCTGGTAGCCAACTTTATAAATATATAATACAGTTTTATAGAAATTAAGACATGGTTTAAAACGACAATTATAAAAGTAGTGTAAAAACATACATGTGGGTAAATGTGAATGGACGATCCTTAATATCACATATTATGTGTATGTATTGGTTACTGACACATTGCTGGATGGTCATTAGACTAGTTGTGATTACGTAAATAAATTTATAAAAAATCTCGGGGAATCGAATTGGTACCGAAATGTGATGTTACTTCATAAATAAAAACTTTACAATCATTTTTCTCTAAACGTTATGAAACCCACTATGTTTCTATATGTTTCATACATTCAACTATTATTGTTCTCTTAATGAAGAGTAAACTCAGTTTTATTTGCATTATTATCATAAATCTAAATGATAGTAAATGTGATAATAATAATCTCTATTCACGAGAAGAGCATATAATATCAAAATTAATTATCAATAAATTAAAATACATCCCTAGTGGCTTAAACCATTAAATTACGAGTGTTATGACATGGTGACAGAGGTCCCCATTAAACCATCATTAAGCCCGGTTAATTAAGATAATATTATTTATAGTTAGGCATTAAAAAGTCTAATGAAAAGTTAATTAGTTGAAATTCATTGCTAAATTAATATCTGGGTGAAAACCTGAGTAGCAGTTTTCCTACTCATGCTTCTGCTACTGCTGCTGGTGAAAGTTGTTGGATACATATTGTTTTCATATTATTGGTATAAGCGTTACAACATGATAACATTTTGGTTGTAATTACTTATGAGGTTCTCAAACTGTTTTCTGTTAGTTGAGAAAAACTGGGAGAGATGTTATTTATTTAAATAGAAACATCAAAGTTAACTATCAAGTTAGTATAGTAGAGATCCTTTATGACTTTTTCTTTTCAATAAAAATATTGCACTCGTTTTGCACTTTTTTTTCTTAACTTTTAATTATCAAGGTATTTTTGTGAGATATTATAAAATAATGTCTTTTATCTATATATTGTCTATGTGTACCGAGACATCACAAAGAATTTCAAAACCAGTGCAACGTCTTTGTAAATTAAAAATGCAATTATTTACGGACTTTAAAGCTGAATATATGGGCCCCCTCATATATTAAAAACTACTTACTCACTAACTTTGTTAGGTGTTTATTGAATAAAACGTGCAACATAAGTGAAGCAAGAGGAAAGACGTATAACATTCAAGGAAAGAGAACAAATGATCCATTTCCATCCTACCTGCGGACGCTTAAGCCCTATTACCACTGACTAATTTTAGTTTTAATTTAGTATTTAAATTTAATTTTAAATTTTCAGAATAGGGGATCGTTGTCACATTTCTACGTGTTTTAATTTTAGTTTAAAATTAGTAGATGCATATACGTCGTTAGTAATATAATTTTTGAGAATTTTCGTATAAAAATAAAAAAATGAATATAGAAAAAGAATATAATATGAATTTAGTAAATTATAAAATACTTATTCGAGTCAAGTTAAAAAATATTGCCTGATCATTCAATTTCATTTCTTGAACGGAATTGTGGCCCTGCAGTCCACGATTTTGATTAATATTATGAACCTAACATCTAGGCCTACGTTTCTTTTTGCATTCTTTTATCAAAATAATTGCTGCAGTAGTAGCAGAAACATTTCTTTTTTACAATTTCTGCTATTACTAGTCTCTGCTGTATTTTAAATTAGAGTGTATACGACTGCAAATTGTTATTACTTCTTCATTTTTAATAAAATGAAATTGACTTTCATTTTATCATTTTGCTTTTGCCATTTGATAACATTGCTAAAATTAAATTTTAAATTAAAATTGATACAGGAAATGATTACGCATATGTCATACAATTTAAATGAAATTCAAAATAAAAAAAAGGAGAGTGGTAATAAAACGTTAAGGATTCACATTTTCTATCAGTTTTCAGATTTTCACATAGCTGTATGACTGACAGTGAATCTTTGAGATCCGGTGGTATACTTGTAACGTACATGTAATGTATAATATGTAGTGTGTAGTAATGCGATAGATATTGATATATGAAACACGTGACTATGTAATTAACTCTGTGATAGGTTGGATCATTGATAAACTCATCAACAGCTGCTGCGTCATTAGTGTTTTATGTTCTACATGAACAGTTTATCTGGAAATGTCGGTAAATGTCGGTAAATGTCGGTTGGTACGCTTTGTTGAGAGCTTTAAACAATCTATGTGATTACATCAAACATTAATATGATACCTATTAGATCCTGATCAGAAATTATAATAAAATAAATATTGATATTTACTAAAGCGTCCCTACAAATTAACTAGTCATCAGCATTTCATTACTGAACGAGTATATGCAAGGAAACTAATAGGGTTTATCTTTCAAAGAGATCGTTGCATTTTTTGTTTTATTGAAACAAATTCTACAATTTAAATTTTATTGTGTTTTATTATAAAAAGCAAAATGTCTTAATTTGTTTCGATTATATACACAACAAATTGTTACGCTTTTATACACTTAGATAAACCTCCATTACACATCAGTAAACGTTCAAATTTAAGTACAAATTCAATTATTGTTGCTTTTCAATTAATCATACTAATAAAATAATGATATGCAGTTTGTGAAAATGACATTCCAATGAGTCATTGTGTTTAAATTTAAATTAAGGTAAACCGAGTATAAGTTACTTATTTAATTACCATGAATTTGCATAAAGTAAAGATAAATGAAATGTTTCGCGTCAATCATAAATGTCCACAACTTTATGGAATTATTCAACTATATTTTAAAGTACTTTAATTAATTGATATTCATTTTATAACAAAAATACCTTGACTTATTAAATATATTGTGTATTCATCGCATGTGAGATAGAGCTTCAGAACGATATTTTGATATATGAGGCCATGACAACATAAAACTGTTAACATAGTAGGAAGTCTGGGCGGAAAGTGCAGTACTGAGTAAAATAAGAGAAGAGAATATGAAAGAAGAGCAAGGGGGAGGTATGAAAGGAAGAAAAGAATACTTCGAAAGGAATGGAATAGGGACAGAGAAAGTGGAGAGAAAGAGTTCGGTAGGAAGAAGGGTAAAGGAGGAGATAGGAATTAGAGATAGGAATAGAAAGGTACAACAGCAGGAAAGAATGAACAAAAATGGATAACAGCAGATACAATGCCAAGTATACAAAATTATGGCAAAGTGAAGTGCCAGAGTATATGAGGGGATAGGAGAGTGATCTGAAGAATGTTAGAAGAACGAGATTTAGATTGGGGAACGAAGAAAATGGAAGTAGATAGAAGTGTAGGGTGTGCAAAGCAGAGGTAGAGACACTGCAGCACATAAGGGATGATTGTGTGGACAGGGTGGGCAGCAGTATGAAGGTGAAGCAGCTATTAAAAGGTGGCAAAGAAGGGAACAAATGGATAGCAGAAGTAAAAAGAAAGATGAAGTGAAAAACCAGAGGATTTATGCCTGAACGAAAAAAGAAAATAAAGCCTGAAACGAAGAAAGAATAGTGCGAAAATAATATAGGGTTTATCGATAGGCGTCAAGGAAGTCAAAAGGTGAGAGACGGAGGTACAGACAAAAAAGAAGGAGAAGCAGGAAACGGTAAGAAAGAAGGAGATGTAGGGAACAAGAAGAGAGATGGTAAAGAGAAGAAGAAGAAGAAAATACTGTGGGAAAGAGAAAGCTCTAGAATAGTTAAGATTAATTTTAAGTTGAAAATCTATAAAATGTTGTAAGAAATATTAATGTAGATTGTAAAGCCGAAAGGCAAACAATTAATAATAATAATAATAAATAGTAGGAAGTCGCCAATGATAGAACTCAGCATCGGATATAAGACATCGTGAAATAAATTGAATTAAAAAAAATAAATATTGTCACAAGTTTCCAACCGTTTGAAACAAAAAAAAATATGTACTTCGGCAAAGATAAATAGAAATAAACAAAACGAAGCTAAAGCACAATATCCCTTTTTGCGTAATTCAATACACCGGTTTGTTGTATACGCCAATTCACCAATTTTGCTATATGAAATAAAGTATCTGTAAAAAGTGTAATCCTTGTTATTATTTAACTGTGGTTATTCTTTAAATGATTAATTACGTTTAGTTTAAATCATTACTTCCGTAGGTAATTAAAAGAATCCAGGCCGCGCGCGCGGAGTGTCAACAAACAGAGAAGGTTCTAGAGCTAGTCATCTATCCATTCTTCACATACGCACCTCGACAAAATTGTATATATATGGAACCTTAAATACACAAGTGAATATGTATTTGTAAATTTTGTACTTTCACAGTAAAGTAGGTACATATATTACATTACGTATTCAAATACACTAACTGTATATCAAAGAACGAAAAAAAAAAATAGAATAAAACGAAAAACAAAAAAAAAAGAACTAAATCTTATTTTGACATGATGTAAATTATATAAACATAACAAACAGAACAGAACAAAAGTAGCACTCAAATAAACAGTAGCAGACATTTTTTAACATTTTAAACATATGCATCATTTAAATATTATGTTAATATATTCGTAGATATTTGCATTTAGATAGGTAAAAATATCCTTATAGAGTCTTAAAGCCTCGCACACTTATTCATATTCACATCAGCCTGAACCAACTTGAATTGTGTAAAACATCGAAAAATACAAGAATACATGGCATGTACATAAATAAATATAAATACGCTAACGTCGAGTTGGATGGAGCTGGAGCATGGAGCATGGAGCATGGAACAGAAGGGAGGGAGGGTTAAAGAGGTGGAACCATATTATTTTACTTTTTAGGAATTTTGAATGATACGTACTCGTAGATTTATTGTATTTGAATTCTATGTGATACGGACACGAAACTTTACAGAAATAGAAATTATTGAGGTTGCATGAATTTGAAAATCAAAGTTCATCAGATTTGATTGTAGATTACGTTGTATTACAGAAGAATGTATAGATCATGTATTGCAATCAATTTGTGGATTATTCAAGGATGATTTTTTATTTAAATTTAATTTATTTCGTCTTCTTAATCAACAAAATTCAGTTCTGAACGTTTTTGTTATTGTATTTATGTTATTGCACAAAAATATAATGTTGAACTCAGAATTAGTGTTGTCTTGTTCAGAACTCGAAACGAGAATGATTCTGGGATCAGAAATAGAATAGTTCTTAATTACTAAAAAAGTAGGTACTACTGAGATATGAGTTGCACCAGTTGTATCAGAATAAGAATTAATAATTAGTATATTTTAATTTGAAGCCGATTGGAGTAAAACTGTCGGAGATATAAAGTTGTAAGTCTTCACCCCTCTGGTCTGGTTTAGTCTAACGTTGAAACTTTTAAACTCGCTTTTCTTACAGTTAGCTTTTTCAGAGTTGGTGTCCTATCTAGCTCAAAATCTACTGCACCGATCCTTTTGAAATTTTACACACTCTTTCTTTACATAATACCGGGATAGCGCTGTCGACGCGAAAATTAAAAAGTATTTTAAAATTATAAAGTTTCTGATTTCTTTCATGACAAATCGGTATTTTGACTACTAAGTGCTGAAAGAAATTGGAAAATCAATAAAATAAAAAAACTCGACAGAGTTACCTGCGGAAACTTATCAACTAATGAAAGCATTTTGGTTTTTTGATTTAAAATAATCCAGTGATGAGTTATGAAGGACACCGGAATGCAACTTTTTTTTTATGACATCTGCGTATATTCGTTTTCGATGCCTCATTTCTTGATATTTATTTGTGAAAATTTCATTATGTATTCTTTAAATGTTACTGTGTCATCAAAAAACATTTTAAAAATATGCTCCTTTTATCGATTTGACCTTAACACCCCCCCCCCCCCCCACACACACACACTTTATACAACATCTACGACAATACACACACGCCAGCCTACCCTAGAAGTTAAAATTCAAATTACCAAAAGACATAATCCTCCAGGCTGCAACATAGGCAAATACAAATTTCTTTATACATAAAATTTCACCATAACTAAATAGGGTTTCTTAACTACGTCTCCTTACACAAATACACAAGACGAAATATATTAGAAGACAGCAACAAGACATATTGTAATTATACAGAATAAGGCATATTGTAATTAATATTAATTATTGTAATAACATCTTTCAATTTGTATTTGATACATATAAAAAGTATATTAATACAAATACTTAATTATCTAATATAATTACATCAAGTACAAAGAAACCATGGCTGAAAATTATCTACAGTTTTTATAAATAACTAACAATGATTTTTAGTAACACATTTGAAATAGTAAAGATGAGTAACATGAGTTGTTTATTTTTATAAAAACAATTTTTGCAACCACATAATTGTACCACGGTAACATGCAAATGCAGGGTTTGTTTTGATATTTTAATTATTCATATTTTCGACATAAATAATTATACGCCATCTATTATTATAAAACAACATCGCGATATTCAGTACCGCTGTACATACTATGGGTATACATGTATAGATATATGTAGACCATTGGATATTTTGTTGCTGGTTTTTAGTATAAAATATTACATAATAAATGTGTGCATTTTCAACTGAATTATTTTAAACATTGTTATTTATTTCTCTGTTGTTTTACATTATGCAGGCAGTCAACCAACCGCAAAATGGTTAAATTATGATTGTGGTGAATTATTGAAATACAGAGTGGCCCCATAATCAACCACCTTGTAACATTTGAATTTCCACGAATGATGAAAGCATCCTTTGGTTTAAATAAGCATGTGCGAATGATTCTATATAGTAAAAAGCTTTCTCAGAAGTTTTTTTTTATTTTAATATAAATATATTAATTTTACGTAAATTGAAATTAAATATAGTAGTACAAAATATACTTAGAATCTATTTTTAGTTTTAATTAAAAGATAAATTGATTACCAAAGTTCTATTATTATGTGCTTTTGATTTAATATTTGATTAGTAACCCAATAAAATTAAATAATAGTAATTCAAAAACTATATTCCAAATTTCAACTTTCTATCTCTATTTTCATGTATTGGGTGATGGTAAATAATTCAATAAAATGTTACAGATCTTATAGATAGCTTAATATAAACGATAAAAAGTTGAAAATAAAAAACGAATGCTCATTTCAAACAATAAATTTAAAGAATTAAAAGCCGCTTATGGAATACTTCAAACAACCAGGTCCGAATGTGATTAAGAGTGGAACTCACCAAGTTAACACTTCACCACCATTTTATAAAAAGCCTTCACCAGAAAACCTACTGACATAGGCTCTACCAACCCAGTAAACATTTCGGAGTCACTTTGCCATCATATTAAAGATGCGTATGATTTTTTTGTCATGAAAGAGTTCATTTACATTTTAGTTTCTCACAGTCGTTCATATGAAATGTCTATCGGCTACAAATGGCGAAATCATTCCACTTGCCGAAATACAAATGAAGATAAAGTTAATGCGAACTATAATTGAAGTGCAATAGTGATAGAAACGTCACAAAACAGGACGCTTTACCAAATTGTTTACTGGGCAAGATTACTTTCAGGGATGTGAATTTCTCAGTATTCCAAGGAAAAGGGCAGAGGAAGACACTGAATTCATTGACAAGGTGTTGAAGAAATATAGACAACATACAACAAATATTGACCCCTTAAGTTTTTCTTTATCTTCTTCCGAGTATTTTCTTTTATAGCAGAGGGTGCAAGCGCAACACGTTGCAACCCCCTCTCGACTCCCATGCCGAATAAACATTTTGCATAGTATACAACGTATTGTAACTCTTTGCGCATTAGCATACTTGTGAGACTCCTTAAGAACACCTTTTTAAAAATAATACAATCTGAAGAAGACCTTTTCAAGGATTAATAGCGGTAAAATAATAAAATAAAGTCCTTTTCGATTAAACAGTACTGTGTTTTTACTATGTCAAACTGTGGTTTGACAAGGATATTCACGAGTAAGCAGAGAAATTGTTAAATAACTGAGTTTTATTACTATTTCTTTTCTAAATATTTTTTTTTCTAAAGCGGGTAAAAAAATTTGTTCGAAATATGAAAGCTTCCCGACGTATTAAGTTGCATGTCGCACTAGTGTGGACGTGTTGTACAACTTCTTACAACAAATGTTGGATGTCGCATGTTTAAGTCGCACGTATGTGTACCATACTTAAAGTAAAATCCTGTAAATAAAATCGTCGTAAAACAATGAAGGGAAAAAATGTTTGTTGTAGAGAAGCTTTTGTAACGCATTAAATACTTTGTAGTAATAACATTTTTATAAGTTCAGTTTTGTTATACATATTTCATTTAAAAAAATAAACGTTAGAATGTACCAACATAGCAGTACAAAAGTCGTAGTATCTAGAGCAGGCGCTTAATAGGAGGTGGCAGGCGCATCGGATGCAACCCGCTATGCAACAGCAGCTCTGCAACGATCTATATAGACGGCGTACTACTCTATTGCTCACAGGAAATGCTTTCAGTCGTTATACGATATAGAAAATAACAATATCCGTATTAATCTCAACGAAAAATTAAATAGCACGGAACAAGATTAAAAAAATATGTTTGAATATTCTATAAAATATGTAGAGAGGTATATGTGTGCATGTATATTATTGTATCTAGTTTTAAGCTGTATTAATTAACATTAATTTGTTAGTTAACTAAAATAACTTCTATGCAATTAATGAATAAAATGGTTATAATGATTAATGAATAAATTTTTTTTTTTTTTTTTTTTTCAAATAATTGTTGTAGAACGTTATAGAACAATAGAATAGTTGTAGAACCTTCTTAAATCATGTATTATATATTCATATACTTCCAAGCATCTTAAAGATATGAAAAATAATTGCAAGCTGTAAGTGCAAACTGAAACGAAGACAAATATAAGATACTACTGATGACGTAGTAGCTGAGATATTAAAAATGTACTCCAGAGCTACGAGTAAGTCTGATTATTACATATAATACATTATCATACAATTATTAGGCATAATAGCAGAGTTACGGTGGTGGGACAATACCGAAAATAGATAAACGGAAACAAAAATACATGAAGTACCATAACTTAAATTTAAACAATGATTTCGAAATATTAAATTAACTCACGGATAGTGTTTAAATTGTTTTTACAAAAAAAGAATAGAAAACATAAAGTAAAAAAAGATTTTCTCATATTTCCACGTCTGACTTCCAAGTCCCGGTTATCCTCAGCTTTCTTCCTTCTTCCTTATTCCTCCTGGTTACCCCAGTTGACGTTATGATATTACAAGAAAATTACAAAACAAAGATGAATATTGAGGAAATAACAGGAGTGAATCTAGCGTAGGTACAGCTATAGGAATTTGAACAGGAACCGGGAAAAATAAAGATCTGAAATACTTTTTGAAATGCCGCGAATTCCAGCCTGTTTCGAAAGGTTTACATAAATATATTTTTTATGTAAACTTCGTTTATAGAATTATATATATATACTAGCTGTACCGGCCACGCGTTGCTGTGCCTAACGTTTTTGTCAAATTACATTACAGAGCGCCATCTATTGAATATTTACTAAATCTAGTCAACAGATTTCGATTTACTCAACAGAATATTTACTCAATCTAGTCAACAGATGTCGCCATCATCGTCGCCCGATGTCATATGTCATATACAGATAATTAATAGACAAATAATTAGCAATAAGATAAATAAATTGAGATGTAAGCTATCCTATCTTTCAAGTTGGGTCAAACTGCACACGGTGTACAAATTTCATTAAAATTAAGATAATCTACATGAAAACAAAAAAGTGTTATTATTGTGTAACTAAATACTATCCTAAAACAAATAAAGTACCTACTATATAGAAAACAACTACAAAATGAAACTGTGTTTAAAAAGTAATATTACGATGATAATTATATCGCATAAAAACAAATTAGCGCTGCATTCAACCGTTCAGTAAGGAGCCGACCGCGCGAGTGAGCCGCGCGGCATGGTAGCTCGTTGAGCTACACCCCCCTCCTGGCTTGCCCGCAAGCACCGCCTCTCTCCCGCCGCGCCGGCCAGCGCAGAGAGCGAGTTGGTTTTGTTTCGAAGTTATTTATCATTGTAATCTTTAAAGTTTTTTGTTGAAATACCATAAAAACGGTTTTTGTGAGTTAATCTTAAAAGATAGACATATACTATCACGGACTGTTTTTTAGATCATTAAAAGAGCTATTATTCTTTACTACAAATTTTTTGTGTATCTTGAACCGTTTTCACGGCGCACGCAACGGAAGGCTTCAAAGATGAAATAATTTCTCCCTTTTTTACACATTTACCACTATATCTTTGCTCCTATTGGTCGTAGCGTGATGTTATATAGCCTATAGCCTTCCTCGATAACTGGACTATCCAACACAAAAAGAATTATTCAATTCGAACCAGTAGTTTCGGAGATTAGCGCGTTCAAACAAACAAACTCTGTCGCTTTATAATATTAGTATAGATGAAACTTTGTTCTTTCTCATTCTGTTTAGTTTCAATTTTATTATCATTTATATTATTTTGTTTTTTAATATTTTCCTTTTTACAGTTTCTATCTAAATATGTTCTTTTTCTAATGGGTGCTGGCTTATATGATGGTATACTATTTTCACGACTTGTTAAATTTTGAGGAAAGTCCTTTTCATAATTAGATAATATATCAAATCTATTTTTTGTAGTTACAGCATACGAATTTTTGTCTTTCCAAATTTGAGGTATTTCAATAGCGGCTTCTTGATAACTAAGATTTCTGTTTCCCATTAAAATTTTTATTTCTTGTTGCCTTTTTCTTTCTTTGCAATTTTTATCAGTCGCATCATGTTCTTCATCACAATTTACACATTTTATAATTTCATTTTTACATAAATTTAGCGTATGTTCATTTGAACCACATTTGCTACATCTACTCTTTCCTTTTCATTGATTGGCCGTATGGTTATATCTTAAACATTTATAACATTGTCTCGTATTTTTAATAAATGGTTCACAGGGTAATTTAGCATTCCAAATATAAATATATTGAGGTAAATTTTGGCCTTCAAAGAAAATGATAATATTTCTAGAGTCCTCATATTTAATTTCATCTTCAACTTTCACTCTCCTTTTTAATCTCCTTATGGAGTGGATTTTATACGGGTCACTATAAATGTTTTCTTTTAATTCTTCCTCCGAAAATTCAATATCTACATTTTTGATAATTCCAATTCTTGTAATCCAAAACATTGGTATAAACATATCAACTCCTGATGTTTTCTTGTTATTTAATTTCACTAACATATTAGCTGATTTAGGATTTTTACATACCGCCATTATTCTATTTTTCCCTATTTTCTTTATTTCTGTAATATCTTTTCCATATTCTGAATTATATAGCATTTTTGCTGTTTTTAATGTACTGATCCCATATTTTTCATTTAGAATATCTTCTTTCTGAATCATAATTTTATAAGAAGATAAAGTTAAATTATCTTCATTGTATAAATTTATATTGGGGTCAACTCCCACTTTCCCCTCAGAATTCAAATTCATTTTTTAAATTCAGAAAATTTGAATATTAAAATAATAATATTTTAGATAATGCAATTTTACTTTAAATTTAAATTTACTTTTTAATTAATTTATATATATGTATATTTAATAATATTAGTTCAATTAAATTATTTTAAGGAAACAAACAAAACACGTCTATCACGTATCGAATGACTACTCGATTGTGCTTTATAATATTTCTCCCGTTTTTTACACATTTACCACTATATCTTTGCTCCTGTTAGTCGTAGCGTGATGTTATATAGCCTATAGCCTTCCTCGATAACTGGACTATCCAACACAAAAAGAATTATTCAATTCGAACCAGTAGTTTCGGAGATTAGCGCGTTCAAACAAACAAACTCTGTCGCTTTATAATATTAGTATAGATATATATATATTTATATTTATATGTATATATATATACATATACTTTGAAAGCAATCTACAACGTATATTTCGTACCGTTGTACTACTTCTTTTAAAGAATATTACAATTTATACAACTATTACATTCTCATTTCTGTTTTCATGCATTTTGTAATATAAATGTGCTTCCGGCTCTTTTTTATACTAAACTTTTTTACATTTTGACTTGGTTTTATATATAACTAGAAGTAGCTACTATATATTATTACTTTTATATATCTGTACTCATATGCATATAAATATATATATATATATATATACATATGTATATTAATTAGGCTTTAGCTTATTCAGCCTGCTAACTAAATATTAAGTATGTACACACGATTTTAAATATGTTTGAGGTTTCTACCGGTCTTCAGAAGTATAATAAATGCAGTTATGTATGAAATAATAAATTAAAGTGGCACCTTTTGTTTGAAAAACACCTGCCCTTCGTATTAAATCAACAAATGTTTTAGCACATGCTCTAAAAGGATTGTAGCATCTGCATCTCAAAGATAAAATAATTATACATTAATACCAAATGTATTCCGAAACATAATTACTCATAAAACAAAATGTCCTAATTATCAATCCAATAAACATACAAACGAAACTGATTTTGTAAAACTTTTTATTTTAAATTAATACATATTTAATTACTATCCCCTTCAATATACATCCCACCTCTATCCCTACATTGCTTTAAGTGCATTTTCCTTGGTTGAAAACAGTGCTAGAAGTCTTATTCTGTGAGCTCGTTCATGGCACGTGCAGTTTTCTTTACAGCTGCTATTTTTAATGCAGATTTGTCCTTAAGTTGAAGCGGATAAGGCGGATGGTCCTACAATGGAATGTTATAGTTTCCTGGACACACTTTTTGCAAATTAAAATTCTAATGTAAAATTTGCCTTACGCATTCTCTGTCAATTCCTACCAATCGCATAAACAGACGAACTGACGATCAAATCTAAAAAGATTACTGCTCTTTTCCATATTCTTATACGTCTTCTCGGCCATCTTGAAAACACTTAAACAACTCAAAAATCTTTGCAAGTGATATACCTCAAGTATCACTTTTAATAAAAGATAAGTTTCACTAGCGATTTTTACAATTTCTTATACATTTCTTTATGACAATTTGTTAATAAAATATTTACCATTTTTCCGGCAAAGCAAAAAATAGATCTTATACAAACGTAGACAGCTGCCGGACTAATACGTCCACAGAAACAGGAGAAGCGGCAATCGAAAGAGAAAGGCTACACAGCAGTCAGTCATACTACTTTGACGCATTCGACTGTAGTAGCATCAGTCTCGTTAAAAAATAACCATACCTCGTATATCTAAAGTTTATTAAAGTTTAAAGTTTACCTGTTACGTAACATTTCAATAGTTACATAACAAAAATTATTTTTCGATATAAATTTTTTTACTGATGTTAATTAATCTTTTTATGCAAGATTATGTAATGTTAAAATTACGTATTTTCAGTTTAAAAAAAATTCTTTATAGAATTTGAAGCGCATCTATTTATAATTATGCAGTTCAGTTATTTTACTATCAGAAGAACATTATCTTTCCAAACTTGCTTCTCCTTTTTACCGGGTGAGGGGCTTCATAAAACTATGAACAAAAGCATCAAAAAACCATGAAATGTGTGTAACCCCTAATTTTCAAGAGCAATATAAATAAGTACTAAGACACAAAGAATTATAAACAAATGAGTCTGTTCGAGTGTTTTTGATCCTTCTCATATATTACATTAGGCTTTTTTTATACTCGTATTTCCTGCATATTTTAAGCCGATAAGATGTAGATGTAGATGTATAATTTCTATATAAAATAAAATTTCAATATATTCGAATTAATTTATTTCAAAGTATTTCATTTTTCAATATAATGGTTGAGAAGATTCGGTTATTGAAAGATTTGTATGAAACTTTTTAGAAATTAATATTGAGATAGGATGTCTACACTTTTATGGGTTTTCAACGTACAAGGACAAAATTATTCGTATTTTGTATAAATGGTTTTATTCGATATTAAAATATTTCTGATATCAATATTAAGGAAATATTTTGCTTAAAGCATAATTGGGAACAATGTGCAGTCATTTCTTGTCAGATATTTTGAAAATATAATAATTGCGATTATAAACAAGTCATACCCTCTAAGCTTTTTAGGCATGATGTTAAACACTCATTAGTGAAATATCAACAACACTCAAAGGCAAGTTAAGTATTTATAATTTGTTTACAGTTTTTATAAAGATTCAATGGGTAGGGGATCGCAGTAGTGTGCGCTGAAGGGTTTAACCGTGAGACTACTACCGTCAGTGCAGATCTTGGTCGTATTAGGTCTACAGCAATCGAAAGAGAAGAGTCCACGTTACACAGCTGTCGATCATACGACTTTGGCGCGTGTGTAGTCCATCTACAGTAGTATCATTCTCGTTAAACCTCATTTATAGTGTTCCGGTTTAGAGCTCGAAAATTATAGTAAGCTTGCTTATTAGGATTAGAGCCCTTATTAGCGACAAGGTCCTACTCAGGTTGGTTACAATTCTATATTAAAATGATAGAGAAAAAAAATGCGACGCAGATCCACCTCTGGTTCAACAGGAACAAACCATTCAACAAGTTTCTTCATTAATTGGTACCATGAAAACCATTTCCGTTATAAATTGTTTAAACTTCCAGAAAATAAAACGGAACGAAACAAAACAACGCCAGGCAGCAGCACCAACACTACCAAACAATATAATTTAATTAAAAAATAAATAAATACATAAAAACTTAAAAACAATGAATCACAGTTTCCATTATATTTAGTACAAAACGAAACAGAAACGTACCAACCCCCTTATTATTATTTTTTTACATCGTCATTTCATTTCAACCCCTTTTTTATTTTGACTGATGGTTTGGTAACACCGTGGGTTAGTAGCCTGGAAATATGATACCAGAAAATGATGGATGGAACAAATAAAAACACAGACAAGATAACTCATAAGTAATATAAGAAAACAAGACAACAAGAAAACATGGCTTGGTTTCCTAACAATGTTCTGAAGCCGACGCTGAAAGACACGACACGACAAGACAAGACACGGTCCTTCTAGTCCAAGGAGTACCGAGATATTAACAATATTTTGGTTGGAATAAGAAAAAAAACTTACAAAAATATATGATAATAAATGTCCATCATTATTTTTGTCAAGGACATTTATTTATTAGAAAAATTTAACACAATGGAAGCGATAATATCGTTATTTTGTTTTTGTTTGTGTTGTTTTTTAAACTACGGAACAATGTATTCAATAGATGTCAATCAAATAAGTATTTAAAATATACAAGCACTTCGCCCCGTCAGTTATAATTTGAAAAAGGTGATCTATTTTGTTACTGTTCAAGAATGTACATAATTATATCAATTCTACCATACAAATATATTGGTTTATTTAAAATGACGATTTTCCGTGATTCTAGAATGGTAATAATTTGAGAGAAGGTTTCTATACCATTTTCGAGAAATTGCAAAACAGGTGAAAATGCATCACAGATTGGGAATATATTTTTAAACATATAAATTAAACAAAATAATAAAAGATAAAAGACTTATTAGTATCAGTATTATCACTTTTTATTTAAAAATATTATAAGTCAAGGCAAAATAAAAATTTTAAATTAAAAAAAAAATAAACCCCACAAAATAAATTTTCTGTATGAGCTACTAACAAAATCATATATTTTTGAAATAGTAAACATGCTTCTAAAATACGTTCCATACATTGTATCTCATTACCATATACTTGTTATAGTTGCCATTAAGTTATCTTTCTTTTCCTCGGTCCAAATTCATTCATTATGTTAGAGGCTTCCAAACTTACAAGATCCCGTGTCGTAATTAATACCTTAATATAATTTATTTACATGTTTTAGGTTAAATTTATTACCAATTTAAAAAGCATAAATATGAAATTTAAAAAAAAAAAGAGTAAAACTAATTTATCAAGTATCCAGCACGCAGTTAATTTTTTCTCACTTCAAGTTTAGATATGGCTGTCAAATTATAAAAGGAAAAACACTTTCGTGTTTTTCTCCTGTCCACCCGTCAATAAAATATAAAATAAATGAATCAAGAAAATTTAGCACAATGATTGATGGGTCGTTGAATGATAAAAAGATATAAAGATATTTTTTTTTTTCTTTTTATAGAAAATTTTGAAGAGCTTTTTTAGATAATATTTGTTAGTGATGTTAAAGAAGCAATACATTGTTTATAATTGTTATAAGCTATTGCTAAGACTGATTTTAATTAGAGTAAATAATAAAATAATAAACACCCCCGAGTAGAAATTTTGCCCGAAATGTATAAGGAATATCATAAGATGGTGTCAAGGTGTACATACGAGGATAATTCGAATATAAACCGGATTATCTCAATACACATTTATTAGTGAGTTATTACAAAAGCGTGCCTTATTTTTCTACATATTTCCTTTAAGAAGAATACGTTTTCTGCATCGGATAAGAAGATTTTTGATCCCTTCGTGAAAAAAATTGCTGCACCAGTAGCCAATTTTACAGGTACTACTGTTCTATCACAGTGTCGTCTCCAAAGTTTTGCCTTCCTAATTCCTTCCTTAATGGACCAAACATATGGCAGTCACATGGGGATGAGTCTGAACTGTAAGGTGGTTACCTTTTCCAATCTCTTCTTACTCTCTACTCCTCCTAACTTTCCATCCTTTCCTCTTTTCGCTATATTCTTTTCAGTCCCTCCGAGGGCGAATCAGAGAGAACTTTGTATTCATCCTTTCAGGTACCAAAATATCCCGACCCTGCCCTCCTCCAAACTAATAATAATAAAAACTTAACTCACTAAGCAACTTATGTTTATTTATATAATTAGTTTAATTAGTCACACAAAACATATTAAGAGCAAAGCTTAATTATCTAAATAAAACATTTGAGGGTTCAATAAAATGTTCCTTATGCACTTAGACTATGAACAATTTAAATGAATTTCATTTCTTACAAGTAATTAAACAGTTTTTTTTCGTTATCTTTGTCGTTATACATTTAATAGTTTTCATTCATGTAATAAAACTAGCTATAAAAATAATCGTAAATTAAACATTTTCTCTAAAGTCTTAATACGTTCTTGAATAAAGCAAGTTGTTATTCCATTAAGTGGTTGAGATGTTTTCTATAATAGTTTTATGTTTCAGCGTGGTTATAATCGAGGGTTTGAAGCGGGTCCGCAGATAAAGGCACTGGAAGTAAATCAGTATCTGCTAAGCATATATAGACTAGAGACATTGTATAAATAAAAGATTACGGACAACCAAAGACCATAATTTATTGTCGTTGTAACAAAAATTAATAAAAACCCCATGACAAAGGTTGAAGAAACAGGTCTATTTTGTTTCAAACTATCTTCCAAATGCGCGTAATAGCGCTATTTAGCTCTATGAATACTCAGACGTTATCGCTGTGACTTTAAGGCCTGTCTCAGTATGGCACCGTATTTAAGCGAATTTCTGCCGGACGTATACGGGCTACTACGCTTTACCTATCCGAACCATGTAAATGTAATGAGAACTCTTTGGAGCTCTCAGACTGCACGCTACAAAGCCGTCCGAATACGGGCGGCACTACCTCGCACATTAGAACCGTATAAAGGCGAATTTTATCCAAGCGTTACCACTACTACAACGATATCCTATCCGAACCTTTGTAAATGCAAACAGCCGCCTCAGGCTGGAGGGGATACCTAAGATCGCTTGTTCTTTCGCTGCAATACGGATCTTTTCGGGTCTATCGCCGACATCGCGTATGACGAGTATGTTCTGCATGCAGTTTATGTTTGTATTTCAGTGAATCATGGACACCGATACCGATACCGATACGATAGAACTAAATTTAAATTCACGCCCACCAGAACTCAGATATATAATAAATGCTAAAGTCCCTTTAATACCAGTAGTGTATCGATAAAAATTAAAGTTAAAGTGTGCTCTCATTATAAATTATATAAGTGCTAAAGAACTCCAATACACCCCCTAATACACGACTACAGACATCTGTGACACACATAGGCGGTTTGCTTTGTAGCTCATCTAATCCGCCGATTTACGTCCGAATACGCCGTCGCTTAAATACGGTCCTATACTAAGACAGGCCTAACTCAGTTCTAGCGATGACATCATGCAGAGACGCGAAGGTGCCCATTCATCAGTAATGCTGATGCAACTCTTTCGGGTTTTATGGACCAGGAACATGTGTCTGACGGACTTTGACAAAGGGAACATGAAAGTTCAGCACAGAACATTGGACACACAACACTTAAAGATTCGGTATTGATATTTACAGATACAGAACGACGCATATATTCATGTATATCGATTGGAATTGATTATTAATAAATGAATGCTATATAATTTTTGAATTTTATTTGAGAGAACAGTAATAGTGCTCGTATTACTATGTTTCCAATTCAGAAATTTAATCCATTACATCTTTTGTACTGTAAGACAGTTCACTAGTAAAACCACTTTTCTACAGAATTTGATAAAACTTACACAAAACTACAAAATTTAAATTGTTCTTTCTTGAAAACGGTTTTACAGATTTTTTTGAAACACTGATATATTGTAGAGAAATAAATTAGGTAATATTTGACTGTTTTCTTAGATTGTTTGACCTGCTAGTAAAAATGATATAAATGTTGATATTACATGCGTTGCGCACGTTTACATGCGCAGCACATACATTATTATACTACAGTACAAGGCGTTCTCAAAAAAACAATTATATTTAGTCTGTAAATATATATAAAACTTTACATGTATTAGGTAGAGTCTGGATATAGAGGGTATGTAACGTTAGTACTGAATATCCGACTATACCTTTGCCTACGATTGTTAGTAGTGAACGATCTTACAAATAAAATAAATTTAGAAACCTAACAGTGTATATTCAAAATGAAATTTATACTAAAAGTTTAACAAGGTGACTAACAAGTCAACAAATTGGGTTTAAAAACGTGAGTTACATGCCAGATCGAATATACTCGTATGTTCACATATACGCACGCACACATATAGTAGCTTAAACAGTTTACAAATACATATAAAACAGGTTCAATGCAGAGTGGAAAACAAATGTAAAAAAACCCTTTTACAATACCCAGTTTCTCTTTTTTTATAAACTATATTAGTTAACCTTTTAAATAGGTCGATTCGGTTTCTTTTCAGATGGTCTTTAACATTACTGATGCCCTTAAGCTATAGTTATTCTATAATCTAATTTAAATAACGGTACGGTCCGTTGTTGTAGAATTTAAATGCAGTGAAGTAGCTCCAGCACGATTTGCTTAACTTTAGGGACACCTTCGTAAATATTAACTTCATTTGAAAGCAACAACAGTATCTATTCTACAGTATCTAAAGAGTTGTCTATTTAGCAAGAATTGTTCACAGCCTGCTTTAATCATAAAACGATGCAGAATGATTTGGCAACAGCGCATTTCCTTTACAAAAAGCATTTTTGCATTGTTGCTAAGTCGTTCAGCACAGCTTAATAAATATAATATACTGTAATACTAATAAAGCCTGCTGTACGATTTCTAATGTTTATAACAAAGTTATACTGTCTTGATAAGTAGAGTTGACTATATAACAGTTATACTGAAAGATTTGGCAATGATGCCTTTCACATAACATGCACTGTTGCGAAGCTTTGCTATACATCTTTATTAGTAGAGTTGGTGTACTAGTTGTTGATGTTCAATGTAGCTTCACAAAAACAGTTAACTATAAACAAAAACTGCTAAACTGCTTGAAGTGAAAGATGTCCTATTCAAGAGGAAATGCGTTTATAGTCTCACTTGATAAGTAGAGATGACTATATTCTACATTACAATTTAGAAATGCGTTGTTGCCAAACTTTGCACTGTTTTTAGATAAACAGGTTGATATTATAGTAATAATGATTCTAAAAATAGAAAAACACTTCTCACGTTGTTGCCAAACCGTTCAGGATAACTAAATAGAGCTACGATTAGATCTTTGATTGCAGGAAAATATATTTATTTATCTCAATGATTAATTAATGATAAGCATAAACAGTAAGCAAGGGATTATATATTACTAACAACTATATCATATTAACTTTTAACGGAAATTATTATAAAAATTTATATATATAGAATGTACCAGCAAAAAAATTACACAAAAACACAAATCACTGAGATTTATATAGTATTAAATACGTTATGAAAAAAATATGAATAGGGAGTGATATGCACAATACATTCTCTGTTATCAGTAATTTGCAAGTTGTATTATGCATGGAGAGACAAACTGTCAGACAAATACTGTATACAGGCAACAAATAGAGTTCAAACTGATAACAGAGAAACTGAGTCTGCTCGGCTGCACTATCAGAAGGCTTATTCTCGTGCATTAGTTTAGTAGGTAGAATACAGTATGGTGCAAGTACGTGCAACTATATGTACTACATACATTAAAGTCACATAGCCTCGATGATAACGAGTAACATATTTGATTCAGCAGATTTTACTAGAATTAAACATAAGGCTGTACCGAACACGGAAACTGAGTTAGCTACTGTCAAGGTAATTCAGTCACTGGGATCGCTAATTGGTAGAAATACAATTCGGTCGTTTTAAATAAAGTAATATACAGTAACTAAATCCAATTTTTAGTTATATTTTTGCTTTGGTATGCGTTCATTTTGAATATATTTAGTGATCACTCAAGTTTTAAAATTATGTTTACTCCACTCCATTTATTAATTACAAACCATTCTACGTCACTGATGTAGTTAAACCTTAATTGTATTATTGCTACGAACAAATTTATGACTTTCTGTGAAATGAAACTCACGGAATGATTATCTCGGACACTGCAATACTAAAAAGCAGATGGGCGAACAGGGGGAAGGGTCCTCGCCCTGAATGAATAAATGAACAGGCCAGGAGACCATCGAGACCAGTAGAACCGAATTGTGCTAAACATAGCGCTGGCATGTGCTTATAAATTGGTTTTAATGTTCTGTTTTTACAAGGGTTGTCAATTTTAAATTGTATTTAATTAAATAACGTATTCTGAAAGATCATTTAATGGTTATACATTTTATTACATCGGAAATAATTCCAAATTGTGATCTATTAAATAGAGAAAGATAAAAACATCTCAATTTCTGGATACAATACTTAATCGGTTCAGGGTATTGGTGATGACATATGTTTGTAGACATTATTTCAAGCAGGGGCGTAGCGAGGTGATCCTGAGTCCTGAAAAATTGCCTTTAAACTATTCGCTCTAACTCGAAATCAATTGTATCTGGTTACAATAAACTTCAAGTTACAAGAAGACTGAATTCGCAAGATTTGAAATAAATTCGGTACTTGGGTAATTGTACTACCAAACACGACTCCAATTTAAATTAGCGCTTGTCAAAAAACTAACAAAAAATTACAAAACAATCACGTAAAGTAAAACATAAACAAAACAAATAATAACAAGATATTTTATTTCAGAAGACACATGTCATATAAGTTTTATCTTCTCAGTATAAATTTGTTTTATATTTTATATAAATAAATTGAAAATAAATCGAATTATATAGCTATAACATAACATAATACGAAACACATATATGGTATATGAGCTCATGGAAGTATAAGACATCCAGGTGTGATGTGTGTAGTCCTTTTAGGTTTGACGATGTGTTTGAAAGATTTTGAGGGTTCCTTGTTAAGGCCTGCAGCTCTAAACAGCGCAGCGGATGGTCAGCAGATGGACGCGTGGGTGATATCACTAGACAGATGTTCGGGGCACGTCACGTGGTTATATTCAGCCAATAGACGTGTATGTATGTACCTCACGAGCTCAGCTTAAGCCAGGACAATTTGTATCAAATAATTTGAGAGGGGAACCATGAAGGATCAACTAAATATATTTTGAAGGATATTTTTGATAGAATATAGATAGACAAGGTGTGAATAAGGGTTGAAGGGCAGTCCGTGTTGCTTTAATCCACGTCTGGGAATAAATAGGGTGTGTAATTTTTTGTTTATTTTATAGCAGATGTATCGAAATACTTGTCGAAGCATTAGATTAGATTGTTATTTTTTGATGATTGTTATCATTAAATATTTGAATATTCATAAAGTAACCGAAATTGTGTTCGTTTAATTAGATATCAAAAATGTTAACTAAGAGTTGGAACAGACAAGTAAAACGTCGTTATTGGTTTTTAAAAATTACTATGACAAATGACGAATGTTTCGGAAGTTATGGTCTGTTTATTAAACATGCTCTGCACCATTCCCGAAAACCCACTTCTGAGTTTATTGATTGTCATCTGGGTGAACAAAATAGCTCATTTTATGGAAATTATCGGAAAAAAAAGATAACTTTAAATAGGCTGGAAAAGAATTGTTACCAGATACAACTAGTTTTCAAGTTTGAGCTAAAAGAAGTTTATTTATAGTTGTACTGAAACTTGATTTCTATCGAAGGCCATTAAAAAAAGGGTACTAGTTTTTTACAGAGTTTGTATAACTTGCAATCTAGGTTTATGAAAAATTTTAGATCTAGTTTCAATGGTTGTAGTTTAAAATTACTGGAATATCTACTGGCTAATTGGGTGACGCTCTGAACTAAACATAGAAAACAAGCTGCTTATATATAAAGAAGTAGTAAAGCCAGTGTGGACGTATGGAGTGTAACTCTGGGATTGCACCAAGAAACCGAACCTTTAAGAAATACAAACGTTCCAAAATAAAGTTCTGCGAGGAATAGTTAATGCACCGTGGTATACCCGCAATGACGACATACATAGAGACCTGAAGATTAACACAGTCGGAGAAGAAATCAAAAATATAGCAGCGAAGCATGAATTGAGACTTCGTAACCACGAAAACATCGCCGTGACGCAAATGTTGCTTGATAGTAATGATGTTCGAATACTTCGCAGGATTAAATTCTCGGACCTATCAACCTAATCATGTAGAATTGTTCATTGGAGCAATATCTACCACACCGTGTAATTATTGAAATGTAAGCTACAAGATAAATGTGTCTATACTTAGTTGTAGTATTATAGAAAATAAAAAAAATAAAAATTATAAAGTTTCACTATTTTTCTTAAATTTTCTGCAATGCCTGTCGATCACAGCATTTTTTTTGTACTCAAAAATAAGTCCTCTCGTTCGTCTATACTTGTTCACGTGTATAAAACTTGCCGGATTGTAAACCCGAATTTTTTGTTAAATATTCCCAACATTTCGATTTGAAAATTAAAAGCTTAAAATCAGTTTCCCACATTTCCCTGCTGACTTGTTATTTACTTATGATATCACTATTCAAGCAAGTTTGAGCTATTGACCTTTCTATTTATATATTGACTTATCTTTCATTCAATTTGAGGTAAATGCTACGTTATACAAAGCACAATTACAACCTGAGTTTAAACCACCGCACACCGTGGTATTTTACTTTGTTTGCTATTAAACCCCACAGTTTATTTACTGTACAAATAATGGGCAGTTCTCAACGAGCTTGTAAACACGCATATTCAAAGTGTGTTTGAAACCGAGTTACCAGTAGTCCTAGTCCAGCCTTGTCTAGTCCACCGAGTACTTGACACATACGGTAAGTATATCTCTATTATCCTATTGTGTTACGGTTACCGGTATCTAATGGAGCCGACATTATTCTATTACAATGTTTTGTACATTTTTAATACTTTGATCAATTATGCTTACTGTCAAAAGATCACTTTTCTATTTGATGGCTCATATTTGGTTTAAAAATGAAGGGGTAACGACCCTTATAGTTAAAATTAAACACAGTAAATTATGTTTCATAAATGAACTCTTTATATTGAAGGTAGATATACATATTTTCTTTTATTCTTATGCCTCGTACAGATTGGTGCGACACATACGACATCCAACATTTATATATTTTCATTCATAAGTTGACATTATTTAGACATGAGTGTTAAACTGAGTTTGACAAGGGTAATCACGAGTTAGCAGAGGTCTTGTTAAATAACTGAGTATTATTACTTTTTTTTTGAAAAGCTTCCGACGTATTAAGTTGCATGTCGCACTAGTGTGGAGATGTTGTACAACTCCTTACAACAAATGTTCGATGTCGCATGTTTAGGCCGCACGTATGAGTACGCAGCTCTACGGTGATGTTCATTATTAAGACGTACAGAAGAAGAATTATTAATAAAGAATCATAACAACTTTTTTTAAATATTTTATTATGAAGTTATTAGCACACACACATTTGTAATACATAATTTATAGTTTATAAATATGAGTATGGATATTTAAAACATGGAGATTAAATTAGTTTCATTGATCAATATTAAGTCAATATGATTGTTTAGACTTTCTCTGCTTTCTTTTGAAAGTATTTGGCTATATTCACGATTCTATATTCAGTAGATCGTTGAGGAGGCAAAACGATACAGACATATAATATGCACTTTTATTACCTTCGATACTGTGGTATAGTAGATGATAAACATTATTTCATGATAGATTGGTACAACTGCTAGAAATAGTCGACGTCGCAAGTAGTCAGGTACCAGTATGCAACAAGCCTAAGACGTTTACATTTCAAATATTCAAATATATGTCCTAAGATGTTTTTTCATACAGTTTTCGGGTTCTGCCTTTTCTCCTATGCGGTACATCTCTATTTCTATCAAAATATTACCGTTTCAATCACACGCGCATGAAACACATACGATGCTAATAAAATTAATAGATAAATAATTACTAACTTTAAAAAAATTAAATATACATTAAGTTAACGAGCCATAACTTATACAACCGGAAATAATTTTAATAAAATAAAAAAGAGGAAGTACTTTTTATTTATTATCAGTAGTTAGTTAACTACAGTCCATTTTTAATATGAGTATACACAATTAATATATAATAAAATAATATGAGTGTAGTAGTATGATGTATTTTTACATACATCGTTAAAATTAGTCATCGTAAATCTCATATCTCTCTGTATTAGTATTAGTATTAGTACTAGTTTTTGCAACGGCCAAAACCCTACAAAGCCCTTAAACTGTTTACGAATTAATATTACAGCTAGAATTACACATTATTTTTTTTTATGAAGGCAGCCTTAAAAATATTAAGAACTAATAAATAAGTTAATCTATACTTTTATTACACACTATATACGTCAGTGTTGAGTTATATTTCTGACTTATTACCCTTACTGTATCCGCAAGTCCTTTATGTTTTTTCCAAGATAGGGTCGCATTAGGAATTGTTTGCTGTATTAATTTGATGGGGTTCCCATACGATTTTTGATGAAAATTGTTTTAAACTATACTATTATCATCTTCACTATTATCTACTTTATGAGCCGTAATCTCTACTAATATTGATATATAATTAGTTATGCCATCCCACTTTTATTGATTTAAGAATGTTTTTTACAAGAGAAAACAATATAGAAGTTTTGTAATTCCATTATATAGAAATTTCATTCCGAAGCAGTTAAAAAATCAAGGTGGGTGCCCCAGTAGCCATTGCGCACGTACTGTTCGACCGCAGCGTAGTCTTCCATTATTTGGCGGCGCCGTTTGTTGCGATAGATAGTCTTGGCCTCATCTAGCCTCTGGGACTATTTCACATTAATCGATAATGTAGGAAATCTGCGCTGGACAGGTGCACGTCGGGATACATATTAATGGAGGAATTAAAAAGGGACAAGATAAGAATGGGACAGGAAGGACGCTGAATGCGAAAAATTAGAGAGGAGAGTAGAAAGGATGGTGGAGGAGGAAGCACGAAAAAAAAAGGAGTATTACGATAGGAATGGAATGGCGACAGAGGAGGCAGGGAGAAGAAGAGGTGAAGCCACAAGTGTGGAAGAGGAGCTAAGGAGAAAGGACAGCGAGATACAACAACAGGAAAGAATGGAAAAAATTGAGAAGAGCAATTATAACAAAAGATATAAAACGATTTGGGGGAGAGAGATACCACAGTACTTAAAAGAAAAAGACACAATAAAAATGAGAAGGATTGCAATATTTAGATTGGGAAACGAGGAGAAAGGAGAGAGAGTAGCAGGAGGAGCGAAGCAGTAGCAGTAGTAGTTTTGTTTTTATTTTTATAAGGATAAATTTATATTATTTTTTATTCGTTTGGAAGAAGTGAGAAAGTTTAAATTTAATAAGGATCAAAATTGAATTAAGCACAATGATATGTAAATAAATAAATTAAGGCACAAGAATATAGTGCCAAATGGCAAAAACATTAAAATTAAAATAATAATAACGTAGGAAATCAATCAGCAATACACCTTTTGAACCCCAAAACATGAATAAAACAAAAAAAGTTAATAAATGTGACCTATTCCCAATGCGACCCTGTGCCAAAACTATTATGTAGACAGGTAAAGGTAAAACGTAGGGTTTTACGGGTTAACAGTACGAAATGTTTTATAAGGGATGGTTGGTTGATGTGTTGCTGTGTTAGTGTTATAAGCGGAACCTGGTGTAACGTAAGCCACACGTTATCCGAAGCGTGTTTAATAGGCAACACGCACCCCAAAACATCAACAAAAATAGAGAACCCCTGAAAAATAGTATAATACAGTCATATGGATTAGTGTGCAATACATAATAGTCATATTGTTGTTTTTAATAGGTGAAATATAACAATTCATTCTGTTCAATTGCATGGAAAGAAAGGTAACATCATTATTTATGTGGGTTTATTTTTAATTTGTTGAAATTGTATGACTCACGTATTGTGAAAAGTAATTTTTGACCACTCGTATAATTTTACAAAATGGAAGGTATACATAATAATGGGTATACATAATAAAGACAATGTTAAAAAACATTAGATTTAATGAAGCCGCGGGTGATGGCACGAAATGTCCTAAGTCGTTGTCATTCCCATTCTATTTTTTAATATTGGTAATATATTTAATGTTAATACATATTGGCACTATGCAAATAATACAAAGAAAAGAACAACAGAAGCATTAAACGTAAATTGTTATTGTTAGTAAAACAATTGCATGGTATAAAAGGTAATATTTATAGTTCGGAATAGCGACAACACAACCCGTAGCCGTAACTGCAAATAGAACGCTAAAACATGAATCAATACCTTTTAATAACTGAATTATGACGGTAGTAACACATCAAACACAAATAGCCGTGTTCTGGCGTGTAGTTTTTGATTCGACTCGTACGAGTATGTTCCAGGCGCTTCCAGATTTCATCTGGATTTATGTACGAGTATATGCTTGGTTTTATCTGAGTAATTACATTTTTTATTCATGCTATGACGTATGGGAAACACGTATAAACTATGTATGTACTTCTACACTATTACACTCTTAAAGGCCACCTACAGACTAGGATCTAAACCGAGCATGCTTGCACTTCCCACTTGGCACTCGATTCGTGTTGGGAGTACCGTTAATCCGAACTATGAAACAAGCACATCAACACTACTTATGTTCATCGTTATCCGTAAACTATCAAGCATGTTGGCAAAGCCAATTAACAACCTCACATATTGAAATGAGTAAGGGGCCTCATAAGTTTAAACCATTTTATATTTATTCATTAAACATAATATTTAACGAAGGAAAGTAGTAGTTCACTGTTATATTAAAGGTAAATAAAAACATTAATTAGTTATTACATGCAAAATTAAACCACATTGCAGATAAATTGCGTTTTGTGTTTCATGTAATCAAAAGAACAATGAAAAAGAAAAAGTAAATGCATTAATAATTATGTACTTGCTGAGAAATAACACTGTGTTCCTGTGTGATAAAATTACAACTGACGCATGATATGCAGACATAATATATCTTCAGCAAAACTTAAACATTCAAAAAATGGTATAGTATCAGCACTATCCGTAAGGTGGATCTCATATTACAGTATACTACATACGGAACACATTGTCAGACTGTGTTTCTTTGAAATAATAAATACAAAGCACTGGCATGCTCACGTTATCTACGGATATGCGTGTATCCTAATATGGTTCGTAAATATGCAATTTTCCACGATGGAATTATTATTAAAACATATGCCTACCGTTATCACACAAACTGCATCAACTAAAAATGACAAATATTGTAAATTCAGCAGTAATTAAAGTTTATCTTTGTACATTATCATGTTATATATTTACAACAACGAAGGTTATCATTTATTAATTGATAATAAATAAATTAATCATAGCAAACAAATAAATTATGCAATAAAGTGTATTTAATTCGTGAAACCTAGTTCACCGTGAATCTGCGATACAAATGATAAATGGGCATATCTGTCGATCTATTGACCTACCCCATTGTTCAAATAGATATTTGTATTGATGGGGTAACACGGTAGGGGTTACGGAAGGGTAGACTGGTGTATCTGTCTGTATTGTATAGCAAAGGAAGTAGAAGTGAGGGGTGGGAACAAAAATGGACATAGTGGAGATTTAGTATGAATACTTTGTTGTGTGGTATATTGTTTAAATAATTCCAAAGCCTGGAAAATGTACATTTATCAAAACAATCATTCTAAATTACACATTACAAATTGACAATTACAGTTTAGAGTTATAGAGCATTGTTTATCTGTATTTGTGTACATATATCATACATGTAACGGCTCATAATTTGTAGGTCTAGGATAATTGTAGAATGGATGACATACATCAATGGTCGTTCATAACTAACAAAATACATACATGTTAATTCTTATGAAGGTGTAAGAATGATTGCCTAATTATTAGGCTTAATATTCAGCAAATAAAAGAATGGTACATAAAAATTAAAAAGGCAACTTATAAGTCCGTTTTTTATCCGTTCTCTCTCTCTCTCTCACATACACCCCTCCCTTTCAAATTAGTAGGCATATTTGCTGTGTGAATTTGGTCTCATTCGAATAAAAAACATGAAGAAAATTAAGAGAAAATACATAGAAATAGTTCTTCTTTCAAACGAGAAACTGTAATCATTTATTTGCTTTATTATTTCAATTGCCGTTCGTTTCTCGCAATGGAATATTTACTATTTTAAAATACCTACGTATAATTTGAAAATGTAATTTAAACTACTTTAAACCATCCTACAGCAAATGAAACAAAATTGCTTTTTAGAAATCTTTTGTAAAATAGAATGTAGACTAATTGGTACAAATTGACTTTAAATAGAAGTCATTATTCAATCAGCTTGTTGCGAGTCGTCAAGGTCAATGTAACAATTTAATTAATCGGGCTAACTGCTAAATATGTTAAAAAGAAAAAAGATTTAAAAAACTAGCGGCAACATCAAAACATTTTTACTTAATTAATTAAGTGCAGACAAATTTATCTTTATACAGAATATAAATTAATAAATAATTAAATTTAAAATACATCATCAAAAAAACTCTTTCAGTCTGGAGACCCTTCGAGGAAACGGGATCAGTTGTGTAGGTAGCACATTTTTTTTAAACTAAATTTCTATTTTTAATCTGAATTTTAATTTTTGGAAAGAGAGCACCTACATTCGCACCTACATTTTTTTGTTTATCTTAAAAAGCGTAACTCCCACAGAAAAAGCTTTCTTCTACGAAATTTATTAATATATTTGTGTAGCAACTTCTATATTAAAAATGTGATAAGCAACTTAAATTTGAATTAAGTGGAATAACAGTACTACAGTAGGATGTAAATTTCAAATATATTTTTTTAATCTGGTGGAATTTTATTCGAAAAAGAGAAAGGAGTATTATGAAAGGAATGGAATAACGACAGATGAGTCAGAGAGAAGAAGAGAAGAAGGCACAAGTGTGGAAGAGGAGCTCAAATTATCTACCCTACTTGAAAAATTATATGCGGACGCCCATGTTGCACATTTTTTTATTTAAAATAAATATGTATATCAATATTGACAATAAATTAAAATAAAAAAGAAAATATATAAAATACAAACAAAATAAAACAAAAATTAGCAGATGCCCTGCTCTGGTGCTCCTGTGCAATTATATCAAGTGTATACTTTTTCAATTAAAAGTAAAAAATAAATATAAAGATGGTGGTTATAGAATAACTGACATTTGTTAGTGGTTACTGGTTACATATTTGTTAGTCATTAAGAAGCCTATTAAGGACGTTCTCAACATTAAAAAAAACATCTGTTATTTCTGTGAACTTCAAATTAATATGTTTCAGACAAGATTAAATATTTGACCATATAGTGTGTTCATAAGTAGAAAGCTTTGAATTTATATTTTATTTATTAAGATTCGGTTTGACACCGAATGATAAGTTATCTGAGTATTGAATCTAACAGATACAGGGTGCAATTTACCATATAACTGCATACTTAGCTCGATCGATATGGTGACAAAATTTCAACAAGAATTAATATAGATTAACTTAACTCAGTTAATTTAATCGTTGGAATATGAACTCCTAACTTATTTCCATAAAAAACCTAATATTTAATTTAGATAAACATAAAAGACAGCTGACAAAATTGTAACAAATCTAAATAGATAACATTTTACTTTTAAACACGCTATGTTATTACAAGAATAGATCCTTTCAGCAAATAGATTATATCTTAAATCTATACATATATCTAAATAACAGATGTAGGTAGTGATGTTAGAACAGGGAACCTACGACATTTAGGTTGATCTAGCCATGCAGCCCTCTTCCAGTCTATTTAATTTTTTCTCCAAAAATAATGTTCCTATTTCTACGAATATAAAAAACTGAATTATTATTTGTATTGTTTTTCCTAAGTATATCACTTTGAGTGACTTACACATAATGTGTATTAATTAGGAACGTTCTTATTTCCATATATCAAGCATCAGCTCTTTTATCAAATTTTAATGTACATATATATTTAGAGTATGCATATAAATAACATATTAATGAGACGCATAGTCGTACGCAACACGACGACGACGACGACGACGATAACGACCACGACACGAGTATTACTTCACAATAAAGTGGTTGATATCAGAATATTCAAGATGTTAAGTAGAAAAAACTAAAAATACTCGCACTCATATCAAAGAACTTAAAACCAGACATCTGCTTTCTTATTATAACACAGCTAATTAAACACTTAATAATAAAATAAATACGAGTACGAGTACAAGTAGCGTTTTTATTTAATCAAAAGGAAATATGAGTAATACTAGACAAAAAACAAACACAACATATGACGACGAACGAAATTTGTTTTTGGGACTAAAAAACACAAAGCAATAGAGATGAAGTGGTATAGTTCAAATTACGAGAGTTCGGCGGTAAGTTATCTTTAAGAGAGTCTAGAATAATATACGACGCGATGGTGAATTTTATCTTATTCGTTCTTATGTACATATAAAAACTTTATTGAGACAGTGTTCTTTTATTGTATCGCAGATTTATACGACACAACTTGATTCAAACATGAATCACCTCCGAACTAGAGCCCGATGTTTACTTGAGTCGCATTAAATATTTCTAAAACACACTGATCGAGAGGGTCAAGTCATTGACGCATATGTGTTTCAGACGTAATATTTTATGTAGTACTAGTTTCAGTCAACACAAGAAATCTACATAATTCTGAAAGGTGAAGTGGTTTCACCATTTGTAGCCAATGACTGAGACATTTCATTTGAACGTCTAAGCTATGAGCAAACTCTTCATGGCAAAAATGTATATATTTCAATAGATATAAATATAAGATTGGAAAAAGGGATGGAATTAGTGACAAATTACCAATAAAATTTATTCCTAAGACCCAGTTCCGTACCTTGACCGTCATGGTGATTGAGATAGTTTAAGAAATATTGCGAATTAAGAAAACAATTATAAGATACCTATTGTAATATTATGACAAACAAATATTAGTAAATAAAAATAAATTAAAGACATTTTTATTGCGAATGTACTATAATTCGTAGTGAGTGCAAATGGCGCCTGCATTTACGCGCAATCTACAAAGCGTCTGCGACAAACACAAGACAACAAACAACTCATCCTAAAAAACCTATAAAACATTATTCACGAAAAAAACTCCCCATTGTTAAAACCAAAAACATTTCAAGATAACTCAAATTAAATCCAATTTTTTTTTTTAAATAAATAAAAGTACTTATTTCATTTACATATTAAATTAAGAGACACATTTAAAAAATTAACTTTAAAATTAGGTTAAATTAGGGTATAATAAATAACACACCAATCTTAAAGACTCCCCTAAGAGAAACTTCATAAAAAAAGAACTAAAGAAGGGGGACCTTTCCTAAGATTGATTGGCTATTATATGGTTTGATGACTTATATTTTTTTTTAGTTTTGTATTTTAAAAGATTTATGTATGTTTTGTTAAGCTATATGAATGTTATTATATTTACAGATTTTAACATTTAAAAAGACTACTATTTCAAAATATCTTATCTATGTTCTACTCATATATTGTTTTCGTAATAAATGAGATGTTCCTTTTTTAATTAAATTTGTTTATCCTTGACTAATTTCTGATTCTGAGTCCTATCACAGTCTATCTTCCACAATAGAATCTTTATGGCGTCGTGGCCTCATATATTTGTACAAGATCACTTCACACGCTTCACACTTCATTAATTGATTATAAACAAATAACATACAGCACTGAAATGTAAATTAAACCCGACACAATAGTCTGGCGTCTAGATGCGAAGGGATGTAAATGACAAAAGTAAAATTCTTCAGAAAACCGTTTTTCCGTTCCGTTCAGTAGGTTTTAAAATTAACTCTAAATTCTGTCCAAATTTTCGCTTATATTTCTGCGCCACTAAATAGTTTAATATATCTTCTATCGTTTGCGCTGGTTATCTCAAAATTTCAAAATTTGTCTCTTAACGAGCCTTCATTTACATATAGAGATCAGTAGCAAAATGGGCAAATGCTGAAGATTACAGTGCGGTATATTTCAGTTATACAAATAGGCTGTCGTCTTCATTTCCAAACGAAGTTGTTTCGAAGAGCATATGCAATGCATGACGATTTCAGTTGTTACAGTAGAGCTGTAACTCGCTGCATACGTCTTCCTTCCCGCTTCACTTCTCTTTTCATTTTATTCAACAAAGCCAATGCGTTTTTACGAGTAGTGCGGAGCAGTGGACTTTATAGTACTGTATTAATATTGACAATAAGCTATAAAAAGTAAAAGAAAGTAACCAAGTACTAAACCCTTTTAATAAGTCATAAATAATTGCTGGATTACAACACGGTTGATTGGCAAATTATAAATTCGATCAAGAGTTAATTAAAAATTTGATTAAAAATTGAACATCTCTTGATTCTTTTACTAACCTATTTTTTAATTTAAATCAATACACTCTATATACCTATAATCAACAAGTCGCGTTCCCTGTTCCCTGTTCCCTGTCGTTGTTACCCTAAAATTGATGTCACCCTTCCTTTATTTCTCAATCCAGAATAAATCTACATACCTAATTAGTTGGAACGTTCTGATGGCGTACAATACAGCGCAGTACGTCATGATGGCCATGGGTATCACACCATGACATATATCAGTGGTTCTTAACCGATGAACAGCGAAATTTTGGTCGTATGAGAGTGATTAACATTGCTAGGTTGATAAGACTCTTTTACACAATCAGATTTTGACTAACTGTCCGTTTATCGTATTTGCGCAAAACACTCAAATCTTAACAATTACAGATATCTTATCTGATCTGATTTTTGTTTGTTTTGTTTTTGTTGTTCTCAGATCTTAGCGCAGATCATAGCTATCTGATGTGCAAACAAACGCACAAATCTGCTTTACTGTACATGTACAACTGTCAATTTAAGGCTACTGCAATGAGACAGTCTTTATTCATGAATGTATAATACGCTGTACACTTAATGCGAAACGTCAGAACACCTTGAAATCAACTCAAACTCAATTGAGAATTAATCGGACCGTGTGAACTGAAATGTAATAAAATGAAACTAAAATTGAATCTAAAGTTCCTTGCTGACGTTATGCGTCATGAATTGAACTAGTATGATATTCATTTATTCATTAATATTGCCGTTAACTGCGTTAACTAGAAGACTTAAGGGCAAGAAACCCTTCGAACCACAATGACATTTATAAAAGTAATAAAAAAAAAACAAAAATATAAATAGTGTAAATTAGCATAAGTAAATATCAATGAACGATCCTTAATATCGTATGTTATGTATATTGATTATGAATAAATTGTTGATTGGTCATTAGACTAGTTGTAATTACGTAAATAAATCTATCCTTATAAATAAAAATTAATATAGGCAAATAAAAACTTAACTTTAAGTTGCATTTTCACTATAATTTTATTTTCCAAATTAACGAACAATTGAATATAATACTATGGCTCCTATTTTGTAACTGCTTACCTGACGTCTGTTAACTCCTGACGATTTTTCAAAGCCCTATATTTTCTAAGCTAAGCTATGTAAGTTTACACAAAACTATCAGAAGAACTTAAATAAAGAACAAAATGGATCCCATACCTTGAAACTGACATAAGTAGCCAAATTTGTAAATTATAGGGCTTTGAAAAATCGTCAGGAGTTAACACACGTCAGGTAAACAGTTACAAAATAGACCCCTATGCCAACTCAGACGTCAGAGAAAAAGTTATAAAATAATTTTCTTCATCTGATCGAAGTGTGTAAAACGGCTTTAAATAAGATATTATAAAACATAGTATAACATACTATGCTAGTTCAAAAAGCGAATTATGGATCTTTCGCAAGCGGAATCACTTATTATGCAAAACAATTTACTTAGTTACATTTATACAAATATATTTTCTTTCTCCGACGTTTCTACATATTTTCTTTGTTAGTTTTATAATTTAGTGAAGTTCATAATAATCAGAGTGTTGCGTATCTTCGGAAAGATTGGGAGCCATTGAAATACAGTCATATGTTGGATGTTGGTGTACAATTCACCATGACAAGGAGACAGGACAGTCGAGTATCCTATCTGGATGTGGGCATGGACAAGGCTGACATAACATGTGACGTTAATATTATACAGTATGTCAGTTTGTCACATTTATGGCTTAAAAATGTCCTAATGAATTAAAACATAAAGATATACATGTGTAGACCCAAATTACTATGATTATATAAATATATTTTAAAAATTTAAATATTATTAGACTTTGAATTAAAATTGTTTAATATTTAATTCCATTGTAATAATAACAAAACAGAGATTAACTGAGATACCTGCGACGTTTGTTAATGCTTACTTTTGGTATTAATTTACTTTTGGTTAATATACGAGGCGTGTTTTTTAAGTAAGTACCGTTTTGGAATTAAAAAAAGACGTGCAAAGATATCGCAATAATTTTATTTTTACATGAAAGCCTGTACCAAAATCTACTTTTCTACATAATTTCCGTGAATATTGAGGCACTTGTCATAACGTGGCACCAGTTTTTGAATACCCTCCTCATAAAATTCTGCCGCCTGACTTGTTAACCACTGTATCACAACTGTTTTGACTTTTTTCATCATGCACATTTGTGCGGCCATCTTTAAATGCTCTCACCTATTTCCTTACCATTCCATCACTCATAATGTTTTGTCCGTAAACTTCACAGATCTCACGATGAATATCGATCGGTTTTACGCCTTTAGCACTAAGAAATCGTATAACAGCCCGTACTTCACAATCGGCGGGACCCACGATTGTCGGAGGCATCTTAAACACTCAGTAAACAACGTATACAATGAAGAATCAGACTGTAATGGCTGTAGAAAAGTAGATTAAGGTACAGGCTTTCATGTAAAAATAAAATTATTGCGATATCTTTGCACGTCTTTTTTTAATTCCAAAACGGTACTTACTTAAAAAACACGCCTCGTATAACGTTAATATTAGGTACATACAGTAAATAAACAAGGGCACAAAAATAAATTATACTGTAATAAAATTAAAAATATTTTTAATTTATATACAACATTCATAAAAAGAAAAAACCACACAAAGCTAAAACTAACTGCAGCGAACTCATATTTTAATTCATTGACATTTTTTGCAAATATTTGAAATATTTTTCGCATGCCATTTTTTATTGATGGTTTTATAATTATATTTTTTTTAAATTAATGCAAAAGAATTTATTGAATGTTTATGAAAATCATTACATTTTATAAAAAAATAATATTATGAAATATTTCTCTATTATTGTGTGTATACAAAAACAAATACAACACAATAAAAAGATGCGGTCAAGATTGCAATAATTTCACATTATCTAAGTTATCTAAAAATTATATCTTTCTTCAAATCATGATGAGTTCTTTTACCTAGTGGTTTGAATAACTTCCTAAGTCCTAACTTCTTTCATACATTGGTAATTCGTTTAAGTTGATATTTGGCAAATATGGTATTTCTATTGGTATTTTCTTCCAGTCTCGCAATAAATACATGCTGACTCTAGAAATCGAACCCATTTGCAACATGAGTATTTAATCGTTGTTCTTTTTTTTCTTTATTATTTCTTCGCACTAATAAAATCTATAATCAACAGTTTTTTCAAAATTAAAATATAGCTCGAATCGCGTTTAAACATTAAAGGTTAAAAATATTGTAGGTGTGATATCCCCTCTCACAATCAAATAATGGGGCTTGGCCCCTATCTAAGCATATGCTATACCAAATTACAATTGTAATTACTGAATTAATTGAAGCCCTTTAGTGTGTTTTATAGCTATTTTATTTATATAAATATACGTAAAAGTTAAATAAAATTAAGGGTGCCTGTAATTGCTGTAACTGTTGATAAATAAAAACAAATCTTAATCAATTCTGTTATCTATTTAATTATTTCCGCTGTTTAATCAATAACAAACAATTAAGCTTATGGGAAAATAAAAGTTTTGAACCAGAAAATATGTTATATAGTTGTGGATTAAAATGATGTTCAGAAAAGTTCTATTAAATTGAACAATGTCCCAGACGTTAAGTTATTTTTTAATTAATCACCATATAGTAAAAAATATTTTCTGTTAAAAGTGTAATTTAAATAGACAAACAGTACGTCATCAGTAAACACTTAATTCAAGGATTAGTAATTTGTGACCTTGTTTAGTTTTCACTGCAGCCTTATGATGCGAATTCACATGGTTAATAGTAGCACAAAAGCATGCTAATATCGAGCAAGTGCTACATACTAGTATATGTATCAAGCATGTGCTAAAAATGAGAATACTTATTTCGAGTATGCTAGTGAATCGCGAGCCGGTTAATTTATTTTATCACGCTGCCTATGGTGCGAGTGTTTGCTTATTAGCATGCTGTATTGAATAGTTGGTCTAAGTGGCGGGTAAAATTGGTATTAAAATTCAATTGTGAAGATTTTCTTGATCAAATATTATGAGTACCTTAATACACAATAGGATTAGGGGTCATTCATTAATTAAGTCACACAAATTTCATAAACTGCAACCCCTTCTCTCTTCCCGTCCACATTGTCACATATTGCATACCCCGCAGACGTCACACATTTGAAAGTCTTCTTTCGCTTTTTGATCTTAATATTATTATTCTTTTAAAGTCTATATTAAATGTGACATCACAATTTTAATGACTCCTCCTCCCTCCATGTCACATCTCCACACACTTTGAGCACCCCCCACCCCCTGGTTTGTGTGTGACGTAATTAATGAATGGCCACTTATTGACATAAAAGAAAAATGATTCGAGAAAATAGCTACTTTTCTACAATTTAATTTAAACTTAATTGAAATAAGTACTTTACCTATGTACCTATGTAATTGTACGTGTAATCAAATGCACACATGTTAAAACATACACACACACACACTCGTGCTATGCATATAAAAGTTCTGACGTTTTCATAACGCAGAAAAGTATATTACATTTTATAATGTAATATTTATTGTAAGCTTCGTAAAAAACATTGAAGTTAATTACTTTAGAAAAAAAAATTCCAGTTAAAATGAAAATTATACTGCGTGATATTACTTCCGCAGTGAAATGTTGTTTTTATGAGAATTTTAACAGCATTTTTATGGAATTATTTTACAACCAAGAAAAGATCTTTCAGCGGTGTTTACATGTACAATTAAATAAATTAATGTTCAATTTAGTAAAAGTTTAATGAGTAAAATAAAAATATTTATTATAATCAAAGAGAAATAAAGATAATAATTATGAGTATATGAACCAATGCAGAATTCGTCAAGTAATTAGAATTTTTAAATTCTTTGTTTTTATTTTTCATTAATTAATGTTATGACGATTACTATACGAGTATAATTTAGCGGTTTTATTTTATAATAAATTTAAGTAAAAATTTAATTTCCCGTTGATAAATATATATCGTTATAAAATGTAGTAACATAAACACACAAGTGTTGACATGTAAAACGCAGAACTAATTAAGCATGCAACAACTCTGTCGTTACGCTAATGAGAAAGACTTCAAGAAGGAAAAGCATTAAGGCATTCGTCTCATAGGTGTGTCAAATCCTGTTTTTTGTGGTGAAATGCATTAATTTAAGTTAAATGAAGATATCCATAACGTACAAAATTTTATTAAATGTTTGGAGCTGATCTACAATAATATCTAAAAAGGTGCAATTTTTGCATTGCTTTATTGTTAAACATGATAAACAACAACTGAGAAGCGCAAATGTTCACGAAAAACAAAACTGCGTGTTCAAACCTAGCAGACTAAAAAACAACAACAAACGTGTTTTCCTTTGATCTTACCTACTCCCGATGGGAATGTGTTTTGTTTACTAAAACAGCAACAAATAACAAAAATGTTTTAAGAACTGTCTCTTTGGTGTAAACATTTTTGTTTTTGTTCGTGTTTTATTGAACTGTCTCTCTGGTGAGAAACTGGCATAACTATTTAAACAGATATTCGAAAACATAATACGTAAATTTTACAAATAATATACAGGACCCTAGATTTAATAAAAGCGTGGGGCTTGAAGCCGGTCCTGTGTTTGCATTTAATATTTCGAATCGTAATTCAAAGGCAGGTATCGAATAAGTGCATTGAATGCGGCAATGAACATACATATGGCATAAAGCTGAACCTGACACAATCCGATTCCATCTTGCAGCGCGTACCACGAAACCAAACGGCCAGGTGTTGGACGTGTGCGCCGTGTGTTTGTGTTTATGAATATGTATTACTTGTTTGTTTGTGTTAGTGTTACTGTAGTGTATGCAGGCACAGACTCATTTCGTACTTGGACACCCAGCACCTGGTTTCAGACATCGTGTCTGGAGCCGCATTATCTTTACCAGGGGTGCTCAACACATTATATCAGCGCTTTCTTCTAAAATGTAGTGATTTTCAATATATTATTAAGTTTAGAATGATTTATTGATAGTGTGTCAATTTATTCTTTGTATTATTCCAAGAAATCAGATTACTTAAAACCCAATTATTTATTTAGCGTTATCTTATCTACTTTTAAGATTATTTTATCAAAACCTGATCTTAAAACTATAATACGACTTCTTGTCACTGACCAATCTATATGTGGCAAGTACCTTCCACGGTTTTGTCGAGAAAAAGTTGCACTAAAAAAACTTGTACTTGTTTTTAATTGCCGTAATAATTAAGTATATTCTTTGATAATATATTTATAAGACATTTTAGGAATTGTAAATTTTTAATCAAACTTATATGTTGTTTTGAAATCAAAGACTTTTATTTTAGTAATTTACATACACATTATAATATGTAATTACACTGTCTAACTTAAATCATACTATCTTACCTGAAATCGAATAAACGACATATAAAGTTTATTATTTAAATTGTCAATTTCTTGTTATATAATTTTATTATAACATAACATTATGCATAGTGAGTTGTGTCAGCTCCAGTGTTACCAACTAAGGAAATATATTTCCTTTACATATTTATATATAAAGCACTTTTTAATAATGAAAATAATAAAAAATACTACATATATTAATATAAATCTACTATCAACGTTAAATGATTAATTGAATTAGAATTTCATAAAAACTAAATAAGTGAAACGCAAGAATCCATACAATACTACAATACGATGGTACGCATGTAGGAGTATCTTCAGTAAAAACCAAACAAAAGTATTTACTTATATAAAATGGCTGTACAATATAACCTCTGTACGCCTGTACACACTGACAGCTCTATCATGTCTAGCCACTATTATAGTAAAGTTTGCTCAAAAAAATCTCAAGATAAGTCGTAGAAGCTGCCTGATAACGTGTAGCTTAATGCATAAAACCAGATCAGCATTACGTACAAAAGAGTTAGTATTAAAAGATTTATTTTCAGAACTTTTTTCATATCATACTCGCGTATGTGGGCTATTTATTATTCCATATACGAGTATATGGGCTTTAACAATGACTTGCCTATGTGAATAAATATTTAACTGTAATAGTATTTTGCAAATTATCAATGGTGTAAGACAAGCACTAAACTGAAGACCTGAAATTTGAACCCAAAGATAAAAAGAAATAAGTAAAATTCGTTATCTCAGCAAACTTGACGACAGTAAATAAATATAATAATAATCTTTTTAATCATATTTAAAGTAGTTGCCTTTTTCAATTTCGTTTCTTTGCCGCAATAACTTAGTACTCATTTTAGTACAGAAGATTAAGAACGACTACAAAAGGTTGCGAATTTTAAAACGATATTTTCTTATGGACTTTTATACTTGCATTTTGCCTTCAAGCAAGCAGCGGGCACGAGCTATTGAGTTTTAAAAAACAAATGAGCTGGTTAAAGCAGAACCAGTAATTTTAAACAATTTACGCGGGGGGTAAAATATAGCTCGTAAACGCATGTAATCTTAATCCATCTTGCTTAAGCAGATGCTTGAAGCAAATGTTATTGTTTTCGCAGGTTGCTTTCTGTTATTACCATTTCTATATATTAAAATAAGTAAGCAGAATAAAAACATGTGCAAAGACACATAGAAAGAATCTTATTGTAAGCATTATAGCAACACTTGAAATTATTCAATTAAAAAAATATGTAAAAAAAATTCATCGTAACGTATCGCACAAACTATCAACGTCTTATTCTTATACCGGTAGAGGAGGAGTTATGCAAAATAGTCTCCAATCACGATTAATATTAATGCATACTCATATTTGCATATCGAAGATGGGATTCTAGATAAATAATGAGTTTAAATATTGAATCATCTTGACCAACATAAAAAAAAAATTTATATATATATAAAAAAAGAAAAAGCAATTTCAAGTTTATACCCTTTATTATAAAGGGCGTTCTGTAACATATGGTCTGTTTAAATTAACGTTTTTTAAATGTTTATTTAGCCCTAAGCTACGTTACAAATACAGCTTCTTCTTCACACACCTATTTACCATGTCTATTTAAATTTTATAACCAATAAATCTTGCTAAATGAACTTTGTCTTCTTCTCGTGACGTAAAAATAAATTTAAATTGAAGTTGCAATTTAACTATGCACGAAATATACTCCGAGCTATATGAACAAAAACAAGGATAATACGAATCAAAAATTAATTATGCACAATGATTTGTAAATTAATGAGTCAAGGCAGAAGAATGTAGTGCCCAATGGCAAAAACAAATATAACGATTGTAACGAAATAAAACGATTTATTTTTTACTAATATTTTCCCCTAAACACAGTTACGTATATGTAAAGTTCATTTAATATAATAAGGTTTACTTTTACATAACATTATTTACGTTAATATATTGTAGGATTCCATAACAAAAGTTATCCTTCAACATAAATTTATGTTTTCTGACGTTAATAAATAAAAATCATTTAAGTTCTAAATGTGTTTTGCTTTTATTTAATGACAATGTAACAAAATTATGTTAAACTTTGGTAAATTACAAAACGTTACGTTTCATAACAAATTTTACGTTAAATAAAGCATGCTTGACTCCATACCGGTGTGACTTCACGGACCAACGTTATATTTTCTGGGCTTGATTGTTATCTAAGTTTAATTTATTATATTCTCATTTAATTCTAACTTCCTTAAGCAGCGATAGTACACATATACGAGGTTGCGACACCAACTACAACATAGTACTAGGTCGTCGGTGATAGGATCCTTATTACGATGAAAAGAAATAAAGTTACATTTAATCTAAAAATCGACATTATATTAAAAAAAGTAAGAACAAAGAATCAATTTTTATTTTTAAATGAGTGACGTCATAACAGGGGGGGGGGGGATATATTGTGGGGCACGACGTGACAAGGAAACAGACATTCTATTTACACCATATTGTTTACAAAAGATAACTTTTTTACGCTGAATAAACCTTAAATACATGTTACCAACTAAATAACTTCATCTATTTTTACAATTTAATAATGAAATATTAAATTATAAAAATATATACGTCACAAATATAAAAAATTTGGGTGGTTCATGTTAAGTTATTATAAGAATTCAAATGTCCTGACCCTGAATAAAACCGAGCCAGTTGGTGGCGCGAGGGTATAGTGTCGTTTAGCGGTGAAGGGTAGATAGGCAGAAATGGTGAACCCCACTCTGCATTCTCAGGGGCTCTGGGCTATTGATAGGGGACGACATGTGTAGCAAATGGTTTTCAGCAAGTGTCTGAATTGCAAACAATGACAATATCCAAACTATTATACTGTTAATATAGACAAGTATACGACTCAGCGTCAGGGGCTGTGGCAGGGGCCCGTCGGACGTCGTACGTCGTATGTGGCTCGACGCTGAACATGGAGACATTACTCTTTTGTAATGAACTTGTATTGTTCTTATTGAACGCAAATTTTGGAAATATATCAAATGGAAAATATATCTAATCATAATAAAAAAAAACACATATACGTGGTCTGTCAGAAACAGCCGACTGCTAACGCCAAATGTATTTGAAATGTAATTATAAGTTTAAATATTGTTATAATATTCTTTAATTTAATGAACTATGCTTTTTAGGCCCGCACATTGGTCGACTGATTGCAAACGCGAGCCCCGAATTTGCTCGATCCAAATAAGAATGCAAATGTATTGTTAGTGAGAGAACACACACGCCATGAACGAAACTAAACTGATTTGACTGTGTTTCTTCGTCGCAGGGCAATTACGTTTCATGCTTTTGATGGTGACGTCATGAGCAGAGATGTGCACAAATACTATTCAAAAGTATTTTAGTGCATACATACAAATACCTCATAATACGACAAAATAAAATCCTTAATTATGTATTGTTAAAAATTTTGTAGAGACACGAAACCCGGCTCGACATTGCTCGTTTTTCGTTTACTTCAGTTTGCAATCAGTTGACGCGTGTGCAGACGGCCTTAGCATAAGTTCTGTAAAATTAGTAGGTAATAGTTCTACTTCTAAGTAGTATTTTAAAAGATTTAAACCGTAATTAGAAATACCAGGGTTTATTAGGGTCAGAATAAAATTGATTCGTTTTATTTGTTTATGATAAGGTTCTTTGTGTAATCAGGAATGGTTAGTTATTTTAAGTGGATTTAAATCGCTCGTTTCTTGTAAGTTTGTCTGTTGTGGAGTAACGGCGCGTCTTTTTAACTACTAATTATTATGATTTGATTAATAAACTCTTAATTGGTAATAGTTAAAAATTAATAAAACAATAAACTAAGTATGCAGCCATACATGTTGTTAGTCAGTAATTCAGTTAGTTTTTAATACTCTATGTATTATTCATATTATCATTCATCAAGAAAACCAATGCATTGTGAAAATTGACGCACGGAATTCTTTTGAATATTGCCAGCATCAAAGGCATATTGGTACCATTTCAACGAGGAGTTACTTTAAAGGATCACAGTTAATCTTCCTGAATTTATCAAATAGAAAGAGTTGACATTTTTTGTGTATTTAGAGTTCCTAATCCTTTCAACACAATACATTGGTAGTCTTTAAACGTAACTTCTTGCTGTTACAAATTATTTCCAATTTATGTTCTACTAAAACCAGAACCAGCACAATTTTGTATTCTATCCTATAAGTATATCGTTCACGGTATTAAGCTCTTAATATACATATACCACATGGTAAACCACACTCACAATTCCCACAATATATCCAACCAACTCGTACTCGTATCTTATTCTTTGTTAGATTGACCCACTTTATCACGTCTTCTATTATTGTCATTTTCGTATTGTTTTCGTTGACATGTAGTTCTTCTGTTACCATTCAAGAACAAGTCTTGTCCATCTGTCATTCTTAATTCTACTATATGACCAGCGTAATGCCCTTCCAACCTATGTATCAGATACAGCCAAACATAGGTCCTATATATACTGCAGGGTATTTGTATTTAGACTCCTTCATTCAATCAAGTTGACCAACACTGCTACACTGTCTCATAGACTTACAATACACACGACCACTCTTAATGATATATTAATAACATTTCACTTTCTATTTCTTTTATATATCCGTTATTTTTATATAATTGGTCGTATTATTCTTTCACTTTACTTAATTAATCAGATAGAAACAAATAAGTTTCATTTGGATGCACACACTTTGGTGATCCATTGAGAAACGAAGGATGGTGATGCTACAGTCATGCTACATATGGCTTATTACCAACACACATTTTTGATCATTTTTCTTCTCAACTGTTGAGGAATACCCCTAAAATCTTACCTTATACGAAGCATTCCATGTAAAACGAAGGAAAAATTTTAATTTTTAACCATATTTCTTTTGAATTTTTTTCAAACAGGATCGTCTAATGTATCTTCAAAAATAATAACAACTACAAACTTTTGGATGTTTAATTGCAGTAGCAAAATAAGTTACGGTAAATTTTCAAAACCCCAAAATTTTGGATTGATATGAGTTACTTATTAGGACTGAAGACACATCTGTTTTAAAATATTTTGCATTTGTTGTTGAAAAAGAGAGAACACACCAGATGAACATAATAATAGATTAGAAGAAGGGGGCATATCAGAGGAAGAAAAAAAATAAGCAAAAAGGAGACGTAATAACAAAGTAACAGAACGAAAAGGAGGGAAAAGAAGAAAGAGGGTACAGACGTATCAAGGAAGAGGAATTTCGTAGGGGGAATATGCCAAAAAAGTAGAGCTAATTAAGACAGAGATTAAGAGATTATATTAACTTAATGTAATTTGAATAGGCAAGCTTAATGTAGCCTAACTTAAGTTACCCAAGTTATTAAATTATTTTTTTTTATATATTAATTTCACGTTCTTCCTTAGGCACCCTTTTATCGCCCCTAATATTATTCTGTTTCTTCTTATACTTTATATCCAGACAACAAGAATGATCTATTCATGGCTACTGCTGTTATAAATTTCGGTTTCTCAATCAAAAAGGCGGTGTTAACAGAAAGCGTCTGCGAAGTCTTTAGCACCGCCCTTTGGAGGCCATTTCTAGCCATGGTTGTATTTTTACATTGCCACACAATGTGATCAGGATCTGCCTCCTCTTCACCACATTCGCATTTAGGATTTGGAATGATTTTGTTTCTTGCTAGATGTTTAGGAGTAAATATTAAAATTTGGTTTTGTTACAGTACAAATGTATTGCGGGAAGAAATGTAAGAAAATTGTAAAGCGAAACATATGAATTTATTGGACAAACATTGAACAAACAGGGGTAACTTATATGTTTTATTATCATTTGTGAAAATTTATTTACCATATGAAAGAAAATACGTAAAAAAAAGAAAACTTGTGGTTTACATTTAATATCAGCATTAGATATTATTTTTGTGATTAAAGGGAACAAATCGGTGGTAATTAGAAAGAAAAAGAGACTTCTCTTACACTTCTAGCTACGTTAAACGCCACCCAATGATCTAATAACCTATTATCAGCCCGTTACGTTATGTAATGTCATTTTACTTGAAATAATAAAAATATTAAAATTAAATAAATAAGCAAGCGTGTCATCCTTAAGCTCCTCTTTTCCTCTCGAATAACTAAATCTATTTTTACATAATAAATAAGAAAACATTAAAAAGATTGACAGAATATATTAACATCGTCATGTTTCTTTATTTTAAGAGAAAATATTCTCTTGTACATTCAAATGAAATGCATCCCATTGCATTGCATTGCATAATTTCTATAGAAATAATGAATAGGAATAAAAAGAATATAAAAATTATTATTCTATTCAAAGTCTGGAAGAAGAGAGAGGGAAGATTAAGACAGCAGACATTTGTATTATTGATTTTTAATAACGTCACACTTTTGATATAATACTATGTGATAGTCAATGAGCTGTAACATTAGTATTAGGGGTTCAATTGCATCTCAATTAGTATTAGGCACTCTGACGCAATACTATCTAACATATTATACACAATTACGAATATTTTCATAATTTGAATTGTATTTTAAATTTTCACTTTTTCATATGAACTAATTTAAAAAAAATCTATTCTTATAAATTTAACTTAAGTTAAATAATTTAAAAACCGTATTTCCAACTGTCAAATCTTTACAGACACCCTGTATTATGCACACATGCAGTGATTATGTAAATGATAGAACACAAAAACTAATCCCTACAAATAAAGCCGAAAAATAACATTTTGTGTAAATGGACCTTGTACGAAATAAAACCATGCGAGTATTTGTAGATTGAATAATTATTCAATTGTTTAATGATAAAATAATTTTACACTTTTTAATTACTTTGAACCAACATTCTTATAATAACAAGATGGTTGGGAATTATGATCTTGACAGTGTAGAAGCCCAAAACACAACTGACACGAATGCCATATCGCTGTAGCGTACAGCAGTCGTCGTATTGTAGTCATGCGCATTACTTCTATTAGAGACAACAATACATTATAATATTGGAATGCCAACAGAGACATCTTCTTATGTTCTGTACTAATTTTGTACTGAACATAAATTGCCAGCCAGCAGAAGTAGATAAGCTCACAACCAATATCAAATTATACAATGTTACATAAAATTATTATAAACCAATTTACAAAAAATAATGTGAACTTCTTAAAACTATTATAAACAAAATTACACAAAATAACATAAACTTCTTAACTCTATGGTAGTCTACATAATTTTGTGAAAATAATATAAAACAAATTAATTACTATCCTAAATATAACAGAAACCATAATTATCAATGTAGCATACATTATCATTTGCATAATGTACACAACAATCATCAACTCAATAGTTACAATGTTATTGAAACAATTATCTTTTAACAATTCCAACAGTACAGATGTTTGTTTTACATCAATGTTGTAAACATTGCAATTAATATCTGATGGAAGTATTGTATTTGAATCAAAAATTTTATTTGTTGCTTGTTTGATTCGCACCAGCAACACTGCGCTAATAATCTCAAGCTGGGGTATTGTAAGTACCTTACTTGATGGAGCTACACTGGACTTGTAGCAAATTAAATTTGTTTTTATTTTAATATTTATAAAAATAATATTGTGTTTTAAACCTAATGTCATAATACTGGTTGATCTGTTTAATAATGTTTTATAAACCTCCAATAATGAAGGATTGTGTCTAAATCTTTTTTCCAACACATTAAATCTTTGCGGGGCAACTGAGAAAGAATCCTCCAATTCTATTTTATTTACTAGGCTGAGTAATGGCAAATCAACAGTTAAATTATTTTTAAGTGCTACTGAATTTTGAAATTTATGTTCAGCCTTTAAGTAATCCTCAGAAAACTTATCTGATTCCTCTGGGACTTTCTCAGTTGTCCAAGATTGTTCCATAACATTTTTAAGGTTTGTATATTCACAAATAGCAAGATTACATACAATATTATTATGTGAATACTTATTTTTATTATACAATTTTCTTGGAACCACATTTCCTTTATTATTATTATTGTCATGTGACATATTTTTATAATCTAAACTATACTCAATTGCAATTGCACGTCTTTCTAAAAATGAAATAAATTCTGCCATAGTAGGCAGTTCTTCTAAATTTCTTTCCATGTGGAAAGTGCGGTTAGTAACGATATCTAATTTTCTACTTAAGGCCGAGATTAAAATCATATCCCACTTGTCTACAGGCTCATCAAGATTTTTTAACGCTTGTAATTGCTGTTTTACTTGACATAAAAAAGCCCTTATATCGACTGCAGTACCTTTCTGCATGTTGGGAATATCAAGTATTATATTAATGTGATAAAAGATTAATCTCGCCTTATTTTCATACCGCGCTAACAATAAATCAATAGCCTCTTTGTATGAACTGTTCACAAGCGGCAGATTTATAATTATTGAGAGAGCCTCATCAACGAGATACTTTCTCAAATAAAAAAGTCTTTGAACATCGGACAATGATGCATTATTGTGAACCACTGCTTGGAAGAGCTCATAAAAGGGCTTAAACCTGGTTATATCCTTGCCATCGAAGGTTGGAATTTCCACCGCTGGGAGCTTCAATGGAACTAATTCAGGCCTATTAACTTCTTTTAACTTATTGATGCTAGCATTTAATTTTGCAATAATGTTAAAATACTTCTCTTCAACTTCTTCAATGTCTTCCTCATCTTGATCATCAATTTCTAAAATGCTGTACTGCGTGAGCTCGTACGATTGGAATGTAGTCATCATCTTTTCTTTTTTCACCTGCAGCACCTCCACTGTAGCGGAGTCGAGAGCCCTTGGGTCGCTGACGTAATTGTCCATCCGTGATATTGCACTTTTTGCAGCCGTCCGCGCCGATCTAAGCCTTTTCAATCCCTCCATCTTGCTTAGGTGATAGATTCGTACTTATATGATAGATGAAACGTGGATGACAAACTAATCCAGGTTAATCCAGCAACATGAGAAGTTTTTAATAGATTGGTACTTGCAGATAGTAATAATAACTTTGTACCTTCATGAGTAAAGAAGTATTTTACTCTCCTCCAGCATCCATGTATCCTCTTCCGTAATGAATAATTTTTCTTAAAATATAAACGTGTAGTAATCCAAATTATATGCGAATCCGCTTAAATCAAACGTTGCATTACCCAATCAATGGCAATTGATGACTTGCCAGGCCGCCATAGGGTAAATGTAACAAAATAGCTTGCACTTGTGCTGGTTACTATACAGATGTAACCTCAAAACACCACGAAATCACACGCGGGTACCAATGGCTTGTAAGGCCAGTTTTTTTTTTGTAGGATTTAAAACCTTCTTGAAATGTAATTGTAAAATATCCAGCTTCGCTTGTAAGGCTTCTGGAAATGTAATTGTAAAATATCCAAATCCTCCGTGAATCCGCCAAAATAGAGCGTCCCATTTACCCAATCAATGGCAATCGCCAAGGGGCAAATGTAATAAAACGCCAAAAATACAATGAAAAACACACGCGGTTAATAAACTCGAAGGATCGGCTTTGTAAGACTCGAAGGACCAGCTTCGCATGTACGAAATAAAACCATGCGAGTATTTGTAGATTGAATAATTATTCAATTGTTTAATGATAAAATAATTTTACACTTTTTAATTACTTTGAACCAACATTCTTATAATAACAAGATGGTTGGGAATTATGATCTTGACAGTGTAGAAGCCCAAAACACAACTGACACGAATGCCATATCGCTGTAGCGTACAGCAGTCGTCGTATTGTAGTCATGCGCATTACTTCTATTAGAGACAACAATACATTATAATATTGGAATGCCAACAGAGACATCTTCTTATGTTCTGTACTAATTTTGTACTGAACAGACCTAATATTTTGTGGGTGAAATACCACCCCGTTATGAAACTGGGACAGGGTGCCATATATCTCAGTTATATAGCTACCCTCCCAGTATCAGGAAATTGAAAAACACATTTGACTCCACTTCTGGGGGTCGTCATTTCTATACCCCCACCACAAAATCAAACAGCAGCATCTTCTTCAACGGCCAGGATACAAGCTGCGAGCACAAGACACCCTTATCACGCAGATAACTTGAACTGGAGCAGCGCTCTCTACACCCCCACGGTTGAGCTTCCAATAACTTCTTATTCTTCTCCTTCCACCATACAGATTTGTGACACTTTGACGTTTTCCAAGCATTTGTTATCAGATCACGCATATTATTCGGGACAATGATATACATTATTAATGTTATAAAAATATTGGATCCGTCAAGTTGAACAATGTGCTGATTGGACGGATAGGGTCGCACAGACAATAATAGGGGTGCTCTAATGAAATAATTCTGTTGTTTAAACGCGTTAAAAATTAATTGAGATAATAACGTAATTATTAATTTTATGATACGAATATAAACATCTTTTCAATTTTCAAATAAATTAACTTTTATTTTTATATAATTTTTATAAAATTATCTCTCAAAATATAGATTGGGAAATGAAGGGAAAAACAAAGGAAAATAGAGAAACAAGGATTTGAAGGAAGTGCAGGAAAGTAATAGAAACTCAGAAGCACATTAAGGATGCGAGTATAAAGTGAAGGAGCAGTTATTGAAGGGAAGAGGTGGATGGCGGAGGTAGAGAGAGGAAGGAAGGAAGGAAAGGATAACAGAGAAAGTAACAGGAAGAGAGAAGTATTAGTGATTAAGTTAATTTTTAAGTAGAGAAAATGAATAAACTTATTTAGGGCGGAAGAACGTAGTGCCTAATGACAAATCATCAAATAAAATAATAACTATAAAATTATCTAATTGTGATCGTTATAATGGTTTTATTTTTTAAATATAGTTTCTCGGGCTTCCTAGGCACGTAGCCTTTTATCGCCCCTAATATATTCTGCTTCTTCTTATACTTGTATCCCGACAACAAGAATGATCTATTCATGGCGTTATAATGGTTTAAATAGCTTTCCTTAGCTTTAAATTAAGATATTAGCGCAACACGTAAGTGAACTACACCGCTGCTTATGCCAACAGCATGCAATGTTCCAGTTCATTATCACTGCAAGTACCTCCAATATTACTTCGTACCTTCAGTGTTCTAATAAGTACTGATCGTTTTTCAAATATGATATTATAACTATTGATTTTTTTTTCAATTTTCAATATACATGCATCTTACAATCGAACCCAACCACAAAGCAGAACCGCATTTATCCTTCAGCGGGCCTAAGCTGAAACCTATTTTAAATGAGTTTCTTTAATTCTCCCGTGAGATCAATTTGATTAAGCCTATTTATTTGAGCCTATTTGATTAAGATTCTGTAGCCTATGCCTAAATGCAATAGAGTGTTGTTCTCAACGCCAGGCTGTTTAAACCACCAGGATCCGCAAGGATTTACTATGTAAAGGAGTTAGGTTTGTAAATGTTGTACTTTTATAATTTTGGAACAGAAACACATATAATAATGTTTAACAAGGCACTTATCAATATAGAAATCATTTTTAAACACGTCTTGCATTTTTTAAGAGTGGTTAAAGTAACCTTCCTTCATTTTGCGAACACAAAATTACCTTTTCTTTATAAAATATATATTTTATACTACATGTGACGTCATAACACTTTAGATCACTCGCCCACTTTGTCACACTTCTTGACTCTCCTCTTCTCCCCACTTCGCGCATGACGTAATTTGTAGATAGAGAAGAGAGACATTACAATACTTATTAACGACCGTCGGATTCTACTGCTAACTTCTTTTTATATAAAAAAAAAACAGTTTAGGACACAATTGAGAGTGCTGTTCCCTTAATGAATGAAGCAGTGATCAAACAAACATGAAATTATTTATTTATGCATTAACCTTTTATAATAAAACAAATCGGACTGCTGAGTAATCAATCATGTTATATTTTACTTGAAAAGTAATATTTTACTTGAAAAGTTATATTTACTTGAAGTTTGTTTTAGTCAAGGCTGCTCTAAAATAAGAAGTCAATAATATAAATAACGTAGTATGTGATATACTACTGTCAATAAATGATCTGATTTAGTCGATATTTAGATAATGTTGTATAACATACGTGTGTAAAACAATTGAACAGTATTACGTATTGGTGCTACATTATTTTACGAACCCCCCACCCCATCTTACTAATCATTTCATTAATAATCCGTAAATTTTCAACGTCGAGTGTTACTTATTGAGTTCACGAAAGTTCAAGTTATGATTTCCGTTTCATCTAATATATGAAATAAATAATTGACTTCTATTAAAATTCATTGATTTCTTTTTTACTCTTTCGTTTTATATTTTTATGAGTTAAAAGGAAAATGTATAGAAATCTAATTAGAGCCATGTGGAGGTCACAGTTTAAATCGATAGTTAATATCCTTTAGCAGTGGTTCTCAACAATATTGATTGTTAAGAATTGCTAAATTAATTATATGTATGATTAATGAAAAACAAGAAAAATAAAAAATAATTGTAAAAAATATTGATTGAAGTGTTAAATGAATGTTAGGAACTGCAGGCTCTAAACACAGTTACATAAAATGATGGTTTAGTGAACATATAAAAGCCTATATGTTACGTAATATTTTTTAAGTTAATTAAATGTAACATTACATAATAAAACGTATCTTTGGCCATAAATTTTCATTTTCTGACCTTAATAAAACTTTTCATGCAAGATTAACAATAACCAAATGTTACAATTTTACTTGGCGACGACGGAGGCGGCTAGTGTGCACGTAGCAACTATCCTCTTCAGCTTCTAACACCAAATGATACAAACTTGTAAGGGCGTAAAAGGGGAATGAAGGGAGTCTGTCTCTGGAACCTTCTAGGACGCCAAAGGTACAAATTTGTATGTGCGAGCGAGGATTAAGGGAAGGGAGATTAGGATTCTCGAACCTTCTAAATATACGCCTGCGACTGGGGTTCTTTTGATTGCCGAGCGGATAATGCTATATAATGATATTTGCGGTCGCATTTGTTGAATAACTATATATCTTGAACTTCGACAAATAACAAAACGTTACGTCGCAGTAAACAATTTGGTTAAATGTTTTGTTTAGTAACGTTTCTCACTATTGCACTTCAATTATTGTTCGCGTCACTTTATCTTCATTTGTATTCCGACAGGTGGAGTAGCTTGTCTATTTTCATTTCATATGAACGACACATAAAAACTAAACCTAAATGAACTATTTCATGACAAAAAATTTATACGCATCTTCAATATAATGGCAAAGTGACTCCAAAATGCATACTGGGGACTAAACTATTAACTTAATACAACAATGTATGTCCAACCAGCTTGTACATTAATTTTGCTTACTAAATTTTTGTTCAGCTAAACATTAGATTTAAATTAAAACAAATTCAAAAAGAAATGCTAGTTAGCTGGTTGTCAGGGGTTGCTAAGTCTTTGGGAAGCACTGAGTTAGACCACAGTATCTACCAGATGACAGGAAAACTATGTTTGGGACGTGCTAGAGTAAGTTGGTAAGAGTACGGGACTTGGAAAGGAAATTGAACATGTCCGAAAAGCAAATAAAGTCTCTAAGAGAATTGTGAACTGTAAATGAACTTTGGCACAAGTACTAGTGGTGCCAGTGCTGGTACTAGTTGATTATGGGACGTATTAAGAAGAGAGCAATTTAGAGTACAGTTAAATGTTATGAAACTATAATATGACACTTTGATAATAATTAGAAAACCATCTTGATAAAATCTATTTTATTTATTAGACATATCTTTAATTGTAGTTAAAATAATAGCAGTCATAGAAAACCAAGATTATGGGACTGTGCTTTCTGAAATATCTTGTGTATGTTGTTAACTTTATTATTTCTGAATATTTATTAAATAAATACAAGAAATACAATTATTTTCTTATATCTAAACTTATTTTAATTTGTTTGAAAATAGACCATTGGGTTAAATACTCTAAGCGTGTGTTTATAATTTGTTAGTGCCGTGAAGAAACTAAGTACGTTAGTCTTCAGAGAGGTGAACTGATGAAAAGAGAGAAGTAGTTATTGTAATTTAGAGGTGTTTACTTATTGTGTGCTAAACTAAATCTGAAGTATTTTTACCTGTTTAGTCTATATAATACTTTTGTATTTTGGGTATTATTGCCAGTTATCGATGTATGTGCTGTCTGTAAGACAAGTCCAATAATGCTTAATCTAAAAATAGCAGGGTTGTACTCAGGTGAATGTACAGAGGGTGCTCAATCGTTAATAATATATAACGTTATGAAATAGACAGGGATAGCAGGTAGGGCTTCACACAAGCACGACACTTTTCTCGTCTCGTAAAAAAGCGAAACGATACGAGACAAGACATTTCAGAAAACTATTGAGACGGTATCGAGACCACATACGGCGGTACCCAAGAGTCTGGTCTCGTTCATATTATTTCAAAAAAAATTTGCGAGAAAAATAAACTAACAACACGAAATATAAAATTTGGTAAACAAATATCTGTTAAATATTTTATTATATAATTTTATTTTTTATAACATTTTGTAGCCGAATGGATACGAATGTTTTAAGGAAAATAAATATGAACATAAATTATTTAAAATGCGATTGTTTAAAGACATTTTAGGTTTTAGTTGCAGCAAAAATGTCGTTGAGTAAGGTGTTAGTAGTGTCAACCTGACAAAAAGACTGAGATTAGATGAAAGTGATGATGTATTAATTGAAATTGAACTAGATGGTCAACAGTGTATAAAAAGAAATTCTTCAAAGTTTAAATTTTCTTTTAAATTTGATACAATTAATGGTGAGAAAAAAGTGATATGCTTAGTGTGTGAAAAATTTAGAATAAAATTATTAGCCGAAATAATATAATGAAGTACTTTGTTTAGGACAATCGTAGGAGTGAGTTCTCCTAAGAGACGAGCCGAAACTAAAACTATGCCTATTTTTTTCTAAACTAACGAGAACGAGGCGAGATTTTTGAAACTCTTGCCTTACCTCGTTTCGTGTGGAGCCCTAATAGCAGGAAAGTTATCTAACTCTAAAAAGTTTTATTGTTTGGGAAAAGCGATATTGTTAAATATACGACTAGTAGGCATATGTAGCATGCAGATAGTGTCGTTTAGTTTATTCATCCAGTTGCACTTGAATAACTAAAGTAATTATACTGACGTAACTATTTGTGATTCGTTTTAATAATGTATTTCGAAAGGTATATAAATAATTTAACTCACAACTCACTTCTATAATAAATGCATACGTAGATCGATCCAACAAATACAGCAAACTTGATAACGGACCAAATTACAAAATATAAAAGTTATTTTTTTGTGGTTTCACTCCCGACGTGCTGTGTGATAGTTTCCGGATATTTGTTAAGCAAATTGCTCTGGCACCAGTAACAGTACTCGTACGTAGAATTTAAAATAAAAAATAGAAAACAGCTTTTCCAATACACGAACCAATACAGATATTAAACCAGTTTACTGCATGTGTGTTTAGTTAGGGTATTGCAATACTTTAACTGTTTATAGGATTTTCGTGGATTTTCACTTGTGAGAAAACTAGATTTTTGTTAAAACTGCTGTTTGTACAAATGCAAATATTTACTTAATTTTGAAATGAGTTTCATTATGTTATGCTTTGAAAACGTTTTAAATATTGTTGGTAAAATAAAACTCGCAGGGTTTCCAAGTTTTTAATAAAAGTTTATATTGAAAAACTATTTTTTAAACAAAGTAATATAGAACTAACTGCCCTCGTTTCGAATTAACTATTTGATTTTCTGCACTCCACTGCTATCCACCAAAACCATCTTTTTTAAGGCTGAACTGAAAGTAAAAATCTGTAAAAAATAATTTAGATTTATATTTGTGTAAAAACTACAGACATTCTAGGATTTTTAATGGTTGTGGTGGATAGCAGTGCTACTTAGGTTTCCGATACAAAAAGAAAATCAGAAATATTTGAAAAATTGTGGTCATGGTAGTTAAAAACATCTTAAGGTGGTCCAATTTTCGAAAAATTTTAATTTCTTTTTGTAATTTCAAAACAAAATAAAATAATTTTTTTTTTCTCGAGTACTCATGAGCAGGTCCACTCTCTGGTGCGCGCTTATCGTTGAATTTTGGGACACTATAAGACAATCATGGATATCACTTAAAATATTAGTAATTTTTGATGTAAGAAACAAATTAATTACAAATTAAGAACAAGTAATTATCCTTAGAATTTTTTCATTTGTTATTATCTTATAAAATGAACTTTAGCGGGGATTCAAAATCGAAATTATTCTGTTTGCATCAAAAATAAATTTTCAGGTTCGCATCCTTTTATTCTTCTTTAAAACATTGATTCTGTTTTCGTGTACCATAATGAATATCGGAATAAAAATGTTTTTCAGGATACATTGAAAATCACAATTGTTATAAATAACGGCTTTTAAAGATAAGCGTTCAAGTTCACATGGTTCGCATCAAACGCATTACATTTATTGTACGTAGTACGTCTGTTAGCAACACACTTTGAGAAGATAACACTTTAGCCTTCATATAATTCATGACGTCATATTCCTTTTTATTTCACCTAATGACAACACAGTAGGTACGTTGACTACTGTGTCTCCGGGTTTGATCCCCGGACCAAGTTATATTTCAAAATCATAAATTTATCAGACAAAGGTGTGACTTTGATGAAAGTTGTCGGTGATAGGACTCAGTATCGGAAATAAGTCAACGGTAAAAAAAATTAAATAATAAAAAAGTTCCACTTATTTGACTCTTGATCCAGATCGACTAGATATGCCATATAGCATACCCAAACAATATTATATAAAAGTGTCCATACGCATGCTATTTAAAGCATGCTCCGAAGCAGGCGCTTGAAAGCTATTACGATTTTCTCGAGAATAGCATGATTTCGTGCTACTAGCATGTGTAACGACACCTTAATATAAGATATTACTAACTTAGTACATATTGTAATGTAAGACTCTATGGTATTTGGAAAGAGATACCCACTCCTCCCCCTCCTTCCGAACTTTTCATATTATTTATTTTAAATCGATAAAGAATGCATAATTCATTCAACACTTCCCGAGCTAGAAATATTTTTGATATTTGAAATACTCTTACATTTATCCGAGTTCTTCAGTGATAACGACTCCGGTTTGTTTTTAACAGCGCTATTATAAAAACATATTTTCATAATTTACAAAAAAAAAAACTATAAAGCAATTTCTTGTAAAAAAATGTTACCCTATATTGAATTTTCTTATTTCATACCATAATCTATAAAATATAATCATAGACTGATGCTATCTCTTTTTATTTTCAATATCTTTTAAATGTATCATAAAGAATATGTACAGTGCATGCTATTGCTATCCTTTTCTAACATGTATCTTAGACAGATATGTATCATACAGTTTTGTTATAAGCACGATTAAGCAAGTCAAAATGTGCAGGTCAGTTCACAATTGTATTTATATCTCACAAAGGGGTAAAATAGGGTGAATTTAACCCTCTTGCTATATGGAATAAACCCTCTTATATGATTCAGTTCACTGATCAAGTCTATATTTAGGGTTGTGTTCAAATTGTATATTTATATGTACAGTGAAGTACTCATATTCACGATTTAAGCATTTTTATTTTTACGTTGGGTTTTATATTTATGTTATTATGTTGTTTGGACTAAAGTCGTTTACTCTCTTGAACGAATATTTCATCATTTTTAGGTAATTTTTGTAACAAATAGCTCTGAAAAAACCCAACATTAAGTATCCAAGTATTATAATCCAAATAAAAATGTAAAATTAAATGTATTATATACATTGACAATTTGAACTTTTTCTTTGTGTAGCATATAACTAGACATTGTCAAAATTATGATGCCATATCGTATGCTATAATGTGAAATTTAAAATAAAACTTCTCAAGATTAGAATTAAACTAGATGGGTAAAATGTACAAATTATGAAATAGAATTTTAGGAAATTTAGTAAAATATAAGTTTGTTTGTATAAAATAATAGGTGTCAGCTAAACATATTTATGTGAATTTAAAATTTATCTAACACAAGAAAAATCACCTGTTACGTGTACAATGTTACCTAATACATCACGTTTTGTAACCTGTTTCACTGTTTGATAAATAAAGCTTCTTATTAACATAATCATAAAACCGCTACAGATAACCGTTTACAGAATTATAGAATCCAAAGAAGTCATTTTTAAGAATTAAATAATAATAGAGTATCATTTTATAATTTTTTAGTTTAAGATGAAATATTACAAAGTTTCAATTAAATTAAATATTATATGAATGTAAGGTAAGAGTGTAACATCCATGTTATTTGTTTAGCAAGTAAATTGATAATTTTCAAAACATTACCCTCTTTTGAAGTGTGATATGGTAGACTTAAACACAAAAAAACCAAATTGTGTATATATTACTTTTGCATATATTGAATAAAAGGAATAGATTACTACGACATTAGATTTTACAGTATTGCATTTTATAAAGGCAAAAAGTAACACTTTATTAATAAAGACTTATCGTTAGCTTGTACAGCATGATTTATATATCATTACGAGTATATTACTTATATAGTAATTCAAAATATAGAATTTGTATTTAAAACGGAATTACATACTCATTGGAGCGACTATGGAGTGTTTGCTGTACTCTCTATACACTTGGCGAATGTTCTGGATTCATGGCAATGTACAGAACTTTAATAATTGTCTACTACGAGTATGAGAATGTATAGAATACGAAAACCATTTTCGATAAATCGAAATATTATTACATTGGTTTCCAATCAAACTCTAATGATATCAACTTATCGTGTAGATTCATTTGATTGTTTTATTGCTTGAAAACGTATTTAATAAAAAAACGTATAAAGTAATTTACGTATATTATGTAACACATTATTGTCAAAGTAATCAAAATAAATATAAAGAAAGTAAAATAGTTTAGTAGGATATTTAGAACAGAGGCATCCAAGTTAGGGCCGACTCCCTAACTGTATTTGTTTGTAATTTCTATAAAACTGTATTACATATATATTTATAAAATCGGCAGTAAGGGTCTCCAGCGACCAGTGATTGCAATTACACATTTTAATTAATCCAGATAGCAGCCTAAATAAAGATGGAAAAACTTAGCACCTAGCTTTACTCGGTGTTTTGGTGGGAAACAATTTTCAGTAGAGATAAAGATGATCTTTTTTTATAAGTTAACGTGAGAACCAACTGTATTGCCTTCAAAGTAGAATCAAAGTTTATATTCTACGTGTACAACTGGGTTTGTATGTTTTAAGGTATAACTCTGAATCAGTTTGTCTTTTAGGCATGTTTCAAAAACTACAATTAATCTAAGAAAGACATGTTATCATTAATTTTACAAAAAGATTAAAATAACATAATATGGATATGGTATACAATTGTGACATTTTTTATAAGTAATAATACATAATTACTAGCACGTGACCAGGTCCCCTGCACCGTTTGTTTATTCAACTAACATGTCAGGTAAAAAGTATGGGGGTAATATGAATTCCCAGTCTGTATGTAAATAACACAGCAGGGTTATTAAGAACAATAAATACATAGAATTTGATAATAAATTAAAAAAGACAGATGTATCTAGTCACAATTGTCTTCTAGTCTATTGAAAATTACCTTTACACAAATGGGAAATTTTAAGAAAAAACCTATCCACCCAGATGAGACTGAAAAAACCCCAGACCTGGGTGAAAGAACACCGGAGTTCGTGCAATGCTTCAACGAAATATATTTGCAATATTTTAGTAGAAATTCTAAATACCCATACATAAAAAAGTGGACACAAATGTTAATTCTTACACAAAGCACCTGTTGAAGACAAGCTGTTAAAATAGTGTACTACAAAAATGGTAAACGGAAAAAAGTATTCCTACGGTGAAAACACCCTCCGTAAATAATGTTACATAAAATTTTAAAATTACAAAAATAATACAGAGTTTTTTTTTGTAGATCAATTTATCTCTACCCTTCATATAAAAAAATTTTAAAAATATTTTTAATATTGCTAAAATATTTTCAGGGGATGTTTTTATGAATACCATGGAATAAAACGGAGCGGGTGAATGTTTGATACATTCAATAAAGAAGTAATAAATGTATATGTATATATGTGTGTGTATGTATATATATATATGTGTGTGTGTATGTGTGTATATCCACTTAATAAGTACAGAGCTTGATTCAATTATATTTCTCTTATTGAAGTTATCACAAAAACTAATTTAATTTAATTTAAACTGATATTAATGTATAAATCGCAAGCGCAGTTGCTTCGTTGCAGTCTGAGGTGTAAAGTAAGTAATTCTTTCAACAGGTAGGTTATATTTCGCATTACTTGTTATACCAAATAATAATTATGTTTTGTGATTTGTGTATTACAAAGTTAGCATATTTTGTATCTTTTTGATTTGTCACTTGGTCAGTTAATTCTGCCAATCAATTTATTACATCTTCTGGAATCTAACTCAGATTCAAGCTTAGCTGAGTGTGAGAACTACGACCTAACTACTGGTTTCGACAAACTGATTTTAAAGAAATAATTTATTTTACTCTAAAATTGTTTAATCACATTAAAAAACGTTTTGAATTGATTGAAGATATATGCAAACCTTTCTCTTGTTTCATTCCTTTTCCTTTTTCCCATTTCTTCAAACTTAGACACCTATTTCTTTCAGATGAGAAGAACTCCTAGCGTTTTGCACTTCTTCATAGGACGTTATTTTTATCAATAAACTACGGCAACAGTTTTATTTCAATATATAACACAAAAATAACTTGAAGACAAAAAGAATTGTGATTAAAAAATTGAAAAAAATAGAACATTTTTTTTATTGAAAACACTATAAGAATTATAAGAAATAAATAGTGTTGCCAGTGTTGATATTACACTCACTTCCAGGAGAAACCAATAGATGGCCCAGCTAGTATATTACCTACTCATATATTTTCAAAACAGATAATTAATTTTCCAAAATTATTTAATTATAAGATATTTAATGGTAGAATAATTTTATAATTTAAACATATTTTAACGCAGATTAAATCAAAATTTGATCCTTGATAGATTATAATATAATTAACTATATATAATCACATGTTGACATATCATATCAGGACACACACACACACACGCACATAATCAGCCCAATGTGGTACAGTACCACCGCACCCCACCGCACCGCAGTCTGATGTACGTATAATAGTTAATTAGAACTATAAACATAATTTAACTTAGGTCATCTTACATATTAATACGTAATCATTTGACAGGGGTTTGATTAAGCAATGTTTTCCGTATGATTGATGTTTATAAGAGAGGGTTGAATATTGTTTAAGGGTGCTAGACCAGGACGAGAACGAGGTCGAGGACTAGGGAGTAGCCACACTGGACCAAATCGTATATAATCAAAATCTTGAACCTCTTGAATATTTTACATCTTGGTTAATTCTGACCCTCACTAAATCCTATAATTTTATAAATATCTTAGAACCTATGTTGCAAATTGTGAAATACTTCAGTGGTCTGTTATGAGTGTACGCTAAAGGTTAGCATGCACAGGTCACGCATCATTCAACGCATTTTGTTTAATTAATGAAACATAGGAGGGAATGGAAGCGAAGGGGAAGTCTTATGCAAGAGCGGTATCATATACTTATTCGTTCGCAGCGTGAATTGGTTAATTAAGTAATGCCGGTAGCAAACGATGCTACGAACACCTTCCAACGTTGGATGCATCGTGTGGTAGATGCTGGAACGAAGTGTGTTTAATGTCGTGTGTCCAACGTTCATGTTAGAAAAAGTTCGGGCAACTGTCGGTCTTTTGATCCACGTCAAAAGGAATTTTTCTACAACAGCTGAACATGTTCAATGGTAAAAGTCTCTTCATAACCACAACTAGATTACATTTCAAGCTTGTAACCAAAAAAGAGGAAGCCGTTTAACGTAAAAATCATTAAAAGTAATCAATACACATTTCTTCAAATTTTCAATATGTCTAATCATTATTCCTATCTCTTGAATTGCTAATTTTGTGTGGATAAAACACATGAAATGCATAAATTCATGAATATTAGAGAATTTCTAATTTTACTGCAAATCCTCGCCGAAATACATCAAAAGGATAATATTATCACATTTTGATAGAAACTGAAAATCCATAAAACAAAGGCTCTTTGGCTCAACGGCCCCTAATATTCACATAATAAACGAACTAGAGGGATATTCTTTGACAGTTTAACCCCTTCTTCTTCCCCTTCGTATTATAATAAAATGTTTTGTATAACAGTTTCGATTTTACCTCACTTGTCATTATCTTCTAAGATCTATGTTAACTTTGACCTACTTAATGGTAACCTTTACTTTGCTGTACGTAAGGTTGGATACACTATCCCTCGTACTTATAACGAACCCTAACGTCTTGAAAATCTAAAGTTTGTATAGAATCGTATATATTTCAACCTTGCTCATACGCTAATGATTGTTCATATTACTGGTAATTTTGTTACCAGCCAGTCAGCGAGCAGGGCGAGTGTATAAAATAACTTCGAAATAACTTAATATAATCCCAGAATACATTACTTGCCACATGACCGCAGAAACTTGGAATTTGTACTATTTTATGGGTCAACTTACTGTAGTATTTGTCATAAATAAAGGAATATACCCGCCAAATAGAGTTACGTGTATTTCAAGTTTATTTAACCTAAAAATGTGACCGTTAACCTATAACACATAATGCTTTGTGACCTATTTTATTAGTAAAAATCATAGAAATTTCTTTTATAGTACTAATAGAATAATTAAACTTTCTCTGCCTCATAAGTTTATGTATATACATCATAATCAATTTAAGTAGATAACCTAAATTAGAAAATATAAGTCTGCTTCGAAGATCGAACCTTAATCTTTTAGATTACTAAAATCATAAGATCTTAATTCCCCAATAAGTAATCCCAGTGAACATTTTGGAGTCACTTTGACATCATATTAAAGATGCGTATGATTTTTTTGTCATAAAAGATTTCATTCACAGTTCAGTTTCTCACAGTCGTTCATATGAAATGTCTATTTTATCGGCTACAAATGGCGAAAGCACTCCACCTGTCAGAATACAAATGAAGATAAAATTGATGCGAACTATAATTGAAGTGCAATAGTGATAGAAACGTCACAAAAAAGGACACTTCTACAAATTGTTTACTGGGCAAATGAAAATTTTCAAATTAAGTATTGCTGGGTTTATTTATTTCCTCTAAACATAGACCATGAATTCATATATTATTTAACGTAATACTTTTTACCTAACGTTACGTTTTGTTATATACCGAATTCATTACATTAATATGAGTCTGACAATAAAATTTTTCATTAATATAATATATTAATATATAACCTATATATATAAAAATAATTATGTAATAGGAAAACTTATTTATTTTTAATTGTGATACAAATTTACATATTTTCATTTACCAATTAATTATTGTGAACCGTTTTTAACTAATTAGGAACATTTCCTGAGCGATACCTTATAAAATGCTGCCATACTCAAAATAATAGTGTATCCATATCACTTTCATCTACCAGTGACGTAGTAAAAGATATTTTAAGAGATCTTTGGTATTTCTGACAAAACTATATTGAAATTAGATAATCCGGATGAAATTCATGAAATCCATGTGCCGGATTAAAGAAAGGTTAACTATCAGGATGTCTTAATGAAGCTCTTTTGTTCATGAACTGGTATATCATCTCTTCATATTGACAGTCGATAAGGTACTCGTTTATTTTTTATTTATTTGATTACTAAAGATTATTACGATCTGTCCTGCTTAGAGGACATTCAGTGATAGGTATGTAAATAAAGTGTCTTGCGCGGGATGTGCCCATAGATTCATCCCTCAACTTTAATAGATCCTAGATTATAGGTTCTGAGGTACTTTCTTTTTTAGTCTGCGTACTACCGAATTATTGGACAGGTGGTCAAATTGTTTGGATGTTCAAGTATTCTCTCTTTGTATGCTTTGATTCTTAGCAATATTTCTTCATTACCTGTGGGTATATCCAGATCCCGATGTATTATGTGATTTGGTATAAACCATGGTGGATTCTTGACAATCCTTTGCATTTTGGACTTAAATCTTTGAATTATTTCAATATTAGAAGTAGATGCAGTATCCCATAGTTGTATACCATATGACCATACCGGTTTAAGTATGGATTTGTAGAGCAAGAGTTTGTTTTCATTGCTCAGTTGTGACTTACGTTCTATCAGCCAGTACATCTTCCACAGTTGTAGGCCTAGTTGCTTTGTTTTTGTAAATATGTGCTTCTTCCAAATGCTAAGCCTCCTGCATAAGTGTATTCCCAGGTACCTCACATGGTCAGCCTGCGGTATATTGACATAGTTTAAGGCGATACTTGGGCAGTTTCCCGGTCTAGTTGTGAACGTGACATATATTGATTTTGATTCGCTGGATTTGATTCTCCAGTTCCATCCATGAAGAAAGTTTGTCTAGATTGTTCTGTAGTATAGTCATTATGCGACGGAAAAATTGCGATAAGGTACTTCTACCACTTTATGTTTCTAACTGCATAAACAATTTCATTAAACTAACAATCAATAGATGACAGCAGTAGTTGATAGTATGGATTCAACTGCTCGCTACGGCAGTATTATTTAAATAAGAAATAATTGCTTACAATGTATTATATTGTTAATACCTAAACTAAAATAAAACCCTTTATTTTACCTAATAAAGTAAGACGCACGCCACTGTTTCACCGTCATACTACAATACAACACTTGGGTTATCTATAAGTAAGCGGTCTTGTGCCCTTCATAGAATACGGTAGCATATTTTTTGTTCAAGGGCTTCTTTTCGGTGTGTTACTTGACAATGTACTTTTACCCATATAATAAGGGTTAATATACCTTGTAAATGTGTGTGATGTGCGCTGTGAATGTGAATGTACCCCGTGTGTTTCATGCCATTGTGTTCGAGTATAAGTGCGTACGGTTTTTTTATTCTCTTTTTTTTTTGTTACTCAGTTTTTTAAGAGCTCATGTAGTACTTATTTCAAGTAGTATCCATTCCTCTTATAAATGATATTGTATACCTGTTATATACATGTATACATAGTTAATAATTCGTTTTCTATAGGTTGTCGCATTAGTAATATTGTGTTATTACCTAATAATATGTCTTTAAGGACGTTCTTGCACAGCAACTTGATTTAAAAGTGTTGATGCGTCTGCATAGTAAGGCCCTTCGCATACGAGTCGACTAATTGCAAACTAGCCGAGCAACGAAGTTTCCAACGAAAACGAAAAACGAGCCATGTCGAGCCGTGGTTCGTGACTATAGAATTTTTAACAATAGCATAATAGGGGATTTTATTGTGTTGTATTTGTATGTATGTATGTATTTAAATACTTTTGAATAGTATTTGTGCACATCTCAGCTCATGATGTCACCATCAAAAGCATGCTCTGTGACATAGAAACACAGTCGCCCAAAACGTGTTAAAAACCAATTTGAAATCAGTTTTCTTTCATTTGTGCCGTGTGTTTTCTCTCACTTCAATACACGTGCGTTCTTTCACTAACAACACAGTTGCATTCTCATTCGGGTATGTTATTTAAATAGCATACTTCAGTCCCATGCTTAGCTTCATTTTTTAAATATTATTTTCTGAAGATACTACTGTACAAATAATATCAACTTCTGTCAGGTTGTAACCTATACGTTACAGGATAAGTCAACTAAAAATCACAGTTGGGTTATATGCACGAGTATATTATTACGGAAATAGAAAAAAAATGTATATTTTTTGTAACCCTATAAAATAAATCATGAAGTAAATGAACCCTTTCTTTCTACTACCCAATCAGGCTATAAAAAATGTGCTCTATCTATAAAATTCACCCTTATTTTTTTAAACGACGTTAATTATCTTATATGTTTTAGGCCTTAGGGGACGCCACTTAATGTACAGACACTGTACATATATGTACACACACAAGTATTTACATATTACACAAATACATGTCCAACACGTGATTATAGCAATATGCTGCTATACATAAAATCAATATCCATCTATTCACTTTACACTTTAGGCGACGAATGTTCAATACATTTTCCTTGTTAAAACTTAGAATAGTTGTAGTTGTAGTTGTAGAATATCCGAACTAAATATGTATCCAAGAAAATTATAGATGTACAGAGTGATTACAAATAGATTTTAATTTAAACAAAAAAATATATTTTTTACATTTATTTAGGTTTAGCTTGTTCACCCATTTTGTCTACATAGTTATTTTTAAAAAATTAATTATAATTTTAAATACAAATTTTATGAATAAATCAAGGGCAAAAAGTTTCGCAATTGCTAGTTTACCACAAGTTAATTTCAAGGTTTATTTTTCTACTTCTCATATAGAAATTATCTTGCAGCACAAGGTTTACATTTGCTAGTTTACAGCAAGCAAACTTAAGTGTTACATTGCGTTACATTTTTTATCTAAAATGAAAACATTTTATGTTACATTGTCATTTAGTAATAGAGTATTTAATGACACAGTAGGGGAGAGCAATGTTACATGACGTAATACAGTGTCTTCAGTTTCGACCCCCGGACTATAGTCCGTTGAATTTTATCAAGTTAAATTGACTATATACGTAGATAATCATATACTTTTTAGGCACCGATGTGTTGGAATAGTTGAAAATATGCTCAACTAATATTAAAACTAAAAAAAAAAAATTGTAATAATAGAAAAAGAATAAAGCAAATCAAAAATGATTATTTTATTAATTTCTCTTAATTTAATTGTTTTTAAATTTATACAATTTATTTCAAAGCACAAAAATAATCGTAATTATTAACTTAGTTAATGATATTCGTCATTATAAATAAAATACGTCAATTAAATCGTTTTTAAATACTTTCATTATTATTTAGAAACACCCTTTAGTACTTTATAGATTATTTTACAGTGTACAAGTACTATTAATTAGAATACAATAGATTTGAACTTATATATTTCTATGAATTATAAATAATTCGCTGTTGTAATAAAAAAAACTTATCGATCGACCACCTTAAAAATATAAACACTTGAAAACTTTCAAAAACAAACTAAGTTTATATAGTATTATGTTCGTTTACTTATTTATTTTCAAAATCGATGTCACCAAGTTTTGAAATCTTTTATTAGTGTATAAAATATTCAATTTATTATATTATATGTTATTATTTTTTATAAATTATTAATGTTTACTTAAACTATACTATTCATGGGCGTACAAATGGTAATAGTGTTTGAAAACCCTCGTAAAGTTTTATGTGGATGCCTATGTTATAATTGTAGCCATGCACTGTTTGATACAACGCAGATAAGTTGTCATTACAGGTGCAGTCAGCCAGCCAGGTTACTGTTCTACATTGTAGCGATATGCATGGCTAAGTCTATATTAATGTAATAAAAACTAACCTGCTAAACACAAACCTTAATCTCATACAAGCAAAAAAAGTTGAGCTGTTACATAATGTCGGTTTCACACACAGAGAGAGACAGTTCAATAAAACACGAACAAAAACACCAATGTTTACACTAAAGAGACAGTTCTTCAAACATTTTTGTTTTTAAAAACTGTTTTAGTAAACAAAACACATTCCCATCTGACGTCGGTAATATCAATAGAAAAAACGTTTCTTATTGTTTTTGAGTATTGCTTGGTTTGAACATGCAGTTTTGTTTTTTGTGAACATTTGGGCTTGTCAGTTGTTGTTTATTAAGTTTATAATTTTTATGGGACACATAGAAAAACACTAAAAACAAAACCAGTCGTCTGTTCGGTGTAAAGAGTCTATTTTCGAAAACAGAACTGTTTTAAAATAAAAGAAAACATCTTTTTAATTTTAATTTTTGACAAAAAAACTGTCTCTTTGGTGCGAAACCGGCATAACAAATGGAATCTTTATTACAATATTAGTCTCTTGCCTTTTAAATACATATATGATAAATTTTGTAAATAATAAAACGTAAAGCCTCATTCCTACTTACTGTTTTAATATTCAATTTACTTTTTTATTTCAGTATCATTCTGATAGCAACCACTGTTTCAATTTTGTACTTAATTTTATATCTAATTTAAATTATACAGCTTATGGAAATATGCGTAGTCATTCACTGCACCTGTTTTAATTTAGTATTTAATTTACATTTTGACGTTGAAAAACGTATATTAATTATCAAAACAGTGAAGCTTGGTAACCAAGAAAAAACGATAATACCTACTGCACTATTTTAGCATTACATGAAGATATTATCATTGAAAAACAAAAAAAACAACAGAGAATAAATAAAACACGGAACAAAATAAAACAGAACAGAACAGAACAAAATGTTCAAGATTTAATTCCAGTGCATCCGGTTCTCTGCATGCATGCATAAATAATTCAACAATCAAAATGCAATTTCAATTAAAAAACAACTTTTAATTGTTGAAATGGTTTTGTTTCAGTAAATATAATAATTGAAATACGAGTGCATGAAGCGACATCTTGAATTCAACTTTTGTTCTTTGTGTTCTTTTAAAGTTAAGTAGAGGTAAACAAGAGGTAATTGAAAAAAGATAATTAGTTTTGATGTTATAATTAATGTATTTATAAGAGTGTTGCTGCAATATGGTGTTATGAGAGTTTTAATTAAAATGTATTTTGTGAAAAGTGTTATCACACTAAATAGTAATGATAATGCGAAAAGTAATGCAGATAATAAAGTGAGACTTTAATAACAAAAAATGCATTTAAATTTAAGTTTAGTTCAAATTACGAGAATTCGGTGGTAATGCTTTTTGATTGAACACGTTTTTAGCATAAGTAACCGCCAAACTCTCCTAATTTGAACTAAACATATATTGTGAGCTAAAAAAAATATTAAACAGCACGGGTTTCGCTAAATATTCAGTGTTTGGTTGCTATTAGAATTAATTTAATTATGGACTTATAATGATAACACTAATTAGACAACGGTATTGTCGGTGATAGTACTCAGTAACAGAAAGCGGCCGACGTAAAGTAAATTAAATAAATAAACAAAGTATTGGTTTCCAGCAAAACATAAAGTTTTAATATTATGAAAGTGATAGAAAAGATAAATTAAATCGATTACTTATTATTCTACAGACTTTAGCACTTATCCTAAAACGTCAAATATGGGTTATAATTAGACGGAAAAACATAAACTTAAATTTAAAATAGCTGTCATTGTAATATCATAATATCTACTTTAAGAAATTTAATTTTTTTTAAAAAGAAATAACAGATATTTAAAATATAAAGGCCCTTTCACCAAGATTTCACCATTCCGAATTTTGTATCTTTCCCGGTAGACACTTGTATATTATAAACGTTGTGTAGATGGTAACAAATTATTATATAAGTGTTTGTATACAATTTTAATTCCAAAATGTTATGTTTTTAATATCTTATTACATGAACAGCTATTAAAGGTATATCTAAATGTATATTCGATTAACTAGATAAAGTATAGCGCAAGTACATAGTAGTTCTAAAGTTATAGGAGTCCAGCCAGTCCAGTCCAGTCCAATCCAGGACATGACATTGCATTGAATTGGCTTGAACTCGGACTCGGACTTCCGTTGCGGAAGGGACTATATTTTAACCCTCCACTGAACCGAAAAAAATTGTGAATTTTTCAATTCACGTACATTACCAATGCCATAACGCCATAACCATAAAGCCATATGACGGCAAATTCAATTCAATTATGAATATGATATATATATATATAGATATATATATATATAGATATATATATATATATATATATATATATATATATATATATATATATATATATATATATATATATATATATATATATATATATATATATATATATATATATATATATATAAGTCTCTATTTATAACATATATCTCTTCGGTTTTACAATCTTCTTACATGTATTTCACGTTTCATTTTCAAGATTAAAGATTCAAATCATTTATTTCTTTTCAGTATACGTTGCTCTTAAGCTTCTGTTTTCTCTCTCACCTTACAACAGTTCCTCAATATTCAACCCACTTTCCATCTTCTCTCTACACCTACTTCTCATGTACTAGAAGCGTTCTTCTTCCTTTCCTCATATCCTGCATGCTGACTCTTCATTACTTCTCCAATATTTGCTTCCTCTTCGTTTATTTGCCTAAATTCTTCGATCATTCTAATGGCATTGCTTCGCTGTTTATCTAGGTACCCCGCCCTCCTCCTTATCTAAAACTGTCTGTATCGCTTATTGCCCTTTGCACTTCCCGTCGCCTCCTTTTTCCTTCTTTCTATCTACTCCTCCGCCATTCCTCTTACCTTCCTAGTAAGCTCTCCTTTCCCTCTCGTAATTTCCAATCTGTAGTTTAAATTACGAAAGTTAGGCGGCGAGACATGTTTAAGATAAATTGTGCCATACAAATCTGAGATACAATGAAGCAATATCTATGTAACTAATTTAAATTTATGCAATTTATAATATATATTTAGAAGAAAGTAACAAATTCAGCCAAAGATACCAGCAGCGACTAAAGAATCATCCAAACCGTCTAGCTGTGAATTTACTAGATGAACATACGTTTAACTTTAAAAGACTAAAAAGACAAAGTGTGTTTGTTAAAGCTGCCACAACGATTTTAATTGTCATTTATAGATATAGCCGTCACTGGACGACTATTTCTTATTTAGGTTATTTTTCATTTTTAGCATAGGTACTTAGGTATTATTGTTTATTGTTCATACTTTTTGTAACATATTGTAACATGAGATAATATTACAAAATAAAAAAAAATTATGCACTCAAATAACTCTTTGTTTTATTTTGAATCTGAATTTGAACTTTCCCGCAGGATATGTTATAATAACGTAACGGTCGTCTCATGTATGCCTATACGTCTGAGTATATAGACGCTGGCACCAATATTTGCATATTTCAACGAAATGGCAGATAACGCACATGAATGTCGTTATCAAAACCAGCCATTTTATTTATTTTAACTTAAACGCGAGAATTAATGAAATTCAAAATCTGTTTAACTTGTCACCGTGTCCCAGGCGCGATACGCCAACCCCTAGGCACTAGGCCTCCGGTCTGGCATACTTGATACGTAATTAAAAAATACCTCTATTAACTAATTACACGATTTTACTTTTATTATAAAATTAAATTATTCACTAATATTTTTTAATATAAGGTTTTAATGTTTTCATACTTTTGAGATATTACAACATGTTTTAAGAGAAGTACATTTTATGGGTGGTTGGAAATGGGGGTAGGGATTGGGTTGGGAGTGACATAGGCGTTGTTAAAACGTGACGACCCCTACATCAGTTTAAATATTAATGCGACCTAAGTCACTCTCGGGAATTGTATATTATTTTAGGTATTTTCTACCAAAAAGAAGAATATGAAAAAATATGTTTTTTACATATAAAAGATATAAGTAATACAAGCGTAACCTTGTGCGGTTTTACAGAATGGTTCAAAAAATAAATAACATAAAACTAAATGTAGTTTGTATTTAAAATACACCTTTTTTTATATTTCACACAAATGTGCATTGCGTACTTTAAAACCACTCTCTATTTGTATGTTTGCATATGACTTATTCAAGAAGTCATAAAAATTTAGGTTGAAAATATGTTATTTTCCTTTCCTTCTTTTTTTTTTCAGTGAACAGTCTTTTTTTTGTTCGCTGCTCCTTGTAATTTAATTTAGAACTGCTTGTCTGTTTTTATTTCCTTTTGCAGGATTAAATTATAAAACGTATAAATTTCTTTAGAAGTACACTCTCGGATAATACATGTATCTAGCTTAAATTACAATCTTATTTACTTTGAAGTTTTAATGTACAACGCAATTCATTACAGTAGGGCCCTGATAATGCGGACACTCCAAAATGAACAAATTAAATAAAAAAATATTTTAAAATTTTTGAATTTACGTTTTAGATTCTTCTGCTGAACCTGAACTTCGCAAAAAAAATCAAAATCGAATTTTTTACATATGTATTACATAAAATAGAAATATATATCTGGAGCTTAGGAGCTCATTTACACATTTAAAATGAATAATAAATTATTTTTACCAAAAATTTTGTTTTATTTATAATCGAAATTTTTCTTCCTCAATTTGGTTTGTAAGCTCTAATTCTAATAATTGGTAAAATATCAGCTTAAATGATACCTTAAAAGAAAGGTCAATAACCGAGCATGTTTTTAAAAAGTTTGAACGATCGAAGCTATTTTATTTATTTTTCTAAATGCCAAAAACTGCAGCAGCTTTTTTTATTTTTAAAAATTTTTCCAACTTCAAAATCGTCTAGTATTTTTTTTAAATAACGCAGATGCTTGAAACCAGGTTTATTAGATTAGGTACACATCTGACAAACGCCAAAAAATAAAACAATTAACATACCAACTTAAATTGGCCACTGTTGGCATTTAAATGTCAGAAATTGTGTTTTTATAAAAAAAAAACATAAAAATAGCAGTTAAAAATAAATAAGCAGACTTCGGCTAAGACATGTATGGCTCAAAATGTTCTAAATGGTGTCAACTATCATCCCCTCAAGGCTTTGCACCTTGCTACCAAACACCCTGTATAATAAAAAAAAAATTATGATGGCATATGGCTTTCTCACAAGAAAGGTGGTAGCCCACTTTATATTTTTAATTCACCTTCCCATTAGGAATACCTTGAAAGCATATAAGTATTGTCGTATAGCATATTTTCTTAAAACATTTTAATGAAGCTATTAATGTCTATCTACGTGTAAATAGCTCAATTCTAATTCGCATTCCCAATTCAGCGTACAGACTATGTTAACCATGTTCTGTTAATTTAATATAAACATAATTATGTATCTAATTTGTGTCTAACTTGAATTAAATAGCAATTCCTTTGAGATTTCTCAGTGCTTGGTGAGCGTTAACATGTAGCATTGTATCTGTATTTGTGTCTGTGTGTGTGCGCTAAGATATTGCATGCAACAATCAAAAGTCTAATCAGTGTGATGCATACGTTGCGTTGAATCATGGGTAATGAATTACGTATTACTCTATAATGTAATGTAATTATTATTGAAATAACACGATGAAATATGATATACTCCTGATAGAATACGGCATCGTTGCAAAGAGTGACTTGTATGAAGCCAGTTCCAAACGATGCGGAGAACGTTTGATTCAAATGCTTGCCTCCAATGTGTGAGTCAAATATTGACATGATTTGATATGGCAAGTTTCCTACTACACGGTGAAACGAATGTTTGATCCGAATTATTTATTTATTTTATAAATGTGTTTATATTATTGACACGGACACTGTTTAACAAAAACTTTCAAGTATAGGACGATACGTCCAATGTGGTGGGGGTAGAAAAATCCCTTTGACGCGAGTCAAAAGACCGACAACAGCCCGAACTTCTTCCAACATGAATTGTTTGGTACCGCCATAACACATCACTCTATAAGTTCGTAGAATGATATATAGAAGGGGCCACACTATTGACACATATATATGATTTTTAAATAGTACCAACTTTCAAACGATATGTGCCAAAATTTCATAACATTTCGATTATGAGCTCACGAGTTACGGAGCTTTTAGTGACTTTTGAATTTTCAAAATAATGGAAAAATCTAAATTTCATGTGTTGATAAAGCATTGCCTTTAATGGAAAAAAAGCCCGAATAAAACTTGACAAGCTATTGCTTTTTTCCTAATTACAAAGCAATGCTTTATCAACAAGAGCCAGGAAAACTAGAGAGTAACCTAGAGTTAGAGTAACGCGTGAAACAGTAAACCAGTGTTACAGATTTAATTTTAACCCAACACATAAAATTGACCAGTGCTGTGCACAACGCATATGCCCTACAAAAAAAATTGTTTCTCCAATATTTGTTGGAAGAAGTTGTACAACACATCCACATCGATGCAGCTTAATATATTGGTATACTTTGTAGTTCGTACGAATTCATTTAAACAATTTTGAATATTTTGAAATAAAAGTAATTAATTAAATAATAAACCCTAAAACCCGATGTGACGTATCGGCTCTGATAGTGCCTGATAAAATGACAGTAAATGTAAGGTTGTACATAGAGTTCATTGTAAAGCTACACGCAGGTGTACATACCATCTCACATTATGCCTTGTAGATGATATTTCTTCAATACAGGTTCAATACAAAACTATTTGTATGAATTCACTGAGTGTGACATTATCCTCACGTATACATTTTTAACGTCTTCTTTTTCTTTTCACTTATCCCATACAGACGTACATCCATACATACAACGAACGAATATTTGGTATACAAATTTTATATATGTGTTGGTGCTATATATCATTCTAAAGTTGTCAAAAACAGGTTCTCCATATTAAAGCACTTTATTATTTATGGAAAGTAGTGCTACTACACTCGTGTACTGAACTTGAGTTTTCCAAGTATCATGTGGAAAAGTTCGGTTGTGAAAATTTAAAAAAAAAATAACGTAGAAAATGTGAAAACGTTTTGTTATGTATTAGTCAAAATCAACGTTGTTGAAATTGTAAAACTTAAAATTATAATTAGATTTTTCGTTTAATTATAAAAAATTTTAATTTTTTGTATTAATTAATTTAGAGAACATATTAGAACTAAAAACCATATATACATTTATAAATGCGAGTATGTGTATTTTATTTAATGAGATTAAGGTCAATCAGGTTTTTCAGACTTTCTCTGCTTTCAAATATCTCGCTATTATATTCAAGAATATTAGGTTTGTCTGTGCAATGAGAACTTAGAAGCATTCAAGAATGATATGTTTTACTGTTAATGGGCTATTACATTGTTCACAGATTGGTTGTGGTTCTCTTTTAAATAAGTATGTATGAGAAAAATTTGCATAAGTCTATTATTACTACTTCCAGCCTTCTATTTAGTTCGACCAGTAAATCTTGTCGAAAAATTATTGATTTTACTTTTCCTAATTTTTTATCAATATTCTAATTCTGCTAAACTATATAACGATTTAGATATTATAATAACATTTAATCAAATTAGAAAATAGGTATATTACTTTCTTCTCTCCTATTGCTATTTAGTTCATTAAAACGTTACCCTCCTTAATTAAAGTACATACATAATTTACGGCCAAACATAATTAGAACCATTCACTGAAACAAAGGAACAATTATAGAAAGGAAAATGATTTCTATAAGAAATGTCAACACACATTGTATTGCTTTAGCTTTAGGGGAATAACTCAAGGCAGTATCCTTACATACCGTTAGAAATTAATAATGAATGAACATAATACCTGTTGTGGATAAATTACTTAAATTGTAACCTTTGTGATACTCCAATTAATGAAGAAATTAAAGAAATATATTTTATAATCTAATCTATGAATTATGTAATATTCATATGTTATTTAATTAAGATATACGATTAAATATTTTAAAACCAAAAATGTTTTATTCATATTTCTTCATATTTTAATAAACGTCTTGTATTGTAAAAATACACCTGACATTTTGTGACATTTTACTGAAAATAGATAAGAAAATTGTGGCAAATGTCAAACTATATTTTCATACAAGAAGCTTTATATAAATGTGTAAATATGTACATATAGAAATACATACTGCTACACACAAAATATGGATATTACTCTATACACTTGTCAAATTTTATGTAAACGACAGTTACTAATATTTCATGTATTATTTAATGTAATATTTTTTACTTAACGTTATTATTATTAAATAAAATATTGCTAGGTTAAAGTAAAAGATGGTCATAGTGACGCATGTTGTTTTCTAACGCGCGTTATAGATTGTAGAGTCTTTATGTAAATACAAAAAAGAAATTATTCGTCTCATTAAACAAATTAATTCTAAAATTTCCTTGAAACGATAGAAATCAGATAACGTTCAATTGCCGGGTCATTTGACCCATCTTATTTTCTACCATACGGACGCCGGATGAATTTAATATACACATTTTGTGTTTAGCAGGTATTGGTTTAAAATTGGATGATGTGTCGCAAAATTTCTTCTTACGCAATCAGGTATAATTAAACTGGAGGTCTTGTTTACTTAAACGTAGGCTGCAGAAGCATTAGTATGGTAACAGAAAAGAGTTCTTTGAGCACCACGGAATAACGTATAGAATGGAATAGAATAAAAACTGCGTGATGGCAAAGCTAACAACTTATGTACGTCTAATGTGATGGAACTTTGCTTATCGAAAGGATAGATTCCGAAAGAGATCATTCGAATAGGACGCTGTGTTGAAATCCGACCCTACCTTCGGCACCTAAATAAGATCGAAAGTTTACGTCAGAAGTGATATTACGCAGATTACGGATTTAACATAGTAAATATGTACTACACGCATGAAGTAAAGTAGAGATAACAATAACGAAACATAGAAATAAATAATATTCAGAAACTCAAAGAAAAATCGAATCAAATCCGAATATGCCCGAAACAATCATGAAGATTTGACAATCCATTACTACATTTGAAGGTAACATACCTTAGATGAAGACCCTGCTGTAACACTATCATCTACATATTTAGTAACTGGATGTAGTCTTACCTGAAAAAAGAAGAAAAATAATAATTAATATTTATATAGACTTTACAAGTTAAACAATAATATTTCTTAATGTATTTAACAATTTTTTTATTAGAATTTGTTTACAGAATATCGTCTTCAATCTGCATTATTATTTTTTTTTTTTATATATTTATTTACTTATTTGCCTTGACTTTCTTCCGTCATAGCCACCATCAAACATTTTTTATACATCTTTTATAATTTATAATTCAATTTTACAAATTTCTAAATATTTCAATAATTCACTAATTAATTTTAAATCACTAAACAAAAATTTAGTATTAACAGGAAAAGTTTTAATCACATCTAATATATTACTATTCAATTTTGATCTTTCTAAAATATAATATGATCCAAAATTCCTTCTTCACCACATTGACATCTGTCGTCAGATTTAATATTAATTTTGTACAGGTGACCTGGAGTTTTGCAATGATTACTTTTGATTCTGATTATAGTTGATATAATTTTGCGGGACTCATTTCTAAACCATCTCTTCTTACTTAAATTTGGATGTAACATTTCTGATTATCTGAGGATCTGCATTATATATTTCGCTTTTGTAATGTGAGTGAGAAAGTGCTTTTCGTGTGTTGTAGATGTATACGGCTCAACTTTTTTAAACATGGCTCACCGTCGAACTATCGTAAATTGAACTATATATTAGTTGTAAATTGAGTTGTCATTTCTAATTATTAACAGCAAATTATTTTGGAGATCAATTTACATTTTATTTAAAAAAAAGTCGTCAATACAAGTACGATTATAGCATTGAAACAAACGAAGTGATTGTATAATATAACTACACTAACATGTGGAACCGATTGTAGATGTTTCTTCATGTGTTATATTTAAAAATAATAGGTATGTATATAAGTAAAAAGTTTTGAAATGTACGAGTATTGTAAAATGTAGGTCATATCAAGAAATGTACCACATAAAAATCAATAACAGTTTATTATATTATTTTATAAGAACGATATGTTCTAAAAAGAGATACTTATATATTTTCAAATACACATTTAATTACCCTTGGTACACTATTTAGTCCAGTGGCGAATTGGTTAGGGTTATCTGGTGGCAAGTGGTTCCTTGATGAAGCCAATCTCTGATAAAATTAATTACCAAAATTTCAGCACGTAATCAAAAATTAAAATTTAGTAAAATAATTTAATTATTAATTGTTTTACATATTTACATGTAAAATATTCATTTTGTCAAAAAAATATTTAAATAGAGTTAGAACGTTAAAAGTCCTTTTGATATACGAGGATGTTGTGTTTATAAACTATAATGGGTTTTAGAAATATTGGCAAAGTTGTAAACGCTGGTATACTTGCTTTTGAATGTCAGCTAACGTTTTTTATCATTACTAATTTACAGTCAAGTGCTCTACTGTACAGTGGTGCAACTAAATATTTATCAGATTGATAATAATTGATATAATATAAAAGGTACTGCAAAAAAACCACTGCCATTTTTTCAAGATGGAAATCTAAATCTTCAAAATTTAAACTAGTCTATTATAATTTTGTGATGGCTTTTTTAATGAAGAAAAGAAGAAGTAAAATAGAATCACCCTTTTTGATATGAACAAAAACGACCATGACACTTTTTTTATTTTCCTCTTCTTTCACGATGATTTCAAATACTTGGGAATATTCCCCGATCAATTCTGATTCTTGACTTGGCCATCCACCATGATATCTTGCAATTGATTCTCGATGTTGCGTTTTTGTCGGATGTCTTCATATATATTACAAGATATCAGTAGGTGTTACTTAACAGTTACATATATTGCATTGTGGTGTGAGATATTTTTTTGAAAGGTATTATTGTAGCATGCTTTATATTTTATTGTATTAGTGCGTATTCAAATATTCTTCTTCTGTGTTTGGAAGTATTTGAAAATTCGATTTTGGGTTATTAATGTAAACTACTGATTTTTTTTTTAAACTATGTCTTTTAGCAATTAATATATGTAGACCTAGTTCGACACTGGTGCTTTCTAATATATGCATTTGAATGAAATTAGGAGTTAGGTACTGGGTGTGCGTAATGCCTATCTATTTTTTATTATTGTTATTACTTAACTGTGTGTATATTTACATCCATACTTCCTCTGATTTCTGATTAAAAATTTAATTCCTAATAATCAAACATAATAATAATAAGTTCCGCGTTATTCGATTAGTGGGCCTCCAGCACAGAATGTAAAGAAACGCCCTCTTGCCCCACCACACACCGTTCTGTCCGCCCTCACCTTGTTCTAATATTTCCGCATTATGTTCATTCGGTCGTTGGAAATGTAACACACAAAAACCACTGAAATACAAACGTCTGCTCGTACCTATATGTTCCGTACAACACTTTTACTCAACTTCAGTGTGGTCTTGTTGTTGGTTTTTTGGTATAATTAATTTAGAAGGCTAGAAACTGAAAGACTGAAAGGTTGAAAGCTAAAGCCGCCTTTGATGACTCACTTTCATATTAACATAAACAGTGAAGCGTCCTGCCTGGCCTGGCCTGGCCCGGAATTGTTTTATGAGGTTTTTAATATTTTAAAACTTATAAAAGTGAAAATGGTGAGTATTATAATACCTTAATAACAGGAAATTGAGGGCGGGGCTTCTTCGGAAAACGTATTACATCAACGGTAATCTCCCTGATATGATGGCTTAGGAAAAACTTCACAGGAAAATTCATATAAAAATATAATAAATGCTAATTTACAATATTTTATTTTTTGCTTTATTAATAAATTGAAGGATGAGCATTCGTGCTGTACAATTTGTTTAAAAAAAAATTAATAAAATTCGTCTTCATAAAATTGGCATTTACATGTATATTAATTTATCTACTTAATTAGCTTAATATATACTTAATTAATATACTTCAGTAGCGTAGTCGTTAGTATTTCGTTAAGCACACAGCATGTGTCGCGCATCTCCCAGGTCGATGGAGACCTAAAGCGCACAAGAAATGTTTAAAAAATGACGGGGATAATAGAAATATATGTTACCGATTGTTTTTTTTTTTAAATCACACGTCGCAAAATCAATTGTATCGCTATAGTCACAATTCCTTTCCAGAGAAACCAATTGTATCGCTCACAATTGGCTGTCCAGTTAGTACCCCCGAAAGCCTAGGTCAGAGGTGTAACTGATATTTACTCAAGGAAATCCGTCGCTAAGAAGAGGTCAACTGTGCATTTTGGGAAAGCAGCAATTTTTTTAATTTTACTATTTAAATTTATTTATATTCATGTAAATCATGTAAAAATTTGTACCGAACAAGATAATGACATTATCTGCAACATTTATTAATAGCATTTTGTTTTAAAACCTATAAAATAAATGTTATAAGGGATAGACATACTTAATGGTGAAGATTTGAAGAATTTTGTTTCACTGTTAAAGGGCAATTACATCGTACAAGAAGTGCTGTTAATATTTTTTTACAAACTTTACGTTACTGAAGATAAGGACTACTTTATACGAAACTAGTTATTCAAGAAGGAAGGAGGCAGAACGGACCATATTTCAGAAATGCTTGGAGCTTACTCGTACGGTATAATGTATGTATACTAGTATTTGGCCCGCAGCAAATTTGTGAGAAGACCTTAACAGTAAACCAAAGTCGTTGCATAATTTACATGACCACATAGCACGAATTCAACTGAATTTTAATGTTCCACACAAAGTTTCAGTACTTCAACCTTTACTGGGATATCCCCGTAAAATATACCGCTCTGTTACACCTGAACTACCTCCTCTTCACGTCCCACTACGCCTCACCTCTTTATTAAATGATTATATTAATTTATGCAAAAATAATTGCACTTCACCTATCTCGGTTTTAAAATTAACTAAAGGTTATTGGGTACATTGGGAATTGAATAAAGTTTTAACAGTAAAGGGTTACACCAATTATTTTGTATTTACAAATGGAAACTGGAATGACCCCTAAATAAAATTAATGTTATCTCAAAAAATGCAACACTTTGTACGATTATTTATATTATCGCTCAATTGTATACTTGTATATTTTTTTCATTTTTTAAGATTAAAATCGATATTATTACCACTATTTAAAGTATAATGCGTATATAGGTTTTCTTTATAGCAAACAACCCTTACAATTACAACATCTCATTGTGGTCAAAGGTAATTTTCTACTAAATATTTTCAATGTACATAATACCAAAATCCCTTATATACAATATACCACTTATTATATTCGAGCAGTTTGAAGATTTACCTCTTCCCTTTTTCTTGAAGCGCTGGCATTATCTGTTTTGTATTTCCGCTTTGGAAGGAATCTACAAATTAATAACATCAAGGTATTCAAATAATTTTGATATTAATGAGGAATTATATTCCCACCTTCTGAGATATTATTATTAATATTTTGTTGGATAAAAATATATCTATACGTACATATTTAATTAAATACCTTAAGTATTTTATAAATACTTAATAATAATATAAATAACAGCTACACTTGAAATTACCTTATCTACTTATTTATATTACTTTCTGATTTGTTAATGTTATGCATTAATACTACAGGCGCTGAAAGTAAAATCATGATTACTCTAATGCAAATCTATTATAACATCATAAATTAGTTGATGAGAGAAAAAAACCATATATTCTTTCATTAAATCGACAAGAACATTTTATAAATAAGGAGTTTACACATCTTAAAAACAGTATCAACTAATTACGTTGCGAAGGACTTAAGAAACGTTTCGATAGAAGGATAATCCCGTTGTAGCCAAACCTCATTAATGTAAATGTTCTCAATCGATTGACTGACAATGTGTTCTGCACCAACTACAGGATTCGCAGTGAAAAACTGTTCGATTTCCTCTGCGTGTGCAGTTGTTGCAAAATTATTAGTAACTAATTCCACGATAACATCCATGCTAAAACTTCCTGAAGGATAACGATTCTTAAAAGTCTCAAAATTTTCCTTAAAAAAGTTCCAAGCTAGCTCCATGCCTAATGGAGTAGCTACGATAGATCGTAGACAAGAAGGAAAGTTTTGTTTTCTTACTTCTTCAGACATGCAGAACTGAAGAACTTTTTGAAGCAAGTCTTTATTATTTGTAGATCCAATAAATTGAAGAATTCTGGATTGTTCTTCTTCTGAATTTGATTCTTTATATAAGTTAATCATCTGGTCGATGTCTTCTTCAGTTCCGTATTTGGAAACTGCTCTATAAATAACGTTCCGTAAATCTCCAGATGTTTCAGAAGATTCATTCAAAATACATTTAAACCGTGTAAAACAGATATCGATAGCATCAGATTGGTTATGCTTTACCAGCAGCTCCAACACTGTTGCTCTCAATCTCTCATCCAAATCAGTTTCATCCTCAGCTTTTTCCCACCCAACTTTCTTATAAATATTTGCTAACAAATGTTGAACGTAGTTGCTAAAGTACTCTACCTGTCTGTGCGACAATAACACATCCAGTTGGTTGATTATCTTGGCCAAGCATGTCCAAACAGCGTAATGAGTGTCGTTCACAAGCGACAACATCAGATCGAGAATTAATGTGGTAGGTTTAAAACCAGCTTTAGCTATTGAAAACGTGTCATACAAAAGTCCGATTCGGTCAGGTGGAGTCATTGTTTGATCAAGAATACTGCGCTTAAACTTCTCGTAACAGTTATCTGGGTACAAGACTCTGTAATACCCAACGGTTTTTGAATTTAATTTAACCCAATCGTCTTCATTGAGATTACCAACGACTACTTCCACGGACTGATCTTCAAGCATTACACTCAGCACGACTTGATCCGGCTCTTTGGAAGTACAGACCGTCAATGGAATCTTCCACAGATTGCTGGTGTCATCACTTTTACCATCTGCATAAAATCTTGTTTGAGTAAGAGTTAGCACTCTGTCACAATTTTCTTGCTTCTCCTCCACAGTGAGGATGGGATACCCTGTTTGTGTCGTCCAAGTTGACATGATTACGTCGATTGGTTTCAAGCATATCTCCACAAATGCCTCCCACAAATTCGCATTTGTTACGTTGGAATACTGGTATCGATCAAGATACCGATTGATGCTACGCAGAAAATCCGTTTCACCCACATAGTGGTAGACCATTCGGATGAGCGAACAACCTTTACTAAATGCTAGTCTATCAAACGTTGCTGCATTTTCATTCGGGTCACCAGGCGGTAGTTCAATGGCATGCGAGATTCGTAATGCGTCCAATTCGAAAGCTACATTCAATATGATGTTTATAAAATCTGGCTGTATATCTTGATGTGGGTGCAAGTGCACACAGAGCATAAACTCCACGAACGTCGCAAAACCTTCGTTCAGCCAAATGTCGGTCCACCAGTTCATTGTCACTAAATTTCCAAACCACATATGCGCTATTTCATGACCTATTACTTTTGTGATATGTTTTTTGATAGCATCTCCAGATTTATCTGGATCTACTAGTAATGTACTTTGTCTGTATATAATTAATCCCCAATTTTCCATAGCACCTGGAGCAAAATCATAGACAGCAACGTGGTCCAATTTGGGCAACGGATAACAGATTTCAAAACGTGACTCGTAATATTCTAAAATTTTCTTGGAAATATCAAGTGCAAATTGACCGTGGTTTGTTTTGCCAATTGGCGTGTACACTCTGATCTTTACTTCACTTTCTGTTTGTATTTCTAGGAACTCATATTCACCAATAACAATGGCTAAGAGATACGTGGACATCAGAGGGGTTGTTTGGAAGGCAACCACCTGTAAATCATTATCGACGTTTCGATCACTGATCGGCATGTTGGATAAAACAGTAAAACAAACATCTGTTGTTACTGTTAGATGAAAAGTGGCTTTAAAGTTTGGCTCATCAAAACAAGGAAAGCATCGTCGAGCCCATCTAGTTTCAAATTGGGTTACAGCTTCATACTGATCTACCCCGTGTTGGTCAACGTATTTACTTCTGTAAAATCCTATCAAATAATCGTTTAAAATTCCTTTAAAACTTATATCTAAGATGCCGGTAAATGTGTTAGATAACGATTTAGCAAAGTCAAATGTAACTGTTTCATCTGTGGTGTTTAAAGTTATTATTGGAATTTGAATATCAGGTGGATCCTCTTCCGATTGAAGCTGTGCGCAAGTTATATCTAAATCCAGAGCATGCACTGTCACCCTATTGGTACATACTGCTACTTTAATGCCTATTTGTACGCTTCCATCAAATGTAAATTCCTTTAAATCTGGTCTCAGATTTAAATCGTAGCGTGTTGGAAAAACGATTCGCTGTAACCTTCCAAACGTCATATCCGTCATTATGCAATTGTTTTCCTACACCTCAAAATGTGTACGAAAACGTAGAAATTAAATGCTCAGTGCTCAGCATTAGTGAAAGATGAGTTATTAATATTAATTACTTGAAATTTTGGTAAAATAATTAATAATTAAACGTTTCCAATTAGCAAATAAACAAATGACGTCGATAAGTTTTATTCCAAAGTTCAAATCATGACAAACCATATAAGAGTGTATGTGATTTAAAAATATACCCGCTAATAAATCATTTCGTCCGTTTAGTGTAGTTTTCATATTGAGTAGCAAATTATTTTTTTAATTAATTTTGGTAATTCTTAATTTGAAATGCTTTTCGTTTATTCAGCACATGGTGTAGTTTTCATTACTCTATATCGATGACATTTCCTTTCTTGTCATATTGCATAGCCATACATTTTAGAAAGTAAATATACATAAATATAACAAACATGAAAATGATTGCCAATAAAAACACGCCACAAAATTTAAAACACAATTTTTGCATCATGATAATAAAATAAAATATTTGAATATGTTAATATCATAAATAGGAAATATTCATTTGTTCAATTTAACTATTTCGTACAATGTGAAAGTGAATGGATTTGGCAAGCACAGATAATGCAATAACATTTTCGCTTATTTTAGAAAACTTTCAATGGCTGATAAATCTCGCTGTAAAAACATATCGTTAATTAGTATTGCTTCAACAGATTGTCGAACAGTCCGCTCTACTCCTGGCACAGGATATTCTTGGAAGAATGCTTCAATTTCTGCGGCTTTCTCCGATGTTACAAAATTGTAAGTAATCAATGCTATAACATGTTTTAAAATATAATCACCCTTGGGGTATTTGCTTAAAATTTCTGTGCAATGCATTACAAAATAGTTCCAGGCTAATTCTGCGCCACTAGGTGTAGACACCACAGACTTCAAGCAATAGATAACATCCTGGGCCTTTACTTCTTCAGACATACATAAATCCAAGGCTTGCTGTTGGATTTCCTTATTGTTTGTGGCACCGAGAACCATTAATATTTTGCTGCGATCTTCAGCACTTTGCGATGTCTTGTAGAGGTTTAATAAACTCAAATAATCTTCTTGCGTTGCATGCATTGCGACGGCTCTGTAAACAATGCTTTTGAAATCACCTTGCATTTCCGATGAACCCTTTAGCATGCATTTGAATTTACCTTTAGCTATTTCAACACACTGGGCATGTTCACTTCCAACCAGTAGTTGCAAAACAATCGATCTTGTTAAATGATCCAAGTCAGATTCACCCGGTTTGATGGTCCACCCAACTCTTTTGTAAATATTTTCCAATAGGCTTTGCACGTAGTTGTGAAACTTCTCCACAACAGGAGTATGTGACAGAATCTTTTCTAGATAGGATATGGTTGTATGTATACATGACCAAACTGCATTGTTTGTTTCATTCTTAAAAGCCAACATCATATCCAAGATATCTACGGAAGGTCTGTATCCAGCTTTTACCATAGCAAACAGATCCGTTAGGACTCCAATTCTATCGGCAGGAGGCATAGATTGATCGAGGATGCTTTGTTTAAATTTTTGAGAGGTCTCGTATTGATACAAAACTCTGTAAAAGCCAACTGTCCCACAGTTTAGCTTAACCCAATCCTTTTCACATATGTTGGGAACTTTTATTTCCAGATGCTCATCTTCAAATAGTACATTCTGAATTACATCACTAGGGTTTTTGCTAGCGCATATTGTAATCGGAATTTTCCAAAGTGTATTGTTAGGATCAGGTTTACCATCCGAACAAAATTTAGATTGGGTAAGATGCAACACTCTATCTTGATTGACTTGTTGTTCTTCTACTGTTATAAATGGAAATCCTGTTTGCTTTGTCCAAGTCGACATGACTGTTCCAACCGGCTTATTGGACGCTTCTTCAAGAACTTGCCATAAATCTGACGTTTTAGTGTTTTGATATTGATTTCGATGAAGATACAGTCGCATTCCAGCTTGGAAATCTTTTTCTCCGATGTAATAGTGCAGCATACGAATCACTGAAGCTCCTTTCCTATATGTAATTGCATCAAATAACTCATCAATTTGATTTGGATTGTCTACTGGTACTTGTATTGGATGCGAATTGGTTAAAGCATCTAAATCAAAACCAACAGCCATTGCATTTGTTATAAATAATGTCCAAAAATTATATTCTGGTATCACATAATCGGCAGCCATGTATTGTACGAAAGAAGCATATCCCTCGTTCAACCAGAGATCATCCCACCAAGCCATGGTGACCAAATTACCAAACCACATGTGAGCCAATTCATGGCACACCACTCCGGCAACACGAATTTTGTCATTTACGCCAGATCTTTTGGGATCGATTAGTAATGTTGTTTCCCTGTATGTGATAAGTCCCCAGTTTTCCATAGCACCTGCAGAGAAATTTCTGACGGCTATTAGATCTAATTTTGGCAATGGAAATGGTATTTGGAAATAGCTTTCATAAAAATCTAAAGCATTCTTAGAAATGGTTAAGGCAAAATTACCTTGCTCAGATTTAGACACTGCTGTATACACTTTTAAGACAACCCCAGCGCTGGTGATGTCTTCTACGAAATCATATTCACCAATAACAATTGCCAATAGATATGTCGACATTACTGGACTTGTGTCGAACAAAATCTTCCTTGTAGGACCCTTACAACTACACCTGATTATTGGCATGTTCGATAACACAGTAAATTTAGAATCGGCAATTATGGTTAAATCAAAAGTTGCTTTGAAGTCTGGTTCGTCCCAACATGGAAAGCATTTGCGAGCCGCAATGGCGGCAAACTGTGTAACGGCTTCATACTTCTCAGAGCCATCTGGGTCTAGGTACCTACTTCTATAGAAACCAATCAGTTTGTCATTCAGTATCCCTGTGTAACTGATATCCAGTCTGCTACGCCCCCGTGCAATTGGCTGTTCAAAGACCAATTCAACAGTTTCTTCTGGAGCATTGAAAGTATATTTTGGATCAAGTACAGTCTCATCGTTTTGGACTAATTGAACACAATCAAAATCTATTTCAGAGCAATGCAGCGTTATTTTCTGTAAATTACAGGACAGAATTTGAAGGTCGATATGGATAAAGCCTCTTGTGGTGAACTTCTCTAAATCTGCGGTTATTTCAATATTATAATGAGTCGGTTTTATGGATTTAGTAAGTCGTTTAAATTCATTTTTTGCCATAGTTGTATATTTTTGTAGTTCCAGAAATTTATATAAAAAATTTTGGTTGTGGATAAGTAGTTTAGTTTTGTAAAATTTTGCTAGGAAATGTAAACAATTGATTGCGTTAAACATATTTAAATGGAAAGCTTTATAAATCAGTAGAAAAACTAAATCTACTACATGGAAATAAAGAAGTACAAACATCAAATTGAAGAAAACGTTTTTCATACTCGAAAATTGTGACAAATAATTTGGAAAATATTTTACCAAATATAAAACATATTCCTCACTAATTCAAAATATGCTAAACTTCAATTGTTTATTTTAAATGTTCCATTTCATATATTGACAGATATTCAAAATCAAAATTTACTAATTGCTTTTACATAAACACAATAATTTAAAATTGATTATGTTAAAGAAATGCACAAAAAAGGGGTGTCGTGTCGTAAAAGTTTAAATTGATTAGAACAGGCACAAGATGGGATTGGAATTTGAAAGGTTACAAAAATTTATCGTACCATTACGTTATGATATAGAACTAATACCTGATTTGGAGAAATTCACGTTCAAAGGTAATGTCCAGATTAATTTGGATGTAAGATCTAGTGGCGACACTATCGTCATGCATTGTGTAGATCTTGATATTGAAAATGCTCAACTTGTGCAAAGTGATCACACAATTAATAATCCTACAATATCAATTAACAATGCTGCAGAAACGGTAAAGTTTTCCTTCGAGAAGCCAATGAGAAGAGGCCGCAGTACGATGGATATAATTTACAGTGGAATTTTACATGAGAAGCTTATTGGCTTCTACAGAACGAAGTACACAGACAGACAAGATAAAACTAGATACGCGGCAATAACTCAATTTGAACCGACATCTGCTCGGAGATGCTTCCCATGTTTTGATGAGCCGGATTTCAAAGCTAGTTTCGATATAACCATTCTAGCATCTGCAGATCTTACAGTTCTGTCAAATATGGCGGTAAAGGAACATAATGTCAGTTCGGGTTTACAAAGGATTTCATTCAGGTCGACTCCTTTAATGTCAACGTATCTAGTGGCAATCTGTATTGGAGATTTCGACTTCTTAGAAACAAAGACGCAGACAAATGTAGCAGTAAGCGTGTACACTCCTATTGGCAAAGCAACTCAAGGCAGATTCGCTTTGAAAATTGCAAAACAGTTATTAGAATTTTACGAGGAATACTACCAAATTCCACTGCCCTTACCCAAATTGGACCTCATTGCAATAACTGATTTTGCTGCGGGCGCAATGGAAAACTGGGGACTTGTTACGTACAGGGAATCCGCCATATTGTTCGATGCTGAGGAAACGGGGATGTTAATCAAACAACGTGTTGGAAGAGTTGTTGCGCATGAGTTAGCGCACATGTGGTTTGGTAATTTAGTAACGATGGTGTGGTGGAACGATCTTTGGCTAAATGAAGCTTACGCCTCGTTTCAGGAATTCTTGGCGATTGATCACGTGTTTCCAGAATATGACATTTGGACCCAATTTGTGACAACCGTATTAATAATGGCGCTCGATTTAGATTCATTAAAAACATCGCATCCAGTAGATGTTCCCATCGGACATCCTAGTGAAATTGCCAGCACTTTCGATAGAATAACATACAGTAAGGGTTCATCGTTAATTAGAATGCTACACAACTATGTCGGTAAAAGAGATTTCCAAAGGGGAGTTAGTTTGTATCTAAACCGTCATAAATATTCAAATGCAGTCGCTGCTGATTTATGGGTGGCTCTTGAAGAAATGAGCAAGAAACCTGTTGGACCTATGATATCAACATGGACGAAACAAACTGGTTTTCCTTTAATCACACTTACTGAGACTCAAGGTGGAACGAATAGAATCCTGGTACTACATCAGAAAAGATTTTGTGCGGATAGATATATTGATCCATCACATCCTTTATGGATAATACCGATTCAAATATCGACTTCCAAGAATCCAGAAGCCGTAGCTCTGAGCGTTTTGATGCAGGAAGATTCAGTGGAGGTAGTCCTACCAAATGTTGAAGAAAAAGATTGGGTGAAATTAAATTTCAAAACAACTGGGTTCTACAGGGTGCTGTATTCCAACGAAACGTATCAAAAGTTCGAAGCAAGCATAAGTGCGCAAACCATGCCGGCCGTGGACAGGATAGGCGTTCTGAACGACTTATTGGCCATGGTGAAAATAGGTTTTGCATCGACTGTTGTACTTCTAGATTTCCTTAAAGCCTTCGTGAACGAAACTCACTACGCTGTGTGGACGTGTTTAGCAGTGGTCATCAATCGCCTCGAAAACTTGCTGTCCCACACCCATCTCTCAGAAAAGTACAGCATCTTTGTGAGAGTCTTGCTCAGCAACATAAGTCAGACGTTGGGATGGGACTCCAGACCTGACGATACAGATGTAGACTTTATGCTCAGAGCGATCATTTTTGATTTGCTGGTCAAGCATGATGATGATACAACTCTCGTAAAAGCCCGAGCAAAGTTTAAGGACATTTTCGACGACTTCTCCGACGTTAAAGGAGATTTGAGAAATGTGGTGTATAGAGCAATTGCTAAAACTGGAAAAGAAGAAGACTTTCTGAATTTACTTAATGCTTATAGGAAGTTAGATAGCGCAGAGGAGAAAACAAGAATCTTGCGAGTGATTGGGTGCTGTGGTAACCGAGAAATCCATGAGACAGTGCTGCAATTTAGTCTTTCTAGTGAGGTTAGAATGCAAGATACCCTGTTTTGCTGGTTCTCTGTAGTGTCGAACCCGAAAGGAGCGGAAGTTGCGTGGGATTATTTTCAAGAGAATCTCCATACTTTCATTGATCGTTTTCCACCGGGAAGTAACAATTTTAATTCTCTTGTTACTTTTGTTACTGAAAACTTTGCTACTGAAGAGAAAGCTAAAGAGATAGAAGATTTCTTTGAGGTACATTCAGTGCAAGGTTCTGAACGTACAGTTAAACAATCTGTAGAAACTGTGAGACTTACAAGAGGCTGGATCCAGAGGGATTTAGAAGCGCTGAATACTTATTTTGAAGGAATTACTTATTCACCTAATGAGGCAGTGAAATTACCACACCAGTCGTCCTTCATTGCACAGATGTAATGATACAGTTTTAGTACCGTTTTGTAGAAAACTTAATGTTCTTTGTTCGTTTGCACAATAAAATATTATTTTTATTTGTTATGACAAAATTCAATTTCTACTAATCAGTGTACGCATGTTCAATCTGCGATCTGACGTAGTCTGTTCAGTTTGAGAACAGTTTAAGATCGCCGACCGTATGTTTATTAATAACATACAGTACTTTAATTGTCTATAACTGTTTAAGCATCATAATAAAAGTTAATGATTATAAAAAGTAAATGGTTCAAATGAGGAGTATAAGCAAAGAATTCACGCTAATTATTTAAGTATTTGATTTTGAATGACTTTTGAAATGAAACATAAACTTTGTTACGGACAATTTCAACTGAAAATAGAAACCAGAATACGATACGGTAACTACTTAAAGTAACATGACTCCCTAGTATACGAGTGTCCGTGTATACATAACCTACAAAAGTTTTTATGATTTAAAATGTTAAATATTTAAACATTTTTATGGAAGACTAGAAACCATGTTTACTAATGTCGGTTCCATTTGAAGTTTACTACTAAAAATTAATGAAACTGTATACGAGGTTGGTCGTTAAGAAAACCGCCGTAGTTAAGTACGGTTAGTATCTGTTACTCAGTACGGTTGCACTAGTGTTAGTGGGAGCATTGTAGTGCCACGGGTTTGCTCATAGTAACCTCACAAATGAGTGCTGCAACAAAAAATTCTGTCAAATGTGAAGTGCGCGGTGTGAAAAATCTTCGTTACTGTGTAAGGCCTAAACATTATTAGTAAAAGTATTGTGTGTCAGATTGTATAAATAAGAATTGTTCGGATTTTATTTGTGCCACATAACATTAATTAATGAGCACTCGTTGCTGATTTCTTCAGAATTCTTAAAAGTTACTTTAGTAGTTTAAGGGCATTTACGTATATATAACGTCCATTTACTGGTGCGTCTTACTGCACCAGCCGCAATGGACGGAAATATCTTGCTCATATTTGGCATAGTTATTAACTATAGCCCAGTAAACATTTTGGAATCACTTTGCCATTATATGGAAGATGCGTGTGATATCTTTGTCATGAAAAAGTTCAGTTTCTCACAATCGTTCATATGAAATGTCTATTTTATCGGCTACATATGGCAGCACCACTTCACCTGTCGGAGTACAAATGTAGATAAAGTTGATGCGAACTATAATGGAAATGCAATAGTGATAGAAACGTCACAAAATATGACACATCACCAAATTGTTTACTGAGAGTACTACTAACTTACGAAGAAAAAAATGGCGCTTACTTTTTCCAACACACCTCGTACAATATAGTAAAATGAGTGCTTTTTATCGTAGTACATATTTCCCCTTGCATCCCTTTCATCATATCAAGACAACAACACATGCGAAGATTTTAATGAAGCCGTTCTTTTTCTACGCGAAACAATACCAGGTTGGGAATGGTTGGGCGCAGCGTAGTGCAGTGTTATATTGCTTGATGCAAATGTGAGTGCATGTACGCGAGTATATGTATATGTGTATACTATACACACCAAAGTATTTTAATTAACTAACACTAACGTTAAAGCTGCCTGCGTATGCAGTTTCACACACCTGAGTTAACTACTGTCACCTTTAATTCCATAAAATAGTTAATGATAAAATAAATTTAAATCCAGAGTGTTTCAAATCAGGTAATACCTTTTTGTGGGTGATTAAGTTGTGTTTTTAACAATACTGACAGTATATTTTTAAAACTGTATAATGTGTACAGGGTGTCCTATCTCCGACTACCGTTAATTTAAAGACGTGTTATACAAGTAATTTTACCGACAAAAACATCAATATGTGGGGGTCCATCCCCCCTTCTGTAGGTATGACCGCCATTTTAAATTTTATTTTAAATGACTCTGCCAAAAATTATCGATTTATCTGGATCTAAAGGTCTTACGAGTATGAATAAAATATTATTTGAAAGGTAATTATACCACCTACGAAGTAATAAAATCATTTTGTAAATTTTCAAATTAAAAATGTCATAAAAAAATGATTTGTCTGCTTTTTTTACTTTTTCTTACATACCTCAAAAACTGTCACTGTGATGTACAATATTTTTCGACACTCGCTTATCGACACTACTATTATGTTAATAATATAAGTAGTCGCATATGTGATTCTGTAATTAATTCATGCTACAATTTAAAAACATTAAAATAACTACTAAGACTTTCTTGAGATAATTGAACATTAAATGCTCTTTGAATGTAAAATTAGACATTTTAGAGTGTAATTGATGTTAAAATAGCAAATCGTGAGTAGGTTTTGGTGATATTGATAATATGAAATTATTCATTAATCTAAGAAATCATATAAATTTGCAAATACTAATTTCTCATTAGTGTTTAAAGTTAACATACCTTTTACGATGACAGAAGATTTGTAACTGACATACATATTTAGTAACTGACATTTGTCTTACCTGAAATAAAAAAAAAAACATTATTAATATTTTTTATTGCAAATAGAGTAGAATAAATAATAGTAAGTTGCATGGCAGACAAAGACAACGCGACGGCTCCAGGCCCCACTCCGTTAACTGTTTTCATTTCCTTTCTTTTGTGTTTTCATACGAATTGGAATTACTAAACAATTAGCGCATTTTTCTTGTCATAAAATAGTAAAATATTTTATGTTACTATATTATTATTTAATTATTAATTGTGTGCCTTTCGGCTTTACAATCTACATTATTATATTTCTTAATGCATATCATATAAATTCAAGGTTAAAAAACTAAACTTAAACTATTCAAGACTATTACTACTTCGAATAGTACTTTCTGTTTCTTCTTTTCTTGATCCTCTCTCTTCATGTCCCCTACTCCTCCTTTATTCACACCGTTTCCTGCTTCTCCTTCCTTATTAGCTGTATCTTCATCTATCACCTCTTGCCTTCCTTGTCTCCTTTTATGTTACTATTTAAATTTTGTTAAAAATATTTACAATAACTTACATATTTATTTATTAAGAAAAATTGACAATATTTACTTTAATAGGAACACTTTTTGCAGAGATTTTAATGATTTTAACAAACGTGGGTTTGTTACAAGATTACTCAATTTAATTACACTCGAGATAATACTATTTAAGAAAATGAGTATTTCTAATCTTTCATGGCGAAATACGTTAAATTATTATATTATAATAATTAAATTATTTATCACTAAAATATAATATTTTTGTACCGAGCGTTTTTGCAGGTCGGCATTGATGGTGGCACTTCTAAAGTTAAAGCCTCCTGACTACACTAATGCCTACGTCACTAGTGTGCATTATTTGGTAATACCGATATATAGATTTTCTAATTACACAATTAACGGACAAATTCAACTAATTAAGTTATTACTTTATACATCAGATAATCTATTAATTTGCTACAGAGAACTTCAAATGAAACTTTATGTTCTGAATTCTAAATTGTATCAATTAGCAGTCATTATAGTCGTTATAGAATAATTATATTTAATCAAGGATTTTCTGTTTCCCGAAGTATTTAAACTTTCTTTTTGCATTGATTATCTTAACTTTTGTTCTTGAAAATTGATTGTAATGTTCCTATTAAATAAAGAGATGAAGATTAGGAAGCATTGAAGTTCAAGTACAGGTTTAGTTTTAAATGATATTAGTAATGGAGTTAAAAACAAAATGCAATAAAATTGTTTGTATTACTTGTCGATATAGTTGGCATATCAAATATGTAATAATTTTTAATAAGTTTAAATATTAACAATAAAAATAGTTATTTTTGACCGTGTTGATATAGAGAAAAGGTCCCTCGACGTTATGTCTAATTCTTACGCTCTCCACTCTATAAATTGCTATCTCCTTTGTAGAAGAGTGTTAAAGAGATGCGTAATGGAAAGCATCTACCGTTGAGCATGGAAAGCAGTCAACGCATTTAATTTAATAAAAACAAAAGTTGAAGATAAAAGAAGCCAAAAGTCGTATGCAAACGGCATCGTTTGGTTTACTCGTTGTGGCAGCCACAAGCTCCTTCACTTCTCCTTTACTTCCTTCTCTAATATGTTTCATTTATTAAATAGAACGGGTTGATTACTTTCCGTGATAGTCAAACGTGAGTTACTAATTACAGCTACTTCGCTCATGCAATACATAAATTTGTGGTGAACAAAGATAAGTAAAATCGGGTACTTATTAGTCTACAGAGTAGTCCCATGAAGTAAAAAGATGATTACAAAATGAGCAAAAACACAAAATTTAAATTTCAAATATTTACGACTATATCTTTCTCAAGTCCCAAAAATATACAATAGTGTTGAATCTAATGGAAGACTGGACTATCTTTAGGGGACTGAAAACAGGGGCGCCTCATTACCTATCTCAATGAAATAATAAATAAATACGGGTCTGCTGTTGGCTCCATACCGTGCAAGTAACAAATCACAATACAAATAATTATATATTTTAATTAAAAAAGTTAAAAAAAAACCACTTCCGTTGAATTTTGTTCATTTAATTATGGATTTTGTATCTAAATTTGCGCAACACTCACAATTAATCAATGTGTTTAATATTAAAAGTACCAATATTCTGACGATACATCCCCCCCTACCCCTCCTCTTCTCACTATGTAGCATCACGAATAACAAAAAGATTTTACAAGCAAATTCCAGGATCTTTTCTATCTCCTCTTCAGGATATAGAATATAACCCTACTTTTCCATAGGTACCACATTTTTTCCTTATTTTCTTGAACGTTTTTGTCCTTCACGTCTAGACTTCGTTACGTGCAGATGTAGATAGTGTATCTCGCCAAAGTATATAACGTCATTAGACTTACCTCGAGAAATATCAGAGACCGTATATATCTATTTACATTGTATTACAAATGGTTATATTGCTATCCCTTTCTATTAAATATATAGGTTAATAAAAAATGTGAGATAAAATGATTTCTATAGAATACTTGATGCTACAAAGTGTTTTTATGTCCGAATTATAATTGATAGTATATTTTTCGATTATATTATCATAAAAGTTATAGTGACATTATTGCGCCGTTGGCAACCAATAGAATTCTTCTTCTTTATTATTTATAAGGAAAAAGCTCTGTATTGAATTTAAGGCCGCATAAAGTTAAGAGCATAATCCATTTATTTCGTTAAGCAAAGTGACTTTATTGGAAAATCTATATAGCTGTTATGTCTCTTCGATTTTCAGGGATTTTATTCTATTCAATAAACAATGATAAATTTCTCATGATTGTTTTGGAAATGTTAATTGTTGTCCTGTAAACAAATTTGAAATATTTATCTTCAAAATTTTGACTTTGTGAACAAGAAATAAAAATATAATAATTATGCAAATAAAATTAAGTTGTATTGTAGCGGCAAAGCTTAATTAGTTTTAATGGTCCCTATCTAAAAAATTAAAACTATCCTCAAAGTAATAATGATAACATAAAAATAATTCAATTGCTATATCAAAAAAATCTACAAAATAAGTGTTAAAAGTAATACAAAAAGTCCGGTAACTATCTACATTGGTTTTTAAATAAATTTCCAACATTTTTTATATTGCATGTCATATGATTATTTATATAATTGTTACATGTAATTACACGCACGCCATAACCAACCCCACTACCTCCCTTCTCTCTTCCCTTCTCCCAACAAACCATACAACCTGCTTTACCGATAAGATTACCGCTGTAGATTGTACTCGTACTTCACTAAAATTAATGCTTTTAGTGTAATTTCAGTACATTTAATAAGCTCGGTATCAATTAGACATATTATCAGACCATTTCATACCTCAACAAGTTTACTGAATTAAATCACCATAATGTAATGGTAATCCCAATGTGCAATCTGTTACACTAACCACCACACCACATATATATATGTATACTGTGTTCTTGTGTACGTGGACAGCCACGTGATATTAATTTAGTAAATGAACATTTTGAATGTTCCTGAGATTTAGGGTGATCTAACACTGCAACCATTTTCTAATGACTGCGGTTTTTCATAAGAGAAAGTTCCTATTTTAATGTTTACAAATATACCATCATCATCATCATCTTAATCTTATCATCAAAGTGCTGCAATACGCTCTACTATTATTATTATTAATTGTTTATTGTTCGCCTTTCGGCTTTACAATCTACATTCTTAATACATTTCATATACTTCAACTTACAATTAAATTTACATTATTCTAGACCTTTTTATTTCCAAAAGTACTTTCTGCTTCTTCTTCTCTTGACCCTCTTCCTTCATTTTCCCTAGTCTTCCTTCTGGACTGGTCTATTCCCTAGTCTATTTTTCTGGGCTGAAGTTTAACTGTTTCCTCGCTACTTCTTTCTTTCTCCTGCTTCCCTTCACTGCCTCTTTTAGCACTTCCTTTCTCTTCCTATTTCTTGTGCAACCCAGCCACCAGCTTATTTATTCTCCTGTTTTTCTTTCCTTTTTACTATTTCCGCCATCCACCTCTTTCCTTTACTGCCTCCCTTTAATAGCTGGCCAATATTCCTTTCGCTCGCTACTTTTTCCTTACACTCAAACTTAGGACCAAAGTGAGATACATGCATATAACGTCAGCTAGGCACTAAGCGGTTTACTTTGCGTATGGAAGCGAAACGGTGAGAGAAGCAAACGGTAGCAAAATTCAGAGTGTACAGTACAAATGTGCTTTGGTCTATTAATAAACCTTAAAGTAAAGTGAAAGGGACATAGAATTGTAACAGTCGGAAAGGATGAAGAGGATAGATACAGACCAGATACAATACAAGATACAGACAGTTGTGGACGACGCGGTTACTGGAGTACTTGAGAAAACAGGTAATGAGATTTTTTTTTTTTTTTTTTCAAAGAATATTACAACTAAGTGTGGCTGTCCTAGTAATTTATATATAAAGTTAAATAAATTTGTTCAGTTCTAGTCCACTGATTAGTTCCAAAATTTTAAACATTACGAGAAACACTTGCGTGGTTTGTATTAGCAGAAACACAGAGCCAAGTCTTCCGGCTTGGTCATCTTCAATCTGGGCAGATTCTCTCTGTTATTAGGTAGCTACAGAATTTCTTCATTCTGGTGGTTCTGCAGTCACAGTAGATGTTTGCTTGCTGCCTTCCTGACTTCTTCGTCTACGGTGGGCATCTTTAGGTCACGGTGTAAATTGTCATTCCGTATGTACCAGGGCGCATTTGTAATACTCCGTACTACTTTGTTTTGAAAAGTTTGGATTTTTGTTAAATTTGTTTTCTTGGTACAACCCCAAAGTTGTATACCATAAGTCCATATGGGTCCATATGTTTTCCCATAAGCCAGTTCATTATCCTGAATTTGTTATTAAGTTGTTCTCTTTTTATCTTAACATGCTCCTTCCATTTGAGTTTCGCTAACGTCATGCCAAGGTATTTCGCTGTGTTGGAATAAGGTATTTTTTGGCTGTTGATAGTAACTGTCAGAGAAAACGAGAATGATCACAAGGTTTAAACTATGAAACGTAGAAGGAGGGGAAAACAGGACGAGAAAACATAAGGAATATGCGGGAATGAAGAGGAGAAATTGGAGCACATCAAAATATAGAAAAATTGCTGATATGAGGGAAAGAAGGAGAGACAAGAAACATTTTTGGCGATAATAACATAATAATAGACTAACTAGACTAAGAAAAAATGCAATGTAATTAGATGAATTCATGTAGAAGAATGTAATGTCTGACGGCGCAAAAATTAAACAAATAAATACAATACAATAGAAAAAACATTAAAGTAGAAGATGCATCTCATGTATTCTGCGAAACACAACTTAAAAAGTGGATTACCACCATTACTGTAATTCAATATTACCTCAACTTCATTTTGAAGACAGAACCCGTGGTACGTATTTCTTTAAACATAAATCCTAATGGTAATTAGAATTAGACGAGGAATGGTCTAGCAGGTAAATGGCTGAACATTTGGTTCGTATTTATAATTCGCAATATTTACGGAATGTCATGTCATGAGAAGGACCATGTAATTTAATAAATGTTTGTGTGTTGTAGGCTCTGGGCTATGGTTATCATTCGTGAATAAATATTACAGGTATTACAATTTGGGTGAACAACAGGCATGAAGATACCAACTCCATCTCTAAAGGTAATCCAGTACTAACCAATGAACGGGAATTATTCACGCAGTGGTTTTAGATGGGATTACAGTAAGTCAAATTATTCTAACAGATATGATACAAAAACTCGACGGACTGGAAAATCAATTTGTATCCTCCCTGTGTGTTTGTACCCTAGTTTGTAGATTTGTATGTTATTATTACATTTGTCATTTAAATGAATACAGGACCCAGCATTTAGAGGTGTTGGTGAAATTCGGTTGACATTCTAAATGGAAATTGGAATTTGAGTTATGTGGAGGAATTGTGTATTATTTAATTAAAGTATTCTTGATATATTTAACGTAAAAAAGTTTATCTGTTGCATTACATTTTTGGATTGATTGATTGCAATGTTAGATTACGTAACAGAAGTTATGTTTTGACAAAAAATAAATATTTTTGAGGTTAATAAAGCTCATTATGCAAAATTATGTAATGTTACATATTAAAGTAATATATTATGAAAATATTATTATACTTTTTGCATTTATTTAATGATAATGTAATATAATTATACTAGAGTTTACCCCCGTCACAAACGAAGTCTCTTTAGTGTGTATGATTTGAATTCAATAAAATAAATCATAATTTTATTTCAAGTTTTAATTCCATTTTTTAATAGAAATATTTAACTCGTTCTATATAAATTTTACATGTAAAAAATTGTTCATATATACTTCAAAATTTCAACTTTCTAGCACAACTTTTATCCTCGTTAGAAACCGCCCCCGTGCCAATAGATAATACTTTAAAATTTTGAATTTTCTTTTATTATTAATGTACTGAAATATTCTACAATCCATAATACGAACTTTCTCTAGAGTTAACTACCCGCTCCCTGAATTTTTTTAACCCCCCCTTTTTCCCCATAAAATGTCACCATTGAATAAACATTTTAAATTTCAACTTTCTATCTTTTACGAAAGTTATACAGAAAAAATTTGTTATTTTTTTCTTGTTTTTTCAGAATTACGGGTTTCCAGGAAAATCAGGGGAAAATCCGGGAACGCCAAAAGTCTTAGAATTTTTTCTCTAGGAAATAAGGAATTTTCAAAAACATTGAAGGAGCCGTTTTCGAGCTACCATACAAAATTCAGTACCAAACATATAAACAAGTCAGATACACCTGGAACATTATAATATAGGATCAAATTTCTAACCTATTTACAACAGACAAAAAGTGATTATACAAAAAACGTTGTACTTACTCGTATGTACGAGTACTTTACCCAAACTTTATTTTACCCAGATTCTGCAAGATCATTGTGGAATTCAAATAGAAGTTTTACAGTCAATATTGATAAATTCATGTAATATACTTTTAAAGATACTGGTACAGTTCAAACGGGACTGCAGGCATTCCCACGGGAATCAAAACTTTCTTGAGCAATTTTTACTCTTTTGATTCTACTTAAGAGTTCAGACAACTTTTTAAACAAAAAAACAAAAATAGCAAATTTATATCAAATATTGTCTTTACTAATAGTTGAGAAACTAATATTATAAATTGAATGCTTTCTCAATTATTAAACTAGACCAAAGATAGATGGCACTGAAGACTGTTGTTGCTCAGCAAAACTTATTAGAAAACAACTAAACATAAAAACGTCAATTCATGTATTATTTAACGTAATATATTTTCCTAATGTTACGTTCTATTATTTACCGAATTCTGTTACATTAACATTAAATAAATGGAAAGGATATTAAATATCTATTATTAATGTAAAATGTAACATTAAATTAACAAATTCCTATATTATAACAGATGTAGGTTCAAATAAATGACTTTGAACTATGCAGACTGAATATACGGTAGCGCCACCTAGGAAGGGATCAATGCATTCACATTGAAATGGCTAGCTAAGGGATAATAGAACAAAAATTTAAAAGGGTTATGTATTCTCCGCCCCCCGAAAATATAATTAGTTAACATAATTTTATTAACGTCAAAAAACGTAAATTTAAGTTGAAAGATAACTTTTGTTATGTAACCTTACATCATATCAACCTAAAAAACACTTTCAGCCTTAACTTTTTACAAATTAAGTTAATTTGTTAAGTCTGGTCTACAAACCAAAATTCTAGTATCTTCTTCTTGTTATTTTAAGACGGTTTTAAATAGAGAACCATTTTTTTCTTAATGAAGGTGTTGACGTAACGTTCATTACTTTTCTTACACCAACAATATTTAAGAACTATATCTATCCCATTCTAACAAAAGAACTGTAAGCTTTAAAAAGGATACGTTACATCAATTATCTCCGATATAAGTTACTTCTTACTAAATCGAATTATTGTACTTAACTTTTTCCTACACTTATACTATCTGATACGACAAGTATACGATTCTATTTCTTATTGTGTTAGTTCTAAAATATGAACAATTAAACTATTCTCCATCGGACTGTCTAGACGCTGTCGATGTTTTTCTGTAACTACTATTTATTGTCTTACTTTAATATTTTTTTGTTGTAAGTTCTAAAGTTGTAACCAAAAACAGTAATACTTGAACTTGGTGACTTCGTAGTTGTAAAAAGCATAAATCACAATGGGCTTGTGTCCTATGTCTTAATTTCTATAAATGTGTACTATATATTGATAAAGTGGGTTACCAGAACCTCAAATGTCCAATTATTTTTTATAACTCTTTATATGTTAGGAGATATTAACAATTAAAAAAGTCATTTTGTCTCTTTAATTATTAAACGGATTCAACGTTGTACCCATTCCAAGTGCATGTGACATCACAATCCTTGTGTAAGGTTGCCAACCTTACAGATCATAAATCTCTGCTATATGTATTTATATATCAAAATATCAAACATTATTTACAGCTATTTTAAGGCACACTTAAATTTCAATATTATGTCTGCCTTAGTAGGGTTAAATAAAATAAAAACTTATTAGTCTTTGATTTGACTTGATTATTTGACTACCAACAGCTACAGAACATTACCACAGCACTGACCTACTCAACAAATAACTGACGTTAAAATGCATTTCACGTCATACAAATATGGCCGACCATTTATAGCGCTAAAACTACAATTCAAACTTTTAATTGCTATATCTCCGTCAATATTTAGATATTTAATAAAATAGACACGCCAATACACATTTATTAACATTAATTTCAATCAATAATTGAAAAATCGCACACTCATTAATGAGGACACTGAAATCTAATGCGTAACTTTAAAACTGAATACATTCTATAAATGCATTCTTGGCGGTACTACGTATTCACTCATATAGTTTTATATGATTGTAAAAAAAAATCATAAATTAAATAATAAAACTAAGATTTCTTTCTGATCTTCAAAATAGTGAGAATATTTTATTTTTTAAATTTTTTTTTAAGATATATGGAATCTTTCTACGTATCAACCCTAAATTTCATATACTATATGCGATAATGCACACGAAAATTGCTAGTTTAGAAAGAATTCTGTATTTACCGGCATGTAGTGGAAACATACCCAAATGTGTATTGGAAACATATCAATATGAATGTCACATTGGTTTGGATTATAAAAGTTCAACAAATCTAGTACACTCATGTCTAAAAACCGTCAATTTATGAATAAAAATGTATGAATATGAATATCGCATTGGAATGCGCGCTTATATGCACTTCTACAAAATTAAAAGACACTTTTCTTTAAACATACTGTTCAGTACAAAATTAGTACAGAACATAAGAAGATGTCTCTGTTGGCATTCCAACATTATAATGTATTGTTGTCTCTAATAGAAGTAATGCGCATGACTACAATACGACGACTGCTGTACGCTACAGCGATATGGCATTCGTGTCAGTTGTGTTTTGGGCTTCTACACTGTCAAGATCATAATTCCCAACCATCTTGTTATTATAAGAATGTTGGTTCAAAGTAATTAAAAAGTGTAAAATTATTTTATCATTAAACAATTGAATAATTATTCAATCTACAAATACTCGCATGGTTTTATTTCGTACATGCGAAGCTGGTCCTTCGAGTCTTACAAAGCCGATCCTTCGAGTTTATTAACCGCGTGTGTTTTTCATTGTATTTTTGGCGTTTTATTACATTTGCCCCTTGGCGATTGCCATTGATTGGGTAAATGGGACGCTCTATTTTGGCGGATTCACGGAGGATTTGGATATTTTACAATTACATTTCCAGAAGCCTTACAAGCGAAGCTGGATATTTTACAATTACATTTCAAGAAGGTTTTAAATCCTACAAAAAAAAAAAACTGGCCTTACAAGCCATTGGTACCCGCGTGTGATTTCGTGGTGTTTTGAGGTTACATCTGTATAGTAACCAGCACAAGTGCAAGCTATTTTGTTACATTTACCCTATGGCGGCCTGGCAAGTCATCAATTGCCATTGATTGGGTAATGCAACGTTTGATTTAAGCGGATTCGCATATAATTTGGATTACTACACGTTTATATTTTAAGAAAAATTATTCATTACGGAAGAGGATACATGGATGCTGGAGGAGAGTAAAATACTTCTTTACTCATGAAGGTACAAAGTTATTATTACTATCTGCAAGTACCAATCTATTAAAAACTTCTCATGTTGCTGGATTAACCTGGATTAGTTTGTCATCCACGTTTCATCTATCATATAAGTACGAATCTATCACCTAAGCAAGATGGAGGGATTGAAAAGGCTTAGATCGGCGCGGACGGCTGCAAAAAGTGCAATATCACGGATGGACAATTACGTCAGCGACCCAAGGGCTCTCGACTCCGCTACAGTGGATGTGCTGCAGGTGAAAAAAGAAAAGATGATGACTACATTCCAATCGTACGAGCTCACGCAGTACAGCATTTTAGAAATTGATGATCAAGATGAGGAAGACATTGAAGAAGTTGAAGAGAAGTATTTTAACATTATAGCAAAATTAAATGCTAGCATCAATAAGTTAAAAGAAGTTAATAGGCCTGAATTAGTTCCATTGAGGCTCCCAGCGGTGGAAATTCCAACCTTCGATGGCAAGGATATAACCAGGTTTAAGCCCTTTTATGAGCTCTTCCAAGCAGTGGTTCACAATAATGCATCATTGTCCGATGTTCAAAGACTTTTTTATTTGAGAAAGTATCTCGTTGATGAGGCTCTCTCAATAATTATAAATCTGCCGCTTGTGAACAGTTCATACAAAGAGGCTATTGATTTATTGTTAGCGCGGTATGAAAATAAGGCGAGATTAATCTTTTATCACATTAATATAATACTTGATATTCCCAACATGCAGAAAGGTACTGCAGTCGATATAAGGGCTTTTTTATGTCAAGTAAAACAGCAATTACAAGCGTTAAAAAATCTTGATGAGCCTGTAGACAAGTGGGATATGATTTTAATCTCGGCCTTAAGTAGAAAATTAGATATCGTTACTAACCGCACTTTCCACATGGAAAGAAATTTAGAAGAACTGCCTACTATGGCAGAATTTATTTCATTTTTAGAAAGACGTGCAATTGCAATTGAGTATAGTTTAGATTATAAAAATATGTCACATGACAATAATAATAAAGGAAATGTGGTTCCAAGAAAATTGTATAATAAAAATAAGTATTCACATAATAATATTGTATGTAATCTTGCTATTTGTGAATATACAAACCTTGAGAATGTTATGGAACAATCTTGGACAACTGAGAAATTCCCAGAGGAATCAGATAAGTTTTCTGAGGATTACTTAAAGGCTGAATATAATTTTCAAAATTCAGTAGCACTTAAAAATAATTTAACTGTTGATTTGCCATTACTCAGCCTAGTAAATAAAATAGAATTGGAGGATTCTTTCTCAGTCGCCCCGCAAAGATTTAATGTGTTAGAAAAAAGATTTAGACACAATCCTTCATTATTGGAGGTTTATAAAACATTATTAAACAGATCAACCAGTATTATGACATTAGGTTTAAAACACAATATTATTTTTATAAATATTAAAATAAAAACAAATTTAATTTGCTACAAGTCCAGTGTAGCTCCATCAAGTAAGGTACTTACAATACCCCAGCTTGAGATTATTAGCGCAGTGTTGCTGGTGCGAATCAAACAAGCAACAAATAAAATTTTTGATTCAAATACAATACTTCCATCAGATATTAATTGCAATGTTTACAACATTGATGTAAAACAAACATCTGTACTGTTGGAATTGTTAAAAGATAATTGTTTCAATAACATTGTAACTATTGAGTTGATGATTGTTGTGTACATTATGCAATTGATAATGTATGCTACATTGATAATTATGGTTTCTGTTATATTTAGGATAGTAATTAATTTGTTTTATATTATTTTCACAAAATTATGTAGACTACCATAGAGTTAAGAAGTTTATGTTATTTTGTGTAATTTTGTTTATAATAGTTTTAAGAAGTTCACATTATTTTTTGTAAATTGGTTTATAATAATTTTATGTAACATTGTATAATTTGATATTGGTTGTGAGCTTATCTACTTCTGCTGGCTGGCAATTTATGTTCAGTACAAAATTAGTACAGAACATAAGAAGATGTCTCTGTTGGCATTCCAACATTATAATGTATTGTTGTCTCTAATAGAAGTAATGCGCATGACTACAATACGACGACTGCTGTACGCTACAGCGATATGGCATTCGTGTCAGTTGTGTTTTGGGCTTCTACACTGTCAAGATCATAATTCCCAACCATCTTGTTATTATAAGAATGTTGGTTCAAAGTAATTAAAAAGTGTAAAATTATTTTATCATTAAACAATTGAATAATTATTCAATCTACAAATACTCGCATGGTTTTATTTCGTACACATACAAGGTTACAGAAATATATAAAGCATAGGGTGAGGTATTTTTTAATTGGGTGATTAAAAAACCAGTTTATTATATAAAATGTTAAACATAATATAAAACCTGGTGTGCCTAGCCTAGAGTAATCATTTATCTTACCTGCACCAACCTGATAAAGCACATTTTAACAGCCATATTTCTTCTTAATAAGGAAGATGTTCCGCATAAAATGATTGGAGTACGAGTATTTTTAAAACAACGTGATATTGAATAATGATTAAGAATTATTACAAGGCAAGGCTATAAACACCTTAAGTACCTTTCTACCAAGTTAAGATTCTCTTTAAGAAAATTCAAAGTGAAGTGTTTGTTATGGACCAGTGATTGGAAGTATAAGTTTATTTTTGACAAGAATTCACCCCTTCATATCTTACTGGTGATTAAATATTAATAAGAGGTTTAGGGTGGTTTTTTTCAATTTTAAGTTGGTTGATAATTTTGTTTCTCAGTTTTTATTTTTGATGAAGTCGAACATAAGTGCAGCTTAAACAAGCAATATACCACGATTGCACTCTTCGTTAGTTAGCTGTAGTCAGCCTTTAGTAAAACTGAAATTGAAGTGAAACTTATTTACCTCAAAAGTTAAAAAAAATATATATAAAGCAGTTTATGATGCAATATGTCGGACAGTCTCTTTAAATTTTAATATTTGATTCTATAAATACAACAATTTCTGTATGGGACGATTAATATATATTACAGTATAAATATTTACCACCAAGCACAAATGAACTGAATACTTACACTATTGTATATACACTGTGAGAAATACACGATAAAAAATAATTTACGGTTTAATGAATTGTTAATACAGGAATATGTACTGGCTAATTGTTCGACGCTCTGAACTAAACATTGAAAACAAGCTGCTCATATAAAAACAAGTGATAAAGCCAGTGCAACTCTGGGGTTCTACCAAGAAATCGAACGTTAAAGAAATAAAATGTTCCAAAATAAAGTTCTGCGAGGAATAGTTAATGCATCGTGGTATATCCGCAATAACGACATACATAGAGACCTGAAGATTAACACAGTTGGAGAAGAAATCAAATCGCAAATGTTGCTTGATAGTTTGAAGACTTCGCAGGACTAAACCCTCGGACCTAGTAAACTAACCTTGTAAAATTTTTCATTGGAGCAATCTCTACTACACGGTGTAATTATTGAAATATAAGCCACTAGATAAGTATGTATACTTAGTTGTAGTATTATAGAAAATACAAATAAAAAAATGAATTGTTCTAATAAAACCACTATAGCACCTCGGTACTATGTCACATAGTAAATTTAACTGTTCATTTCTCACAGTGTATATATTTACGAGTATATATGAAATTTTAATAGTAGAATAGTTTCTAATTGGCTGGATTATGTCGTTTATATGTATATGTCATAAATTCTAAATATATGCATAGATACATATTTCGTTATAAAGCTGTCATGCTCTATGCATGGTTTCAATATCGTGACAATGGAATATGTAAAGGGATTACCCCGTAGCTGATATATGTCTTGTATGCATTACATGTGAATATTTGTGTACTAATACACACACAGATATATAAATGTACATAATAACAATTTACAAATCCTATTGTACCCGCTGAACACAAAACGTAAATATTACAAAACATAAAACTAGATTTTTACGTAACGAAACAAAGTAATGTTTTACACTATTACGCACTGATCTTGCACCATCACATTACCATTTGAATAATCGAATTTTCAATAATAATGATGACCTGAACTCGCTTTGTTCATGATGAGTTTTAATGCCGGTTTCACACCAGAGAGACAGTTCAATAAAACACGAACAAAAACTTGTTTTTTTGAACAAAAACACCAATGTTTACATCAAAGAGACAGGTCTTAAAACAATTTTGTCTTTTGTTGCTGTTTTAGTAAACAAAACACATTCCCATCTGAAGTCAGTAAGATCAAAGGAAAACACGTTTGTTGTTGTTTTTTAGTCTGCTTGGATTGAATATAAGTTGTTATTTATAATGTTTATAATTTTTATGGGACACACAGAAAAACACTAAAAACAAAACCAGTTCAGTGCGAACCGTCTGTTTTCGAAAAACTGAAGAATTGTTTTAAAATAAAACAAAACATGATTTTGTTTTGTTTTTTTGACAACAAAACTGTTTTCAAAACTGTTTCTCTGGTGTGAAACCGGCATAAGAGTGTGAAATTATAAAGTTGCCAGAAAATGTATTTAAATAGATAAAATTATTCCTAAAGATGAAGTGATATTCGAATGTTTGAAGTTTAAAATAAATATGTGGACCGGTATCTTTAGTGTACGTTGAGTTACTACAATAATAACTGCCACCACTAATTGAAAATGTTCTTGTTTGTTTCAAAATGATGTACATATTTCTAAATGATGGAATTTGTGTTTTATTAATACCCAGTAAACAATTGGGTAAAGTGTCCTATTTTGTGACGTTTCTATCACTATTGCACTTCAATTATAGTCCGCATCATCTTTATCTTCATTTGTATTCCGACAGGGGGGAATAGTTTCGTCATGTGTAGCCGATAAAATAGGCGTTTTATATAAAAGATTATGAGAAACTGAACTCTTTCATGACAAATAAATCATACGCATCTTCAATATGATGGCAAAATGACTCCAAAATGTTTATTGGGATAATACACCTCAAGAAACCTGTCCTGCGAAAAAATTAACTTTCGTCAGAATCAGCCCCATTGAATAAAAATAATATTATTTTATGAAAGAGAAAAATTTCATTAAAGAGAGTGAAAGAGTGATTTTTACGTATTTCACAACATTCCTAATATCTTCTAAATATAGAGGTTTTCATATAGGACAAATTTTGATACTCTGATTTGTCTTAACCCACTGTGTGATATCTACCCAGTAAGTTTAATTAGCAGAGCGATGCACAATATTATCATAGCCACGAATCGGTCTTCGTACTTTAAAGTTAATTTATGATATATTTTAACTTTGCTTATAATCAATCAATAAAAACGCTTTTAATGAAATTCTTGCATAGATACCTACCTACCAGTACTCGTAGCTTAAAGCTGAACAACACGGTAATACTGAATACACGAATATTTCAGCCCGGAACTCTGTACCACTTTTCAGCATAGAAATTGACGTAATGTAACTTATAAATTATAATTAAAACCTGTCAAAACCTGCAATTACAAATGATTTTAATGTGAAATGGCTTTGTGAAGTAATTAGCCATTTCTTCTAAACATTTCACCCTAGCTCAATACTATTAGGACACATAGAAGTTATATGGATAGAGAGAGGTTCCTTGTATGCAACTTCTTGCAGTTGTTTTAGTGGCTTTCGTATAACAGTGTCTGTCTTCTAGAATGCACTATAAATTAAGAACCATCTTAATACAGTATCTTAAGTTTAAGTAGATTCATGAAACACAAAACCAAAGACAAATTATATTAACTCTGTAGGTTAGTGTAGAGGATTGTAATGACGTTGGAAACTCAATAGTACGAACTCCTGGAGTACGAGTACGAAGACGAACACGAACACGACAACATTGCAGTCGATGAACGAGACCAACAAACTTTATCAAGAAACTGAAACTAGTGTGGAATAGTCAATTCGAATTTGAATGGAATGTCTTACAATAAAACTGTTACAAAGACGTTATTCAAGTCTTAGAAAATGCATTAAAATGTTGTTCATGAATGTGTAACAATGATTTTATAATCAGTCAAAAAATTACTTAGTCAAGAAGAGCCGCTTCATTCTGAAAGTACGGTAAGTCAATTTCTTGTAATTGTGATGTAACAACTACAACACCAATTGATTCTTAATATTGACGAGTGTACTTACGAGTTTCCTCGGCTACTTAAGTACCGCAACTGTGACTAAATACAATTGATTTCACGGCACGAAAAAAGATAATTGGATTGCAATTGTGACTAGAACCTATTTATTTTGCTTCAGATTTTGCTTTTTAAAGCTTTTTATTAGGCATTTAGCCGTGAATGGTAGCATTGTGGCGGCGTTGGATAGTGCACTCAGCTAAGGCATGGAATCGAAGCTCGTATATTACCATGCGAGCTTACTGCTAAATAGTTTTGCAATGGATACGAGCTGGAGTACATTACAACCCATTAAACACAATTACGAATATTTAAACTTTATCTAACAAAGCAAAAGTTATCTGTTACGTAAATAATATTACCTAAAGTACAACATTTTGTGACATGCTTTTTAAAAAATAAAACTTCCTTTTTTACCCATGAACATAAGATTGACAAATTTTAAAAGATGTCAATGTGGTGAAGAAGGAACTTTGGATCATAGTATATTTGAATGCATAAATTATAGTTTAGAAAGATCAAAATTGAATAGTGATATATTAGATGTGATTAAAACTTTTCCTGTTAATACAAAATTTTTGTTAAGTGATTCAAAATTAATTAGTGAATTATTGAAATATTTAGAAATTTGTAAAATTGAATTATAAATTACAAAAGATGTATAAGAAATGTTTGATGGTGGCTATGACGAAAGAAAGTCAAGGCAAATAAGTAAATAAATATGAAAAAAAAGAAACAAATTTTAAAATTTTAAGAAACTTTTTCAAGGATTAAATGCTTTTAGTATAACTATAAGATACGCAAAGCCCTTTCAGATGAAATATTACCAAGGCTGTAATGTTTAAGGGGCCTTACTTTATAGTATTTCCTTTAATCTTTAGTTTATAAAGGTTTTCATAAGGTTATGCTATGCGAGAAGTCTAATGCGCAAAAGGGTTGATTAAATGGTAATAAAATTTACTTATGTAGATCATTTTAGATTATATAGTACTAGGTTTTGAATAAATATTACAAGAATGTAAGATACCATTTGTATTTTGTATTTAGTGAATAAAGTTAACCTAAACATAAAATAAAATCCTAAATACAACAGGGGTAAGCAGAAAAGAACACAACATGTAGTATATCTTAAGATAAATTTTCTTTAAAGTCATAGACACCATACATAACTCTCTATATATAAAATGTTATACTCGTATATAGCACTTTTATCAGCAAATTGATTTTGCTGAATAATCAATTTCATTGGCCCATTAATACTTGAGTTCTAATAAGAATTCAAAGAAAATTCAAAGGATTCCTAAGGAAATTAATTTAAAAGTTTGTAAGCCAAGGAAAACTTATGAAAACTAATATTATATATATAATGATGAAGAACTCATTAAATTTTACTGTAAAACTTGAAAAACAATTTAAAAAATGCAATTTAATCAATAACCATTATTTCACTAAAAGTTGAAGTAAAATAATTTACTTCCCAAAATGTTAAATATCTAATGTAGTAGGTAGCTGTATCTATCTATCGCAAAATGTTTAATTTATAAAGTTCAGGGGTGTATTTGGTTAAAAGGTTTTTTTTATTAGTAAAACAATAATATAAAAAAAATTAAAATCAAAAATATTTAGCGTAATTAGTATGTTATTTGGGAGACACATCTACTATATATTTCAATAACCGAGGAATGTTGATATACGAATCCGTCCCTGCTTTAAAACAGTATTTAAATAGGGTAAAGATATTTAAATACTACACAAAACTCCCGTGCTTGTATTAGATTCAACCAGGTCGAAGTTCACGAATCTTATGCGAGGGATGAAATCTGGGATCAGAGATCAGGGATGAAGCATCAAGCATCAAGCTTCAGGGATCGTTTCTGGATACATTTGCTTCTTGTATGCCCGGCGCCCGCATCAATTTGTCGTGCAAATAGAACTAAGAGGTTTTCCAAACTTTCTGTTGTAATATTTAAATCGTACTACTTTACTCGTACTTCCCCTCTTCGTAAGCCTCTCACTCATACTCCCTTTCTTTATATTTCTAGAACTGTTCTTCAAAATTTCATTTATTTCAGGTGTATTCAAACCTAATATTATTGGAGTCTTGGAGAATATAAAATTATCATGTTATAACGCTTTCTTTTCAAAGAGAGTGTTACACTTTCTCGTGCAGTTTCTGTGACCTTTAAATTTTATATTGTTTCTTTGTAGAAAGTGTCACTGAATAATTTTTAAATTCTTCTATACTGTCCATCGATTATTTCGAGTCATTTTTGTCACACAATATTCATTACAAGTTAATATTAATTACCAACAAAAACGTCAACGCATTTTTCAATTTTAAGGTTTTATAATATTACTATAATTTCAACAGCTAGGTAAAATCTAGCATTACTTGTAATATAATGATTGCAAATTTTCGTAGATGTAGTATTCCATTCATGGTCGAAAAAACGATAAAACTGATGTATAAATGTAAAATACAGGGCAACACTGTACAGTGTAAAAATACAGTGTGCGATTAAAGCATGAAAATAAAATACTATTAAGTTTCATTCTACTTTTTGTTTTTAGTTTTAATTTAAGGTTTGAACCTTAAAACCACATTTCCACTCATTGAGTTTTAGGTTTACGTGAAAGATTTTAACCTAAAATGTAAATTTCAGCTTGTGAAATATAAAGAAATAAAATTATATAAATAAAGATAATCATTATTACAAATGAATGTATATTACAGACGCATAATTTCACAAGTTCAAAATTATATTTAAGATTAAAACTTTAAATTAAAACTAAAAACAATGAGTGAGAATGGGCCTTAAATGTAAGTTTCAGCTTGTGAAATCATGCGTCGTTCGTCAGTAATATACTTTATTTAATAATAATTATAATCTAAGATCCAATTGCGTGATTAATACGTTCATCTGTTTTAAATCAAAATATAATTTTTATAGATTGACAGAGAAATACAGTTCTGCCAGTTTATCTATCAAAATAAGGTCGCAAGTACTTTTAATTAAAATTTGTTTATTAATTTTTTTTAAACTAAAACGAAATAAGGAGGACATTGGCATACTATAAGAAAGCCGTAGAAATTTACCAAAGCTCTTTAGCGCTTCAAATTGAAGCTAATTCAAATTATTAGCTATATTTTAAGTAGGCTTCGATGAAGTTCGATAGCTCTTTACTTTATGTAAGATGTCATGTAATGGAGATTATAACGCCGAATCTCAAAAACAAATTTCAAAAATATATGCAAAACTTCTTCTTTTATTTTACGTTATGTAGTTCTACAACAGTTTAGATGATTTAGGTAATGGGCTTGTGTCCTATGTCTTAATTTCTATAAAACTGTACTATACATTGATAAAGTGGGTTACTAGAACCTCAAATGTTCAATTATTTTTTAATAACTCCTTATATGTTTGTCTCTTTAATTATTAAAGGGATTCAACATTGTACACATTCCAAGTGCATGTGACATCACAATCCTTGTGTAAGGTTACCAACCTTACAGCTCATAAATCTCTGCTATATGTATTTATATATCAAAATATCAAATATTATTTACAGCTAATAAAATTTCAATATTATGTCTGCCGTAACAGGGTTAAATAAAAGAAAAACTTATTATTCTTTAACTTGACTTAATTATTTGACTACCAACAGCTACAGAACATTACCACAGCACTGACCTACTCAACAAATAACTGACGATAAAATGCATTTCACGTCATACAAATATGGCCGACCATTTCTAGCGCTAAAACTACAATTCAAACTTTTAATTGCTATATATCCGTCAATATTTAGATATTTAATAAAATAGACACGCCAATACACATTTATTAACATCAATTTCAATCAACAATTGAAAAATCGACCAATGAATCTAAAAAATGAGGACACAAGCCTATTTCTCTAGATTTAAACAATTATTTATTTAACGACGGCCTATTTCTAATGCTAAGTCCTATCACGGACAATAATTTCTGCAGAAGAGACCACAATCCATTTTAAGTATACTTTTCAAATAAAGAAAAAAATGTAGAGTTAACATTAAAATGAAAACCCCTTAAAAGCCTTTTAACGGAGAGAAATGTAAGTTTTGTTAATAAACTCTGAAATATTATCTTTCAATTTAAAAAGTTCCCCACATCTGTACTGTATTGTACCTACCCCGTTACGTATTCAACAATATAGAATATTTTGTGCATCGTTCACTCTCTCGCTTACCTTACAACTCAAATATAAAACAAAACCACACCGGATGTTTAAGGGTGGATCCTTGAATGTTTAAATTGTCTGTAACTAAAATATTATTTATGGTAACTTTAAGATTTTAGTGTTCTTCTTGCTATGCTCCATTTCCATTCTATTATGTTCTTCTCTTTTGCTCTTTGTTCTTTGTTTTATAATGTACATGAAACTTTATAAATTTTACTTATACATTACTTATATGTTATGCATAAAATTAACGTAATTTAGTTTTAGTTATATATTCAAAAGTTATAATAAAATTATTATATTTGTACTTAAAATCATAAATTTATTCGGTAATGCTTCTTCACATAATAAACCATCGTACTCTTCGTTAGGGGCTGGTTTCCGCTTTATGTGAGTTACAGTTTTGGAATACTCTGGCTTACTTATATTCGACAGTAACTAGAAGCGGACTAATTAAAATTTAGATTCCAACGAACATAGTTTAGGAACAAATTGTCCAGTTTGCTTCTACCTGCAAATTCTTATGTTAAGAGTTAAAAGTTTGCAATTGTTTATTTATTTTATATTGCTAACTGATATTTTACAATGTTATTGGTTTCATATTTCCGACGATTATATTCTATGCTTCGTTACACGAAAGGTGGTACTCCATCGCCTTTGTACAAGCAACTTCTTTTACACTGCATAAAAATTGTTACAAAAATGCTTTAGATGCCTCTTTCTTAGACTAAGGCTGCACTGCGAAAAAAAATAGCGCGGATCTAAATCCGTAATTCAGCAATACATTGAATTATATAAATGTAGAAACACTCTGCTAATTTAAAAGTCGCACGAACATTATTATTTATGTTTATTATTATTTCCGCATAATTCTTTTTCGCAGACTAAGCTAAAGCAATCTAAAGCAATTTTCAATCAATTTTTTTACAGTATAGGTTATCCTTCGTGTTTATTTTCGTTTTAGACGGCGAGTGCACTAAAAAATAATTGATTCGCATCTAAATTAAGCTATCTAACCGCACTCAACAGTTGTCAGCTTTGGCATAATCAGCAGTGAAATCAAATACAACTTTGATCAGTTTAACCCGTTGAAACAAAACGTGAAATATAATAAACTTTTAATTAATGAAGTTTTAAAGTATCATCCATGTACTACTGCAGTTACTTATAGGTTGAAGAAGACTTAATGTTTGTGATCTAGCTGATGTCCTAAACCGGAAGTCGATCAAAGTTTTCCACATATACATCTATAACCATTTTATACACATTCTAACACGATTTAAGGATCAATCAAATAAATTTCATACCGGTTATTCTCATGCCACTATATTTGTTTTATTTCTGTTTAATTCAATTCTATTTCAGTTCACCCCAACGATTTTCCATAGAGAATTCCTTGCCCCGGATTTGTTAATGGAAACTAATTATATTTCAACAATACCGGTGACTATTGAAATTTCACAAAAAGTACATTCGATTGAAAAATGATATATAAAATACAAAAATTAAAATAGAAGAAACGCAAAAGTCGTACATTTTGGTTAGTCAAATTTTTTTTAACAAAGGTCTGGATTTAAATTATAATTGTCAGCATGCAAGACTCTTGAAAATAAGAATGTAATCAGTTTCTTTTGTTTATATTGAAAACTATAACTTCCACAAAAATTTTAGGCAGAGCTTTTTTGTAGATAATGACATTATCTACAACTTTTATTAATAACTTTTTGTTGTAACTTTTACAATAAAAAAGTTATGCATAAAAATAAAGCTTCAATGCGTTATATATGTAAGAGTCCTGGACATTGCCAATATAATAATAAGTTGTCGATGAATAAAATGAATATTTAGTAAAAAAAAATCACAAAATCGACTATATGTTAAATATAGAACAATATTTTAAAAATGCATAAATTTTTTCATGTTTTTTCAACCCGATAACACAAAACAATGGCCTATTGAAATAGTGCCGTTTATAATGCATGCACATTGGTTTGAAATTAATTTGATTGCATCGTTTGAACGTATATGATTGAGGGTATAGTTTTCACAATACCGTCATCATCATCCTCTCCATTCCTCCTCCCCTTCTATCCCATACACACACATACATGTGCATTAGTAATGATAATTCTGTGACAACTACCGTAATAGTAATGTGATGAAATTTGATGGATAACAAATAACTAACCTTTGCACTTTAATTTGTATAGTATTCTATAATGAGGTAAATGAAAACTATATACTAATTTCAATCAGATGAAAATGTATTTAATTTTTAAAACAATAATTATTATAACATAAATATAACGTGCAATGCTTCTTTTATTTAAACAACGTACGAGTATGATCATAAAAAGGGATAGAAAGTTATGAAAACTTCTGTTTCATTCTACGAATTGCTATTTACAACTGGCTCGCACAACAAGTAAAGTTTTGATATTATGAATGTTGTAAATAAAGAAAAATAAAATCGATTATTTAGAGTGACGTCAAAATTTGGTTAATTATTAATTGTCAATGTAAAAAATTCAATTAGCTATATCTCTGTTAATTTTCCAATACTTAAAAAAATAATACATACATATATGTGGGAAAGTAAAATCGATCAAACCAGTGCGTCCAACATTCATATAGATAGATGCTATCTTTAAAACTCAACGACGTATTCGACTATTCATAATATATTGTGCCTTATCAACTTCCTGTCGGTAAACGCACAATCTTTGTATTATCCTGTATTATAAGAGGCTTGTGTCCTCATTTTTTAGTGGTCGATTTTTCAATTGTTGATTGAAATTGATGTTAATAAATGTGTATTGGCGTGTCTATTTTATTAAATATCAAAATGTTGACGGAGATATAGCAAATAAAAGTTTGAATTGTAGTTTTAGCGCTAGAAATGGTCGGCCATATTTGTATGACGTGAAATGCATTTTAACGTCAGTTATTTGTTGAGTAGGTCAGTGCTGTGGTAATGTTCTGTAGCTGTTGGTAGTTAAATAATCAAGTCAAATAAAAGAATAATAAGTTTTTATTTTATTTAATCCTGCTAAGGCAGACATAATATTGACATTTGATTGTTCCTTGAAATAGCTGTAAATAATATTTGATATTTTGATATATAAATTTGATATATAAGCAGAGATGTATGAGCTGTAAGGTTGGTAACCTTACACAAGGATTGTGATGTCACATGCACTTAGAATGTGTACAACGTTAAATTAATAATTAAAGAGACAAAATGACTTATTTAATTGTTAATATCTCCTAACATACAAGGAGTTATTAAAAAATGATTGGACATTTGAGGTTCTAGTAACCAACTTTATCAATATATAGTACACTTTTATAGAAATTAAGACATAGGACACAAGCCCATTATCATACATGATATATTCTATACCTTTTATGGATCAGACCTAAATGTTACAGAATTAATCTGACTTATATTATTCCATTCATTACAATTCTTATAAACATATAAAACTGTCAAGTGACTACGTCGTACTGACAAAGGATACCAGTATATTAAGTTACACATTACTTCTATTTTTTGGTGTTGGTATCTCACTGATTTAGACAACGCCAACGCCAGCATTACGCCTAATTTGCCTCTGGTTGCACTAGAAGCTCATAAGCGAGACCTAAGAACGTACACTTTAGTTTTATTGTACGAGTAAATTCCTTACATTTGCGAACATCGATTCCCTGTTTGCGGTTAACAACCCGTAGACATGATTTAATGAGATTTCTTGTTTGATGATCATAACATTCATATTTTCATACCAATATGAATCTAAGTACTTTGTTATATTTTATACACACACATACATCTATATTGCTTTTGCATTCAACCACAATTAATATATGAATAAAGCAGTAGATGTAAGCATAAAGCAAGAATGAGAATCCGTCCTCTCCCTCACTACTACACCCTGTTCTCTCACCCACCCATTTAGTAGCTAGCCACATAAATTGTTTTGCATGAAATGTTTTAAAAGTTTTCGTAATTTCATGTTTTGATACAATTTTCCTCTTTATATTATAAACAGAACTATGAGTAAATTCATTTGGTAAATGTTCTGTGTAATAACAAAATTCAAACAATTTTCAAACTGCTAATCACAGCTGATTCTACTGTTTGTTGCAATTACACACGTACACACGTATACGACTTGCTGAGTTTTCAAATTGTAATTGTTAAGGTTGATCTTGCACCCCAAAACAAACGTATCAAAGTATACATAATGTTGTAACAATTGGGTTGTTAAGCACGTCATATGCATTCTATAAAATTTAATTGTTCAAGTAAAGTGTCAGCACTACAAATGTGTAATTATTGTTTAATTAATCATAATATCATAGAAGATATTAAACTTAAAAATAGTTTTCCTTTATTGTATAATATGTAAGCATTATTTCTTATTTAAATAGCGGCGCCGTAGCGAGTACTAGAATCAATGTTATCAACTACTGCTGCCACCTATTGATTGTTAGTTTAACTAGATTATATATGATTATATATATATGAGATTATTAAAAGGAGTTTCATTTAAATATCCTGATATTTAAGAAATATAAATCATATCCTTTGTCTACAAATAAATAACAGTAACATTTAATGTCATATTCGTAAAACTTAAGAAAATCTGATAAGGTGAACGTCCACAGATCAGCTAATAATTGATATACTAATTAATAATCTATTTATAAACAAAGCATGAACATTTATCTGACTCATAAAGGTTATATGGTTTAAATAGCTCAATCATGTGCTAAGTTATTAACGTTTTTATATTTGAAAACATGGAGTACTAATACAAAGTTGCAAATCGATTGTCATTTTAGTACACTGTTGCCATCTATATCTAACTATATAACCATGAAGTAATGTTTCACCTTAAGTGTTCTTAGTATGGCTATTTATACAAGTGCGTCCATTGTTCAGTAACGTAAGCATCGAAGCAGCAAAAATGATCTAATGTATGCATAATATATGTATATTTCAGTTCATTTCAAAGTTTTAATTCCAAAATCAACTCTAAATATGAAAATATATTTTTACACGAGATCTAAACAAAGTAGTGGTTTTAATTATTGTATAAAACCATAATATCGCGTGGTCTCGCTGCGGTTATAAAATCACCCCCTGGAGACTCTGACCACGTGTTTTCGTATTAAAACATTTTAATAACATAACTATGGTTTTAGAACCATTACTTTTGTTTTCATAATAATTTATAATAATACTAACACCAACAATGTATTAAAATCATATAAAATATGTTGTGTAACCCCTAATATAAACGTAATACAACATAGCAAAGCTCTTGAGTCAATCCAGAGTCGGTTGTTATGAAACTGAAAACTATACAAACAGAAATGTACCGCATTTGAAAAAGCGCTAGTTTCCAACCGCATACTAAGGTTAAGTAATTACCCAGTAAACATTTTGGAGTCACTTTGACATCATATTGAAGATACGTATGATTTTATTGTCATGAAACAATTCAATTTGATTTCTCTCGTCAGTGATATGAACTACAAATGACAAAATCAATTCACCTTGCCTCACTACCGTATTAGTATTGAATGAAGTTGCAAATAAATCATTGAAGTGTAACAGAGACAGATATATCTAGTTTCCTTGTCTCAACCTTGATTATTGTGAAATGTTTTCTTTACTAAAATACATATTTTTAAATGTAAAAGAGATAATAACTTCATCTCCATTTAAATTGTATTATATAGGAATGAGAAAGAATATTCTTATGAAAAGATTCTGACTATAGTTTTTTTCATACGTGACATCTATCTAAAATCTGAGTGAAATCGAATTGATTTCTTGACTGGAACTTTTCTAGGACGCAGATAGTAGTTGTAGATTTGACCGACTGGAAACGTTGTGCACTATGGGAGTATCTAAGTTATATGTAGTGATATGTGTACTTTCTAAGAAGTGTGCTATTAACTGCAGTGTGATGGAAATTTAAAGCTTGATCACAGTAGTGTTCGTAGACACACTCCGCAAAATATAGGCATCCTACTAAAATATGCATAAGATCGAATTTGTAGAGAATTTTACAATCTACAAGCTTTATCATGACCTCTAATGACATTTGGCACATAAGACACGAGATATTTGCAAGATAACGGTTTTTGTGACACTTGACCTCGAATATCTTGAAACGCGAACACGAGATCATATGAGACTATTGAACCAGTTCAACTCCGAGTTGTTTCACTTTAAGTCACCTTATTTGACTGGACTAAATGCTTTTGATGCAAAAAGTTCGGACTTGTGGATGCTTACTTTAATAGTAATTTGAACCCTAATCGTAAGAAACTCGATATATTCTGCAACAGAAACAACTGCAATGTACTCGTAATATATTTATTAGGACCAATTGGTTAATTGACAAATGGTGAATTAAATTCGGATAGCTTTAAAATTATTGAATTGGCATTATTCACCTATATACAAAAAATGAAAAATGAATGAACGATTATATGCCAACAACACTCGTGGATAAATAATGGTGGATGCATATATATTTAATGTATTTAAATGTATTAAATAATTCATCAGGTCGTTTTATATGCATTTTATTTTATTGATTATTTGATTGTTGTCATAAAACAAATATAGTATTCTATAGAGAAATATATTCGTGTAGCTATTTAATTCTCGAATAAAATATCAATTTGATATACAATCTAGTGAAAAAAAATTCTATTCAAATATTGATGTGTATTATATTATTAATAGTACTTTCTGTTAAAAAAATGTTGTCCTATCAAAATGAACAAACACACTAATATAAATTGTGGAATAGTAATTTCATTTTTATATTAATTAAGCATTATTTCAGAAAGATTCAAGATGGTATCAAAATTTTATCAATTATATATACTCGTATTGTTACAAATTTAGCGAGATAGACTTCCCTCCACCTTGCACAGAACCTGCTCAGTTCTTCTACTACAAATTACTTTAAAATGAATAAATCCATAATGATAAACACCGTTGATATTTATTTATATTGTAATACTTGCTTTCATTTATTTATGTGAGTGAAATAGAGAGTAATGGGGGAGTTATGAAATATTGTTTACGACATTGTAACTCATTTCGCCTCTTAATGTTATCTGGCACAAAAGAACGTAAAGAAGAAGACTTGTTGGATGAGAAATATTAACAGCTATCCCCCATATATATTTCTTTCTTTTATACATTTACATTTCAGAAGAAACTGACTTCTTATACTTTTAATACAGAGGTGTGCAACATTTTGCTTTCTTTTTATAATCAAAATTTTTGCTGATTGACTTAAGAAGGACTAGAAGGTTAGCTAATGTTTGTTATATTTGTCATTGGATGGGTCTCCAGTGAATAACAGTATGTTTGTGATTGATACAATAAAATAATGTCTCTATTATTGGAGTTGGAATGAGGTAGGAATGTCATGACATTTATAGTATAGTAACTGGCATTGCAGACTACAGTGCGAAAGAGGAAGAGGAAAAGAGGAAGTCCTGGGAAGTTATCCAGAATATATTAAGAAAAAAGAAAACCTTTACACAATTGTATGCTCATTAAATTAGAACAAACAATGATTACTTTCTTTAGTAATATTTGGCCCCTAGTCTTGTGATTTAAAAAAATATTTTAGCAGATATTTTTTTAATTAGTAGGTTATTAGATCTATAGTCAAAATCACGATAGATCGGCGGTGACTTATACTTAAAAGAGGTTATAAGAGCGGTATACATTTATAATACGATAATGAATTTTGTCTTATTCGTTTCTATATACATTATAGAAAAATAAATGAGTCAGTGCTTTTTAGTTATATCAGCAGTTTATACCCCACAACTTGTTTTAAATATGAGTCACCGCCGAACTCTCGTAACTTCAACCATACCAGTATTTTAGGTCACTGTAGCAAATGAGATATCAAATACAAACATAAACAGTTAAGGAAAAAACTCAGACAAACCTAAACAAAAATTAGATAAATTATATAAGATGGGAAATCCCAGAAAAGGTATAAATACATAGAAATATAGGCAAAAAGGTATAATTTGTAAAGAAAATAAAGGTTACAGACAAGACAAGGGTCATGCCTAATAGAGGCTTGGATTAATTAAGACGAAACTGAATCAGTTTAATTTGGGAGAGGACAACCGATGCTTTTGAGATGGAAAGAAAAATTGTAAGATCAGATAAGAGGAAGAATTCGGAAAGAAAAAAATAAATCTAAAAAGTTTGGAATATTGAGGAACTTCGAGAAATATGCTAAGGATTTGTTTTCAAGTAAGAAAAATCCTCTGCAATGAAACTGCATTATCAACCACATTCCCAAATAGTAAATCCTTTTGATGATACAACTTTAGTCGGAATACTACTAATTGCTAGCTTAAATTTACAAAAAATGTTTGATTTTGTTTTATAAGTGTACCTTGCCTAATAAGTTACATACCTCTGGATCTAGGACCCATATACAATTTCTGACTACTGAAACAATACATATCCTACTACAAAGAAGCCGCAGGTGTTCATCTTGAAATGTTGAATACTCTCATTATATAATACACAAAGCTATATGTATATCTCGTATACATACAATACACATAAACAAATACATCACACACACACAAACAATATAAACATACTCGTACATATAGCTTAGCATTTGATCAATTCAAACAATGTTGTTATTTTCAAAAAAGAAACACTTTTATGAAATATGATGATTATCATATTATGGCGCAATATTTCTGTTTTCTATATTCTTATCTGTTCAAGATGATATAAATCTTATACGTTTTAAGTCACACGAAGTTTTACGAATGTACAGGGTGGTACCAGGTACAAGGGTGGAAGATATCGAAAGAAACAAATTTAAGAGTAAAGTGATTATGAGTATGAAAATACAGTTTTAAATTTACCGCATTTCTGATCTATCATCATAGTGTTAATTAAACTTCGACGAATGTACATGTATATGTGTGTATATGTATGTATGTATGTATATATATAAATAAATCAGAGGAAACATTTGCGTCTTTGCGCATTAATGCTTGAAGTATAATTAAGAGTTATGGGAGTTTGCGAATCTGTTTTCTATTTTGTTTTAACAATTGACGAGAAGAGAATTTCAAGTTACAGTCTTCAACTAAAGCTTTTGTCTTACAGTTTACATTTACTAGAACATGGTATTAAATATGTATAAGTATAAGTGGTGTATGCAAATATATTTGTAAATCCATTCCATTGCATGAATGTATCTCTTGTTGAACAACAATATTGCAGATATTTGTGTATACAATTAGTAATTCGACGTTAAAGCGACGCACATAAGAGGATTACAATATACTGAATTAAATTGTATTTCAGTCAGTTTATATTATATAAAGCAGTGGCTCTCAACTTTTATAAGGAAAATCGCGGCATGAAACTAACAAAACAAATACGCATATCTACATCTTTCATTTGAAAGTTAATCAAGGAAATTCATCGTTAAAAAGCGGTCAAGCGTTCATTTTTGGTAGGCAGCAGTAAAAACTTAACAGAAAAAGGTAGAAACTAAACTAAAAGGTTGAATTTGAATTTTCGGAGTGATAGGCGTTATATGTGTATAACTCTTTCTTTTATTTTTTACATTCACTTAAACATTTATTAAAATTAATGGCTACCAAGTAGGCAATACAGTGAGCGAGAGCATTGATGATGTTGACTGCTGTGTTTTCAGGTTGCATCCGGTCTAGCGCCCGGTATTTTCTGGGTTTGGTTGTTATTAACTTAAATTGATTATGTACATATATAGGCAAAAATTATTATGTAGCGGTGTAGATATATATACGAGGTTAATTTGATAATTCAGTGACTCTTTGAATTTCCCGCGCAGCTCCCTCCAACTTTCATATATTAATAGACTACTGTCAAATTTTAAACAAGCCTTTTTACTTAATATGTGTTAACAGATATTGAAAGCAGCTATCCGCGCGATGGATGCCATGATTGCGATTGAGTGTTTAGTCACTCTGGCAAAAATTCATAAATTCCATCTATCATATTCTCCAAATTTAACCCACTGCGACTATTTCTTGTTTCCAAACCTAAAGATTAGTTAAACGATAAGTGATTTGGGTCTAACAAGGAGGTTATGAATGAAACAATCGCCTATTTTGAGGGCATTGAGAAAACCTATTACTTGGAAGGAATAAAAAAATTGGAAATACGCTGGACGAGTATCGAGCTTAAAGGAGACTATGTTGATAAATAAAGGGAATTTTTGACGAAAAAATATCTTTTATAGAGAAAAAAGCCACTGAATAATCAAACCACCCTCGTGTGAGACTACGACACCACAAAAACTGTCAACATAGTAGAAGGTCGTCGGTGATAGGACTTAGACATTTAATAAACGTACGTAACATTTAGTAAACGTACAAATCAATAAAGAAATCATTAACTCCTCCTAATGTTTTCGCGGGACATCGATTAAGAACCACTGATATATACATTATATCCATTTAAAAGAGCCGCCATATTGTAATGTTACAACTACAGAAGAGAATACAAAATTTACTGAAACAGAAAACAGTTGTAGTATAGAATTTAAACACTAGCAACAAATTGATAAATGTGAGGCGTATAGACTAAGGGATGATAAAGAAGGGGATGGCTGGAGAATAGAGGATGGGTAAGGGGTGTTACTGTAACAATTCTGAGAGGTAAATGACACAATAAATACGAGGTGTGAGCTGGTATTTGTTAATCAGGTAATGTCTGCGTTTATTGTTATAATTATATATAATGAACACATACAATTAGAACAAACAATCTCTAACTTTAATATAATGTTGTTCATTTTTGTTCTAAAGATTTCAATTGTCAGTGCTAATTAGCCGGTGATATTTGATATCTAGATTATCAGTATTGTGTATACATCCCTTTCAACATGGTCTAGGAATATACAATATTATAAAGCAACACTCGAAAATGACAAATAACTTTCTGAACAGAATGTATAGTGCAGGACTTTAGAAAACTTACGACAACAACTCATTAACGACCAACTAAAAATCACCAGACAAGTGTAGTGCGGACGAACGGGTTTGTATGCGTCGCTAATATGTGTTATCTAATCTATAGAAACTGTTTGCAAGTTTAATTAAGATTTCCAATGTAGCCGAGTAAAAATTTAAAATATAGTGACTGAAATTAGAAGGAAAAGACGGCAATAATTAGTACATGTAAACAGAACCACTAAAAAACTAGTGTAAAGAAATTCAGGAGGTGCAAAAGTATAAGGAAGAACAAGTGGAAGACGATCTAAAGAGGACAGGTGTGAGGAGTTTGAAGATACATTCTTAAAGGGGGCCAGGCGCTCCTAGTGCTGTAACGCCAATGTAGGCGAGTCCTTTTAATGAGCAAAACAATTGAAAAACATGGCTTTGTTTTCATTAATATATAGTTACATTTTTAATCGAAAATAAGCCAGGATAATTAAGTGGAAGGTTCTGGAAGGATCTGGATTAGAGGACGAGGAGCAGTTTGCACCTTTTTACGATTTGAACTTGCTGCTGCTTTTCTCTATTTATCTTTAATTAATACATTTCACATTTGATATAAAATCTGTATATAGGTACAACTTTTATTGAACATCATCCATGACACGGTCCACTTAATACTTCTTACAATGTAACGGCCGTTAGTTAAATAGCAATATCTACAAGCCAGCTTTATTGCCATCATACTATCTAAATAAAATAATAGGTAACAAGATCGTCATCTTCTAAAAACAATGAAGGGGTGTAAATTTCCTTGGTGGGTGACTTGTGATTTTCCAAGAAGAAAGAGACATACATAAATGCTTTAGATGTACCAGAATAGTGAGTACCCGTTCTGTACAGATTCCAGGAACGCCATTTTGCATAAGCGTTGTTAACGAGGCATGTCATAGCTACATTATCTCTCGTTACAAGAACATTGCACAATGGAAGAGCCTTGTTTTGGCATCTAAATCGTTTACCACAGCGAACCACATATATTAAGTATTTGACAGTGTAATTCAAACTGCACATAGCTAATCACTAAGCTTTAATATAGTTTTGGAATGATATTGTAGCATATTCGTGTACAGAGTGTGAGTATCTAAGGTTATCATGTCGTTTTACATATTTAATTGGAAAAAGTAGATTTTAATTATTTTTAAAACATCATTAATAATACTGGCTAACACACATTTTTTTCTAACAGTTGCTGTGTAAATTAGGCCCAGATCCACAAAACTCAATTTGATTTGGTCTATCAAATACTACAGAATTTTTTGGATACAGGTTTATTAATTTGGCTAATTTAATGAAAATAGTCAATTTCATTTCGAATACAAAGTGGACGAACAACATTTCCTTGCTTTTTATGTCTTTGGGGTAGCAGGATCAATGATCGATCAGCCTCTGGTTGGCTGAATTTTGTCTATAACTATTGGAAATGTCAATCAAGTGTTGATCCTTGGCTTACTGTGGCAAAGACATAAAAACCATAGAACTTCTATGTCTACTGTATGCTATCGAAATGAACGTTGACCACTTTTATCAAATTAGCTGCATCGATTAGCCTATATCTCGAAAACGAGAGCTACCACTAAATAGGCCAGAACTTTTTGCGGCAGCAAGAAAAGAAATTCATTTTCTAGACCAGAGCTATATCTATCATTCATTTATACTATTTATTATTTCAAGTACGGATGTAAGTGCAACCAAACAAAATTTAAATCATTAGATCAGTGGTTTTTAACAATTTCTGATTCATGGAGTACTTCAGGTCATATAAAAATGTAACGTAGCTTTGATCCGTCTTATCACCCCTCCCCCCTCCCCCCTTTCCAAAGCTGATCCTTATAATCCAAAACCAAAACTTAATTCACGTGAATTAACATGTCAGAACTACATATATCAAAGTATGGGTTAATCCTGAAACTATATTGCAAGACAGATAATTTAAACTGTGGTTTAAACTGTACTAGTAACACTATCGTAACATATGCAAGTACAGATACACAATGGCGTCCGCATACAATTTGATGTGGGGGTACAATATATGCAGGTTCCATTTTATTAGGTATGTAAATTAATTACAAATTCCATTTTTTTAAATGAAAATATCGAACAAATTTTATTTTATAAAGAAATGTAAAATTTGTATAGATTGTATAAATAAGGAATCAATGTAAACTGAAATGAAAATGTAAGAATGTAAGAAAATATATGTAAGAAATACTACGTATCTTTTCTTATGTGGGTGTTTAATGCGAATAAATATCAGTTTATATCAATAATTTAATAAGACGAAATTCACAACATTAATAATACGACCATCACAAATTTCACAAAAAGAAAATTCAGTAAATGAAAATGGCTTCCTATAAATAATGTTGATATTATTTTTATGGCATCGTGCACAATTTACTCCCTCCCTAATTCTCAACGATATTCGTGGGCGTTTCTTCGCGAATTTAGATTCTGTCCACGTATTAAAAGTGTTTATCATTTGTAACATTGTCTTGTCGCAGGATAGTCTGTAGATCTGCAGATCTTTAGATGTTTGGATATGGCATTGTTTATGTTGTATATTATTATTATCATAGCAGAAGACTTACACAGACAAAAAAGGTCAACCATTTTAACGTGACGTCTACTAAGTGGGTTAAAATGCATTATGGGTAATGTGACGTGCATTATGTTTATGACATATGCATTAATAAAACGGTCAAAATGCAGTAAAATGCATTACTCACAAAGCTTGATTTGTCCCCGCTGAAATGCAGAACAATTGCTGTTGTTACACGGAAAAAACTTTAGAGGATAATAGGAGCGGGGCGGTGAAAAGGATACGTCGCGTCACATTAATCCTGAGGCTGCAACTGAATGTGTCGTGGTCGTCACAATTTAACTTTGTCAAACATAATGTGCAAGTGAATACGAAACAATGAAAATTGGATGACAATGTTAATAATTTTGTGATTTATGTTATTAAACTCATTGTGTGTTAATGCAAAATGTATAAACGAGAAACTTTTTAATGTGGCAGAAGTCATTGAGTCATTTTCTCCATAAGAGCAGCTTACGGCAGCACACGGAAACGAAAAGACGGTCTTTAAACAGTTTACCCGCCGTCTTGTTTCACTTCCACTTGAACTGGTCCTGCTTATAGTATATGGAGTGTGAATAGCCCATGTTTCCTATAGATTAAAAGTGTGTCCAAAATATGTGCGAGAGAGAAAGGTATATGTTCCTATTTGTTCTCTACGAGCATGCGTCGAAAGTGACAACTGTCTATATATAATAAATATTAATGTTTTATTAAGATATAATAAATATTAAATATGTAAAGAAATTATATTTCTTTAGTTGGTACAAAGCTCGCCTGTCGGTAAAACAGTCACCGTTCAGTGAAAACATACACTCATGAACGCCATAGATGTCGCTGTCGGGATATTTGGAGTGGAGAGAACTCACGTTTTTAGTTTTATTTTTATTTATATATAATTTATTTATATTTATACATATCTACATTATTTTACATCAATATAATGTCATATTTACCAACTGTCACGTATTATATCTAGACAGCTCAAATTTTTTAAATTTTTACATTTCTATCTGGTGTAGTTTTATAATAAATAAACTCTGAAAATAATGGAAACCGTCATCTTCCCCAGACAGTCAATTGCAAAAGTAAATATTACTAAAGCTGGAAATAAAAAATTTAACGGGCCGCACAAGAGAGTGAGCTGAGTAGATGGACTTTGCAGCAATGGTCCCTTAAGATGTTAGAATGCTTAAGACAAATAATACAAAATATTATTGGAATTTATTAATTTTGATCAGATTCCAAAAAAGATCACTCGGAAAGAAAATTAAAAACTTAAAAATTGTCATATTTCTAGGTAGTACATATTTTAGATCAAATTAAATTTAAATTTAAAAACACAAAATAACTTTCTAAACAAAATCGACACTAGTACATTTATTATTGCAGTAATTAATTTAATGAAATGAAACAATGATAATTAAATTATATAATTATTGGTTTTCTTTTTTTAAATCTCAATTATAATTAGCTACATTCAAATATCAAAGGATTGTGACTGAAACACGAAACAAACATCATGGAAAATTACTAATTCTTGTAACAGATTTGTACAATGTAATGTAATTGTACTGCGCTAATTAATGTCGTTTGACAATATCAGTCCAATGTCTGTTCAATTCTGTTTTCCATGAGCTTTGTACCGATGATACTTGTTGACTATATTCGTTCATATTTTAAAACTGTTCACATTGGCAGCTTAGGCTCCATCATCAACGCGGAAAACCATTATACGGTACTAAGATAAACTAAAAATGGTTTACAAATAAGATGTTAATGATTCAGTTAAGACTTAAAAGGAAATCATTTGTTCACTCCGCTGCCTAATCACCATGCTCCGTTTGTCTAGGTGATAGTTTACTAATGCCAATCGTCGACAAAAGTGTAGTTGAATATTAAGTACAAATGTTACTTACATTACATGCAGAGAAGTAGTTTATTTTCTGTAAAGACTGCACTTGATATACGTAAGCTATTATTTACGTTTACAGATCAAATACACTCAAACTATTGAGAAATATGAAAATTAAGAAAGGTATTTCTTAAGCAAAGCGTGATAATAATACAATGTTGTCAAATTTCAACCGCTATCACCACTACACTTATACTATTTTAAAAACTCTGTTTTAATCTATCCTTAATCAATCTAAAAAACAAACAAAACTTCCTAATTTATTTGTATTGTGATGGCAAATATCAGTCGTCCCGTTTATTAGTGAGACATCTTCGAATATTCAACTTTAAGATAACGATGAAAACAATATTCGAGTTACAAGCATTCCAGCAAAGTATTAAATCAAGTGTAGGTTGCAATTTGATATGTAATTGTATACTCAACTCAAAACTTAATTTTTTATTAATGAAACATTCAAGATGTCTCACTAATGAGCTATACGATCAATATATTAGTTTTTTCTTAAATCTCTAAAACCGTGTTCGAGATTTACGCTAAAACAGAGCCTTCTTATAATTTGTAGGTCTCCTACATTTTAAATATTCATAAAACAGTGGTCGTGAGCATTAGCGCTGACTACTGTGTCTTCGGATTGGATATCAGGACCAGACTTATATTTTCTGGGTGTGATTATTATTAAGTTCAATTGATTATATGTAAACATTAACATAAACTTATTAGGCGGCGGTGTAGTGCGCATATATGAGACCACGACACCACAGAAACTGAATACATAGTAGAATAAGAACCTTTAAGTTTGAATGACTCCGTTAATTTACAATTTCACCATAATATTCTAAAAAATTCAAGGTAACAACAATTTCGACTATCTGCTTCAACCCACTGATGATAAATGCGTTACTAATAAATAACAATAACCGGGATATGAACCTAAACATATAATAAATAACCAGAGTGAGGATGAACAAAAATTGCAAAAAGGAATTGGGTGAAACGAAACGTTGAATTAAAACAAAATGAAATATATAACAAACTATATTTTACAGAGTAATATACAGCAGGAATATTTACATGTAGACAGACAAGGGCGGTTTACCCCTGTGCTGGTACAGGTTGTTCTGCAGCGGGGCAGACGGGTTAGGGGTTAGTGAAATATTAAATATGTTATTTACATTCTGTGGTGAGCAGTCATATTGCAGTTAGGTTGATTTATACCATGCTGAATACGAAAATGAAATATATATCTCAAATCTAAAGTGGTTTAAATTTAAGATGGAAATATGAGTTTTCATTTTTGTTCTAGAGATAATGTTTAAACTATCGTAGATAGGTAGAGCAGAAACCAGTATATCAAGAGAGGAAGTTATTGACAAACTTTGATTAAAAAATCTAGAAAATATTAATTAATTTTTAAAACTACAGCATAGCTTTTAAAAAGCACACGCGTCACAAATATTGTTACTTCTTTTAAAAGAAAAAAGGCAATTACTTTTTAAAATATATTTAATGTTATTTTTTTATTGTCATGAATTGAATTGATGAATTGACCAAGAAGAGTTTTTCCATTCCTTCCTATTTTCCGCTTTCCTTTTCCAATTCATCAAATCTATTCTCTTCTTCCACTTCTTCTTTCCACCTTGTTCTGGGTCTTCCTCATGCTCTTACACCTTATGCATTTCCTTTCATAAATCAATTAGCGTTTCTGTTTCCGACCATTTTTTCTACATGTCCTAATCATTGCAGCCTATTTCTCCTAATTTCCGTCACTACATCGATTTCAATATCGGTATCTGCTACATATTTCCATATTTGTTCTCATTCTCTATTGTTTCACATACTGATGCATCAATTTTTCGATTTTCGAAATAAGGATATTAAATCAGTTTCTTTTTATAAAGACAATCAAATTATTTAGCAAGATTTAGATTGGGAAACGAAGAGAAAGGCAGCAGATACTGAGAAAATAAAAAGGAAAGGATATGCAAGGTGTGCTGAAGAGAGATAGAAACGCTGAAGCATATTAAGTATTCATGTGAGAAAGGAGTAAAAAATGAAAAGAAGAATGTGCTGTTATTAAAGGGAGGCAGTGAAGGCAGAGATAGAGTGAAGGAGTGAGGAAAGAGAAGAAAGGGCAGAGTGAAAACAGAAGAGAGATTAGCAGGAAGAGAGAAGCCTACTGGGTTTACATTTATCTGTTTTGTTTTTCTTTTCATTTTTTCCTTTGGAAGGAGTGAAAATGGGTAGATAGAATAAGGATTACAAAATGTAACTAAGTACAATGATGTAATTTAATGATTTAAGGCGGAAGAATGTAGTGCCTAAAATGTTATAACTAAATTATTTAGACTTTCTCTGCTATGTTTTCGTTTTCTTCCAAAATCATCCATGACCATGACTTCCAAAAGAAGTCATTTAAAAAGTAATTCTAGTACGTCTAAATGCCCTCTTCCACAATTTTTTGATAGAAATATTCATTGACGTGCAATACGAGGAGATGGATGTCCTTAATAGCGTGTTTATTTTATATGATAAAATGTTTGGTGTTTTTAATTATAAGTAACTATATAATAACTAACCGATAAAACTAATGTACACACATTAGTGTTAAGATAAACATAAAATATAAATTTAAAAGTTCAGACCAATTTCTACGACAGCCCCCTTAATGTAACTAATATATCTAAAAGTAGTTAATGAAACTTTCATCTTTAAAATACAACATGCTAGTAACGTTTAAGCATGTCTACGCCTTTCATCATCATGGATCAAGCGATATTTTATGTAAAAAAATATTAATAAAACGTAAGAAAAAATGAAAAAGAAAAACTTTCTTGAAATATATCCAAACTTATTTATACATTATACCTTAATAATATCTACATAAAAACACTATGGAATCGTGAGGCTCATCTCATGGAACTTAGAACGCAAACCTTTTCAAGCGCAAGGCAAAAGACCGACCATTCTGCTACTCTCTACTCACTTTGAATATAAATAGGTGAATAGGTCATTTCATGACATTCCCTCAAATCCTCACAAGTCGTCCTTTTAAAATCCTATATACAGGACTAGTACAGGAATGGGCGGTATATATCATCCTTTCTGTATATTACGCCTATAGTTGTTTTATAATATACACCGCACCACACTATACCACCCCAGTACCACCCTTCATAGCTTTACCCGTTAGATAACATGGAAAAGTATAAATGGGAATATTTCAAAAAAGACAACAATATTCCCAAAGTTATACGGAATTTAATGAAATGTTAATATTATGGTTGGAAATAGAATTAAATGGATAAGCTGCAGTGAAATATTATGGTTGGAAATATTTAGTATTATGGTAAAAGAAAATCCTTGGAGCAAATCTATACCACTTTCTCTATATTTTTATTTTGTATTGACTTTTTTTCTGTCTTTCAATATAATTATTAATACGAGTATTTTATATCATATTTGAAAATATTTACTACATTAGCTGTGTAATGCCACTGCTGACATTTTATTGCACGCGCACAAGACAGTTTTCAGTCATAGGTTGTTGTACTCTTTAGTACCTCATAGTTTAGCGATACTTAGTTAAAGCGGATAGTTAAAAAGCAATAAGAATAAATGATAAGAGTAAATCATGATTTGATTTTCCTCTACTCCTAAAAATGAGCGATGCCAGCCTACATTGGCCATAAACTCACGAAATATTGTGCAGAAATTGAATTTGCATGTGTACTCGGAAGGCGGAACTTAGGTATGTAGCATGGGGAGATACATCCCAAATTATTATTGATATCACTGAACTACTACTCACCCATACAAACTGTGATCGAGCCTACTGGTGCCTAACCTACCGGATTGACCAAATCTGGTGTGTTAAACAAGGTATGGCCCTATAGTAAGCACTTTTCAATCTATTTTCGATATCAAAGTAAAATACTTTCATAGTCCGTTTATGAACTGATAATCCAATCTTTCGATAAACACATCTGCTTCACATTTTAGACGTCCATATGTTGTCAGCTTTGCCATCACGCAGTTGGGCAAAGACATTATAATTTTATATTTTGGTATCTTCACATTGTGGTACCAGTTGTACATAATTACAAATTGAATAAAGTTAACGTCCTTTTTGTTAAGAAAATTGGGTTTTATACATTCTTTTCACCTACCATACAAGTGCTACTACAATCTATACCTAAATAAGATCCAAATTATAGGAAGTCTCCATACCAACTCTCTTTCAATTATTTTTCTATCTTATCATATAATTTATACAAGAACCAACTATAACCATATTATGCAACATGATACCGAATAGTTATGTGCAGTCTATATTACATGCTACACAACCGAATTTCTTTCCATTCCAACAACATTTAAAGCAGTGAGCAATGTTAATTAAATCGTTTTACAAATTATAAATGTCTAATATATAACATTATTATAATATATGACTACTTATAAGGAGTGGTGGTTGATCGCAACCTCTGACGTCACTGTTTGTGATAGGCTCCTAAACAATAACATTTTGTTTTCACTTTAATTACTTATAAGTAATTAAATGTTAAATTGGGTGAAAAGATAATTAAAATTGAAGACTGACTGTGTATAATATAACACAAGATTTTATATATGTGTCTGTATGCGTGTGTACTCATATACAGTTGTTTATGTTTTACACAAACGAAGATTACAATTTACATGGAATATAAAGTAAGATTTGTTAACGTTGGCGTTGTTTTAACAGCGATGACCTCTTACTATATTGACAGGTTTTTTAGTGTCAAAATGTTTTATATGTGTACTTTACTGCTATCTAATGTCCAGTTCATTAAGCAGACATCTTAGAATACTATATTTTTAAGAACAACAAGCAATATTCGAGCTTCAAGCAATAAAATTTTATTTAAGCACACCTATGGGTTTTACATATAACTCGGAGATGTTTGACTAATGAACTAGACAATCGATATTATCCAATAAAAATGAAAATTTTGTATTAAATAAGAAAACAAGGTCATAAAACTTACAACTAGATAATTAAATAATTGATTTAATATATTGATTTTAAATAATTATAACTAAAAGTTTGATGACTGAATTAACCCCCGTGAGACCCTTAACTGAAAAGGGTCCTTACAAGTCTACTTCTACTATACACTGCAAAAGAAATTGTATCAAATTTATGTCAAACTGTAAATTTTTCGGGGCGATTTTTTAATCGCCAGTGCGTATAAATTTACATGATTCAATATGTTACAGAATTGAGAATTTATTTCCGCTGATTAGTTACAAAAGACACATTGCTTAATATCTGACATTTTTGTAACATATTTACTATTTTTAAATAATGAGTAAAATAGATTATGTAATGTTAATTATAGATTATGTTAACATGCGACACTAATAAAACCCTTACTTATGCTATTTCTTTAAATTCTAAATCCAAAATCGGAACATCTAAAGAAATTACGGTTTTGAATGTAATCTCGAACAAAAGAGTCGAGTACCTACTTAGTCTCCAGTATAATCTTATTGTGCGTGCAAATAAAAATAATTGAAAATGATGTTTAAATAGACAAATGAATAGGTAATCACGAGTTAGCAGATATCTTGTATTTTTTCTAAAGCAGGTTGAAGGAATTCGTTCGAAATATGAAAGCTTCCGACGTTTTAAGTTGCATGTCCCACTAGTGTGGACGTGTTGTACAACTTCTTACAACAAATGTCGCAATGTGTAATTTATAATTTTAATAATCCAAAAAAGGTTGCTTTATGATTCTATTACTAAAGAAGTTCCTTATGATTCTAATATAAATAAAAAACAAGGCAAATTAATGTTATATAACTAAATTGATTGTTAACTATATGTTAAGCGGATACTTTCCAAAAGTCTGCCCATCCTTGACCATTAGTTTATGGTCTACATGAGTGTGTACACACCAAATATTATAACTGTAGTTTAGTTTATTTCTATTTACAAAATATTTGACAATTACACTAGAGTATATTGTTTATTTGCTTTCAATAAATAATAATAACATTAAATCTATAGATATGTGGAGCCAATAACCAAAATGTAATCAAATAAATTGATAGAGGGCACAAATCGATGCCATTGCGTCATCATTCGTACTATAGGCTTACGTATGGGCGAGTATTCACATGCTGCCGGATTGATGAAACGCCCGCGTGATTAACCATTGTATTTGCATTGAATTAAATGAGTGTTTAAAACGTGTTCTGTTATATTCAATTCATTTACCTAATTATCTTTAATTTTATAGTGCATATAAATACAATATATCGCTACAGGTAAAACTGTGGGAATCGCAAAACGTAAATCGTGCTATCAAGTACAGCCCTAACTTTAAAACATATCCAAAAATTAGAACTACAGGCCTTCATGACAGGTAAAAGTGTAAAGGTCCCGGGCTATACTGTTAAATGTCTATATGACTGATTACGATATAAATAAATTTAAATAAAAAAGAAGAGGAAAACTTATTTAATTATTAATTATATTTATTTATTTAGGAGGGAAAGCATATGCAGCAATAGTATTGGGTCTACTGTGATAACAACTGAAATCGTCATGCAATACATGGATTGCTTTTCGAAGTAACCTTGTTGGTAAATGCCATATAAGAAACAATACAAGATATACAAAAAACAGTTGTTGACGATGCATACGCATTCCTCACTCTTCACTCGTCTTCCACGTGTTATTTAATAAAGCTAATGCTTTTGATACGAACAGTACGGATCCATGAACGCATACCTTAACACGCTCCACGTCTGTTTAGTTTCAAAAAATCACAAACAGCAACTTTTACTTCAGACACTGAGAGCAAATAACTGCACTATAATTTAAATTATTTAAAGTAAATAATTGTCAGACTTAATTGTGTTTTACTTTATAAACCTTCTTATAAAAATTCACACCAACATTTATTTTCCTTATTATTAAAATCCTAAGAGATATTATCATAACAGGGTGTCAATAAAATGTCAGATTAATTTGTTACTGTACTATGAAACTACTCGTACTATACTTTAACTGTATTTTATGTACAAATGATTTTACCGCAGTGAACTCCACCGCGAAATACTAAATCCAAATATCTAGATACAGTTTACAAAGTTATATTCCACCGGGACGAAACGGGACGGGACGGGACGTACGATAGAATGGAAACACACACACACACACACATACATAATGCGAATTTATGACTTGTAGCGTTGAAAATAATTAAATATTGATTATAAAAAAATGTTCAAAGAAAACTGGGTCGGTCCGTCGACTTTAGTTGCTGCAAAGTTTCGGAAACCTTCTAGAAGTGTAGTAGAATGTGTGATAGTATGCAATGTAATATGCAAGTGTGTGTGTGTGTGCATGCAGGCATTGTATTGTATTATAGTATAGATAATTTTGGAACGTTACTATAACGAAACATACTCAGTACATGTCAGTGCATTGATAACAGCTTAATTTGATAATGGGTAGACTAGCTAAAGGTGAACCACCGTAAAAATGTGCTGCATATGCGTTTCGTTACAACATTAAAGGAATAGTCTGTGGCGACTGTGACGTCACAAAGATTAAGTATAAAACGATACTTTTTTCTAGCGAAATATAGATGGCGATACTATACAGCAGGTTAAATATTATGAAAAAAAACATGTTTTTTATGTTTAAATCGTTTTATGTAAGTAACTATAAACGCGAATCAAAATCTAAAGCTGCATAGATGAATAACGTATCTACATTTTAAGCTTTGTTTCACTGAGTTTTAATGACTTTGGAAGCGCAAAAATAACTTTTGAAAATTAATATTGCTATATTTTCTAGTTAAATTCCAATTTTTATACTCTATATATTTTTAAGTCTTAAGCGTAAGTTTGAGAACCATAATAAAGGTTATAAAATGACAAACAAATGCTATGACAAACCCTTAGAAATGTTACCAGTCATATAAAAATTAGCTTCAAATTTGCTTCAGCGTTTCTATCTCCGTTCCGCACACCCTGCATATCATTTCCTCGCTGTTTGCCCAGTATCTGTTTTCTCCTTTCCCAACCAGAAACTTGCAATTCTTCTCATGTTTCTTGTGCCTTTTCTTTATGTATTCTGGTATCTCTCTCTCCCAAATCCTCTTATATATTTTGTTATATTTGCTCTTTTCAATTTTTTCCATTCTTTCCTGTTGTTATATATCCTTGTCTCTTCTCTTTAGCTCCTCTTCCACACTTGTGCCTTCCTCTCTTCTTCTCTCTGCCTCCTCTGCCGCAATTCCATTCCTTTCAAAATACTCTTTTCTCTTTTTCGATGCTTCTCCCCCACCCTCCTTTTTACTTTTCTTCCTAATTTTCCTCCTTAAGAAAAGCGACATGTATTTTTTAGTCCTATTTTGTTTTTTTCGTTTTTTTTTTTAAAACCTATGTTAGGGTTCTCTCAATAAAAATCAATAATTATATAACAATCATTTATTAATAATCAATTCCAATCGAATATGACAAATCCCGTGATCTTGTGTCGCCAAAGCTAAAGTCAAAACCATAAGCGTTCCCTGTAGCCGTTGCCCTCAGCCAAGTGCAATTGCGTATTCCCTGGTCGAAGTCACTGCATCAGCATGCTGAGATTAGGCACCTCTGTTGCCTTGTATGATGCCATGGGCCAGGTCCAGATTGAAGTAACAGCGATGCACAGAGCGTATTCTTAGGACCAAATGGCGCTAACATTTAGTTTTAAATTAGTTATTCACACGTTTTCCTTCCTTTTCGGATTAGCCACTATTTTACAACAGTTACATATTGGTGTCATAACTTAAATTAAGAATTGACAATTCAGGAGCCGGTCAGACAACAGCACATCATAATATGGTAGTCGTGTAGTTAACAACTGAAACCAATAGTCGTTGAATATGCATCAACCATCACTATTTATAACGACGCCGTGAACTTCATCTACGCGTGTGCGTGTAATAGTAGCATATACGTCTTAACACGCATCCGGACTTACGAGCTTCCAAGTTTAATGCAATCATGTTATAATATATTTTAATTCTGTTAAAACTTAAGAAAACAAGAAATCTACTTTTTCTACAAATTAATTTAACACCAGTGTTATCATTACCGAGGAGTTCCTTGGTGATGCGGAGATTTTAATTATTTAGGAAGTACACTGTCTTCCTAAAGCGGGATAATTTTGAGTAAAATTGAAGAATGAAAGTTCTGCATAATAATTTCATTTATGCACATAGACATGCAAGTACGTACAAATGCTTCATTTGATCCCACCCCGTGTTTTGAATTTATAGAATTATATTTGCCAAGTATGTAAATTACATTTAGAATGCAAGCAACGAACGATTCCCGTCTGTGTGACGTAGATACAGAAACTCTTACAGCAAAACTACATAAGAAACTCAATTCAATGTTCAGAAAATATAAGTTTTAAATAAGAACGCCAGGCCACGCCGCGGTGCGGTACGCCGTGACACTATTAAAATCGAAAACTTTATTATAAAAAAATTATCCTCGTTTACATAAAATTATCATTCAAAGTTGATTTTCTTTAAGGTATAAGTAATTTATTTGAACCTATATTTTTTTCAGTCTTCTTGTTCTTGTAAATTGATCTTGTAACCTCAATTTTACGTGTCATCCCTTAGTGAATACTAAAGGTTATATCTTACCCCCTTAAAAATATCTTCCCTTAAAAGAGATAGATTGCAAATTATACTTGTGTTGAATATTTCTCTATTCCTTGGTTGTTTTTAGAGTGGAATGTTTATTTTAGAAGTCACATCACGAATATTTTCCTTCTCTTTGGGGAAATAGTGACAAAATACTGCTCTAAACTGTTACAACCACGAAAATAAATTGCTTAAGATTAGTTTTTTTTATATAAGTATATGTTTGTTCTGTACAGGGTAGTGTTACAAATAATATATAAATAAAATACAGGCTGCTAAATGGAATAATGCTGAAATAGGAAAAAAGACGATGATGATGATAAGGAGCGTTCAATTAGGAATAGATAAGGAAACATCGTGGATGATGTAGAACAAAATATGAACAAATAGTGCTTGTAGACAAGTGAGTGCTCAACTAGGGGTAGCACACTACACCCCCTGCTATGTATAGAAAGTTAGACCACGTAGAATGGAATCTGTGACAAATCTACTATCTAAATCTAAATCTATTTTCGGTATTAGTATCTTTAAGTATCATTCTGCTTTAATTTAATTTTGTATTTAATTTAAATTTTTATTAATTTTTTAATTTAATTTATTTTTTTCTTCTCTTAGTTCTTTTAGAATTTTACAAGGTCTAATTTATTAAATTAAAAATAATAAATTAAGAAAAACTATATTATATTATTTCCTCCAATATGCGACAATCTGTCAAAATTCAGTAGAATTTATATTTAAAAGAAGTTTAGTGTCAGTTTGTCAAAAATAAAGAAATAAAAACAATTTCTATTACTAAATGTTATTAAAAATAGCAATTTTAATTATTTCACATACAATTTTGTCAAACTGTCTAAATTTATATTACTAACGATGCATACGCACCAACTAAATTAACTAAACTTAAATTAAAACACAAATGTGAAAAAGAATGCTTAAACGAGAACCTGAAATCTATAGATTAAAATATTAGATAAAAACAGTAAATTAAATATCAAAACAGTGAGTGGGAATGAGGCTTAACTGTACTGTAGGCAATAAAAGAAAATATTATATCTGTATCTCATCGATCTCATGCTCAAAAAAGTATAAACATAAACTTTAATTCTAGCTGTTTAGTTACCAAGAAGCTCTTTTTATTCTTATCAATTTTTTGTGTTATATACGTGAACTGTACAGAAGTCTAGTAAATGTATGATTATATTTGACACATAAGGCAAATGCATACACAAACTAAACACATATGGACTGGAACCTGGAATCGAATCCAAAAACAATGTTTATATACCATCACACTCTTAATATTAGTGGGTACTTATTTTCTATAATAATAATTGATTTTTAAAAGCAAAGTATTCATTATACAAAACTACAAATTAGTTATCAGTAAAATAAAAATGACTGACCTTTGACATCAAATATAGAGTGCATCAAATAAAACAATACTATATATGAGTCGCTTAAAAATCAATGCGGTTAAGTCAATTTTTGATAATTTCTAATTTTTGGAAATTTAAGTCATTAAAAGATGTACTCGTTCTTTTTATATTATTTAAAGATATTAACAATAATAATATTCTCTAATGTTTTAGACAGTAATTTTCTCGTTATTTTTTTGGACTTAGGCACATTGACTTCTGAACAACTCAGATATTTAAGTAATTAAAAGATGTAATCGTTCTTTTTATATTATTTAAGGATATTAACAATAATAATATTCTCTAATGTTTTAAACAGTAAGTTTCTCGTTATTTTTTTGGACTTAGGCACATTGACTTCTGAACAACTCAGGTATTATAGCGGTAACAACATTATAGCGAATAACACGTTACATATTTAAGAGATAATACAACTCGAATTTAAAAAGAGAAATAATTAGGAAAATGACTTATAATAAAATTTCATCTTTGAAGCTGACAATAGTTTTTAATATAGCTAGTATTTTATGAGCTGTGAAGAAATTAATAACGTGAAAACGCAGCCCGGCAGAGCAGCACTAACTAAAGTTTTATTGTAAATTAATAACCAAAATGACTAATTTGATTATTAACTGATTACAAAATATTCACAAAATTAAAACGCAAATATACTCGTATAAATGAAATGAAATTACGAATATATCATAAACTGAAGCAAATGAATGTGCAGTTTTTATAGCAAAATAAATATAAAAACACGAAATCTAATAAAATTGATATTATGTTGTAAATTAGTTGAATAATGGATACGAGCAAAAATATACTTTGTAATTCAATTGTTGTTATAAACAACAAAAACAATTAAAAATATATATATTTCAATATATATAAAACACAAAATGATGAATATTACCTGACATTTACGTAATATTTTACTTAAGCAAAACCTGGTTATATCTAATCTAATAAGGTTTAATTATTATTTTATAGCTATTCTAAAAGCTTTCAATCTTTGAAAAATACTTCTGAAAATTGTATAATCCTTAAAAGGGTGTTCTTAAGAAGTTTTATGCGTCAAAAGGTAGATATATTTTTCAAAAAGAGTAAAATTTTGTTACGTTAGATAAATCTGAAATTGACGAAAATGTATTTTTCTCGGATACTTTGTTATAAGTGTATACAGATGATGTAAAACTACATTCCAATTTAGTTCACGCGAGTGATTTTATATAAGTAGTTATATGAAATGGGTACTAGGGCTGGACAGGTGCACGCCAGGATACATGGTGATGGAGGAGTTAAAAAGGGATAAGATACGAATTAAAACAGGGGAAAGAGCAGTAAAATACGATGAGAAATTGAACAGAGCGGAAAGCAAAATTTTAAAGAAAATAAGAGAGGATAGCATAAAGAATGGGGGGAGGAGGTCCAAAAAAGAGAAAGGAGTACTTTGAAAGGAATGGAATGGCGATCGAGGAGGCAGAGAGGAGAAGAGAAGGTGGCGCAAGTGTGGAAGAGGAGCTAAGGAGAAGGGATAAGGAGATACAACAGCAGGAGAGAATGGGAAAAATAGAAAAAAGTAACTACAATAAAAGACTCTGTACCTTATAGAAAAAGACATAAAACACATAAGAAGAACAGCAAGGTTTAGATTGGGAAATGAGGAAAAAGGAAACAGATACTGGGAAAAGAGTGAGGAAAGAAAGTGTAGAATGTGCGGAACGGAGGACGAAACACTGGAGCACATTAAGTTTGAGTGTAAGGAAAAAGTAGCGAGCGAATGGAATATTGGCCAGCTACTAAAGGGAGGCAGTGAAGGAAAGAGGTGGATATAAATATATTGATAAGACGTAATAGTATCTATTATAATATTGAGCAAGACCATTATAATTTAAACGTATTCAACAAACTCACTATTCCAATGCAATCAGTCTATTTGAACTTTACATCTACATCCATTTCCGCTACTGCATTTGTCAACACTGAGCAGCGAGCAGTGATGCATTTGTGATCAATAACAATTTGTTACAGCATCCCCGAAACATAACATTTATCTCCACAGATGTCGTCAATCACTTTGCCCTCTACCGTATTGTCTTAATACCAATCGTTCATATCAGCTTCAATTTGTATCAGGGGTGAGGAAACCTAATCATGCGAACCCAAGCAAATTACCTGTATTAGGTGAAACAATAAGCATATTGCAGAGTCCACAGATGTCGTCAGTTTGGTTCATTAATACAACTGATAATACAGTGATTACACAACTGATTAGCTCCATTTCTATTAATTGTATTAAAACTGCACCATCTAGACCACAAGTTTTATGTGACACTCATCTTTCAAAAACTTATTTCAGTTGAAAAACGTTTTACCCTTTTAGTTCACGATCTAAAACACAGAGGGCAACATGCGTTGAAGTGGACATGAAAAGAATATAAATATGTAGAATTACGAATATTCTACAGGTGAAGAAAGAAATGTATGTCACTGATTTGCTGATGACAAAGATGCTCTGTTAAAGAAAATGGGGTGAGAAAAAGGTGTAGGGGATGAAAACTAAAAACATGTAAGAGTAGAGTGCTATATATGATAGCTTTATGATACTAGTCGAATATATAATTGCAAAATAGATTATTCAAATGTATTACTATACTCTTTCCATGTAATTTTTGAATTTTCCGCGGTTTTTTTCTGTAGTGCGTGTCAGGTCGTAATGCTGGCAACCACTGTACTGTCTAAAATTCATTGTTTACCATTCTTTGTTTGTGAGAACGATGGTTCATCAAATAGAACGCAATAAATATGAATAACTAAACGAAATACGAGTATGGCGTATTTGAACAAAGAATTAAATTAATAAAAAGGAATAAATTTAAGCATGTAACCTATTGCAGTATCGATTTGCAATGTAGATTTATATTTGCATATATAATTGAATAAAAAATAGGAATTTTATTTAGCGGTGTTGACTCTCACACAGCCTGAAAAAGTATTAAGGGGAATGTCCAGAAAATTGCATCATAAAATAGGAAAGTATTATTTCTTAAATTATTGCGAAATTATTTCCTTATGAAGTATTGTTGAACATTAGTTCTTGATCTATGGTAAAAAGACAGTTGCTGTTTAAAAGTGCTGTATTTTCTACAATTTTATTTAATGACGGTTTCATACCAGAGAGACAATTTTGTTGTCAAAAAACAAAACAAAAACATATTTTGTTTTATTTTAAAACAGTTCTGTTTTTCGACAACAGACTGGTTTTGTTTTTAGTGTTTTTCTACAGTGTGTTCCATAAAAATTATAAACATAATAAACAACAACTGACAAGCGCAAATGTTCACAAAAAAACAAAACTGCGTGGACAAACCAAGCAGACTGAAAAACAACAACAAACGTGTTTTCCTTTGATCTTACCCACTCCAGATGGGAATGTGTTTTGTTTACTAAAACAGCAACAAAAGACAAAAATGTTTTAAGAACTGTTTCTTTGGTGTAAACTTTAGCGTTTTTGTTAAAAAAAACAAGTTTTGTTCTTGTTTTATTGAACTGTCTCTCTGGTGTGGAACCGGCATTAGAATTGCAAAGAAAATACTACAAAACAATTCAGTACATGCCCCTTAAAATCACTCTGTTTTGTTTTCATACACTCGTAATCATCCATGGTTTGCAGCGGCGGCAACCAAGCATTGAAATTCAAACACGCAATTTGTACGAGTTTCAACTTTACATAATGTAGATAATTATTTAAATATGAAACACCACATTGTAACTTTATAAATCACTCTAGGTCAGAAAGAAGAGTTTTGCAGCTAAAAAAACGGTAAAAACTGTGATAACATATGATAATGTGGAATAGTGCATAGTCCAACGTATAACAGATGGAAAATGGATAGGGTTCACGTATATTATCGTTATTTAAATGCAATAAAAACATTGTAGTTGCCTGGCTGACTGATAATAAATTTATATAATTAGGTGACCCTATTATACGTATAGATATTATCATTGCTTGCAAAAAAGACTAGTTTAAACAAGAATTACTAAATATTAAGGATGGTCGCACACTGGAAAGGTGATTGGACTGGAGATAATTTTGTCTAACTCGTAGAAAGATAGAGGTAACATTACATTTATTTTTATAGTCTTTGCCATAAAGCACTACATTCTTCCACCTTAAATCATTAAATTACATGTCATTGTGCTTAAATACATTTTGTGATACTTATTCTATTAACCCATTCTCATTTCGTCCAAAAGATAAAATAAAAATACAAACAACACAGATAAATTTAAACCCATACTGTTTCTACTCTACTATTCTCCGCCACTCACCTTTTCCCTTCACTGCCTCTTTTTAATAACTACACTATCTTCTTTTCACTTTTTACTCTTTTCTCACATGAATACTTAATGTGCTGCAGCGTTTCTATCTCTCTCTCGCACACCCTGCACATCCTTTCCTCTCTATTTGTTGCCCTTCTCTTCATTTCTTTATCTAAATGATAACACTATATGAATTCATTAAACAAACAGTGCCAACGCTTACAAATTTGTCTTAAGGTGTACTTGTCGAAAAGTTCATACCTTGTCAGTCTTTATACCTTTTTTTAAATCGTTCTCAGTCTTTACACGAAAGACCTAAGAAAGAGCCTAATTGGCTTGTGAACCATGTCTTAATTGCTATAGATAAAGTTAAGTAACGAGACCTCAATTGTCTAAATATTTTTTAATAAGTCCCAATATTAAAGAAGATAGCAATTAAAATAGTCATTGTTGACCCTTTAATCACCAAAAATATTAAATGTTATACAAAATAAATTGTACCGTGACCTCAGTAAACATTTTGGAGCATTTTGGAGTCACTTTGACATCATATTGGAGATGCGTATGATTTTTTTGTCATGAAAGAGTTCATTTATAGTTCAGTTTCTCACAATCGTTCATATGAAATGTCTGTTTTATCGGCTACAGATGACGGAACCACTCCACCTGTCGGAATACAAATGCAGATATGAAGTTGATGCAAACTATAATTGAAGTGAAATAGTGATAGAAACGTCACAAAATAGGGCACTTCACTAAATGTTTACTGGGACGTCACTGCAGATTCCTGACTTTTTGGTTTATGAACGGTCATTTCTTTTTTTTTATTTAATTTTGTTGAATTGTATCATCGACGATCTCATACTATGTTGGCAGTTTTCAAATCGTAATCAAATACTCTCTCTTTTATACAACAGAATAAAAAAGGGATGCATAGAAATGTCACTGACACTACTTACTGACACGTCTACTTACAACTGTCCCGTGCAATACATCAAGTTTTGATATTATGAATTGTGTGAACAAAGAAAAATAGCTTCGATTACTTATTAACCTATATTTCAACCAAAAAACTACAAAACCACCTCTAAAAAAATGTTTTTTATATTGTTGGTACCAAATTAAAAGTTCCTAATTAAAAACAAAAATGAAAATAAATCTTAGAGAACATCGATATAGCATATAAGAACACTATTATCAAGAAAGGAATGTTTTAGACGGGGTATAGCTTTACGCATATATCTATCATTAGGACTGTATGTCATTCATCACATAAAGAAATGAGAGGTTTTATTTCAAACTGTCTCGACAAATTTTAAACTGCAATGTTACACTATACCAAATTAATGGAACAATGTATCTAGTTAATATATGTACATGCAGACAAACATACAGAAACAGGGTGTGCACAAAATTCATGTATAAACCGACTTTGATTTTAATATTTTCAGATTTCTTTTATAGAAATGTAGTAATAGTCAGACAAATCCGTCAACAAACCTTGCCGCTTAAATATACAGCGTTCCATCATGTAAAAAGGTAAACCTTGAATTTAATTTATATTATACAAATTTTTTTTTTCGGAATATTGATAATAATTTAGCCCCTTAAAAATTTTCACCATGCAATTTATTTAACATTTAAAACATATTATATGTTTCAAATCTATTAATGAATTATTTCGGTTTCGATTGTCACTACATGAGAACATGCAATGGGTAATACTTGCACACGAGATGGCTCTCATTATTTCTGCAGCACGTTTGTTCCACATATTATAAACCACATTTCACGTTATTTAGTACTGCATTTAACCACACACCTATATATAACTAAATTATGGTATTAAATATTAGACCGGAGTTCAATTTAAAACTACAAATGTCATCATTTATAATAACATTGATTTTAATTTATAAGTACATTAATTATGTAATTTACAACACTTTTACATGTATTGTAATATGTTTGTGTGTGTGTGTATGTGTGGGAATATAAAACTTGCGCATTTACACTATTATTAATGAGTGTGCCAAGTTTAAAAATAAATTATGAGATAACTCGTTAAACATTAAACGTAAATATTACATTAAATAATTATCAATTTTTACCCATTATTTATAAGCTACATTTTATCATTTATGAATGTTGATTTAATTTTGCACTGTTTTATTACACTGTGTCAGTTCAACACCAAACAGTGTTGCACTGTATTTTAGAATAATATACCAGTTCTGTTGTTTTTCAACTATAAATAATAATAGTAAAAATGCATTTTTAGAATTATTATATTAAAATAGTAGTAACACAATAAAAAATAAATATCTTGACACCTTAGAGCATATATAGAGAGAGAATGCTGACTTGAAAGTGTGTCCACAATGTGTGCGAGAGAGAAAGGTATATGTTCCTATTTGTTCTCTATGCCGATGCGTCGAAAGTGACACTTGTCAAATCAAAGCTGTCTAGATAAAATGCGTGACAGTTGTTAAATATGACATTATATTGATGTAGAATAATGTATAAATATAAATAAACTATATATAAATATAACTAAAAACGTGGATTCTGTCCACTCCAAATAACAACTGTGTTGACATACAGCGACATCTATGGCGTTGATTAGTATATGTTTTCACTGAACGGTCACTGTTTTACCGACAGACGAGCTTTGTATCAACTAAAGAAATATAATCTCTTAACATATTTAATATTAATTATATCTTTTATTATATTTACTATGTTTAGACAACTGTCACTTTCGACGCATGCACATAGAGAACTAATAGGAACATATACCTTTCTCTCTCACACACATTTTGGTTACACTTTTAATCTATAGGAAATATAGGCATATATGTATGTTCTAATATTGACACTGATACTGTGCTTGATTGACAGTGCATTGAAAGAAAATTAAAAACACTGGTACTTTCTGTTCAGTCTTAGTGATACTGATATGAACAAAAGTCCAATTTATATGGTATTTACAAAATAACAATTCTTACTTCATAAAACAAATTAAAATTAAAATAACATTACAAAGATGGGTAACAAATACAAAACCATTAGCTGTAAACTATATTTAAAGTAAAACCATTCTCAATAGAAAATGCAAGGAAAATAAAAAATAAATAATATAAAAATATATTCTGGTAACATTTCCAAATGTTTACAAAAGTTAGACACATTAATAAAAGTTTAATATAAGTTAAGAAGAAGCAAAGAAGCATAAAAAGAACAAACTTTTTTTTGATTTGCAGTCAAATCATGTAACAAATTTAATTTAATTTTCTTTATCCTTTGCTCCTTTTTTTAGTAAACGAGTTTGATCTTGTTGAAGAGCTCTTTCAATATAATAGCATGTTATACGTCATTTGCATAGATTATAAATTGTAAATATGTTTTTGTTTTAATTACAGAAATAGTACGCTGTTTGATATTAAGATCTGGACCAAATCCAAATGTCTAATTTTATGTAGAATGTCACTACAGCTTAAATTAGAATGTTAATGACCTGTCCCAATAAGATTAAGAGAAGCTAGCCGTCAGTATTACGCAAGGAGAACAAGTGCAGTCATTACGCAAGGACTACTGAAGGCTGTCTCATGCCACACGATAGGGTGTATTCGAGTTGTTTCACATTAACACATTTTACCATGTGATGAAGCTTCTACTTTAATGTTTATCAATACACCACTGTACCGCAGGTAATAAAACTGCATAATATAAATCTGTATCCTCTCGTAAACACAGGAAAGACCGCGCACTGTATGTACAAAGTTGTATCTATTCCAGAAAGTACGTAGGACGTAGAATAAGAACGTAGAACGATGTACTTTGATCTACGTACGTAGGGAACTATATTGTGAAATACATATACATTGATAATTATCAATACAACACTTTTATTTATTATTTTCATCAACATTAAAGTCGAAACTTTCTCTCATTAAAATTGTTTTTATGCGAAACACCTCCAATTCGTAACATTTCACATTATAGATGAAGCTGACACTGACACTTTACATTTACTAATAAATTATGCTCTTTTAGAATTTAATTCAATGACAACCATCAGTTTTAACCATTTTGAAATTCTATATTGCATGGTTCATTAATTGCGATGGACATCTGATCTCCATATTTGAAAGAGCACCACCATTTTGAAATAAATGGCATGTCAATAACAATTTGGAATATTCATGGTTTTGTCATTTTCGTTGTTGAGTAATGTCAAATGTTTATTATGTTTAATTGCTATAAATTTTACTGCAAATTTCCGGCTAACCACAAAACGTATTAAAGAAATCTCTATTTTACTACAACGCGATAAGAATATTACGGCGACAAGTTTTCTTCAAGGCGTTTACATACAACACCCACTATTCCATTCTATTAAAATTATTATTAAAATGATGAATAAATATGTCCGGTTATTATTTTATAATTCGTTTTCGTATTAAATCTGCAGTTTAAAATACTGCGTCACACCCACTTTTTTATATTTATTGTGTAATGCGAAAATAGGAACCTTTGGTCATTCGACATGTCATCAAGGAAGTGTCTTATATATCTACGAATGTACACACATTGAGGGCCGAATTTAGAGGTGTGGAGGCCCCTAATTATTTTCCGAATAAAAGGAACAATTTTTTTACGTTAAGTTTTTTAAAAATTTTCAGTAGTCCCGCCTGCCCACCCTCAAATCCGGGCCTGCACACATTTAAAATATTCTCTATGTATTTTATAACGCGATTTCGTACAACGCGGTATGTGAAACTATACTAAAATGGAAATGTGACAAAAACTTGAATACTTCAAATTACGAAAGTTCAGCGTTGATTATTGCTATAAATAGGGCCGTATCGTACATCTTATTCGTTCCTATATACATTAGAGAAACATGTGTGAGGCGGTAATTTTAACCGCCGAACTTTCGTAATTTTAATTTTAAAAACTTCACTATCTGCTTAATATAAATACTATTTTTCATTATTATAACCTGTAAACACGAAAGTAAAATTTACATAAGGTTTATGTAACATACACAATGCATATAGATAGAAATGTGCATAACAGTGTTAAGTATGTAATTAATTATAACTCATTAATATCAAATTTTATTAAGAATTTAAATCCATTACACAGTATCACTTACTTTTCATATGGTACATCAACAAAATAAAAGATACCTAATAAAACATTTTGATAAAGAGAAAACTCTCTAGAAACTTGAAGTAAGATACTGTTAAAGCCATAGAAATTTTTAAAAAATCATAAGTTTTAAATTGTTTGACCATAAGGGAAATATACCAAAAAATAAAAATATAAAAATAAACAAAGTTGAAAGTAAGTTTACATAAAAAGAATTTTCTTGGAAAATTTTCATGAAAATAAAATAAAAATATACGAATTTATTGTTATATTGATATTCTTTTTTGTTAAAAAATATAATTTTTGACGATACAGTGGGCTTGTTACTGACTGCTATGTTTCCCCGGACAAGAGCTATATTTTCTGGGCCAAAATATGGTTTTCTTAAATTTAAATGATTTATAAAAACATTACAAAACTAAAGACTTAAATTATTTAATATATTTATAAATTTTTTTTAAAACCGGATGTATTTATTTTGAATTTAAATTGAAGAAGAGAGAACTCAAAAAATAGGTTGTTATATATGATGTTACAACAAAAATAAATTCTCAATAAATTCTATACCCATATAATAAAATCATTATAAGGATTAAAATATAATTTAAATTTGCCTAAGAATAATATTAACATATAATAGATCACAAAATGAACCCAACAGAACGGCGTCATAAAACCTTTCAAATAAAGGAGACACTCTTCACACTTCTTTTGTTCGATTTTTAAATAATAAACAATTTTACTCTGTTGTCAATTTTACTTTCCTTTGTCACTTATCAGTAAATAATAATAAAAACTATTTACAGGTTTAAGCGAACGCTTATAACAAAAGATGAACCAAAACAAATAAAATTACATGTTAATATTACATTCATTGTAATGCCAAATGCGATCTATTTTTTAGACCTAAACATATTTATGTAAGATATAGTATGTGATACGTAAATATTACGTTTGCATTTACCGATATCTTAAAATACTGCAGTAGCCATGAATAGATCATTCTTGTTATCTGGGTATAATATATAAGAAGAGACAGAATAGTATTAGGGGCGATAAAAGGCTACGTGCCTACGAAGCCCGAGAAACTATATTTAAAAAAAAAAAAAATCTTAAAATACAATTTTTATGGTAAATTTTGCCAAAGGAGTAGAGTATTTATACCCGCTAAACACAAAACGTAAACTTATGTACTTAACGTAATATTTTTTACCTAACATTATGTTTTATTATTTACCGAAGTTAAATATAATGCTGTTACATAGTCATTAAATTATTGCGCAAGTAATTAAAACTCTACTAATATATTATTTTGATATACAAGACTTATACAATCTTCCATATTAAGTTTTATAAATGTCAAAAGATAATTTTTGTTATGTAAAATGTTGCATAAAAGGTAAACGTTTTTATGTTTAATAAACCTTAAATATACGTAACTGTGTTTAGCAAGCATTTATTAATATTCGCTTTAGAAATATTTTCGATATTGCAATATTAACAATAACAATTATTAACCAATTTTAATGACCAATGCTTCTTATACAGATTTCTAAATATTTTGTAAAATTCATGCACATTTTACTTTTCGTTGCTGTAGAAATTGGACCGAAATATATACAGCAGAAAAACATTATTCCTCTTACAGAAAATTAATGTTTATTTTACAAATTTCTAACAGTGACAATGCCCGTTAAATAGAAATATGTATATTTTATATAAAAAAAAATTAAGTTTACATACAAAATTTTACAGTATACCGGAAATAATTATTATATAAAAAATATTTGCTTCATAAATAATATAGAGTAATTATTTTAATATTAAATTACATATACATTTAATATTTTATTATCTCTCGGTTGCAACTATATTTTAAAGTAAAATATTTTTTACTTGCCTTGTAATAATAGAAATCCGCAAATCAGGAAATGAAAATGTTTCTTAAAGGCATCCATTTCTACAGAAATATTTTTTCTCCAAATACACTGATAACAAAAATACACAAGTTCACACTAAGTACACAAGTTCACAAAAACTCACACTAAGAATAAGTTGTATCCAATTAAATTTAATTACGATGTTTATCTCTTAAAAAAAATAGCATTTATTTGGAAAGGACACATTTCTATACATTATAATTAAACCACACTAAAATACAGTTATTTGCCACAATTTTTAAAATTTTCCCAGAAAATTTTCACAATTTCTTTTTACTACGATAACAATAGTAATACTAGTAGTAATTGATTACTTAATAAGTATTTGTTAAAAATGCAAATCTTTTTTACACAAAAACACAATAATAACAATTTTAAAATTTATTTTACATTTATGTACTTAGTTCAAAAGTTTCCAACCGGCAAAATTTGATTTATTTTCACATAAAAATTAATTTAAAAATTTAGTCTACCGTATGTAAACACTAATTATTACTCCTATTAAATTACTAATTGCAATCAACGAATTAATTAATTGTATTTTTATTCCGCGATACCAGAGTACGTAATACTGGATCACTGCAGAGCTGCAACCAAACGACCTCCGCCGTTGCTTATTTGATACTGCGGACGCCGTCAAGTTCCTACATACAAGTACCCCAAATGAGTCGACATCGATTCCGAGCATCTCCGAAGGAGTACGAAACACTAGCTTGCAATACGGGGGTGTTCCAGATCGGGGAACATCGGAATTATCATTTTGATATGTTATCAACAATATATTTCAATTATTATTAATTTTTTTTTTGATGATTTAATTGATTTGTTCAAATATTTCAATATAGATTAATTGGGGTTACTTTATCAAGGCAGTCTTAAGTATCATAAGGTTTCTTTATTTTTACGTTTCTTTTCGTTTACATTCGTAATGAATGCAAAACTTTTTATACGAAATAATTAATATTAATTTAGAAATGCACATCCAGTGGCGTACTATCATTACTCTGTTTATGGGTCCATGAAATAAGTAATTACGAACTTAAGCTGCTTCGACCTTTTTTAAAGGTAAGCGTTCACTAGTCCACATGGATGTCATTGGATGTATTGTATGAAACGTTGAAGACAAGCGGTTGAGATAGTGCATGCAACAAAGAATAGTGGCATCTGTATGTTTATTCCTATAAATGTGTTACTGTCAGTATTTTCGTCGTTGAGACAAGCAATTTGACCTTGGGAAATCGAATAAAATTGAAATGGCGTCGTGCCTACGTTTCTCCTATCTGCTTCACTCTTCTTCCATGTTTATACGTTAAATACAATGCGTACGATACAACACAGAGGACGCTTTCCTTAACAGTGCAGCTAAATATAAATTTTGCTGTTCTTATTGACAAATGTGAAAATAATAAATTTTGTATATATGTATATATATATATATATATATATTATTATTATTTTATATATATATATATATATATATATATATATATATATATATATATATTTGTGTGGACCACCAGAGAAGAAAGACAATGGGAACTACTGGATATATAGGGACCTAAACAAATTCGTATATTATTATATAAAGAAAAAATAAATGTGATAATTGGATTACATTGTTTCTAAAAGAATAAGTTTTATGAATTAATTATTATATTATCTTCTCTAAGCTTATAAAGTTCCTTTTAAAGTGGACGCCACTGTACGCCACATCTTACGTTTCTTAACGTTTTTAATGATAATTATTATAAACACTAATTGCGCACAATTTTTGCAATTAATTTTTTAAAATTCAGTAAATAGAGACCGTACTTTAGCTACATAAATGTTTTTGAACATTCTGTGCGATCTAATATTCCGATTTCTAATTATATCGACACAATGGCGAAGAGCTGGATCACAGACAAATGTACCTCCGGGTTCAGTCTCTAGACCAGAACTATATTTTCTGGGTCTGATTGTTATTAAGTCTAAATGACTGAATTGACACAATCTCATTTACTTATTAGCAGCGGTGTGATGCACATGTATAAGGCCCCAACACCGTCAAAACTGCCAACATAATTCAGGATCGTCGGTGATATAACTCAGCAATGAAAATAGGAGTAAAAGTTTTATTTAGTTGATGCATTAAATATTCAAAACCATAATGTCCCAAGGTGTCTAATGGATATGGACGACTAAACTCTCCTTATACAACAACACTTCTATCTACGCCTATGGCCTCAAACCAAATCTAAATCTACCACTGCCTAAGCGTACGACCACAGAGATATTAGAATAGAGTGCGTATGCCCTATTTGTCTCTTTCTAGCCGAACCACTGCTGATGGCATTGTTGATTGGCGGTGAAGTAGGTGGTAAGCAAGCAAGCAATCGCAGTCCGTCGCAGTGCTCGGCTAGAAAGAGATACAGGGGACTTTCGACAGCTCTCTCTCTCTCTCTTTGCCTTTATTGCAGTATTCAGCCTCTTGCGCAATGTATTTTTATAACTTACGCCTCAATTTTCCAAACAGTGTCTGAATGTATTAGTAAAGTATTAAATATCTTAATAAGAAACTCAATTTTCACACAACCAAGCCGGCCCCGGCTCTGCATTCGAAATTAATTAAATGTTTGTGAAATAATAGATGAAGAACTAATAGATCAGTATTAATAATAAATGGTTCTCAGAGTGACCTACGCAATACCAGATGTAAATGAACCTATTACAGTCATGAAAGTTACAAATTAGAAATTAAATTTTGTTAAAAGCATGATGATACCCTTTGCATTATAAATACATATAAGGATTATAGACATTTTAATTGCTGATCCGGGACCAAATGAACGAACAAACGAATGAACCTCTCCCTATTTCATTACGTTGTTGTAAAATTGTGTCGTATTGTCGTTCTGGAGGAGATTACTCAGCTTACTAGTACATTCTGCAGGGATGCTAGCTTCTGGTAGTAGATTCTTCAGTTGACGACTTCCAACACCAATTACAGTAGTAATCGAATAACTTTCTTAAGATGATTAATAGGATTCTTGTTTAGACGGTGTATTGTTGCAATTTAGAGAATACTTGAGCGGTCTAAAGTAACCTCGTTGCGACATACGACGGTTGAACAATTAGTATCTTTTTATTACTATTAATACAAACACTTTTATTAAAATATATCATTTATTCGTTGTAATATTATATCTGCGTACTTAATTACAATAGTATTTTATTAGATTAACGAAGATGACAGATATAAAACAAAATGTAATTCTATAGTGTTATAATTTAATTAATAGTTGAAATGTGCTCACTATTCAATACGTACGAAGTTGCGAATAGTAATGCTTGCTTTGAGACTCAGGAGAAGACTGGCTTTCAGCGTCTTGTGCAATTTAATATATAATAATTTATTTCACATCACAGAACGCCAATACTGAATTACCAGCATTAAATCAATATTAATCTCCACAAACCAGAGACAATATTTATAAGCGCTAAACTTAAATAATTATTCTTTACAATCTTAATACTAATACAAAAACTGTTTACATAATATAATTCTATTACATAATTAACATTTAATATCATTAAAAATAAAAGGTAAGTGCGACATATGCGTACTTACAACACTCCTCAACCAAAGAAAAGGAACGCATATAAAACAAAACATATGCGTTTCTGCTCTAAGGAAAAGAAAAAGGAAAAATTGTGATAGGGGAGATGTCGTACATATCACAACACCCCCTTTCAAAAAAAAAGGGACACGTATAAAAATAAAATATACGAGTTACAATTCTAGAAAAAAAAACAAAAAGAGAAGCAAAGTGTCGACAACGATTCTGATCCCATCGTATAGAGTTAACACTGCTCCACAAAACAATCATCCCTGACAAAATCCATTTCATTCGTCAAGTTTTTATTCATTGGTACAAAATCTCTTCAACCTATTATTATGAACTACCGTATGTTTTTTACCAATTAGTATTTCTGTATTAACAGGGGATATAATTTTAGTAACTTTATACGGTCCTACGTATAAGGGTAAAAGTTTTTTTGACTGTCCTTTAGTTGGTAACTGTTCATTTCTTAATAAAACTAGTTCGTTTACTTCAGGTGTGAAAAGAGAATTGACCCTTTTATCAAAATATAATTTTGTTTTTTCTTTGCTTTTAACCAAGTTATTCATAGCAAGTTCCCTCGCTACTTGTAACCTGTGTTTGAGTTCTACTATAAAATTATTATAAGTATTTACCTCAATTGGTTCTTTATAAAAAATTGAAGGCAGATTTGCCTTATGTCCATAAATTAGTTCGAAAGGAGTAAAACCGGTCGCTGTATGCGGAGTTGTGTTATACACGAACATTGCATAGGGAATCCAATTTATCCAATCATCCTGCTTTTTACAAAAATTCCTTAGATACTCGGCAAGGGTTCTATGAACTCTTTCTAAGGCACCGTTGGTTGCTGGTCTAAATGCTGTTGTTTTTAATTGTTTAATTTTTAACAATTTGCATATATCTTTAAAAATTTTTGACATGAAATTTGTTCCTTGGTCTGTTAAGATCATATTAGGAACTCCGTACCTACAAATAACGTTAGTTACTAATGCTTTCGCGACAGTATTTGCCTCCTGGTTTATAATAGGAATAGCTTCCGTAAATTTAGTAAGGTCATCCTGTATTGTTAGTAAGTATTTGTATTTGTCGTTGTCGTCTTTCTTGGGAAGATATACTATGTCCAAAGCCAACCTTTCGAAACTATGTTTCGAAGTCGATGTAATTGTTAATGGGCATTTATTTAATTTGCACACTTTATTCTTTTGACATGATACACATTGTCTAATAAAATTTTTAACTTTTCTAATCATACTTGGAAATTTAAAGTGTGATTTTAATCGTTTAATTGTTTTAGAAACTCCTAAGTGGCCTGCTGTGGGATTAACATGAAATTCCGAAATTACATTGTTTATTAACTCAGGGTCACTAATTTTAAGTATATTGTCATTATAAATGTGTACTATTATATTTGTTTTATCAAAGATATGTCTGATCATAGTTCGTAACTGGGCAAAATCTAATTTACTTAGTTCAGACTCGAACCTGTTCATAGCTATGTTAGTAATTTTGTGTAAAGTACAAAAGTTTTTCAGATTCACTAATGCCAAAAATATTTCTTTATAATTTGGTAGATTAAAATGAAATTCCTTAATTATTAAACAGATAATAAATCTAGTATCAATTTCAACATATGCAATTTCTGATACTTCTTTTTCTTGTATTAGAAATGCATTGATACTACTAAATTTATTGATTAATTCAGGAGAATTTCCAATTGAATTTTTAAAATCTTTTGATACAAAATCTACTAATGAAAATGACGTCGGTGCGTCATATAAACTTTTATCATGTTCAATTACTTTATTGTTTATGATAATTTTATTTTTAATTATTTCTAAATAATTTTCGTATGTGACATCCATTGTTTCAACCTGAAGTGAGTATACGCGACTTAGGGCATCTACGTGTGGAATCGAACTACCTGGTCTATATATTACTTCGTAATTATATTCCTCTAGTTTTATCCGCCAACGCATAAGTCTAGAACTCGGGTCCTTAATACTCATTAACCAAGTCAAGGCTTGATGGTCTGTTACGATACTAAAAAACTTTCCATAGAGATAGGGTCTAAAATGAGCCACAGCCCATACTACTGCTAATAACTCACGTTCAGTAGTTGTGTAATTTTGTTGTGCCTTATTTAGAGTTCTTGAAGCATATGCTATTGGGTGGCTTTCCTTAATAGTACCTTGTGAAAGGACTGCACCTATAGCATATTTACTTGCATCCGTGGTTACAACGAAATTTTTACTAAAGTCCGGGTATTGCAAAACAGGTGATATGGTTAATTTATTTTTTAAAGTTTTAAATGATTCGTCGCATTGGTCTGACCATTCTAATACTTTAACATTACTGTTTGCTGCATTATATAGTGGTTTGGCTATCTCTGCGTAATGCGGTATATGTCGGCGATAATAACCAGACATACCCAAAAATGTTTTAATTTGTTTAGGACTGTTTGGAATGGGGAAATTCTTTATTGCTTCTACTTTAGAAGGATCTGGTAGAATACCTGTTTCATTAATAACGTGACCTAAATAAATCAAATCTTTATGTAGAAAGTTACATTTGGATGGTTGGAGCTTCAAATTATGTTCCCGTAATTTAGAAAAAACGTTTTTTAATCTTTGGTTGTGCTCAGAAATGTTTTTTCCAAAAATGACTACATCGTCCAGATAGATTAAGCAATCTATTCCTTGCAAACCTGTGAGAACGTGAGACATAAGTCTCTGAAACATGGGGGGGGCTCCTTTAAGTCCGAATGGCATTCTTACAAATTGATAGTGTTTAAAGTTCGCACTAAATGCTGTTTTCTCTTTATCTTCGGGAAGCATAGGGACCTGGTGAAAACCGCTTGCTAAGTCAAGGGTAGAGAAAAATTTTGCACCACTAAGTTGGTCCAGTATATCATGTATAAGAGGCAAAGGATAGGCGTCACTTGTTGTCTGCTCGTTAAGTTTACGGAAATCGACTACTACGCGGAATTGTTTATTACCTAACGCATCTGGTTTTTTTGGTACTACTAATAAAGGTGCGTTATAGGGTGAGTCGCTTTCTTCAATTATGTTGTTGACCAACAGTTCCTGAATATGCTTTTCCACAATCTCTTTTTGCGCATGGGGCAATCGATACGGTTTAACGTTAACGGGTTTAGAAGAATTAATCTTTATCTTATGACTTAATGCGCTCGTACAAGATAACTTGTCTCCCGGTAAAAAAAATATGTCATTAAAGCTGTCACAGATTTCTATTAATTCTGTTACTAATTCTGAATTGACATGTGAAAGATTTAAATTGTTTAATAAAAGTTCCTTACGGTTGTTAGGACTTGATTTTGAAAAATGGTAAATACTAAATTGATCTATCGGTATGATATTCGGTTTGAAATTACTAAGTATTATATTTTTTATTGAAGAATTTATTATTGAAATATAGAAAATATTTTTGACGGGCTTGATTAATGCATTAGCTAAAAAAACTTCAGGTAACAATTCCCTGGCTACACAAACTCCTACTGTAGAACCTGACATAGGAATTATTTTCCTCGTACGTGCTGGTAAAACGATATTGTTTATATTTATAAGTGGGAGCTCAATTACTTTGCCACATTCTGAGAATTGTACTCTGTTCATTTTTAGATTAATTACTGCATTTAGTTTCCGTAAAATATCTAACCCTATAATTCCATCGTGTTTAATGGGGAAATTTTCTGACACAACCTGTAAAGTTTGTTTCGACTTATTACTATCTAAAATTATAGAAGTTTTCAGTGAACCTAAGGTATAAGGCGTGCCTTCAGAAATACCCTTCAATAGAATTTTAGATTTATTATTAATTCTGACATTGTTATTTAAAATATTTTGTTTAATCAAGGAGATTTGAGAACCAGTATCTAATAAAAATGATACGGTTTTAGCTTTGGCTGCGACCATCTTGAATTGGATAGTGTCAACTGTTTGCTTAGCCTTAACATTTTTATTTTTACTGTCAAAACTTAGAATATCATTATTATTTTGTAAATTACCCGTATTGATCTCATCAAAATCATAAAAAAAACATAATTCATTATTTGAATTGTGTTGTGTCTTGTTAGTAAAAGATACTTGAGAACCATCAGATATAAGATGTTTCGATCTTTCACAACAAGTAGAAGGTTCTGATAAAATTGTGGCCTCCCTACAAGTATTAACTTGAGCAATAGGGTTACCCGTATCTAGATTTTCCTTCTTAATAAAACAATACTTTTCTGTATGACCACTTTTCTTACAATGGTTACAGAACAAATTTTTAGTTTTTGTTTCGACCTTATTAGGAATTTGCTTGCTTGAAACTGGTTTACTATTAGAATTAGGAACGCTTGGATATGTTTTGACTTTAATATGCCTTCTTCTTTCTAGATTGCGCCACCGTCTCTCCAGAAACTCCGTAAATTCATTTAAGGTTGGTAATTCAGAATTATTTCTGTTTTCCCATTCCTTTGACGAATTAAAATCTAATTTGGTCTTTAAAATATGTATTAACATAAAATCTGAATGATTAGAATATATCCCCAATTCGGTTAATGCTCTAATCGATTCATTAATTTCATCTAGTAGTTTTTTGATATTGATTTCGGACTCTAAACGTATAACATTGTAGTTTATTAAATTGTTTAAACAGGTTTCAATAAGTGCTACCTTGTTATCATAACGTTTACAAAGGATGTTCCAAACAATTTCGTAATTATCATTTGTTAAAGGATAATTCTTTATGAGTTTGAGTGGTTCTCCTGACAAATTTAACTTTAAATAATGCATTTTTTCAATGCTTGATAGTTTACTATTATTACGAATTAAATTTGTAAATAATTCCATAAAACTTTGCCAATTAATATATTCTCCATCAAAAACGGTTAGTTGCATTGGACTTAAGTTCAGATTTTTTATTGAATCTATACTTTTTGAGTCGTCTACAATATGTGTATCATTCTCAAATGTTTGCTTATAATTCAACAAGTAAATAAGAGTGTCGTCATAAATACTTTCAACTTCCATAGACTTACTAACGATAGCCGAAGCTTCTTCATTTTTTAGAGTTGGAAGCAATGCTTCTACGATACTACTATATTTAACCCAAGCTTTGTCTAAGTTTTTGATTTTTAATTCAACTATTGTTAAGGATGTTGATTGGACTTCTAGATTTTTTGAAAACTCATTAATTAGATTGATTGTATTCTCAACTAGTGTGAGTGAATGAACGTTCGGTGCCATAGTACTTAATTAAAGTTATATATAATATACAGACTAAAGATTATTTTGTACCAATAAACGACTCTCCGAAGAATAGGATTCTGACAAGGAAAAATTGCTAGCGAAAACAGTAACTCACTGGAAATTTCCGATGGGGCTCAGACACCGCAGTTGTAACAGGAAGGTAGTCTCTCTGATTGAACAGACTGCTATCTAACTGCTTCAGCTCTTTACTTCTCCTTTTCAAAATTCTTTCTCGTTCATAAAGATGTTCTAAAAATATTAAACATGAATTAATATAATTGTAGAAACAATTATAGGAAATATTATAGTAGATATTCAAAAGTATTGGATATAATACTAAAAATATTGAACAATGATGCTACAAAATTGTTATTTTATAACAAATATTCAAAAGTATTGAATATAATACTAAAAAATAATAGCTTCAATGAATTACAAGGATGCTACTAATAGATAGGTTATAGCAAATATTCAAAAGTATTGAATATAATACTAAAAAAATAATAGCTTCAATGAATTACAAGGATGCTACTAATAGATAGGTTATAGCAAATATTCAAAAGTATTGAATATAATACTAAAAAAATAATAGCTTCAATGAATTACAAGGATGCTACTAATAGAAAAAAATACAATTATCAATTTATGATAATAATTGTATACAAGATAAAAAGATACTGTCTTATTATACTTAACAAAAAAAACTTTCGATTTTGATCTATGTACAGCTGTGTGCAGGGTTCTGGAAACGATTAACATCAGTTTAGATTATTCCATTTGTTCTAGAAGCATCCATCCATTCGCTGAGGGCAAAAGATTTCTTTTTTTTTTCTGGTTCAGCGGGCTGTTGTTTTACATCCACCGGACTTGTAGAAAAATTATGTGAAATACAGATGAATTGACGTTCTATCTCGTACTCTTCGGCAATCTTGGAAATAATCGATCGACGTAGTGGTATCCAGAATAATTGATCTGCATCCAGGTGTAGAATATATAGAAAAAAATTTTGGGCGTACCTCTTGGATATTTATGTGTAGGAATATCTCTTCGAGACCCCACCTGACACCAATGTTGTAAAATTGTGTCGTATTGTCGTTCTGGAGGAGATTACTCAGCTTACTAGTACATTCTGCAGGGATGCTAGCTTCTGGTAGTAGATTCTTCAGTTGACGACTTCCAACACCAATTACAGTAGTAATCGAATAACTTTCTTAAGATGATTAATAGGATTCTTGTTTAGACGGTGTATTGTTGCAATTTAGAGAATACTTGAGCGGTCTAAAGTAACCTCGTTGCGACATACGACGGTTGAACAATTAGTATCTTTTTATTACTATTAATACAAACACTTTTATTAAAATATATCATTTATTCGTTGTAATATTATATCTGCGTACTTAATTACAATAGTATTTTATTAGATTAACGAAGATGACAGATATAAAACAAAATGTAATTCTATAGTGTTATAATTTAATTAATAGTTGAAATGTGCTCACTATTCAATACGTACGAAGTTGCGAATAGTAATGCTTGCTTTGAGACTCAGGAGAAGACTGGCTTTCAGCGTCTTGTGCAATTTAATATATAATAATTTATTTCACATCACAGAACGCCAATACTGAATTACCAGCATTAAATCAATATTAATCTCCACAAACCAGAGACAATATTTATAAGCGCTAAACTTAAATAATTATTCTTTACAATCTTAATACTAATACAAAAACTGTTTACATAATATAATTCTATTACATAATTAACATTTAATATCATTAAAAATAAAAGGTAAGTGCGACATATGCGTACTTACAACAACGTATACCTTTTAAGGGTAGTAACCCTTCTTTATTGTTGTTTTTATTTTTACTTTTTATTAAAAGTAAATATAAACTGTATATCTAATATGTTAATATATAAATTGATAATGTTACATTGGTTTGTAGTACACGCAAAAAAAAAATGACGTCATCACCCTCTGCTGCTAAGAATTAGTCATTTTGTTTCATGTAGACCGACCAAATAATTTGATAATTAGCAAGGGTATTATAAAAAAATATACGCCAGACTTTTATGCGACCACTGCATTCCCTACATGCATTGCTCTCTAAGTTAAGGGCCAATACACACTCGAATATGTTGAGCTCGGCTGCTCGAAGGGTCCTGATTCCGAGTATCGCTCGCTAGTAATGTTTTCTATAAACATTCCGAACCGAGCACGCACGCGGTTCACACTTGACCAACCTCACTCAACCAGCAAATATAAAGACCTTCATATAATAGTTCAAATAATTTTTAGATAGTAATAATAAATCTAATTTTTACATTTATATAATAATATTTTTCTTTGTGTAAAACTAATTATTATTGCATCATTGAAAAAGAGAATTCTTGCCAATAAAGTTTTCCGCACAGATCTTATCAACTGCCTATAACAAACTCTACACCTAGCTGAAAATAAATAAATGGATACAAACTTCCAACAATAAATTGAAAGAAATAAAACCGATAATTACAAAATGGAATACATCTAACCACCAGGACAGAATATTCCAGAAAACACAGATGTGGCTAAGAATAAGACACACTAAGATAACAATTCAACACCTACTGAAGACAGAACCTTGACCTCAATGTAATACATGTAATTGCCAAATAACAATATAACACCTACTGATAACATGCACGAAACAACACCATCAGATGAAAATTACAAAATATCATGGCAGAGGACACGATCTAAATTGCAACACTACGAAAGTTTCTGATCAAGACAATCGGCGAATAGGAACTAGCACTTGAAATCACCGAAAAACAATGAAGAAAAAAAATAGCAATTCCATTTTAGCTTTAGAATATTAAATATATTTGCTAAAGCTATTTCAAAAGTTTGATATCGTAACTCTCTCTCTTTAATACGCAAGTTGCGTCCCAAAGTGACCACTGCAGACTTATAAATTCGATCCAACATTCTCATTATCACCAAATTATATTAATGTGCTCACAGTTACTACTACAAAATAATAAAACCTTGAGATATGTTTCACACCACGTCAAACCGAACTTGCTTCCGAGCAAACTAATCCAAGCCAAATAACAAATTTATCCCCGACTATGTGTTCGCATCAATTAGATATAAACAATAATGAATTCCATCTAATAGACGATAACTGCACTATGTCATAGTTGTTTCACAGTTTTAAACCAAATCTGCAGAGCGAGTCCATGCACTCACTCATGGAAATAAGGGATTCCCCGAATGTCAGAATTGTCATTTTGTCAGAATGTAATTTTGTCTTCACTTGGGTATGTACATATTTGATTGATCAACTACTATATTTTTATTAATTCAATATTATGTAGTATCTATATGGTTTTATAATTTCTTTTTCCAGCTTTAGAAGAACCATATATTTTAGAAACAAAATTGATTACTGTATGCCAATATGTTTAAAGTGAGATATTTCAGACCGACAAGTATATTAACACCTGATATGAACAATGTGAGAAAAATTAAGAAATGAAGACTAACAAAGTGGATAAGTACACCATATACAATAAAGATTATCATAAAAGATTATAAAGAGTATGCAAACTGTGTAGAAAGAACAACAAAAATATTACATGCACACAGAACATGTCTTAAAAACTGTTATTCTGAAAGATTTTTACCTGCAATAAGAATTATGATTGAATGATAATAAATGATGGTGTAAACACCTTAAAATCAGGTAAAATTATAATGTATTTAACAAACTTTTATAAATATTTTTAGAGCGAATCAACAAGTGATATATTTCTTTCAGAATTGTCTAATATATTCACAACAAGAAGTAGCAACAAGACATTATGTGCTAAATTATTAACAGAAATTAAGCAAACATTTGTAGAGGTTTACAATCAGAGTATCCTGCGTCGACAAAGGATGCAGATATTTTTGTATAATACTAAATTTAAATAATAATCCAATCATTAATAAACATTTATGATGATGGATCACAAGGGAAATACATTCTATACATCTCAAACAATTAAAATAAAAGGTGTAGATTAAAGAATATATGGAAAGTTAGTTGTAAGTTTCCAAAAGACTTGTTATATCTGCCAAGGAAATTCATACAAATTTACTGTCACGTATTGGAAAAATATAATACCAAGTATTAAATGAGTTTGCTATTTTTACTGATGATGGTTTTCGAAAATACTATATAATAGTAATATCCATTGTGTGGAACTTCAATTTATTCAGAAGAAATAACTAAATATGATGTAAATATTATTTTATATCAATAACTTGATCTAGATCTACAACAATTAAGTGAATTTACCTTAATTAAAATCTAAATATAAGTACTGCAATGTAATACAATGAAGCTAGAAATATATATTAGTATTTTTACTGTATCTTAAGTATTTATTTATTAAATAGTTATTAAAAGTCTGTAACTCTAACGAGCACTTTAAATATAATTAGAAATAAGTTCTACATGTATGGAAATGTTATAATTTAATGTAAAAGTTTATGGAGCATGCAGATACTTGGACAATAAATATATTTGTCGCACTTACCATTTAATAGTCGTCTCAGAAGCCGCTTCATGGTTCATTTCTTCCAGTACACAAGGAACAGGATCTGCAACAAATATGAATATTAAACCAGAATAAGGACAACATACTAATAGTATTAAATTAGCTAAAGTGTGTTTACCACAGGCACTATCTTTTATATCTGCATTTGCACTCACTCTAATTTACACAATAATTTAAAACCTGTCCTAAAAGAAATCACCATGCATTTGTAATGGAACAGAACTAGATCATTGTTGATGGCAAGGATTGTTCAATATTATTCATAGGAAACATATTTACTAGATTTCTAATAGTTTAATTTTTAAGATTTGTTATTGCACAATGTTTAATGAACTCTACAAAAAGGATTGTGTTTGACTAAGCTCCAGAACAACATGGACTACCTCACTAAATTTGAAAGATTAAAGTGAATTGGAAATAGATAATAGATTACAAAGAAACAGAACTATGTTGTATGGGATACTAAATTTGTTAAAGCTTTATTTTAAGAGAAAGTGAACCTCTTTTGCATTAAGAATTTTGAATAATAAAATAGGAACAGGTAGTGTTTCCTAGATACTTAGTACAGACACATAAAGAGAGCTGCTTTACTAAAGATTGTGTCTCAGACTAATCAAATAAATAATCAATATATTAAAGATCTTTAAAATGAACAAGGAATACTTTTTGTTGTATTGACTTCTAAATTTTCTAAACGACTTATTGCGCAATAACGTGAAAGGGTTATAACCTCAAACTTATGAAATTAGTACGATAAAATATTATTCGCATGGAAATTATTCAATCATTATACAAATAAAGTTAATAAGCACTGGAGAACTATGACAAATCACATATATACACATTTATTATTAAAAAAATTAACAAAATTAATAATTAGAAACAATTTACGTAACGAACACGTCGGCAAAAAACTTACTGTGCAATGAGTGGTATGTTTAGGCGTTGGTAACACTAGCAAAGTCACAATCCAATCAGTGAAGAAAATTATGTGGACGTGGAACAGGTGACGTGTACCTTTTTGATAATTAATTTTAATAATAATTACATAATTAATAAGAAATTTTATACCTCATTTATTTTCTTAATAATTTATTTTATGAATTTATTAATTAATATGTATTATTTCTAAAAGTAATTTATGTAATTAGGAATAAGTGTGTGGCTTTACTTCCGCCTGTCTGTTCCCATATACCATCTTCATGACTGTAATGTTTGGTGGTTGGTATTCATTTAGTAATCGTGGCGTTTTCATTTTCGTAAAGTGTAGTAGTGCTAATTAATATATTTTAAATTAATTTTAATAGATTACGTATTGCTAATTATTTGTGTGAATAGTGTGTTATCATCTAATCATCGAGTTTAACAAAATAAGGTATTGGACTTGTACTATTTTTTGCTAAGGACTTATTCCAATACTCGAATCTTTTTGTACAGTTTCTTATTGAAAGAAAAATTTGGTTTGAACTTGCAGTTTAAATACCTTAATAATTAGACATATAATTATATTATTATTTTAACAAAGATTGCGTTTAAAGTTTATATTAATTTTAATAGTAATTGCTCTAACCTAACTTTGAGTGTTCAATCCAATTTTGCATTGTTAACATGAATATTTGTGTTCAACATTTTTGTGGAAAAGTCTATATTATCTTCGGTTTGTTTCTTTGGATTTCTAAATATATATTTCTTTAGATTCCAAAATAATAATTATAAATCTTTATTCTTATCACCTAGCCCCTATTCCCTTAAATTAGTAAATCCATTTATAGATTTATAAGTACAGATGCTCCTATTTCCAAACATACATATCTACAATCCAAGTCCACAATAAATTTGTTGCAAATATTCATGTTCTTATCATGCAAATATTAATTTAAATAACTTTAACATATAGTGATTTGTGTTATTGAATTTGCTGTGTATCTGCACATCTAAATTTAGAAGAAGCGGCTGCAGGTGTTGACTGCTATTGGTAAGTTCTCTTCCTTGTGCTAAGCATGTTTTTGTTGACATATTTATAGTTAATTAATGTTAGACAAAGATGCTCTGATGTAATGAGCTCTGATCCAAGTATTTGTCAGAGTTCTCATATAAAATTAGTAGTTTTACATATTTTAACTCATTCAGTACTTTCTTTTCTGGTGCAACATATATTTTTGTAAATAAGAGAATATATGCAGTAACTCTGCATAATCAGCGTGCACCATAGTGTATCACTGTGGGACGTGGTGCAAAGTCCATAAAATAAATAATGTTTTCCACATAAAAAATGAATTATATATCAGAATCTTTGTATTTAATTATCTTGATTTCGTAGCAGTTATTGAAAAAAATATATTATAAGATTTGAGTGCTGGTGTAGTTGCAGCACCTGAACTAATGATGGCAAGCTATAGAATATAATATTAATATAGTACATTTGTATAAAATGTAGGATGGTGTGAGATTAGTTTTACAATCGAGCTTTAATATATTCATACTACGATAATTATGTATTAATACATTTAATATAACGAAAGCATATGCAAACTTCCTTGTCAGTTATAGCATATGCCTTCCTTGGCTGTTATAAAAATACTCGAAGAAATAAACAAACAATAGGAGTTCATTAAAGAACTACAATATTAAATTTTACTTTTATAAAATTAGAATATCAGATAAATTTATCTTTAATCAGTAATGGACATTTGAGGGTTTTGGTCATTTAATTTAATTTTTTAGTAGTATAATTAATATATTCAAAAATATTAAAACTAAAGAAGAAGTAATTCAATTAGATTGGACGTTGTTCATATCGTTAAGGAGGTTCATCTGTAGAATCTTATTATTTATCTTTCACCGTTTCAGACTCACTATAAATTTATTGAAACTTTAATTCATTTGTAGTGGGAGCAGTATGAGTGAACGAGAGGCAAATGTATTTGACATGTAGTTACACAATTGTTTTTTATATTATTAATAGAAAAACAAGTCAATTGATATTCTAATAAAGTTTACTGAGAATAAAGATATAATTGCGTATGTTGATTGTTCAGTTCATTGGTGAGACCTCTTCAAATATTTAGTTTTGAGATAACGACAAGTTTATTTATACTATTTTATACTATAATTTTGTTTTGTTGTATTTAAGAGCTAACTGAAAATTGAATCACATAGAAAATAAAATTTTACATATAATTGTATACTCAACTCAAATTTATATTTTTTTGCAAACGTCTCACTAATGAAAATAAATGACCGTTTCGCTATTTAAATTATGCAATGTAAAGTTGTTGTACATAATGACGAATAATCTGCAGAAGTCTTGCACAATAACGTGGTATATTTTCACTAGTGGCCCAATACCAATGAAGTTTGAACAGCACTGTATTAAAACAGTATTTTTATATTTTAAATGCTTATGTACACAATTGAATAATATTTTTATTTCATATTTAACACAAAGCAGCCTTAGCAGACTAACGGATGACATTTTGACATTATTAATGTAGTGGTATATTTATGTGTCTATTATTTACATTAAACAAGAGTGGTTCGTTGGATGGTTGGTTCTTTGTGGTTGTTTTGATTGTATGAAAATGTTTTCAGTAAAAAATATTATTTATATAGAAGGGTACGCCTTCTGAGGCTAGACATGGAATAAAAATAGTGACGTCAGAAGTTTGATTTGTCCTAAACTGTGTAGATGATAAGGACAGGATCGGATTAAAACTCTTAACGAACAGAAAACGGTGAATTGTGAAGACATACAATGAAATGTAAAGTCTCAGCTAAGTAATGGTTTTTAAGTCTTATTTTGATTATCTGCGAGATTTAATATGTTTATGTTAAAATAATTTTTATTTGATGTTGTGCAAGGAGCGGAGGCAGGGCGAATATTTACATCGCTGAAGTACGCATTCGTTATATTTAATCTAATTCTTAGTCAGTAATTATTTTACTAGTAATCAAATACATTTAGCCTGTTGGAGTGTTTAGTTGCGTATACACTGATTTTTTAACAGTCAGTTGACTGTGGTTTATTTTAAACCTTGTTTCATACTTTTGTTTCTCAGCTCTTATTTTTCATAACTGTAGCTTAACCAATCAAAATATTTGTGTTACATTTGTGTCATTGACAAAACTAGAACTGAAAAACTAATATGGTTAATGGTATGAATGTGGTTTAACTGAATCGGCTCTAAGTGTTATTATGTAATATCTAAATTTAACTGCTGATGTTTCATGTTTTTGTACATCTTTCTGCAACATGGTATTCATTGTATTCATTTCAAGATAGGTACAGGTTAGTTCTTTTTTAAATGGCTTCATATATTTTTAATCAAGATATCAGTTGATGTTGCACTATAATGGGTTTGTGTACTTATTTTCTAGAAGTCGATTTTTTAAATGTTGATTGAATTTTTTTTAAATTTTTTTTATTTTCAAGCTCGTTTAAAAGTGATAGTATGTATTGTGTAGTAGTATTGAATATCGAAATTATAATTATTGAATATATAATCAACTAAATTGACTGATTGTTCTGGAATCAATCCCGAAGATATAGCTGTCCAGCATAAAGTCACAGTTCTAACAGCCTAAAATAAACAGTTGCCGAAATTATTATTTAAAATTACCGAAAATATCAATTTCGATTAATTATGTTATTTGGAAACCGCTTTTAGTCTTGGTGTCTTTTAGTATTTTAGTCGTTTCCTAACTTTCGTTCACTAATAATGTCATGAAAACATGTCTGCTTTTTGAAAAAAATCATTCCGTTTCATCAGATGTTTTCCATCCTTTTCTTAACAAGCGAGAAGTAATGATCCTGTCACAATTTACTTGTGGCTCTAAAAATAATACTTCTTAATCATTTCCACTAAATTTATTTCGCTACAGGGAGTTAAAAAAGTGCTATATACAATACCTAATAACTATATTTTTATCTGTCAACATAACACAATAAAACCGGATTCAATTTCATTAGCTCAATTTAATTATTTTTATTTCAACATCTATGATTTATTAAAATATATTTAAATTAATTTTAAAATATATATCAAATGATATTTTAGAACGCACGCGTTCATATGAAAAAACAAGATAAATTTATTAGTTGTAAACATGACACCCCTAAGGCTGCATCCTGCTCCTGCATCAACCGTTGGCAATGGATTCACATATAAATAACTTTTTATCATTCATCCATTTAAAAAATGTTGCACACTTGTTCAACAACGACGCGTGCGCCTCTACACGGTGTTTGTCTGCAACCAGTCGCACTGTACTCTTCCATTGGCAGCACTCATTCGTAACGGTTGTCGTTCTGGGATATCTCCCTACACTCCACACTGTACAAAACAATCGGACAATGACGATCCTTTAAAACCTGTACGACTCCTATTATATCCATACTATGGGAAGAGGGGAGATTTTGAATGAATGTAGTAATATATTTTACTACTCTATCCTTTTCAGTTATTGTGTTTATATTACAAATTATTATAATTATAGAAAAACAGTAGCGCAACCGTGAAATATTTAAGATATAGAAATATAACAACGTGTTCAGTGCCGCATTTAGCTTTATAATTAAGGGGATTCTCCCGTGTGACGGCCTGTTTTTTAAGCATTTTTTGAGAATTTTTTTTGACGTAAAATGAAAAGATAGAACTTTGAGATTTTTATTAGTTATTTATTACTATTTCAAAATTATGTAAAACAAATTTCATGTAAAAATTTTCATTAGAACGTATGCTGTATGCTCTGAAGACACCTGCCTCAAAAAAAGGGGCTCTGACTTCCTCCACGATTTCGGCTAATTTGCTTTTCAGAAAGAAAGAAAGAAAAAAAACGGAGTTTTTGTCTATAGACCCAAATGCATAGAATGAACTAGAATCATTTTAAAATATTGAAAATTGGGTTTTTGGCAGACTTCTGAAAAAAAAAGTTTCAAATTTCATGACTTTTTTCACTTTTTCGTTACGATGTAATTGGAAACACTCTGAATTTTTGGAAGATTTTAGTTCATTCCGTGCATCTACATGCGCTGAGTCTATCCTCTAAATTTTTAGTGAATCGGTAAATCGAGATATGATGGAGGAAACTTTGAAAAACACAGTTTTGAGAAAAACGCGTTTAAAGTTCCTACCACTCAACTACGCACCCCGAACATCTGCTTCTTTTAACAACTATATCTTTATAACGACTTTGAATTTAAAAATATCACTTTATTAGCATATTCTACAAATTTTTACGAATAAATTTATGAAAAAAAAAATCAATTTATTGAACTCATCACACGGGAGAACTGCCAGATCTTGAATTTTTTCGAGGCAGAGCAAAAACTTAAAACTACCGAACTTTTAAAGAATTGCGGCCCTTTTAATAATTCGTTTTGGTGTAAACAATTTTTTTTGACTAATTTGGAGCTTTCGAATATTTTTGGTAATATACTCTGTTGAATATGACATGACAGGTACAACACATTGTACATTGAATATTTTTCTGCTAGAGGTCACTGCTAAAGTGATATTGCAAATAATCTATTAGTAGTCCCAATTTTTTAAGATGCTTAATGTATGGCTAAATTAGCTTAAATCATTGAGGTTTAAATACAAAATACATTAAATTAATGTTGAATTAATACTTTCGTATGAATACACAATTACTGAACGGCTAAAATCGGTCCTGGGGAACCCCGCTTTAGCCTTCTTATTTATATTATAGCCCTTCTTTAGATGATACGGCTTTGGTTTAATTATCAATAAAATTATAGAATTAACATTTAAAATTAATTAAACTGTATGGGAATATTTGTAAACTACGCCACTGCTTTGAACGTTTCGACTTTAATATAAGTTAAACCTATTTCTATATAATTATGGATACTAATATTATGATTGTTTCGTTGTATTAACAAATAATAACAGACTTTACATAGAGTTAATAAATCGAATGACCCCTGTGCCCCCCATTCAACAATAACCATCAATTTGTATTGTTTGTTTTATTTCTGTAAATTATATTCTATTATATTTTCTAATTAAAAATAGTTTGTTTAAGCATTTGCCCATGGTGAGTGGAGGGTGACCCATTGTATTAAATTACAGCTGTATTTTCAACTTTTCAATTAAAAGGATTTTTCTAATATATGTCTATTATTAGGTTTATTTAAATCATAAAATTTAATCGTATATTTCAATATTAATTAAATGTGTTTATTTAATTTATATATTATAAAAATGTGGTTAATTTATTTCTGGTAGGCTGCAACTTCTTTGTGTCTTTTCTTTTGCTACTTGCTTCAAAAATGCATATTTATGTCTTGGAGAGCAGATTTCACTTGCAAGCTTGTCACAAGCTAAATCTAAGGTTCGACTTTTATATTTCATATAGAAATTGTCTTGCATTGCAGCTTCACACTTGCTAGCTTACTACAGGCTATTTGAAATGTTGCTTTTCGTTACATTTTTCAACCTGAGTAAAGATTTTCATCTTTAATTAATGCGTTTGGTGCGTAATCCGAAAAATTATAAGAAATTTCTATTTCTTTGGTAAAATAACCCCTAGAGATCTTTATTATTCAAAATTACTGTAACATTAAATGTGTCATCTTATAAACGGGTGTTACATGATTATGTTGCACTACTGGAGGCGGTATTTTAGCGCTCAAGTCAATATTAATATTATTGTGCTAGACATCGCAACTAATCTTTAATCAATTAATTTGCCATTAATAAATCAACATTTTAATAAAGAAATTATTGTTGTAGCGTGAACTATTTATAAGCAATTAATTTATTATTCATAACTCAAATATAAAACATTGACTATTTTGATTGAAGAGTTTTTAATGTTCATGCGTTTTATACACTAGTAATAATAGTTGATTACTTTACTTTTCTAATGCTCATATGTACTTGTAGTTATTTTGTTCTGGAGTTTAATTTCATTTCAAATTAGTTAAACAGAATATCAAATGTGTGAGTTTTATGACCGGTTCTTAGATAGGATCGCTGGAAATTACAAATTTGAATAACGCCCTTAATCAAATTCTCTTCGACGGCACACTGCAATATCTTGGGGTTTGATTTCTGGACCAGCACTTCATATTACACTCTTGATTGTTTTCAAGTGTGTACGATTCTTACCCTTCTACGAAGATACATAAATGTGTTAGCAAATTTCAGTTACTACTTACAACTGGCTCGTGCAATACATAAAGTTTTGATATTATGAATGTAGTGAACAAATTTAAATAAAATCGATTATTTATGACTCTATAGCCTTTAATAATCTCGTGACGTCAAAAGACGAATGAATAAAAAATTAAGTTATTTGTCCATTAACTTTTAAATATTAAAAAAACAATAAAATTGAATAAAAATATCTGCTGTGTGTTTGAGAGAAAATTTTTCTGGGTTTGGTTATTATTATAAATTATATTGATTATATCTATACATAATTGTATATTTATTAGGATTAGTTGAGAACACCTATATGAAGCCACAACACCACAATTACTGCAAACATATTAGGAGATCGTCGATTATAAGATAGGACTCAGCATCGGAAATATACCTACGTTAAATAAATTATGTAAAATAAATATTATTATGATTTTTACAAGTATGAGCTTAAAGCTTTTAGAGTTTTTCAATGAGGCTACATAGGATATAAATATTTCAGGTGTATGATCGCCCCCCTCAATTTTTCCATATTCGTATTATTTGATTAATTCCAAAAATAAATATTGCAATATCCATTTGTTTAAGTGCAAGCAATATTATTTGAAATTTTATGTCTTCACCAAAAAAAAAAAAACACCGCCATATATTTTACGGTTTTATTTTGAACAGAGCCTCTGCCACCCCGTGGCCAACACCCATACTAGCAGTGACACCCTTAGAGCCCTGTTCCTGCATACTATATTATACCCTTATAATATAAAGTGGACAGACAAACCACTATATCGAACGTAGGGCATTTTCTAGTTGGATCTGATTTTGATATTTTCACAAGTACGTTGCAAATAACCTACTGATAGCAGATTTATGATATATTAATGTTGAGTAAAGGGTCTGATATCCATCGGATGGTCTGAGGGTGGTAGTAGCACTAGGCGATAGTAACGATAGTGGTTGACATTATGTACGGGTGTGGACACTCTGAAAGACAGCCGTGGCGATGGTGGTGACGGCAATACGGCAGGCGGTTGTGAATATACGACTTCCTCTCTACTACAACCCTCTAGTCTCTTCCCCTTGTATATATGTCATATTGCGCGTAAAAGAGGGTGGGGAAACTAATTGTATTTATTGTTTTGTCGTTATTAATTTGGAATTGAAATGAAATTATTAACCATTTGAATTCTGATTTCTTTTTTACGTTTTATGGCTTTGAAAGTTTTTAAGTGAACGATACCACTCAATAAGTTAAAAGAATGACATACAGAGCGTTACTTTGGACAAATGCATATGATTTGTAGACAGTACTATTTTTCGATTCTCTTTGAGTTTTTATATAAAAAAAGACATTAACCCAAAAATGAGAGAAAACGATTTTTTATGGATTTTATTTTTATTAAATTTGTAAAAAAATAAAAGCCTTTCTTATAAGTAAAGAGTGATTTTTGATTAATCAATAAAATCATGTACTTTATTTATTATAGAATAATATAATTATAATTCCCAATATTTCATGTTCAAACTTACAATAAATAATGTAATTAATTCTATAGTTGCATTTTTACAAAAAGAAAATGGAATCTCGACTTTCTTTTCCACTCAAAAAATCGTTTCCTTGGTTATTCGATCTCAGATCGCTATCTCTAGACTGTACCAACCTCCAAACGATATGTGTCAAAATTTTATAACGTTCCGACCATTAGTTTACGTGGTATTGTGACGGTATTAGTGACGCTACTTTAGCAATTTTCGAAACAATTGAAAAATCTAAATTTCGTGTGTTGATAAAGCATTGCTCTTTAATCTGAAAACATACCGAATCCAAATATCTCTTGTAAAGCCATTGCTTTGCTTGAACGATTTCTTTTGGTCATTGATTGGTTTATCACATTAAACTACGCATTGCCCATTTCCGTGGACAAGAACAATAGCTATATCGATTCAGAAAGCAATACAAAATTTTGAACACTAGTTACTAAAAAACAAAAAGGAAAAGAAAGCATAGACGGGACTCAGAATAGAACTCACAAAAATTACACATGAATACATCCTCAAGAGAAACGACAACCTATTTGTGACACATGTTAAAAAGAATTAACAATTGAACACTCACTACTACAATTCCATAAATTTCTCCAGATTTGACAAATTTACAACTAGACGACAACATTACTGACGTACTTCAAGACAATGACATTAACATTAACAAACTACTCAAATTTTAACGAGACACAAAATTAATAAATGAAATATAATTAAAATACATATAGGATAAATGATCTATGCAATTCAAATATGCTTAAACTAAAATAAAAATATGAAAGCTATGTATTGATAAAAGTGTTCTTAAATTTAACACAAATTAATAGACAAATGCTTATTAAAATTACGAACCGAGTATATTAATGAATTTTAAGATGCAAATTTTTAGGAGATTTTACAAAACAATTGATTTAAAATGCATTTGGTATAATACAAAAAATAAATATACGGAATCTGAATATTTTTAATGTACTGGTTATAAAATGTGTTTCAGTAATGTTATGGATTTCTTTTAAAGTCTAAAAATGATACATCTCGGTGGATAATCCATTGCTTCAGTTGATTCCATTCCAAACAATATATATTTATTCAATTATGTACCTTAACTGACTACGTAATACACTATGCTACATTATATTGCACGATAAAGTACTTATAAAATCGTTAAACCTCTCTACATTACGTCGCTAAAGTTTTTATTCTATTTTGAGTATAAGATAGATGGATTACTAAATTGTCCTTAACCCTATAAAGAACAGTAGAACTGAAAACCAAACCAAGTTACCGTTCACAGTTCTTATAAAATACTTGACTAGATCTCCCCCAGGGTGCAGTAACTAGTTACTCTTCTTCCTAATGTTCCTTTCAATTCGCTATTCCTAAGTAAAAGTACAATCTATTCTATATCTATTCTCCTCTCCCATTCGGGGTTTCCAGTGCATGTTGAAGCTGAAGCTGGAGCTGCAACTGGAGCATTACATGGATCTTTCACAGATATTGAACTGAATTGTCGCTATCGATGCATTTTTCTTTCTCTGCTTTACAAAGGTTATGATGCTTGGAAGAGTTGAACGATTTCTCATAGGTAATTTTCGCTATAGATGTATGTTTCTGAAGGACTTTATCAAAAGATTCTAGAAGGATGTTTCTCTCAAATAATAAAGTGAAGAAAATATATACGTGTATGTCGAAACAACGCGTTAAACAAATCTATGTTGTATTTACGTAAAATCACGCAAGTAAACAAAAATATTATAATAACTGGTTAATATTTGTGGTGAGAATTTTTTTTTTCCTCTCAGAGATTATTAAAATCCGTCCAGTTCCGAAGACATTCAGTAAAAAGCATGTAAAAATATGTAAAATGCCTTGTGCGGAGTATGCCCATTGACTCATCCGTTCGTTCCACAGGTCCTGGAATCTTATTAGGTGATTAGTAGATCCTGAGGTTATTTCGTTTGTAGTCTGCGTAATGCCGGTTTTTTTGACATGAGACAACTGGCCTAGTTGCTTGAATGTCCAAGTATTCTCTCTCTGCAGGCGTTAAATATTATTAAAATTCTCTTTAAATTATTCTGACGACATAGCGGCCAATAGCAATATGTTTGATACCTTCGGGTTTGATCCTCGGACTAGAGCTATATTTTTTGGGTTTGGATTTTGTCAAAGTTTAATTGATTTTGTGATCACAAAATCATAAACTTATTAGATAGTAGTGTAGTACACATATATGAGGCTACAACACAATAAAAAAGACCGACAACAGTTAGAGATTATTGGTGATGAGACTCAGCTTCGGAAATAGGCTTATGTTAAATAAATATTTATGTTATTATTTAAAGTTAAAAAAATTATTTATGTTATTATTTATTTTTATTGTTAACACCCACTATCTTCATCTGCTTTTTGGTTTTTTTTTTCAATTTCAATTCATAATTTACAATCTGTCCCAAGAGACATTCATCAAATTTTGGGGCTACATGAAATTGACAGGTGAGCTTGCCATCCACAGATGACGTACTCTTTAGATTAACCTATTATAATCTATTATATTTACACTGCTTTATTTTAATTTTGTATTTAATTTAAATTGTTTAGCATATGACAATACGCGTAGTCATTCACAATACCATTTTCAATTTAATTTCTTTTTAAGTTTTCTTAGTTTTTTTAGAACCTTACAAGGTCCAATGTTTTAAATTAAAAATAAGAAATTCAGAAAAACTATATTATATTATAACCTCCAAAATATAACAATCTGTCACAATGCAATGGGATTTACTTTTAAAAAAAGTTTAATGTCAGTTTTTGAAAAATACAGAAGTGAAAACAATTTCTATACTATTACTAATTGTTATTAAAAATAGCAATTTTAATTATTTCACATACAATTTTGTCGAACTTTAAAAATTTATATTACTAACGATGCATACGCACCAACTAAATTAACTAAATTAACTAAACTTAAATTAAAACACAAATGGTAAACGGAAATCTGAAATCTAGATTACAATATCAAATAAAAACAGTAAATTAAATATCAAAACAGTGAGTGGGAATGAGGCTTTATGTAACTAAGCAAATAACTTCTATACTGTTGTTGATAAGTCAATTGGATTGTTCCGTTTCAGCCGTCTTGTTGGTTAGTACTGGTAGATTTGTACCACTGATTCATTTGGATGATTTCGTAATCTTCGTAGATATTTCTTGTGAATGACTTTAATTTCGTCCTTTACGTAAGGCATACATGTCTTGGTGTATAAGCCAGGTTGGAACATGTCTTGGAAGGTTAGCAATTTGTTTGATCAGTTTATTTTAAAAACGTTGTAGGATTCCTATGTTAGAAGTGCTTGCTTAGGGTTGCAGTATTGCCTTTTATAAAAGAAGTTTGTTATTCAGAAGAGCCAATATATGGTTCTACATTTACCATCTGGTTGCATCCGTTTTGTCTTAATCTACATTGTTCGCATTTTTTATAGTCTACAGAAATCTGCAGATTAGGTGTGCTAAAGAGAATCAAGAAAGCAAAATTAAATACTATCAAAATTTTCTTTCATTTCAGCTGAATCTTTAAACACGAGAATCCCTTCAGCATAATCATTATTTGCTATATAATTAAAGCTTGTAAATTGATTGATTCCTTAAAGCTCTTGAGTTTTGAGATTTAATTAAAACAGCGTTTGAAACAGTAATTAATATTAGACTCGATAATAACTTTTTTTACTCGTAGTAATGTTAAATTACTTGAAGGAAATCCTATACATGTAAATTTATTCATGACAAATTATCAAGTGAATTAGATAAAGCGTTTATCACGTATCCCCTTTTAAATAAAATGAACGCACGTTAGGAACCAGCTAAATATCCTTAAGGACCTGGAACACAGGAACACACAGTGTAACAAGGATTCTACTTGTAGATAACTGATTCTCAAGGATCCGTTCAAAACATGATGATATCATACGGAGTAAAACTCCGTAACATTTTGTATATGGTAAAGGTGTATGAAGGGGAGCAGGGCGGGACGGGGTGAAGAATGTTGATTTAGGATCTGTATCTGGTCTCGTAAGGGTTTTCATATTATTCTGTTTTAATCTGTTTTTATAGTCTAACTGTGAGCGTTATCTGAACTTATTTACACATTTAATGAAACTGGTCCATACTGTTATGGTACCTCTTTATGGCAAACATTGTATTTCAATTTTTGAAAAGTAATTACGCCTGTCATTAAAATAACATTTTTGATTTAAAATAACACAATGCGTGTAATTTCCTATCCCTTTCTTTTTTACGAGTATCCTCTTATTCAAGGAGCAAGAAACTCTAAGTATTATCTTGTCAAAAATCTACGAAAACAAGATATCTCTCTAAACACAGTTATATATATATATATATATATATATATATATATATATATATATATATATATATATATATGTAAACTGTATTTAACCTAACAAACTTTACCTGTTATCTTAACGATTTTACCTAATATATAACGTTTTATTACCTATTTTTCTGATGTTTGAAAAATATATGCACTTAAAACTACTTAAGGCTTATTCGGACGTAAATCAGCGGCTTGGTTGAGTGGCTAGAACTCTCAAAGCAAGCTGGCTTCTGTACATATCATCATAGAGATATAAGAATAGAATACGCGAAGTCTACGGCCGCGTGTAAGAAGAAGCGATAGATGCAAAACGAGAGATAGCCTACCGAGTGTCCTATCTGTTTCTTCCTAACTGAACCGCTGCTGCTGGCTTGGTTGATTGGCGGTATGGTAGAGGGTAAACTAGCAAGTAGACGCTATTGGTAAAATAAAAATAAAGATAAAAATATTTGTAAATATTTAGTGTAGCATACAAAGCATTTTAACGTCCAGATAATGAATAAAGACACCCATTTTCGTTAGCGCGGCATTCAATCACAGTATTCGGCTCGAAAGAAACACAGAGGACATTCGTGAATATCTCTCTCTTTGCCTATATTACAGTATTCAGCCTCTTGCGCACTCTAGTCTTATATCTCTATGCATACCACGTACCGTTACGGCACAAACTTGGTGTATTGTAGCTGTTTTACACTAACATAATTTATCGTAATTTTTACTTTAATTTTTATCGATACACCATTGTTATGAAAGAAACAATTGCATTTTCTTTCATATCTCCCTCACGTGTATTCGTTTGGTCTCTTCCATGTGTACGCTTTGTTAAAATTCCCAGATATGCGCTTCCAGTATGAGAGCTATACGTAACGCCTGTATTCGGACGGCTTTGTCGCTTGCACTGTGCGAGGTTCATTACATTTATAGGGCTCGAATACGTAAACATTTATAGGGCTCGAATACGTAAAGCTTGCAGTGTGTGACTGGACAAAGATTACCTTTTTAAAGTTTATGCAATCGTTAGATGTTCTTTTTAAGGATTAAAAGCAGTTTTTATAATTTTATAGGGTTTCTTAGACAATCAGCCTTTTATTATTCTTAATAGAAGAAATGCATTGAAAACTTTTAGAATAACTATAAAATAGAACTTTCTTTACGTTCAATATTACTAGGTTTTGCTTAAGTAACATATTATATGAACGTAATGTAACATAATATCCATGTTTAAAGTTTGTGTTGTATAAATAGATCGATTTATTTTTTAAAAGGCCGTAAAAAAGGTCACTTAATCGTTGCATATTGGGTGAACATCTGAAATACATGCTTAAATACAATTGTGCTTAGCGGGAGTATGAAGTGTTGTTGTTGTTGCCGTCAAATCGGACGTAGGCGTATTTGGTGCATATATATTTGTTTTAATATAAATTGTTTTTTAATTTACTTATGACGCTTGATGGTCAAAATAAGTGTTGCAAACCTTGCCTCAAATTCATTAGAGAGGTTTTTAATTAATAAGGTGTTTGAATTACAAACAGGATCATCTTATTTAAAACACAGTGTACATATATTAATATCACTGAATTTAACTTATACAGGTTAACTTATACAGTTATTCTTATAACTTCAATGACATTTATTTATTTGACACGTTAATATTCAAGCTTCACCGCAGTTATATTAAAAAAGTGACCACCATTATTTGTCAAAATATGACGCACATTTTCTCCTATCAAAAAATGTAACAAAATAAAGCTAGGAGTTACAATCGTACGAGTTGGTCGGAAAAAAATCACAAACAAGTAGCAATGTGAAGTGCTCTGACATATCAGGATTACGTTGTAAAATATAATATTAATCTTGACAGGAACCATAAGGGGTAAAAAATATAAAGTAAAATAGGGGCAGATTATGTCACTGTTAAACAATTCTGTATGCCAGGTTTTATTCTGGCTAAAAAGGTGCTAAACTGCGCGTTTGGACACTGACACGAACTAGGGGTTGATAAAGGGCCGACACTTTTCAGATTTTTGTTATGTCGGAAGATTATAAGAAATATTTTACGTTATGTAGAATAAGGTTTGAGATTTTAAATTTAGCAAAAGCATCTTAGCAATTTAGCATCATCATCACTCAAAGAAAAAGATGTGGAGATCCAACAACAGGAGAGAATGAGGAAGATACAATACAAGATACACAAGGTTATGGACTAAGGGATTGCCACGGTACCTGGAAAACAAAGAAAGAAAGGATGTGAAAATGATTGCTAGATTCAGACTGGGATATGAAGAGAGTAGTAGTAGGTATTGAGAAATAGTAGAAGAGAAAATATGCAGCATATTCGGAAAGGAAGAGGAATAATTAGAGCACATTAAGTATAGGTGTCAGGGTAAAGTGGAAGGTGCATTAAGCTTGGAGGAGTTATTGCAAGGAAAGAGGGAAGGAAGAGTATGGATGACAGAGGTAAGGAGAAAGAGAGGAGAGAAGGCGGAGTGAGTCGGGAAGAACGATTTGAAGAGAAGAGAAGAAAGTAGATAGGTGGTGGAAGTAAGGAGGCAGTGGAGAAAGATAGAAGGGAGACGAACTTTGAAAAGGAAGAAGGGAATTAAAAAATTTGTTAAAAATTTGTAAAGTAAATTGTTTACGGTTTCTTCCGTTCCTTTCTAATGGCCGCTTTCCTCTTAAAATTCATCAAACATATCCTCTTTAGGTCTTCTTTTACATGTTCCATCCACTTCGCTCTGCAAATCTTCCTGACACTGTAGCACTCCCTGTTCTCTTTCCGTATATTCTTTCTACATATCCTAATCAATATAGCCTTCTAATGTCCGTCACTGTAACGTTTTCTCGATATCTGCCATATTCCATAAAAAATATACTTAAGAAAGAAAGAAATACTTTCTTCAAAATAAAAATCGTGTCTTCGTATTCTGGTTTTTTATCTAATATTTTCTCTTATGAAATGTGTAAAATAAAAATTTAAAAAGAAAAGGTATGCAATTATAATAAATTTCTCCTGAAATGAGAAGAATTTTTGCAATATTTAGGATTTTATCATGCTGTAAAGATTTGAATATGTTATTCAATTATTTTTACTACATTAAAAATCTTAATTGCGCTCTCTAATTCTTGCTTAATTAGTTCATAAACCTTTGATATACTACACACCCGTCTGACTGCACTTCACTAAAATTCAACTTAGTTTCAGTTAGGAGCACTATTTATCAATTTAAGTATTACATTTATTATTTATTATTATTCTTATCTGCTTGACAAATACAATTTTCGTCTATTGTATTGATTTGAATTTACGATGTAATCATAATAATCGCCTGAACCTAGTGGCGATTTTAAATATATTATTTACTGTCGATTATCAAGGAAACGCATAATTAATGAATGCATTAAACTTCTCAGTAATATTTATACAATATATACATAGACAAAACTAAATAAGTAATTCAATTTATTCAGAATGTTTAATTTGAGAAAATCCGTTTAAAAGTTTAAAACAATCATTGCTGTCATTGTTGGGATTAACGTTATTATTGTTGTTCATTTTAACATAACAAAGATTAACTATTTAACAATTCCTTTGGAAATTTATTCCGTTAGCAGACCAGAAGTTACTACCCCGAGATAATTGTTACAGGACACTGTTTTAGCTCAAGAGTAAGTTCAAATCCAGCCCTCTTAAGTGTCTTCTGTCCATTTCCCCTTAAACCGTAATGTTTAAGGTTGTAAGCTAGATTCCCCACTCCTCATTCTTGCATTCTTGAGGGTTGACTACAGAGCCCTACTGGTTTTATTGTAGACTAGTTTCAAAATTCAGAATTGGGACTGAATCCATTAAATTTAACTTTTTTGATTAATTTGGGTACACTGATTCCCAATATTCTGTTTACCGGCCTCAATTATGGAGTTTGGGCCCTCCATTTAAAAAAATGGCTGTTGAAAATGTTTCTGTTTTCTTTACCTGTGAATCTAAGATAAGAATAGTTGTTATAAATCTGATAAAGAACTCAAATTTCTACCACTTGCGAATACAAATTTGTTTTCCATGTCTGGTAGATTTTTTTCTATAGCTTCACCACTATAGCACTGAAAATTAATAAAGATTCAAAACAAATGACAATTCTGCACATATTTCTTAAACCCATTACAGCGCTATAAAATCTCACATATTATCTGCAAGGATTTTTAATGTTCTATAACTTTTACTTTTACTTAAATATTTTCTTAGTGAAATATAATAGCTTACATACACAATGAATATGTAAGGGGCCATCCATAAATTATGTCACACAAATTTCCTGCTATTCTGACACCCCGCCCACTCCCGTCCTTGTCACATTTTGTAAAAACTTATTATGTAGAAACAATTACTACACATATTAATTAATTTCTTTTATATTGTCCCTCACGGAAATTTATACCATTTTCACGAAATTATTTTTTACAATTTTTTTATATATTTTATACTGCATGTGACATCACATAGCTTGTGACTCGTCCCCGCTCCTTGTCACAATTTCTGGATGGAATCAGTTAGTGTTTTTTTTATTATTAATACTTCACCGGCTTCTTAGGACCACGGTCCTTTTTTCGCCCTTCTTGGTTTATTTTATTTACATTTTATCTCTTTACATTTCATTATTATTATTACTACCTAAACTTTTAACCCCGCTTGTGTTTATATTTTGTATCATGAAAATCAAGAAAATGTATTATTTTAACTGTAATTTTAATTAATAATGTTCACCATAATGAAATAGTATGGCAGACAAAAGACTGATTGCAATGGTTTAAAGAAATATAAATAAACTAAGAAGTTTCACTTCAATTCGCGCTACTATACACATTAAAATTTTATAATATTTACTTAAAGGGCTAATTTTATAACATTTACTGAAATATTACCCAATTCAGCTCTGTAGTAATAAAGCTGTATAAGAGGGGTACTGACTTTAACGGGTAGTATATTTAGATGGTTTGAGTTAAGGGTGGTATAGTGTAGTACAGATTGATACCAGGACACCCTGGATTAGCCCTCGCCAGCCACTAAAACCAACCCTGTATAATTCTAAAGCCTACTGTAATATATTCTAACACCACCACGACGGATCTCTTCTGCACATCTCTTCGTCTATGTGTTCCTTCTCTCTTCCCTACGCCTTCCTCCCACTACCCCACTTTATAAAACCACCGCACTTCGTGAATGCTACCCGCGATATACCTACTTGTACAACGCCTCTACGGATTGAGAGCTTTGGTCTTGATAGTAAAGTGGACAATATGATTTTTTTTATGTTGGAATGTTTTAATTCTCTCATTTTTATATTTTCATATTTTCTTCTCTTAACTGAGAATCCCTAACTGAATGTTTATCGTATGGAAAATGTTGAAAATGCCACATTGTGAAATAATAAAATATGGGTTTAATTTGTGTATTCCAAAATACATAGCTATGGCGTTTTGTGCTTAAAAATATGTTTCTTTTGATTTGTTGATATATAAGACATTATTCGTTTCAAACAAACGAAAACAAGGTTTTCAAATATTGTGGTATATAAATCTTATGTTATTGGCACTCCTGGAAGAACTCTTGGAAGACCCAAATCTCTTACGGCCCACCCATTTCTTCAGGTATGGAAACTGGAAATAGTCAGGGGCTAAATCTGTAGAATATGCTGGATGGGATAGCAATTCATAGTCCAATTTATGTATTTTTGCCATGGTCGTGGTTCCATTTACACCACATGATGATGATGATCTGGCGTCACCATCAGCTCGACAAAACTGCTGAGATAGAGATTATAGGTTGTCGATGATTGGGCTACTATCAAAAATGAACCAACCATAAGTTAAATAATATAAACCATAATAATATACTACCATACAAATAATAAAAATATATAAAACAATCAATAAATTGATTGCAAAGTTCGACGAATATGACCGAATAGTTGAAATCGTCGTAAAATTCATAGAATATATTTTTTTAGTAATATTGGACAATCACTAGAAGACTGAAGAATGTAAAACAAAATAAACTTTTTAATTTGCAATTATAATTAATGATATTTTTAGTGTTATGTGTGAAAATAACATCACTCAAATATTCATCGTTTTCCTTCTTCAGCTCATTTTATTTTCAGTCTTGCAGTGATCACGCTATACTAACGCCTCAGATTTTCCATGCTTGTTACAAGATCGTGCATATCACTTATTGTGCTTTGCATTGCGTCAAGCAAACTTGACATGAATAATATAACGTATTAACATTTGACCTAAATAACGACATAAAAACCTTACACATAAGATGTGGTATATATATATATATATATGTATATACAAAATACTATAGTAAACACCCAAAAAAGAAACGACACAACCGCTATATACTTAGTCTACATGACGGTCAATAAATGAAGCTTTTGACAAGTTAAACATTTTGCAGATATTGAAGGGGTACTTGTACCAGTATACGCGTGATACTTTGTAAGGGTAAAAAGACAAAATCTATGTAAGCTGTTGAGTTACATATTGAATAAAAATCAAAGGGAAAATGTGTTTGAAATTTAAATCAATATACTTGTATGTATGTATGTATATTTGTCGGATACCCGCACTCGAAAGCAAGCGAAATGTCAATTTTAATAAACGTTACATATGCCGTTACTGTTAGGCTTTTCAAAATTCACACATTTTATTCGCAATACAGATTTTGAATTTGTTTATCATTTATCGTATATCACGAGAATGTTTTATACAAACATATCATGTATATGCGAGTTAAAGTAATAATATAGATATCTATATGTGGGCTAAACCCAGTGTTGTTACAATATGCTCGTACATTTGAGAGCAATAGCTGAATTATAGTTATTATTTGATTCTGCGTTCAATGATTAATACTAGGAACCTTAATACTAGGAAGTCAGTGAAATTTTGTTGTTTTAATTCAGATCAAAAACAAATTTGGTGTTTTTGCTTTTTCTTTTTTAATTAAAGGTCTTTCAATAGGGGCATGTCATGCCCCGATGGACATTCTACACAACTAATTTGCGATCATGTTTATCTCGCACGGCAGTAACGTGAACTGGTCACTGAGATCGTGCGATTTAATTCCTTTAGATTCCTTTCTTTGCGGCTACCTTAAAACGCAGGTCTATGCGAATAAACCCTCAATTTTCAACACAATAAATGCCATCCAAAATTGGATCTCCAAAATACGTGCCACCAGGAAAAGTCGCGGCGGTCATTTGAACGACGTTATATACTATCAAATATAGGTATCTCACATACAATTTGTTTCATTTACATTTTAAAATCGAGCGCTCTTATTTAAAAAGACACTTTAGGGCACTCACCCTATTGGCCATAGAGACACTTTATACCAACCACCCAATAGTTCAAATCATTCATCGTGTAATTCACAACCTCTACATTAAGCAAATAGAAACTCAATTTTTATGGATTCCATCCCAAACCCGTATTACACGAAACGAACGAACAAGATAATTATGCTAAAGACGCAACTCATTTAGGATGCATTCCAGAAGAAGCAACAATAACATGTTCAGACTTAAAGAACAAATCAAAAATGTATTAAATTGTTCATGGCAAGAAGAAAGTGATAATAAATTAAGGGAAGTGAAACCATCAATTTGTAAACAAGAGTTACCGGTCGGACTAAATAGAAGGCTGGAAGTATTAATATGTATACTCATGATAGGTTATACAAATTATACTCACACATACATATTCAAATAACAACACAACACAACCAATATGTAAACAATGTAACAACCTACTAACGGTAAAGCATATTATTCTTCAATGATTAAGGTACAAATCACACAGACTAGAATGTAATATGCCTCAAGAGTATAGGCTGATATTTGAAAGCAAAGAAAATCTGAAAAACATTATTGAGTTTATAAACAAATTTCTTTATTTTGTGTTTGTTTATAACTTGTAAATTATGAATTATGAATTATGTATTGTAAATGTTTATAATTGTATATTTCTTTTTAAGTGCTAATAACTTTTGATAGTTGATGCACTCAAATAAATATTAAAGAAAAGGACACTTTATATTTCTGCGATTTCTTCTCAAGGTTACCTCTTGTTATAATTCTAATGTAATTGTTGCGTTTATTTTATCGATTTTTAGTGAAATATTTGATGATTTATAGTTTTCTTTATTATTGTATTTCTTAAAGTTGTTCTGTCTTCCGGCTTAAAAATCTCTAATACATTCCATTTAATCTCATTTTAATTTAGCTTAACCACATCTGTAACTATTATCCTTTCGTTTTCCTCTATCTATCTACTCTTTCTCCGTTAATACTCTTTCTTCCTCCTTCCTTGCAGTATCTTTTTTAGGTATTTCACTCGAATTTCCACTTTCTCCCGACACCTACCCTTAATTTCGCTTATTATTTGAAGAATTATTTTATTGCCGGTCATACAATAAATTAATTTCAGTTTTATTTGTAACTATGAGTTCAGTAACCGGCCTTTAGACTTCTACATGTTGCACTTCAAGCTTAGCCACTCGTCTTTATAAGTCCTCCACATTGGTACATGTACCATTCAGTGAGGTGGGCGGTCGTACTTGTATCTTCTCCCCACGCTATATTTATTCTACAGATTGTATACATTCAAATCAAACATTTACTAACTTGACCGTAAACTTATGTAAACATTTGAGTGACATCTAAATGTGTAAACATATATCTAGATGATATAGCACGTTCTATGGCATACACCAGTATGTAATGTATTGCAGAAATTGTCTTGTCCTGTTCGCTTGCTTTGCTTTACTGCAAAATGACCTGTGATCTCTTTAGCCGGAAGTAAGCTACTAACTAAACTTGAACGTTGAACAGTACGTATACATACTCGTATAATTACGATAGGTCTTCATAAACCAATATATGTATCCAAAAAATTTATTAATTTTAATTTTAATATAACCACTCAATAAGTTAATTGGCTTATTTATAGATAGCACTACTACTGACAAATCCATATGATGTTTAGATAGCACCAATCTTGAAACGATATGTGTTGAAATTTCATGACATTCTGATCATTAGTTTACAATTTGCAGTGTTTTTAGTGACGCTATCTTTGTAATTTTTAAAACAAATGAATTTCGTGTGTTGATAAACTATTGCTTTTTAATGGGAAAGAAATACCGAGTCGAAATAACACTTGTCAAGCCTTTGCTCTCTTCTTGAACGGACTATATCCTAATTTCAATCAAACTGTGTTTACGACACTCGTATATATTGATAAAGTTAGCTACCAGGACCTAAAATGTCCAATTATTTTTTAATAACACCTTATATTTTAAGAGATATTAACATTTAAAAAAGTCATTTTTTCTCTTTACGTTATAGAAAATCCTAATACATGGTACGTCACATGTAAAAAATATGCAATCTCTTTTATACAACAGAGACGCAAACGAGTGTGTGTGTGATACGTCGTCTGCTACTAATAGATGAGTTGTGTATCCCATAAAGTATTATATAACGAAGATACTTATTACTACCTAGTAAACAATTTGGTAAAATGTCTTGTTTTGTGACGTTTATATCACTATTGCACTTCAATTACATTTCGCATTAACTTTATCTTCATTAGACGATAAAATAGACATTTCAAATGATCAACTGTGAGAAACTAAACTGTAAATGAACTCTTTCATGACAAAAAATCGTACGCATCTTCATTATGATGTCAAAGTGACTCCAACATTTTTACTTGGTACTTATTTTTTGTAAAACGAGCGCCAAAACTGAAATTCAAATTTGATGTAGCTATAACTCTGTAAACATTTGGATATTAAGAAAAATAAAAACGCCAACATACATAAATTAACATTTATTTCAATCAAGAATTAAAAAAACAAACACTGAGTTCACAAGTCAATCCACATTGACACATATCGTTGGCAGGTTGGTACTATCTAAAAATCATATTTATAAGTCAATACCGGCGTCATCTATACGTCATCCTACGAACTTATTGAGTGATGTGGTACTTACAAAATCTTTTTCAAATCTGTTGAAATTACCAAAGTCTTTAATTGATATTTTCCTATTTTCACACTTTTTGTTTTACTGCTGCAATAGTTTTAAAGTATGTACTATAAACGTAGTTATAGTTTTCTCCTGCTAAAAGTGGCCAAGTGATGCAGTCGGTAAGGTGGATCTCAACATACCATTCACAACAGATAGTATAACTACTCCAGGCAACATGGTAGACTGGAACGTGCCGCTTTACAACGCTTTGATTTTGTTTCGATTGCACTGAACAACTCAGTGTTCATCTAAATACATATTATATAGCATACAGAGTGGATAGAAAGTCGTTAAATTTAGCGAAGTTAAAGTTCAACCGTTATGTTATAAATAAACTTTAAATATACAGCAAACAAAATACATAAAAAGTTGTACAACTGTTAGTCATATAAATTATTACTTTTATTACTAATAACTGAATATAGTTGACTGCCTTTTAGGTCGAGAGATAAAATAAGTACGGGTAGTATGAGACTTTCTTATTAATGTGAAGTTTATCGCGAGTGGTGCACTTGGAGACATCGCCAAATAGAATTAGTATACCGCTTAAAACAGTAAACGAGTGTTAATGAATTAATTTTACATGACACAACAAATAGGCTTTTATAGGTGTCGTTATTTTTTCGATTGAATTAAGTTCATATTAGCATTTTTAAAAGAGCTATAGTTATATTAAATTTTAATTTTAATTTTGCCGCTTGTTTTACTCACAGAAGAAATATATAATCGAGATTATTTATCCTTGATACATAACCCAATGAACAATTTGGTAAAGTGTCCTATTTTGTGACGTTTCTATTGTTACTGCACTTCAATTATAGATCGCATCAACTTTATATTCATTTGTATTCTGACAGATGGAGTGGCTTTGCTATTTTTAGCCGATAAAATAAACATTTCATATGAATGATTAGGAGAAACTGAACTGTAAATGACAAAAAAATAATACGCGTCTTCAATATGATGGCAGAGTGACTCCAAAATATTTACTGAGAACTCAGCTGTTAGTGGTAAACGAAATATCATACACACACACACACACACACTCGTATGTGTCATTACAAAATTTCAGCCGTAACTTATTCTTATTTTCTTCAAAAATTGCAATTTTTAAACCTAATTTTAAAAAACCTAAGAGACATATTAGTTAACCTATATATAAAAAAATAATTTCATTAAATAATGAGGTTTTAGATGTTCGTTTGCGTTTTATTTTCCTATATTAAAACAGTAATGTAAGACACTAATTGGTGAATTTATATATTATATAATAATATTTAAGTTACTTAATACTTCTACAGTCTGCTATTACTTAAATATTTGCTTAAATGTTCCGATTAGCCATGTAATTTAAAGTTCGATTTAACACCGAATTAATTTTGATTTACCCCACTAGTTCGAATCGACTGGTATCGAATCGGCTGCGTACTTCACCGACGTGATATTTTTAAGGTTATCTTTTAATACATGCACAATTATATAACCAGAATATTTTTGACAAGGACACTTTTCAGCGTAATCTCACTACGTAATCCGTCACTGCATAAGGATGGCGAACGATGCAATTTTACATTAGTGCCAATACTTTTATTATTTCCATATTAATGCAATTTCTATGCGACAATATTTATACAATTTCCGGATTAAAGATTATACGAGTATACTCAAAGCACTTCCTGTAGTTATTAACTTCCTCATGTGTCGTTTTGAAGGTATCCCCACCCCCCCTGGTGGGGATGGATTCACCGGAGGGTTTCCCATAACATTTTCATTCCTCGTTGTATGAAAAACGTTCGTTGTACAGCAGCTAGGAGTAATTTCGAGTTTGTCTCTTTAAAGCCAGCAGAGATGTTACACTCGCATGTACCGAAGTACCCAAGTACCAAGTTCTAACCTCTTTACACTGATATCTGCAATTTACATTTTATAATTAAATTACTTTCATTACGCTGAACTTTTATCTGATTATGCAGTAAATTTGTTAAGTTAACTGTTTTATGGATAAGATTGTGTTTAGAACTTTAAACTCTAATAAATATAATAGATTATAGTACATGTAACACGTTTAAGTGCGCCCTTCGTCCGCCTCTTTACAGTTCTACATCTTCTACGCCTCTACGAGTACCTATCGCTACGCTTCTACACCTTCAAGCTACGGTAAACTGAATGTATAAATATTAAAACATTTTAAACGTTAAATGTTGTTAAATACTTTAATAATTATTGTAATTAAAGTGAATCACTAAAGTTAGTCTCATTATATATTATTTAATATTGTTTTGTTTGATGTTGTAAACATGCCTTGTGGTAAGCCGCGCTGTGGTGGAGCTTTCAAATATTGATACAGTCAAGTATCGCTACGTCACTAGTTACGTCACGGTAGCTACAATTAATACGTCAGACTGTGTGCTGTATATTTATGTAGAACTGTACTTTGTTATTTTAAAATGTTTGTTGTTTATCTATTACGATAAGTAAACCGTTGTTTTACTTGATATTTTATCTACTTTTTATTACAAATATTATTCCTGTGTTATAATAATATCTGTTTATTAATCTGTGTAGAATGGGAAACTATAATCAGTTTTGTAACTCGCAAATTACATATATTTATGGTTTCACTTTACATAAAAAAGTTATATAACAAAAGTTAATTTCGAAATAAATGTATGTATTCTGACGATAATAAAGATTTTATGCAATATTGTGAAATGTTACATATTAAATTAATATATTAGTAAAAGAGTATGTAACATAATGTTAAACTTCGATAAATTGCAAAACTTAATGTTTAAGTTAAAATATATTACGTTAAATAATACATGAATTTATGTTTTGCGTTTAGAAAGAATGTTTATAGGTTAAAGTGAAACATTACATCATGGTTATATAGTTAGATATAGATGGCTACAGTGTACTAATATGACAATCGATTTACAAATTTGTATAAAAACGTTAATAACTTTGCACACGATTAAGCTATTTAAACCATATAAACATGTGGTGAAGAGGAAGCAGACCACTTTCTGTGGCAATGTAAAAATACAGCAATGGCAAGAAATGGACTCCAAAGGCGGTGCTGCAGACTTCGCAGACGCTTCCTGTTAACACTGCCTTTTTGATTGAGAAACCGAAATTTATAACAGCAGTAGCAATGAATAGATCATTCTTGTCTGGATATAAAGTATAAGAAGAAGCAGAACAATATTAGGGGCGATAAAAGGCTAAGTGCCTAGGAAGCGAGAAATTATATATAAAAATAAAACCATATAAACTTTAGGAGTCAGATAAATTGTTCAAGCTTTATTTTTAAATAAATCCTTAATTATTATTTAGAAACATATAGCGTGTTGAAAATCAAATTTCTATTTTCTGTTAATATTTTTATATATATATATTTTTAGAAGAAAGTTTAAGCTGTAGATACGTTATTTATCTAACAATTTGCAGTTTTAGATTTTGATTTGTGTTTATAGTTACTGTTAATGTTAGTATTAATAGTTAAAGTTAGTGTTAATAGTATCGCCATCTATATTTCACGAATCAAAAATGGCCAAGTATCGTTTCACCTTTAGATATTCCTATTGCATTTGAAAATATTTGAATTTATTAACTTGTATCTGAATTTTAATGTGTATCTAGATACAAATTGGTACCTCACTTGCTATAACATGTACGTAAAAATTGTGTTTGATTAGGTAAGAAATTAAAACATTACCTCGCTTTAAAATACAAAAGACTAATGAATATATCTTGTAAGATCTTCAAATTGCTCAGACTAATTGTAATAACCTTCAATTTGGCTCTTGAATTATCCACTTAAAGGTTTAATTACATAATGAATTGATTATGAAATTTAATAACGACTTTCAGTTAAGGATCCCATCAAAGTTTCTGGCTGTAATATTAAATCATCATTATAAGATGTTTAACGATCGCAGATTTAGAAGACACTTCTAAAAACAAGCCTCTGTTTAAGAGATATCATTTCTCAAGCAATTTTGCTGCTTGTAGCTCCTTTATTATCTATGCTTAAACCTGGGTTCGATTCTCATGTTTTCGTGTTGATTTGTTTATTTATATGGTTAGTGTATTTGTTTATCAGTTGGTGAGTTAATTCCTTACCTTGGCTTATTGGACGCAAATCACATCTACCCAATAGCAGTAAACTAATGATTTATAAAACGATACTGGAACCTGTCTGGACTGTGCAGTGAACTCTGGGGAACATCTAGTGTTTCAAACATAGAAATACTAGAAAGATTTCAGTCAAGGACAGTAAGGACCATTATGGATATCCCGTGGTTCATAAGCAACAAATTCATCAACCATGACTTGGGCATTACAACTGTGAAAGAAGAAATTAACAAATTCAAGCAAACTATCTAGCTGTGAATTTACTAGATAAACATACGTCTGACTTTAAAAGACAAAAAAGACATAGTGTGTTAAAGCTACCACAACGTTTTTAATTGTCATTCATAGATATAGCCGTCACTGGACCACTATTTCTTATCCTGGTTAATTTTCATTTTTAGCATAGGTACTTATTGTTCATATTCTTATATGAGCTCATATTCTGGAAAAATTCTTTACCAGTCTTGGAATACATTTACTTATTATATCTGATATCAAGTTTTGTAACATAACTCTAAATAACTGACTCTATCCCTGTATCTCTATATATGATTCTAAATTAAGAAAAGTGATTTGCCGACATAGTCAGGTCGTCTTAGTTATTATATTTGATGTTTTCCGCTTGTTGATCCAATTGGAATGAATTCCTATGAGTCAACCGCAATGAATTAGACTTTGTGAGGTTTACTAAGGTACTAAGAAGGTTTAAGAGTGTGCTAATACACAACTGGATATTTTTAATAATATATTAGGTAAAATTGTGTACATAACAGGTAACTGTTCCTATGTTGTATACACCTTAAATTACCTTAATATGAAATTGAATTTAGATATTAAAGATTTTTAATTATTGGAAATATTAAATGTTCAATCCAGGAAAGGATACATATTTGTATGTAGTAGAAATGTCAGCTATAAGCTAAGTGGAATAGAACAGCTTTAAGCAAACACCGACACTTTGAGACGAGTTATAATTCATAGCTTCACCACCGTCAGAGACTCAGAGTAGAAGTAGACTCTAGCTTTAAGCACCCATCGAGGGCGGTAGGAACTACATATAAGTACATTACATACCTCCTATGCCACCTCATAGACAAGCATTTCGTTTGGAGTAACACGAAGGAGTTAAGCGGATTGTATACTTGTCGGGAAATTAGCAGAAATACATCAAATTATTGAAACAGCAATTAGTAAGTAATAAACACTTGCATACCGTATTGAATTTGCAAATTCACGCTAAATACAAAATGCAAATTCTTAAATACTCTAAAATAACAAAAAAATAGATTATAGAAGTTATTATCCATTGAAATAACATAAAATACAGGAATATGTATTGGCTAATTGGGCGACGCTCTGAACTAAATATTGAAAACAAGCTGCTTATATATAAACAAGTGCTAAAGCCAGTGTGGACGTATGAAGTGCAACTCTGGGGTTGCACCAAGAAATCTAACGTTAAAGAAATACAAACGTTCCAAAATAAAGTTCTGCGAGGAATAGTTAATGCACCGTGGTATATCCGCAATGACGACATACATAGAGACCTGAAGATTAATACAGTCCGAGAAGAAATCAAAACTATAGCAGCAAAGCACGAATTGAGACTTCGTAACCACGAAAATATCGCCGTAACGCAAATGTTGCTTGATAGTAATGTTGTTCGAAGACTTCGCAGGACTAAACCCTCGGACCTAGTAACCTAATCATGTAGAATTGTTCATTGGAGCAATCTGTATCACACCGTGTAGTTATTGACATGTAAGCTACTAGATAAGTATATCTATTCTTAGTTGTAGTATTATAGAAAATAAAAAATCGATTGAAATGGTCATATTTGTTCTTTAATAATTAAACTGGTACGACGACGACACAGTGGGCGAGAGCATTGATGCTTGACGCCGACTGCTGTGTCTTCGGGTTCGATCCCCGGACCAGATATATATTTTCTGGGTTTGGTTATTATGAACTTATATTGATTATGGTCATACATAATCGTACAGTTATTAGGCAGTGGTGTAGCCCACATATATGAGGCCACGACACCATAAATACTGCCAACATTGAAGGAGGTCGTCGGTGATAGGACTCAGCATCGGAAATAGGCCGACGTTAAATAAAAAAAAAAAAAAAAAAAAAAAAAATTAAACTGGTAAAAACTTATAAAAAATTATGTCACCTTCTTTCCCATTAGCATTTCCATCGATTTTAACAAGAGAATTTTTAAAGCAATGTTGTATCAATTTCGGCAGTTTATAAAGTTTTCATATGAAGACGTACTATACAAATAAATTAGATTACTTATTGTATGGTATTATTTGAATCAGGCCCGCATTTGAGGGAGGGCAGGCAGAACTACTGTCCCGGGGCCTCCGCAATAGAGATATAAGGAAATATCAAAATTTTGACTAGTCCGAAACTTTTCCGTTTTTTTACAGTCTTTTTTTGCATTTTTACCGACAATACTTGCACAAACATTATAATATTGTTATTGAATACTAAAAACAATATATCTATATTTGTTCACTTCAGTCCATAAAACAGACTTTTCGTCAAAAAAGCTCGCACAGTTCCATTCGTTATCGCTGTAATTAATTGTATTTGACTTGACAGAAAAAAATTGTTCCTTTTATTCGGAAAATAATTAGGGGCCTTTGCTCCTTCGTTGCCCTAGGCCCTCCACACCTCTAAATTCGATCCTGATTGAATAGATGACATCAACGAATATTAAGAGATAAAATAAAATTCAATTTGAAAATAGATATATCTTCGTCAATTGTGATATTTAATAAAATACAAAGACTAATATATATTAATTAACAAATATATCAATAAAATATTAAAAATCGACCACAAAAAATCAGTTCGCAACCGAATAACATCCGGAGTGCGCAGTGCTTTCAAACCCTCAATATGGCCCGTGCACTCCAAAAGTTTGAAGACACTGCATTACACAATCTCTGCTTTCTTCTGATTTTCAATTGTATTATTTCATATTCAAATTCTAATATTTGGTTAGGTGTTGCTGCCATTCCACGTTATACTATTCGTAAGCATCTGTTTGGAATTCTGTTTGGTGTTAGAAAACGCGCATTATAAAAAACATAAACGAGAAATAAAATTGAAGTAACAAAATAAAAGTTTATTTATAAATTATACATATTCGTATATTCGTTTTCCCCTGCAATTTATCCTTGCAAGTAAATAAACTTTGATGTACACGTACAGTATACAGTATATTGCACCCTGTTTTCCAACCCTTATGATAATAGTGTCTTTATGTTTGTTTGTAATAAACTTGATCTCGTTTACTGCTTCCTGTTCACTTTCCTGAAGAGCGTACGTTCAGAACGGAACGTTCGAACGGTATTTAATCAGGAACGAAGATCATCTTTCACGTTAAGCTCGCATTGTCATACAGAGGAACTCAGTTTGTAAAGCTAACAGTCTAACACTCTCTCTCTCTCTCTCTCACTTACTCGCTCACCCATCTACTGAATCTATTGAAATTTTAACTACCAACTCTATGAAATAACAATAATTCTTTGTTAATATTCTATTTATTTTCTGAATATATATTATATTCATGGAATATCGTTATAGATTTAATACAATCAAAATATTTAGTTTTAAATTTCTTTTACCTTAATTCTTTAAACTGATACTATTCTGCCACTTTAAGGAGAATGTAGTGGCCTTACTCGAAAGTAAGTACATTGATTTGAATCACGTTTTACTGAATCAAAAAAGCAAAGATAATTTATGAAATGACATCTACTACAAGAGAACTACGCACTAAAGACAAGACAGTTTTTAGTCAGCCCGGATCGTAGAAGCATATGGAGATGTCTACCACAAATGACATCAAAATTTGGTTCTTCTTGTTCATAATTTTGTGGACTTCTTAGGCAAATAGCTTCTGTGTGAGGAAAATGATGTTTCTTCTATTAAATTTTATATCTTGACCAAGAAACAATCTTTCTATTGATAGGGATCGTCTATAAATTACGTAGCTTCATCTTGTGCTCTTTAGAACCCCTCCCATCTGGCCTACCGTAAGTTGCACCTTAGCAGTTTCTTTTCTTACAAACAAACAAAAATTTTGGTGTTCATTTCTTCAACAAAGGTCATTTTCTTAAAGAAAAAAAAAATCTATTCATTGTACCAAATAAAACGAACCGTGTCACGTACTTCATAAGCGACCCTTTGCCACTGTTTTCAATTTCAGATCGTAATTAAAAAGTTGGTAACACCACCTTAACAGGAAGCGTTAGCGGTGTCTGTAAAACTGCCATTTGCAGTCCAAAAATTGGATGGTAGACTAAATTTTTGGACTGAGATCCAAGAATCGCATGATACTTTTACTAGGATGCATGCATATTCGTACATAACGTAAGCTGTCACAATTGGCTGTGCTTATACTAACTAAAACAGTATGTGGGAATTGGGCTTTAATCTTTTATATAATTTACATGTTAATTAAGAAATGTAAGTGTTAAGCGATAAGTTTATTCACGCGTGTTTTAATTCGTTAAGTCCATAGTACCTAAATACAGCAAAGTAACATAAAACGTAATAATTTATAATTTTCAACCCTTTTAAGGGATTACGGTATCAGTTATCAGTAAATAAGTATCGTTTACAAATAAATACTTCGATGGCTGAAACAGGGGATGTTATGTTCGTGTTGTATTGTATTGGAAGGGTAGGATGGGGTTGATTGGGGTTGTGGGGTGGGATATGGTAGGGCATACGGACGCCAACCAAGGCAGTGTCCATTATTGTATCTATTTCTATTCGTTCTGTTCTATTGTCTTTGTATTGTCTGCTGTCTACGTCATGTCTAGGATCGTATCTACTAGATCATTCGAACAGATCTCTAAAACTCCGTAACAAATCCGAGAAACTGAGCGAAATAGCACAGACACTGGATCCATGCGCTTAGATAAATAATAAAGTACATTTAAAGTTTTTGTTTAGAAATAACAAAGCTTAGATGTACTATGGAACCAGGAGTAACAGGTTTTTACGTTTTTAAACTTAAGTATCACTCCCATCTACTGTTCTAGTTTTAATTTTATGTTTTAGTTGCAAGTATAGTATACTATATGGTAATATACGTAATCGTTTGCTATGTGTGTCTTGATTTAGTTTTATGTTTTAGTTTTATAAGTATGCATATGCATATACTTTCTAAAACATGAAACATGCCAGTATGGTGTTCTTTTTTATTTAACCAGTTTATAAGGGACCAAACGTTGAATACATCACACGACAGAGTGATAGAGGTAAAACGCAGGAAAGGGAAAATGAAGTCTGAAAGAAAGAATAGTACAAAGATAATAGAGGGTTTGTCAAGAGGGGTCAGGGAAGGCAAAAGGTGAGAGATGGAGGTATAGGCAAGAAGGAAGAAGAAGTAGAAAACGGTGAGAAGGAAGGAGGTGTAGGAAACAGAGAGAGAGTGTAAAGAGAAGAATAAGCAGAAAATACTGTTGGAAAGAGAAAGGTCTAGAATAGTTAAGATTAATTTTAAGTTGAAATTCTTTGAAATGTTGTAAGAAATATTAATGTAGATTGTAAAGCCGAAATGAAAACAATTAATAATATTTAAAAAAAAATACATAACACAAGGTGTGACAAGGCGGAATGGGTATGAGTCATAAGTTTCATGACGTCACATATTATTTAAAATTGGACCTCTAAAATATATGACTAAAAAATATATATGTATATTTTTAAATGAGGGAAGGAGAAGATCTGCAATGTTATATGATGTGAAAAGGGAGAGGTAAAATCATAAAATTAAAACAGTGAGTGGCTGTGAATGATAATGAACTGACTGTACCTGAATGTTTTCAATAACACTGATGTCAAAGGTTATTTTCTTTTCTAAACATCGCATCAAATGTAATACATCCTCCCAACATTCGACTACGTTGTACATGAACTAGTTTTTCATTTGTTTTTAACAGTTTTCTACAAGATCGTGCTTTAATTACAAAATGTTTATTTATTTGCTGTAAAGATTGCAATAAACTTAAATGGAAACAACAGTTCATCTAGTTGGAAAATGTAGTACGATATTAGGGTGCGGAGATGTGGAGAGGAGAAAGGGGGTTAGTTTACAAACCAAGTAATATTAGATATCACATTGATCTCGATCTAATGAGAAAATACCTAAGTATCTAATGTCTAATGTCTACAATTAGAGAATGTACTCTACGGTGTATTGTGGGATTCATATAACAATGAAAATATCCAGTAAACACATTTGTAACATTAATTGAAGCAGGAGCGGGGCATAAATACATTTTTATTGGCGCCGTTCATATAAAAAATATTTGTTTATTATTTTCTAATTATTTTAATCAATTATCTACCGCAAAAAGAAATTATGCACTATTATAACCAATGTTGTTTGTACCTAAGAAGAACACAAGTTCTAGTTTTCCAGAAAATTACTTTTTTATTGCATTTGGATACACATACTATATTCAATGTATATCCTATGCATACCATATGCTCTTGTCATGTAAAACTTACACTTTATGTCAAATGTATGTGCAAATTAAATATATTTAACATTGCTGCATGTACATAGTATGGACTGTCATGTTTATTCATTTCATGTATATGCAATGTATATACAGGAAACACATATGAATATATAGGGAATATTAAAATATTATTGATTATACTTTAAATTAAATTATTTGTTTTTTGTTATTATTATTTCAATTTAACACAAGCGCACAATTTAATTGAACATCGAAAATTAAACATTGAAATGAACATTGGAAAATCTATAAAATACTTATTAAATGAATTTATATTCAGGAATACACCTGGTGTCAGGTAGATTTACCAAACTATTGATAAAGTAGACTTATGATTATGTCTTTGATAATAAATTTACATAATTGATTTGAAAAATAAATAAATTAAATGTAATCTTCTTTTACTCGACGAATATCCTGGCAAAGACAATATAGGGAACAATTTGTATTTCTGACAATTTTTAATATTGGCAGTGTGATAACCTTGCCAATGTGTTAGGAGGTCGTTTAAGATTGCCAAACCAAATCACCCTTTAAGCATGTAAAACAAAAAAACAATTGGAAATAACTCTTTACAGAATGGGAGATAAATAGGAGGGTAACAAGTATGGAGAAGAAATAGAATGAAGAGTCTGCAGAATGTGTAAGTGAGAAAAGGAAACGATAAAATATATTAGAGGAGAATGTGAGTTCAGGATTGCAGTATCGGAAATAGGTCGTCGAAAAAAAAATAAAAATAAATTAATGTATTAGCCACGTCAACACACCCGTCTGTTCGCACTACAATTATACCAATGAAGTGCTGATTTCGAGTTAGTCGTCAATGAAAACGATCCTCTTAATTGTAAATGTACATATTGCTTCAGTGCTAATAACTGATCAATGTTGATACATTCAAATATTCATTTTTATTTAAATAATTGTCTACGATGATTAACGCTTTTTGTTTGTTACGATAAATTCAATGCGGACCTGTGCATGCTTACCTTAATATATCATTATCTCACAATAATATTACATAATTTCTATAATAAACAACATGTTATTCTAATACACCCTGTTATTTAATAGCGCACAACTAATATATCAAGTAGCATAAACCATAAAATAGGGAGTTCAAAGAAACAAATGTTTGTTTAAGTTTGAAGGGCAAAACCATTGAAATTAAACGCGTGAAACTGAAAGAGAATGAAGAAGGAAGCGTTTGAGAATTCAAACAGGGACAGGATAAATGGTTACGAGTTCATGAAGATAACACGATGAGGACACGACGAGGACAAGGACGAAGACGAAGATGAGTTTTTGATGAATTACTTTACTTTAATGCTAATTACTTTTTAAACGGTGCTAAATTTAATTATTTTACAATTTACAATAAAATGTACACGTTATGATTATTTACAATAGGATAATTAGCTTGATAAACGCGTTTATTGTGTAACCAGTTTCTTTCATGTTTTTTTAAAATATTTATTTGAGTGCATCAATTAGCATTAACACCGAAAGCAACATGTGTAAATATTTGTAATAAAAAAAGTTGCATTTTTAAATACGAGTATGTGTACTTAAAGTAAAGAGATAAAATTAAATTTATTGATAAAGGTAATCAGGTTTTTCAGACTTTCCTCGCTTTGAAATATGTGCTTATAGTCTTGGAATGAATAATTGAAGCATCAAAGAATGATATGGTTTACTGTTAGTGGGTTATTATATTATTCACAGAGTGTGGACCTCATTGGAAATGGCGACGATAACACGTTACTACGACTTAGCATCCAGATCACTGAGAAATATACTGCTAGCTTCATATACTTTCTTTCCGTTTCTCTTTCACGAATTCATGGACGTAAACGTCTTAAGAAAACCCCAAAAGAGAACCCTTATGCCGCTAAATCACAAGATTTTGGTGGATGGTAGACGTAGTGATATTTATCAAAAGAAATAATGAAAAACGAACAAAAAAGACAATGTGATGAAAATGTGCTGCTTTGGATGTATGATAATTAAAGAATAATTAAAATATTACAAGGACGGTGTTAAAGCAATTAATTCACATAATTAATTAGATTAAGCTAGGTAAATTTAATAGCTAAAACCATTTGGTTGACAACCTCACATGTCATGTTTAAATAATAAAAAAGTTGATGAATGTTCTCTGTAGACATCAAGTTTAAAAATAAAGAGAACTGACTAAAACTAGAAAAGAAGTCGGCCTAGAATGTTTGGGTTGAATTTGTCATAATATATCTTACTAACAGGTATGAAATCCTAATGGAAGATATTGAAGAAATAAAACACAAGTATTTTAAAATACAAATATTACTTTTATTGCTTCTTAACATTTGAATTAGATAACGAGTAATACATTTAGTATAGTTAATAATTTGAGAAACCAAGATTTCATTAACAAAAGTCGGCTAAAAGGAAGGGATTAATTATATGTTACATCCAAATTTAAGTAAGAAAAGATGGTTCAGAAATGAGTCCCAGAAATTGTATCACATATAATCAAAATAAAAAGTAACCATTGTAAAATTCCAGCTCACAAAATTAATATTAAATCTGATGATAGATACCAATGTGGCGAATTTAGAACTTAAGTTCATATTATATTTTAATGCATAGATTAAAGTTTACAAAGATCAAAATTCAATAGTGAATTATTAGATGTGATTAAAACTTTTCCTGTTAATACTAAATTTTTGTTAAGTGATTCAAAATTAATTAGAGAATTATTTAGATAATACTAAAATATGTATGTAAAAAACATGTTTGATGGTGGCTATGACGAATAAATGTCAATGCCAAATAAATAAATTAAGGAAAAATAATATAAGAACTTAAAATAATTACTACACTGTAAACAAAAATTCTCTTCTTCTCCTTTTTAGACTAGAGCCAGATTGCAAAAGAAAATCGCGTGGAAAAAAATTCGCACCGCAAATTTTCATAATATTGCACATTTTTTTGCATGACTTTTAAATGAGCAGAGCGCGTGTACATTTATATGATTCAATGTATTACAGAATTACAGATTCATTTTCGCGCTGTTTTTTTTCACAGCGCAGCCTTAACATAAGAAAGAGGTATAGTTTTTTTTACTGTTTAGTTTAATGTAACTTTGGCAGTAGCGTTCTAATTCTCAGTAATTTTGCCGGTTATGACGATGACGTTTTCTCAGCTTGTGAGTTAGACGACGGAGATAAGATGTTAACCTTAGATGCTTTTCGTTCTGATGTTGAACCGTGATTATTTTGGAAATGACTACATTTTAAAAAAATCGACTATGTTAAAGATAGAGTTATATACTTCGTTATAACAATAGGTTCGTTAAAACAAATTTTTAGTGACGTATATGATAATAAAACGCGCTTTCCCTAAGTGTGCATTTACATAAATAAATCAAACAATAGATTTAATATGACATATTACAAATATTGGACAAATACAAATGTTTATGACTTAAAATGAAAACAAAAGAATGAGGAAGATGAAACTTTCGCAACCAATATCTTCATTGACATCCATTTGCAGCATATGAGTCAACATCCTTCATCTAAAGGACTTATCAATATTATTCTTGTGAATTTGAGTCGACTTTTTGATATTTATTGACGCCCGCCTGATGTGAATAACAACTTATCACTTGAACCATTTGTCAGTCAAATACTATATTTGCTATTTCCGTTTCCATTCGAATAATATCATATTCTATTTTGACCGTTGTCAGTGGTGAACGGGATTTGAACTGATTTGATATTTCACATTGTGCTGCTGCTCCAGCCCTGCCCCTTCCAGTCTCCCCTTCTTCTCCACTGGTTCCACTTACGATTGTCACATGACACTTTACACAAAGGATATGATGTTCTCTTTGACCAGTCACTTCAACAACTTCAATGACATTTGCTGTGCCAATTTGATTATGTATTAGTGCAAGGTATTGGCTTTTCATGTCACATGCAAAATGGATTATTGACAGTTATGGAATATTACACCGATTGGTATTTCATTGTTTTCAATTTAGTAGTCAAATGTTGTGGATAAATATTTATCATACCGATATATATATTTTATGTCTTCTTATATATTTTAGATAAATTGTGTTGTTGTATTTGAAACTGTTACAAGATAATACTAATTACTTGCTACATACAGTAAATTATACCTTTTACATACATTTTGATAGATTTATGTAAGTTTACATAACAAAAGTTACCTTACGATATGAATTTCAATTTTCTGACGTTAATAAAGCTTTTTATGCAAGGTTGTATAATGATACGTTTTAAATTAATATACCCGTAAACGATTTTTTAACAAATATTTAAAAGATCATGATGATAATTTCGGTAAATAATAAAACGAAATGTTAGGTAAAAAATATTCGTACTTACGAGCTACGCTTATTTAGAAAAGTATTAACAAAAAGAACAGATTTAAAAAAAAATGAAAACTAATTAAGTATGCTGTTGCTCCAGATAACTCAATGGATTTTACTAATGTAATAAATTCGTATGGCGAAAGCACAGAGAGGCAGATTAGGACAGCTCGAACTTTCGAGAGCTTTTTTTGTATGAAACTCGACTACCCGACTTTGGTTGGAACTAGTGAACTAAAGTGTGCATTTTAAGTATGACAAAGTAACAAAAACATAATTTTCTCTGTGAATTAACAGCCGTGTTTAATTTCTTAGAGATCTTTGAAGAAGAAACAGAAGATTAATCTCTCCTTAAAAATGTGTACTTTAATATTCAATACAATAGGTCAATAGAAATTAGTTATTATTGTAAAATTTAGCGTTAACCAAATCACCTTTTGTGTATGGCAAAAAACAATTGGAAAATAACTCTTTACAATTGGAAATAAATAGAAGGGTAACAAGTATGGAGAAGAAATAGAATGAAGAGTCTGCAGAATGTGTAAGGGAGAAAAAGAACGATTAGAACATATAAGAGGGGAATGTGAGTTCAGGATTATCAGTGAAAAGACGATAGAGGACACGCTGAGAAGAGACAGTGAAGTAAAGTGTTGGATAGCATAGGACGAGAGATGAATGAAGGAGAAAAAGAATTGCGGAATAGTCATGGAATTTAAATAGTTGTGTAACAGAGAAGAGTTCAGAAATATTGAGACGAGGAGAAGAAGGAAGAAATGTCACTACTTTTAAGTTTAAATAGGTTTTTAGATTAGATGTGTTTTAATGAAATGTGGTAATTAATGATTAAATGTGGAGAGTATGTATAGCTTAGCGCATTAAAAATGAAATATACAATAGATAGAATAACACACTACACTTTACAGTAAATAAAATCTTTCAGAATCAGAATTTCTGTTATGTTAAAATAGTTTATGACTTGTAATTCATATCAGACTTTATTTGAATTGCGTGCTCCAATTTAAAGTTTTTAACTAATAACAAAAAAGTGACACCATAACTTGAGTTGTAAAGTGTCTTAAAATAATTCATGACTTAAAAGATTTCAACAATTAAATGAAATGATCTTGTGAACTTTTAGATCTTCTTAAGTCCAATAAATGTGAACATTTTTAAGTTTGTAATTATAAAGAAGGTGACGACGAGGACGGCGTCTAAGGCGAAGGCGAATAAGAGAAGCTTGAGATGACTTTTAAATATATTTTATCTACGGACTGTATGATGAAAGTTTTAACTTACCCCTGAAATGCACTTAAGGGGCAATTTTATCCGTAACACGACTTGCATTCTAATACGCCGGCTGACAGGCAGCGAAACGTAACGTAATGTGACGTCACGTTACGTCTAGTAATAACGTTCAAAGAAAGCGTTGTAATGACTTTAATCTCTTTTCGTGGAATATTGCAGCTATTTGGAGAATATTACTTTTATTGAATTCTAACCTTATATGGCTATCGCTAAGAAGATTAACCGTTTTAAGATAATACCGTCTGAACGATTGTAGAGTGCAATGGTTTATTTCATGAAAATTTATTTATGTAAAATTAATTATAATTAAATCAAGTAGAATGTTTAATTGTTTATGTAGAATTTTTACTGAATTATAATTTTCTGCAGCTACAATAACTCTTAAACAGACGAAACAACAAGAGATAGTGGTTCCAGAATCGTTACGCTATTATACCTTAGTAGAAATCACTCCACTTGGCACTGATAGTGCTATCTGGAATTACTGATTTACAGTTCAGACTATAATAAGTTATCTGTGCTTACGAGTTACACATTAATAAAGTTGTTAATATACAATTCAAATTAGTCTATCCCAGTAAACATTTTGGAGTAAATTCTACTTAATTTCTATTACATATCATGAGTTTTTTGTCTGGAACGTGTTCGTTTTCTATTCAGTCGTTCATAGGAAAGGCCCTTTTTATAACCAACAGAGATCGCAACGACGGTTCACTGCTGAATTAAAAGCGGAGTCGGTTTATGATTTATGACCGGAGTTATAAACTTGACACAGTTGATAGGTCTGCGTTAGGTTTAATACCTCTGTCTTACCCTCGCTGCTTAGACTATTCGTTTAATCACATTATATTCGGAGATTGAGGGAAACAGCGTGTGCCTATTACCATTAAATAAATATTTGTTGAAAAAGGATAGCATATACTTTAAACATACTGTACTGAACGAAATACTATACAAGTATACAAGTGTAACGGTGAAAAATATATTTTACTTGTCTAACTACATCTCGTTTCTCTCTCACTTTGGAATGAAAATGAACTAAACAAATATATATCCAAGTGTGAAAGAAACAACTGCTACTTAATGAATGATGTTGGAAAAAGAAAGAATATTATTATGAAAAAATTCTAACAACTAACACAAAATCTGTGACAGGTAGAGAACTTGTAAAGCATTAGAATTGATTTGTACGAGTGACTCGAACGTCACTAAATAGGGCACTTCACCAAATTGTTTACTGGGATGTGATCATTTCAATAAAATAAATATAATTAAATTTAAAAAGAGAACTGGCGTAGAGTTTTGTCTCTTCAAATGCCATGGATCTATTAAAATGATTATTTAAGTTGTAAATATATAAGACATTTTAGAAATTTTTAATTAAACTTATGTGTTGCTTCTGAAATCAAAGACTTTTATTTTAGTAATTTACATACACATTATAATAATTACACTGTTTAACTTAAATCATACTATCTTACCTGAAATCAAAGAAACGACATTTATAGATTATTATTTAAATTGTCAATTCCTTTTTATCTAATTTTATATTAACTTAACGTTGTGCACAGTGAGTTAGTTCTGTCATTCCTTACAACGTTACTCGTTCCACTACACACACTATAATGAAAGTAGCTATAACTAATACATACCGTTAGCTCATCTGTAATATAATTTCTTTACAAATATATTCAATAATATTGTGATTAATTAATACAGTAATTATAGAATTTAAAATATGGTTTACAGAAACCCAAGCAGGTTGTTTTGTAAGATGTGTATTTTATCTTCAAACAGAACGTGACCTTTAACGTATTTCAAAAGGCCGTCGACTTTGAACATATTTTAATTAGATCAATACTAATTAATCATTATCTTAACAGAGAATATAATTTAAATATTATAAAAATAAACACCCCTTTCTTTTCTTTATTATCAAATACAATTACGAAAAACTTTTTCCATCATCTTTTCTTTTGTAACCCCTGGCAATTCTTCTATTGACTTTCGACCACAAGAACTGGTCCTCTTGTTCTTGTAACCTTACGTTTTTTTTTTTTCGTTAAATATGATTGATTATACTTTTTATGTTTTTAAATTATAATTACTTGGAAATTTTCTAATTACCAAATGTTTTAAAACTTTAATTATTTTATGAGTTAATTTAATTACAAAACTTTTTAAATTACACAATATTTTCTTTTTTAGGAAATATTTTATATTATTTACATATTTAAATAACACTAGATTGGTAGGCGTTTACTAAGCGCAGCTGATATTTTTATTACCATTCCTTATTCTTTCTTTAAAATCATATCTGCGATCCTATCAGCAACCTATTGCTATATTGAAGATTACATGTTGTCGAGGCTTCATATATGTATAAACTACAACGCTGCCTCATTAATTTATTCACTATATATCCAAAAAGCAAACGACGCCGCACAACAAGCAGCTGTAGTTCAAATTACGAGAGTTCGGCGGCGACTCATACTTAAAGCAAGTAGTGGGGTATAAACTGTTGATATAACTAAAAAGCACTGACTCACTTATTTTTCTATAATGTATATAGAAACGAATATGATAAAATTCTTTATCGTATCATAGATTTATACCGCTCTTATAACCTCTTTTAAGTATAAGTCGCCGCCGAACTATCGTGATTTAGACTATAGAACAGTAGCGAGAGGAGAAATTTAATATGATGTGGACTTATTGGTAAAGAGCAAAAATGAAATGAAAGAGAAGTTGCAGGGTATGTGGGACAATTCAGAGAAAGGAAGAAAAGACAGTCTTCGTTGTGCGGACGTCGTTGGTGGTGGAAAGCCAAGGTCCAAGAAGAGTTTTGTCACTTATCTCGAGACTGAGGGTGGACCATATAGGGGCACTTCTTAGAAGAAGATACGTGCAATTGTGGAGAAGGGGTAGTAGATCCAGAACATTTGATCTTCCAAGGTACAGAAACGGAGGCCTGCAGAAATAATTTATACAGAGTTTTGGTGAAAAATGTAGTGGTGTTGCCAACGAGTATGCAGGAACTACTAATATATCCGAGGTGGCCAGTGTGCTTAGTGATAGACAGGATATGGAATATAGTGGGTTTAAAAGTATAGGTGTACTAATAAGTAAATTGTAAATGAAATGTAATAACAAGTGCGAAAACAGGACCGTGGTCCTAGGAAGCCTGTAAATTATTAATAAAAAAAAAATATCGCATATATTCAATTGAACGAAACAGTAACCAAACCTAAAAATTAAATGGGTAGTCGCAATAGTCGCATTACCTTGCGTTGTTCGCATTTTATTAAATTGTTTAAATAGCTTCATTCTTATATAAATTTTAAACAGATTTCATTATATTCCAACCATAAATCACACAATTTGCACTGGCCCTGTTGGAATATAATTTAATTCCTTATGTTTTATTTTTGTCTTTTGGTTGGTATTGTGCTTACCTCCAGCTTATGCAATCTGTTCTTGTATTTACTTAAGACACGTCGTCCCCCCGTGAGGATGGGGGTGGTGGCGGTAGTGTGGGTGAAGTCCGCTTGATGAATATCTTGACTTGTTGGTTTAGTGAAGGGTCGTTCTACTAATTCCTTAAACAAATCTAAACGGATTATTCAAACGAACATATAGGTAAACTTGTATTCGAGGTTTATAACCCTAGCCTTTTGTTTAGACTACTGGTATATGTGTGTATACACTTTCATTCATATTTATTTGAAAATGTTGCTGATTTTATAAGTTGTTTTATTTAAAATATTTTCTTTTAAACAATATAATGGATGACTTCTACTTAAACTGACAACTAACATTATAAACTTGAGTTCGGTAGACAACTAAGGGTAAGCACACACTGGTCGACATTATCGCATCGGATTCTGAGATCGAGCTGATTTAAAAGAAAAGCATCGTTGAAATACGGTCGATGCCGGCAGTTACACATTTATACGAATAAACATACAAATACCACTTGATCTCGCACATACGCTTCCATATTTGAATTCTAATACTGATGAATACTAATCCTTGTGTCTTGTGAACGCTTACCATAAGAGGATGTAGTTTGAAATTGAAGTCCGTGAGATTATATTTAATTTTCTTCTTAAATTAAAATAAGCAATTTGTTTTTTTCCAATTACGGCACAAGAGCGCATAATGCAGCATTATGCTCACTATGAATGTACCACACAGTTGAGCACTTTTCAAAGATATGCTCTCGCATTATGTGCACAATTTTCTTACCATATTTATTTTATTTGTGAATCAACTTTTAGAAGCACTTTATTAGCACTTATATTAGCACATATACAATTATTTATAATACATAATTCGTAATTTATAATTTACAACTTATAAATATATTTAAAATAAAGAAATTAAGTTTGTTTTGTTTATAAACTCAATAAGGTTTTTCAAATTTTCTTTGCTTTTATATATCAGCCTATATTCTTGAGGTATATTATATTCTTGTCTGAGCGACGAGTATTTTGAGCAATGGAAAATAATATGCTTTACCGTTAGTAGGTTATTGCATTGTTCACATATTGGTTGTGGTTCTTTTTTAAAGAAGTAAGTATGAGTATAATTTGTATGACCTATCATGTGCACAATTGATAGCAAATAATTAGCATAAAATGTACAAATTCTTGATATTATAGACAATTGCTATGTGCTAATATTTGCAATTCTATTGTATCAAATGATTTAATACTTTTAATAATATTTTTTACAATTAAATTTATAAAATTGAGTTAAAAAATAGAAACAATTTTGAGAATAAAAATAAACAAGTAAGAATGAAGGTAAAGATTTAAAACTTATGCATATTCCAATTAAACATCCGCACAATGCGACAGAGTGCGGCACTAAGTCGTATTGTGCTCTGTAATTGGAAAACACCCCTTATGTACTTCTTTTAATAAAGCTTCAAAATATTTTATACGAACGAATTTATCCCACTCACTGTTTTTAGTTTTAATTTAAGGTTTTAATCTTAAATGTATTATTTTATATAAATTATTGTATTTAATATAATTAATTTTATTTCTTCACATTTTATAAGCTGAAACTTACATTTTAGGATAAAACCTAAGACTCGGAATAGGCTTAATTTAATATAAATTACGACTAAGGAAACAGTATAATTGTTAAATAATTACGGTTAAAATATAGAAAACGGATCACGCTCCGGCAAAATGTGATATTCATTGAATTCATTATTTAAAAAGTCATATGCAACATTTTGTTACACGTAGCTAGAGTGAACACCCACACCCACGTGGAACAATCATTTTATTCTTGTTTCAAAAATGTCATATTGATAAAATTAAATAAAAATAAAATAAGATCAATATTTAGAAATAACAAAAAATTTGATGAAAGGGTAGAATTTTAAAAATGAAAATAACATGGGTGAATTTTAATTGATTTTAAATTATTTAACGGAATATATTGAATGCTATGTATATATGTGTGTGTGTATGTAGGTCATATCCTATATTACACACATGTCAATTTCTGTGAGTGTTATCATTTTATTTGTATTAATCAAACAAAATATTTCGAAGAGTAAAAACAATCACAAATGAAAAAAAAAACATAAAATGGTGCGAGTATCACAATAAATCAGTCAATCTGAGTGACATATGTAAAATTAATGTAAAAATTATTTTATCTCTACTTTCCGTAAAAATACAACTATTGTCGTATATTCTACTAATAGTCCAGGTGCCAGCGATATTTTTCTTTAAGGTGGATCTTCACTGACAGTCTGATTTAAAATTGTAGCTTAGTTGAAGTTGAAAACTATTGTGGAAGTATAATTTTACACATGTATTTGCACTCACACATTCCTAGTAATACAGAAACGATCGTGACAATTACGCTGAGTGTTACAGTGCATCTTGACCTCGTTCAGTAGCCGATATAATCAAATAACTGTGCTTATAACGTAGCAATACCAAAGAACTGTAGTAATACCACATCACTTGACAAATTTACATTTTAAATAATAATATCTCAATAACAAGACTTTTTGTAACATATCAAATTTTCATATAGTTCTTTTAGAATTTAAACAAAAAAATTGGTATAAAAATTTGTATTCTCCATAAGAGCCCGTGTTAAAATTACAAAATTTAATTTCACTTTTTATAAAATCAGCGTGGTCAACCTTACGATAATTAGGCTCATACGAATTGTAATTAATCAAAGAATAATAAAGCAAAGTTTTAATAAAATCCTGCTTTAAATGCATCCCGTGAATAACTACATTAAAATCGCAAATATCAATATTTACATCTGATATTAAAAAAATTAGTTACATGTTGAACTTACTGTGCAATAATTTAGAACATAAAATAATCAAGATGCAATTCCCCAGAATAATTAAATCAATAAAAAAGATATAATAGAATAGTTGTAATATAGGATACATGTCTTTGAAATTAGAATATCCTAAAAATTAAAATTTAAAAAAATATTTACAGCATATTTTGTTTTGCCAAATTTTATAATGGGGTTGTGTCCTATGTCCTAATTTCTACAAAAGCGTACTATATATTGGTAAAGTGGGTTACTAGAACCTTGTTCAATTATTTTTTACTAACTCCTTATATGTTAAGAGATATTAACAATTAAAAAAGTCATTTTGTCTCTTTAATTATTAAAGGGATTCAACGTTGTACACAGTCCAAGTGCATGTGACATCACAATCCTTGTGTAAGGTTACCAACCTTACAGATCATAAATCTCTGCTATATGTATTTATATATCAAAATATCAAATATTATTTACAGCTATTTCAGGGAACACTCAAATTCAAATATTATGTCTGCCTTAGCAGAGTTAAATAAAATAAATAAAATAAAAACTTATTATTCTTTGACTTGACTTGATTATTTGACTACCAATAGCTACAAAACATTACCACAACACTGACCTACTCAACAAATAACTGACGTTAAAATGCATTTCATGTCATAAATATATGGCCGACCATTTCTAGTGCTAAAACTACAATTCAAACTTTTAATTGTTATATCTCCGTCAACATTTAGATATTTAATAAAATAGACACGCCAATACACATTTATTAACATCAATTTCAATCAAAAATTGAAAAATCGACCACTAAAAAATGAGGACACAAGCCCATTAAATGAAATTGAAATTAATACTTTATAATGTAATATTTATTTAGAGAATTTCATCTTACGAATTTTAAAATCTAACTCCTCTTTCCTTATTAAGGAAAACCATTTTCCATGAAAACAGGTTTGCACGTATATTATCCTACGGGGTTTTTTTCATACAATAAAATGTTCTGACACCTACGCATGTGACGTCACATGTTTTATTCGTATTTCGTTAAAAGCTGAACATGGAACATGGAACATGGTTTCACCGCATTCCTTGATTAGTTCCCAAAGGGTTTCATTATTTCATTTTAAAATAGAATACCTAGGGTAATGGCGGGTTCAGAATTTCATAAATTAATTTATGCGTTAATTAATATGACACCGGCAATACATTACTTTATTCTGTGCTGGAAACGGCTATAATTTGGGTGGAGGAGTTCTAGAAAGTTATGTAAGTCGATGTGAACTTCATGACATGGAGTAATTAGACATTTACATAAAAGTACAATGTACATAATACGTTATTATAAAATACTTTATTTACCATCAACAATTAATCAGGGTGTAATATACGAGTATGTAAGAAAAATTATCATAAATTAATGTAGCTAATCTTAGCTGATCTTAGTTGCTGTCTCGGTATATCTGGAACGATCGTCTCTTCTCTTACATATTTATGAGATAAATAATATGCGTCCTGTGCTTATTTGTGTGTATTAGATGTGTGTAATCGATTAGGTTATATTTTTCTGTATTATATTTTTATTTGGGGTTTTTAGCAATGAGCTTGTGTCCTCATTTTATAGTGGTCGATTTTTCAATTGTTGATTGCAATTGATTTTAATAAATGTGTATTGGCGTGACTATTTTATTAAATATCTAAATATTGACGGAGATATAGCAATTAGAAATTTTAATTGTAGTTTTAGCGTTAGAAATGGTCGACCATATTTGTATGACGTGAAATGCATTTTAACGTCAGTTATTTGTTGAGTAGGTCAGTGCTGTGGTAATGTTTTCTAGCTGTTGGTAGTAGAAATAATCAAGTCAAATCAAAGAATAATAAGTTTTTATTTTATTTATCCCTGTTACGGCAGACATAATATTAAAATTTGATTGTTCCTTGAAATAGCTGTAAATAATATTTGATATTTTGATATATAAATACATATAGCAGAGATTTATGAGATGTAAGGTTGGTAACCTTACACAAGGATTGTGATGTCACATGCATTTAGAATGTGTACAACGTTGAATCCCTAATATTATATTAATAATTAAAGAACCAAACATATAAGGAGTTATTAAAAAATAATTGAACATTTGAGGTTCTAGTAACCCACTTTATCAATATATAGTACACTTTTTTAGAAATTAAGATATAGGACACAAGCCCATTTTACTGTAACATCGCTCTTATAAATTACTTTAAAGTCAGAGGCACTATTCTGAATTACTTTTAGGACTATCTAATACTGACAAAAAATTATGAATATTATATGTATACAAGAATACGGTTCTAAATTAAGCTAAGGTAACTATAATAAGGTATTTTTTAAGGTTTTGTAAGCGCTACTTAAGCACCATCCATTCCCACTCACTGTTTCTAGTTTTAATTTAAGATTTTAACCTGTAGTTTTGAACCTGTGAAATCATGCGTCATGCGTCAGTAATATACATTATTTTGTAATAATTACTATCTTTATTTAATATATATTGTTGTATTTAATATAATTAATTTTATTTCTTTATATTTAACAAGTTAAAAATCTGTTTTTAAGTTAAAACTTTAAATTGACAGAACATAACTAAAAATTTCAAAATAGAATAAATCCTTGAGCGCCCTATTCCGAATTTAAATGTAGCTTGAAGTCAAATATAGCTTCAAATAGTAACACAAATTTGCCAAAATAGCTTTATTGAAATTCTTCTAAAGTTAAATGCCGTACAAAGTTAAAAACAGGGCGATGTATTATATTCCCACTGATCTTATATTACGACGTCATAAAACATCCGGTAATTGGTCGTAAAATTCGTAACTTTCGTTACCTATCGTGTGACGATGAGTTTTACGATACATCGCTAATAATAGAAATAATCCTATTATTTTTACTTTTTATATAAAATAAGAAAACAGGTCTGACAGTATGATAATCAAATCATAATTAACAACAAGTACCATTAAAGTTGCACCTGACATCATGGAGGCTGTGATAAATTTGTTCAATATCTTGTCAATGAATACAGAGTGTTTTCCAACTACAGAGCAAAATGCGTGTCGCATAACATACATCAGTTTTTAAATCTGTACCTTCATCCATACTTGTTTAATCTTAAATATAGTTTATATTTTTTAACTCTTACAATTTAGTTTTACTTTTAATTTTATTAAAAAAATATTTAAAGAAATAAAAATATGATTTAAAGAAAATAAGATATATTATGAAAATTATTAAATCGTTTCATATTATGGTATTGGAAATAGTAATTGTCAACAATATCAAGAATGTCTACATTTTATGCTAATTACTTGGTATTAATTGCGTACATAATGCGAGAGCACTGCTGTACTTAATGCCGCATTATGCGCGTTGTGTCGTAATTAGAAAACAATTACAGTATCTTCCTCTACCATTTTCAAATGAACAATGATATTACACCTCCCTGAAAGTAATAATCCCGGCGCCCATGCATGAGATACAAGTATTCTCTGTAATACATTTTATAAAAAGTAATATTAAGAAATGAGTGTACATTTTTAAAAGTTCATTCATTGAGAAAGAATACAATATTTCAATCCAAAGTATATTTGGTATATATATAGTATAGAAATTTATTCAAAATAATGAGGTATAATCAACTATCCTCCATGTCATTGCGGTGGCCATATTGATTTAAATTTCATTGACTCTCACACGATTAAACTCTCTAAAACACATAATTTTCAACTGTCAAATTCTCCCGAATCATAAATAACCAAAATCAATATCAATGAATAATTTATATCTAATTTCAATTCAATATAATTGCAATTAATCAATCATCAATTTGACAATAACCAAATGCTTGCCCTGCGTGCATGTATACGTATGGCGTGTGTGTATTAGTGTGTATAGATAAAGATAGTTAATACTGATAATTGTTTCATTTTTGACGGGTGTGTGTGTATAGATTGTTTGATACCATTCGCGGTGGGAGGGGAAGGATTATCCTACAAACGTACAAAAAGGTGAGGAGTGGAGGTGCGTATATCGAGCTTACGGGTTGGACATTTTCAAGTAAATTCAAATTGGTGTTAAAACCAGGGTACATACCACATATCTACTAAACATTAAATCTTTATTATACATCCATGTCAGTGACGGAGGAGAAAGAAGGTTCTGGATATTAGTGATATTCGAGATGATCATTTCGACTCCAGAAGAAAAATTATTTAATTTTTATTTATGCAATTTACATTAAAAGCTATTCAGCAAGAAAGAACAAATTGGAGAAACAACTGAAATGTAATCCATGTAAATTGTATATATATATATATTAGGTGTCCGTGGTCTGATAATCTTACAAATTTTGTACGATTTTTGTGATCTAAGCCGTAATCTACTCTGAAATGTATAACTCGTATATTTTGAAATATGAATACCTTGTGGTGAAGCGTCAAACAAAGCGAATCGTTCAGCCTATTACACTTTTTGGTTTGCTAGCTTCTGAATGATAATCTCTCCGTGTCCGGCACCAGATAAGAATTTGATCTTTTACGTTAAATAATATAAGTTTCTTGGTCCGGGTAGTGATATTGGAAAATCAGATGGAATTCTTCGAACGGTCAAATATGTATTAAGATGTAATAGAAAACTTATTACACTTGCTTAACTAATTAGAAAATGTAGACTTTATCGTCTTTATATACGTATTGTTCGACGACCAGAAATGTTTGCTGTTAGTGACAGCGATATTGAAATTTGAGATTCAAGGCCTTAACACTAATGCAGTTTTAAAGCGCCAATTTTAAATAGATAATCTGTTGAAATTTACACTAATCAAATTAGAGCTAACATGACATACATAAGAAATATAATATATTTTTGTTAAATATAGAGAGATCAGGACAGTGACTTATTTACAACAACGTTAATTAGCCTTTTAAGGGTTATTAATGTAAAAATTTGTACACATGTTATAATAACTTTTAACTGTATTTAAATATTTTTATACGAGGCGTGTTTTTTAAGTAAGTACCGTTTTGGAATTAAAAAAAGACGTGCAAAGATATCGCAATAATTTTATTTTTACATGAAAGCCTGTACCTTAATCTACTTTTCTACAGCCATTACAGTCTGATTCTTTATTGTATACGTTGTTTACTGAGTGTTTAAGATGCCTCCGACAATCGTGAGTCCCGCCGATTGTGAAGTACGGGCTGTTATACGATTTCTTAGTGCTAAAGGCGTAAAACCGATCGATATTCATCGTGAGATCTGTGAAGTTTACGAACAAAACATTATGAGTGATGGAATGGTAAGGAAATGGGTGAGAGCATTTAAAGATGGCCGCACAAATGTGCATGATGAAAAAGTCAAAACAGTTGTGATACAGTGGTTAACAAGTCAAACGGCAGAATTTTATGAGGAGGGTATTCAAAAACTGGTGCCACGTTATGACAAGTGCCTCAATATTCACGGAAATTATGTAGAAAAGTAGATTAAGGTACATGCTTTCATGTAAAAATAAAATTATTGCGATATCTTTGCACGTCTTTTTTAATTCCAAAACGGTACTCACTTAAAAAACACGCCTCGTATTTGCAAAATTATAATTGGGAAGTTGCTATAGCTGATCTGCTGGAGCTCCTCTCAAAAAAGGCAACTTGCGGTGACCGCTATATCTTTAGACTAGATCATCCAATAAATGAAAAAACCAAACGGATTTCGTTAAAGTAATGTATAATCTAGAAATTAATTGAATGATTGGTAAAATAATGTTTTTTGCCAAATGGCGGCTTCTCAAAAAAAAAAAGAAATTGATTGGCCTTAAATTGTTTATAAAAAAAAAGTTATTATCCATGAGATAAAACCTTCAATTAATTTCTTAAAAATATACTTAGGGAGCTTGTGTTAAAATTTGAGACTGATCGGTTCAGCCGTTTCCGAGTAATCTTGGTCACCGTTTTTGAAAACACCATTATGAGAAAAACCCTTTTAAAATTTCAAAAGCACTATACATAGAGTACAAAAAAAATTGAAATTCAAAAATAATCGCCGGATTTACTTGAAATTTTCTGTGTGTGTACTTAAATTTAAGTACATTACGAAAATGAAATAATTTTTTTTTTTTAATTTTAAATATTAACTGTATATAACCCTTTAAAATAATTATGGCCCTGGTTTGTTGGGATTAAAAAAATACCTTCTCAGAAGTATGCACCTTAGCAAATAGTGTTGCAACATTTCTTTTTATTTATATCAGAGCCCCCATACTGTACCCCATCACTAATATTACACGAACTGCACTGAATTTGTATATCATACACTGGCTCATTTCATTACCCATAATGTGCCGAAGGCATGCGACCTGTCCATTAAAACATTGTTATTTTAATATACTCAGTTACAAACTGTGGCTCGTACGTGCTATACTAAACCATCTATACTCACATATATGTATATGTATATATATATATATATATATGCGTTTCTGTATAGCTATTAGTTTAAACTAACATCGTCATACATGTTCAGTCGGTATGTGATGTTACAGATTACCATGTTACCGGTAATATGGCGAATAGCTTTAGAGATTAAGATAGGATAGTGTCCTTTAGTTTGATGAAGAGTAGCCTCAAATGCTATTCATTGCAGGATATATTATAGATAGTGATAGTGGACAGACTGACTAGTATCATTGCATGTTGCATGCAGTCCGTCAAGTTGTGAATATGTTTCCATTTAATGCGGGCAATTTGCTATTTATGTTAAATTATCACAACCTAGCTGTTAGCAAACGAATAAGATCCATTTTTGAGAGGATATTTTGTGGTGGATATAAAAATACTTACCGCAGTCAACAGCGACCTCTGTGTAGTAAAAACTTTAAAAGTTTTACTGAAGTATGTGCTAATATATGTCTAAGTATGTGTTCGTATAAGTATGCTATCTTTTTCTCTATATTCATTAGAAGGGAAGACAGTAGGAATCACACAGGATGTCATAATGTGAAATGCTTTTTCTTCTCTCTCTACAAATCTTCAAGTTTTTCATGATTAAAGAGAAACAATGACTATTTGAATTGTTAATATCATTTATAATATTATGACTACATATTGAAAATAAATTTGACTATATGTTTTTTTTTTTTTAATATTTATTTATTTATAGTGCATCAACTATTGAGTTATTAGCACTTAAACTAATATATATTACATTTTATCAACGTTTTATAGGACATAATCTATACAATTTATAATTTTCTATTTATTTCATTTATTCTATTTAAATTCTTCAATCTATGCTTCTTTCCATTATCCATCTTTTTCTATTTCAACTGCATAACAATCTGATACATCGCTTCCACTATGATGACACCCATTGCATTCTCTGGTTCTTTCTTCTATTAGCATTTTCTCTTTGTCTACAAATTGTATACTTCTACTCTTCTCTTCTTTCAACTATAATTCCTTTCTTTCTATAAACCAGTTTTCCTTCTTTTTCGTTTTTATTCCTCTGTCTATTTTCTTTATCGATTATTTCTTTTTGTTATCGTGTTTTCTTTGTTCATATTCATGATTATGGTTGCACATAACCAATTATATCTGATTGTTACCAAACCCAGATAATATAACACTGGCCCGGGAATCGAACCCGGAGACATAGTAGTCAGAGTCAAGCATCAATGCTCTCGACTACTTGTGTCGTCTGACTATATGTTTTATTAACATATAAATGTACAGACAAGCCTTAATGTATAACATGTGGTTTAACACGTCTAGAGCAATTAGAGGTTTAATAGATAAAGACAGGCCTATTGCTCTAGGAAAGCTTTATAAGAAAAGATATACTTCGAAATAAGTTGAAGTAACTCAGAGTCATTCAAATTTACTCAGGGTCAGTCGAAGTAACAGGATGTTAAGTAAACAGAAAACATTTTTTTTTTATAAAATTTGTGAACGGTTAGTAGTACGTTAGTACGTACGGTAGTACGTTATACGTCAGTGATACGTTTAGCTAAATATACGTTTAATATTTTACTTTATCAATACACTGTGTGATATCACCACAAAATCTACCGATAACTTGCAAAATATTTGCTGCAATCCGACAAAAACATAACTTCAGAGGACAATTACAGAATGCCATGACACATAACTGATCAAAATTACAAAGATTGCGGTAATGTCCCATTCGGACTCGACGGAAATAACTCATACGGTAAAATCATCGTAAAAAATGGAGATGAAAAAATAATAAACTATGCATGTATAATATTTGTTATGTGTAATATTTCGCTAAAAACTGTTACATATATTTAAGGTTTATTTAACCTAAAGAAGTTTATCTGTTATACATAGCGTTGTACATTTTAGGTTAATATAAAGTGAAAAAATGATCTTTCGACATAAATTTACGTTTTCTGACGTTTATGCAAGATTATAAAATGTTAAATATTAATTTTATATATAAGTAATTTTTTTAATGTAATAAATGTTACTTTGGTAAATAATAAAACATAAATGATGTTTGGTAAAAAATGTTAAGTTAAATAATACATAACTTTATGTTTTGTGTTTCGACGGTATGTACGTTCAATTACATAACTATATTTAGTGGTATTTGATATATCAGAATATAAATACTTTTAATTAATAATTATAAAACTGTGCAGCCACCCTGTAAATAGTGGTAGTTTTAATATATGAGTGGTTATAATCGGCTGAACCAAATGGGCTTTTAAACCCAAATCATAACGTCCAGTATCTCTGAAAATCATATTATAAAGTGGACAGTGGAAATGGAAATCGTTTTCATATTCGTATTCAAAGGATCTGATAGCGTGGAAATAGATATAACATACAGATATACCAGATAACGAGGATCGTTATAATTTAATTCATGGATGTTATTATAAATTGTATAGTACTTAGAATTAACGTGTACAGCACTTACAATGATAAACAAATGTCGAGTTATGGAATATACTTTTATCAAAAATATTAATTCGTAAAAATCTGTATCTGCGTTGTAATTCATTTTATAAATTCGTGTATTTAATTCTTCCTTTCTCTTCTGCTTACTGTTTGTTTTCTATATCCGTTCTTCTATTTATTCTTCTTTTTCATTGTGTGAAGTCATACATCACACGACACCGTCGAATTTGGTTCCTTCTTATCTCAAAAGAAGGCAGAGTAATACATACTACATAAGTAGATTCTTTGCAATTCTTTTCGTTTATGTTGATACCACATTTTTATATTTTCCTTGCAACATAAATTATGCTATATTTGCAATATAGCATACATTACGTTATTAATACTTAAACAAATCTCTTAATACTCAAAACTTTCCTTAACTCCCTCTGCTTTTCTCATTTTCCTCTATTTCTTACCTTCCTCGCTTTACATCCGCCATCCACCTCTTTCTTTCATATCCTCTTTTCACTACCAAATTTTTTAATTTTAGAATTTAAGGCGATTCCAACAACATGGTCATATTTACCTGAAGTTAATTTATTTTAATTAAATTTGGTTTTTTATATTTATATCATTAAGAAATTCCACCACTTTTTGAATTTCTTCTGTATTGTTTGAATATTAGTTCACCACTGATGTTGTTTTCTTCTTGTCTGCTTTGTGTTTGATATTGTGGACAGGTTATTAGTAGATGAGGGACTGTTATTTGCGTCTGACAGTTGCTGCACTGCGGAGCTGTTGTTTTACTCATTAAATGTTGATGCGTCAATCTCGTGTGTTCTGTTCTAAGTCTGAAGATGTTTTTTTCGAATTGTCTATTGCTGTGATAAAAAGTTTCCCATTTGTTTGCATTCTCTATTCATTGCCTTTTGTAATAGCTTGTAATTGCTGCGTAATGACGACAGTGCCCATGACGGATCACGTGCTATGTAGCTCGTTCCATCATGAATAACTACGTCTTTCGCTCATAATCTTTGGAATGGACACCTTTTAACGTTCATAACTCACTACTCTTTTAATAGATTTGTTGGATACAAATTGTCCGATGCAGACCTGTAAACGCATCCACAGCATTCGTATAACACCATTCCTGTGTGCAACACCGCCGTTTCGACGTATTATAACCCTACTCCTTATCGTAGTTTACTTTATTAGAAGAGAGTGATTATATCTTACTTTCCTGCGTAAGGTTCTTTATGGTGAACTGTTTCACCTTTACATTGGTTCCTAAATAGTAAGCAACAATGTATCAATAATTAATGAATCTATGCCACTGTTACAGTATACGATACGTATCAGTGAACACTTGTATGAGTAACTATACATCGAACTTAATACGAAGCGTCCAATGGCTTCGATGAGGACCAGTGAACGCTTACTTTAACAAAACAAGTAGTCTGTTATAGTATATGCACTGTACAACAGTCAATTTGTTGTGTTTTGTAAAATTAATGAACACTCAATTACAGTATACCTTAGTACCTTATACTGAGATACTCTCTTGTGTTGTAGCGTATATTTACGTTCATTTAGCGATGGGCCCGAGTGCGCCCCCTGTAATGGACAACACTGATGTACTTACACGCAGCCGTGTGAAATCTAGGCCAGCTGGAATATTCCAAATCAAATAGTATTTCAAGACAATTCCATTCAGCAACAAAGCAATCTTCACTGTAGATTGCTCCTTTATGTACTGTGTATTTCTTAGCAATAATATACAAGTAAGGAGTAAACCCAAATGTAATATATTCCGCTTGAATCGTAGTGCAATAAACACTAATTACAATTAATCGAATCACAAACTAACAAACACAACTAATGAAGTATCCAAACGGTTTATATTTGCTTTACGACCCAAGGAGTTTCGGGATCAGGAGGACGTCGTGTTCGTACAAGTACAGGACTTCAGGACTTACTCAGGAAACTTTCTCAATTTGTGTTTTGTTGGTGCTGTAAATTTAGTGCAAGTAAGACTGTAATACAGAGCGCCTAATCTTGAAGTAATGATATTTTAAGGGAGCCAACTACGCCTGAATTCATTGATAAAAACATATAGGTATTTGCGATGGATATGGAAACTCTTTACCAGCAGGTATAAGAGCGCTACTTTTTCTTTATTGTATTAACTGAAAAAAATTAGGAAAATAATATTGACTGTTTCGAATATCTAGTCTACTACAAAAACTATCTCTTTAAACTATATTTGCTTTTGTATTTTATTAAAAAGTTTTCCAGTTCCAGTATAAAATACTCTCCATTCGTCAATTTCGTTTATATAAATATAAACAGGAATATTTCAATACAGATTTATTGCTGATTTATAAAAATACTAATCGACTGATTATATTTCTAGATCAAAACAACAACCAATATGTGAATAATATTACAAGTACTCATCGCACAGACAAAACTGTAATACGCGTGAAGACTATAAGATGATATTAAAAAGCAGAGAAAGTTTTAAAAACCTTATTGACTTTATCAATAAAATTAATTTAATCTCTATTTTTTAAATACTCATCATACTCGTGTTTATCACTCACATGCACACCAACTAAATTAACTAAACTCAAATTAAAACACGAATGTGACAAGGAATGCCTATTCTGAAAACCTTAAATCTAGATTAAAATATTAAATAAAAGCGTTTGGTTTATTTAGTTAGTGCGTATGTGTGTGGTATTAATATAAATTTTGTAGTTCGACAAAATTGAATTTATTGCTTTTAATAACAATTAGTAATAAAACAAAAATTCTATTTCTTTATTTTTAACAAACTGACATTGAACTTTTTTTTAAAATAAATCCTTATATTTTAATTTTTTTAAATTTAGAAACATTTTATTCTTGCAAGTTTCTAAAAAACAAAGAGAACGTAAATTAAATTCTAAATTAAAAATGATGCAAAAAATGACCACATTCCCATATGCTATGAAATTTAAATTAAATTCAAAATTAAAAACAAAATTAAAATAATTTAAGGCTAAGGCAGCACTATGAATAAAAACTGCTCGGAAATATATTCGCAATTTTTTTTTTATTGGAATTTAAAATCACAAGTACGCACTTGACGTACGCACATGGTTCTATGATTCCATGCGTTACAGAATTGTGAATTTTATCCAAAATTAAGTCGATTGAAAATGATATTTAATAAAGGTACAGTATACTCACACATCGAGTAAGTCCGAGAGTCAATTAACATAAGTGTAAGTAATATATATATATATGTAGGGTTATATGTTCAAACTAATTAAATAATAACACTGCACTAAAATTCATTCATAAACAAAATTATATAGTAGTTAATAACAATAGTTGCCAGTAATTCAGTGACACCAACTTTAGTCAATATCATTAGGTTGAAAGTACGTGAATTTTAATAGTTCAATAAAAAAAGTAAAAATAAAGCAATAGTTCAACAACAATAAAAATGTTCAACTAATTGTAAGCACACAGTTTGAGAAGCTCTTCAGTTAAATGAACCTTCAAGTACACCCGTACATCAGCTCAATGACATTTATTTTTATTCTATTGGAAAAACACTCATTACAGAATTACTTACCGTGTAAATAAAACTCAAAGTGGAATAAATTGCAGAGAAATTAGAACAATTATTCGTAAAAAAAGACAAATTAATACCAAGGGTGGTATATATTATACAGAAGCCATTAATGCTATTTACTTTTTACGTAGTTTTTCCGCAGTTACTTTATGCTATGACATCGTTTGAGTGATTTATATTTCCTGTGAGACTGATGGGGGAAAGGGGTTGGAACCATGGTGAGTCAACCATCATGTTAAGGGATGATATTTATTAGAAATGGACATCTACACTGTTATTCTAAGTGAATTAATATTATTAAGGGTTGAATTTATAAGGGGTATTAAATATATTTGTCAAGGTCAACTTTCAAAACCAATGCCAAGTGTATAATTATAACCTATGTTATTCTGGTGGAAATTAGGTAATCCCTGTAATTAGTTTAATTTATAAGTATAATAACTGTAATGTTATTAAACGATCATTTAAAAGGAATTTTCAATCGTATTCGTAACAGAAGGATATCATTGTTTTAAAATTTTAATTAGTTTCTGTAGCAATTAATATTACCGCTAAATACAGTTACGTATATTTAAGGTTCTTCTAACATAACAAAATTTATATTATACGTGAACAAAGTCACTAAAAATGAAATGTCTTGCGACCTATTTTTCGGTTTATTGAAAAATAAAATTATCTATTAGACCATTAATATAATTACAATACTTTTTAACCAATCCGTTTTAAATATTATAGAATCATAAAAAGATCTTTTGTAAGTATTTAATGGTAATAAAATATAGCTATATAGTTTAAATTACTAGAGTTCGTTGGTGGCAAATACTTAAAATAAAGTTGTGTCTCATAAATCTATGTTACAATGAAAATGAATTGTCCCACTAATCTTTTTATAATGTATATAGGACTGAATAAGATAAAATTCATCATCATATCGTAGATTGACACGGCTCTTATAATATCTTTTAAACATGAGTACCGCCGAACTCTCGTAATTTGAATTATAGTAATTTTATGTTTATATAAAGTGTCTTAGAATGATGGTGTCTTATTAAGCAGCGGTGTAGTCCACATATATTAGTACATACCATAAACATAGTAGTACGTCGTCGGTGGTAGGACTTAGCTTTGGAAATAAGCAGACATTAAATAAATTAGGGATTAGAGTAGTTATAAGTTTAATATAAGAGAGGCGACACAGTTGGGCGAGAGCATTAATGCTTGCCTCTCACTACTGTGTCCCCGGGCCAGAGTTATATTTTCTGGGTTTGGTAAAATCAGATTTAAAAAATGTATATAAAATGTAATATTGGTTTAAAGTGCTAATAACTATCAATAGTTGATGTACTCAAAAATAAATATTAAAAAAATATATATATAAGAGGATGAATAATGTAAAGCCTTCCCAGGTAGAAAGTGGAATTAGAATTAGCTTGTCTCAAGCTAGCAAGTGGGAATCTTGCTCTGCAAGACAATTTCCTTATGAAAAGTAAAAAATGAAGCTTGTAACAAGCTAACAAATGTGAAACTTGCATCGTAAGACAATTAATTGTGGCTAGCAATACTATCTACTTCTGGTTCCCTTCTCTTCAACGTTTCAATAAAAGTCCAATGCGTTGACTGCTTTCCGTGCTGAACAGTGGACGCGTATCCTTAATCTGCTGGTCTCTAGTATAATACTACACAAAAACATATTTGCTACCTTACAATAACGTAATATTTCACTTAAGCAAACTCTAGTAATATTTCACCTAAAAAGGTCTTCTTTTATTATTTTGAAGTTATTCCGAAGAACAACTTCTTACGGAAGATATAGAATAGATAATAACTCTTAAAAAGGTGCCCGTAAGAAGTTTTATGAATATGCTAATGATGCGCAAAATGTTATTTAGTGTTTGATTAGGTAACATTGTTTACATAACAGGTAACCTTTAAATACACGTAACTGTGTTTAGCGGACTTACACATAAACTGATTATATTTAATTAGAGTTAATTGATTAAACAAATACATAACAAAGTCAATTTAATTACACATCAGTATTTTTACATAATCATATTACCGTATACCTACCTTAGGTAATAAATGTTTACATAGATTGATCTATGTAATATAAATATAAATCTACCCTGCGTGATATGCAACAATTCTACATATCATGGAAAGCGACATTGAACTTTCTTTCCCTTTACACTGCTACCGCCCCCCAAACCACTCAAACTCCCTTCCCATCCCGCAACAATGAATTTATTTGATGATGATTCGTCTGAGTATGGGACCTTTATGATTATTATTTTACTGTTACTATTCATATAAAAAAATTCTGTACTAAGCGGTATCACATGAACGGAATAAATAAAATAAATATACATTTATGTAAAAATAGTTAACTGATTGGATGGATGGATGAATATAGTTGTAAGTATAGCTATGGTATAGACAATATGATAATCACGATATTGTAGAGTTGACCTTTATTTGACAAACGAAATTCGAATATTTTATACGATGGTTTATTCCATAAGTATCAAAATTATCGTATTTTTCAATCTTGAAAAATTAGTGTTAGGATTCATTCTCTTAAAAGTCAATAATTATTTTATTATTCATTTGTTAATAACTATATCCAATTTCCATCATTTTTTGGAGGTCATTTCTTTAATTTCAGATTGAACTTACTTGTCCAAAACTTAACAGAAATATAGCTATTTAACATTTACTATTTAGCTTTACGTATAACGTTAGTAATCAATTAAATTCTTCTAAGAAGAAGTGTAAGGAGAAATTAGAAATCGAAGCCGACCTGATGGAAATTCTGCAAAGAAGGTGGAATGAAATAAAATGGATGCATAAGGAAACAAGGGAAAAGAAAATAAGGACAAGGGAGATGAAACTTGATAGTATGTAGGAACCTGTTGTTTTAACAAGATAGTGAGATAAGGGGAAGTAATTAAAGGAAGGATTTGCGGAATGTGTAAGCGAGAGAAAGATATGTTGAAGCGTATGAGAGGAAAATGCTAATTTAGGATGGATTGAGAAAAGTAAATAGAGAAAATTAGGCAGACAAGGGGTGGATGGTGGAGGTATAGGTACGGAGAAAGAAGAAAAAGGAAAGAGAGAGAAACAGTGAGGAGTAGGAAGCAAGAACTTATAGGGAAAAGAGTATAAAAATCCGACATTGCTATTGGAATTATTAAAAATATTAGAATAGCTTTAAGTTCATTGGGCAAGGAGATGTAAATATGTGACGTTATATAGGAAGAATGTAAAATCTAACGACACATATACGAGTGTAGGTTTATATATATAGACTGTATATATTTGATGTGACCTTTCAACTTTACCAACTTTTCAAATTAGCCGCAGTATCATAAGAGTACAACACAATTTCTTCTATTCAGATGTTGTAATATATTTGTATGTTTTAATTTTTGTATTATATTTTTTTTGGTCATTAGGGGTGATCACGGTCGCGACACTTCAGTTATATTAATATGCCGTGACTTAGAAAATAGTATCAACCTTAGGCATATATCCTAAACAATCAGAATCGTATATATCTAAAGAAAGTATTACCTTTCTAAACCACCACGTGAAGCCCCTAATTCTTCTAAAATAAATATTTAGTGAACAAAACAGTGACGCAGGGCTACCTTAAACTACATATAAATGTATATAGATTACAATATCTAGCACACGAATACATTCTCATTCACTGATTCAGTAACTTTCTGGAATAACGCGCTGTCACATATTTTTGTCAAACTCAATTTCGATAAACATAAACTGGTTGATCCCCCATCACTTTCTAGTCCAGACACACATGTTCATATGCGTGCATAATCCGTAGAACTTGGGGACGTAGAGACGTAGACAACCCTTAACCGTAGTCTACACTTTGTATGTACCAAATGGTACTAAGAAAACGGTCAAAATCATGCAAAATTATTTTCGTAGTATATATTTATAATGAATTATCTAGCTATATAGAATAACTAGCTGTCCCGGCCACGCGTTGCTGTGCCTAACGTAGCGCCATCTATTGAATATTTACTCAATCTAGTCAACAGATTTCGATTTACTCAACAGAATATTTACTCAATCTAGTCAACAGATGTCGCCATCATCGTCGCCCGATGTCATATGTCATATACAGATAATTAATAGACAAATAATTAGCAATAAGATAAATAAATTAAGATTTAAGCTATCCTATCTTTCAAGTTGGACCAAACTGCACACGGTGTACAAATTTGATTAAAATCGGTTAAGTAGTTTAGGAGTCCATCGCGGTGAGATGCAGTGACACGTAATTTATATATATTAAGATAAATGTTACTACTCTAAGTTACTACTAATATAACTTACTATAAAACATATAACTATAGTAAATAAGAGAGTCAAGAGGAAATAGTAATGCGTCAATGCCTGTAATAGACATAAGTGGAGAAGTAAAAACGAAGAGAAAAGGCAGGAGGGATAGTGAAAAGATAATAGAGGGTTTGTCGAGAGGAGACAAGGAAGGCAAGAGGTGATAGATGAAGATACAGGCAATAAGGAAGGAGAAGCAATGTGAATAAAGGAGGAGTAGGGGACATGAAGAGAGAGGATCAAGAAAAGAAGAAACAGAAAGTACTATTCGAAGTAGTAATAGTCTTGAATAGTTTAAGTTTAGTTTTAAATTTGAATTTATATGAAATGCATTAAGAAATATAATAATGTAGATTGTAAAGCCGAAAGGCACACAATTAATATAATTAAATAAAAAAATAATGTAACTTTTAAGTTTGTGGATTTAGTTTAACATATGATTCTAATTACTGTTCCATTATAAATACACCGATTTACATCACCTATTACCAGTTTGTCGTTAATGAAATGTTAGTTCAACAATCAAGTAATATTACTATACGCCGTTGCCGTATCTGTAAAGTGCAACCATCGCTATTATAACGACACCGTGAACAACAACGATACTACACGCTACACGTATACAAATTCATAAGAGTAATACTCTAACAAATATAATTTGCTCATTGCTTTAGAGATTCTGATAGATATCTTTATCAAGGTGTGTAATACAATCTCATAAAATTTACGATCTAGTAGAACTGATTAGAATTGAAAATTAAATTCTGCGCGTAGTGAATTATCCAATGACCAACTTTTGTTAGTAATTTTACGAAAAAATGCTACAGTTCCTTCAACATTCTTCCAACTCACAATAAAATAAATAGAAGTCTAAAAAATAGAAGAAGTAACGACTAAGTTTTACTACCAAATAAAATTTGCCTATATTCTTAGTGTATTGAGATCGATTCCTTTTTGTCGGTCCTTTACTTTTCCTCGAGGAATGCATCTTTCTTTTTACTCGTAGCATCCCTTATAACTCCCTATCGCTCTCTAGTGTCATCCTTTTTTAACCCTTAATGGTGGCAGTTTTCCCTGGGGCTCCATGTCAACTAGCGGTTCGTTTGCGTTTTAAATATATTATCGAACACTGTACTGTATCTGTATATCAATATTGGCCGTAATGTCGATCGGTCGGTAAAGAAGAAAATACTTAATTTAATAAAATGGCTTATTTTGAGGGGAGACCATTTACGAGAATTTATTTATCTTGCCAAGTTTTGTAAAGGTAACTCAATATATATGTTCGAGTATATAAATATATATATATATATATATATATATATATATATATATATATATATATATATATATATATATATATATTCATGACAATATATAAATAATCAAGAAAAGTACAAGCATATTATACATATCTCAATTTTTACGTAAAAGTAAATTTTTTTACTGTGTAAAATAAACTTCAAGTACACGCAGTTATGTTTAGCGGGTCTTTGAATAAAATATTTTTAATCTTAAATCTGAATTATATTTTGAATATATTATTTTGTCTACGAAGTTTTATTTTTCGTTGAAATAAATAACAAAGGTTTCCTATGGTTAACTTTCTCAGAAGAAACATTAATCTTAATATAGAACTCAAGGTTAGTCAATATATTGTCTATATTTCTTTCACCATATTAAAAAATTCGATAGCAGACGGTTGATTGTCTGCGTAAAGAATTTATAAGATTGATTTTCGAGGAGGCTGGGGATTTTAATTCAAGACATGGATGAATTAAAAATATAATTTGTGTTATTATATACATTGTGATAGATTGTTTCATTATCTCAATTAATATATATATATATATATATATCCTTTGACTAGAAAGGATACGGCCTTAGAGGCGTTTCATGCGCGTCACTAATTAGATGACGAATATATATATATATATATATAACAAGGGCTTCCATACATAAGTTCCAGTTTACTACTACTAAGCAACCCAGTAAACAATTTGGTGAGTGTCCTATTTTCTGACGTTTCCATCACTATTGCACTTCAATTATAATTCGCATCAATTTTATCTTCATTTGTATTTTGACAGGTAGAGTAGTTTCGCCATTTGTAGCCGATAAAACAGACATTTCATATAAACGACTGCGAGATCCTGAACTGTAAATGAACTCTTTCACGACAAAAAAATCATACGCATCGTCAATATGATGACAAAGTGACTCCAAAATGTTTACTGGGCTCAGGTATATGATAAACTATGAGCAAGCTGGATGTGCCTATTACTAGTCGTCTTATGTTGTGAATAATTATTTATAGGAGATATCATCGTCGAGGTCGGACTGTGAACCCTAATCTTTAGCTTTGTACGTTAGGTTCTAACATTTTAGTTCCTTCGGTTGCTGATCCTTTGATTATTATCAAATCTGACATGAACAATTTCTATAGTTAACAATACACAAACAGGCATTTGTTTTTATCTCTTATCTGGTTCTTTCTTAGATACTTGAATGAGATATGTTGCTTGATTACTGATAGGACTACATAGATATTGCATACAATGATAACTAAAGCTATATTAATGTGAGAGTTCACACCTACGTATATATAATAAATGGTAAACACAAATACTTAATTATTTAAGACATTATAATTACAACAAAATGCATTGTATGTATAATTTGTTAGCACTGTTTCACAACATAAACTTTGCTCAAGATCTGCCAATCAATTTGTTTACTGTAGCTAGCACACTTCAAGGGTGTTCTGCCATTTTCCTTTATGGTTTCAACTAATGTTCAATCAACGAAATAGTAACAATCTCACGGAACTATATCTAACGATTTTCTTCTCCACAAATTTCTACTCCTTCACTTGTCAAATATTGCCACGAAAGCTTTTCAGAACATACTTGCACGAGTATAAACAGGAATTAATTCTGAGTACACAATACCACATTAATCGAAAAAGACAAAGTTTTGTTACCATCTGGACAGAATGTATTTCAGAAAGATTATAGAAAAATAATATTACATATTCTTTGTTTTTCCGTCCATAATATTTCAGAAAAACTATAAATTCAGAAAAGTATCAGTTTGGTATTTTATGGCACTATTCAATTATCTTTCCTTTGTCTAGATTTCCTTTTAGAATAAAAACATTCGACTTTTTATGAGAAATATTTGTCAACCGAAACGAACCCGTATAAGACTATGTTACATCAAATAGAGAAGAAACATAATGTTAAATATAAAATTTCAACGATTACGTTTGCCTAAATTATATTAAAATTTTAATAGAATTAATATTATTGCGCGATTTTCCAGTGCAGTAAATTCATTCCTCAAAATCATTTTGTAATAAATTGTTCATAATCAACACAAGTAAATGTTTAATGATTTACATCATTGTTTATTTTTACATAACTTTTTAATTTTATTTATTGTAATTAAATCAATACTTATTAATCATCATTTATTTAATTGATCTGCTTCTAGGTATTACAATCTACTTTCACAATTCATTTTTCACAATTACAACTTCATTTAGAAATCTTACTTACATCTATGCTTAACTATATTTTAATTATAAACTAAATAATACGTGTAACCTAACTAAAATGATAATATTACTAATCTAAGCATTTCCTTTGCTTATCCTTTCCTAGTTCCTTTTATGAGTCGCCTCCTTTGTCTTTGACTGCTCTTTCCGCTATAATTACTATCCTTTGCTTTAAAACTAATGGTTCTTTTTCTGCCTTTCCTGTTGTCTTTCAATTTTTATCGCTCCTTTTCCTTTTCATTCTTTTCGTCTTGTTTTTTATTTATTATTAATTGTGTGCCTTTCGGCTTTACAATCTACCGTATTCTATTTCTTAATACATTTCATTCCTATCTTAACAATTCAACCTTAAAACTAAACTTTATTATTATTTACTTAAAACTAAACTTTATTTATTTATTAAAACTAAAAACAATTATTCTAGACTTTTAGTACTTCTAAAAAGTGCTTTCTGCTTCTTCTTCTCTTGACCCTCTCTATTATTCTCCACCAGCTTATTTATTCTCCTGTTCTTCCTTTCCTTCTTACTATTTCCGCCATCCACCTCTTTCCTTCACTGCCTTTAGTAGCTGGCCAATATTCCTTTCGCTCGCTACTTTTTCCTTACACTCAAACTTAATGTGCTCCAGTGTTTCGTCCTCCGCTCCGCACATTCTACACTTTCTTTCCTCACTCTTTTCCCAGTATCTGTTTTCTTTTTCCTCATTTCCCAATCTAAACCTTGCTGTTCTTCTTATGTGTTTTATGTCTTTTTCTATAAGGCTCTTTTCGTCTTGTTTCAAACTTTTAATTTTGTACACGAAGTTCTTTCTCACTAGCAGCACTACCATACTAGTTCCATCAATAGCACATTGCATTTATTGATATTTTGCTGGAATTACTTACTAATACCTCAGACAACAACATACCAACAATGCCTGCGTGTTATACATTTTTAAAGTTGTTAAATTAAATACAAATTAGTTTTTTGTGATTACTTCAATTAAAGAAAAATAATTGATTCGAGCTCAATTGCTAAAATTGCTGAATCGAATTTTAATAGTTCGATATTTCTCCGTAGTTTATGCATTGAGGGAACAATTCGGAGTGCTCTACTAATCCGTGATGAGTTTATATCAGCTCCGGAAATTCAGGCATATGCCCTATAAAGGTTGTTTACACTTTCAGCTTGTTTTCCACAAGAATATGTAACTTATGTTTTTTATAGTTTAAATTGAAAAACATTTTTAAATTGAAATTTTGTTTTTCTTGTTGTTCTTACATTTTTTTTCTTCTTTAAATTGACAATGAAATATTTTTACGATGTACGAGTATAAAAGAAAATAAAAATGAGAATCTTAAAAAATTAATTTCATTGTTTTGATATTTACTTGAATGCTCTTATTCTTGAAAATATTAATGGTAGAACTATATCAGACCGTTTTCACCAAACCGGTTTGTTTTGTAATCTACTACTCTTTTGTAAATATTAATAAGTTTTGTTTATATAAAATATTACAAAGTAAACAAATGTATAATGTGATTTGTATTTGTGAATTTAATTATTTCAATTTTAAAAATTTGCCTGAGGTATACTGTAAAAAAAAAATTGTCCAAAAAATGCTTTAGCCGCTTCTTTCTTATTATATTGATCTACTGAATTAAATTGAAATCAAATATTTCAATTAAATATTGAAGCTGAACTTATTACACAAAAATTGTTTTACGCCAGTAAAAGTTTTCTTTTTTGAATGGTAATGGTCTTGTGTCCTATGTCTTAATTTCTATAAAAGTGTACTATATATTGATTAATTATTTTTTAATAACTCCTTATATGTTAAGAGATATTAACAATTAGGAAAGTCATATTGTCTTTTTAATTATTAAAGGGATTCAACGTTGTACACATTCCAAGTGCATGTGACATCACAATCCTTGTGTAAGGTTATCAACCTTACAGCTCATAAATCTCAGCTATATGTATTTATATATCAAAATATTAAATATTATTTAGAGTTATTTCAAGGAACAATAAATTTTTTATTGTTCCTTGAAATAACTCTATTGTAATAACTCATTTTGTATTTATGTCAATAGTAACAATAATGACGGCTATGTTTGCATTTGAACTGTATTATAGCTATTTCGAATATTCTCTATGAGACTGTTGACAGCTATGTTATTCACACCACTAGTTTCCATTGCGCTGCTAGATCGCGCTGCTAACTTCACCGACGTATACAAATTTAATATTATGTCTACCTTAGCAGGGTTAAATAAAATAAAAACTTATTATTCTTTGATTTGACTTGATTATTTGACTACTAACAGCTACAAAACATTACCACAGCACTGACCTACTTAACAAATAACTGACGTTAAAATGCATTTCACGTCATACAAATATGGCCGACCATTTCTAGCGCTAAAACTACAATTCAAACTTTTAATTGCTATATCTCCGTCAATATTTAGATATTAAATAAAATAGACACGCCAATACACATTTATTAACATCAATTTTAATCGACAATTGAAAAATCGACCACTAAAAAATGAGGACACAAACCCATTGAAATAAATTTTGAAGATTTTTATATTTCAGACTGTACCTATTCCTATTCTGTAACATATGCAAAAGAAGTCAACGTCAGAGAGTATTATTTTTATACTCTTTTAACTCTCAACGTTAAAACATTTCATTGTTATTCATGTCAATAATCTCATTCAAAGCAAATCCGTTGAAATTTCTATTTCACCATTCTTCGTTTTAAATATATTATACGAGTATAGGTTATACCATAAGACGATCAAAAATATAAAGAAACTTAAACCAGGATAAAGACATGCAACAGTTACTAATTTAATTTTTATAAATCGTGAATTATATTTCTCGCTGTTTGGGAGGTGATGTCGCATCTCCCACATAGTACCTTGCTCCATCAGATTACCAATTACTTCAAAATTTGCTTAGAAGTTTCCACTCTTGCTTGATTAGTAATACTTCCATTAATAATGATGACCTGAAATCGTACTTTGTTCAGTTTTTTGCTGAAGGTACCAGAACATGTTGGTTAATGTTGTTGAATACAACTCATGACTTCACATTTCAAGTTTTCTTCATTCTTAGAAGTCAAATGTAAGGGGGGTGGGGGGGGGTTGTAGGTTTTTAAGGGTTCAACTTGTGTTAAATATTTGAAGTCAATTGGAGTAAAACTGTCGGAGATATAGAGTTTTAAGTCTTCACCTCTCTGGTCTGCTTTCGTGTTACTTAGAAACTTTTAAAAGCGGTTTCTCACACTTAGCTTTTACAGAGTCGGTGCCCTCTATAGCTCAAAATCTACTGGACCGATTCTTTTGAAATTTGGCACACTCTTTCTTTACATAAATGCCGAGGTAACGCTGTCGAGTTTTTTTATATTTTTTAATATTAACGTATTTTAAATTAACAAAGTTTCTGATTTTTTTCATGAAAAATCGATATTTTGACTTTTAAGTGCTGTAAAATTGATAAATCAATAAAAAAGGATAAACTCGACAGCGTTACCTGCAGAGACTTATCAACTAATAAAATCATTTTGGTTTTTAGATTTTAGAAAATCCAGTGATGAGTGGCACCGCAATGTAACTTTTTTTTGTTACGTCTGCGAAAATTCGCTGTCAATGCCTTATTTCTTGATATTTATTTATAAAAATTTTACAATGTATTCTTCAAATGTCATTTTATCATGTAGTAATTATAGAAATAATTATATAATAACTGTGTCGTTAAAAAACATTATCGAAAATATGCCTTTTTTTTATCATTTTGACCTTACTTCCCCATTAATAAGAAAGTCATTTGGTGACAAGAAGTTTTGGTGCGGATTTATAAGTCTCTATAGAAAATAGAGGACACTTTGGGACGTAAGAAGCAAACAGTACAACAACAAGCTTATAGGTAGAGAGAGTTACTGTGTATTTCTGGAAAAGCTTAAGAAAATTGAATATTAAGCTGATGAAAAATTCACCATGAATACCATAAATGATGATACAAGTTTCAAAAACTACGTGTATAAAAAATATTTTTTGAAGTTCTCAAATCATCAAATCACGTATGCGTAAACACTCGTAAATTTATAGCGTGGACAAATTTATTATTACTTTTTTAAAATATTTCATTTGAATTTGAATTGAATTAATATAAATTTTACATTAATTATAGGTAATTTTTTACTATTACAATTATATTCATTAAAATATAATTTTAACAGGTTAAAAGCCAATTAATTGGAAATTGAAAAATTTATTTTCAAAGGTACAGTCCCAATGCATTTGCTCGTCTCTCATATATTTCCTATTTTGTATTGCTGAAAGATGAACTTTTTGCATTGACGTTACGTCCTGTACCCCCTTAATAATAACAATAACTTTTACATTAAAACAAAATATTATTATGTACATATATTTTTTAATTAACTACAACAATTAACACGCTCTACACAAAGCGAGCCCAACATATTCTAGTGTGTATAGGACCTTTAACACATATAGAAACATATAGCTGAACTTATATTTGTATAATGAGATAGGGCTTTGATTCAACATTTCGAAGTACTCGGGTCCATTCTGTTCATATACTCCACAATTAGAATAACTAGTAAATTCCAGAATAAAACTTTAAATTATGAAGTTGGTTTTGTTTTAGTTTCAAAGCTTTTTGACTCTCGTAAAAACAATTTAACAATTTACACAACTTGTTTAGTTTTATAACTTTTAGTTTTGTATCTGTCTGGAATTTAACGTCTAAAGTTATCATCTATACATAATATGTATATATGTATATATGTATATATATATATATATATATATATATATATATATATATATATATATATATATATGTAAAGAAATTATATTTCTTCAGTTGATACAAAGCTCGTCTGTCGGTTAAACAGTGACCATATACTCATGAACTCCATGGATGACGTTGTATGAAAAATGGCCAACACAGTTGATATTTGGAGTCGACAGAACTCACTTGTGCATATTGTTAGGTTACAATAAAATTAGATAAAAAAGAATTGACAATTTAAATAATAAACTTTAAATGTCGTTTCTTTGATATCAGGTATGATAGTATGATTTAAGTTAAACAGTGTAATTATTATATAGTGTATGTAAATTACTAAAATAAAAGTGTTTGATTTCAAGGTAACACATAAGTTTGATTAAAAATTTACAATTCCTAATAAAATTGCAGATATTGCTGAGCGTGCTACTTACTTTAATCTGTAAAAGGAATTTGTATCTAATTTTTAAAATTAAAATTTGATCAAATCGACGTTTCTCCATTCTATTATATTCGAACCCCTTCCATCCCACTCCACTCAGCCCCACCCCGATTCAACACGTACTCAAATAACTTAGATTCTTTATGCCAATACAATAAACTTAATTTAAAAATATGCTGAGAATAGCATCATATACTTTAGATCTCGTTATTCGTAATTTACAAGGATCTACCCTAACTATGCTCGTACACACCCCCATAAACCATCCCTTGTGAATATTATACGAACATCTCTTGGTCTTGGCATGGCGTTGGCTGCAAGAATAAGTAGATTGGATTTAGAAGAGGAATTACATTTGATGATTGTAAAATGAACCAAACTTTCTACAAACTATACTCCATGTTTGTTAGACGGAGACGATATATTGAATTTAGAAAAGTACAGAGTATATTATGCCACTTGCCACTTATTATTCTCTTTTAGCAATTGAAATTGTGACAAATTACTGATTTACCAAGTTCTGATTGAAAATTAATTTTATTGCAAATGGAGAAGTGAAAACGAAGAGAGAAGGCAGGAAGGATAGTGAAAAGATAATAGAGGGTCTGTCGAGAGGAGACAAGGAAGGCAAGAGGTGATAGATGAAGATACAGGCAATAAGGAAGGAGAAGCAGGAAACGGTTTTCCGAGAGGAGACAAAGAAGACAAGAGGTGAAGAAACGGTGAGAATAAAGGAAGACTAGGGAATATGAAGGAAGAGGGTCAAGAGAAGAAGAAGCAGAAAGTACTTTTATAAATAAAAAGGTCTAGAATAGTTTAAGTTTAATTTCAAGTTGAAGTTCTATGAAATGTATTAAGAATGTAGATTGTAAAGCCAAAAGGCGAACAATTAATATAATATAATAATAATAATATTATTGCAAATTTGTGAGGGGGGGGGGAATTTAGACAACAACACGTGACGAGAGAGACATTCGTGGCAACACATATCAAATAAAAAGTCAACTTAAAAAAAAAAATAAAAAACAAATGACTAAAAGAAATTTAATTTGTAAAATGTGTAATGTCATAACAAGGAGAGGTCAGTCTCCCACAATGTGGGATGTGATAACATTTACGGGGAGGTAGGTGCTTAAAATACAAAATATACAGACCCTTAATAACGAAAGAATATATATAATTTATTAAATTTTGTATTTTCCGCAAAACATAAAAGATATCTTAACATTCATGTAATATTCTACTTAAGCAAAACCTAATGACATTTAATCTGAAAAAATCTATTTTATTATTGAAATTATTAAACTAGACTTCTAAAGATTATATAGTCTTGAAACAAATGGTCTTAAGAAGGTTTATAAGAAAACGAACGCATTGAAAAAGTGTAGATTTATTTTTTAAAAAGCAGTAATTAATTTAGAATCTCTTTACACGTTTAGTAATTTCTTAACACGTAATTAACTTTATTTAAACAAATGTAAAATATTAGTAAAATTTTGCTATTAATAACGCCTCGCTGGAAAATTTTATTCTTGAGATAATATCTCAAAAACATGTAAGAGTACATAATAAATATGAAAGTAATTAAAGACTTCATCTGACAATTTTTGAGTTACTACATTATTGAACTCTACAGAACTAGAAAGACTTAAGACAGTAAGGACCATTAAGGATATGGCATTAAGGATATGACTTCGGCATAAAACTGTTAAAGAAAAATTTAACAAATTCAGCCAGAGATACCAGCAGCAACTAAACAATCATCCAAACTATCTAGCTGTGAATTTACTAGATAAACATACGTCTGACTTTAAAAGACGAAGCTACCAAAACGTTTTTAATTGTCGTTCATAGATATAGCCGTCACTGGACGACTATTTCTCATCTAGAACCATTTCATAATTATCACAGGTATTTAATGAACCAGATTGTAATGTGACAAATTATTACAAATTTAAAAATAAAAAGCTGTACTATTTCAGCAACTAAGCATTCTGCATATATTTATAAGAGAAGTATTCAAAACAGTGACCCAGATTGTCAGAGCATTGCTTTAAACACAATAATTTTGTTCCAAGGAAATATTTCCTTTACGATATCTGCATTACATGTTTTTAGTTTAAACCGGATCCAACTACGTACTACGAATGCTTCCGCCAACAAACATACAATTCCATTTTTACAATCAAATATACAACTACATCCGGATATCTTTAGCCCAAAGAAAATGTTTTACATGTGTCAGTTGAAAAGCAGGTTGTTGATCCACTGATTGCTCTATTCAATTCGAAACCTCTAACAGAATCACTTTTACATATTTGTTACTAGAAAAAACATTTCTAAATATATAATTTCCAAATGTGGTCAACGAAAAAACGAGATGAGAAAAATGTTACCTAGTGTACAACATTTTGTGACCTATTTTATTACTTTTTTTAAAAAATAAGTACGCTTTTAAAGAGGTAGTACTTTATAGGTGTTATAACGATTTGATTCAATTCTTCTAGAATTATTGCTAATCTTAAGTAGAATAAATATACTTGGGTATCTACAGATAAAAACAGATTGATTGATAAATATATCTCCTGTAAGTTTGTCTGCCATAGACTAAAAACGTATTTTAAGCTACAGAATATTGTGATTATATTAAATACACTTTTAAGTCGTGTTGAACTTAATTTGTTTCTTATTCTAGTAATAGCAGCATTGTAGTAGTATATTTTACTATTCTACATACAATATTAATTTAAATACTACAAGTAGGCTCAGTCAAATAAATAGTACTTGTAGTTGAATTTAAACTTATTTAAATTCTACATATGTATATATATATATATATATATATATATATATATATATATATATATAAATATATACATGTATATATTCATGGTATACTTACAATGTTCAATTCCAATATCCAATATAACCTACTGTACCAAATATAAGATGTTTTTACTTTTACGACCCCACATACCATATATCCCGTAGCATCTCGTAGAATAGCGTAGCGTAGCATAAGAACGTAGCGATGTAGTAGCGTAGCAGTATGTCAAAATCGTGTCCTACCGCATCACGTACATAAATGTACATCACGTGAATTTCAAACATTTCTACTACGAGTTTTTTTTTATAGATATATCTGTATTGTATATACTTATTTATTGCTTTGGTTTTTATCGAATATATAAAATGAGTTAAAACGTTTTAGAGCAGACTATTGATTCGACCGACGCTGACGTCACACTATATTACTGACTCGACTCGACTCGACTTGACTTGACTCAACTAAACGATTTGTTTCAGAAGTGGGCGATATTCCCTGATTCACTATGGTTTTTTTGTGTTTTAATTTTACTGGAAATTGATTTTATTGCATTTGTGGATACTCATATATTTTATGGCTCGACCATAACGATTGCATTGTCAGGTAACGTGCAGGATGACAATATACTACTATTTTATAATTCCAATATAATTATTTCCATCCATTGAACTTTGAATTTTCACTTCCTTGGAAGATATAATACATGTGTTAAAAACCTGCGCAAATAATAGGATGGATGTCAATTATTTTTGTGTAAGATGGTTTGTGCTCTTTCTACACAGTGTTTCATATTTACTAATAATAACATTGATAATATGTAATTTTAAATTGTATGGCTGCCAACTTAAATAAAATGAATGGCGCGAAATTTAAATTTTCGGTTTAATTTGGAAAATAGAGTATTTGTCTTGTTTGAGGAAAAAATGAGAATTTCGCTAAATGCGAAATCTTAACAAAAATAAGGGAAGAGGGTAGAAAGGCGGTTGGGGGAAGAGGCCCGAAAAAGAGAAAGGAGTATTACGAAATGAATGGAATATCGACAGAGGAGGCAGAGAGAAGAAGGCACAAGTGTGGAAAAGCAGCTAAGGAGAAGAGACAGAGAGATACAACATTAGAAAAGAATGAAAAAAATTGAGAAGAATAATTACAACGAAAGATATAAAAGAATTTCGAAGAGAGAGACACCACAATACTTAACAAAAAACATGAGAAGGATATGCCAGATTTAGATTGGGAAACGAGGAAATGTGTAGGGTGTGCGGAACGGAGATAGAAACATTGGAGCACATTAAGTTTTCATGTGAAAGAAAGGTAATAATCGAAAAGAATATTGGGCAGTTATTAAAGGGAGGCAGTGAAGGGAAGAGGTGGATGGCTGAAATAGAGAAAAGGAACTAGGAACGAGAAGAAATGGCAGAGTAGAAACAGGAGGGAGAGTAGCAGGAGGAGCGAAGCAGTAGCAGTAGCAGTTTTGTTTTTATTTTTATAAGGATAAATTTATATATTTTTTTTCATTTGAAGAAGTGAAAATGTTTAGATTTAATAAGGATCAAAATTGAAGTAAGCACAATGATATGTAAATAAATGAGTTAAAGCACAAGAATGTAGTGCCAAATGGCAAATAAAATAATAATAGAGTATTTGTTATACTGTAGAAATCTATATTATCTAATCCATTTCCACAAATCATATTTATCCAAACATATCCTACATATTTGTTATGCTTCTATATACTTATGCCAGTATTTCCACATTACACAAACGCTTTAATTAGAGCAGTCGTGTTATAATTCATATTTATAAAATGATATCCAGATTAATATTTAAATAAGCGCAAAAAGTTTTCTGAAGTTAAAAATAAAATGTAAAAATAATATGAAATAACCTTTAAAAGTAACAACCACATTAAAAGAGTAGAAAGATGTTTATTAAGCATTCAGTTGAATCTAGGTTCACTAATACGTTTACAATTCATATACTCATTTACGTGCCATGCAAATAAATAGACAATTAAAAGAAAATTCTTGAGTCATTGAAATAAATGCATATTATAATGCATTACGTTCCTTGCTGGATTTATCAGATTACAAGTTGCATGCAATAAATTCCAAGTTATAATTAATAGTTGTTTTAAATAGTTTAAGCCGTGCTTATACAGACATTATAAAATATCAGGGAAGCGTGGAGTTAAGGTACGCGTCGACAGATCGACAAGAAATTTTCGTTCATTCATTGGCATGAAAAATAATCAGAAAATAAAGTAGAATATTGGACGTTCTTGCTTGTAATTGCGTCTTAATGCTCTCATTAATGCGTATACCGTATGTTTCACCAGCTACGTTAACCACACAATGGTTTAACTGTGCATAGTTTAAGCGGTGTGCTCTGCAGTAGTTGAAATGTCTTAGATGTTAATCAGACAACGTACATATTTTGACTGGTTAATATACAGTAAGTTCCCAACGGAATAAATATGTTTAAAGGTGACTAAACATGATCCTTTTTGAACAATTTAAAGCAAATACTGGTTCATTTTACCTCTCAACTCAAAAGTAGAATAAAAAATACATTTCTAAAACTGGTTACAAACTTTTAACAATTCCTTCAAGAGAGTTAACATAGAGTCTTATGTTGTCAGCGTTACAACAAACTTTATAAAACTTTCCATTTTAGTTTAAAGTATAACGGAGTTCTAATATAGCAAAAAAATTATACATACGATAAAATAAATTGTTCGTAAAAGTAGCAAAGGAGACTATTTTCTGGAGTAAACCGAGCGAAAAGCAATGGAGATATTTAATTTTGTTTACTGTAACTTTAGGTACGGTGCAAAAACCTTGCAGATCGTATTTACACATTCTCTATAAATGTGTACTATACAGAGTGGCTTTTTGTAATAGTGTATTGTTTAAAAATATTAATAGAGAAAGTCATTAAAGTGAAAGTGGCATTACCCATACAATTATACAAATGTGAGGATCGTGAGGGATATAGAAGGAAATAAACCGATGCCAACGTACTCTGTGGATAAATCATGCATTAAAGGAGGCTGTAATTGATTGAAATCCCCACTAATGTAACCTAATTTTAGACTTGTTTTAGCTATTTCTTTTTTATTATATTTACTTTTATAAAGTAATGAAAACCGGCTTTATTTTCTACTAAACACAGTTACCCAGTTACATTCATATTTTTTATTATTTATTATATTAATTGTGTGCCTCTCGGCTTTACAATCTACAGTATTATATTACCTAATACATTTCATTCTTATATTCAAACTTACAACTAAACTTAAACAATTCTAGACTTTTATTACTTCCAGAAATACTTTCTGCTTGTTCTTCTCTTGACCCCTCTCTCTTCATTTTCACTATTCCTCCTTTATTCTCACCGTTTCCTCACCTCTTGTCTTCTTTGTCTCCTCTCGACAAATCCTCTATTATATTTTCACTATACTTCTTCCCTTCTGTCTTCATTTTCACTTCGCCCGCCTTTTACGTCTATCACTCTGTTTCGTTTGTCCGACCATTGAGTTCATACTAGGAAAAATATTCCCCCCACATTTTAATTAATATCTCATTCGTAATTAAAATTACATTAAATTACGTTAAATGAAATACTAGATGTAAATTTAAGTATACGCATATGTATTGAATCGTTCAACCTAAAATTAAAACGTATAAAATAATACTAATATAAATTAAAAAGCTTTACGCTTGTGCTTGTAACTGACCTCATAAATGCGTGTAGTGCGTGTTCCACTAGCTACGTTAACTAAATGATGGATAAATTGTAACGAACATAATGTGTAGTTTAAGCGGTGCACTCTGCGGTAGATTTGAACATTATTAGATGTTAAATAGTAGGATAATGATGTTTAAAAGGAATCTATGCAGTATTATTCAATATGAAACGAGATATCAATATGCGTTACGATATACTGGAGGCGGTTTCAGACACATCTGACTTGAATCTAAAACCAGAAACAAACACTAACGTGTAATCAAGAAGAATTGAGCCTTAAAATAATGAATAGCAAATTTAACGACAAGGAGATGAAGCTTGATAGGTAGTTTTAAGAACGTTGTAAAATGATTTATGTAATGTAATCACAATTGTAGAAGAAATGTATCTGTGTCTGTGAATTTAAGGCGAAAGAATGTAATGCCGAATGGCATATATGTTAAATTAATAACTATATATTAGATAGAAGTTAATTTAAGTAAGAAAAATTTAAAACATACAACTACATATGTAGTGGATTGCTTGATCAATTCTTCAACACTAGTACCTTATGTATCTGGACAGTAATATACTTTTACGTCCTAACACAATTGTAAGTTAGCAACCTCTTGACATTTAAGTTCCTACACTCTCCGTTAGAGGGATATATGTACGAGTATACACAATTTTGATATTAACAGTGTACTTCATACGATTTTATTCAGACTATGGTAAAGTTGAACTTTTTTTTGAAACATCCATCGTACTATGCGGGCTAACAAAGATCTATCGTTTTAGGAAACTTTTTTTTTACTTTTGTTTTCAAGAGAATGAAATAAATCTGAGTCTCTAGAATAAAAAAAGTGTATGATATCGTAGAGGGGTTTTTATGTTCCTTTCTGTATATTAAGAATGGAAAATATCGACTGGAACCGACTGTAAACGACTGAAAACGAAAAGAAAAATGTCTGAAATAGACAAGCCTGGATTTATAACGTATTGCAATCATTTTTCAATTGTGTATTACTTTTTTCTATTCATGTTTAATGCATTTATATAAATTGATACTGGGGCAGTTTTACATACTGAGAACAAAAACTTAGCATCTACTTAATATTTTAAGTAAATAAGCAAATAAATAAATTATTATATAATATATAAGTACACTATTTTCAAAATTCCACAACACATTTGTGGATTTTACAAATTGCAACCCACTAAACAGAAAGCATGGATGACACGGAAGAACTCTAGTAATATTTAATCTAAAATTGTGTTATTTTATATTTATTTGAAAGTCTTTTATTCTTATAAGTTGTTTTTAAATTGTACACTGTCTGTTCAAAAAATAAGGAGAATTTTCATTTTTCTCAAAAAAATATTTATTTATTCATCAATTTCTATTTTGTCCTCTTCAAAGTAGTCCCCCTCAGATATAATACACTTGTGCCAGCGTTTTTTCCAATCCTCGAAGCAGTTCTGATATGCACTTTTTGGTATGCTCTTGAGCTCTCTCAGCGATTCGATTTGTATCTCCTCAATCGTCTCAAAACGCCGTCCTTTCATGGGTCTCTTCAATCTTGGGAACAGGAAAAAGTCGCAGGGGCCAAATCTGGTAAATACGGTGGCTGAGGCATGATTACGGTGTTGTTTTTGGCCGTTGACGTCATTCAACAATTCCTGAGCGATGCTCATGCGACGATTTTTTTGATCAAAATCGCTGCCACACACTTCATGCCCAAAATTCCGAAAAAATTGCATGGCATGAGCCAACCGATATGCCGACATCCTCAGCAACTTCTCTAATAGTGATTCGACGATTCTCCATAACAATTTTCATCCCTTCCTCAACATTTTCATCGGTTGTTGATGTGCTGGGGCGTCCAGGGCGAGCGTAGTCATTCACATCTTCTCGACCTTCTGTGAAAAGCTTGTACCACTTGTAAACATTTTTTTGGCTTAAAGTAGACTCACCGGATGCCACTTTCAACATTTCAAGTGTTTTGGAGCACTTGATTCCATTTTTCACACAAAATTTAATGCAAACTCTTTGAATTTATGTTTTTCGACAGCAGAAAATCGCCGAACACGCAAAACACTTCTAACTTTTATGCCTCTCACAAACAAACTAAATGTGCTATATAGCTATATAACTGTGAACATATGTTTGAGACGAGTGTACCAACATAACAAAATAAAAAAATCGATAATCGAATGTACGTAACCCGCGAAATTTTTGCCTCACCTTATTTTTTGAACAGACCTCGTATAATTTTTATATAATTTATCTTCTTCAGATGTTTTATGATTATTGTAATGGGCAAAAAGATTTTTTCGAAAATAGGAAAAAGCCACAATAAAAAATTATTAACAAAATTTTGCAGATAATATTATTATCTACAAATCGTTCTAACAAAATATTTGTCTACTTATAGTTTTCAAGGTAAACAAACAAAGTGGTGATACACTTATTTTTAAGATTGAGACCGAATGGATGCGTTCCCATCCTCGGAAATGCAGGTATGATACATGATCAAACAAAGGAATTGCTTCATACGCTTGATCTCTTTTAACTACTGCTTTCCACAGTTATTTATTTAATTTTTTTCTTTGAAAATTTGTTGATGACACATGAAAAATGCAGCTCGTAAATATGTGTCCCACTGTACTTTTCCCTAATGGTTTCCAGGTCAATAAAAATGATTGCAATTGTTTGCATTTTTTTTTAAAATCTTTCTCTTTTTCCTTAAGATATTTCATTATATAAACGAAGTGATTTATACCCCATACGTGGAATTGAATATTATGTAAAACACATAACAATATTTAATGGTACCACAAAATGTCAAGTTTTTATTTTACGACGAAAAATATATTAACGTAAATTCTGTTTACATTTAAATATTATGTTTATAGGGTTATAAATATATAGAAATAATAAATATATGAGAGTTTAGAATAGATTTATATTATTACTAGCTGTCACGGCCACGCGTTGCTGTGCCTAACGTAGCGCCATCTATTGAATATTTACTCAATCTAGTCAACAGATTTCGATTTACTCAACAGAATATTTACTCAATCTAGTCAACAGATGTCGCCATCATCGTCGCCCGATGTCATATGTCATATACAGATAATTAATAGACAAATAATTAGCAATAAGATAAATAATTTGAGATGTAAGCTATCCTATCTTTCAAGTTGGGTCAAACTGCACACGGTGTACAAATTTCATTAAAATCGGTTAAGTAGTTTAGGAGTCCATAGCGGACAACACAGTGACACGTAATTTATATATATTAAGATAAGATAATCTACATAAAAACAAAAAAGTGTTATTATTGTGTAACTAAATACTATCCTAAAACAAATAAAGTACCTACTATATAGAAAACAACTACAAAATGAAACTGTGTTTAAAAAGTAATATTACGATGATAATTATATCGCATAAACAAATTAGCGCTGCATTCAACCGTTCAGTAGGGAGCCGACCGCGCGAGTGGGCCGCGCGGCATGGTATCTCGTTGAGCTACACCCCCCTCCCGGCTTGCCCGCAAGCACCTCCTCTCTCCCGCCGCGCCGGCCAGCGCAGAGAGCGAGTTGGTTTTGTTTCGGAGTTATTTATCATTGTAATCTTTAAAGTTTTTACCAAATTAGGTACCATAAAAACGGTTTTTGTGAGTTAATCTTAAAAGATAGACATATACTATCGCGGACTGTTTTTTAGATCATTAAAAGAGCTATTATTCTTTAATACATATTTTTTGTGTATCTTGAACCGTTTTCACGGCGCACGCAACGGAAGGCTTCAAAGATGAAATAATTTCTCCCGTTTTTTACACATTTACCACTATATCTTTGCTCCTATTGGTCGTAGCGTGATGTTATATAGCCTATAGCCTTCCTCGATAACTGGATATCCAACACAAAAAGAATTATTCAATTCGAACCAGTAGTTTCGGAGATTAGCGCGTTCAAACAAACAAACTCTGTCGCTTTATAATATTAGTATAGATTATTTTTATAATTTCGCTATTTTTTTCTTCCTCTTTCTATATTTTCAAATATAGAAAATTTATTTCAATCCGTCATGAATTTATTTCTTTCTTCATTTTTATTTTCACTAAAATTTTGTGATACTAATAATTTAGAGTTGGATTGAATTTTTGGTACTTTTATGGACCTCTTGAGAATTATTTTCTGTTTGTTCCTCGTCATTATCTTGTTCATTTTTTCTGTAATTGTTCCTTGTATTATAAGTTCTAGGTGTAGAATTTGTAATATAATTAATGAAACTTTGTTCTTTCTCATTCTGTTTAGTTTCAATTTTATTATCATTTATATTATTTTGTTTTTTAATATTTTCCTTTTTACAGTTTCTATCTAAATATGTTCTTTTTCTAATGGGTGCTGGCTTATATGATGGTATACTATTTTCACAACTTATTAAATTTTGAGGAAAGTCCTTTTCATAATTAGATAATATATCAAATCTATTTTTTGTAGTTACAGCATACGAATTTTTGTCTTTCCAAATTTGAGGTATTTCAATAGCGGCTTCTTGATAAATAAGATTTCTGTTTCCCATTAAAATTTTTATTTCTTGTTGCCTTTTTCTTTCTTTGCAGTTTTTATCAGTCGCATCATGTTCTTCATCACAATTTACACATTTTATAATTTCATTTTTACATAAATTTAGCGTATGTTCATTTGAACCACATTTGCTACATCTACTCTTTCCTTTACATTGATTGGCCGTATGGTTATATCTTAAACATTTATAACATTGTCTCGTATTTTTAATAAATGGTTCACAGGGTAATTTAGCATTCCAAATATAAATATATTGAGGTAAATTTTGACCTTCAAAGAAAATGATAATATTTCTAGAGTCCTCATATTTAATTTCATCTTCAACTTTCACTCTCCTTTTTAATCTCCTTATGGAGTGGATTTTATACGGGTCACTATATATGTTTTCTTTTAATTCTTCCTCCGAAAATTAAATATCTACATTTTTGATAATTCCAATTCTTGTAATCCAAAACATTGGTATAAACATATCAACTCCTGATGTTTTCTTGTTATTCAATTTCACTAACATATTAGCTGATTTAGGATTTTTACATACCGCCATTATTCTATTTTTCCCAATTTTCTTTATTTCTGTAATATCTTTTCCATATTCTGAATTATATAGCATTTTTGCTGTTTTTAATGTACTGATCCCATATTTTTCATTTAGAATATCTTCTTTCTGAATCATAATTTTATAAGAAGATAAAGTTAAATTATCTTCATTGTATAAATTTATATTCGGGTCAACTCCTACTTTCCCCTCAGAATTCAAATTCATTTTTTAAATTCAGAAAATTTGATTATTAAAATAATAATATTTTAGATAATGCAATTTTACTTTAAATTTATATTTACTTTTTAATTAATTTATATATATATATATTTAATAATATTAGTTCAATTAAATTGTTTTAAGTAATCAAACAAAACACGTCTATCACGTATCGAATGACTACTCGATTTTGCTTTATAATATTTCTCCCGTTTTTTACACATTTACCACTATATCTTTGCTCCTATTGGTCGTAGCGTGATGTTATATAGCCTATAGCCTTCCTCGATAACTGGACAATCCAACACAAAAAGAATTATTCAATTCGAACCAGTAGTTTCGGAGATTAGCGCGTTCAAACAAACAAACTCTGTCGCTTTATAATATTAGTATAGATAAAATAAACATTAGAGCATATTAAATACTTCAGCTGTATGTAATTTATCTGGAGTAATATATTATTATATGTATTAGCTGTGGAAATGAGGTTAAATATTATCTTGTAGGGGTATAAATAAATGTGATAGAAAAAAGATGTTGTTTTAAGGTTCTCCTACACAAAAGAAAGCGTTTCCAAAACTGTTCTTTGTAGAAAAGAAATCATTGCAATTAAAATTACAAGTTATTGTTATGTTTGCTTGCGCTTGTAATTGCCATTCATAACAACGTCAGTTCAAGATAGATCACGTGACATGCTATTATCTCGCTCTATTCTAAATAGCGTTTTGTATATTTTAAGTATCTCGACGAAATCAAATTATTCACATCTAATACTCGATAAGTTTATAACTCAAAATAATCACGTCTAAATAGATAATATCCCACACCGTAATATATTAAACATCACATTTTATTACCAAAGAGTGCACCGCTCATATAATTATTGTTGTTACCAGCATCACCGTTTAAGGCACTATCATCAAGAATTACTTCCTCCGGTTATGGATATGTGTTTCTTTAAAATAACACAAAAGTTCTCATTTCTGAGATATCGCAAAAGAATACGGATCGACATTAAACAAAATTAAAAACACAAATTGCCATATAATAAACGTATTGTCATTTATAATTCTTATATAATAACTAGCTGTCCCGGCCACGCGTTGCTGTGACTAACGTTTTTTGTCATATTACATTACATAGCGCCATCTAATGAATATTTACTCAATCTAGTCAACAGATGTCGCCATCTTTTACAATCGTTTGGAGCTAACAGATAATTAATAGACAAATAATTTGCAATAAGATAATATTGCAATCATAAATTGAGATGTAAGCAATCCTATCTTTCAAGTTTGATCAAACTGCACACGGTGTACAACTTTGATTAAAATCGGTTAAGTAGTTTAGGAGTCCATCGCGGACAAACACGGATAAACAACGTGACACGTAATTTATATATATTAAGATAAGATAATTATTAAATTCAGTGGCGTAGCGTGCCTTAGACTGGCCCCGTATCAAAATTTATTGGGGGGAGGGGGGCCAAATGATGGGTAAAGATTTTTCGCAAAAGAAACAAAGGGCAAACTTGGGGCACTTGTAGCTCGGGGCCCCGTATCATTGATACGGCTGATACGGCGGTAGCTACGCCACTGATTAAATTATATTTAATTAGATAATAATAAGCAGTTATTTTTTTGTTTATTATTTTTTGACTATTCCATCTGCTAGATCATATGCAATCTTGACCGGATCAATTTACGTTTGATGTTGTTGTTTTTCTCGAATAACTTTTTATATATTTTGCAAAATATCAAGATGTACTGGTATCTGACAGGAACATTTTTATTTTTAACAAATTTCATTTTGTTTGTTATTTTTCCAACATTTGAATGGTGGTAATAGTAAATATATTTTTATGTCCCATTACCTAATATTATATTGAAAAAAGCTCCTTAAAATGATAAACTGGTCTTTTCATTACTTAACCTATTTTTTCATGCGTATTTTTAATGACTTACATGGATTAATTTTTTAAATTTTTAATTTTCTTAAAAATTCTATGAAACATGTAATAAATGTACAACTGAAAATAACTTTGAAGCTCGAAGCTCAGAGCTTTTGAACTGGTACTAAGATATATTATTTACGAGCTTGTTTTTCTGACAAAGTAAAAGTCTATGGTTTATTTTCATTATATAGAACCGTCCGGCTTATACTAATGAATGTGCTGTGGTCAGAATTCACCAACGACTGTTTATGTTCATTGGTTTCTCTTAGAAGGTGTAGGTTTTGAAGTTTACAGGGATTATGCACTGTTAACTCAACGGAGAAGTTAATTTAACAATAAGAATAGCAACTTTTATTAATTTGTATTTACATAAATTTATATTAACCTTAAACTTATGACTCCCTTTTATTTTTCTTTCTGTTCTGTACTCCTTCTTTTCTTTTTCTCTGTACCTTTCCATCTACCTCCATCAACACTTTCTCTATCTTATTATCACTTTATGTTTTAAATTCGTACTCCCTTCTCACATTCCCCTTACTTCCCTCTTTCACTCCCGTATATTATTATATTTCCCTCTCCTCATTGTCAATCCAAATCTCACTTTTGTCGTTGTGCTTTATGTATGCTGGCAACTCCTCTCCCAGACTCCCTTGTGTCTGTTATTGTACTAAACCTGCTCCATTTTCTCCTTTCTTTCATATTGTTGCATCTCCATATCCCTCTTTTCTCCTCAGTACACTTTTCTCGTTTTCTTTCCTCCTCTTTATCGTTCCCCCTATGCCGCGCTCTTTCATAAGCTCTTCGCGTATTATTTTAACGATCACGCTGACTACTTTACCCATATTTCGTAATTTTTCATTTTAATATATTATACTTATTTTATATCTATTTAAAATAAGTAAATTCTTTTTTATATATATATATATATATATTTGAATACATTTTTGTTATCGTTAATTGAATTTTGTTACAAAATGAACTCGTGCTCCTAGTAAGATTAAATTGTTTTTCCTAATCTACCAATTAGATAATCGGCAGTAGTCATCTGTGATAAGCATTTCACGAACATTTATCTAGAACTGAAATATTATTTAAATATCACTTCTTATCAGTAAATGACAGTGTACAACCGTTTATTCTTGGCTGGAGCCAAGCCCTGGAAACAGGAGGATTGTATAATATATATGGTAAAGCTTTATGAGACATTAAATTGAGATTAATTAGTATGCTTTAGTGTCCACACGAAATGTGCTATAGATTTGTACTTATATACATATGCAGTCTGTATTCGGCGTGTGTTTGTGCGTGCGTGTGCGTGCAGGGAGTAGTCAAATTTACCATAAAAGATTTATGTATTCATTATTTATATTCTAGCTCATACGAGTATTTATATATATATATATATATATATATATATATATATATATATATATATATGTAGACTTTTTTAATTATCTACATTAGTAGTTTTTGAATCTATTACCATCCCGGTACAGACTCCGCTTTGCAGGTTAGAATTAACAACCACGTGTTGCGATTCTATTATGCAGCCTAGAACTATTCAATCACTGTTGATAGCTCACAATTTGTAGGTTATATCTCTAACCATCTGTTGAGATCCTAATTTGTAGGTACTTTCCCACAATTATAAGTTACAAATAACATCAGCCTAAGGTTGATGTACAATACAACAATATAGTTTCTTTTTAAACGAGTAAACACATAATTTGGCTATTAATAGTTTAATCACTTATCAAAGTCATAAAATTATATCTAAATAAAGTTAATCAATCTTAATTATATTCACAACAAAATACACTAGATATAATTACAGTACTTAGATTAAAATGTCTCTTCACAATATTATACGTCTCAATACATACTACGCAGTTGCAATTGTCTATAGTTATCAGCACAATGATTTCAATGAAAATACACCTTAGTACTAAACATTACACTTGCTGCCTAACTCTAACAAAAACACTGATCAAAATAACAATTATTACACCGTAATAAAGTTAACTTAATTATAAAACACACAATAACGACCATACATAAACTTTATATATTTCTATCGCCATTTGCTTTTATATAAACTCTCTGTACACATATAACAATCTTTTACTTGTGCCTCGCCCAAAACACATGTCTCATCACGTTCATAGTTAGCGAACAGTTCTATATACCACGTTCTCTGAGGCGTACGCTCGACACCAAAAAGCGAACGGCTAAGCAATTACCATTGAACGGCTGTAGTGTCTGTCGCTGGTTTATTTATGCACTTAAATATACCCCCGTTCTTAGCAAAGATCTCTACCCTAATTTACAGTTTCTTATTTCTATTTCTTAAAACTAAATATAATCTAATTTAAAATTACTCCTTAAAAAAATAACCCACATATATATATATATATATATATATATATATATATATATATATATATATATATATATATATATATATATATATATATATATATATATTGATGGTGGCTATGACTAAAGAAAGTCAAGGCAAAGAAGAAAATAAATATAAAAAAAAATATATATATATATATATATATATATATATATATATATATATACACAAGAGCACCCAAAGTGACATCAATTAAAGATGGCATAGTTTTCTTAATTACGAATCATTTTAATTAACCTTAGAACTCATTTCTTTCTTCTTTTTTCTTTTACCTTCAAACTCATGAGTAGAGTGTTTTTCTTTTATATGGCTTTAGCTTTTTTAATCTTCTTGCCTAAATATTAAAATTACAAAAAAATACTATTTTTTTTTTTTTTTTATTTAACCTCCTTCAATGTTGGCAGTATTTATGGTGTCGTGGCCTCATATATATGTCTACACCACTGCCTAATAACTGTACGATTATGTATGACCATAATCAATATAAGTTCATAATAACCAAACCCAGAAAATATATATCTGGTCCGGGGATCGAACCCGAAGACACAGCAGTCGGCGTCAAGCATCAATGCTCTCGCCCACTGTGTCGTCCAAAATATTACTATGTATATACTTTTACCTATGTTTAACTTATACTTCTATTTTTTGGTCCACTATAAATTGTGCAATAAATTTAACGGATCACTTTCTCACAACTGAAATCAAAAAGAAAACAGATAGATTGGTGTATTTAGTGATAATTTTGAGTAATGCATCTATTTGACTTTTTCTATTTTTGATTATACAAGTCAGTGATGTTTTACATCAAATTTAATTAAACATTAAAATGTTACGTAAAAAGATTCATAACGAACAAAATGGAGCTTTTTACATAAATTCTTGTCGTAAATAAAGGTTATAAAATTTATGACAAACCCTTAGAAATGTTACCAGTCATATAAAAATTAGAATTTAACTAGAAAAAATAGCAATATTCATTTTCAAAAGTTATTTTTGCTGTTTCAACTCATTAAAAGTCAGTGGAAGAAAACCTAAAATGTAAATACGTTATTCATCTAACTAATTGCAGCTTTAAATTTTGATTCGTGTTTATAGTTACTTACATAAAACGATTTAAACATAATATTTAACCTGCTGTATACTATCGCCATCTATATTTCGCGAGAAAAAATGGCCGAGTATCGTTTCATTTTAATAGGGCTATCTCTGGCACAGATGATCGCATTAGCCTTTAACAGCTAAACACACTGCTACATATCCATTCCGAGCTCTAAGTATATCTGTCTATGTGTAATCCTATTTCTCAATACACGCGTTGTATTGGAATACTGAACATTTTTTCACGATTCAAATGTCTGACTCTGTTCGGGAATGTCTGCAGCCAGAAAATATGAAATTGTCCTCTTCTCCCCTTGGATCAGTATTTACTCTGACTAGATATACATATGTAAGTGTAGACGCTACTTTCTAGGGCTTTGTTAAAATAAATACTTCGTTTTTTTAAATAATTTTGTATCTAATATTTAATCAGAAAATGAATACGTAATATTCCAGTTATCAACACATGTCTAAGATTGTCTGTTAACCTTGCTAATAATATTTAAATAATCTTTGTACCCCCGTTTATCCCCCCTTCACATATTTGCTTGATGTTAAGTTTATAGATAACGAAGCGTAACATATAACGCTGATATACATATAGAAACATCTCCCCTTAGTGTTTTAAATCCTCGGATTAGGACTTTGGTGCTACACTTAATCCATGGAGTTAAAGCTGCTACCCTGCTACCCTGGTACCAAGCACATAACCCTCTCACAGAACCGTCTATATCCTCCCCTTATTGTCGTTGGAATTGTACCCTAACCAACGAACCAGCCAACCACCTCAAAATTCTGTGGATAAATTTAAGTACAAAGAAATAAATGTATAAAAAACATATATACTTATTTATTTCATATGAACTTTATACTTTTAGTGCTTTTTACTTTTATTTACTTACCTGGAAATTCTGTATTAGATTCTAAAAATAAAACGTTGCTTTGTTTTAATGATTTTTTTATTCAAAAGATTCAAATGTCTCGTCGCATCCCGTCCTAAGGATTTTCCTTTCAAGGGTTATAAATATTTTTTATTTACTTTATGCATATTATAGTAGCGGTATGATAATTATGAATTCTATAATTCACGCGTACATTAAAAATGAAGTCTTTGGTGATTAGTTAAGGTTCGCAAATTGAGCATTTTCTAATATCTAAAGAAAATATTTTTTGGGTTTATGCGTTGACACAACTGCAATCGTTCAAACCATGAATCGATCTTCGTGTCTCGGTATTGATCTTGATATCTCGAGGTAAACAATTACGAAAGCACCTCTCTTCACTAGCTTAATTCCAAAGATCAGGATCTCAAAACGACTTGTCCTTTTGTTTGTGTAAAAAGCTGAAGAAACCATTCAAAAGAAAATCCTCTTATATGATTATAAAAATACTTATGAATGATTAGGAAAATTAATACTGAATATAGTAAAGAAAATAATAAAATTGGATTATGTGCCATTGTTGGACTTAAAATTTAACACAAAAATGATCCAGCTGGTCAGCTCCGGTTCCGGAGAAATTTATTGTAGATTCGAGATAATAATTTAGTGATTTATGAATTCTTGGAATAGGTTTAATGGTAGACCAAAACAAAAACGAATTTTTTCAGTGAAGAATACAATAATGGAAAACGATATCTATTCTAAAATAAATCAGGTTTTGATCAGAACAAATCGAATTTAGTTTTAGGTAATCATATTACATATATAAATCCTTCGAACAAAATTTTAATCATTAGAATATCACTTATAGCTTCACAAGCTAAATCTCTTTATTCTGAGTAACAGTCTCCTAAGACTCTCTTAAGAACTTTCTTCTTTCTGTAACCGTCTACAATATAATACATCTGCTATTAGAAAAGCATCGAATATTAGGACTTATTGCAAGCAAAAAAGTCATTTTTTAATAATTCATTTTTTTTATTTATTTAGGCTTTGGCTTATTCAGCCTTCTTGCCATTGCTTTTATTTGTAAAATTATATAAAAATTTACATATAAATTATAATTGTTCTAATAAATACAAAACAAATTGATTCTTTTTAAAAAATTAAACTTAAAATTAAATACATACTAAATAAAATATTTTAACTTAAATTACACTTCTATATTATTTTCTATCACAAAGTTTGTTAATATTTCCGCCGTTGCTTCACTTGTCATTAAACAGGACATATTGACTGGGAACTGTGTTACATTACATAAATCATTTAAAAGTCTATCAATTTTTGATGTTAAAAGATGACACCCTAGAATTATATGGTCCAAAGACCCTTCTTCTCCACATCTACAATTTGGTGTGTCTTTTATATTTATTTTGTATAGATGAGCTGGACATCTAGAATGCCCAGATTTCATTCGACAATTTGTTGAAATATATCTCCGTGAATGATTTTTATTAAACCATGTGGTTGTTGGAATTTTTTGATTCGCTGCAAAAAAATTTTTTCCAGTACTTTGACTTTTCTCATTATATATATTCTGCCATTCTGCCATACAATTTTCTTTAATTATTTTTTTGGAATCATTTATTGACCAATTTATTTCAATTATTTCCCCATCTACACAAGCTTCTTTGGCCAGTTTGTCAGCCATTTCGTTTCCTTTTATGCCTACATGTCCAGGAATCCAAATAAGTTTAACATTGATATCATTTTTTTCCATTTTTAAAAGATATTCTTTAATTGAACATATTTTGTTATTATTATTGTTTTTGAATTTATTGTTATTTAAAGATACACAAACACTACGAGAATCTGTGAAGATTAATATATTTTTATTGTCAGTTTTTTGTATTATTTCTAGTAATTTCATAATTGCTGTTATTTCTGTATTATAAGAATTTGTGATGTTGTTAAGTTTGTATTTGTACTGCTGATCTGTATTATAATTGAAAATGCCAATTCCTCCAGTTTTAGAGTTTTTTTCGAATGAACCATCGGTAAACCATATACTCCAGTTTATATCATCTTTTGTTATATATTCCATATATTTTTGATAAGTTATTTCCTTACTGTCATTCTTCTTGAACAAATTTATTTCTGTATGTATTGTTGTCATGCTTATTTCTAATGGAAATTTGAAAAAAGGTATAATGTTGTGTACCTCTAAGTTCAAGTTATTATATCTATCAAAACTAGTTAAAAGTGCCGGTTTTTTATGAGTTGTCCAATATGGTTTATTATAAAGAACATATAGTTTAGATAATCTTGTATTTAAGGGGCCACATGAGTTATGTCTGTTTTTACAAAAGAAACTGTCTGATATTTGTTGTATTCTGATATTTACCGGAGGAATATTAGTTTGATAGTTGAGGATTTGGATTGGTGTTGAAACCATTGCACCTAATATTATTCTTAAACATTTGTTTTGTATAATTTCAATTTTTTTTAATCTTGAGTTATTTGCGGTGCAGATCATAGTACTAGAATAGTCAATATGCGGTCTAACAATAGCTTTATATATTTTTATTAAGGTTGTTGGGTGTGCGCCCCATTTGTATCCTGCTATACATCGCATCAAATTTAAGCCTTTTTGACATTTGTTAATAATATGTGCAATTTCTTTCGCCCAAGTGCTTTTCGTATCAAAGAATATACCCAGAAATTTGGTATTTGAACTAACAGTTATATTTTTATTTCTGATGGTTATTTTTGGACTGCATTTTATTCTATGCCTTGTAAATATAACTATTTTACTTTTTTCTGACGATATATTTAATTTGATTTCCTTTAGTAAAATATCTAGTTTTCTTAATTTCGATTGTAATCTGTTTTGAGCTATATCTTGTGTATGGCCCATACTATAAATAACCATGTCATCTGCATACATCAGTACTGTTGTGTTGTTATCTGATAATGTTGTTAACTTTTCTGTGTATATGTTGAATAATAAGGGAGATAATATTGAGCCTTGTGGAATTCCATGATTACATAGTATAGGACCAGTTAACTTATTATTGTATCTAACTGTTATTTCTCTATTTTGGAAGTAGTTTATAATCCAGTTGGATATTTTGGAAGATATACCTATGTTTTCTACTTTTTCTTTTAATATTTTTAGATTAACATTGTCATAAGCAGCTTCAATGTCAATGAAAGCAGCTATCATATAATGATTTTTACTGTATGTTCTTTGTATATCTATATTCAATATGTTTAAGTTATGCTGTGTACTTCTTGTTTTTCTAAACGCAAATTGTAACTCAGGTAATCTTTTATGATGTTCGAGATACCACTCCAGTCTGTTTTTGATGATGGATTCCATAGTTTTGCCCATACATGATAGTAAAGTAATTGGTCTGAATGATTCTTCTTTGTTTGGATCTTTTCCTGTTTTTAATATAGGAACAACGATATGTTTTTTCCAGTCTAATGGTATATCAGCAGTGTTTAATGACAGATTATATATTTGTGTAAGATGATTTATTGCATTGTCAGGTAAGTTTTGTATCATTTTGTAATTTATTCTATCAAATCCTGTGCTACTGTTTTTATTATGATTTAAAGCGAAATTTACTTCATTTTTATTTATGTTATTATCTAGAAAATTATCTTTTACGATGGTGGTGGTAGTAATATTTAAATTGTTGTTCTGTGGAAATTTTTTTTTAATGAATTCTTCTATTAAATTTTCATTATCACTTATCCTTTTAGTACTATAGCTTTTATTGTTAATTTTTCTTATATTATTCCAGACAATGTTGGTTGTTGTGTTTGGGTTTAAATTCTCGCAGAAATTTTGCCATTCTATTTTTTTTCTGGCTCTAAAATATCGTCTGGTTTTAGCTTGATGTTTTTTATAATTTAAATAATTCGCCATTGTCATGTTTTTATTAAAAATAGTTAGTGCTAATTTTCTTTGAGCTATCATTTTATTGCACTCAGTGTCCCACCAAGACGGTTTTATTTTATTAGGAGTTATATTATACAATCTGGTAGATGGGATATGTATGTCTGCCGAATTATTAATAACATCTCTAAATTGGTTGTATTTGTTTTCAACATCTTGGGGATTACTTGTGATTCCATTTGTGCTAAGGTTTGAAATTCTGCTTTCTATTTCAAGGCTATATTTCTCCCAATCTGCTTTTCGGAAATTTCTCCTCGTTAAATATTCAGATGTACGGTAACGGTCTTTATTATAGTCATTCAAACAGAAAAAAATTGGGTAGTGATCACTACCTAAGCTATCTGCAAGAACTTGCCACGAAGTAATTTGTTGTGTTAACGTCATTGATACCAATGTGAGATCCAGTATACTGTCCCTTGTACTGAGATTGCTTACTCTAGTTGGTTTATCATCGTTAATAATATTTAGATTTTCGTTTTCTATGAAATCTAACAATTCGTTACCTTCATACTGACTACCTGGACAATTTATATCCCAAGCAAGATTAGTCGCGTTAAAATCTCCAGCAAGTATAACAGGAACATCTATTTGTTGTTTTATCTGTGACCAATTAGAATTAGATAGTTTATGATTCGGTTTAGCATAGATTGATAAAATACATATTACATCAGTTTCGTTATGTGTTAAAATTATTCCAACTATTTCGACCGAATTAAATGGGTTATTTAGCATTACTCGTTTATATTTTATAGCTTTATGAATCAAGATAGCAACACCCCCGTGGGGATTATAGTTTGTATTCTGTATCCTATCTTCTCTTTCAATAAAATAACCTTTGATGTTGAAATTGATATTTTTTGTTAAAAACGTTTCTGATAGTATGCATATATGTATGTTATGCTTCTGTAACATATGTTGTAGTTCCTCTTTAATATATCTGACTCCTCTGCAATTCCATTGAATAAAATTTATCATTTTAACTGTTTTAATTAATTATTGATTTTTATATCTGTCCTTGGTCTTGTTGTTAGATTTATTTATATATTTTATTTTATTTTTTTTTCTCTCCGTTTATATAATTATTGTTGATTTAATATTTTAGTAAATTTATTAAACGATTAGGTTTAGTGATGTGAATAGATTTTTAAAAAATAAACTTAATTTATATATCGATGTTTTCTTACGAGTTTGGCCATTGTACACTAGATATTTGTTTCTTGTAACTTCTAAGGGATTGGGATGTAATATTTGGGTCTTTGTTTGTATTTTTAATTTTGTCATCATTATTTTTATTATATATTGATGTATAGCAAGTATCATTATCATTGTTTTCCATTGTAATATCAGGTGTCTCTTGGTTGATTTGCTTTCTGTTTTTTCCTTGATTAGTTATCTTAAGGTATGTGTCGCTTTCTTCATTGTTAGGTTTCTTTTCTTCTCTTCTTCTTTTTGGAATTGGTTCTTTAGTGGATGTCGTAGGTTGTGGTTGACTGTAAGATCTTTGTAACGAGTTACCTGTATTTGATTTATTCACTCTGGTATTAGTTCTTCTGGTTAAAGGGTTTGGTTTGTATGTTGGAATTATGTTGATACTATTGTATTTATTAGTGATATTGGGAAAAGTCTCATTGTAGTTTAGAGCTTCAAAAGAGTTTTGAGTTCTTACTGAGTATAAATAGTCTGTATTTTTTTCTGTTAATTCTAATTTTGCTTCATAAAAACTGAGATTGTGTTGGGCCATGAGATCTTTTATCTTGATTTGTCTTTTTTTTTCAGGACATTCATTGTCTGTAGCCTCGTGGTTAAGTTTACAATTTATGCATGTCGGATTAGGAGATGTGCATGCAGTACGTAAATGATCTTCACTTCCGCAGAATTTACATTTTGCTACTTTTGCTCTACATTTTGTGGCTGCATGTCCAAATTTAAAACAATTATAACATTGTATCGTCTGTTGTACAAATGGTTCACATGCTCGTCTCACTCTCCACATGTAAACATAAGCAGGAATAGCAAGTCCTTCAAAGAATAATTTCACTGTTGTACTGGGTTCATATTTAATAGCTCCGTCAACTCTTAGTTTTCGATTTAACCTTTGCACTCTCGTTACTTTAAAAGGTGGACACTCTATATTATTTAAAATTGTATCTTCCGAATATTCAATATCAACACCTTTTATAATAGCAACTTTTGTGCACCAGTAAAATGGTATAAACGCTTCATACCCATTGTTTTTCAGCAATGTTGATTTGGTAATTTCGTTAGCTAGTACTGCATTAGCACATTGAACGATTACTCTATTTCTTCCCACTTTTTTAATTTCTATTATATTAGATTTATTGCTAATTTTACATATTATTTCTGCTAATTTAAGAGAACTAAAAAATGTATTTCCATCACTATTATTTTTAACTATCATTACTTTATACGAGTCATATTTTGTTTCTGTGTTGTATAAATTATTAAATATTTTTTTAACATTGTCACTATTGCTATTTAAGTTTTCTGTTATATCACTGGATGTTTTATCTGTAGGACTTGATTTGTTAGTCACAGAGTTGTTTTTATTGATCGCATTTTTATCGGGAGGTTCAACCTCCATATCCATATTGTTAATTAACCAGTGATAATTAAATAGAAGTTACTTCACTTCTTATTAATAACACTTAATAATAATATAAATTATAATTTAAAAAAAAAAATAAATCACGAAAAAAAAAAAAAAAATATTCTAATTTGCAAAAAAAAAAAAGATCACTATTTATTTTATTGTTTTGTTTATTGTAAATACGTGCGCTCACCAAGAAGACTCGATGTAAACTGTTTAATAATTCAAATGTTTCTAATTTTTACTAAGGGTTAAAGTTACAAGAAAACAACAAACAGAAATATACGTTATCCTAGTTTCTGATAGCACCAGCGATCTTATTTTGCTCGAGACCTGAGAAGGTACCATTTTTCACCTACCCAAGCTGGTGATGAGTCGTGCATACAGTTCATAACATGCCATGTAAAATAAAAGGCTTTTATCCAGTCAAAGTGTATTAAACATAGAACTTCAAACCAAATCAACTAAGTCTATTTTCGTAAAGTTTACTTAATGCATTGCACCACACTGAACCTTCTAGTTCAAGACCCCTTAGTACATCCTTCTAATAGTATAATTACGTAAATTAACCCAGTGATTAAAATTCTTTTGTTATAAACTTAATTTAGTTGCGTTACAAAGTTTTCCACTAATTTCATTTAGAATATAACCATCTACGTCGTTTGTAACAAGACTGAACTGTTTTATTAAGTAAAGTAACTTGTTTTCTTTCCTTAATTAACATATTACATAATCCGTATATTAAATATTTTTCTTTGGTGTTACGTAAACGACATTTGTGGGCGCAAAAACGCGTAAAGTCAGAACTCATACGCGCTGTAAAGATATTCATGTTGTAAGACTGAAAGTTCATAAGCTTTTAATGATCTTGTTTAAAACAGTATACCAGTAAAATTATATCTTACTTTGAGATACCGCAAGTGAAACTTAGGCACTATTTTTCCGTTTGGAACATTTCCACCTCCAAAGACATTTGCAGGAAAAAATTAGAATTTAAATCTGGCATTCTAAGGCTTGAAGAAAATTAGTGTGATGAAACGTTAAAGCCTCATTCCCACTCACTCTTTTGATATTTAATCTACTGTTTTTATCTAATATTTTAATCTAGATTTCAAGTTATCAGAATAGGCATTCCTTGCCACATTTGTGTTTTAATTTGAGTTTAGTTAATTTAGTTGGTGCGCATGCTTCTTTAGTAATATAAATTTTGACAGTTCGACAATTTTATTATTTTTTTACTTTTGACAAACTGACATTAAACTTCTCTTAAATATAAATTCTACTGCATTTGACAAATTGTCACATTTTGGAGGTTATAATATTATATAGTTTTTGTTAATTTAATATTTTTAATTTAAAACATTGGACCTTGTAAGGTTCTAAGAAAACGAAGAAAACTTAAAAAATAAATTAAATTAAAAATGGTATCGTGAATGACTATGCGTATTACCATATGCTTAACAATTTAAATTAAATACAAAAACATAATTAAATTAAAGCAGTGAGTATCAGATTTTTATCCATGATATACATTTGGTTTTCCATACCTTTCTTGTATTGTTTATTGAGAAAGAATATGTCTAACAAAACTGTCGCAATCTTGCAATTTTGACCGAATCAAAAATTTGGTTTTCATTTCGGTTATAATATAAAACTTTAAATATAAAAATAACGCTTACTAAGAAAACAAAATTTATGTCAGCTGAAATAAATAATATTCGAACACATTTCTTTTCAAATTATCAGTTTTACATATTTTAAAAATGAGTGTTGATCCATTTTTCGGGCAGGACGAAATGACTTTATCAAAAACGTACGATTTATTAAATAAATATCAAATTCCAATAGACCACATGCAGAAACATTACTTAACGACCTGCAACAATGTACAAGAATTAGAGAAAATTATAGTATTACTTAAGTCAAGCGAATTAACTCTACCTGATACTTATGAAATAGCTGAAGCCAGATTAAGGGTCTTGAAACCAGATAGTAAAATTCTGCAGATTGATAAAATAATTGATCACAAAAATGAAATCTGGGAAAAATTTGTAAAGGATATGGAAAAACTAGCTGATTGTACAAAAACTGAAAATAAAGACAAGAAAGGTTGTGAAGAGGCAAGGACTAGATTTGATAGTAATTTTACTGATGCGTAATTACATTTGTAGAACTAATATTAATTACAATAATTTGTTATAATAAAAAGAAAAACAAAATCATTTTAGGAACGAATTTTTATTGGTGTAGAAATTAACGGAATATACTCTTTGGAGTAGTGCATTAAATGGTATAAAGTCTTAGCCGAAGTTCTTCATGAAATAGCAACGCTGGTTTTGTATTTTAATGCTCTAAGAATGTATATGTTTTTTAGCCTCCTTACATATAATACACCTATAAGAATGGAGAAATTCGACGTTGCTTGTACATTCACTTCACAGATTCGGCAATGGCGAATTTTAATATTACTTACCTATACTGTAAAAAGAATAAAGCGGAAATAATAATAATAATTTCCGCGTGCTTTTTATATCAGCAGTGCGAATGTATATTTATATAATTCAATGTATTACAGAATTATGTATTTATTTTGCCGATATTCTTTTTCGCAGACCTTCTTTTTAGACCAATTTGTTGCAGTGTAGATTTGAATGCCTTTACTTGCCGATAGTTGTAAAAAGTGAATTAAGTAAATTTAGATAATAGTATTTCCGCTATTTAATACTCCTGCAGTCTATCGTCATTAAAATACTAATTCCAATTTGTTAATTAGTCTTCGGTTCGATTTAAAAACGACTTAATTTTTATTGACACCACGAGTACAAATCGACTGCATACTTCACCGATGCGACGTTACAATTCTGATGTATTACTCAGATTAAAATTGAAATCTTTTACAACATGTATTTCTCACTGTAAAGTACTTGATATTTATATAAATTACAAAAAAAAAACAACTGAAACTTGAACCTAAGCTGAACCTCTAGCTAGCTCTAAAGTTGTGCAGCAGCTTAAAGAAATATGTATGGGTATTTACATATAATAGTTTGTGTATTATTTTAATATATCATAAAGTTTATAAAGCACAATATCTGAATAATTTATCAGTAGAATTCACTTGATTTAAAGTTTTTGTTTAGTTCTGTATAAACTAAAGAAATTTTAAACTTAATACTCCTGCACTGTTGTTTAAACTCTACATGTAAAGTTCACCCCGGAAATTCAACTATTTAATTTATTAACGAGCTGTATCTGTAAACTACGTATTAAGCCGAGTCCTCACCAAACAAACAGTAGGTGTAAGCGAGGAGATAAAAGAATTTATAGTAGTAGTTGATAAAACAAAATAATACTTAAAAATTAACAATCAAATATAATTATTTTGTTTAGCACACTTTACTGACAATTAATCAACGAATTCTTTTAATTTAGTTCCTAAAGGATAAATATTTCTATTCCAGGCACTGGTTTAAGACTAACAAGGATTTGTCCCTAATATTTTATCCATATACCCTTTCCATTCCATGTAAATAACATTAATACCAACTATACACACTTTGGCGCTACTTTATATTACATTGCATGTTCTGTTTGTTAGGTTTATCAACACTCTTAATTCACCTGAGATTAAAACCAGTGCCTAGAAAAGAAATACATATTTCTTTAGGGAATGAACAAATATTACAATAATACCGTACCGTATGGACCATTAGAGTACAGGATTAGGAGTCACGAGAAAGTGAAGAGTCGTGAAAGAAGAAAGGAAGAGTATGGACGGCGGAAGTTAGGAAAATGAGTAGAGAGAAGGAAGATAAGCGAGAAATAGGTTTTCATTGTAAATTGCTATGTATAAATAATAGAGTGGCTCTAATTTACTCCTGGTGAAAACTATTTTTTAGATTTTTTATTGCGGCACTCGAAGTTGAAAAGCCTTGAAAGTCAAAAAATCGCAGATATTTCCTTTTAAATTCATATATCTTGCGAAATATAAATTTTATACCAAAACTTATACGAAAGTTAAAATAAAAGAGAGGGTGCCGCGAACTTTGAAAATAAGGGCCACTCTAATACATGAAGTAATGAATTAAATAAGATCTTTAAAATTTGTTAACTTGGAAAATGAAATGAGTAAATATGTAAACAGATTGTAAGGCATATGCAATGAAATATATACAATACAAATATTACAAATTTTGTGTTAAAAACAGTTTGCAGGTAAAGTATCAGTAAAATATATTTAAAAGAATAATAATGTTTGATAGTTAATTGTAACTGTTTTGTTTAGCCGATAACAATAATAAAACTGAACTATAACGTTCAAGTTTCAATTACTTTTCTACAACGCAGTTTCAAATTGATTAAACATTATTTTCTACATAGTATTAGATAAAATTCATTAATACATTACAATTAAAATACATACCTACACAATGAAACCCTAGTTCAACCAAGTAAACCGCAGGATGGTCAAGTTGACGGTAAACTCTTGGTGCTTATGGTGCTGGGTGCTTGCTACTAGCATTAGGTTCTTGTGAGCTTTATCTCTGGACTAGAGAAAGAGAAAGAGGGAGAGAGTACGAAAAATAAACGAGAACAGAAGGGAATATATGGGAGTGGTTGTGAATACAGTATAATGCTGGAGTGTGGGTGTTCCATTACTATAGTTGTGTGACCAACAATTGTTTCAAAAGATCCGGGTTTTATTCATATGGGACTGGGAATGGGATTGGGACTCTCTATCTCGTGTAGGAGTGTACAGGAATTCAGCAGGATACACGAATTGGCTGTCCATTACGGAAATAGAAATTACAAGAGTCAGTGGAGTGGACTTTTATTTATTTCATTTTCATATAGAGGACGTTATTAGTGAAATTATGCTATTAAGTTTACTTATGTTAGGTTTCAAGTATTCCTTGTATAATTATTAGAATATGATGAGCTTTTCTTATTTCTTAATAATCTGTTTTCGACATATAGGAACAGTTCATTAGATTTCGATTAAAAATTAAGGGTAAGAATGGGACACAAAGTGGAGGCACTACTTAAGGTATGTGTGAAAACAACAAATTAGACTTAAACTATTCAGTTCTCTCTTAGGTCTCTCATAAGCAGTCTAAAGAGTTCTCACTGCTAGTGCAGAGGTCTAATTTAAGAATGCAATTGCAATTATTATGAATTTCTTGGAAAACTAAAACATTTTGTGCCCTATTTTTCGCTTTTCACGTACTAGCTAGTTATGAGATATAACTCTTCTTAGCTTTGCTTAGAATTATAAAATGGTAAGAATTTTATTTAGAAGATGATAGACTTTTAGAATAAATAACACTAGGTTTTGCTTAAGTAAAATATTAAATCAATGTATGGTAACATACAAGTTTTGTCTTGTGTGGAAAATTGTTCCAGAAAGCACTTAGTATGCAATCCTGGTATTTCATAACCTGTATATATCATATATTATAATATATGTATTGTTAAATTTGAATTTTATTTGCATATATATACATACATAATTTAACAAAATTATACATAACATTTTTACATATACATTTTAACAAAATATAACATAAATAAAAATTAATGAAAATATTCTTACTATTGACAGTGACCGAATCCCCTAAATCGTTGAAATCTCTCAAAATGAATACCATAAATAATTAATTTGGCGTTTTCTCTAAAGTAATTTTAAATTGATATCTCAAGCGACTAACTAAAATTTATATACAGCTACATAAACCGGAGTATGCTAATTACTGCGTATTTAAAAATGCTAAGATGATTTATTCCTTCTTTATAGTGTCACTATATCTCCCCATAAAATATGATCCTAAAATAAGGAAACACTGTACTGTATATATATATATATATATATATATATATATATATATATATATATATATATATATATATATATATATATATGTATATGTATAATACGAAATATTTCGTATATTGCGATTAGAACGCTGGACAAAACATTGCAGCGATGAGCGATTCCCACTTCTGATATGGGAGAAATGTGACAATAACAATCCTGCCATACTACTTTATATACTTCGGGTATGTATACCTATATATACCTATATACATATATATGTGTACATAAATAGAACCATTTGTGGTTTAATGTGTATTTTGAATAGAGAATAGAAGTGATCTACATCTAGACGAAATATATGGACTGTTGAAATGTAACAATGAAGATTTGGTTTTGATTGTGTACGAGTATGTACCTACTATGTATGGGTTTGTGTTATTTACGCTGAAATGTGAATATGTGTGAAAAACATGTAGAAACATAAATTAAAGTAGTGTTATTGTAGAATGATATATACATTGTTTGTAGATTAATAAATGGAAACTATAAATTTGAATTATAATTATAGGGGGCTATACAATTACATCTAGGTTTACTTCTAGATTACTTATCAGTGCGTATTCATTATAGTAAATGTTAAATTGTTTTGTGAATTATTTCTTATTGGATGTTTTTAAGTTTTAGTAAAAGTTATGTAAATTGCTTGCTAGCAATCTGCACGCGACACAACAAAAATTGATAACTGCTACATGACCCTGCAATCTCTTTAAAAATATTTCACATTTTATTTCTAACTAATTAAAGAAATTAAAAATTAATACTATAATATTACTATAGAACTTCGTCCAGTGTTCAGTTTTGGTAAGTCTTTCTTGTGCATAGTGTATGGCAGAATGGAAAATGCGCAAAAATTGCTTCAATTGGTCGCACGTTTTCAATTCCTGTTCTACACAATAAAAATATGTGGGTGTGGCTAAGGTTTACATTCTACACACTGTAAAATCATTTATTGAATTAATTTTTGTCGATTTGCGGGTGCACTATTGAAGTGGTCTATACTCTACACATATAATGTAACTTTGAATATTATTTATCGTAATATTTTTTACCTAACGTTATGTTTTATTATTTACCGAAGTTTAATATAATTTCTTTACATTGTCATTAAATAATTGCACCATTTTACAATTAATCAGAAGCCATAAACGCATAAACTAAATTTAGCTATGTTCCTTTATATTATATAAAACTAAAAAACGTTATGTAACAAGTAAACTTTTTTATGTTAAGTAAATCCTAAATATAGTCCGGTCAATATAAACATTTAAAATAACAAAAATTGCCGGAGAGCCAAATATTGGTGGAGAGCTGGGGTTTATCATTACAAATAAAGTTTTAAAAACCCCCATCGATTAGGTAACTCTTAGGAAAAAAATCATAAGGACTATTTTTGTAGAGAATTTTAAGATCTACAACTTTGGTTTGAGGTTTTTTTTTGATAAAACTTACCATTTTCGAGAAAAATCCAAAAAACCTCAAATTTTGACCTTTGACCCTAAATAACTTTTGAAGCACACATAGAATCGATGGGGATTTTTAAAACTTTATTTGTAATGGTAAACCTCAGCCCTCCACCAATATTTGGTTCTCCGGGAAATTTTGTTATTTGACCACTATTTTTATGTTAAAATTGACCGGATTAATATATGTAAGTGTGCTTAACAGAACTGCAGAATTGAAAGACGTTAACTTACATTCATGTAAAAATGACTTACGTAAACCTATTAAATTTTATCTAAAACTATATTAGGTAAAGTCCTTTACGTGCTAGAAAACTTTTTTTATGGTAAATAAATCTTAAATACACGTAACTGAGTATAGCGGGTACATGCCCATACCACTATGAACAAATTCTGCAATTGCAGAAGCTATGTATCTGTACCTCAATATATCATTTAAATTTCAGATCTTAATAAGTGTTTATTGTCCTTCGTAATAAGAATTAGTAACGGTTTAAAGGGTTTTCTATTTAAACACACAAATTCCATAATTTTAAACCAAAAACCGGCAATACCTCAGCTCAAATGGCTATAGCTCGTTTCGTTAATTAGAATTAGCCACGTCTCCTCTTTAGTTGTTAAGAGTATATATATGTAATATACGTTACCATAGATATTCAGACGCTCGGAGCTAACACCAACCCATTTCACCCTTAAAATCCAACCCTTTAACCTCTAAAACTACCCACAGAACTAAACAACACCGTTGCCGGTATGGGTATGGAAAACGAATGAGAATTATATATCAACTTGTTTTTATATGGATTTAGATATTTCTATCTTACTTGCTCTAGCTAATGTTTTATTACATTTGCTGTCTCTCTTTTATAGGGTGTACTCCTACAGCATCCATCTATTTATATTAGGTCCTGCGGAAAGATTATTTGTGTGCATATTAATTTAGTTATATGTTGAAGTTTACATTTCATTTAGTATGATTTTGGTTTAGAATTTAATTTTTATGGTGTTAGATTGTAGTGTTATAATATTTTGTTAAAAATCTAATTCAATTTATTTCTTCAAGTATACATAACAATCTACAAGTAAAATCTATCTTGCAATCGATTTTCCTCATTCTCTTTTTTTTCTTCTTACTTTCGCCATCCATATTCTTCCTTCTCTCTTTCTTTTGCAATATCTCCTCCAGGTCTAATCGACTTTCACCTGACGCCTACTTTTAATATGCTCAAATTTCTCCTCTTTCTTTTCCTCTCATCCTACATACTTTCTCTTCTTCCATTCTCCAATATCTACTTTCTCAATCCTCATTCGCCAGTCTGAACAAGGCTTAGTATAACTTATTGCCTTTATTTTAGGTCTGACGCGAAAACAAATGATATCTAATCAGAATTACCTTCCGGCCTATCTCAAATTATCTTCTTTTCAATACATTACCAAAAGAAACATAGGTGATAATTAAAAAACTAAAATCTGGGAAAAAAATCCTAAGACTGGGAGCTCTGAGTATAATAGTTAGGTAATTTAAATTTATAATTTAACCCTATTTATACATTTTATGTATGAAATAATTTTTGCTGAATAAGACAAAACCTAAAAGGAAATTATTTAGCTGTAGCATAGGCGCTGAAATATTTATATGATGTGACTGCATTCATTATAAACAGATTATCTAATAATGCCCCAATTAGACAAAGTTTTGACCTACTATTCATAATAAGAACATGACATATTCAAGTCACTCTACATTAGTTCCGTCTTTATTTAACAATTCACAAGAGAAAGTGCATTAAGGTATATTTTGAGCTTATCAAATCCCACAGTGGAATTGTATTACTCCAGTTACATGTCATGCCATGCAGAACTTTACTAATGATATATTTACTTCAACTATATTAAGTATTTAAATATTTAAATTTCAAAACTTTGTTCTGCTATTATATTTGTTGTTTTAATATTTTAACTATTTTATAACCAACTAACACTAACGTGTGCGTGCTTAATGATAATGTGGCGTTAATTTGTTTATATACAATGTGTCGGTCAGGGTTATCAAACCAGTTGTAAGCTAAAAGGTATTAAACTGCTCTGCAAGACAAATTTCTATCTGGGTGTTGTTACCGTGATATTATATATTTATACTTAACAGCGCGCCGCTGAGCTTTAAATTCTTCCCATACTAAATCAAAAATTAGATTACATTAAATTAAACGTTAAACTATTTATAGAATCTTTAAAGACACCTCTTCATTCTTCTCCTTGTGTCACTGTCCTTCTGTTCTACTTAGCCATTTTAAACTCTACACATTTTCTCCCTTTCTTTTTCCTACACCTCATTCCTTCGCTGTGTCCTTTCAGTAGCTCTTTTATCTTCTTTTCACTGACATTCCTGAACCCCTTATCATATGCTCCAACATCTCTCTTCGTCGCTAAAACTAGACCCTTCACTCTATTTCTTCCCAATATCTGTTACCCTAGTCTTTATTTCTCATTCTGAATCTTGCTGTTCTTCTTTGTGTTAACGTAATATATTTAAACAATAAAGATGTTTAAGAAGAACCAACAATAAAAGAGTATAAAAAGGGTAGTTTTTGTGATCTATATATATAGTCGAACAGACTCTAATTGCATTACAAGTCAAAGCTTTCTATATTTATTTGGTCTGCTTGCAGATAAATTGGCAAAGCAATCAATAAATTTAGAAATTGAGATGAAAGTGAAATTACCTGCATATGAAATTTTTAATATAATCAAAAAATTAAACCTCAATTTTAGAAACACAGATTTCATTAACAAAAGTCAGTTAAAAGGAAGAGATTATTATATGTTACACCTAAATTTAAGTAAGAAGAGATGGTTTAGAAATGAGTCCTGCTAAATTATATCAACTATAATCAGAATCAAAAGTAATCATTGCAAAACTCCAGCTCACCTGTACAAAATTAATATTAAATCCGACAATAGATGTCAATGTGGTGAAGAAGGAACTTTGGATCATATTATATTTGAATGCATAAATTATAGTTTAGAAAGATCAAAATTGAATAGTGATATATTAGATTTGATTAAAACTTTTCCTGTTAATACTAAATTTTTGTTAAATGATTATTAATTAGTGAATTATTGAAATATTTAGAAATTTGTAATATTGAATTATAAATTATATAAAATGTATAAAAAATGTTTGATGGTGGCTATGACGAAAGAAAGTCAAGGCAAATAAGTAAACAAATATAAAAAAAAAAAATATTTGGTCTGTACGCTTAAAGTGACTGCTCCATTTGCATTACTCTTTAGTTGGTACCGTAGAGGCAATATTGTAAGAGCTAATAATATTTTTAAAACATTTCATTATAGAATCTTGTCATTCAATACAAGATTAACACTTGTTAGCTTGTCGGAAGCTAATTTCATGATTCACTTTCTACATATCATACAGAAATTATCTTGCAATGAAAATTTCACACTTGCTAGCTTACTACAACCTAATTAAACTGTTACATTGCGATATAAATTACTCAACGGAATTTTCTTAACAAAGTTCTCTTCCCCTGATGTGTATTAGTGTATTTTGTTGTGTCACACACACACACACACACACACATAAGCCACAAAATGTGTACACACATACGGAGCGTATACACATACATGCGTATACACATGCGGGTGTGTGGATTTTATATTTTTATAGTCAGTCATGTTTCTTTGTGTTCTTTATATAAGGTGTTTAGAAACTTAACAAGCCTAGAGTCTAGAGTCTAGACGATGGGATAATATTGACGTACATAGCATATCTATGAGTTACGGTTACGAGTCTATCTAGATCAAATGCCTAAAGCTTTAGTAAAGCTCTCTTTATTATAAATTTATTGAAGTCATAAAATTAAAGAACGTGACGTCATCGTCAAGTAAGTTACCGTATAAGATAGTGAAATATGTTTCTGTTGGGATATTGATCGTAAATCAATTGTAATATTTACAAGGTTAATATGTACACAGCATATTAACCATAAGGAATTAGATAGAAATACGAATTAGAAAAAACCAAACTGATTTCAATAAAATTAACACAAATATTTTAAAACTAAATTTTAATTTTAAACAAGATCACACAAAGTTACTTTCATATCTTGGTGAAGTAGAGGTTGCGAGGTATACAAACAATACTACTGATATGAAATTAATTGAAAACATTTTCAGGAAAAGGTAAGCTTTCGTAAAATCATTATCAGTGAAATATTTGAAATACATAAAGCTACCTACTGAAACAACTAGCTCATGTTGTCATGTACCTGAAATTCATTAACATAACAAGATATTTGCATTAAATTATTCGGTGTATTAAATGAGTGTATAATTTCATTGCATATTGAAATATTACACAACTTTCACGACGCATTTGAAAATTAATCCATTTAATATGTACGATACAGCTGTCTATCAAAACATGATAATTTGAAAAGGTGTTCTTGTTTACGCCTAGTACACCAAATGTATACTATAAAGCAGGGATCCCAAACTTCTAGAGTTCGTGGCCCGATTAAGAACAAAACATATAGGTACTCGAATATTGACATAATTGTAACTGCAAAATTAAATTATGCTATCAATTACTTCCATATCCACCTAGTACCCACACTTAGGCACCAATATTTCCAAACATGAAACGAGAAATGTCATGAAAGTGAACAAGTCATTGTTTTTTTTTTTTTATTTAATTTATTTAACGTCGGCCTATTTCCGATGCTGAGTCCTATCACCGACGACCTCCTTCAATGTTGGCAGTATTTATGGTGTCGTGGCCTCATATATGTGGGCTACACCACTGCCTAATAACTGTATGATTATGTATGACCATAATCAATATAAGTTCATAATAACCAAACCCAGAAAATATATATCTGGTCCGGGGATCGAACCCGAAGACACAGCAGTCGGCGTCAAGCATCAATGCTCTCGCCCACTGTGTCGTCTACAAGTCATTGTTGATACCAAAGATTTGAGCAGTTTGACAAATCATACTTTGCGAAGAGCATGAAAAACTAGAACACAAATGGAAAAAGTGTACCAAACTAATAAAAATCTGTTGAATATTATTTGAATTTAAAAAGAAATGTTGTTCAAGTCACTGACTTACTAAATGTAAAATTTTACTGACAATCCAAATCCATTTCTTTAAGAATAATTTATTGTCGAAGGGACAATAGACAATGTCATGTAATTGATTTCTGAATGCCTTTACTTCCTATTCTGCATTATTTTATTTTTCATAAGTTTTTCTTTCTTTATTATTTACGGCGATTTCAGGCGACTGCTAGGTCATATTCGCCAATCATTGTTCTTTTATAATTTGTTCATAAGTTGAGTTTCGATAAGAAACTCTCGTAGTGCTGCAATTTTGACCGGGTCGTCTTCCATGGCATTTCAATGGTTGTCTTCCATGTTATCAATAAGTGTTGTGCTGTTATTTGGCAAGAACATATACTACTGCATTGGGGTGAAGATTCTTTCTTAAGTATGTGTGTAGTCTTACTTTAGTACATGTGTAATTTTCTAGTTTTGTGCACAAGAAATAGCAGGTCGTATGAAACGATCAGGCCCGCTTACCGAAGTTTGGAGAGCCCTGTCATATAGTGTACACCTGACAACTAAACCCTCTTTAATCATATCTTCAGACCTGCGGTAGGCGTATGATTTATGTGACACCCTGTTAATAAAGTAATGTATTACTAAATAAAGCTCTACGAAATTTTCCTAATTAGAGTCTTGAATAATTAGTCTTGTAACATAAAATATTATATATATATATATATATATATATGTCATTTAGACTACAGACGTGCTACTATGGAAGAGCCTAAGGAAAAGGTGTTAGAGGGTGCAAGAGGGAGGGGGTGGTTGGGGACCAGCACGTCCGTGACGCTTTAACCAAGTGTTTATTAGACAACAGGGTCTTTTAGGACCTAAACCTAGTGAAAACGAATGCAAAATTAAACTATATACATACATTTAAACTTATATATCCATAAATTTACATATATGCGTATATATATATATATATCTAAAACACTGTAAAAGCAGGGTCTATCTAAGACCAGCAAATACTTAAAATCTATTTGAATGTAAAGCTAAATATCTAATACTTATTATTTATATTATGTATCAAATCTTCTTTGTTTAACTTCGTTTTCTTCTATTGTGTTTTTTGCAAATATATATACTCGAACATTCAAATCGCACACTTTCTCTGTAACTACCACTAGTCTTTAATATAGCTTCGATTATTTTCTCTAACGAAATTCACTGAACACGGTCGTTGTGTTATATGCATCGACAACTTCACCAAAAGAGCCAGTGAAGGAAAACGGCGGATGGCGGAGATGAAGTGAGGAAAGAGAATAAAGGGTAGAGTAGAAACAGTTAAACGTCAAATCAGAAAATACAGGATTTGCGGAGTGGAGATAAGGAAGACAAGAGGTGGATGGCGAAGATAGAGCCAAGAAGGAAATAGTAAAGGAAATAGAAATAGTAAAGGAAGAGAGCCAAGAAGAAATACTAAAGGGAGAGAAACAATGAGAAGTATGGAGCAAGAAAATATGGGAACAAGAGTATAAAAATCAAACATTGCTATTGGAATTATTAAAAATGTTAGAATAGTTTTAAGTTTAGGTTTTCAATGAGATGTAATTACGTGATTTAATATTGAAAGAATGTAAAGTCTAACGACACACACATTAAATTAATAAATAATAACTCCACCAAAGGAGGATCAATACAATTTGATTATTACAGCTTAAAAGAAGAAGCGGAATATAGATATATATAGCAAACCTATACACAATTGAGCTGCTTGCTTTTGCGTCAAGTTATTAAAGCCGGTTGTTATTATCTTAAACTGTTTACGAGAATTGTTACGTCAGGTTAATAACAGAGTTAAAAACACAACACACTTTTACAACAATGAAATTTCAATGATTTATTGAATATTTAAGTTTTAATTACAACGTTGGAATAGACTGACATAGACTGAGTCTAAAATATTAACTAACTAGTACTTAAAAATATATGAACTTATATACTAATTATTTTATTAGATTAGGAGCCAGGTAGAAAATTTAATTGCAATTTTGAGTAATCATATATGGAAGTAATATAAGTTGTTATAGTTTTCAAATAGATAAGAATGGTGCATGTATCTATAATATAATAGATACAGCAGCTTGGTTCATAATCACAGATTTAATTTATTTGTGTCGCTATAACAGAAGGAATAGTTTTGTTATTATTAAAAATGTGGAAGTTTCACTTCAGAATTATTTGTTTGCGTAATTTTTGACTATAGTTTCAATTATGAGAGGTCGCTTTTGATTCATGCTTAAAAGAAGTCCTTAGAGTCGTATAAATGTCCATGCAATGATGAATTTTATCTTATTTTTCCTGTATACATTATAAAAATGTGAGTGAAACAATGTTTTTTCATTGTATCGTAGATTTATACGGCTCAACTTGTTATTTATTATTATATATATTAATTGTGTGTGCCTTTCGGCTTTACAATCTATAGTATTATATTTCTAATACATTTCATTCCTAGATACATTCAAACTTAAACTAAACTTAAAATATTCTAGACTTTTACTACTTCCAAAAGTGCTTTCTGCTTCTTCTTCTTTTGACCCTCTCTAATATTCTCCACCAGCTTATTTATTCTCCTGTTTTTCCTTTCCTTCTTACTATTTCCGCCATCCACCTCTTTCCTTCACTGCCTCCCTTTAATAGCTGGCCAATATTCCTTTCGCTCGCTACTTTTTCCTTACACTCAAACTTAATGTGCTCCAGTGTTTCGTCCTCCGCTCCACACATTCTACACTTTCTTTCCTCACTCTTTTCCCAGTATCTGTTTCCTTTTTCCTCATTTCCCAATCTAAACCTTGCTGTTCTTCTTATGTGTTTTATGTCTTTTTCTATAAGGTACTGACGCACATTATTTTCCCATAACCTCTTATATCTTTTATTGTAGTTACTTTTTTCTATTTTTCCCATTCTCTCCTGCTGTTGTGTCTCCTTATCCCTTCTCCTTAGCCCCTCTTCCACACTTGCGCCACCTTCTCTTCTCCTCTCTGCCTCCTCGATCGCCATTCCATTCCTTTCAAAGTACTCCTTTCTATTTTTTGGACCTCCTCCCCCCCATTCTTTATGTTATCCTCTCTTATTTTCTTTAGAATTTTGCTTTCCGCTCTGTTCAATTTCTCCTCAACTTGTTTTAAGCATGGTTGAATTTCAGTAAATTTACCTGAATATAGTAGAATTTGGCGATTTCTTAATCTTAGTGGCTTTAGAGATAATATGTAGTTGCCCCAAGTTTCTTGTTTTTTCAGGGAGGCGCTGCTTATATATATATAATATATATATATGTATATATATATATATATATATATATATATACATATATACTTGTAATATATAAAATTTTCAGCAACATTTGCAGCTCACATTACATAATACTTTACGTCAGTCTTCCAATTGATTCTGTCGGTTTCACAAAAATTTCACTGTGTTAAACATAATTCAAATTTTTTATAGGTGACTGTACAAAATTGAACTAGACATTTTTTTATAAATAAATAATTCATATTTTTTTGTTTGAGTCGCAGCTCCTTTTTACTCGCTCTCGCGTCAGGATTTATAAAGCCTTTTAATATCCTTTGTATAAGCCTTGTAATGTTGGTGTTGGTGTGTTTGGTACTCCTGCTCCCGTAAACTCCTACAGGATCCTGCATAAATAGCACATAGGTTTACAGGTTTCAGAGGTAGGATTTGTGTTACTTTTTCGAGATGAGTTTAGACACAGATATTATTATAAATGAGAGAATTTTTTACATAATATGAGAACTTTATTATTTATATTCGGTTTTTTAAACAAAAAGAAGGAATTACGTATGTATTTTGATGTATTAATATTATAACATGATCACAACATGAATTGAGATTAATATATTTGCCAGGGATTAATAAATTTAAAATGAATCTCGTTAAAAATAATCAAATCTTGCAAATGCTTAAAGCATTGATAGTTATTTAGATATATACAAATAATTTAACATTTTTTTGTTATTAAGTAGCAGACGCTTCTCTCTTCACGTAACTGACTTCGTCTAACTGCTCACAGAAAGCGACTGTTGTAAAAAGAGTGTTTTTGAGCTGTTTCGCATTAGTACACTTTATCATGAGAGGAAGCTTCTACTTTATTATTTATGAATACTGTGTTGAAAAAGATAAAAGTGCATGCGATTTAGTGTCGCATTGTGCGGATATTTATATGGAACATACATTAGTTTTGAAATCTGTACCTTCACATGTTTATTTTTATTCTCAAAAACTGTTTATATTTTTTTCCTCAAGTTTATAAATTTAATTTTACTTTTAATTTTTTTTTATGATTTAAATAAAATAAGGAATATTATTAAAGGTATTAAGTCATTTCACACAATAGTATGGGAAATAGTAATCAATTGTTTTTGGCCACAATATCATGAATTTCTATATCTTATTCTAATTAGTTGATATCAATTGTGCACATCATGCGTGGGCAGAACTTTTTAAAATATTCAATTGTGCGGGGCTCTAGTGTAGTTGGAACATTCAATACTTAGCGTACTATCGCGTTATGCGCTCCAGTGCCGTAATTGGAAAACACCTATTAAATATCTATTCGTGTACCGTCTCTTCTAATCTCCAAATATAAGAAATGTAAAACTAACTTTGTGAGCATAAGCATACTCATAAAACTTCTTGAGAACACCATTTTAAGGATTATGATTTCTTAAGAAGTCTCTCTTAAGAAATCATAAACTTATTACGAAATGTTTACCATATGTGAGACAACAACACCACTAAAATTTGCTAACATAGTGGGAAGTCGTCGCTGATAGGACTTAGCATCGGAAATAGGCCGACGTTAAATAAATTAAATACAAAAAAAGAATAGGTTTTGATTAAGTAAAATGTTACATAATTAAAGTAAGTTACCAGTTTTGTGTATAACAGCAATGGTACAAGAAAACGTTTCTTAATTAATTTTCATTATTATTTATTATTTTATTTTATTAATGTTTTTGCCATTTGGCACTACATTCTTGTGCCTTAACTCATTTATATACATGCCATTGTGCTTAATTCATTTTTGATCCTTATTAAATCTAAACATTCTCATTTTTATCAAACGAGAAAATATATATATACATAAAATTCCTTATAAAAATAAAAACAAAACTGCTATTGCTACTGCTTCGCTCCTCATGCTTCACCCTTCCTGCTACTGTCTCTCCTGTTTCTACTCTGCCATTCCTTCTCTTTCCTAGTTTTTTTTTCTCTATCTCCGCCATCCACCTCTTCCCTTCACTTTCGGCAATGTAAAGAAAGGAAAAAATAGTTAAAAAGAGAACTAAAGAGATGGAAGAAAAGAGAGTCAAGTAAAGAAGACTTCAAGGGGAATCAAAGGGAATATAACGATAAGATAAAAGATAAAAAGAATGAGTTCAAAACAAAGATAGAAAAAGAAATAAGAGAGATAACAACGGAAAGGCAGGCATGGGATTACATAAATACGGAGAAAAGTTAAAGGAAAGAGCCAAGTAAGGAAATAAAAAGGGAAGAGTGGACGAAACACTTTATGGGAGTACTAAGAAGAAAGAAAAGAAACAAGAGTACAAAGAAGGGGAATAAAGAGAAGGAGAAAGTAAACGAAATAGAACTAAATGAATTAAAAACACAAATTCAAAAATTAATTTTCATAATGGTATACGAAACCAAGACAATTTTTTAATGGTTACGTACATACTTGAGACTTGATATTAATCCTCAATTGCACACACACACGTTCAATTTTAATTTTTACCTTATTCGGGATAATCTACCACACTTAGCCATTTCCTTGCGGGTTGCTAAGAGATGCTTCAGTGTCATTATAGTCTGACTGTTTGCAAATTTCATATAATGAATTAGTATACAAATTAGGCGCCTTTATACGTTTGAATATACGAAAACAGTTTCATTTCACACCATTTTAGGGAATCGTGAAATATATTAGTCTAAATTAGAGTATATTATGTAAATGTACATAACAGACAATAACAGAAATGAACAAAAGACAATTCATTGTGTATACTATACTATATGTGTATGTGTGTATGTATGTATGTATGTTTAAATTTAAAACAATGTTGGAATAGTGTGTCGAACATTTACATAAATTGTCATCTTCTGTGTTGAATAATGCTCTCAGCTTTCGAGCCAATGAATAAAAGACACTGTGTTCTATTCTGCGCCTGTATTTACTGCTCATGCAATACTCCTTACTGCAAACAATAAATTGTTTTATATTAACTACACAACCGAAACAATTAAGTTTTGAATACTAAGACGCTGGAGAATGACGTACAATATGTCAAATTAATCTTACATAATGAATTGAACAAAAAAGATACATACTATACATATTTAATCATATAAATAAATGAATATATTTGTACGAAAAGTGCCAGTGACGTACCGAGGGGCGTGAGCGGAGGGATGATCCACCACAGGCTGCATGTCAACACCAAAATCTAAATTTACGACTTAATATAATTGACCTTAAAGGATTGAAATTATCTCAATAAATTAAAAATGTTATTATATTTACCTTAAATTTACATTTAAACTACGTTTACATTGTGAAAAAATATATATGTAAAGAAAATATATTTCTTTAGTTGATAACACTGACCAGAGATATTACAATTGCATTCTGGTCAGGTTAGCTAACGGTATATATTAGTTATAGCTACTTTCATTGTAGTGTGTGCCAACAGCCAAAATAGCTGGCAGAACTCACTGCACATACTGTTAAGTTATTACAAAATTAGATAACAAGGAATTGACAATTTAAATAATAAACTTTAAATGTCGTTTCTTGGTTTCAGGTAAGATAGTATGATTTTAGTTAAACAACGTAATTATTATAATGTGTATGTAAATTACTAAAATAAAAGTCTTTGATATCATAAGCAACACATAAGTTTAATTGAAAATTTACAATTCCTAAAATGTCTTATATAATATATATATATATATATATATATATATATATATATATATATATATATATATATATATTTAAATAAAAGTTTTAGAAAGTAAAAATCGTTTTACGAATCGAATATCATCCCATATTTTACACCTTTACTAATTTTCAGTTAAGTGCTTCACTTTACGTTGGTACAATTCAAATATTACAAAAAAATGGTGATGATAATAAGTATTTTTATTGTAGGACTCACTACAAAGAAGATATTGCAAAAGAAACCATTTTTAATTGCCATTTAATCAAATCAATCTATCAATCTCTTGTTGATAGTCCCGTTAGTTACTTTTACAGATACAACATAATTATCTAGATACATTGGAAGTCTACTTACAACGTTCTAAGAATTTCACCTTATTAGTATTCACTGACCATTCTGTTATTAATTACTGTTTCGTACTCCTAATTAAAAGGCCTAATAGTTAGAATGTCAAGATCGTATAAGGTTTGAAACTTTGCTATTCAATTAAGAACCTTATAATGTGTATAAACTAAACTATTATACACGTATCTGACTTCAATAGGTGCTCTATTTGTACATCTGAATTATCCTGATTGGACCTGAAACTATAAATGTTAAGTTTAGTTTCTACGAGAATATTACCAGTCAACTCTGCAGCATCTTCATTTCTACACAAAAGGATTTCTTGAACTATAATTTAATGGAGTTGTATCATTTTGTTGCTCTTCTCTTCACTGCTTAAGAAATGAAACAAAGTTGTGTGTTCTTAGAAGAGATACGATAAGACATATTATATATATAAGCACTATGCAAATTTATGTAGTTGAAAGTTCACCTTCATAAAACAAGGTGGTAATATAAAACTCACTAGTTCAGGGTGTAATGATGCGTTCACACTGACGAAGCAATTCATCATATTAAAAAATGAATTACATTTTTCGATAAAGAAATAGTCATAATTTAAGCTCTCGAAATTTTAATTTGATTTTATTAAATTTAATTCTAAGTTACTATATAATATTCTTAGACTCTTCCGTATATTGAGCCTTCACCCAATAATTTCACAGTAACGCCTGTCTCAGTATGGCACCGTATTTAAGCGAATTTCTGCCGGACGTATACGGGCTACTACGCTTTACCTATCCGAACCCTGTAAATGTAATGAGATCTCTCTGGAGCTCTCAGACTGCACGCTACAAAGCCGTCCGAATACGGGCGGCACTACCTCGCACATGAGAACCGTATAAAGGCGAATTTTATCCAAGCGTTACCACTACTACAACGATATCCTATCCGAACCTTTGTAAATGCAAACAGCCGTCTCAGACTGGAGGGGATACCTAAGATCGCTTGTTGTTACGCTGCAATACGGGTCAAATGAAATCTATCGGCGACATGGGTATGTTCTGCATGCAGTTTATGTTTGTATTTCAGTGAATCATGGACACCGATACCGATACCGATACGATAGAACTAAATTTAAATTCACGCCCACCAGAACTCAGATATATAGTAAATGCTAAAGTCCCTTCAATACCAGTAGTGTATCGATAAAAATTAAAGTTAAAGTTTGCTCTCATGATAAATTATATAAGTGCTAAAGAACTCCAATACACTCACATAGGTGGTTTGCTTTGTAGCTCATCCAATCCGCCGATTTACGTCCGAATACGCCGTCGCTTAAATACGGTCCCATACTGAGACAGGCCTAACGCGTATTTACATCTAGCTGTGAGAAACCTAATACAGCTGGGGCGCTCTTATTTCCTGGGCTAGACTTTTATTCAGGTTTGAAGTTTGATCCAGAAAAAACACAGCAGTAAGTTACTTAACAATAAACACATTTCTTTTTGTTGTGTAATGTAATATAAATTTAACAATACACACTTCTTACGTATCAAAGATCACGTACTTACTGTTGTACACTTCTGTAAAGTTCCATTCCCACCTACTATTTTAGTTTTAGATTTATTTTAAATTTTGGTTTAACAAGTATGCACCAGAAAAATATCAATTTTTTTTATATATTGACATTAGCTTATTACATATTTCTAAAAATCTTATTACTATTTTTTTAAATTTAAAATATTGGCTTAAACCAATTATTACTAATTGAATTTTGCTCAAATTTCATAATTGTTGTACTTTTTTTTTAATAAATTGTTACGTTATTCAAAAAATGCTCACTGTATATCGATTTAGTTTATAAGTATAAAATATATTGTATCTATCTTTTAGTTCAATCTGAAAGAAATAGCTAGAATATCCAAAGACATTGTATAATAAGATTTCTTAATTATAGGTATTTCACACATTCTAAAAAGTTAAACATAAAACATGACGGTATATTGTTTTTCTTAATTAATCGAGTTAATAACCTACAATCTGACCAAATGAAATAAAAACAATTGCATTAAATATTATACTTTATATTTAATAAATATAATAAATAATATAAAATAAAATACATAACTGAAGCACAAAGCAGTAGTACTACATGCCTTCAAAATTAAAACTTAAAACTAAAACAGTGCAAGAAACTCACTTCATGTGGTGAAATAGCTGCTAGATGAAGTTTGTGAAGCCTCAAGAAGTCTCATCGACTTTTTAGTCTTTTAAATTTTAAAAGATGAAGTGGTTTCGCCATTTATAGCCTATGCAGAGACAATTCATATGAATGATTGATATTATTGATTTAGGCAAAACATCATAGATTTTAATAAATACAGTTTTGAACAGATTCCAAATTATTTACTGGGAATGTATACCTTGTTCTACCACTAATGGTGTTTTAATTTCTTAAAAAAGTGGCTCTAATTTTTACTTCTCTTTATCCACCAGTACATAGGACGTCATATTTATCAATTAAACACGACAACAGTCATTTTGAAAGAGAACTAAACGTGTACTTTACCAATTTAAAATAAAGAAAAAAAATTGGAAGCGAGAGCAACATTTCTTTTTTAAATAGAAAGCCCCATAAAACATATAACATGAAATTGAATCAGTAGGTGAGAGTGGTACCTAACTCTCAAAGTGTTAATGTGAAAACCCTCAAACCATACTTGTACGAGAATGTATACATGTTTGTGTAAAGTGGAAACATTAGATAATGGAGATTATACCTCCGTGAATTCAAACAATGTCCTTTAGTTTTCTTAGCTCTTGGGAGAGTCTTAGAATCCTTGCAGTAAACCGAGATACACTTACATACATATATCCTTTTTGAAGGATAACGTGTATACAAAATGTGTGAGTGAATATTGTGTTACCAAGATGAAAGTGATTTTTAGGATAAAGATGCTTCAAATGAACGCATTGTAAAATTTGATTAAGACTGCTCTCGTACTAAAAGTGTATTCATTGTATCTGCCTTCACGGCCTTAAAAACTATATATAGTTCAAATTACGAGAGTTCGGCGGTGACTCATACCTAAAACAAGTTGTGGGGTATAAACTGCCGATATAGCTAAAAAGCACTGAATCACTTATTTTTCTATAATGTATCTAGAAACGAATAAGACAAAATTCATAATCGTATTACAGATTTATACCGCTCTTGTAACCTCTTTTAAGTATAAGTCACCGTCGAACTATCGTGATTTTGACTATACGTTTGTTTTACATTTTAGTTCATTAACCACATTTTGACCACATAAATTTATATGCTATTCTTCTCTTTATTACTAACGCCATCCATCTATTTCCTTCTTTCTCACCTTGATTTACACCTTTTCCCATATAATCGAGTTTTTCCTCCTCTTCCTCACATATTCTACAGGTTCTCTCTTTCTCATCTCTACTATATTTTTTATAATCTTTCTTCAATACTTCACCTGAATCTTGCGATCATTTTTTAGTTCTCCTGTTCTACTTCGCGTTCTTCAACCTCCTCCTCGTCCACATCAGTCGCCCTCCCTCTCTATTCCAACGTGTTCTTCATACTCTTCTGCTGCTACACTTCTATATCACTTTCTCTTATTTCTACCTTCAAATTGATTGTCCTTTTTTATACACATTGTCGATCCTTTTCTGACCTTCTGAATCCAAAAACGAACAACATATTTGTGCAATCAAATTTCGCAAGATTTTTGATTCCGAGCGACGAAACCGTGCGGTTACTTATGTTAATGTCAAATCTGCTTTTTAATTCCAAAATGAATTATAAATTTGGTCTTATGATAAAATGTGTTAATACCTGTAAAGAACGAACGACTTCGACAAGTGTGCTTCTTTGAAGATATAATATCTCTTTCCAATATTGGATAAGATGTCAATGTATTTGTAATGTATATATGGCAAGTTACGTTTTTGTGATTAAAAAAAATTGTTCTAACAGATTAATAATAATCAAAAATATATCTGCTTTTCCTTCCTTGATCCTGGTTCTACTAACACTAACATGAACCCCTTGAATGTTTTATATATGTATACAGAAATCTATAGTAGTAAGTATTCAACTTATAAACTATACAGGAGTTAATTGTTGCTAGCGCACCCTCAGGACAGAAATATATAAAGTGAACCTTTAGAAGGGTTTAGATATTGAACGGTGCTAGCTATAGAACCATGGAACCTACCCCAACTCTAAATCGGAAATAGATTCCACAATGAATAATTTAGTAGCTTCGATATCTGCGTAATTTCTGTATGTCATTTTGTTTCCGGTAATGGGATTTCACAACAAGAATGGAATGATCAATACATCATAAGATGCTTTGTAAGAAAATGTAAATAATAATGTAAATGTCTAACAAAGATTTCAAGATACGTATGAGATATGGTATTGTTTTTAGCGTATTTCTTTACGTTAGTGTTTGAGAATGCTTTGAGAATTATTTTTTAATAACTCCTTATATGTTAAGAGATATTAACAATTAAAAAAGTCATTTTGTCTCTTTAATTATTAAAGGGATTCAAAGTTGTACACATTCCGAGTGCATGTGACGTCACAATCCTTGTTTAAGGTTACCAACCTTACAGCTCATAAATCTCTGCTATATGTATTTATATATCAAAATATCAAATATTGTTTACAGCTATTTCAAGGAACAATAAAATTTAAATAATATGTCTGCCGTAACGGGGTTAAATAAAATAAAAACTTATTATTCTTTGACTTAACTTGATTATTTGACTGCCAATAGCTACAGAACATTACCACAGCACTGACCTACTCAACAAATAACTGACGTTAAAATGCATTTCACGTCATACAAATATGGTTGACCATTTCTAGCGCTAAAACTACAATTCAAACTTTTAATTGCTATATCTCCGTCAATATTTAGCTATTTAATAAAATAGACACGCCAATACACATTTATTAACATCAATTTCAATCAACAATTGAAAAATCGATCACTAAAAAATGAGGACACAAACCCATTAAAAAGCACCTTTTGTATTTAATAAATGATTTATTATAACTTCCACATTTTCACACTGTACTATATTTTACAAAACTGAATACACCGAAAGTTTATTTTTGTTAAAACTTTTGAAACTTAAACTAATAATTAAGATAGTAATCTTTAGAGAAGTACTTAGTGAATATGACTCAAATAAAGTTATGTAATAATAATAACGATGAACAATACTAATATTATAAACTATATCAAAATACTGACGTTACATTATACTGATGAAAAATTATAATGACTTTTAAAGTTATCGTATGTACAATATTCTTATCGTGAGTGTTTAATACAGTTGTTATCGTTATTAAGCAGTCATTAACAATAAGCTATTCATATTATCGCAATCGCATATTTTTGATATTAGTTTAATATTGAAAGTACAGGGTGTTTTATAATAACGACACAAGAATTGAAATTCAATATTCTATTTTTTAATTTTTTAGTTTTATTCAATGTTCTATTTTTATATATTTAATATATTTTGCTGTTATGGTAACAACGTTTACTAAAAAAAAATAGTAACTTATCGTTAAAGATAAATAAAAAATGTGACGTCATGAGTATTCCTAATTAGATAACGGCTAGTTGCGCCATCTAGTTGGGGATGTTGCTTTACCTTTGCACAATGTCGTCGGCTCTTATCTTTAGCAGTCTTCAGGACTTTTACATGTACAGGTCAATAACCCTATTCCTGAATTCACTCACTAGTAATGTGACGGAAATCTTCAATTCGTTTCAGATAATCACTTATAATTTTTTAAAGAAGAAGAAGAAGACTTTTAGTCACATAACTAGTGAGTCAATTCACACGAACTGCCAATTTATCGTAAGTGCAAACAATAAGTTTGTAAGAAAACCATATTGTTATATAATTCGTATAGCTAATAAAAATACTTAAAACAAAGGCACCGATCGCTCACTATCAGTTCGGTTGAAAGTCTGCTTCAGTGTAAATATAAAACTGTAAAGCAATGAGATGCGTTGTACACTTAATGCAAAACGCAAATTACACAACAAATCGCAACACCGACTAAAAATTAAAAATATGAAATATTTTCTAAACAATAGTTGTGCTTTAATAGCAGATACAGACTAAACACTCTCATGATATTATAAAAATTTATCACATGATAATATTTAAGTTCTCTTTGGCTTTCCACTACAACTACTATTTCACCTGTAACTCAGAACTTAACATTACGCAAGCGAACGAACAGCTGCTGCATTATATTTTCCACATTACAATATTTTATTAATAAAGGTATATATCGGAACACGCTGTGGAATATTTAAATGCCCTAAAGCTCTTTAATAAGACAATACACCGACGTCGACGTCTCCATACTCGTATCGTATTATATGTATATGTATATGTGAGATCATACAATGGATGTAAATTCCCCGAAGACTTAGCTTCAGTGTTACATTATCAAAACATTGCGGGTTTTCAAAGTAACTGAACACTTCAATGGACAGTTTAACTTTGACATTATTGTCATATGAAAGACATGCATAATTTGCTATAACTATTATATAATGACGTCACAATAAACTTTCTTAAGTAACTAAATGTTTACTCTGTAAAGTACACTCTGAAAGTGTTCACGAACTAAGTATTTTATATGCACCAATTATTCTTTCTGTTATATTACTGCTATTTCTACATCGGGGAATAAATTTATTTTACCTAATCATAGTTGAGTGATAGAGTATACGACCTAACTATTCCGGCCATCGAAAGAACACTTGCACTAATTTAAATTACCTAAATATTTCTGTAGACTTTCAATTTTAATTGGAGAACGGATTTTTTATTTTGAAAATAGGGGTAAAAAGCTTACTATACCAAGGTCACGCAGATATTGTGTAAAGAGTAGCATGTAGTGGCAACAGTCTGCTGTTAATTAATCCGAATGTAATAATTAATGGTAATGAGCGAACTTCTTTTAAGTCATACGTTACAACGGATTTGCAAAATTCCTTTTGATTTTTGTCTTACCTTAAAATATTCCGATATTTAAAAAGACCCATACACTATCGGATATATTCGGTTGGTGACTAGCTCGACCAACATGCCACATTACAGCCAAATTATGTAATAAAGTATTCATAAAACAATGCAGAACTTTCATTACTTTGATAAACAGAATTAAAAAAGAACTAGACTTATTACACAAAACTTTGAACTTTTTGATGATTCATATAATTCTACTCTATTTCATTATGATAATGAACCTAATCTTGCTCATTTGCATAATTATTTTCATTATTTGAGCCAGTTACTTTAACATACGTATCTTTATATTCCTTAAGATATATTAGAAACTTTTTGTAATGGGCTTGTGTCCTTATTTTTTACTGGTCGATTTTTCAATTGTCGATTGAAATTGATGTTAATAAATGTGTGTATTGGCGTGTCTATTTTATTAAATATCTAAATATTGACGGAGATATAGCAATTAAAAGTTTGAATTGTAGTTTTAGCGCTAGAAATGGTCGGCCATATTTGTATGACGTGAAATGCATTTTAACGTCAGTTATTTGTTGAGTAGGTCAGTGCTGTGGTAATGTTTTGTAGCTCTTGGTAATCGAAATAATCAAGTCAAGTCAAAGAATAATAAGTTTTTATTTTATTTAACCCTGCTAAGGCGTAGACATAATATTGAAATTTTATTGTTCCTTGAAATAGCTGTAAATTATATTTGATATTTTGATATATAAATACATATAGCACAGATTTATGAGCTGAAAGGTTGGTAATCTTACACAAGGATTGTGATGTCACATGCACTTTGAATGTGTACAACGTTGAATCCCTTTAATAATGAAAGAGACAAAATGACTTTTTTAATTGTTAATATCTCTAGGAGTATAGGAATATAAGGAGTTATTAAAAAATAATTGAACATTTGAGGTTCTAGTAACCAACTTTATCAATATAAAGTACACTTTTGTAGAAATTAAAACATAGGGCACAAGCATATTAAAATTAGAACTGAATGTTACAATTTTAATTAATTATAGATCTTTTTTTCCAGTCACAATAAGTATTTCCAATGTCCTCTTCAATTTATCTGTGAAAACCCAAGTTTATAGGCTGTTTAATTAAAATAGGTGTATTTGTTTTTACAATTGCAATACCTATTTTTATATTTCGCGTTGTTTTCACCAAAATACAGAACGGGTGGGCAGTGGGTGGCTGTTTTCTTTGTTCAGTCACTTAGTGCGTCGGCTGTGGGCGTCCCATTCACGTACCCATATATTCTTATATGTTATATTGTACGCCACAAGTAATAAAACGAACAGAAACATTTTGTGTTTTGCTAAATATCTGAAAATAAAGAAATACAATGGAAAACACACATATTTTACCAATACACGTGCAATACAAATGTTTTTTTAAGAAAAATATGACGTCACGTAATTAGTCTAACTAACAGTAAAGTACATTTTTCGTTACTTCCAAAAATGCGTGTACAAATAGTATTTCTACTTATGTTTAAATGTTATAATGAGTGCACTGTGAGCTTTGTGTATACGGATCCACGAATACATTCTTTGGCTCGGATAAATTTATCGTCCACTTGGCAATGTGGTCGAATGCACCACTCGCGAAGGACGCTGCTGACTATAGTTACACCTTAAATCTAAGTCAACTGGAAGATTCTTTTGGTTTAGATTAATTTAACTTGGTACTCGTTCAACCTGGGTATTTATATCAACTATGGAAGCGTTGTATTTAAATGAATACTCATTAAATTTTTATTCAGTTGTTAATACTAAATTAGAGGCTCTAAAACTTTCAAACAATGCAAGCCACATTGAGATATGTAGAGTAATAAGCGGGCCACTTTAATTTATATTATATCTAGCGGCTATCAGGAGCTATTCTGTCTATTTCTTTTTCTACTTTATTCGCTTTTAATTTTCTTTTATTTTATTTTTTTAACGTCGGCCCATTTATAATACCCTCCTATCACCGACGACCTTCTACAAGTGTGTTGGAAGATTTTCTATAAATAAATAAAGATAACTAATTAAATTTTTCATTAAGACTCCCATATATGAAACAACACTATTGCTTTAATTTTGTTTTTAATTTTGTATTTAATATAAATGGTACTGCCTATGGGAATATATAAATTTGCTATTTGTATATTGCAGCAGTACACTGTTAAAAATGTTTTTAATTTTAATACAAATTTAATAGCGTATTAAACTGAACTGTTTTTTTAAGATACATTTTGGTCTGAATTTGTTAAAGAATTCTTTGAAAATCACAATGCATCTGAATTTTTTTTAATACCTAAGATATGCTTTAGAACTTGTTCTAAAATTTGTACAGTTTTTTGAGTACGAACAGTTTTTGAGAAAGAATGTAGCTTGGACAAATTATAATAGTGTTCTCAATAAATAAATCAATGTTTGCGTTAACTGAGCAACATCCAGAGGATAAAAACAAGGCTATTGTGAATTTTCTTTACTTTATAAAGTCATTCGTCGCCTAAAGTATACGTCTTGTGTAAGCAACGCCTATTTTAAGTCTTGTTTCACTGAAACACACAACATTTTAGGGTGGCTTGTGATTATAATATATATCTTAAGATTTATTGTTGATTACGCCTAACTATACTTATAATATATATGTATAGAGATATATAAGAAGAAGAAGAAGACAAAGCTATACCAAAGTAGAGTACAGTAGAGTTGAGTGGAAGTCGAGTTGTTATACTAAAAGCAAGTAGATGCTCGTGGTGGGTGGGTGGCTGGGTGGATGGTGGGGGGTGTTGGTTGGTAGCACCGTGGTGATATTAATTGGTTTGGCTAATTCACAGCAAGATGGAAAGAGAAATATGTTAATATCTCTAAGGAGGAATCAAAAATAATTGCCATAAAGTAAGTACTGTATACAATGTCGAGGTACTAAAAGCTTAAAGTATAAGGTGTTCTAAAATATTAAATAATCTAAATATATGTATATGTAGAATTAAATAAAAAACACTTTAAGTTACAAATTAAAAGTTTAATAATCAAATTATAATATTTAATAGCTACAAAAACACTTATTTAATGGCAATGTAACAGAATTATGTTAAATTTCGGTAAATAAGAAAACGTAATTATATTTTAAAAATATTATTTTACAAGTGTGAGAAAAACGCTTTTAAAAGTTTCGGAAAAAGACAAAACGAAACCAACAGTTTTACTCCAATTGACTTCAAATTTTCACACAATAAAATTAATATGTTGTACATTAATATAAATAAATTTAAAAAATTGTAACTTTACCCTGCCACCCTTAAATAATACATAAGTTTACGTTTTGTGTTTAGAAATACAGTATTTAAAAGAAATCGATCTGTTACACTGTTCTAAGCGCTTAAATAGTTGAAAATCTATATTTTTTGTTACGTTACATTTACAGAGTAACAATTTGCAAAAATAAATCCAAAATGACATCAGCGGCTTACAAGCATTTATTGGCACTGACAGCATCAGCATCAGCATCAGCATCAACATCAGCATCAGCCAGTTGATATTTCCCCATATCCTCTTAGCATATGTACAACTACGAGTATATTTTGATTCCATGTTAGATTCAAGTTTAAAAATAAGATAAATATAATTTACACTTCGCAATATTCAAATGGGGAGAAAAATTGTATATATGTAGATATTTTTGAATTGATATGAATATATCAATATATATTTATAGATATTCGTGTATTTACGCATGTATATTTGTTCGGATTCATTTTTCACACGATATTTTTTTTTCTCTCGTCATTTTGTGAAGGGGATGGATGGATGGATGTCCTATTCTACTATTTCTTCTTCTTCTTTTTCCTTGTCGTTCGTTTTATGTGTGTATGTGATTCAGAAATATTTTTAACAACACAAAGCAACGATGTGAAATTGTATACAAGAAATCCTATTTGCAGTTTAAATCAGTAAGAACATATCGTATAGTGAATGTAAGACCCCATTTCCACCTACTGTTTGAGTTTTACTTCTTAGTCTTTAGTTTGAATGTACGTACATGCATAGTGCGTCAGTTTATTTAATGTTAATAATTATCTTTACTACATATGGTTTGTTACTATCGTAGGCTTAAGTATATACGCCTTTTGTTGGTAATAATATCTCATTTCACAGCTGGTCAAAACGTTTATATTTTTTTGTTTTAATATTTATTTGAGTGAATCAACCTTTGATAGTTATCAGCACTTAAAACAATATTTACATTTACGTGTGAATGTTAACTTAATCTTTTATTCTTAAATATCTCGTTTTTAATTGAATGACTGACTTAGCGTTGTTGCTTGTACATTGCTGTTAGCCCAACACAATACAAACGTAATATAGATGTAATATAATATAATTATTCAACAAAACATCAGTTTAATTTCTTGAGAAGTGAAAACCTGAAAATTTTCGAGAATTCTGTCGCGTCTCGTCTCGTCTTGAGTAAAAACTCTAATCTTAATTGATATTCAGATTATAACAAAAAAGTCGTCGTCTTTTTGCTGCTTGTAAAACATTACAAAATAAAACAAAAAAAAAGAGACGCTCAGATAAAAGTGTCTCTAGATATAATATATTTAGCTACTATTTAATTTATTTGAGTTTAACTTTTCTTTATGCACTTTTAAAAAACAATTATAAAGTAATATTACATTTTATTCATCTTACAATTAGTTGAAACTCGATTACGCCTGCTTAGTTTATGTTCTACTTCTACTTTAACAATATTAACGGTTCTTGGTTTTATAGTAAAAAATATTTAGTTTCATAAATTTTTCATTTTGATGAAATAACAACATTTAAATTATTTTCAACGTGATTATGAAAGTTTTACGACGTGTTATAGTATTGGATTAATGAAGTAGTCTCAGTCGCCATCTTGTTTGTTGAATTTAATTAAAATATTTAATACTTAATAGTCGGGGGGCATTATTAAAATATGATGATAATTTTTAATTTGTCCCGTTAGACACAGCTAGGAAACATAGAGAACTTTACCTGTTTCATAACATTTTTTAAGTTATCATTATATATAGTTATATAAGAAACTTTATCTTCTTACAAATTTTTACATTTTCTAAGATTAATATAGCTTTTTTAATGTCAATATTTTTAACATAAAAGATTTTTAATGCCTTTTGCATTTATTTAATGGCAATGTAACATAATTATGTTAAACCTCGATAAATAATGAAACATAATGTTCTGTGTAAATTAACGATTAATTTAATCCAATGTTAACCTAACACAAACGACCTCCTACTCTGATTTCTGTTTTTATCAGAGATAAATAGTATCCAAATCTGGATAATTTTAGTCTGATTCCGAGTGTAAAAAGAAAATGAAAATTATATAGAAATAAATGTTTCCAAATTTGAGTTGAAATTAAAGTTTAAATGAACCTAAATTTGTACTCTGTTAAAAACAGCAGTAGTAATGAACCGTAGTACTAGTTTTCATTGTATCTATTAAGAATTTGTCATAGACTTATCGCAGATTTATACATTTTATATATCTTAGATTCTACTTTATCCAGAGTAGTTTTATAACTGGTTTTATTATAGTTTCCTCTCAGACAGCTTTCAATTTAGTGTAAATTTATTACAGCCAGTTTAAACTTGATAAGAATGGTAAAAATGAACCATTTAATCTATTTACCATCCTTACACATACAAATTAAATTAAAAGTAATTTCTCTCAACTGCCACAATTTAATTTTAATTTGTCTTTTAATTTGCAGCCTCTGGTAATTTATCATCTATCTGCATTCCGCAACCTCGAGACCTATTGATAAGTTGTCTTTTGACATCGGTTGGGGTCTAATAGCGTGGTAAGTACATTACATTATAATTAAGACCTCCAAATGTAAATGTGTAGCTGCAACGCGCAAACTGCCCTCTGACTAGTTTTGAAGTCGCGTATCATATCTTATATTACTTCTAATTACGAGTAAAAACAACCATCACCGTTACCGTCACCGTTCTACTGGCAGCAACGATCAAACAAACCTTGATATTTACGTAAGGTGAATTAGTGTGATCTTTCTAGGAAAACTTTATCTTGGAAAATTATTTTTGTAATAATAAAATTAATAATCAGAAAGTCGTTTAATACTTTTTAATTAGTACATTAGAAATTTAATGAAATATTTATCTGTAAGGCAATATTTAAATAAATGAATAATTGCGGTAACATTTTAAGATAATATTTCTACCAGCGAGTCAGCCTTTTTCTTTATAATTAGTAAAATTATAAACGACTTAAAAGCAAAAGTATTCCCAATATATGTTTAACCCATATTTATTAAAATTGCCTTATTGCTAAATACTATTTAATTATGTTGTACAGCAGCACTCATCCTATAACGCGAATTTTAGGACTGCGAATTCATATAACGCGACAAAAATCATTCAGAGCTGTCTCGTAAATTTTTAAAAAGAGCATGTATACAGTTTAAATTATTAAAAATAATCGTTTTCGTTTCTTATACTTTATTACAATGGCATTTATTTATTTTGTAAAAATAGTTACATAAAACGCACAAAGGGAAGAGAGTGGGGTTCACAATCTATGTCAAATTCGGTCATAGTTTCGTGACGTAACATCTTGTCTTAAAATACGACATCCAAACAAAACGGAAAAACAAGATCAACTTGAAATAATGTGTGGTCCTAAGAAGCCCGAGATGTATTAATAAAAAAAAAAAAAAAAATGTTGCCTCAAGTTTGGTAGGATTCCTCAATGTATAATAAGACGTGAAACCAACGAGGGACGGACCATTTAAATACGATTAAATGTATGTTATATTAATTATGGATGATCTCTAATTGTATCATTTAGTTTTTTATAAAAAGAAATTTTAAATATATGAATACTTTTGAAATAACGGTTTTACCCGAAATAAATAAATAATAATCTATAATTCTGTGTTTTAGAAAGTTGATTTCGTTTCCTTTATTCATTTATACTTAGCTCCTGATAAAAACTATTTACTTTTTAGAAACAATAAAAGGACATGCATAAACCTTTTGAACAAGTTTTAAAACACCCAGCGAATAGCAGAGGGCATCACCCATTCATTTCTGCTTTTAAGAAATGAATATGGAAATATATTACAGTAAGATTTTAACCAAATAAAAGGCTTTACTGTATTTTCAACATTAAATTATTCAAAATCCAGGAAACCATTTAAAACAATGCCTAAGTAAAAAAAATCCAAATGAATTTTAAGAAAAAACTTTTCCCTGGTTTACGCTTATTATATACCACGCTACGTTATTTTGAAATCAGAGTAAATACAACGTGAGAAATATATGACATGAATATTATAATAGGGAGAATAATGGTAATAATATAATAAATATAAATAATGAACATAATGAAGGAACTGGGAAACTCAAATTCAGTTGTGTTGATGACGCCAAACACAAAGAAACAAAACCTTGCCGCGTTGCAGAGTAATAACTAGATTTCAAACCGGATATACAAGAATTGAGAGATTCTAAAACTGTGAATTCATTCAATTTTAATAACTGCATATACTAAGATAAATTTCTTAATTGTAGGTTAAAAACGTCACAAGAAAATCACTTTTCTTACAAATTTAAATATATATGTTTATTAATACGTAGAAGAAGTATCAATATTCCTTTCGGTACAAATTTCTTAAATATATATATAAACCAACACTGACCTATATTTGAACGAATGTATTGTGATATAACAGTAATAATTTTTTTAATATTGTTGAAAGCTTAGAATCATTATTTAAGAATATGATAAATGTTGTACTGTACAGAAAGTTCCCAGTAAACATATTGAAGATGCGTATGACTTTTTTGCCATGAAAGAGTTCATTTACATTTCAGTTTCTGACAGTCGTTCATATTAAATGTCTATTTTATCGTCTACAAATGTCCAAACCACTCTATCTGTCGGAATACAAATGAAGATAAAGTTGATTCGAACTATAATTGAAGTGCAATAGTGGTAGAAACGTCACAAAAACACTTCACCAAATTGTTTACTGGGTTACAGCAAGCAGTATTCATTTCTCCATAAAATAAAGCTTAAAGTGAGCTACTATTTATAATTTTCAATCGTTCTGACATAGCCTAGTGACTACAAGATCGCGATTTGGCAAGTTTAAAATACCGTAAATGCACAGCAAAGTCGTGTTTTGGTCAGTATAAAACTGCAACGTTGCCAGATCTAAAAAACGACGCAGTATGAATATTGTTTTTATTCCTATGCGCATTTCAGAGCGTATCAACTGTTTTTTAATGGAAGCGGAATAACCGCGAGGAAGTGTTTAACAAATTATGTTAGATAAGTGCATAAATGCAGCGGTTCCTTTACACCTAAGAATAAGGTATAAATAAATGTTACGGAAGAAAAAACAAAAACGTCTTCAAAAATCCCAGTTTAGAATACCAAATAGTATGCTTACAGAATGTAGCACAAGGTACATATAAATGTATGTATGTATGTATATATGTATATCTAAAAATTATGTTAAACTTAACGTACATATATATGAAAAGTTAGATGTATGAATAATTCAAAACTAAAGCGTAACTAAAGAGAATAAGTGAATTTATCTTCTTTCATCAGTACATCAACGTAGCATGGTGCTACGTCGTCGTAGTAAGCGTAGCAGCGTAGAGTGTACCAGCGTAGCATGTAGCGCGGTTGTTTAGGTAAATATAAAACAACATTACGGTATAAAATGTGTCTACGCAGACCTTAGTTTTGCTTTAGACGTTGACGTTTTACGGTTTTACTACGTTTATATTATTATTATTATAATCTTACAGCGAGATATACCCTTATACCCTTTTTTGGGGGTTTTGTATGATATTTTATATACATAAAAGTGGTTCTGAAACTGTATGTATATATATTTACAATATCATATTTTGGCTGATGACATAAAATATGTTGTAGTTTTATTTATAAAGTAAACAAAATATACTTTAAAAGAGTTTACTGCCATTTATAGCTTGCGCCTTTGTAAACTAACATTTTATGATATTGTTTTCAAAAGATTTTTATGTGTAATGCATAACTTTAAATATCATTTAAACACTTCCATTGTTAATAAAAAAAACGGTGTCGAAAACTTAAAAGTATCATTAAATAAATATGAAAGACACTTTATGTCCGAAGATCTACTAATCGATTCATTTAATTTGTAGCATTTCTTGCGTTTGCTAAAAATATTCGTTTACTTGAAAAATATATATTTTTATTTATTTATTTACTTATTTGCCTTGACTTTCTTTCGTCATAGCCACCATCAAACATTTTTTATACATCTTTTATAATTTATAATTCAATTCTACAAATTTCTAAATATTTCAATAATTCACTAATTAATTTTGAATCACTTAACAAAAAATTAGTATTAACAGAAAAAGTTTTAATCACATCTAATATATCACTATTCAATTTTGATCATTCTAAACTATAATTTATGCATTCAAATATAATATGATCCAAAGTTCCTTCTTCACCACATTGAGATCTATCGTCAGATTTAATATTAATTTTGTACAGGTGAGCTGGAGTTTTGCAATGATTACTTTTGATTCTGATTATAGTTGATATAATTTTGCGGGACTCATTTCTAAACCATCTTTTCTTACTTAAATTTGTATGTAACATATAATAATCTCATCTTTTTAACTGACTTTTGTTAATGAAATCTGTGTATGTACTTGAGAAATAGTAAATATATTTTTTATGTAATACCCTATAATCACAAAACGTAAACTCATGTATTATTTAACGTAACATTTTTATCTGACATTACGTTTAATTTTTTAATGACGTTAAAAATACTTCTATTACTACATTGTCATTTTTATTACTTATATTCATTAATTATATTTATTACTTATATTCATTAATATAAGTATTTACTGTGTCGTGCTCTCATAAATGCGAGCTACACCACAGCCTAATAAGTTATAACTATTTACATACATAATCAAATAAATTTTGACAATAACTAAACCCAGAAAATACATCTCTGCAGCAGAGATCGTGGGAATGGTATTAATATCTATAATTAATGAATAAATTTACTACCAGTTTAATATGTAAGATTATATTCTCTGGCATAAAAAGCTTTATTGACGTCACAAAATGAAGATTTAGGTAGTAAGATAACTTTAGTTGTAAAACCATTTTACCTGAATTTTTTTAAATAACAAGCTAATTTTTATGTAAAATAAATCTTAAATATATGTAACTGTCTTTAGAGTTTATTTGTTAGAATTACGTTGTTTATTTAAGTAAATAAATAAGAGCTGAATAGTCAACTTTATAAAATATAACAATAAGGCCACCCTCAATTAGTATTATAATTTATGTGATGAAAATTAGGGTGCAATATTAGCTGGTTGCGTACTCTTTTAATGTTTTTTCTTTTATAAAGCTAATGAGATTCAAAATGTCCTTAAATGAATTTTCTTTCAGTGCTGAAAACTATGTTCAGAATAAATTGTTTTAAGTTTTTAATCTTTAAAAAGGGTTCTAAGTGGAACTAATGATATACCATGAGCGGAACAAGAGATCAGTTATTTTAAATCTATAGCGATCGATTTTTTTTTTCTCTTTCAATGCGTTTGGTGCGATATGTGCGGATCTGTGGACACTTTCCTCTAGATCTTCTTTATAGTGTTCATATATTATGGTTTAAACTGAGTTAAATATAATTTTAATTATAAAAAATTGGGAAATATCAATATTATTACTTTCTTTTAAAAATGTTTAAAAAGCTAATTGTTTATAGGTAATTTATAAACAAGGAAGTAATGCATTCACTGTTTAATAAAAAATTGAAAGGGAAATAAATGATGGAATGAATATCCGAGAAATATAGATCTCTCTTAATTCGTACCCAGTCACACCAACGACCAACGACCAACGCAACACAAAGACACAGTTTTACTGCATGCTGATGGTGACACAGTGACAAGAAATCCACTTTATAAAGTATGAACTCTGAAGGAGGAACTTTTGTATAATAAAATAACTGGCTCACACCGGATATTAAACATTTCTCTACGCGCTACGTCGCACAGTGCCGTGCCGTGCCTCGTCGTGACGTCATTATGAACAAGCACCCTTCTCTTTTTCTACTCGTACCACTCTCATCCAATTCAAAAGTATCAAAAATGAAACATACTTATGTGATATGAAATATTTCTAAATATCATAATATCAAACTATGAACCTTAACATTTATTTTTAACTTTATATGTGTATTTTTAATAAGTATGCTATATATCTGTCTCGTTTTCTCTTATGATAGTGTCAGGAATAACTAGGATTTCCAATTACAAATCATAAACCGCTTATATTATCGGTAAAATATTATTTAATAACAAATAAAGTAACTATTATATAACATTATCATATATACTAGAGTTTACCCCCGTATCAAAGCGACGTCTTTTTGGCGTGTATGATTTGAATCCAATAAAATAATTCGTAATTACATTTCATATTTAACTCTATTTTTAAATTGAAATAATAAACTCGCTCTAGAATCCAGAATATGAACTTTCTCCAAAGTTCCCTACCGGGCTCCCGAATTTCTTCAACCATTTTAATGCATGCCGCCATGCTTTGCATTCTTATATAATCTTTAATTACTTTTCATGAATTTTAATTAAATTTACTACTAATTAAATCTCTTCCTACTTCTTCTCGTTGTCACTTTCTCAGTCTTCCACTCCTCTACTTCCCCATTTTAAACTCTTTTCCCCTTTTTCCTCTCGTTCACTTCTTCCATCTTCTTCGTATCTCCGCCATCCAGGTTCTGCCTTCTCTATCTCCTCTCATCAGCTCCTCTGCCCTCTTTTTCCTGCACACTAAACATTCTCCAGGTCTGCTCTGCCATCCACCTCCTTTCTCTCTTGTCTCTTCTCAACAGTTACTAGTAACTGTTACATAACATGATGTTATGTAATATATATGTTTATAAACATATACACAGCATTAAAATAGAATTTTGTTCTCATAACAAAGCCCTCTTCTGACTCTAGCATATTCCAATAAGAGATCACTATATAAATTAATTACACTGCATGTGTTTACTGCGACTTTTTCAATAGGTTGTAGTCTCCACTATACCGTAGAAGTATCTATTTTATACGTCCATACCTCTGTAGATGATAATACCGCAGTGCGATCTATTCATAGTCGCAGATATCCGAACCATACTAGGATACATCAATATTCGTACATAACGTGAGCTATTGTCTTTGTGTTTATAATTTTATTGGATCTGTGAGAGACGAAAACAATGCAGATATTTAATAATCACTTTCATTACTCAGAGATAAACATTCAAGTAAAAGATTTATTTCATGACACAGTGTACTAATTGGAAACAACTCGAATACATTCTACTGACACAGTTAGCTTCGCAAGTGCAGTGTGAGAAAGTAAGTAAACATAAAATTAAATTAGTAGGTGAGAATAGCGCTTTAGATTCTGTAACCCCAAGAAGTTAATTGCTAATGATTTCACATATATTTAAACCGATATTCAGTATTTAAAAAATTAAGGGGAAGAAGGGTTACTGACAAACTGTTTTATATACGTAAATAAAACCAAATGGGTGGTAGCCTATTTATGTATACTCGTAGTACATACAACGCAGGAATTAGCTTCTATGTAAATTCATCTTACATAATGTTAAACATTGAATCAATTTCTCTATAAATTATGCAGTAAGTACAAATTGTACTATTCCCTTGTGCAAAATAAAATTAAACAGAAATTGAAATAACCTGGTGCTGCCTCCAGCTCCACCGTCGTTGTGTGGTGGTACTCCGAACTACGGCACAGTGCTACCAACCGACCAGACCAGACCAGACCAACCAACCAACATCTTACAACGAATGTATTTAGCGTTATATCATGCTTATATTTTCTTGTCGGAAGATTTTCTTATCTTAATATTAATTCTTAAGTGTTATAGTATTTAATGTTTATCTTTTTTGTTAAAAAAATGTGCTTAAAAAAGGGTAACTTACCCTAATACTTTTAAGGGTGGAAATCATACTTAACCACAGGCTAAAAAGGGATGAAAACCCTTATATTTTCTGTGCAGAACCGCAGATTAAGAAATCTCTTACAAACTTTTATACTTGTAAGAAAATCTTAGGGCTTATGAATTATTAAATAGATATTTTTTTACGCACAAAAATGGTTTACGTTTTTAATATTTAGTTTTATTAAAAGTTTTTAATAAATTTTAATATATTATCTATTAAGGCAGCGGTTCTCAAACATTTTACTTCGAGCCCCCCCTGTATAATCCAGCTGTAAGCCGGGCCCCCTACATGTAACCGTACTATATATTATAAGGAAGTCGCATTTGACATTTTACAGTCAATTTTTATTTAGTTAAATTTTGCACATTCTATGCATACTCTAATGGGGCAATAGGTTTAATCGTAATCAAACAACAAATTCTATACAAAGAATTACTGTTTAATTAATTATTTTAGCTACTACAGTACATAATTGTTATTTGTAACTAACTCAAAGCAATAATAATAAAAAGAGCGTTTTTACAAGAATAAGTGGTGGCGAATGGAGTGAGTTCACTCAAAATTGGGTGTTTCCTTTGTACACCAATCCAGAAGGACGTGAGAGAAGATTCTTTAAACTTCATTTCAAGCTTAGTGTCACCTTGGAGGTCAATGAGATTTTCTTTTCCTTCATGTTGGGGAGCACTCATCGAATGATGGTTTGAACGGGTTTTGAATCCATGCCAAACCATCCAAGTTCCCATTAAAATATTTTTCAAAACGAGATCTGAGGATTTCCAAGTGTTTAAGAAAGCATTTCTTTACATTGGTTGGAATAGTTTCTTTAATCATAATTTTAAGAATAGGAAATAGCTCCAAATTGTCACTTTACAGACCGCCTTCGTACAAACTTAGTTTCCTTACAAAGCTTTTCACCTTTTCAGTCCATTGCAGAAGGTTTGCATCTGTTTTCTGTATTTTCTGATAAACTAAAAAAAAAAATGTTAGGCACTCTTACGTCGTTGACTTAAAATTATACATTTGTTGTAATTTTAAAAATAAAAAGTTTGCTTTATTATTTTGAAAGTAAATTTAATTAATTTTTCAACCAAGCATTGGGCCACCCCTGAGCCTTAATTGCGCCCCCCTTTGGGGTCGCGCCCCACACTTTGAGAACCGCTGTATTAAGGTATTGGTGCAGAGGAATATAATATAAAATATATAGGCGTTCGATTACGTAAAGAACGGCCATGGAAAGGCTAGCTGAAATATAATCGGAAAATTCCATCATAATGTGCTTGTGTATTTATTTATTGTTTATAACTTTCACATTTTTTTTTTTTATTAATACTTAAGACCACGGTCCTTAACTTTCACATTATATCATCACATTTTATATCTTACATTTCGGATCATATTTTCTTATTTTTCGTATATTAATTTCTATTAGTTTTCTTCTTCTAGTTGATTCCACCTTCATGGAATCCAGTACCTTGCTTTGTTCTTCGTTCTTCTCTTCCTCCCTTTCTCAAGGCCTTTACTATCTATCTATTTTCTTCTCTCTCTCTCTCTCTCTCTCTTATAATAGCAGCTCTTTCCACCTCCTTCTTCCAATAAATGTTTCTTCACTCATCGTCCCTCTCTGTCTCCTGTTTTGCAAGTTAAGGTACTTAATATATATTTTTTTTTTTTTTTTTATTTAACGTCGGCCTATTTCCGATGCTGAGTCCTATCACCGACGACCTCCTTCAATGTTGGCAGTATTTATAGTGTCGTGGCCTCATATATGTGGGCTACACCACTGCCTAATAACTGTACGATTATGTATGACCATAATCCATATAAGTTCATAATAACCAAACCCAGAAAATATATATCTGGTCCGGGGATCGAACCCGAAGACACAGCAGTCGGCGTCAAGCATCAATGCTTTCGCCCACTGTGTCGTCAGGTACTAATATATATTTTTTTTATTAATACTTCACGGGCTTCTTAGGACCACAGTCCTTTAAGGTGCTTAATATATTTGTAAAATAATAAATTGTATATTTCTTATTTAAATTAATATTTCGATATATTTTTTAGTTCTTCAGTTTCTTAACGTGGAACGTGGAATGACACTTGATGAAAACAGTATTGGGTTAGCAGAGCTGTGTAATTCCAAAACTGACAATTGGTGAACGTTGTTAGGTACACTGAGGATTTAACATTAAATTAAATAAACCCGGCGATGTAATATTTAGTTCTTTCGGCATCTAAATCGAAGGTAAATGCGCAGGACAATCTATAAGAAATTGCTATGCTTGGTGTGGTGCTAGAAAAGAGAAATGTGCGATTTAATATAGAAAATATAAAAGGCATAGTACACAAAAGCAATAACATTATAAACTATAACTAACATATAAATAAAATGAACAAATTAAAATATAAAAAGATAGTGGCATGTGATCTAAATTAGCTATTCTTTACCAAGTGGTGTTACCAGTGTTTAAATTCTTGACTATGAATCAAAATTTAGTAAAGAGGGTGAGCTTGCTTATACCCAGTTTATTAATTATTATGAAAATGTTACATCATTTAACTGATTTAACAAATATAAAAATGTTCTCAATTAATTTAATTTCCGCTAGCAATTTTATTTACGAGTTGCGAGCGTTTAAACGTAAACGTTGTATTGAGGCTATTTGTAATATTAAATATTTGTTATTAAATCCTCACACGCCATTGTATAGTGTAATCAAGATAATCAATCACACAGCATGGTGGCTAGAGCTAGGGCTAGGGCCTACTATGGGCAAATTTAGCTGTTTAGCTGTTAGCGGATACGGCGGTTAGCTTGGCACCCAACTACCTAATTAAAATAATTTCCGGATTTTAGAATTCGTTCATTTTGATTGTGTATTTCAATAATTATACTCGTACAAGTGCATATCGAAATGAACAAAGGGTTCAACAATGAAAGAAAGAAAGGAAGTTATTATTTATTTTATTACAAATTTTAACAATACTTTAATAGTTATGTTTATATCAATTTTAACTCGAGTGTCATAAATAATGGGAGTGGCTTGTTTCGTAACGATTGTAGTATTGATATTATGGTTATAGAAACTTGTTGATTACTAAGTGTGCAATTTATATAAAATGCACATGTTAAGCTACGTATTCATCAAACTCAGTGATGTAAGCGAATTGTAGGGTAAGATACTCGCACGCAAGGAAGCGTACTTGTAAAGAATGCGATTGTTTTGAGCGAAATGCAGATGAAGAATGCGAATGTACGACACAACTAGCGCCACGTTCGGTCATTATGCGCTAAAAACAATTACTCTTGTATTTTTTTCTTTATTAATACTTCACGGGCTTCTTAGGACCACGGTCCTCATGTGTTATTTATCGTAATACTTTTTATATAACGTTATGTTTTATTATTTATCGAAGGTTAACATAATTCTGTAACATTGTCAGTTATTAAATTGTAAAACATTATGAAATCTTAAAAAGCATTACATAATTTTGCATAGAATGCTTTATTAAGAGGAGGGGGGGGGTAGTTAAGGTTTTAATTCTCTTTTTATATATTTATATTATTGTAGAACATATTAAGTTTATTGAGTAAAAATTTGAAGACGATTGGAGTAAAACTGTCAGAAATATAGAGTATTAAGTCTTTTTTTTAATTTAAACGTATTTTAAAATTTTTTTTATGAAAATTAGGTATTTTGATTTCTAAGTGCTGTAAAATTTTGAAAAATCTATTAAAAAAAGAAAACTCGAAAGAGTTATCTACAGAAACTTATCAACTAATAAAATCATTTTGGTTTTTCAAATTTTTAACAACTTTCAAATAAGATTTGAAATAAAGATTTCAAATAATCCAGTGATGAGTTATAAGGGACATCGCAATGAGACTTTCTTTTATAACGTCTTTGCGGAGATTCGCTGTCATTAACTCATTTCTTGATATTTATTTATGAAAATTTCACAAAGTGTTCTTTAAATATTATTTTATCATGTAGAAATGATAGAAATAATTATATATTATCTGTGTCTGTGTTTTTGTATCGATTTATCCTTAAGTTTAAAGAATAAAGACAAATTTTCAATAAAAATTTCAAGACGATTTTGTCTTTTCAAAAAAAGGTTTTTCGACCACTGCCTTAAATAAACATAAAGCTAATTTGATTAAAACATAAAATGAGTAATTTTTTGCTAATTGTTACTGGAAAGAAAAGAATACATCATAAAAGCAACATAAATAAGAACTAATAACAAAGCATTATTCAAAAGATATAATAAATGCGCTTATCACTCTTGTAAGTACATAAACAATAACAATAACATAAACAATGAGTAACAAAAGCAAAACTAATTTAATACAATAAACCAAATAATAGAGTTTTACTTCAAAATCTAACTACGCAAACTTTTTGTGTAATAAACACGTCCGTCTTTTTATACAGTTAAGTATAAAATTAAATTAAGTATGATAAAATGATTAAAAGTTTTAAGTTTAAATTTTATTTTATGCAGAGTATAATAATAAAACGTCAAGTTCGTCTCGACGTCGGTGTCGGCGTCGGCGTCGTTTTCGTTCCGTCACATTTTGTCATTCAACATCCAACACCAAACATCAACTAACTTCTCGTCTCACAAGACACGTTTCTACATGTGAGAAACACCGACTGGTATATTTATACGACTATTTTTTCTGAACACTTTTCATACATTTTTTAATACATTTTTACACCGTATTACAGAGTATTCTCATTAGACCGAAGTGTACTTTATATTAAAGAATATAAAAATGTGTTACAAGTACATTCTAACATGGTCTTAAATTAAATAGTTTTTATGAAACCTGACGGCGAAAAATGTTACTAGTTAAAAATGACAAAATTCATTAGTTGTTGTTGAGTAGTTTTTTATGTTAGGGTTAAAAGGTTAAATATGTTTTTACATGTTTCACTTAGCTAAATATAACCTTTATGCTAAATAATATCAGTTTATTTAAGGCTTTATTAATGTACTCTGTAGCTGTGTTCATGACGTTGTTACACACACTAGAGTATACATGTAGGGTTGTTGCCATACTCTCAATCTCTAGAATATTGTACTAGGTGTATATATTGATGAAGAAGTTATTACCAAAAATAAATCAAATAAATATAATCAATAAAAATATAAAAATAAATAAAATATGTTATTGAATCAGCGCCGTGTATCGTGGGTGGTGCACTCGAGCGCGGTACCAAATGGACGGTAAATGTACACAAGAGCCTAAAAAGGTAAGATTTAAAAAACTCTCATGAGTATGCGCCCATGCATTGGGTTATTGAATGAAATGTGGACGAAAGGAGAAGTAAACGGGGAGCCTATACAGTTAGCGTTATGCCTATACTCAGCCGTTGGGGCAAGTGAAGTATTTATAACTTTGTTATAATTATTATACAGCCTCAATGAGTAGGAGGGTCGCGGTGGCGTGTGCAGAAGGGTCTGGTCGTGAGACTGCCTGGAGCCGCCATCGGTGCAGATCTTGGTGGTAATACAAATACAAAGGGTATCTGTATGTAGTTACCATAGCGTAGTCAGCATTTCTACAATACTTGTTTAAGAACGCAAATAGAACCTTAGAGCATATATGTAAGGACCAGAAAGTGTGTGCGAGAGAGAAAGATATTTATTCATTCCTATTTGTTTTCTATGCGCATGCGTCGAAAGTGACAGTTGTCAAGTCAGAGCTGTCTAGATATAATACGTGACAGTTGTTAAACATAACATTATATTGATGTAGATATGTACAAATATAAATAAAAACCATTATAATACATATGAAAATTAAAAGTTATTTTATTTTTATTCATGTTTAAAATGGATTAATTTCAAGAATAAGTTTGATGGCACTGTTAAGAACATTTTCTTCGATTTCACAAAATGCTAGACACTGCTTACGATTTTCTTCTTGTTTGGGCAATCTGTTAATAAGAAAACAGATTTATTGCATAATTTGTTAGGTATAAAAAATACTTTATATATTTATTTAATGCAGAACAACATTTAACCTCTATGTCGTCACAGAATTCTACGTTATCAATACATCTAAGTTATATTTACATGTACTTACGCATAATAAGAAACCGAATTTATATTTATAATAATTATTTAATTTATATTTATTATATCTTAATAGTATATTAATATTTATTATATCTAGACAGTTGTCACTTTCGACACTTGCGCATAGAGAACAAATAGGAACATATACCTTTCTCTCTCGCACACATTTTGGACACACTTTTAATCTATAGGAAATATAGGCTATTCACTCTTCATATATGTAGGCTCTAAGAATAGAACTCAGATAACCGATTGGGAGCCGAACTCTACCATGTTTTGTAAAATAAAGCGAATGTAATTAATGCGATTAATCTGACGATAGATATCAATGTGGTAAAGAAGGAACTTTGGATCATATTATATTTGAATACATAAATTATAGTTTAGAACGATTAAAATTGAATAGTGATATATTAGCTGTGATTAAAACTTTTCCTGTTAATACTAAATTTTTGGTAAGTGATTCAAAATTAATTAGTGAATTATTGAAATATATAAAGCGTTACTGAACACCGTAATCTGCTACAAATCTAATCTTGAATATGATCTTCGTGCAGTAGTCGGCAATCGCGAGAGGCACATGCGGCTCTTTAGCTACTGTTTTTGGTGACGGTTTCTCGAGCTTCCTAAACAAATATGCTATTATTAAGACTATATACAATTAATTTTACGTGCAAACTAAAGAAAAGATAGTTTGAGATAGGCTGAAAGGTAATTGTGAATAGGTATTATTGAATTCGCATTGGGATTTAAAGAAGAGGTAGGCTAGAAGGAAATTGTGACTAGGTAAAAATAAATTTGCGTAGGGAGTTTGAAGACAAAGATAAATTCAGATAGGCTAGAAGGCAATTGCGTCTAATACAATTGTCTTCGTGAGGTAGTTAAAAAAATCAGATCGTTGTAATGTTGATATAGGGTCTCTTTTGACTTATAAGGTTGGCGACCACTGTTCTAGTGCTGTTGCTATTGCGATTGACATGACATCTAACGATCAATCTGCTTACTCATGTCGTCATCGGGGTAGATCGGGTTTGTCTCATCCCTGGGATAATCACGCCCTGATAATACCTTGCTTAATGACGGAATCATCCCCGGGATTACATGGAGACGCATCAATTAATTGACTGACACAACAAGTAACAAGGAACAAGCAACGATGAACGCCGTGCGATGAGACAATGTGCAACGATGTTTGCGCCCTTTATAATTGATTACGATCGAAACAAACATCAGTGAACGGCACTGCACAGCGCGAATGATGGAACTGCATTGACTAGAAAATCATTTGTAACATATACTGCAGATGAATGCAGTTTAGTAATTAAATTAAATGCATTTAAGTGTGACAATATTGTATAGGGGATAGGTGAAGGAAATCTCATTGTAGATGTCTCATTGTCTTCATATTGTCACAAGCAATGGAATGGGTTTGGGAATTATGTCTTAATTTCTATAAAACAGTACTATATATTGATAAAGTTGGCTACCAGAACCTCAAATGCCCAAATACTTTTTAATAACTCCTTATATTTTAGGAGATATTATCAATTAAGAAAACATTTTTCCCTTTATTTATTAAAGCGATCCAACGTTATTGAAAATTCCAAACACATGGTACGTCATATGCAGCAAATATGCCATCTCTTTTATACAATAGAGATGCATACGAGTGTGTGTGTTATTTATTTCTAACAGCTGCTTTGTGTATACGATGCAGTATTATATAACGAAGGTTGCCAACAAGGAAAAATAGTCTCGATTACTTATTATTACTTATTTCTTGTAAAACAAGCGTTATCTGGAGCCTTTAAATGTATATTATAGATCCAACAAGGTATGAGTATAAGTCACGAGCACCACCTAGGGCATTTACAGTTTGTTTTAAGGGGGTAAGGTTTCAACTTTTTTTTTTATTTATTTATATTATTGTACAACATATTAAGTTTATTGTGTTAAAATTTGAAGTCGATTGGAGTAAAACTTTCGGAGATAGAGTTTTAAGAGTTCACCTCTCTGGTCTACTTTCATGTTACTTTGAAACTTTTAAAGGCGGTTTCTCACACTTACCTTATTCAGAGTCGGTGCTCTCTCTAGCTCAAAATCTACTGGACCGTTTCTTTTAAAATTTTACACAGTTTTTCTTTACATAAATGCCAAGGTAAGGCTGTTAAGTTTCTTTTTATTTCTCAATTTTAACGTATTTTAAAATAACAAAGTTTCTGATTTTTTTCATGAAAAATCGGTATTTTGACTTTTAAGTGCTCTAAAAAATTGAAAAATGAATAAAAAAAAAAAACAACTCGCCTGCGTTATCTGCAGAAACTTATCAACTAATGAAATCGTTTTGGTTTTTCGATTTCTAAAAATCCAGTGATGAGTTATGAGTGGCACCGCATTGTTACTTCTTTTTGTGACGTTTCCGGAGATTCGCTGTCAATGCCTCATTTCTTGACATTTATTTATGAAAATTTCACAAAGTATTCTTCAAATGTCATTTTATCATGAAGTAATTATAGAAATAATCATATATTAACTATGTCGTCAAAACACATTATCGAAAATATGCTTCTTTTTTATCGTTTTGACCTTAACCTTCCCAACCCCCCCCCCCCCCCTTAATGCACAATTATAGTAGCCTTGTTCCCATGGTACTTCCTATGGAAGTTCTTTATTTTTCGTCGTGTTAAAAACAGAGTATGAAAGTCGCAGTGATGCACGCGGAAAGGTGTATTCTTCAGACCTATTATATTTAGAAGTTTTAGAATGCCTCTACTTCGCTTCTGACTATACGAGTATAGATAGTAGTTATATATTGGGTACCGTTTAGTCAATAAATTAACTTCAAGAAGTTTGTGTGAATTTGTTTCCAGCCTAAAATAATTTAATAATTACAATGCGAAGACATGGCTGGGTAATGAACTCTATTTGTTCGTTTACAAGTCTTATTAATTGTTCTCCGTAATGTATTATATCCTTGTAATTATTTCGATTACTATACAGTAATGGCCTGTCTACGTTACGTGGTTCTATCAAATTAGTTAGACGCTTGATGCTGTAGTCAATGAGATTCCGAATTACAGGATTCCTGGAACTTCCTTTCTAGTAAGAACAAAGACTAGGACAAAATGATTATTTCTCAGAAATGTGAAACAGCTTTTACTGAAGTATCAGACGGGAAGGATTTTCCGCAGTGTAGCCTTGGTTTAAAAAAGAGACGTCTAAGCATTTTTTCGTTAATTTTTTTCTCGGTACTGAGGCTAACAAATTTAATTATTTTTTTTGCAACGTGTATAAAAAACATGTAATATTGCTTTACTAGATTAAAATTTGTTATTATCGATTTTTAGGTTATAATTTCTTTTTTAAATTGATATTTATTGGATTTTGATTAAAATTATTCTGGGTTAACATAAATATATCTTTTAAGCATACACTAGTATTAAAATTTAAAAATTAAACTACGTTTTATTAACACAATCTATTACATTTAAATTCAAACATTTCTATAAAAAAAACAAGTTTTTAAACTGGTGCTGCCACGGCCGTATTAAACACTACTAAGCAGAATGATTTAAAACAGAGATTTTTTTATATTACAGATATCGAACTGTTTAAATCTGAAAGGATGTAGCGGTTCCTGAATACGCTTGGAAGCATCCGGCTTAAGGAAATTAAAAGAAAGGTAATATTCTAAATTAATCTCATAAATAGATGATTTAAATTTAATCTATTTTTATGATAATAAACTTATTGTAATAAGTTTTTTATCGTATTGTCTTATTATTAAAGTATTGGCTTAAGAATTTCTTTTTCTTGTTTCAGGCTCACATCAGGTTCCTACAGCTGTAACAATGAGCCCCAAGTAAGTGGCACTTATTTCTAAGCATGGCTTCGCCCCACTAACTGAAAAATCACTTACTTTGCAGTTGGTTTAAAAATGTTTAATATGAAAATGATTTTTATTCTGAAAGATATTGGAGTCTGTTTCAGAAATGTGCTGGAAGCTTAAAATTTCTTCAAGATGGATTTCTTTTTGATGCTTCTGTATCATATTTTAAAAGTTAATTACAGGTACCGAAGATGACTGAGGGAGGAATGAGACGAAAATAAAGGTAAAAATCCATTGTATTAATTTAGAATCAAATTTTTTTTTTGTTAATTATTATTATTATTTGATAATTCATACCTCTGACACCAATGTTATGAATATGAAATCCGTATATCCGGAGCAGTCGGTTCCGATGTGAATAAGATCTTATTTACTTTCAGCTCCGATAACATCGAAGCAACAGTGCTTGCGAGTTATTCATTAATAAATTTGTTATTTTAAATACGTTAAATGTGTGTGTTTCGTGATTACTTTAATTAAAGAAGTTGTTTGATAATTTTGTTGTTTGAACAAAACAACAATTTCATCTTTTTTAGATACACCTAATAATTCTCCTAATCCATGTATCTGTTGTACATTTCAATGATGATTCACTCAACCGATAAAAATGTTCAAAATCGTTTAAATTCGCCTCCCTCTATTAAGCCAGGGGTATCTTCCTTCTGAAAAGTAATGTAATTTGAATATATCATCATTTAAATGCAAATTTCAATTACTGAGATTAGAAGTACATGTTCAATCATTTTTCACGCATTTAATCGATTTGGTTTGAATCCCATCTAGTGTAGTATTTAGTAAAAAAATATTTATTGCAGTGCCATACACTTATCTACATCAATGATTTAATCACTCACTACTATTGAATACTACGCAATAGAAATCCTATGAGTCATTACTCATAACGTAGAGACAGGGATGGAGAACAGTTTTGTAAAGAATTCAAATTAAACTAATAAACTCATACGAGAGAAATTTATAGTAGATGCAAAATGATGATTTGGTCCTCTCCTTTTACCTTAGAATAGTTTACTATGAAATTAAAATTACAGTGGGCTTTATTAATGAATCTAATTTAATATCTATATTTTAAATACTCATACTCGTATTTATAGACTACTAATTATCTATTACAAATGTTTATAAATGTATATATTGTTTTAAGTACAAATAACTATCGATGGATGATGCACTGAAATATATATTTTTTTAAAATACAATAGACGCTTCCTTTTGGCAGTTTGGCGCCCATTGCGACACATTGTTTAGTGCTAGATCCAACCTTGGAAAACTAAGTCCTTAAAGGGGCAATTTTGCATTCCCGATTTTATATTTCAGTAGTATTTAAGCATGTCGTATCTGCTCTGTATAAACTAAAGATAATGCAATTAAAGATTTTTTTCTTTAAACGGATGTCCGAAATGGTGGAGAAAATGAACTAGTCTCCGCAGGACTTACTTTCAGCATTTCCTCAGACTACCAAAGGACTCTGCTGCAAAATTTTGATATCAAAAGTATTTATAGAGAAGAAAGACGCGGTTGTGTAGATTCATGTTTCAGATCTTATATAGGGTCTGTCAACAAACATTGTCATCTTGAGAGTATTTTAACAAGACGTGTTATTTTAAATTAAGGAGAAACTTTACTTCATGGTTATATAGTTAGATATAGATGGCGACAGTGTACTAAAATGACAATCGATTTACAAATTTGTACTATCACTCCATATTTTCAAATATAAAAACGTTAATAACTTTGCACACGACTGAACTGTTTAAACTATATAAACTTTAGGAGTCAGATAAATGTTCAAGCTTTGTTTATAAAGAGATCATTAATTAGTATATCAATTAGTGAAGTGTTGAAAATTAAATTTCTATTTTCTGTTAATATTTTTATACCTGCATTCAAGGATATGCATTTCATATTTTCCAGTGGTTCCAAATTTCTTTGGAAATGTTTCTGCAATGACGGCTATTTGTAGACAGTTTAAAAATGGTACGAAATTTAAAATGACACTTCTTGAAAGACTCTATGCTTCCAACTTGGGTTCTTCTTGATTTCTCCGACATCAGTTTACTGAATCGTGAGTCTTTACGTAACTGAATGTTTGCAACATCTGAAAAGCCACCCATTTTTAGTAACATTTTTAACAATGACTCTTCTTGACACTCTTTGTGTTATGGCGTATTACATCGATATAATCCGTCAACCAAACCCCAAACTCTGTAAGCCTCACCCTCGTATCTAACCACGTGACACATCACTCCCCCTCGCCTGGCTTTGTCTAAGAGGGTTGCGTACATCACATCACTGAAACACATAAACATGCATAACATACACACACACGCACATTTAGCACATCCAAGGATATTTTGAAGAGTCTCAATAATAATGTATGGAAATTTACTGATTAGTTCTCAAAAAATTTCATACAAATTCTCTTTTGTGCGGTTCTCTATTTTTAATAAGTGTTCATTAAAATTTCAATAAAAGTTTTGTACTTTTTTTTAAAATGAAAAAATTATCAAAGATAATGTAAGGTTAATGTCACAGATCCCGAATATAATCCTATATTATAATTAATGTATATATTATCTATCTGCAAGCAATATTTAAGATATATTTTATCACCTAATAATTCTCAATATTGGTATCTAAAAAACAATTCTCTGTTTAAATTGTTTAATACTTTGCTTTTATAAACACATCTATAAATAAATTAGTATTTTATAAATAAACTGGAATAGCTCTGGTGCAGTCTGGAGCGACGTGAATATTTTTTTTCGATTAATTTAATCTTAAGTCGTCTATTCACAGTTCACAGTTCGCACTGTTATATTAACCAAGGCGTTATTACCAACACTCGGGAAACTCATTCAACAGCAAACGTACTCTAATCGAAGTGAGGACTCAACATAGTGTTGTCAATATACTCCCTGTAAGTATTCATCTATTTTCTATTTGTATTTCTACCTCCTCTTTAAGGGGCCTATTTTGTAACTGCTTACCTGACGTCTGTTAACTTCTGATGATTTTGCAAAGGCCTATATTTTCTAAACAAAGCTATGTAAGTTTACACAAAACTATCACAAAACCTTAAATAAAGAGCAAAATGGATCCTATACCTTGGAACTGGCATAAGTAGCCTAATTTGTAAATTATAGTACTTTGAAAAATCAAGAGATTAAAGAAAAAGCCTAAGATTCAGTTGGCTGAGAAACAGACTATTAGAGGAACTATTTTGAGGCGATAGCAAATTAATTTTAGTTAGAAGAATCAATTAAATAAGAAAGTTCTGGGTATAATTAGAATAGCCGTAGAGTTATAAGCTATTGTGACAATTGGTGTGGCGACAAGTCCATGGAAATAAGACTAATCTGAGAACGCAGATCCTAGGCTCGAATTCTACTTAATCCACGAAGCCGAAAATGGATTAATAAAAACAATAAGGTAGGAGATTAAAATGAAGGGCGATACAGGAGATAAACAATGAGAAAAGATTATTACGAAAGGAAACAAATGGTGATAAGAAGTAAAGAGGAGGATGAAAGAAGGAAGAAACGTGAATGTAAATTTCAAGAAAAGAATCATGAAGGTACAGCAACAGGAAAGGATGGCGAATATTGAAGAAAACCCAAATACCAGAAGATATAGGAAAGGATGGTACCAGATTACTTAAGGGAGACGACAATATATTATTTTATTTAAACGTTTTTGCCATTAGGCACTAAATTCTTCCGCCATAAATCAATTAATTACATATTGTGTACAACTTTCCTCCTGTTTCTACTCTGCCATTCCTTCTTTGTATCTCCACCATTCACCTTTTCGCTTCACTGTTTTATTAACCCGTTATTAACTGCATAACATTCTTTTCGCTTTTTACTCTTTTCTCACATGAATACTTAATGTGCTCCAGCCTCCACCTTGCACATCCTTTCTCTCTATTTTCCCAGTATTTGCTGTCTTTCTCTTCGTTTCCTAATCTAAATTTTACAATTCTGGAAGAAGACAATATATTATTCCCATAAGATAATGGGAAATGAGGAGAAAGAAAAGCCATGTTGGACAGACGATGTGAGAAAGGTTATGCAGAGTGTTGAAGGGAGTAAAAGAGAGTCATGAATGAAGCACATGTAAAGAGAATGTGGGAGGAAGGTACACAGCAAATGGAAGATAGAAAAACTGTTGATAGGAAAAGGTGATAACAGATGGAGTGGTAACAAAAAAAGCAGAGGTAGTACGCAATAAGATATAGATAGGTTAGTTGAAGTATTTTGGAGATTGTAACGTCGAAAGGCTAAAACTATTTTAAGATAACTTACTTGACTAACTTTAAATTTCTACGTAGAATGCGCCCATATTAGATGGGCCCTTTCGGTGAACTAATAATAACACCTACAGATTCATAAAGTTCATCTTAGTGACTAATAAAATATTACTGACAATAAATTTACCAGATTTATTTTGCTATTTTTAGAAAGTAATAGGATTTATAAAGTTCTCGTATGTAACTCAACTCAACTTGATGATATTTTAGTTCAAGGTTGTAAAGCAAACTCAAAAGAGTGCTCAAATATCATATCTTTGAAAATAATCACATATAAAACTTTCTAGACTCATAAAACAAAGCGTTATTGTGAGAAAATAATTTTTATAGCTTTATTTGTAATAAGCTACAATTGAATATAGGCTATTATCCCAAATTTATTATAAAAATATTCCTACATTATGAATATAGTACCATGTTCTGCATTTCTTTCTTTTTATTTAATAGTACACATTTTAAATAGTGCACTATTGTTTGATTTTATTCATGGTAAAGCAAAATCCTTAAGTAAGTGCCTTTTTATTGCCAACTATATTACTAAACTTGTTTTACGAACCTCAACAATCGTGCTGCAACATCAGAACTAGAAGCATCTAAGATTTGACGTCTAATCGTTATAAGTGCATTGTATAAAAACAACTGTTGTAATATCTTTATCGCATTGTTTGAGTTAGCGTTGCACAAACTCGTGTTATACGAACTTCTATTCACATCTCTAGCAGACTGGGTTTAAGTACTTGCTGTTTTTTTTTGCGGCACTTTGGATATGTTAAACACATTTACGCTTTGATGTAAGTGTCAACGACAGAAATTAAACGTTATCCATACCGTGGTACCCCACACACCCCGCCCTTACCTTACCCACTCGTAACTACTCTCCTCCACCAACTCATTTCACTCTCCCACTCAGTTAACAACGCAGACCTTTAGAACGCGGACGGAACCAGCAATAAGGGTTGGTCTTATTACTTTATTTTATTATTGAATATACTCATTTATAATTCATTAATTACGTTGTTATTTTATTTTCAAATTAACTGAATAATGCGTTTTATTGTATTCAATAAATGATTTAAAACAACATGGCTTCGCTAGCCACATTTTAGAATATTATTAGAATATATTTTAGAATATTATTATAGAGTTAGATGATGGACTGTCATTTGCGTCTGGCAGTTGTTCGACTGTGGAACTGTAGTTTTATTCATTAAATGATGATTGAACTTCGTACGTCCTGTTCACAGTTACAAGCTTTACACTTTTCTGTATTTTTTTAAATTAATTTTAATTTATTGTTATTTATTTGTACTGACCTTTCCCATTAAATTAGATCTAAAATGAATACGAGTAGTTGGATAATAAATATAATTGCTAAAATGCAGGCACGTATTTGGAATAGTTTTTATAATATTAAAATGAAATTATATGAACGTTTAACTCAAACCACACACGAACTATTTTGAACCCAAATAGGCGAACCCGAACCCAAACCCGAATCCTAACCCTACCTGAAGAAGTGCTGACGAGTATTTTCATTAGATGAGTCTGAAACTCTTCAATCTGCAATCAGAAACTATGGCTTACGTGCTGGAACTAATGCCGGGCTGGAGATTGGGCTAGGCCGGGAATACTGGTGACGGTGCTGCCATTGCTGTTGCCGAAGTATCGGTGATCAGTGGATTCATTTAAAGCTCTCTATGAAACCAAATAAAAGTTCAAGAGCTTCTCTATTTAACCACTTGGACATTTAAACATTAAGTAACAATTCTAACACCCTGTTTGCAAATGACTTTTATATTTTGAAATTGAGTGTGTGATCTATATGCTCGAATATCTTTTGACTCGGTATATATTTATGGGTGTTAAAAAATTGAGAAATAAAAATAAGGTAATATAATTGCTCTTCTCAAAACATATAACGTATAACCAAAGATATAAAAAGATTTGAAGGATCATGAGAAGGATTGCCAGATTCAGATTGGGAAACGAAGAGAAAGGCAACAGATACTGAGCAAATAGCGAGAAAAGGATGTGCGGAACAGAGATAGAAACATTGGAGCGCATTAAGTTTTCATGTAAGGAAAATTTAATAAGCGTAAAGAATATTGGGTAGTTTTTAAAGGGAGGCAGTGAAGAGAAGAGGTGGATGACGGAGATAGAGGAAAGGAACGATGGAAGAGAAGGAATGGCAGATTAGAAACAGGAGGGAGAGTAGCAGGAGGAGTGAAGCAATAGCAGTAACAGTTTTGTTTTTATGTGTTATTTATATTTATAGCATAAACCGATTAGACGACTGAAACGTAAAAATCCAATTGACCTACCAAATATGGTGTAGAATAGGTTCCATATGTACTAATTATTAATGTAATAGGTTAAGTCAAAGGGTGAGTCATCGATGGATGGCAAGCTCGCATGTCATATTTATATATATTCCCAAAATTTAATTAATGTTCTTCAAGGACAGATTGTAAATTATGTATGTTGTAAAATTAAAAAAAAAAAAAAAATTTATATTTATGAGTGATTCTCACTCATAAATTTAGATATAATAAGGATTAAAAATGAATTAAGCACAATGATATGTAAATAAATGAGTTAAGGCAATGAATGTAGTGCTAAATATTTCTGTATGTATATTTTTGCTTCTATTTTTCTTTAATTATTTCCAGTTATTTCCATTTATTCATTTTCTTTACAAATTATTTTTTCCTCTTACGACATTAGTACAAATAATTATTATATTATGAAATAATACTTATATTTACAAATATACTATATATTATACTATATATATATAAACGTGTGAACGTGACTTCGAGGTAAATTAAGAAATTTCTAATGTTGAAAATTTCACTGTATTTAATAGCTATAATAGCTATTCGTGTGACTGTATTTGTATGTGTAAGTGCAAAAACCATTTCGTCAGTCACGAAATGCATTAGATGTTGGCTTTTTCGTTTCAATATTTTATGTATAGAAATATTATGTGTATGAAATAGAGTATGAGTGAGAACTACATGAAATAAATATACAATATACTGGTATTAACATGTCCCTAGAAAGGTACAGTCGTTAAAATAAAATATATGTATGGAAAATGTAGAACATATTAGCAAATTGAGATGACTGCACGATTCATGTACAGTAATGTTCTGGTTGTTCTGCAATGTTAGAAATGTTTCTGCAATTTGCAGAAAAGTATTATGTGTCGGATACATCAGTGTGATAATAGTTTCAGTAATAAGTTTACATTTTATAAACATGAGTGTACTAAATTTGTTAGACATTTTAAGAATTGTAAATTGTATATTGTGCAACTTATGAAATCGTGCTTCTGAAATCAAAGATTATTTTACTAATTTACATAAACATTATAATCACATTGTTAAACTTAAATCATACTATCATACCTGAAATCAAAGAAACGACATTTAAAGATTATTATTTAACCATATTTGTATGTCGTGAAATGCATTTTAACATCAGTTATTTGTTGAGTAGGTCAGTACTGTGGTAATGTTTTGTAGCTGTTGGTAGTCAAATAATCAAGTTAAATCAAAGAATAATAAGTTTTTATTTTATTTAACCCTGCTAAGGCAGACATAATATTGAAATTTTATTGTTCCTTGAAATAGCTGTAAATAATATTTGATATTTTGATATATAAATACATACAGCAGAGATTTATGAGCTGTAAGGTTGGTAACCTTACACAAGGATTGTGATGTCACATGCACTTGGAATGTGTACAACGTTGAATCACTTTAATAATTAAAGAGACAAAATGAGTTATTAAAAAATAATTGAACATTTGAGGTTCTAGTAACCCACTTTATCAATATATAGTACACTTTTATAGAAATTAAGACATAGGACACAAGCCCATTGTATATTGTGCAACTTATGTGTTGCTTCTGAAATCAAGGATTATTTTACTAATTTACATAAACATTATAATAATTACACTGTTTAACTTAAATCATACTATCTTACCTGAAATCAAAGAAACGACATTTAAAGTTTATTATTTAAATTGTCAGTTCCTTTTTATCTAATTTTATAATAACTGAACATTGTGCACAGTGAGTATTGTCAACTATAAATATCAACTGTGTTGGTCGTTGGCACACACTACAATAAAAGTAGCTATAACTAATATATAGCGTTAGCTCATCTGACCAGAATGTATTTCAATTTCAATGGATATTTCTCTATACACAATATTCTAACTATACTTTTAAAACGTAAAATGAGTGAGTAGGAAGAGTGTGGAGGGAAAAATAGTTCCAGAAAATATACGAAAATAGAGACGAAAAAAACAATCGTATTTAAGTTATAAGTAAGGTTTACACTTGTTAGTTTGTAACAAACTAATTCCAAGGTTCCTTTCGTACGTTTCATATAGAAAGTGTTTTGCAATCCAAGGTTCACACCTGCTAGCTTACTACAAGCTAGTTATAGTGTTGCATTGCATTAACTTGTCTACGTGAGTAGCAGGTAAGCTTTATTTTCAATTTATTGTATTTTTACCCAGTTTTGTGTTTAGCTTGACATTTATAATTTCAAATAAATTATTTTAAAATGCATGCCTTACTTTTTTCTGAGCGTATTCTTCTTCTTCTCCTGCATAGACTACTACAATACACTATAAGATCCTGAATATTACTTAATAAAAATTTTATTTATTCATTACATCGTAGATCTCAACATGTATAGAAATGATACATAAAATATATATAACATGCATTTATATTCATAAATTTCTATACAATTTAGATTTACTACAGATATTGGAAAATATTTACATACAAATACATGTGTATTTACACGTATATATACTCAAATATTGATATGTGTATTGAATCTATAAGCTGTCAGTGTCAATCGCATTGCTTTTTGCTTGTAAAATCTGAGAGTGTGAAATACCAAGCAACCAACGCCTGCACAGAGCATGTATAGGCAACATAACTAACACAAATATCTGTGTGTGTTAAAGAGTCTATCCAACCCCCATGTACTGGCACTCGTATTTTAAAGACGACAGTTCAAAGTTAGAACATAAAATCCTATTGTTTTCAAAAGTTGGATAAAGGATATTGAGACATTTATCGTTCAGGATTTATCTTATCGGTTGTCTGCTCTCTTTTTAGTTCATCTGTCCATCAATCGGCGTTTCCGTTATCAATTTCCTTTTCGTAGAGGAAACCTTGACATGTATAGTTCGGACCACTCAGAAGGAAAACTATTTTATTGCCAAGACTTTGTAAAGGAAATAATTAGATCACAATGTAAACAATTCTCTCTGTGATGTTACTTAAGATTCGCAGGAAAAAGTATAGTCAGATATTAAGTACAAATATTACGTTCACTATATTTTCAGAGATTGTACTTAACACATGTAAGAATAAGAATAAATACAATCACATTCTTAATAAATATGATTTGCAACGCGAGCACTGAGGTATAGTAACAAATGTACTTCGTACGACAAAGCGCGCAAAGCATGACAACCATTACGAGCGTGCTGTTTCAAAAAATATCAACTTTAAGCTTTTATACCTTTTTTACCAACTAACCGAACAATCTAAAAAAGAGCCAAATCTTTTCTAATTTATCCTTCTACATCATAATAATTTTATTTTTAAATATGTAGAACCGCTCTCGAGATATACGTTAAACTGATGCCTGTTTTGTACTATATTAGCCCCCTGTTTTTTATAAATGCGTACTCAATATTTGTAATTTATTTAAACATTCTTATATTAACATCAAATTTAAATTTAATTAAATCCTGTAAAGAAGTTATTTCACCAGTGAACTACTTTAGGGAGTAAGGTCGTAAATTTCTTGGTTTTTAATCTCACCTTGTCACATCTTGTTACACTTTGAAGACCCCCCTGTTAGGGTATCATACATATGAAAAATTATCTCTTTAGTCTTATTTCGTTTCTTAGTTATTTCCGTTTTATTTTGTACGTCGAATTATAAATTAGTTGTGATGTCACGAAGTTGATAACATCTCTCTTCTTGTCACGTCTTGTTACACTACCACCCCCCCCGTCCCCCCTCACTTGCTTATGCTTGTGTTTTAAATAAGGGATAGAAGAAAATAATCTTTAATATTAAAATCTAACGTAAGATTTAGAAATTTTAAAATGATGTGTCTTACAACAGAACCTTAACCTGAGTAGACTTTGAAATGGAAACACATACAAATATACACAGGCGCCGGTTGGATTACTTTTAGGGAGGAGCATGCTCAGTTTTTATAGGAAAAGGGTAAAGAAAACACTAAATTCACTGCTAAGTTTTTATTGAAACAATTTCTTTAATAACCAATTTTTTTGTGTATTTTCTTTTATGTCAGGGGGAAGCAAGTGCCCCGCTTACACTCTCCTCACGACGCACATGGAAATATAGTGCAGCATACTTATTTTTATAGATGTCGTTTAGATAGGAATAGAACAAATATAACAAATAAACACAACGCCGTGTTATACCAATAACAAAGTTTATTTTAAAAATATGTATTTTGAAATAAATCGTAGAAATTTATTATGAAATTTGTTTTAGAAAATATTTTAAATGAAACTATAAATAATACGCTGTATAAATCTTATTAACATTATTTATTGTGCTTAGATATTGTTGAATACACTGATAACTCTCCGCATACAATAATACGGACAAATATATCACACGGTAAAGTGTTATTTATAATTTAATAGCGTGCCTGCTATTTCACAATATTATGTCCTACTGAATATGCAGGGGTGAGGCAAACGATATTTCAAATGGATAGGCTAAATATAACAAAATGTCTAATGAAATTAGTGACTGTATCGAATTATATAAATTAAAACTATTAATTTGCTTTAGTAAATTACGTTGGATGACTTCTTTGCCGCTTTAAACCGCTACGCATCGACGCGACCGCTTCATCGTCCTTTAAAGGTAAGCCTGCACAGGAACACGTATTGGCTTACCTGAATAAAACGTTAAAGAGAAAGTAAACAGGAGGAAGTGCGTACGCACGATTTAGCTGAGATCCGCTATGTGTAATTGAGTTGCTCTTCCAACATTGTTGAAAATGGTACATATATTTGTCTAAACCTTATTCTCTTTTCCACGTTTCATGCAAACACTGCGGACCTGTAGATGTTTACCTTTACAAACATCCATATAATACATTGTTAGCGATATTGCTCTCTAAGACTCGCAGTACAACCCTGGTGCTACTCTGACTTCAGTCTTATCTTAGCATAAACAACTCGGGAATGCGTATGGGGTTTGCATTGAAGACCACTTGAAGAGAGTAATGTAATCTGACTCGTGGGTAACCTTGGGGAGGGTGTGTGACCTTTTGCACCGGTCCAAGGCACTGCAAAACAACATTTCTTAAATAATCATAGATTATATTTGTCAATTGATACTATTGTACCAATATTATGTTTCGCTTATGATTTGTAATTAGTAAATCCTAATTATTCTTGGCATTACATGTTATGTCTTTGTTTTATTGCGTTTGAAATGCAACTCTTAAAGTAACCAGAGTTATGTTAAATTCTATGGATCAGAGAACCTTCAGCTAAAAAATTGAATGGAACTTTCTTTTATAGAATTCTGTAATTGTAACTGCTTGTGTTCTTACCTCTTCAGCTAAATTCCATTCTTGTTAGCTACTTTTTACTCAAAAGAAGAGTTAATGTTTAAAGACTTAGCAGGATCCTGTACTTGCCAAAAATTGGTTTTTCGGAAACCATTTTCTCATCTTAATAAAATCACAATTATGCTTTTAATTTTGGAGGTACTGTACATTGGACACAACGAGCGGTCGCTTCAGTCGCTTGGCAAGAAACATTACTAAGTTTACTTATGCCTAAAGCTCGGGACTCCGTATCTAGTCCAAGTATCTATGTATATGTGTATTCATATTCATTTGTACATGTTCATTATTGGAATACCGTACATTTTTTCTTTGATGTTGATGCCACATGTCTGTAGTTCGTGTGCAAGCAGAGTTCAGTGGTCAATTCGTCTTTCAACTTTTATTGAATACAGTATAAATCCACTGTGAGAAATACACAGTAGAAATTACTTTATGAATATAGCATCTGAGTTGGTTTGTGTATGTTGTTTGTATGTTTGTGTATAGTTGTATGTATGGTTTCTTGACAAACATTTTATATTAATATTACTAAGACAGTAGTAATGTTTATTGCAATATATAGCAGCACCCAGGTATTATGTCACGTAGTAATTTGCATTGCGTTTATTTCACAGTGCATCAATTTAAAATTTTATAACTTTTTCCTACGACTACGACTCCATCGTGAAACGTTATAATATAAACAAACCTGGAATATATCCTACTTTCATCTTTATTATGTGTATGTATCTCTAACAAAATATTCACCACTGCATTTTTGAGTGTTCAACTTTACATGGTTTCTGTAAATTATGATAAACATCTGGCTTCTTCACGAACCATAATATTAATACAGCATCTGAATCTCATATTTCCAGTAATATCCTAAAATTAACATATAATATTCATAGGAATTTACAAATTTAAATCAATACTTATTTATAATTCATAACTTGATCTCAAACCATTCAGAATCGTACCCTATCATTTTGCATAACAGAGATGGATGCTAATTTATTACCCCACACCCCACAGCCCACAGCTCACGATATTCCATAGTCCCATATAAGATGAAAACGGAATTGTCTCGTTGAGTACTGGATCTGATGCTGGATCTGTAGCTTGCTTGCTTTTCATGCTGGTGGGTTGAACCAACCCGTTGTAGTTGGTGCCATGATATTCCTCTTTATCTGAGTCAATTCGCATTCATGTACTCCTGTTTGGAAAAGCCAGACTTGCACGAGATCAGTATAGAAAAATTTTGATTTTTACCGTTCAATTTTGTAATTCGATAACCTCTTGACATTTTGCTTGAAAATTATTTATTTCAAAAATTATTTCTGGCTTATTCCTTTCATTCGCTTGTTCCTATCCTGGGCCCATAACCTGATACGGTATACGTAAAATCAACAGCTAATTATATATTATATACGAGTAAAGATAGTATTGCAATTATTTTTAAAAACTACCATAATGTTATAGTCCAAATTACGATATTTCGGCGGCGACTTATACTTAAAAGAGATTATAAAAGCGGTAAAAATCTATATATTAATCTATAAATCTATAAAATCTATATATGATAATTAATTTTATCTTATTCGTTTTTGTACACATTACAGAAAAATAAGTGAGTCAGTGCTTTTTAGTTATATCGGCAGTTTATACCGCACAACTTGTTTTAAGCGTGAGTCGCAGCCGAACTCTCGTAATTTGAACTATATATAGATGTAGTATGTCAAGTTATAAACTATTTCAACATGGACTTTAATGATCAAAGCATTGGCTTGGCAAGTGTTATTCGAACTCGGTGTTTTTCGCATTAAGAATAATACTTTATCAATCCACAAAACTTAGTTCTCGCGAAGATAGTCAGGAACAAGTAGCCTGTCTTGTAACTTTATTCGAAAATTCGAAAAATTCGCAGTATTGTAGGAGTTGCTCCGGTTTAAATATCGTAGACCTGGTATAGCGAGAGTTTACCTGATTTTTTATTACGAAATTTATTATTTTTTAATACTACTACTTTTCAACACTAATACAAAAGTAATACTACTTTTTACTAACTTACACAACTGCCTAAGTGAGTACGAAATACCGGATAAAGAAAGCCGTTGCATTAATTTACCCGCAAGAATAGAGTGCGCGAAGGGTACAACCACGTGTAAGAGGAATCGATAAAAGCAAAGAGAGAGATGGCCTGTCGAGTGTAGTATCTGTCCCTTTCTACCCGAACCGCTGCTGCTGGCTTGGCTGATTGGCAGTGAGATAGAGAGGCAGACGCAGTGCTCGGGTAGAAAAATACACAGAGGAATTTCGGCGACTATCTCTCTCTTTGTCTTTATCGCAGTATTCAGCCTCTTGCACACTATATTTTTATACCTCTACGGTGACACTCTATACCTCTATAGTAACATATTGTATGTTGCATGTTGGAGACACCTTTATGTAGAAATAATATTATGAAGATGACATATATCTATTTAAATAGTGTTAACTTATAAAAGCAGATTATATTCCCTTGTAAATCTGGCTGCACTATGAGGGGCGTATGCAAGTACACTTGCTCAAGGAACATAGTATACTACCTACTTCTTGTGTTCATGCAGTCTGACGTCACACGCCGCCGCAACTTCATTCTGTTCATGTCAGTCAAACAATTCATTGCGTTGGGATGTAAAGTCTAAGGATGCAGTATGCAGCTAATAAGATTTTCTTAAAACATATTATAGGTTAGAATCCTGCTCGCAACAAAAGCATTGGCTATATTGAATAAAACGAGAAAGATAAGAGATAATAATTCATTAATCCTTTAAAAATTCTTCTTAAGATAATCTTTAAAATCGGTTTATTATATCAAGCGCGTCAGTATAGCCAACGTCGACTTTTTACTAGCAAATTTTACATTTGGTATTCTTCGTTTCTTAGTTTCTAAAAAGAATTTGTATGCCGCACATTGAGGACCACTGATTTAAATAAGTAATTAACAAATCAAATGAGAAAGTAAAATGAGTTCATCTTAATAAAAAAAAAAACGATACAAAAATAGAATTTAATAAGTTTAGGTTTTATGGGAAATTTCAATTAAAAACAATTTCGAGCTTTTACCACTAACAGAATAAATAATAAAAGGGTGGTATTTATTAGTTATCAATTTCTAAATTACCGGATACCGGATACTAGCTAATACTCAGTTATTGATTGGGTTCTTTAGTACTTCCGTTATTTGGGAAGGGGTGTAATTCATTCAAAAATGCTCTTTGATAAACTTTAAGAGTTTATTTTTATTATGAAACATGATAACAAACCTTTGATGTCATTTTTTATGGGTTACTAGCAATTTGAAATAAATGTAAAATGATTGGAGCAGAGAAGGTTTTAAAAACCTTATTGACTTTATCAATGAAAGTAATTTAATCTCTGGATTTAAAATACCCATACTCGTATTTTTAAATTATAAATTAAGTTTTACAAATGTTTATAAATGCATGTACTATTTAAGAGCTATTTATTAACTATCACTAGTTCTATAGCTAGACAATAGATGAAGCTATTTCCCAGATTTTACTTGTTCCCATGAAGAGTAAATTTTAAATTATAGTACATTTTTAAATTTTATGTAAATACCAGCTCAACCCTGCCACACAATTAATTTAAAATATCTGCTCAGTGTAATATAAAGGAATAGTAAATAAAAGCACGATATTTTGGCAAGTAGACTGAATAACCTTAATCTAAGTAACTTAAAAAAACTTTCATATATTGAAATATAATTAAAAAGAAGTATTTTTTAAGTGAAAGTATATAGGCCCGAAAAAGAGAAAGGAATATTACGAAAGGAATAAAATGGCGACAGAAGAGGCAGAGAGAAGAAGAGAATAAGGCACAAGTGTGGAAGAAGAGCTAAGGAGAAGAAACAGGGAGATACAACAACAGGAAAGAGGGGAAAAAATTGAGAAGAGCAATTATAACAAAAGATATAAAAGGATTTGGGAGAGAGAGATACTACAATACTTAAGAGAAAAAGATACAAAAAACATGAGAAAGATTGCCAGATTTAGATTTGGAAACGTGGAGAAAGGAAACAGCAAATAGCGAGTAAGAGATGTGTAGGGTGTGCGGAACGGAGATAGAAACATTGAAGCACATTAAGTTTTCATGTGAGAAAAAGGTAATAAGCGAATTATTATTATTACTAAAGAGAGTTAGTGAGAGAGAGGGGCAGTTATTAAGTGAAAGGAAGAGGTGAATAACGGAAATAGAGAAAGGAACGAAGAAAGAGAAGGAATGGCAAAGTAGAAATAGGAGGAAGAGAAGGAGGAGGAGCAGTAGCAGTTTTGTTTTTATTTTTATAAGGATAATTTTAATTTTTCTTTTTTTTCTGTTTGAAGGGAGTGAGAATGTTTAGATTTAAGATCAAAATTGAATTAAGCACAATGACATTAAAAAATAAAAAAAGTAAAAGTATATAAGAAACAACGTTCTTTGAACGAAAATAATTCCATTTCTGTTCCACCCGCTTTGAAAACAAAACTGTTTTAATATCACATGTACGAAAACTCAATATAACGTTACCTTAACTAAATAATATTATACTTGTAATTATAATAATGACAATTAGCTAAAACATTTCAGCAAAAACATTATCCCATCCTCATCATTAACAAAACATCCAATTTTCTCTTCTTAAGTTACTTGAACGTCTTAGAGCTTTCATACCTACACCTAGCAGTAAACTCGACGAACAATTTAGAATTCTCAATTTACCCTAAAGTCTTTACCTTTCGACAAAACTCGTATGTGTGTATGTGTGATAGTGTTGAACCATCAGCCATCCCCTATCCCAAGAGCTATAACCAGTGTTCCACCCCTATTATCAACCTCCCAGCCCATCCCATAACTGTCAGCTGTATTATCAGGTGACACAACGGACCCAATTAAGGGAGTAACAGAGACAGCATCTATTAATCAATTTACAGGGTTGATAGAGATGCATCCACTCACCCTACCACCGTACCATCCCTCCCTCACTTGATACCATTATGCTTTCCATACCATTATCTGGCTGCCGTTATTTTGGAGATGAATATAGGATATAGGTTGTTATATTAAATATGTATTATACGAGTATGTTAAATAATAAGTTGTGATGGTATAGCAGTTGATGACGTCATAGGCTTATTCCTACCTTGTAAATTCTCGAGGATTTTGTTAGTGATACAACTACATAGTGTAGTTGCCTTATGCATATATCAATGTCTTAAGCCAAGTGGTAATTTGTAGCCTTGTAATTTTCTAAGATGACATTTAGATTGCGTGCAACAAGTTTTGTTGGTGGTAAACACATTTGCTTTGTGGTTTTAGAAACAATATTTAATGTTATACCAGCACTGTTAGTAAATCTTATTAGGAGAGAAATCTTTTAGTCAAACAATTCATGATATGAAATATGTATGTCACAGTATCATTATTCTTTATTTGATATTTTTATATTAAGATCTGTTAAATGTAAATCCATTTTAATATTTAACAGGTAGTATTTAATTTAAATATAAATAATATAAGTATTTAAGTAATTATTGAACCTTAATTATTAATTTTTAGTATTATGCCACTCGGGATACCGATTAGATTTATTGGTTTAACGATATTTGCTTAGGATTAGATTTTATTTGTACTCTCTAATTATTATAGAAGAAATCAACTTGGAATAGTATAAAAGGGTTTCATGAGCAATGAATCTCTCACTATTCGTCAATCTCCCAAAAATCTTAACTCAAACTTAGAACAATCTACAAAATAAACCAGCAACGGGTGATTATCAACTTATTAACTGATTGAGGACAGCTCAAAGAATTCTCTCGTACACATAAAGTACACAACGCGTTCGTAATATAGTTGAAATTACGAGAGTTCGGCGGCGACTCATACTTAAAACAAGCTGTGGGGTATAAACTGCCGATACTATGAAAAAGCACTGATTCACTTATTTTTCTATAATTTATATAGAAACGAATACAATAAAATTCATTATCGTATTATAGATTTATTCCGCTCTTATAACCTCTTTTAAGTATGAATCACTGCCGAACTCTCGCAATTTAAACTATAGCAGTGAAACGATCTCTAGTTTGTCCGTCTGACAGGTCCCATGTATTTTGTTAGATATTGAATATTTTGATATTAATAATATTTCGTCGGTGATAGGATTCAGCATCGGAAATAGACCGACGTTAAATAAATGAAAAAAAATATTTTTTTTAATCATAATCATTTAATTTGTGCTGAACGTAAGTTGTTTCATTCCCTAGTAACAACAGCATTGTGTTAGTTTGACATAAATTGAATTTAAATTCTTCTAATAAAATATTATATTTATTAGCTGTGTCTTCGAACTGTATCCAAAACAAGGGTGATATTTTTTAGGTTTGGTTATTATCAAAAATTTATTTAATTGTTTACTTGTATAATCATAAAAATTTATTAGGCAGTGGTGTTGTTCACTTATATGATTTCATACAATAAGGGCATTAGACCCTGTCATTAATAAAAAAAAACAACTCATTAATTGTCATACCTTAAAAAAATGACATTAACCTTTAAAAGAATTAAGATACTCCTTGAACAATTACGTTGCAAAAACAACTAATTCACCTTCCTTATGAAATTTAACCTTAAAATTAACCTTAAGGGAAATTTATACTTGTACGTGTAGTATTAGCTGTTGACATACCCCCCAAAACAAAGATGTGTTTGCGTGCAAAAAAAGGGACGCTTCTTTAGGCTTTTAGGGTTCATAACATAAGAAACCTTTTCAATTAGCCCTTTTAGTTTTTTTAATATCACGAGACAGCTTAGTCATACCGTAAGATAATACATTAAAAGGGTAAAAAACAACACCCTTATTTTTTAATATGTTATCGTATTTTATTTAAACTTTTTCGCAGCGAGTTTAAGCCTAGGTGTACGTCTTTGCCAGTAATAAATTATATTGTATTCATTTATCGTCGGTAGAAATATTTTAATCACATTTGGAATCTGTTGGTCTGCTCCCTGCATGGCAAGGTCAATGCAAATATCAAACCATCCGAGAAAAACACACCAAAAGACTCTGGGTTCGTGTCCTATGTCTTAATTTCTATAAAAGTGTACTATATATTGATAAAGTTGGTTACTAGAACCTCAAATGTTCAATTATGTTTTAATAACTCCTTATATTTTATTATAAAGATATTAACAATTAAACAAATAGTTTTTTCTCTTTAATTATTAAAGGGATTCAACGTTGTACACATTCCAAATGCATGAGACCTCACAATTCAAATGTTGCTATCTCTTTTATACAAGAGAGCAACCTTACCAACCTTACACCTTATAATTCTCAGCTATATGTATTTATACATCAAAATATCAAATATTATTTACAGCTATTTCAAGGAACAATAAAATTCCAATATTATCTCTGCCGTAACAGAGTTAAATAAAATAAAAACTTATTATTTTTTTACTTGACTTGATTATTTGACTACCAACAGCTACAAAACATTACCACAGCACTGACCTACTCAACAAATAAGTGACGTTATAAAGCATTTCACGTCATACAAATATGGCCGACCATTTCTAGCGATAAAACTACAATTTAAATTTTTAATTATTATATCTCCGTCAACATTTTGATATTTAATAAAATAGACACGTTAATACACATTTATTAACATCAATTTCAATCAACAGTTGAAAAATCGACCGCTAAAAAATGAGGACACAAGCCCATTGAAGAAAGTTATACCTTGAGACATACCTGATCCACAAGTTAGAAAATGATGATGACCGAAAAAAGTACCAATATGACCTAGCAATTGAAATCGCCATAAAACAATGAAAAGAAACAAACTTAAATAAGAAATGCTAAAGCATTGACATCAGAAAATCTTAATGCTTTCTCCATTCCAGTATTATATTGTGGTTGGTTGTTTATTTCATATTTCATATTGTTTTCCTCTTACTTCGCACCCTTTTCAGGGGTAAGAGAAGAGTAGTGGTGTATAGAACTCTTTGGACATAACATTAATGCGTCTCTTTCAGTAGAGTAAGTGCTGAGGGTGATAATAAGTCCTTACAAGAATTGAAGCGCCGTTATGTCTATGAACACAGCCTCCTGCTGATGCCATGTCTTTGTACATGAATGGTCTTGTCTTGTCGTACTTGTAATACTGAGAACTGAGATCGGTCCAGCTCTAGCTCCAGCTACAGCTACAGCTTCAGTTATAGCTCCAGACAAAAGCTAAATAAATGTGAATCTGACTTGTGCACTCACTTTTGTGTATTTTACTATATTAAATACAGTGTGGGATAAAATTACTTTTCTTTTTTTGTTGTTGTATCTTAATTATATTTTATTATACAGTTGAAAAACTTTTTAAAACTTAGTAAGTTGGTAGCCCTTTTTAAGTAACATTCTGAATTATTATCGCTGAATGCGTTCATGCAAACAACTGCGTAGTTAAATTGATCGTTTTAAAGACCACTCCTACCTACTGTTTTAATTAAGAGCGTTGCAACGTAAGAGTACTAGAAAGTACTAGTTTCAAGTGAGTCTAAATGCTGTAAATTGGCGGAAAGAGTAGTAAATAAACTTTTATGGCTAATTTGAATGTGCTAATTACGTATATTTTATTTAACAGCCATAATTTTATTGATTTACTCCTAAATTGTGACAAAATGACGGCTAAAAATGATTATTTTGCAATGTAGCGTATCCAAAGATAAAATTTATTTTTGTAAATACGATATAGGACTAAACACATTTACGATTGACTTTGTAAATGGTTTAAAAAAATTGTAAACTTAAAATTTAGGCTTAAATGTGAGTAATTCAGTCTATTGACTTCAATCTTATGCTTCTCTCTCATATCTATAGTTAAATGTAATAGGAGTAACCTAAAAAAGATTTGCTCTTTACATGTTTCATAATCTAACTTGATACATAGAATTTGTAATTTATAGTTCTGCACAGATTATTTTATAAAACTCTTCTTCTCCGTAAGTTGGTGGCACTGTACCTCATTACTATACCAAATTTGAGCAAGATCGGTCCACCCGTTTGCTTACAGCAGCTGGTAGAATCAATCCACTTCACTAGTATATGGCGTTTTATACAATGAATTTATTGAACAAAGAAATTGCCCAATTTTGTGTTGCGAATGGATTTTCGAGTGCTGACTCACGGAAAATGTTAGAAAGGACTTTTGGTGAATCATATTTATCAAAAACACGTCCTTACGAGTGGTACAAAGCTTTTAAGCAGAGCCAAGAGATGGTCGATCAAAAGTCAAAGTGGTGCTCATTGTTTTCTTCGTTATTTGTAGTTTGGGACATCTTGAATTCGTTCCACAGGGACAGATGGTCTAATTAACGACCACCGGTGGCCTACTATGTTGGCAGTTTTTGTGGTGTCGTGGTATATGTATATAACTACATCGCTTCCTAATAAGTTTATTATTATGTATGTACATATGCAATTTAACTTTGAATATAACTCTAGCCTGGTGATCGATTATTAAGACATAGCAGTCAGTATCAACGCTCGAGCTTTCGTTCATAATTGAATATCTGTTTAATATACGTAGTATATTATGATTTCCAATTCCAATAATAAATGCCAACACATTTCCCACCCCTATAGCTCCTAATTCAACCCCATTGTATTTCCAAACGGTTCTGATGAACTGTAAATGAAATATCCTTTGTTAATTATATTCGTGAATTATATTACGAGTATATTCCACTTTCTTCCCTCGCTGTATTTTTGGGGGAGAGACTATTTTATTTTTCATCTGTATTGTTGTACTGAGAACATGGTTAGGAGATGTTTTGGGAACAAAGACGAAGGAACAATAGGATTCTTTAATTAGATTTGTAGGTTTTTCTAAAGTTTTCGCGTTTTCAGACGGTAACGGGTTCGTTTTTCCTTTTATTTTATCATCGGCTGGGTTACTTCCTGTGTTTTTAAATAATGTACTCGTACACTTTGCTTCTTTTTTTTAGTTTTGACAAAGTTCTTTCTTCAATTCAAAACTCTTTGACTTTCTTTTCTGTCACAGAACAAACATAACTATTAAAGGTCCCCGCTAAAGTTTATATATAAGTATAGAGTACGATGCATGTAAGTCAATTTCGATTCCTTTACGTAACTTTCTTTTTCTTTATTTTCTTTTCTTATTGTTCATTGCTTCGTATATTTTTAGTTGAAACAATTCGAGACATTACTTTTATTCCGGAACCGTGTTTCGGTCACTATTGTTTCGGAATATGAATAAATATCTCGACACAATATAAAATAGTATTATTTTGTAACTTTCTCTATGACGGCATGCGTCATGAATTGAACTAGTGTGATACTCATTTGATACATTTGATTTACATATAAAGTAAATGGCATTTTGAGCAGGTGTTTTAGACACGCCTAATTTTTTTACAGGATTTCCTTTATACTTGTAGATTAGGGATTGGAACATCAGGCCTAGTGTTAGAACACTTATATTGTGAAGCTATAAACTGTGCGATTACCAAAATATATTTTCCCTTAAACTAGGAAAGATAGAAAGTTGAAATTTGGGGTCTATATTGAGAACTTAATGATGCAACATTAACAATAATGCGAAATCCAAAATTTATGTTCACTAGCAACGAGTATTTTGGGAGTTGCTTTCATATATCTGTGCATTAGATTAAACTAACATTTAGATGTAAAATTCGTATCAAAATTATTGGACCAGCGTTATAACTTCAGAACATTGGTTGAACTATTGTATGTAACAATAATTATTACCAAATTATCACTGCCATCTTTTCGATTTGTGATATACTTATTGATATCAATCGCAAAGTATGTTATAGTTAAGTTTTACGCTACAGGATTTGTATTTTTGAGAGATCCCTGTAAGTAGATATTCGCCCCTAATCCTTGTGGTATAACTACCCTCTATGTACAATGTTTTATAAATAGAAGCATAATTCACTCACTACGTTTACTTCATCTCCTTGTATATTATTACTGAAAGTACATGATTTCAAAACTAGATGGCTAAATTATTGTTATTTGTAGTACATAATTTATAATAAATTTATATGTATTTAATTATTGTAATAATAATAATCAATATATATAGTTAAATTATTTATTTATTAAGGTGAAACGATACTTGGCCATTTCTCTAGCGAAATATAGATGGCGATACTACACTTAAATAAATATTAAATAAAAAACATGTTTTTTTATGTTTAAATCGTTTTATGTAAGTAACTATAACTGCAAATCAAAATCTAAAGCAGCAATTAGTTAGATGAATAACGTATCTACATTTTAAGCTTTTTTCCACTTACTTTTAATGAGTTGGATCCGCAAAAATAAGTTTTGAAAATGAATATTGCTATATTTTCTAGTTGAATTCAAATTTTTATATGACTGGTAACATTTCTAATGGTTTGTCATACATTTTATAACCTTTAAATGGTTCTCAAACTTACGCTTAAGACTTAAAAATATATAGAGTATAATAAAAATTAGAAAATAATTTTACCATCTGTTAGTAAGTAGCATATGAAAATGTAATAATAGATGGTTGCAACAGATGGCACGCTAAGGCTAAGCTAAGTTTCAAATCATTCTAAGGGTAGTTTAGATTGTACATTAAGGAATTAAACCCGCGCTTAAACGAGAATACATAAGGCTTAATTTTTTTATAATTAAACACTAAATATTTTAAAAACTTTATTTCTATAAGTATAAAATATACAGATGCGGGATTGCTTCAAACAATTTCGATAAATAGTGGAAATACAAACAAAATGTTGTAAGACCAGATTACATCATGGACAACAACCACAGGTTGAAATCGTTGGTTTTTGTATCTTGGGCTAGATGATAAAACAGTAGATGTCAATTATCTTTGATTGGTCATGACATATTACCAACTAAATTAGCGGATCAAGAGGCACGTCAATGGGCTTGTATCCTCATTTTTTAGTGATCGATTTTTCAATTGAGGATTGAATTTGATGTTAATAAATGTGTAATGGCGTGTCTATTTTATTAAATATCTAAATATAGACGGAGATATAGCAATTAAAACTTTGAATTGTAGTTTTAGCGCTAGAAATGGTCGGCCATATTTGTATGACGTGAAATGCATTTTATCGTCAGTTATTTGTTAAGTAGGTCAGTGCTGCGGTAATGTTTTGCAGCTGTTGGTAGTCAAATAATCAAGTCAACTCAAAGAATAATAGGTTTCTATTTTATTTAACCCTGCTAAGGCAGACATGATATTGAAATTTTATTGTTCCTTGAAATAGCGGTAAATAATATTTGATATTTTGATATATAAATACATATAGCAGAGATTTATGAGCTGTAAGGTTGGTAACCTTACACAAGTATTGTGATGTCACAAGCACTTGGAATGTGTTCAACGTTGAATACCTTTAATAATTAAGGAGACAAAATGACTTTTTTAATTGTTAATATCTACTGAAATATATCTACTCCTTATATGTTATTAAAAAATAATTGGACATTTGAGGTTCTAGTAACCCACTTTATCAATATATAGTACACTTTTATAGAAATTAAGACATAGGACACAAGCCCATTATGATATAAGATCATATTTTCAAACCTTCGTTACTTACTCTCATTACGTCATAGTGGTCTAGAGAATAGATACCTGACGACAGGCTGCTATGTTTTTGGGTTTTGCTTGATTATGTGCTCACATTACATTGCCTAATAAATTTTAAATAAAATTAGTCGTAGCAGGCGTATAAAGGAACTGTTAGTAGCCCTAAGGTATGGTGTGATACGGTTGATCTTATATTGCAAGAATAACAAGTGACAACGAATAGTGTTTATGTACTACATGTGTTATAAAATAAATTTGATATTAAACATAATATATATGGTAACAAATATCCTATTAATTAAGAAATATTAACATCTACATCAATGGCCTACAAATAATAAAGAATATCTGTTATAAAATACATAAACTGATGATAAATAAAGAAACAATTTGAAAATGGCAGAGTATCAGTCATACCAATCACTATGCTACAAACTTCAGAATTAATTATTTCGAAAAACAATTTTTCACATGTGTCAAAAATAATTTAACATTTTTTTTTCATATTTATTAGAGACGTCAATGACGTTTGTTACATCATCTAGCTGCCTACACACGCCATCGGCTAACATGCCGATGGTGGGGGTTGGTGTGACGTCACCCACACCCACATAATCCCCACTCCACACCGTCCCACTAACCGCTCAATGGTACAACTTCTGAATATGTGATTGTCGAGGCTCTGGCTGCCTGGCACTAGTGTTTACTAGATATGTTCTATGATATATAATAAATTAGGTTTTAATCAAATGTCAAACTTCTAAAGTTGAGTGCCATTATTAGTTTATTGATTTTAGTGGTTTTGGAATATTCAAGTATATTGGTAGAGAAGGGCAAGATAATTAAATGCTATATTGTCAGCTTTAATTATTAGAATCTGTTTTAATTAATCTGTAATTTAATTGTAAAGATACATTCAAACAAAGATGCTTATTGGTTCGGATTAAATTATTAATCCTGCTAAACCAAAGAAATTTTCATATGCTCGTTCGTTTAACGGATAATAATAATCGTATCTCTGTATTCCAGATTTTAAATCAAACATTTTCCATTTAAGGTGAAACGATACTTGGCCATTATGGCTTAAATCAAACGATTATGGCTTAAATCATTTTATGTAAGTGACTATAAAAGCGAACCAAAATGTAAACCTGCAAGTAGTTAGATGAATAATCTACATTTTAAGATTTCTTTCACTGACTTTTAATGAGCTGGAACCGCAAAAATTAGTTTTGAAAATGAATATTGCTATATTTTCTAGTTAAATTCCAATTTTTATATGACTGGTAACATTTCTAAGGGTTTGTCATAAATTTTACAACCTTCATTATGGTTCTTAAACTTAGGCCTGTCTCAGTATGGGACCGTATTTAAGCGACGGCGTATTCGGACGTAAATCGGCGGGTTGGATGAGCTACAAAGCAAACCGCCTATGTGTGTCACAGATGTCTGTAGTCAGTCGTCAGATAACTAACTTGTGTAATGTAGGGGGTGTATTGGAGTTCTTTAGCACTAATATAATTTATTATGAGAGCAAACTTTAACTTTAATTTTTATCGATACACTACTGGTATTAAAGGGACTTTAGCATTTATTATATATCTGAGTTCTGGTTGTCGTGAATTTAAATTTAGTTCTATCGTATTGGTATCGGTATCGGTGTCCATGATTCACTGAAATACAAACATAAACTGAAGCATGCAGAACATACTCGTCACAAGCGATGTCGCCGATAGATCTCATTTGAACCGTATTGCAGCGTAATAACAAGCGATCTTAGGTATTCCCTCCAGTCTGAGGCGGCTGTTTGCATTTACAAAGGTTCGGATAGGATATCGTTGTAGTAGTGGTAACGCTTGGATAAAATTCGCCTTTATACGGTTCTAATGTGCGAGGTAGTGCCGCCCGTATTCGGACGGCTTTGTAGCTTGCAGTCTGAGAGCTCCAGAGAGATCTCATTACATTTACAGGGTTCGGATAGGTAAAGCGTAGTAGCCCGTATACGTCCGGCAGAAATTCGCTTAAATACGGTGCCAAAAAAATTGGAATTTAACTAGAAAGATGTGTTTAACAGTGGAAGACAGCTTAAAATATAGTGTTTCTAGCGATTCGCGTTTATAGTTACTTACATAAATCGATTTAAACAGAAAAACATAATGGTTTTTTTGATAATATTTAACCTGCTGTATAGTATCGCCATCTATATTTCGCGAATCAAAAATGATCAAGTATCGTTTCATGTTAACAAAATGTTTTCATGATAAAATGTATTCAACCAGTAAAAATTAATGAATTAAAAAATAAATGTTAAAGTAAAATCTCGATTTTGATGTGATATTTTTGTACTTTTTGGATTAATTGAAATATTGCATTGTTTTCTGTTTATTTGTTCATTTCTTTTATATTATTATGCGTTCTGTTATTAAATATAGTTTGGATTTGCTCTTTTGTTTTTATATTCGGGTTTGAAGCGGTCTTTTGCAATGTCAGCTTCACTTCATCTAGAGCTCTCAACCCAGCAACAAGAGCAAATTTAATTAAATTAAGAACCATCATATTTTATATTGTTATATGTTCAAATTGTGTGTTAATATAAGTGTTAAAACATAAAAACCCAGTATTTTACTAAATAATAATCATCCTAGTTCAGCGAAGGTATTTTTTCACGAATTAAAAACTTCTACAACAAAACATTGGTCCTTCGAGCGTCGAATAAATTCAACGTCTTACAAACGGAGAATTTCCACTGAGTATTCGAAAGAAAATTATCTTCAAGAACTTGGAAAACACCATCCATACGAGCAAGCTTCATCGTGGCCAGACATCCGCATCCAGCGTTTTAATATCATCACGAGGCAGTCTCATAGTGGATAGATCGTAAGTGACCTGGGAATTTCCTATTATATTATTTTTCCTATATTTATTACATGCACTATCGTCCTCATAAATTGTACCAAGTATCTTATTTTGGAGTTTTTTCTATTAATCTATTTGATGAGTTTAATGTTTGAACGTATTATTTATTAAAAATCAACTTGTGCGGTTTACCAAATAGTCATATCAATTTGTCTACCAGGCAAACGTTTGTCCAGAATTTCTATAAATTGCAATATTGATACCCTATCTAAACAATTCTATTGTAAAAGTATTATTCATTTTTTCTATTCTATTGAAGCACAATAGTGTGACGTCACAATCTATTCAGTTTATTTTTAAGGCATTGTTTTGGTTGGCGTTTATATTCAAGAGTTTTGTATCAAGTTCAGTATAATTTCAATTTATTATAAATAATTTGATTGTTATTTTCTATTATAAAATCTTTATTCCACATTTTTAAATTTTGCATAAAATATATTTCAATTCGTTTACAATGGCATTGGCAAAAAAGCTGAAATTTCAAAGCGCAGCATTAACTAAAGAACTGAATTTGTATATCGAACAGTCTAACCTAATTAATCCCAACGACGCAACCACATATCAGCTAAGTGGAATAAAAATGCGACGTTCCCTACTTAATCCACTTCTAGATCAATTTAAATCCATTGCCCTAGAAAGGCAGATATTATGCGGTTCTGAAGATGAAACAGAAATAAGTAAAATAGACGTCGATGTCAGTGATTTCATAGAAAAATACAGTAATTTAATGGCATTACTGACTGAAGTAATTGAAGAATCAGAAAATTCAAAAACTATAATCAAAGAAAGTAATAACCAATGCTGTTGTGGACATACTGACTCAGAACAATTACGGAAAATAGAAATCAAAGTATTTAGTGGAGATATTACGGAATGGTCTCAGTTCAAGTCCATGTTCATTAGTTTAGTACATTCCAAACAAAAATACGATTTGTCCACAAAATTTTATCACTTAAGAAACTTATTAATCGGTGATGCTCTAGAGGTTATTACGTCCGTGGAAGTAACACCAGAAAATTATAACTCAGCATGGCAACTCCTATTAGATAGATATGATAATAAACGACTCATTATCGCTCATCATTTGCAATCCTTTATAGACACGCCATCCACAAATATTGAATCCAGTGCCAACTTAAGAACTATTACCACGCACGTAAGGAAACATATAGTGGCACTACAAAACGTAATACCACAAGAATATTGTTGGGATGCTATCATTACGCACATTACATTAAAGAAACTTGACAAAGATACTCAGGAAAAGTGGTATTCTTCACCGGAGTCGAGAGTACCTAATCCCACTTTCGAATCTCTTTTAAAAATATTATCAGAAAGAGCCGAAATCTTAGAAACAAGGGATAATAACAAACCTACCCCTAGGTCAAATTTACGCAAATCACTTGTTTCTACTAAAATACCCATCTGTTTCTTCTGTAAAGATAAACATTTGACTTACAAATGTCCTAGTATCTCTAAGCTCACTATTGATGATAGATACATTGAAATTGGTAAGAAAAATCTATGCTTCAATTGTTTAAGGCCTGGACATTTTGCCGAAAGTTGTCCATCCCCTTTTAATTGTCACTTATGCCAAGGGAGGCATAACACTATTTTACATAATTCAATCCCAACTGTAGAGTCAAATCATGATAATAGTGATACATTCACTCTCACAGGTCAAGTTTCTGAGCCTAATAGTGTATTATTGTCAACAGCCCTAGTTGAAATTCCTGATGCTAATGGTAAACTAGTAACGGCTCGTGCTCTCCTCGATAGCGGTAGCCAGACTAGCTTTATTACAAAAGAATTAGCAAACAAGTTACAATTACCCTTTGAACCCGCTAATATTGCAGTATTAGGTTTGGGACGGTCCAGAACCCAAATAAATAATAAAATAAACATAAATTTGAACTCAATGCACAATACTTTCTCAAAACCATTGAGTTGTTTTGTCATTAACAAAATAACAGATAACGTACCCACATGTGACATTGAATCACCAAATATAAAGTTACCAAAACATGTAAAACTTGCTGATCCATTATTCTTTAAATCCAAAGGGATTGATTTATTATTAGGCGCTGATATATTTTGGCATTTATTAAGCATTGGTAAAATGAGCCTTAGAAAAAACGGTTTATCAGTTCAAAAAACTGTGTTAGGATGGATTATCACAGGAATGCGTAATACTCGTAGAACTAGATCCATGCATTGTTATATGTCACAAAACATGAAAATTCAAAATCAACTCCAACAGTTTTGGGACATTGAGTCTGTGGAAAATGCAAACCCTCACACCAATGAAGAAATTGCATGCGAGACTCATTACCAAAAAACCATGACACGTAATGAAGACGTTCGATTTGTTGTAACAATTCCATTCAAGGAATCCCCTAATTTACTTGACAAATCTAAATCTCTAGCAATGAAGCGATTTCTTTCACTTGAAAAAACTAATCGCAAACCCAGAACTTAAAAGTTTGTATTCAGATTTTATGAACGAATACATAAAATTAAATCACATGACCGTTAACCCTGACCAAAATATATTAGAAAATTCATTCATTCATAAAATATTTGATCCCTTAAGACTTCTTTCACCGTACATTATATTTTAAAATACTATTGCAAATGTTATGGTCATATGATTTAAATTAGGATGACCCAATTCCGCTTAAGCTACATACTAATTGGACATCTTTGTTAGACAATCTGAGCAAACTTAACATTTTGAGTATTCCACGCCACACCTTAGTAAAATAATTGCAATATAACACTTCTCTGTTCAAAATCTAAAGTCACCATTAAAAACCATAACAATACTTCGACTTGAACTATGTTCAGCTGTTATATTAAATAGAATGACATCCAAAGTGACAAACACATTATCTATTAAAATTTAAATTATATATCTTTGGTTTGATTCAACTATATTTTTGTCATGTTTTGAAACTAACTCATTTAAAAAAAAGATATTGGGAAATTCCAACTTAACATACGAGGACACTTACATATATTGGTCCAGATAGAAGCAATATTAAATTATCGACCTTTATATGCAATGTCCAACGATCCTTCCGATTTCCTACCCGTATCCCCAGGTCACTATCTTATTGGTCGCCCGTTGACTACAATTCCAAATCCCTCAAATATTACTAATATGAGCAAGCTGCCTCGATTCAATTATGTTCAACAGTGCATCCAACACTACTGGCGCAGATGGACATCGGATTACATTCATCACCTTCAACAGCGAACTAAGTGGAAGGTAACTTCAGGACCTGAAATGGCAATCGGTTCGCTGGTACTAATAAAAGACGATAATTCTCCTCCATTTAATTGGATCCTCGGTCGCATTACTGAATTGATATCTGGTCCAGATCAACAACAACGCGTTGCTATAGTGCATACTTCTACAGGCCCCATCAAAAGAGCAGTTCGCAACTTAGCGATACTCCCAAATCAGGAAGCTTAGGAATTCCTAAGTAATTCCAACCCGGGAGTTATGTTAAAGTAAAATCTCGATTTTGATGTGATATTTTTGTACTTTTTGGATTAATTGAAATATTGCATTGTTTTCTGTTTATTTGTTCATTTCTTTTATATTATTATGCGTTCTGTTATTAAATATAGTTTGGATTTGCTCTTTTGTTTTTATATTCGGGTTTGAAGCGGTCTTTTGCAATGTCAGCTTCACTTCATCTAGAGCTCTCAACCCAGCAACAAGAGCAAATTTAATTAAATTAAGAACCATCATATTTTATATTGTTATATGTTCAAATTGTGTGTTAATATAAGTGTTAAAACATAAAAACCCAGTATTTTACTAAATAATAATCATCCTAGTTCAGCGAAGGTATTTTTTCACGAATTAAAAACTTCTACAACAAAACAATAAAATTAAAACTAAAACTAAAATAACAGCTGGAAAATATACTTTAACCAATTTAACCGCAAAGTAAAATGTAGCGTTAGTTTGTGATTGGATTTTGGAGCTTATATAATCCTTAAATGTTAGGGGATGTTTTTTAAAGCCATTTAACATTCAAGGGGTGTGAATGCACGAGTAGTACTGTACGGGGATGTATATTATACATTGAGGGGTAGTAGAGCAACTCTACCAGCCGTTTTACAACGAGAATACCATGTTACATTCGCAGAACAGCCCCTGCTCCTGTCCCTGTCACTAGCTGTTACTAGAGCGAAAATCCTGTCAAAATATGTGAATACCGAAAAGAAGTCGGGCGGCTGAAATGTCAGCGACGTGATTTAAATTATTGAAATATTTGAATCAGTCGGCATTTTTAGGGGTAAAAAATTAAATAACGATTGAACAGGAATTGCTGAGCTGGTTAAAACTTAACCAGGGGTGTTATTAAGAGTTGAAAGAATTGCTTGTGCTAACAATATATCTAAATGTGTGTATATATATATATATATATATATATATATATATATATATATATATATATATATATATATATATATATATATATATATATCTATAATACTAAAAAAGTAAATTAAAGCTGTCTGAGCTTTTTGTAATATTTAAATATAATGTGGAATACTAAAATATTTATAAGATCATAATATTCAATAGCTTACAAAATTCGTGTTCACTCTTAACATTCACTCGAGGCCAACTTACAACAGATCATTACATCAATCACTCTCCATTTTATACTAGATACATACATAGATTATCCCGATTTAAGATTAACAACAATTCCTAAACAAATGAATCTAATCCTTAATCCTAATAACGGTTGGTTATATATAGGGTCACGATGCATAGTATTTTTATTAGTTTTTAATACGAGGTGTGGTTATAAAATACGCTAAATTAAGCGCTGCTACAAAAGAAATGTTTCAAAATCGTGAAATCGTGAAGGCAAACGAACGAACGAACAAATCAGTATAGCCATAACCTTCGTTTGTATCAGAATTGTTTTTTTTATTTCACCGGAAACATGTTAAGTGTAACAATAGAGCAACGAAATGTTGTGAATTTGTATTTACTTAAATACTAACAAAATACTGCCTGGTGAACCTAAAAGTATATTGTAATTCAATTATTGTTAAGACCTAATTTTATTTTAATTGCAAATGAATTAATGAACTAGACGAGTTGATTTCATTTGTGAATATGTTATTCTTATTGTTATTCTGTTTCTATATCAAATAATATGAAATTCTAGTGCTCTGTTATCATTTACATAATTAATTAGGAACTGTATACCTGCATATATACACATATATATATATATATATATATATATATATATATATATATATATATATATATATATACGATTATGTATGTAGTACATATTTAAAATAACCACAGTAATCGATTTACAACAATCCGCGACAAACTGGCGCGATATTTAAAGCGAATACTAAATGAAAATTATGAACGTGATGAAAATAAATATAATATTAAAAATGAATCACGTATTCTACATTAAATTGCGAATCTACCAGCGAATAATTTATTCCAAAAATATTTTAACAAAATTTACTTTTTATAACTTGAATGTATATAAATATTTTGTTAGAAATCATAATATGTATTTATCGAAGCAGAATTCGTCGAATTAAATTTACAATATTTATGCATATTGTTTATTAATTATAAAGGAGATAATCTAAAAGTGACATCTGTCAAATGTCAAAAGAAATAATTGAAATATTCAGAGAAGTACGTCCAACTCGCATTAGAAGGCTGTATCTATGTCTACCACACATTTTTTTTTAAATATTTGTTGATATTCTCTCACGGTGAAGTAGTAGTTGTAGAAAAAAGTATATATAGTAATTAAGAACAAAATGTTACGTACAGATGAATATTTCTCTTTTTTGATACTGTACTCTATAGCACTTGGCGGACGAAGTGAACACTAACCTAAGAATTTGTCAACAACACATGACCGAAGAATCTGCTAAACGTTAATCGTCCGGCAGAGGATTAAACAAGAAATTGTGCGGTATTGCGCTATAGTTAGGGTTGCTATAACATACCAAGCATTGATACGCTTCTGAATGAATAAAACATGAAAAATACCGTCCAAACAAAGGCATCAACACATGAAATTCATATTTTTCCGTTGAATTAAAAATTATAAAAGTAGCGCCAACAAAACCACTGGCGTAGCTAGGTATGGGCGAGTCGGTGCAGTGCACCGGGGCCCCCAAGCTCAGGGGGCCCTCGGACTTTTATAACTTATATTTATATTTTAACGGTTTCACAGTGAAGTAATACTCTTAGTAAATAGTTATTCCCGACAATGCTTACAAAACTTTTATAACAAAAACATAAACAAAAATTCTAAATAGGAATGAATTTTTTTTATTGAAAGTGTATTTTATACTCACTTCTGTATAAATTTATCGCTGAACATGAGGGAGGGGGGAAGCATGGACCAGGCAAGAGTCTAAGTGTATTACGTAATTCTCTCAGGCAGAGGTACGCATTCTAGAGTTGTTTATGTTGAGATTAAGCTGAAACAAAAGTAGCTGCAGGATTGTACTTAGAGTCTTAGAGCGCAATACACATACATGTAGTAAGTAGTTTTGCTGTGCCATGCAGTGCACGATAAAGAGCTGATGATAAACTAATAGCTTTGTACCTTTAAAGTATTTATATATATTTATATCTGACTTGAAAAACCTAAACAGTTTAGTTAGGAGCTCAGATTTTTTTTTTTTTTGCACCGGGGCCCTTGGTTACCTAGCTACGCCACTGAACAAAACCTATGTAACCCGTAATCTAATGACCGGAATGTTATGAAATATTGACACATATCGTTTGAAGGTTGGTACTATCTAAAAATCATATGGATTTGTCAATAGTGGCGTCATCTATATATCATCCTACGAACTTATTGAGTTATGTGTTACATTAGTATAATCTCTTCAATACACTACTTATTTTAAAATGAATTTCTGTCAATAACTTCTTTATTATTAAAGTTATAACAAAAAGTTGTTAATAAAAATCGTAGATAGTATTATTATCTGTGAAATTGCTTTGAGAAAATTGTTGTAGGAGTGTTAGTTTTCAAGTTAAATCAAATATTCTGATAACCATCTTATTATCAAGATGCCAGCTGAATGGAAGCGACCTACCATGAAAACTTAAATCCTAGTTTTACTTCTTAATATGATGAGAAAAGCAAATCACTGCCTATCGAAAACTCGGTTCTTTAACGGATTTCCTTGACTATAAAATTGATTTGGAATTCGTGTTAGAACAAATAGTTTGTTCAAAAATAGAGTATTTGTTCTTCTTGGAAGAAAGTTGGGTGTACTTCAAAACAAATTCTAGAAAAAGACCTTCTTTACATCCTTATATATTTTATTATATATAACACAGTGCCATTAAAGTTGTAAGAATTACATAAAACACTTAAAAAGAACCAGAATGTGGGGTCGGGTGCGGGGACAGGGATGCTACCCTTGAATATTAAATAATGGATATAAGAACATATTTCATTTCTAAAACCCCCAAGTCGTGTTACATAAAACATAAGACCCCCAGGTACGAGTATATGTAAGTATGCATACAATAGGGTATATTAGGTATCTTTAAAAAATAAAAACAAGGACTTTTTTACGATCATTGATATTTAAAACACGTCCTATACATTTGTGAAATTTTCTTTTTATAAAAAGTTTTTATGAAAACATACAATTCCTCAAGACTTAAAATTGAACAAAGAGTAATGCTAAATATAATCGTTTGCTTGAAATATTATTTGTCGTTGTTAAATTGAAATGGGGTTCCGCACCGCGTACACGTGTTTTGTTAACATTCATCATTTAAATTGATGGCTGGAGCAATACGAAACATCACCGCGATGTTATGAATAATTTGAATTAGTGCTTAGTATTCTGTATATATTTAAATATCCTACAGCTCTGAGATTATTGGTCGAGTGAAACATAATAATGAAAAGCTAATGTCTTACTTTGGTTGTAGTGGTTTGTTAGAATCTGTGTTTATTAATTTGATAAAAAATATGTAAAGTCAAGTTTAAAAACAAACAGGAACGAAAGGAACAAAACGAACGTAGAAAAGAGAGTGAGAAGTGTGGAGGCAGAACTGAAGGAAAAGGAAGAGGCAAGGACGTAGCAGGAAAGGATGAAAACCATCGAGAAAGCGAAATATAATAGAAGATACGGATTGACGATATGGATATATCAGCATACATTAAAGAAAATGATACAGATACTAAAAAGATGATGAGGGACGAGTATACAGATTGTAGACAGTGAATGGGAGATAGAGGAATTGTTTAGAGGAAGGAAGAAGGCGAGAGTACAAGAGAAAGAGTAGAAGCGGCAAAGACAAGAGGCTAGGAAGAGATTACACGGGGAGAAGAATGTGAAACCATTACAGCAGCCTGATACTATATCACACAGTAATTTCTATTGTGTATTTCTCGCAGTTTGCAATTGGATTCAAAGAATAAGGAATAAGAAATAATAAAATAGACTGACTAATGGGACGCAAATTCACATTATCCATATATAAGAAACTCATGCTGTATAAGCAAATATTGAAACCAGATTGGACATATGGAATCCAGCTATAAGGCTATACTAATAAATGCAACATCATATGCATTCAGACTTTCCAAAATAAAATTCTGAGGAACATATAGCGATATACATAGGGATCTCAAAGTAACTACAGTAGCTGAAGAAATTACGAAAATAGCAAGAAAGCACGAGCAACGTCTCCAACACCATGTCAACGTGAAAGCGCTTCACCTACTGCACACGGATGGACTGACAAGAAAATTAAAGAGAACTAAGCCATATGCAAAAACGAGTATTAACAATGATTAATAATACTCTTACTTCAGAAATATTACCATTATTAAATTAACTAGAAAAGAATGTTATTAGACAGTTTATATTAACTAGAATAATAAAAAATAAAAAATAAATTTCGAAGAGTTTTATTTAATTTTCAAAATACTGACACTCCATTTGGGTGAATATCAGAAAGAGAGACAAGATTACTATTTACACCGTATAAAAACTAACTGCTACCTAATTAATAGTTTGTAAACCACCGATTAACTTAACCAAAATCAAACCAATATTAGTGGACCTCATTCTCTCAGACAAATAAAGCAGCAAAAAGTTTTACGAGTGGTGTAATAGAATCAGAAGTGGAGAGAGTGCCATAATACGCCTTGAATACGTAAACTCATTTTCAATATCGTGTTGATTTCCGGTACTAGAAGGGTATTTAATTTATTAGTTGGCGGTTGCATTATGTTGCGGTTATTTAGGTTTAAAACAAAACCATTTTCCGTAGAGTAAGCCGATTGGGTTTTGTACAATACGAGTATATATGCCTGTGTGTGTATGTATTATTGGTAACTACAGAGACTTGTAAACTAATATTAAGTTAAGATACGATCTTATATTGAATATTACGAGGTTAAGGGAAAACTGATAATATTCTAGTCTGGGTATTATTTACTTTAAGAATAGCTTTTGAAAAATATTTGTTATTAGTATTACTAGATTGTTCTGTAATCTTAGAAACTATTAAAATATTTAAGTTAGTTTAGGTCAAAAGTTTTGAGGCTAATTGAAACGCCTCTTGGGTTACAAAATGTGAAACAAAACTAAATACGAAATGAAATCTAAATTATAAGTATAAGAGGGTACAAGAGTCATATAAATCTACGATACAATGGTGAATTTTATTATTAATTGCTACAAACATTATGAAAAATTAGTGAGAGAGAGCTTTGTCATTATTATTAGATTTTGTTTAAGTATAAGTCGTCGCCTTTTGTCAATTAAGTTTGATTGAGTTCGAGTTTAAGGTTTAATTCACATAAAATTTGTTATTTATAATTTACCCTAATAATTCTACAAGTGTACATTGCTTTTAGAAGCATAAAAGAACCTTCTTAATTTTCCAAACCCTAAATGCGAGGAGGCAGATCCTGACTACATTCTGTGGCAATGTAGAAATACAACAATAGCAAGAAATAATCTTCAAAGCGCGGTGCTAAAGACTTCGCAGACGCTTCCTGTTAACACCGCCTTCTTGATTGAGAAACCGAAATTTATAACAGCAGTAGCCATGAATAGATCATTCTTGTTGTCTGGATATAATGTATAAGAAGAAGCAGAACAATATTAGGGGCGATAAAAGGCTACGTGCCAAGGACCCGAGAAATTATATATATAAAAAAAAAAAATTTAAATAAAAAGAACAATTTAAAAAAAAAACCTTTTTAATTTATTAAAATTATAATCCACTAAACGCTATATATTGATGTTAACTTAGAAGCAAAATGTAGTAATATTTAATATAAACGGTTCTTATTTTATTATTTTATAACTATTCCAAAAGCCCATTAATACTTAAAAAGGATTTCATAAGATTTTATAATTTTTAAAATGGTATTTTTTGGAAGTTTTATAAGTACGCTAATGCAACGGTAGATTTATTATTCCAAGAGCAGTAAAATAGGTTTAGAAAATATTGTATATTAGGAAATATTGTTTTTGTAACAGGTAACTTTTGTTATGTTATATAAAGCTTAAATTCACATAAGTGTGTTTAACGAGAAGAAAAGTATTTTAAGAAGTAAGTAAGTGTAGTTATTTCAGTGCATTACCCTAGTTAACTATGTTATTATCAGTTTAATTAATTAATACTAACATTTATAAATAACGTAAATTATAAAATATATTTTGAAACAGATGATATTTCTTAATAATTAAAACAGAAAGAGAGGAAATCCGTATTGGTTGAATATGTTTTTAAATATAAATAAGAGCGAATGTAATAATTTTGCTTTTTACTACTCGAAATTTGAATAAGTTTGGCAGTTAATAGTTAAACAGGTACACAACACATTTTTCAGACTCTCTGTGTTTTATTTTTGTTAACTGATTCAATACAACGTAGCAAGCAAATGTCAGAGTAACTCGGAAATTATTATCTTCACGAAGACCACGACAAGAAACAAGCCACATGGTGCTTTTATTGTAACGTCACTGAAGTTAACGAAAAGTTCGAAAATGAGCAAGTGCAAGTGGTGTAAAACTGACAGCCGTGTGAAATAAATAAGTTATAGTTTGCAAGACAAAATTAAAAAAATAAAACATAATCCATTATTATGACATAAATAACATATATTCAATACGGTAAACCAAGTAAACCAACAATACCTTAAGGAACACCAAAGCAACACCTTAAGGAGTTTGACAGATCGTATTTCTTGTACGGCTTAAAAAAGCTGGAGCAACAATGGAATAAGTGTACCGTGCTAAAGATAGAGTATGTTGAAAAATATATTGAATTTAAGAAAAATGTTTTCAAGTGACCGATATATCAAAATTTTGAAAAGTTTTTGAACTTACGATCTAAATCCATTTCTATAAATATAATTTAATGTTGATGATACAATAGGCTGGGTTCCAAATTAACCATTTTTTAGCCATTAACCAAGTGTCAGTACATGGGTTTGTAAATGCTTTTACCTTCGGTTATTTTGTCGATGACTAATGTAAAATTGCTGCTTTAATCTTGACTTAATCCACAGCAAAAACATTACCTTCGTCTTTGACCACTTGCTTATATCATGCTATAATTTTGTTACATTTTCTTAATATAAAGGCACATTTATATCCAAATGAACTCATTATTTATATCTATTATAAATATTGAATTGAAATATATATGTTATTTATGGTATAATAATGGATTATGTTTTGTTTTTTTAATTGTGACTTGCAAATTATAACATATTTATTGATTGAACAAGGTTAAAGACATTTGCACAACTATCAGCTTTACCCCACTAGCTCTAGTTCATTTTCGAACTTTTCGTTGGAACTTTTTGCTAACTTCAGCGACATATTATTGTAAACAGTGGGAGACACGTAGACACAAGTCGTAGCACATCGTAGATTAGACGTAGAGTGGATTCAACTCGTAGCAAAACATACTCGTACGTAGCGCAGTGCACAAAACACCACACACCGCTCACTGGCTGCATGGAGCAATGGGTAATGGCACGAGTAGGTCTGTCAAAAGAATAAGATACTGGAACTGTACAACTGCTGTAATTGTTTTCTTAGTACTGCTCAAATGTCTAGAACAAAATCGTTTAGGTTACAGAACAAACATACCACTACAAACAACAAACACACATGCAGCTACGTACGTAAGTTGAGTACTGAACATAAGTTGTGATATTTGGTAAGGTCGTGCTTTTAATAGTGTTGTGAACAATGTCTCAATATCGTGTACTCAATAAGTTTTGAGATAAACACAAAAAGAAGTATAGTAGACTTGTAGGTATGTATACTGCACGCTTAAAATTGATATAACTAATTTTTATAGCAATTGATTACTTGTTATTTAAAGAACAAGTCAAACCAAATTTCTTAATTTGTGCTATCTGAAAATTTTTGTTTTTCAATTATAATAGTAATTAAACAGATAATTAAAAGTCTAGATTATATTTAGATGGAACTTATCGTCTATAGAGGGGATATAACATTCATGCATTATTTATTGTAAAATTTCTTACCAATATTACATTTCATAATTTACTAAAATAGTTGTAATAGTTGTCTAATATGTTTTACGATATAATTAAATGAATGTAATATTAGTTTTATGTGCAACAATATATATCTGTTAGACAGAGTTATGTATATTAAAGGTTTAGTTAACATAAGAAAGTTTACCTATTGCGTAACATTTCTAAATTAAATATATACATAACATGTAAAGTTACATAGAAAAAATTATCTTTCGATATTAATTTTTCAAACGTTAATAAAGCTTAAGCTACACAGAGTGGACTAATCCCTTAAATGACGTATATTTACCATAAAAAGAAACAAGAAGAAAGAACAGTTTAATGATATTATAAATGGTACATTATTGAACCATCATCCATTTATGTATACTTGTATACGTGCATATAATAATAGTCTAACAAATACACTAATAAGGGAGTATTTAAATACATACCATTATAAAACATATAGAGAGGTTGATCTGTACTTAAACATTAGAAACACAAGTATTATTGACCTATCTCACACAGAATATTCAATAACTCCATTTTAAATAGGGTTTATTCTCTACTATACACTAATCCTATCAAAGCAACACTAACTACTAGTAGCTCCACAGTATACTAAATCCGTTCTGTTTTATTAATGTACGAAAGGTAAGCAGTATTTACATTTACGCGTTTACTTCACAATTTAAAATGGATTGTGCTTTTATTTTTCTTTGCGTGTGATGATTACATTGGAAAGAGATCGCTAGCGGGAGAGGGGGCGCGAGCGTACACCCTAACTTTTCATATAACATCTAAAAAATTGTTAGAAACAAAGAATGAACTCGTTTTTCATAACCACTGTTTAGCAAATAGCAAGTGTATACAAAAAATATTGTAATAAGAGAGCCGAAAAGATATGGAATTTTGTGGTATGGGGTAAATACAGCACGGAATGTAGGAAGGGGCGGGGGGATCCTTAGTATTTACTAACTAACTGTTTTAATAATTTCTTTAAATGACCTTCTTTTAGTTCTCACAAAGATTGTCAGGAACAAGTAACCTACTCTGTTACCTTTTTTGACTTTATTTTTTTTTTCACAAACGATGTTGCCGGTGCGGCAATTTAGTTGTGACTCTCTAATATACAGTGAGTTCCTAATGGGGTATTTATGATGGAATGAGATATCAATATGCTTTACGATAGATCTATCGTGAACGTATCATTGGCAGTGTTAGCTAAAGACTAGATTGAATTTAATATTGAAACAAAAAATAGCTGCATAAGTGGTTTGATCAATTCTTCTCCAATAATTCCATCTATAAAATTCTAATATACATCAATGGCGTTGTTTATTGATGGGGCATATTCTATTTCTAAATACCACATGTCATTATTGGACTTTAGTATGTACTTGTAATCATTTTTGTCTTATTAAAAATACTTATTTTTATGTTCGTCATAAAGATATATGACGTCATAATATTGCTTTACGTCATTATTTCATCTTACTAACTTGGAGGCTATTACAAATGCTTGTGAACCGAGTATGGAACAGTGAAACTTTTAAATATGATTACATTAAAAAAACTGCAAAGAATGTCGCAGCGGGGTTGTTTTGCGCTCAGTGCTGAGTTTATTGCTATACCACTTCTTTCATATTATGTTTTATTTTCAAAAGTTTTCTACTAGTTGCAGTATTTTCTAATGTTTCTTTCCGTTAGGCATTCATTTTTTAACTATAATTTATTTATTTCTTACTTATTATTCTCTTAAATAACAAAACACAAAACATTTCTCTCATTACTGTCTCCAATCTTATCTGACTTATTTATTCGCTTTCTTTTACTGCCTTACTCCGTATTTCCACGATTTATCTTCTTCAGTTCCTCCACGTTTCTTTCACTTCAACAACAACTATTACAACTGTTACAACTATTCACAATATTTCTCAACCTTTCATCTTTTTCCTGCATATCCTGTATCCAGACTGAACTTTGCTATCATCCTGATCTCCTTGTTTTTAGATATGACCTGCTAGTATAACGATTGGTACGCACTTTATTAAAATTAAAAATAACTGAAAAAGCATGGTGTTTCATATTATACTTAAATTTCTACCAACTGCTGCAAAACTAGTATGGAAGCAATATAAATTGTTGCCAAGTCTATAAGTCTGTTTTGCTATATTGTTAGGTCGTAAGTTTTACTAACTCTTATTTTTAAGAATCTACATTCACCACTTCTAATGTTATTTGAAGTCTTAGAAGTATTGGCAGGGTAAAATATTAGCTACACTATCCACAAATTTTTATTGCACTATAAAGGAAAAACTTGTGAGGCTGGCATAGACTTTGAAAGTATCTCTTCTTTCACCGGCTCTGTAGTATGAACGACGCTGAAATTTAAAAAAAAAAGCCTTTAATTTTTTTTAAAACAAAGTTCCAAAAACGACAATTGATAATAATGAAAGGCTTATTCAATTTACTATGAGCGTATGCCTATTTGCTAGTTAACACAAACCATTTTCTAGGTAGTCAGGCATAGCTTTTAACATAAAATTCTAAATATCAAAATATCCCCCTAAACTTTGGAAAAATACAATTTGATGACATTTTTTAGAATGACTTAAATCAATAAAACCAATGGCTTTACTAAGTGTGACTTTTATTGAAGCTCCTAATACGTAAATACATTTAAACACGGGCTTACTCATATAATACGTATATGGCGCAATAGATGGAGCATTTTCACAGAAGAATGAGTTTTATTTCCGGCTTTTATGATGTTTTGTTATGTACTCGTATTATAAAAAAGTTTGCACTGAGGAGTTTTCACATAAAAAAATATTTTTTTGTTGTTTTTGTTTCATGGTTATGGTAAAAACTAATTGATGCTTTTATGTTGGTATATAGGTTACATTGAGTTACACGTACTCGCAGTGAACTTGTACGATAAGGCAATTCATCTCGTTTTTAAATCAACCACATTTTATCTAAAATAAATCTATTATGCAAACATCCCAGGTTGCAATTTTTAATTAATTGTAAGTTCATTTCAAGGTTTATTTTCTACTTCTCATATAAAAATTGACTTTCTGTGCAAGGTTTACACTTGCTAGCTTGCCGCAAACTAATTCGAAGGTTTATTTTCTTTCAGTTATTCAATTTATTTAGTTTGCTTATATACTTTATTTAACGCCGATTCAATTACGATGGTAAGTCCTACTACCGATAGCGTTTATCATGTTGGAGTTTATATGATGTAGAGGTTTCAAATATGTTGGTTATCACTGTCTAATATATTGTATATAATTAGTTGAACAATACAACCAAACACTGGAAATATAGCGGTGTTATGATGACTAAACAATCTGGCATCAATCGAAGACTCATGTATTATTTAACGTAACATTTTTTAAGTAATTTTTCTATTTACCGGAGTTTAACATAACTCTGTTACATTGTCATAACATAAATGCAATACGCATTTAACATCATTTACTAATATATTAAATTAATAAGTAACATTATATAATTGTGTATAAAAAGCTTTATTAACGTCAGGCAATAAAAATTTATGTCGATAAATATATATGATGATAGCAACTTTGAGTACATAATCTTACCTTTCGGTTAATTAGTTTAAGAAATGTTATGCAAGAGATAAACTGTTTTATGTTAAATAAACTTGAAATATATATAACTGTGTGTAACAGATAATAAAACTAATATGCCCGTTATTTCAAGATTATTGGTATGTTGTCACATACCAATGTTGGTTGGGACATATGTTAAATTTTTTTTTTTATTTATACTTCACGGGTTTCTTAGGACCACGGTCCTTTTTTCACCCTTCTTACTTCATTTTATCTATTTACATTTCATTATTATTATTACTACCTAAACTTTTAAACCCGCTTTATGCCATAACCTGTCTATGACTAAACATACTGGCCACCTCGGATATTTTAGTAGTTCCTGATGTTAAATTTTAGTAAATAATAAAACATAACATTGGTAGGAAATGTTCCAATAAATAATGCATGCATATTATGTCCCCTGTATTAACGATAAGTTTGACGTAACCATTCGATTAAACATAATCTTTAATTTAATTTATTTCTTTAATTGCTATTATAATCGTAAAATGACGATATTCGGATAGAACAGATTCAAAAAATTTGTTTTATTTGTCTTTTAAATAACATGTAATCAATTTAAATAAACAAATTTGTTAATTTATTTCGGGATGCTATTTACATTTTTGTTCAAATATAATTTACATTTAAGTGTAAAATAATTTGACTCAAAGGGAATTAAAATACTCGAGCAAACTTCTAACATTCATTATTTACTTAAACTTATTTCAACATCAAATTTTTCGCATAATATTTCATATGTAAATAATCAGACTTAAAAATGTATAAAGGTATACTTGTACACAGAGAACGAAAATCTGCAGGTTAAACCACGGACACACTGATATAGATGTATAATTTACCGTCCATTTTAATGTAAAATCCTGGACCCCTGACCACTGTCCCCTGCCTTCGCACCCCGCATCCTTCACCTCAACCCCCGACCCTTACCTTTAATCCTGACCCGTGACCCTGTCATATGTATATAATGGCTATATAATTTCGCGTACAAACGAACAATATATTGCATGTGCTACAGTGATGTTCGAGGATTTTAATATGGGTGCCAAATATTTCACTCTGACTATTAGAAATATGTATTCAAGAATTTTTCCTGTTAACACCGCCTTTTTGATTGCGACACCGACATTTATAACGGCCGTGGTTATGAATAGATCATTATTGTTGTCGGGATATAAAGTTTAAAAAAAAGATAGAATGCAGAATATTATTGGGGGCGATAAAAGGTTAAGTGCCTAGGAAGCCCGAGAAATCATAAATAAATTTAAAAAAAATGTATTCAAGAAAAAGTATTTTTTTATTAAACTAATGTACGTTCATCAGTGATTAATTCCTTAATAATTTCTAGATCAAATAAGTTAAAGGCTTTCGAGATTTTGCGTTGGAACTCTAAGCAAAAGAAATATTATGTATTTGGAATAAATGGAGTACTGATAAGGTTCATATTGCAGCAATATTGTTAACGCAGGAAATTGTAAAAAAGACCCTAAGTATTAAAATTTAAAAAACAGTATAGTGATATATATTGATAGATGATACAGCGGTTGAAAGCATTTATGCTTAACACCAGACACGATCCTAAGAAATTAATTGCTATCAGAAATAATTTAATCATGTGTTATTATAATCAATTATAAGTCAGCGGCAACAGAAAAGGGCGGTGTTACATACTTCGCAACGCTTCCTGCTAACAAAGCTTTTTTGGTTGCGAGACCGTTATTGTAAACGGCAGCAGCCATTGATGGATCATTCATTTTGTCAGATTATAAAGTTTAAAAAGAAGAACATTATTGAAGACGATAAAAGGATTCTTGCATTGGAAGCCCGTGAAACCATCAACAACAAAAACTGAAATAAGTCAGCAATGTAGTTTATATATATAAGACATAAATTCTGCCAAAATTATTTCATCAGTCATCAATCATCAGTCCAATCATTTACAGCTGTTGTTGAACAAAAATTTGTGAGAATTTGCATTAATTTTTACTTTTTCCTTTCGCGAGAAAACTTCCAAATTATGTGGAACAAATTAAAAACAAACGTAATACGTTTTATTAAATTTATATTTTTGGTGGCCTGTAGTTTTCCCATCACTGATTATACGAGTATACAGTTTTTCCACTTCAAACAAACCTTTACTAATGAGTCCTGTATCTACAAGTGTATAGAACCATAACCACGTCCCCTTCCCCTTCCTCCCCATAACAAATATATATAAAATCACCCATAAAATATACCTGGAACTTGAATACAAAAATATCATTTGAAATTTATATTAGTTATAAAATAAAGTTTAAAAGAAAGGAATTTAATTTGAATTTTTTCAATCTAAAGGTAATTGCAAATAGGCTGGAAGACAATTTTGACTCATGGACCAGATATCTACTAGCATCGGTACGCCACTCTTTTTAAACACGCATATTTTGAGGTAATATCACAAAGAAAACTAGTTAGCAAAAAAATACAATAAGATCTTTAACTTTATTGTTTTTCATGCCTAATTAGCTTTGATCCCGCAGACAACTTTATTAGGGAATTATGAGAATTTTCTGTTCGTAAAACGTAAAGCGCATAGAAAATAACATTCGTAGCGGATTACACGTAGGTACACCAGAACACGGACTGCTACGCTAGTCTAGATGTCCTTTCAGTGACCGCGTAATAATGGAGCAATAAACTTGAAATAAAATCCGTATTAAAACAAATACATATGTACTATCTAGAGGCATTATTAGTCTGGCGGCAATATCTTTAAACTTATGAAAATAGAGATATGTTTTATTTTGTTATTATTAACATTATATTTAATCCGGTCAATTTAAACATAAAAATAGTGGTCAAATAACAAACATTCCCGGAGAGCTGGGGTTTATCATTACAAATAAAGTTTTAAAAATCCCCATCGATTCTATATGTGCAAAAGTTATTCGGAGTCAAAGGTCAAAATTTGAGGTTTTTTTTGATTTTTCTTAAAAACGGTAAGTTTTATCAAAAAAAAAAACCTTAAACCAAAGTTGTAGATCTTAAAATTCTCTACAAAAATGGTTCTTATGATTTTTTCCCTAAGAGTTACCATTCCTGAGATATCGCGATATTAAGAGTCACATTATACATGATATGCACACATTTCCACGCCACCTGTGAGGTAGGTTATCGCATGTAAAAATAAAATATAGTTTTGGCATTTGGGACCCCGAATAACTTTTGAAGCACACATAGAATCGATGGGGATTTTTAAAACTTTATTTGTTATGATAAACCCCAGCTCTCCACCAATATTTGGCTCTCCGGGAATTTTTGTTATTTCAAATGTCTATCTTGACCGGGCTAATTGTATTATTTTAATTTTAATGATATATTACAATTATTGCTTTTTATAAGAAAGCAGAGGATGTGTATTAAATAAGAAGACTGATGTTGCAAAACTTTTTGTTTTAAATGTTTAATTACTATCCCTTCCAATATACATCCCTTCTATCGCTACGCCGCTCCATGCGAATTTTCCATTGTTCAATGCAGTCTTCTTCTGTGAGCTAGTTCATGAAGCGTGTTGTTTTTCCTTCACAGCTACAATAGTCTAAAATGTTGCTTCTTTTAATGCAAATTTAATCTTAGGCAACAGATAAGACTCGCATGGTGACATGTCAGGCGAATAAGGCGGATGATCTTAGATTGGAATGTTATACTTTGCAAGAAACGTCTTTCAATGTGAGAATTTTCGACATACATTTTTTAAATTTGTCTTAAGTATTCTTTGTCAATTCCAACAGTTTCAGAAATCGCACGAATTGACCCACAGATGGTCAGATTGAATCTGATTACTCATTTTTACATTATTTTTGTACTTTTTTGACGTACAAGGGCGTCAAAAGGGCATGTGTCTTTTCAGCCATCTTGGAAACCCTTAAACCACTCAAATACCTGCAAACATTCATTAGCATATACTTATTTTACTAGAAGATAAGTTAACAAACTGCAAACACAAACTGAGCCCATAAAATCTCATTGCCCTGATAATACCTCTCTGTATATATCAATATCAATTGCGAGGGAAATACAAAATTAACAAATCTGCGTATATCTTTGAAATTATGCAAATATATAACATTGTAACACAGTGACGAGATGTACCACCCGTTCTACCAACATCCATACCGTCACCGTTCACCCCCACTCACTAAGGGTAGGCCTACGCAAAGAATATTTTATAAATTATATATCACTTGTTTCACCCTTCTGTAGTGATACTCTTTAACTAGGGACTCTTTATTAATAACAAAAACACTGACACCACTCTACCCCTACCTTTACTCCCTACACCATACCTCTCATTAAATATTCCACCCTTAGAGTTAGAGGACAATGGAAATTAGTTAATTTTTATTTCTTTATTTGCTTTAATAAAGTTAATACAATATTTTATTCAATTTTTGAGGTTAAAAAGGGAGTTGAAACCACGTAATTTATATTTAAATATTTAATTAAATTAAGGTAGGCTAATAATTATTCGTGGTTACCGTAATTAGCGTGAAAACGTGAATTCTTAATTAATCGTTAATTTGTTAAAGAAATTTTAAAGTTACAATAATAATTTCAATTGTCTGATTTTATTTATTTGTGTTTTTTTATAAATTGGGTTATGATTCATTTGTGCTTGTAAGTAAGTTTGTAACGTATAGATTCCTTTTTGTAAAATCAGTCACCCTGAAATTGGCACTAGTACAGAAAACCTGTAAAACACTTTGTTGCAAATATGTCATTATAAATTAACAAGTAAACTTGCTAAAGAAAGTTGAATTTTTTTTTTTTTTAATATTTCTTCTTAAACGCATCAGCTATTAGAAGTTATTAGCAGTTTCAATCAATATTACATTTTTATATACATTTCTTTTCCTTATAAAACATAACTTACACAATAGATAATAATTACATTTCAATTATAAATTCTTATTTTTCTTTTCCGTTGCTCTAGTAACTCTTTCTGTTTTCTTGTATTTCTTTTTCGCATTTTTCTTTGTTATGTCATTGCGTGATGTTTCTTTTTCCAATACCATGTTTGAATCTGAGCTATCATCCTCATTATCTGACTCGGTAATTGTAGTTTCAGTTGTCGTGCTCTCATTCTTGTTCCTTTTATTTTCTATTCTTGGGCCTGGTAGTTTAAATATATCTATATATATCTTTTCTTCGCCAATAATATTTATCGCTCTAGTTTCTTTCCTTATAGTTGATATTATTATTGCCTATTACCATCTTTCAAACGACACCATACAAAATTTCAGGTTGATTCATAGGTTAGATTTGATTTTACATCGATTTGTATTAAACGTGTTTGATTTTTTTCGATACAATGGAAAAAGAGCAAAAAATATCGATCCGTTTGCCCGAGCTTTTCACTTTTTAATGGAAAAACCATGAAGGAAAATACATAGAACAGGATTAGGAAATAAAAATTTTATTTTATAGTCACTGTTTAAATAAAAACTTGATTACTTCATCAGAAATTTCATATCATGAAATATTTTTTTGAGTGCATCAACTTTCAAAAGTTATTACCACTTTAGCAATAATTTATAATTTATGCATTTATAATAAAACTTATAGACACGAGTGTGGGTATTTGAAATAAAGAGATTAAATTCGTTTTATTGATAAAGTCAATAAGGTTTTTCAGATATTCCTGCTTTCAAATATCTGCCTATATTCCTGAGGCATATTACAGCCTTGTCTGTGCGATAAGTACCTTCAGCATCAATGAATAATATGCTCTACCGTTAGTGGACTGTGATGTGGACAATGATGAAGATTTGTTGAAAGTATTTTGAAGTGTTTGACAAATCACATATTTTGAAATGAATAAAAACGTTAAAGAACGAAGTTATCCGGCTTAAATAAAAAAATTTAGAAAAAAATGAAATTTTTCATTTTTCATTTCAAAGTCAATGACTTATCAAATTACCCTCGTATAATTATATGAACTGGTTATTGATTGTTAATTAATGAGGCTAATATTTCACGTAGAAATAATGATCCATTGGCCGCTAATGACAATAACTAGAACCAGTAGAAACATAATTGAATCATTTATCAATATTTCTTAAGTATAACCGTACCTATATAAGTCATTTAGACATGATTTGAATATAATATACGTATCGGGGTGTTGTTTCGTGTTCTCCCTATCATTATAAGAATCAGTTTTGTTCCAAAAACACGTAGTGACATTTAGCTTATGAGTTTTAGCGCTTAATAGTGTTAGAGCATGCTGCGAGATCCACTGATAAGTGAAATATGTATGTAATACTTGATAGTGAGGTCTATTACGGTTAATCAAATATTGCCACACGCCAACACTCCGAGACTCCGACACTCCGACCGCCATGACCGAAAACGATAAGGCGAATTTACGACGGCTTCAAAATACGGATAGGTCAGGAATTTTACAATTTAGGGGAAATTACTTTAGTGTTATTTGTATGTATGTATATTTTATAATCGTTTTTGCTTTGCTTTAATCTGCCATAAAAGAAATAAGATTTGAAGTTGTGTTCACGTGTCATGAACAAGCTCACTGCCGAAGAAGAAGAGTTCCGGTACTGTTTTAAACAACGAAAAATTCGCATGGAGCTGTGCAGAGATAGAGAAATAGTGCATATTAAAAACTTATTTCCTTCCACCAGAACCAAAAACAAAAACTTCAATTCTCCTAATATCAACAAGAAAATAAATGGTTTTGCACATTTTCAAAAGATTTAAATAGCTTCAGCCTTTCTTCTTCTAGTTATTTCTTGCCATCCATCTGTTGCCCCCTTTTAAGAGCTGCCCAATATTCATCTGACTCCCTACTTTTTCCTTACAATCAAACTTAATGTGCTCCAGTGTTTCGTCCTCCGTTCTGCACACTCTACACATTCTTTTCTCTCTACTTTCCCAGTATCTGTTTCCTTTTTCCGCATTTCCCAATCTACTGTCTTCTTATGTATCCTGGCGTGCATCTGTCCAGCCCTAGTATCCATTTAATGTATCTCTCCTGTATTCTTTCCAACATCTATTAATTAAATTATAACTATATTAATAAAGTTGGCTACCAGTATCTCAAATGTCAAGTAATTTTTTAACCACTCCTTTTATTTTAGGAGATTCAACGGTATAGAAAATTTCAATGCATGATACGTCACTTCCGTTGAACCATACGATTGTGAGCACGCATACGTCCTTTAAACAAAGCTAGGTGTTAATCCGATAAAGTAGTATATTAATAAGGTTAAGAAAAAAGAAAAATAATCTCGATTACTTATATCTTCTGTGCCTGTACTTATTACTTTATACCTTGCAGCGAATTCCGTCAACTTTTGGATATTTAAAAAATTAAAAACGCCCATCGAAAACTAAAATATATAAATAAAATAAAAAGGAACACCCTGTATTTCGAAACATTGTTGATTTGTAAATATTATGACAACTATAATAACATAACATAAATTTAAAAAAAAGAGGCCTAAATGTTTATAATTAATTGCTTCTTTTGAAAAATCATTTATTATCAAAACATATTTATTTAAATATAAAATATAGCCACAATACATATACAATACGGTTTATCAAGTTCCGTGTATTTATATTTTACATCCCTTACAAATGTAATAAATTGTATTACGTAGCCGACAATGTAATAAATATTTATTTGAATTTCCTTTTGATATATTTACAGCCACATGTAAAAGTAATTTAATTTAACACTTTGTAAAAACAAAAGTTTACCCGCAAAACTACACTCCCAACACTTTGTGCCACTCGGGGTGTCGAAGCTAATGAAGGTGTATCGTGTGTCGTATGCTATATTATAAGTAGGAGTATAAATACAGGGTGTCCAGCAGGAAAGTTTCAATTTTAGTAAATTTTAAATTAAAAAAAGTAAACTATTTTATAGATATGTTTGCATAGAATCTGAATATGTGGTTCATATTTAGAAATATTAAATAAACTTCAGAGAAAAAAAAAACTTTAAAATGCATAATTTTATATTAGAATTAATGCGAAGCTTTACGAGGCACGAAGAAATTGATACATGGTGTATTTTTTGAGTTCTATTCATGATAAAATTGTCCGATAAAATAACAAAACTGGTGTAAAACTGAAAACTGTAGCGTAACACTGTGCAGTATTGTATCATTTAACTTGAACAATGCGACGTCGCTCACCTGCTGAAAAGCGAAAGTATATGATCGAGACATTTCGTCAAGACTAACGAAGTCTTATCGAACACGAATTTCGTTGGTTTAAATTCAATTCATAAATAGTTCATATGGTTTACTAGGTCCATTGCACATACACCTATGTAATACAAAAGTATAATTTCTCATAAACTTTTTCTAGGCTCGGTCATGATTTTTCTTTTCAGATGTAAATTTGTTGTTGATTCCATTCTATGTAGCCTAATATGTAGTTCGGTCTGGTTAAAAATTTGCAAACGATCAAATAAATTATCCAGCTCAATTTAACATATATATATTTGTGAGTAATAATAAAAGCGTGGAGCACCCTGACTAATAATATACAAAATGGACTTGTGTCCTATGTCTTAATTTCTATAAAAGTGTACTATATATTGATAAAATAAGTTACTAGAACCTCAAATGTTCAATTATTTTGTAATAACTCCTTTTATAATTTGAGAAGATATTAACAATTAAAAAAGTCTTTTTAATTATTAAAGGGATTCAACGTTGTACACATTTCAAGTGCATGTGACATCACAATCGCTACCAACCTTACAGCTCATAAATCTCTGCTATATGTATTTATATATCAAAATATCAAATATTATTTACAGCTATTTCAAGGAAGAATCAAATTTCAATATTATGTCTGCCTTAGCAGGGTTAAATTAAATAAAAATGTATTATTCTTTGACTTGACTTGATTATTTGACTACCAACAGCTACAGAACATTACCACAGCACTGACCTACTTAACAAATAACTGACGTTAAAATGCATTTCAGCAATACAAATTTAGTAACATCAATTTCAATCAACAATTGAAAAATCGACCACTAAATATGAGGACACAAGCACATTTATAAAGATAATTTTTATCTTCCTATTTTTAAAAATTATCTACCTTTTTTTCTACAAATTTAATTTAGCCTTTTTTCTAAATATCATACTAAACAAATATTTTAGAAGTAATATTTCCATGTAACACAATTTTTGATTAAAGAACGACGATGCCTTACAATAGGGTAACCACTACATATAGATACAGTATTTTAAAAGCAGTAAAAACTAAATATAGATTCAAATTAAAAGCAAATAACTTAAAGTTTTATGATCTCCATTAGCACGGAATCGTATTCGATAATTATCAATTCAGAGGACCATGCTCTTGTCAACTTCAACTTCAGTTCGGTTGAAAGCGCTAATTTGATTAAAATTTTATACCGCAAGGGGTGATTTTATTGGGGTATAGTTTCGAGGGTTGTATTTAGGTACAAATATTTTTATACGTATATAATTTTTGTTCTTAAGGTAAACAATTATTTTTTATAACACATACCAAATATTTAGCAAAACTTGATTATAAAAGCTAATTAAAATTAATATATTTTACAGTTTGTTAAATTTTCATATTGGGAAAGAGGATTTATGTGTTATAGCATCTCCTGCACCTCCTATTAACATGCATCTCTAGTAATATATACATTGTTGTAAAAATTGGTTAAGGAGGTATAGGACCTTAACATAAATGATGGAAACGTTGTAAAATTTGGAGTGTCAATACAAATAGTAAAAATACATGCTGTCTCAAAATTTTAGAGCTAGGGTTTCTAGTTTTCTTTTTATATATGATTAAAAATAGTCATTTTCCATACAAATCATAATTCATCATTTAGCTCAATTTCACCACATAATATAACTTTTAACTATTCAAAAATGGTGACATGGCTTTCAAAAACTAGGTGTATATAAAGGAATCTTTTCTGTAACTATTGCAAAAAGAAAATTATCAACAGGATACCTGTATACGAAAATATTTAAATAAAACCAGTAAGAAACAGTAAATGTACGTTATAAGCCAGCAACGTTGCAAATCCCAATTTGAGAGAGAAATTCAAAATCGGAATAAATATTTTATAAAATATAACAATTTATTTGTCAAAGAATCATATCACGCATGCGTCAACACACGTAAATTTACAGCGTTGCCAAATTTATTATTCCTTTTTCAAAATATTTAATTTCAATTTAAATTGAATTAATATAAATTTGATATTAATTATAGGTAATTTTTCATTTATTTAACTATTATATGTATAAAAAAATCATTTTAACTAGCAAACAGCAGTTGAATAGGAAATTGAAAAATTTATTTTTAAAGATACAGTCCCAATATTTACTCGTCCCTCATGTACTTCGTATTTTGCATTTCGTATTACCGAGAGAAAAACTTTTTGCATTGACGGTACGTCCTGTACCTCCTTAAAGAAACTTTATAAGCTTTTTTCTAAGACCATAATTCCCCATCACAAATTTAATTGCATTAATTTTAAATCGTCAATGTGTGTACGTTTATATGATTCTATGTATTACAGAATTGCAGTTATATTTTGGTACTATTTTTTTTAAAAGAGGGCGTAGAAGCGAGTGTCTTAGTTTTTTATAATGAAACGAGGTAGCTATATAGCACGTGATTCGTAATGAATCTGTGACATCTGTTTAACAACACACCTAACAATAACTTGTAAATATTTAAATAAATAAGTATTAGAATTAATAACACCCAAAAATATTAAAATTTAAAAACAAAATATTTATCTACATACGTAGTATATGTTCTTTTAACTCTTAATCAACTGTAACTATTAATTTTATTTGTTTATTATTTTATTTGTTATAAATATAATTATTGTTATTGCTCTTTCAAAAACTACAGCGATAACAAAATAATAAAATTAAACATTCATAGATTATGAATATTATCCATTCCATTTTTTTTGTCCATTTCTGACATACTTCTAGTCTTTCTTAAATTTCTTTTCTTTCTTATTATTCCTTTCCTTTCTTTTTTATATTGCTATTTTCGAAAGCCTATTTTCTTCTTTATAACCGCATCTTTTGTTCCTTTTCTTATTTCCTTTATTCTTTTGTTTTAACACTTTCTTGTAATATTTTTTATTTTATATTATTACTTGTTGATTTTTGATACAATAATAAAATGCATTTTATATTAATACTGCATATTGACAATGTACTTTAATTAAACTTTCTTTCCTTTCTAGATCTTCTTGGTCCTTTGTTACCTGATTCGACCCTGTGTCTAATATATACGTGCAATAGTATTTCTCATGAACTTTAAGGTACGTAACAATAAGTCTTATATTGTCAAAGGTTGAAATTTTCTCTTTTCAATTTATATTTAGAAATTATGGAAATACATTGCAAAATATTTTTTAACAAAAAAATACTCTTTGAAATTGAAAATAAAAATAGAATGTAAATTTGTATAGGGTAGGTTGGTTCAAGCTTGAAGGATTACCTTCAGAAAGGTTTAAAATAATATACTAATATAAATATACGTATGCAAATTTGAAATATTTATCTTTCTCTTGTAGTTTAACATATATTCACTGAAATAAAATTGTTAATTTTGAAAGCTTTGATAAATATATGAAACAGAATGTACACACGGTTTTCTAAACAAATATAGTTATTAAGTCTGCTATTAAAACTACTTAGTTATTTCTATTCTAGGAAAATTTTCTCTCTTTTATAATGTGCAATGACGTAAAATGTTAAAGCCTTGTTCCTACTCACTGTTTTGATATTTAATTTACATTTTTAATTAATATTTTAATCTAGATTTAAGGTTTTCAGAATTGGCATGCTTTGTCACATTCGTGTTTTAATTGTTATTAAAAAGAACAAATTTCAAAATTCAGCAGCAGTCAAAATTTATATTACTAACGAGGCATGCGCACCAACTAAATTAATTAAACTCAAATTAAAACACGAGTGTTACAAGAAATGCCTATTCTGAAAACCTTAAATCTAGATTAAATTATTAAATAAAAACGTAAATTAAATATCAAAATAGTGAGTGTTAATGAGAGAATGCGAATAAATGATTTACTCGCACAATTTCTTTATTTACAATTAATTAAAAGTTTATTAGACAAAATGGAATGCAGTTATATTATACATCAGATCGGTGCATCCCTTTAACTCCCTTACACATTTTTAATAACATTTTTATAATTAAATATTAGTCGTCATACATACTACTGAAACCACACTGTTCTATGATGAATAAATTTCAAAAATTTAATAAGTAAGGCATGCGTTAATTTGCTTTTAAAATGACGTAGTTTTCCGATTTTTAATGTTACTGTGAATCATAAATATACGAGGCATGTTTTTTAAGTAAGTACCGTTTTGCGTTTTCGCCTTTGCAGCGCTACGGTCGGCGTTCCGCGCATGCGCGCTGGTTACCTACATCTCTTGTCTACGCACTGACGCCATTACAGTCTGATTCTTCATTGTATACGTTGTTTACTGAGTGTTTAAGATGCCTCCGACAATCGCGGGTCCCGCCGATTGTGAAGTACGGGCTGTTATACGATTTCTTAGTGCTACAGGCGTAAAACCGATCGATATTCATCGTGAGATCTGTGAAGTTTACGGACAAAACATTATGAGTGATTGAATGGTAAGGAAATGGGTGAGAGCATTTAAAGATGGCCGCACAAATGTGCATGATGAAGAACGGAGTGGGCGTCATTCGGTCTTTAATGAAGATTTTGTGCAGAAAGTGGAAGAAAAGGTGAGAGAAAACAGACGCTTTACAATTTCATCAATGTACGACTGGTTTCCTCAATATTCTCGTAGTGTTTTGTATCGCATTGTGACAATGCACGTCCACATGTGGCTAATCGGACCAAAGATCTCATCAAATCTTTTAAATGGAAAACTCTAGATCATCCTCCATACAGCCCTGATCTGGCGCCCAGCGACTACCATTTGTTCCTGCACTTGAAGAAACACCTGGGTGGTCAGCGTCTTCAAGACGATAATGAAGTCAAAACAGGTGTGATACAGTGGTTAACAAGTCAGGCGGCAGAATTTTATGAGGAGGGTATTCAAAAACTGGTGCCACGTTATGACAAGTGCCTCAATATTCACGGAAATTATGTAGAAAAGTAGATTAAGGTACAGGCTTTCATGTAAAAATAAAATTATTGCGATATCTTTGCACGTCTTTTTTTAATTCCAAAACGGTACTTACTTAAAAAACACGCCTCGTATATACATATATAGACAAACAAAATCAATTTTTTTCATCCAAATAAAAATAAACATGAAATTGTTAATTGCTTTATTATTTTCAGGCGGACAATGTATATTTTTTTAATTATGATGTTGCTCCATTTTTATCACAAGTTTTATCGTCATCCGCGTAATGCTTAATTAGTATATGCATTCTTAATTAGATATGTTGCAATAAAACTGTAATTTATATACTCATACGTATATATTTATACGTAAAAAAACTTCGTATTTAATTTTTAATATAAAAAAAAAGTTTAGAAAGTATTATTAACATGTTGAAATCATATTGTTGTATTTTTATTTTTTCCATATGAAAAGTGGAATAATTTCGAATCTTTTTTCGTAGCAGTACAATACATTATTAACGTACACCCGTAGTTATTCATGTCCTCTCTCATATTCTCTCTTCCGATATTAAATGATTCTGTAGGCGAAGCATGTCCTTTTTAACCGTTTTATCCATATGACCTTTTTACTTTTACACATACAAGAGGTTCTAGCCAAAAGCGATGAATCTACATATCTACTATATATACTTTACTTTAAGGCGTTTTCGAAGCTTTCTAATATGCATGCCAAAAAGACACGCAATTACTGTCTAACGAAGATATTAGTTTTTCTTAGGATGAAGAGTTAATTGACTATTTATATTAAGTAATAAGGCGGTTCATTAATTAGCTATACATATTTTATTAACACTGAAGTCTCCACGATCAAAACACGCTTTATTTATGTCCCTTGAATATCTGTCATCCCTATCCCCAAACCTCCTATGTACATTTTGGTGGTGAACTCATTCTTCAGTGGTTTATTTTTTAATTTCTATTTTTCAATATTCAAAAAACAACGGGAACATATCTATTTGAAGTTTGAATTTCGTTTTACTGCGTAATATTCCTGTTGTTATCCTAGTAGTTGATGACGCCCCGCACTGAAAAGAATATAATAAATAATCCTATTTATTTTTCGTTTTATGTCACGACCATATTTGAAACATTATGGGTCGACGCAACAGCTGCTACAGCTTTCACGTTTAATACTGCATCTCTTTTGCACTTCTCTTGTTTAACAGTGATTGTAAAGGTTGGCAAATGGAAGAGTAGAAGAAGGTGAGGAAGGAATGACGTCTTAAACTGAAGTAATTTTTTTGTAAATATTTAGCGTTTTACTAATTAAAGTGAAAAAAATGACTCTTACAATCGTTAATAACTTTTAAAATATTGCGAATTGAATAAAAATAATTGGATATTTGAGGTTTTGATAGGAAACTTTATCAATACCAGTGCAGTTTTTTATAAATTCACTTATGGTTCACAATCCAATTAACATTGCTAGAAAATATCCGCAAAACAAAAATCATGAATTTTACTTTACATTCTTGTAATATTTTACTTTAGAAAAACCTGGTAACATTTAATCTTATACGGTCTTATTTTATATCTATTCTAAAAGTCTTTAATCTCTAAAACGGTTCTCTTAAGAAGTATTATGATTATGCTAAAGCTCAAGAGGAAGATTTATTTTTTAAACATCAATAATATATGTTACAAAAAGTTATATAGTAGGTAAAATCGTTTACTGAACACGTAACTTTTGTTATGTTAGATGAACGTTAAATACACGTAACTGTCTTTAGCGTGTATGATTTTAATAGTAAAATAGTTGAAAGAATTAAGAAAAAAAACACCATAACTCTACGTTATTTTTGAAGACACTGAGTGCTGTGTCTTCGGGTTCTTTTCCCGAACCATAGCACTGTTTTCTGGGCTTGGATGTTATCAAGTTAAATTTATTATCATAAACTTATCTGACAACTGTGTAGCTCACATATATGATACCACAAAACTTACCAACATAATAGGATGTCGTGGTTGAAAGGTTTTAACATCAGGAATAGGCTGACGTTAAATAAATAATATAAATTATTTTTCGAACGCGCTTTACAGGCGTAATATATATAATCTTTGTAATATATATGGAAAACTGTACTCCATGTAGTGAAAATATAACATGATCCAAGCTTGCTTAAATAAGGTATAGTCGCGCCGTATAGGTACATGAACGAGTATATACGTATGACGTTCTATCGGGCTCAGCATGAACATTTCTGCAATTTGGTTAATTTAAATATCTCTAATAAAAAAGAGACCATATTTCATATTTTTAATACATGACAGAATGTTGAAATACATGGAATATTTGAATAATTTAATAAGAATACTAATTAATTAATGGTAATAATAGAACTGTATTGTCTGCACTGTATTCAGCATTGTAGACAGAATTATGACGTAGTTCACGTTATTAAAAGCTGTGGCATTTTGTTAAGTTTATTGTACATGTTTTGAGCGAGCTTTATCTGGACCCATAACCTGTTGTTGAATATGCTTGAACGGTATCACACAGAGCTTTCACGAAACAAAGCTTTGAGCACAGCTTGCATTTTTGGAGAGGTGTTAGAAAATTTACCCTTTTTGTTAAAGACAAGTGTTTATTTTAAATATATTAATGTTTAATTCAACAGTGGGCAAAGTAAGTTCATACATAAAATTATATAAGATGGTTTTATTTTCAGAAAGATGAAAACTTATATATATATTTTAGGGAAGATTGGAAAAGTGATACGGAGAACCACGTAATCAATTTTTTAGGTTTCATCTATTTACAAAGTCTATCTTAAATATTTTTTTTTTTGAAGATTGAATAAGCTAAAACATTTTAGAATATAATATCATTTTCATTAAACTCACTGCTCAGTGCAAAGTTGTTCGACTGAGCATACAGCGACTTCATTTAAAATCATTTTAATAATGATAATAATACAGGTATTACACAAAACACCTTACATTTAATTTAATAATTGTTATTATTATTATTATAACAATTTAAAATAATTATAATTACAAATTAATTATTCATTAAAACACTCCAAGTGTGAAACTGTTGTCTAAGCCATTGTCTAATCTTGTAATTTCACAACAAAAAGCAAAACATTTTCGCGTGGTGTAATATTATGAAGTTGAATAGAATGAACTCGTATTCAGAAGTGTTAAATGTTAAATTATTTTAAATAAAGTAAAAATGTTATAACCCAGTTAACATTTTGGAGTCACTTTAACATCATATTGGAGATGCGTATGATTTCTTTGTTATGAAAGAGTTCATTTATAGTTCAGTTTCTCACAATCGTTCATATGGAATGTGTTTTTTATCGGCTACAGATGACAGAACCACTCCACCTATCGAAATACAAATGAAGATAAAGTTGTTGCGAACTATAATTGAAGTGAAATAGTGATAGAAACGTCACAAAAAGGGACACTTCACCAAATGTTTACTGGGGATTAACTGGAAAGAAACGAAAGAAATGAATTCGATTTTCGAAAGTATGCTTATTCAATTGCAACGTTGTCTCAAAATTTCAAGTCAATCGATCGACTGCTTTTTGAATTTTACAAGCACCAACATACGCAGGATTAATTTTTATATAGAAGAAGATAATTTGTAAATATTGTTTTCAAAATATTGTACACAAATGACAAATACAAAACATGAATATTACCTTGAATGAGATCAACTTTTTAGGCTCCTGTCACAATTCTAGCGAGTTCCGATTCTTTCTGAAGGGAATAGTTGCATTCGCTGACGTTTATCATGAGAGGAAGTTTATATAGTCCAAATTACGAGAGTTCGGCGGCGACTCATACTTAAAACAAGTTGTGGTGTATAAACTGCCGATATAACTAAAAAGCACTGACTCATTTATTTTCCTACAATGTATATAGAAAGGAGTAATATAAAATTCATTATCGTAATATAGATTTATATCCGCTCTTATAACCTCTTTTAAGTATAAGTCGACGCCGAACTCTCGTGATTTGGACTATATTTAATGTTTATTAATACACCAGTGCATGTATTTCATACGTTCGTATTCATGATACGGTTTGTACTGCTGGTCATCAAAGTCCTGCAATATTATTTACTCAGAGGCGCATTATTCCAGACCACGGTGGGATTCATGGATCGTTCAGGTTCGCGTGTGGTCAAAGAATTTTCATTTTGTCGGTATTAAAATCTTTATAATAGCTCAATCCTTAAAAAGGCTTTCTTGGGAATGTGTAATCCTAATAAAGAAAGTTTTATAATATTTATTTTAAAATTTGAGACGATTTCATCGACAAGGTTTTTAGATAATATTATCAATAAAATAAATCACTTTCTATATTTTAAATATCCATACTTGTATTTATAAATTATACATTACAAATGTTTTTAAATGTATATATATAAGTGCTAATAACTATCGAAAATTGATACACTCAAAACAAATATTGAAAAAGAAAAAATCACAGACCTTCACATCTTCTTTTACTTGAAATGTAAATTTTTAAATGAAATAAACTTTAAATGCACGTATCAGTGTGTTAAGGGATTATGTGTAACCTATAATATTTTTGTGTGTGTAAAATGTGCATAACTGTATTTAGCGGGTAGATTTCCCCAGATAGTATACCATCCCTTATCATACAGCGCTAACCTAAATAACTAGAAATTTTACGATACGTATTATAGACACTGCACTAAAAATAAGTGAATATCTCTTTATAGTCCGTACCATATACCATATTCCGTCGTTATTAAAATCCTAGTTAAATATCGCAAAGCAATAAAGAGCGGTTATTAAATTCATTACTGGTATAACAGAAGAACGAGTATATGAAACACAACGTGGTAGTAAACTATGAAACGCAACACAACACAGAACGCGATGAAACACAACGGGAAAACGGACGTCGAGCGCCGAGACGCCTTAAGCAAACACTAGCTTTGTGGTTTATTCGCAATATGAAGTTCATGATTGGAATTTTAGGCAGCGTCAAAAGATTGCTCTGCTTACAGCCATTCTCATATTCACTGTCCTGTTCAGCCTATGTGTTTACTGTAGTTACAAGAAAAATACAGTGTGTCCTATATAAAAATCGTACTTTATTTATTATTTATGTATCTGACATTATAAGGCAAGAAGGGTTAATGTACAGATATAGTTGACCCTTGTATAACGCCGGTATTTGATATATGCCATACGTTATGTTGAACTTGTCTAGTTCGAATTGTCTAGCGGTCGGCATTACCGCATCGAAATTATCGTTTAAACATGGATAACAAGGACTTTCCAGATGTTAGCGGCATCACATTTAATGCACAAATTACACAAAAATAGATGCATAACTTAGAACAAAGTTCACTCCCTAGTATTTTGGTGGTGAGGGAAATTCCATTGAATCTAGTAGGTATATGCACGACCATAAGCCCTATTTCATTATAAAAAGAAGAAAAATAATTAAAATTAGTTCAATTAAAAAAAGTAAGATGATTTATAAATTATATTTATTTATCAAAAAAAATATATAGTCTTTGACAAACTACAATTTACTTTCGGTATAATTCTTCCCTACTGGAGTTGATATATATGCGTTTCTTAATAAATTTAATCCATGCATCAAAGATGATATGATTATAAAATTTAGTTTTGTCTAATACAAAGGAAATTTTGATACCCCTGTCGTTGATTTACAAACAAAACATAACACGAGGTTTTGCTATTCCAACAAATAACTGAAAGCAAAAATCTTTAATAATGAAATATATTATAAAGATATAATATAAGCCAACACTCACCAAAGAAGAATATCTAACTATATAATATTAATAACCAAATGTGTAAATAACCTTTATATATAATTAAGTATTTTTTACAATAAATTATCACTGTTAGATAGTAAACAAATAATTGAACACATAAAACGTCAAAAATACAAGTTCTCAAACAGAGAGGCAATTCGCAATGCTTTACAACTAATAGAATAAGATAGATTGCTTTCCTCTTACCCCTGGTAATAAGTTCATACCCCTCAAAATGGAAAAATTGATTTATTCACATTGAATCATCTATTTAATATGTGGTTTATGATTTAAGGTTAGCGTCACCGTATCATCTTAAAGTATTTTTTAAATTACGTTACGGTGATTTACTTTTACGTATAAATTGAATATAGTAATGCTGACCTCTGTACGCTTACCTTTACACACCAGATACAACGCTACACCTTGTCTTTCAGTTTTCAATTAATTATACGCAAATACTCCATATTTTTAATTTCGTTATAAACATTTTAGTTTGTTGAAGTTCATTAAAACTTTTAATGCTTCACTACACTTTATAACAACAAATATTTGATTTCAATTAGCCAGAAGTTTAAATAACGCAGCGTCTGAGTTTTTGTTGAATCGTCTGGCGGTAGGTAACTCTCCAAAACTTAACCTCCTATGTATCTAATATAATACATGTGAAAGTTTACCTTACTTCTACAAAATATACAGCTTTTTTAGATGTAGAAACAGTGCTACCACGGATAAACTGTAAATGCCCTAGTCAGTGCTCGCGACTCATAACGCTTACGTTGAACCCTAAATACTCGTATATAAATAACATTCTTTCTTAAACGAGTTGTCATGAATATAGTTTCGGTTCCACATGATACAGTGATCTCTCGTTAAAGTTAGAAGAATTAGATCCAGTGGCGAGGGTGAATTGAGACTGCATGTTGAAAAATTGGAGAGTTTACTGGAATGAACGGATACAAATCTTTCTTCAATGAACAGTTTAAAAATAAAATTAGGTTGTAGAGTAGTGGCCGATATTATAAACCATGGTTGATACTTTTGACCAAAGTTATATTATATGCACGTCGCTCTGTAACGGAGCGAAGCGCCAGTAATAATATAAAAGTAAAGAAATCTTCGTGTATTATAAAAGTGTCACAGAATACCTGATATTTCATTCTTCAAAGTCAGTAACCGCAGAGCCCGTCTTCGTCCTGTTTTCTCCTGTCCCTGACGCTAGAGGTTATTTTCCAAATTGAAATAATTTTCATGACACGAACTTAGATCATTTTCCGCTGAATTACATGTTGTATGACAATATGACGTAATCAATCATTCTTGTTTACTACGAAATATAAAAAGAAATTCTATGGAATGATGACGTAACAATGAAAAAAAAGAAAATTATATTTTTGATGATTACATACAATTCTTTTGTTGACTTGTAATTATATTTTTGTTGATTTAGATGTAAACAATTTAATTAAAATTCAAAATGAGTTTTTATAAATGAAAATTTGGGAAAATATTGAACGAGTAACAATAACAGTGGGTTAAAGATTTGTTAAAAGATACACAGAGATTAAATAATTACTTGTTTATAGTAAGAATTTGTTATAGCATACACTAATTACGCATGTATTTGTATTTATATACTAATTATATTTTTAAATTGTAAACTTGTTATTTATTATTAATTTTAAAACCATGTTATTGTTTCTTTGTATTCAATCAGTTCACCTTGTAATTTCTCTTTTGTTTACACTTCGTCTCTTCTTAAGCTCTTTCCACATTCAAGACGAATAGTATTTAATCAGTCACAATTAATGGGCCGCTTAGGCAACAACAAAAATCACAATCAGAACTTACTCGAGTGCACAGCTCAAGTATTTATTTCTATAAGAAAAACAACAGAATATAACGCCGCAGGGCTAGACGCGTACAAGTGATTTGTACGGCAATAGATTTCAGCATTCAGATTTTAAGTGTTTTTATATGTTAAACAAAGAGAAGGAGATTCTATTTCAATTACTTTTCGAAATCTATTTACGGTGCTAAAACGATGATGTATTTTTCACAATGTTCTCAAATAAACAATGAAATTTCTTCTCTCAAGCCTAATAAATCTATACGCAATATCTATTACCATCTAATAATTATCATTTTTTAAATATAAACAAATTCAAATGATGATAAATTAAAACAAATGTAATTAAATAAAATCAATTTTAAAACAGCTTGTTTATTTCAATTAGTATATTTAATAATTTTGGGTTATTCCATAAAATAAACTTTTGAAATTTATATCAAATCTGCTAATTGAATTATCAACCAAAATACATCCCACATAGAATAAATAAAATAACTTCTATTTGTAATGGGTTTGTGTCCTATGTCTTAATTTCTATAAAAGTGTACTATATATTGATAAAGTGGGTTACAAGAACCTCAAATGTCCAATTATTTTTTAATAACTCCTTATATGTTAAGAGATATTAACAATTAAAAAAGTCATTTTGTCTCTTTAATTATTGTGACATCACAATATTTGTGTAAGGTTACCAACCTTACAGATCATAAATCTCTGCTATATGTATTTATATATCAAAATATCAAATATTATTTACAGCTATTTCAAGGAACAATCAAATTTCAATATTATGTCTGCCTTAGCAGGGTTAAATAAAATAAAAACTTATTATTCTTTGACTTGATTTGATTATTTGACTACCAACAGCTACAGAACAGTACTACAGCACTGACCTACTCAACAAATAACTGACGTTAAAATGCATTTCACGTCATACAAATATGGCCGACCATTTCTAGCGCTAAAACTACAATTCAAACTTTTAATTGCTATATCTCTGTCAATATTTAGATATTTAATAAAATAGACACGCCAATACACATTTATTAACATCAATTTCAATCAACAATTGAAAAATCGACCACTAAAAAATGAGGACACAAGCCCATTGGTTTGATATTTAAAATATTGTATATATATGTACTTACACTTCCAGCTTGAATAAAGTGTTTATTTTATATTAGACTTTGCTAAAACATATTTACTCATTTACATAATATCTATATTATATTAAAACAATGTTTTTTTTTAAATATTTAACTCAGGGGTGCCCGCAATTAATTTAACAGGCGTTGGTAAAACCATTGCCTTGTGTCAACTCATTTTCTATAGTTTGACTTCTTAATATAGATTAATTAATGTATATTGGCGTTTTTAGTTTATTAAATATCTAATAGTACAAAGATAAATCTATTTAAAGTTTGAATATCTATCACTTAATATTTTTGACTTTTGATTTTTGAATAAGTATTCTAATTTATTTATCGTTGTATACCACGTTTATACCAGCAGTTGCTATCGATGTTTACTCTTGTTTAACAGCGATGGCAATGAGAAAAAAATAGTAAAAGTGAAAATTTTGCAAATTTTGGCAAATTTTTACGCATTAAATTATTAAGGAGACACAAATGACTATTTAAATCGTTAATAATTTCTATAATATTGCAAATTGAATAAAAATAAATTAAATTAATTAAACTTAAGGTTTTGATAGCCAATTTTATCAATATATACTATTTATTTACAGTTTTATGTAAATTCAGTAGTAGTTCACAGTGCAATTCCATTTTGGTTACGGCAAATTTTGCTCTATTTATATGACTGTCGCAAACTCCATTCTATCTAGCGTAAATTTCGATCATCCTAAGAGAAGCAAGTGTCGTATTTGTCCCTGGCTACGGACGCCCACGAATCGACTTGTTTTGTATTAATATCGTTGTAAGTAAACTATCACTTAGATGTTTTTGTTATTCAGATTATATTGCAAACTGAAACTCGACTTTTCTAAACTTTTGCAGCTTAGGGAAGTCTTCCTGTCTAGACTTTGTATAATATGTACAAACATATTATGTAATAACTTGTAGGATTATACACGAGTTCATTCGAGAAATGTGTGTACTTTGTTCAACTATTATCATTAGTAAATCTTCACTAGGAAGAGAGTTAATTACTACATGTATTTATAATTAATTAAGTAACAATTAGTATCTATACTGAGAGAGATAATGGTATTGAATATTATTACAAAGTTATTTATATATAGGGGCCGGACTTAACGGGTTTTATTTCAGGTGCTAATCACTTAATTTATTTATTTACTACGATTTATTTTAGGTGATTACTTCATGTTTAAAACTTCACGTAATTGAAATTTTTAAAATGTATCTTGAGGCATTCATTGCATACATTCGTGGTTCGTGTATATTTATTCATATTAGGCATTCGTACAAAAACACGTATGTATGATTTCAGTATAAAAGGGTATTATTTTTCAGCTTTTATAAAAACCTTTAATTCTTAAAAGGGTAATCTTCGCCATAAGAAGATTTATGCTTATAATAATGGAGATATGTCTCAAAAGTCGAGAGGACGTTTTTTTTTTTAATATTTATTTAACTGCATCAACTTTTAATATAGTTATTTTGATAGCACTTTAAATCAATATGATAGCGAGGGTAAAAATTGACAAAGTAATAAAATATAATTATAAACACTTTAGACAAATTATGAGTTCCAATGCACATTTACCCAATATTAGCCATTCGACCTGTTGTGATCATACCACAGACCTGACTCCTTTTTGTTCTTCCAAACAATATCATGATAAGATATCTAGATATTAAAATTAAAACCAAACAGAATACTAGAACCATTGCACATTAAAATACTATCGAATATTGAAATTATTACTTAAAAACTATGTTGTTCAGAGTCAGTTCTGTGATGCCATCTAGACTAGATGGAGTATACAATTTCGTTAAGTAACAAATTCCCGAATTCCATTCGTCGCAAACAAATATATATATTTACAAATATTTCACAATACATAATTTTTGCAATTTATAATGTAATTTCTTCATTTTCCCAAATTCATTCTATTCTAAACTCTTCTATCGGTGCTTCCTAATCAATCACATCATCCATCTTCCAACATACTTTTACTTGTATCTTTATGAGTTCATTCATTTTCAGTTTAACAACAACCGCATTACGATTTGATACAGGAATCTTCTCCAATGCGATGTCTCCCATTGCATTCCTGGCACTTTTTGAAATGTATATTTCGTCCATCTGCTAATTAAGTCCTTCCAGTGCACAACTTCCTTTCTTTCAAGCTGTTTTATTCTTCTTTTCTGTTACTCTTGTATCTCTTTCTGTTTTCATGTATTTCTTTTTTTTCGTATTTTTTCCTTGTGATCATATTTTCATATATATGCTTACGTTATCACATAACCACGAAAAAACGTTGTATATTGGGTAACATTGTTTACGTACTGTTAATAAATGCATGCAATATTCATATTTGTATATCAATATCTTGCTTTTATTTTTAATTAATGTTAGATTTAAAATTTCTTTGTCTTAATTCATTTCTATTTTATACCAAGTTGTTTTATATACGCTGCTCTCTGTGGTCAAACGACAATATTTCTTATGTAAATATCTTTTGTTTATACGATTCACTTCTACTAGGGTTCGACACTACGCATTTGGTCCTAATTCGTTCTTATCGCTTCAACACTCAAACCTACAGCACGCTTACCCTGTTGGTGCATAAACATAAAATAATAATTACACATATTTTTATTTATAACTTAAGCCGCGAGTTATATTTATTAACTAAATTATTAACGAGCTTATTAACTAAAGTATTTAATCAATTAATATGTAATTCATTAGTGTAGTTTAAAATAAATGTAATCTAAAAAAGTTCTGATGTTTTGCTGTGTCTTTTGATATAAATAAAAAATTGCTATTAATTACTTAATAGCTAAAGGGTCCTTCCCAAATAAATTGTGCGCCCACTAAACTATTGAAAGGAACTGAGCGACATTTGCCGTTCGAGAACTTGGATACCGCCGACAGATCGCAGATACGCCCTAGCCAGCCTATAGATCTCTATAAGGTCCAAACTCCGCAACCACGTAGCATGTAATCTATTAGGCACTGGTTTAGTTGACATATATGAGGCTTGTACACCATATAAACTGTTAAATGAAGAAAGTCGGTGATAGGGCTAGCATCAAGAACAAAAACAACGTTAAAAAAATTAAATTAAAAAAATTGAATGGCACAAAAAAACCTGTTTTACATTATGGTACACGAAAAATTAATTTAGACAAATATATTGCCATTCTTACTACGAATTCAACAATGTGATGATTATCTTTCAACTTCACTTCATTATTTTGAAATATAACTAATGAATTTCATTTTACATTTACGTATTCGTTCTTTATTTAAGATAACACTCAAAATAGAATAAAAATAGATAGAACCAACCACAGCGATAGCATTCTCCAACAAGTGTTACTGTTCTATGCTCGATGCCAACGTTGACTGTAACGCCCGCATCATTTACAGTCATTAAGATTGTAGAGAAGTTTGTTACTTGTGTTTAAAATGAATGGAACAAAGCATTGGCAACTAAGGTTGAGTCTAGAATACACCAACATCCTACAAACAATAAAAGAAATCACTTTTTTCCATTCCCATTCTATTATTAGTTTACATCGATCTTAAGTATTGCATCATTTTTACAATTGGATATATAATTTATTTTGTAAACATATTTATTTATTGACAAAGAGACTGAATAAGCTAGAAACGATCAGTCTGATTATTTTATTATTTTAGACACCCCCTTTATTATTTAGATACTCCCTGTACATTCATATATGCTCCATAACGTGAAAATAATATCCTGTATATATATTGAATATACATAGAATGAATAAACATGACAGTACATACTATGTACATGCAGCAATATTTAAATATGTACATACCTTTGCATTTGCACATACATATGACATACAGTGTAAGTTTTACATGATAACAGCATATACATAGGATATACCTTGTATATAGTATCCCAGTAAACAATTTGGTGAAGTGCCCTATTTAGTGACGTTTCTATCACTATTTCACTTCAATTATAGTTCGCATCAACTTTATCTTCATTTGTATTCCGACAGGTGGAGTGGTTCCGTCATCTGTAGCCGATAAAGTAGACATTTTATATGAAAAAATGTGAGAAACTGAACTATAAATGAACTCTTTTATGACAAAAAAATCATGACGCATCTTCAATATGATGTCAAAGTGACTCCAAAATGTTTACTGGGATGTATATACAAATGTTTTCTGTGATGTTTTAATATTGCAACTGCAGGATTGGAATACAGCTTGTTGAGGTAATACATTTTATTTGACAAGAACTCTTAATGACTTACATGCATTTTACTGTATTTTGAAAATGTTTGTATTTATCAACTTGTTATCACAACATTTTAGTTAGTTAATTTTGATGTTTTAATTTTTCAATGTCAATTAGAAAATAGTTTTCACCGTGGTGGATATGTCACCAACTATAACACTCTAGTATTTTGAACCTGGGTCATTTGGAATTGTTAATCAAACTTATGTGTTGCTTTTGAAATCAAAGACTTTTATTTTAATAATTTACATACACATCATAATATTTGCACTGTTTTACTTAAATCATACTATTATACCTGAAATCAAAGAAACGACATTTAAAGTTTATTATTTAAATTGTCAATTCCTTGTTATCTAATTTTATAATAACTTAACTTTATGCACTATGAGTTCTGTCAGCTCCAAATATCAAATAAGTTAGTCGTTGGCACAGACTACAATGAAAGTAGCTATAACTAATATATACCGTTAGCTCATCTGACCAGAATGTAGTTGTAATATCTCTGGTCAGTGTTACCTACTAAAGAAATATAATTTCTTTACATATATTTATTCCCTGATTGGCAATGAGATAACTTATTAATTTACTTAGGTCTTGTAAACAGAGATACGCGAAATTTAAATTTATATTTTAGAAGTGAATTTGAAACAAATTCTCCATCCTAATAAATGCAATGTGATTCAGGAATTGAAGGTTGAAGGAAAAATTCCGTAAATAAGTTTGAAAATTCGCAAATTCAATTATTTCCATGTAATCGCGGCAAACAAGATTTCTCCGGAAGTGAACAAGATAGTAGCAGAGAAGAGATTAATCTCAAGCAACATCAATTCAAATACTTTCAACAGAAAATGTCAAACGTATCGGAAGAAAAACATATTCATGTACACGTGCGGCCTAAACCAGCCTCTGGGTCCATGTCAGCTTTTATGTTTGACACGACTTCCAGGTTTCATAAATCTATGTAAATATAAAGTTATCTCACTTAACCGACCTCAGTAACATAACATCTTTTGTATTAGAAATTTTAACAATTTTGTTATTTTGAAGCAATAAAATATCAGTGAAGCTATAATATTTATAGCTTAACAGCAGTTTGAATAATTTCCCACACACAATTCATAAATCGAAGGTTCTCTGTATATATTCATCTTAAAATGAAATGTTATTACTCAAAAAGTTTGGTAATAAAGTTTTGAAGCCCGCACTAAACTTTTTGACCACTATCAGAAACGAGTAAATAACATAAACGAAACTTTTGAAACTAAATGATATATAACACACCAATATATCAAAGTTTACAACATACTCGGCTCCTAAATATATGGGAGCTGTTTAAAAGTACGCGATCATCAATACTTCAATACTTATAGTATGCATACAATCACTAGGGAAAGTGCAAGTTTGCTTTTCAGCGGCCTATATAGTAGGATCAATAGCTTAAACATCATTGTATTTCATTTTTCTATCCTTTGTTATGAATTTTGTATTCGTATATTCTTGTCAATGTTAATGTCTACAATCTGTAACTGAGTAATAAAATATCCTCTCCGAACTGGATTCGAACCCAGATCTTCTATCTAGAACATGGTGGCTTTTTAAATAAGCTACCCCGACCGATATTTAAACTTAGTTTTAATCTAATGCCGGTTTCACACCAGAGAAACAGTTCAATAAAACACGAACAAAAACACCAATGTTTACACCAAAGACTCAGTTCTTAAAACATTTTTGTCCTTAAAAACTCTTTTAGTAAACAAAACACATTCCCATCTGGAGTCGGTAAGATCAAAAGAAAATACGTTTGTTGTTTTTCATGTCAACATTTGCGCTTGTCAGTTGTTGTTTATCATGTTTATAATTTTTACGGGACACACAGAAAAACACTAAAAGCAAAACCAGTCTGTTTTCGAAAAACAGAACTGTTTTAAAATAAAACAAAACATGTTTTTGTTTTGTTTTTTGACAACAAAACTGTTTTTAAAAATGAGCTTGTTGTCTACTTTATTTGAACTAAGGAAGTGAACTAAGAAGGAAGCAAAACAATGATGGTGCCACAGCAGTACCACAACACCTTAATAGCTTCTTTTAAAAATATTCTAAAAATCATCTATGCTGTATATCAAGCAAAGTAGAAGCCCTCTTTAAATCCATTCTAAATATATTAGGCTTATAGGTAAATCACATCTAAATCTTTCTTTTTATACTAGATATACACCTATACGATATTTTTTATTATACATTCAGATACTTTTAAATGGATATTTTTGAAAGCATAGAACTTTAGTTTAAAAACTAAAACAAAATCGCTTAAAGGATAAAACCATAAATGCATTTAATGTACATTTAACTATTTTCAAAGAACTTTTTTCATTAAATTGTTTTGTGAAATTATTTTATAAAACAAAACTCTTTATATGCTTTAAATACGAGTACAAGTAAAATATTTTATTTTTTTAGTGGATGTGTTTCAGAAATTTACTGCTCATATTTGCTTTTTCTTGTATTAGTGCTTATATATTAGTATAAGGCAGAGTCGGTTAAGGGGGTTAATTATCACAAATGGAGATAAATTGAAGTTCTTGGTAGTAAGGAAGATTCGGTATACAAATCAAGAAAATATTCTGTAACATTTAGTAAATAATTATTTAGTTTTATAATGTAGAAGTATGTATTTTTCTTTTTTTTATATTTATGACTATATTATGACTCATTACTGAATCTACAATTTTTTAGAATCGGCAAAAGAACTTAACACTGGCGCAGATAGCCGCTTTCAGGATCAGTGTTCCCCTTTAAACCTTTCCTTTTTGCATTTGTGATAAAAAAATAAAGTCAAAAATAGTAACAGGTTTTACAATATCCATGAGAACTAAAAGAAACGTCATTTCCCTAAAAGAAAATTTTTAAGTTTTTCAAATATAAGAATTTGGCACCCCTCGCCCACCCACTAAGTCGGGGGCTGATTGTATTGCTATAGTACGACCAGTACATTTCGACCACTTAATCGAGTGGCATAATTGCACTTAATGGGCAAAGTAAATTTACATGGTACACAATGAACACCATGGAAATTTACCATGAGTTTCCAATTTAACAAATTTACCAGTTTTGCTGAATCTAGGAAAATTCTACAATATTTATTGGTGTTAATGCAACAACGACAATGACCTTAAGATTAAGAATGAATCATTTTGGTGCTTTGGCATATCTATCCAGAAGCAAGATCATTAACAACCCTAATTGTGAGTGTAGTGAAGAGGAGGTAGATCCTGACCACATTCTGTGGCAATGCAGGAATACAGCAAAAGCAAGAAATGGACTTCAAAGGTCGGTTTTTGATTGCGTGACCAAAATGTATAACGCCAGTGGCTTCTTGTCGGGATATTAAATTAAAAAAGAAAAGGAAGCAGAATATTATTGGGGGGCGATAAAAGGCTACGTGCCTAGGAAGCCCGAGAAATCATAATAAAAAATTGAAAAAAGAAATGGGCTAAAATGCTACGGAAATATCCTAATGCAATGAGTTCATATCTTCGATTAGAAATGAGTACAGAAAATTATTGGAATAAAACCCATTTTAAATTTCATTTAACACTGTTATTATTTAGAGTTATAGAGAATTAGATGTACAATGAATAAATTTGGTTGTATGTTGTCTTGGAATATATTTCCAATACCTGGTTTGTGTTGGTATTTGTATTTTAAAACAGTAAGGGGTAATCCGCCCCCAATATATTTTCATTATCCCCAACTCTCACTAGTCACTTCTACCACAATACTTATAACATAAAGGGTCCAGCTCCTGCTCCAGCTCCAGCTCCAGCAACAAACCAAACAACTTTTCAGTATTACACATTATAATCTATTCCACATTTGCTTGTGTACGTAGGGTTGCTCGTGTTGTGTTCTGAGGGATGTCGAAGTGTTTTCCACTCTTTAGATTTCCTTGAACATTTTTAGTTTTGCTTTAGGGTTTTTTTTATATTTTATTTCTAGGAGGTTTGTTGACTTGGTTTCTATGGTAACCCCACAATTCAAAATGTGTAGAGATATATCTCCAGAACTCTACACTTTTCTACAGATATACAGATATACACATCTCTCAAAACAACCCTCTAAATCCCTTCAAAACTCTCCACAAAATGTGGTTGTTTGTGTGTGTTTGGGCTATGGGTATGGCTATGGCTATGGCTTTGGTTATGGGTAAAGGACAAGTGGCGCCAGCATGGCCAGTTAACTTTATACGGATAAATAGTGTAACGCTAGCAGGGTGCTCTGTAGCAGGATTAGGGTTGGGGATGATTGGTCTAGGACTAGGGTAGACATTGAGAAGGGGTTCAGTGATAGTTTGTAAAACTTCTTTTGCGCTGCACTTCTCTAAACTGATACATGTGTGAGTAAGTTTGATTCACAAAAACTTTTATAAAATTTTCTACTTTTAGTATTGCAGTGATATCACATCACATCACTTGAGAAAACCTTAAAATGATAACCTGAGTAAACCTATAAATCCTTTTAAAACTTCTTTTAAAAATATTAATAACAAAATGAAAAATTAACAAACTCAAAGAGAATATGCTTAACAATATTTAAAAAAATTAATTATTAATTTCGAGTTGAAACTGTTTTAAAATAATTGTGTATAAACATCTACTTGGTTTTTAAGTGTAACCATTTCAGTTAGGGGTCATTCATAAACGACGTGGTTCCATTTTGGTCTCTTTAGAACACCTCCCCTTCCCTTCATGCAACTTAACGTAGGTTTTATCATGACAACCCTACCCATTTGGATAGTTCTTAATTTAAAAAAATTATTGGATATAAAATAAACAAGACTGGTATATATTTTCTTGCTAAATATAATTACGTAGCATAGATATTTGAAAGCAGAGAAAGTCTTCAAAACATTATTGACTTTATCAATAAAACTAATTTAATCTCTATATTTTAAATACTCCACTAGTATTTAAAGAACCTATTTTAATAAATAGTTACATGAAATTAAAGGATATACAAAGAAATTTCAAATCTCCTATATACTTTATTCCTTTCGAATCATTAATTAAACCTATGGATATATATATTAACACACAATTATTATCAAAAATATTTAATAATGCGATAAATAATAAAAGTTTTTTAAAACTAATGCATCAATTTAATACAAATATTACAAAAATAATATATACAGAGCATTCATTAATAAAATTTATTATATGCTAATTCAAAATTTTCTTTTATACTGGTGAAAAATTAGCAATATTAAAAGCATTGGAAATTAATGAAAATATTACCAATAATAAAATTATAATAATAACGGATTCTTTAAGTGTTTTAAAAAATTTAAATTCTAATGATCACAACTGAAATAATAATACTTTGACATGCAAAGTTAAGGAGATGTACTCCAATATAATAAATAAGAACAATACCATAAAATTTATGTGGATACCAGGACATTGCGGAACAAGAGGAAATGAAATTGTGGATAAATTGGCAAAGGAATCAATAAATTTGGAAATTGAGATGAAACTGAAATTACCTTCAAATGAAATTTTTAATATAATCAAAAAATTAAACTTCAATTTGAAAAACCAAGATTTCATTAACAAAAGTCAGTTAAAAGGAAGAGATCATTATATGATACATCCAAATTTAAGTAAGAAGAGATGGTTTAGAAATGAGTCCCACAAAATTATATCAACTATAATCAGACTCAAAAGTAATCATTGTAAAACCCCAGATCACCTGTACAAAATTAATATTAAATCCGACGATAGATGTCAATGTGGTGAAGAAGGAACTTTGGATCATATTATATTTGAATGCATAAATTATAGTTTAGAAAAATCAAAATTCAATAGTGAAATATTACATTGATTAAAACTTTTCCTGTTAATACTAAATTTTTGTTAAGTGATTCAAAATTAATTAGTGAATTATTTAAATATTTAGAAATTTGTAAAATAGAATTATAAAATGTTAAATATGTATAAAAAATGTTTGATGGTGGCCATGACGAATAAAAGTCTAGGCAAATAAATAAATAAAAAAGAAAAATGTATTTATAGACTATAAATTATGTATTACAAATGTTTAGAAATGTATATATTGATTTAAGCGCTAATAACATGTTAAAAAAACATAGTAATCTACCCCACCCCCCCTGAACTACACCACTTGGTTTATGTATGACCCTTAAAATCAATACGTTAATTTCAAGTTTATCTAACATAACAAATGTAACCCGATAATGTAAATGATAAAAGTATATATTCCAAATTTCAACTTTCTATCTATTTTTGAAGAAACTTCAAAGACAAATTACTGAGGCACGTAAGCAAGTGATCATCGAAATTTAAAAATGACTTCACAATTATACAAATACATAATAATAATTAACATTATCTCTACAAAGTCCTAATCAATAGCAATTTAGTTTATATAGAGCACCAATACAAATTGTGATACAGACTTTACCCTAATAATTCATATATTCATATGTAACAATAGCAGTTTGTAGGAGTTGAAGACAGATTTATTATTTCGTTCATGCAGGCGAAGTATCGCGTCATCAACTCGCTTATATTCGCGTCGAGAGACAAACATTCACAAACTTTGTTCGGTGTAGTATTTAATTTATTTAGTAGATTATTACTTTATGTTTTGGAAGACTGTTGAGGAACACATCCTCAGTCGATAACCTTTTATTGCACATCCTGTACACCTAGCTACGTTGTAAACAAGATAAACATTAAATCACAGCAGTCTAACGTAAAGCATCAATGCACTGAGTTTTATAATGTTAGGGTTCTCTCAAATAAAAGTCAATACTTGTTTAACAATCATTTATTAATAATCAATTCCAATCGAATATGTACTTCGTCAGGTATCTTAATCGATCTGTATGTGCCAAAGTTCCAAAACTGAATCTGTAAATGTTGTGTGTCCAATGTCCCGTGCTGAATTCTCAACTTGAAGTCTCCATGTTCAACTGTCCTTCAGATAGGTATCTATGATGAATGTTTACTTCAGCACCTCTGCTGTTCCTGAAATAATAAAATATACGTTTTAGAATTTTTTTGTAGAACCACTGTCACTGTTACTCACATTTATTTTCTACTGCTATTTGTTAAGACGGCGAACCAGACGAGTGGGCGGACAGACTTGTATTTAGAGTTCAGTGTGTGCTGAGTCATTGAATTAGATGAAATCACTTCATGGTTTTTATTACCACTGTGCATCGCCAAAATAGTATGCAGACAGTAGTCAAAACAAACAATTAAATTTAATTGGCAACTTGATTGATTCATGTACTCTGCTGTTTTTTTAATTATTTTAAGAAGATTGTTTCATAGCCTTGATATTAAACTGCTAGCTGTGGTTTTAGAGTGTTTTGGTTCTATGAATGCTCCATGTAGCTATAAACCAGTGACTCAAGGACAAACTAGTTACAAAAGGGTTCATTCATGCAGATTCATGACATCGCTGACGTAGTGAGACCCATAGAACTTGGCCTAGAAAAAAGCGAGTGAAGACAGTGAGTTAAACACGAAATTTGGGACACAGGACACTTCTAGATTCCACTAGAAGGTTAGTAATAGTTTAATATTAGGAATAGTTACTGTATTTTGAAAACAAATATAGTAAAAGTAAAGTTTAAAAGATATTTTTTGCGAAACCTTCTAGCTTTTAATTTTACATATCAACTAACATCAAGTATAATTACAGACTACAGTTTTGTTACTATATACTTTATTAAGATGCACAGAGAGATTGGAAGTAGTAATCAGTCTGTTCTAGATCTTAGTAATTCAGATAGTTTTTTTTGTAGATGTGATTAGATTAAGCAGAGGCGGCCTTAGGAACTGGCAAGCGAGGCAACCCTGGGCCTCGCATTCTTACGCAACAACCCAGTAGAAAAAGTCATTACTATATATCTATTTGAATCTCCCGCCTCGCACTTTAGAAATCCCACTTGAATCACTGCGTCTTCTTTTAAGGCATTCATGCGCCTAAGTTTATCATCATTAATATTTATTGTCTTTGTGCTTGTTAACTTTTATAAAACTTTCAATACAAAATTTTATTTCTCGTCAATTTTCATAAAAAATACTACATTACAATTTACATAAATTATGCAAAGAACAAGTGGCTCGCAAAGTTCTGCCGCCCGGGGCCTCGCAACGGCCAAGGCCACCCTTTATTAAGAGCGCTATATTCTAACATTACTAGTAATTAATATTTTTCAATTTAAACGACATGAAGTATATTATACGTATATAATTACAACAACAAATGAATTCGGTGCCCCGGTAAAATAAAGATCCGGACCATGGCCCGCGCAACCTTCCACTGAGGAAGGTTCTGTATATACATAATCAATTGGAATTGATTATTAATAAATTAATGTTAGAGTAATTATTGATTTTTAAAAGAGAGAAACTTAAAAGTGATGTAAAGTTCAATATCTAGATTAGTGGTTTATGTTTTTTAACTTAATTTTTGATGATATCCATACGCTAAACTATGTTGCATGTATTTAAACTTTGCTCAGCATAAAATAGTTAAGCTTTTGCATTCATTTTTTATATTAATATTTATAATGTTAGATTCATGATCTCAAAACCGAAATAACGTCTTTCGTTCAAATACACAGGTCTGACATTTTCAATGTGAATGATTGACATTGTTTTGCAAACACCCTGTCAAGAGTTATGCTTTCTATATCCTTTCATAACAGGAAGAGTGATCCTGGCGTGTTGTACTAGCGTGCGTGACTGTTTCCTAGTTTTTGAAACATTTTATTTCGAAAGAAAAACCTAGAATAGTTTTTTTTATTTTATTTTTAGCACTGATATAACATAAATATGAAAGGTAAATATTGTTTTTAAAAATAAAATTGTTTTAAACAACAAAATTATTTAATAAATATAGTTTCTCAATAGCATAAGTATAATATATTTGTAGCTAGCGGTTAGTTCCGTCAGAGAGCGATGTGTTAAATATTGAAATTGATTAAATTAAGAAAGAAATATTGCATATGATAATTACTAGTGATTCTACTAATTCAATCAAAGCAATGCTAAACAATACTAAATCAATTAAAATTATCGAACATGAAATTAATGTAGATACCTGGGTACACAGGAATTCCTGTGCAAGCATTGAAAGATAGTCACCTAGACTCAAATCTTATCAACAGCCAAAGACAAGTTCTACAAGAAGCTAAGAATAAAAAATAAATACTTATTTCTAATAATAAACTAAAAGAACATCTAACCTCCTGGACACAATATTCAAGAAAACACTGATTCAACTAAGAATAAGACATACTAAGATAACACATCATTACCTCAATGCAGTACATATGTAAGTGCCAAATAACAGTACAATATTCTGATAACATCCAAACATACAAAACCATCCGAGAAAAACATAAATTCGTTCGTCCTAATCATTGATTAAATATATTCAGAGATTTCTTTTTACCTAATATTAACTAAATTTTCTCGTTTATTAAAAATTTTATTTTATTATTAAAAAAATAAAAATTTTAAATAAAGGGAAGATTATTTAAAAATATTTTTTTAATTCCAAATTAATTAATTTTTTAAAGAAATTATATTATTTAATTTAAATTAATCAAAAATAGAGAATAACAAATTTATTTATTTAATTTTTGAGGAATTATTAAAAAATTGTATATTCAGAATAATAATTTTAAATATAATAGGAAGATATTTAATAATTATTTTAAATACACAATTTTACGGCTAATAATAAAAAATTAAATTAATTAATTAAAAAAAATACTATTACAAATACTGAAAAAAACGGAATTGCGACAGAAAGGGCAGAAATAAGAAGTGAAGAAGGCAGAACTGTGGAAGACAAGCTAAGGAGCAAAGACAGAAAAATACAGCAGCAGGAAAGAACGGAAAAAAAACGTAATAGCAAATACGATGAAAGATACAAGAGGATTTCAGACAGAGAGATACCGCAATACATACGAGAAAAAGAAACAACGAACATAAGAAAGATCGTAAGATTTAGATTGGGAAACGAAGAGAAAGCCAGCAGATACTGAGAAAATAGAGACGAAAGGATATGCAGGGTTTGCGGAATAGAGATAGACGATGGAGTACATTAAGTAGTCATGTGAGAAAAGAGTAAAAAGTGAAAAGCAGATTGTGCGTTTATTAAAGGGAGGCAGTGAAAGAAATCGGTGGATGGTGAATATAAAGAGAAGGAAGGGAGGAAAGAGAAAGAAGGGCAGAGTAGAAGCACGTGGGAGAGGCAGAGAAGCAGAACGCGTTTAAATTTATCTGTTTTGTTTATATTTTTCTTTTGAAAAAAGTGGAAATAGGTAGACAGTATGTAATTAAGCTCAATGATATGCAATTTATGCAAATGCAAAAATATTACAATAAAATAATAATATTAATATAACTAATTCATTTCCACATTAGTCTGGAGTATATGAGGTTAAAGCAGTTTGCACTCAAATTAATGTAATTATTAAATTTCATGTACGTAATAGCCAAATTATTATATTCATTAAAATAATAAAACTGACGAACGGATTGGCACGGTACAAATAGCTGTGCAATTAATTAAATGATAATATGATATTCCATATATACACTAAACATACTACATTATAATATGAATAAATAATAATCAGTTTCCAGTCCGCCGCATAATTTAAGTGAGATATTTTTATTTTTGGGACACTCTAAATAACTGAACAATTGTTTGGTTTAATATTTAATTTGATGGCAAAGCATTCTACAGAAAAAAAAACATAAATCAATTTATAAATTATATATTTCGTTTGTATTCGTGAGCATAAACACAAATACTTACACGTATTTGTTTATGTATGCGAGCAATGTTGATTCAGAATATTCAATACATAGAACGAAAATAAAATACTTGTACTAAAATAAATATATCACTACTTAATGAAATTGGTTTATGTACCTACACGTTGTCTGTTTTTGTGATACACTATCGGGAAATTGTGAAGAGTAGAACGACGAAGCGTGTTCTGGGTCCGATTCCCACAAGCAGATTTATATTTTTAAGATTTGAGTGTTATTACATTTAAAAGATTAACAACAATGAACTGACCTAGTTAATATAATTTTTATTATTAATTTTCTGTTTTAATGAAATAATCTATTATATGGAGTCATGCAGAAATAGGAATAGAAAATAAATATAATAAAATAATACGTGCAAAATATAATGATGATAGCTTCATGCTGTAACAGGTGGAAGATGGAAACTTATTCATTGAAAGAAAAGGAAACAAAGTAGATAAAATAAATTTTGTTGATAGAAATACTTAAGATGTAAAGCTTAAGCTTAACTTTAAGATTTAAATTCCTAATACAAAGTTAAAAATTAATTAATTCTGGTAATTTGGTCACTGATAATCTACTCAACTGATCTACACCTGGTCAAGTTTAATTTTAGGTCCAGAATCCAAAATAATTATTAGTTTTGGTCTATGAGATCTAGTTTTTCATAAAAATTTTAATATTTTTGGTTAATTTGATGAAATTGTTCAACTTCCTCTTTGGAGACCAAAGTAGTTGTAAATTTCGTGGTATTTTATGGCTTTGGAGCAACTAAGGCTCAGCATTGGGTTAACCGAAATTGACCTCTAATTGACAAAAATGTCATGATTGAAGAATTCAAGGAGAAATGTTTGTTGATTAAGTATTGTTTTGGTTGAATCATAACATTTGTAACAATAAAATGCTTATTTCGGTCTACCCAGTGTTTATTCTTGATGGCTCAAAGTCATAGGAAAGAAATAATTTTTGTATTTTCACTTTGCTGTCAATGAAGAAGTACACTATTTTCACCAAATTAGCTAAATCAATTAACCTGTATCTCTCTAAACTGATATTTTTAGAATCAGGATATAAAACATACCCAAAGTAATTTTTTACTTTTTTGGCACCAAAATAAAATTTGATTTTAATTGCATTTAGGACGCGTATTGAGGTTTCGTCCAGTGCGCCCTTAATATAATTACGCCACTGGTTATATCACATGTAGTTTTTACCGTATAACTAATGTGGTAACAAGATATAACTTCTGGGCTAATGACGATATCATATTCTTGTCAACAAGAACTTGTATGACGTCATAGTTAATCTTCAATATAAGTTTATATAGTTAAACTACATTTAGGATTACACAACAATTGAAATTTAATAAGGTACAAGTAAGTTGTGCTTTCGTTGAGTAAGTCTCAAGAAACTTTGTCAAGTAATAGGTCTTATAATCTGTTGCAAACAGTAAGTATATATAAAGTTATTAATCAAAGAGTTATGTACTATCAACGTAATATTTACATAGCAGATATGTTTTAAGACAATGTTACTTCATTAAGGCAGGTACAACTGTCTGAGAGGTCAAAATGTATTTTTAAAAGTATTTGCAGCTAAAGTAATGCTTCTTTTTCATTTATTGAGATCGAGAATACAGTTTCTGTTTTCGTGTATCACAATTAAATACCAGTAAAAATCGTTTTTCTATATTAAATACATTATACTTCAAAAATGCTTTACAAAACGTAATGGTTTCCTAATTTACTATGTGAACCATCTCTTAAATGGTCGTGTGACATTTCTATAGAACTATCCTATATTGATAAAGTAGGTTGCCAGAACCTCAAATATCCAATTATTTTTTAATTTTAACTCGCTTTATTTTAGGAGATATTAACAATGAAAAAAGTAATTTTTTCCTTAAATTATTAAAGGTATCCACGTTATAGAAAATTCCAATACATAGTACATCACATGTAGCAAATATATCTTTTATACAACAGAGATAACGAAGGTTGTTAACAAGTTAAAATAATTTCGATTATTTATTACTATTTATTTCTTTTAAAACAAGCGGCAAAACTGAAATTCAAATTTGATACTGCTATAACTTTACCTAAACCTCAGAAATGAGTTCACAAGCCTATAAAGATGGCTATCAAAACCTTAAATACCTAATCACTATCATATTATATTAACAATCCTTAAAAGGAAAACAAAAATGTTTCAATATTTAAATTTTCAACATTTAATAACAAAATCATCGGAATCATCGACTAGGATTGACCAGTTCCTAAATAAAATTTCTCGCTCTTTTCCCAAACAGGTTTCACCTCACATAAGTGCACAATTTTCTGGGCTTCCTGGGACCACGGTACTTTTTTTGTCCTTTATTATTACATTTCATTAATTACATACCTACATTTTGTTTATTACATACTCCACATCCTGTATATCGTCAAACATATCGGATACCTTGGATATCTTAGTAGTTCCTGCATATTCGTTGGCAACACCACTTCGTTTTCTACAATGACTATATAAATTATTTCTGCAGACCTTCGTTACTCTGCATTTAAAATTAAAAGCTCTGGATCTGCTACTCCTCCTCCACAGTTACACGTATCTTCCTGCACCAAGTGATGTCTTCTAAAGATGAGATAAGTGACAACACTCTTCTAGGACCTTGGGATTTCCACCACCAACAACGTCCGCACACCGAAGACCAAACCAGAATTAAATCCTAAATTTCACAAATTTATTTCATTCTCAAAACGGTACTTCAATGCTTCTAGAAACTAGATAAATAAATTTGAATATAATTTGGGTAAAATGATATAACACGATAATAATCAGCAGAAGCATCTCCATTACAGAACCCAAAAGCAGTGGTTATTGGTTCCACTATTGCATTAATAATCCTAATACAACAGAAAGAGAGAGAGAGAGGATGACATGGATAGTGGTACCTAATATTATGTAAAACATATCTTACACACCACGCTCTTATCTCTAGCGATTGTCTTCTCCTGGTTTGTGTAGCTGAGCAGTTAGCGATATATGAGAATGTGAGACACCATAAAAAGTAATGTGTTTTGTTTATACCCCTTGAGGGAGTTGCCTAGTAACTAGATTAATAATTCCGCGTTTTATGTATGACTTCAATATTTTCTTCCAATTTTCTTTTAATTTAAATATAATTTTGTTAAGGAAAACCTATATTTTATATTATTTGTGTAGGTTGTATGAGAAAGTAAATTTGAAATATGACTACGACAAATATAACCCGGGGTCATGATACAGACTTTTCTACTTCATATTCATACAAACATTTTTTCGTATCGTAGTAATGTGGAATAGCCTGGGTACAATTTGAGCAAGATTTTTCGAAGCACGTTCTAAGTCACAGGTAGGAAATACATTTGGGTACGTTCAGGAAAAGAAATTTCGTATTTTAAACTTAAGTCTATGAGTTAGGGTAATTCACTTTTTTTCTGAAACGTTCGCCTCCGTTTTTAATCCAAAATGCCTTCGAAATGCTCTTCTTTTTTGTCCCTAAGTCATTATGTATCGCCCAAATGTCGATTCCTATACTAGATTGAGTTCTAGAATATTGTATTGTATTGTACGAGTATTTTATACGCTTCGGATCTAAATTGTTTGTAGGATTAGCAAGAAATTTTGTAACACTAAACACCTCTTCGCTACTTATAACAGATTTAAGGATTAAAGCCATTTGGTATTTGAGATGCATCCTCGTTCATGGCGTCAAATTATAGAAAATGTAGTGAAAAGTAGCCCAAATTTGAAGATTGTATATAACATTATGCACAGTATCAATGGCAATTAAAACATTATTAAATGAATTAGAATCGAAATGTTATCAGCAGAAAAGGTGAATAGGACTTTAAGGGAGGAGATAGGAAAAGAAAAGCGAAGTTTAATTCAAGTAAAGATGGGGAAGAAGAGGAAGACGACAGAAAAATAACGGAGAAGAGAAAAGGGATTAGCCAAAAGAAGCAACCAAGGAAATCACAAAGATGGTTTATGAAGAACGATACTAGACAAGACGAAACCACATGGTGGGTGAAGATAATTGTAGGTATAGAGAGGGAGAGATGTTATGTAATCGTTGTAGTTTAATGTGGAAAACAGAGCCATGGCCCTAAGAAGCTCGTCAAATTATGATAAAAAAAAAGTATTAGAAATTTCGAATGTGTTAGTTTATTTACGAAGCAAAAATAAAAAATTGGAGTGTTGGACTCCCTAAAACACGATTTCCTGCAATGCGAATTCATTCAACGCGATAAAAATGCTTCAATTTTTTTTTAATAACAAATATAATAATTTTAACAATGTAATGGGCTTGTGTCCTATGTCTTAATTTCTACAAAAGTGTACAATATATTGATAAAGTGGGTTATTAGAACCCCAAATTATTTTTTAATAACTCCTTATATGTTAAGAGATATAAACAATTAAAAAAGTCATTTTGTCTCTTTAATTATTAAAGGGATTCAACGTTGTACACATTCCAAGTGCATGTGACATCACAATCCTTGTGTAAGGTTACCAACAGCTCATAAATCTCTGCTATATGTATTTATACATCAAAATATCAAATATTATTTACAGCTATTTCAAGGAACAATCAAATTTCAATATTATGTCAGCTTTAGCAGGGTTAAATAAAATAAAAACTTATTATTCTTTGATTTGACTTGATTATTTGACTACCAACAGCTACAGAGCATTACCACAGCACTGACCTACTCAACAAATAACTGACGTTAAAATGCATTTCACGTCATAAAAATATGGCCGACCATTTCTAGCGCTTAAACTACAATTCAAACTTTTAATTGCTATATCTCCGTCAATATTTAGATATTTAATAAAATAGACACGCCAATACAATGTGTATTAACACCAATTTCAATCAACAATTGAAAAATCGACTTCTAAGAAATGAGGACACAAGCCCATTGTTAATTTGCTGTTAAGCAAAAAGTATTATCTATTTCTTCAATCAACCATCCCAGTGTGCTTCCACATATACCCTTGTATATGTATATCATTCACTAGCCCAATATTTACTGCATGTGAATAGAAAACTCAATATATTTCTATGATTGCTAATACATAAAATAAAAATAAAAATATGTTAAATTGATACATCGTGCGTGATACATAGTCATATTTTTCCTCTTTTCCCGACATTCTTAGATATTTATAAATATGACTCTCAAACTATGGTTCCAAAAACTAATTTTTTATATATCACCATCAAATATTTGTCTTCTGCATGATTAACTTCAGTAAGCGCAGATTGAGAGTTTCAGTTTTAATAACATTGTCAAAACAAAAATAATACAATAATATAATATATACCGTTGTGTACGATAACAAAACAACGATATGAAATAGAACATCATAACACATATCCACAAATCGAAAACAACGACTATTCCCGCTCCTCCCGAATCCGCTAGTCCGGTGAATAAATCCAAACACGAAAATAACAAATACCATATAAAAACATTGATAATAAGAACTCAAAACATTTGCAATTGTACCTCAATATAAGTTAGTTCATTCAAAAATATAAATTTGCAAAAGCATTTATTTAATTATATAAATATTAATTATATTATTTGCGTTTGAAAATCTGCTTGAGTATACACAAATATTTAATATTGATGCACTTATCACACCACAAATCCTGTTTGTTTAAATACATATTGTAAGCTTACTTATTCGCTAATATACTCGTATATTTAAACGAGAAACTTAGTATGTGTGTTAGAGAAGTGTAATTTAAAGAAAACATGGATCAGAGCCCATTGTAACAAAGCGTCTTTGTCTAAGAGTAATCGACCATAAATATTTTAACAAAAACATGCTTATTACAAGGAAGAAAACTTACCAATAGACGTCAACACCTGAAGAAGCTTCTTCTACATTAGTTTTTTTTTATACACAGCAAACTCAATCACACAAATCGCTGTATATTTTTAAGTTATTTGAATTAATATTACCATACTGAGACATTAATATTTGCAACAAAGATTTTTGTGGACATGGTATGTATGTTTGGAAATAGGAGCATCAGTATTAATAAATCTATAAATGGATTTACTAATTTAAGATAATGGGGACTAGGTGATAAGAATAAAGATGTATAATTGTTATTTTGGAATCTAAAGAAATAAATGTTTAGAAATTCAAAGAAACAAACCGAAGATAATATAAACTATTTCACAAAAATGTTGAACACAAATACTCATTTCAAACATGCAAATTGAACACTGAAAGTTAGGTTAGTATAAACTCTTTATTAAGTATAAGTCTTTATAAGGATAATAAATATAATTAAATGTTTAATCAATAAGGTATTTAAACTAGAACTTCAAACCCAATTTTTCTTTTATTAAGGAACTATACAAATAGATTCGAGTATTGGAGTAAATCCTTAGCAAAAAATAGTACAAGTTCAATACCTTATTTTGTTAAACTCGATGATTAGATGATAACACACTATTATACACATACAATTAGCACAACAGAATCTATTAAAGTTAATTTAAAATATATTAATTAGCACTATTAAACGATACGAAAATGAATATGTCACTTTGACTGATTGGATACCAACCACCAAACATTACAGTGATGAAGATGGTATATGGGAACAAGTAGGCGAAAGCAATGCCACACATTTATTTTTAATTACATAAATTATAGATTATTAAAAAACAAATTATAGAAAGAGGTTTCGTACATATTTAATTTGCTATTTCAGTTACAAACCGGTTAATTGTTTAACAAATATATAGTAAAGAACACATAGTCACTAAGTTAAACACTGGGATATGCACTTAGTAAAGTTTTAGAAATAATACATATTCATTAGTAAATTCATCTTATAAATTATTTAGAACACAAAAAAGGTATAAAATTTCTTATTAATTATGTAATTGTTATTAAAATTAATTAACAAAATAGTACACGTCACCTTTTCCACGTCAGCTCCCTTTCTCTTTCCTGATTGGATTGTGACTTTGCTAGTGTTACCAACGCCTAAACATACCACTCATTGCACAGTAAGTTTTTTGCCGACGTGTTCGTTACGTAAATTGTTTCTAATTATTAATTTTGTTAATTTTTTTATTAATAAATGTGTATATATGTGATTTGTGATGGTTATCCAGTGTTTAATAACTTTATTTGTATAATTACTTAGAACAATTTCAACGCGAATAATATTTTATCGTACTAATTTCATAAGTTTGAGGTTATAACCCTTTCACGTTATTGCGCAATAAGTCGTTTAGAAAATTTAGAAGTCAATACAACAAAAAGTATTCCTTGTTCATTTTAAAGATCTTTAATATATTGATTATTTATTTGATTAGTCTGAGACACAATCTTTAGTAAAGCAGCTCTCTTTATGTGTCTGTACTAAGTATCTAGGAAACACTACCTGTTGCTATTTTATTATTCAAAATCCATATTGCAAAAAAGATTCACTTTCTCTTAAAAGAAAACTTTAACAAGTTTAGTATCCCATACAACACAGTTCTGTTTGTTTCTTAATATATTATCTATTTCCAATTCACTTTAATCTTTCAAATTTAGTAAGGTAGTCCATGTTGTTCTGGAGCTTAGTCAAACACAATCCTTTTTGTAGAGTTCATTAAACATTGTGCAATAACAAATCTTAAAAATTAAACTATTAGAAATCTAGTAAATATGTTTTCTATGAATAATATTAAACAATCCTTATGACCTAGTTCTGTTCATTACAAACGCATGGTGATTTCTTTGAGGATAGGTTTTAAATTATTGTGTAAATTAGAGTGAGTGCAAATGCAGATATAAAAGATAGTGCCTGTTGTAAGCACACTTTAGCTAATTTAATACTAACAATATGTTGTCCTTATTGTGGTTTAATATTCATATTTGTTGCAGATCCTGTTCCTTGTGTACTGGAAGAAATGAAGCATGAAGCGGCTTCTGAGACGACTATTAAATGGTAAGTGCAACAAATATATTTATTGTCCAAGTATCTGCATGCTCCATAAACTTTTACATTAAATTATAACATTTCCATATATGTAGAACTTATTTCTAATTATATTTAAAGTGCTCGTTAGAGTTACAAACTTTTAATAACTATTTAGTAAATAAATACTTTAGATATATTAAAATAAGTAATATATATTTCTACCTTCATTGTTTTACATTGCAGTACTTATATTTAGATTTTAATTAAGGTAAATTCACTTAATTGTTGTAGATCTAGATCAAGGTATTGATATAAAATAATATTTACATCATATTTAGTTATTTCTTCTGAATAAATTGAAGTTCCACACAATGGACATTGCTATTATATAGTATTTTCGAAATCCATCATCAGTAATAATAGCAAACTCATTTAATACTTGGTATTATATTTTTCTAATACGTGACAGTAAATTAGTATGAATTTTCTTGGCAGATATAACAAGTCTTTTGGAAACTTACAACTAACTTTCTATATATTCTTTAATCTACACCTTTTATTTTAATTGTTTGAGATATATAGAATGCATTTCCCTTGTGGTCTATCATCATAAATGTTTATTTTTATTAATGTTTGGATTATTATTTAAACTTAGTATTATACAAAAATATCTGCATCCTTTGTCGACGCAGGACATTCTGATTGCAAACCTCTACAAATGTTTGTTTAATTACTGTTATTAATTTGGCACATAATGTCTTGTTGCAACTTCTTGTTGTCAATATATTAGACAATTCTGAAAGAAATATATCACTTGTTGATTCGCTCTAAAAATATTTATAAAATATTAAAAAAATATATATATATTATAAAAATACGTTATAATTTTACCTGAGTTTAAGGTGTTTGCACCATCATTTATTATCATTGAATCATAATTCTTATTGCAGGTAAAAATCTTTCAGACTAAGAGTTTTTATGACATATTCTGTGTGCATGCTAATATTTTTGTTGTTCTTTTACACAGTTTGCATACTCTTCATAATCTTTTATAGTACTCTTTATTGTATATGGTTTAGTTGTCTATTTTGTTAGTCCTCATTTCTTAATTTTCCTCACATTGTTTATATGAGGTATTAATATATTTGTCGGTCTGAAATATCTTTCTTTAAACATATTGGCACAGTAATCAATTTTGTTTTCGAAATGTACGGTGCTTCTAAAGCTGGAAAAAGAAATTATAAAGTATTTGATTACTACATAGTATTTAATTAATAAAATATAGTAGCTGAACAATCAAATATGTACATACCCAAGTGAAAACAATATATATATATTTCACTGTTGTACTAGAATTGCTCTGACATTCGGGGAATCCCTAATTTTGAAGGGTTTGTGATAGAACGACTCGACTCGCTCTGCAAATTTGGTTTAAAACTGTGAAACAACTATGATATAGTGCAGTTATCGTCTATTAGATGGAATTCATTATTATTTATATCAAGTGGATACAAAACAGTAGTCGATAAAATAAATTTATTATTTTAATTATTATGTAAATTAATATAAATAAATAAATTTATTTTTTTATATTAATAATTATATAAAATTATTTAATCTACCAGGAGGTTCAATTGCCATCTGGCAAGTTACTATAAGACTCAAAATATTTTTTTAAATTTATAGATTTGTAATATTATAAATTCAAATACGAATAAATATTTATTTGCTTCAAAGCCCAAATACATCTTCAATGAATACTGCTATTACCATAGCTATAGGAAAAAAAGAGCAAAATACAACACAAATCGTAGAACTCCAATAAATTCCTTTGATCTTGAACAGTCGGTCTCGGTTTCGGTTTCGGTATCGGTATCTCCATTTGTATTGTGATAGAACGTTATTCAGTTTTGGTTTCAGTGTGGGTTTGACCAGGGTGAGTGAGTGCGTCTGTGTGCGAGCATTTTTTTAGGGGAAAGCTAAGCATTCTGCGGTGCTTCTTTATTCTACCCTTATGTTTGAATAAGAAGCAGTAGTATAATGTTAACAGTCCATTGAACACACTCACGAATTCCGATTTACTATTGTCAGATTCTTTTTATTTTGTGTTGGTCAACATATTTAGTTTGAATTTTTAAATGTTTGTTTATTCTGCTTTTTATTTATTTATAATTTGCATTACTGTAACGTCCTGACAACTGGGATTTATTTTGCTAAGATTTTATTTAATTACATTGAGTAAATAATCTATGTTCAGGAAACATATTTACTATTTTATTTTTGGATGCATTTTTGGTGATAAAGTTCTGTTTATAATATTATGTCCCAATAGGTTTGTGAACTATGTCTTAATTTCTTTCTCTCTTCTTAATTTATAAAACTATATATATATCTTGATAAAATTGGTTACCAGGAACTCAAATGTCGAATTATAATTTAATAATTCCTTATATTTTAGGAGACATTAGTAATTAAAAAAGTCATTTTTTTCCTTTAATTATTAAAAAGATCAACCGTTATAGAACATTCCAATACATATTACGTCATATGTAGCAATTATGCCATCTCTTAAATACAGCAGAGACACATACGAGTGTGTGTTTGATACGTCGTTTTCTACTAACAGCTGAGTTGTGTATTCCATGAAGTATTATATAACGAAGGTTGCTAAAAACTGCGAAGGAAAAATAATCTTAATTAATTATTATAGTCCAAATCACGATAGTTCGGCGGCGACTTATACTTAAAAGAGGTTTATAAGAGCAGTATAAATCTATAATACGATAATGAATTTTATCTTATTCGTTTCTATATACATTGTAGAAAAATAAGTGAGGCAGTGTTTTTTAGTTATATCGTCAGTTTATACCCCACAACTTGTTTTAAGTTTGAGTCGCCGCCGAACTCTCGTAATTTGAACTTTACTACTTATATCTTGTAAAACAAGCGGCAAACAGGGAATTCGAATTTGATATAGCTATAACTGCGTAAACATTTGGATATTTAAAAAATAGAAACGCCAATATATGTATATTAACATTTATTTCAATCAGAAATTAAAAAAAACAACTGCTAAAAAAGGAGTTAACAAGCTAAGCAAGTTATTAATCAAAGTGGGAACAGGAGACGTACGAAGAGGTGAGAGAGATGGAGGTTGTGATCTGCCTCAAGCCCCGGTAGAACATAGACACTCGAAAACCAAGATGCAATTGATTTTTCGTGAGATTTAAAAAATGTTACATTGTGACTAGATACATTTGATTTTATTTGTTATCAAAAAAAATGGTAACAATTTGTCTAGATAATTTTGGTAACCCTGCGTATTAGTAGTGCTATAGGATTAAAATTGTACTTCTCCTGAGGTTTCTGCTCAAGTGAAATTTTACGTACGAATATCCACAAGAATAAAATAGAAAAAAAGGAGTATATTTTTGTCTCGTGTTTACAAAAAATGAAAAAACCACATGGGCAAATTTTTCTATTTTCAATTCTTATTTTGGTATCAAATTGTGCTTCAAGTATAAGAGAATATACGTCATAGGGCAAGAAAATATAATTGGTCTCACTTTAAATGCAATAGTATGCAGTCAGAGTTTATTGAGTGGCAGCTAAACTTGTAAGATCGACCTCCCCTGTTTCCCCGTCTGAGACACCCTGTTTTATATGACATAATATCAAAACAGATAGAGAATTCTATTTCTCTAACAAGATCACATAACGAGTATAATTTTTACATAAAATGTGAACATGGATCCATGTATTCCTATCCGCATTTTCACACGTAGGGTACGATACACGCACCCCTTACCCCTACTAGTAGCAGAAGGGGATGCTGATAGCTTTATCTGTTTGTGTCGCCGTTCGCAATAGACCCACCATGGTCCTTTATAAAGGGTTCATAATTATGTGTTCATTAAATTTTAATTTATACCTTACAAAATATTTAGTAATTTGCGTCATGCATAGAAGCTATACGTCGTATATCATATGTATAACCAATATGGTTACATCATTTCTGCATTAGTCGTTTCAACGAGATAATGTATTGATTTTATCATTACCTGTATTTTACGTTTGGATTTTCCTTTCATTTTAATTTTTATAGTTAAATAAATGAATTTATATATAATAATAAATATAATTGAATATATAATTAAATTCAAAGTTCACAATTCTTTAATGCTTGGGTAGAAAGGGCTTGTGGGCTAGAACCTCAAATGTTCAATTATTTTTTAATAACTCCTTATATGTTAAGAAATATTAACAATTAAAAAAGTCATTTTGTCTCTTTAATTATTAAAGGGATTCAACGTTGGACAACATTCCAACTGCATGTGACAATCCTTGTGTAAGGTTACCAACCTTACAGATCATAAATCTCTGCTATATGTATTTATATATCAAAATATCAAATATTATTTACAGCTATTTCAAGGAACAATCAAATTTCAATATTATGTCTACCTTAGCAGAGTTAAATAAAATAAAAACTTATTATTCTTTGATTTGATTTGATTATTTGACTACCAACAGCTACAGAACATTACCACAGCACTAAATCTACTAAACAAATAACTAAAGTTAAAATGCATTTTACGTCATACAAATATGGCCGACCATTTCAACAATTCAAACTTTTAATTGCTATATTTCCGTCAATATTTAGATATTTAATAAAATAGACACGCCAATACACTTTTATTAACATCAATTTCAATCAACAATTGAAAAATCGACCACTAAATAATGAGGACGCAAGCCCATTATAAAGTTGCTATACTACACATAGTGTGTAACACAGGAAAAAATCAACGATTTAACTGGAATTCGAACCACATATATTGATTTAAGTACGATAATTCTTTACCAATTAGCTATCAGAATTGTTCATAACTTTCTGTTATTTTTATATTCAATATGATATACAGACTTATACTAAAGACCACTTTTGGTAGGATGTCTATATACACCCATTTTAAGACCAGAATTGTTGTTGATACACCTAGCAATATTTAATCTAAAAGGGTCTTATATAGCAATTCTACAAGCCTATTCTTTAAGTAATTTACAATCGTTTAAAAGGTTTTCTTAAGTAAGTGTTATGAGTTCGGTATTTATTTTTCAATAAGCAAAAAAGAATATGTCATAAAACATAGTATATTAAGTTAAATTGTTTGTGTAACAGGTAACTTTCTTTATGTTAGAAAAACCTAATGCCTCGTACAGCATACCAGCAGCTGCGGCATAAACCAACTGCGGATTTATATATTTTCATTCATAAGTTGGCATTAATTAGACATGAGTGTACTAAATGTGTTGTACTTTTAACGTACAGACTAGTGCAACATAAACATGCGACACTAATAAAACTCTCACTAAATTTTGTTACTTATTTTTGTAAATATTTGTTGCGTGTCGCACTAGTGTGGACGTGTTGTACAACTTCTTACAACAAATGTTGTATGTCGTATGTTTAAGTCGTACGTATGTGTACCAAACTTTAAATACAAATATTTGAATTAAAGGGTAATAGTTATCCCAAGCGCGCATTTCATTTATGCTTATGCAGCAAGGCATGGAGCATGGAATTATGCAGCACAGACAACAGTGTGACTGAGATACTATGCTTGACAGACAAGGATAGCATGAATTACATCAGCGGTTCTCAAACTTTTTACTTAGAGCCCCCCTGCATAATCCAGCTGTAAGCCGGGCCCCCCTACATGTAAACGTACTATATATTATAAGGAAGTCGCATTTGACATTATACAGTCAATTTGTTTTTAGTTAAGTTTTGCACATTCTATGCATACTCTAATGGGGCATAGGTTTAATCGTAATCAAGCAACAAATTCTATACAAAGAATTACAATTTATTTAATTATTTTAGCTACTATAGTACATAATTGTTATTTGTAAGTCAAAGCAATAATAATAAAAAGAGCTTCAGTGTGAAGGATGTGCTTGTTTTTTTTCTGCGCATAGTTTCTTGAAATGCGGTGTCAGTTCTGATAACGCTATTCTGAATTCCTTGGTCGCATCCAGTCTTGAGCGATATTTACTCTCCATGGCAGCTAGAGCAGAAAACTCAGTTTCACAAGAATAAGTGGTGGCGAATGGAGTGAGTATTTTCAATGCCCTTTCACTCAAAATTGGGTGTTCCTTTTGTACACCAATCCAGAAGCATATGAGAGAAGATTCTTTAAACTTCATTTTAAGTCCAGTGTCACCTTGGAGGTCAATGGGATTTTCTTTGTCCTTCGTGTTGAGGGAGCACTCATCGACTGATGGTTTGAACGGGTTTTGAATCCATGCCAAACCATCCAAGTTCTCATTAAAATATTTTTCAAAACGAGATTTGAGGATTTCTACGTGTTTAAGAAAGCATTTCTTTGCATTGGTTGAAATAGCTTTGAGATCCATTTCTTCAATCATAATTTTAAGATTAGAAAATAGCTCCAAATTGTCACTTTACAGACCGCCCTCGTACAAACTTAGCTTCATTACAAAGCTTTTCACCTTTTCAGTCCATTGCAGCAGGTTTGCATCTTTTTTCTGTATTTTCTGATAAACTAAAAAGTATAAAATGTTCGGCACTCTTACGACTTTGACTAAAAATTATACACTTGTTGTAATTTTAAAAATAAAAAGTTTGCTTTATTATTTTGTAAGTAAATTTAATTAATTTTTCAACCAAGCTTTGGGCCCCCCCTGAGCCATCATTGCGCCCCCCTTGGGGGTCGCGCCCCACACTTTGAGAACCGCTGAATTACACAATGATTGTTTGAACAACGCAGTAGATTTAAATGCTGTCCTTGTTGACACTAGAAAAATAATTAATAACATGTAATTAAATAATATAGAATATTATAAATGTGATAAATGAGTTGCATTTAAAACTAAACAAAAGCATATGCTAATCAAGGTCTATATACGTAGAAGTTATATCAAGAAGTGTATAAATAAAGAAATATACAAAACAGAAAACTAACTGTGAGCAATACCAGTAAATCATTTAAAGTTTTAGAGTGATTCTTAAATTCTCCATAAAACCACCATAAATAAATAATGATATCCGGAAGTTTTATAAATGCCCAGACTCCACGAGACAATGTGGCGCCATTACGATTTGATTGTTGGACATTCCATAAAGTCATAGAAACATAGAAATAAAGATCGATATGTCGGGTATGGAATAAGTCAGGGATGTTGAACTTATGGCACAGTTGCTGGTACGCCAAAAATTAGCAATCAGTTGCAGCTTGAAATAATTCATTTGGCGTGAAAATCTCTTTAATGTAGTCTAAGAATTATAGAACTAGAAACCATAGAATTTGCGTAAGGCTTAAAAGAAATTTTAATTATTATGTTTTGATAAACTTACATAAAAAGATTAACCATCCCTGCAATAGGGGTATTATTGTACAGATACACCCGTACTACGAAATGAAGGGTAAAACTTCTCAAGATTAATTTGTTGTTTTCGCTTGAATTTCAGTCTGCAATCAATTAATAGACTTATAAATAATTGTGAAACTATATTTCATAGCCGTTGAATATATTTCATTTAGGTTGGGGGCCCGGATATTTAGATTTGTCAATAATTATTCTTTTCTAGTAAAATGTTTCTTAAAGTAACTGCATAAATAAGGTTAATATAGCTAATATATATATATATATATATATATATATATATATATATATATATATATATATATATATATATATATATATATATATATTACCGACACCCTTCTATTTTTTATTTTTTTTATTTAGGCTTTGGCTTATTCAACCTTCTTGCCGATCATATTTTTAATTTGTCTTTTAATTTTAATCAGTCTTTCTTATTTGTTTCACATGTAACGTGTATTTTTAACATCATATCTACAGAGTGTTTACACGGTTCAAATTCTTATCTTATTTGTTTTAATACTATCAGTCTCAGTTCATTTGTTTTTAATACTATCAAATTAAGTTCATAATAACCAAACCCAGAGAAAGGTCCGGGGATCGAACCCGAAGACACAGCAGTCGGCGTCAAGCATCAATGCTCTCGCCCACTGTGTCGTCTGACACCCTTCTACTATATTAGTAGTTATTATAGTGTCGAATGATATCTCATATATGTGTACTAATTATATGAGAACATAATCAATTTAACTTTGGTTATATACTGGAAATATAACACAATATGCAATTTACCTACTATGATTAATTAATACAATATAATCAATAGATATTTTCAAATAATTTGAAGGTAAATAATGCAATAAAGCTAAAAGATTACTTTACCTGGTGAAACATTTGAATTTATTATTTGATAGGTAAACAAAGCTCACTCGTGTTCACACGTTGTTTACACACTTCCGCTTCCGCTACGTCGATATTAACAATAAAACATATAGTTGTTAACAATTAATTTATAGAATAAATACCACAGTGTTATTAAATATAGTATTTAAATATTGTTATACCATTATACAGTATGCTTCATTCTACTCTGCTTTGTAAACATAGAGAATAAGACACCATTCCCACCTACTGAGTTTTAGTTTTTATTTTAACCTTATATGAAAGTTTCAGTTTAACAAATAGAGATATATGTATCCGAAATGGGCTTGTGTCCTCATTTTTTAGTGGTCGATTTTTCAATTGCTGATTGAAATTGATGTTAATAAATGTGTATTGGCGTGTCTATTTTATTAAATATCTAAATGCTGACGGAGATATAGCAATTAAAAGTTTTGAATTGTAGTTTTAGCGCTAGAAATGGTCGGCCATATTTGTATGACGTGAAATGCATTTTAACGTCAGTTATTTGTTGAGTAGGTCAGTGCTGTGGTAATGTTCTGTAGCTGTTGGTAGTCGAAATAATCAAGTCATATCAAAGAATAATAAGATTTTATTTTATTTAACACTGCTAAGGCAGACATAATATTGAACTTTGATTGTTCCTTGAAATAGCTGTAAATAATATTTGATATTTTGATATGTAAATACATACAGCAGAGATTTATGAGCTGTAAGGTTGGTATCCTTACACAAGGATTGTGATGTCACATGCACTTAGAATGTGTACAACGTTAAATCCCTTTAATAATTAAAGAGACAAAATGACTTTTTTAATTGTTAATATCTCTTAACATATCCTTATATGTTGTTAATAAAAAATAATTGAACATTTGAGGTTCTAGTAACCCATTTTATCAATATATAGTACACTTTTATAGAAATTAAGACATAGGACACAAGCCCATTTTAATTTAGGGTTGACGATGACAACAATCACAGAAGTCGTCAAATAAATGAAATATAAATTCAAAATAAAAACTAAATAATAAAATAGTAGGTGGGAATGAGGCTTTATGGAGCTCGATATATTTTCAATGGTCAGTATATGTTAGTTCGAATTCCTGAAAATGGAGCACGACTGTTGAAATGCATAAATAATTGTGGCTGCAATGATTGAGGTTTTCATATCAAATACGAAGTGTAATATCAGGGCCGGCTGAGGGGGATATTTATAAGAGTTTGGCAAATTATTATATTTTTACTTGCGAAGGGGAAGAAATGAAAAAAAAAATACTGGATAGCCTAGTGCCGTATTATAAAAAAAAAGTGGCGCAGGATCAAATCCGCATTTGGTGACAATGTTTAAATAGACAACACTGGCAAACGTAAGAAGCAACAAGCATATAAAAAGGAAAGAGTTGCACTGAGTGTAATTGTGTTAAAGTAAAATAAAATCACTGTTTTCGTTATTTAATAATAACAATTAGTTTCATATTAAAAATAAATATTATTATAATTTTTTTTTACATAAATAGAAAAATCAGTTTTAAGGTCTATACGCACGTGACGATCAGTGCCGTGTCGCTTTTAACATGGAGAAATACTGGCATCACAGACACTGACGACTAGAAATAGCTTTGAACGAAATGTATGAAACAATACCATTTTTCACTGACACTGAACGGTACGGCACTAATGTGTGTGTAGGAACCTTCATAAATTCTATTTAAAAATTATTTTAACTAACATGTGAAGCTAGCGACATTTGCTCGGTAACAAATGTTGACCACGTAAGATTCCTTCGTCTGTTAGAAATCGCAAGCATGCTCGGTTAAGAGCTGCGTGCAATTCGCGTTCTTTTAAACTTTAAATTCAACTTTACATAATTTTCAATAATATTTATTTATTTAATTTATTTAACGTCGGCCTATTTCCGATGCTGAGTCCTATCACCGACGACCTCCTACAATGTTGGCAGTATTTATGGTGTCGTGGCCTCATATATGTGGACTACACCACTGCCTTTATATTGTACGATTATGTTTGACCATAATCAATATAAGTTCATAATAACCAAACCCAGAAAATATATATCTGGTCCGGGGATCGAACCCGAAGACACAGCAGTCGGCGTCAAGCATCAATGCTCTCGCCCACTGTGTCGTCTCAATAATATTTAGTAATTTCATATATTAGTTCCCCTATTTTTTCAACCTAATTTTACTACATACGAATACACAGATGAGTGTTATGTAATAAATTTTACAATATGGAAATAACTTATGAATAACCCAAGTTAGGAATGTAATATATTTAATCAAAAATGTGAAACTATTCGAAATATTTGAGATTTCAATTTATAATATAAAATATTCATAATTACAATCAAAATTAATAATAAAATATATTTAATCACTTGTAAAATCTATTTTTAATTAGTCTAGTATTTTTTTGTAACATTAATATGTTAAAATAATTAATTAATATATGTTTACGAATTATACGATTGTATTTAATGATTTGAACATCTAAGGGGTATAAGCCCTGAGCAGGAAATAATTAATGGGGGCGCTAAAAATTGTATTTTTAGTTTGTTAAAGGAAAAGTTTTTTAGGGAAATGACCTTTCCTTTTTCTTTATTTATGCTATATATATATATATATATATATATATATATATATATATATATATATATATATATATATATATATATATATATATATATATATATATATATATATATATATATATATATATATAATGTATAATAATAAATATGTATGTACGTGTACAAGTATATATTAATATTACGTAGTATGCATATTATAATTCTATAAACAAATTACGTTATATAAATACACTCAACGCGGAACAGCATAATATTTAGTTGTCTTATTGACAAATACACGTTGTGTAAACATGAACGAACAAATACGAATACACTGATGTTGAAATTTACTGATTTAAATAAATAGCAAGTACCATTAATTATTTGAAATTGTTGAAGAACAGTCAAAGCACAACACAACAAAAACAGGAGGAAAATAAATTTGCCAATAAACACAGTGGAAGAGCAAGTTATTAATGAGCAATAATAACATTTCACCATTTCATAAACTGCGTAATTTTTTAATTTCTTCTAAGAAACTTGACAGCTTATTTCAAGCTTGCAGAATTATTTAACATATGTTATATAGAATTTAGAAATTATAAATAAGGTTTATTTTATAGTAACATAAAATTACTATATACTGGCGCTTTCAGGACTACCAAAGCAGTTTTAAATTTAAACTCATAAATATTAACAATAATTATACAACTGAGCTCTTGACAATAAGCTTCTCAATAGAGTACATTATAAATAAAAAATTGAAAAACATTATAATATGTATAATATATAATCTAATAATAAGAATCTAACTAATAATAGAAATAATTATCTATTTATAAACAAAGCTTAAACATTTATCTGACTTCTAAAGTTTATATGGTTTAAATAGTGTGCAAAGTTATTAACGTTTTTATATTTGAAAACATGTAGTGCTAGTACAAATTTGTAAATCGGTTGTCATTTAAGACGTTCACGTTTCACTTTAAGACGTTCCATTACCGAGAAAGGCTTATAATGGTTTGGCAGCTTCTCAGAAATATTTTACGAAATATCTTAAATTGAAGGACTACAAATTTAATTTAAATTTTCAACATTTTTTGTGTTACCAGATGATTATAACTACTTGTATCCTTAAGTAAAGATTTAATAAGAAAAATACAAAATGTAATATTGTGTTATACTACTCATACCCAACCCCCACATATACTACCCTTCTTGCACCCTTGTAAAGTAGAGCAGAGTAATATTAAAAATATCTCAATCATTTACTTAGAAAAAGCTGCGGGAGAGTAGGCGTACCTAATAAAATAAACCCACTCCATTCACATCCCTTAATGCAGTAATAAAATCTTTTAAATACTTAATATAACAAAAAAAATCTAAGCATCTTAGGATCAACTCTTTAAAAATGCTCTAAATTCTTATAAAATGAAATTATTTTTTGTTGAGCTGACATTAATATGAAAGGGATTTACAATTATAAATTTAATTTTCACTTTTTTAATAGAATAAAAATAAATCTGAGAGAATGTCATTGTCAGTTATGCCCAACTAATCAAAATGAGATTTAATTAAATATCTTCCTGATTTTGTGATTCAGACTTATTATAAATTCAACGTCTTTTTGTTCTTAGATTTAGCTTTAGACTTTGTCTTTGTTTTTTTAATGAATTGTCTGAAATCCAACGTTTATTAGAATCCTTGTGTAAACCTCTTTCAGACTTGTAATTTTAATTTATAATAAATGCTAATGTCATCATTAATTATAACTCTTCTATGTATACTCTGAAATATTTCCCTAGAAGAATTTATGAATTCGTATTAGATAAGAAGAGAAATTGATAAAGTCTTACAGGTAATAATTTTTTATTAATTTATTATTAGTTTCGTAGTGAACCATCTGTAAAACCTAACAACGTAAAATGTTTGATTGAAAATTCATTTTTAACTGCGGTATACTATTTATTATGGGAATGGCGGTCACTTAAGTAGTAGTCGAAATATTTTCTTATTTTAAGAAATTAGGGTAAAAGTAACTGACTTTTACTTAGCTTATTTAATGGACTTTAGATAAATACGATACACATTATCAGCAGGGCCGTCTTTAACCTATTGGAGGCCCTGAGCATGTTAGGATAATGGGGCCCCTATGACTTTGACAGAACACTATTTTGTTAGAATAGACAAAGAAACTACGAAAAGAATCGTCATGTTGCGAATGCCTTCTGAAGTCGGAAAGCCTAATTTTTGGGCGAGAGTAGAATAGCTTCGCGCATTTACGAGTAAAAGCGAGTAAGTTGGTATTTTAGTCAGTAATTTAGGTTTGATTTCTTCGAATCAAATAAGTTTTTTGGTAATAAATATTGGTTATCGTTTGATGATCTGACAGGAACTAGGAACTTTGTATTTGATCTGAGGGGGGCCCTATCGATCGCGGGGCCCTGGGCACTTGCCCAAAGTGCCCAATGAGAACGAGGGGTCTGATTATCAGTCTATTAAGCGTTTATTATTTTTTATCGTTTTTTAAAACCCTATTCAACTATTACTGTTCATTAGAAATTACTCAATCCCTAATACTTTATTGCATTCCATAATGTTACAAATGGTGTTAAGATATGTATAGGTAGTAAATTAACACAGCTTTACTTCCATAACCATACATGTTCTTTATTTTCTATATTTTAACTAAAATTAACCAAAACATCTATTTTTATAATAAACCAAACATATTACTATTATTTTTATATTTGGAATATGAAAATTATCTACAGATAAACACGCCTGAAAATTCTCCCTTTGCTCTCACAATAATCTCAGAAATAGATTCAGTGACCACTATTACCCGCTAAGAATAACTGCCTTTACCCCTAAAATCGATAATGGTTTTTTCGATTGATCACTAAAAACGTAAAGACCTATCTGCGTGATTATTGACATTTAGAAAGATATTGATTGGTATAAATCACTTAAAGCTTACCTTCATCGAATTTTTAATTTTTTATAACAAAACACGTCTTTTCTTTTGAACACACTGCGCGCGATAAGAAATGGCGGTGCTTCGTAAATAAATATATTCAGGCGTATACTAGACGACGGTATAGTAGTGTTAGCGAAAGTGTATGGAAATTTTAGATTTCGATGTGACCGGCACTACCCACTGACCGCCATTCACCCATCTTTCCATCTTACTCTATTTACCACCGTCACTGGATATCATTTTGATATTTAAAAGTAACCAGAAACATTTCAACTGTTTTTTAAAATAATTGCTTTTTCGAATATAACGCAATTTGTTAAAATCGTCTCAAACTAGAAGATAAAAAGTAATACTATATCGCTGAACACACAGCGTAAATTTTACATGAAATATTAGTAAAATGTAACATAAGAAAACCGGTTTATATTTACGTATTTTATATATCCCTTTTTTCCTAAATAGAACGAGATTTTCCTTTAAATTGTTTATCTAAAATCTTCGCTATTTAAATCTATTTTTAAAGCGCTAGTTGTTACATTGCAATCGCTGTAATTGACTGACTTGATTGGCGGTGATTTTGATTACCACTATATGCTTTCATTAATTTTTGAAACAGCTTAAATTAACTTGTTGATAAATGACTAGATATTTACATCTATAAATGATTTACAGTGTAAGCCAGTGGTCCTCAACCAGTGTCCATCGAAACACTGCAACTCCGACAACAAAAATTTCTATTCATCGGTCAAAGATAGTTGAGGTTTTCTAATTATATTGCATTCACTAAACAATTTTGTAATAGAATATTGCTTAGCCTATTTTCATATTATGGGTACAGAAATATTAACAGGTTATGGGCCCAGGAATATTAACTTATTATTTGCACAAATATTTAAATCCGTAACTTTGTAAAGGTTATAATCCACTGGTATAGGACATAGATTTTCCAGTTATAGAAGTTGAAGCACAATATAGATTGATTTGTAATCTTGTGGGATCTGATTCTAATGTCACATACTGTCAGTCGTTAGTAAATTGTACCTAAACTGAACGTACATATAGAAATTGAACACATAAATAGTACATCGAATAATTAATTAATTGGTTTCTGTTTAAACCAAACATAACTGTATTAGATTTAGTTATAGCAAATTTCATTTGCTTAAGTTTTCGAAAGACATTTTCTTTTACAGTTTCTCTTAACTTAACTTTATGAATGCAATTCCCTTTTTGCAACAGACAGTAAGAGTGAACACTAACATTGCACACCACGCCCACGCCCTTCTTGCATTCTATGTTTTGTATTAAACTAATAAATTTCGAATACGGTACATTTATATCTTCTAAGGTAATTTCGTTCATTTTCTGCAAACAAAGTATATTCTATGAGACAATAAATGTATGTAAGAGTATTTCAGCAACTGGAATCGGAGAAAAACGTTTCGTTGAAACAGTAAGGTTAACATACTTATTATACTGTTTAAAGTTAAATATTTAAACGTGTCTGATGATGATGATCATCAATCAATGATATTGAATTAATTGAAAACCATTTTCAAACTTTCTTTTGAGTAATTATCTGGTTATTCAAGCATCCGCTGGTGTAGTTCTTTTACTTTAAATAAATGAAAGAAAAAGTATCTAATTTATATTTAAAAATCTCGGTTTACGCACCAGAGGAAAATTGCGTACTGAGACGAATGGAGATCTCTGACGGTATTTAATATGGGTAACTTTTATGAAATCCCACGTGAAACCAATTGTATCTAGTTATTTAGGGGGGTGGCTATGTTCGGTAGAGGTCTAGCACAAATCAAACCTTTCTTTCCCTTCCTTTCTCTCCCAACGGTAAGCTTTTGCGCTGAGCTGCAATTTTTTTAGCAAAATATTAAGACCCGAGTGAAATATTACCTTAAATCAATTTTTTTCTTAATATTTATGTAAATGCATCAACTTTCGATTGTAATTAGTACTTAAAACAATATATACATTTATAAACATTTGCAAATACATAGAATAACAACTTATAAATACGGGTCTGCGCATGCCTACGTTCTAATAAGGTGCTAGTAGTGAATGTAACGCGGCTGCCTCAGGAGTACCCTACCCGATAATCATTGTAGAATACTAGTCGTGTCAACCTTGTATGATTCTAAATCCACTAATGTTTACACCAAAGAGACAGTTCTTAAAACATTTTTGTCTTTAAAAACTGTTTCAATAAATAAAACACATTTCCTTCTGGAGTCGGTAAGATCAAAGGAATCACGTTTGTTGTTTTTTAGTATGCTTGGTTTGAATACCAGTTGTTGTTCATCATGTTTATAATTTTTATGGGACACACAGAAAAAAACGAAAAACAAAACCAGTCTGTTTTCGAAAAACAGAACTGTTTTAAAATAAAACAAAACATGTTTTTGTGTTGTTTTTTACCAACAAAACTGTTTTCAAAACTGTCTTGTTGAATTCTAGTCGGGTAAAAATTGAATTTGTTTATATTACAACATGTTTCATATATTTCATTATATATAATCATTTATGAATACTAATAATAAAAATTAATTTAAAAAACACTATTCAGAGAAAAAAGTTGTATTCTGAGAGTTGGCTTCATTAGTTACTTGCCGTACATTCTGTCGATTGCGCTCAAAGTTCTTCGATGACCTTGGGTATGACAAGAATTTACTTTTACGTAATAGACTTTTCTTACAAGTTAAATTTGGGAAAAACGAAACAAATTAAATATAACTTCTTCAAACAAGAAAGCCTCTATACAACTAAACTACTTGTATCTTATTCAAATAGCAGAATTCTAAGGAGAGCAGTCATGCATGCACAGTTCGAACATATAGTAGACGGTCTATATAATTTTGTAACTAACTTGAGTGCTTTCAAGTGAAGACTGCACACCGCAGAGCAGAGCAGACTAGAGCGGAGAGTAGACAGCTAAAAGAAACAATTGACTATATCAATATATTCCGTTTCAATGGTTAATACATTCCAACAATAGAATTGTCTAGACGTGAGAACAATTGTATTAAATTAAATTTATTTTATTCTTTTATTTTAATATCAAATGTTATCATTTAAAATGAGAAATATAAGTTCATTGTTTAAAATTGCAAGGTGGAGAAATGTCCATAAGGATTGTATCACACATAGAGAGACGATAGAGAGAGCGAGCAGTAGTGCAAGAGAAGGACAAAAGATGAAGTGGGGAGATATTAAGCGTACAACATAACATAATGAAGAGATAACGTTACAGCTTCTAATATCATTTTAAAAGATAATTCTTTATTTAAATTTTTAACGAATCAGCTAAAATCAGTTATGTGTTATTTTTAAAATAGTATGGTATTTTATTAGCAGGGGGGATACGTTTATCGTACAAGGCGGTACGCCAAATAAAATATCTACAGTCGTATAAATATGATCCCGTCGGCATTTTCAAAAAGGTTGTTTTGTGACAATCTATATGATGAATCGATCACGATCACAAACCACACAATAAATTATTCATAAATAAAACAATTTATTGTATTTTTTATATTAAATTTTATTAATAATATTGATAGAGAAAAAAATTAAATAATAAATTGGACAAAAACAAAAAATTATTATAATAATAAATTAAAAATAAGTAAAATATAAGTACTTTGCTTGCATAATACTCCAAATCTGAAAATACAAATTAAGTTATTACTAGATAAGTACTTGATATTATGAATTATAGTTATGAAAAAGATGAAAAAAATTAAATAATATACATTCAAACCCGCTAAACACACAACGTAAATTTTACATAAAGAATTAGTAAAATGTATCATATGAAAATTAGTTAATATTTACGTATTATTATAAGTTTATTATATACCCATTTTTTCTAAATAAAACGAGATTTTCCTTTAAATTGTATATGTAAAATCTTCGCTATTTAAATCTATTGTTAAAGCGTTAGACGTTACATTGCAATCGCTGTAATTGACTGACTTGATTGGCGGTGATTTTGATTACGATTCGATGCTTTCATTAATTTTTGATACAGCTTAAATTAACTTGTTGATAAATGACTAGATATTTTCATCTATAAATGATTTACAGTGTAGGCCAGTGGTCCTCAACCAGTGTTCTTCGAAACACTAAAGCTCTCACATCAAAAATTTCTATTATTTTGGTCAAAGATAATTGAGGTTTTCTATTCATATTGCTGTATCGTTTACTAAATAATTTTATATAAGTATTTTACTTAGAATTGCTCGTTGATTTCAGATAGCATCAAGCATACTTCAAAGTCTTTCCTCTCTCTTCTTCTTTTTTTTATGCGATGTGTACGTTTATCTTAATAGAGCATATTCTATCCGTCATTAGATATTATCAAATTCATCATCTTTCTTTTTGACAAAATTAAACAAATCATTGTTCACCCAATGTTATCGGACTAAACCGAACTAAAACAAATTTACAAAACAGTATCATTTTGTTGAAAGCAATCTTTTTAAGATTCGTCTAATGTTAGAGGGTCCCCTTACAAAGTCACTAAATTGAAAACTAAATGAAGATTAATAGAAAATAATTGTTGCGTTGCTTAGACTCTAAATTTTTCCTAGGAGTCTCACATATATATATAATCTCATTGCTAGCTTTTAGAAGTATGATTTAAACTTACTCCAGGGTCGTAGTTAGAATCGAATTTCAGATAGACCATCCAAAACTTGAACTAGAGCTCTTTGACTTCCGCATAAATTTTTTGGGGTATGTATTTAAAGTAGGGCATTGCCTTTCTTTACCACCCTGTACCAATGGCCCTGGCTTACTGTTAAAAATAAAGCCATATAAATCTTCGAGCGCAATTCATCCAATATTGTCAAAGTTTCATTTTCATAACAAATATAATCATATCCGTACGCGTTATTCTCTCAACGTTTCTATATACTACACTATCGAAATAAAAATATTTATTACTATTTGTTATTATCTATCAAAATCTAATATGCGCGGAGTAGATTTTTCGATTCTTTATAACCTATTTTGAAATTGATACGCCATTAAATGAAGTCAAATAGATGTTCGTATGTCTGTATGAAACAATAAATATAGCGTTGTTAAAATTTAAGAACTTTGACATCAATATTATTGAAGTCCAAATTGCGGAAATAAAATCATTCATACATTAACTGCTTTATGAATAATTTAAACAAGATGTCAAAAAAAAAGTGGATAATTTGAATAAACAAATATTAGTAGAATTGTCTTGTATTAAATATATTTATTATGTATATGTATATCTCAACAACCTTATTCTTCTTAATAATTAACAACTTAACACTACATATAAAGCTTTATCATCTTTCTTGTCGTTAATTTCACTTCTCTTATTCCTAACTTCATTCATCCATTTTCTTCCCTTCCAAGATTTCTATCAGGTCTACTTCCAACTTCTCCTTCTTTCACCTACTCTTAATGTGTTCCCACACAGTTTCTCTTCCCCTGCATCTCAGTACATGTATAATAGTAATACATGCAGGCATGTATTTTCAGTATTATTATTATTATTATCGATAAACAAATATGTTTAATAATTTGTTGTTTATAACACGCACACACTCATTACCTCATAACACATAGCTCATTATAAGATATGGATAAAGACCGGAATCATCTTCCTCTCTCGGTCTTTTTACCTATCAACGTACGTGTTAAGCCTCGTATTCATTCAGTAGTAGTGGTACTGGTAGTGTTCAGGGTAACAGCATGATGCATGGCTCTGATATTCAAATCAAAATAAAGAGCCTACATATATAATAGTTGAAACTCGACATTAATGCATTTTATACTTTCTCTAGATCTGAATATAATTATTTAATTTGGCACGATTTGTATAGTATTTAATGTAAATTTTGAAGAAAAACAGAGCAGATACTGGGAAAATAGAGAGGAAAGTATGTACAGGGTGTGCGAGAGAGAGAGAGAGATAGAAACGCTGGAGCACATTAAGTAATCATGTGAGAAAAGAGTAAAAAGAGGAAAAGATAATTGTGTAGCTATTAAAGGGAGACAGTGAAGGGAAGCGGTGGATGGCGAAACTAGAAAAAAGGAAAGAAGAAACAGGACAATAAATAAGCTCGTAGCTGGGGTGCATAAGGAACATGAAGAGAGAGGAAGTACTAAAAGAGGCAGTGAAGGGAAGCAGGAGAAAGAAAGAAGTAGCGAGGAAACAGTTAAACTTCAGTCCAGAAAAATAGAGGATTTGCGGAAAGGAGATAAGGACAAGAGGTGGATGATGGAGTTAGAGGCAATAATAAAATAGTAAAGGAAGAGAGTCAAGAAGAAATAGTAAAGTAAGAGAGTCAAGAGGAAATAGTAAAGATAGAGCGTTTATGCCTGTAATAGACATAAGTGGAGAAGTGAAAACGAAGAGAGAAGGCAGAAAGGATAGTGAAAAGATAATAGAGGGTTTGTCGAGAGGAGACAAGGAAGGCAAGAGGTGATAGATGAAGATACAGGCAATAAGGAAGGAGAAGCAGGAAACGGTGTGAATAAAGGAAGAGTAGGGGACAGGAAGAGAGAGGATCAAGATAAGAAGAAACTAGAATAGTTTAAGTTTAGTTTTTAAATTTGAATTTATATGAAATGCATTAAGAAAAATTATAATGTAGATTGTAAAGCCGGAAGGCACACAATTAATATAATAAATAATAATAGTAGGGGTTTAAATTTATCTGTTTTGTTTGTATTTTCCTTGTTTCTTTAGGAAGGAGTGAGAATGAGTAGATAGTATGCAATTAAGCACAATGATATGTAATTTAAGGATTTGCGACGGAAGAATGTAGTGTTTAATAGCAAAAACATTACAATAAAATAATGATAATAATGTAAATTTCGATATCAACAAAGTAATGCAATCAATATTAAATACCATCCATAACAAACTCCTACATAGCAGGAATCTATTTCGTATCCGTTCAGAACGGCACCCCAAAAAAACCCACATTTTTCGTCGCTGAAATTAGGCCTAATTTGCTCTTAATGTATTATTACTGAACACCCTGTATATATATAATTGCTACTGATACTCTATATGGAATTCTTAATAAACTATTACATATAACGAACTATTACTTGGAACAAGTACTATAGATGCGGAACTTTAAACTAATGTTCAAACAAGAAACAAGTTGACCATTTCCAACACAGACAACACACACGTATACACCCACACAGACACACGGTTCTTAATATAGTCTGGGGTAGTTGATAACTATAGCATACATATGTAAGAAGCTTGAACTAAACCCTAAGGGAGAATTTAGTTCGACATTACTAATTTTGTATCAGGAATGATGTTTAGCCTTAGACCATATAGAGAGCGAGCAGCAAGGTTAATATTTGAACTAGATGGCTAATATTATCAGTGGACACAAGACACTGTAAACTGTACACTGGTTGGGTTGGCAGAGATCGTCTGTGCTGGACCAATGGCACCTGATCTCACGTTGTAAACAATAAGTGTTTTGTTTGCTGCAGTAATTCAATAAATGGAGTCAGTTTGCTGCTGTCTTATATCTACAGAAGATGTTTCGAAGCTTCGATGCTTTGAAGAGAAATTATTTTATAAATATTACTAGACTTTACCTCCGTCGCAAGTGACGACTGTCTTTTGTGTATGAATTGAATTTCATTTCAAATTTTAATTCCATTTTTAAATTGAAATATTTAACTCGTTCTATATTAATTTTACATATACTATGTAATACTCATAAATGAAGCTACGACACCACAAAAACCTCAAAATTAGTAAGGAACTCGTCGGAGATAGCACTCAGAATCGGAAATAAACCGACGTTAAATAAATTAAATTAAAATAAAAATTTCTTACGCAGAGCTGATTTTCTAATAAGGGTTCTTAAGTATTCGTCTTATCCTCAACCTAGAACAGATTTTTTCCTAATAAATATCAGTTCTTGATAACATTTATATTTAAAATACAATTTAATAAACCCCTTATAAAACCATCTTCAGACTAAGAACAGGACATAAGAGATTAACGCATCATTATTTAATCAATAAAACAACAGCTTCGCAGTGCAGCAACTGTCAGACGCAAATAACAGTCCATCATCTACTAATAACCTGCCCACAATACTAAACCCAAAGAACAAACCACAACATCAGTGGTGAACTAAAGGACATACTTTCAAACAATACAGAACAAATTCAAAAAGTGTTGGAATAAATATAATAAACCAAATTTAATTAAAATAAATTAACTTCAGGCGAATATGACCTTGTGGAATCGCCTCAAATTTTGAAATAAAAAACCCTCATGGCTTACAACCCTGAAACTCTTCCAGAGATATATTTATGACTATCTTCAATTGAATGTTGTGATAGACTAACAAATTAAAATAGAACTCACCGTAAACTAAAAAAATTAGAACTAAAACTGAATTCAAAAGCCATAGGCCCAACAACGTAATCCGCCTCTCCTATGCAAGACGCTGTTCCAAAACTCGAACAGTGAATTTGGCACATCTGCTACAATTCTAATTCTGAGTTTTTTTTTACTTAAAAATGTTAACTTGAATATTAAAATTTTAGTTGAAATTTTTACATATTTTTTAAATTTATAATTTTAATAAATCTCGATAAACACAGGATATATATAGCAGCGCTGGGTCTTGGAATCGAACCTGAAGACATAGCAGTTTAACATTAACTATAAATACTCTCGGCCACTCTGTCCTCTGTAATTTAAAAATTAATAGTAGTACATTGTTATGACCTTTTAAAAATATTGTGCATTCACAAAAAGTGAATGAATATTTCCACTTAATGTAATAAACCATATGGTGTTATGGTTAATGAATCACAATTAAAAGAAATTTAGCTTAATATTAATGAGATTAGACAAGGACGCCTGTAACTTCCTAGCTGTACCATTGAGAACCTTGCGAGAACAGCGCATGTCACATGTTCAAATATTTGGTGGGGGTACAATAACACTGACTCTAGCTAGAGCGTGGCTTAACGCTCAGTGTGATTTAGCATCCAATTGTGAACGCTAGGAGAGCAAGAAGTGAGGTCTTTACCAATGTACGTCAGTGCTTACGTAAAAACCGGTGGTTTCATGAAAAAACGTGCTTTTTTACCTTATTTTTAAAATAATAATTACAACATTTTAAAATGAAATATTGACCATATATAAAAGTGATTTTGAAAATTTTTTTGGATTACAATTTATAATTAATCGGTATGTATTAGTTTAACTATTACTTTTTAACTTTTAATATTTTATCTTCACAACATTTTGTATGAAAATAATTGTACTGCTTTTAATTTTACTATGATAAATTCTTATCGCAGTATTTTAAATTAATTTGTTTTTTTTTGGTTATAATTTATAGGGCCTAATTATATTGCTTCTAATTACGGGTAAACATAATCCTGTATGTTTCTAGGAAGCCTGAAGGTACTAAAATATTATATAAAATAATGATACAATTTGATATAAATTTAGTAGTATTTTAACAAACAATTACGGCTTTAATTTTATTACATATGCTAAACACATTTATGTATATTTAACAAAATATATATCAAAAATGTGATATACTTTTAAAATATGTTTTTGCAACTGTTGCTATTTTCAGTTTTTTTTTTTTCATTAAAATATAACCAATTGTCATGTACCATAACTTGTTAAATTGTTAAAAAACGTTTTTCATGTACCAATGACCGCATTTTCTAAACCGCACATAGGGGTTACATTTTTTATAGGAAAAATATGTGATGATGTTCTTTAATGATTTCACTCAAAATTTTGTTTGATCCAATGTACACAGGGCAGCATAGTGACCAAGAGAATTTATGATTGACTATATTTTCGGTTTCGATCCCTGACGGACGGATTTATATGAACTATGCATGTTTACATTTTTTTTGTCATATTGTACAAGAAATGCATATTTGTTTCGCATAATGGGCTTGTGTGCTATGTCTTAATTTCTATAAAAGTGTACTATATATTGATAAAGGGTTACTAGAACCGCAAATGTTCAATTATTTATTAATAACTCCTTATATGTTAGAAGATATACAATTAAAAGTCATTTTGTCTCTTTAATTATTAAAGGGATTCAACGTTGTACACATTCCAAGTGCATGTGACATCACGATCCTTGTGTAAGGCTACCAACCTTACAGCTCATAAATCTCTGCTACATGTATATGCTACATGCTACATATATATCAAAATATCAAATATTATTTACAGCTATTTCAAGGAATAATAAAATTTAAATATTATGTCTGCCTTAGCAGGGTTAAATAAAATAAAAACTTATTATTCTTTGACTTACTTACTTTATTATTTGACTACTAACAGCTATAAAACATTATCACAGCACTGACCTACTCAACAAATAACTGACGTTAAAATGCATTTCACGTCATACAAATATGGTCGACCATTTCTAGCGCTAAAACTACAATGACTACAACTACAAGACTTTTGATTTTATATTTTGTTTTTTACATGCATTTTTCTCAAAAATAAATGCATATTAAATGCACATATTTAAAGATAATTAGTTGTCACTAATAAACATATATGGATATATAATTGTTCGTTATCCAGTACCACAAGAGCCTCGAAAGTTTACTAATATTTCCTTGAAATGCAATCCCGTTATGAAAAAACACCGATCTGCCCAATTTGCGAAATAATTTATTCATGATTCTAGGAATACGATTTCTAAGAGACATATCTTATCGATAAGGTCTAGGACATAGATCGGTAAATTAGATTGGCATTTTAAATTTCTGTAAAGCAATAAAGGAAAAAAAATATTCATATTAAGTTTGCGTCCAAACAAATCCAAATTTTATTTATATATGCAGCTATGTGTACCCTCTCTCTGATTAAATACTGAAATATAAGCAAACACAATTATAATGCAGATAAACTTGTCGAACTGCTGGAATGCTTACAACTCGAATATTGTTTCCGCCGTTATCACAAAACTAACTATTCAGAGATATTTCACTAATGAACTGTACCATTGATATCTCTCAATAAACCCAACTCTCTATAGGATATACTAGAATAACAAAGTAGCAGTATGAAATTACTTGTAATTCAACAAATATTTAACCTAAACATTGAAAGAAAAACTAAGAAATGTGAAAATAATGTTTACTTATTTGTTTACAATAAGGACACTTTCAGACAGGGAAGTATTTAATTTCCCTCGAGGAATAAAATGGAAAAATAATTACATTTTAAAAATATAAGAAATACACAAATCTGATATTGTTTTTACATTATTCTTTCGTTTACACTGTAAATTTAAAAAGCCATTACAAATCTCAAAAGCCTTTTCGTCAAGCTTTTGTAAAGCTTTCAATAAAAATAGATTTACATACAATCCTTTAACTATCTTTTCATAGGAAATAAGATATTAATTTGTTATCAAATTAATTCTTTCTGAGTAATCAGTTTCGTCATCAAAATAAGTCATTAATTAAGTGATGTAATGAACAAACATATACTATCGTAACACATTTTAGATTTATTTATGCTTACAACTTTTTCGTTATAAAAGTTACAACAAAAAGTTATCAAGAAAAGTTGTAGATAATATTATTATTTACAAAAAAGCTTTCTACAAAATTTTTGTAGAAGACATTTTACAAGAGCTTTCCTCTTCGAAAATTGATTTTAAATTTAACCTTTATTGAACAACCGATTTCCCTGACTAATATTTAAAAATTACGAAAGTAAGTAGCTAGAAAATGTAACGTAATGTTGCATTAAAATTAGCTTGTAGTAAGCTTATTAAAGTGTAAAGCGAAGAAGTAGAAAAATAACTTAGAACTAGTTTATGGCAAGCCAGCAAGTAAGAAACTGCATTGCAAGTTAATTTCTATATTAGAAGTAGATAAATAACGACTGGTGCTTTTTTTTAGAGTTCATACGAAATCAAGTTTATTTGGAATCATATGTGACATTAGAGTAAAATAGTTTAAATACGGAGAGCTTGGCGGTACTAGTTAGAGGTTCTAAAAACCATATAAAAAATCTATGATAAAATTGTAAATATTATCTCATTCGTTCCTCATTTGTGAGGCAGCATTTTTTCATTGTATCGTAGATTTACACGGCAAATTTTCTTTTAAGCATAAGTCAAGTAATTTAAACAATAATTATTAATTTTAAGCCACAACAAATTACTAAATACCTAGCAATTAATTTAAAGTAACCTATAATTATAGTAGGCTTATCGATTGGTAATTAATACCAACAAATGAGGATAATTGAAAGCATCACACAGTTAATCGCTATCAATCAATTACAACCGTATTTTTTTATATTTTTCTTCTTTTGTAAAAAGTTATTTATTAGTGGTGTAAAATAATGTAGCACGGAAGACACGCGATCTTTGTAATTATATACATTATCTTTATAACCCTTCTTCAACGTAAATTTACAAGAAAATTATATATTTTTGTGTTAGCAGGGCGTTCACTGTAGTTAAGTCAACGAGATAATGATTGTACTTAAATCATTTCCATTTAAATTAATCGTTGTCACGTATTATACCGTTGCATTGCGTTAATATGGTATGACTCTTATAATTGAATCTGCTGAATAATATTTACAATACTAAGTTCAACATTTTTCTTTTAATTTTGTAATTTATTAGGGTACGAATAAATCACTAAAAAATTGTTCATGTACTTTAAAATAAACTTGTAATATTTTATTTTAGTAAAACTTATTAATGTTTAATCTAAAGGAATTTTACTTTAATATTTAATAGCTATTCTTTAAATACTTAAAAGGTATTACTTAGATTTTCTAAACCATGAAATGTATACGAGCTAGTCTTTTAAAAATGCGAATATCAAAAGGGTAAATTTATTTTTCTAGAAACCGGATAATAAGTCACAAAACGTTGTATGTTAAGTAAAATCGTTTACATTACAGATTACTTTCGCTATGTTAGATTAACTTTAAATACACTTAACTGTGTTGAGCGAGTAAATTATATTATTTTTTTTTAATATTTATTTACTTATTTGCCTTGACTTTCTTTCGTCATAGCCACCATCAAACATTTTTTATACATCTTTTATAATTTATAATTCAATTTTACACATTTCTAAATATTTCAATAATTCACTAATTAATTTTGAATCACTTAACAAAAATTTAGTATTAACAGGAAACCCAGTAAACATTTTGGAGTAAATTCGACTTAATTTCTATTACATATCATGAATTTTTTGTCTGGAACGTGTTCGTTTTCTATTCAGTCGTTCAAAGGAAAGGTCCTTTTTATGAGCTACAGACATTGCAACGACGGTTCACTGCTGAATTAAAAGCGGAGTAGGTTTATGATTTATGATCGGATAATAAAAATATACCCATGTGGGAAAGAAACAGAAATACTTAATGAATGATGTTGGAAAAAGAAAGAATATTATTATGAAAAACTAACACAAAATCTGTGACAGGTAGAGAACTTGTAAAGCGTTAGAATAGAATTGTACGAGTGACTCGAACTTTACCAAATAGGACACTTCACCAAATTGTTTACTGGGAAAGTTTTAATCACATCTAATATATCACTATTCAATTTTGATCTTTCTAAACTATAATTTATGCATTCAAATATAATATGATTCAAAGTTCCTTCTTCACCACATTGACATATATCGTCAGATTTAATATATATATTGATATAATTTTGCGGGACTCATTTCTAAACCATCTCTTCTTACTTAAATTTGGATGTACCATATAATAATCTCTTCCTTTTAACTGACTTTTGTTAATGAAATCTGTGTTACCTAAATTGAAGTTTAATTTTTTGATTATATTAAGAATTTCATATGAAGGTTATTTCACTTTCATCTCAATTTCTAAATTTATTGATTCCTTTGACATTATCCTGTTTATTTTTATAGTGTGTAACACATTTCTTTATTTCATTGCTTTTTATATTTATCACATATCGAATTCAAATCTATTTCGTATCAATTTATATAATCTTCAGTTATTTTCATATAATAACAATTCTTCTTCCTCATATTCTAATGAAACGAAAATTACAATGAGTTTTGATTTTTATTTTGATGTATTTTGGAGCTGTTTCTGATTCGGCTTTTGTAGCTTGTCGAGCCGGCATTACATAATTATTTTTAAAGACTATTTGTAGACAAGCACATTTGTAGCAAGGTTGCATTTAGACAAAATTATTAGCGTTGTCTCTTTCTGATTAATTTCTTCTAATCGTGTTGTTCTCTCCTTTTTACAATAAAGATTATTCAGCATGCCGTTTGATTTCGGTCAAGTATCAATTTTTAGTTTTAATTTTTTCTATTCTAACCTAAAATTGTATGTATCTAGAATAAAATATGAGTTTCTTGCAGTGTTTTAATTTTAAGTTTTATATGTATTCAGTACGGATGTATTGTACTCGTACGATACTAATAAAGGTACTGTGTTAATATTAATTATTTCATTTTATATAATTGTTTTCATTTTACTTATGACCGTTTCTAAGTTTTACAAACGATAAAAAACGAAAATGTTTGGACTTTCGGTACTTCTAAAACTAAAATTAAAAGTAATACTAAATTATACGTAGGAAACGATTACTATTATACTATACATAATATTCTTGCAATTAAAGAATCAGGTTAGAATGATAGGTGCTTTATAAAATGGATTCTTTACCGCATCAAATATTTCCTGATTTTTCCCGTATAAAACCGTACAAAAGACAAATACGTTTAGAATTGAATCCTCATTCTAGGACACGTCACCTCATTCTTTCAGCACGAGCTGCAGCTTCTTAAGAATGTTATTAGTTCGTCCTGTTAAATTCCTCCGCGATGTGTTAAGAAATTTATATTACCTCTATTATAATGCTAATAATTTGTATTTATTTTTCCAGGTCCGTTTACGTGCCCCTTGAAACACTAGAAGTACGTCACGTGCTCAAAGTTATATAATAAAATAATAAATTAATATAATCAAGCATTGAAATCTAAAATTATGGAAACACTGGGCGTATGAATAAAACAACAAAGAAAATTCCATTGTAATTAAAGAATTTTACGAGAAATTCTTCAAATTATTTATTAAAGTAACAGCATAAAAGTTGCGGTTTATACCAAAGTTTATATTGATAAAGTATATTCCAGAATATAAAACTTTTGTACTGGAAGTAAATTCAAATTTCATTAATATGTTTGTTAATTGCACATTTTCATTATTTTAATAAGTGAAAAGGGAATACGTTAATACAATATAAAATAAGTGTTTAAATATTTAAATAAAAACAATTAGTACATGTTTAGAAAAAACAAAGAAATACTAACTTTAAATTCAGTTCCGTTGAAGTGTTAATATCTGAATAATTATTTTACATAAATAAATATAAATTATATACAACATCATTCAATTCAATTGAAAATAGAAAATATTTCAATATAAATAAATATTTAAAATTAAATTATATAAAACTAAATAACAAATATAATAATAAAAATATTAAATGTGGTTTTATAAAAACTATTGCGTGTAAAATGTATAGTGAAAAATATATTTTAATAAAATAAAAACATTTTGGTTGTCAGAAAAGTTATAAAGTTATTTCAATATCTACAAAACTCTTGTACATATATCTATTTCGGTTCATAAATAGTGTGATTTCGTGTAAAATGGCTGTAACAATAAATCTAGTTGGAATGCTGACAGCAGCAATATTGATATCAGGTAAGTTTTATTCTTGCTAATCTTGAGCATGGTTGTAATTTGGTTTTATTGCATTAAATATGATACTGATTTTATATTTATGTTCTTAGATTGTAATAGGGAACTATTTCTTATTTCTTATTTCTATAGCTTTTAAGATATCAAATGTTTTAAGTCATTGCACTGTGGTTTCTAAGAAACGATCTTGACATACTATTCCGTTTGAGACATGATACCAAAAAAAAAGTGAAAAACATCAAAAACAACTTTAACTTTATGTAAATATATTTGTCACCAGTTTATTAAACGTACGAAATTCGAAAAGATTGAAACAGTGTGTACAATCAGATTTATTTTTTCATTATTGTCAATAAATTAATTATTTAGGAGGAGGAAGATCACTGAACCTACTCCTCTCAACTCAATAACTGAATACTACAAAATCTATAGCAGTAAATCAATAAGTTCCGTTTAAGATTACCAGTAGCCTTGCTATGTGAAGTTAACATTAGCACCGTCAATTACCATCTTTCAAACGACACCATACAAAATTTCAGATTGATTCATAGGTTAGTTTTGATTTAACATCTATTAAAATTAGAACCTGTTTGGTGTTTTTTGATACAATTGATCTGTTCATTCGAGCTGGATGGAAGAACGTGTGTTCAGTGATATTTGATATTAGATTCATAACATTATCGTTTTCTACTTTAGTATAATTATAAAACATCTGTTTTTAAAGATAACACAGTCATTAAAATATCTTTTTCACCTAATGTTTTTATAAAATAATAAACCATGTTTTGTTTAAATTAAATCTTTTTAAACAAAGTATTACCAGCTTCCGTTTAAGTAACCTTTAGATGTATTTAAGATTAATGTCAACATTTTGTGTTTAATAGAATTTTACATAAAGTTATAACTCATGTTTCACTCATCAAGATTCTTTATTGTATCTTTAATCACGTTGAGTTGTTTTCATATCTAACTAACTGTTAAAATCAAATACGTCAAATTAAGGTGTTAAATTATTTATTAACGAAGAATGAAATGGTTGTATTTATATTACCAATCAGTTATTGACAGAGTGAATATAGCAACATAAATTTGTTGCACAGCTAAGAATAGACTACGCAGTTTGATGTACAATTGTTATATTAGAATTATGTGTTAAGGTAGTCCTTTAGTGACAATCGGAGGCAAAAGTATAGCGAGGTATTAAGCACTAACGTTACGTGCACTCTATATAGGATAATGTTATATTTTTTACGTAGACTGTAATACAAATACATGGACTAAATACAATAAAACTGTTGAGAACTATGATGACACTGTAGTATACCTATTGTGTACGTATTGCGTATAGTATAGAGAAGAATGAGACAGCATACGTGCTGTTTTAAAAAATATATCAACCTAATACTTTAATATCTATTTCGCTTTCATTTTCATTTACTAACTGGTAGTAACAGTTTGAAAAAACATTTAAACCTTTTTTAATGGGCTTGTGTCCTATGTCTCAATTTCTATAAAAGTGTACTATATATTGATAAAGTGGGTTACTAGAACCTCAAATGTTTAATTACTTTTTAATATCTCCTTATATGTAAGGAGTTATTAACAATTAAATAAGTCATTTAGCCTCTTTAATTATTAAAGGGATTCAACGTTGTACACATTCCAATTGCATGTGACATCACATCCTTGTGTAAGGTTACCAACCTTACAGATCATAAATCTCTGCTATATGTATTTATATATCAAAATATCAAATATTATTTACAGCTATTTCAAGGAACAATAAAATTTCAATATTATGTCTGCCGTAACAGGGTTAAATAAAATAAAAACTTATTATTCTTTGATTTGACTTGATTATTTGACTACCAATAGCTACAGAACATTACCACAGCACTGATCTACTCAACAAATAATTGACGTTAAAATGCATTTCACGTAATACAAATAAAATATTTAATAAAATAGACACGTCAATACACATTTATTAACATCAATTTCAATCAACAATTGAAAAATCGACCACTAAAAAATGAGGACACAAGCCCATTTATCTGTGTCTTCGGATTGGAACCCGAAACCAGAGTAATATTTTCTAAGTTTGGTTGTTATTAAGTTTACATTGGTTATGTATATACGTAATCATAAACTTATTAGGCAGCGGTGTAAGAAACACATAAGAGGCAACGATACCATAAAAACATAGTATGAGGTCGTCTATAATACGACTCTGCATCAAAAAGAGTTACGTTACAGCAATGTTGAATAAGCTAATAATACAATACATCACTTTTTTAAATTTCGAGTTATGTTTTTTTTTTATTTTAAAATTTGAGGCGATGTCAACGACAAGGTCATGTTCGCCTGAAGTTATTTTATTTGAGATAAATTTGATTTATTAAGTTTGAGGAATTTGAGCACTTTTTTAATTTCTTCTGGATTGTCTGAAAGCATGCCCTTTAGTTCACCACTGATGCTGAGTTTTGTACGTTGTGTTTGATATTGTGGGAAGGTTACTAGGAGATGATGGACTGTTATTTTCGTCGGACAGTTGCTGCACTGCGGAGCTGTTGTTTTACTCATTAAGTGTTGATGCGTCAACCTCGCATATCCTGTTCGTAGTCTGAAGATAGCTTTTTCAAATTGCCTGCTGCTATGATAAGAAGTTTCCCACCGTTTTGTATTTTCCTTAATCATTCTCAATTTGTTGCTATTTATTTGAGCGAGAACTTTGAAACTACCCTGCATGTTAAATATATATAGTTTATTTATTAATATTTTACTTGATAGCTGGTTAAAATATATGAAATGTTGTAAAGAAATTAAGGGCACTTACATTAACATCGCGTTTTATCACGTGGTTCTTTCTAGTAGACTTATTTAATTGTTGAAATCCCCTTAATATAACAATAATAAAAAGAACAATTTTTACTCTATTTCTTAATCTGCTTGCGTATATTACGCTTTATGAAAGTTTTCCATGTACCTAGCAGTACATATTGAAAAAATGTTCATCCGATGTTCTTCATAGAGAGTTTCATTTAGTGCAGCGCAGCACTCATTTGCTCGTAGCAGCTAGCATATGTGACTCGACTCAGTGTAATCAATCTTTTTGTTTTATTAAACAATGGGTTTTTCACAATTCGTCACAAACGTTGCAGTATTCTACTGTTGTGTCATTCAAATGAACAGATAGATTATCTAAACAACAATAGCGAATAAAGGGAATGACAAAATTGATTAAAAAATATATTTTTGTTTTCATCGTTTTAATGGAAATGAAACATTACTTTATAAAACAGAATAATGCACTACAAAATAAATTTCACATACATACTTGTACTCGTATCTTACTGTGTCAATATAAACGTGTTGTCAATGTGTTAGTGCATTAAAACGTACCCGCACAAACAGTTATGATTACAAGTAGTGTACTGTTAAAAGCTCCACTGTAAAGCTCGTCGTAAAGCTTTATTGGAAGCTGTGCTAAACTATATAAAGTTCCAATGCATGTGAGAAGTAAAAATATATACTTTTTCCTCTTACTGTTTTGTCATATGTAGTAAAAGCAGTTCTGCGTTGACGTTTTTGATTAAAAAATATAAATTTAAAATAGATTTGAATATGTGTGGCCATACAATCACCACACTTTACATGACACGTGATAGAGCTCAACGTCAGAAATAGGTCGATGTTAAATAAACTGTAAGCAATTATTTTAATTTAAATTTTAGCGCCTTAAATAATCTCACTTCATATTCTATTAAACTATGGCAACACTGTACCTCGCCTGCACAGATGAGAATGATGCGAAAATGAGAACGTAACTCACGACAAAAGCAGGCCGAAGTGTCCTGTTTTGTGACGTTTCTATTACTATTGCACTTCAATTACAATTCGCATCAACTTTGTTTTCCGACAGGTGGAGTGGTGTCATCATTTGTTACCGATAAAATAAACATATTATATGAACGACTGTGAGAAACTGGACTGTAAATGAACTCTTTCATGACAAAAAAATCATACGCATCTTGAATCGTCAAAGTGACTCCAAAATGTTTACTGGGAAGTTAGAAAGTGACAACGAATATTGTTAATGTACTACATGTGTTGTCAAACAAATTCGATTTAAAACTATCCTGATCATTTAGAAATATCCACATAAGTTAAGAAAGGGTGAATATGAAGTAGGAGAGATGATGGAGAAGATTCTAAGAAAGAAGAGATGGGGGAAAAGGTAGAAAGGAAACGAAGTGAGGAGTAGTTTATGAGTAAAAGGAATATAGGATTACAGAAAAGATTGCGGAAGATATAGACGAGCAGATTGAATAAAAGTTATAAATACGGGCCGTAAAAATGATTCTAAAAAAAGAAATCCCATCGTACATTAGTATGATGGGACGAAAAGTATGGGCAAGTTATACAAACCAAAGGAAAACATGCAGACTATGTTTACCGACACACTTTAAAAATAGAACATCAGAAAAAAGGACAACTCTCAGCTATGCGTCGATAACAGGAAACAAGACAATAACTGAAAACAATATAGAAGCAATAGGAAATAGATTACCAGGAGTTATCAACGAACATGACTTCCCAAATTGGGTTAATGAAAAAGGGAAAAATAGTGCAAGGAAAGAAGCTGAAGCGGTAAATATTATCGGCCCAAGAATAGAAAATAGAAGAAAAAAGAATGAGAGCACGACAACTGAAACTACAATTACTGAATCAGATAATGAGGATGATAGCTCGGATTCAAACATGGTATTGGAAAAAGAAACATCAGACAATGACATAACAAAGAAAAATGCGAAGAAGAAATACAAGAAAACAGAAAGAGTTACTAGAGCAACGGAAAAGAAAAATAAGAATTTATAATTGAAATGTAATTATTATATATAGTGTAAGTTATGTTTTATAAGAAAAAAAAATGTATATAAAAATGTAATATTGATTGAAAGTGCTAATAACTTCTAATAGTTGATGCACTTAAAAATATATATTATTAAAAAAAAAAAAGTTATAAATGGTTGCAAACAAAGAAGTACATAGGAAAACAGATAAATAGAGATACTAGAATCTCTGGTGAAGGCTGGTGAATAAAGGAAGAATATGTTGGATATGCGGGGTGGAAGAAAATGGAACAAGTATAAAGGAAGTGTTACTAGAAGAGATTGAGAATTGAAGATGGATGTAGGAAATAAGTAGAAGAGGGAAGGAAGAACGAATAGCATAACAAGGCAAAAAGTGCAAGACAAGAAAGAATGTCAGTAATAAGTGAGGAAGAAGTGAAACGTACTCACAAGAATGTAAGGCTTAACGACAAGAAAGATTAAGAACTAAATACAACAACCACCCAGTAAACATTTTGGAGTCACTTTCTCATCATATTGAAGATGCGTATGGTTTTTTTGTCATGAAAGAGTTCATTTACAGTTCAGTTTCTCACAGTCGCTCATGTGAAATATCTATTTTATCGGCTACAAATGCCGAAACCACTTCACTTGTCAGAATACAAATGAAGATAAAGTTGATGCGAATTATAATTGAAATGTAAGACCAAATTGTTTACTGGGCGTATACAATAAATATAGCAAGTAAGTAAGGTTAATAAAAATAAGGAAATTCCTCATCTTTAGATTTATTAATTATAATAATAATGAAGTAATATATTGTATATCTATATAGTTGTTAGCTAGACCCTGACTTACCATCTTTGCTTCCAGTATTTTGCTTGAACAATACAATAAACTAAAATGATAAATTTTTGATTCAATTTCAATTTAATTATAAAGTTACTGAAATGCAAATATTAACACGATGTGCTAATATGATGAGAATTTTATTTGAAAATTTTGTACGTTTCTGAGAATTGTATTTTCATTTCATTTCCCACACTTCACATGGATTTAACACAAAGTTTTAGATTTAATTTAGTAATGCAAATTATTTTGAATGTTTATTGCTGTTATATTCGTAATGTCATTGCTTCAGAGCAGATTGTTCTATCTTAAAATTTCTTATATAATACGTTGTAGTCGTTGTTGTCATTGGAAGTGGTTTCGAACCTCTCAAGCATGCATGCAAAACATTCGTGAACTTCTGAGATCCATTTAGTACAATCAGTTTATAAATAATGCAGTCGAACGAGAAACAAACTCATAATATTGTTACAAGGTTGTCAATAGACTTCAAGCTGTGGTCAGCTAAGGAAATTAAATTAGTACTAAATTAAAATAAATGCATATAAATCTTCTGTAACTTCTTTATTGTTACAATAATATTACAACTAAGCTGCAGCGTATTTAGTTATTTACACGTAATGTATATGCCCAAGCAGGGGAAGATTGGTAGTCGTGGAAACCACTGACAAATATGTTTTAAATATCTTTGAAACTCTCATAATTATTAATAAAATAAGTCTACGTAATATGTAAACTGTTTAAGATAATGACCACCGACTTTAATAAGTCGATGCGAAAGCGAGCGACTTCATCTTAAGCAGACTGCATTGTGACCAATCCATGCACGTAGCACGTTATCTAGTATATTATCTAACAAGTATACTAAATTGAATTACGCAATTTTCTAAATTTCTTCAGTCTTTTATTTTCATGGATTCGGTCGAGTGTTTTATTTTTATTTTAGGGTATATTTTAAATGATTAAAAAATTAAATAAAAATGAAGAATAATGTAATAATAACAATGAAAAATGACCATCATTTATATCAAAATCAGTGTATTTTTATTTTATTATTTATGATTACTTTCTTTTATTTAATTTTATTTTCAATTTTATTTTTTCTTATGAGAGCTATAATAAAATCTCAAATACGTTTTTCTCTATTGTGTAAAATATTACATGAAATCTAAACACATTTTTCATATAAAATATATTATTTTATATATAAACGAACAAAAAAAAATCATGGTTCTTTCGTTGGTACTATTTAGATCAGGTGTTTGCAAACTTTTTAGTTCACTTTTTAAAAAAAAGTATTTATATCATAATTTTCTTTTATTATTAATTCAACAAATGGCTTCGAGTCAGTGTCGCGCAAAGGTACTGCAGGACTACTAGGACTTTGAGAGCATCTCTCTTAATATCGCTTTTTAACGTAAGTCGCAAGTTAATGTCCCTTTTGACATAGTTACTACGTATTTATTTTTCTCTTTGTATTTAAAGGTATTAAAATATATGCAATGTAATTACCACACATATATATTTAAAAACGCTTTATCAAACTTTAATTAAGACTATGAATTCTTTACTCTTTCACTGTCTCTTCTGTCTTCTTCTACTTTTTCTATCCCTTCTGCCTTTTACTCCTCTTTGTTTTGCGTTCTATCTACTTCTGGTTCCTTCCTTCTTTTCTGTAATTCCGCCATTCATCTCCTTTCTTCTCTGCCTACTGTTAACAATTCTTTAGTCTCTCTTTTCCTGTGTACCTTTCTTTCATATTCCCATTTCATACGTTCTAGTGTTTCTTTTGCTCTCATTTTTGTAAAGAAAGTCCAGCACCTTTTTCTCTTAAGCATTACTTACTTTGTTCCTTGTATTCCTTTTCTTTTCATCTCAGTTTTCATACACCACACTATTTTATTACTTTTATTGCTATTATTATTGTTTAACTGCGGCTTATTCTGTTCTGTTCCTCAAAAGATAAATAATTTACTGCGACTTTTACTTCAATTAAAGACAAAATCAAAAAATAGGTTAATAATTTTGCCAACTTCTGCTAAAAATTTAAGCTACTATCAAATTAAATTGTATCCAATTACAAATAACGTTTTCGAGGCCACAGCTGACCCATCTTGACAGCTGACAGATCTTGGCGTTAATTCGACGTTCTATCAAGTGTCCACTACTGAGAAACATAAATACTTTTGCATTTCTCAATAATATTTTTTTGTTATACTAAATTCGTACAAAGAAGCGGTATACCGAAATTTATAACAGCAGTGGCTATGAATAGATCATTCTTGTTGTCGATATATAAAGTATAAGAAAAAGCAGAATATTTTTAAGGACGATAACAGGCTACGTACCTAGGAAGCCCGATAATCTTCTTCTTCTTAATATATATAAATTACGTGTCACGTTATTCGTCCGCGATGGACTCCTAAACTACTTAACCGATTTTAATCAAATTTGTACACCGTGTGCAGTTTGATCCAACTGGAAAGATAGGATAGCTTACATCTCAATTTATGATTGCAATATTATCTTATTGCAAATTATTTGTCTATTAATTATCTGTTAGCTCCAAACGATGACATCTGGCGACGATGATGGCGACATCTGTTGACTAGATTGAGTAAATATTCAATAGATGGCGCTATGTAATGTAATATGACAAAAACGTTAGTCACAGCAACGCGTGGCCGGGACAGCTAGTATATATATATAAAATATATAAGATAATATATATATATATATATATATATAGATATATAGAGTCTACGATATTTTTAGTTGTGACGCTAAAATACGACGGCACTTCTAGTCAACTTGATAGTAGGGCGAATGATTAACACGAAGTTGACTAGCCCGCCTGCTTTAGTTAGTGTATCCCTGCTTTGCTTGGTTGTATAGACCAACACTGGAGTATGTCACCGTACAGGTCTAATATATATTAGGAGGTGATCCATGATGATGGTCTGAAATTGATGACATTTCAACGTATATTTATATACTACCTTAAAATGAATTATGAATGGTAGGTTCGTTGTTATTATTTTTATACTATATATGAGTATATATTTTCTTTACATTTTACAATAAATTCTATTACATATATAAATCTTTAACCCTTAACCTTTACTGTAAAGAGTGTAAATCTTTAAAAAAATATTCCTTACATGAAAGTTTTAGTAACCGCATAAATTTTGAGTCAGAACTAGGTTACATAAATAGATATTGATACCGCACATAGAAATTTATTGATTTTCAAATAATATTTTACTAATACATTCTTAGAAGTACTGTTACGGTAAACAGGATATATTAATTTTTTATAGTATTTTCATTACTTATTAATATGTACTTACTACAAATAGTTATTTCCGTTGTTTACTTAATACGGATTATTATTAGGTTACCTTGAATTAGGAATGTGGAGCAATACCTTTACGCGATACTGTAATTATTTATTTATTTTTGATCAACTGTTTACGAACACGCACCGAAGTGAAATTAATAACGATACTAGCACAATAATTGGGGCTTCCTCACACTGCAACCGTTTTCTTTTCCAAACAGTCTTTCTTCGCATTTTTACCGACAATACTTGCACAAACATAATAATATTTTACAAAAATTTTTCTTTTATTCGGAAAAATATTTGGCACCTCCGCTATTTCGTTGCCCTAGGGCCCCAGACTTCCAAATTTGGCACTGACAACAATGCTGACCGGATCAACTGTTATATGTTTCTTTTAGAATTTAGTTTTATTAGAATTAGAGGATTGATTATAAAGTATTTTTAAATCATAAGGGAAGACTTATTAAAATAACATAAATATAATGTAATATTTATATTTCACTAGCTGACCCGGCGAACTTCGTACCGCCTAACAGTCAATGAATGTCGTGTTACCTTTTAGCTGAACTAATTTAGGCTTTGATGAACGTAATACAATGATACAAAATAATATTAATATAGATAGAAACATAAAAGTATTTTATTATGATGAATGATGATGAAAACATATAGAATGAGAATAAAAATTAAAAAAATAATAATAATTAAGTAATTCAAACTCATGTCAGAAAAAAATGATTGAAAACTATGTTGTGCAGATTGGAATACACTCGGATTAATTCATTAATGGGATTTTCATTCAAGCACCTTGTGGTAAACGACATTCTTTGTTTTTTGGTCAGGCGCAAAAACAAATAAAGCGAATGGTTTGCCGACACGTGAGCATGCCACGTACAATTGACCATAAGAAAAACATGCATTTTCTAGATTGAGGCCACAAATAGTCAAGGATTGGCCCTGCGAATTGTTGATCGTCATGGCGAAGGCAAGACGAATCGGGAATTGAATTCGTTTAAACTCAAATGGCATATCCGTTGGGATCATCGGAATCCTTGGAATAAGAACTTCCTCATCTTTAATTTTTCCTTTAAGTATCGACGCGTGAATCACATTGCTCATCAGTTTTTCTATCACCAAACGCGTTCCATTGCACAGTTTTGGTTGGATTAAATTTCTAAGCATGATGACTACCGAGCCAACCTTAAGTTTTAAATTTTGCGGTGGTAAACCAGGCACATCCAAGGAGTTTAAAAATTCACTTGGATAATTAGTGGCTTCTTTTTCGTTTGTTACACAGTCGATAGATTTGAATGAATACAGAGTACCTACGATTTGATTTTGAATTATAAAATTGAGGTCATCTACATCTTTATTTTTAGCGGCCAAAATTGCTCGCTCACTTAACCATTTAGTATTTTTGTGGTTAGCAATGATATCCGGGAATACTTTGTTGATAAGCTCGTCTTTTGATGATACAAAATTGCAAACATTTGGAGGAAATGAAATCAAACCGCTCGATTTGTCAACAGGAACACGGCCATTACCGATAGTCAGCAATTGCTTCGAGAAATCATCAGCAGATAGATCGTTCAACAATGCAACTCTCATATTTACACACAGTTGAAGTTTCTTTACATATCGCCACAGATTTGATGCTTTGAGGCAAGCGTTTATTTCGTCGGCAGCAGTAGATCTTGGAATGATTGGTAGTGTTTGTCGGAAATCGCCAGATAATAAAATCATTGCACCACCAAAACATCTCGAGTCATTGCGCCAATGATATGAGAAATGTCTTCCCAGTTCCACCGGGGGCATCCAAAAAAAGTAAGCCGCCATTTCCATCATCAATTGCATTAATCAGTGTATCATAGACTTCCCTCTGCTTAGGATTCAACAGAGGTACATTCGTTTGGACTGATTGGATTAGTTCATGTGGATCAGATTCACGTTCACGTTCCAATTCTCTATTAAATGCGTCATTCATTGCGCGATCTGGCGCTGGCATTCCTAACCTAACTAATAAACTGCCGCAAAACTGCCGCAAGCAGTACATAATTTTAAATTTTTGTAATATCCATTCAACGCCTGATTAGTAGGCAACAATACAAACAGGATTTAATGTAACACATATCTTCGGTCAAGAGCAAAGTTTTCATTGTTTTTAAGATGTAGTATGCTATTCGGGGCGGAGACAAATCCAACGAATCAATAACCATGAATATTGGTTCAGCAGATCTCGAGTTATAAGTGTTGCAACAAACCCGTCTTTCTTTTATATATATAGATTTTAATTTGAGTATATGTAAAGTTTCATTCATTATAAACAAGGTTTTTAAAAAATGAATGCACAATACGTAAATAAAAGAAAGAAATTTATTTGAGATTGGTGAGTTTTTTGTAGAAATCTAAACACCATTGACGTTTTACTTTTAATTATTCTAAACTTAAAATTATTTTAACTGAACACATAACTTTAACCATTCCTGCAATCAATTTCAATAGAATCGATGAACTTGAAACCAAATCGATGTGGCAGTACCATTATTATTTATTATTTTCTTTAGCCTAATTTATTATTTTCAATTTACTCTTTGTCCTGTAATTGATAATACTTAACATAAAACACGTTTCAGGTTCCGAATCTCTTAAGCGATAACATCTATTGATGCCCTCCCCATCCCCATCCACATCCTCCCATACCCCATGTTAACCTAAACGTAACTGTTCCGTACTCCAGGAAGTGTTATAAATCTTGCAAACAGGAATCGTTTTGAAGAACGTTTTATGCGCCGTAGACGGCAAACTCATAATTACGTTTTAGATTTATAGGTGCTATCACTTACACCGATATTTCAGGAGAATAAATATTTAATTAGTGATCAATTCTAAGCAGTGCAGAGAAGGTAGTGAAAAAGCTATTTGACTAACGAACCGAACCATTTGTTTTACAAGTAGTTACTTCATGGTTTAAGGGGATGTTCTGATAATTAGGCTCGGGTGTTTTCACAAAACATCATATTTCAAGAATGACAGAGTTAAATTATTATTGCGGAATTATAGAACTTGACGAACTTACAAAACTCTTAGTGACAGGCCATATCCTCCTATATTATAATGTTTCAACTGCATGTTTATTTTCTTATATGTTTGGTTCGAATTTTGTATGGTATAATGAAAACGGCTCCACGCATTTTCGTGAAAATTGCCTATTTCGTAGAGAAAAAAATACTACGACTTTTGACGTCCTCGGATTATCCCCTGAATTTAATGGAAACCCGTAATTTTTAAAAAACTAAAAAAAAATTTTTTACTTTTTGCTCTTTAACTTTTAATTTGTAAAAGATAGAAAGTTGAAATTTGGCATGTGTATTACGGTGTTCATTGCTAATATTTTTTGAAAATTAGAAATTGAAAAATTGGAAAAGAGGACGTTGAGAAAATTAGGGGCGCGATAGGAAACTTTGGAATACATGAAATATGTTATTAATAAAAATAAATTCAAAAATTTTATTAAGGGGCACGAGGGCGGTTTTTGCCAAGGGTAAAAATAGGGCTAGAAAGTTGAAATTTTATATATGGGCTAACTTTGGTACCTAATTTACAAATCGAAAAAAAATCCTGGAAAAATTGGAAAAAATATATTTTTTTAGTCAGTTAATATGTAAAATTATTTGTTGTATATGTAAAATAAATATGGAATGAGCTTAATATTTCAATTTAAAAATGAAATTAAAATTTGAAATGAAATTCAATTCATACATAAAAGACAGTCGTCGCTTGCGACGGGGGTAAACTGTAGTACATACATAAGACACAATCTCTAATTTTATTAGGAATTGTAAATTTGTAATCAAACTTATGTGTTGCTCTGAAATCAAAGAAGATGTTTTTTACTGGGTATTGTATTTCACATTTTTAAGCATAAAAATTATAATCATTCTTTTCGTTTCAATGTTCACCATCTTCCACTTGCTCCAGTTTTTACACCTCCTTTCTACATATCCTGTAATCTCTCTCTTCATTCTCTTTCTAATATTTACATCTTATTTCTTTGATTTTTTAATTGATTTTTCAAGTTTTAACAGCACTTAGAAGTCAAAATTCCGATTTTTCATGAAAAAAATCAGAAACTTTAGTAAATGAAAAAAAAAATGGAAAAAGTTGTAACCTTACCACCCCCCACCCCTTAAGGTGATAATCATAGGAAAAAGTATAGTCGGATAGTGCTTCTTTTTTCGGAGACTGTACTCAACATATGTTAGCTGTTATATACACATACAGACTAAATACAATCGTACTGATACTGGTCATTACTATGGAACATCTTATATAAGATTATTTTACGTAGTCATACATTTCTTTACATATATAAAATAATTTTCTAAAAAGATATAATAAATTCATAACAATTGTTGAAAATTCTTGTTTGGAAAAGCTAGCTATGTTTCTAGTGGATACGCGAGATTACAATAATTTACTCACAGTACACACATACATACATACATACACATAAAACACTTTTTAGAGTATTAAGTAATAAGTTTCATAAACATTTATAATTTAAACATTTGCTTAAGTTAATTAATTATATCAAATTTCTTACCTGGCAAAATGATTTATTTAGAAGTTAAGTTGAAAATGCTTTTAAGATTTGCTGTGTGTTGTAGAAATATATTCTTAGTTTGGTTTTAATTAATAGATAATTAAACGTAAGATTTACTGTTATAATATCGTAAAGTTAATACTTATGGTATGAAAACATCGGAAGCAACAAATATACACTTGTATTCTTAGTATGTTCGCAAAGCTCTTGAAAGCATAATTGAAAATTCTCTTTCCTGAAATATTTAAAATTAATAGATATACACCCCCTCCTCTCTTCAGTCAACAGTTATCTCAGAAAAAAACAACACAAAATTGGTAAACAATATAACTTGTGTGATATAACATAACGATGACGATGATATGATTTAGTAGTTGAAATCAACATGAAGCAAGAGATGTGTAAATAATTCCTAAAAACAAATAATTCTCGACATCTGATTTCGTTTAAGGAGGTACAGGACGTACCGTCAATGCAAAAAGTTTATCTCTCGGTAATACGAAATGCAAAATACGAAGTACATGAGGGACGAGCATATATTGGGACTGTACCTTTGAAAATGAATTTTTCAATTCCCTATTAAATGCTTTTTGCTTGTTAAAATGATTTTTTATGCATATAATAGTTTAGTAAATTAAAAATTACCTATAATTAATATCAAATTTATATTAATTCAATTTAAATTCAAATAAATTTAAATTGGCAACGCTGTAAATTTACGTGTGTTGACGCATGCGTGATTTGGTTCTTTGACCAATAAATTGTTATATTTTATATAACATTTATTCCGATTTTAAATTTCCCGCTCAAATTGGCATTGGCAACGTTGCCGGCTTATAACCTACATTTACTGTTTCTTAAAGGTTTTATTTAAATATTTTCGTAAATAGGTATCCTTTTGATAATTTCTTTTTTGCAATAGTTACAGAAAAGATTATTTTATATACACCCAGTTTTTGAAAGCCGTGTCACCATTTTTTTATATTTAAAAGTTATATTGTGTGGTGAAATTGAGCTAAAAATTATGATTTGTATGGAAAATGACTATTTTTAATCATGTATAAAAAGAAAACTATGAACCCTAGGTCTCTAAAATTTGAAGACATGCATGTATTTTAACTATTTGTATCGACCCTCCAAATTTCTCAACGTTTTCATCATTTACGTTAACCTCCTGTACCGCCTTAACAGAAGAATTATTTAATATTCATTTAAGCTTGTTAAATAGTGAAAATATAAAAGAAAAATCTTTTGAAAAATAAATTTCATTAAAGTCCAAGATACAATAGAAAATGTTTGTTGACTACAAAACTATATTTGATCATTTTTCAAAGTAAATACAAATAAAAGTTTAATTTTTTTTCTATTTTTGTAAGCTGAAGAATAGAGAGTAGAGTGAACATACATACATACATTCTCGTACGTATCTGGGGCAATTTAAAATGAAAGAAAATCCGATTCACAGTTATTATTACAAACCTGAGTTTTATGTAATTTATGATCGCGGCATCAAAAGGTGTGGGATTTATGTTGTTATAAAAACACTAACACAAGAATACCTGGTCTGGATGGTGAGAGAAGTAGAGGAGGAGAAGAACAGAGAGAGGAAGAGCAAGGAAACATGAATGGTTTTTATAAAAAATGATAGTTGTAAAGAAAATTATCAAATAAAAAACACATCAAAATAATTTTATAGAAGTCATAACTCATAGCTACGGCTATTATTGCAATAAGAAATCTGTAGCCGTAAAACGTAAAATTACATAAATTTATGTAAACATCAAAGCAATATGGTACGTATTGTTTATGTAAAACATTAGCAATAAACGTACCTTCAATAAGGATGGAACTATCTCAAATATCATTCGCACCCGCTGTTTTAGTTTTAATTTTAATTTTTAAGTTGCAAGAATAGTATGGCATATAGCAATGTGTCAAATGATAATGAAAAAGAAGAAGAGGAAAATGAGGAAGATGTCGAAAATGAAGAGGAAGATGAAGAAGAGCTAAATGATGAGAAGGAAGACGAATCAGAGGATGAAAGATAACGAAACAAAAAGGAGTAAAAAGGAAAAAGAGTAGGAGAATAGCAAAACGACGGTGATTGAGGCGCATTTTGAAGCAGTGGAAACATAACGAAATACACAAAGTAAATTGGGAATCAGAAGAGGTCGGAATAAAAAATGAGAAAAAAAAAGGAGTAGAGAACGAGGTTAGCTGAAAGAATCAAACGAGAAAATATTTAAGACGATCTTGGAAGATCGCAATATAAATTATTGTTATTATAATTTACAGTGCAATAAAAAGGGCCCTGGCTCTATGAAGCCCATCAAATTATAATAAAAGAAAAGAAAAGATAATAATTAATATTAAATAAAGTACACATGCACTACGAATTAGCACTAAGTGTATTCAAAATAAGAACTTAAAATTAAAACACTGTAAGAATCGTATACAATTTAAGATTAAAACATAAAATTTAATGATACTATATTTCTTTATACAAAAAATAAATTTTAATCAATTATATTTATTCCAATTTGTTGGATGACCATTTCGCCATCGTGCTGGATTGTTCATTGAGCTTATTTATGGTCTTTATCAGAAGAAAACTGAACCACGTGCGATTTGAGGTCATCAGTAGTGAAAGTATTACTATAATAACTGGTAATCTGATGGTTCAAGATGAAAGTGATATAGGAGATGCGACATAACTTTGCAACTCCTTCCAAGCTCCAATAATTTTGCACCGGTTATCAAAGATATGTGATGAATTCAAACAAATATTAAATAAAAGATAAATAAAATTCGTAAGATTTTTTAAAATAAATCTTTTACGTACGTAAAGGGTGCATGTTTAATATGCCAGTTACCCCGAAAACAATTTTGTCGGACGTATATCTTATGCATTGTCCTAATTGGTGCGTGATAAGCCGGGGAATTCCCTGTACCTCAGCGAGTGTTTATATATTTATCCTTTAATGTACTTTAGCATTGGTTTCCAATCGTAGCACACGACCGGAATTCGTAAATATGTTTTTCGTAGAGTAAACACAGTTTATATAGATGTATTGTGTGTGTTAGAATAGCCAATACATTTATCTGTGTATTTGTTTGGATGATACAAACAAAATCCATTGATTCTATACCATATTGAATCTCTTTATGTAATAAACCTTTTCACTTTTCCTCTGGAAAACCAAAGGAGCAAACACGTTCATTCTTGAAAGCAATCACTATATCAGAATAGCACTGACATGTTCCACGTTTCCATCGCTTTCCCGTTCTCTTCCTTGTCTAGTACAGCTACAATATCTATTGACATCAGAATAGCCTTGGTCTCATAGTACCTTGGGATCCCATCCATGGGCCATCCATAGTGTTCTGTTCCTGGTGCTATTATTTCAGGACTACTATTCAAGATTGTAGAAGAAGAAGAAGAGGTTCACATCACGTGACTGGAATGAAATAGCCAATGGGAAATGTCAGTGTGTCCCATCAGACATTTTGTATTCAGTATCCCACTTCTGATCTTGTCTAATGTGCAGGCGTTATCAACGTTAACCGACTACGTAAAATATTTGAAATATCCTTTTATTTTTAATCGCCCGGAAGGGTTATTACTAATGTATCCTCTTGGGGATGAAATATTATACATGTTTTATTTTAACATTATGCCGTCCGTAATTTATGAAGAAACTTTTGTTGTTTGCTTTTGTTATCTGATGTTTATTTTGTAATTTTTAATAAAGATAACAAATTGTTGCTCAAAAATGTATACAAGCGACAATAAAAGCATTTTTATTGCTATATAAAAAATCTCTTTAGTTCTAAATTAATTACGCACTCGGTTAAACCCTTGAGAGAGTCTAAAATATTAAACAATGTTGAAATATATATACCACATTAATTTCTAAACACTTCATTTATGTTCTGTCCTCTCTTAATTCGAAATTTAACCTTGAAGTAATGCCCGCTCATACTTATGCAATATTTTAATTAATCAAAGCATAGTAATAGTTAATAAAAGATGGTCTAAAATTTACATAATGTGAAAGTATACTTTTATCTATTATTCCTTAAAAAGGACTTCTAAGTAATCTATAACATAAAAAGGATCATAGTAAGAATTTTTATGATTAATATTAGTGCGCAAAAAGGTAGATTTATTTTAAGATAAGCAATCAAAAGCGTCACAAATAATTTTTTAATAGATAGCATTGTTTACATAGTATGTAACATTTGTTATGGTAGATAAACCTTAAATGTACGTAAGTATGTTTACCGGATATGTTATACTAAACGTTAGTATAAGCACTACTTATAAACTTTCAGCAATTTTTTAAGCTTTACAGAGTCAAAAACCATGCGAAGGACAATAGCTCTGATCATTTAAAATCTTCAAACCAATCTGTGAATAATATAATAGCCCACTAATAGTAAGCATATCATGATACAACACTCCAAGTAGTTATCGCATAGATAAAATTGTAGAGAATAAATCTAGAGATCATATGCACATATTTGAAAATAGAGAAAGTCTGATAGATATGATTGACTATATGTATTAATTATATGTAAACAATTTACTAAATTTTAATGTGGGTGCTTTTAATATTAAAATTTCAAATATATCAGCTAGTCTGACATAGACTGTACTAATAAAGTATTCGGACTAGGGCGCAAATGCGATTGCTTACAAGTAGTCATGAAGTGTGGTTCTATGTTAAAAAAAACTATGTGTTGTGAATAAATAGATATTAAATAGAAAATATGATTTAATTATTATGCACACATATATTATTGTAAAATGTAAAGAACTAATTCATTTATTTTCTTTTTCTAGGTAAGCTACATTTTTGAGATACTTACCAATTGAAGACTACTTGAGAAATAGCAAAGCATGTTACCGTGGTAAGAAATATGTTAATTACTATGTTAATATTTTTGATTTCGTAACAATTACACTGATATACAGACTAAATATCGGTATTACGTTTATCACAATTATTGATAATTGAACAAACATATAACAGTTTGATCGTTACTTTGAATCAAGGTTGCGCAACCCTGTTTCAATATATAAAAGGCAATAAACTTAAACATACTAGATTTTGTTGCTGCTACGAATACTGTATAAGGTTTAACTTTAATTTCTGTTAATTGAACAAATTAAGAAGTTAATTAGTTAATTGCATCGTTAATTCTTATGATAACAGTATGGTTCTAGACCGTCGCGGCGTTTTAGACCACACCAAATTTTATAATTTGTATGCAGGTTAGGCACTATATATATGTCCTTTGCTTCGCTCTTTGTGAATGAGCGAACACTGGGATATATTATACGGCACACACACCGATGTATAAATAGTATAGTAGTTGGGTCGTTTGGATCTTAAGCTCAGATATTAGTACAGTCAGTCCCGCGATGGACCGTGCGTTTTAGACTGACAGCAATGTCTTTTCATCTTGTATAAAGGTTTTATCGGGATTTAATTGCAAACTCATATTCCATTTGAGTTTTCAAGGTGGGGAAAAAGGTGCACTTAGTTTTTTTCATTTATCTTGAAAAGTATAACCACCACAAAAATTTAATTGGAAGCTTTTTTGTAGATAATAATATTGTCTACAATATTTATTAATAATATTGGTGTTTATTTTTTGGATTTATGAGTTATCTTAATATTGAATCAAATAGAGGATAGACTTTTACATAGAAGTACACATTCAACTCAAATTTATATTTTAGATGTCTTACTAATGAACTGAATGAACCATATAATTATGTAAAAAAAAAGTACGTGAATAAGATGGTCCGACAAAATTTCTTACAATAATGAAGCACACATTAAAACAAAATCATAACTTAAATTAAACACACGGAATTGTTTTTATAATTTCTTTATCTTTATGTTATACAACATTTTTAACATAGTCAGTCCATCAGACACAAAATATATAATGCCTTAAATATGTTTTTTCAACAATATTTTTAAATTTATTTAACTTTAAGTTATGAAGACCTTAAATATGATAAAGGTAATTCTATTATTCTAATTACCCTCAAAAATTTATTTATGTAAAATTAGTATTTCTAAAAAATATAAATATATCATAAAAAAATGCGTTTTACGCTATTTTGGACATTCTCCATATAAAATTGAATGAGAATCAGAAAATATTTAAAAAAAAATCGCTGTTACTTGTGAAATGTTATAGCTACAAAAAAACAATGTACTAGATGTGCGAATACCGCCTCCTTACATAGATTTAGGCCCATAGTTCACATTGCTATTGAAGCGTATTCGAGTTATGAGCAAAAATCCAAAAAAAATTGAAGAAAATCCCATAACTTTTACAGTTTTTATCACAGAAAGTTGAAATAGTGCTAAAACGACGAATTGAGAAAAATAATGCGTTTTACGCTATTTTGAACATTCTCCATATAAAATTGACTGAGAATCAGAAAATATTTTTAAAAAAATCGCTGTTACTTGTGAAATCTTATAGCTACAAAAAAACAATGTACTAGACATGTGCGAATACCGCCTCCTTACATAGATTTAGGCCTATAGTTCACATTGCTATTGAAGCGTATTCGAGTTATGAGCAAAAATCCAAAAAAAATTGGATTAAATAAATTAAAAATAAATTTTAGTAAAAAACTGTTTAGGCTTTAAAACGGAGTTTCAATGATTGTAATAACAGTTACAACAGTTATAAAAGGTAATTTTTTATGTTGAGTATATCAAACATATATATATATATATATATATATATATATATATATATATATATATATATATATATGTATATATATATATGTATAACCTAGAACCTAGTCTTATTTCATTATTTTATGGCAATTCTAAAAGCCTGTAGAAACCTCAAGAAGTATACGCAAAAGAATAGTAATATTTTTCTAGAAGCAACAAAATAGGTCACAAAACGTTGTATACTATGTAAAATCGATTATGTAACAGATAACTTGTTATGTTAGATACACCTTAAATACGTAGCAGAATGGAAACGCTTCGAGCTAACTTATGGCACTTATACAATCTGACACAGTGGTTACTGAGAGGTAGAAAATGAACCTTAGATTAGCTTGTAGCAAAATAAAATCTTGCAAGATTGAATATAATTTTCTATCTGGATACACGTAAATTTAAGCAATGTAAACACATTTTCTCAGCACTCTAAGGTAAAGTTGACTTTGCGTCTCTTTCTCTCTTGGCCCCAGTATAAACACGTCACAAAAATAAAACCAAATAAAAAATAAGTACAAATTAATAAATAATCCTTCTATAAAGTGTGTTATCAATATTAAGGTCGACCCCCAATGACCTCTATAAACTGCTTTGACATTATTATGTTCAGAAATTCTTCTTATGTTTTGGAAGTCTCAATCGCACAAGTATATGAGGATGGGAATAGCCATAAACTGCGTCCCGTTGCGTCGGGGCGGTGACGTCGGCGTCGGTGTCTTACTGGACTTGAAGTATTCTCTTACAACCACTATACTACGGCTTGACCTTATGCACTCTGACACTATCAGAATCAGTAACTCTAAGGATGACTACTGGGAAATCTTTTGAAAGTCTCTTCTTGTGGTATCTGCTCTATACATCAATGGTACGTTTCACGCTATGTAGTCATATATATTTTGTAATCCATTTACACCATATTACATTATACTTTTATAACCTGACATATTTATAGTCGGTATTATTTGTGTCTTACAGGGACATCTATGGGGAACAAAAAATAGTAGGTGCTTTATATAATTAGTCTATCTGGTAATATATATTATATCATTATGCAGGTTTCTTTAAATGATACTATATTATTAATTGAAACTAGATGTCAATTACTTTGTTACACTCTGTTCCCCTTTCTATTGCCATCCCTTTCTTACAATAGAGATGTGACTCACCTAGTTCAGACAATAGTAGAAATCATGGCAAGTGCCACATTAGGCCATTTTAAGCCGAAAGGCTACACAGCGGATAGAGAGAAATGGGCCGGATAGTTATCTTCACATATATTTTTTTTCCTTTTTTAATGTCACTCACAATCAATTTTATCTAATGGAACTGTTACATTTTTCGAGCGGCCATTACCAAAAGACGTTAGTCAGTCACAAATTCAAAAGAAAATTAAAATTTCAAGTTAAATAATTATAAAGAATAAGAGAACTAATGTTATTATATTATTTTATTGGTTTGCCTTTAGGCACTGCATTATTCTGCCCTAACTCAGTAAATTACATATCATTGTGCTTAATTCATTTTTGATCCTTATTATATCTTAACATTCTCACTCCAAAAGAAAAAATTGGAATTCCCATTCCAAAAGAAAAAAAAAAGAAAAAGAAAAACAAAACATGTAAATTTAAACCCCTACTGCTTCACTCTTCCTGCTACTCTCCCTCTTGTTTCTACTTTGCTATTCCTTCTCATTCCTTCTCTTTCCTCGCTCCTTTTCTCTATCTCCTCCAGCCACCTCTTTCCTTCACTGCCACTCTTTAATAACGGAACAATATTCTTTTCACTTTTTACCTTTTTCTCACATGAAAACTTCAGCGTTTCTATCTCCGTAAGAGAACTAATATATTTTTCAAGAAAGATTCAGATATTTCATAAAATTAAAAGTTTAGTTTTGTGGAGCACTAGAAACAGGCCTACCTTCATAATGGGCCTACTATTGTTTTAAGCAGTCCTATCATTGTTAGAGACACTGGATTCTTTTTGCGTGCGACCTGTTCTATTTAGATTTCACGCGATATTAAAAAAAGGTAATTCGGCGAAAAGCAATTGTAATTAGACACAATCGAATTTTCCGTAATTAATAAAACTTTTTTGCAAAATGTTACAAAAAGGTTAATGTGATATATAACTTATTAGAGAGGTTCAACCTAAAACAATATTTTGTGAAATATTTTTATAACAAAATCAATGAATTCTTATATTTACGATCATTATTTCTTCCGTTACAATATTTATTTAGAAATTAGACTCTTTTAGGTTTTTTAGGTTAAAGTGTTGGTGAATGCATATTCTCTTTCCTCGCATAAACTGATAGTCAGTCACCAAGGTAATATGTTGCATCCCAATTTTGACATTATTTTCTTTTTGTACACAAAAAACACTTTATGTATTTTTCCAAGCGGTTTTAATGGTAAATAGAATAATTATTACGCAATATTTCTCACGCATTTTAAATATTTGTAAGATCAAACATTTCAAAACATACATAATTATAATTACTAAAAGATAAACTTAATTATAAAAATAATGACATAATCGTGTAGAAGTTTGACAGTTCATAGTTCATCAAAAATAGCACAATTATTTTTAGAATAGTAGAAACGGAATGGGTAATATTTGTTTCAGATATTTTAGCTCATTGGTTATTTATGCCTCGTGAATTGATTGACGGTCATAACTAAGTGAAGTTACAGCGACAATTTATACTTTGAACGAAATATACGTCTCTTATTTAAACCTTTACAATATTTGTTGTCTTCCTCTAACCAATGGTTTACGTATATTTCTTCCGAAACAAAAGTCCTGGTGTATATATCCTAGTATTATTCTCCTTAGCACGAGCACTGATTGAGCGATTCCTAAAATAATTTTCCTGATAACTTTATTTAAAGTTTTGCTATAAAAATAAATAAATTTAAATTTAATAATACATTTTTTTATACGATATTCAAAATGTTTGATATTTCAGTTGAAGAAGGTTATCCACCTTTACTTTCTTCAAGTACCTTATAGTTGAAATAGAGTTTTCTTTTGCAAAAGATTTACACTTTTCCTTTCATATTTTGTTCTTTTTATTTCTTACTTTATGTATATTTTACAACTAAATTTGTATATTGAAAAGAACGAATTTACTATATATAAATGGTACAGATTTTCAATATACTCGTATTTTTTACTGAACGATAAAAAAAAGTTCAATTTAAAATATATTCTTAATGCTGGGTTCAATGATTTGTGCTACCACCACCCCCTCCTCGTACGGTCGTTCTCGTTTAACCTTTCTAGAAACTTTTAATTTTAAACGCAAAATTTATTTTGAATATACGAGGTGTGTTCTAAAAGTAACGTAACGTGAGCTTTTGTATGAGCTTTTTTCAAAAGTACTACTTCACTGCGCTGTTCAAGTCCTAACATGAGTTTGTATTTGATCAAGCCTCGTAACAATTGAACTAATGAATTAAAACTATTAATTTTGATATATACGTAAAACGTATGAATGAGCTTTTGTATGAGCTTTTTTAAAAAGGATTTCAAGCTATTGCACTGCGCTGCCACGTCACAACGTGAGTCAAGTGAACAAAACTTCAGTTTATATTCGAGTGACTCTCGTAACAATTAAAATTATGAATAAAAACTAATAATATTTGTTATACACGTAATTATTATGAATGAGCTTTTGTGTGAGCTTTTTATTTTGTATGAATTTCGACTTACGAAACGTAATCCATCGTAAGTCGAGAACTGACTGTAGATACATATATCATTGTGTTGTCAAAATACGAGTATTTGTAAAAAATAAATTATAATATACCGATCACCACCGCATAGGAATGTTGAAGCAAGCTTTTAACTTTTTTAAATGTATCAAGCAGATACCATCACGCATATGATGAAGGGTCCTTTTTTAAATTCATCTATGGAAAAGGTCGTCAGGAATTTGCACACAAATTGTCCCCTTGTAACCCCCTGAAGTTGGTTATAACCTCACCCAAATATTTCAAGTTTTTTTTTTTTTTTTTTTTATTTTCTGTTATTAAATATAATATACATTACGTGGAAATATGTGCTTATTTTTTTGCTTTTTTCCTTTTTTTATTTTTTTCACATATAACGGACTTGGGCTTATATTAGTTTGAGAATATTATGTTTTGTTTATTAAAAAGTTTTACATATTTCTTGTTAATAACGGATGATTTAAAAATTCATGTTCGAACTTGAAAAATAATTAAATTAGTTTGGTACATAAATACACAGATATTGTATAGTATAGATCGTCTGTAAAACTCTATAAAGGGTGCTCCGGCTGTCGGTTGCGTCATCACTAGATACTTTTTGTAATTTCTTTTCTTTTTATTTGAAACTTTAGGAATTTATATATTCAGCTCTATGTTGTATGAAGGACATTGCGTCACGTTAAGGTTTATTTACAAATAATTAAGGTTTATATAACATAATTAACGTTACCCTAATATACAACGTTTTGTGACCCACTGTACTGCTTTTTGAAAAGTAAATCTACTCTTTTGTAAATATTAAATTTTACGAGACCGTTTTTAAGTATTAATGACTTAAAGTAGCTATAAAATAAGACTAATTAAATATTACTAAGTTTTGCTTAAGTAAAATATTAGGAATGTAGGTAAACATCCATGTTTTATGCTTTCCGGGTTGTAACAACACTGAGGTGACCCTTAAATGTTGTTATAGAACACGTGACTCCGAGATGTTTACTTTATTATTCGGTACGTTGCGAGAAAGAGACAGTTTCCTTTTTAAATTTTATTTCTATTTTTAAATTGAAATATTTTACTTGAATATAAGTTTCGACAGAGTGTACCTACCCATCAATCTAAGAAATACTTTTTTTTATTTCATTAAGAAATATTTTTAATTTTCAACATTTGTTAAAGCGTTGTTTGACCAATTTTAATTTTAAATTTGGAATTTTGTTATTTGATTTGTGACTCAAATTAAAACACGAATGTGACAAGGAATGCCTATTCTGAAAACCTGGAATCTAGGCTGAAATAATAATTAAAAACGCAAATTAAATATCGAAACAGTGAGTGAGAATGAGGCTTTATGGATCGGTATGGTATTGGATTTGGTTTTTTAGATTGTGTGAGGATTAGAAAAACAGCAAATATATTGTAAATATACATATTAAACTTATGGATTTAAACTTAGCAGAGTGATTTAATTCCTTAGAAAACTCTATGCTTACTTGTGGAAAGTTTTTAAGTAAACTTTAAAAAAACTTGCATATGACTTATATTTCAATTGTAATCGTTTATGTTCGTGTATTCTTATGTATTCGTGTTCGTATATTTTGTATTTGTGCTGAGGAAATGAGTTGACGGTTCTATTACAGAGCAAAAAGCAAAAGATACGCTTATTTAATATCCGACTGATATAAATGTGATACACAGCATGAAGAAGAGCCAAGGGATGGATGTTTTGCTTTACTTTGTATTACTTGATATTACATAGAAACTACAAGCAAGGTATGTGTACCAGCGTATACATATATACGACACATACACACACACACACACATATGTATATTCTATACAACTATGCTAAAAAGATATCGTATGTTATTTCAAAAAATGTTGTAAAAGTTTTGAACGACGAAACTCTTAAAAAAACTTAAATATTTTTTGCGAATACTTGGATATTTTATTTATTTTGCATAAACAGATTTTATATATATTTTGTATTGCATATACACATTTATGTACATATATTTACTGGGTGTTCCGTAATAAAGCGTACAAATAAAATAAAGAGTGCTACATTTTCTAGGCTTTACAATACACACGTATAATACAATATATATCACATTTAAATACCAATACAACATCTATTGACATCTTGCAAAATAAATATAGCCATCTGAGAAAGAAACACTCCATCAAACAAAATGCCATGGTAGATGATTTGATCAATAAGTAAATGTCTGGCAGATTTGATTAAAAAGGGGTTACCATATGACTGAAGTTGTTAAAATCATCTTAAAAACTATCATTTTGTATGTCAGTGGACTAGAACTAAACACATAGTGCACTTATATATAAATTCCTAGATAAGTCATGTCTAAGTATCATTCCCACTTATTATTGCAAGTTTTAGTATTATGTTTTAATTTTAAATTGTATATTTCAATCTCATAACGGAGTATGCATTTCTTGCTATTTTAATTTTATCTTTTGATTAAAATAGATAAAATATCATTCCAAATTTCAGCTTATGTTCATCAGTAATATACTCGTAAATTATTATATTGAATTATTAATTTTATTTCCTAATATTTGGCAAGCTGAAACTAAGCCCCATTACTGCTATTAGTTTTAATTTATGGTTTTAACCTAAAATGTAATTTTGAACTTGTGAATTTTTGCGTCATGCGTCAGTAATATACATTATTTTGTATTAATTAGTATCTTTATTTAATATAAATTGAGTGGGAGTGGGAGAGGTATTGTGAGTGGGAATAAGGCTTTACATATAATGTTAAAACCTTAAATTAAAATTAAAACAATTAAGTGGTAATATGGTGTAACTGTACTATCAAGTTTTACAAAGTTTGGAGTTTTCATACTTTATATAAAACTAAAGTTAGAACTAAAACATGAGCAAAAATAATGATTACGTACATTAACACACTTTAAGATATTTTTGCAATTAAAAAATAAGTTTAAAATTAAAACAGTAGGTAGGAATGATACTTGCAATACAAAATGTTCATGTAAAATTTCGGTAAATAAAATTATTGAGAAATCTTTTTAGTCACTATATATAATTAATTTAATAATAATCTAAATAAAACTCAGACTATAAAATCTTTTCTATCATAAATTCAATCCGTGTATTTATAATAAATCTGAAACATATTCGAGTTATGTCTTACATTGATGGAGCTCGACCTCGTACGACGGAACAAATATGTTACTTCCGGAATATATTCGGGTCATATATCACTTACGAAATACATAATAAAAAGTATCTCTTTTATTCACAAATTGTATCAATTCTTATTCAACCACACTAGCACAGACAGATATAGTAAACTCCCATTATTCGCGCACTCATTCGCGTTCTTGTAGGTTGTTTTTAATTAATGTAGATACATGAACTAAACTCTAAGCAACAAGTTTATATATTTGCAATTTCTTGAAACTAATTTTCCTAAATTTATAGACATTGTAATTTTTGTAATAAAAGATCGCACGATAACATTAAAAAATATATGTATCTCGTCCTCTTTGTTATAGAAGTAAACTTACACTAATATTTTTTTAAAGATATAGTTTATGGTTATAATGGGCTTGTGTTCTATGTCTTAATTTCTATAACAGTGTACTATATATTGATAAAGTGGGTTACTAGAACCTCAAATGTTCAATTATTTTTTAATAACTCCTTATATGTTAAGAGATATTAACAATTAAAAAAGTCATTTTATCTCTTTAATTATTAAAGGGATTCAACGTTGTACACATTCCAAATGCATGTGACATCACAATCCTTGTGTAAGGTTACCAACCTTACAGCTCATAAATCTCTGCTATATGTATTTATATATCAAAATATCAAATATTATTCACAGCTATTTTAAGAAACAATAAAATTCCAATATTATGTCTGCCTTAGCAGGGTTAAATAAAATAAAAACCTATTATTCTTTGATTTGACTTGATTATTTCGACTACCAACAGCTACAAAACATTACCACAGCACTGACCTACTCAACAAATAACTGACGTTAAAATGTATTTCACGTCATACAAATATGGCCGACCATTTCTAGCGCTAAAACTACAATTCAAATTTTTAATTGCTATATCTCCGTCAACATTTAGATATTTAATAAAATAGAAACGCCAATACACATTTATTAACATCAATTTCAATCAACAATTGAAAAATCGACCACTAAAAAATGAGGACACAAACCCATTATTTGCATCAATTTTGTACGCTACAAATTATTTTTATTTAATATTTAATGAGTTAATTTAGTGCTTTTTTTAAAAGAGCATCTTTACGTTAGGCATTTATTAACGTCTCCAAACAACTGAATATTAACTACAATTCTATTTACAATTGTATTGCATACTTAGATCACTATCCACCAATCATAACATCACAATATACGATACATTACAGAACAATAGATTACAAAATATAAACGCTACTTTAACATAGTGACCGTAGCGTTTAGACTTGACGCAGACTATTTTGTGTTCGGCATATGAAGTCATTTGACTTATTCACGCAGGTAGTTGATATATTATCGCCGCAGTTAATTAGCGACTATAGACTTTAGATTTCTGACTAAATAGAATAAATACTTTGAGCAGTGCACTTGCAGTAGGTTAAGTGATATGTTTCCTATGCGAAGTCTAAATTTAAACTTTAGTTGTTGACTCGGTGAAATCTACGGCTGTTAGATTGTCACTGACGTTAACTAGTGTTCATCTAAAGAAGAATGGAAAACGCATTAGAAACAGGAAGAAAATGGCAGCATTATCCAGATCCATCAATAACAAAGTATATTTCCAGTAAACAATTTGGTGAAGTGTCCTGTTTTGTGACGTTTCTATCACTATTGCACTTCAATTATAGTTCGTCAGTTATAGTTTATCTTCATTAGTAGCCGATAAATAGACATTTCATATGAACTCTTTCATGACAAACAAATTCAATATGGTGGCACAGTGACTGCAAAATGTTTACTGAATTTTATATGCACTACTATAAGTTTTTTGTGTTACCAACAATAATTAATAAGTATTCTTTTCCGTTTTATTTGGTATCTTAGTTTTAAATTAACTCAGTTAATTTATAGCAATGAATAGTATAAACAAACTATTGACATCGTTACGATGCAATTACAAGCGATATCTGTTCTCAACAAATGCAATAACTTGTATTTAAAAGATAACCATGAATATGTTAAATGTAAAATAAATATTACAAAAATATTAAAACTAGAGAATTGTAAAAAATACTTCGCTACATATTGAGTCATGTTTTTTCAATTCTCAACTAAGTAGGATATTTTCTACCACACACGAATATGAGGAGTGGACTGTATTCTAGTTTAGTTTTTTGTATAACATTGTTGACTTATATAAATTTCTTTCCTGTGTAAATAAATAACACATGAAACACGAATAAAACTAACGATTCGTAAAACATTCATTTATCATTTTGTAAAAGGTTTTTTTTCTCTTTAGATTTTTTCCTTTTAAATATACAAAATAAATGAGAACTCATTTGTGAATTGAATGTAGATTTTAATTGTGTATATGTACTTGTATTCTTCGTCCTGGAAGAGTTAGGAGGTGGATGGGGGATGGGGGATGGGGTGGGGGTGTGGTTGGACTCAGTTCTATTATTCAGCTTGCTCTTTGTTTTTTTTTAAAGCTCGCTGGATTATATGTATTACGTTGTTAGTGGTATGTCCTGAGATGCTAATGAATACAAATTGCATACAATCGTTGTGATAGTGGTAGAGCTGGCCTTCTGGTTCGTTTTCGTTGTTTTTGCATCATCTCGTATTACAAATTAACCATAAGTTTCTTTAAATTGTTGATTTAAGACTGTTGCATTTCAACACAACCATACACACACATATATACAAATATAAGTAAAAAAATTATATTTCTTTAGTTAGTACAAAGCTCGTCTATCGGTAAAACAGTGACCGTTTAGTGAAAACATACACTCATGAACGCAATAGATGTTACTATATGAATAACAATTGCTATTCCTAATACAAATTCTTATAAAACTGGAGACATTGTCTTATATATATATATCTTCTTAATATATATAAATTACGTGTCACTGTCTTGTCCGCTATGGACTCCTAAACTACTTAACCGATTTTAATGAAATTTGTACAACGTGTGCAGTTTGACCCAACTTGAAAGATAGGATAGCTTACATCTCAATTTATTTATCTTATTGCTAATTATTTGTCTATTAATTATCTGTATATGACATATGACATCGGGCGACGATGATGGCGACATCTGTTGACTAGATTGAGTAAATATTATGTTGAGTAAATCGAAATCTGTTGACTAGATTGAGTAAATATTCAATAGATGGCGCTACGTTAGGGACAGCTAGTATATTTATATATATATATATATATATATATATATATATATATATAAATTTTACTTGTAGCTCAGAGATCACGGCAACACTCAATTTTTTTCAAGTTTTTTTTCAATTACTTTAAGATTACCAATATATATATATTGAGTGACGTATTTCTTACATTAACTTACTTATTCTTGAGCTATTCTATAATTCTGTAATCCTTAAAAAAAGTTTTTTTTAGATCCTATAATCTTCAAAACCGTCGTCTGATGTAATTAGGCAAAAAGGTAGATTTATTTATTAAAAATTCGAAAATAGGTTACAAAACGTTGTGTATTAGGTAAAATTGTATCCGTAACAGATAACTTTCGTTATATTAGAAAAGCTTTAAATATACATAACTGTGTTTAGTGTGACAGCATGCATTGTGTAGACATAAATGTTTTGGCAATGATGTTACCCAAATATATTTGAGCACTCCATACTATAAAAACTACTAATTTACATCGTAAATTTACTGACGATAAATCAAATAAAGTTAGAGTTTCTTCAATATTTAATATCATTCTTTTTCTTGTCTTCTTCTTCTCCTTCATTTTCTTGTTGATTTCAATTCCTTTGTTGACTACCCTAATTGACTTTAACTATAATGGACACAAGTAAGAAAAATCTAATTATTTCTATTCTAATATATCTATTATGAAATTTTTTTAACCTATTTTATTAATGAAATTTATCCCGCTTGAAGTTATTTTTTTTTTCTTTTAAATACTTTCTCGGGCTTCCTAGGCGCGTAGCCTTTTATCGCCCCTAATATTGTTCTGCTTCTTCTTATACCTTATATCCAGACAACAAGAATGATCTATTCATGGCTACTGCAGTTATAAATTTTAGTTTCTCAATCAAAAAGGCGGTGTTAACAGAAAGCTCCCGCTTGAAGTTGGTTACAGGCTACACATGAAAACATACGTATCACGAAAGCTTAAAATAAAAGAAATATAATATTCTGAAACCTATTAGTCGTAGGTTGAGATTGAAATTTTATGTGTATGTATGTGTGTATATACAGTAGATGCATGTATTGGATGGTACCAACATAGTAAAAAAATATAAAAATAAAACAATAAATTTCTAATAACAAATAATGTCCATTTCTTTTCGACGTATGTAATATAAATTCATTTTCCACAAATTTGGGTGCTATAAAATCTAACAATAAAATTTTGAATACAGAGTTTTATATATATATGGGAACCATAAAATTCTACATAAAACATGAAAATACAAAATACAGTCATTTTAATACATGTATGTTGCGTTGTATATTTCATATTTTTACTGGAGAGTTGTATATTTCTTTCTTTTTATTTATTTTAGGGACAAATTTCATACTTCTTACTTTTCATGGATATATAAGCTCAACTTTTCAAGCTTTCAAGTTTTTTTTGAAAGATTTTGACAAATAAATGCTTTACTTTAAAGCAGAGGTTATTACTTTGCAACACATTTTATTTTATTGTATGACGAAATGACGGAAGTTTTAACAATGTTTGAATATCAACTTTATTAAATTGTATATTGGTGCGTATAGGACTGTGCATGTTCGCTACAAACAATAGAATACAAATTTCTAACACTCGACCTAGAATAGGAATCGACATTTGGGCGATACAGGGTGACTTATGGACAACAAAACAAACAAAAATATCCGGTTCGAAGTCATTTTGGATCAAAAACGGAGGAAAACGTTTCAGAAGAAAGAATGCATTATCCCACCTCATAAACAGAAGCTTTAAAATACGAAATTTCTTTTCCTGAATGTTTCCAAATATATTTTCTACCTGTGGCTTAGAAAGTGCTTCGAAATATCTTACTCAAATTGTAATCAGGCTATTCGACATTACTACGATACGAAAAAATGTTTGTATGGTTATAGGCAGGCTTGGCTTAACCTGCAGGTTAAAAATAAATGTGCACAAAGAACGTAATACAATTATAGAGCCACTTGCGTCTAATTTGAACTCTGGCAACCCTGATTCAGAGTGAATTATTATTATCACTATTCTTAATTGATACATTTTATCATAAGTAGCTAGTTGTGAGAAATATAAACCTTTTGATTTTAGTAAAGTGTGTTATTACCATCTATTTTTTTATAGGCCCTAATTAGGCGCTGAAAATACTTCTAATATTTATGTCGCACAGAAGTGAATGCGGTTAAGTTGAAATAGAATAAAAATGAGAAAATTTATTTGTTTTAATTCTTTAGAGAATACAATCATATTCAGGAACTATAAAAGGAATAAATAAAGACTTTAATAAAAAGTGAAATATCAGTGGCGTATCATTAGTAATTGTTCCAATATCCAGAGGTTTTTGAAGCACTACTTTGTGGATTTAGTATGGATACAATTTAAATTACCTGAAATTCAGGATATAGGACTTTATAAATTAAGAAGTTTATACTACTGAATAAGAAGGGTAGGGGTTGTAAAAATAACCAGGTCGCTCTTGTATTTCGGGTTTCTCCTTTTAGGTGAGTGTTTAATAACCCCTCCTGAGTTAGTATACTAAGTGGCGCGGTTTGGCTGGAAAAAATAAATTTTCAAATCCCAGGTAGAAAATGAACCTTGAAATTAGCTTATAACAAGTAAGCAAGTGTGAACTTTGCATAGCAAGACAATTTCTATATGAAAAGTAAAAAATTAACTTTGAAATTAGTTTGCCGCAATCTGGCAAGTATGAACCTGGTACTTCAAGACAATTTTTTACCTGGGATGGTAAAATTGATTTTAGAAACGTTTCTACACGAAAAGAAGAGGAGCTTTTGATGATACGTCACTGTGTATAAAACTTCTAAGTGATAAATGCACCTAATGATGTAATGTTAAAGAAATCTTCTTTACCGTCTATGCAAACACATACAAATGTATACAAAGCATTTCCAAGATAACGCTACACACAAAAACTAAGCCATTTTTTTTTTTGGAACAATATTTATTCAGTTTTTATATATGTCAACGATTTATCAGTCTGGCCTCGCGTAAATAGACAAGGTCGCTTTAGCTTCAGCCTTCATAGGACGCGGTTTAACCTTTTCAACTTTCGAGGACAGTGTTATCTGGGACATTTGGATATCATTAATTTTTTATCGAACATCGTAAACTGTTATTATCAATTTAATAAACAACTAGCAGCTGACATTGTGTAACACGATGTTTTTAGAAATAACTAATTCAAGAAAAAAACATTTAACCATTTTAGGATAACATTAAACATTAAATCACCAATACGTTAAAACATTACGAGTCTTGTTTGCTTTCATAACTTTTAAAAACTATATATATTTTGTTTTTAATTGAATGCATTATTTAAAAATAAAGAAATAAAAATGAATAACTATTTAGCCTGAGGCTCTTTCAAAGAGTCAATGTTAATAACTTAAATAGAAATTAATTAAAAAATAGTTTGTATTAATAATATGACAAAGGATTATTTTGTGTTTCTTCCACTTCAAGTATTCTTTATAAATAACTTTCAGCACTAAATAATAAACAATTCTTGGTATTCTAAATAATATTAAAGTCTTTACTTAATTGAATACCTAGAAGTATTTTGCATAATTAAATAGACTGAAAACTCAATTAAATTCTAATTGCATTGAAGTTATAATATGGTGTATAATAAGCTGGTGGTATTGAATATTAAGGCCGTAAAATTCAATGACTTCTTTGTAAATAAATAACATTATTTTTATTGTTAATTAATTTAATTACTCATGCATTTGTTTTGCTAAAAAAATTGCTAATATTTTACATAGGATTAAATGACATGCGAATAGATGGCACAGTGCACAAACTGCTTAGTCTTGGGGTTTAATATCTGGACAAGCACTATATTTTCTGTGTTTGATAGTTACCAAAATTGTTATGATGTAGTTTAGCGGTGTAGTTCACGACTTCCTTCTATCTATCTCTTAATTATAAAGTATCCTTCTCTACTCTTCATTTATAGCTTTTAAAGCATCATTCACACCTACTGTTTTAGTTTCAGTTATAATTTTATTTACATTTAATAATTTTAATTTTATTTAATGATTTGTTTTTATTTTGTCTAACTAGCAACTAAGGGGTCATTCATTAATAACGTCACACGCAAAAGGTGTGGAATGGTAAGAAGGGGGGGGGGTCTAATGCGCAGCCTCGTAATGTCACATCTAATCAAAAATTCGATATTCAAAAAGAAAGCCAAGATCAATATGAAAACACAACTGAATTAAGACAAGAACAAATAATTTTTTTAGCTTTTAAATTAGTATTGTCATTAGTATTAACAAAGAAGGAGAGGGTGACAGAAATTTGACATTATATAAAATTTGTGTGACGTAATATATGAATAACTTCTAAAAGGTTTTATTTTTATTCAATTTATTTGACGTCCTTTTTCCAATGCTGATTTTTATCGCTGACGACCTCCTATTAAATTAGTTATTTGTGGTGTCGTGTCCTTATGTACATAATCAATATATAACTTAAAATATAGCTCTGGTCTGAAGATCGATCCCGAAGACATAGTACTCTAGCGTTGAGAGTTAATGGTATCGCTCACTGATTAGAACAGGAGTTTATTAACATGAATGCAACGGGCTGTACAAGCCTAGCTACGCCACTGCACAAATGCAACATTTAAATAAAATTTATGTTACAAATACAACGTGCGAAATAGCTGTTTGTTGCATCAGATATTCTTAAAACGATAATTAATATACAAATGCAGTTTAAAACTGTAATGAACTTATATAATATCTAATTAAAACATAAAATTTGATGTTACTTGTATAAATTTGATAATTCTATTCTACGAGTATTTCTAATACATTCTATGAATTTAATTTTGTGGTGGTTATGGTGGCAGATCTGTTGTAGTTTTGTTTAAATGAATATCAACATTATAACCACGGGTTATTATTACGAGATATAAAGCTGCATGAAAATGTTATCAAATGAGGAACAAGCACCACATGAAAATATATAATATGTATAAAATGTATGAAAATATATAAGAACACATGGAAAAACTAATTTAAAACTAACTTCACACTGCACATTGCACACTACATAAAACGCATGCATATCATTCTGCGCATTGCTCTAATATAACTAACTATGTACTTTAATTTAATATTTATTCAACATTTTGTATTCTACTTTGTTACTTTAATTATGTATTTTACTATTTGTACTAAAATTTTAAGCATGCTGAACTTATGACTAATTTTAGTTAGTTAAGTTTTGTGATAGTTAGTATTTTCACTATTCAATATTAATAAAAGAAATTAGAACAGTGAACACATAGACGTTCAAGCAGTTTGCGCAAAAATTAAGGAAGTTTACTAGTGATAATCGTAAGCAAAAGTATAGTCGGATATTAAGTACAATTTATTAAATTTTGGACTATATTCAAGGAATGACAACATACAATTTCAAAAATATTGGCTTTAATCATTTATATCTTTTTTTACTAAGTGGTCAAATAATGTTAAAGGCAGTCAAAACCATTTTAATTGTGTGTATGTATTTTATTTTATTGTATATGCCTTTTTAGCCTTATTTTCTTTATACACTTATATCTCATTACATTCTCTAAGTTCATAAATGTTATAATCTAAATCAATTCATTTCATTCTCTTAAAACTATCTCTCGTTGACTTTCCTTCTTTCTACTCTTTTTTTTACATCCGCCTTTCATGTTCTTCCTTCCCTTTTCCTTGCCATATCTCCTCCCCGGCATGGACTTTCCACCTGTTTTCATCTGAACACCTACTCATAATGTGTTCTAACTTGTTCTCTTTGTTCCCATTTCCATTCCATTCCCCCATATCTACCATCTTTTCACCTTCTTTATCAATTTTATTTCATTCCAAGCTTAACTTTTGTCTTTTTAAATATATATTTCTATCTGTTACATAAGAAAAATGACAATAAATTTATTTTGCTGTTTCCTATACTATGTGGTATACGTTTCATTTTTTTGAAGGTTTTTTGAATTTAATAATTAAGAAATAATCTCTGTATATCATCTATGTAGTGTTAATATTTTAATACGTTTTTTTTATTCTGCCCCCACAAAATTCTTGAATTTGTAGTTGGCCCGTTGTAAAAATGGGTAACTCATCTCTGCTCCTTTCTTTTTAGACGGTTTGGTTTCTATCAAATTAAATTGATTACGTACATACTTAATTATACATTTATTAGGCAGTGGTGTGGTTTACATATATGAGGCACCACAAAAACTATCAAAATGTTAGGAGCTCATCGGTGAAAGAAATCAGCATCGGTAATAGGCCGACGCTCAATAATCTAAATTAAATGGGCAAAAAGGAAAATGGTAATAACTTTTATAATATCGAACGCTTTTCTTTCTTCAATCAAAATGAGGCGTCTATAAGCAAAAAAATGATTGAAAATTTGAGATAACCAGCGCAAATGATGATGTACTAAACTATTTAGAGGCACAGAGATATAAGCGAAAACTTGGACAGATTTTACTATATAGCGTGAATTCTAAAACCTACTGAACGGAAACGCCTATACGATCTTAACTTTAAACTCGTTTGCTGAATAATTCTACTTTTATCACATACATCCCTTCGCATCTAGACGCCTCATATGGTTAAAATTTACGTAAATAGTAGAATACTCGTTTGCTGATTATTACAAATTATTTTGATAATGTACATTTAATGTGTACACATAAAACTAAATATAATATAAATATTTTATATTTGAAGTTCCAGAGCAAGTCTAAATTACAAAGTTTTTTTACGATAAAATATTAAAAAGTATAAATAAGTTTTATCAAAAGTTTTATTTTATTTCTTTTAAAGAGAATCAAAATAAATCACACAAGTTTTTAGAAGAAAATTATAAAACCAGACAGTTAGATATCTAAATAGCAGAGAAATGCGACATTCAGAACAATCGAGATATTCTGGCCATCACGAGCATTGAGACCGCATAAGGACATTATTAGAAGCTCAAGGAAACTCGTTTCCTCACTGGAAACTGAAAAGTGGAAGGAATGAGTAATCTGGGAAACTTTTTGTTTTTAGAAATATACGAGTATATGTGGAACAAACTTCTTATTTTCTGCAAAAGTTTGAATTCTTGGAATTATTTACCCGAACAGCAAGTGATGTCTATCTTGAATTGAATTGTTTATCGTTCATCTATGTATAACCTCCTTAAAATATTCCAAAGCTAGTTCCAAAAAATATCATTAAGACTGCTTGAGGCACATTTATTTTAAGAATCTGATATTGATTCAAATCAGTGACGCCATGGCGGTCCATTTTGGTTTTTTTACATGATAACATACTACAGTTATGTTACTATGTAGTTTATTTGGATCTAAAGAATTAAAAACTAATCTTTTTTCAATTATTAATTATTATATACAGTTTTAGCGCTTAATTACTGTAATTACAAGTTACTATTTTGGGATTTGTATTCGATTCAAGCTTGCACTTGTAATTAAATAGATATTAGAAAGTAGATAGTAGAGTGTAGATAAAATACCACCTTTATTTTACCAGAATATCATAGAAAAAGTGGCTAGATATATCTGTCCCTGTTATGCCGGTTTCACACTAGAGAGACAGTTTTGAAAACAGTTTTGTTGTCAAAAAACATGATATGTCTTATCTTAAAACAGTTCTGATTTTTGAAAACGGACTGTTCACACTGAATAGACTAGTTATATTTTTAGTGTTTTTCTGTGTGTCCCATAAAAATTATAAACATGGTAAACAACAACTGGCAAGCGCAAATGTTCACAAAAAACAAAACTGCGTGTTCAAACCAAGCAGACTAAAAAACAACAACTAACGTGTCTACCGACTCCAGATGGGAATGTGTTTTGTTTACCAAAACAGCAACAAAAGACAAAAAAAATTTAAGAACTGTCTTTTTGGTATAAATATTAGTGTTTTTGTTTGTGTTTTATGAACTGTTTCTCTGGTGTGAAACCGGTATTACACTTTACTGGTTTATTTGCAACTTCATTCAATACTGGTACGGTAGTGAGGCCAGGTGAAGTGATTTTGTCATTTGTAGTTCATATCAATGACATTTCCCTAGAACGAGTGAAATCAGATTGAATTGTTTCATGACAAAAAAATCATACGCATTCTCCATATAATGTCAAAGTGACTCCAAAATGTTTACTAGGATGAAGTTTTACACATGCTAGCTTCCTTTAAGCTAATTCCAGTCCAGTTCAAGAAATTGTCATGCAGTGCAGGATTCACACATGCTAATTTCAAGATTATTTTTCTATCTGAGGTTAAATCGTCCCCAGAATCATATTAACTTATTTATTGATAGGTTAGTTATGATTCAAAAGCTAATACCTCAGATAACGTTGTTTTTTAACTACGCCCAGACCTAGTAACCCATTCATCAAGAACAATTGAAATTCATAAGGTATACTAATGTACAGGTACACAAGTATAAATGAACCTTTTAAAGTTTTATCCCTCGTGACTTTGAATTAATAGGATCACGGGTATACTTAATAGACCATATTAACTTTGGATATTTACCCTCGTCGTTTCAACATTTTGACTTGAGTGTAATCATTACTTTTGCTTTGATTGATGTCTGTTACATCCACTTTGTGAGGTGTATTTTGACAAAGGTAGGCTCTACCCTATATCTGGTACGTGCTGATATCGACAGTGTTGTCAAATAATAAATAACTTGGCTTACATTATAGATTCTTCATATATATTTTGTCATATTTTATTATAATGGCGGCTATATGGTTTTAAACCTTCTTTAATATACAACGGTGAGTTTTATTATCCTATATAAATATGATAAATATTGTCATATTAAATGATGTATTTTTAGACATTACTTTATTGTTGCCCAGATTTATTTTATGGTATACGAACATCTTATGATAGTCTTTTCTTCTGTAGTCGTTTGTTTATGTACAAGACTTTCAGATCTTGGCACGTTCATATTCACTTAAAGCTATAATGGCTAAAGTACTGATTCAAAAGTGATATATATAGTTTATACATATAAAAATTGTTCAGCTAGGGTTTTGGAAAAAAATTCTGATCAGTAGAATCGCAATCGACAAAAACGTATCGACTCCAACTTCAGGTCTGTGCTGTAGAGAAATTAAATTGTCTGTTTTTTGATTTAATGTTTTTGCCATTGGGCACTACATTCTCTCGCTTAAAATCATTAAATTACAAATCATAGGGCTTAATTACAATTTGTGATCCTTATTCTATCTACCCATTCTCATTCCTTCCAAAATAAAAGATAAAAATACAAACAAAACAGATAAATTAAAACCCCTACTGCTTCTCTTTTCTTGCTACTCCTCCCAAATCCTCTTGTATCAATTATCAATTTCTTCCATTCTTTCCTGCTGCTGTATCTGTCTCTGCACCTTAGCTCCTCTTCCACACTTGCGCCTTCTTCTCTTCTTCTATCTGCCTCTTCTGTTGCCATTCCGTTTCTTTCAAAGTACTCCTTTCTTCTTTTCGTTCCTCCTTTCTACTCTCATCCCTTATTTTCCTTAGGATCTCGCCATTTTCTTCACGAATCTAATCCCCCTTCTTGCTTCGATTCTTATTTTGTCCCTGGTCAACTACTCCATTACCATGTACCCTGGCGTGCACCTATCCATCCGTAGTACCCATTTGACATATCTTTCCTAAAATATTTCCAATTCCTTTTGTTCGTTACATACCCATATCTCTGCTTCGTACAGCAATATTGTCTATTAAATTTAGTTATAAAAAGGGTATGAAGCTAATTCAAAAGCAGCGCTGGATACAAATAAGTAACAATACATTAAAATTAATTAAAGAAAATACTGAAAAGTAGGAAACTTCTTATTAAAACAAGAAATAATTTTAAAAAGCCATCTTCAGACTATGAACAGCGCATGCACAACATTTAATGAGTAAAACAACAGCTCCACAGCGCAACAACTGTCTGACGCAAATAACAGTTCATCATATACTAATAACCTGCCCATAATATCAAGCTCAACGAACCAAATACAGCATCAGTGGTGAACTAAAGTGCTCCAGTACTTAACTGGTATAAACTTATTGAGTCACGTTCTAAAAAAAAATATTTAAATATTTAATTAATGTTTAAATAAATTATTATATAAGTAAGGTGCTGCGTGTAAGGACAGACATAACATCACTTTTTTCTCGTGATTCTTAATTAATACTGTAAAGCACTTAATGAATCTTCAGAAATTGTGACTAACTTTCATTAATATGATTGACATGCTAAGAAGCTACCTACTTAGTTTATTATCTGAATTAAACAAATTATATCATGGCATGGCGCTTCAAGTCCTATCATGTTCTAAAGTACAAGCATAAAGTACATGTGGGTGATGCAGGGGATTCGGTGCATGATGTAACATCTTCAAGTACACGATTTACACGGTTAATAACTACGAAAAATATATCATACGGTGTTTGTTAAAGTGTGTACTCGTATAAAAGTGAAGTCTGTTTTACATTCCCGTGGTGGAAGGTTTCATAAATAATGCATCGTATAGTCTATATTCAAAGGTTTAAAATTTAATAAGTATTGTATTCAAACATTTTTTTACTGGACCAAAAAGAATAAACCTATTTTAATAAATAGTTATATAAAATTAAAGGATCTAAATATACAAAGAAATTCCAAATCTCCTATATACTCTATTCCTTTTGAATCATTAATTAAACCTATGGATATATATATTAACACAAAATTATTGTCAAAATCATTTAATAATGCGATAAATAATGAAATTTTTTTAAATCTAATGCATCAATTTAATACAAATTTTACAAAAATAATATATACAGATGCATTGATTGAATGCATTCATTGATTTAGAAAGAAATAAAGCAGGATTTGCTATATATGAACAAATAAATTTAAGATATTATAAATTTAAATTAAATAACAAAGTTTGCTCTTACACTGGTGAAAAATTAGCATTATTAAAAGCATTGGAAATTAAAGAAAATATCATCAATAATAAAATTATAATAATAACGGATTCTTTAAGTGTTTTAAAAAATTTAAATTCTAATGATAATAAATCAAATAATGATATTTTGACATGCAAAATTAAGGAGATGTATTTCAATATAATAAATAAGAATAATACCATAAAATTTATGTGGATACCAGGACATTGTGGAATAAGAGGAAACGAAATTGCGGATAAATTGGCAAAGGAATAAATAAATTTAGAAATTGAGATGAAAGTTTTGTTCAGAATTTGTTCAAACCAAGCAGACTAAAAAGAACAACAAACGTGTTTTCCTTTGATTTTATCGACTCTAGATGGGAATGTGTTTTGTTTACTAAAACAGTTTTTAGAGACAAAAATGTTCTAACTGTCTCCTTGGTGTAAACATTGGTGTTTTTATTCAGAAAAATAAGTTTTTGTTCGTGTTTTATATAGCTGCATTACAACAATATAACTAAGCACTTTTGTTGAATCACTAATTCACTTAACTTTAAATATTTCCAACAAAACAAGAAGCAAATAAAAGCATTAATTAAGCATCGTATAGAGATCCAAGTAGTCCATCTATGAAGCCCATAAATATTGCTTAATGAACACAGTTCTGACTAGGTGTGCTGAAGAACATCACAGGTTAAAAGCCAAGTTAATGATGTATGTTATTTTGGTGTTTAGAATTGTTCTAAATTTCGTATACTAGAAGTACTCATACAAGCACAAGTGCGAGTGTGTACTTAAACATACAAGAATAAGTACGTTATATATTCTAGATGAGTTTCAACTTACTAATATAGAGAAGCACTCTTCTGGGTGTACTTAAAACACGTTGAAACCTTGGTAGAGGGTAAACGGGGGAAAGGGGGGGGGGGTACTCCTCATGAATTACACCTAGGATAACAATTGGAGCTTGTATGAGTTTGTCTACCTGTTGTTTTGGTGTTTGTAATAAAAAAATGCAACTACAAGTATTAAAATAGTTTTTACTTGTTTTTGGTGATATTTATGCATGGACAAGTACCACATCATACATAAACTTAACCGCGATAATTACAAGATGTTAACTTTTGTTATGGTATATTTTTCTTAAAGTATGGTTTACAAACTAGTGTAATCCTGGTTAGTACCAAATTAAATCGAGGATTGGACCCTATTTTGTAAATGTTTAACTGGTACCGTTAACTTCTGACGATGTTTCGAACCTCCTCGAAGATGTGGGATTTATTTTGATTTTTACTTAGGGTCGACTGATACTTTTTGGGTAAGCTTACATTGCCTAATTTGGAAAATATTGGCAAAATTGGCAGAAGTTAGAGACCTCAGAGACTACATTTAGTGCCTGCACAATCATTGTTTGTATTTTCGGCGGGAGTGATAATCGGTAAAATCAGTTTATCAGTCTGTTCTGCATCGCGCTCCTAACTACATCGATACCCCGATCTTGCGTTGCTTATACTGTACTGATCTAGCATGATGTGTTGTTACTGTCTGATTTGTTATTCAGATAATAATACTACGAGTATAATTGAACATTACTATTAACTTTTGCGACACACTCCAAAAATTATTTTAAAACATAAATCATAAGTTTCGTTACATCACATTTAATCTAAAATTCAAATTTTAAAAAAGAAACTGATATGTAAAATGTTAATAAAATGAATTATGAAGGGCGAAAAAGGACCGTGGTCTTAGATTAAAAAATAGAAAAAAAAAAAACATTTTCTAAATGTGTGATATCATAACAGGGGGTTAAAAACTACAAAATTTTTGTGTCGTAAATTATGGATGATCCCTAATAATGTTTTCTTTCCCTTCTTTCCATAATTGCGCCCAAATTATGTAGAATCTCAATGATATAATCAGATTTTAAGAATTACAATATACATACAGCTTCCTTACGTGAAACATTTTGCTTTTTAAGACTGTACTCGTATTGTCATTTAAGAATCTTAATGTATATTGCAGTTATGTTAATTATTACCTAGGGAAGTACATTAATAATATATGACTCATTAAAATATATCCCGAGGTAACTATAAAAAGTACTTAGTATTTTATAAACTTATCTTACATACTCTTAGACATAATTAAGCTTTATTAAATATTACACTTACAATTTGCTTTTTTGTAATTTTTTTTTAGTATCACGATATGTGTAACATTTCAGTATAGGAAATATTAGTTAAGAAGTAACATATTTTGTAATTCTTTTCATTTTATTATTTTCTGCATTGCTAACTCTAAGTATTAACTACTGGAGTGGCTTCGCCCTTTGTAGCCGATAAAATAGACATTTCATATAAACAACTCTGAGAAACTGAACTATAAATGACAAAAAAAATCATACCCATCTTCAATATGATGTCAAAGTGATTTCAAAATGTTTACTGGGGTGAAATGTATGGTTTTCGCCCGCTGTGTTCTTTTAGGTTGTGTGCATTTGGCCTACAGGTACTATCAACAAATTCTATTTGATTTATATTAATAATATAATTAGCTGGTACGAATGCGAGAAATTTATTTCATTAGTTTGTAGAACATTCTCGTATAATCTGAATAAACTTCTATCGTCCAACAAATCAATGAAACTAGCAGCGTTGACCACACTGTACATCACACAAAGCTGGACAATCCTACAGTGTTTTTCATTGTTTATTCTCTTTTCCTTGTTTGCTTGCTGCTTTCCATTATTCAAAGTTAAACCTTACTATTTCCTATAGAATTTGAATTGATCTTTGAGGACTAAGGATTATAATAAACAACGAGAAGGAGCCCAGTAAGCTTTCATGTATTATATACTAAGTCATACACACATATAAGCAAGTATGTGGATATTTTGAAAAGCGATTAATATATAATCCTACTGATAAACTAAGTAGTGGGTTAAATGTAGTACAAGAAGATATAAAGCTGCTTATGTAATATATGGAAAGTTTAGCTAAACCAAGATTACCAACAATTCTATAAAACCATATGATGAAACATTCATTAAGAAAATTAATACTTTAAAGCGAAACTTTGATTATTTACATATAAAATTACTTTGATAATGTGTTAAATATGAAAACTGTATCAAGAATATTTCCTTATAGTCCAAAATCCCAGGACCGGCAGACATCACTTATTTTCTGATGAACAAAATGTGCAAGATTGAGTAGTGTTAGGCGGCCATTTTCTTTCTATTATTAGATTATTTCTTTGTTGTAAACGCTAAATTGCTGTTTCGTCTATTAACAATAATTTATTTGTCCACAGGTAATACAAAGCTCAGCATAGTCATCATTTTGGCCACTCTGAATACTTATGTGCTGTTTAAAGGTATGTTCCACAGATCCACATGGCTCGCATTGGATTTATCGTATCAGATATGGAAGAAGAAGAAAGCAAGTAAAGGCGTATGCAACGTCTTCTGTTTTTAGTGATATTTGCTATCCTATAAAAGTACGCCTTCCCCTTCGTTTCCCTTTTCTTCTATATCTGATACGATGCGTTCGATGCGAGCTCTACGGACCTGTAAGCGCTTCCTTTAATACTAATATTTGGATTCACTTTTAAGCCACTGTTCGTCCGTGCATGTACAAGTATACCTATAGTATTATCGGTGTATATTTAACTAATAAATTTTAAATTAAAAATAGCTAACATCGCTGTAGAGTAAATAATTTTTTTAATTAGTTTGTATATTAATTAAAAGCTAGCTATATTATTTTTTATAGTTAACACTCAGTGCTCATAGAATATTCCAGTGTAAATGCAGAAAGTTTTTTAATATCGAGTTAACTCCTAAGAGACTATCTGCTGATGTAATTTTACAATTAAAATATTTACTCGTTTCAACTTAACATGCAGACTGCGTATCATGGAGCATTTCCGGAGGTATTAGCTAATAAACAAGTTTTATCTGTACTACGTATAGCAGGCATGGTCCATGGAAACTGCAAGAGTAGTGGTTGCCTTAAGCCAACAAATAAATGATTTCTTTTATGTCGAATTAAAAAAAAAATTATAAAAGATTAAATTATAATTTTCGCCTTTTTATATGATCGCTACATATAAATCGCTTACATATAATTCCTCATCCTTAACAATTATCATTAACCAATTAAATCCTAACTTCATACATATACAATACAGTATTACAAAAAGAAATAGCATGTTAGGATAATATTTTACAGTGTACACTGACAAGATTAAGTGATATTATGCGGTATTAGTTATATCCAACTTTCTACGTTATTTTAGTATTAGAATATTATTAAAGAAACAAATACATAGGTTTCTCCTTCAATTTATTATCATTCCCGCGAGATCCTTAAAGAAGTCTTCGTTCACATTCCTCGTATTCACGATTCTATTGAATCAAAACATAGAGTCTTCAGTTGATTTTGAATTCCAGTCATTGCAATTAAGTAATAGCGGCCTAGCCTCTTGTTCTCACTTGTCAACAAAAACAGTAACCGATCGCAATAAAGCTAAGCTGCTAAATGACCTTCGCGCTTTATGAGAGAGTATAACCCCCCTTCACGTCCAGTAACCCGTTCCAATCTGTTTTTTCTACGTATCTGGTCTAGAGGGTGTCTAAACTCCAACATATATATATATATATATTTATATACGTTGCAAATAGTTTTATTGTATTTTGAAGTTGAACACAAAGTTGTTGCACGAGATGCTGCACTGTACGAATACGAGTTGATCCTTTTGACTTGTACACAGCAATGTATTAAACATTTTGGTCATTTGGGAATCGAACTCGGTCCTTACTTTAACATCAGCGTTACACGAGTATGTAAGTTAGCAGCACAGTGGAACGTGACTCGTCATAAAGTCAGACTTTTAAGTAAAGCTTGGTTCAGCAAATTGTTTGAATAGTCTATAAATATAAATGCGTTTACTCGTGTAACATAGACCCATTTACTGTTAATATAAACGTTTTAGACTTTTGTTATAAGTAACTTGTAATTTCTGAAATTAAATGAAAAATAACTTTGTACAGGTTTAGTCCCTATTAGGGGGTTAGCACACCCTGAGATTTTCAAGAGGGTGATTTCTTTTTCGCTTAGATTTGTTAACTATGCTTCTAAGAATAGTTTTAAAGTTTTCCATGCCATTATTCTAAATCCATTTGAGTCATACAAACCGTATACATGTATAACCGTACTAGAATCATTTAATAAGTTTGTAGAATGACATACAGATGGCGCTATTATTAACAAATCCATATGATTGTTAAATAGTACCAACCTTCAAACGATATGAGTCAAAATATCATGATATTCCGACTATTAGTTTAGAAGTTACTGTGGCTTTTAGTTACAGAACTTTTTTTTTTGATATAGTTTCTCGGGCTTCCTAGGCACGTAGCCTTTTATCGCCCCTAATATTGTTCTGCTTCTTCTTATACGTTACATCCAGACAATAAGAATGATCTATTCATGACTACTGCAGTTATAAATTTCGGTTTCTCAATCAAAAAGGCGGCGTTAACAGGAAGCGTCTGCGAAGTCTGTAGCACCGCCCTTTGGAGTCCATTTCTTGCCATTGCTGTATGTTTACATTGCCACAGAATGTGATCAAGATCTGCCTCCTCTTCACCACATTCGCATTTAGAGTTTGGAATGATTTTGTTTCTTGCTAGATGTTTAGGAGCCAGTATGATTTATTCTTAGTCTTGAGGTCATTGTTATTAATCTTCTTGGCCATTTTAGTTTGGCAAACCATGGCTTACGTTTCAGTATTGGTTGTATTTTATAATACTTTATAATAGTTACAGAACTTTTGTAATTTTGAAACAATGGAAAAAATACCGTGTCCGAATAATACTTCTCAAGCCATTGCTTTGTTTTAACGGTATTTTTTCCATTAAAAAGCAATGATTTATCAACACACGAATTTCAGACTTTTTCATTCTTTGAAATTACAAAAGTAGCGTCACTAAAACCACTGTAACTCGTAAATTATTGCTCGGAATTTTATGAAATTTTAACACATATTGTTTGAACGTTAATACTATCTAAAAGTCATATAGTTGTGATAAAAAATAAAGTTGTAAAAAGTTATGCAGTCTTTTTGGTTGGAAGACCAAGATTTGAAAGGGCAGTGGTAAAATAAAATGTTAAGTTTAAAAAAGATGAAAAACATTACTGTGAGTTATAAAAGACTACTTGCCTAAGAAGCCCGAAAAATCATTAAAAAAAAGCCATATAGATTTGTCAATATCATTACAGAATGTACTTTTAATATTAATTGCGTCTACATTTATGAGCGTATTACTAAATAATTAATTTATTTTTCTTAATCATTACAAATGTTTTAAAGATGTTTATTTTTCTGTTAATTTAACCTCAAATTAATGATCCTCAACTTCTGTCTCATCTTCGCTTCATATTTAAATGTAAAAAAGCTCCACCATTTTTTACGTAATTCTTATAAAAACGAAATAGCGTATAACTTTATGAAATTACATGTTTTATTATATGAACATCGACTTAGTCGTATTTTTTTTTTAATACTACAAGAACTGCATGTTTTAATCCCTGTTAATGTGAACTCTTCTTCATTTACTTATGCTTATGTCTGCTGCTAATGAAGTAGAGGATTTCAAACTTCTCCTCTAGCTCCATGACTTCTTCCGCCCCCTTTTTAACAGTAAATAGGGGTGGCTTCAGTTACTAGAACTTGCAATATACACCCTTACGTAGTAGCACACCCCCTCCCGCTAAAAAACGATGAACACACGTATCTACAAGTGAATTCGGTATGCATTATAAAGACAGTGTTCTGCGCTAGCTATGGGTAATTAAATATCAATAAAGTGATAAAAACTCATTATGCAAATTTAACTACTAAGTGTATTTATTTAATGTTTTAAGTTATCAATAGAAAATGTCGGGCGGGGTTTCCCGGAGATTACCATTGATTGAAGTGTACTTCCAGTGCCACTGGAAGTATGCAAACTTCTCCGGGCGGGAACAAATTAAAAATAAAACATAATGTGTTTTAAGATTATCTTTAAATAAGTATTAATAAATCAAACTTACAGAGAATAATATATTTTCATTCTCTATACTAAATGAAATTGCAATTCTGCATTAAAATTTGCCATGAAAATATGTTTTTCGTTAATTTTTATCGTATTTTATTAAGTCAATTGCCAGCTAAGCATGGCTGTTATCTTACATTTACGTAATATTTTACTTAAACACTCCTAATTATATTAAATATCAAAGAGTCTTATTTTACAACCAATTTAAAAGCCTTTATTTTTTAGCCTTGCAGATGTTCTAATGAGTTTTAAGAGTATGCTAATGCCTAAAACGGTAGATTTAATTTTGAAAAGCTGTAAAATAAGTCACAAAATATCGTATACTAGATAATATTGTTTACGTAATAGGTAAATTTTGCGTTTAGCGGAAGCAGGTAAACATTACCAATATATCTATTCTGTAAAAATACACTTCTGTTCTTTTAAAGTTAAAGCCGTTATCGCTATTTAACTAACAGTTTTGTTTATATCCGTTTACAGGCTTCTTTAACACACTCTAATAGATTAAAGATAGCTAGATTGATTATACTATAAATATAGTAATTATAACAAAAAATAAATTGTGAACCAGACAAAACATTTTCCTTTATGTCCATTTTCTTTTGAATAAAACACAATGGGTGTTCCTTATATGCATTTATTTTAACCTACCCAGTAAACATTTTGGAGTCACTTTGACATCATTTTGGGGATGTGTATGATTTTTTTGTCATGAAAGAGTTCATTTATAGTTCAGTTTCTCACAATCGTTCATATGAAATATCTATTCTATCGGCTACAGATGACGGAACCACTCCACCTGTCGGAATACAAATGAAGATAAAGTTGATGCGAACTATAATTGAAGTGAAATAGTGATAAAAACGTCACAAAAAGGGACACTTCACTAACTGTTTACTGGGTAATTATTGCACTTAATACAATATTTACTTTTACAAACATTTGTAACACATAATTGATAGTCTACAAATACGAGTATGGGTATTTATAATATAGAGATTAAATTAGTTTCATTGATAACGGCAATAACGTTTTTTAGACTTTCTCTGCTTTCAAATATCTGCTTATAGTTTTCAGCCTTTGTCTGTGCGACGAGTACTTGAATCATCGAAGAATAATATGCTTTACTGTAAGATGGTTCTTACATTGTTCACCTATTGGTTGTGGTTCTCATTTGAATAAATAGGTATGAGTGAGATTTGTATGACCTGTCTTGAGTTTACAAATTATTACTTCCCATTTTTTATTTAGTCCGATCGGTAACTCTTGTTTACAAATTGATGGCTTTGTTTTGCATTGTACTGTATCGTAAAACTAATTCATTTGGGTAAGTTTATTATTTTGCACATCAAGAAGTACTGCATACGCTGACTCTGGGAATCGAACCCAGACTCAATGTCGAAAGCGAATTGTTATCATATAAATGATTACAATTAACTGAATCTCTACTTTTTAGTTTGACACCTTAAATTTATTGAGATATTGTTAGAACTCTGTACATAAATCCCTCCCTGTGTAAAGATGATAAAGTAATTCATACAGGTTTATGATATAGTATGTACAAATATCCACCAGGGCGTCCGCAGATTTGTAGGGGACATGCAAACTGTTAATATTGAAATATTTTATATTCCATTACATGCAGCGTAAAATTTCTTTCCCTTAAAAAAAGGGTCAAATACCTCATCTACATACACCCCTCCCCCCTCTCAGACGTCCATGTACAAATTGTATTTATCGTTCATAACAGCTTTCATACAATGAATCTTCCTTTAAAGCTAAAATACATTTTAATATAAGAATATAACAAAACATATCAAAACATTCCATATGATATATTTTATTGTTTATCATAAGGTTTACTACCTACAAGCGAATACTTCAACAGAAAGCTTTTCACGATTATTTTTTCATATCGTTTGAGATTTTCTTATTTTTTGATGTCTATTCCTTATTGGTGGAAAGTAGCTAGGTGGGTGGTATATCTTAAGATTAAAGATAATCTCTTACAGAATATTTTAATTTATTTATAAATTAGATGTGACGTTAAATATTTAATAAGTTATTAAATAATATTAAGAGTATTTTCAAGTATATATTTATTTTAAAGAAGGTCTTATTACATTACTGAATTACACATTACATGAATTTTTCACATTACATTACTGTATTACTCATTACATGAAATTTCTAAATGATTCTGAAACAGAGCCGTAGGGCGCATTTGTTTGTCGCTCAGAAACCAATATGGTTATAAGTCTCTCCCCCCCTTCACCCCCCCCCCTTCAAAAGTTACAACAGTTTTAAAATATTACAGTAAAATTAATTATTAGAATTAAAATGTTAAACACAGTTACGTGTATTTAAGGTTTAACTAAAATAACAAAAGTAATCTGTTACATAAACAAGTTTACCTAATATATAATGTTTTGTAAACTATTTTACTGCTTTTTAAAAAATAAATCTAACTTTTGTGCATTAGCGTACTTGTAAAAGTTTTAAAGAACATTATTGTAAACATTATAAAATTTTATTAAGGAGATTCTCATGAAGTACTAAATAATAGAGAACTTGCTGAAACTTTGTTAATTTGTTCTACGATAGTCAATAATTAATAAAAAATTAAATAAGTGGAGGTTTCCGTAACTTTTAAGGAAATAATTAATTTTAAAAAATTGAAATTATCTTGAGCATTTGATTGAAAATTTCATGTAAGTATTTAATGGTGAAAATTATCATTTCAATTGAATATGGTTCAGAAAACATCAAGCTTTCGATTAAAATAATAACAATAGCATGTTTCCGAAGAAATAATCAAAATAATTGACATTTTCACGTCGGTTACGCTGTTTTATCGCCGCATGAGTAACCGCGATTATTCCAAAAGCATTATGTCTAAGTTCTCAGATTATAAACTATAAAATTATTTTTCATCGAAATGTAAAGTACATCTTAAATACATCATGTGCTTAACGGTATATTATAATTATTTTAAAATATAGAATTATTAATAATGAATATTTTAATCCTAATTAAATTTGACATAAAGCTTTATTTAAGGGATTTAAAAATTAAATTACAATGACTACGGAAATAACTTAAGCACGGTAATCTCGTTTAAACAAGACTGACGCAATACCTGTGCTGTACCTTATGGGCTGATAGCTGCCTCCCTATTTTATACTTTTTCCAAACAGTATTTCCACCCCTTTGCTGATTTTCATTCTCTTTTTCCTTTCATACTTTAGTTTTGTTAAGTTGTCAGTCCTTATCGGATCCCTTGCCTTGCCTTGCAGTGATGCCACCTGCAGTGACTGCCATCACAGACAGATTTATACTTAGACGTGTTCTGCGGCACTTTGACAAATGTTTCTTTTTTGTACAATTATTTTACAATAAATTTTAAAGTAAAAAAGAAATAGAATTTTTCGCAGCATCGTGCCGCAGTTAGTGTTTTGTGAAATTTGACTAAGATTTTTTTTTGGTTTTATTTTTGAAGATGAAAAGATTTGCCAAATAAAAACTACGGACGATTAAACGGTTTTTAAATTCTGTAAAAAGGTGCATTAATTATGTTATAAAAAAGTAGTCTAGTTTACTGCTATGTGTAGAATTCTAGAGCAGATAGAATAAAATGGAAATATTTGTAATGGATAGTATGAAATCTGAGACAAACTTACAATGATTTCGTAAGAAGATCTAACATGACGATTATATAAACTTTAATTAAAAATGATTTAACTGTTAAATTTAATGTTTATACAAAACCATTATAAGCTTAAAACCTCGCCCCATTTTGATACCCTCACCAAAGTCTCTACCCATATCATCTCATTTTCACTGTCAAATTTTCCGATATATTTATTTAAAACGTAAATATTATAACCCAATACCTAATAGTGACCGCACACTAGACTGTTTTAAAACTATTTTTTACATGTGTTAGAAAGATAGAGACTGTGGCGTGTTAACCTACATTTGTGCAGGTGCCTTATTTACCTCCACTTAAAATAGGCCTGCCTTTGAAAACAATAGTGAATTGTCACCGCAAGGCAATTGTGATTAGATACAATTTATTTCATCGAAAAACAATGATTTTAATTGTAAATGTAAATTTTTTCTTCTTGTGCTTGCATCATCCCTATAAAAAGTTCATCCGGAAATGGATAGAGACTGCATACATCCTATGAGCACATTATACAAAGAGAGACAACGAAATTTTATCTAAAAATTGATTCGCAAGTACACACGTCATCAATATATTTCCATGATCGAATAGACTGTTTTAATTGGACAATTATCTTACCACAGACTGGCCGATTCTCCATTGTGTAGCAGAATAATTTACGAAATTAAAATTAACACTACTCTACCTCTGGAAACACTTTTGATCATTTATAGCTTAGTATAGTTATCAATAAAGTTAGGTATTATTCCCACTTACTGTTTTAATTTGGTTTTTAAGTTAATAGTATTTAAAGTAAAAAAATAGTAGTTAAATATTTAAGTTATAAGTATTTAATTTAACAGGAATTTAATTTAAATTGTATGGCATATGGGGATATGCATATGGCTCATTCCCTGCACCACTTACTATTTCAAATTTAATTTACGTTTTTTTGTTCTGTTAGAACCTTACAAGGTCCAATGTTACTAAATTAAGAAAAAACTATATTATATTATATAACATCTAAAATGTGACAATCTGTTAAAATTCAGTTGAATTTATTTTTAAAAGAAGTTCGCTGTCAGTTTGTCAAAAATGCAGAAGTAAAAACAATTTTTTGACTCAGTGTTATTAAAGAACAGCAATTTTAATTATTCCACTTTCAACTGTCGAACTGTCTAAATTTATATTACTAGCGGGGCATTAACTAAATTAACTAAACTCAAATTAAAACACGAATGTAACAAGGAATGTCTATTTTGAAAACCTAACCTCTAGATTAAAAATTGAATAGAAACATAAATTAAATATCAAAACAGTAAGTGGGAATGAGCCCATGCACCATATATGAATGCACATTGTTCAATAAAATTTGTGAAAGATAGTAATAGACAATTCACATTCAAATATTAAAATATAACTATTAACTCACTTTGGAACTAACGACGCACGTATCATTGACGCGTGAATCTATGTCGGTCCTTTCCGGATTCACAAGGTCAGAAAAGGACAGATAAAAACACACCCGTACTCAGTTCTAATGTGAATTCAGCCTATAACATTAAGGGGGGGGGTCTGGGTTTTCACTTTCGAAAAATCGATTTTTTGTTTTTTGTTTTATCTTATTGTTTAACATTTCAAGAATATGTCCTTAAAATTTTAAGCCGATCTAAGCAATATTCTTGAAGTTATTGTCTTATTAATCCGGTATATTATATTGTATTATATGTTAATCAGGTATACAGTTTATTCATTGCTATAGTCCTGACGCGTTTTTCTCAAAACTACTTTTTCAAAGTCCGTGTTCACTGCCATTTGAAAACTACTTGACCGATTCATTTCAAACTTTGTACACATTTTCTTCATATAAAATAACTCCCCCCTACGTTTAGTAAAATTTTTTTTTTTAACATTAAGGGTGTTTCCCACCCACAAAATGGCGGAAATTTTAGTCGAAAATAACGGTTCACACTTTAGATGGCCGCCAAAAATTTTTAAATTAAAAAAAAAATAATCAGAGAATGTTGGGGGGAAGATTTGTTTATAATTTAACTAAATTTTTATAGTTTTTCATTTTCTGATAATTTCCGGCCGAGTTACAGTGAACACCGCAAATTGTTTTTTTTAAGACGTCCTGGGGGAAGCTCTGTCACGGGCTAATGATTTAATATTTTTGCATGAAAAATTTACAGAACATAGTCAAAACTATGCTCCACAATGTATAGAAGGTTTGAATAAAATTGCTCAATCGATATTTGAGATAAAAAATCACAAAAAAAGTGTTTCTTTTTACGCTGAAACCCAGACCCCCCCCCTTAATACAAATGACTTTCACGTCAATGTGCGATATATTTAGTGACAACCGGAATCTCATGAATGCCGTAACTTGATGTTCCGTCTTTGATTCACGATATTTTAAGGTGAATGTAATCTTTGTAATCTTTACTCCAATCTGAATGTCCTAATGGAAATTTCTCTACAGAAGTTTACAAAGAGTTCTATGTGTATATTGTACCAGCGCATATAAACGCCGAGCCGAGTTGCATGCAGTATGCACAAGAATAGTCGGATTCTATGCAGCCTTAGATAGTTAATATGAAAAGTAACTTAATTCTCAAGAAAGCCTGAAGAAGATGGATGAACGAAGTACATTAATTTCTTCAGGGTTGTGTAAATGAAAATATTGCATAAGAGTTTGTCGAAGAATGTTTCTGTATTCAATACGCGCAATGGAAATTTATTAGGATGGGGATATTTGCTGCAAGATCTTCTTTTGACCAAATTAGCAGCACTGTCTCTGTTTGTTTAACGGGTTAACGTATAGTGCTGTCTCAATCTTTCTACAACAAATAGAATCTCGTTTAAATGCTGGAACGTGATAATTTCTTTATACTGATTTTTAACTTCTACGCTCTTATGATATGAGTTTCCAGAAGCCAACGCAGTTAAGTCTAAAAGAAATCGATAAAATACATCGGTTAATTTAAAAATTAAAAATGGCGGAGATAAGGTGTTCCGCGAAAAACATTTGCCATCGTAGGACCTTTAGGGATAGTCAAAAATAAAAAAATTAATTAATATTTTCTTCTAAACAAATGTATTATAGGATAGTAGCATAGGAAAAAAGTTTAAATTTCATTTGTGGAAATGACAGTTGTTCTAATTGTACATTTTTTGGCAAAATTTTAGGTTAAGAAATTAAATAGAAAATTAACGGAGCATTCAATACAAAAAATCCAGTGCTATTCGATAGATACTTTATAAAGAAGATATGGTGTGATTTTTATTAAAATTGAATGAGGCGTTCACAAGAAATCGTGACGACCAGTAATTTCAAACACAAAAGTCTGGTTGTAACTCGAATATTGTTTTCGTCTTTATTTCAAACCTCAATATTTTGAGGTGTCTTACTAATGAACTGGACGATCGAATTACGTGCGCATAATGCAGTGCTATCGAATGCTAGAAGAACAGCGAGATTTAGATTGCGGAATAAAGAAAATGGAAGTAGATTCTGGGTGGACGGAGAAGAAGCGAAGTGTAGGGTGTGCAAAGCGGAGGTGGAGACACTGGAGCACATAAGGGATGATTGTGTGGACAGGGTGGGCAGCAGTAGAAAGGAACAGATGGATGGCAGAAGTAATTAGAAAGAGGAAGTGCAAAACCAGAGGGTTTATGTCTGAATAGAGTGATAGAGGTAAAAGGCAGGAAAGGGAAAATGAAGTCTGAAAGGAAGAAAGAATAGTGCAAAGATAATAGAGAGTTTGTAGAGAGGAGCAATGAAGGCAAAAGGTGAGAGACGGAGGTACAGGCAAAAAGGAAGGAGAAGCAGGAAACGGTAAAAAGGAAGGAGGTGTAGGGAACGAAAGAGGATCAAGAGAAAAAGAAGCAAAAAAACTTTTGGAAATAGAAAGGTCTAGAATATTTAAGATTAATTTTAAGTTGAAATTTTATAAAATGGTGTAAGAAATATTAATGTAGATTGTAAAGCCGAAAGGCAAATAATTAATAATATAATATACATGCAGTGCGATCTCTTCGGAAACATGTAATATGTTTTATGTTTCACTTATACTAGTTGTATTTCAATGAGTGTGAAAGAAACAGACAAATTGCTTATTTATTTTATTTAAAAAATAAAATTAACAGTAAAGAATTCTAAGTTTTTAACATATCACCTAACATAATTGTGTCTAAATATTTCTAAGCTATCGAAAAGTGGCCAACAACATAAAGTTTAAATACCTAAACTTAAAGATTTCAAATAAGTGTACACGCTTTAGCCAACCCTGTCAAGTCCAGACATGCACAAGTTGCAAACTTTCTGATTCAATAAACTTTTTGCTTGATTTCACATCTCTATTCACTTCTCTATTTTATATTAATACATTAATTTAGTCTAGTTGAACAGTTATACTCGTATTTACATATAAATCGTTAGGATTATTAAACGAAATTGAAAAGGCTTCTTTTATTTTATTGTCTTAATATTGAAACTTTAAACTTAAAAATACACAGTTAAAAATAAAGGTAAAAATTATATATATTGTACACATATTGAATTATTTTAAAAATTGATTTTATTTTCTAATATAATTTATTCAGAGAAACAGTTCCTTGTTGAGTGAGTTACTTTCAAATTCATGTTTTTATTGTAGAATATAAATAAGTTATGCAATGTTTGAATCACTTGGAGCTGTAAAAATTGTGAATATAAATTTGTAAGAGTTACATGGAATAAAGAATGTAGAAATGCATTCAATACTTGTATATAAATCTTGTACTACATTTCGAAATAGTGTTTCTGACACACAGTGGCGTACCGAGACTAATGGGAGTAATGCAGGTGTAGTCAATATAAGTGGTGAAAATTGTATATACTCATATTGAACTAGTTCACTTAGGTCTATGTTAAGCTTATCTAAAATTACTTTTTCTTAGGTCATACGGGAAATCAATTGTATCGAGCCTATTGAAAATTACCATTAATTTATCTCTATAATGCAAAACTGATTATATCTAGCCTTTTATATTCAACCTTTTTGTAGCTAACACACAGAATCTATGTATCTAGTCATAATTGATCCGAGTTTTAGAGGTCTATGGTGAACTATCTAAAACTTAAATCAATTTGTTTAAAATAAAAAGTAATAAATAATTAATTGTAATCAGTGAAAACAGGGATTCTATTCTATACCAATATTATATTTAGTATTGTAATGTTTTTGCCATTAGGCACTACTTTGTTCCGCCTTAAATCATTAAATTACATATCATTGTTCTTAATAATGTTGTTTGATCCTTACCGATTCTCACTCCTTCCAAAATAAAAAAGAAAAATGCAAATTAACCAGAAAATTTAAACCCCTACTGCTTTCTACTCTGCCCTTCCTTCTCTCTATCTCCGCCTTCCACCGCTTCACTTCACTGCCACCCGTTAATAACTGCACAATCAAATTTTCAGTTCTTACTCTTTTCTCACATGAATACTTAATGTACTCCAGCGTTTCTATCTCTCTGCAGCACACCTTGCTCATCCTTTCGTTTCTATTTTCCCAGTATTTGCTGCCTTCCTCTTCGTTTCCGAATCTAAATCTTGCGAGTCTTCCCATACGAGTATTAGCTTTAGAATGTTTTTCAAAAGCAGAGGAATTACTTTCGTCATACTTTTTCACAAGACATTATAAGTATCTCTTTATATAAACTTGTTGCTGTACTTTTTGCATCTTACGTTCCAATGTATTACCTGTTTCTTATAAAGACTTCTCGTTTTCTCATGTACATGCATATTACGTCCAAGCTTGTGTTGGCAATAATCGAAAAGGCGAACTTCGAGCCAGGCACGCCAACATCCACCTATGTTCGTTGCACTTAGAAACGATCAAGCATGTTGGTCGAGCCAGTTAACAACTCAACATATTGGATTGTGTATGGGGCCTTTAAGCCTGCAGATGTGCCAACCACCGCACTACCGCAAGCGCTATTTCTACAATGCATTCATAGCAATAAAAATGAAGTAAATTTTTTATTTGTTAAATTTATCTGAATTAAAATAATGGAAGCGATTATATAGAATATATTTTCGTATAAAAAAGTCAAATATAAAATTTTTAAAGATGTAAGTACCAGTCTCTTCTAAGACATACCTACCAACAAGGCTTTAGAAGTTACGTTGTTTTCTAAAAGCCCTTTATATTACTGCACGTACACTTTACTGCTGTTTTACTATTTCTACAAGAAAGTTATTTCCTCTCACTGTGAGCTACCGGCAAGCATTATCCTCCTGCAGCTTCCTTTTGATTTCTATTCTTGTTTTTATCAACTTGTGTTTTTATTTTTCTTGCACTCGCTACCGTTAAATTATTACTTTATCTCTAATGTTTTTATTTAACTATATGTATTTTTTTGATATTTACATATATATCTGAAATGATTACACCCCATTCCCACTCACTGAATTTTAGTGATAATTTAAGGTTTTAACCTAAGGTGAAACGAAAAATTTGTAAAACTTAACTCCATTTATTTTTTACAGTGTATATTATTATTTTGTTTACCCAGACTACTGATTGAGATGTTTTTTTAGAACGCAAATCGTACTTTAATTTAATACATAAATATTCTCTACTTCTTTATAAAATAAAGTTTAATTGGTCTGTCATTTTGACATGCAAAGAGCTTTATCAATAAATAAACCAGATTTTAATTTTATTATGTTTTATATTTTACATAAAATAGTTTTATTGATACGTATACGAGCATTCTGATTGATCCACATTTTCCAAACATTTTTCCTGTATTATTTTACTACCGCTTTATTATAAAAGCTTTGCGAAAAAATTCAAGCGCAATATTGTTTAATGAAAATTTAATAACCGAAAGATTTTAATTGCTGTTATAGCTTTTAGATATTTAAGTTGATTTTACTATTAACATCGAAATATTCTACCATCGAATTGTTTATTAAATCAGTAGCGAAGGCCTGTAAAGCTTTTAGTTTTATAACTGCTGCCATAGGAATCTGCAAATAGATTTTACTGTTTTATAATCGATATTTATTTTATTTATCGCCGTCCTATTTCTATTACGACAACTAAGGTTGATTGCTGAGAACCAATGTTTGAAGTTAGATGATTTGCTCTCTGTGAATTGAATTGATCATGTCGAATAGGCAGGTAGAAAATGTAACACTTTAAATAGCTTGTTGTAATAATTTCTGTTTGAAAAGTAAAAATGAATCTTAAAATCACCTTATGTCAAGCTAGCAAATCTGAGTGTTTGCACCTGTGTGAGGGGGGGGGGGGGTTAGTTTCAACTTTTCTTTTTTTTAATTTTTTTTAAATTTATTTATATTATTGTACTACATATTAAGTTTATTGTGTAAAAATTTAAAGTCGATTGGAGTAAAACTGTCGGAGATATAGACTTTTAGGTCTTCACCTCTCTGGTCTGGTTTCGTGTTACTTTGAAACTTTTAAATGCGTTTTCTCACACCTAGCTTTTTCAGAGGGACGTTGCCCTCTCTATCTCAACATCTAATGGGCCGATTCTTTTGATATTTAGCACACTCTTTCTTTACATAAATGCCAAGGTAACGCTGTCGAGTTCTTTTTTATTTTTAATTTTAACGTATTTTAAAATAACAAAGTTTCTGATTTTTTTCAAGAAAAATCGGTATTTTGACTTTTAAGTGCTGTAAAAAATTGAAAAATCAATGAAATCAAAAAAGAAAATCTTGATAGCGTTACCTACAAAAATTTATCAACTAATGAAATCATTTTGGTATTTCAATTTCAGAAAATCCTCTGATGAGTTATGAGTGGTAACGCAATGTTACTTTTATTTGTCTGCGAATTTGAGTGCGGATTCGTTGTCAATGCCTCATTTCTTGACATTTATTTATGAAAATTTCAATAAAAATTCTTCAAATGTTATTTTATCATGTAGCATTTATGGAAATAATTATATATTAACTGTGTCGTCAAAAAACATTATCGAAAATATGCTTCTTTTTTATCGTTTTGACCTTAAAATTAAAATTCTTGGATGAAAATGTTTTTAAAATAACGGTATTATGCATGTAATCAATTATACGACACAACAGTTCAACCAAGGAAAACATGAGTCCTTCAGAAACTGACTCGATGTCCATCAGGTCATTTATTTACCGGCTAAGATTTAAGACTTTTAGAGTACTAAAAGAGAGCATATATTTACAATACGAAAACTTAAAAAGAAAACAAAATTAAAAAAAAAAAAAAAATTTAATTTGTGTTTCAGTTCTGTCGCGTTCAAAACAACTACATGCAATAAAAAGTTTTTAAAAAACTAAAAAACTAAATACAAAAAAATATAGATAAAACCACCCAGTAAGTTCATTAGTCTTACTCAAGCTAAAAGTGTTACCAGAGTAAAATACAAGTACAAGTAGAGCAAATAAGAAAGTAGGACGGTACAGGGTACAAAAGATAAGTGCACGAGAAAATATATTAAAGTCTTTCAGCATTTATTTAATTTAGAGTACTGGGTTGTGTTGTCGGTCGTCGGTTGTCGGTTGTCAGTAGTCGGTTGCTTGTGGATATTATTCATTTTGTTTGCTAAAAGAAATATATAGATGGCAGTGTATACACGACAGTTATAGACAAGGAACATTCATCTTAAAGTTTCATTTGTATTATTTCTGGAGGCGGCTGTCAAAATAATGTAAACAAATTATGAATCTGTTATTGATTTGTGCAGAACAAAAGATCTGGTCTGAGTGAATTGCGAGTGTTGACGAGAAGTTTGCACAAATCGTTGAAATGTACGAATCAAAGTAAAAGAGAGGGTATTTGTTAATGTTAATGGCATCGAAAGAAAAAACTACGCTGAAGCGTTAAGCCTCATTCCCACTCACTGTTTTGATACTAAATTTACGTTTTTATTTAATATTTTTATCTCGATTTCAGGTTTTCAGAGTAGGCATTCCTTTTCACATTCGTGTTTTAATTTGAGGTTAGTTAATTTAGATGGTGCGCATGTGTCATTAGTAATCTAAATTTTTACAGTTCGATAATTGGACAAAATTGAATGTGGTATAATTAAAATGGTTGTTTCTAATAACAATTAGTAATAGAAATTGATTTTACTTCTTCATTTTTAACAAACTGACATTAAATTTCTTTTAAAAATAAATCCTACTGTATTTAGGCAGAGTGTCATATTTTGAAGGTTTTAATATAGTTTAGTTTTTCCAATTTAGAAACATTGGACAAAAGTAAAGAAATAATAAAGCATCCGTATGTACTACGGGCTATTTCACAACAGTGGAGTGTTGATCAATAGTCAAATAGTTTAATCTGTTAATAAAGTGTGCCAATGCGAAAAAACTCTAGTACTCTATACTGAATATAGTCGACGTCGGAACAGTTACATCAGCATTATGTCTTTACACAGCTTTTGAGAAAAGTGAAATAAGTATTACTTGTTTATAGTCATTATAGAACCCCAATAACTTTGCGAAACCGAAATTTATAACTGCAGTAGCCATGAATAGATCATTCTTGTTGTCTGGATATAAAGTATAAGAAGAATCAAAACAATATTAGGGGCGATAAAAGGCTACGTGCCTAGGAAGGCCGAGAAACTATAAATAAAAAAAAATAAAAACCCCAATAACTAGAAGTATCACGGTGTGTGTGCAAAGAAATCGCCTTCGATGCAGATCTTAACGGTACTAGAAGAGTGGTGGTTGTAGAGGATGCAGATGTAACTAAATCACCGTCTAGTTAACAACTAATATGCATGCTTTTCATTGAGTGCACCGCTCAAATAAATACTTACAAACTTACGTCACAAGTTAATGATTCGCTGCAAGTTAAAACTTGACGCGTTCAAAATGCACTTACAACGTACAAATGTTTTATTCTACATTAAAATACGTAATTTTATCTATTTAAGTCAGTTTCTGTTTCAATACATTGTCACTTTATTTCTTCGAGGTTACTTTGATGAAGACTTCGTTCTGTTTAAAATTATTGAAAATTCCAAAGAATCGTAGCATGAAGTTCAAGCCTACTACTCATACCTAATCTTATGTACACGTAATTGTCACAAATCAAGTTATAATTTTTACTGGTGAACGCCCTTAATAATAAAAACCATAGTCACACCTCGTTTTTTTAATTCAAATTACGAGTATCAATGCGGACGTTGATTTTTTTTTTTTTTTTTAAATCAATGCTGCTTGCATATTCCCAGTTATCAATTTATATGCAAATTACAATCAGTCTTTGATTTACATTTCTACACCACTAATTATAATCTGAATATGGAGCAACGTTGATTACAACAGATTTTCACTCTCTGCGGTTCTCTTGGTGTGTATTAGAAGCTACCTGGTAAACACATAACGTAAATATTACGTAGTATAAATGTTAATTTTAGTATAATGAAGTTTTGTAACTGGCGAGTGACATCAACTAATCAGTATTTTACTATTGTCCGTCATTCTTTTTTCTTCGATCTAGACGGTTTTTAGGTCGAAGCCCTAGAACGATTCCACATACGCTACGGCCTACCTACATATCCTTACATTCATAATATTATGTATTCATTTATATTAATTTACCGTAGGTCTATTTCCGATGCTGAGTCTATCATTCATAAACCAAACCATTGTTGAATAAGTTTACTTGTTTATATAAAAACATAATCACTTATATGACCCAGAAAATATTAATCAAATAAATAAATATAACCCAAGAAACGAACCCGATTCTAAGGTCCTTATTTAGTAACTTTTTAAATGACGTGGCGTACGTTAGACGGTTTTATTAGTAGCTCAACTTTGTTTAAAAAAGTACCGTCTAAAGTTAAGCAGTGCCAGAAAATAATAGCCTATGTCCATCACTGTGTTTGCCCACAATTGGCTTATGAACTCATTTTTAGGGGTCTATTTTTTAATTGTTGATTGTAATTGATGTTAATAAATGTATATTAGCGTTTCTATTTTATTAAATATCTAAATGTTAACGGAGATATAGCAATTAAAAGTTTGAATTGTAGTTTTAGCGCTACAATGTCGGCCATATTTATGACGCAACATGTCGCACGATTAAGGCATGGGTCAGTTATTTGTTTTATGGATAAGAGTTCTTTATAAAAGTATAAATTCCAATTAATCATAAACGGGAAAAGTGGCTTTTAATTGTTAATAGCTCCTCAAATATAGCGAGTTACTAAAAAACAATTGGATTTTGATTTCATAGTACTCAACTTTATCAATATATTGCACAGTCTTATAGAAATTATGACATGGTTCACAAGCCCATTCCTTCTAATATTATGTAATTTAAAACAAGCTATACAAAAAAAAGTATTCATTAATACAAATCGTAATTAACTCTCTTCAAGCACAACGCATTCACTCACGAGTACGACCCGCCACCACACGACAGGAAATTCTGTATTAATTTTTTTATTTACAATATTTTAACCAACCCGTAAATAAAGTATAATTATTCAGGGTCAAAAAATTGTAAATTAACTTCAATTATTTAAACAGCATTAATTACACCCCGAGAATAAATTTGTAATTCTCAATTAAAAAATACTGTATGAGTACTCTCTCTCCCCCTCCATTCCTCTCTCTCACACTGTGGTGTTATGTCTGTTACATATTAATTTGTACTTGGTACAGTCTCAGTAAAATTTTGAAAATATATTTAAATATACATCGCAATAATATTTCATAAATAGCACAAAGAACGTTGAGGAATCTCTTGCTCGATTCTCGTGCTAACGCTATATTTTTTCTGGGTTTAGTCGAAAAGAAATCATAAGATTCAATGTATTACAAAATTACGCAATTCTTTTCGCAGTGCAGTATTACCCTAAGAAAGAGGTGTCTAAAGAATTTTACGACCAATATCTTTACTATGATATTTTAAAACTATGACTAGGATCGAAAAGAATCTCTGTATATAAAACATACAACTTTTCCCACCACTGCAGATATTCAAAACAGATCACCGTTCTGTTAAATACACTAAAAATGGTGGGCTAGATACATACTAGACACCCTGTATATTGATTAAGATTGCTTTATTATTAAAAATATTCTAATTAAAATAATGATTGTCTGAAAGCTTTTAATGATTTGAGTTTTTAAAAAGTCATCAAGCTTTAAATTCATAATGACTTAATTATTTTATTTAATGACATGCATTTCTAAAAAGCTGTGTACAACGAAATAAACCTGTTAAAACGAAGGTTCGAGGGGTGACCGAAGTGAATTAGAATTTTGGGACAATAAAAATCAAATTAAAAAAAAGTTGGTGATTATTGCTCGACGATACGATCATGTATAAACACACGGCACAGTCAGAGCCGGATTAAAGAAACTATAACATTAAATAAATAAATATATATATATATATATCGAAATTAGATTCGAGAGGCCAACAACAGAAAACAAATGCAGTTTTATAGATCACATTGCATTTAAAAAAATGAAGCGCCTGATTAATATACTACCTCGTTTACATAACTATCAAGGAAGATATATATTCTTTTATTATATCACGACGATTTCAACAACTAGGTTATATCTCACATTAATTGTGTCTTTTGTATATTTGTTTATTATTAATTTTTTTATCATTTGGTGAGTTAATTCTATCTCGCTTAGTCGATGATTGAACTACCTCGAACACCCAGAGAACAAAAAGAAGATATCTTCATTATGAAAATGTATGTGTTTACGAATAAAAGGGTCATAGCCCTGTAGATAGCAGTAATATTCTCTATTAATGTGTTTATTATCTTACCTAATCATCTATTATGACTTTTTTTATTAAAAGATTGATTAAGGGTTGAATTTACGCAATATCCAAAGATACACAAAATGATATCATCCCTTGAATAATAAAAACAGGGTAAATCCTATCAAAGTAATTCAAAATAAGTATGAATATTTTTCAGTGCTTTTTTTTTTTGTTTAATAAACGTTACCCTTTTTCTGTCAACTTATATTTTAAATTGAACTTCACCATTAGAAAAACAAACAGAAAAGCGAAAAAATATAATAAAAGCATAAGTATAATAGCATTATTGTAATAGGTCCCTTGTTTCAAATAAAACTCTTTGTGTTTCCGGTTTGCGATAGAATCTAACGATTATTGTATGTATAAATAATGAAAAAACAATTCCCTCTCGATATCACAATGCAGTGGAAATGTTTGAATAACAATATTCAATATTATTATGTATATTTTCTCCGCAGTGTAGACATATTATTCAATGTAATAGTTTCGTCAATTACGTAGACGGCTGGTAAGGGGGAGGATGGGGGAGGGCTAGAAGGCTCTGAGATATAATGACACCACAGGGGATTGAGGTTTCAGTCCAAATAGAGTGTAGAAATGATTGGTGGAACTATAGACACACTATTTAATATTATATTACTCCATCAGCACGTAAAAACAAATACAATTTTATATTATAGGAATAGTATTCTACCATTATATATATCTTCCAATAAGAATCAATTTATATTAATATCTCAGTAATCATTTTGGAGCATTTTGGAGTCACTTTGACTTCATATTGAAGATGCGTATGATTTTTTTGTCATGAAAGAGTTTATTTATAGTTCAGTTTCTCACAATCATTCATATGAAATGTCTGTTTTATCGGCTACAGATGACGGAACCACTCCACCTGTCGGAATACAAATGAAGATAAAGTTGATGCGAACTATAATTGAAGTGAAATAGTGATAGAAACGTCACTAAATAGGGCACTTCACTAAATGTTTACTATATATGTATATATATATATATATATATATATATATATATATATATATATATATATATATATATATATATATATATATATATATATATTTATTTATTTATTGTAGATTGTAAAACCGAAAGGCAAACAATTAATAATATTATAAATAATCCTTATCTGATACACGCTCATAAAGTCGCCGAGTAATTTTAGTTAAAAAAATATACATCAATATATGATGTCGCTAAGAACGATTTTTTCAGTGTCAAAAGATTTTACACTAAATGAAGGTCCTCTACTTTCGATATTACTTTCTGTTTGCAAATTGATGGTGTACTTTCTACTTTGGACATCACTGCTCCAAGTAATGACCTTACTTCCCTGATCGTAATATTTAAATACAGCAAAACACAGATGTGACGCAATTCAAGACGTACTGGGTGCCAGGGTCGTAAATAATTTTATTATATTAAGAATTTTGATAATTTAACACAATAAGAAATTGATTTTACTATTAACCAATAAATAAACAAGGCTAATCATTTGTTTCAATTCAACGGGTATTAAAAAGTCATTAAGTTTCTTCTTTATTTAATATTGTGGACTCGTCGCGGTACTGAACAATGTTTTTATGACCCCATTTTTAATGATACACTTCATATTTAGTTTATTTACATAATTCTTTATTTGGGTAACATTGACAACGCCTGGTTGTTTTGTTTGTGTCACTGCTGTAATTACTTTTTACTTTTACAATTATTTTTATAGCGGTATAACATTTTCGTTCTAAAAAATATGTTTTATGAAAGAATTTTTAAATATGCTAAAACAATGTTTATTATAGTCGTTTTTATTTTTATTTATAACTACATTTACGAGACAGTAACTTTAGCATAGAGCGTTGTTACTAGGCTACTGTGTTTTCGAGTTCGAACCCACGAACACCACCATTTGCTTTCGATTATTTTCAAGTTTAATTGATTATGTGTTTATTTCATTTTATTTTTATAATCTCTTATTTAATTCGCTCATGGGATTTGCTTGTGACTATGGTTTTCTAATAAGCTACCTCTTCTTATATTGACAGTTATTATGGTGTCTTGGCCTTATTTATGTATGCGACACAGCTGTCTAATAAGTTTATGATCATGTACTCATATATTCAATTAAAATTTGTTGAAATTATACCGATGGCCTGAAGATCGAACCTGGAGCTACAGTAGGCATAAATACTCTTGTCCGCTGTTTTTTCTCGCAGAAGAATGAGTTCCGTTCAAAAAAGCTCCTCCTTAAAATGCATGTAACTGTTGTAGTATAAGTGCCAGGCGCTTACTTTAATATTTAATTTTAAAAAGCAATTTGTAAGTGGAACAATGAGTATATGTCTCAGTGGTGGGAAATAAATAAGTAAATTAAATAATCAAATTACGTAAAAAGTTTTACCATAGTTTAAATACAAACTTCTCCTAACTTAGCGAAAATTGAATTTCGCTGTACCGCCAACTAATTCAATATGTATAACGTACAACGCAATATTTATTCCAAATTACCGGATGTGAAGCATCTACATTTAACAAATTGAATCTTTATATTTTACCTCAATGATTAATATGTATTTAACGAAGAGAATATAATTTAATTTTAAAATTAATTCAATTTCATCTTCTTTCTGTTTCGTTTATTTACTTACCTGCTCGCAATGTTAGTTCAAATATTGAACATAAATACTAAGGGACTATACATTAATTACGTCACAAGAAATGGGAGGAAGAGGGGGTCCAAAAAGTGTGACAAAACATGACAAGAGGGGGGAGTCGAGTTACAAGTTTCGTGACGTCAGATCTAATCTAAAATACGGCTACTCTTTAAAATTCATGTAATAGTTGTAGTATAAGTACCAGGCGCTTACGGCTACTAAAAAAAAATAAAGAAGAAAAGAAAAAGACTTAAATTTCTTTTTCAAATATGTGACGTCACCATAGGGAGGTTGCAGTACACAGTGTGGCAAGACGTCACAATGGGAACGGGGAGTTAAAAATCAATGAAATGTGTGTGGCGTAATTTATGGATTTTTGTAAGTAATTTTGTTAAATAATATTAATGTGTTATGTTATATTTAATCTTTCGCAAAAAAACTTCAAACATGTAGTTAGCTAATTAATTCTTTACATGGAGCATCATTCTCATTTGCAGAAAGTAAAGAATTAATAAAAATAACAATTAAAAGTTGATGCACTCAAAATAATTATAAAAGTCTTTTGTATTCCGTTTTTGTTTCTGTATTAAATTATGTGCAAACTAAAAATGATATGTAAAATTATATTAAAATCAGTGTTGCACTGTAAGATTTGGAGATTTGAACTTTGAAGAGGAACAATGGGTTTGTGTCCTATGTCTTAATTTCTATAAAAGTGTACTATATATTGATATAGTGGGTTACTAGAACCTCAAATGTTATTTTTAATAACTTCTTATATGTTAGGAGATATTAACAACTAAAAAAGTCATTTTGTCTCTTTAATTATTAAAGGGCTTCAACGTTGTACACATTCCAAGTGCATGTGACATCGCAATCCTTGTGTAAGGTTACCAAACTTACAGCTCATAAATCTCTGCTATATGTATTTATATATCAAAATATCAAATATTATTTACAGCTATTTCAAGGAACAATTAAATTCCAATATTATGTCTGCCTTAGCAGGGTTAAATAAAATAAAAACTTATTATTCTTTGACTTGACTTAATTATTTGACTACCAACAGCTACAAAACATTACCACAGCACTGACCTACTTAACAAATAACTGACGTTAAAATGAATTTCACGTCATACAAATATGGCCGACCATTTCTAGCGCTAAAACTACAATTCAAACTTTTAATTGCTATATCTCCGTCAATATTTAGATATTTAATAAAATAGACACGCCAATACACATTTATTAATATCAATTTCAATCAACAATTGAAAAATCGACCACTAAAAAATGAGGACACAAGCCCATTGTGATTGATAATGAAATATTTTGCGAAAAATTTATGCACCAGTATGTGAAAACAGATAGTTAAGAATACGAACAGATATGGAAATATAAGGCAGATATCGAGAGAGAAATGTGACCATATTTCGTTTTATTTTATCAGTATTTATAATATCTAAAGGGTAAATTTCAGCTTGGTTATATAGGGTACATTATCAATGGCAACAACTTATAAAAGAAAATAATTTTTATCTATAAACTGAGAATGAGAATAAAGCATATTTAGTGAAGACCATGAAATTATCAGAACGTATTTTTATTATTTCGAAAATAATGTTTCCGAAAACAGATTCACACAGAAGGCGAAGCTGCAAAGAGATTTATTTGCCGTCGATGTAGAATGGTGTCGTCACTCCACTTCCGGTATGAAGCAGCACGTGAAGTTTAACACAAATTGAAATAAGATGAGATAAAATGGAAATACACTAATACTGGATCATATAGTAAATAAAAAACCGGTACTTCTTGAAATACGTTGAATAGCAGGATTCTCAATCTGGAGCCACATGGAATTTATTTCTACGATTATTAGGATGACATTATTGAGGATTCTACTGTAACATTTGCCATATTTTAGCTATATTGAATAAATGAAAAGCAATAAAATGCTTGTAATATACTGAATGTAATGTCAGGACATTTTTACAGATTGTTAAGGAAGGTTCACAGAATATAATCACAAAAAAACTAAGAAATTGCACTACGTGTTCTATCCCAGTAAACAATTTGGTGAAGTGCACTTTTTATCACTATTTCAATTCAATTATAGTTCGCATCAACTTTATCTTCATTTGTATTCCGACAGATGGAGTAGTTTCGCCATTTGTAGCCTATAAAATAGACATTTCATATGAAAGACTGTCAGAGACTGAAGTGTAAATGAACCGGACAAAAAAGTCATACGCATCTTCAATATGATGGCGAAGTGAATCTAAAATGTTTACTGGGTATGGTTTACATAGTCATTGCGGTTTATTATGGGACAGAGGGTGTAGTCATTTTTTCACTTTAATTTTTAAATGGATCAAACGTTATAGAAAGTTCCAATACATATAACGTCACGTCCGTTAAGTGGCCATCTCTGTACGCTCAACAGTGCGTAAAAGACATGCTCGACATCTGTATCGCTATAACTACAATTCAAATTTTTAATTGCTATATCTTCGTCAACATTTAGATATTTAATAATAGACCGGGCGCTAGAGGTAAGTGAGTATGCAAAATGTGAGGACCAAATTCCACCAATGAATTTAAGTTAAGAAAAGGTCAAAAATTAATAATGCGGATCTTGCCGGTCAAATATTTGGTCCATTTTGTTTTGAGAGGAGAGGGGATGTGAAGGGAGCGGGAAGGGACCATCACAGCTGGTGGCAAAATGGGTTTTGTTATTATTTGGGGTCTCAGGTATAAAAATACGACCATAGTTTTTTTTTTTTAATATAGTTTCTCGGGCTTCCTAGGCACGTAGCCTTTTATCGCCCTTAATATATTCTGCTTCTTCTTATACATTGTATCCCGATAACAAGAATGATACGACCATAGTTGCCGGTCCTCACATTTTGCATACTCAACTACCTATAGCGCCTGCATTATAAAATAAAAACGCTAATAAACATTTATTAACATCAATCTCAATCAACAATTAAAAAATGAGTTGTGAACTCATTGCAATGTCACATTTAATTGCCACAGCTGTATAACTTTGATTTGGCTTAATTTAAACTGAAACGGTTCATCAGATGAAGAAAAATATGTTTAAAACAGCAGTATATAATATATGATAAATTTAATCAAAATTTTTCAACTGCAAAGTAAATTTTTCAACATAAATGTTCCTTCTAGGATATTGTTAGCAATTTAATCATAACTCTTCTCCTGCTTTGACAAGCTTTGTGGAGAAGCGCTCCTCCGTATAACGTAATACTCCCAGCTATTTGGGGAATCACTACTACATATGACGACATGTTCCTTAATAAGTGGGGAGGTTTGGATTTCACCAAGAACAGGGAATTTACAGGGTACAGGGTACAGGGAAGAAGTACGGCTCCATGTACATCTATGAGCACAGTATATAAACGACGGGGTACAGCTTAACTGGATTAGTCGGGAACGACTTCCTTACGGTATATTCCTTAAATGGGACATAAGAAGACATCGACGTCGGCGTTGGCGTCGACATAGAGACGTGTACAAGAAGGCAATGATACGAAGGACACGAAAAAGGAATGAAAGACAGCCACAGATAGATAGATGCCTGCCGCATGCGTTGCAGTAAAAATGTATATTGATGATAAAGTTATTCTATGAATTTTAATTTGATTAAATTTTATTTTTGAATAAAAAATGGTTCAATGGTTAGAGTACTGAATTTTTTAAACCTTGTCTTAATACTGTATCAGTGTGAGATAAATCTGGGTTTATCGGGAAATGAAGAATGCTACAAAATAAGATTTTGATAAAGGAAAGTTTAATCAGTTTATTCATATTTAAATTAAGTAGACTGTATAAAACATCCGGTATCAATGGAACGAATTGTATTTTGTACCTGGATTAGAAATTGCCTAGCTCTCAGAATTAAATTGATTGACAATTTTTAACAATTTTACCACATTAATGAAATTATATTTATGGCCCTTTACAAAAACGTCAATTTGAAATTTCAATGTTTTTATTACACTATTGAGTGAAATATGGCAGTGACAAAAACATGACATGTCATCTATTGTTACTTTGATACAGGTTTCATCAAATTTATCTTACACAGATTTTATTCTGTATAAATTTGTCGCAGGTTACATTCTATCAAGTGTTAATTGACCTAGTTTCCATTTTCTCCACAGTATTTTTCAAAATTAAGGGAGACATTAGCAGTGGCGGCAATCGGGGGGTGGCAATCAGGGCAATCGCCCGGGGCCTCTCTCTTGTAGGGCGTCGCATCCTCGCGCAACAACCCAAGTACAAAACTAAATTCATTTATTTATAAGTTTTGCATTTCTTGTCAATCATTATCAAAAATACTCACTTTCAATTTACATAAATTACACAAAGAACAATAGTATCGCAAAGATCTGTCGCTCAGGGTCTCGAAATAGCTAAGGCAACTATGCGTTTGCAAAATGTAATTTATTTGTAATTTATTTCTTTTATGTGGCTAGCACGCAATTTATCAGTGCCCAAAGTCCTTCAAATGTTCATTTTCTTCTGGGCAAGCTGTTCCCATTGCCTGCAACAGTTTTACATTAAACAAAGCGCTTTCAATATTCAGAAACTAATGGTCTAACAAATATTTTAATATACACCTATGGATTTTTCCCAGTCTTGCAACTTCTTGTCTTCTTGCCCTTCTTGACTAAACATTCATTGGTGTATTTAGTAATAAAATTGTGTAATGCATCTATCTGACTCCATTTTATTTTTGCATCTTAGGATGTGATCTTGATATTGCGTACCTTCTTCTCCACAATTACAGTTGGGGGACACTAACATTTAAATTTTATATAAATGTTAATAAGCAGATCGTGCGTATTTTCAGCACTACGCTTGGTTGAGAATTCTTGAGGGGCAAGCACAGGAAATTAAAGATCTTCACTTAAATTTTATATAACGATTCACTTGTTTATTGGATCTAATTTAAATCACAAGTTTTGAATAACAATAAATAATAATTAACACTTAAAATATAACTAATAATGAAATAAATATAACTAAATATAGATAATGACAAAGTAACAAGTAGTAAGAGCAGCGTAGTCTAGTAAAGAGCTGCTAGTAGTAAAGAGTAGAGAGCGTTGTAAAAGAGTAAGAGCAATACTAGTAAAGAACAAGCACTGATAACAGTGCAGTCACTTATATAGGCCAGCAAAAGGAGAAGGGATTGTGACCAGCTGTGATCTGGTTGATAAAAGAGATCTCTGGTGGCGCAAATATAAATGAATTTGTCACAAAACAATAAATAATTTGTAATTTGACAAATATGTTGAAATAAATAAGTTTGGCAACATTTTGCTGCTTAAAGGAGCAAAATGTGTGTTCCAAAATTAACCATGAAACTGAAAGATTAAAATTAACCATGAAACTGAAAGATTAAAATTAACTGAAAGATATAAATGTGAAAGATTTATGCAGTATACAGATATCAAACGCATTTGATATATCGTATTGAACATGGAAGATAGTAGTAAGCACGATCTTGGATACGGATCTTAGCTCCAGTTTCAATTCTCTTCCACGTTTGACATACGAACGGTTGCGTTGAGGAGTGTTTTAGTTATCACTGGTAAAACCATGGAGAATTTCATAGCATAAATACATGAACAAACTTTCTGTTTAATTTTGTAGCCCAATCTGACCCTGGTACTGTTCTTGAAATAAATAATATTATTCCAGATTGCTAAAAGAAATATGGTGACGAAATATAAATCCAGTAAAGATACTTGAAATGATTTGTCTCGGGTGGTATAACCATTTAACATTACTTTCAACACAAATTTGATATTTCCTCCTACATTCGTAACATGTTCTCTGCACCTCCGCCCCCTTCACCATCTTCATGCCCGTGGTAACCCTCGCTGTGTGAGGAATTGTAAAAATGATTCGACTGTTGAATCATTTGGATAAACAGACTGAATAAAAACGAAATTTTAATAATGGGGGTTAAAAATATATAAATAGAATCGTATTGAATAAAGTGGTAGTGACAGACGAATACGAAAAAAAGAGAAAATCTTTACAAAAATAGGGGAGGAAAAGCAGAAATTGATGTTTTGTATTTTAGTATGTGACAAGTGATTTTGTGATGTACGGTACACGGTACGACTATGCATATATACGGGTATTTATATATGTCTATAAATGTTTATTCATTCGCGAGACATTCCAGATTCCTATAATCACTTTCAATTGGAGTCTTAGAAATAAATTCCTTTCGAGACTTGGAAAAATAACAATTTGATTTGTTTTGTAGAGAATACATGAAACGTCGTAGACTTAGTACGGTCGTGTATACAACTCAATTGAAAACAAATATGACTTTATTTATTCTTGCAAAAAATACGTACCACCCACAACTTTTCAAGTTTTAATAATGTGTAATACGAAACGAATAAGGAAACCTCCATTGAACTCTACGCAGTTTGTTTAACTTTTGGCAGATATTGAAGATGTGATGAGAAAGAAAATATGGATTCCATCGCATGCGGATAAAATAGTGGTATTGCCGAGAACAGAAAAGGATATGAAATAGAATATGGAAAAAATAAAAATAAAGGAAATCCAAAAAGGAAAAGGAAGAAATGGAACAACGAGCGCAGAAGGAAAGACTAACAAGTGGATAAATCGAAAATACGTATTTAATAAAATAACAGGAAAGAAGCGCAGATAAGAGAAGTGACAAAAATCAAAGATGGCAATAAAATAAATGAGGAATAGAGAAAATATCTTTGGGGCGGAGATAAATGGAAGAATATGGATGTTCTACAGATTAATTTTGATCAGTATTATATAATAGGCAGAGATATGAGGATGCAGAAAGCAAAATTGGTTGTAAAATATACAGGAAAGGTACATTGGAGAACATTAAGTTTTTATGTGGGAAATAAGCGAAAGGAATATTGGGCAGTTATTAAAGGGAAACAGTGAAGGGGAGAGGTGGATAGCGAAGATAGAGAAAAGGAACGAGGAGAGAGAACGAATGGCACAGTAGAAACAGGAGGAGCGAAGCAGCAGCAATTTTGTTTTTATTTTTATAAGGATAATTTTATATTTTTTTTCTTCATTTGGAAGGAGTGAGAATGTTTAGATTTAATAAGGTTTAGAATTGAATTAGGCACAATGACATGTAAATAAATGAGTTAAGGCATAATTGGCAAATTGCAAAAATAATAAAATAAAATATTAATAATAATATACAGGAAAGGTAAATGAAATAGGTTATGGGGTAAGATGAAGAGGAAAAAGAGGAGAATTGATGAAGGAGCAAGGGCGTTAATATACGAAGAAGACTAAGCAAGGCAGATACTACCCAGTAAACAATTTAGTAAAGTGTCCCTTTTTGTAACGTTTCTATCACTAGTTCACATCAACTTTATCTTCATTTGTATTCCGGCAGATGGAGTGGTTTCGCCATTTGTAGCCGATAAAATAGATACATATAAACAATTGTGAGAAACTAAACTCTTTCATGACAAAAAAAACATACGCATCTTCAATCTGATGGCAAAGTGACTCCAAAATGTTTACTGGGCAAGAGACTGAGAATAATAAGGGCAACGAAAAATAGGAAGTAATACTGGAAAGGAAATGGAGTAACAGAAGAAGAGGCAGAGAGACTAAAAACCGTTATTTTTTGCGTTATGATTACGAAATGAAATTGTTTATAACGTTATTAAATAACACAGAAGGATATTACCTATTAACTTTTTTAACGTCGGTATTTTCGTTAATACAGCGTCGCAAGTAAAATCGTTTGAAAAAATTAGAATAATCAGTTCAAGTTTAGGGCGGTGCTACAGACTTCGCAGACGCTTCCTGTTAACACCCCCTTTTGGATTGCGAAACCGAAATTTATAACTGCAGTAGCCATGAATAGATCATTCTTGTTGTCTGAATATAACTTATAAGAAGAAGCAGAACAATATTAGAGGCGATAAAAGGCTACGTGCCTAGGAAGCCCGAGAAAGTATATATAAAAAAAAAAAATCAGTTGAACTAGGCAAAGTAAACATTATTAATTATTGGTGATTCCCGGAAATTGTTAGTTTTACATAAATTTAATAAATCTAATTTAAAGTTACAGAATTTGAATTTTTATATATATTGAAAATACATTCTATTTGAAAGTTCTCCTTTAAATTGTTTTATATAAATTGATTGAGTATTCGTACTTCAAATGATACTTTTGAACGGTACACGCACCTGTGTTTATAAAACCTGTGTCTATAACGAAGGAAAAACAGAATTTTATTTTCTTACAAACAATTCCTTACATGGAAGAGGTCGTACATGAGTATTCCTAGAATTAGCTAATAAATTTTACAAAGAAAAACAAAAACGCCTCTTCTTATTTATACTAATATATGTTTCAAGTATCGCAAAAGATTTCCGTTAGGAAATTCCTTTGGAGAAAACTCAAATTTTGGATTACATAATAATGAAATATATTATTAAAAAAAAAAAATCAAAATTCAAAAATTTTATTTGGGGGCACGGGGCGATTTTTGCCGAGGGTAAAAATTTGGCTAGAAAGTTGAAATTTTATATATGGCCTACCTTTGGTACCTAATTTACAAATCGAAAGAAAAAATCCCAAATTTTGAAAAAAAATTGCTCAAATAGAGAAAAATATATTTTTTTAGTCAGTTTATATGAAAAATTATTTGTTGTTATATGTAAAATAATTATGGAACGAGTTAAATAATTCAATTTAAAATTGAAATTAAAATTTAAAATGAAATTCAATTCACACACAAAAGACAGTCGTCGCCTGCGACGGGGGTTAACTCTAGTATGTATATAGTTTTATTCAGTATTTTCTCTCAGAACAAATCAATTTTGTTCAATAAAATATCTGAATATAACATGTACATCAGTCAATACCATTCCACAATACAATTTTTTTGTATTAATAATAATTAAAAAGTTACGGTATTGTTTAGTTTGCAGTTGCACCGTCAGAGGCGCTGTTGCAGATATACTCGTATGTCACCGTAATGTATTCTCTGGTCAATACACCAAATCAAGAACAGCTATTTCCAATTTCGCTTTCAATAGATAACAATGCTTATACAAATATTTTACAAGTTCTTAATTCATAAACCAACTAAAATAAGGGTGGATTACGCCTAATAATTATCACCCCAAAAATAAAAGGTATTTGATTAGAGGGGAGCTAAATAAATGACTCCCTCTGACAAGAGGGTCTACAGTTTATAAGACATCTGTGCGTAGGGTAGAAATTCCTCTTTAAGGGAAGAATGGCTTTAATAAATAATTTATATCTGAATAAAGTTGAATTTATGTTTTTTTTTTAAATCTATCTACAAAACCAGCGTGGTATATTTATCGACGTATAGTATATTAAATATACTATGTCTGTTTCATGAAAATTGATATTAAAATATTATATTTTTATGTAAAAAAATATGGACTAGCATTATCCTAGTTGTAAAAGTTGTAGTATATTAATCAGGCGCAAAAATACAGTTTTTTATTTTACGATAATTGGATTTCGTGGACATATGCTTCAATGCGACACCAACATGCGAGATGCAACGTTTATATAATTTCATTAATACGTTGATGTTTTTTATAAACGAGTTTATAAAATTTGTTGAACTTTTGTCGTCCAAGCTAATGCGATATTCATACAAAATATAAAGCTGTTGTTTCTTACTGAAGTGGACAGTGCATTAGATACATTTTATTCAGAGAATAAAGCTGTTAGTAGTAAATTCAACCCACAAATGCATAAAGCCTCGTTATTAGTTTTCAAAATAATCAATGTATCTTATAATTAAATTGCTTCATTAAAAAAAAGGATTTATTCATAATCGTAAACCATATTACGTCCTGCAACATACGCTTTAACAACATTAATCAGAACCGGGTGATCGTGATCGTGCTCGTGCTCGTGGGTTTACATTGGTAATATCATCCTCCAAATTCCTCGATGATCCGGATGGTGCCCCACTCCACATTTTTTTTTAATCAAGTTAAATTGATCAGCGCTTCAAATACATTTTAGTTTTTGTAGTTCAGTGGACTTTGATGCGGGTACGTTTATAATCAAGTACTACGTTATCAGGTTAAATTGCTACGGCTTATAGGATAGAGCAGTAGTCGTCAAGCTATGTTAACCGTGGGCCACATTCAAACATTGAAAGAAACCACGGGCCACTTCCGCTTAGATTTATTTGTATTAAAAACATTTCCATATCCTTAATTTTTGTTTTTTCCCACTAGCCATTTTGTATAGGGCCTTTCAACAAGAGCGGTCATTTTAAATCAATAGTAAAACACAATATTTCAGTGACATTTGGCAGATATTGTGTTTCATTACTAACCACAGTTTGTACTTTGGATTAAAATAAAAATATCACAATTTACGGAAATATTGCGTTTTTTTTGTTGGTTTAAAATGACATCTCTTGTTGAAAGATCACCTATATTTTGAATTCCATTTATTTTTCTTTAATAAAACCAATTGACGTAAGAATTTTTTTTCTTTGATTTTACGACGATTATAACTTGAGTCACATTGTTTTGTCGAGTCCTTTTATATCTTGTTGCTAAGGTCTGTCATGATAGGATGACGCATGTGTTGTATTTTAATGGTTAACAACGTATATATTTCCTTGTCTCCTGGTGAAGAGCGTAATGGTAATTCACAGCGTCGTTATAATAGCAATGTTTGGTTAGCATTTCGCAGACACGGCGGATTCTAATATCACTTGCCCAAAGTTGTCCATAATTGGCTGAATTAAGAATACATAAACAACCAAATGTTGCAATCAATCAGTCACGACAGTTAAAGTTTCATCCATGTAGGAAGGCAAGGCGCGTTAGAACTAGAAAGTGCGTTAACTGTCGTGAATGCAGTAGGCTTCGGACTAAACGTTTACAAGCTACATATACTGCACAAACATTTAATTCACTCTTGGAATGAGGACAAAATCCATAAATGTAAATAAGTAGCACAACTAAAATAACAATTAGATAATAGGAATGTAGTTTATGTCCGAATAATTATTACCCAATTAGAGCAAACAAATTCTTTCTGATTAAGCGAAATAATTTACTACATTACATTTCATAATACATACCACCGAATAATCTATTGTTAACAAATACCGTTCAAATAGTTTTATAAATACAGACGTACTTTGAAATAGCGCTGAAAAATTTTCAGTCAATGACTTTTTTCTGCTAATAGTGGTCTCCTTTTTCTGCTTATTTTGTTTTTACTGTAAGAATCATTTTAAATTCTATCAATCAATTGGTCTATAGATAAACTTTAATAATATGTGGTATAACAGATGACAAGCAAATAAATTAACTGACAAGGAATGAAAACTCTCCAAAATAAAACAATTTTTGTATCTGAAAATGCGTCATGTACTAAATTTGATTTTTATATATAGTTATTTATTTAACATCCCCAAAGCGATCCTATTCGTCCTCTACGCCATATGGTTAAACTTATTTCTGGTTTGGTGTTTATTTTCCGTATTATTAATTGATAACAGTTGTTAATTCTTAACCTCGATCTACACTTCAGTTTAATATCCTTACCTACAAAAGAGAAATGCAATGAAAACTGGTTAATTTAATTATTATAAGAAAGTGATAGATACGTAGTTCACCTACAGAGAGTTCATGCTTACAACAAGTAAACTTATGCTACAATGAAAAAGTACTGTCTCTCTCATTTTGCTATAAGAGCGAAAAGGATATAAAATTCTCCAATGTATCGCATCGTGTGCGGCTAAATCATTTTTAAGCTTGACTCGCAGTCGCTCTCTCAGTATTTAAACTATACAAATGGATTGTAATAGTAGAGTAACAAAGAGGGTTCTAGAATATTTTTGTAGTTGTTTACAGAAGCGGGAAAGAGAACTACGGCGAGATGCGGCGAAGAGGCGTTAGGGAAGTGATAGGACAAGTTAAAAGAAATAGACAAGTTAAAAATATCGGTAATATATTATTTAATTTACATACATATCTTACATACTATGTCGTATAGTTCAAATTACGAGAGTTCGGCAGCGACTCATACTTAAAACAAGTTGTGGGATATAAACTGCCGATATAACTAAAAAGCACTGACTCACTTATTTTTCTATAATGTGTATAGAAACGAATAAGATAAAATTAATTATCGTATTATAGATTTAAACCGCTCTTATAATCTCTTTTAAGTATACGTCGTCGCCGAACTATCGTGATTTGGACTATATCTCTTTCAATATTTTTCAATTCAGATTTCTTTTAAAATCTACTTTGGTTGTTTAAAATAATCGACAAACATTTTGTTTCAATTCCCTATGAAATTATATATAAGCAAGTATATAAAAAAATTTGAAACACTTTTAAACCATAGTCAAGATATTCAAGAGCCCTGCTGTAGCTGTTGGTATCTTTGTATTAGAGTACGAGTAGAAGTATATGTAGTAGGAGTTATACAATTGCAGAGAAGAGAAAACAACCCTAACAGACGTTACGAGTAGGGTGTATGGCTCTAGACATTGTGTTAATCTATTTTCTTCAGTAACAATTTCCCAAGTGTGTGCGTAACACTTTAACACGATGCTTTTCAACGACAACGACGACAGCACTTTGGGAGGACATCGTAGTCGATGGGCGACGACAGTTGAAGTTAGCAGTCGACAGTTGGCAGTCAGCAGTCGGCAATTGAGAGTTGACACTACTTTTTCAGATGTTACGATTATTTTATTTTATCAACACACAAGACGTTTCAGTCCTTTCTGTTTCAAGACTTCTTTCGTTGACTTGTCTATCTTTCTATATCATTTTAGCTTGGAGCTAGACTGACATGATGTTAGTAATATATGAACTGAAAATTGTATTCTTGGAAAATCCAAAACAATGTTATTTTACGATTTTATTGTTTTATTTTCCTGAGAAAAATATTTAAATAAAATGAAATATACATTTACATTTAAAGCGATATTTTTCGACTTCAAGTAAATCTAGATATGTACTACGCTATTTCTTTGCAATGCTAAAGCTGTCTTTTAATTTGCTGTATGATTGACAGGTGTATTGCATCCGTAATACTTTTATAATTGAAACAAACGTGTTTAAGAACTTGTATTAATTGTTTTATTTCGGTATTAAAACTTTCATTTGAATATAAATATGTTTCTACAATTACTTTAATGTCAATCTTAAAATGTATTCATTTTTTTTTTAATACAGCTTAATGGAATAGTTTTTTAAACACTAACACATTATGTTTATTTTCCTTATGTAATTATGTAATCATTCATAATGAAATTATGTAATTTAATATCTTACAGCTTTACTGCATTTTGAAAAAAAAACTCTTTTGCATAATTACCTTTTTAAGGATTATAAAAACTTGAAATTCCATTAATCCATTCCTAAATATTACTAGCTTCTGCTTAAATATTACATAGATGTAACGTAATATTCATGTTTTGTATTCTATTGTATATATATTTATTTTGTGTCCCTCTTTGATCTTACAATCTCATAATTCACATTTATTAAACAATAATCAAGAAACCCAAGACTAAAATCATTCTTTCCTTTTCAAAGCTATTCTCCTATTTTTGCTCCTTTTTTCTCTTTGTTACTTCCGCTGTCCTTCTTCTTTATTCTCTTTCTCCTAGCAACTCTTTACTCCTATATAACCTCGAATCTCTTTACTTCCCTGTTTATCTAGCTACTTCGTTCTCCTCCTCGTTCACAACTGGTTGTACCTCTCATTGTGCCTCTTTTTTTCGTTTTGCGAATACCAGGTTCGTATTTTGTAAATGAATGAAAAATCCCCAGCTCTGGACAGCATTGGACTTACATATTAAATTGAAACTACTGCAACTATTTTTTATATCACATATTTTTATTATTTGTTTAGAAGTGAAACACAAAGCTCACCTGAATAATAATGAGCGGATTTAACCAGAAGGTATATTGATTTATCAGTTCGATAAACTTTAAATTTATCCCATCTAGAATTTCTTTGTATTTCCTTTTATATACATGGATTTTATAGTTCCAGAGAAACAAAGTATTATGTTGATGCTTAGAGTGCAACATACGATGTATGAAAGCTCACATGGGGTTGATAGGAATCGGTTGTAAGCATGGGTGTACGCAGAAAATTTTCAGAGGGCGTGGGGGGACCGCTATATAAATTTGTGTAATCTACAAGTTGGAAAATCTCAATTTCCTTAATTAATTCTATATTATTTTCCCATTTACTCTAATCGTCAATCATCGTGTATTATTTAGCGTAACATTTTTTACCTAATGCATCGTCAAAATCAGTGCGACATTCATAAGTTAACGTAACCCACTAAGTTTGTTGAACAACTTTTATTGAGACTGGAGCTTGAATAAGCTCTGTGGTTCCAGATCTAAATGTTTAAGAATTAACTTAACTTTTATTATTTTATTTATTACTTTTTTTTATTAAAATATATAACTACAAGAAATATACGTAATATCGTCAAACGATACCGTTGTTTAAGTTACATGTTACTTAGGTTTGGACGTGTTGTACAACTTCTGTCAACAAATGTTGGATGTTGCATATCGGAGTCACACTAGTTTGGACGACGCTTAACGTTACGCTTTATTATTAACGAAGTTTCACATAATGCTGTTGCATTGTTCAGTGCATAAATGCAAAATACATATAGAATATTTTAACAATTTATTAATTTATTATGTAATATTATATTGTCTTGCACAACCAGTTTTATTATCGTATTAGAAAATATACATTTATGTAAAAGATAAAAACCTAGAAAAGTTGTATGTAACAGGTATACATTTTTATGTTCAATAAATCTTAAATATATGTAACTGTGTTTAATGAAAGATATAATATTACATGCGATAATTTGTATTAGCAGTTTAGAATAAAGTTTTGTGCCCGATATTTGTTCCGAAATATTAATATTATATTTTAATATATATGAAAGCTATATTTCTTCGTCAGATATTGCTATTTGCTTTGTAGCATTATTGCCTACTATTTTTATTCTTTTATGTATTTACCTACACTGTTCCTTGTGTTTCGAACAGTTAATAAATTTTTAGCAAAGGTGTGTTACTTGATAAGGAGTTTTTCATGGTATTCTAGAACAATAGTAAGATAAATAGAAAGATTCTAACAAGTCTTCTAAACGTTAAAAGAATTTAACTATTTAATTTTTAAGAAAAGAACGTTTATTTCGAGATTTATCCCCGCATATTATAAGGTATATAATTATGTTTATTTCTTAATATTCACAAGCTGTGACTTACCTTAATAGGTGTGAATGAAGCCATAATACTGCAACTTGTATAAATTCGTATTTAAACACAAAAGCAAACAAAAAACCATAATAAAACTTTTCTGTTGCAGAAATAAATACTCTGTATATTAAATAGAATGTGCTAGTTATAAAAAGTTGATAAAAAGCTTTACAAATGTAAAAATTTAGCTGCCCAACTCATTTTTTGTTTTTTTAAAATAATGTAACACTTTTAAAATCTGATAATATAAATCCATTTATGTGAAACATATAGTCTTCGTTTAAAAAATTATAGTCCGACAAGTTGGTTCAAAATAATTTGAAGTTTGTTTGCAATGTACTTGTTAATATATGCTCAGGTAGAAGATGAACCTTGGAATTAGCCTTGGATTAGCTTGTGACATATAACTAATTTATATTTTTTTAGATTGATTAAAATATTTAGTTACTTATAAGCTTAATTGCAAAGTTAATTGTCTTGCCGTGCAACATTCTCGCTTTCTAGCTTATTACAGGCTAATAATAGTGTTACATTACCTTACATTTTTACCTGACATTTTAAACACGTTCTACCTGACTACGGATAAAGGTGTTGAATAAAATAACATAAAAAGTTTCATTTCAAACATTGAACTTTAATCTATATCAAACCATGTCGTCCGATGTAGAATCTACTTTTATTAGTACTAAAAATGTATTAAGGGTGATTTCGAAATCGTAAAGAATATACTATTACAGATGTGTACCATTTGCTAAAAGTTTTGCAACAAATTGAATCTCTTTATGTGACTCAGTACTCAATGTACGAGTAATATAAACCTCAAGTTGAAGTTTTACGAGTCAGTATTGAACTTATTTGTGTTTCTTTCATTGTAGTTCACTGACTTTATTTGGTACTTGCTTTTATTTTTAACATCTGAAGAAATCAGGCATAAGAGTGGTTTCACACTGAAACAGACTCTAACGTTTTCACACACTTATCTTTCAAACACACTTTATCATGAGAGTTCTACTTTAATGTTTATCAATACACAACTCTATATTCATAATGTGGTACATAATTATTCATACGTACGTAAATGAAAGTATTGTCCTACGTTTTACTCGTAGTCGTATGTATCCGAACTCTCTGGGATAGATGCATATTCGTACATAATGATCGCAGTCTTTTTTGTGCGTAAGATTTGAGAGGGGAACAAGAACAGATGTATAACATGCACTTTATTATCTTCTATTATTGGTATCATTGGTATCTTCTTCTATTATTGGAAACAACTCAAGTACAAACTATTGAAAGAGTCGACATCGTTAGTGGTCTGTTCCAGGATGACAGCAGCCTAAGGAGCTCGTTCTAAGTAACAAACTGATTCTGTGTACTAACTAATTGATTTGGCTGATTGAGCAATTACATTAGGCCTTTAATAACAGGAGCTATTTTAAATGTAAATTAAGGAGGTACAGGACGTACCGTCAATGCAAAATACGAAGTACATGAAGGACGAGCAAATATTGGGACTGTATCTTTGAAAATGAATTTTTCAATTCCCAATTAAACTACTGTTTGTTTGTTAAAATGATTTTTTTATGCATATAATAGTTTAATAAATTAAAAATTACCTATAATTAATATCAAATTTATATTAATTCAATTAAATTCAAATTAAATATTTTGAAAAATGAATAATAAATTTGGCAACGCTGTAAATTTACGTGTGTTGACGCATGTTGTGATTTGGTTCTTTGACAAATAAATTGTTATATTTTATATAATATTTATTGACATTTTGAATTTCCCGCTCAAATTGTTTCTTACTGGTTTTATTTAAATATTTTCGTATATAGGTATCCTTTTGATAACATTCTTTTTGCAATAGTTACAGAAAAGATTCTTTTATATACACCTAGTTTTTGAAAGCCGTGTCACCATTTTTTTATGGTTTAAAGTTATATTATGTGGTGAAATTTTGTGCTAAAAATTATGATTTGTATGGAAAATGACTATTTTTAATCATGTATAAAAAGATAACTATGAACGCTAGGTCTTTAAAATTCGACGTTTTCATCATTTACGTTAACCTCCTTAAGTTTTACTATATCTAAGATTTTATAGAATTTTTCCGTCTTCATTTGTGAAAAAAAAAATAAAGTCAAAAAAGGAACAGGATAGTTTACTTATTCCTAATAACCTAATAAATTATTTTATATATTTTAAGAAAATATTCTTCATAATTATCTGTTGTACAGCTCAATAGCTGATCTATATTATCTTGTTTATTAGACAATCAACATTGTCATCCTATTAGTAAATACATTTCCTGCTTCGGATTGTCAAAATCTTCTGGTGTTTCCGTTTCTTAACATACGCCTTCCAGCGTACATGAGTACAATATATTATCCGCAATAAACGAAAAATAATTTCGTTGTTCAATCCGTTTTCAGTTCCTGAATTACTAAAGAAATTCAAGTAAACTTTTATAATGGAATCTGTCATATAAGCATTTGACAATAGGTTTACAATAAAAATTGACTTACATCGATCATTAACAGATAACTGAGAGCAGGCCTGGGGCCTCCCTCTTGTAGGGGTCTCGCACCCTCGCTGAACAACCCAAGTAGAACAATTCATTATTATATATGTATTTGCATCTCGCGCCTCGTGCTTTGGAAACCCACTTGAATGTATGTGTATATCTTTTAAGACACTAAGTACCTTAGTTTATCATTATTAAAATTTGTCGTTTTTGTCCTTGATATATTTGCATTTCTCGTCAATCATCATCAAAAATACTTACTTTTAATTTACTTAAATTATACAAAGAACAAGTGCCTTACAAAGATCTACCACCCCGGGACCTCGCAATAGCTAAGGCCGCCACAGACTGAGAGTTCTTGTTTATTAACTAGTATAGTTAGTAGTTGTATTCTTAAGACCTTACGATTCGTAAATATATGTTTTCTCCATGTGATATACCTATTCATTTGGACATTCAGATTATCTGGTGGACATGTTTCTAATTTGGTGGTAAACGTCACTTGCACAGAAGCCAGTGTGCTCTAGACTGTGGTCTAGACTTTCCTGAACGGGCTTGTGTCCTCATTTTTAGTTGTCGATTTTTTAATTGTTGATTGATATAGATGTTAATAAATCTGTATTGGCGTGTCTATTTTATTAAATATCTTAATGTTGACGGAGATATAGCAATTAGAAATTTGAATTGTAGTTTTAGCGCTACAGATGTCGGCCATTTGTGTGACGTAACATGTCGTACTGTCAAGAGCTCTATGTTAAGTATGCTATCTCTTTTACCCTCTGTTATATGAAAGAGATGGAATGATGGAAAAGATGACTATTTTAATTGTTAACATCTCCTAAAACATAGCGAGTTATTAAAAGTGATTGAACATTTTAGGTCCTGGTAGCCATCTTTATCAATATATTGCACAGTTTTATAGAAAGTAAAACATAGTCTATCACAATCCACATCTACCATATCATCACCGAATGTTTCTGTAACTACCCCCGCAGTTTCAAGTAAACTTAAAATGAAACTTTTCTATTCTGCAAACTTAGAACGTGTTATCTCAATTAATTACCTAAATTGCTATACTAGTTAATGCTCCATTATCTACTAACAGTTAGTTCTTTTTATTTTAAAATTTTTCTTGTTCAATAAATTTCTGAAACAGCTTTACTACTCGTAGTACGCCATAAGTGTATTACAGATAATGTTCCTAGACAAAACTTTTATAAAACGATTATAGAACTAACTATAAGTAACAATTTGTACAGAAAACTTGTTCGCGATAAAACTGTATAAAAGAGTTTATTTAATAATTTTATAATAGAAACGTACATCCCTTTAGATTCGATAATATCATTTCGTAAAAGAAATTTCTATATACCGACCGTGTGTATTCAATTATTTGCATGTATTCTATTTTTAAACGTTTTATTTATATTAGATTCTAATTGGAATTAGCCCTTTATATATATTAGTGCAGGCGCTATTGGTAGTTGAGTATGCAAAATGTGAGGACCGGCAACTATGGTCGGATTCTTATACCTGAGACCCCAAATAATAACAAAACACATCTTGCCACCAGCTGTGATGGTCCCTTCGCGCTCCCTTCACATCCCCCCGTCATCAAGGACACCTGCAGAAGCAAATAAATTGTTGAAATGCTTAATTTGTAGAAAATTAACGAGGAACAAAGACAAGCAGCTGTATTTGTGTTCCGAAAATTCAGCAACGGAACAAATTTTAAATACTGCACGCAGTAAACAAGACCATGTTAGACATTAGAAAAAAGTATAAACTATTACTGAAATAATCATTAAAATGATTTTATAGATTGTACTCAATACATTTCCTTTACAAATAAGAGTAGAGGGGTAAAAAAAAAATGGACCAAATATTTGACCGGCAAGATCCGCATTATTAATTTTTGACCTTTTCTTAACTTAAATCCATTGGTGGAATTCGGTCCTCACATTTTGCATACTCACTTACCTCTAGCGCCCGGGCTATATGACACTAGAGTTTACCCCCGTCGCAATGCGACGTCTTTTTGGTGTGTATGATTTGAATACAATAAAATAATTCGTAATTACATTTCATATTTAATTCTATTTTTAATAATTTCAATTTATGCGTTATTTGACCAACTTTTTTTCAAAATTTAAACTAGGGATTTTTTTTTCGATTCGTAAATAAGTTACCAAGGTTAGCCTATATACAAAACTTTAACTTTCTAGCACAATTTTTACTCTCGGCAAATACTGCCCCCGTGCCCCCAAATAAAATTTTGAATACCAGCGCTGCTCAGATACTGCTCACTACGTGAGTTAATTGAACAAAATTTTGGTGTATATTTGAAGATCCCTTGTATAATAATATTGAAAATAATAAAAATAATGCAAGTTCTTGTACTTTATAATAAAACAACTAATAAATATAATAACAAACTTAAACTTAAGCATTCATGAAATATTTGACTTTAAGAGATAAATTTTCTTCTTGATAAAATGAATTAAGTACATAAATATTTTCAACAAAAGAAAACTTTCATATATGCTTTAAAGTCATATAACTTAGCATACCTCAACCTCTACTAGAATAAATTTTCTCGAAGCAAACTCATATTATATAAATAACAATTGTCCTATTTAGATAACCGTTTTCTTACATATACATACTTATATGAAACATAGCAGGGGTTGACAAGTATCGGGTTTTCATTTTCTTTTATTTAGTAACATAACATCTCCTGCGCTTCGGTCCATATGTGTTGCTTTGTTTAGTTCCTCTATCTTACTTCTAAGTACTTCTTCTTACATTTCAAAATTACATTAATATGAGTTAAATTACATTATACGAAAATACTACCCAGTAAACATTTTTTAGTCACTTTGCCATCATATTGAAGAAGCGTATGATTTTCTTGTCACGAAAGAGTTCATTTACAGTTCAGTTTCTCACAATCGTTCGTATGAAATGTCTATTTTATCGGTTACAAATGGCGAAACCACTCCACCTGTCGGAATACAAATGAATAGTAGTAGGAAAGTTTTCCAAGAAAACTTTACCTAAAACTAGACTGGGCTTAAAGTCGATTCGGTGATAACATCTAGACTAGATGGAGTCTACAATTTCGATAGGTTACAAATTCCTGTATATACGTATATGCATCAATTATGAATTTTCATGGTTGAATAAAATCTGATAGAAGTAAATGATATTCTGTTTAAATGGCCCATTGTCTCTGCGGTTTATGCACCTCTGACTTATATATATATATATATTTACGTATAACTATAGTACATGCTTACATTATATTTCGCGAACAACATTATGCTACAAATCTTAACATTTGAGTTACTATTTACTTTTTATGTATTGCTACACAAAGGACTTGAGTTGTATATTTTATGACGATATTTTATTTAATTTAACTAAAAGTTATAACTAATTTAAGTTATTCGAAATATTTTAATTTTTACAAGAATGACAGTCTGGTTCATGATCAGTCCATGTTTTAATAATCTCAGCTAACCTGTAGATTGTTTTCATGCTATAATACAGAAAGATAACTTTGGGCGCTAAATTATGTATTTATACATGTTTAATATTATTATGAAAGGTGAAATCTAGGGTCACTGCTCCTAGTTTAATTATCTAATCTTCATATCTCTTATACTTAAAATAAGAAAACAGATTAAGTGGTTTTAAGATGAATTTAGTTCACAGAAAACTTCCCGTAACTTCCTTATAACATTCAACGAGTAGTATTCGTGTTTGTCTAATTATATAATTTTCTAACAATAGTCTTCTAACGAGAACTCTGAATAGATCACAAATAAACATAATAAAGTATAATCAGTATTCATCACAAAATTAAGTCGAAGTAATCAAGTTTATTATAATTTAAATTGTGCGCACTGTGCATTTTATTATTGAAGGGTCTTTATATACAATCAAGATTATATTCTTCTAGTAAATGGAATTATGAATTTCTAATAAAAACGCTGATATCTGAAAAAAATCAAAATATTATGTGTTAAATATATAAAGTACTATATACTCGTATACTAGGAAGTGTTATATTCAAAGATACACAATTAGTACAAAAGAAATGTCGTTAGGAATGTACTATCTTATATTAGTAAGAGGTCATCTGACGAAATTTCGTGACGTCACAACAGAGGGAGGAAGGGGTGTACATAATATGTGACAAGACGTGATAATAGGAACAGAGTGATTGAAAATCCATGAAATTTATGTGACATAATTAATGAGAAAAGTTTTTTATTCATGATTTATATGGCTTCTTAGGCAAATAACCTTTTATCGTACTCAATAATGTTTACTTTTATTAAACAAACTAAAGGGTTATTTTGGAACTTTTGTCTGAAGTTATGCGTTATGAATTGGACTGTGATATTCATTTGTTTGTTGATATTTTATTTTAATGTTTTTGCCATTTAGCTCTTCATTCTTCTGCCTTAACTCATTTATTTACATATCATTGTTCTTAATTCAATTTTGATCCTTATTATATCTAAACATTCTCACTCTTTCCAAAAGAAAAAAAAAACATTATCATTATAAAATTACAAACAAAACTGCTACTGCTACTGCTTTGCTTCTCCTACTATTCTCACTCCTGTTTCTACTCTGTCATTTCCTCTCTTTCCTCATTCCTTTTCTCTATCTCCGCCATCCATCTCTTCCTTCACTACCTCCCTTTAATAACTGCCCAATATTCTTTTCGCTTATTACCTTTTTCTCACATGAAAACTTAATGTGCTCCAATGTTTCTATTTCGTCTTCGCTATTCGTCCAGTATTTGTTTCCTTTCCTCTCGTTTCCCAATCCGAATCTGGAAATCCTTCTCATGTTTTTTGTGTCTTTTTCTCATAAGTATTGTGGTATCTCTCTCTCCCAAATCCTTTTATATATTTTGTTTGTTAATATTGCTAAAACTCTGTTTATATAAAATCTTACTTCACGCGGAATGCTTTTGTCAAAAGAAATCCTATACCATCAAATAAACGAATATTTCCAAAAACCTCATCACAATTATAGAATTGTTGTTATTAAACAATTAGAAGAAAATAATTTGCTGAAAAACCAGTATAGCCGTGGGCGTTTCCAATTAAAAAATAAGACATTTATCAGCGTGAAGTACAGATTATAAACCCGATCTAAGTGTATTAAATGAGTACCAGAGCTGTATCAACGCTATTAATAAAAGGGACTACTTATAGCACAGGAGCACCAGCTAATGAAAAATTCTTCATTTTTTTCAGTCAGTCTTATTCTGATGCTGAATCCTATCAGTGACGATATCGTACTCATATATGTGGGATACACCAGTGCCTTATAAGTTATATACAGGGTGTCACAGAAATCGACGTCAAGCCGGAAGTGGGTCATAGGCCAAGTCCTAACAGTTATCAGAATATAAAAATTATTGACATTTTAAAAAAATTGAGAAAATCTGCACCCTGTGATAGTTTTTTCACTCCCGTTGTTACAAATCTTAACTTTAAAAAAAAAATGTTGTTATTTGATACTGAATAATGTTTCTGTAAGCTCTTGCTTAAAATTTAAAGCCAACTGCTCCAGCTTGAAAAAAATTGTCACTTTTTGTCCAATCAAATATTCAAGATTAATTCTTCGCCCAACTTTGAGTCACTGTACTAAAAAAAAATGTACTATGCGAGTTTGGCAAGTAACATTAAAAGTGTATAAATGATTGCTGGCAAACCCAGAAAATATATTTACTGTTCAATGATCGAACTTGAAGAGACCCTTACTACATCGTTTAGAAGCCATTAACAAAATAGTAACTTGTGACTATATGGACTTGATATTGGTATGAAATGAAGTTCATACTGAAGTGAGTATACAAATGGTACCTCAATACCTTAGTACGGCTCTGACCACTACATATATCCTGTTTTTAAGACTGTTTATACTTCAGTAAATATTTTAATAAATTTATCTCATTAGTGTCCTTACATTCCTTCTTTAAAAGTACCTCTCCTCCTGCTCTTGGACGCATATCTCCATTAAGTATGGTACAGCATCTCTTCATCCAGTCAGTTGACTAATAATTTCATATTAGGAAACACAGCTTTGCTTTCAAAAATGATAATAACATTAAGTAGAATAATTTACATTTAATTCTATTTACACTTTTATAACATTAAAAAATATTTGAATAAAATTATATGTGGATATAATATGATGAAAAGCGTTTTTCATGAAAACTGAAATACGGATCTTGAACATAAACTATAGGAACACAAAACTACTAATTTAATGTTATTATTTATAGAAACATTTACGTAACATTTAACACCAGAATAAAATAAGTATGGTGGTATGGTGTTGTATATATAATTGGTGCGGGATGGTGGAATAATCGGGTTACGTTCGTTCCTGGTTGAATAAATTCTAAAGTAAATACTTTCTATGGTGTAAATATATTATAGAAAGACATAAATTGCATTAAGGCTGCGTAGTACTAAGTTCTCTATATACTGACACGGTGGGTGAGTACAATGATGCTTAACAGTAGACTGCTATGTCTTCAGATTCGATTCCCGGGCCAGATATATAATATATTTTCTAGGTTTGGTTATTATCAAGTTAAAAAGGTTAACTTTTCTATGTTAAATAAACCTTACACATACGTAACTGTGTTTGCGGGTACTGATGTTAATGAAAGAGTTAATTCTTTGAATTTTATATAAATTATATGACTGAAGTTTCAAAATTACAATTTACAGCATTGTAGCTGAGAATATTTAGTTTTCGGGTATAATTCCAGGACCAATACTATGTTATCTGGCTTTAGTTATTGTTTCATTCAATGTATTACTTACCTGATATTAATTAGGCAGCAATGCAGTTTATGTATATAAGGCTTTGACACCATAAAGTGCACAAATATTATCACACATACAAAGCAATATGATAGTCTTGTGAACCATGTCCTAATTTCTATAAAACTGTACTATATATTAATAAAGTTGGCTACCAGAAACTCAAATGACCAATTTCTTTTTTAATAACTCCTTATATTTTATATAAGTCTATATTTTGTCTTTTTAAGTTACTATATTTCAAATCTAGTCTATATTCAAATGCATCTACGTCACGTGCGCAGATTTACCATCTCTTTTATACAACAGAGATTTGATATAGCTATAACTCCGTCAATTTTTTTAAATTTAAAGAAATAGAAATGCTAAAATACTTATAATAGCACCTAAAAATGAAATCACAAGCCCATTGTAATTGGTGCAACGATTTTGTTTTCGCAATAAACTAACCAGCGAAAAAGGCCAGACTACTGACAACAATACAAATACAAACAGTGAAGTATATCCACTCAAATTCATTTATATCCAGTCACAGTGATAAGCGACTGATCCACGATCTCCATTTATGATACGCCACTGAATATAAATATTGGAAATACAATCTTACAAAGTTACGTACGTCTGCTAATGTATACTTACTTATATGTATTGGTAGACCTCATTCAGAATATTTTTTAAATATTTGCGAAATATGTAGTATATTTTTTAGTACATTTTTATATGAATTTTTGTATTTTCTGTTCTTTCTCATTTTCTAAGTTAAATATTTACTCTTAAAGATAAAATATGTGTCGAGAATTTTATGCATAGTCAAATAGTATAGAACTCTTTTATAGTAAAGATATATTTTAGTATAGTCGTATATATCAAAAAGTTAAAATATATATTTCATTCAGAAAATATTCCGTAGCAATAATATTCACAACTAGACTTTTTTGAAACCTAGAAAAACCAATTGACATACAGAAGAATGTTGTAAATAAAAGTGCTTCTTTAAGAAAGATAGACACAGTGTGCGAGAGCATTCCCGGACCAGAGTTTTATTTTCTGATATGTACATATATAATCATTACCTTATCAGGCAGCGGGGTAGTTCCCATTTACATATTTTGAACGAATAAACACACTGTGTACATGAGTACAACCCTTTTTACATTAACCATTATTGCACTGGCCTTACAAACACAATGTAAAAATTCTTGGAACTTACAATTTATTGTAACCCTTTTACAAAAACTTTATATAGGTTAAACACGTAAAATATATGTACTTGAGATTTAGTCTAGCACTCAGTTGAAAGAACCTCTAAATTACAGTAACTAATTCTCTCTTTTGATTAGTTAACCTCTCTGAAGACTAACGTACTTAGTTTCCAAACCCTGAATAAATAATTCCGCTCCGGAGATCGTATTCGAAGACACAGTAGGCAGCGTCAAGTGACAGTGCTCTCGCCCACTGTGTCGTCGCCGTCATCTTTATTTATTGTTTTATCATGATTATTATCATCCTTATTATAATTTGTTAGTATGAGCCGCATTATAACCTTCACAGTATTCAAGGACAACAAAGCACAATAAATTGAAGACTGATGCCACGTTTTTCTCTAACTGTTACAAAAAGATCTTTCTAACGTTTTAACATTCAAAGTCTTATTCTTTTATCGTTGTACAGCATTCAGTTACATTGAAATGTTAATGACAGGTTTTTAATTTAAATTATCATACAAAAAGTACTTTTATAAAACAATGGTATTTAAAACACTTAATAAAAAGAAAATGTAGAGCAACTATTTGCAACAATGCATTACAAAAGAGTTAAAATGTAAGAATTTATTTTTCAAATAAAAATATTTTTTAATTAGAAAAATAGGTTAAATTTCAACAATAAGTACTATTACAGTATGCGGGTTCTAGCGGGTCACTGAGATGGTTACTTATTAATTGATGTAAACGTTGAAACTTTTTACTTTACTTTTAGAATAATAATTACTCTGCAAAAACTTAATTATATAAATTTAATAAAACGAAAGGTATAACATTTTTTATATAATTTTCTTTCAAGATTGAATGTAAAATATTAATGAGAAAAACATCGTTTTAAATCATTTTTATGTAGCGCTAAAACTACAATTTTTTTTATAATAATAATTCACGGGCTTCTTACGACCACGGTTCTTTTTTCGCTCTTCTTAATTCATTTTATTAACATTTTACATATTTACATTTCATTTATTATTACACCTAAACTTTTAAAGCCGCTATATTCCATATCCTGTCTATCACTAAGCACACTGGCCACCTCGGATATCTTAGTAGTTCCTGCATACTCGTTGGCAACACCAGTTCATTTTTTACAAAAATTCTGTACAAATTATTTCTGCAGGCCTCCGTTTCTGTACATTGGAAGATCAAATGTTCTGGATCTGCTACCCCTTCTCCACAATTGCACATATCTTCTTGTACTAAGTGATTTCTATTGAGATGTGCCAATGCCCCTGTATGGTTTACCCTTAATCTGGAGATAAATGATAACACTCTTCTCGGACCTTGAGCTTTCCACAACTGAAAAATTTTCTTCCTTTCTCTGAATTGTTCCACATACCCTGACACTTCTCTTTCACTTCGTTTTTGCTCTTTGCCAATAAGCCAATCTTATATTGAATTTCTCCACTTGCTACTGTTCTAACTGCTTGTTGTGCGACGTCGTTTGTTTTTTCATTTTCTGTGATTCCTTAAAACTGCAATTCAAATTTGTAATTACTATATCTCCGTAAACATTTAGATATTTAATAAAATAAAAACGATAATAGCATTTACATTTATCAACACCTATTACAATCAACAATCAAAAAATCAACCCATAAAAAATAAGTTTACGAAACCATTGACATTAGAGAAAATTATTAAAACTAATAAAATACAAAATACGTATTTACTTAAGTAGTATATGCTGTATTATTCTTAAAGAACATTATAAAGTTACTTTAAAGTAAAAAGGTATATTTACGATCCTATGAAATCATTATATGACATTATCATATAAAGTCAAATTGAAAGAACTCCCACTAATTCGTTAAACTCGTCTAATACCGGTCCGGTTCAAGAAAAATTTATTTTAAATGTGAGATTAGGATCTTTGTCCTCTCCCACTCTATACCTCCCTTCTTAGAAATACCTATTGTTACCGCATCTCTCACATGCTTCTCGACCGTTCCACGCTGACTACGGTATTATTATCGGTAGCACTTATTTTTCCAGTAATACTATCCAGTAATTTTAGGTCTCAAACCTAGTCTTAATATAAACGGAGTTTTCTGTTCCACAACTCAACAATCTCATACATTTGCATTTTTAAAAACTAAGTTTTTAATTATTTTTAAACATTTAGCTTTATACAACATATAGAATAAATAATCTAAGAAGGTTTAAAAATGTCGTCACGTTTCCAGCTCTGTTTCAAATATTACATAATAGAAAATGTTGCTTGCCATTTCTTGTGTCTCTTGGGAAAACTTAGTCATTGTTTAACCATATATTCATCACCTGAGGATACGTCTGTAAGTTGAAACGTTAGACTCTATTCCTTAATACTATTTAGCTTATCTGACACGTACGAGTATGAAGTTTGAAGTCTTAGGAGAAGTATCATACTAGAACACCACAAATCTCGCAGCTAAATCTTATCGTAGAAGATTATAAACTTTGACTTGGGCAATTATAGTAAATTGATGAAAAGTTGTAACACGCAGTTATCTTGTCTATAATTTTATTTAATCTTTTAGGATATATCTATCTATCTATATATATATATATATATATATATATATATATATATATATATATATATATATATATATATATATATATATATATATATTCCAGCTGTTATTTTAAAGTTTTTAAGAAATATTAAACCGTAATAATGATAAATGATAAAACATGATGAGATTACAATTAAGCACCTCTAATAATAAGGATTAGATTATATTTGTTTAGTGATTACGTTTGTTCTCTGAAATTGTTATTAATTTCTAGTGTGGTAAGCTTGTTTAATTAATTTAATATATGTGCCATTACATTCTTTTGCCTTAAATTCACAGACTACATTACATAAACCATTTTATAACCTTCTTAAAACTACCTATCAAGCTTCATCTCGTTGTCGTTTATTTTCTTCGCCTATTTCTAACTTCATTCATCCATTTTATTCCCTCCATCTTCCGCTGCAAGATTTCTATTAGATGTCTATCTTCTTCTTACACCTACTCTTATTGTGGTACAATTTTCTTACTTCCTTGCAACATATCCATCCTTTGTTTCTCAGTATCTACTGTCTTGGTACGACAGTCTCGAGTCGGCATGTGTTCGTTACAGCGTCAGCATCCATCGCTCGCATCCAATCCACTCTTGTCTTCTTTGTCTCTTCGTCTCTTTGTCACTTCAGATTAAAATCACTTCTGCTCTGGCGTTACTTTTCTTTCCTCGTTCCTTTTCTCTATTTCCGCTATCCTTCTCTTCCCTAACTTTTTATGTTTAGTTGTAAATTGATATCGAATTTGTAATTTAAATTTTTCATAAATTCCACATATGTATATATATATATATATATATATATATATATATATATATATATATATATATATATATATATATATCTAACTATTCATTCTGATTTAGTTTTATCAACATTTCTACTCTTAATGTATTCTGCTTCGAAATAGGTGAAACTATATTGACAGTAACTCTTTCTATAATAACGACTTTCTGGAGAAGAATATAATGGTCCGTATAGACCAGAATAGCATGAACATGTTTTTCGTTTCAGTCACACTCATTTCATTTCAGTCAGTGTGTGTGAAACATAAACCATGTCTTAAATTAATGTTGCACAGGTCTGGACGAACCATACGGTATATACAATTCTATTGTAAACTGAATGGAAGTACAACTGCAGCAAAATGTAAATCAACAACTTGGCAATACCCGTAGGTCAATATACATACGAGTGCATGCCAGTTGCCACGCTCTTAGGAGTATGTATTGCAACTACAAGAGCAATGTAAGTTTACCTCTGGGATATAGAGAAAATACAAGTTAAATAAAAGTAGCGAACAAATCGAAACTATCGGTTTTGTAAAAGTACTTATCGTGTTGTTGAAACAATAAATTGACATTCATTGTTAATTTATGAAATGCATAGGTATTTTCAGTAGTTGATTCAAAGTCAATCATTTTACGGACTTTGCACTTCAAATTCAACCTGTTAAACTTCAAGTTCATCCTGTTAAACTTCAAATTCATCCTTTTGCACTTACACCTATATATAAATATACGTATATACTTAGATGTAGTTTTATATTCTTAGTATTTCGATATAGTGAATGATTAATCAATTAGCCACTTTGTATTGTTAATTATTAAATTCATTATTTTTATTAAGGTTCATTAATGTAAATACAAGTTATTGCTTGTTATTCATTCATTTCCCAAACATCTGTACTTATAATTACATCTCTGTCTAATTAGAAATACAGCTCATTAACAATAGAGTGATAATCATGCCACATGATATATTTATATCTCGAATAAGTTTCAGAAGTAGTACTTTTAATGTACAGACTAGTGCGACTTCATAATGTAACAGTAATAAAACCACTACTTCTTTAAAACTCTACGGAGTATTTTTATTAATTTTAGAATTATATTAATATAGATATATTTTTATTAATATAGAATTATTAAACTACAAAGGATTGCGATTTTGAATGTGATCTGTAACAAACGGGTCGAGTAACTATAAATAATGCTATTGTAGTTAGTTACATGTCACACTAATGTGGACGAGTTGTACAACAAATGTTGGATGTCGCATGATTAAGTCGCACCAATGTGTACATAGCATAATGTCGACAGGTTAACTTTATCGAAATAGTGACATTATACTCAGATTAAGATAAAATTTAGAAATATTTTTAATCATATGTACGCCGTGCTAATACACTGTATAAAGTAGTAACTTATATTAAAAACAAATAACTAAGTTATATAAACATTAATAAAATAAGTGCAGAAAGCTCAGAAAATTCTAATACAATAGAAGTTATCCATTTGTTTGAATCCAAAGTTTCCTGCAATTTCTATATTTTAAGCAAGTTCTATGAATATTTAAATACATTTTATTGCGAAGTATTCTTGTAGTTATTATACAACACCTCTAGTATGACCCAAATAAGAAAACGTTCTTTGTACTTTAAATAAGTAAGTTAAAGTAACTTTTTGTTGTTTAAAAGTTTTTCAATTTCCTTAGAGAAATCTATATAGTATTTATGACGTCTGCAACAATCTTAAGATGTCGTTCTCCTTTTAAACAAACTATAGAAATAAAGAAACAAACATCTCACTTCTCATCTATTGCTCTTGTGTTTGTTTTTTATCATCAAAAAGCGTCCCTTTCCCTCACCCTCACCCTCACCCTCACTCTTGTCTAACATCATTTCACCCAATGTTTTTTCGTTCTTGCTTTCATTGTAACATTTGGCAGCAAATAAAAGTTAATCAGAAATAAGAAATCTGTGAGATTAATTAAGAAAGAAATAAAGTAATTTGAACATTTAGTAAATTACTTATATAACATAAAATACTGTTACAAGTTTTTGTTTGTTTTACTTTCGATTCTATCATATTGATGCAACATATGGGATTCGAAGGAAAAAGAAGATACTACTCCACTTATTAGATTCTAACACTGAATTAAAACTATCACAATTGAGAAACAATCATGGTTTGTATTTTCGCTAACAATTGCTATTACTAGTTTGAGTGTAAGGAAAAAGTAGTGAGCGAAAGGAATATTGGCCAGCTATTAAAGAGGCAGTGAAGGAAAGAGGTGGATGGCGGAATTGAAAAAAGGAAAGAAAAAACAGGACAATAAATAAGCTGGTGGCTGGGTTGCACAAGGAACAGGAAGAGAGAGGAAGTACTAAAAGAGGCAGTGAAGGGAAGCAGGAGAAAGAAAGAAGTAGCGAGGAAACAGTTAAACTTCAGTCCCGAAAAATAGAGGATTTTCGGAAAGGAGATAAGGACAAGAGGGAGGTGACGGAGATAGAGACAATAATAACATAGTAAAGGTAGAGAGTCAAGAAGGAAAGAGTAAAGTAAGAGAGTCAAGAGGAAATAGTAAAGACAGAGCGTCTAGGCCTGTGATAGACATAAGTGGAGAAGGGAAAACGAAGAGAGAAGGCAGGAAGGATAGTGAAAAGATAATAGAGGGTCTGTCGAGAGGAGACAATTAAGGCAAGAGGGGATAGATGAAAATACAGGCTATAAGAAAGGAGACAAGAGGTGAGGAAACGGTGAGAATGAAGGAAGACTAGGGAAAATGAAGGAAGAGGGTCAAGAGAAAAAGAAGCAGAATGTACTTTTGGAAATAAAAAGGTTTAGAATAGTTTAAGTTTAATTTTAAGTTGAAGTTCTATGAAATGTATTAAGAATGTAGATTTGAAAGCGAACAATTAATAATAAATGAATAATAATACTACCATTACTACGTCGACTTTTCAATCATTAACAAATTTATTTTAAAAGTACACTCTTAAAAAATTTAGAAATTTTAGAACATTTCTAAATCATATTTTAAAATCAGGTATTTAAGAAAATTCAGAACCCAGTGCAAAGTGCATTTTAATAGAATTACTTAACAAATCATATGAGACCACGACAACTGCAAAAAAAAGTAGGAGGTCCTTAGTGATAGGAGTCGGCATGGAAAATAATCCGAAATTAAATTTAAAAAAAGTTTATACACAATTTTATAAATTTCTGTGAATTTTATATACTAAATAAACTAAATAAAGATATACTAAAATAAGTTATACTAACAAAGCTACTTTGCATAACATCCAGAACAAGAACGAGCTATAAATAATAAATACTCGTACAAATACAACAGCTACACGAAGCTATAACGAACTTAGTACTACAACAAGTGAACTGAGTATGTGAGTTCTTGTTTTCTATTATGTATTTCGTCTAGAGTCTAGACCGCTTTAAAACGATTGTATTGATTTTGAAACGTTGCACGCTTGTTGTTTCATTTTTTAATAAAACGATAGCTAGCTTTGTGAATAAATTAAAAATTAACACTTTTACATTTATTACTATAAACAGAAAAATAAAAATTATTGGAAACATATTGGCAATTTTATTATTAATGAAAATATAATAAAGATCAAAAACTAGTTCTCGGCTAGAATCACTTGATGAACTTTGAACATTAAACATTTGTTTTATTAGTCACAAATTGGTTGAAGTTTTCTTTAAATAATAGTAAGTAAGTCATAAGTCAACATCTTCTTTCTAGATCTAGTTTGCATCATATTTAATTTATTAATTATTTTCGCCTAAAACATACTTAAATGTATTAAAAATATCATCCCAATTTCAAATTCTCGTTTAGACGCTCTCGGTCCGGCAGTGTATTTGTATTCCATTTATAAATTTAATGTTTGTAGTATGTTAGACTTAAGATTCTTTCAATATAATCACGTAATTACATCTCGTTACCAAACTAAACTTAAAACTACCCTAACATTCTAATAATTTAAAAAGCATATTCTGATTCTTAGACCTGCGAATTCGGACGTTAATCGGCGGCTTGGTTGAGCGACTGCTACTCTCAAAATCAGCTGACTTCTGTGCTTTGCATGTGTGTGTCACAATACATACATAACACGTACTAATACGACAATACGCCAAGTCAAACTTGTATACTGTTGTTTTGCACTAACATAATTTATAATGAGAGCAAACTATATTCTATCATTCTCTTTCAATATATTCGTTTTGTCCCTTCTAAGTATACACTTGTTTAAAATTCGTTTAAATACGGCAGTAGTATGAGAACTACGTATTACGACTTTACCGCTTGCAGTGTTCGAGGGTTCATTAGATTTACAGGGTTCGGATAGGTAAAATTCGCTTAAATTCGATTCCATAGTGAGACAGGCCTTATACTCTTGCCCCTATATCTTATTGTTCTCTACTCCTTATTCTTTACTCCCTTTCCTCTTCTTAGATGTACTCTACCATCTCTGTGCATGTTTTAATTCGACATAACGACATATAAGACATATTTTACTTTACATTCAACACAAAAGTGTTGGTTCTGTTGGAATGTGATGGAATTATTTATGCAGTATCAATAACATTCTATAATTAGTAATTAATAATATACATTGATTTAGCTTTATTTACAGTAATGTTCAAATCAACTTCTCAAATATTATCACATTGTGTCCTCCCAAATTTCTGTTAAAGTAAATAAATAACTTCTTCCTTTAGATATTGATACACCTCGAGGTATTGTCTAATCAATTATCAATTTATATTCCGTGTTTATTTCAACTTCAGCTGTTATTTTAGATGTTGAACCAGAAGCATTATTTCATAAATAATTCCATTAAAGTCAGTACAAAGTAAAGGGAATATATTTTTAATTCCAGTGGCAAGGTAGCGTTAATAATGTCTCTGTTTTCTGTCAATGTGTGGTAGCTACCCTCACCACCATCACAACTACCCTGGGGGTATGAAACAGATGAAACAAATCCCCATCTTTTACCCCTAAATCGTTAATTGATTTGTGTGACCCCCTCTTCGAGCTGTGGGGTGGTAGTGGGTGGGGTGGACGGTGAACTGGGTGAGCTACTATCGTTAGCAAAAGAATGAGGGTGATTTCTTAACATTTTTTTCAATAACAAAGATTCATCCCTTTGATAAAAACATGGTGAGATAGATATATGAGGAAGGTGGGTAAAGTAAATTGAAAAATAAGAGAAAACCTGACTTGTTTCTATTTTGTAAAATAATACACTTTTATTTGAACATTTTATATACAGGGGAACCTTATTATAAACAGTTAAATAATTTACTTGGCTTAGTAACTGAAAACCTAACAGAAAATAAATATTTTTTTTTGGAGCAATGAATGTAAGTAATTAACATGAATAAGAAAAGGATGGTCCTGCCTTTTCTTAAATATTATACAGTGTATTAAACATGAAGATTGTTCTTTACTTGATGTACACGGGTCACTTAAATAACACATGAAATTGTCAAAATTTCATGACATTCCGATAATTAGTTTACAAGTTACAGTAGTTTTAGTGACGTTACTTTTGTAATTTTTAAAACAATAGAAAGTTCTGAATGTTTGTTTTCATTAATTATCGTATCGGAAAAAATACCGTTTAAGCAAAGGAAGGGCTATTTTGACTCAGTTTTTTGCTATGTGCTATTTCGAGTATCTTTAAAATTTTGCTCGATTTCAGACCTTCGTTGAGACAATACAAATAGTAATGCTGGCTTCACACCAGAGAGACAAAACACGAACAAAAACTGTTTTTCTGAACAAAAACACCAATGTTTACACCAAAAAGACAGTTCTTAAAACATTTTTGTCTTTAAAAACTGTTTTAGTAAACAAAACACATTCATATCTGGAGTCGGTAAGATCAAAGAAAAACACGTTTGTTGTTGTTTTTTAGTCTGTTTTGTTTGAACACGCAGTTATGTTTTTTCTAAACATTTGCGCTTGTCAGTTCTTTATCATACGGCTAGCAACTAGTTCCAAGAGCAGTTATAAATAAGTGCAGAATGCAGTGGACAAAAGATAAGACGAGCAATTTAATAAAAATGTATCGCTAACACAATAATTTGTGGGATACTAAATTTTTATGGGAGACACAGAGAAATACTAAAAACAAAACCAGTCTGTGCAATGTGAAGTCTGTTTTCGAAAGACAGAACTGTTTTAAAATAAAACAAATCAGGTTTTTGTGTTTTTTTTTTTGAAAACAAAACAGTTTTCAAAACTGTCTCTTTGGTGTAAAACCGGCATAACAGACACTGGAATATTCTCTATATAATTCTCTTGCCACCGATTCCGCGGAACGCTGTGCTGCTTGAGTCAAGAAATGAGCTGATAGATCAGAGTTGCAGAGATATTTCATTGAAGTCTAAATATAATTAATATGTCTCCTTGTGTATTAATATTAATATGTTTAATATAAATAATTTTGGAATAAACTAATTCTAACAACCTTGATGTCAATTTATGTGATATACCGAACACACAACGAAATCTGAGCGAAGACATATCGACATCAAAGTTAATTCCTTCAGACTTAATAAAAAAAAAATGGAGTAAACAAGATGCCATAGCACATTTGTGAAAATGCTTTTCATAGAAATCTAAAGAAATTAAATTTCTAACTAAAGTTTACGATGTAGGCGTTTGATTTTAGCACAACAATTTCTTCGAAACAAAACCACAAAAACAACAAACAACTTGTAAATATTTTTCTACATGACTATCCGAAAAATAAAGTTTATTCTTTATTTAGATAAATAAAAACAAAATAAGAAGATTTAAAATATAGTCTCTTCCCATCTTTACTTGTCAGACTATCCGTAAACAAAAATAAAATAAAAATATATATTTGACTTGGAAAACATTTCCAGATCGTTATACGGCTCGTTAACCAGAATAATTCAAACCTCCAGTGTGCAATACATAGTTCCTGCATTATCCGTTACAGCGCTGTCTGTTGTATTTTAAATGTACGAGTTTAACGGTGAGTGTCTTAGCTCTAGCTCTGGCTGTGCCTCACTATTTATTCAGGAATGCACTGAACTTTCAATGTTCTTGAGGATCACGGTGCAGTCATTGATTTTCTTGTAAAACTTTAAATTAGTTTCGAGTACCATTTAATTAAACATAGTCTTTACCACATGTGAACAGTATAACCTACAATTCTGTAGCAGTAATTGTCTATGCTTAGCTCTTAATGTGATCTTTAACATCTGTCAAATTATGATTTATTAAGAGTGTTCTAACCACGTGATATAGAAAGCTTGGCTGCATAATGTGACGTCACTGTGCGGTATTATGACGTATAATATAATAAATATAGCGAAATATAAACGGTGTTAACTTCAAGCACAAATGTACCTAGAGGTGGGAGGAGGGCAAAGGAGGCGGCCAGCTTCAGTTCCTGGCCCAACAGCTCTCCAAAAACTCGCTTTAGTTATAACTAAATACAATTCATTAGCCTTTACACCAATAACTACTTATTTTAACCTAAAATATTTTTTCTTTAATTTTTGCTTGATTAAATCCAATTTAGTTTTTAAAAAATTAGATTTTGCAGATATACAATTTTAATGTATTAACATATTCTTAATTACTGAAACATATTTTTCTTAATACAAATAGCTTTAAAATCAGGAAAATTCTATGTATTGAATTTTTATTTTCATGTAATAACAGTCAATAATCAATTGAAATAACTACGACAAATTATTCATTAACATCATCTACTGACGAATTAGATATGCTATACGTTTAGAATGGATTATTCTCGATATGAATAATATGCCAGGCTCGTTGCCGAAATCATAGTTGTCGGAAAAATGACAGACAGAAATAATTGTAAATCGTTCTACAGCCTTTGTAGATTTTGGAGATATTCAACTTTGTGTAAATTCCCTAGAGTACATTAATATACGAGTAAAATAACATAATGCAATTGTTCTTCTCCTGGACAATATATTTTAACAAATTGAAACATTTTAAATTTATGTTTCTTAACATAAATAATTTCAAAATGTAACAACAATATTCAATAGTCGTCGGCAACTGAAAAAACAAGATCAAATTACCCATTGAGCGTGTTATAGAAGCTCCATAAGCATTTAAATACGTTCTAGCAAATTTGTAACACTGTGCATTTAAGGTTTAAGTCTGGCACTGTTTAGAACATATTAAAATGGGTAGGTCCTTTAATTATACCTATGTACTTTAAAGAGAAAAGAAAATGATTGTACAATAAAATATATTACATTTCAAATTTTAATATAAAGAAATGAATTATTAAAGTATGGTTTTTATTTTAAGAATGATATCAACAAAAGCAAAATATTTTCTACACCAATTTCTTTTTATTTATTCACACATAAATATTATGAATAGTTTTTACATGTTTTTGTCCTCTCAACAAGAATGCCCTGTATCTCAGTGACTTTCTTGGTTAAAATTATGAGCATACGGTTTATATTTCCTTCCTTTCTTTTTCCATGAGGTTTTTCCGGGTTTTTCTTTAGTTTATTCCGTTTCTAGAAAGCAATATTGCCACTACATTATCTTGTCGACCATTATGTTTTTCTATCCAAGTCTGAGACAAACTCTACTGCATTATAAATAATACCGTAAGAGTTTTTACATTTAGGAAATGCTTTAAATGCTTATATTAATATACCAGATGTGGTATGGCGGGGTGCGGTGCGGTGGAAAATGAAAAGAATGGGTGTCGTTTATTTTATGGACATTAATTACTTTATGCTTACTATGGCAATTAATGAGGAACTGAAATAGAAATGTATATATATATAAATAAATATATATGTAAAATATAAAAAAACTGAAATTCATTATTTATCTCGAAGTGAACCTGATTATATTATTTCAATATGATATAGAATACTAAAATATACTACGACAATGCTAGAACATAAAACTAATTACGGTCAGGGTGGAGAGAAACGATGCAGGATGTGTGGTAGAGAAGAGGAAACGTTATGTCGGTTTCACACCAGAGAGACAGTTCAATAAAACACGAACACAAACTTGTTTTTCTGAACAAAAACACCAATGTTTACACCAAAGAGACAGTTCTTAGTCTTTGTTTTTTTGTCTTTTGTTGCTGTTTTAGTAAACAAAACACATTCCCATCTGGTGTCGGTAAGGTCAAAGGAAAACACGTTTGTTGTTGATTGTAAGCTGTGGTTTGAACACGCAGTTTTGCTTTTTGTGAACATTTGCACTTGTCAGTTGTTGTTTATCATGTTTATAAATTTTATGGGACACACAGAAAAACACTAAAAACAAAACCAGTCTGAACAGTTTGTTTTCGAAAAACAGAATTGTATTAAAATAAAACAAAACATGTTTTTGTTTTTTAGAAAGTAGAATGCGAAGTCGACATGATGGAAATTCTGCAGAGGAGGGAGCAGGGAATAAAATGGATAAAGGTGGTTAGAAGCAAGAGAAACGAAAATAAAGATAATGGAGATAAAACGTGGTAGTAGTTAGGAAACCGTTATTTTATAAATACAATGAAAGAGATGATTTGCAGAATGTGTAAACGGGAAAAATTTACGATGGAGCATAGGAGAGGTGCTATATTAGGATGAATTGAAAAAGGAATTAGAGGATAAATTACGGTCAACACAAATTAAAAGTTTATTAAATATCACAATATTCAGTAGCTTACGTAAAGCACGTGCTTTTGTAACGCAGACAAGCTTACAAGAAATCGATTCATCAATCACTTTTTATACCAGATACCTACATAGATTTCCTCGATATAAGATTAACAATAACTCCTAATCAAATGAATCTAATAGTTATACTTAATATTAACTGATTTTAATCCGAGAGTAGTAACAACTCCTATTTTTATTAGGGTTCTAAATTTACTTAAATACTTACAAACTGCTACCAACGAAACCTTAAAGCAAATTTATATTTAACAGAATTTCTTAAAAAACTTAGCACATTGGTATTTTAGAAAGTTAGCTAGAAATTCTAAAAATGTTTCTGATACTTTTTAGTATGTACTCGATAACTACTAGGCTCTTTTCCTTGTGTAAAAGGAAATGGTCTAATTCGGCCCTGTGTTTATCCCAAAGAGAGAATCTTAGTAAACCGACCCTTCTGGCAACTTTAAAATATCTTCCAAGTAAAAATAATAACCTAACAAACAATCGTGATTAGGAAAAACTTGTTTTAAAGAAAAATCAATTGATTTTATTTGGAACAAGTGAAACAGCCGCGTTATTGCCACCTATTAGTGTTATTGCCGACATTAGTAACTTTTAAAAGGCAATCATATATAAAAACTAGTGGTTTAAACACATCTGTGCACCAAATAATAGCGTGGAAACGTAAGAAATATCTGGCGCACATCCAAAAACTCCTCCGGACAACTAAAATCTTTAAATATTTCACGGTTCTTATTGTAGCTACATTTTATCAGAAATTGTTCGGAAATTCATTGCATTCTTTCTTTTTTTCCTTTTTTATACATTAGAGCTTTAATAGCTTTACGAAATACCAGCAAATTATTTAGTATAGTCTGGGATAATATTCACTTCTTTTTAGGATTTTAAACTATTAGGAAATTTCGTTTATTTTTACCAGTCAAATGAAATATTTGTTCTAATGGAAAAATGTTTTATGTCAAGAGTAGCATATTTATTTAAAAACTATTTATTGCTCCACTCGATTCGTTTGTAGAGCTCCAGTAACTTTTAAAAACCTTCAAGTGACCTGTAATTTATCTTTTGAATATCAAAAAGTAATAGATATAACTTATCTAACTAACTTTATATGCATTTGTATAACACATTTTATTTAAAATTAAAAGAAAAGAAATTATAAAGTAAAATACAAAGTTTAATTAATAAATTAACATATATATGAGGAAATACGTAGCATATACAATTATCAAACACTCGAACTTAGCATTTTGTTGAAGAACTGAAGAACAAGATTAAAATCCAGTAATAAGAATATCCATGTATATGCACTCGTATAAACTAACTAAAATAATTGTTTTTGTTTTGTAGTTTAAAGTAATTATAGCTCTAGGAAAATTAAATTCTGTATTTGATTATAGAATTGTCTTCTCTTATATTAGTTTACCTAATAAATAATACCACAATAGTTCAAAGTTCAACAGATATATAAAGAGAAATTAATAGTGCATTCTTCATGGATGAAATGTAATTCGTTTCAATTTAAGGACTTTAAAATAAAGTAAGTTCATTCCCAAACAAAATAAGATGTTCCCTGCATATTCATATATGCTCCATAATGTAAAAATAATATACTGTATATGTATTATATGCAATGGGCTTGTGTCCTATGTCTTAATTTCTATAAAAGTGTACTATATATTGATAAAGTGGGTTACTAGAACCTCAAATGTTCAATTATTTTTTAATAACTCCTTATATGTTAAGAGATATAAACAATTAAAAAAGTCATTTTGTCTCTTTAATTATTAAAGGGATTCAACGTTGTACACATTCCAAGTGCATATGACATCACAATCCTTGTGTAAGGTTACCAACCTTACAGCTCATAAATCTCTGCTATATGTATTTATATATCAAAATATCAAATATTATTTACAGCTATTTCAAGTAATAATAAAATTTAAATATTATGTCTGCCTTAGCAGGGTTAAATAAAATAAAAACTTATTATTCTTTGACTTAACTTGATTATTTGACTACCAACAGCTACAAAACATTACCACAACACTAACCTACTCAACAAATAACTGACGTTAAAATGCATTTCATGTCGTACAAATATGGTCGACCATTTCTAGCGCTAAAACTACAATTCAAACTTTTAATTGCTATATCTCCGTACACACCAATACACATTTATTAACATCAATTTCAATCAACAATTGAAAAATCGACCACTAAAAAATGAGGACATAAGCCCCATTATATGAAAGGAATAAACATGACAGTACATACTATGTACACGCAACAATGTTTAAATATGAACATACCTTTTAATTTGTACATACATAGGACATACAATGTGGGTTTCACATCACAACAGCATATACATAGGATATACAATATACATGAATGTATATACCTAGAAATATAGTATGTATTTCTCTATGTTTTTTGTTACAAACCTTTTTTACAATATGATGGTACAATATGAAAGTATGATTATGTTTCCAAGTACTAAGTAAGCCCAATGTTACTTAACTTATCAATCATTTGAAATTACAAGAAAAATATATTGTAGTCGTATATTAAATATAGTCATAACTTCATTTTAAAACAGTGGAAACTGCATTTTAACAATTTCAAAATTAAAAATGTAACGATAAAGTGAAAATAAAACTCAACTTTTAAACATAAAATTGCATAAATTATTTATAACTTAGCGGAAAATGTCGCAGCAGTAATGTTACCGTCATTGTCATGATTCACGTAAGACAGGAGACAGTCTGAACTTTAGATGTTGCAAGCTTTATATATACAGACATGTAAATGTTGTAAGGATACTTTCGAAATTGTACTTATGATGACTAGTATCGTACGGCTATATACAAATAATGAAAATAATTAACTTAGCTATTACATTTTTGATTTTCTTTTGCAAGCTTACATTATGATGACCGTTATATCGGTAGTAGAAAATATAACGCAACTATGAAATTGCACAGAAAAACAGTTTCTATGTGAGAAATAGAAAACAACCCTTAAAATTAGCTTTAGTATTAGTTAACATAAGACAACGCTATTTTGTAAGAGCATATTTGAATAAAATGTTCCTCAAAATATAATAAATTGCGTAATAAATTAACGAAATTTATCCTGACACATTTATATATTTTGAAAACAAATTCAACATGAATTATAATTAAAATATAAATATTATATTTCAGGCCACAATCTAATTAAATGTTTAGCTAAAAGCTGCTTGCACAAAACTTGATATTTGCGGGCGTATCTCGTTACCACGGTAATATAAGAATGCCTAAGTATTATGTTCATATTTTGAAAGGTTTTTAGACATGCTGAAATATATTTGTTACCCGAAAATATTCAAAATGCGTCTGTAACTGTATCTTCACTCATAAATTAGAGTCGAGTCACTCACTCACTTTATTCGTGCTAGACTTTATATTATTTATTGTATTATAAATAATTTATTGTCCTTTTTCCATTAATTAATGTACTCGTACATAAAGTACAAGAAATTACGATAGCCATTCAAATTTAAACTGGATTTTGTTTATTTGAATCTCGTAGTGACGTAGATAGCGCAACACGAGGTGAAATCGTTGGCTGGAGAATAGAAAGAGGATCTGTTCTGTTTTGTTCGTTTACTCCTAAACAAAGATGTAAAATCGGTTGAAATTTTGAAGAGACTCTAAGCACAGATAAATTATGCTACTCTTAATAAAACCAAAGTGTTTTATTAGGTCCAGAAGTTGCTAAACGGCGCCAACTTTTGGTATCAAGGCCTATTAAGGTCGAGACTCGTCTGTTACTTGAAGAAAATTTGACTACTGTTTCTTATATCTCAAGTTTGTCATCCTACATGATCAAGTCAAGGCTACTTATCACAACAAACGACGCCACCAACCGATTCGAGATCACTTAATTACACTGGCGATCTTAAAAACACCCACCTTACAGTACCCAGTAAACATTTTGGAGCATTTTGGGGTTAACTTTGGCAACATATTGGAGATGCGTATGATTTTTTTGTCATGAAAGGGTTCATTTATAGTTCAGTTTCTCACAATCGTTCATATGAAATATCTGTTTTATCGGCTACAGATGACGGAACCACTCTACCTGTCGGAATACAAATGAAAATAAAGTTGATGCGAACTATAATTGAAGTGAAATAGTGATAAAAACGTCGGACCATTCGTGTTCAATTGGCTACTCAGGCAACCAACTTATTTTATCCATGAAAAGATCAAAATGCTTAGAGAAATTGAAAAATTCACGTCTTAATTATTAAAATTACTCGTTGTTTTAGATTTACATGGTTTCTAATATTCCCAGAAAAACTAGTGGGTTGTTCATGAATGAATTGAGCGAATCTACGGCGGTGTGAATGATCGGTTGGCTTCAATTCTTGCACCAGTTGCACAAAGCCAAATCCTTACGCAAAATTTGATATGTGGTCGTTTTGGATAACCCAAATTGTTGAGAACGTTGAGAAATTGACAAATTCGTGGCTCACAGCTGCGATCTTTTCACTTGAACATTGGTGTTCGCGCATTATGTACCGAGCCTTTCGACTCAGTCTCAGAAGCACGATTATATTGACCGAAAATACGACGAATTTTACGAAATGTAACTTTTATAGATCCACCAGTGGTTTTTTATTATTTTAATGCGACCAAAATTGAATTAATTCATTCATCTACTACTGATATGTCAAAGAACTAAATGTGAAACTGTCATGTTGTTAGTCTTGCCCTTATTGAGAAAACAAGGTTCTTGTTGAACGCATTTCCACACCCTTAGACGCTTAGAGAGTTCTCTTGGTAGTTCTTACTCGTAGCTCGTTAAAACTGAATTTTATTAAAATCATTTTCAAGATATTAGCAGACTATTTCATTTTACGAAATAATCTGACATATTTACCCATATTTTCACTGAACCGAACTGCATAATCACTTGCAATGCAGTAACGGATACCGAGTACCGAGTAACGTCCCTTGCGTTTATTCACTTACTTGAGTTACTCGCAGTAGTTCACTTTTTATGCTACGGTAGCTCAGTAGGTAGGGTATATCACTGTCTGTACGAGTTGTTTTGCATTTATAAGAACGTTCTGCATGCAACTACATTACTCACTTCACGTTGCTCTACTTACATAAATGTGACGTGCTTTACACATGTTAGTTTTAGGTTTTATAACGCGTTTTCTACTACATAATTGTATTCAGTATTGTATTGCGTTGCGGAGATTTGTTGGATATGACAATAAATTAAACAAACTCAGGAAAATGTTATGTATTGGGTGTTCTATAATGGCACGTGTCCACTAGTAGAACTGTTCTCTATGTTGAAAGATGTTCATATTGTTACCGCCTTACAAATAAACCTATTATAAAATTAATACCAGGTATAAACTGATAATAAGCCTGTCCTGACGGGCTTTATACCTGGTATAAATTTTATAACAGGTTTATTTGTAAAGCGGTAATTATTTACAGTTCACTTCCAGTGAAATGACGAGCCCATTCAGGCATAAGCGTTTATTTACTAGTAAACTCTGCGTTTAACTTGATACTTGCCTTACATCGTGTCTGACTCTTCTGATTTTAGGATACGTGTTAAAGTTTAGTTTTTACCATCGACGTATATTCATGTGTGCCGGTTGTTAAAAATAGTTTTACCTTAACACCGCCATCTTGAAAAATGGTGGCTAAACACGATTTTGTTTGCAATATCACTTGAAATGATACAACTTTATAAAAATAGTAGTTCAGGATCAGACTCGATTTTCGTTATTATACCTCAGATTTTACAAAGCTCAGTGTCCTATTGCCTACACTGTAATTAAAACTGGTTGATACATGCTTTAGACGCCTGTTTATTAGGCCAGGGCTGCACTGAGAAAAAGAATAGCCCGAAAATAATAATAATAATAATATCCGCGCGACTTTTAAATCAGCAGAATGCGTGTACATTTATATGATTCAATATATTGAAGAATTACGGATTAATTTTTGTTCTATTTGTTTTAGCAGTGCGACCTTAGCCTAAAATAGAGACGTTTCTTTAACCAATTTCTTCTTTGTATGGTCTTTTTATTCTGTTCCATACAATCTACAATTTCCTGTCAGATTCGACTTTCAAATTTTAGTGTTTGCACATACGATGAACGAACAGTTCGTCTGAATCTAAATCGTATCTGATCGTTAATTCAAAATAAAGGATGCCATTATATATACTAACACGCGAGGAATTAAAATCGTAGTGTGTGTATGTTCACATGATTCCATGTGTTACAGAATTTGCGATTCTTTTCCACAAGGTATTATTCCTCTGTCGGAGCTAGGTCTAACTTACTATAACTTTTGTTTATACATTTTTTGATAAAATAAACATGCAAATGTATAAACAAATAATAATTTCTAATTTATTAAATGAAAAATTTCAAAACTAAAAATTTAAATTAAAATGGGAAGCAGAACATTTAAATCTGTCTTACACGTATCTAAAGTTCAATTTAATAGGAGCAGTTTAAAAGAAAAGTTGCACTACGTGTTTTGTAATCACCCAGTGTTTTATTATCCGTTTATAATGTGTTTACGTGCTTTAGCCACGATTATACAACACCGCAATTCCCAATCCGTAGTTATAACATGTACAATTTGTAGCGAAACGCTCGACTACCATTACATACTGCAGCCTAGTATAGCTGGATATTCATATTCGGAATACGACGTATGATGGACATTAAAAGTAATAATCGCAGTACGTAGTATTATTACTAAACTCAGACTAATGGTGATATTAAAAAATATTTCTAAGCAATAAACAGTATGTTGGAAAAACTGAATTAAATATAAGTATTACAATAAAACCTTGAGGCTATGCTACTCATATATTATGATTGTGGTTTTGTAAAACTAACTACTAGTACACAGTACTGTTCTGTGAAGAATATGTAATTTTAAAATGAATAAAAACGCTTTTAATAGAGCTATTTATTTTACAAACACAAATTATCAACATTAGCAATTACTGTTTTTCCTTAATTATTTCCCCTCATATACAAAACGTACTCACGCATTATTTTACGTTATTTTTTTTACCTAATGTTCCGCTTAATTTCTTTAAAATATTTACATTTATAAACTTACTAACATTTGTTATTTTTTGTTACAGGTGAGTGGCATATCCATATCTTCTGCATATTATAAGAAAAATTGGCATGAAAATTAATATTGGTAAGTTTCCTTAATGGGTATACGTTTTGAAAAGCTGTGACGTCAGCGGCATGCTCGGAAGCTCTACCAGCCTCTCTCATACAATTAATATGTTGTCGATATCAAAAGAAATTTGTGTAGCATAGGTTCCATATACAAAAAAAATATCAGTGAAGAATATAAACATGGAATATATATACTTATAATTTTAATTGCAAGTAGCAAAACTATTATGTTGAATTTAGAATTGATGTTGTCTTGCTTTGCTCGAAAATAGACTGATACCCAGTTTAGAAATAAAATAGTTTTTAAGTTTAAAATAGAAATGAAGTGAGTAGCAGAAAGTTAGTTACAGGTACCAAGAAACCAGGTACTAACTATAATGTTTATGAATATATAACAATTGTATTGTAGTGTATTAGAAAGAGAAGGAAGGGCTGAATAGAAACGGGAGAGAGAGAAACAGTATTTTTTTCTTTTCTTTTGGAAGGAGTGAAAATGGGTAAATAGAATAAGAATCACTAAATGTTATTAAGCACAATTCAATGAGGAATAATGTAGTGCCTAATGGCAAAAGCATTACAATAAAATAATAATGAACAACTGCATTAAGAAAATAAATGTATTTACAATTAACAATTAAATTTAAGAATTAAATTTTCAGAATTTTCTTGTTATTAAATGTTTATATAAACTATGTTGGCATGTTATAGGTTTGAGATAAATATTTACAGTATTGGAGAATAATTTTTTTTTTTTTATTAATACTACGCGGGCTTCTTAGGAACACGGTCCTTTTTTCGCCCTTCTTAATTTACTTTATTTACATTTTATCTATTTACATTTCATTATTATTATTTCTACCTAAACTTTTAACCCCGCTTTATGCCATAACCTGTGTATGACTAAGCACACTGGCCACCTCGGATATTTTAGTATTTCCTGCATACTGCATAATTTATTTCTGCAGGCCTCCGTTTCTTTACATTGGAAGATCAAATGTTCTGGATCTGCTACCCCTTCTCCACAACTGCACATATCTTCTTCTACCAAGTGGTTTCTTTTCAGATGTGCCAATGCCCCTGTATGGTCTATCCTCTATAACACTCTCTCGGACCTTGGACTTTTCACCACCAACGACGTCCGGAGAACAATATGTTTCACTGTTAATGTGTTATTATATCGTTTACAAATTGATTGAGGTTTCCTATACTTTAAATAAGTACGAGTGAATAAGTCTTGTTAACTGTCATAAATCGCCGTTCACTGTAACTGTAAAAATGTAATATTTTACTAATCTCCAAATCTTATTAATCTAAGAGAGTGTTATTTGATAGCCTTTGATTCTTAAAAAGGCTGTATTATGACTTCAATTTGAAATTTTAAAAAGATGTTTCTAAATAATTTTATAAGAATGCTCATGTGAAAATGGGTAAATATTTAAAGACGTTACACGAAATTTTTGTTATGTTGCATAAACCTGAAATATACGTAATTGTGATTAGCGGGATACATCCTGTTTCCTAATCAGTTCAACAACTACATCTCATTTTTCAAATTGATGTTTGTCTTCACTTCCCGTGAACCTGTAAAAAGTGGTTATTTGTTGTGCAACCGTTGCTAGTGGCTTTCAAATCACTTTCATGGAAAATTGCTAATAGTAATATTTTTAACGATTAGTAAAATCGAACTACACAAATGATACAATCATTATAAACAACTTAGTAGCTCTGTTGACTAACAAATGGCCACTAATTGAATAACGTAACGAAAGTTTAATGACTTAAACATAACACGAAACCATTATAGCCACATAAGGTTATTGTTAAATGGGTTTTCTTACCGTTGTAATGTAATGTATTACAAAGAGAAGTGAATAGAGAAAGCCTGTACTGAGATTGTCATCTAAAATAATACCAGGTCCGGTAAAACAAGGTTTTCCGCATGGATTCGTGATAAATACTTACAGATACTGAAACGAAAATCCCTTTTAATCCGGAAATTAAACTTTACTGATAAAAATATTTACATACATACTTGTGTTATTAGGTATACAGCATATTTCTTTTTAAAATACATTTATTCACATGCATGGGCGTCCGCAGGAATTTTGACAGAGGGATAAAACTTCACATAATTAATTACCTGTGAAATGAAGTTAAGAATCGATACGGTTGCAGAATCTTGTGGTTTTAAGAAAACTAAACGCTTTATTTTTAACTCAATATTTATTTATAATTGAAATTATTAGAGATTGACGGTGATTCATGCATAAAATGGGAAAAGTGAGACATCGCTTTTTCATTTTATTGACTTACACGGCACAACTAGTTTTAAGCTTGGGTACCTCTGAACTCTCGTAGTTCGAACTATAATTAGGATTTCTGCAGCTTATAAGAATGTCCTTTTCTGGCTTAGGATATTTATTTATGATTGTGATTGTAAATGAGAGATTGAGAAAAATAATTAACGAGTATGTCCAGAGAAAATTTATTTAATATACATTCGAGGCAAGTCTCTCATGTGTTTCTCTCCCCTCTCCCTCTTTCTTATGGGTACACGAATGTCTATATTATTTATTCCATATGACATACATTAAATTGTATTCACGTAACTGAATAGGTAGAGTTTACTATAAAACTTAACGCATTTACGGCTCAGCAGACAGTATCTATTTCGTGTAATGGATATTTTCTTAATGAGTATGTTTAATTTACCGTAATTAAGATGGCTGTAAATTTATATATCATTTTTCTGTGAACAATTTCCACCCTTATGATCACAACGCGCTTTACTGTGTGATTATATTTCCAAAACCAGGAAAAACAGATCATTAGAGGTTTGAATCAAAACTTTTGTTTTGTTATTTACTAACTAAAAGACTACACACGCTTTTGTGATTAATTATTTGGCAATGTGTTTAGCAAAATAATTCTCAATATGTTTATTTAAATTTTATTGGGCTTCGGATTTCGACTTAAAAATTCTGGAATGTGACTAATCAAGAGTAGGGATATTTTTGTCACATACGTGTACCAGTCAGTCAATCAGTTATAACCAGTCAGTCAAAATAAGTCAACCAATAGTGAATAGTGAAATGGAGTAGTTGTAAATAGTTTTTTTTTTCTAATTTATTTATAGTGCATCAAGTATTGATAGTTATTAGCACTTAAACTTATATATATATTACATTTATCAACATTTTATAGGACATAATCTATACTAATTTATAATTTTCCCTTCCATTTCACTCGCACGCACCATTTTGTATCTTTTGGTGTCAGAAACTGTAGAGGATAACTGCACCTCGCCTAATTTGTAACGGTATGTATTTATAATCAATTTAACTTAATAACTATCAAAGCCAGAAAAGGACACAACATTCATCGCCAAACATTAATGCTCTCGCCCACTGTGTCGTTTTAAAATTTTTCACAGATACAACAAATACTTGGAATATTTCACTAATAATTTGTAAAAAAAATATTTTTTTTTTTAAACCGCTACATGACCATTAAATATATCTACGTCACTGCGCCAATAAAATAAACTTCAATATTTTACCTAGAGCAATACATGTTTCGCGATGTACACAACGTTACGTTTGAAAAATAAACCAAAACCAATAGATATGCAAAGAGAAATATATGAATCAATATATAAAATATGTTTTTTACGTAAATATGCAGAATATACTCTCACAAAAATGTTTGTTTTGTTTAAAAATACAAAAAACTATTCAGTTATATTGATATATCAATAAATGTTAAAAATATCCCTTTTTATATATTTTGTATATTTAAACATTCATTGAAGTGAAACTTTTGTATATACAGTATAGTATAACACATCAGTTAATAAATTCGTAAGATGACACCAATATTGACAAATCTTCAGATAATTAATTAGCTGGGAAACGAAATTAAGAATCGATACGGTTGCAGAATCTTATAGTTTAAAAAAAACTGAACGCTATACTTTTAACTTAATAATTATTTATAATTCAAATTATGAGAGATTGACAGTGATTCATGCATAAAAAAGAAGATAAGAACCCTATAAATACGATGTGTATTTTATCTTATTTGTTTCTATATAAGTTATAAAAAAATAAGTGAGACAGCGCTTTTTCATTGTATCATAGATTTGTACGACACAACTATACAAATTATATATAATTGACAAATCTATATGACTTTTAGATATTACCAACTTTCAAACGATATGTGTCAAAATTTCGTGACAATCCGACCATTAGTTTACGATTTATAATAGTTTTAGTGAAGCTACGTTTATAATTTTCAAAAAAATCGAAAAATTTGAATTTTGTGTCACTGGCATTGTTTTGTAGTTCAAATTACGAGAGTTCGGCGGCAACTCATACTTAAAGCATGTTGTGGGGTATAAACTGTCGATATAACTAAAAAGCACTGACTCACTTATTTTTCTATAATGTATATAGAAATGAATAAAGTAAAATTCATTATCGTATTATAGATTTATACCGCGCTTTAACCTCTTTTAAGTATAAGTCGCACTATCGTGATTTGGACCATATATCAGGTGATTCATTAAAATCTTAACACTGGCCAGGTGAAAATTATGCATGACTGTTGTTTACGTAAAACTTTAAGCATTTATTAATTACTAGCTAAAAAGGAAACGAATGCTGAATAATTAACAGCAGAGATATTTTTGAGTTGAAATCGTAGTCGAAGTTATAACAACTAACCACAAACTGCGCTGGATTAGGACACCGTAGATCTCCAAAGCTAATGGAACTGTCCTCGGAGACAATGCCTAATTCTCTACTTCTTGTTCTAAACAGGAAATGAAAAGAGTTTGCGAATATCAATAATTTATGTAAAGTAAATTCTATAAATACAATGATTATATAATTATATTTAACTGTTATGATTTGAAAAGGGTTGACAACTTTCAGATATTATATATTAATAACTATATGACAAGTTATTTATAAGCATGAACTTTTTAATTAAAATATCAAAGCCAGTTCGACATCCAACAAAAAAATAGAATGTGGAAAATACTTACAGAAAGGTTACATTGTATACCTATCTATAAAAGGGTTTAAACTGTAAACTTCAATGTAAAACAATTGGTTGACTACCTACGCCAACACCGCAAAGTACCCTTATCACCTAGTAACCCTTAACCGCATCTCGACCTCCCTTATTTACCTACGCTGAAAGTGGATGTATCTAATACATATGAAGTATACTTTATTAGAATTGTTTTCGTGGCCTCAACGAATCAGCGTTCCTTCAAGAGACATTATTTAACGACATTTAAAAATTTTAAAGAAAGGAAAAAAATTTTTTTCGGCTTTAGCTTATTCAGACTTGTGTTTGAAAAATATATTATATAAATTACATGTCCGCTAAACACAGTTACACATATTTAATATTAATGTAATATTTTTAAATACCAATATTATAATAATATCTCTCAGCTGAAATAGAACAACTTATGAATACCGTACGAGGACAGATGGTTGTAATACCCTGTTTCTGTATACACAAACATATTAAATATCGTAAGGTTAAGTTACTAACGTAATTAGAATATATAATAAGGGATTAATTGGGAGTTTGTTGTCTACTAAGGTTTTGTCTCGTCTTACGTGAACCTTACTTAGTACTTGTTTATACTAGTTCACAAATCGTCAGATTTCTATTCAATTAAAACCAAAATTCTCAAAGCCCAATCAGAATTTATGTTTATACTACTACCTGATTATTACCTGGTTTACTATCACGAATTATAGAAACCTGAATGTGAGTTGTACCTTTCTACTATTTTCACTCTACAACTATTCATCTCGAGCAGACTGTGGCCCGCTGTCCGTTTTCAATCCACCTGTCGGGTTAAGATTATATTTAGATAAACGACTATTAAATATTAATATAAATATAATTTGTGTTTTTAATATGAGTGTACGCCTTCCAACACACGTATACATATATTATTTATTATTAATTGTGTGCCTTTCGGTTTTACAATCTACCGTATTCTATTTCTTAATACATTTCATTCCTATCTTAACTAGTCAACCTTAAAACTAAACAATTAATAATTTTATTTTAAACTAATTAACAAACTAAATTTTATTTATTTATTAAAACTATAAAACATTATTCTATACTTTTAGTACTTCCTCTCTCTTCATGTTCCCCATGCAATCCAGATAACGAGATTATTTTTTGTCCTGTTTTTCGTTCCTTTTTTCTATTTCCGCCATCCACCTCTTTCCTTCACTGCCTCCCTTTAATAGCTGCCCAATATACTTCTCGCTCACTACTTTTTCCTGACAAGAAAACTTAATGTGCTCCAGTGTTTCAATCTCCGTTCCGCACACTCTTCACATTCTTTCCTCTCTTACGTAAACGTATACATATACTGGTTCATTAGTAAGGTGTTTCCGAAAAATCTAAGTTTTTGTTCAGCAAGTAGCTATATTTAATACGAAAATCTGATTCAATACTCACATAATTCATAAACAGAACCAAAGAAATGTATAATACAGATAGACTTGTCGAATATCACTTAAATGCATATAACTTAAATATTTCTTTCGTGGTTATTTTAAAACTCAATATTCGGAGATATTCCATTAATAAACTGGACAATGATATGTTGATACGCGAGCTGAAAATTTGCATTCTTTCGCTTGATGTAGAACAAATTTTGACAGTTTGCTTTAGTAAATAAAATAAGAAGTGCCAAATCATTTCGAACTCCAGCACGATGAATTGTTACCGCAGAAAGACAATTAAATCCATTCATCGCATTAGTACGAAAAATAACCAGTTCTATAATTCGTTTATGAAGAAATAGCTCCTGTAACTAATTCAGGTACTGTTCTTCATTCTATTTTCAAACTCTAAATTATTCTAATTTCTAAATATATATAATTCTTCATATATAATTCAAAATACTCTAAACAGACAACAGCAATTCTAAATTATATACTACATTTTATTCCAAATTCATCATTCTAAGTTTATATTCATATAATAAATTTTTATTCTAAATTAAATAAAATAAAAACATGCTTAACTGTATTGCTTTGATAAAGAAAGAAGCTAAGGCTACTCAAATTACCTTTGCTAAAACAGCATCCATGACATAACATGAGTAGGATTTTAAAATTAGCTACTTGGCCCGATGAACCTAATAATTTTACAATCTGGCCCTTTTAAAAAAAAGTGTGGTGACCTCTGCTCTAAAACACTTGTTCTCACTTAAACTCCTCACGAATGTTTTTTATAAAATTCCTGTTTATCTATCAAATAATTAATTTAAGTATACTGCATTTATATTTATAAGGCTACCTTCAGACAGTTTCATTGTACGCCAGACGCCTGGAATCACTCAGCTTGTCAGACAAATTGCGAATATTTAAAACGTTGACATAAAAATGTAATCATTGTTTTTAATTTACTTCTTCCTGTACGTATAAACACCTATTACATTTTCATTTCCTAAGTAATTTTAATTAAACCATTACATCACTATATCTATCATATTGATTAAAACTCAAACGTAATATTTTTCTACTTTCAGCGTACATATCCTCTTCTTCGTTTTCTAACCTAATAACTGTCATATTGATATCGATTTTAATTAATTAAATATCTTAAAGTCTTAAAACATTTTTTTAATTAAATAATTTTTGTTTTTAGTCGCATAAAAACTTTTATAAGTTAAAATACTTTAAGATTGTTACAGGAAAAACTTTCATTCTATTTGGGTTGATTCTTTCTTTTTGTTGTTGTTGTTTTTTTTTTCTATAAGGGATGGGGTGAAATAAAAAAAGTCAACACGAAAAAACAATCGCTACAAATACTGTACAATACATGGGGATAAAAGCATTTTTCCATTTTCATTTATCCCACTCTGTGGAGAAAATTTGATACCAGTTGTTTGTGTAACTCTTTGCGAGATGTTTTGATTTCAGTTAAACGTATTATGTTTTTTGTAGTGTGATGAGGAAAATGGGAAATAAACTAGAAAAATTAATGTGATTTATACACGGAAATGAGTAAAAGTATGTACACTAGTTTTTCATTACTACAAATTGAAAAATTAGATTGTTAAATTGAAATAAAAAGGTCACAGTTGATAATATTGTTAACTATGGTTAATTGATTTATGTCCGAAACATAAATTAAAACTTTATCGTTTTCTTGAAATCTATTATCTATACGAGGGTTGTTCAATAACTTCTCGTGTTTGAAGAGAAGTAACCTTTCCAAGGAAAGTTGGCATACCATCGTCTGTTACCATTTTTCAAACGACACCATACAAAATTTCAGATTGATTCGTAGATTACTCTTGATTTGACATCCATTTCTATTAAACGTGTCTGGTGTTTTTCGATGGAAAAGCTGGAATAAACGGATCGATATTGTTCTTGTTGATCGGCTTTGATTTTCTACTTTATCACGACAATTTCGACAACTTTTGGGCGAATCAAACACTTGTGTTTTATTCAGAGTAGCATCACTGAATTGTGCTTAGAGTCTAACTAAGATTTCACACCTTTGTTGGGGACAAAATAAATAATAACGCGCTGCGCAACAAACTATGGTGCTTTCTGCTCACTCATAGCGATACTGAAATGGTGGGCGTGTGAGTGAGAGCCGTATTCATGGCTATTCATTCTTCTGTTATCGATTCCACGGCGCAATTTTTGCTTAAATATAATTACCAATCCGGCTTACACATAACTGTAATCCTAAACAATTGTCGTTAACCAAAAATATCATACACATTAGTCTTGCCCATATTAGTCTTGGGTTTCTCTACCTACTATAATATATTTTACTCCATACCTGGAACTATTAAACTACAGAATACTTATAATAACATTATATCCCTTCCCCTTTCCCTTCCATTTCCAAAATATTCCGTTGATCCCCTTACTATCAACAGAAACATTTCGAGGAGATTTTCGTCTTAACGTCTGGCCGATCAGCCCAGTTGACTGACACTCGAATTCCGTATTCCGTCAGAAAATGAACATGGTATAACATTTCGCTGACAATGAATTCCGTATAACAAAAAAAAAAATAGAAAAACTTGTAACACTAATAAAAAAGAAAGCAAACATGATATTTCAATCACCAATTTATTGATTTCTCTTTCTTTGTATTGTTCTTTCTTCCGTTTTTAGATCCGGAAAAACTTTATGTTTATTTTGTGATCAAGAAAGAAAAAAAAAAGTTTTCTTTTTTATTATTTTACTTTTACCAATATAAAAAAAACTCAGTTTACCAATGAATTTTATGTGCTTTTTCGATTCAATAACTTCATATTTTAAATCCAAACAGATTTTACAACTAGCATTAGTATCGTTTTTCGTAGGCTGTTATTTCAATTTTATAGTTCACTATATCTTATTCGACACCCCTGAATTCACCCGCATCCGCATCCTTGTCCACAACTCCTTGTTTCATCCCCATTGGTGTCTACCCTGTCGTGGTTAGCCAAGCGCACAACCAGGGGCTGCATTGGGGGTTTGCTGTGAAACTTTTATCAGTTTTAAAAGTACAACGGGCTTGTGAACCATGTCTTAAGGGGAGGTAAGGTCAAAACGATGAAAAAGAGCATATTTTCGATGATATTTTTTGACGACACAGTTAATACATAATTATTTCTGTAATTACTATATAACAAAATAACATTTGAAAAATACTTCGTAAAATTTTTATAAATAGATATCAAGAAATGAGGCATTGACAGCGAATCTCCGCAGACGTCACAATAGAAGTTTCATTGCGGTGCCACTCATAACTCATCACTGGATTTTCTGAAATCGAAAAGTGATTTCGTTAGTTGATAAGTTTCTGCAGGTAACGCTGTCGAGGTTTCTTCTCTTTTATAGATTTTTCAATTTTTTACAGCACTTAAAAGTCAAAATACCGATTTAAAATAAAAATTAAAAAAAAAACTCGACAGCCTTACCTCGGCATTTATATAAAGAAAGAGTGTGCAAAATATCAAAAGTATCGGTATAGCAGATTTTGAGCTAGAGAGGCCACCGACTCTGAAAAAGCTATGTGTGAGAAAAACGCTTTAAAGAAAAGACGAAGCAGACCAGAGAGATGTAGACTCAAAACTCTATATTTTCGACAGTTTTACTCCAATTGACTTCAAATTTTTACACAATAAACTTAATATGTATGTAAAAATACAGCAATGGCAAGAAATGGACTCCAAAGGGCGGTGCTACAGACTTCGCAGACGTTTCCTGTTAACACCCCCTTTTTGATTGCGAAACCGAAATTTATAACTGCAGTAGCCATGAATATATCATTCTTGTTGTCTGGATATAACATATAAGAAGAAGCAGAACAGTATTAGGGGCGATAAAAGGCTACGTGCCTAGGAAGCCCGAGAAACTATATACTAAAAAAAATTAAAAATTTAATATGTTGTACATTAATATAAATAAATCTGCGGTAATGTAAAAATACAGCAATGGCAAGAAATGGACTCCAAAGGGCGGTGCCACAGACTTCGCATACGCTTCTTGTTGACACCGCCTTTTTGATTGAAAAACCGAAATTTATAACAGCCATGAACAGATCATTCTTATTGTCTGGTTAAAAGTATAAGAAGAAGCAGAACAATATTAGGGGCCTAGAAAGCCCGAGAAACTATATATAAAAAATTAAAAAAATAGAAATAAATAAAAAAAAGTTGAAATCTTAACCCCTCTCCCCCCATCACACCTTAATATTAATAAAACTATACCCGACTAAAGTTGGCTATTAGGACATCAAATGTCCAATTTTTTTTTTTAAATTTTATTTATTGGCGGTCTATTTCTGATGCTGAACGCACTTTTTTAAGTACTAAGTACTATTAGATAATATTGTATACCGAGATACAAAATAGCACACATGCTATCTCGCCACAAGGTAATTACAAGGTTTATTTTTTACTACATCCTGAAAACACAGCAGTCTATTGACACTGCTCATATTTCTTTAATTAATCAAGTTGTCAGAGTAGAAAAAACTTAAATTGAACTTTTCAAAAAAAAAAAGAAAATATGGTAATAATAATAATGAAGACCTGTTTAAATAATATTGTAAAAATGAGAAATAATTATTTTACTTATAGAGCAACGTATACCAGTCAGTATTATTTCAAGTTATCAGTTGTTGCCAAAAGTATCTGTCTTCAATACATGCCACGCGCATGGTAATGAGTACAGAAACTTTTGGTGCTAACATTCAGTGTATAACGATCCTCTTGCAAGAGAAAATATTATTTTGGGTTAAAACAATAGTCCCTTATCTGACGGTTGTTTTGATTTTCGAATATAATAACAGCTATTATATATTAAATTTATTAAAACGAAGCTCTCGTCTATTGACATTAGATAATATCAGCCCGGAAGAACACAAAACGCAAGGAATAAAATAAAATACCTTATTCAAAATTTAATATATTCATATTTTTAATAATATTCTGTTATTATTTTATTTTAATTGCAAATTACATATAGCCAAGGGAAAAATATTTTTAAAAAAATTTACAGGTGAATAACAGAACTGTTTGACGGCACAGTGGCTGTGTCTTCTACTAGGTAATTTGGAAAAGAAAATACATCAAATTTTGGTTTTTCTTTTATTAAATTTTAGCGAAAGCCCAAGGTCCGAGAAGTGTGTTATCACTTATCTCGAGACTGAGGGTAGACCATACAGGGGCATTAGCACATCTTAAAAGAAATCACTTGGTACAAGAAGATATGTGCAATTGTGGAGAAGGGGTAACAGATCCAGAACATTTGATCTTCCAATGTACAGAAACCGAGACCTACAGAAATAATTTGTACAGAGTTTTGGTAGAAAATGGAGTGGAGTTGCCAACGAGTATGCAGGAACTACTGAGTTATCCGAGGTGGCCAGTGTGCTTAGTGATAGACAGGATATGGCATATAGCGGGTTTAAAAGTTTAGGTGTATTAATAAATGAAATGTAAATATGTAAAATGTTAATTAAATGAATTAAGAAGGGCGAGAAAGGGTCCGTGGTCCTAAGAAGCTCGTGAATTATTATTAAAAAAAAAAAAAAAATAGCTTTTTGTGCGGACTGAAATATATTTAATGTACTAGTATTATTCATGATTTGTGTTTAGCGGATAAGTATTTATATTTATAGCAGATAATATTAGTTTTAATCAATAAAAAAACAAAGCACGTGCTTTAAAATAAATATACTCGTATTTTTATATCTGCAATCAAAGATTCTCGTTAAAAATATTAAGAACAAAACGTTAAACGGAAAATTACACAAGTTTATCTTCAAGACATACCATAATTAGTTTAACTTATTTAATAACTTTGTTATTAAATCTTTCGGAATATACATTAAAGTTTTATGTTGTTACATATAGTTATGTTCTTTTTGTAACTTTCCATGATCATCTAGTGTATGAGGAGAAATTGTGTTTCTTGTGAAAATTTACTATGATTAGATACTATTACCTTAGTATCCGTATTTATCAGCGTCATTTTGTTAATAAATGTTTTTACAGAAATATTATTTCACAGTAGAAAAGCCTCCGTGCTTTATGAGTACAGCAGAACTTCGGTTAACGCGAAGGTTAGTTCCATAGAAAGATCGTGTTATATAAATCGTAATATACTAGTGTTTTATTTATTAATATTAAAACAATGAATACCTTGGGATTTTTTTTTATTTAACTGTTATAATTTACACACTATCAACCTAATGAAAACCTTGTGATGCTACAAATATTTTAAGATATTACAATATAAATAGTACAATACGATTTAAGACGACGCTGCGATTGAACAGTAAGTGTGCAATTGGTTACTGAGGTAGTCATCTTTTTTTATGAAGGAAGCTTCATTAAACTTACTATCCTATGGAGACAGATACTCCATATCCCGTTTATATTTGAATGACCTCTATAGTCAACTTTCTATCTTCACTTTCCATTGGTGATAAGAATTAACATTAGAAATGTGTCGGCGTTTAATATTACTAAGAAATATTGAAGCCTTAAATTGAAACTTTTTCCCGACGTCGTTTAGTATTAGACGATACTATTTTGATCATAGTTAAATTACTAATAAAACCGAAGTCATAAATATATATCGTATACATTCTTCTGCCTTAAATTATTAAACTACATATCATTGTGTTTAATTACATTTGCGATCCTTATTATATCTAAACATTCTCACTCCTTCCAAAAGGAGAATAAAAACTAAACATATAAATATAAACCCCTACTGCTTCACTCTTCCTGCTAATCTCCCTCCTTTTTCTACTCTGCCATTCCATGTCTTTCCTCGTTCCTTTTCTCTATCTCCACCATTCACCTCTTCCCTTCACTGCCTCCCTTTAATAACTGCACAATTTTCTTTTTGTTTTTTGCCTGTTTTTCCGTTCCGCACACCCTGCACATCCTTTTCTCTCTATTAGCTCAGTATCTGTTTCCTTTCTCTTCATTTCCCAATCTGTATCTAGCGATTCGTCTCATGTTTCTTGTGTCTCATAAATAAATATTTTAATAATCGTCGACATCTTGAAAAGTATAATTATTTTGATATACATTCTTGATGAATATCTAAATAGATTAATATTACATATTTTTTTATAATAAATATTAAAACTAATGTCTAATACACTTTCCTGATTACATTTAAAATATAAATAAATAATTGTCACTGAACGTTAAAAAATAACCACAGTGGAAATAAAAATATAAAAGAAAATAATATTTATTAAACAAATGTCATAAGCGGCGTTGTCTAGACTCTAGCCCAAGATCTTTAAAGAGTGTCTCTCATGACTTCACAGTGGTACAGAACCGCACCTCTCCTTCCCCCTAGCCCACCCTCTCATCTCCCAAGATCCAGATACAGTAATTCAGTTAGAATGACTGCCATGCAGACGGGGACTCTATTTCAATGAAAAATAAAAATAAATACAAGTATAAAATGTATATTGTTATTTTAGAAACGAGAGAAATGTATATATACAATCATATAAAATAAACAATAACAGTATAAATGCATCAGAAATATTTATATTGCGTTTTTAGATATTAAGATAACAGTATCATACTGGGAAACAAATATGAATGTGTAATAAATCTCTCAACTTAACATTTATAATGGACTTTTGAACCACATCTTAATTTCTATAAAAGTGTACTATATATTGATAAAGTTGGCTACCAGAACCTCAAATGTACAATAATTTTTTAATAACTCCTTATATTTTAGGAGAAATTATTCATGTTTTCCTTTAATTATTTAAAGGATCCTACGTTATGAAATTTCCAATGAATAGTATGTCACATCCTACAGATTTGCTATCTCTCTTAAACAACATACGAGGCGTGTATCCCATCCAGTATTATATTACGAAGGTTGGAAAAGTTCTTGGCTATTTAGATATTTAAACAAGTAATTTAATTATACATCAGACATTTATTATTTTTATGGTCTACTTTTATTAGGGTTTAAGTAATATAGTAATTTACTATCATGCAATTAACTAAAGAAACATTCACGTGGACTCATTTTATATAAACAATCAAACGTACATTGCAGTATTGTCAAAGAGCACAATACAAATAAGCATTTGTACAAAATAGTCGCGGTAAAGTAACCGTGGCTCAAACAAACATTTGGATATTTAAAAAAAGAAAAATGTTATATATATATTACTCCTATACATATATATTAACCTTTATTTCAATCGAAAATTTAAAAAAAAGTCCCCTAAAAAAAGAGTTCACCAACTCATTATGATTCAGATTGTCAAATTGTTATAATTAAAAAAAATTATAACTTTGTAATAACGGATTCCGAATATAATGTAATACCAACGAATACCAACTGATTCGCCTCTGTCTACAAGAACTAATGATTGTTTAAATCTTCTCAATATGTATAATATTCTGAAAGCACATGTTGCAATTGCACACAAATATGTCGCAGTGATCTTTTGCAAATCAATGCATTGTCGCGTGCAAATTGCCGACTGTCTACTGTCAGATCTGACGTCCTGAGCAAACTATTATAATTTCAATCAAATGTCAACGATATGTCGTGTCAACTCACGTTTATAAATGTCAAATATCATCCCTCTAGGAAAACACCCTGATGGTCAAAACAAGCAACACCAAATACCACCGAACAATGGGGTACTTTGTTATGGGAGGGGTGCCATGACCAATACCACCCTAATGGCGACTAGAAATATGTATTCAAAGCGAGTATGATTAAGTCTGAATACCAAATAAATTCTTTTACTTTAAATTTATAAACCAAGTAAATATTTAAAACTACAAAATACTCTACTTCCTTTTTTAAGAATCACAACTATTATTTATTACTTACTACGTGTCACTATTTCTATAAAAAAATCTTTTTAGAAACTATAATTAAGTATTTAAATGAAAATATACCGTTAATTGTCTTTTTATATATTTAATTGATTGCTTAAGACTGCCAACGACTGCTTGCAATGCCAATTTTTTCAGTAGGGCGTATTCCAGTTATTTCGCATTAGTACATTTTATCATTAGATAAAGTTTCTACTTTAATGTTTATCAGTACGTCACTTTAAATAAATATATTACTCTTAAAACAGCTTTATAAAGTTGAGAACTTCAGACTTAGAACAGGACATACGAGATTGACGCATCAACATTTAATCAGTAAAACAACAGCTCCGCAGTACAGCAACAATCAGACGCAAATAACAGTCCATCATCTTCTAGTAACCTGCCCACAATATCAAACTCAAAGATCAAAGAACAGCATCAGTTGTGAACTAAAGGACATACTTTCAGACAATACAGAAAAAATTGAAAGAGTGCTGGAATTCCTTAATGATATAAATATAATAAACCAAATTTAATTAAAATAAATTAACTTCAGGCGAATATGACCTTGTTGTTGGAATCGCCTCAAATTCTAAAATATAAAAAAATAAAAAAAGTTTAGAACATTTCTAAAGCATATTTTAGAACCAGGAATTAAAAGAAAATCAGATCTCAGTTCATTTTCAAAAATTAAATTTGAAATGGCGCTCATTCCTACAGGAGGGGGATGGACCCCCACATGTTGATGTTTTTGTCGATAAAATTACGTGTATAACAACGTCCTTAAAATAGCTGTAGTCAGAGGCAGGACACCCTGTATACGTAACAAATGCCAACAAACAAATGATACGGTTCATAAAATAAAAAGTACGTGAAAGTAATTATAATTTTTATGACTATAAATCAGTTATTTAACATAAAGTGTTTCTAAATAGTCATCGATGCATTTAACACCCTGTATTATGTACCAATACATTTACATTATAAAACAATTAACTGTTTTTATCGATCATCACTTACGCCATCTATAAAGTTCGACCAAGTTATTTAATAACTTTTTGTGTTTGAAATATTATATTGGTACTAAATGATCTAATAGATATTCATATATATGTGTGTGTGTGTGAAGAGGAGTGGAGGGAGGGGTAGTGTATGAGTGAGTTATATGAAAGCTGTCAAAAGTGCCAGCAACCGTTTTTAATGGTTGACACATTAATCATGATCATTAATTCATATAAATGTTTGATGTACATCAATAATTAATTAGAAATTAATGTTGTTTTATGCGATTCAAATAGTTTATTTATTGCATTTAAATAATATAAAATGCGAATCATTCTTTATTAGTTTTGTGTTTTAATTAATTCGTAATTAATAGAATCTGTTAATGGTTATGTTTTATATTAATTAAGAGAGCATCCTTCAATATACATTGTCAATATAATATGAATTTCCTCTCAACTCTTTACTAATGAAAAGGCTTTGAATTTGAAAGACATATTAATACTAGAGTTTACCCCCGTCCAAAGCGACGTCTTTTTGGCGTGTATGATTTGAATCCAATAAAATAATTCGTAATTACATTTCTATATTTTTATCGAAATAAAAAATATTTTCAATTTATGCGTTATTTCACCACTTTTTTTCAAAATTTGTCATTTTTTTTTCGATTTGTAAATAACTTACCAAGGTTAGCCTATATAGAAAATTTCAACTTTCTAGCACAGTTTTTACTTTCGGCTAATACTGCCCCAAATAAAATTTTGAAATTTTGATTTTTTTTTGTTAATAATATACTTAATTATTCTAGAATCCAGAATATGAACTTTCTCCAAAGTTCCCTACCGGGCCCCCGAATTTCTTCAACCCCCTTTTTCAATTTTTGAATTTCTAATTTTTGAGAAATGTCAGCATTAAATACCTTAATACACATGAAAAATTTCATCTTTCTATCTTTCCCGAATTAAAAATAATACAGCAAAAAAGGGCTCACTTTATTTCCAGTTTTTCCAAAATTACGGGTTTCCAGGAAATTCAGGGAAAAATCCGGGGACGTCAAAAGTCTTAGAATTTTTTTTTAGAATCACGTGAGTCAAATCAACAATATTCTAGTTTATATTTAAATTTTGAAAACAATAACAAGGCAACCAAATATTACATTCACTTAACATTTTTTACGTAACATGTAACATTTTACATTAAATAAACAATAACAGTGTTTAGCTGTTCATATACATTTGTAACAAAAACATACGTAAGAGTAGTAGTACTCATACCAGGGGTAATTTAAAATACATTACCGATCGTTTATTTGTTTAAAACAAATATACTATAGGTACAGTACATATTTGAAATCAATATTATATTCTTACAATTACATTTAAATGGAGTTTTTACTTATTTTTCATGAACCAGCTACGTGTTCCACGTTAATTCATTAAATGAATCCCCTCCCCCCCGTTACCTTCCTCTCTCACTCTTAATGAGCCTGTACAATGTGTTCGTTATTAATGAACGTCAGTCTAGACTATATTGTACAAGTTTTTCTGAGTGTATTAAAAATGAAAATCGATGAAAATGCTTTTAATTTGATAAGTAATATAAAATGAATGGTTTTGCAAGTCATTGTTTTAATTATGGGAGTAAATTTAATGTTATGTCATAAATTATAGCCTTGTTTAGTGACTTGAAAATAATTATTGGATTGCTTTAACATTTAGATTATATCTACTGTAAAAGCATGCATTTATATTTGAAAAAGAATTTATATATATATATATATATATATATATATATATATATATATATATATATATATATATGTATGTGAGATTGAAAACTGAACATATCAGTACGTCTCTGCCAATCGTTGACATTTAGTGCGTTCCTGTGCGAAGTTTTGACAATTATCAAGTTATGATAACAAATTTGAAAATAAAGAATTCAAGATTTTAAGGTACCATAGTCTGGAATATCTAACATAAGTTATTTAAGTGGATATTCAGACGTTCGTAGTTGAGACTTTGGTAACAGTAGTTAGTAGTATTCAACTTTATATGAACTATCATTTTATATATTTTATTACATACACAAAGATACTTTTACGAAGGTAATTCGGCAGCATTTCGGCAGCTACCCGCGCGGTGGATGCCGCGATTGCAATTGAGTTACCATTACAAAAATGATACCCTATCCAGCATATTCTCCAGATTTAGCCTCCTAAGACTATTTCCTGTTTCCAAACCTGAAGAAATGCCTTAGTGATAAGAGATTTGGGTCTAACAAAGAGGTCATCTCAAGGAGGACTGAAACAAACGCCTATTTTTAGTGCCATGAGAAATCTTATTATTTGAAAAGAATAAAAAAATTGGAAAAACATTGGACTAAATTTATCGAGCTTAAAGGAGACTATGTTGATAAATAAAGCGATTTTTGCCGAATAAAATATCTTTTATTGAGAAATAAAGCGTTTTTTCAAATAAAAGTCATTGAATTATCGAACTACCCTCGTATATTTAATGTAAAAGTAATCTAACATTAGAATTAGGATTGATATTTTACATATTATATATACACAGACATACACTGCTTGTGGCATTTCTCAGTTAAGTCTTATCCAAGCAAGAAATCACTTTGGAACTACACACAAAAACTACTTATTCTACTACTGATTTTAATGCGATCTAGTGACGTCATAAATATGAGCAACAATCAAGCGATCCCAGTAAACATTTTGGAGTCACTTCGCCATCATATTGAAGATGCGCATAACTTTTTTGTCATGAAAGAGTTCATTTACAGTTCAGTTTCTCACAATCGTTCATATGAAATGTCTATTCTATTCTAATCGGCTAGAAATGGCGAAACCACTCCATTTGTCGGAATACAAATAAGGATAATGTTGATGTGAACTATAATTGAAGTGAAGTAGTGATAGAAACGTCACAAAAAGAGACACTTCACTAAATTCTTTATTGGGATGAAACGAAATTCAAATTTTAAATAGCTATATCCGTAATTTTTTTAATATTTATTAATCTAAAAAAGCCAATAGGATATTACTAGCATATATTTGATTAGTGGTTTAACAAATACTCCTAAAAAATTAGTTCACGACCCAATTAATCCTGTGCGCTTAAGATTTGAACGCAAATGTCTACAGTTCAATACACTCGTACATTTGCTAAGTCAATTACCGTACCGCGAAATGCTTAGAAAGATGATACACTTAATCTCGTCTCGACTTGAACTTCTAGCTGTTTCCACTGGTATCAGATGTCTTAAAGTCAAGTTTCATCTACCTCAAGGCGGAATCTTGAGCTTTAACTCAGTTTCATGCAGTTTTCCATGAAAATTGTATACTTCGGAACATCTAGTCAGTCAAATAACATTAAAAGTCTCAGTTTCTAGGAGAATGAATTAAGACAAACGTATTTATTCAATTTTATGATCATATTGAGGCTTAACAGACAGAAACTGAGACATGTGGTTAAGCACTCATTTATATTGTATTCTATACTAAAACCAGAAAGCCATAAAGTATAGGGTAGATAATTTCGAAGCAAACCACATTATTCGTTGTACTGTATACGTACGCCACCCTTCCAGAAACCCCCACTGCTCACACAGTTATCTATGCTTACAAATCCACCCTTATTTTAGTTCCCTTAAACCTCGTTGGGAGATAATTATATGATACTGCTAATTGCGGCTCATAAAATGTAACTTTATTTTATTACCAAGGGTAAATTTCTGATATTTCCATTTATTCTCTAGAATCCGTCCTCTATTCTTAGAGTTTATTAAATCTCTCGATTCATTTTAACATAGTTATAATATTATTTATGTATTCTCTAATTTTAATTGCGTCTGCGTTGTAATTAATAGTGATGAACTATTTTATTTGACAGTGTATGATAAACTACCTGCTAAAATACTCGCAGATGATGGAATTACTGCGGTAATGGTGATACACTGTCATTACATTTAATAGGATTATCATATACTCACTCGTATGGATATCCTTCGTTATAGCTTCATTCGGCTTTATGAATTATTTTGAATATGAGAAATTTACTTAAAATCTCATCTGTGTTTGAATTAGACTATTACGTTTCGTTTAAACTATTGTTATGACTAGAAATTACATTATGGTCATGATTCATATAAACAATCTGTAATTAAGAAGTGAAATATCCTCTCGGAACTGGGAGCGAACTCAGATCTTCTACTTAGTACGCAGATGATCTTCATTTTATCTATTCCATTTCCTTTTTTCTTCTATAATACTACAACTAAGTATAGATATACTTATCTAGTGGCTTACATTTCTATATTTCATGGAGGCAGTGAAGGAAGTAGGTGGATGGCGGAAATAGAAAAAAGGAAAGAAAAAACAGGACAATAAATAAGCTCGTAGCTGGGTTGCATAAGGAACATGAAGAGAGAGAAAGTACTAAAAGAGGCAGTGAAGGTAAGCAGGAGAAAGAAAGAAGTAGCGAGGAAACAGTTAAACTTCAGTCCAGAAAAATGGAGTATTTTTGGAAAGGAGATAAGGACAAGAGGTGGATGACGGAGATAGCGACAATAATAAAATAGTAAAGGAGAGAGTCAAGAAGAAATAGTAAAATAAGAGAGTCAAGAGGAAATAGTAAAGATAGAGCGTCTATGCTTGTAATAGACATAAGTGGAGTAGTGAAAACGAAGAGAGAAAGCAGGAAGGATAGTGAAAAGATAATAGAGGGTTTGTCGAGAGGAGACAAGGAAGGCAAGAGGTGATAGATGAAGATACAGACAATAAGGAAGAAGAAGCAGCAAACGGTGTGAATAAAAGATTAGTAGAGCACATGAAGAGAGAGGATCAAAAAAAGAAGAAACAGAAAGTACTATTCGAAGTAGTAATAGTCTTGAATAGTTTAAGTTTAGTTTAACTTTGACTTTATATGAAATGCATTAAGAAATATAATAATGTAGATTGTAAAGCCGAAAGACACACAATTAATATAATAAATAAATAAAACATTTCTATAATTACACCGTGTAGTAGAGATTACACCAATGAACAATTCTACAGGATTAGATTACTAGGTCCAAAGGTTTAGTCCTGCGAAGTCTTCGAACATCATTACTATCAAGCAACATTTGGTAAAGAAGTCTCAACTCATGCTTTGCCGCTATAGTTTTGATTTCTTCTCCGACTGTGTTAATCTTCAGGTCTCTATGTATGTCGTCATTGCGGATATACCACAATGCATTAACTATTTCTTGCAGAACTTAACATTCGATTTCTTGGTGCAGCCCCAGAGTTGCACTCCATACATCCACACTGGCTTTAGCACTTGTTTATATAACAAAGACATGCACGTTTTGAATAGGTTGTTCGAACAAAGCTGGTGTATTTGTATAGCATTCCTAGCCTGATTCATCGAACTACAGCTGATCTATTAAAGGCCACAACACCTTCTATAAAGCTAGAAAGTTATTCATCAGTAACTAAATCTTTGCACGTAATACAGAAAATCCGAAATAAAATTGCATTATAATAACGCAGCGACGCCTTCTCTGCCGCTTTACTTTTTTTTCCCCTGTTATGTGCAGTGCGAACCTGTGGACGCTTACCTTAAAGGGTTGCTACATCGATCACAAGTCACTCTATGATTGTAGATTCTTCATTAGCCCAAGATATGAGCTTCAACTGTCTGGAGTCCTGGACACGATTTTATTTTAAGTGCCCAGGTAAAACATTTCTTGGAGTACAATTTCACGAGAAAACCTTGGAATTAGCTTGTGGGAAGCTAGCAAGTCTAAAACTGAGTAATTTCTTAAATTGATTTATAACATTTTTAATTGAATCCTTCAAACTAGAAATGGTAATTTATCTCTTTAGGGACAATGTGTAACTAGACGTATGTCACCTCCAAACACACACACACACATGCATGATCAATTTAACATATTTATCTTCGTTATGTGTATGTGTTAATGTAATTAATGGGTCAACCGCTCTCCTTTCACCCTTTCACCCCTTTTTGATATTCAGAATTATATCGTTTAATTTAACAATGCCACCGTTACTGCTGTTGGGACGGATAACTCATGTTGGGCTAGGCTGGTGTCAAAGGCAACATAGTTAACTACTACTCTCCCCCTTCCTCCTTTTCCTCAAAGGTTCGAATAATGACTGTCTTAAGTTTTGTGTTTTTGCTTTATATTTTATTGTAGTTTTAATATATTATTTCGTTGTGTAACTGGAGTCAGTTTAACACTAAGAAATGAGATGCTAAATCAACCAAAAGTTAACCGTTCATAGGTCCCCCACTGATCGGATTAATCGCCTTGGATGTAAGGAATAAAACGAGGAAGAGTGAAGAAGTGGAGGAATGCGAATCGAGCAGGTTTACAGCATGTGAATCCTTCTCGCATCAATTCACATAATACTTTTTAAGATTTTAGAATTTGTTAAAAGGGACACAGATAAAAATTTGTCTTGCACACACACTTCTGGCTTGCTGTAAGCTAATTCCAAAGTTCATATTCTACTTTCCATATAGAATAAGCTTCGTAGTGCAGTTTCACGCTTATTAGCTTACTTCAAGCGTTACATTTTCTGCACTGGTGTTTTTAAGACACCATGCTTATGAATAAAGTAATAATAAACCTATCTCTTTTGGATTTTTTTAAATTTTACCCCCTTAGACTATGTTAAATATTTTTACATTTGCGTTTACTGTTGTTATTTAATTTATTATAAATATTAAAATTTATTATATTCCGCTGGCGTGCAGTTACAGAATAAATGATACTCAACCTAGCAATAAGATAGAAAGTTGCAAAATACATCATTTTGTAGGAGCATGTAGGAATATTTGTGAAATGTTTCAGCCTGTCTAGTATTCTAGTTATTTTCCACACATCAATTCATACTGGGTATATTTTATCTCAAATAAAATATGCTAAAGAAATGATTTATGTGTATATATATACACACATGTATGTGTATGTACATGTATATGCAAATAAACTAGAACAAACACGTTTCTATTGTAATCTGTAATGTTTTTTCTCCATTTCACAACCGGAAGTTTTCGATACCTGCACTTAAGATAACCTGCTTACGAGTTGCAGTTTCTGTAACAGTTGCACGGTATAATGCAATTCAACATTATCACAGTTATAAATTAAAGGTAACACAGTAAAAGCATGTCACTGAGTCATCTTAAAACAAAACTTATTGTTCTTAAAGAAACTTATTGTTCTAGTGTAGTAGGTACTTAGTGTAGTACAGTGTATAATCGGCTTTTAAAACTTTAACGGAGTAAAAACAAAGGGTAAACCAGGTTATATAAATGTATAAATGAAAAACATGAATATATTGTGGGAAACATTTTGAAAACCGAGAAAATAATTATCAATGGAAAATCAGTTACAACTAATGACTGTTAGTTAAAATAAGTGTTTTTGTTTATGAGTTTTAGCGATTAATTTGAGTTTCATTTTATGTATATGGTTCATTTTATACAGGGCGAATGAAATAAACAATTCAAATAATCTTCTCCCCATTCGATGTATCCATTCATTCAAAATATAATTTTCCAAGTATTTGTAATCGGTGTGTTAAAAAGTAATGTGATTTTTTCTTTTCTTTCCTTCTTGTATTGGTACTACTGAGTGTTGTAGGCATGTAAATTTTCTGCTATATCGAACAAGTTATATTTTGTTTGATTGCTAAGAATAGAAGAAGTCAGTGTACCCATTCACAGTTTTTGAATACACCTAGATTTTAATTTAAATAAACCCAGAAAGAAGACGTGTCGTGGGAAACAATTTTTAGTATAGCTAATAATCCTATTTTATGGTTGCCTTTCTGAAATTACCTCAACTTAACCTTTATTTACCTTAAATTAACAATTAAAATAGTCATAAAAGTTATAAAAAATAAATGCGTAAAGAGATGCGTACCCGAGTGTGTATGTGTAATGCCATAAGGTTTTATATTATGATTGCTGTGAATTTATTTCTTCTTTGACGTCACATGCAGACTTATCTTTTAACACAAGTGAAATTCAATTTTTTCAATAATTTTATTCAGACTGAAATTCAATTTTAAATAGCTTTATCTACGTGAGCTTTTATAAGATATTTAAAAAAATAGAAACGCCAATATACATACGAGTATATTAACGTTTATATCAATCAAGAATAAAAAAAACGACCCCTAAAAATGTACTTTACAACCCATTATGAAAATAGTGTATGCAGTTTTAATAAATACATCATTGAAGTATGAGATACTTACTTTTGAATCACCTTGTATATAATTCCATTAGATTAATATTGTTAATTATACAGAGAGAAATAATTATATTTTATGATATTTGGGTAATTATGGTAACAATATTTTAAGTGATTGACAGATATTTTTAATGTTGATTATTACATAGAAACCATTGATCTTTATTTTAATCATAAATAAAGCGAAAACTGTACATAAAATATTTTTTGTACGTAATTGTATGTATATTTTTTGTATGTAAATATTTTCAGTTAATAAAACAGAAGTTTGTTAAGTAATTTATTATATTCTTTGCTTATTATAAGCAGCACCGGCTTAAGCCAATGAAAAGCTACATAAGGCAAATGGCTGAGTGCAACTCTTGCAAAGCGAATATAACTTACATGAGGCCTTCAAATATTAAATTTTTCTATGGAACTATTTGATGGACAGTATAGATTCTTTTGACTCGTATATAAAATAACTTAAACAATTTTTCTTTTGTAAATATTATCAAATCATTCTTCCCTCTTCCCCCATAGAAAGAATATATCCTTATAATGACTCTATACATATCTGTAACTATTTTCATTTCATTCATACCAATGATATTTATGTATATCTGTTTCACTCTATTGATTTAATACATTGTTTACTTTGTATTACACATCCTGAATTCAGACTAGTAGAGATCCTCCATAAACACAAAAGCATTATGGGTAACGCACACATGATCGCATACATCAATCCACTATACAGTAAATTGATCTTATTTTATGTCCTTTTCCTATTTCACCCTTATATAATAAATAAAAGTTACCCCAAAATTCAAATGTGAAAAGTTTACCCTGTTAAGTGGCGATGAAATGGTTTTTGTCTTCTTGAAACTTTCCTGGGCAAATTATTTTTAGAACATTTACTTTAAGGAGATAGTTTTTTATCAGATATATCAATTGTTACAACCATTAGTACGCGTACTAATTTAATACTTAGTCAAAGTTTTTATGGTGGGAATTATTTAGTGTGTTCAAATTTAAGGAAATTACGATCGCTGGGAAAAATTTTAAGATCCTCACTTTTTATATTTCGTATTTAGTATATGAAAGTACAGAAACCTACATGAATAGATTTTAAAGTGAGATACTGATGTAAGAAACAAGTTATGGATATAATCAGATCCGCATTAACATTTAGCTTCAAACAGCTAAGCTGAGATAACGTTTAATTAAGATTGAATGAAATTTTCAATGCGTTTACTTATATATATTGTAATATAAAGATAACAGTGTATACAATAGACTGTATTAATAAATTTAATATAATATTATATAAAATATGTTAAATAAATTAGTATAAAAAAATTGAAATTTTCATTTATTTGGCAATCTAGAACCGAACAAGATTAACCTGACTGAAACCCTATTAGGCTCAGAACTAAAACCGTATCAGGTTCCTTACTAGAACCCAATAAAGTTTTCCCGGTAAGACAGCCGCGTTACTTTTAAACAAGAACCTTATTATTATCCTTATCAGGATCCTTACAACATCTAGAGTAAAATTTACCACTTTGCTGGTTTTCCACTTAAACATTGAAGTCCTCCAGTATATTTCTGACACAGTGTGTTGACTATATCCCTTACTATGATATATGAAAAGTTTAGATGCATTTCTTAAAAATTGGTAAGGTTTTGTAAATATATATATATATATATATATATATATATATTTATATATATATATATATATATTCATTGATAGTGGGAACCGTTACAAAGCCAGAAAGCAAAGAGTTTCGTGAAATGTCCTCTACAAACAGTCTCCTATATAATCCTCCCGTATCTTTTTTCTTTTGTAGACAGTGCTGGTGATAAAATAATCTTACTTACGATTAATATTTGATTTTTTGTTTAATTCAATCAAATTGCTATAACACAATTTTACGTAACTAGTGTGCAACTACCCTTACATACCTCGTGACAACTTTGTAGCTTCTATACATTATGCTAGTTCATATATCTTCAATACAAAGTATACTAAATCTATAATAGTTTCTATACTTTAAGAACTTTTGTGAAAACTTTATCCAACAATAGAAACAAACGTCACCTTGTATAATAGAAAATGTAATCCCATGTAATAAAAAATGTTTATTATTTTTGTAATCCTACTCAATTCTAAAGAAGATGTTAAAGCTTAGGGATTAAGACAACCAAAACAAATAGTGTGTCATCAATCAGCAAACAACGGATCCCGATCCCCCGATCCCCGATCGCTCAGCTTCCAAACCCCCAGACCCCTAGACCCCTCGGTCCCTGAGATATTAAGAAGATTAACCAATAAACATCTTGGCAACTTGTTTTCACCACATTTTTATTTCATCTGAAGATAACAATAAACTCATAAAAATAATACAACGCAAACAACAATTATGAAGTTATTTTAGTCTTTAAGCTTTTAGATGCAATAACAAAATTAATTTAATTACGAACTTCTATAAACTTTGGGAATTAATAATATTATTTAGGTGTACACAGAAAATACGAGGTAACATTTATGCAGTGGATACGTTAGAACGTATACATATAAAATATAATGTGTTTTTTATAGTACAAGTAAGAATGTTAAGAACATCGATCGTGCGATGACAACTTTAATTTTAATATTTAATTTGGACATCAACTTTGATATTATTAGCACTAAAAACAATAAATAAATTTGTAATACATAGTTTATAGTCTATAAATACGAGTATGGGTATTTGAAATATAGAGATTAAGTAAGTTTCATGATATCCGAGGTGTGCTTAGTGATAGACAGGATATGGCATATAGCGGGTTTAAAAGTTTAGGGGTAATAATAAATGAAATGTAAGTTGTTAATAAAATGAATCAATAAGAGCGAGAAAAGGACCGTGATACTAAGAAGCCCGTGAAGTATTAATAAAAAAAAAAATTTATTGATGAAGTCAATAAGATTTTTTTAGTCTGTCTCTGCTTTCAAATATCTGCTTATAGTATTTAGGAATATTACAGTTTTGTCTGTGCGATGAGTACTTGGAGCATTGAAGAATAATATGCATTACTATTATTGGGCTAATACATTGTTCACAGATAAGTTGTGGTTCTCTTGTAAGGGGGGTAAAGATTTTAAGGTCAAAACGATGAAAAAGAAGCATATTTTCGAAAATGTTTTTGGACGATACAGTTAATATATAATTATTTTTATAATTACTATATAATAAAATGACATTTGAAGAATACTTTGTGAAATTTTCATAAATAAATGTCAAGAAATGAGGCATTGACGTCACAAAAAAAAGTAACATTGCGGTGCCACTCATGCCTCATCACTTGATTTTCTGAGCTCGCTAAACTAAAATGATTTCATTAGTTGATAAGTTTCTGCAGGTAAGGCTGTCGAGTTTTTCTATTTTTTATTGATTTTTCAATATTTGACAGCACTTAAAAGTCAAAATACCGATTTTTCATGAAAATACTTTGTTATTTTAAAGTATAAGTTATACCTCGGCATTTATGTAAAGAAAGAGTGTGCAAAATTTCAAAAAAATCGGTCCAGTAGATTTTGAGCTAGAGAGGGCACCAACTCTGTAAAAGCTATGTGTAAAAAGTCGCATTTAAAAGTTTCAAAGTAACACGAAAGCAGACCAGAGAGGTGAAGACTTAAAACTCTCTATCTCCGACAGTTTTACTCCAATCGACTTCAAATTTTTACACAGAAACTTAATATGTTGTTCAATAATATAAATAAATAATATACAAAAAGAAAATTAAAAAAAGTTGAAACCTTACTCCCCCCCCCCCATCCTTTAAATTTAAGAGTAATCTGAGTATTAAAGTTGGTAGAGATGTATATTTTACATGTTTACAAAAACTTCATATCCGATGGAAAAAATGTATTACTGTTGAAGAAAAATATATAGAAGAAGAAAGCACTCCATTTCTATTTTTAAAAATCTGTATTTAAATATTATATTTAATTGGCACTGCTTGATAAGTATTTAAAATCTAAACGCGAAATAATTTTTGAGACCTATTTAACACAAATATGTGAACGTCATCCGGTTGTTAACTTTGAATAGTTAAAGCTGAAACACATAGATTAAATACTCGGAAAATATTTTAAACATACAAATATAAAATACATAATATAGCTTTAAGCATTTTCATCATATTGTAACAATAACGTTTTTTATGATTTGTCACAATGCATGACATATGTATTTATATTTCCGTTTCCGTTAATCCGTTATCCGCTTTGACCAAATTGCTAGTGACAAGAACAGGGAGACTCTGAAGTAATATTATGCATATAAAACTATCATTGTACTATCAGGATCAGTTAAAATTAAAACAAGAACGTATATTTTATCATAATAATAATTTATTGTGTTTTGTAATCAGTAAACATTTTGGAGTCACTTTGACATCATATTAAAGATGCGTATGATTTTTTTGTTATGAAACAATTCAATTTTATTTCACTCGTTCAAGAGAAATGTCAGTGATATGAACTACAAATGGCAAAATCACTTCACCTGGCCTAACTACCGTACCAGTATTGAATGAAGTTGCAAATAAACTATTAAAGTGTAACAGAGAGAGAGATATCTTGTTTCTTTTTCTATGATGTTTGATTGACGAATTTTATCTCCACTAAAAACAAATATTTTTGAATGTAAAAGAGACAACAACTATATATCCATTTAATTGTGTGATGTTAGAAAGAGAAAGAATTAATTTCTTGATTGGAATCTTCATCTAGCTACAACATTTCACTAAAATGTTTACTGGGCAAATGGTTTTCTCTCTTTATAACTTTTGAATATGACTATGTTCTCCAATGAATCAAAAAACAATTATTTCAATGTGGAGTTAATAAAATAAGAGCACTAGAAATTGCAAGTCAGAATAAGGCCTATAAGTAGCTTAAGAAAGCTTTGTTAATTTCTAAATCTATAGGAAAAACTTCTTGAGTTTGTATTTTCTACAAGTACTCGTATATTTTCTAATAATTTTGTCATAAGGTTATCGTGATACCAAATTTGTAAAACACGTTCCATAATTTCAAATAAATCTAATTGGTTAGCTTCAGCTTGTTGAAGAAAGCATTTAATTCCGTTCTGTTGATTACACAATGCTGGGCTTTTCGCTTTTCTGCGTCTATTCTATTCGCATTTGTACAAGTGGTATTCTGCGTGCCATTGACTTCACCCCCTTCCACGACAACCCCTTCTCAAGTTACATCTATTGCTCCCACTCCATGCGTATCAACGGGTTGCTATTCAACTTTAATATGACTTACGGTTATTCTTATTGTTATGTTGTTATGAAATAAGACAGCGTATCCTATGACAATAAACATAAACCATTTATTTAATATAAAATAATAAATTAATTATTCCAAGTAAACATAAGGGAAGTTTATATAGATTTAATATCAAGTACAACAATAAATTAAAGCAATAAAGAAAGTCTGGTTTATATTTGTGATTTTGCTTTGTGTGCTACAATTATATTTAAAATTTTGTATATTGGTTGAAATTTATAAAATTTCTATTCTAAAGTATCGTACGCATACGTGCTACTTAAACATGCGACATCGAAGAAGTTGTAAAACACGACCACACTAGTGCGACATGCAACTTAATACGTCGGAAAGTTCCATATTTCGAACGAATTCGTTTAACCTAGTTTAAAATAAAAAATATTAAGAAAAAAATAGTAATAAAACGCAGTTATTTAACAAGGCCTCTGCTAACTCGTGATTACCCTTGTCAAATATAGTTTGACAAAGATCTATTATTCAGATCAATTTCATTTGTCCATTTAAACACCATTTTCAATTATTTTTAGTTATTTATACACACTGAGATTATACTGGAGACTGGGTAGGTACTCGACCCTTTTGTTTGATATCACATTCAAAACGCAATTCTTTTAAAAGTTCTGCCGAAGGATTGAAACATTTTTGTTTCATAAAAATACTACTTAGAATTTAAAAAAATATTATTAGTTTTATTAGTGTCGCAATAATAAAAGTATACGAAGAATTTGAAAAAGCGAGATAGCTTCATTGTTGACAACAGCTATAATTTACTCTAATACCTCTACAAATAACTAAAGATTCCCTATATACTTGCCTATATTATACACTATCTACTTTCTAAATACACGAACCATAGTAAAATAATTGTCGTAGCTCTATGACGTAGATCATCGTATTACACGGCGCATATTTACACAACCACAGTAAATATTAAACTAGATTATTTTACACTAAGTTTATATTTACTACAAAGTTTTAAAATTCATTAAATCAGGTCATTAAACTAGAAAAACAAACACAAATGAAAATAATACCATTTTTAATATTACTCAGTGTCTGCTAGGAGCTAGACAAATAAAGACTTTGCCAGTTGATGATGGGTCTGGAGGATTATTTATTAACCTCCTCCCTTTGACACCCCTTACACTTTAACCCCCTCCCCCACCTATAATGTCAGACTCGAGTAGTTCCTGGTGCATAAGGGGGACGGAATTGTTGAGTCATGTCAACTTTTATATTACTTGACAAGTTACTTTTTATTTTCTTCAATCAATCATACTGGGATTTCAACATTTTTCTGTTCTGTTGGTAAACTCGCTGGCATACTGCTTGCTCGCGTTAATGTATTTCTCTTCATATATATATACATCTATATTATAACTTTATATGTAGAATGGTATAATAGATTATTTTGAAATGTGATAAATGATTCTGTTTTTTGTGTATATTTTATACAGATTTTTCATATTTGTTCAAGTTATATGTACTCAGTGAATCCACTGGCAATTTGTTTGATGTTCTGGCTTTTAATTTTAGACAATATATCAAATCAAACAGATCACCCTGTATTGAGGGCGCTGATTGTTCTGTACTACTCATTTTTAAATTTTAACAGAGATGGTTCATTTATTATCCTCTTCATTTAGAACATTTCTAGAGTTAGTATACGATGATTATTATGGTCCGTCTATATCAAACAGCGACTAGTTTTATGATGACGATACTCTTTCATTAGATTTACTGTGTCTTAGTTTCCTTAAAACAAATGTTGAACGTGTCAATTGCGGTCCTGGATTAACCCACAAGAAATTGTAAAGCTTTAAACCCTGAAAGAATGTAATGTATATGCTCCTTTAAGCAGCAAAATGTTGCCAAACTCATTTATTTCAACATATTTGTCAAATTACAAATTATTTATTCTTTTGTGACAAATTCATTTATATTTGCGCTCCCAGGGATCTCTTTCACCAACCAAATTACAGCTGGTCACAACCCCTTCTCTTTTTGCTGGCCTATATAAGTGACTGCACTGTTATCAGTGTTTGCTAGTTTGCTACTTTGTTACTATTGCAGTTTTTAATCCGTACCCTTTTGGTGCAGAAGTTTTTCAACCTTATAACGATTAACATCTCTGACTAGTAATTACCGCTTAAAAGTTATTACAACCACCGAGGTTCTTGAGTGCTACTTTGCTACTTTGTTATATTTTTAGTGTTGATCATCGTTATTGTTATTAAAACTTGTGATTTATATTTGATCAAATAAGCAAGTGAATTGTTATATTAAAATTAATTGAAGATCTTTAATTCCTGTGCTTGCACCTCAAAAATCCTAAAATCGATCTTGCTTTTTGACACATACTGTAACACTATTTCAAGTAAACCTAATCAAACTTTACAAAATATCCTTAAGATATAACTACTACTTCGAATTCCTTAGTATTTCACAAGGACTCTTTCCCGTTATTCCTTGTTTCGTTTTCATTCCATTGCTGCCTCTTTTATTCTTTTCTGTACTTCCACCAATCATCTTTCTCTTTCCCTCACTCCTGTCAACAATTCGCTTTCACTGTATACCTTACTCTTCTCGTCAAGAACATTATCATCTTCATCATCCTTTTCATTTCTATTCCTTTTCTTGCATCTTCTTCTCTTCTCTTCCTCCATACACCCCTCCTTTTATCAAGTTTTTCGTCTTTTTCGTCCGGTATTTGACATCTTATACCATTCAAAAAGTAATGAAATTTGAAACAGAAGGGCGAAGAAGAAAAAAAACTTAGCTTCGGAAATAGACATTAATAAGAAACATAAAAATACTGAAATTATTGAACTTTCAGTATTTTAATATTGATGTTTTCTAATAGCACTCAAGTATGTCATAGCATGTTACATTTAGATTATATTTATTTATGTATAAGGTAATATTCACGTAACTGAGTTTATCTAGTAGTAGATGGGATGATTAAATAGTATTACTTTTAACATATTTCTTTTATAATTTTCTCTAACTATGTTAAAATGTTCAAAAACTTTTTTAAATATTTAATTAAGGGTGTTACCAATTTTTCCTATTATAAAAATATGTTAAATATTTTCTTTTACCGTTTACATCATAAAGTAAGGGTGAGAATAGATTAAAAAGTAAACAAATTAAATGATGGCGCGTTTGCCGGTTGCTTCGTGTGCAGATTACCTTAAAATGAAGTTTTTTTTAACCCGGAGGGAAAACAAAACAAAGCAATATGCTGACTAACATTCCGGCTGTACGCGGAAATATATGGACTTAACAGAAAGAAGAAATATTACACGAGTGTTACGGATTTTTTAATGTTGCACAAATATTGGTTTTATATAGTAACTAGCGCAAGTGAATTGAGTTTAATACCATTCCATTTCTTAAGTAGAGATGGAACATTGGAATTAGCTTGTGGGAAGCTAGCAAGTGTAAATCTTGGAAATATTAATAATTCATGTATAGCGAGCTTTTCATGCTGATTTGAATGTGATACCACGACATAATCTTGTTTGAAATTACTCTAGTTAAGTTTCTCCATCTCTGCTACACATTATGGTTCACGTGCACCGGCTAGAGTATTTACGTTTTATTTGTAGAAACCAATTGTGGCAGCAGAAGCAATTATAACATAGTTTCGAGGTACCTTACAAATCTAGTAACAGGATTTATATAGTGATATTTATACATTACTAGCTGTCCCGGCCACGCGTTGCTGTGACTAACGTTTTTGTCATATTACATTACATAGCGCCATCTATTGAATATTTACTCAATCTAGTCAACAGAATATTTACTCAATCTAGTCAACAGATGTCGCCATCATCGTCGCCAGATGTCATATGTCACATACAGATAATTAATAGACAAATAATTTGCAATAAGATAATAATAAATTGAGATGTAAGCTATCCTATCTTTCAAGTTGGATCAAACTGCATCCGGTGTACAAATTTGATTAAAATCGGTTAAGTAGTTTAGGAGTCCATCGCGGAGAGACAACGTGGCACGTAATTTATATATATTAAGATAGAAGTCTATATTTATTTGCGTCTGTTTTTATAATATAGACAACTGTTTAGCCAATCAATAAATCGATACCAAAATAGTTAATTTGTTCTAGCACCAGGTATAGTTTAAAATAAAGTCAATTATTTTTTTATATTATGTGGTAATGGTTTGTGGATTTAGATATTTGTGATTTTATTTGAAATGCATGCATTATAATATTTCAAATCACAACGAGCGGAAATTACATTTTGCTATCAAAATATAATCGAACGCACCAATCACGTATTTATTTTAAAACTATTGGAAATATGAACAATATCTCTATCGTAATATATAACGTTGTTTGACATTTTTTTTAAATTTATGGTTCATAGAATGACTACAAAAATACTAGCACAAACTTGCAATACCTATGTAGCTGCAGGTTCTGCATTCTTCTGTTTTTATTGTACTTTTCCAATATATAGATAACTTTGTTAATTAACGTAAGTATTATTAATAGTTCAGAATATTTATTAGTTGAATTTAATACATTAAAAATACAATTATTCTCTTATATCTAAACTTATTTTAATTTTTTGAAAATAGACCACTGGCTTATATACTTTAAGCGTTGTTTTTTATAATTTGTCAATGCCGTGAAGAAACTAAGTATGTTAGTTTTCAAAGAGGAGAACTGATTAAAAGAAAGTAGTCGTTATTGTAATTATGAAGTCCTTACATACTGAGTGCTAGGCTAAATCTGAAGTAACCTTTACCTGTCTAGTCTATATAAACTTTTTGCAAAAAGGGTTGCAATTTATACAGGTTTATAAATTGTAGATTGGGTATCATTGCCACAGTTGTCAGGTACCCCCTGATGTTTTTAAGACTAGTGTAATACGTTTTTTTGCGATTCTTTGTTAATTTAAGGATTCATTATTATTTTGTGGTAATAGTTGTATTCCTGTGTAATATTTAAATGATTTAAGCAAACATTAAATCGTAGGTAGAAATAGCAAGGTTTAATGTGGATCAGACTAAAGTTAATCATGTCTATACATAACTATTGGATTTATTTGGTTAATGATAATTGTTTAGGATAAGAATTATGTGTAAACTGGATTACCCAGTAAACAATTTGGTGAAGTGCCCTATTTAGTGACGTTTCTCTCACTATTTCACTTCAATAATAGTTCGCATCAACTTTATCTTCATTTGTATTCCGACAGGTGGAGTAATTTCACCATTTGTAGCCGATAAAGTAGACATTTTATATGAAAAAATGTTAGAAACTGCACTATAAATGAACTCTTTTATGACAAAAAAATCATGACGCATCTTCAATATGATGTCAAAGTGACTCCAAAATGTTTACTGGGTAGTGATTATTTTTAAGTGGAAAGAATTTCTACTAGCGTATAAAAATGTAGCGATCTTTGAAACGCTCTTTCTTGCAAATTTGTATAAGCGTGTTATTGTGGCTATAGAATATTATTATTTAATAAATAAACTATTAATTGGTAAAATAAAGTTTCTCTTTTAATTGTAATATACTTAATATAAAATTACTTTTCTTTCGACGACTTGCGTATTTTTCCATTGAACTCTAAATTATTACTTTGTTTGTGCAGTATATATTACAAAATAAAAATAGAAAAATAACAGTCATGGATTATATTTGAAAGAAAACTTTTCATAAAACTGTTAAAAAAGTTTTTGATATTTTACTGGAAATAAAATTTATTTTCAACAAAATAACTGTTATATCAGAAAATAAGTTTGAAACTATTTAAACTAGTGAAATCGCGGAAAATGAACTGCTACTGCACTGCTCTGCTCTTTTAAATATTTTATTCATGAGAGTGGAATGTTTTATAAACTGTCGAATGTATTCAATTAAAATGACAGAATTATTTAAAAAACAACTTTCATGAATTATTCATTTTTACTATTTATGGAATATTTTTGATTGAATGGATAAATATTTGTTTTAGTATTGACTCGTTCTACTGCATTGAGCAGTAGTCGTCGTCCGCATCAAGAATTTATCAGTGAAACGCATCTTATCACATCACTCAATAAATCCGTAGGATGTCATTTAATAAATCCATATGATTTATAGATAGTTCAAACGATATGTGTCAAAATTTCATAACATTCCGACCATTAGTTTATGAGTTATCATTGTTTTAGTAAAGCTACTTTTGTAATTTTCGAAACAATGGAAAAGTTTGAATTTCTTGTATTGATAAAGTATTGCTTTTTCTGGGAAAAATACCAAACTCGAATAACACTTGTCAAGCCTTTGCATGAATGATATTTTTTTCCATTAAATAGCTCACAAAACGGAGCTTACTATAAAGGAAACCCATACTCTGTAATACTTATTAATATTTTTAGTAATGATTTATACCATTTATTAAATAATAATCGTATTTTAATTGCAACTAATTATCGCGTACACGATCCTTTAATTAAAGCAATTCATTAAAATATCGGAATAATATTTTCATAATTTGTGATGCAAATAAATTTTTATAAACTTACTTTTATGATACCACTCATAAATTTTATCACATCTTGAACATTTTATGCTTTAAGTATGAGACAATAAGAAAAAATGACTTGAGCTTTAACAATGTGATTTATCATAGTGGAAAATGAGGAAAAACTACTTGAAAATCTTCAGCTATATAACATTTACATATATAAGCGGTCGTTATAAAATGAATTCATTGCTCTTAAGTGAATATTCTTGATTCTGGTATAGTTAATTTAACGTTATGTACGTTCCCTGTCTATGGATAGCTCAGGGAAAATAGAAAAACTAAAACTAAGTGAAATATCTTACTCACTCTTTAACTAACTTTCGTTGAACGCGGTATTTACTGGAAGTTATGTTCCGTAAGTTACACTCGGCGCTTTTCTTAGTGAATTATTTATAATGTGATAGTAAATATCAAAAAGACCCACACACACACATACACACACATTTATATATAGTTAGGCGCTTGAGATATCAATTTAAAAATTATTTCAGATTATTATTATCAATTTTGTTAATCGGCTTGTGTCCTCATTTTTTAGTGGTCGATTTTTCAATTGTTGATTGATATTGATGTTAATAAATGTGTATTGGCGTGTCTATTTTATTAAATATCTAAATATTGACAGAGATATAGCAATTAAAAGTTTGAATTGTTTGAAAGTTTGCTAGAAATGGTCGGCAATATTTTTATGACGTGAAATGCATTTTAACGTCAGTTATTTGTTGAGTAGATCTGTGCTGTGGTTATGTTCTGTAGCTGTTGGTAGTCAAATAATCAAATCAAGTCAAAGAATAATAGGGTTTTATTTTATTTAACCCTGCTAAAGCAGACATATTATTGAAATTTGATTGTTCCTTGAAATAGCTGTAAATAATATTTGATATTTTGATATATAAATACATAAAGCAGAGATTTATGATCTGTAAGGTTGGTAACCTTACACAAGGATTGTGATGTCACATGTAGTTGGAATGTGTACAACGTTGAATCCCTTTAATAATTAAAGAGACAAAATGACTTTTTTAATTGTTAATATCTCTTAACATATAAGGAGTTATTAAAAAATAATTGAACATTTGAGGTTCTAGTAACCCACTTTATCAATATATAGTACATTTTTATAGAAATTAAGACATAGGACACAAGCCCATTATGTAAAACAAATATCTAAATTTATTAATACACTATTACTTTTACAAAGCACAAAATTAATAAATATATTTTTTTAATTCATATGGTTTGTACCTAATAACATAATACATCGGGATCTGGATATACCACAGGTAATGAAGAAATAGTGCTTAGAATCAAAGCATATAAAGAGAGAATACTTGAACATCCAAACAATTTGGCCAGCTGTCTAATGTCCAATAATTCCGCAGTACGCAGACTAAAAAAGAAAGTACCTCAGGACCTACTAGCCAACTAAGCAGAATCTAGGATCTATTGAAATTGAGGGATAAGTCGTTGGGCACATCCCGCGCAAGATACTTTGTTATTTTTATTTTTATTTTTACATACCTATAACTGAATGTCCTATAAACAGGACAGATTGTAATAATCTATCTAATAGAAATAAAAAAAAAAAAAATTAATTCATATAATATTGGATAAATGATCTGTGCAATTACAATATTCTAAAATTAAATTAAATAGAAGAGTCCAGCAAAATTATATCAACTATAATAATATTCAAAAATAAACATTGCAAAACTTTAGATAATATTACATTTGAATGCATAAATTATAGTTTACAAAGATCAAAATTCAATATTGAAATATTAGATGAGATTAAAACCTTCCCTGTTAATACTAATTTGTTTAAATATTTAGACTCGTCACTCAGACAAGAATATAATATACCTCAAGAATATAGACTGATATATAAAAACAAAGAAAATTTGAAAAACCTTATTGAATTTATAAACAAAACAAACTTAATTTCTTTATTTTAAATAAATTTATAAATTGTAAATTATAAATTTCGAATTATGAATTATAAATAATTGTATATGTGCTAATATAAGTGCTAATAACTTCTAAAAGTTGATGCACAAATAAAATAAATATTAAAAAAAAAAAAAATATTTAGACAATACCAAAATAGAATTATAAATTTCATGTTAAAATGTAGATTAAAAATGTTTGTTGGTGGCTGTGACATATAAAAATCAAATTAAAGAAAATGTTTGAATTTCCAAAATGGTAGCACACAAAAAAATTAATTATACGATATATTACTGATGATGGGCAAATCTCGGTTGAAAGTTCTCTAGTAAAAAAAATATCATAATTAATGGCGTTTTTTTTTAAAGTAATGTATAAAACGTGAATAATGTCGACCTACTTCCAAAGATAATTCCTATCACAGACGACCTCGTTCTATATAAAAATTATTTTTGGACATCACTTACATGTGGAACGTGAGCCTGGCAACTAATTTGCGATGAAGGCGGATGGAGCATTTTTCAAAACGTGTCAGATAAATTTAATTCATGGCAGAACATCCTCAACGTCCACAACATTTAACTATATACTCACATTGTACACTCGTAGCTATAAATATCTAATAATAGTATTGGTAAATGAATGTTTTTGACGTAAAACAAAATTCGTGTAAGTAATGATGCTGCCACCACAGGCGTTCTCTAAAATACACGTAAAAACGCAACGTTTCCAAAAATATCTCCAAATCTTTAACAAATGTAGTAATTTGGTGAAATCGTACAAGAACTAATCAACCCTCAGTGTTATATTTTGAGTGTTCCACTATTTGTGACATTATTATCTTGATAACAACAATAAGGGTAAGCTTTAGATTTTTTTTTGGGGGTTAAAATATAAAAGGGATGTTTTCTATATCTAGTATATTTCTCAGGGGTGCTTTGTATATCTAGAACCCTGAGGGTTAAAATACAAATGGTGTAAAAACAACCCCTCTACGGAAAAAAAAGAAAATGGTATATTATACATTAACCTAACGAAAAAATAACGCTAAACGCAGAATCGGTCGATGGTCGGTATATAAATGTTGTTCAACGAAATCAGACTGTGCTCAAGAATAGCTCTAATGGATTTTTTTTATTATTTTGTAATAAAAACGGATTATGTTAGTGTTATTGTTTATATGAAATCGTTTTGATACGTGGGACCAAAATACAGCTAACTTTTAACCTTGCCGTGGGTCCTCCAGTTAGCGCAGAATACGTTCAGTTGGGTCATTTGAATAATTCGAGGATTATGTGTCAAAGCACCGATTATATTTTATTGTACACTTAAGTCACACGACGTGTCTACGCCGGTTAAGTAGTTCCTGATGGAAGATCGATTGGTGATTAGAAAATATTCAAATAATACAACAACTGAAATTTTATTGAAATGAGTTAGATATTCGAAAATAAATTTCTAATTGTCAAGTAGGAAACTAAGTCAGTGAAGCGGTTAAAAAGAATGGTAAATTAGTTACGTAATGAAGGTTATGTAACGACCACATAATATATTTCAAAGAAATGAGAAATTATTTAAAGTGAATTTTTCTTAAATACTAAAAGAAAACAATACAATTTAATTGCATCATTATTTTAACGATAAAATATAAAATAATTGAATTAAAGAAATCTTACCATCATCCTAGATAACCGATTATTTTCCGTACAATTACAATTTTCTTTTTAAGCCCACCCACACTGAGATTTTTTTAACTATTTTACTAAAGATGAATACATTGATTGGTACATCACATCATTATGCTTCTACTTAAGACTTCTTTTATATGTATAAATATCCGAAAAGAAATTTTATCTTGTGTTTCCTATTGCCTGATAAAACGGAATTCTCTATAGCGGACTACTACATAATATTTAAAAATAATTTCAAAGAATATATCTCATAAACATAATATTTTTTCACAAGACAAAATATATGAGTATATAATAAAATTCTTACTAATATTTTATATGCGTAAGACCACGAGGATATTCAAACGATTCCATTATTCTTTCAACATTGAAAATATTCTTCTTGTAATGAAATTACCCTGCCATATATTCTAAAAACATAACATTTTCATAAAAATATTGTAAATTATGCCATTAACTTCTGAATACATAACAATGTTGCTCAAAGAGATAGTTCCGATTCTTTTTTTCTGCGTTTTTATTATTTCGTGGAACGATGATTTCATTCATGCATTTGTAACATTCGGGCATGGGAGTACGAGGCCCGATATATATATATATATATATATATATATATATATATATATATATATATATATATATATATATATATATATATATATATATAAGGGTGAATCAGTGGGCTTGTATAAACATCTCCCCCAGCTTCTAAGAAAAGTAGCAGTTACTTTCTAGGGGTTCAGGGTTAGAATGTTTTTTAAAATGATGCAATATTAGGAAAACTGGTCCATATTCGCTACACACAGTTATGTGTATTTAAGGTTTATCGAACAAAAGCAATGTTATCTAATATACAACGTTTTGTGACCTATTTTTCGACTTTTTAACTACTCGACTTCGACTTGATATACTCATGAAACTGCTTAACAAAACCTTTTGTGGATTAAAGGTTTTTATAATTGCTATAAAATAAGACCCTTGTAGATTAAATTAGATTTCTAGGTTTATTTTAAGTAAAATATTATATGAATATAAGGTAACATCCATGTTTTGTGTTTAACGGATATAACTCTAAAGAAATTATATTGAAATAGCCTAGTTAAAACGTTGTCTTGTTTGACACTTACGAGCTTGTCACAAGCTAATTTCAACGTTCATTTTCCACTCACGTATAGTATTGTATTCCAATGCACTTTCACAGTTGTTAGCTTACTACAAGCTAATTAAACTTTTACATTTTATACCTGGGAATAAAAAATTCAGCTTCTCTCTCTCATAATGCAGTCGGTTAGAAAGCAATTTTTACTTTTTTTATTTATATGTTTTTTTATTATTTTTTCCTATTTCATATTCACCGAACATTGTCCTTATATTTTTATTCTTGTGTATTCACTTATTGTTGTGGTTTTCTCGGATAGCTTCGTATATTGTGCAATATCAGAAGATATTCTACTGTTACTTAACCACTTCATAGTAATCAGAGCACTGTCTTTAATAAATGTTGAAGAAGGTAGTATTATCTAAGTTAATGTCAAAATTTCGGGTTAAAAGTATAATTGTTAAATTTATTCAAAATTAAACATAACTATTTGAAACTATTTGAATTTGTGTTGTTCTGAACAAGTTGGTACGCAAAGCCAGCACACTTTTACTTAAGTTATAGAAAGTACAGTAATAGGAAATGGAATCATAGAACAAATAATATAGATGTTTAAATTCGAGCTCTTTTAATAGTAGACGATGGGACTGCTAGACGCCATAGGGGGACTCGTCTATCGGTTTATGATACTGGAGTCTGGCTGGAGTTTTAGAAAATGGGGTACGGAAAACCTTTTCTGGAATGACATTTGTTCGAAAGAAAATTAAATACAACATGTATGAAGTAACGAAATACGTTTTGGTTACTTTACTTTGTATGTATTTCTGGCAGTTCATATTTACAGATGTGTAGTTCAGATAAATTTCTACATTCTACATTAAAAAATAAATGTAATCACTAATTTCTTAAGTAGTCTATATTTATGAGGTTTTGACACCGTGAATAATCGGTGGTACATACTTGTTTTTGAAAAGACTAGCATCGGATATAGATTTACCTGAAATAAATAAAAATAAGTATGTATAATATAATTAATTCGTCTCGTAGTTCCGCATGCATTAGGTTTACCACCAACTTCCTAGATGAAACTAGAAAACTTTTGCTGATCTAAGCTACAAACACTTGAGTAATTTTTTTCTTCTTTTAACCCACAACAAAACCTTTAGAATTTTGTTTGATATCATATATCTATCTCTCTTTAACTTATTAAATATATTATCTGTTATCTCGCTCCACTTTCCTAAAACTTCCTTCTTATAGTTATTTATACAAAACTTTTAGGAATCTTTTTTGACGTCTAACATCTCAGCTCTATATTTTAGGTATTTTGTTTGTAAAAAGTTTTTTAAAAATGTTTTCAGATTGAAAAATTTTGTTTACTTAAAAGTTTTTCTGTTGTCAACTTTAAATATTTATAATCCTTGTGATAATAATAATGTCTGGAGACTGCGTTATTAAATTATCTTCCGTTTGAAGACTTAAACTTGCTTAAACTATAATTACACAGGTGTGCGAAATTATTTCATACTCGTAGAAGCTTCTTCTTGTTAAAGAACAAGGTGTAATTTATAATATTTTAGTTTGCTAGAAGATGTGATACACTTCCTATTCACACAATTTTAAATATCATGAATTTTTTATTTGAAGCCCACTTCTGATTTCATAAAATTCTTTTTCTTATATTATTTTAGATATGTACGAGTATGTATATTCAAAGATTTCAACAAATGGTAGACATTATTTTTTACTGGAATTTCTTATTTTCTTTCGGCTGTTACATGTAATCCAAATCTCAAGGGTCCAGGAGGGAAGTAACTGCTGCTTCCCGCTTTCCAAGTGTCGACTAACACGTTTGCACCTTTTTTTCCATCACTTGAGATTTCATCTTTTAGCATCAGTCTTATACTAAACATAAAAAATCTGATTACAAATGATGGAGGAAAGCTGATGCTTTTTCACGGGAAATATTTAACATATTATTGAGATGATTGCAGGAGATATGTTTTATGGAATAATATGTATTCACCTTATATAAGAAAGGAAATTCTATTACTATGCTTTGTACATAAAGAAATAAGAATTGTCTTTTTAAGAATCTGCTTGATTTATACTTTTGTTGAATCTTAAATAATAAAAGAAAGTTTAATAAAATACTCGGTTATTAATTTAATAATACTGTAACGATGTCAAGAGTCGATTCGCTGATGATCTTGGTGCAACATTCTTTTCAATTGGGTGTAAGCCAATTTGGACCGATTATTTAAATGAAACAGCACACTTCGTTTAATTTAATATCTTTTTATATTTTCTACAAATTATAATTACTACCAAGTTAAGTTTTATGTCTTACAACTCTTGTTATATTTTTGATACAGAATTCAATTTAGTATTTTATTTTACTTGTTATATCTAAAACAATGTAGTTTTGTTTATAACAGATATGGAACGGGTTTTGTAAAGAATAAAGGAATGAAAAATATTTGAAGGTTGTTCGACTAGATAAAGAAATGCGTATTTGAATAGGATTGAAATAAAAGGTTTTGGTTTGTGCGATGTCTTAAGGTGAGGGAATAGAGGGGATAACACTGACAAGTACAACTATTTACATCAAACAATTTACAATGATTTTGAACATATAAAATACTACTGTTGGATTTCGTCCAAATACTTTTTATTATTAAATCTGTAGTAATTCAAAGATTTGCTAGAAATTATATATATTTGCAATATTACCCAAAGTGTCTAATACTGTAGAAACACCTTTGAGAAAAAATTGATTTAAAAATATGTATATGTAATTCTTTAGCAATTGCAAGAGATTACAACTACTTCTTTCCTGTGATTTTATAAGTACTATATTGTATTTCAATTGATTGTGTTAGTCCTTTTGGTTTTATAGTTCATTTACTATTCAACTTACACTTATCTTTTAACTCTAAATAAATAAAAACTACCGATATGTACTTGTTTTCAATATCCTTTTCTTTATTCTTCCATTTTTTGTCTATTTATTTCTTCTTTTTCTTCGGTTTCCTTCTATCTTCGTTTCTCCCTTTAACTACCCTAATAACTTAATCTTCTTCATCTCTTTTCTCCCACCTCGTTCCTCTTATCTAATGTTTACTTCCATGCCCTTCAAATAATTTGAATCCGAAGCGTATAAAATTCGAATACAATATCTAGAACTCGACCTAGTATTGGAATCGACATTTGGGCGATATAGGGTGACTTATAGACAACAACAAAAAATAGAGTCTCCGTTTCGAAGGCATTTTAGATCAGAAACGGAGGCGAAAGTTCCAGAAGCAAAAATGCATTACTCCATCTCATAAACTTAAGCTTTAAAATACGAAATTTCTTTTCTTGAACGTACCCAAATATATTTGCACCTACTTACTCCAAATCTTACTCCAATTGTAATCAGAGTATTCGACATTACTACGATACGATCCGTGCGGCTCTTTTACTGCTTGTTAGTACATTTCTTCATTTGTTTCGCTTTATCCTATTCTATTTTGTTCTCATTTTTAAACAACACGCCTTACCTATTATACTTATTTGAATATTTGATAATACGAGCCTATAAATGTTTGGTTTCCATTGCATTCCCTCGTTTCACTACAAATTTATATTATTATTTTTTTTTAAACTTTTTTCATGTAAAAGCACGTCATGCTTGTTCGACTACATTGTGGATCCAATGAATGTGTTTTCCATATCTTATCATCCGGCGGAATCTACGCCTGCACCACTACTAGCGGTAATTCCACCAGCTCCAAACACCAAACACCAGCGTACTTTGAAATTTATGAAAGTTTTTCAGATCTGAACTGAATCTGACCTCGATCTAAGATAAACCTAGTGCTGCTTTATTCCTCGAATTCGTGAGCGTGGTTTTAGATTGCAATCTATAACTTTTACAAAAATATAGATATAAAATATCAAGTACTAGTTAGAAGTATAGTACCAAAACGGGGGCATGCTTTGCTGCGGTGCTGGGGCGTATATTCAGGCCGCCATTTTTATTACGTGCCCTATCAACGGAGCTGTCATTGACTTAAACCACAAATTATAAGATAACTAGATAACTGAATATACAATCTCTATCAAAGATAATTGTTTCAGAAGTTGACTGATTTATAGGCTACTTATAATTTTTCTGTAACTGATTAAGCTATAGGGAGCTTACAAAATTTCGTCATAAACTGAAGATGTTTTAAATCTTATTATACTTTCTAGAGAATTGATCAAATATAAAGTATGTGTGTAACTTTGTTTCTATTCAATTAGCTACTTTTTTAATACGAGTATGTCGCTCTATTTGTTTTTATATTCAACGTTTCTCATCCATTTTGCAAGTTTGTGTTATGTTTTGCAGACGTAGCTTGTAAACGTTTTGTAGCGATGACAACAACATGCATGGTAGATCAAGTTATGAATTGATTCCTTCCTTTTTCGAACAAATACTATTTTACGTCAGTCTCAGCCTAAACAGTGATAAGTTATAGGACTTCAATGTAGCTATCTCCGTAGTTGTTAAGTACACATTAACCATCGCTATTATATAACGATGCCTTGAGCATCAACAAATAAGTAGACAAGAAATATACTTCTTTGCAATATTAATATAATACATGCGTTATCATTTACAACGAGATTATATCGACTATGACTTTACATTCCCCTATTATATTTTAAGGAGTATAATCAACTAGAATTATTTAATGCTTAATTATTTTTAAGGCTTGTGTAGCGTTAAGAACAATTTCAAAATATAAAATATATTTCTGCACCTTCAAGAAAAAAATTAATAATATTTATTACACCTGCCGGTTTACCTGTTATGTTTACCAGAGCAGGTATACTTGTGAGATCTACCGCAGATCACACACACGCAACAGCGACAGGCTCAATTAGTTATTTTAGAGACCTGTGTATCTCTTAGCATGTTATCAACATTCAAAATCATTCAGGTTACCTGTAAAAGTAGAGATACCTTTACAGGTTTGTTATATGCACACTAAAGTTCAGGTGGGCCTGTCAGGTAAACCGTTACATGTATACCCGGCATTGGTCATTCGATTTTTAAGCTTTACAAACATTTTTATATAGTGTATCGTTTGAATACATACTTGTAAAACTCTGTTGGTAATTTGGTTTATACACTCTTACAAACTCAACCAACACATAGTAATAATCAATCTTAGGTAGTTATATATTCATCAGTAGTACATTCTGCTGTTTGTGTTATACATTTCTAATTTACTTTAGTTGAATTTCTGAGCTGAGGCGAAGTTTGTTCACTTACTCAAACATCATGGGGCAACTGTTCTAAATTATCTAACTTATGATTGGAAATGTTGAACTGTGTGTGTAGCTGAAGAACATCGAGGGGCTACTGCATTGCTTGACCTGAATAATAAAATCTTATGTATGACCTCCTGGTTAAGAGGTAATATCACTGACACACCTCAAGTTTTTAGGAATACTGCTGCTATATTTAATCTAACACAGATATGTGTCAGTTACATGTAAACTTATAAAAGGAAAACTGACGTGTTGTATTGTTTATTTTAATGTTTTCGTCTAATGTATCTACTTATTCTCTCTCCTTTCAAAAAACTTAAATCCCTACTGAGTTTCTCTTTCTGCTACTCTGCCTCCCGTTTCTACTCTGCCATTACTTCTCTTTCCTCGCTTCTTTTCTCTATCTCCGTCATCCACCTCTTCCCTTTACTGCCACCCTTCAATACGTGCATAATCTTCTTTTCACTTTTTTCTCTTTTCTCACATGAATACTTAATGTTCCCCAGCATTTCTATCTCTTTCGCACATCTTTCGCATCCTTTGTTCTCTATTTTCCCAGTATCTGCTGCCATTCTCTTCGTTTCCCAATTTAATCTTGTGATTCTCCTTATGTTCTTTCCTTCTTATTCTCGTATCTCTCTCCAAAATCATCTTGTATCTTTCATTATATTTGCTATTACGATTTTTTTCCATTCTTTCCTGCTGTAGTATCTCTGTGTCTCTCCTCCTTAGCTCCCGTTAGGCACAACATTCTTTTTAAATAAATTCTACTATAATAAAAGTGATAAGCTCCGTGCTTTTTTCTCTTTTCCTCCTTCTCTCTCCTTCTGCCATGCATCTCCTTCTTCCCTTGTCTCTTCTCAGCAGCTATTTTCCTAACATTAATTCCATAATTTTTTTACTGCCCCCAGTGCTACTCTCTCTTTTTCTCTACTTCCTTTCTCCTTCTCTGTACAACTAATGTCCATCATCAAAAGAAGTCTTCCAATGAAGGTTTTACACTTGCTGGTTTACTACAAGCTAATTTAAACGTTACATTGCGTTATATATTTTAACAGACGTGTGGCAACACTAAAAGAAGTCACAGTATCGAATGGAAAAGCTATTTAGTTTACTTAGTTTAGTACTTTGCACACGCTCAACTACAGACCGTTAGTAGTAATTAACCAATTATGTATAATCATTGTTTGTGATTATGTTTAATTAATATACCACTGCATAACAAGTTTGTGATTATTTGTGAATATAAAGCAATTAAATTTTGATAACCACCTAACTCAGAACATGTAGCACTGGTCTATCTATCACATTATTATTAATTACACCTTAACAAATTAATTTGTAATAAGAATTATTTGAATTATTTTGAAAATATATATTATAAATAAAATTCAGCTCAGTAAGTTTTAAAAATGGAACCCACCACTCGTAATAATATATTGTATTAATATTTACTAACCATTCATTCATAAATAATGCTACGAGAACGACGCGATCCTGCAGGGTTGAAATATAAATCAATATTTCTCATTTAGTGTTGATATTAATAACGGGTGTACACCAAAACAATTTTCAATGACTGCAGTATGGTGTGGTGGTCCCATTTGTACGACCAAACAACATAACCAATTGGCCAGGGGCCAGTTTTCGAACAACTTATAAATTGTGAGGTTCAGGTTGTACTCACAGCGCCACCGTCAACGTAAACACAAACGAAACCATATTCCATACCATATAAACCAGTCTATTAGTATTCGTTGTAATAGCTTAGTAAATTAGAAGCTGTTTGAAATGTACAAAGGAAACTTTTAATTAGTTTAAGTAAAATACGTCTATTGAAATTCAATTTCAATCATCTGGTAATTTGTTTTAGATCTTGTTGAAAATTTATTCAATTTTGTAGTTACGAGTGATTTAAATAATGATAATATGGCGTTTCGAATTGAATTATATTTGTAAGCTGCTAAGATAATTGGAATAAAAAAAATTCTTTGAAAATCCAGTTCTTTTGAAATTTTAAATCTCTTAATTATTTATTTTGTACAATACTTTGAGCTTTTTGATAATTAAGAGCTTTAGGTTACTGCATTAATTGCACCTCTATATAAACAATTTGTGTCGATTCGAAATCATATTTATTAAAATAAAATGTAAATATGAAATCCAAATACTGTAGCTGCAAGCTTGGAATACGAGCCTTACAAATTGTACAATGCGCGTGGAAAATAAAGAAAAAATTTAAGGCTTAAACCTTATTAATATTTGATATTTAATTTACGTTTTTATTTAATATATTAATTTGAGTTCAGTTAATTTAATTGGTGCGCATGCGTCGTTAGTAATATATATTTTGACAGGTCGACAGTTGGACAAAATTGAATATGGATTTATTAAAATTGCTCTTTTTAAAAACAATTACTAATAGAAATTGTTTTTACTTCTTTATTTTTGACAAACTCACATTGAACTTCTTTTAAACATAAATCGTACTGCATTTTGATAGATTGTCACATTTTGGAGGTTATAATTTTTTTTAATTTAGAATTTTTAAGTTAGAAACGTTTTACTGGGTAGATTAAATTCCCATTAGCTTAATATTTTAAATTAAATACAAAATTAAAATAGTGATTGGAAATGATGCTTTAGTTATTCGTAAACTCTTGTAATATATTTTATTCTGCAGCAACGTAGCTCTTAGCTTACAAAACAAGACAATTTTTTATCTTTGCAACTACAAGCGGTGCGGTGTTTTAAGCTTCTGCGTTTGAAGATGACTTCCAATTCCAATTCCAATTGTGGCATATCTCTCTTTAAACCACCCACTCTCAAAGTAGATGACTCATTTATTGACAACTTGTATAAACTCTTAACGTTTTCTCTCGTGGTTCAAACAAAATAACAAATTCATAAAAAAACGCGCTTGGTGGGCGTTCAGAGCTTCAGTTGAAATAAATCTATTGAACCCCGTAAAACCATAACCTGATCTCCTAACCCAAATTGGTAACACACACAACGAAAACAAACATTTTAACACCTTTCCTCTTTACCAAATGAGGCGATAAACTTTCTTGAGTAGGGTCCTCTTTAGTTGATTTCAGCTCCTCGTCGTTGCTAGGTACGAGTATATTTCATTAAATGATAGTATAGATATGGAGAAATAAACAAAGAGAAAGAAAGAGAAAGAGATATGTTTATATAGTCGTACAATAAGAATAGTAACGTTTATTTCCCAAGCAATTATTTCTACCTTTAGTTTAAAAGTAAAATAAGGCCAGAGACCTTCTCTTTTTATCTTATAATTTACAAAAGTTATAAGCAATAAATTGAACCTATGTAAATTTTAAAGTGGTACAATAATTTACCACAATAACGATTTCTATTTAAGTTTCCGGATAGCGGATTTCATTCTCATTATCTAAGTACCCCATTTATCCCTCTTGTAGGGGTTGTAAATGTAAAGAGCCAAGGTATGGAAAGAGAAGAAAAGGAGAACATTTAGGGGTAGTGAACACTGAACACTGATTGCTTGTGTTTATTTTCCAACCCTAATCTACATGGAAACTTGATAAATGATCATTTTACAATATCGTTCTTATTTTAAATATATCGCACAACTCATTTTGGGAGACTTAACTTTAATTTTTAACTATAAATTAAATACATTTTTTTATACCCTTCTTTTTAGGGAAAGGAAACAAAGAAGTCATTTACCGCAGTTTATTTTAAAACTCATTTTCTTCTTTGTGTTTTTCTTGATCGAGTTACACGAAGTAATATCTACGTTTTTTGTGAAAAGCTTTTTCTTTTTTTTTTGTGTTTGAAGTTAAGGGTAGAGACTTACGTAGGAGCAAAAATATTATATTAACTAATCTACTCCAGCTGAGGAGAAAATAATATTTAAATTTTTTAAATTAAGTAATTGTTTAGATAATCGTCTTACATACAAAGAAAAGTATGAGGAAGGATTCTTCTTCGACCCCACTGAGGAATAATTCCACGACGAAAAAAAAATTTTGATTTTTACAGAAATCTGTGCAGCACAGAGAGGTTTGATCTTTTTTTTTGTAGAACATATAGTTGAATATGAACACACGCACCACGGAATTAATTCTGCAATTGTCATATATTGTTGTCGGCGTATCTCTTTGTAAGCAGTATGCATCTGTCTCTGTATCGCTTTGAACAAACATAAACATGAAAGAATTACGTACAATTACTGCATATAAACAGATGAATTTATCAGCAGTGTGTACTAGGTAGGTTTTAGTATACAAAAGTAAAACCGTGAGGAAATTAATTACGAGAGTGTCATTCAAATTTATCCGAAATATTTTATACAGATTAATTGTTTTGTCCCATTGTTTTTCTACATAATTTCTTTCAACAGAAATATATTTTCTCTATCGGATAGAGAGCTTTTTAATCCCTTCATGAAACAACGAATATGGCTGTTCCAGTAACCAATTGCATACGTAATGTTGTGAAATCGAGCCCGAAGACACATCAGTCTGTGATTAAACATATATTGCCGAGCACACACTCGTTGTGAAAGATATGTGGTGAAATAAAATACAGGCATGCGCTTTTGAAAATAATATACTAAATTTATAAAGGTACTTTCGGCACTCCACGCTTTTGTTATTTTATAAAATCTATAAATAATATAAAATTTATCTATGTTTATAATATATATAAAATCTGGTATACATGTATAAGTAACACAGTAAATACATAAGCGAATAAGATTTAAAAGCTGAAAGCAAATAAATATAAATTTATCTAGTGTAATAGGGTTTAAACAGGGAAGTAATTCTTTACAGTTGGTTACCCCGAACTTCTAACCGAGTTTAATGAATTATAGGTCGGCACAAAACTCATAATCAGAGATAACATTTGTGAGGAAGCAACCGCAACCGTATTAAATATTAAATAGAATTTTATATTAAATGTAGAACCATATAATAGACTAATTATATGGTTAAATCTGGAATATTGAAACTTTTAACAAATTCATTATTCATCAAATATCATTCTACATACACGTCATTTATTGTTGCCTTTGAATATATATTTGTAAAGAAATTATATTTCTTTAGTTGGTACAAAGTTGGTCTGTCGATAAAACAGTGACCATATATTCATGGACTCCATAGATCACGCTGTAAAGAATAACGACCAACACCGTTGAAGATATTTGGAGTTGACAGAACTCACTGTGCATATTGTTAAGTTATTTAACAATTAACATTTAAGTTAGTTAGTTACATCAATGTTTGGCTAGACTTGTAATGTTGCAATGTTGCACAAAGTGTGTAATACTATTGAAAGCTAACTTGATGTATAACTAAATATATATATATACTATACATCAATGGCAAGAAATGGACTCCAAAGGGCGGTATTACAGACTTCGCAGACGCTTCCTGTTAACACCGCTTTTTTGATTGAGAAACCGAGATTTATAACTGCAGTAGCCATGAATCGATCATTCTTGTTATCTGGGTATAATATATAAGAAAAGACAGAATAGTATTAGGGGCGATAAAAGGCTACGTGCCTACGAAGCCCAAAAATCTATAATAAAAAAAAAAAAATATATATATAATATATATAATTATTGTATATATAATTTGATTTAATATTGTCAGTGGTTGGGAAAATTGAGTTCTTGAGGGATTGGTTCTAATTGATCATGTTTAAAAAAAAATCAAATATATTTATTTTCTGAATTGTCAATCAAATCAAATTAAAGCTATTACTCCTAGATAACTATTACCTATTAAATTCATGTGTCAAATCGACATATATCTACAAATGTTATCATTCCATGCATATTTTAAATTTAATCGGGATGGAAACATCAGTTATTCATGACGACACGTTTGAATCCATTAAAAATTAATACGTTGCTAAAGTCATCACACAGGCTCCTTAACACGTCTCGCCGCCCGCCGCTCGCCGTCGAGACCCATTCAATTTAGATCGTTTACATATTGATTGACTTTACAGATGATTGATTACACTAAACTTAATAATTACGAGTATAGCAAAACACATAACCTAACTTTGCCATCCATCGTAGGTTTTTTATTTGAAGTACATACATGATTTAATGTTGTGAGGTTAATATGTTTATATGATTTTCTGTATATTCAATTAAACATCTTTGAATTTTATGTCACTTTTAGAGGTTATATGTAGAGTGCTAGACATTGCACTGTTGTAATAAATTTATACTGGATGGTATGAAATCTATAATAAAGTTACATTGGATAGATTGGATTCTATAACAAATATGGGTCCTCAATCTTTTCGATTCCGTGGATACAACGACTTGAGGAGTTTGACTAATAATACTCTTTGGAGGGCATAAAAACACAGTAAAAATAGTGCACCGAGCTAAAAACAAAGTATGTTTAATAATATTTTTCAAGACCGCTTTATCATATATCGCTCGGGCTTAACCATGGTTCAATAAATTTGTGAACTCAAAATTTAAAAAAACATCATTTCTTTTTTTAATATAATGCTTCAAATCAATTTTTTCACCAGTGTAAGAGTATTGGTTTATGGATACTTATAATGAATTAGTCATTGAATGTAATTTTCTTGTTTTTTATAAAAGAGCCCACTTGCTCTAGTCTGAGTACTTCTGCTTTATAGCATGGAATCTAAACGTTTGTCTTCTCTGACATTCTCATTCGTCTCATCACATTTATTACTAAAGTTTTTGCAACTAAACATTGTTACTTTATATATTATTTAATGTTTTTAATGTTTTGCCACTATTTATTTACATCATTACATTAGATCATTGTGCTTAGTTCATTTTTTATCCTTATTATATCTGTACATTCTCACTCCTTCCAAACGAAAAAAAGAATATATAAATTTATCCTTATAAAGATAAAAACAAAACTGTTACTGCTACTGCTGCGCTCCTCCTGCTACTCCCCCTCCTGTTTTTACTCTGCCATTCCTTCTCTTTCCTCGTACCTTTTCTCTATCTCCGCCATCCACCTCTCTTCATAACTGCCCAATATTCTTTTCGATTATTACCTTTTTCTCACTGAAAAACTTAATGTGCTCCAATGTTTTTATCTCTATTCCGCATACCTTGCACATCCCTTTCACACTATTTGCCTAGTATCTGTTTCCTTTCTCCTCGTTTCCCAATATGAATTTGGCAATCCTTCTCATGTTTTTTCTGTTTTTTCCTTTTAAGTATTTTGGTATCTCTTTCCCCCAAATCCTTTTATATCTTTTGTTATAATTGCTCTTCTTCAGTCTTTCCTGTTGTTTCTCCCCATGTCTTTTCTCCTTAGCTCCTCTTCCACACTTGTGCCTTCTTCTATTTACATTTTTATTATATAATTTTATGTTTATTTAAAATAGAAAACTGGTGTAACCACACGTAAAATGTATTTGCCTCTCTTTCACTCTTATTGAGGCCATTATAAATGCTTCGAACTTTGATTAAATTTTTCTCTAAACTAAAAAGGCCAATTATCTTCAAATTTTCAGAGCAATTAAATAAGGTAAGGCATACTTCCGATGACGCAATTACCGTATTTTATTTACGTATTACAAGGGGCGCTATATAATATGCTTAACTTCCTCACACAGTTTTCAATAACATTAATGAACCTGGGAAAAGGAAAACTCGACTGACGACTGTGTGATTGTGATTCTTGTAAACATTTTCATGTTTTCCTCTCATAACAATTCCGGTCATTAACACGTACAAGTACAATTTTTTTTTTACTAACAAAATATATTTTAAAATTTAAATCAAGAGTCACGTGATGGTCTGCAAGTGTAATAAAAAGTCTGTGAATTAAATAATTTATAATGGTATTAAGTAATTTACATATTTTTAAAAGGTTATTCTAGAAGTATATTAAATTAAATGTAGGCGTTGCTAGTAGCGTTGGTTTGCTTGTTGTCATGATGTATTAAATTATATTTTAATTTTTTTATATTGTTCGTAGTCGTAGAAGCAGAACACGGCTAAAATGATGAACCTAATTAATGTCCTTATATTGCGGATTGAAAGCAATTTTATTTTTGAAGTCTTTTTTAAAAATAATTTGATTTTAAAGTAGTTCACAACTACTTTAAACCATTGTTTTTAAAATCCATTTGATGACACAGTAGGCAAGAGCATTGATGCTTGACGCTGACTGCTATGTCTTCGGGTTCGATCCCCGGACCAGATATATATTTTCTGGGTTTGGTTGATATCAACTTATATTGATTATGGTCATATATAATTGTACATTTATTAGGCAGCGGTGTTGTGCTTTTTTGCTGTATTACTTTTAATTCGTAAAAGATAGAAAGTTGAAATTTTGCATGTGTATTAGGGTATTCAATGCTGACATTTCTTAAAATTAGAAATTCAAAAATTAAAAAAAGAGGGGTTGAAGAAATTCGGTGGCCCGGTAGGGAACTTTGTAGAAAGTTCATATTCTGGATTCTAGAATAATTAAGTATATTATTAATAAAAGAAAATTCAAAATTTTATTTGGGGGCACGATTGCAGTATTTGCCGAGAGTAAAAATTGTGCTAGAAAGTTAAAATTTTGTATATAGTCTAACCTTGGTAACTTATTTACGAATCGAAAAAAAAAATCCCAAATTTTGAAAAAAAGTTGGTCAAATAACGCATAAATTGAAAATATTTTTTATTTTAATAAATTGAAAAATTATTTTATTATTGTGCGAGTTTATTATTCCAATTTAAAAATAGAATTAAATATGAAATGTAATTACGAATTATTTTATTGGATTCAAATCATACACGCCAAAAACAAGTCGCATTGCGACGGGGGTAAACCCTAGTACGGATATATTGTTATTATTATTATTATTATTATATACGTTTATTGTTCGCCTTTCGGCTTTACAATCTACATTCTTAATACATTTCATATACTTCAACTTACAATTAAATTTACATTATTCTCAGCTTATTTATTCTCCTGTTTTTTCTTTCCTTCTTACTATTTCCGGCATCCACCTCTTTCCTTCACTGCCTCCCTTTAATAGCTGGCCAATGTTCCTTTCGCTCGCTACTTTTTCCTTACACTCAAACTTAATGTGCTCCAGTGTTTCGTCCTCCGCTTCGCACATTCTACACTTTCTTTCCTCACTCTTTTCCCAGTATCTGTTTCCATTTTCCTCATTTCCCAATCTAAACCTTGCTGTTCTTCTTATGTGTTTTATGTCTTTTTCTATAAGGTACTGAGGCATATTATTTTCCATTATAACCTTTTATATCTTTTATTGTAGTTACTTTTTTCTATTTTTCCCATTCTCTCCTGCTGTTGTATCTCCTTATCCCTTCTCCTTAGCTCCTCTTCCACACTTGCGCCTCCTTCTCTTCTCCTCTCTGCCTCCTCGACCGCCATTCCATTCCTTTCAAAGTACTCCTTTCTCTTTTTTGGACCTCCCCCCCCCATTCTTTATGCTATCCTCTCTTATTTTCTTTAAAATTTTGCTTTCCGCTCTGGTCAATTTCTCCTCGTATTTTACTGCTCTTTCCCCTGTTTTAATTCGTATCTTATCCCTTTTTAGCTCCTCCATAACCATGTATCCTGGCGTGCACCTGTCCAGCCCTAGTAACCATTTACTATATCTCACCTGTATTCTTTCCAATATATTAGATATATTGTTATAAAATCGTTTTTTACCTCCATTTTTCAAAGATGGCGACGTGCGCGGATGCCACTCGATGTACAACAACCTTGAAATTTTAGATAACGCTTTTGTTTGCTGAGGTGGCTGGACTGGACTATATAATATAATTACATATTTCAGCGTTGTCTGGTTTTCATCATTGTTTGTTTCCACCCTTACTTACATTTTTGTACTCGTTATATTTCTTTTTTTACACAATTTCATATCTCCACGTCATAGACGCTATACACGAATACACGTTATACATTTTCATACTTGTACACAATGGACAATACGACAGACGAGTATACTCGTAGGTATGGTATAGTGTTGCCAACGCATAGCATGAAACTACCCTGTGGTAAAGGGTTTAATTAAAAATCCCAGACTTTTCCAGAAGTGCGTGACATCATGAAAACTTTTATGGTGAGAGGAAAAAGAGGAAATGTCTGGTTTATATTTATTGTCCTGCAAAATAAAAAAAGCGAACTTAATTAAACAAAATAAAGATCTTTAGAGAGGAAGGGATGAGTGAACTTTGCGTCAAAATTATTTTAGAATCTTGGAAAAGTTTATAAGACAATTATCTTGTTTAGGCAAATAACCAGAAACTTATCAAGATTTAAAAGAAAATCTTTATTTTGAAGAAAATATATTTATTTATAGATATATTATAGAAATGAATAACCTGTAGGTATATGTATCACACTATAATGCGAGTTCCGATATAACGCGATAAAAATATTGCGACGATCACCAACCTTTTGAACCTCTTTTCTAAAATATATTTCGCAAACCTATTAGATCATTATGGTCTTGTAGATAATGATGGAAGTTTATTCCATGTCGGCCTATTTCCGATGCTGGGTCCCAACCATCACCAATGTAGGATTTATGATGCCGTGGCCAAACAAGGTGTGTAATTTAAAACATCCTGCGCTAATTATTTTATGAAAACCTTTTTTTCGTAAGTTAGTAGCACTGTTCTCAATTATTATGCCAAATATGCGCAAAGTCGGTCAACCCGTTTTTTTACAACAGCTGGTTGAATTACATAGAGGATCTGCAGTATTGTAGCTAATGGGGGTGTAGCATTGTGCGGGTGTTTAATTGGAACATGCATTAGTCTTTAAATCTACAACTTCATCAATACTTGTTAATTTTTATTCTCCAAAAATTGTTTACATTTTTTAAAACAACTTTGTGAACTTAATTTTACTTTTAAAAAAATATTTTTATGATTTAAATAAAATAAATATTATTACTAAAGGTATTAAATCATTTCACACAATGGTATTGGAAATAGTAATCAATAGTAATTTTCAATAATGTCAAGAAGTTCTACATCTAATTAGTTGGTATCATTTGCGTACCTCATGCGGGAGCAGAACTTTTTAAACAGCTCCAATGCGCGAGGCAATGTTCTAGTTGGAAAATTGAATGCTTATGCGCTCTTGTGCCGTAATTGGAAAACACCCATTATAAGAATCTGAGGCTAAGGAAAACACTGTTGTTTACAAATCATTGAATGTTATTTTCATTTCTTTTTACATTAATAAATATTCTATTTATGAAAACATTTACAGTAAACCAATAAAAATTAAAAATTAATAGGGTAGCTGTCTCTATAATTTACAAATATAAAGGGCTAAGGTACGAAAAAAGTTGAGAAAATTAAGGGAATGGTGCACTCTGTGAACATAAAACATGAAAAATAAGTTTTCTTATTAATTATTCATTCAACAGAATTTTTTTAATTAATAAAAACAACTTGTTAATGTATATCATATTTTTTTATTCCCTTGTGTCACCGTTGCCTCCTATGTGAAGGATCCGGGTTCATATCTGGGTTGATGTCTTACTTTTCGAAATGAATATATCAAAATACGAGTATCATATTCTCAGAATAATTATCCTAGCTGTGATTCCTAATTCCATTACTTTATTTAAATTTATGATATTATTTGATTATAACTTACTTGTTTTTTTAATAAAAATTATAATTTGTTAAGATTCATTAAAAGTGGAATATTTTACAATAATTTCGTTTATTTGGGAATATCTTATTTTTTTTCTATATATATTTTTTTAAATTTACACGTCTGAAGAAACCAACCAACACTTTTGTGATTGTTTTTTTTTATTTCCGATGGTGAGTTCTATCACTATCAGTGTTGTGGGCTACATCGTTGCCTAATAAGTTTATGATTATGTATGTATATAATCAATTTAACTTTATAAGAACCAAATCCAGAAAATATAATTCTGTTCTGAGAATCGAACCCGAAGACGCAGCATTCAGCATCAAGCATCAACGCTCTTACTCGCTGCGTCGTCTCAATTCATATATCATACAAGAAAATATAAGGTTTTAAACAAGAGCGGTCATTTCTAACATGTTTCAACAAGAGAAGTCATTTTAAATCAACAGGAAAACGCAATATTTCAGTGAAAAGTGATGATATTTCTATTTTAAGCTGCGATTGTGATTAAGTGTGTAGTCACCATCGCAAAAATCCCCACTGCTACTATTTTCTGTTTCCAAATCTGAAAAAATGGCTAGACGGTAAGAGATTTAGGTGTAACAAAGAGATCATTACTGAAATTTTCTGAAACAAACGTCCATATTGATGGTTTTGAGAAAACCTATTATTTGGAAGGAATAAAAAAAATTGTAAAAACACTGAACTAAATGTATTGAGCACTTTTTCAAAAAAATATCTTTGATTTATCGAGTTACCCAGAGGCGGCCTAAGCCATTGCGAGGCCCCGGGCAGAAGAACTTTGCAAGGCCCCGGGCGGCAGATTTTTTCGAGGCACTTGTCCTTTGTATAATTTATGTAAATTGTAAGTAAGTATTTTTGATGATAATTGACGAAAAATAAAATTTTATATTGGAAGATTTATAAAAGTTAACAAGCACAAAGACGACAAATATTAATGATGATAAACTAAGGTACATGAATGCCTTAAAAGATATACGCAGTGATTTCTAAAGAGCGAAGCGCGAGATTCAAATTCATATATAGTAATGAATTTTTGTACTTGGCTTGTTGCGCGAGAATACGAGGCCTCAGGCGGTTGCCCTGCTTGCCACCCCCAAAGAATGACCTCTAAAACATAAGTTCACAAGCCTATTATCATAATATTTCTTTAATTAAATATTTTACAATAGTTATAGTATTAATTTTAATATAATAAATATTTTTATTGTATAATTCTCATAATATTGTTATCTCCATACGTAGCATACTCAAAGTACTTTATAATCCCATTTGAAAAGTTCGTAATTCCACTTAGTTGTATTTCAGTTATGATACTTACATTTTCTTTGTTTTTTCCAGTGCCATCGAGTGAAGCCCTTCGCGACGTCCGCATTATGGTGCCCCAGGCGGTGCGTCGAGGGGAGTCTGCAACACTGATGTGTCTCTTTGACACGGAAGGCGACTCCTTATACGCGGTGAAGTGGTATAAAGGGCGTAGGGAGTTCTACAGGTTTACTCCTAAAGAAGTACCGCAGATGAAAATATTCCCTATTCCAGGCGTCGAGGTTGAGGTAGGATTCTACACATTTATTTTAATTAGTGTTAAGATAGAACTTGTGTACAATAATTCTACTATAGGGTCTTTCAATAAGAGTACCATCTCATATAAAACAAACACCCTGTATATCCATATAAATTGTATCAATGTGTTTCATATGAGATGATACTAAATCTGGCACTCATTTTATTTGTGTTCCTTATTCTATCTGCTTATTCTTGCTCCTTCAAAAAAAAAACTATATAGAATGCTATATACATTTTTGTACAATTAAAAAAAATGCCATTATGTAATTACCCTTATATTTTGAAGTTTTGGATTTGAGATAAATGCAATCGAATTTCAAATCATTAACATGGGTAGCACTGGAGAATTTATACTTGTTGTTACATCAGACTTTAATTTATAATTAAAAAAACAAATCGGTTTATTTTCTAATGAAAATAGCTCAGAATTAAAGAATAATTTTTGCTTTTACATACAAGAAGTATCGGCACTTATAAATTTAACATGGATAGATTTATATATATACCTGCATTTGGTAGGACAACGTGGTTAAAATAGTCAGCATACGTATGTAGTAGCACGCGCATGATTTCGATAAGTCTGTCTTAAGATTAAATTGTTAGCGTTGTCTGTGTTGAATATAGTTTTATCTACCTTTCTCTAACTACCACAAAATTTTGTAAAGACAGTTGTTTCACCAGTGTGTGACTACTCGTACCACGAGTAAATTCTCTTTATTTATACATTTCGATAAATCCCATTTTTAAAAAGAAACCCCTTCTCAAACATTCCCCTTTTTCAAATACAATAGATATGTGTATTTTTTAACAAATTTCATAATTAAGTAAACCGTTAATTCGTTTATAAATATTTATTTAGTCTAAAAAGAAAAATAATTTAATTAAAATAATATTTTATTATAAAAAAGTATATTTTGATGTTGGACATTTAACATTTAAAATATTTCATATCTGAATAACAAAGAAAAGCTACTGCGTGTTTAGTACAGCGTATGTCTGTATTTAGGGTGAGTGATAGAGGGGTACCTAGAATTATCGGATTCTGCTTAATAATTATTATTAGCCCTTTTATTATTATTCCCTACACCATTGTTGTTGATTGTAATAAAGAATCAGATAAAAATACCGATTTCGTAAAAAACAATAAGAAATATATGAGAAAAAATACCAATCATATTACAATAGAATTTCCATATAACGGACTAATTGGCGAAAAGGATGTTCTCGGGCTTCCTATGCACGTAGCCTTTTATCGCCCCTAATATTGTTCTGCTTCTTCTTATACGTTATATCCAGACAACAAGAATGATCTATTCATGGCTACTGCTGCTATAAATTTCGGTTTCTCAATCAAAAAAGCGGTATTAACAGGAAGCGTCTGCGAAGTCTGTTGCACCGCCCTTTGGAGTCCATTTCTTGCCATTGCTGTATTTTTACAGAAAAGAATGTTTAAAAGAACTGAATATTATAAAATACTTATATAATAAGCTTATGAAAATCATCACAAAAAGTGCTGGAATTCCTTAATGATATAAACATAATAAACCAAATTTAATTAAAATAAATTAACCTCAGGCGAATATGACCGTGGTGTTGGAATCGCCTCAAATTCTAAAATAAAAAAGAAAAAAAAAATCATCACATGGTTTGTTTAATGTGGGACATGATCGAAATTATGTTCGTTTTATCTATATTCTGTTATTTAGAGAGCCGTTATATCGAGGTTGCTTTTTTTTAAAAAATCAATATTCTATTTCCTATCTTTTATATTTGAAAATTTACACATTACTTCTCTTACATTCATTTTTGTAGCTTGCTTCTTTAAGCTTAATGGATAATATAAGTTCATATAATCTACTTTGGCATATGGTATTCTTTTTAATCTTTAATTACATATTTTCAATTTACTAAATGATATTTCGATACTAGTTCTTACTGTCAATGTCAATTTGCTTCAACTATAAATGTATTGCAATATTATGCTATTTGAATAGGAAAAACATGTGTTCAATTCTTTAGCAGTACACCCGGTAGACCCTTACGTATTACGCACCCTAGCTGGTGAGTGATGGGGGATGGTAGTGCGTGAGGTGGTCTGGTATGTGTGTGATTGTAATATAGAGATGTTTGTTATTTATACGAAATATTTAACATTATTATTTGTGCATGTATAATTTATGTTTATTTTGTTTACGTTACGCTTGCTTATGTACTCGTATTACCAACTGACAACAGCAATAGTCCGCTCGTATCTAGGCTCGTGGTATGTTAATTAATAATATTATTGCTTACGATAACATGCTCAGGCAACGTAATCTGTAATATCGTAGATGAGCACGGTATGGCACACTACACACCCACACAATCTCATGTTTATGCATATATGTGTTGTGTGTGTGTGTAAGGCAGTGTATTTACGAGGTATGTGCTTTGACAATAAACACACGGTAGAATATTGCTCCTCAGATATCAACAGATTCTGTAATTACGAAAACTGTGTCTTTATTATTAGTAGAAGAAAGGCCTCACCCGCTTACAGGACTGCAACTTAATAAATTATGACCGGATACAATTGATATATATTTATATGTAAACTATTATAATTGTAGAACTTTAAAAATTATTTTTACTGATATATACTCTGGTCAAAATTTTAGATCTATCCTGATCCTATAAATTATATTTACTTCCCTTTTCATACTAAATTCAGTAAAGTAAACCTTGTCTCGTCCTAAACATTAGTATATGACCCTCCCTTAGTCCTAAACAAAATCATGATCCTATCGTCTTATGTAATTCAAATAGGAAGGAGGAATAGGAGGAAATAAAGGAAATTGAAGAAAGGATGAATGCAGTAAGTCAAGGAAAAAGATGACAAGTGACTGAAGAAATTGGAGAAAACAAATGGTGGGAGAATGTAAAGAAATAGAAAAAGAGCTAACAAGAGAACTAAAGAGGTGAAAGAGAGGAGAGTCAAGCAAAGAAGAATTCAAGAGAGGAAAAGATGAGGGAATAGAAGGAGTTCAAATCAAAGGTAGAAAACGATATAAAAGATATAAAAACGGAAAGGAACGGAAGATAATAATGGAAGGTTGGGTTAAACACTTCATGGGAGTGCTAGGAGGAAAGAAAAGAAATGAGAGTGTAAAGAATGGGAATAAAAAGAAAGATAAAGAAGTTAAAATAGAATTAAATGAATTGAGATTACAGATACAAAAATTTAAGGAAAAGAAAGCATGAGGTAGAGATGGGTTAAAGAAGGAAGCGTGGAAAGTTGGATGGGAACTAATTGAGGAAGAATTGCTGAAAGAGGTGGACAAGATATGGAAAGGTGGAGAGAAGGGATAATAATTACAATATACAAAAAGGGAAACAGACACGAAGCCAAGAATTATAGGGGAATTAGACTAATGAACACGGGATACAGGATTTATGCAGGTATAGTACGAGAAAGGCTAGAAAAGGAAGTAAAACAAAGAAGTACAATATCAGAAATTCAAGCAGGGCAAATTTTGTCACTGTCACTGAATTATCAATTTATCCTCGTACAATAGAACCGACTAACTACGATAGTAATTGTACCTTATTATGCGTTTCATTAATTAACGAATCGTTTTTATAATCTAACCTACATTATGTTTCAGACATAAGACTACTCTCAAATAATTCTCGAGATACTGAATCACACTACCTTCTCTTCTCCCTTGTGAACTCTCCCTTAAGCAAACTATACGTGTCGCCAAGACATTGTCCCCATTATAGTTAGCGCCTCTATGCTGGCATACTGACACTGAAATCCTGGCTTATAATTACTTGAACTACCTACGAGCATACGTACATATGTACATAGGTGTACATTGGCTATATCCACTGAGTCAGATGTAATATTGCATTGTAATTTGGAATATTAATTTACATAAATATTTACTGACATTATAATCTAATTCAAATCGGAATTAGCTAACTAACGACTAAGGACTATGCTCTACATTGTATTATATAGGCATAAAGCTTAAATCTTAAGGGGATTCCCAAGAGAAATTAACACATTTAACTTAAAACCATTATAATATCTTAGGTATCATAAATTCTAATACATTAGCATCTTAAATAAAATAATAAGAAAAATTCTCGTTTTTTTACGTTAAGAGACTTTTTAATTGTGTCTGCTTAACCACCCGTGTATTAAAAACGAACTCGTGGAAATATGGACCTGTTTTATTTAAATTTGTCAGGGTAATTGCAATTTTTAATTACATGTGCGTAGATAACATTATTTATACGTTTTATACTATAGTTCAAATTACGAGAGTTCGGCGGCGACTCATACTTAATACAAGTTGTGGGGTACAAGCTGCCGATATAACTAAAAAGCATTGACTCACTTATTTTTCTATAATGTATGTAGATAAAATTCATTATCATATTATAGACTTATACCGCTCTTATAACCTCTTTTAAGTATCAGTAACCGCTGAACTATCGTGATTTGGACTATAAATTACTTATTTATCGCTACAGTTATGTGTATTTAGCGGTTATCTAACATAACGAATGTTATCTATTACGTAAACGATTTTACTAACGATTAGACCTATTTTACTGATTTTCTAAAAATTAATGTACCCTTTTGCACATTAGCATACTTGTATAACTTTTTAACAGCGTATTAAGAATCATAAATATTTCTTAATAAGGATTAAAGACCTTATCAGATTAAATATAACTATGTTTTGCTTAAGTAAAATATCCATATTTGTGTATATTTTACTTGGTAGTATTATAGGTAAATAAAATTCTTTTTATATTTGTAAAATTATTTACATAATAATTCATTATTATGTATTGAATTAATAACGTATTGAAGACTATACACGTTGTTCTTTGATGCCAGATAGCTGTATCTTCGGGTTCGATTCTAAAGCCGGCTGCCGAAGATGAGGTGAACGTTTGATTAAAATATTTGCCCCAAACGTGTGACTCAAATATTGGAAGATTGACATGGCAAGTTTCTTACTACACGGTGGAATGAATGATTTATTTATTTAATTAATTTGTTGATATTTTTGACACTGACACTGTTTAACAAAAACTTTCAAGTAAATAAATAAAGATTCAAGTATAAAACGTTCCTTTGTTGAACGATTCGTGCAGCAGTGCATGTTTGGAGCATTTGGTAGCATCGTTTGGCGTCGACTAGTCCAATATTTGCTGGGTTCCAATCCAATCCAATCCAATCTGGGTTTGATTTTTGTCAAGTTAATTGATTATATATTGTTATAAACATTCATTTATTTCCTTACACTACAATTCAATAAATATCGCTTTATTGTTTACATTTTTTGTTAGTGCTTGCCCGATAGGATCCTAAACGGAAACGCATGAAGCCCCGATCAGATAGATCACAGATTATATTAATCTGACTACGTCTAGTCTGATAGGGTCCTAATTAGGTATGCATAAAGCTTCCTCAACTAAGAAAATATCATGCAAGGTACCGCTTGAGTGGTCATAAGATTAACCTGACTAGGGCATGTTTGACAGGGGTACCCATACAGTCTGTCCTACATAGTACATTCCTAACCAGATAAGAACTTACAACATCTAGTGCAAAATGTACTGGGTATTATTGCAGTTACTTAATTTCCACTTGCAGCTTATGACGTAATTTTCCGAACAACTCCCTTAAGTTTAGTGTATATTAACATATATGTAGAATCCAGTAAACCTATGTAACAACAATATATACCTACTTAGTAGAAGTTTACTAACTAGTAGTTACTTCTCCATCCGCTCTTTAGCATAACAAGGGATTATTGATAGTTTAAAATAAAGGGTGTTCAAGTCGGAGAAGGGACGAGTTGAGAGGGACAAGGGGAGTGTATGCTTGAGCTTGGGTTATATTTAAGTAGAGCTTATAATATTTAATATTCATTGTATACATATTTGAGTTAACCACCAAACCGTTTAGATAAGCTGCTGGAATCCATTCTATAATGCTAAAGGAACAATATTTTGTACAATCGAAAAGTTTCGATTTACTTCTAAAAAATACTTGTAGTATAATCTTAGTTGTAAACATTATTAAATGTGCAGATTATTTATTATTATCAATATATAGATTTTAAGTATAACGGATAAGATGTTACAAATATTATATTAATGTATGCGTTTTATTTTATATTGTTTATTAGTTCTTAGAGTAGTTTAAGATATTCTCAGACAATAGATGATACAAATTATAAACTTTAATTACTGGGTCATACTTGCCGATTATTGTCCTTATAATTTGTTGTGAGGTACAATAAGAAACTGTCGAATTTGTATGTAAAGTGCGACAGGTTTACACCGTATAGTTTGAAAAGACATCTTAGGAAAAGTATGGAATATTTCAAATATACACACCTTGACCACATTTCACTAATGTCCCTAAATAGGCCTATCAAATTGATTTCCCTACAATTATTATAAATCAGGTTCATCATCCCGAATAATTTTTCTGATTTGAAGTTTGTCTCGAATTCCCTTAATAGCAAACGAAGAAGATATCTAATAGATATCCTAGATATCACATTATTGTTCCAATCGTCTCTTATGAACGAGATTGATAAGTGCGATCGTCGATATACTTAACTAAATAATAAACTTATTTTAAGTGATATGACTTTTATTCCATATGTCATCTAGTTCAATCAACAACGCCGTTCCTTAAGTAGTGTAATTATCTTTCGTCTCAGCACTAAGCCTTCCTGGTTTAAACAAAAAATCTGATATCAGCTTAAAACTGATATTCAGGGGACCAGTATGGTCAAAATTTAGGAAGTTTCCATAATATTTTGGTCGCATTGCATGAATGAGCACTGCTAAAACAGTCTACTATATTTAAGTTTCCTTTTTGCCTTTACAACTAATAGTTCCGTCAAATAACTAGATAATAGATCTTTCTATTTGACTTACGGTCTCAGTTTTCAGCAAAGCTTCCATCACCATACCAACTGTAAGTTCTTTCACGCTCTGCTACAGTGTATAGTACACTTATTATTTAATAATATTGGTTCATTTATTACACTAATAAATTATTTTAATATTTCCGTAATTGCGGTACCTAATTGTCTTACCTTATTGATTGAGTCTCAGCATCCCCTATGAGGTAATGGGGTGAGTTGCTTCACTTCCTGTTTAACTATATAACGATTATGTCATCAGAGTCCTCTGTGACGCCACCATTGACACTAACTAGTCTGGATTGCGGGACTCTGGATCTGAACAACGGTACGGTAGGCAGGCTGGAGGTACGGGTACTCCTGTATCCGATAATATCCTATGTATTAGTTATAGGATTTCAGAATTTAAGTCGACTTGGATCAATTAGTCTTAGTTCAGGGTTGGATTCTGAAATATTCTAGATAGTATACGTTTATTCTATGTTCGTATCAGTAATGGTATTTCTAGTTTAAGTAACTCGCACTTCACTTAAACTCTAAATGAATAATCTTCCATATCGAAAAATATTTTATAAAAAGAATAATTAGTAATAGTTTGTGTGATTAAATTAGTTTTACTTAATACTGCGTAAATAGAATTAGCTATTGGTTCTTTGTACATTGAGCTAAGCAAATAGTGAGAATACAATATGGAGTGTTAGTACAGATCGTTGATTAATGAACTGTGTTAATCGAACGTCGACTGCAGATGAATATAACACTACTTGAGTTATAAAACACTTGTGTCAAATGATTTTAATCATTGTAAAAGATGATAAATCAGTTAATACCATAGAGATATAAGAATAGAGGCCGCTAAGGGTACGGTCGCGTGTAATAGGAAGCGATAAAGGTAAAGAGAAAGATAGCAGCCGAGTGTCTTATCTGTCTCTTTCTAGTCGAACTGCTCCTGCTGTCTTGGCCGATGAATGGTGAGGTAGCGGCCAAGCAAGCAGGGCTCGGCAAGAAAGAGACACAGAAGACACTCGTCAGCTCTCTCTCGCTCTCTTTGCCTTTATCGCAGTATTCACCCTCTTGCGCTCTTTATTCTTATACCTCTATGGTTAATACTAAGTAGAATTTTGACGACACAATGGGCGAGAGCAATGATGCTTGCTGTGTCTTCGGGTTTGGTCATATTAAAAACATAACATACATAATTTATTAGGTATATAATACATATATAAGGCCGAGCAATCGCAATTATAAAATATAGCAGGAGTTCGTTGGTGATAAGACTCGGCATCAAAAATATAATGTTTATTTTAACATTAATCTAGATCTTAGAATGCATCCTACATATATATATATATATATATATATATATATATATATATATATATATATATATATATATATATATATATATATATATATATGTATATAAATAAGTTATGCTCTTGAGATATTAATTTAAAAATTATTTTAAAGAAAACGCTAAATTAATTAGGATATTTATTTTATTAGAGATCTTTCGACCGTAACTTCGGTCATCATCAGTAATAAAATAATTATCTAAATTAATTTGGCATTTTTCTCTAAAATTCAAATTGCGATGCAATGTGTTTAGCAGGATGCAGTGGGTATGTTGATTTCAAATTAAATTAGCGTTATTATTGTTTAGGGTAAACAACATATTTTTAAGAACTGTATATAATAAATTCAACGCTCCTTAAACGGAAAAAGAAATACTTAATTGAAATAATATACAATTAATGGTACAAGATTAATAAAGCAACAAGTATTTATCAATAAATGTGTGTCAAACAAATTCTTTATTAAATACTCTTCATAAAATTGAATAACCAATATTAAATTCTCGTTAAACATATATCGTATTTCACACATGATAAATCCGTTACATTTATTACAGCCTCATCATTCTATTATTTGATTAAAATCATATTATTTATCATTTCGTGGTTCATTTACCCCAATAATAAAGTTTTCTAATACAGTAAACAACAATTCTCAACACACATATTATTGGCCAGCAAATAATACTTCTTTCTAAATCATAACAAAGCATTATTAGAGCTTTTAGTTTCACTAATGCTTTCTGGGTAAAGGTGGAGTTTGTCTAAGAAGTGTGGGCGTAAAGTTCTACTCTGTTGTGTAACCTATACCTTTCACCATGTACCCATATTCCATCCCACTTCTGATGTTCACTACACTGTTCTCTTCCATCCCACTTCTGATGCTCTACCGATCCTTTCCGAGAATGTGTAATATATCACCGTTGTTTCTCGTGGAGGTTATGGGCTCAGAGCGACTGCTAGCGTCGCCAGGATTAATGGCCATAAGCAGATGCGTGTAATCGTCCATAACTAAACTAACTAGTGACTAACGAAACCCTTGGCGACGCGACGTAACCATCTACATCCCTTCTAACGTCTTCTAGTTTTGGATACTAGAATACCAACACAAAATGACAGGGTTACGTTGGATGAGTTGATATGTCACCAAAACATTTACGAGAAATTATAACACTGGTTATGGTGTCGGTAAGGGTCATAACTTAATCAAACCAAAGTGTATCGACACATAATTCCATTATCAATAAAATAGATATACACTGTTAAATAAAAATAAAATATTACTTCATCAAGAAACTTTTGATTTTGTGAATTATATGTTTTTTTCTTTTTATTACTAAAGATTATTACAATCTGTCCTGCTTATTGGACATTCAGTGATAGGTATGTCAAAATAAAATGTCTTGCGCGGGATGTGCCCATCGACTCATCCCTCAATTTTAATAGATCCTAGATTCTGTTTATTTGACTAGTAGGTCCTGAGGTACCTTCTTTTTCAGTCTGCGTACTGTGGAAATATTGGACATTAGACAGCTGGCCAAATTGTTTGGATGTTCTATTATTCTCTCCTTGTATACTTTGGTTCTAAGCACTATTTCTTCTTTTACTGTAGGTATATCCAGATCCCGATGTATTATGTGATTAGGTATAAACCATGGTGCATTCCTGACAATCCTTAGCATTTTGGACTGAAATCTTTGGATTATCTCAATATTTGAGGTAGATGCAGTATCCCATAGTTGTATACCATATGACCATACCGGTTTAAGTATGGTTTTGTAGAGCAGGAGATTGTTTTCTGTGCTAAGTTGTGACTTCCGTCCTATCAGCCAGTACATCTTCTGCAGTTGTAGACCTAGTTGCTTTATTTTTGTAAATATGTGCTTCTTCCTCCTGTCTAGGTGTATTCCCAGGTACCTCACATGGTCAGCCTGCGGTATATTGACATCGTTTAAAGCGATACTTGGGCAGTTTCTCTGTCTAGTTGTGAATGTGACATGTATTACTTTTGATTCGCTGGCCTTGATTCTCCAGTCTTTCATTCATGAAGAAAGTTTGTCTAGATTGTTCTGTAGCATAGTCGAGGCATTACCTGGATCATTATGCGACGCCAATAGAACTATGTTGAATTATATGTAATGAGAAAATGATAGACATCTGGTTATCTTAAATGGAATGTATGCCCACGTTTTCTCTTTATAATAAGTAATACTTTTAAATGTTATAATTTATGCTAATTTTTTGCATTTAATTGATTTCACTTTAAGTGAAATGTCACCGAAACGAAAGAATCCAGTGGACTTACCAAATGTATTATAAAAGTATTTAATTTTTAATTTGTATAATTTCTTAGTAACATAATAATAAGATAAGTCAAAGAGTGCATCATCGTTGGTAAAAAAATGCAGCAAATTTAGATGTCACTGTTGAAATTGTACAAGTTGAAACGAAAACACATTATCTATAAAATAAACTTTCTTTCTATGCATAAACAATGTATCTGAATAACATAAAAAATTAAAAACGATAACCTAAGTTATAATGAATCGTAAAACTTATTTTTTTCTCATGATTATTAATATCTTAAGAATATTGATGCATAAGCATTTATAATTTAGAATTAATAATAGAACAATAAAAATGACCGGAATAGCATCGTGTATAGATCTATTTTATTCAGAAATATTAGAAGAGAGAGTAATTGTTTTTACATTCTAGATAACGCCATACACTACACAACTAGACACAAATATCAATAACCTCAACGAATAATATTTTAAGAATTAGAAAGTATCTTAATAATCCATTTCAATTCAAACCAAATTTTTATCCTTTTAGATTTATTATTACCAAGTTCGTTTAGGTACGTATTCGTCAGGTTGAAAATTGATTTGCGGTACATGTTTCAATTTTCTAACTTGCCACAAGGTTAATCCAAAGTTCATTTCCCATTCTCATATAAAACATGTCTTCTAGTGTTAGCTTACTACAAGCTAATTGCATTGCATTTCTACCTGAGCCAGATTTTGTGTAAAATTTAAGACACTATTAAATTAACAGTGTTGTTGCAGACAGTTACAGAAGCTATTTTCGGACATATAATAAAGGTCATAAAAGCCATAAATATGACATAAAATATGATATATATGACCTAAACGTTATGCAACCTTTATATTCGTTCTTTTATTACGATTATTATAGACATCACATTAAACTAATTAGTTAAATAGAAGTTGAAATAACGAAACACGAAAACTTCACCATTGCATATTATATAGAAAAATTATGAAATATGTATGTGTGTGTGGGGGGAGGAGGGGGTAGTTAAGTGAATGAAAATGTTAGTCAGTGTTAGAAACAAAACTTAATAATCAATATCATTTTATTTAAATTGAGTTTTTAAAAGTTAAACACGGTTTGACAAGGTCTAATGTTGAGATCAATTTCATTTGTCCATTTAAACACCATTTATAATCCCTTTTACAAACCGTTATTTCTTTAGATGTTTCGACTTCGTATTGAAACAATTTTGTTTCATACACATATTACATATACTTACTATAAGTAAGGGTTTTATTAGTGTCGCATGATTATGTCGCACTAGTCTGTACGTTAAAAGTACAACACATTTAGTTTACTCATGTCTAAATAATGTCAGCTTATGAATGAAAATATATAAATGTTGGATGTCGCATGATTATGTCGCAACAATCTGTACGAGGCATTAGGCATTACATTCTTTCACATTACTTCTACAAATTACATTGCATTCTTTTTATACTTATTATATTTTATTGCGAGGTCTTATATAAGTGGGTTAATATGGATTATTTCTAGTATCTAAGAGTGAGTTTGTTAGCTGGTTGAAAACCGGCTTTAAAATAGTAATAAACCGTAGTTTGTTACACAACCCACGAGAAAATTAAATAATATGTCCTCAACGTGTAGCAGCGCCAACTTAACAAAATAATAAACTAATTAAAAACTATCTACGTCTCTGAGTGTTTTAACTTAACAAAGTTGAAATAGAGTGAAACAAATATCATTAACATTTTAAAATATCATTATTTTAAAGTGAATAAACTTACAAGTTTATCTTTCTTATAGCTATACAAAACATTTATTTTACAGTAAAGTTTTTCTTTGTGTAATTTCTGTTTGTATAAAGTTAAACAAATCTTATTATAGACTTTGTATAGAGTCAGTTCTAAAAATTGAGTTTTAAATATTCTATTATTAATTCGAAATGCAGCAATGGCAACATGTTACTTTATATTTATTCTTATTTCTTAAAAATATAGTTTTCTTTTAACAATTATTGTGTTTCTATTGTTACAGTTTTTTGGGACTTTTGTAACTGAACTTTTTAATAAGTAATTATGCTTCGGTTTAGACTCTATTAGTTTGCAATGGTACAGAATATATTTTTTTGTTATATTTAAATAGAACTTGAAATTTTTAACAAAAGTTTTAACAATTTACTATTATAGTTCACGGAGATTTTTTATTTAAAATTTGAATTTCTATTTTGCCGCTTGTGTGGTGCTACATATGACGTCACAGAACAAGCTAGTAATGGAGTGTATTTATCTTTATCGAGAACCCTACTCTGGGATTAGGAGATATGGCAATTCATAGAAAGTAGGAAAAAGATGTGACAATACACGTGACATGCATGTGACACTATTTTTTATAACTTTGCATCCCTTTAATGATTAAATAATTTAAAGTATCATTCCCACTCACTGCTTTAATTTAATTTTGTATTTAATTTTTGTCCAACTGCAGTAGGATTTACTTTTAAAAAAAGTTTAGTGTCAGTTTTTGAAAAATATAGAAGTGAAACTAATTTCTATTACTAATTTTTATTAAAAATAGCAATTTTAATTATTTCACATACAATTTTGTCGAACTGTCAAAATTTATATTACTAACGATGCATAAGCACCAACTAAATTAACTAAACTTAAATTAAAACACAAATGTGAAAAGGAATGCTTAAACGAAAACCTGAAATCTAAATTACAATATTAAATAAACAGTAAATTAAGTATCAAAACAGTGAGTGGGAATAAGCCTTAACTTTTTGACTATTTTAATTGTTAATATTTTCTAAAATATTGTAACTTAATTAAAAATAACATGGTTCACAACCCCATTTAAATATCTGAATAACACTAAGGTCCTTTTCTTAAGGTTCAGATAACTTAGGTTTATTGTAAACTTTGGCCAACATTTTTGTATCTCAGCTTTCATTTTTGGTTTAGTCGAACATAACTAATCAGCAAAATATCAGGTTACATATATTGTTAGGCCTTTAATAAAATTGATTATTTTAGGTTAACTGAAGTTTAAAAAAACGATCCTCTTTGTATTATTAAAAAAAAAACTATAATAAATTCACTATAATGCACCTATTTTTTAGTTTACGTTTTAACTTTATTTTTTGGTAAATTAATGTTACTTTTATGTTTTAGTTTTAGAAGTGTGCATACTCCACATTTTATATTACTACACAGTTATTTTTCTTATCAACGAGGTTAATAATCTATAACCTGTTATAAGTAAAATGAAGTTTCAGCTTGTGAATAGTAAAGAAATGCAAATAATTATATTAACTTATATTAAATAACGACAATAATTAATATTAAATGAAGTATATTACTGCTATGCACGACGCATGCGCACTAACAAGAGTTTCGATTAAACACCTTTGTGTAGATGTTATCAAAAGTGAATCTATACGCTATAAATAGTTTTAGTCGTACATTGTAGCATAATACAACGTTAGTTCAATTCAATTAACAATAGTTTTAATTAAAACAAGCCATTAACAAAGGATCTATGAGTTTACCACTGTAACATCAACGGTCGGTATGTCCGACTCTGTTAGCATCATGGGAACCAACATATGCATCCCATAGAACAGTTTGTATTCACAACGCATTGTGGACTATTTAACGATAAATTATTTTGCGATGTTGTCCCCTAAACAACCGCCAATTAACATTTAGAAGATGACGTTTACCAACAATGTTTTTAGTTACCTTTGAAAATATATTTTAAAAGAATTATTTGTTTCCTACAGATTGGAACCAATGTAATAGCCCTTTGCCAGTAAAACACGTATTATTCAGTGAAAATCGGAACAAATATATTTAATATAAATTTATTTGTTCCATCCATCTTTCTGTGTCATATCCAACTTTCACTTAAGGGGTTATATACAGTTATTAGGTCCATTTTTAAGCCATAGCCATTTTTTAAGAATGTTTCCTGAGAAGACTATTAAATGTAATAATGTAAAAATTTGTACATATATTATGGTAACTTTTAACTGTATTTTAACATCTTGTATTTGTATAAATAATAATTTTAAGGCTGCTATAGCTGATCTCCTGGAGCTCCTCTCAAAAAAGGCATCTTGCGGTGATCACGATATCTCTGGAGTGAATCTTCCAAAATGAAAAATCCAAACGAATTTCGGTTAAGTAATTTATAATCTAGTAATTAATTTGAGGAATAAGCAAAATAATTTTTTTTTACAAAATGGCGGCTCCTTAAAAAAAGAAATCGATTTTTGACCAAATTTTGGCCTTAAATTGTTCATATAAAAGAATATATTTATCGGTGATAAATCGGTAAATCGGTAAAGATAAAACCATCGATTAATTACTAAAAAATATACTTAAGAAACTTGTGTTAAAATTTGAGACTGATCGGTTCAGTCGTTTCTGAGAAATCTTGGTCACCAATTTTAAAAACACAGTTTTCAAAAACGCATTTAAAGTTTCAAAAGCACTATACAGTAATAGAGTAAAAACATTTTTTTTTCATTTCATTTTACCTAACTTCGAAAATAATCGCCGGATTTACTTAAAATTTTCTGTGTGCGTACTTAAATACATGTAAATTACGAAAATAAAATAAAACAAATATTTATTTTTTTAAATATTAACTGTATATAACCCTTTAAAAAACTTAACGGTTCTTATTTCAATAAATAATAAATCGATCAAATTATAAATGTTAATAGCTTTCTTGTCAAGTTTTCTTGTTTATTTCCATTTATAATAAAGCACCAGGATATATTCTTTTATTTATCTTATTCACGTTTTTAATCTTCGCAATATTTTCTATATTTAATTTTATTTTTTTACTAACTCCTCTCAGTGGTGTACTTTATTACAGAGTGTCAAACCCTTTTCAAAGATATATATAAATGACTATATATACAATATATCATAAAACACCTTCCCTCCAGATTCCAGATTCCAGATTGAAACATGATAAAATACTTTATAAAATATTGTTGAAATTTCTATGAATAAATCTCTGATCTGATAAGCATATTGTCGTTAAAATTTATTGTCAACGCCGCGTTGTACCCTAGCTCATTGAATGCAGTGTTTGAAAACTTGGAGATTCTACTCTATTTAATATTTCACTCTCAATTTTACTATGAAGTATCAAGCATAGACTACTTATTTTTCATTTCTTTCGAAGTATGTCCTAATACAAGTCACTGACTTTCTTCCTTTTTTAATACTCAAGTAACAAGTCTTATATACTCATACTTGTATATAAAACAGTACAGCAAAAGATACCGTAGATTTTAAGTACACGAAAGCGGAGGCTAGGCTTCATAGAATAAATATCTCTATATCCCAGATAAAAAAATATTTTACAATGTAAGTTTCACACTTGTTAACTTGCTACAAGATAATTACAAGGTTCAATTTTTACTTTTCATAGAGAAATTATCTCGCAATGCAAAGTTCACACTTGTTAGCCTGTCAAAACCTAATTTCAAGATTCATTTTCTGTCGGTGATACAAGAAAATTGGGCAGTGTGACTAAGAAATTCACACCCGTCGCTCTCAGACGTAAGCAATAGCAATTTGTGTATTTTAATTGTAGGGTGACCAAATTTCAATACACCTAAAAGATGATGATAAGTAGCTTGCCTTACTATTGAACACTGTTACCGTATTCTTGTAAATAGTGTTGCCATATGATTACCAATAGTAATGTACTAATATAGGGTTATTCAACAAGAGGTGTTATTTTAAAATACAGTGTATGTTTTACATCACAACATCCATGATATGTGCAATTTACTTAAATGTATATACTTTAAATATAGTAAGTAATTTTTTTTTTTTTGATGGTGACATTTGGCAGATATATATATAATTGTGCTATCTCTTCTTTTCTGATCTTTCAAGCTGATAACATATCTGTGGTAGATGTCATTCTAGTATATTAACTTACAAAAGAATTATATAATTTTCTTTGTAATCATTGCTGAATAAACCAACGCACATCTTATACATTTACTTATTCATATAATTTATTCACATTTGATAGTTTACCACAAACTAATTCCAAGGTACATTTTCTACCTGAGTTTCATATTATTATTTTAACATACATATAAGTACAAGAGACAAAGAAGACAAGAGGTGAGGAAACGATGAGAATGAAGGAAGACTAGGAAAAATGAAGGGACAGGGTCAAGAGAAGAAGAAGCAAAAAAGTACTTTTGGAAATAGAAAGTGGCAGTAAAGTAACCGCTCCTGGAGCAATTACCCTTGATGAAACCAGGGCCAAGAAACTCTGGGAAGTGACGTTAAATCGTGGAATAGAACAGAATCCGTATCCGCTTCCTGAGTGAGCCCTAAAAGGTAAAAAGTGAAAAGAAGATTGTGTGGAGATAGAGAGAAGGAAGGGCAGAGTACAAACATTAGTAGCAGGAAGAGATAAGCAGTAGGGGTTTCAATTTATCTGTTTTGTTTGTATATTTCTTTTTTTCTTTTGGAATTGGAATGTAATTGAATCATAATGATATGTAATTTATTGATTTAAGAAGGAAGAATGTAGTGCCTAATAGCAAAACATTGCAATATATAATAATAAATAATACATATAAGTACTAGTAGTAAATATATTAATTTGCAAAATTTAATTACTAGCCAATATACGTCACTTAATATTCCCCGCCTACTGAGTCAAGCAAGATGAGTGTGTGGGATGATGCAACCAACATCCCGACTCTGTGTCACGTTTTCATATATTAATGTAAATAGAGATGCAATATGTTCCATAGTATGTAAACAATTTGACATTGCAACTAATTCTAATAGCAACATATCAGAGCACGGTTCAAGTAAGTCTCAGAAACTACGAAAACACTTTTGTAATTAAATTTTGACATCCGTAATTGTAATACTTGAAATGCGAGGAGAGTAGAGACAGTTTATGCACTTAGTATTATGCAGATGCAACAGTGCTTTCAAATCTTCAAATCTAATTATCTGTTGAATATAATAAATTCTTTAATTTCTAACCGAACAACACTTGGATATACATACTATATTCATGTACATTGTATATTGCATATCCTATGTATATACTATTGTGATGTAAAACTTACACTGTATGTCATATGTATGTGCAAATGCAAAGATATTAAACATTGCTGCATGTAAATAGTATGTATTGTCATATTTATTCATTTCATGTATATTCAATGTATATGCAATATATATACAAGATCGAATGTAATATGGATATTATTGAAAAACCCATTTTTGAGGTTAAACTTCGTTATACCATTATTGAAGATAGAAGATTTACTGAGAATTGGAAAAAAGGCGCTTTGTATTCATAAAAATGTAGTTGAATAAAAAACATCTTCTCGGAATTGTTTCTTAAAGAAAATATGATTAACCAGAATCGGAAATATATTTTTAGATCGACATTATCTAAATATTAATCAGTAAACATTAACTACTACTATTACCTCTAGAAATACCGAGAAATTAAATTCTAAAAATAAAACAAAAGTTTTATAAAAAGTAAGAAAACTCTAAATTTAACCAATTGTTTGATTAATACTTAACTTAGTAATTAACTTTGTTCTTTTCCGTATTGTTACAGATATAATTGCTGTAATTAGTTTTCGTTTTAAAATGTCATTAGCAATAAACTGTATAAACTGTAGATGTATAGGTACGAGTATGTAACTAACTACGAGAATAAAAGAAAAGTCTGAAACTACAAGTAAATTCTCTAAGAACTCAATAATTCCGGGAGCGCAGGCAAACGCTACTGGAATAAATTTATAATTGTGAAAAGTTTTTCTCGTTCATTGAAAAGAAACTTAGAAGAATGTCTAGTCGGATATTTTAATTGCAGGTCATAGTTTGTATTTCGTATCTATTACCTTGAACGTAACATTTACATAGCAAATACGTTTTAAAGAGTTTATCGGGAATCAGTAAGGCTTATACCAGGGTCATTCAGATATAAATCGGATTATTTCAATATAGATTGGTGATGTATAAATAGATTATAACATTAAAACATTTTGTCTATCGGATAGGAAGTTTACCTAGTTACTTAACTTACCCTAGTAGCCAATTGTATACGTATGTTTGACCGCAGCATCGTCTTCAACTCGTTAATCTCCTTCTAATGAATTCTTCGGTAGACAAAACATATGATGGTCACATGTGGTTTAAGTGCGGCTGTAAGTGCATCGTCGTGCAGAAGGAGGACATCACGAATCGGTTTCCTGTGTTGTTTGTTGCGATAAGCAGTCTTGGCCTTATCCGGCAGCTTTTAATGCAATCTGGGTCCCTACGCACACTGCAAGCGTATTTAAGCGACGGCGAATTCGGGGGCAAATCGACAGCTTGGTTGAACAGCTAGTACTCTCCTGCTGTGTTAATTTCATGTGTTGTCACAATACTTACATACCGCGTATCGATACGACAGTATGCCAAGTCAATCTTGTGTACTGTAGGGTGTATTAAAGTTGAATTGCACTAACATAATTTATCATAAGAGCAAACTTTTACTTTAATTTTTATCGATACACCACTGTTATGAAAGAAACTATTGCATTTCCTTCCACTCTGAGATGGATGTTTGCATTTACAAGGTTTCGGATATAGGTTTAGCGTTGTAGCATGTATTCGCTTGGTTAAAATTCGCTTAAAACGCTTCCAGTATGAGAGCTACGTAACGCCCGTATTCAGACTGCTTCGTCGCTTGAAGTGTGCGACGATTCATTAAATTTATAGGCTTCAGATGGGTAAAGCGTAGTAGCGCGTATACGGCTTCGTTTAAATACGTTTGTAGTGTGCGACATTGAATATTTTCTTGATTGATGCTGGCCCCCGGACGTTCTTCTTAGATGACTTTATATTTTGCACTTATATTCTAGTGTAATGAATGAAAATTATTAAACAATTAAATCCAGAAAATGTAACAGTGCTTCAGAAATCAAACCCGATGACACATCTGTTTGGAATCAAGTATATATAAACTTAAAAAAAGCTAATTAGTAAAACAAATAAGAAAGAACGATTGCAAAAAAGGCAAAGTAAAAAAGAAACACAAAAAACCCAAACAACATTGAATTTTTTTTCTTACTTGTGGAAAGCTCTGATAATATCAACTACTACAAATCTTCAATATTCTATCCCTATAGCATTACATACGATTTAATTATACTTTAATAAACAACAAAGAGACTAACACCCTTCTGAACCCCATATCCTTATCCACCCCCTCCCCCCGTCCTCACCCCCTTCTCTACACACGTGTGTATTTGTAAATTGAATTGCCAGCATTCTGTTGATGATATTTCCTTCAGCAGTGTTTCATCTGTAGTTACCATTGTATATGTCTGTTCTTCTTTGTTTTTATCGTTGTTTCATAGCCCATTGTTGGGTGTAGGGTGGGAGGTTTGGGGTAGAGGGTCTATGTTTTTAGGGGATATTCCTTGTATATTTTTTCTTTAACACAACGTTATACAAATGACGTTGCGTTTGTCAGAGTTACACAGTTACACTGTTAGAGCAGTACGATATATGACTCGCATTTGTTCAGTACATTTACACCGAACTGAACTAACTGAACGCTAACTATATAAAATATTCAGCGCATAAAATAGTATTTAAGTACACTCAATGTCAGAAGTGCCACGTGAAAGAATGGAACATACGTGCAAGCTACAACGTGTCATTTAAATACACTTTATAGGATTTCTCATTTCAATCGATATTCTTTGACTGTGCTTCTATTTTTCCTAGTTTATGTAATTTGAATACTATAATATTATAGTTTTTTGAATAATTAACAAGCGATATATATTTCGGTACTGAGAGCAAACCATACAGGGGCATTGGCACATCTGAAAAGAAATCACTTGGTACAAGAAGATATGTGCAATTGTGGTAAAGGGGTAGCAGATGCAGAACATTTGATCTTCCATTGTGACAGAAACGGAGGCCTGCAGAAATAATTTGTACAGAATTTTGGTAAAAAATAGAGTGGTGTTGCCAACGAGTATGCAGGATCTACTAAGATATCCGAGGTGGCCAGTGTGCTTAGTGATAGACAGGATATGGAATATAGCGGGTTTAAAAGTTTAGGTGTAATAATAAATTAAATGTTAATATGTAAAATGTTAATAAAATGAATTAGGAAGTGCGAAAAAAGGATCGCGGTCCTAAGAAGCCCGTGAATTATTAATAAATATATTTCGGTAAATTTATTTACGTACTATACGAATGCGTATTGCGTATTACGTATTGCATCGAACGCTCAAGATTTTTTTTTTTTTTTTTAATATTTATTTTTCAGTGCATCAACTATTAGTAGTTATTAGCACTTTTAAATCAATATTACATTTTATTTACATATTTCTTATAACATATAACTTATACAATATAATATAATTCTTTCTTTTTCTATGTTTCAGCTTCTTTCCTTATTCTATTTCAAATTACTCCATCGGTGCTTCATCAATCACCTCCTCGTTCAACGTTCAAGATCCTTATTCTATGTCAGCATCTCGATATGATACAGCAATTTCCTTAACTATATGTTCCCATTTCCATCCAATCTCTTCCTCATCCTCTCTCTCCAAGCTGTTCTTTTTCTTCTTCTTTTCTTTTTATTTTTTCCCTTTTTCTATTTTCGTTCTCGAATTTTTTTTTTTGAGATCATTTTTTTTTGTCAATATTCATTTTTGCACTATGGTTGCACACAACCAATTAAATCTTATTTTATCAAACCCAGAAAATATAACTCTTGCCCGGGGATCGAACCCGATTGTTCAAGATTGTTCATTTATGTTTCTCTTAATAATGTATACAGTTAGAAAACGAGAAGTTTTTCCAGAAAATCATCAACAATCTTAAAAAATCCTTCTAGAATTAGTACTCCTCATTCTAATTGATTTACATCACTAGACTAAATTTTATAACTTTATATGGATGTGTTTTTTTTTTTTAAATATTTATTTCAGTGCATCAACATTCGATAGTGATTTGCACTTAAAACAATACATACATTTATAAACATTTGTAATACATAATTTATAGTCTATAAATACGAGTATGAGTATTTAAATTATAGAGATTAAATTAGTTTCATTGATAAAGTCAATAATATTTTTAAGGCATCATATTCTTCAGGCATATTAGATATAATTGATTGATTGATTTTGGGAAGCAATTGTAACTAGATATAATTGATTTCGCTTAAGAGTTGGGCTTGCATAATAATTTTGATGACCTTCAAAATGCTATAGACTTCATACCCCTATCATAATATTCAAATTCCTTGCGTAATACTTTTTACTCCGTAGGTTTATATACTGTGTCTTAAATACTGGTTTTTATCTACTTGTATATGCTGCTTTAATTTTATTAAATCATCTTTAACTGCCTTTCAATTTTATATTTTATTTCACTAAAGACAGATCCTGGAATGATGCTGGGAAACGCCGTGAATAATAAAGAAGCAATAAGGAAATAATTGTTTATACTAAATTACAATACACTTAACATATATTTAAATTTTTTAAACATACAAAACATTGATTAATAATTGTCTAGAAAAGCCACTCCATACATTCTCTGATAGATATGTATTTTATTTGATGAGAAACTGTTTTTTAATCTAATTTTATTTTTATAAAGATATGTATTTAATTTATTGAACACTCTTATCCATTATGTTCATCAATGGATGTTTCTGGTCAAGATTCTACATACCTAAGAAAAATGATGACTAAAATTTGAGGGCGTCAAAAGTTATAAGAAAGAGTTAAAGCCATTTTCGAGCTAATGTAAAAATTAAATGATTAAACAACATCTTGGATCAGTATTCTATAAATTCTTTGTGAATTAATGCAGTAAAGTATCGAAAGTAACGTAAGTAAAGAACAAAACGTTAATGCTACCTTACATTTATGTAATATTTGAGCAAACCCAGAAATTTAAATCAAAAAAAATCTTATTTTGTTATTCTGAAGTCCATTAATCATTAAAAAAGAGTTCTTAAGATTTATAATCCAATGTCCAAAAATTGGTGGTCTAATAGGCAGTAAAATAGGTTACAAAACACTATATATTAGGTAACAATGTTTAGCTAATTTTTATTATGTTAGGTAAACCTTAAATACACTACTAATTGTGTTTACTGGTTATATTTAACAAAGCTTTACCTTGTACGGATAACACCAACTCGCTGGTACCATGTTAACGTGCTTTTACTTCTAACACTGTTTTGTTAGAGAGGGTCTATCTACAAATTTCTTAATCGTAGATACAATATATATATGTTTTAGAAACTGTTTTCTAGATTTGTAATCAATGTTTTTCTTATCATAAAAATAATAAAATTGATAAAAGGAAATATAGAAAATGTATATATTATGTAGCATATAGTACGAGTGTGGCTTATTTTGCAAACGATATAGTAATGACAAAATACATTCCAATGAAAGCCATTATATGCATATGTCTGGTGTTATTCTGTTATATCGTATATTTACATAAATATATTCTCATATAAAGCTAACAAAGTCATTTTCATCATACTCTAAATATAACAGAAAATTTATTACGAATATGCAAAACAATATGTGATATAATTAATGCAGTTGAATAATTAGACTTGATATAGGAGTTTCCAGCCCCTCTCAGTGTTACCAATATGTTTAAAATATACGAGTACAATACTGTTTAGCAGTGTTACCAACACGTAATTACATAGGGACACACAGTGCTGAAATAGAAAATTGAATAATTTGATATATTTTATTTTTTGCTAATTTAAACTTTGACTTATTCAGCTTGTACCACAATATTTTTTAAATAAAGCAAATAGTTCTCTCAAACAAATGTACAAAAATAAATTTTGATAAAAAAAATTAAATAAAAGTTATAGTTACGTTAATTAAGTTAAGTTAAAGTTAAATAAAAATTATTTTAAATTATATATGATATGCTTGTGTATTTTAATTTGTTTATGAGGTATATGCAAAATTATAAGCGCATGTACTCACTGTTGAATGACACCCTTTGTTTTGAACCATTACTGATTTTCAGTTAAGTGTTCTACTTTACAGCGGTGCAACTCAATATCTATCAGAGTTACAAGGAAATGATGTAGACAAAAATTGTAGGGTATTTAGTCCTCTTGCAGATTGATAAGAACTATTTTTACCTTATGACCCACAGGTAAGAAGATATTGCAAAAATATCTTTTATACCCGCCATTTTTTCAAGATGGAGGTCTACATTCTTATAAGTCAGGTTAGTAAGCAAAATATTCGAAATCAGCACACCCAAATTAGTCAGAAAAGTTTTTTTTTATTTAGAGTGTGAGGCGATTTCAACATCACGGTTGATTTGATTCAATAAGTTTATTTCAGTAAGGAATTTGAGCACTTATTGAATTTATCTTAATGGTCTGCAAGCATGTCCTTTAGTTAACCAATGACATTTTGTTTGGCTCATCAGAAAAGTTCATTTACTAGCTTTTTTAATAATTTGCACATTAGGTATTTAGACACATTTTTGGACAGTTGTGCCTACTCTATTATATGTAGTTTCTAAATTTTATTATTTCTTTGGCTTCTAATTAATCACTTACTAGTACCACTAAAGCGATTTAATTATTTGACGATTCGTTCAACAGATATAGGTTATGTACATTAAAAAAGAATAGCATTTTATATTATTTTGAATACTGCTTTCTTTTCTGTAACAAGATTATAAACAAAACCAATATAATAAACTTCAACTTTTTGTCTACGTGTTATGCCTACAGTTCTCTCTCGGTGAGACATTTGTCGATATGCCGAAATCCTGATTGGACAAGTTCACTCTTGACCTTCGCTCGTCCAATGTCCCTCGGACGATACATTTGCGAAGAGAACAAGTAACTGAGTGGTCTAGTCTCTCGTTTCCTTTGACTTATGTCAAAGTACCGCTCATAAACTCGCCTGCCTCGGCGAGAGTGAACTGGCAGCATTAAAATTAGCTCACCTTATCACAACTCACATACGGCACTGGATTAAGTTTCGCCTAAACTTCAATTAGAAATATTGTATCCCTATCCAAGTTTATTCAAGCTAGCGTGCCGCTCTCAAGTTTGTGTTAACTGTTATTACGGTCCCCAGCGGTCCGCCCCTAATATTACAATAATATTTTAGGTTTTTGATCGCTGTATTAAAATAATCATCTAATATTTCAGCAGTAATGTTTATTAGAGAATATTTCCACAAATTGCCATACAGTACTTTCATATATTTTTCCATGTAAATGTTTACACTACATATTTACAGTTTGTACCTCAATTGGTGGTCATATTTATGATTAAATCCTACCAACAGTACGTAGTTTGCTTCTGGCTTGTTTATGGCTTTAAATATATCAAATGCATTCCTATCACTGTAACAGTCATTACATTATACTCGTGCTGTTACGATTTATCGCAAACAATATACATATACACATGACACATGTATACTTCACACATACACTAACAGATTTAAATAAATAACATAATGTATTTATGTTACCCCACAAATTACCATACATTTTTAATGTCGCTTTTATTTTGATAAGGTAAAATTAAGTCTAATTTTGTTTAATGTAAAAGTAGACACAATGTCGGACGATAGTAAACCTGTTGTTTTTACTGTATAAATGGATGTATATATTTATATTATTTTTTAATAATATATGTTTGAATGGTATAAAACATAAAGAAGAAATCGCGTGTTGACCAATTACGCTTTATAAAACATTAATCCCTTAGGAATATGGAAATATCAAAAATGGTTGGATCTACAATAAAAAAAACTTGCTCCGTTATTATTTCACTAGTTTAGGCGCGATTAGGTCTATACGAATGCTTTAGTGACTAAAAATTGACAATATTATAAAATAAACGCTATGTATCACAGATCCTTATGCCGGTTTCACACCAGAGAGACAAAACAAGAAAACACAAACAAAAACACCAATGTTTACACCAAAGAGACAGTTCTTAAAACATGTTTATCTTTAAAAACTGTTTTAGTAAACAAAACACATTCTCACATGAAATGAAAACACGTTTGTGATTGTTTTTTAGTCTGCTTGGTTTGAACATTTGCGCTTGTCAGTTGTTGTTTATCATTTTGCAACAGTTATAAATAAGTGCAGAATGCAGTGGCCAAAATATAAGACCAGCAATTTAATAGAAATGTATCGCCAACACAATAATTTGTGGGATACTAAATTTTTATGGAACACAGAAAAACACTAAAAACAAAACTAGTTTGTTCAATGTGAACAGTGTGTTTATTAAAAACAGAACTGTTTTAAAATAAAACAAATCATGTTTTTGTTTTGTCTTTTGAAAACAAAACTGTTTTCAAAACTGTCTCTTTATTGTAACACCGGCATTAAGATTAAAAGTTTACAAATTATTATTATATTGAAACATTATGAGTTAACGTATCGCTGCTGTAGCTTTGACGTCTAAGGCCTGTCTCAGTATGGCACCGTATTTAAGCGAATTTCTGCCGGACGTATACGGGCTACTACGCTTTACCTATCCGAACCCTGTAAATGTAATGAGATCGCTCTGGAGCTCTCAGACTGCACGCTACAAAGCCGTCCGAATACGGGCGGCACTACCTCGCACATTAGAACCGTATAAAGGCGAATTTTATCCAAGCGTTACCACTACTACAACGATATCCTATCAGAACCTTTGTAAATGCAAACAGCCGCCTCAGACTGGAGGGGATACCTAAGATCGCTTGTTCTTTCGCTGCAATACGGATCTTTTCGACATCTGTGACACACATAGGCTTTGTAGCTCATCCAATCCGCCGATTTACGTCCGAATACGCCGTCGCTTAAATACGGTCCCATACTGAGACAGGCCTAATAGTGCATCTCTTTTGCACTTCTCTTGTTTGACAGATATTGTAAAGGTCGGCAAAAAGAAAGTGGGGAAGAAGGTGAGGAACTCATTTTTTATAAATCATTACCCCTTTAACTATTAAAGAGAAAAAAAAGACTATTTCAATCGTTAACAACTTCTACAATATTACGAATTGAATAAAAATAATTGGATACGTTAGGTTTTGATAGTGAACTTAATCAATATTGCCAATACAACCCAATTGTTGTTACTTAAAAAGTGACAGTACAAATAAGTTGTTAATAAAGTTAAAGAATCACGCTATAAAGAAATGAAAACTAATGAATACTTTGTTACGGGTATTTCTAAACATAACCTACAAGCACTGACAATTGTTGCAAAATAAAAAATAATTAGTTTCGACATGTTGAACTAATGTTCCATCGGCTTGTAAGCTTCTAACACTAACTTTGTTTTTTTCCCCTTCGAATTTTTTTTATCCTTTATTGCATTACATTTCTTTTGGTGTATTTTTAAGCTTAATAGTCCTTTTGTAACGATCACTGAAGCAAATATTATTTTCTTTCCTCATTCACATATGAAAATACAGCTTTTATCGCTTGTAATATATATATATATATACTAGCTGTCCCGGCCACGCGTTGCTGTGCCTAACGTAGCGCCATCTATTGAATATTTACTCAATCTAGTCAACAGATTTCGATTTACTCAACAGAATATTTACTCAATCTAGTCAACAGATATCGCCATCATCGTCGCCCGATGTCATATGTCATATACAGATAATTAATAGACAAATAATTAGCAATAAGATAAATAAATTGAGATGTAAGCTATCCTATCTTTCAAGTTGGGTCAAACTACTTTTATAGTTGGGACAAACACGGTGTACAAATTTCATTAAAATCGGTTAAGTAGTTTAGGAGTCCATCGCGGAGAGATGCAGTGACACGTAATTTATATATATTAAGAAGAAGATAATACATATTATTTTTAAAGGAAAATAATACAACATACGTCATAGTCATACGTCATGTGCATTGTTAAATAATATCATAATTGCCTAAAAATACGATATTTTTTTTGCAAATTCCACTTTGTAAACTATTTATAAATGCAAACAAATATGAGCTGTATTGCAGTGTACTTCTAGTTTTTATGATTCACAATTTATCAAACTTAATGTCGTGAAATTTTAGAACATTAATTTTTCTTTCGTTTATTTTGTAAACAACTGACGACGGAAATGTTGCACTATTTGTCAATAACGTACGGTTAAACTTGTTACAAACACATTAACCACTTTTTATAGTTATTTTTATGTGAAGCACAACCACCGGTTCATGGGTCATTAATTACTGGCAAGAAATTTTAATAATATGTTTATGAAGAGAAGAAGAATATAATTCTGCATGGAACATTGTAGTCCTTGTAATGGTTATTTTCTTGCATATGGCAGCGAAAACAATGCAAAATACTAACAGGACTTCATAGAATACCGTCTGGATACGAGGGTAACTTGATAATTCGGTAACTTTTTAAATTTTCTGTACAACTACAGTCACCTCTTTAGTCTATTAAAATGATAGGAAAACATATTTAAAGATTTTTAATAATAAACCTTTTTAAAAAACTTCAGATAGCTTAAATTTGCCTAATTTTGGCAATATTCTTTTTCAATATGCGCTTAAAGGTCAAATCTACTTTAAAAAATTAGAGTTCAGACTATTGCAGCTGTAAAGAAAAAGAGGGCACGTATCATGAACGAGCTCACAGAAGAAGACTTCTAACACAGTTTTCATCCAAGGAAAATAGGGATGCAGATTGAAGGGGATAGTAATTAAAAATAAAAAGTTTTACAAATTACATTAGTCTCGTTTAAAAATTGGCACACCCCGTATTTTGGACCCAACATTATTTTCAAGTTATAAATTTTCTTAGGCTGTCAGCTTCAGACTGCTGACTTCTTTAAGCCAAGTTATTTCGAAACACCTAACAATATTCTCTTTCCTGTATTGTGTTTCTAATTTATTTTTCAAAATAATTTAAAAACACGGTATACTCGTATGTTATAGTGAATACAAAAGCAGCAACAATTTGGTTTGGAGACTATTGAATTGTACTACCCGCACTGCGAAGCGTGAAATGAAATTATTTCACTTTTCTTACCCCCACAAGAAGTAGTAAGAAAAGGTAAGCCTTGTAACATGTTCTGGAGAACAGGTTGCAGATCATTATTATGGTGTATTTTACACCCCCATTCGTAAAGAAAAACAAAAATATATAAGTGTGTTTATAAGTATGTAAAGATGTAGACAAAGAAATTACATTATATGATAAAAATATAGGGGATGAAAAAATTCAAGCAAAATTGTAAATTGTATTAGGGGATGAGTAATGTGTAGACGGTGTGCTTATAAACAAATGTACACTCAGATGTATTATGATTGCAGTAAATTTAAGTGGAGACAATAAAATATCAAATAAATATTCATAAGATGAAGTTATTAAAATTTTTAATATTTATTTATTTATAGTGCATCAACTATTGAGTTATTAGCACTTTAACTAATTTATATTACATTTTTATAGGACATTATAGTACAATTTATAATTTTCTCTTTTATCAGCTTATTTCACTTATTATATTTAAAAAATTTCAATCTTTGCTTCTTTCAATTATCCATCTTTTTCTATTTCAAGTAACTGCATCACAATCTGATACATCGCTTCTTCGGTTCTTTCGTCTATTAGCATTTTTTCTTTGTCAACAAATTGTATACTTCTACCCTTCTGTTGTTTCAACTATAATTCATTTCTTTTTATAAAGCAGTTTTCTTCTTTTTCGTTTTTATTCATCTGTCTATTTTCTTTATCGATTATTTCTTTTTGTTATCTTGTATTTCTTATGTTATATATAATATATTATCATTAGTAGTTTAATTTCCCTACAAATAAACCTGTTACAAAATTTATATCAGGTATAAAGCCCCTTCGGACATGCCTACTATCAGTTTATACCTGGTATATATTCTATAACTTTAATGTACTTGTTTAATTTTTATAGCCATTCAAAATATTAAGAGACTATTGGTCCACCATCTACATTAGAAAAAAATAAGTGAGATAATTCTTTTTTTTCTCTTTGAATGAGTCACCGACGACTCTCGTAATGTAATATTATATTTCCAATTAAATTTACTTAGTATATTACTTAAGTAAATAAAAGTTTCATCTCATACATTACTTAGTTACTGCGGTCGGTAATTAGATACGCCTGAACAAATTTAGTTATTTAGTAATCTTCACATTTGTTTAAGAAACCAAGAACTTATTTAAAGTATAATCAATTAAAGAATCCTCGTGAGAATTATACAGGTAAAAACATATGTTTTGTCTTAAAAATATTACAACAATGCATATTTAATAACACGGTAGAGTTTGTTTGATGTTAAACCCCTACCCCCAACCATGTGCTTCACCCCCGTTAGCACCCGTCGTAAGTCGTGACAAGAAGAAATACCCAGTAAAACGTCCGTTTGAAGAGGTTGTATAAAAAATTAAACAGGTGTGTAACGACCCCTTGTAAAAATTGTTCGGAGAAACAAAGCAACAGAATTACGTAAGAAAATGAAAGCTCTATAATTAGTGGAATAGTATGTGTATGTATAAGAAAGCTCAGTGAAGTTCTGGAGCTTTAAGCTTTCGTTGTAATATCCGTTTAAGTAACTAAACTAACGTTTGGTTTGATATTATGTTATTGTAGTGTCACTCTATAATGTACAAAAGATGCAACTGCATTTCTAGTTTTGTTCAAAACAGTTTTCTGTAAAAATCAAGCGACAATTTATGTAGTTTCAAGCTTTACCATTTCGCTAAACACAAAACGTCAACTCATGTAGTATTTTTACCTATTTACCAAAATTTAACATAATTCTGTTACACATAGTCATTAAATAAAAACACAAGACTTTAATCATCTTTTAGTAATATATTAGTTTAATAAGTAACATTGGACAATCTTGCATAAAAAGTTCATTTAACCTCAGAAAACATAAATTTATGTCGGAAGATAACTTTTTATTTGATCTTATATTATATTAACCTAAAAGAAATTATGTAAAAGGTAAACCTTTTTTATTTTAAATAACTATGTTAAGAATATTGAAGTATAATTGAAGTTATTTGTAAATATAAATATTATATGTATATCTCACTTATATGAATCTTAACAACATAAAAACTGCAACTATAACAGAAGGTGATAGATGATAGGAATTAACGTCTTCAATATGTTAACGTAAAATATATTAAATTAAGTGGTTAGACAATATTGGCGCTTGAAAAAACTGGTATGAAAAAATTATATTTTTAACGCAACCTTCAGGTTATTTGGGGCGATAAAAGGCTACGTGCATAAGAAGTTCGAAATCATAAATGAAAAAAAAAACCTTCAGGTATATATGTATTTTTTATTACCATTAAATATTATATACATTTGTGAATATAGTTACATAAAAAAATATTTAAAATGGCGGAGATAAAAGCTGTTCCACGAAACACGTTTGCTGAGACGCTGTCGATGGTCTCTGTCGCAGCATCTTTAGTAATCGTAAAAATAACAAGAAATGATATTTTCTTGTAAACAAATGTATTATATATCAAGTAGAATAGGGAAAATGTTTCAAATTTTTCTTATGTGGAAATGACAGTTGTTTAAATTTTGTTTGTAAAAATTTAAACTTAAAGATTATATAAAAGTGAACGACATATCCAATTGTAAAAATCCTAAACTACTCGAAACATAATTTTATAAAGAATATATGGTGTAATTATTAATAAAATTGAATGAGGCGTTCTTGAGATATCATAGCGTTGGACTTCAAAAGTAATTTCAAGATAAACGCAAAAAAAGAATTGAATATATGTTGCGCTCAATTCAAATTGATATAACTCAACTTATATTCAGGATATTGGCATGGGTAAACTTTTAAACTATTTTTAAAAGCATAATTAAGATATCTATACAAAAAGACTAATTTATTTTTATAAAAGTTTTAGGTAGGGTTACCCTTTAAAGATATACATATTATTTACTTTTCACCATAATTCACGTGTGGCTTTAATGAAGATGATCCTATAGATTTAAAATAATTGAATGACTATACACGCTAAAAGCAAACGTTCAGTGACAATGATTTTGTATTTAATTAATTATTTATAACTAATTGGTTAAACAACTACGACTGTACATCTGTTTGCGGAATTAATGCAATCCCCAATAATACTTTGCATTATCCACCGTCGAACGTAATCACTAGACGTAATGTATATATAATTCAATACCACTATTAATGAGAGTGCTTACGTATAATTGGCTAATGGAATCCAATAATTTAACGCAAAACAAATCTTCAGTAGGTAAACGTTAAAGTTGAAGAGTATTTTCCACTTTGTAATCATCCTGTACAATTAGCATTTTTATTCAAACCGAATACTTCATTTTTTGTGTGTGTTTTTTTATGAAATGTTTTTTGTAGTTAAATGATAAAAATGCAAAAAAGTAAAATAAAATAAAATTGTAATCAGTTATTTAAATCATTTGAAAATATTATGAGATGCAAATACGAATTGAAAATATGGTTTTGAAATAATAAAAATATGCTACAGCCAGATATGATACTAAATATTTAAAATATGTTTAATGCTAGCATTTTGTAGTAATGCTGCGTTGTTTTGCATTTGTAATAATAGTACTGTTCTATAAAATTAGGTATTATTTCCACCTACTACTTTCGTTTTATTTTTGTTGTTATTTAATATCAATTATAGTATTTAATATAATTATTTTTGTTTCCTATATGTCGCAATCTGAATTAAAAATTAAATAAATTTTAAGTTAAAAAATAAAAACAAAATTTACGGGAGAGTGGTCCAGTTCTCTAAAACTAGTTTATGGGAAAGTAGTGAGGAAAGAAAGTGTAGAGTGTGCGGAACGGAGGACTAAACACTGGAGCACATTAAGTTTGAGTGTAAGGAAAAAGTAGTGAGCGAAATGAATATTGGCCAGCTATTAAAGGGAGGCAGTGAAGGAAAGAGGTGGATGGCGGAAATAGAAAAAAGGAAAGAAAAAACAGGATAATAAATAAGCTCGTAGCTGGGTTGCATAAGGAACATGAACAGAGAGGAAGTACTAATATTAAGAAGTAATAGTCTGGAAGAGTTTAAGTTTAGTTTTTAACTTTGAATTTATATGAAATGCATTAAGAAATATAATAATGTAGATTGTAAAGCCGAAAGGCACACAATTAATATAATAAATAATAATGTAAATATATTCTCATAATACCAAATATGAAGCAAAGCAATTCAGTTATATTGCATTTTTATTTTACAAAATTGAGTTGTAAACTAATATATTTGAGATCAATTCCTTGATTAGGTAGGAAGTCTAGATATATGTACTGAGTATAATCTTAAAAACATTAACATTTTGTACTTAATATCGAGATGTACTTTGTCATACATCTTCCAAACCTGCATATAGCTCGTAGCTCGGACATTTAATTGACACTTAGTTCAATTATAATACTGGCAAATATTAGCTGATGCTTGCGTGGATACCCAGCTTTAGAAGTATGTCTGCTACGACATTTACATTATTCATAACAAAGTTATTAGACCAACATGAACGTCGTATATTAAAATGAAATGAATACACATCTCAGCAACATTAAGCAAGATGTCTGCGGAACGTAGTTAAGTAATAAATTAAGTCTTATTGTTTTTGTTTACAAATTTCAAACAAAACATTTACATAAATAACTATGCATCATTCGTGGCTTGTTTTGTTTTGTGCTGGAAGTTGGAGACTTAACTTTAAATTTTACTATTCCAATACATTTTCATAATATGCATATGTGACTAGTTTTGTATGTAAGTAAATAGAAATGGTATGAAATGTAAACGGGAGTGGTAGAAGATTCTGCGGAATATATGAGCATGTATTTATTTATGGAAAGTTTTTTCGGAATCAACGTTTTTAAAACTACGACCAAACCAAACGCTATCTCTGAATACAAGAAATACCTTCACATTAGACGATTTCTCAAAGTATTATTTCGGAAAACATCGGGGGAACTTTAATTTAACGAAAGGTACAACCCAGTAAACATTTTGGAGTCACTTTGACATCATTTTGAAGATGCGTCATGATTTTTTTGTAATAAAAGAGTTCATTTATAGTTCAGTTTCTCACATTTTTTCATATAAAATGTCTTCTTTATCGGCTACAAATGGCGAAATTACTCCACCTGTCGGAATACAAATGAAGATAAAGTTGATGCGAACTATAATTAAAGTGAAATAGTGATAGAAACGTCACTAAATAGGGCACTTCACCAAATTGTTTACTGGGAAGCGATTTTATATAAAGTGCAAAAAATGTTCCATACCTCAAAACAGGTATAAGTAGCTTAATGCAAAAATATAGACCTTGGAAAAGTCATCTAATGTTAACGGAAAATCAAAAGTACTAGAGAATGAAATAATTCATTTTTGGTTCAAAAATTGGGTTGAGAACTAGCACAGGTTCAGCATACGGGCTTATATATCCTGATTGTCTTTAGAACATTGTTATTAAAATATCTTATACGAAATTGAAATTTTTTTACCTTTAATTTTTATAATTAACAGACGCAGTACGTTAAGTATATGTAAATGCAGGTGATGATTAAATAAATTACCTAATTAGACACAAATATTTCATCTTTTAATTACAGAAAATGCATATACATTAAAATAAATGTATAAACTTTATAGTTTTAAATGATATTAACTCAGTGAATATAATTACTTTGCAAGTTTAAAATTTAAAAACAAAATATGTTACAAAGTTTGGGAAATATTTAAGAGATATATATATTGCAAGTCACATTATTTCTAGAATTCAGTTGCAGGAGACTTGAATAAGCCCAGTAGCAGACTGTTCCCAGCCGTAGCAGAATTTTCCGTAAAATTTGTATCAAAACGTGAACCAACACTGTCGGATATATTTCAACCAGAATCATGAAATAATGAAGGAAATTAACAATAGCACATACTGCTAATTGTGAAAGTACAAAACAGTGTATCATCCATTATAAAAAGTGGATTTTCTAGTACGTTTTTTTAACATTTCGATACTAGTCATTGATAATAGCTATCAATGTTTCGTAGGATGTTAATATTTCAGTCTGACAGAAGTTCAGAAAACGGAAAATGAATATTTACATCCAGAATTTATTTCTAAAAACTATCGTAACTGTAATTATTTATTTCGTATTTGTACACCAAATCACACAGATAATACTAAAAATTGTAGCTGTCATTGCATACGCCTTCCCTCCTGCTTTCCTTGTCTTCAACATTTTGTACAATGGAATCAGTTTATTCCATGAAATCAATCAAACTTTTCAGAACTTTCCTGCAATCAAATAATTGTTTAAAATTTCTTGCTAGATTGCAGATTTGTCATTGAGGTAGATTCCATGAATATTGAAGAATTATATGTTTCTCTGTAAAGGGTTATTACATCGGTAACAAATTAAAACTTTATTAAATGTTTAAATTAATGCATTAGACAATACGAATTCATTTTAACCAAATTTGAAGCTATTAACTAATTAAAACCATTTTGAGTCACTTGTAATTTTGAATAAAATAATAATTTGTTACAAACGAGAAAATTTTCATTTAGATTGTACTTGTGGTGGTGGTATCAAATGTACACGACATTGATATGCCGTTTTAACCTTAACACATGTTTCTGGTATCACTAAGCAGGTGAACTAACCTCACCTGAGCTGCCTCCAACAATACTTTGTTCTATATAATTAATATTAACATCAATTCTATGAATGTCTGTTCAGAAGACATGTCCTGAAATATATATAAGCGATTAATATTAATGCAATCAATATTTAAAGGGGAATACCTGGGTAAAGAGTCACCTTCATGTCTTAGAACGAATCTATTACGTGGCAGCAGGTAAACAGTTGTTCCATCGGCTAGAAAATAATAATTATAGTATAGAATTTATGAATTAATTATTTTACTCAAATGCTTTGTTTCGTGTTATGTGAAATGGACGTAGAAACAGACGAAACACTCCCCCCTGGGGGCTTTACTCTGACTTGCACTTTTCACTAATCTTATTAAAATTTATGAAATTCTTTATATTGGAAAGGTTATTGCAGTATCATACAATATCTATAAGGACATCGTAATATGTATGTATCACTATCCTCACGTAGGTGGTAGTTCACAGCAACGATATATTAAGCTGTGCACTCGGTGAAGCGTAGCGGTTTAAATTTAGTTACGCTGTAAAAAAAAAATGGTCAAGAAAATGCTTTAGATGTCTCTCTCTCTCTCTCTCTCTTAGGCTAAGAATGCACTGCACTAGCGCGGAAATAAATCCGTAATTCTGTAATACACTAATATGAATGTGCACACTCTCTACTGATTTAAAAGTCGTGTGGAAAAATCTGCAATTTGATATAAATTTATATGCTATAGGAGACCTCTATTTTGCAACTTGTTAAGAGCGTTCAGATCAGCCTAATTTAGAAAATATGGGTTTTTGAAAAGCTGCCCAATGATAAAAAGTATCGGAAATAAATTTCGAAGAGGGACCTAATGTATTACACAGTAAACATTTTGGAGCATTTTGGAGTCACTTTGACATCATATTGAAGATGCGTATGATTTTTTTGTCATGAAAGAGTTCATTTATAGTTCAGTTATGACAATCGTTCATATGAAATGTCTGTTTTATCGGCTACAGATGACGGAACTATTCCACCTGTCGGAATACAAATGAAGATAAAGTTGATGCGAACTATAATTGAAGTGAAATAGTGATAGAAACGTCACAAAAAGGGACACTTCACCAAATGTTTACTGGGTAATGTACCTAAATCCATGATCTCACTAAATAAAATAAACTCTTGTTAAGAAAAATATGATTTTTCCAAGTTAAGATTTCTTTCTGATATACGAGTACAATATTAAAAGAACTAAATAAGTTCATTTCAAATAAAAAGGATTAAAAGTAATACACGAACATATATAGCAAGGATTAAATGAAAAATATGGATTAAATTGTTAAGAGAGCTTTAATGCTTGCGCGGATGTCAAATAAATATCATATTTACTACAGATAAGACAAGTATTACATACTAAATAAAATAAAAAAATTTATTTATTATTTGCAATGTTCATGGCTCGCTGTGTCATTCTTAATGGAAGCTACGTTCACATACGTGCTACTTAAACATACGACATCCAACATTTGTTGTGAGAACTTGTACAACACGTCCACACTAGTGCGACATGGTTTACCAAAAAAAAAGTAATAAAACTCAGTTATTTAACAAAATCTCTGCTAACTCGTGATTACCGTTATCAACCTCAGTTTGACAAGGGTCTATTGTTCAGGTCTATTTCATTTGTTCATTTAAACACCATTTGCAATTATTTTTATTAATTTACCAAACACAACTAAAAATACTTCAACGCGCAATGAGATTATACTGGAGACTGAGTTGGTAGCGTACTTTCTTTGGTTGTTCGGACTTCGTTTTGAAACATTTTTGTTTCATAAAAATACTACGTAGAATTTTGATACATTTGAGAATCCCAATATACACGAATTTGTAAATACCGCTTCGTTTTCCACAACATTTCAATACATTTAAAACGCAATTAAACATTTAGTAATAAACAGTACAAGCGATTGAGTTGTAAAATGATTTTACTCGTACAATGGACCTGCAAGCACACTCATTTACACATCATGGACTAATATTATTTTTATCGATTTGAACACAAACCATACCTGGAGCGGATGTAATGACTGATTACATCAAATATTTCGCTGCTGTAATTGTTAATTTTTATTTCGATGCAGTGTTTTTTCATTTGTGTATTTATTGATTACAGATACTAATACATGGACACCGATATGAAGCTACAAATTATAATTATATTAATCCCCGACAGTTGAAATTTTATTATTATTGAAATTAAATAATAAAAACAATAATTCTTGTAATTACCTTTGTTATTTTCACAGTGAATTCAGTTTTAGGTTTTATTTTGTTTTTTAACATTACAGTAATTGTTTATGTAAATTTCGGAATAGTATTTTAATATTAATTCAATGAAATTTGATAAACGGGTATTTTTATTAATAAATTATTAGAACGGTATCAGCTAATTTTAATTTAATAAACAAATTGTTAATACACATGTATGTACATGAGTACGTTGATTATTAGTTTAATGAATACCAAACAACAAATTATTTTAAATAAAGCATTTCATTCAACAATATATGAATATACATACATGTGGGGTTATTTTTTAAAAGAGTAATTTTAAGTTAGATTATATTTAGTTTTAAGAAATAGAAATAAGTTATCTGTAATATAGGTTAAGATCTTGGATAAGAACGGGGGTATATTTAAATGATTAAATAAACCAGTGACAGACAGTATAGCCGTTCACAGAAAGATACTTACCAGTTCGCTTACAGCAAACAGCCGAACGGCGTATGCTTATGAGTCATCAAAGGCGTTGTCTCATGAACACGTACGATGTGTCGTGTGCAAAAGTAGAGTAGTAGAAAATGGCGGTAGAATAATACTAGGTGTATTTGCTTGCTATTTTAGTGAATATAAAATCATAGTAAATTAATTACTAGGTGTAATATAATTGTTATTGTGATTTACGTTAATGTTAGTTAGACAGCAAATTTAATGTTTAGTACTAAGGTGTATTTTCATTAAGAATATTGTGTTGTTAACTATGGACAATTGTACTGCGTATTACGGGTGTAATTCAAAAACATTGTAAAGAACTATATTGTATTTAATCTAGTGTATTTTGTTGTAAATATAATTAGGATTGATTAACTTTAATTAGATGTAATATTGTGACTTTGATAAGTGATTAAACTATTAATAGCCAAATTATGTGTTTACTCGTTTAAAAGGAACTATATTGTTGTATTGTACATCAACGTTAGGCTGATGTTAATTGTAACTTATAATTGTGGGAAAGTACCTACAAATTAGGATCTCAACAGATGGTTAGAAATATAACCTACAAATTGTGAGCTATCAACAGTGATTGAATAGTTCTAGGCTGCATAATAGAATCGCAACACGTGGTTGTAAATTCTAACCTGCAAAGCGGAGTCTGTACCGGGATGGGAATAGATTCAAAAACTACTAATGTAGACGATAAAAAGTCTACATACATATGGAATGAAAAATTGTTCATTGTAAGAATTGCAAATTGGAAATTCATTGCAGAATAACATATGAGAAAAAATTGAAAAATAAAGATCATAAGTAAAACTAGGACTTGTTCAAAAAAGTAGAAGTTTACAACAATAAAAAGGTAACTTAGCACTAAAAGCAGAAAAGTAGAAAGTGACTCCTAGGACAAGGATAAAGCTACGTACCTTCATGATTCTAATCCTGCACTAAGCGGATTTAGATCCATCATTAACTTATAAATAAATATATATACATATGTATATATAGGATTTAAAGTTAAAACACACACTAAATATAAAAGTATCTTTATTTAGTTAGAAAACATAAAATAATAATTCACACTGGTTCATACATAATGGTTATTGAAACTACTGTTACCAACGTCTTTACATCGATTGACTGAATGTTTCTCTAATATCCACTTATACAGCTTATGTTAGATATTATACACTATGGTATTTGACTAACATTATGGCTGCTTCACTAACTTTGTCTTTCACTTAAATTATTTAGCGGTACAATTGTGTATTTGCTAAATTCAGAACCGGTTGCTAAAGACGTACTAGGATGTTCATTTTTCAATCTCACATATATATATATATATATATATATATATATATATATATATATATATATATATATATATATATATATATATGTGTGTGTGTGTGTGTGTGTTCTGATGTGGAAACAAGGTACTCTTATGTAATTTAGAGCAAATGTCAATTCAGTTAATATTCAACTATGCAATATCTTAGTTTCTTGTCAGGATGATAAAAAATCATATAATTTGTTTAATACATTTATTTAATATAATAATAATGATGATAATAATACAATAAGGTTACGATATAAACGTTGGTATTTACTTTACAAGTACAGAACAATGAATGAACAAACCATCTTAAATTCTAGTTATTATATACTCAGTCCTACATTAGTTTTCAGTTAGATTTAATAGATTTATTTTTATTACTTTTGAGAATGCGTTTAGTTAATTTCGGTAAGCACATTCCTTCACGAATTCAATCAGTGGTTTAAAGTTTCACACATTTTAATTGCTTTAACCTTTGACTTATGGTTTCCGTTCACAATATATACTTATTAATCACATTCTTTTACGACTTTTCTAGCTCGGGTGTTATAGTTATGATTACTTTGTATGCTCGATTTATTTTTACGATCCCACATATATATAATCAAATTCTCCGTATTTGTTGTAAATATTTAATAGATATCAAAAATAAAGACAGCTACTTATACTTATATAAAATATGCATTAAGGGGCTCCATAAAAAATAGAATAGATCAAAAAATAAAATGAGAAACAGTATATAATGTCCTCGCACGAGTATAACGAACTAAACAAAAATAAAATGATTGGATTAATAAAATTATGAGTTTATTTACGAAGATAAAAACTTAATAATTCATGATTTATGTGAAAAGTTTTCTTTACAGGAAAAAGCTTCATAATAATCTGATTTATAAATGTAATAAAAACAAGGAAAATTTATTGTTTTGGATCTGTGTTATACTCATATTGTATTTTGGAATACATTTATTTATTAATATCAGTGAAAAATAAATCATTATTATCTTATTAACTAAATGTGATATTAAATTGAGCAACCACGGTAAAAGAATTTGTTGACTGTATACTTGGACAGTGTCGCCACCTATTGTAAAGTCAAACAAAACATCTTCCAACGTTAGACGCTTGATGGTTGGACGGATTGCGTGATCGAACTATGTGTGTCCAATGTCATGTGTCCAACGTTCATGTTGGAAGAAGTTCGGGCAGTTGTCGGGCACTTAATCCTCATGTCATACACTGCTGCACGAATTGTCCAACAAAGGAAGGTTTTATACTTGAAGGTTTCTTTATTTACTTGAAAGTTTTTGTAAAACACCTTGTAGTAGGAAACCATGTCAATCATTTGAATTAAACGTTCACCACATCGTTTGGAGCCGGCTTAAGCTGTTTTAGTGTTGCCACATAAAGGATATTTGTTATGCCCTTCATATCTGTAATACTGTGTTCGTTTACGCATGGTTAAAGCGAATTTATGTCTACATATTCATTCGTGTTCACAGAGCAAATATTCATGTATCTGTACACGAACGTTCTCGCTCTAATACGTTAAATAACACGCATCAAAGCGTACGAATCTTACAATCGGCAAATGGCTGGAATAAGCGAACACACATTACTGGACTCCGGATTAGCATATTATCTTTTTAGTATAGTGTAAGCCTACTAACTGATGAACCTCCCAAAAAACTTGTTCCATGGAACACATATTCACAAATTTCTATTATATTTATTGATAATAAAACAAAAAAGAAATTATTTTTATGCTAGTATTTTCGAGCGGTAATCCCTTAGACTATTACACTTATCTAATCCATCATAAAAAAGATTATTATATGTTTAGTTACTTTGCAGTGACAAAATAACCTATTTCTAAGCTAATTTACAAGTTGTAACATTGTATCAATCGAGGAAAACAACATTGTAAACTCTCTATTTAACGTTAAACACACGTTCCATCTGTTCCCTAAACCCTAATTTAGAAATTATCCCAATATTGATCCACCGGATCGTATAGGATCCACTGTATATTTCATCCACTTTACGGAAATTGATTTTAATCAAAGTAAAGTGAATGAAGAGAGATAAATTCGCACAAATGGACACGGACTAATACAAATTAGTTTCAACTGGATATATTAATGGATATTGACTGAGTGCCGAAATATATACATGTGTGTGTTTGTATGTATGTGTACTTAAATCACACATTAGGCCAACAGCTGTTTTGTAATACAAGATAGGCTTTGTTGATGTAATAAAGTATATTTTGCGTGTTGTTCAAAGTATCAGTGTATTTGTTTTAGCGTCATTTTGAAATTTGTTACTTTTAAACCCAGGAAACATTTTGGAGTCACTTTGACATATTGACATATTGAAGATGCGTATGAATTTTTTATCATGAAACAATTCAATTTGATTTCACTCATTCAAGGGAAATGTCACTGATATGAACTACAAATGTCAAAATCACTTCACCTGGCCTCATTACCGTATCAGTATTGAATGAAGTTGTAAATAAGCCATTAAAGTGTAACAGAGACAGATATATCTAGTTTCCTTTTCAATGATATTCTAGTGGGAGAACTATATCTCCATTTAAATGTATGATGATGGAAAGAGAAAAATATTCTTATGAAAATATGGTGACAATTTTGTTTTCATATGTGAATCTGTCTGAAATCTGAGTAAAAAAAAGAGATTTTTTACTGGAACTTCACCTAGCTATGTCATTTCACCAAAATGTACTGCGAAGTGACAGAGATTAAGTTTATTTTAGAATCACCCTGTAACTATGAGATATATACGTGTTGTAAATCATTTTATAATTAAAGAGATAACATACCTAGTTATTAGCAAAATATCTGTATCAGCTACCGCAGTGTCCATTGCTGTACCAACCATTCTCTACGGACACTCCAGGAGATGTGATGATGCCAACGGTTGGCTAGAGACATACCGAGTTGTCACAGATCTAAATCTTAAGGCCTGCGTTTCAATTTTCGCCCGGATATTACTGTATATTTAGGTATAGACTCCATAATTTCGAAAGGTCGAGGATTCTACTTTTTGATATTGTAATTAAATAATTTAAATCTGTCATTCCAGCGTAAAAGGCCACGTTAGGAAACATTTATAATTAAGAAAAATACACGAATATTTAATTTTTTAAATAGGCAAATGAATTTCGAAAATGTTATATAAAAGTCATTCAAATATAAACCGGAATTTTGTTCATTTGAATCACATAGTGAAGGGAATAAAAAGCACACAGCCCCACAGTATGGCAAAATGCACACGGTTCTCACATTCACATCTATCATTTCAGTATCACTATGAACTCATATAAGTTTTCTCGCTAACGAAGCTGTGAAATCGAGTGAAATTTTGAAGAGATTCCAAACACAGTTCGGTGATTCTACTCTCAATAAAGCACAAGTGTTTGATTGGGCCCAAAAGTTTCGAAACGTTCGTGATAAAATGAAAAATCAAAGCCATAAGCGATATTCTGCGACCATCGTCAATAAAGACAATATTCAAACTGTGCGTGAGCTTGTAGAAACGATCGCCTCATTATTGTTATCCAAATTGCATCAAAGGCTGGTGAATGAGGCCAAAATTGTTTATCGAAACAAACGACGCCGGTAGACGATTCGCAATACATCAGTTCTAACTCGTGATAAACTCACTAAATTACGCTGACAATCTCACCCACCTCCAAACACTCACCTTACAGTAAAGACTTATCCAAATCTGGCATAAGAAAGATTAAGTTTAAAGACGACGCTTTGGTTTAACAGTATCTTTGCAAATGGCTACATAAAGTTTCCCACCTGATGGAGAAAATATATTTCTGTTGAAGGAAAGTATATGAAAAAATAAGGCACTCCATTTGGATATTAATAAAACACCAATAAATGTGTATTAAAATATTCCGGATTATATTAGAATGACCCTCGTATTTAAAATTTAATTAAACAGCTGCTTAATTTAATGAGGTGCGGGCATAATCCTTTTACAGGATTGATAAAGGAATTAAGAAAAATATTTGTATTAATAAACGAAGGCCAGATTCGTAGAAAGTGAAGCTGTCAGTATCGCTGTCAGCAATTAATTCATTAATTTATATATTTCATTAAACGTCACCTTAAACCCTGTGTAAAGTACAATTATCAGACGATCCACATTGAGTTGACACCCAACTATTTGAATTAAAGCAACTTATTTAAATAAAACCGTTTGGCAGCTGCTGAACAAGTTTGGAATTGTTCACTGGAACATTGGACAGATATTGGTTTCCAGACGAAAGCCTATACGAGTTTACAAGAGTAGAATGTATGGTAAGTGCGGTTATAATGAGTCCTACTTCTCCAGATATTTGTAAAGTTCAAAACAATCACTACAAGTAGCAAAAACTATTTTAATTCTCACGCTGCATTGATTGCAAGCTATGCACATATATTGGTGAACATTAGTAGTCGTTGTGTGCCGTTGTTCTCAACTATACTCGATTATGTTAACTTTTCTCGTATTTATTGACTAACTCATATAACTAAAGTACAATATTCGTGAAAACATTTGATGCAGGGGCATGGTAGGAAAAGTAACATGAATGCTGTTCACAAGAAAATAACTGTTATGTTCAAAATATTTTATTTTTTTGTAAAAGTACATAAAATAAATTATGCGTCTACGCGTTGACATTTTTATATGCTTCAAAGTGCAACAATATTAGGACACTGTAGTGCTTTATAATGCACAAACACTGTGTTAGCAAAATTTGAGCTCGATAGTTTTACCAGAAAATGCGAGAGCAGAACTTTTTAAAGTTCTTAACTGTGCGAGGCCACAGTGCATCGAAGTTGGAACATTCAATGATAAGCATAACGCCGCATTATGGGCTCTTGTGCCGTAATGGGCTTGTGTCCTCATTTTTTAGTGGTCGATTATTCAATTGTTGATTGATATTGATGTGAATAAATGTGTATTGGCGTGTCTATTTTATTAAATATCTAAATATTGACGGAGATATAGCAATTAAAAGTTTGAATTGTAGTTTTAGCGCTAGAAATGGTCGGCCATATTTTTATGACGTGAAATGCATTTTGACGTCAGTTATTTGTTGAGTAGGTCAGTGCTATGGTAATGTTCTGCAGCTATTGGTAGTCAAATAATCAAATCAAGTCAAAGAATAATAAGTTTATATTTTATTTAACCCTGCCAAGGCAGACATAATATTGGAATTTGATTGTTCCTTGAAATAGCTGTAAATAATATTTGATATTTTGATATATAAATACATATAGCAGAGATTTATGATCTGTAAGGTTGGTAACCTTACACAAGGATTGTGATGTCACATGCACTTGGAACGTGTACAACGTTGAATCCCTTTAATAATTAAAGAAACAAAATGACTTTTTTATTTGTTAATATCTCTTAACATATAAGGAGTTATTAAAAAATAATTGAACATTCGAGGTTCTAGTAACCCACTTTATCAATATATAGTACACTTTTATAGAAATTAAGACATAGGACATAAGCCCATTGGAAAGCAGGCATACTTAACTAAAGAATAATATGATAACAATACAATTTCTTATAACTATTTGATTACATTAAAAATAAACGTAGTCTGGTGACTTGGTATGCTTTTATTTACCAGCAAAAAACTTGAATCATTACTTTTATTGTAATCGCATATAATGATGATTTCGTGTTTTTTTTTTTTTTTTTTGTTGTTGGTAGTACTATGAGTGAGTTGTGCCTTTTCACGTCCAAGTTGAACACGTTTCGTGTTTCGCAATATATCGCATTTTTGTATATTGTATGGAATATATTATATATACGTATAACTTCACATTTAGTATGGTAGTCATGACACATTTGGGTCGACTCGACAATTTATATTGTTCGAACAACATGTATTGAATAACAATTTTATGATAGAATATCAAAATTACGAAAATCGAAATTTTATCAAAATGTTATCATAATGTTATTTTAGATTCTATAAGAGATGAAATTATTAATGAAAAATTATTAAAATATGAATTTATGAAGGAAAAGTTTTTATTAATATTTATATTGGTTTACAAAAAGAGTTCGATGTATAAATTATTTATTGACAAAAAAAACATGTTTTAAATGTTATGAAATTAAAATTCTCATTGCATTTTCATATATATTTACATAAAACATATTTATTTAATAAGACATATTATAAATGTTAGCTTATCTATTGTTCCAGTAACATATGTTTATCCTCATTTGTAACCACAAATAATAGAGTCCAATTAATATCAGAAGCTTGAATGTACGGCACCAATAAACATTGCTTGGAAAACAGTAGCATGTACAAATAACTGGCATTTCACATCACATGCACTAGCTACAGTGTGGTATAAATCATACCGATGTGGCTAGAAGGTACCTACAACAGGAAGACCACAATACTGGTAGAGACGTCTGAGACGGTTCATTATATCATGCTTAGAATTACCAGTCTTAAAGTTGTTTTTAACCATATCTAAAAGGTAACCTTTTACACTTTCTCTTACTTATTTTCTAGATAGCGATTTTTTATTGAATTTGACTTGATGTAAATCTAACAGAGACGTATTAGAACAAAAACATACTAATATGTATTTTACCCCGCAGTTTAACGTACAAATGAACCGTCTTTTATTAATAAATTACCAAGTCTGTGTAAGTAGAATAATAAAACTATATTTCTAAATTATTAAAATAAAATAGGACCTGTTTAAAAATTATCAAAGTTTAACGTTTGCTTATAACTTTTTTATTATAAAAGATACAATAAAAAGTTATTAGTAAAAGTTGTAGAAAATGTTATTATCTACAAAAAAGCTCTTTACAACATTTTTGTGGAAGTTATAGTTGTCAAGATAATCAAAAAAAACGGATTACATCTTTTTTTTCAAGATGGCAAAATGAAGTCAGAAAAAATCAAGTTATATAACTCATCAAAAGTCTGATTTCTTCGACTAATTACTTTTTTTTTATTTTTATTTATATTTATTTATTTTATTTATTTTTATTATTTAGATGTTAATTGTGTGTGCCTTTCGGCTTTACAATCTACCGTATTTTATTTCTTGTTACATTTCATTCCTATCTTAACAATTCAACCTTAAAACTAAACTTACTAATTTTATTTAAAACTAATTATTTTCTTAAAACTAGACTTTATTTATTTATTAAAACTAACAACAAAAAAAAAATTATTCTAGACTTTTAGTACTTCCAAAAAGTGCTTTCTGCTTCTTCTTCTCTTGACCCTCTCTCTTCATGTTCCCCATGCAAACTAGATAACGAGCTGGACCAGATAACTGGATTTTATATATGGACGACGGTCACTTCGCAGACAATTAAATTTACATTATTCTAGACGTTTTTATCTCCAACCGTACTTTCTGCTTCTTCTTCTCTTGACCCTCTTCCTTCATTTTCCCTAGTCATCCTTCTGTACTGGTCTATTCCCTAGTCTATTTTTCTGGGCTGAAGTTTAACTGTTTCCTCGTTACTTCTTTCTTTCTCCTGCTTCCCTTCATTGCCTCTTTTAGTACTTCCTTTCTCTTCCTGTTCCTTGTGCAACCCAGCCATCAGCTTATTTTATCTCCTGTTTTTTCTTTCCTTCTTACTATTTCCGCCAACCACCTCTTTCCTTCACTGCCTCCCTTTAATTACTTTTAATGAACTGTAATTTTCTTCTTTTTAATATTTATTTGAGTGCATCAACTTTATCACAATATTTATTAGCCCTTAAAACAATATAAACATTTGTAATACATAATTTATAATCTACAAATCCGAGTATGGATATTTAAAATATAAGGATTAAATTAGTTTCATTGATAAATTCAATACGGTTTTTAAACTTTCAAATAACTAGTCTTCAGGCATATTACATACTCTCAAAAAAAACTGTATAAATTTTAGAACAGGTACTAAAGCACATTTTAGAAAAGGTATTAAAAAAATTTCAGATCCAGATATATTAATTTTCATAACATATACAGTTCAAATAATTCTTTAACAAATTCATACCAAAATGTATCTTAAAAAATATTAATAACCGGTCTTTTAATACGCATTTGTCTATTAAATTTGAATTAAAATTAAAAACATTTTTAACAGTGCAGTTTTGTCTGTGCGATGAGTACTTGAAGAGTAATATGCTTTACTGTTAGTGCAATCTTACATTGTTTATATATAGGTATCAATTATTTAGTTTTTCTATGATCATCTCGTAATACAGATCTTAATATTTATAAGCTCTTTAACCACAAATTTATTCAGTTACCAAAGCTTCTCGTTTAAAATTTATCAACCACATTTTAGAACACCCTGTTTTATACAAGAAAAGTTTCGAGTACACAGGCAATTGCAATTGGCCAAGCTATCCGTGAAACAAGGAAAACCGTTCTAGTGTCTGGTACTTGTCCTTTGAATTGCATTGTTCTCGATGCACAGGACTATGTCCTGTGATGATCACTGTGTCTCTGAGATCCGCTAGCGGCTAGTGTCTACGTGTCACTGAATCCGGTACACGTCTAGCGTACAAAATTATTTGGATGCAATTCTAAACAAAACTATAAACAGAAAATGTAACCCCAATAGTGAACAACTAACTTTACTATAATCACTAAATTGCACTTTTCGTTTCTGTATTTTTATGTGTGTATTTCGTTGAAGAAGAATAAAACACATCTCTGATTAACTTTATCAATGAATCTAATTTATCTCTATATTTTAAATAAACATTACAAATATTTACAAATGTATATATTGTTTTAAGTGCTAATAACTATCGAAAGTTAATGCATTCAAATAAATATCTTTTTAAAAATCCCTGTAAATAAAGTTACAAAATTTAATCCAGTGATGTAGGTGAATTGGGACGACAGAAACTAATTCTAGAAGAATTTTTTAAGATTGTTGACGATTTTCTGGAAACTATGCTATGTCATATTCATCGATCATATAATTTAGTTTTCTAACTGCATACATTATTAGTTTTTACAGGTTTATTATTTTCACAACTTTCAAAACAGCTTCCTGCATATCTTTAAACTTTAAATCATTTTCTTACCTACAAAAACTAAAGTTACAATGTTTATGAAGATCATGTTTCTTTAACATGATCTTAGTGTGTGTCTGGGATCGTAGAAGCTAGTTTCATCTTAAAAATCACGTGCTACGGAAAAGGATACATAACTCGCGTTATTGTATGGTGTAATAAATGTAACACAACATGACTTTGTAACGTTACTTTAAATGATTATAACATTTTAGTACCAGGTGTGTTTTTCTGTATTCTCTATTATTTCTAAGTGTGTAGTTACACGTTCATATGAATTCCGTTTTGAATGCAGAAATCTGTCAAAAAGCAAACGTAGTAGCATATTTTTTAAATTCAGTTTGATACGAATATGAAAGTTGTATTTTGGATAATTCAGGCTGGAAAATAGCTTTCAGAAATTAAACGCAATGCGCACATACCATCGCATGTGACCAAATCGCTGCCTAATAAACAATATGGTTTGTTTATAGAGAGTCAGTAATTATTATTAGTCATAAGAGAGTTTCTTAACTCATCTATTATTTAATGTAACATTTCTTACCTAACTTTACGTTTTATCACACACCGAATATTGTTAACAAATGAATACCCTGTGTCCATTCATCTAAATACAACCCTGCTATTGTCAAACTAAACATTATTACACTGGATTTACAGACATTAGGTACCCTCACAACTGTGACAATAATACCCAACCTACAATTTATGACCTGCATAAATTGCAACCCTTATGCAAAAGGTTTATATAGGTTAGACCGGTAAAGAATACCTCACATTTAGTCTAGCAACTCTAAATTACAATAACTACTTCTCTCTTTTGATCAATTCACCTCTCTGAAGACTAACGTACTTAGTTTCTTCACGGCACTGACAAATTATAAATTACAAAAAAGCCACGCGAGTATATATAAGCTAGTGGTCTATATTTAAACAAGTTAAAATAAGTTTAGATATAAGAAAATAATTGTATTTCCAGTATATTAAATTCAACCTACGTTAATTAATAAAGTTAACTATATACTTAAGTTACATGACCATTAAATAAGTGCAAAAGATATTCATCATCAAAACATGTTTTCCTATTATATATTTAATATGTAATATTTTAATCTTGCATAAAAAGCTTTATCAACGTAAAAAAATGTAAGTTTAATGTCTATTGCGTGACCCTAACCTAAAAATTGTTTCGTAATAGGTAAACTTTTTTATGTTAAATAAATCTGTAATAAATGTAACCATAGAGATATAAGAATAGAGTGCGCTAGAGGTTGAATACTGTGAGAAAGGCAAAGAGAGAGATAGCCGCGAATGTCCTCTGTGTCTCTTTCGAGTCGAGTACTGTGATTCACTGCCGCGCTAACGACGTCTGCTTGCTCGTTTACCCCCTACCATACCGCCAATCAACTCAGTCTGATATGAAATTAATAGGAAAGTAAATATGAGACATACAAATACAAACGACGATCAACTGAAAAAAAACGAAAGAAATGAATTCGATTTTTGAAAACGCGCGTATTCGAATGCAACTTGTATCATAATTTTAAATCAATCGACCGTCAAACATACGCTAGCTTAATTTGTATATACAAGGATAGTACATTCACAATTTTCGCTGTCTCTTGTTAACCTGGTATAACATAACATCAACGACTTACTTCATATACGTCTGTGTAACAAGCAAGGTACAGTGTTGCCATAGGTGATAAAATATAGAGTGAGATTATTTAAGGCGCTAACATTTAAATTAAAATAATTACTTACATAATATACTAAAGTATAACATAAAAAGTTAATTTTATTTTTTTAGTTAAAAGGGTATTTTAATTGCAAATAGAATTGTTTCATTTTAAGCACCTCGACGTATTAAAGCGTGGGCTAAAACGTCTGAGGTAGACAAGACGCCAGACTCGTTTTTATTTAATGCTGACGCATTAACGTGTAATAACTTAAAAAGCAATATTTATTTACATATTTACTTTCACTAATTGGATTGTGCTAATTACACTCTTCAATTACAAAAAATAAACAAAGTTCCAATTAAAACCGCTAATGTCACCACAAACCGCGGATATATCCATACAAAAACAATTGCAATACAAAAGTACATTATCAATCCAGAATTAAAATAATATTTAAATCAACATGACATGTTTTAAATCAAATAAAGCATTTAATTTAGTGAAATCCGTTTATTATCAACGGTGAGCAATCTATTTATATTCAGATTTATAACTATATAGGTTATTTATCAGTCACTGGCCACAAAACCTGAAATGGAATAATTACATAACCCTAGATTAATGATAATATTGACATGGCCGTTATTGTGACACTGACTACTTTGTTATTTTAACACCAAGCTGATTGCAACAGATAAATTATTTTGCAGTCATCTATAGTTTTTGTTAATGCAACTAAATGCACAAATATTTGAGTTCGCTGCATGTCAGTTATGCTACGTATAATACTTAATGTAGTTATCCGAAATTCAAAATGTCTGCACACCAATACCCACACATACTATCAAATATTTTCTGTTATTGTGACCTGCCAAAATGCATTTGCACTATCAAAGATTTGTATACACTATTCGAGATAATTTTGCGCGCAGCGTTGCCGGATTACTATTAACCATGAAAAGAACGTGTTGAAATTTAAAAAATGAAAGAATGAATGAAGAATATATTAAATATAAAACAATGAAGTGTTTTTTTTTAATGTGTTTAAAAAACATTTTTCTTTTGTCTTTTAAATTTCAAAACGGTCAAAAAACTTTGTGGTTTTTTAGTAGGTAATCGTTTATTTTTAACCTATCAACAAAAATTTAAATATATCTAACGAAAAGTGGTTTCACCCTTGAACTACCTTAATCATTTACTGTTATTTTTAATATGAAATCTTCAGCTCAATGGGCTTGTGTCCTCATTTTTTAGTGGTCGATTTTTCAATTGTTAATTGAAATTGATGTTAATAAATGTGTATTTGCGTGTCTATTTTATTAAATATCTAAACGTTGACGGAGATAAAACAATTAAAAATTTGAATTGTAGTTTTAGCGCTAGAAATGGTCGGCCATATTTGTATGACGTGAAATGCATTTTAACGTCAGTTATTTGTTGAGTAGGTCAGTGCTGTGGTAATATTTTGTAGCCGTTGGTAGTCGAAAAAATCAAGTCAAGTCAAAGAATAATAAATTTTTATTTTATTTAACCCTGTTACGGCAGACGTAATATTGAAATTTGATTGTTTCTCGAAATAGTTGTAAATAATATTTGATATTTTGATATATAAATACATATAGCAGAGATTTATGAGCTGTAAGGTTTTTAACCTTACACAAGGATTGTGATGTCACATGCACTTGGAATGTGTACAACGTTAAATCCCTTTAATAATTAAAGAGACAAAATGACTTTTTTAATTGTTAATATCTCTTAACATATTAGGAGTTATTAAAAAATAATTGAACATTTGAGGTTCTAGTAATCCACTTTATCAATATATAGTACACTTTTATAGAAATTAAGACATAGGACACAAGCCCATTAGTTCAGTCGTGTGCAAAGTTATTAACGTTTTTATATTTGAAAACATGGAGTACTAGTACAAATTAGTAAATCGATTGTCATTTTAGTACACTGTTGCCATCTATATCTAACTATATAACCATGAAGTAATGTTTCACCTTAACGCAAATACTGCATTACTAACTAATAAAATAATGTCAAGAATCTTGTAATATGGATTAAAGGTAAATTTATTTTCAATAGAACCTTTTGACCGCAACGTCTTTTTCAGATTCAATTACTGAGCTACTTCGCGTTATAAAGAAAGTACTACCGCCGCGTCTCTCTAACTTGTGACAATTCGACCGTTACAATTCGTTCAATCTTTTGCTGTACTGCATTCAAGACAGGTATTACTTACCGGTAACAAATAAACCACACACAAAGAAACAATCAATACAATGTACTGTACAACGTTCAAATACATTGACTGAAACACATTGGCGTACTCAGTCCTTGTAGAACGATACTGCATGCACAAATGTAACTGCAATGTTACATAGAAGACATTTTCACCAATCAAGATAGATTAAATTTCTGAATAGAGAGCTGAAATAGTTTATACCAACGATATTCAAACATACATGCATGAAACAACCAGTGTATATACTAAACATATGTATAAATAGCCCAGTCATTATAGTAAGTTCACCTCGGAATTCGAGATACCCAGCTGTAAGTCTGTAAATACTTGTATATTGACACCCTAAAAGTTGTCTCAAAACCTACATATGGTAGGGTGTGCGCAACTATTAAATTTCAAGGTCAAAGGTCACAAAAATCGTTTTTTTGCGCTTTTTTTGTAAATATCTCATTTCCTATGGGTTTTTTGCTATTTGTATTTATTATCAATATTGTAAAATACAAAATTCTCTACAAATTTTGTTTAAAAAAAATTTTTATACGGTGAACCGTTTTCAAGATAGAGGGCGGAGAGCGCGCGGTCACAGGATCTTTTCAGGTCAACCGGTGCCTCCGGTCGAAAACGCGCCATATATAGTTGATGAACTATCGATATATCAATGATTATAAATATTTGTCAATTTTTATTAACTATTATATTATATTTTATCATTTTTTTTCCAACCTATCCACTTTTTATTCAGTATTAATTTATTTAACAACACTAACCTGTCCCTGTAATTGCAGAAATTGGTAATGAAAATATAGGAATTATATTTGAATTTTAACCTAATTAATATTAATAACTTCTTATATGATGAAAAAAAAAACAAATAAATTATGAATTAATCTTTTTTTTTAAAAATATCATTCAATACACATATTTTTATTAAAAGTAAAAAAATGAAATAAAGGGTACAAAAACTACAATTTATAATTTCAATCATCTTCTTCCTCTTCATCGTCGTCTTCCGGCTGCTGGTAAATTTCAAACTGGTCTTCATTATCGTCTTCAACGACATTTGTCTCAAGTTCTTCCATGAATTCGGGGTCAAAGGTTCCATCTTCGTTAATGTCGCTCTGATATGGTAGGGCATTGAGACAAGCTTGCCCATTACATTGGCCACAAGCTAAAGAGCATTGCAAGCCCGCTTTCCTGCATCCGCATCGCGAACCACAACCACTCTTGCAGTTGCAGAAAATTGTATTTAGCAAATCTTCTGGAACACTATCTTAATAATCCCCATAACATGAAGAGTATTGTTACCATCAAGAGTCTGGACATTTATATCGGCATTGTCTCCAACATATTGTACAAGTGCACCTGACTCTGATGATAAAATACGAGGCTGTGGGTGATAAACTGCTGAAACTTCATACTGTACTGTATTACTATAAGAAGCTGCAAATCCTAAACTAGATAAAATATCCAATAGTCTTTTAGATCCATATCTTCTGTGAAGAAATACAGAAAGGCTCAAAAGTAACTGTGATGAAAAAGAGCGTTCCCGTATGGCGGCCATAATTGCATGGCTTATTGAAGTACATTTTGTTTTTAAATGATCAATTTGTCCTTTCCTGTTTTTGACGATGACTTCTTCTAAGAAATGTAATAAAGTTTTTGGAATTTCTTGATTAACATTATCCAATATTTTACTAGGAGGTGGATAAGATTTAGTTTCAACTATAGATGTTTGGATATCTTCTCTAATAATTGCTGCTGCAGCTTCTACAATTCTTAGCCTTTCTGCTTAAGGATCTATTTTTTTACTTTCGTACCAAGCTTTTGATAGAGTATTAGCTTGTGCATCACGGAAAGAAATGATTGTGAAAGCTCCAACTTTCTTTGTAATTACGATATCGGCTAAGTACTTCAGTAGTAGTCTTGTAATGATAGTTTTATCATCTGGCACTTTTTCCGTCGTTTCGTTCGACACTTGCAGTTCGTAGAGATTTCATACCGCGCACTACTTCAATAAGCGATTCACCTTCCGAATCTGACTTATTACATAGAAAACACAAATCAGCCATAGTTCTATAATATAATAATTCCCAGGTATAATTTTTGACGTAGTGGAAGGATTTTAAAATTTACAGATTTTAAAGAAGATGCATGTTGCGTACTATAAGTCTTAATACACAGAACCAGCTGATGGACCACATCGGCTCTTTAATTTTAATTTTTTTTTGTTATAAATGTAAATTGATTGTAAATTTTGTATTCATTATATGTCTAAGGATTGTGCTAGTAACATTCTAATTTAGATTGTATCTATATTTAGATCGTACAACATCGCAAAAATAATCGCGGTTCAAACAATGCACTTAATTATTTTCTATTTAAAATGTCTTTAGTGTAAATGGGAATATAATTATATTATGATTTAAGTTTTTCCCTTAATTATTTTTTAATTTTAGGAAACGGTTATCAGTATTATTGAATAGATATAGATTTAATGCATGAAGAATATGATAAAATATAATATAATAGTTAATAAAAATTGACAAATATTTATAATCATTGATATATCGATAGTTCATCAACTATATATGGCGCGTTTTCGACCGGAGGCACCGGTTGACCTGAAGTGATCCTGTGACCGCGCGCTCTCCGCCCTCTATCTTGAAAACGGTTCACCGTATAAAAAATTTTTTTAAACAAAATTTGTAGAGAATTTTGTATTCTACAATATTGATAATAAATACAAATAGCAAAAAACCCATAGGAAATGAGATATTTACAAAAAAAGCGCAAAAAACCGATTTTTGTGACCTTTGACCTTGAAATTTAATAGTTGCGCACACCCTACCATATGTAGGTTTTGAGACAACTTTTAGGCTGTCAATATACAAGTATTTACAGACTTACAGCTGGGTATCTCGAATTCCGAGATTCTTACCTAATTTAAGCTTAAATGACTGGGCCAAAATGAGATAAATTGTATACAACTTCAATGTGATCTGACAGATGAACATGTCTCTCTGTCTAACATTATATCTTTGTATAAATTTGTCTCTGTCTTTCAGTTTATAACTTTTCATAATTGCAAATGTGGTAGTTCACTGTAAAAACGTACACAAAACTATTGCCCTTAAAATACCAACTATAAGTAAATGTAATGTAAGGTAATATTCATGTTTTATCACTATCTGTATGTAAAATTTATTGGATTTAGAAGATTCTGTAAGTAGTCATTAGTATAATTATGCGTAACGTTGAATAATCATGAGGTCATTGACTCAAGGACCTACGGCAAAGATTTATATACGAGAGTAATTACTGCACCGCAGTAAATTGCAATATAAAGCCTTCCATTTAAATCTTTATGAATTGTCTGTCTAGGAGTCTAACGGTCTGTCTGCCTGTCTGAGATTTTTATCATTTTATTATTTGTCATAAACTTTATTATTAAGTTAAGTAGAGCTCTTGTTTAATATGCAAATTAAATATAAATTTAAAAAAACATTTCAGTTTCCATATTAAACGCTGAGATAATACTCATTAAATTCTTTTCTCATTAGGTGTTTATCACTACATTATTTATAATATATTTCTCTTTTAAAATAATACTAGCATCTGTCAAACTAATATTGCGTTCAAACTGAGTGAAGTGAAGCTATTAACAAAATTTGGTAGAATAAATATGGATGCAATTCTTGAGAATCTTACTTTTTAATTTCCGCATTTCTCGATATATAATATATCAAATCTGTATACTCATTTAATTTCAATATTTACTTTCGAATATAAATAATCAAATAATTAAAATATCCCTCCTAAATAAATATGTTTTTGTGTACAACGTGCCTTACTTGCATACGTGTAGCTATAGAGACTGTAGAAATTAGTGCACAGTGCGTCTCTCGTAACGTGCGTCACTTGCCTCTCTCGTAATAGTTTAATTAAAATTGTAAAACAATTATAAAACTCAATTTAAACTATACATAATATAATAATAGTATTTTTTAATAATATTAGTGATAGATGTGGACAATAGTTTTGTAATTTCCAATAAGTATTTGCTAAGAAAATAGATAATAAATATTTGTAAAAGGGCATATGTAAATAAGTACAAGCAGTTGTCAAAATGATGTGCTCTACTGCAAACAGATGTGATATATTTAGTGTATAAAGAAAGAGTGTAAAGTGTTTAAGTTAATTGAAATAATTAAAAATGTAGTTTATGTTGTGCAATGTTTTAATTTGTTTGTCAAAAGAATGAATACTTTCGTTCGTTTGTAACAGGTGAGTGAATATTGGATTAGATTTTGATTCACATGTTAAAACTTGATGTACTATATGTATTCTATGCTATTTTACGTATCTTTCCAATGTTTTTGTGGGATTAATGCTAAATATATTATACAAATTTATCAGATACGTCTAGCATAGAGAAATAATGATAAACATAACCTAACATTTACGGTAGAAATAGCAGCTGCATGAAATATACGAGTATATAAGAAACGTAATAGTACATTTGTAGATGGGAATATTATTAACTTAATTTAAAAGTAAATTACGAACATATATATTTTTTTATACGGTCATTAATATTCTATATTAATATGTCATATTTTTTGTAAAGATAATTAATTTTGCATATACCTTAGAACTAATTACAAATTATAGCGCTACTGCATTGATTTTATTACATATACTGTTCATAATTGATATCAAAATATTCAGCTAATAAATCATATTGATTTTCTATAAGCTATAGAATAATTATGACATAACCTAATTTTGTAATAATTTAATGAAAAGATCTCGAACAATTACATAGCATATTCCGACTTGACAGAATCGTAATATTGCAGCCACTATTTTGGGGCCTTGTTATATATTACAACAATGACTGATCTTTATTTAGCTTACTTTAAATAGCCAAGTGGTGTAATTATAATAATAAATATACTTAAAATCACCTCATGCAATCTGATAATACAAAGGAAGTAGCCATTTTATTACCTCCTTGTTTATTATTCTTTACAGTTTTGGTGTTACCATACACAAAATATATAATTATTAATTTAAGTTTATTACGCATTATATTAAATTTAAAGCGAGGTCTATCTTTAAATCTGTATAGCTTGTTCTGCAGACTGAATATTTCAAAAAGTATAAATCAGATAAGGAATATATACCCGGTTAATATAATTATGTTAATTTTACAGAATAAATATTATTTTTGTATATTAAGAATAAACATTTTATGTAATGGGCTTGTGTCCTCATATTTTAGTGGTCGATTTTTCAATTGTTGATTGAAATTGATGTTAATAAATGTGTATTGGCGTGTCTATTTTATTAAATATCTAAATATTGACGGAGATATTGCAATTAAAAGTTTGAATTGTAGTTTTAGCGCTAGAAATGATCGGCCATATTTTTATGACGTGAAATGCATTTTAACGTCAGTTATTTGTTGAGTAGGTCAGTGTTGTGGTAATGTTTTGTAGCTGTTGGTAATCAAATAATCAAATCAAGTCAAAGAATAATAAGTTTTTATTTTATTTAACCTTGTTACGGCAGACATAATATTGAAATTTTATTGTTCCTTGAAACAGTTGTAAATAATATTTGATATTTTGATATATAAATACATATAGCAGAGATTTATGAGCTGTAAGGTTGGTAACCTTACACAAGGATTGTGATGTCACATGCAGTTGGAATGTGTACAACGTTGAATCCCTTTAATAATTAAAGAGACAAAATGACTTTTTTAATTGTTAATATCTCTTAACATATAAGGAGTTATTAAAAAATAATTAAACATTTGAAGTTCTAGTAACCCACTTTATTAATATATAGTACACTTTTATAGAAATTAAGACATAGGACACAAGCCCATTGTTTAGTTTTTTTTACGTATAAATATTTTACATAAATCGCGTTATAGAAAACATAAACATTTATTATATATACATAATACATTTATACATAAATACTTCCGATTTGCACTATACTTAAATTGGGTCACTTTTGGTACTTGTGTTTTCAGTTTTCAGTTCATGATCTACACAGTAAATATGAAATAAATGTGGGTATGACTAAATGTTTTATTCTATACACTGTTAAACATTTTCTTAAATTTATTAGAGATTGAATTAATAGCATTGTAAAATTAATAACCGGGTAATTTTTTATTAATATAAACAATATTTTTACTGAACTTGATTTACTATTAGAGGAAGCACTTTGAAGAACATTAGTCGGTGTATTAATTCGCATTACGGGAAGTCCCGTTGTAGGAACCTTGATTGTACTCTATATTTATGATAATTAATATACATATTGTATATATTATATACATTACAAATTAAACTATTAACTCATATAAATATTATAAATAAGCGAATGTACTGCCATCTATTATTTATTTATTTGAACTAGTCTAAAAGTAGTAACGTTGGAGTTTCGTTATCTATTTACGAAGTCGGTAGATTCGTAGCAAGAACACGCTAAGTGTATAATTGCTTCCGATCACTCGGCGACGGCAAAGGCGACGTAACAGTGTTCCAACAACACCGTAGGTTTGTCGATGACGTGATTACCGTAACCACATTCAATCTATTTCACAATGAGCCCCGCCCACTCCTTCATTTCCTACTCCCACAAGTTAGAGAATAAAACTCATTTTCACAGCGTGCTAGTTACAAACGAGTTGGACGGTTGGTTGGTGCAAGGGTTGCATGTAAATTTTATTATTATCGACAATTTTACTTTGTTCACCATTTAAAGTACTTTAAAAACTATAATCTGATTAATTTACTTTTTAAAAATGATGGATTATTAGTAATTTATGAACTCCTTCAGAAAATTGTACTTTTAGTTATGTATTTAGATTGCTTAGAATAGAATAAGAGGGGGACAGAAAAACTCTATCAATTGTATTTTAAACTGGGTTATTTTTGGGATATTTTTTAAATATAAGTGATAGGCTATATTTTTAAAATACTCCATACATTCTCGATTTTGTTTGGTCTTGGCTTTACACCAAAGAGACAGTTTTGAAAACAATTCTGTTAGATCAGTAAAATAGGGTGTCTATTTTAGCTTTACCGTATTGTTCATCAGCAAAGAAATAAAAAAACGCTGGTTAATATAGGTATTATTTAAGTTTTATTAATTTCAATAGAGTTCGGACTTTGAAGCGAAGGTATTGCTGTTAGATTTGTACTGCTAGAATTTATAGTAGCCGAATTATTGTTGATTTGAAAATTTTGGATAAAATATTGTCTGTGATGCCCTTGTTGCAATGCGATTTTTATATAATTCCATAGTTTTATTCCACAAAACGGGCTTTTGTTCCACCAAAGAAATCAATAAATCATTATCTATAAAAGATGCGTCGAAAATTTTCTAATAACAAACTTGAAACACGTGTAAAAATGATACTTCAGCCGTGCAAGCCGAATACGTGAAAGTTCATTCGATTTACTTGACAAGTCCGGTGAGTATTCGATAAACGTGTTTAGCTGTGTACGTTTTTTTGCGGTACGAACGTCGTGTGAATTGTGGTCTATATAAAATGTATGCATCATTGTTTATTCGACAAGATTTATACTGCAAAAAAACGTGCAGTACAATGCCGTGTGAACGCAGCATCTCTATTTTTATATACTTGTTCAGTTCTTATGTTTCAAATTGGTGTTGGGACCTACAAACGATCAATTATGTTGGCCGGCTCTGTTACCAACCCTCGGTAGAATAATAATCTACTTGTAATATACATAGCATTTGATTATTCTCCTTAGATTGTTTTAAACAGATTATAGCTTACTTTATGAACGCCACAGTTATTTGAGTGCAACGTTATTCATAGTAAATCCCATTCAAATAATCCAATGAAAATGAAACTTTAATAAACATAACATATCCAACTAAAACTTATTTCATAATATACACCTAAATTTCCATGGAAATTTCCAAGGTAAAACATTAAATGCAAGTCTATCTGTATCTATTTCACGTTACTTCATACTTTATTACTCAGTGCAGCTCCGTTGGTCCAATGTTTATTACAACATAGTACAGATTATATCAAAACAAGATAGCAAAACAGACGGAGACTGTATGCATGATGGACATACAGTACCAGAGATTACGTGGGCTTGTTCGTGTATACCATCCGTTGTATGTGACCCGACGTATGAATTCATTTCGTTGCATTTCGTACAAGCCCGTTGATGATTTAAATTAAACATGTCTGTCTGCATTCGCGCGTTGTCTAACATGCAATACAAAGATATTATGTATAAGTATAGCTTAAATAATATAATACGAACTGATATTACATAGGGTCTAGTAGGACAAGAGCGGTCATTTTAAATAGATAGAAAAACGCAATATTTCCGTTAAAAGTTGTGATATTTTTATTTTAATCTAAAGTACAAACTCTGAGGTTAGTAATGAAACACAATATCTGCCAAGTGTATGTATTTAACTAAAACTTTTTTCAAAATTTATGTTGGTTGGGAAACAAATTTGTTGTGTTTGTGGCTCTATTTCTGACTGTCGCTCACTAGTAATGTGACCGAAATCTATTTTTCTTTTCTCCATGGAGAAAATAATATAATCCATGTCATACACCCACACACCGGTATAAAACCATTTCACAACATTTCTTTTGGCCATCTGTGGTTCACACAGATTGAGTTAAAATAACACGAGGATCATGGATTTCATTTAGGATGAGGCGAGAAGCAAAGATCTATTTTAGGATCAGAAGAGGTCTAAGATTTCAACTCGGGCACATCATATGATTTTAGGAAAAAGAAGAAGACTTTTCGTCACGTTCATAGTCAAGAATACTGACTACACTGTCACATTTTTGTTAAAATATCTTATGTGTAAACAAACGTACTCTCTTCTAAATTCTCTTGAAAGTCTGCTTCAGAGTTCATACACAACAGTCAGGCTATTGCATTGAGACAGTCTTCATCCATGCGCCGTACACTTAATGCGAATCACAAGTACAATTTTAAACCGCAGATTTTAAAACTACAAATTTCGGACTCTAGAAAACTGATCAGTAATAAAATGGAAAAAAAATCGAATTTGCATGTTGTATTTATATACTATATATGTATATACATTTATTAATGCATGTCACGAAGCTTTACATTCTTCTCACAATAAATCGTCTAATCACATTTCAATTTTTAATTAAATTAAACTTAAAACTATTCATAGATTGCAACCCATGTTTGAACTCATTTTTCAATTAAACTTAAGTTAATAACTTCTCATCCTTCTTCTTTTCGTGTCAGCTTTTCTGTCTTCTACCACTTTATTTAACTGGCGTCACCTCCACTTCCCCACACTATGAATATTACTCTACCTCTAATTTTTAATTCTTTACATACATTATGAAAATGAATGAATTTTGTTTTAAACTGTTATAATTTGAATACGTTAGAATAATTCAAATGAAAAGTTCTTAAGAAATACATTACTGTCCTCTACAGTTGCAACACTACTTTCCAACAATAAATACTTGCACTTGTAGGTAAACACATGCTGCAACTGCAACATTCTAATGAAACCCGTGTGTCATTTAGTTAAATTTCTATTCAAAATTCTAATTCAAACACGGAAACTTTAGTGACTGTAGCATACGAGTTGTTTATATGTTCTAAAATTCCATCTAATTTGTTTCCATACAAGTAGTTGTCTAGGATGAAGCTACAGATGTCACTAGTATAGTAGCGTTTGAGATAATTTTCAGATAACGTATATAAGATCGCTCTCACACTGTAAGCTACTGCTTGCGACGATTACTTTTTGATAGGGTGTGTTAATAAATGCATGCAATATTCATATTTGTATATTAATATCTTGCTTTTATTTTAATTAATGTTAGATTTAAGATTTCTTTGTTTCAATTCATTTATATTTTATTCCAAGTTGATTTAATATACTTTGCTTTCTGCGGACAAACGAAAATAGTTTTTATAAAAACATCTTCTGTCTCACGAGTTGCTTTCCGGTTTGGTTTCCGACAATATGCGTTTGTTCCCAATTCGTTCTTATCGTTTCAACACTCAAAAGTGCAGTTCGCTTAACCTTTTGGTGCATATATAATAATAAATACATTTATAACCTAAACCGCGAGTTACATTTACCTAAAATAGTGTCTTAAATAATATTCTTATTTACTAGAGTATAAAAACAATTAATATGTAATTCAATAGTGTAGTTTAAAATAAATGTATTATAAAAAAAAGTTCTTATTTGCTTATAGATCTCTATAGGTCCAAACTCCACAAACAGGGTGTATTCGATTTGTTTCACATTAGTACACTTTTTCATAAACTGACTGTTCATCTCATCTAATTTAATATTTATGAACACATCTGTACTCTACTGTCACCCCTGTATGTCTGTACCGTTCGCTTCTAATGAAATAATAATCGGATATGCATTCATCCAAGTTTGTTTTGATATCTGCGACATCAAGTAAATTCTGTTGCGGCACTTATATGAATACGGACGTATGAAATACATACAGTGGTGTATTAATGAACATTGAAATTTCCTCTTATTATATAGTTTTTTAATCTGTTTACTTCCAATGGAAAAAATTGTAAGTTGTAAGAAAACGGTTGCACTGTGAGAGAGCCCTTATTAACAACTAACAGACAGAACAATTTAGTAATTACATTCTTAAACAAAATACTTATTTGTTTTAGTTTTCTATTGTCTGCTTTGTACATTATATCTTATCTTAATAAGAGATTACTTCTCCAAGTTCTTGAAAACATTTTCAAATTATGTGTTTAGTTTTTGTGAAGATTTTACATTTAACAGAGCAGTGACATTAACCCACACTTTAACTATTTGTTAAGTGTACACTCTATTTATACGTCTGCAATAGTGTTCTTTGTTTACTTTAAAAACTTTTAAAACTCTTTCTTTAATAAAGTTAAGTAACATATTCAACTTTTTGTGATGCATTTACGGGGTGTTTTAAATAAGATGGTACTATTTGTAATTGAAATATTGTAAAAACTATACAGTAGGAACTTTATTTAAAAGGCGAATATAGTGACATTGTGCAAATCTTCCTTTCGCGCTCAATCCTAAAAATTGAAAGTTATTGTTAGTTTTTTGTTGTTGTTAAACTCAAGCGCTTATTTCGCTTCGTGAAGATATCAATAATCACCTTTCGTCTCTTTTATACATTTTTACCCCGCGGCGACCGTGTCATATTTAAGGGGGGGTAGGGTCAAAACGATAAAAAAGAAGCATATTTTCGATAATGTTTTTTGACGACATAGTTAATACATAATTATTTCTATAATTACTACATGATAAAATGACATTTGTGCTTTGTGAAATTTTTATAAATAAACTAGCTGTCCCGGCCACGCGTTGCTGTGCCTAACGTAGCGCCATCTATTGAATATTTACTCAATCTAGTCAACAGATTTCGATTTACTCAACAGAATATTTACTCAATCTAGTCAACAGATGTCGCCATCATCGTCGCCCGATGTCATATGTCATATACAGATAATTAATAGACAAATAATTAGCAATAAGATAAATAAATTGAGATGTAAGGTGGATATCTTATCTTTCAAGTTGGATCAAACTGGACACGGTGTACAAATTTGATTAAAATCGGTTAAGTAGTTTAGGAGTCCATCGCGGACAACACAGTGACACGTAATTTATATATATTAACATATACTCACTTCGATTCCGCACTAAATTTACAAAATGTATAAGTTATTTATATACACTTCAGAACTCTTCGAAAACTAATTACATTAAATATTTTAATTAATTAAAAAAACATCTGAATTCACAAAATTATTTATACACACTTCAAAACTCTTTAAAAAATAATTACATTTAATATTTTAATCAGCACATGAATTGAATAACAAAATTTTTTTCAAATTAATCGTAGCACCATCTGTCGGGACAAACTAAAATTGAAATAGAATAATATTGAATGCGATGATAGCGCCGTCCGCCGGATCTAATGTAAAACATTCCAAAATCAACAACTCCTTATAAATAAGAAATTAATTGAAAAAACATTTTCCAGTAGACCAAACTGTAAATCTAAACCATTCTCGAATCTCCACGAACACACACAAAAAATTTCATCAAAATTGGTCCAGTCGTTTAGGAGGAGTTCAGTCACATACACACGCACACAAGAAATATATATATTAAGATGTCAAGAAATGAGGCATTGACAGCGAATCCGCTTACGTCACAAGAAAAAGTAACATTGCGGTGCCACTCATAACTCATCACTGGATTTTTCTGAAATCGAAAAAACAAAATGATTTCATTAGTTGTTAAGTTTCTGCACGCTGTCGAGTTTTTCTTTTTTTTATTGATTTTTCAATTTTTTACAGCACTTAAAAGTCAAAATACCGATTTTTCATGAAACTTTGTTATTTTAAAATACGTTAAAATTAAAAAATTTAAAAAAACTCAACAGCGTTGCCTCGGCATTTATATAAAGAAAGAGTGTGCAAAATTTCAAAATAATCGGTCCAGTACATTTTGAGCTAGAGAGAAAGCTATGTGTGAGAAACAGCATTTAACAGTTCCAAAGTAACACGAAAGCAGACCAGAGAGGTGAAGACTTAAAACTCTATATCTCCGACAGTTTTACTCCAATCGATTTTGCACAATAAACTTAATATGTTGTACAATAATATAAATAAATTAAAGAAAATGAAAAAAAAAGTTGAAATTTATATAACTCCCCCCTCTTAAGTCACTCACGACTTGGTGTTCGTTAGGTTAACATCTAAAAAGAATTCACAGCTCATAACTTGCTGAAGAGCACCCCGCTCGAACTACTTATTTTTGTTTATCGTAAGATTAAAATACGTAATTTAATATTTTAATGTGCCTATATATCTATATAATATTTATACATTTTTTTGGTGTCAATCAACGAGCTGGGCTAGTGACTGTACAGTATTGTATATACTAAATATTAAAGCCCCTCGTTCCGTTCATACTGGTATTATAATGATTCGGCATATTTTATAATAAATGGAAAAAACAACTCAAAATAAAATATATGCTTACATTAATATTAACATATGAAAAATACTGCAATGCGTTTCCATGATACGTGTATTTTTTGTTTGATATATTTATATTGTTGTAAGTTTATTCGAAGGCGGATGTTACACCTGACATCAATGTTGTAAAAAGAGGTCTGATGCTCGTTCTAGAAGGAGATTACTCAGCTTGCTAATACATCACGCAGTGTTGCTAGTTACTGGAAGTAGATTCTTCAGTTTGACGATCATCCACCTTCTTGAATTACTCACGTTGATAAGAATTAACTCTTTTAAGATGATTAATAAGATTCTTGTTCAGACGGTGTATTGTTGCAATTAGAGAATACTTGAGCGGTCTAAAGTAACCTCGTTGCGACATGCGACGGTTGAACAATTAGTATCTTTTTATTACTATTAATACAAACACTTTTATTAAAATATATCATTTATTCGTTGTAATATTATATCTGCTTACTTAATTACAATAGTATTTTATTAGATTAACGAAGATGACAGATATAAAACAAAATGTAATTCTATAGTGTTATAATTTAATTAATAGTTGAAACACGCTTACATGGTACACTTTGATGTTACAATTAGAGTAATTGTACGAACGAAGTTATGAATAGTAATGCTTGCTTTGAGACTCAGGAGAAGACTGACTTTCTGACTAGCGTGCAGATTAATATATATTGATTTATTTCACATCACAATGTGCCAATACTGAGTTACCAGCATTAAAATAATATAAAATCTCCACAGACCAGAGTCAATGTTTACAAGCGCTAAATACAAATAATTATTTATTACAATATTAATACTAAAATTAAAGATAACGTAATATAATTCTTATAAAATAAATAACATTTATATTAAAAATAGGAAGGATAAGTACGACTTATGCGTACTTACAACACCCTTCAACCCTAAAAAAGGAACGCATATTAAACAAACATATGCGTTTCTTTCCAAGAAAAAGAAAAAGGAAGATAGGACGATGTCGTACTATCACAACACCCCCTTCCAAAAAAAAGGGACACGTATAAAAACAAAATATACGAGTTACAATTCTGGAAAAAAAACAAAAAGAGAAGCAAAGTGTCGACAACGATTCTGATCCCATCGTATAGAGTTAACACTGCTTCACAAAACAATCATCCCTGACAAAATCCATCTTATTCGTCAAGGTTTTATTCATTGGTACAAAATCTCTTCAATCTATTCCTATTAACTACCGTATACTTTCTAGGTGAAAAAAAAAAAATTGACCCTTCTATCAAAATTTAATTTAAATTTTGGTTTATTACTAGTAAATTTATTTGTAGCTAAATCAATCGTAGAAGAATATTTTGCACCACTAAATTGGTCTAGTATGTCATGTACGAGAGGCAAAGTATAAACATCACTTGTCGTCTGTTCATTAAGTTTACGATAGTCGATTACAACGCAAAATTGTTTGTTCCCCGACACATCTGCTTTTTTAGGTACCATTAACAGAGGTGCGTTAAACTGTGAGTCGCATTTTTCAATAATGTTGTTAGCCAACAGTTCTTGGATATGCTTCTCAACAATTTCTTTATGCGCATGAGATAATCTATGCGGCTTAATGTTTACAGGGTTAGGTGAGTCACTCAGTGCACTCGCACAAGATAACTTATCTACCGGGAAAAAAAATATGTTATTAAAATTATTACAGATTTCCATTAAATCTGTTAAGTATTTTGAATTAACATTTGAAAAGTCTATATTATTAAATAAAAGATGTCGTAAGGATCTTTTAGGATCGTTAGGATTTCTTTTCAAAAAATGGTAAAAATTAAATTTATTTATTGGAATAATATCTGGTTTAAAATTGTTAAGTATTACATCTTTTGCTGAGGAATTAGTTATTGATATATAAAAAGTATTATTAACAGGATTAATTAATGCGTTGGCTAAAAAAACTTCAGGTAGCAATTCCTTGGCTACACAAACTCCTACCGTAGAACCCGACATAGGAATTAATTTCCTAGTACGTGCTGGAACTATGATAATACTGTTTATGTTCAATAATGGTAATTCAAATATTTTGCCATGTTGTGAGAATTGTACGCTGTTTGTTTCCAAATTAATTACTGCTTTAAATGTACGTAAAATATCTAATCCTATAATTCCATCGTGTTTAATGGGGAAATCCTTTGACACAACCTGAAAAGTATGTTTCGACCTAGAACTATCTAAAATTATAGAAGTTTTTAGTGAACCTAAAGTATAAGGCGTGCCTTCAGAGATTCCCTTTAACAAAACTTTAGATGTACTATCTATTTTGATATTATTTTTTAAAATATTTTGTTTAATTAAAGAAATTTGAGAACCAGTGTCCAATAAAAATGATACAGTCTTTGCTTTGGCTGCGACTATTCTGAATTGAACAGTGTCAGCTGTTTGCTTGTCAATAACATTTTTATTGTTACAGTTAAAATTTGTTATATCATTGGTATTTTGTATTTCTTTAACCTCAATATTTTTATTTAAACTATTAAATTTACGTAAATGGTGATTATAAAAAGAACGTGAATTTTGTTTTGTATTTTTAGTAAAAGATACTTGAGGACCATCAGATTCAAGATGTCTCGATCTTTTACAATAAACAGAAGGTTTTGAAAATACCGTATCTCTCCTACAAATATTAATTTGCGCGACAGGATATACCGTATCCGCATTTTCCTTCTTGATAAAACAATATTTCTCTAAATGACCATTTTTTTTACAATAGTTACAAAAAAAAGTTTTAAATTTTGTTTCGACTTCGTTAGCAAATTGTTCACTTGAAACTGGTTCACTACTAGAAATAGAATGACTTGAATCTGTTTTAAATTCAACATGCCTTCTTCTTTCTAGAGTGCGCCACCGTGTTTCAAGAAAATTCGTAAAATCATTTAGGGTTGGTAATTCAGAAGTATTTCTGTTTTCCCATTCCTTTAATGTGTTAAAATCTAACTTGGTCTTTAAAAAATGTATAAAAATAAAATCTGAATGATTAGAATATATTCCCAACTCGGTTAATGCTCTAATCGATTCATTAATTTCGTCTAAAAAATTTTTGATATTAGTTTCTGATTCTAAACGTATAACATTGTAGTTTATCAAATTGTTTAAATAGGTTTCAATAAGTGCTACCTTGTTATCATAACGTTTACAAAGGATGTTCCAAACAATTTCATAATTATCGTTTGTTAAAGGATAATTCTTTATGAGTTTGAGTGGTTCTCCTGTCAAATTTAATTTTAAATAATGCATTTTTTCAATGTTTGATAGTTTGCTATTATTACGAATTAAATTTGTAAATAATTCCATGAAACTTTGCCAATTAGTATATTCTCCATCAAAAACGGTTAGTTGCATTGGACTTAAGTTTAAATTTCTTATTGAATCTATGCTTTTTGAGTCATCCACAATATGTGTATCATTCTCAAATGTTTGCTTATAATTCAACAAGGAAATAAGAGTGTCGTCATAAATACTTTCAACTTCCATAGACTTACTAACGATAGCCGTAGCTTCTTCATTTTTTAGAGTTGGAAGCAGTGCTTCTACGATACTATTATATTTGACCCAAGCCTTTTCTAAGTTTTTGATTTTTAATTCAACTATTGTTAAGGATGTTGATTGGACTTCTAAATTTTTTGAAAACTCATTAATTAGATTGATTGTATTCTCAACTAATGTGAGGGAATGAACGTTCGGTGCCATTGTACTTAATTAAAGTTATATATAATATACAGACTAAAGATTATTTTGTACCAATAAACGACTCTCCGAAAAATAGGATTCTGACAAGGAAAAATTGTTAGCGAAAACAGTAACTCACAGGAAATTTCCGATGGGGCTCAGACACCGCAGTTGTAACAGGAAGGTAGTCTCTCTGATTGAACAGACTGCTATCTAACTGTTTCAGCTCTTTACTTCTCCTTTTCAAAATTCCCTCTCGTTCAAAAAAAGATGTTGTTCTAAAAAAATATTAACATAAATTAGTATAATTGCAGAAACAATTATAAAAAAAATATTATAGTAAATATTCAAAAGTATTGGATATAATACTAAAAAAAATTAATAGCTTCAATGACAGACAAAGATGCTACAAAAAAAATACTTAGATTATAGCAAATATTCAAAAGTACTGAATATAATACTAAAAAATTAATAGCTTCAATGACAAACAATGATGCTACAAAAAAAGTTAGGTTATAGTAAATATCAAAAGTACTGAATATAATACTAAAAAATTATAACCACGTTAATAATGATGCTAATAAAAAATACTTGGATTACAGCAAATATTCAAAAGTACTGAATATAATACTAAAAAAATGATAGCTTCATTAATAACGTTGCTATATAAAAAAAATACAATTATCAATTTATAGTAATAATTATATACAAAAAAAAAGATACTGTCTTATTATACTTAAAGATTTTCTTATCAGTGATTATGATCTATAAACAGCTGTGTGCAGGGCTCTGGAGACGATTAACATCGATTTAGATTATTCCATGTGTTCTAGAAGCATCCATCCATTCGCTGGGGGCAAAAGATTTCTTTTTTCTGATTCAGCGGGCTGTAGTTTTGCATCCACCGGACTTGTAGAAAATTATGAGAAATACAGATGAATTGACGTTCTATCTCGTACTCTTCGGTAATCTTGGAAATAATCCATCGGCGTAGTGGCATCCAGATTAATTGATCTGCATCCAGGTGTAGAATATATAGAAAAAAATTTTGGGCGTACCTCTTGGATATTTATGTGTAGGAATATCTCTTCGAGACCCCACCTGACACCATTTGTTGTAAGTGAGGTTGGTAGTCAGATGTAAAAAATGTGTGAAGATGCTCGTTCTAGAAGGAGATTACTCAGCTTGCTAATACATCACGCAGTGTTGCTAGTTACTGGAAGTAGATTCTTCAGTTTGACGATCATCCACCTTCTTGAATTACTCACGTTGATAAGAATTAACTCTTTTAAGATGATTAATAAGATTCTTGTTCAGACGGTGTATTGTTGCAATTAGAGAATACTTGAGCGGTCTAAAGTAACCTCGTTGCGACATGCGACGGTTGAACAATTAGTATCTTTTTATTACTATTAATACAAACACTTTTATTAAAATATATCATTTATTCGTTGTAATATTATATCTGCTTACTTAATTACAATAGTATTTTATTAGATTAACGAAGATGACAGATATAAAACAAAATGTAATTCTATAGTGTTATAATTTAATTAATAGTTGAAACACGCTTACATGGTACACTTTGATGTTACAATTAGAGTAATTGTACGAACGAAGTTATGAATAGTAATGCTTGCTTTGAGACTCAGGAGAAGACTGACTTTCTGACTAGCGTGCAGATTAATATATATTGATTTATTTCACATCACAATGTGCCAATACTGAGTTACCAGCATTAAAATAATATAAAATCTCCACAGACCAGAGTCAATGTTTACAAGCGCTAAATACAAATAATTATTTATTACAATATTAATACTAAAATTAAAGATAACGTAATATAATTCTTATAAAATAAATAACATTTATATTAAAAATAGGAAGGATAAGTACGACTTATGCGTACTTACAACAATATATATTCAAAAATACATTAGCTTGTTTAAAAATCATATAATATCCCGAAATAGGGATCCGCTGAATGAATATCAAAAACAAATATGTATGTTAATATTACGATAATACATATTTATTTTATGTTAAATTAAAATGGGAGATTTTTTGTTATTATATTTCTAAAAGTATTAAAATTTGAAAGCTTTTAAGTAAAGTTACGAGTTCATTAATAGAATTATTTTCGATTCCTGATTTTTTTTTATCTCCAGTTGGATTAATTATGACATATATAGAGTTTTATACCGCAATTACGCTGTAAAATTGAGAAATGTTTTGAGACTTTGAAGAAGTGAGTTCTTGAATAACGGTCAAGTAAAGAATAGTTATGCGGCGCTGTAGTAATACAGCGTGTTTAATACGGTATAATGCGAATTCGTACAACGTGACAGAGATTTTTCAATGACTTGCGATTATATTAAAATTTAGTATTTTATAAAACGCAATCAGTGCCGATCAGAGCCGTTCAGTGTTAGTGAAAAATTATATCGTTCTATATAGCTATACGTTCTTGTCAGTCCCATCCTCATTTGAGCCTTTCGCACAGTACTTAGTAGCCTATCCTATATGGAAACTAGAAAATTATTCAGCTATACAAGTAACCCTTAAACAAATCCTCAAATTCACCAAACAAATATACACTGGGTAGAATGACACCTATGACCAATTTACAGAAGACACATCGGCATTTAAAATTTTGCGATGCGAGTTGTTTAAAATATATTTAATTTGATTGAAGCCCCATACCCACTCACTGTTTTTAGTTTTAATTTAAGTTTAATTTAAAATTTTAACCTTAAATGTAATTTTGAACTGGTGAAATCATGCATGATACGTTAGTAATATACATTATTTTGTAATAACTACTATCTTTATTTAATATAAATTATTATATTCAATATAATTAATTTTATTTCTTTATATTTCAAAAGCTGAACTTTAGGTTAAAACCTTAAATTAATACTAAAAGTCAGCGAATGGGAATGGAGCTTAACAATCATTTTTTTTAATTAGTCTTAAGGCCACCACTTACCGTTGTGGTTTAAATTTTTATATTGAATGTACTTAGTGTGCTTACGTCGTACGTTTTTAATATACTTTATTTAATATTTATAGATCATCTCTATTTAATATAAATATTTTAATTTCATGGTTTAGGGTTAAAACATAAAATTGAACACACTAGGTAGAATGGCAATTTATAGGCTAATTTTCAATGTGTTCAGATTTAAACTCATTTATTTACCATTCCTTTTCAGCTTTTAAAATTGAATAGTTATGTGCAGCTGAAATTGTCGTAAATAATTCAACATTTTCTTTTTTTTAATTTTAAAATTTGTGGCGATTTCAACGACAAGGTCATGTTCGCCTGAAGTTATTTTATTTTAGTTAAATTTGATTTATTAAGTTTCTATCAGAATTCAAAATTAAAAATATAAATTTTACACAAATTAATACGCAAATATTCGTACATATAAGAAGTGTGCTTTGACCATTAAATTGTTGATAGAAAGCAATCTATGAAATTGGTTTCGGGCCCCCATTTAAAATGTCAGCACCACATGAAGCTGTCTGTGTCTATAATATTACTGAAAATACTATAAGATTATATTAACGTATTCCGAATACAACCCTTACATTTGGACTGGTTATACACGAATGTATATTTTCGAACGAAAATATTTTGTTAACATATTAATTTTTTTAAACGAATCCCTTAAGACAGCGGTTCTCAAAGTGTGGGGCGCGACCCCCAAGGGGGGCGCAATGATGGCTCAGGGGGGGCCCAAAGCTTGGTTGAAAAATTAATTAAATTTACTTACAAAATAATAAAGCAAACTTTTTATTTTTAAAATTACAACAAGTGTATAATTTTTAGTCAAAGTCGTAAGAGTGCCGAACATTTTATACTTTTTAGTTTATCAGAAAATACAGAAAAAAGATGCAAACCTGCTGCAATGGACTGAAAAGGTGAGAAGCTTTGTAATGAAGCTAAGTTTGTACGAAGGCGGTCTGAAAAGTGGCAATTTGGAGCTATTTTCTAATCTTAAAATTATGATTGAAGAAATGGATCTCAAAACTATTTCAACCAATGCAAAGAAATGCTTTCTTAAACACTTAGAAATTCTCAAATCTCTTTTTGAAAAATATTTTAATGAGAACTTGGATGGTTTGGCATGGATTCAAAACCCGTTCAAACCATCAGTCGATGAGTGCTCCCTCAACACGAAGGAAAAAGAAAATCCCATTGACCTCCAAGGTGACACTGGACTTGAAATGAAGTTTAAAGAATCTTCTCTCACATGCTTCTGGATTGGTGTACAAAAGGAACACCCAATTTTGAGTGAAAGGGCATTGAAAATACTCACTCCATTCGCCACCCCTTATTCTTGTGAAACTGAGTTTTCTGCTGTAGCTGCCATGGAGAGTAAATATCGCTCAAGACTGGATGCGACCAAGGAATTCAGAATAGCGTTATCAGAACTGACACCGCATTTCAAGAAACTATGCGCAGAAAAAAAAACAAGCACATCCTTCACACTGAAGCTCTTTTTATTATTATTGCTTTGACTTACAAATAACAATTATGTACTATAGTAGCTAAAATAATTAAATAAATTGTAATTCTTTGTATAGAATTTGTTGCTTGATTACGATTAAACCTATTGCCCCATTAGAGTATGCATAGAATGTGCAAAACTTAACTAAAAACAAATTGACTGTATAATGTCAAATGCGACTTCCTTATAATATATAGTACGTTTACATGTAGGGGGGCCCGGCTTACAGCTGGATTATGCAGGGGGGCTCTAAGTAAAAAGTTTGAGAACCGCTGCCTTAAGAGATTATTAAATCACTTTTGTTTCATTCTGGAATAAAAAAAACTATTGTCATAAAATAATCATTAAAAACAAGCACACGAAATATGAAGTTATTTACATAAAACCGGACGTGCTCCAACTGTTTCCAGTTTTATTTTTACTCGTAGAATGTTTTTAGATACTATCAATTCTTAATTTAGTACGCTTTACACCTTTTCCCGATTAGCCGTTTTATTTTATTCGGTGCGGTGCGGTTATATTTAGTCTACAACGAAAATACCTTGGTGTAGTGTTGCCATATACCTTGACTTCTTCGCTTGTAGAATTTAAATTTAATAGTTTCACTTTCACTGCGTTTTTTTTTTGTTGGACATTTCTTAGAATGTTCGTGACATAAATCCATTATATACCCGTCACACTCAAGAGGGTAGGTATGCGAGATGAGGGTGTTTACGCGTAAGTCTACATCCCTCAAATAGCGCCGGTACGAATGGGAGGGATATAATAAATATCTGGTGTCAAATTTATTGTAGAATTTCATTTATTTCAACTGGTGGGCGTAAATAATAATAAATATTTAGGGTTATTATTTTGAATACAAGATAAACTCGTATTTTTTAAATATATTGCTTTTTGTTAAATAGAGCTTTTTACGACAGTCTATTACTCAGACACAGATGTGTTCATTCGAAATTAAGGGGATGCGTCCATTGCTTTTTAGATTTTTAAATCTCATGTCTTTTCAAGTATAATAATAGAATATTATTTCGACGCTTTACATTGTCGTCCAGAAAGGTTGTGTATACAAGATAAAAGGTTCCAGTGTAAAAGGTCTCAGTCCAGAATTTAAAAGAGCTTGCACTTTCTTTACTTCATCATACAATTTGTTTTTAATAGTAACTCTTTTATACAAACTGTGACTCTTTTATTTAAACATCAACCGTACATCATTGCAGTATTGCCAATCAGCGCAACACTAACAGGCATTTGTACAAAATAGCCGCATTAAACTAACCGTGGCTCAAACAATAGCTAATAAATAGTTTTTTCTTTTTTCAAAATTAGTAATCTTTACATAATAAAGAAATCAACTACTTTCACCACAAAAACTTTTAGACCACATAAGTTATTTTGATGAAAAATATTTTTCCAAACTTCAAATATTTCAGAGAGTAAACTATAACCTATGAACAATATTTCACACTAAGCTGTTACGTTATTGCCCGTTCCGGACCTCTGTCAATCTGTCATTTATTCGTTTATCTAACGACCAGTCTAGTGGAAACGTTCATATTGACAGCAGATCCAACATCAATGTAAAATCAAATTGTTTGAATGTGGTATAAACTCGTAGACGATGTTGTTATTGACTGCTCTAGGAGATTGTACGACCAGTTCATAACAGAAGTGATAAATGTTATGTTTGGAAGATGTAGATTGCTGAAAAGTTATGTTCTAACCTCTCTTATATGATATAGCGCTTTGGTTCTGCATAGCACAAGAAATACCTGCTAATACTACTGTAGCATTTAGCAGTTTTTGAAAATATACATTTTTCTTCATATGGTGAACATTTCAACTAAATTTGGATTGAAAATTTTGTATATAAAATAGCAAAGCAAAGCAAGATTTATAAATATCAAAAAATAATGAATGCGGAATTGTATCTGTACTAAAATAAATATTTTCAAATGTAAAAGAGACAACAACTATATGTCCATTTAAATGTATGATGTTGGAAAGAGAAAGAATATTCTGTCTGACATCTATTTGAAATCTGAGTGAAAAAGAATTGATTTCTTGACTGAAACTTAGCTAGCTGTGTCATTTCTCCAAAATGTTTATTGGGTTATTATCTAATTAAGTATTATAAGAAGCAATTCACGTTTCTATTGTTTTCTTAAAATACTTGTACTTTTCTTATTTATTTCTGCCACATTTCGTAGTATAACAAGTATTATGGCTAGAATTTTCCAGACAATTCAACGGCGATATTAAATTCCTAGTAGTATCAATTTATAAATAACTTTATAATTCTAAAATAATATAATCAAGCTCATTATAATTTAATTATGTTTTTGTATTAAAGTTCAGTCGAAGCAAAAGATTGAATTTCACTCTTAAAGTAATTACCTCTATACACATCTCTATTATATATTTTAACCGCTTCCATTAAATCTATAAAACTAATTAAATATTTTACTACATAATTAACACATAAATTATATTTGATATGTTTATTTTTAATGTAAATTACATTTTGACATTCGATATGTTTCATAAAATGTAAATATAAATGTGAACGTGCTTTAATCAATTTATAAAATAATTGAATCGTGACTTCGACGTATTAAGCTATAAAAATCAACTATAATAATCAATTTTTACAAAACTTGTTGCTGATAAAAAAAACGTAATACTTAGGCGTGTAGTTTTCATGCTTTAAATCCATAATCACGTTTTGCATATATTACGGAAATTTAGAAATAACATTCAAGTCCAATATTATTTTACAGTCCCAGATGTCTGTAGCAAATATTAAGTAGCCAGCATTGGGTCTCTAGCTGAAATATGATTGTAATTTCAGTGCTTGTGCTTTACTCTTACAATTTATAAAATTGCAGTTTATACTCATAACTAGACGTTACCCCCGTCGCAAGCGACGACTGTCTTTTATGTGTGAATTGAATTTCATTTCTAATTTTTAATCTATTTTTAAAATTAAAATATTTAACTCGTTCTATATAAATGTTACATATAAAAACAATTATTATTCATACAAACTGACTAAAAAATTATATTTTTTTTATGAAAATAAAAAATATTTTCAATGGGCTTGTGTCCTATGTCTTAATTTCTATAGAAGTGTACTATATATTGATAAAGTGGGTTACTAGAACCTCAAATGTTCAATTATTTTTTAATAACTCCTTATATGTTAAGAGATATTAACAATTAAAAAAGTCATTATGTCTCTTTAATTATTAAAGAGATTCAACGTTGTACACATTCCAAGTGCATGTGACATCACAATCCTTGTGTAAGGTTACCAACCTTACAGCTCATAAATCTCTGCTATATGTATTTATATATCAAAATATCAAATATTATTTACAGCTATTTCAAGGAACACTCAAATTTCAATATTATGTCTGCCTTAGCAGGGTTAAATAAAATAAAAACTTATTATTCTTTGATTTGACTAGATTATTTGACTACCAACAGCTACAGAACATTACTACAGCATTGACCTACTCAACAAATAACTGACGTTAAAATGCATTTCACGTCATACAAATATGGCCGACTATTTCTAGCGCTAAAACTACAATTCAAACTTTTAATTGCTATATCTCCGTCAATATTTAGATATTTAATAAAATAGACACGCCAATACACATTTATTAACATCAATTTCAATAAACAATTGAAAAATCGACCACTAAAAAATGAGGACACAAGCCCATTTATGCGTTATTTGACCTACTTTTTTTCAAAATTTGGGATTTTTTTTTTCGATTCGTAAATAAGTTACCAAGGTTAGACTATAAAGTTAACGTTAAAGTTGAAGGTTATAAAGCAATTGATTGAAAAATTATTATTTAATTTCAGATGGCGCGCTCAAACGAAAGTCATTTGACTTTAGCTGGAGTGGAGTTAGGTGTCTCTGGTCACTACAGCTGTGAAGTTTCTGCAGATGCACCTTCTTTCCACACGTATCTCGTGTCAGGAAGTTTAGAGGTCGTTGGTAAGTGTCCAAGATCATACATATTTAATATTTAACAGATTTCCATATCTTTAGCTCCAGCAGATCCAATAACTTGTAATTACAAGTTATAGTTAAATAATAGTTATTAAATAGTTATAAATACAAGTTATTTTATATGTATTGTTTTTCAAATAATTATATTATAGCAGTCAGGCATATCATGTATGGCAACTCTTAGGATAAAAATCATAAGAACCATTTTTGTAGAGAATTTTAAGATCTACAACTTTGGTTTGAGATTTTTTTTTGAAACTACCGTTTTACTAAAACTTACCGTTTTCGAGGAAAATCCAAAAAACCTCAAATTTTGACCTTTGACCCCGAATAACTTTTGTAGCACACATAGGACCGATGGGAATTTTTAAAACTTTATTTGTAATGGTAAACCCCAGCTCTCCACCAATATTTGGCTCTCCGGGAATTTTTGTTATTTGACCACTATTTTTATGTCTAAATTGACCCGATTAAATACGAAAAACTGCATTGTTAATTAAATATACTAATTCGTGTATAGATAGCTAAAAGCAAAATGTTCACACACAAACTCCTCCTATTCGTAACACTATTATTGTAGATATAGAAAACCACTCACCTAATAATCCTATCAATCATTTTATATTTCATTATTGTTACATAAAAAGAGAATAAACAAACAATGTTCTATTTTTTATAAAGTTCAGTGCATTCAGTGCGGTACATATCTAAATACATATGTCATATCCGCATAAACTCGTAGAATTCAGCAAAAAACTCATGCACTAACAGAATGATACAAAACTAACCCATTTGAAATTCACAAAGGCTGTAAATTGACAATAAAGAATTCTATTTTCACGATAATACAATTACATTCATATAATTCTCTTTTATAATGATAATTTCTTTTTAATTCATATAAAAAATATTCTGTCACAACATACGAGAGTATATATCATTTCATATCAAACACATACACCAGTAACACTGTATGTCTGTCGTATTCATTTATTATATTTCAACAAATACTGTTTTATATCATTTGTTGTTTTTATAATTTAATTGTTTTCATCGTAGATTCTATAATACAATAACAAATTTGAATTAAAATACATTCTCATATGTGTTTTTGACATTGCAATATATTTTTGAATATGAAACATACAAATACTGAATTAGAAATGGTACATGTATGATCTGTATGCTATGTGTGTTTGAAACCTTTTGCTAGTGTGCTTAAATATTTAATAATTTTTAAGATACTAAAAGAAATAGATAAGTAAATAATTATTAATTAATAGCAAATACTGCTCCTATAGATAAAACATAATGAAAATGAGCTACTACATAATAACTATCATGTAAAATAATATCTAAAGAAGAATTTGCTAATACAACACCAGTTAAACCTCCAACTGTAAATAAGAATACAAATCCAAGAGCTCAAAGTAAGGATGGACTATAAGTAAATTGTGATCCATGTAAAGTAGCTAATCAACTGAAAATTTTAATTCCTGTTGGAACAGCAATAATTGTTGTGTTTATGTAAAATAAGCTCGAGTATCTATAGGAGCAGTATTTGCTATTATATTTAGAAACTCGATAATGACAGATTTATAAATGTTGCACTATGGTCTATTGATATAATAATACACATTCTAGAGACGTTTAACGTAAAACAAATTTCTGATGCCTATTTCGTTGCAGAAGCAAACTAAACAATAGCAAAATCAAACCGGTGTGGGCTTAGTTAGTTCAATTTTTGTAAATATTAGAATTTGAACCAAAAATAAAGTATATAATCAAAGAAATAAGTTATGAAAATCTATATTTTAAGCAAAAAGATCTAATGTAATCAAATGTGCTAAGTTCTGGAGCCACAATTTGGTTTTTAATGCATTACTTATCTAACTGGCCCATTTATATTTTTTTAAGGGCCGACGACGTCTCTCGGTACTCTAAATTACATCACTCTGATGCATATCTTTTATTTCTGATCATCACTTAAACTTTATACATCTTTTAATTTCCTAAATGTAAATGCGTTGCCACTGTTCCCCGTGCAATTTGTTTTATATTAAATTGACAATGCTTGAACGATATTTTTCTAATTAAAAAGCAATGCTTTATCAACACACAGAATTCAAATTTTTCGACTGTTTTAAAAATAACAAAAGTTGCATCACTAAATCCACTGTAATTCGTGAACTAATGGTCGGAAAGTTATGAAATTTTAGCACAAATCGTTAGAAGGTCAATACTAGCGTAATCTCTAAGTCATTCTATGAACTTATTGGGTGATGTGTTACTTACGGATTAGATATAACGGATATATAAATATGTAGGTGTATAACATACACTATAGTTTCTAAACTCTGTACAAAGTACTTGAAAACAGCGAGACATTTAAAATATATTTTAAAATTTGTTTTTATGGGATACCAAGGCTTAACTTCATTGTCGGTTATTTATGATAGTGTCACAAGAGCCGTTAACAGAAGTTTTGTACTGCAATAAATTGCATTCTAAATAACATATTTTACTAACAGTAACACCATTTAAACGTAGCACCAATAAGGGACATAGCAATATAACACACATACAAACTTAATAGGTCACAAACTTTAAGAACTATAAATATTAATAGTGGAATAAAATTTCGTATGTAGTCTTATTATATAATAGTGATGAGTACGAATATCAAACGAAAGAAAACCGCTTTCGTTATAAAAGATGTCTTTAATTATCGGGTCACCTTCACCACCCTAAAAATACTTTAGTTTTTATCAGTATGTACATAATAGAATACAGTACACCCCCGTATTACACGACTTTTAGCAGCTCTAAATGTAGGGTCTTTCAACAAGAGCGGTCATTCTAATTCAATAAAAAAAAATTTGACGAAAAGTAGCAACCAAATTGTTCGGTCGTTTACACCTGCATTATTAAACCTCCACTATTATTTGAAACGAGTTTTTAGGAAGAGAATCAAAAATTACTTGCAAATTCTTATCATACAATTAAATAAATTAATAATTATTATTTTCGTACGCATATTGTCTAAAATAAATTGTCTAAAATATATTCATGTCTTTGGTAAAAACCGGCCGAAAAAAATACCGCAGAACCGGACCAAGCAGGTCTGGCTGTCATTTGAAAAATTTGTTATTACACATGAGCATTTATTTTTTATTTTTATTTTAAAATTTGAGGCGATTCCAACAACATGGTCATATTCGCCCCAATAAATCCTAAATTTTTTTCAAAATTTTGAGATTTTTTTCGATTTGTAAATTAGGTACCAAAATTAGCCTACATAAAAAATTTCACCTTTCTATCTTTCACGAGTATAAAGTTATACAGCAAAATAGAGCCCATTTTTTTCCAGTTTTTCCAAAATTACGGTTTTCCAGGAAATTTAGAAAAAAATCTGTGGACGACAAAAGTCTTAGAATTTCTTTTTCTACGAAATAGGAAATTTTTATAAACTTCCCTGGAGCCGTTTTCGATCTGAAGTTAATTTATTTTAATTAAATTTGGTTTATTATATTTATGTCATTAAGGAATTCCAGCACTTTTTAAATTTTTTCTGTATTGTTTGAAAGTATGTCTTTTAGTTCACCACTGATGTTGTGTTTTGTTCTTTGCGTTTGATACTGTGGGCAGGTTCTTAGTAAATGATGGAATGTTATTTGCGTCTGACAGTTGCTGCAGTGCGGAGCTGTTGTTTTACTGATTAGATGTTGATGCTTCAATGTCGTATGTCCTGTTCTTAGTCTAAAGATGGTTTTTTCGAATTGTCTATTGCTGTGATAAGAAATTTTTATGATGCGCCACTGTGTTGTTCCCCCTTATTCGCACTTTATAAAGATTCAATGATTGCGTAATTATATTGTCCGATTATTATTCAATTCACAAATTTAGCATTTTGCATAACAAACAATTATTCTGGCAGCTTGAAGTATCTACCCCTACTGCGTATGAATACAACAGTAAAATATGAAAAGTTTATTCAAAAATATAGTCGCATGTTATATTATCACTAGGGAGCTGTTATACCAATAAACAGAGTGCACTAAAATAGTATTAAGTCATAAATAAATTAGGTAAAACAAATACTGATAACATTTTGTAAACAGTTTATTAGAATTCATTTTGTATTTCACAACAATAACATTTTTGAGGCTTTTGTTTTATTGATATGAATGAATTTGTTCGTAGTATTGTATCCCCTATTGTAATTTATTTTTGGGGTACTCTGTTTATACAGAATATATAATTAAAAGCTGTGTATTTCCGTATTTGTTTATTGAGTAAATATAAACCCATTATGAAACATATGTAAATTTTGCTTGATTATTGTTTTTTATGACATCTGGTATTAATTACCTATTTCAACCTTTGATTTGCTGTAAACCTGTAGGTAATTATATTAGTTTAAATGTTACCGCCATAAATATTTTCACTTCAGTTCTACCAGTATTTGACTTGTGCGCAGGCGTGGAAAATGAACTGCCAGAAACCATAAATTATATTGCAGTACAGTTGTCATATGAAAGAAAGAGTAACAAGTGACAATGGACATTGTTTATGTATTACATGTGTTATAAAACTAATTTGATACTAAACCTAATGTTATTCAACTTATTTTTTTATTCTAAAATCATAATTATAAGTTTTTATTCTAAGTTTGTATTCTAAATTAAATTTAAACTGTATATGTTTGTAGAAGAAAGAACATAGGCTACACAAGTTGTTCTTTTCAAAATTCTCTTACAATAAAAAATATTTTGATGAGCATCGTGATAGCTAAGAAATATTGACATCCACATTAATAATTAATAATTTTGCCGAATTTGAGGGCGGGGCTACTGCCCCGGGTAAAAAAAAAGTAATAAATTTTTGAAAAACTTCACGGAAAAAAATTGTTCCTTTTATTCGGAAAATAATTAGGGGCCTCCACACCTCTAAATCCGTCCCTGCATATCATAGCATTAACGTAACACTTAGATAGCAGAAGTGTCCTGTTTTCCTGTAGGATATATATTTCTAATTTACGACTTATAACTTGAAAATTGTTGTATTACCTTCAATTCTAAAAATTCCATACCTATTTTTATAAATCTCTCGTATCAGATTTTATACCTACTACACTACTTACCTAGTATACTTATTATCTGAATTCATATATTTTGCATCATTTATATGGTATGTTAAAATCATGACATTTTTCTGTAAATTTCCTATTTTATAAAAGCAGTGACTATATTATTAGGTATATATTGTACTAAATAAAGGGATATAATTTTATATGTTTGTGCTTGAAAGAATTAGCGTTAGAGTGTGTTGATACACACTGGCATATATTAAACATATCTGTTGGACAAATCCACAAGCTTTACTCATTTCACGTAACATAATATATTATTCTTTTTGGCTTTGTTAAAGTTAAATATTCATATGCTTTCAAAGAAATCCATAATACGATATAACTCCATGTATAATTCATGATACAAAAGCTTTGCATTTCTGGATATCGCTCCCTTTATGCAGATGTCCTTCTATATGATATGTATATATATATATATATATATATATATTTCATTATTTATATTGTGTTGGTTAAGAATCCTTATTGTCCAAAATTGTACCAATTAAAATACCAATTCGTCCAATTGTAATATGTTAACTAAATGAGTTATCAGAGTACTGAATCCGATAGATCAATAGAGAACTGTTACATATTTTTTTCGGAGTTGTCTCACTAATGAACTAGACGTTATAAATATATATATAAGGTATGTTTATTAAAACACATATTTTCTAAAATAATAAAATAAATACATGTTTAACATCCAATTAATTTTACAGAACATGTAATACATTAACAATTTTCGCTGTCACTTGTTAAACTGTTACTCTCCAAACGAACTGCTCGCTTCTGTCGTTCAATTCAATTCAATTTTCAAGTCGGATCATTTTTTTTTACTTACTCTCTTTGTGAGCTACTTAGTTTAGAGCATAAAAAATTGATATTATAGGGAAAAGTTTTGGTTTGCATAATAACGTTATAAGATAATCTTATTTCATTTTAAAGACGTGTTCAGATTTTCAGTCTAACGTAGTTAAAACAAAATAAAAAAGAAACTTCATAATTTTAATTATGTTAAAACTTTGATGTTTTCTTTAAATTTTATATTTTTATTTTATGTTTTTTTTAGAAACTTATTTTCGTACGTTATTGAAGTAGAAGTATTTCCAAATTATTACTTTCCATTATTAAGTATTCTGTCACAAGTGATGTTAACTCCTTAGCGGTTAATTTATTATGGATTACAACTATGAATTGGGGTAAATATATTTTTCAATAAACTCCATCTAAAAAAAAAATACAGTTATTGAAAACATATAATGATACTGAATTAAAGGGATGAATTTTAAAATTAAATAGAAAATATTTCAAGTCTTCTATCATCGTCATATTTAGATGACCTAATTTTTAAAAATAAATTAGTAAATGTATTTACTCCGAAAAGAAATATTATCATTCAGTAATATATCAAACAGGGAAACATACTATAAACGGAAATATGAATAATATGGAGTTTATTTCCACGATTCCTAAAAAAAAAATGTAATAAAACTGATAGCTTTTATATCAGGAGATTTATCGTTTTACATTATGTTATACTTACGGTTCTCAAACTGTGTACTATATCTAAGAATTAAAATATATGCTGCTTTGCGTTTTTTTAAAATAAGCAATTATGTAAAGAATCCAATCGAAAACGGTCACACTTACACTACTTTAAATATTAAACATAAATCTATACGTATATGTAAAGCTTATTAAACATAAAAAAGTTTATTTTTTGCATAATTTTTCTAGAATAAATGAATAAAACAAAAGTTATCTTTCGACTTAAATTTATGTTTTCTGACGTTTATAAATCTTTTCATGCAAGATTATATTATTATTATTATTTATTATATTAATTGTGTGCCTTTCGGCTTTACAATCTACATTATTATATTTCTTAATGCATTTCATATAAATTCATAGTTAAAAACTAAACTTAAACTATTCTAGACTATTACTACTTCGAGTAGTACTTTCTGTTTCTTCCTTTCTTGATCCTCTCTCTTCATGTCCCCTACTCTTCCTTTATTCACACCAATTCCTGCTTCTCCTTCCTTATTGCCTGTATCTTCATCTATCACCTCTTGCCTTCCATGTCTCCTCTCGACACACCCTCTATTATCTTTTCACTATCCCTCCTGCCTTCTCTCTTCGTTTTCACTTCTCCACTTTTGTCTATTACAAACATAAACACTCTATCTTTACTATTTCCTCTTGACTCTCTCACTTTACTATTTCTTCTTGACTCTCTTTACTATATTATTATTGTCTCTATCTCCGTCATCCACCTCTTGTCCTTATCTCCTTTCCGCAAATCATCTATTTTTCTGGACTGAAGTTTAACTGTTTCCTCGCTACTTCTTTCTTTCTCCTGCTTCCCTTCACTGCCTCTTTTAGTACTTCCTCTCTCTTCATGTTCCTTATGCAACCCAGCTACGAGCTTATTTATTGTCCTGTTTTTTCTTTCCTTTTTTCTATTTCCACCATCCACCTCTTTCCTTCACTGCCTCCCTTTAATAGCTGGCCAATATTCATTTCGCTCACTACTTTTTCCTTACACTCAAACTTAATGTGCTCCAGTGTTTCGTCCTCCGTTCCGCACACTCTTCACTTTCTTTCCTCACTACTTTCCCAGTATCTGTTTCCTTTTTCCTCATTTACCAATCTAAACCTTGCTGTCCTTCTTATGTGTTTTATATCTTTTTCTATTAGGTACTGAGGTATATATTAGGAGAAGATTATATAATGTTGCATATAAAATTAATATGCTAGTATAAGATTTTTAATGTCTTTTGCGTTTATTCAATAACAATGTAACTTAATTATGTTAAACTTCGGTAAATAAGAAAACATAACGTTATGTAAAACATATAAAAGTACGTAAAAATTATATACTACAGAGATGAAATAAATTTGTTCCATGGCTGGCAAAATAAATATACTCACCGATAAAAATAAATAAAGCTAGATAGCTCACAATTGCCTTTGAAATCGCAGTAATATAATAAGAGGAGAGAAATATTTGACAATCTGTGGGCCATTACACTTCAATATATAAACCAGGTTCATTAATTTTGTTTCAATATAATTATGTAATGGAAATATTTGACAGAAATCAAACAATAGAAATACCAATTATTGTAAAACATTTTTAACCAATTTCTTTATTACATAAACAAAATAGAAATACATATTCGAAATTGTATAACAAAAATAGTGTACTAGCAAAAAAAAGTATTGCTTCATTCTGGAAAATCAATGATGTAATTTACGGATGGCCCATAATAGTATATTTGCTTTTGATCATTTTCAATGTAAATGGATACATTTTTTATATGCGAGGTTTTTTACAGTTTTACAGAAAAAACAAAAATAGTTTTCGAAAAACTTACACTTTTAACTATAGATTTCTAAGTACTAATTAGACTAAAAGCAGCATTGGTTCTACTGGCGCAAAATTTATTTTACTGTAGATAATAAGTAAAGCAAAATATTGCATAAATATAAAGTTTTGTGTGTTGCGGGATAAATATATAACGAAAAGGACATATGTCACAGAATCTAATTGTGTTTAACCTAAATTATATTACTTAAATAAATAAAATCTACACGCTACATTCCTCGTAGTAGATATGAATATTAAATAAATAAGGGCAGTAGCTTTTCATTTAATAATTATGTATCTGTCAACCCTTTTATTATAGTTTTCACGCTTTTCTATTTCACAATTAGTAGAGGGGTGAGTGCATGATTTCATATCACGTTACTGCGCTAACTACGTGAGCATTCTATGAACGTGTTCATAGAATGCCATATGATAGAACTGACATTAGACACACGTCGGATTTATATTACATACTCGTACAACAAAACACATTGTATATATGGTATATGGTATTAACGCAGGAGACTTTATTTGTATTAATAAAAATACTTGCGTGTATGAGATTATACATATGTGTGCAACGAGCTAGATTGTTGTATACTTCACTTTAGTCATTGCGTGACATGCCCACGTCAAATATATTGTATTTGTAAATGGTTTAACAGTATAGGAATGATAGTCATGTACTGTCAAGGGTGTAGAAAGTAGTACACTGATGGATTAACAGTAGAACTGTGACTGAATTCAGTTAATTTTTTAATTTCCCGCGCAGCTTCCGTGAACTGCCATCTATTAATAGACTAATGTCAAATTTTGAGTAAGCCGTGATTGCGATTGAGTGTGTAATCACCATTGCACCCGTAGCCTACGACTATTGTCTTCTTTCAAACCTGAAAAAGGGCTTGGCGGTAAGAGATTTGGGTCTAACAAACAGGTCATCATTGGAATCACTAAAACAAACGCCAATTTTAAGGGCATTGATAAAACCTGTTATTTGAAAGGAATAGAAAAAATTTAAAAACGCTGGACTAAAATTATAGAGACTACGATGACAAATAAGGCGCTTTTTTGCCGGAAAAAAATATCTTTATTGAGAAATAAAAAAATTATAGGTGTTTCGCATTTACACATTTTATTATGAGAGGAAGTTTCTAATTTTATGTTTATCAATACGAAGAAGTATATGTTTCATTATCTGGTCCACAAAGTACTATCTTCCTTTTATAAAGGCGTTGCAAGTATGTGAACTTTCTTGGAGACATACATCTTCGTGCTTAATGTACAAGGTCGTTATATTATTATACTATTATATTATACAATTATATTATACAGTTATTAGGCCCAAAAAAGCGACTTTTAAATGTATTAATGTAAAAATTAATGTACTCATATTATAGTAACTTTTAACTGTATTTTAGCATTTTTATATTTGTAAAATTTATAATTTTAAAGCTGCTATAGCTGATCTCCCGCAGCTGTATATATCTGGACAGAATCATCTAAAATGAAAAAACCAAACGGATTTCGTTAAAGTAATGTATAAGCAAAATAAATTTAGACGACACAGTGGGCGAGAGCATTGATGCTTGACGCCGACTGCTGTGTCTTCGGGTTCGATCCCCGGACCAGATATATATTTTCTGGGTTTGGTTATTATGAACTTATATTGATTATGGTCATACATAATCGTACACTATTTAGGCAGTGGTGTAGCCCACATATATGAGGCCACGACACCATAAATACTGCCAACATTGAAGGAGGTCGTCGGTGATAGGACTCAGCATCGGAAATAGGCCGACGTTAAATAAAAAAAAAAAAAAAAAATAAATAAATTTATTTGGCAAAATGATGGCTTCTCAAAAAAAAAACCGATTTTTGACCAACATTTTAGCCTTCAATTATACATAATAAAAAAGAGAAACTTGTGTTAAAATTTGAAGAGTGATCAGTACAGCCGTTTCTGAGAAATTTTGGTAACCGATTTTAAAAACACAGTTTTCAGAAAAACTCATTTAAAGTTTCAAAAGCACTATTTTTCAACTTGCATGACTTCAAAAATAATCGCTGGATTGATTTGAAATATTCTCTGTGCATAATTAAATATAAGAATCTTTTTTTAACAAATAATGCCATTCCGATTAAAACGCACTTAAACAAATAATACATTGCTATCAAATTGTTTCCGATTTTTCAAGTTTACAGATATCTAACTACTAGTTTTTTGTTATCTGACCCTTACTTTTATGACATCTTGTTTTATTTTATGATATCTTAAATCCTACTCATAAAATGTTTTCACATTTTATTAGTACTCACTCAGACCAATTGTCAAATTCTCGAGTTTCCTTTGTGGTCGATCAAGATTACTCGCGGGCATTGAACGCCGAAACGACAAAACTCCCCCGCCCACATTATTATGTAGTTAACAACGTAGGAGCTTATTTCGTATCTAAATGCATAGATTAGAGAAGTAATATTAGGGTTAGAACAGAATTAGACAACGATATCGTCTACGAGTATATAAAATTTGAAATGTTTACTCATACCATTAAATGTATGATATGAATGACCTAGATTCCATGGGGCTATTTCGGTTCGCCTTTCTATAATTCTATTGCAAATTTAATAGTAGTTTACTATGGTAGAGAAAGGTATCATCCACTGATACCATCAACAACTAAAATTATCATTGGAATTTACAACTATTAATAAATATAAATATCCACATTATATTTCTCCTTACTCCCATACTAGAATTGAGTCTTTGCGACATCTTACTTTTTCGTAGATTCATTTGTCGCATTAGCACACTTCAACATAAGAGAAAGTTTATATTTTATTTTGTATCAAAACATACGAAAGAGCTTTTAATAAAAATTTAGGATTTTAATGCACCCTTTCCAAAATGCAAGTGTACTCGTAGCCACACATACATTGAAGAATGAATTGTAGATGCCTGAAAAAGAGTATTTTGAAAGGAATGGAATGGCGACAGAGGAGGCAGAGAGAAGGAGAGAAGAAGTCACGAGTGTGGAAGAGGAGATAAGGAATAGAGACAGAGAGATACAACAACAGGAAAGAAGTGAAAAAATTCGAGCAATTACAACAAAAGATATAAAAGGATTTGGGAGAAGGAGATACCAGAATACTTAAGAGAAAAATACAGAAAAAAACATAAGAAGGATTGCCAGATTCAGATTGGGAAACGAGGAGAAAGGAAACAGATACTGGGCAAATAGCGATTGAAGCATATTAAGTTTTCATGTGACAAAAAGGTAATAAGCGAAAAGAATATTGTGCAGTTATTAAAGGGAAGAAGTGGTTGACGTAGATAGAGAAAAGGAGCGAGGAAAGACAAGGAATGGCAGAGTAGAAACAAGAGGGAGAGTAGCAGGAGCTGCGAAACAGTAGCGGTAACAGTTTGGTTTTTATTTTTATAGGGATACTTTTTTTTCCTTTTGGAAAAAAGAAGTGAGAATGTTTAGATATAATAAGGATCAAAATTGAATTAAGCACAATGATATCTAAATAAATGAGTTAAGGCACAAGAATGTAGTGCCAAATGGCAAAAGCATTAAAAATAAAAATATATATAATCATTTATTAATAATCAATTCCAATCGAATATTTATATTGTCAGGTCTCTTAACCGATCTGTATGTATCGAAAGTCTAATGGCGAATCTCCAAGTGTTGTGTCGCTAAAGCCGAAACCATCAGTGTTACTCGTGCCACTAATGTTATATTATTTATTGTTTATTGTTCGCCTTTCGGCTTTACAATCTACATTCTTAATACATACTTCAAATTACAATTAAATTTACATTATTCTCCACCAGCTTATTTATTCTCCTGTTTTTTCTTTCCTTCTTACTATTTCCGCCATCCACCTCTTTCCTTCACTGCCTCCCTTTAATAGCTGGCCGATATTCCTTTCGCTCGCTACTTTTTCCTTACACTCAAACTGCTCAAAGTGCTCAAAGTGCTCCAGTGTTTCGTCCTCCGCTCCGCACATTCTACACTTTCTTTCCTCACTCTTTTCCCAGTATCTGTTTCCTTTTTCCTCATTTCCCAATTCAAACCTTGCTGTTCTTCTTATGTGTTTTATGTCTTTTTCTATAAGGTACTGAGGCACATTATTTTCCCATAACCTTTCCCACTAATGTTATAATTATAGTTAATTAATGAATTAGTTGAACTGTGACATACATATCCGAGTACCGTAGAATCGACTAACACAATGTTGTAATCAAAACCCTATCTTTCCTATATAACCTCATTAAGCTTCTATATTTTTTATGCATAAAAATATAATTATGTTTATAATATCAGTGCCATAGAATAAATTATAAATGTTGAATCAATGTGGTCACGTATAACGATTCCTCGACAACAATAAAACTGTTTTTGTTATTATTATTGTATATAATCGCATTAAATAATGAACATATTACCATTTCTAGGGTCATGTTGTTTTCACATAACACGTGACGTATTATATCATAATATTAACATAGAAATTATATAAAATATAAGTTTAACCTGTCAAGCGCAGTGGGCGGGCTCAACACGTGCGCATATCATTTAATTTATTTACAAAACAATTTCATAGAGCATGTCTGTAAGTGATTATCTTAGAAGTAATTTAAATACGAAAATTTATTTTGTAAACAAAGAAAAATGGTGGTGGTGATGCCACCTTGCACGCGGAAGGAAAGACTTTTTGTACGTTGTCATCATATTCATCTGCAGAACACTAGGGTTCTAATTTGTTACGTTAATAGGGATCCACAAAAGACGACGCAAATCGAATTAATCATTTCATATACTGCAATTGCGTTAGCAGTTTCGCACGCCGGAAAACTGACAACGGTTTTAAGTTATTCGAAAGAAAGTGGCGGCCAAATTACTAGATCGTTTACACATGATTAAAAATAGTCATTTTCCATCCAAATCATAATTTTTAGCTCAATTTCACCACATAATATAAATATTAAAAAATGGTGACACGGCTTTCAAAAACTTAGTGTATATAAAAGAATCTTTTCTGTAACTATTTCAAAAAGAAAATTATCAAAAGGATACCTATATACGAAAATATTTAAATAAAACCAGTAAGAAACAGTAAATGTAGCTGGCAATGTTGTAAATGCCAATTTGAGCGGGAAATTCAAAATCGGAATAAATGTTATATAAAATATAACAATTTATTTGTCAAAAAAACAAATCACGCATGCGTCAACACACGTAAATTTACAGAGTTGCCAAATTTATTATTCCTTTTTCAAAATATTTAATTTGAATTTAAATTGAATTAATATAAATTTGATATTAATTATAAGTAATTTTTAATTTATTAAACTATTATATGCATAAAAAATCATTTTAACAAGCAAAAGCAGTTTAATAAGGAGTTGTAAAATTCATTTTCAAAGGTACAGTCCCAATATTTGCTCGTCCATCATGTACTTCGTATTTTGCATTTCGTATTACCGAGAGAAAAACTTTTTGCATTGACGGTACGTCCTGTACCTCCTTAAAACAATATATACATTTATAAACATTTGTAATACATAATTTATTATTTTTTAGACTGCTGCTTTCAAATATCTGCTTATAGTCTTCAGGCATATTACAGTTTTGTTTGCGCGATGAGTCTTTGGAGCATTAAAGAAGAATATGTTTTATTTATATTGTTAAAAAAGACATATAATTTTCCTATTACTTTTAAGTATTGCTAAAAGAAATGTGTAATTCCTGCTAAGTCAAAATCACTAAGAAGGACTTATTCAAAAATGTCAGAATGAGGTGAATACTAAACTCTGGATTATGTGATAATACAAATCAAAGGAGCTTTAAAATGTAAAAACCTTAGCATATATAAATGTAAAACTTGTTAAGTAGAATTGCGATAAGTAAATAAATAAAATATCCTGAGGGGTTCACATATAAACGCAAGAACACATTTTTACGGGAAGAATAATTAAGGCTTGCACTATTTTCCACACCGAGTTATATGTAGTTTTGTTTATATTTTAACGATTCAAGGCGGACCTATAATTGTAGAAAAAATATATCCCAATATTGAGAATGATGATGACAATAGATACCGATCGTTTCAAGTGTCAGGAATAATTAAGATTCACTAATTACAAATCATAAGCCGAACGTAATATTGGTACAATAGTATTTATTAACAAATATATGAACTGTATACAAAACAAGATGTAACTCAATCTACGATTATATTACGAATGTCGTCTGCAGTGCCTTGTACCAGATTCTAAAAGAGTCGCACCGTTTCCAAGGCTCACTCTCGAGGTCTACAGCAGACCAGTGTGGATTCTAAAGTTGTTTATGTTAAGATACGACTGAAGCACGGCCAGAGTATCACTACGGAGTCTTAAGCCGGTTTTTCTGAACAAAAACACCGATGTTTACACCAAAGAGACAGTTCTTAACACATTTTTGTCTTTAAAAACTGTTTTAGTAAACAAAACACATTCCCATATGGAGTCGCTAAGATCAAAGAAAAACACGTTTGTTCTTGATTTTTAGTCTGCTTGATTTGAACACACAGTTTTGTTTTTTGTGAACATTTGCGCTTGTCAGTTGTTGTTTATCATGTTTATAATTTTTATGGGACACAGAAAAATACTAAAAACAAAACCAGCCTGTTCAATGTGAACAGTCTGTTTTCGAAAAATAGAACTGTTTTAAAATAAAACAAATCATGTTTTTGTTTTGTTTTTTGAAAACAAAACTGTTTTCAAAACTTGACTAACACATGTATTCGGCAAATTTATATGCTATATGCATTCTAAGTTTCTTTGGTTGTTTGGTTTTTTTTAGTACAATGACAATCAGGCGGACAAGATCAAAGATGTAGGTTTATGTTGTATGTAAGAGAGTCTGGCTAATCCTTTAATTACAGCTGCAGCAATTTCAACGTCTGTCGTAAGCTGCTTTATTAACTCATTCACAAGTATCACATAACGAGATCGTTGCAGTTTAGACCCAAATTACCTGACATTAAATTACCTGTCACTAAATTACCTAGAATTCGGTGTATGCATTACATAGAATATAATTTTAAACCATATAAATCACACAGCATTCCTCAATGAATTTCCTAGTACAATGTCCTATTTTCTCCAAGTCCGGAGTGCATTGCATCCTGGTAACTCAAATGTGTGGCATATTGAATAAGTACCTTGGTGGGCTCTCGACATTCAGAACTGGCCTCTAGTAGTTGCCACTTGACTTACCGACATGACAGCACACAGTAACCACTCACCCAAAGTACTCCCCTTCCTCTTCTACATCCAGCCAACATCACCGCACGAAAGCACACTCTAAATACCCTTCCCTTTACCACATTTCACATATAATCAATTACCATCCAGTGCCATTATGTGCGTGTAATTGTTTATAGTGTTATTGTAGTACGGATAATATATTAGATTACGCGAGCGAGACTGTTTTGTAAATAATTTATGCTAATTATAATTATTCAAATAATTATTTTGTTTGTGATTTGTTTGTTCTCGTAGTATTTAGTCATTTAAATACTAATGTTAGGTTTCTAACGGTAATCTATAGGGGAATGTTAATTTAAGCGTGAAATATAAGGTTGGTTATGGTTTCGTGCTCAGTGATAGCGTTAAAACAATATTATCTTCGCACGATATGGAAAAAGAATTTTAAAAATGCTACGCCGTGTATAAGAATCAACACTCCTTTAAAAAATATCACATTAAGGATTTTTACGGACATGTACTTTGAAACTTTTCTGGATTCTTTAAAAACATCAGAAACTTGTTATTTTAAAATACGTTCAAATTTTACATTTATGTAAAGAAAGAGTGTGCAAAATTTCAAAAGGATCGGTGCATTAAATTTTGAGCTAGAGAGGACACCAACTCTGAAAAAGGTAAGTGTGTGAAAAACTTGTTTAAAAGTTTCAAAGAAAGACGAAACCAGACCAGATAGGTGAAGACTTAAAACTCTATATCTACGACAGTTTTACTACAATCGACTTCTAATTTTCACACAATAAACTTAATATGTTCCACATTAATATAAATAAATTTAAACAAATGAAACCTTACCACTTACGGTATGTAAAGTATTAGTAGTTCCGAATTGGCAAACGCACATACAGGCGACGATCAACTGGAAAGAAATGAATTCAAATTTCGAAAATACGCGCGTATTTGAATGCAACGTTGTTTCAAAATTTCAAGTCAATCGATAGACTACTTTTCGAGTTTGACGAGCACGAACATACGCATGCTGAATTTTTATGTACAGTTTTATTAGTTAAATTAAATTGCTTCTCCACCATATTCTACAGATTTAACACTTGTGATTTTTTCTTTGTTTCTACACATGAACTAATGAATGCGGGCCTGATGAAAATATCTATACCAGTCATAGTTTAGGACCCCCGGTTGAGAATATATTTCTAATATGTTTTGTATCACGTTTTTAATATTTAGAAAGTCAGTTTGAAAACTATATTTAAAGTAGGATATACCTACTTTAATATGTATACAGGCTTTTTAAATGCAGCGTAATCTGGAGGTAACGGTATTCTATCCCAGTAAACAATTTTATAAAGTGTCTGTTTTGTGACGTTTTGTATCACTATTGCACTTCATTTATAGTTCGCATCAACTTTATCCGATAAAATTCCTTTATCCTTTTACTGATAAAATAGACATTTCATATGAATGAACTCTTTTATAAGAAAAAGATCATACGCATCTTCAATATGATGGAAAAGAGGCTCCAAAATGTTTGCTGGGGTGTAACAAATTATAGATAAAGAGTTAATCTTTCTAGTCACAAATTTCTCTTAGAAAGAAGCACAGATCTTCTAAACATAATGTTAAATATAAACCTAATAATGATGCAATATAATTAGTAATGAATATATTTACAATACCGAAGAAGTTTCACTTCATAATCATTATCAAGGGTCTTAGAAAGCAACATAATAATAGAGTGTACTTCACTATGTTTGAATTATTGCTAAGTATTTAAATTAAGCAATGCCTTAGTATGCGTGATGACTAAAATACCGGACAACCACACTAAAGGATCGTGTGGAATGGTTAAACGTACATCCGGTAAGACCCCAAATAGTCTGAATGACTTGACGGAACGGAGGGGTCCGAACTCTGACCTCTGACCCTAAGTTTCAACCCAGCTAAAGGATGGACACGTATTTCAATCATACTCGGAGCATGACCGATGGCTACGACTAGGGTTGCCACTACGGATACGATACCCAAATTATTCTTGAAGCTTTAGCCCAGTATAATATTACCTGTGGAATTCACCAATAATTATATACGTTAGTTAGTCACACTTTAGTTTTAACTGGTTCATTTTATTGCATTGAGAATGCGTTTAGTCCGTAGTAGCTGACAATTTTGATAAGCTCATTCTTTCACGTATTCTATTAGTGTATCACACATTTTAATTGTTTTAATTCTGACTTGCAATGTTTTAACGAGGGGAACAATATTGATAAAGGAATAGTGTGCCAGTAGAGAGTGTAATTTTATAATTTGTTTTACTCGTATCTTTAAGTTTTCTATGATAAAAGGGTTGTCTTATGGAGCATATACCTAGTAATTTCATGTCGATTCTAAATCCTTACCTAGAATTATTATCTTAATATATATAAATTACGTGTCACGTTGTTCCTCCGCGATGGACGCCTAAACTACTAAACCGATTTTAATCAAATTTGTACACCGGGTGCAGTTTGATCCAACTTGAAAGATAGGATAGCTTACATCTTAATTTATGATTGCAATATCTATTAATTGTCTATTAATTATCTGTATATGACATCTGACATCTGGCGACGATGATGGCGACATCTGTTGACTAGATTGAGTAAATATTCTGTTGACTAGATTGAGTAAATATTCAATAGATGGCGCTATGTAATGTAATATGACAAAAACGTTAGTCACAGCAACGCGTGGCCGGGACAGCTAGTATATTATATATACATACAAGCAAAGAGCAAAAATGAAGTGAAAGAGAAGTGGCAGGGTATGTGGAATAATTCTGAGAAAGGAAGAAAATTTTTCAGGTTACAGTCTTCGTTGTGCGGACGTCGTTGGTGGTGGAAAGCCCAAGGTCCGAGAAGAGTGTTATCACTTATCTCGAGACTGAGGGTAGACCATACAGGGGCATTGGCACATCTGAAAAGAAATCACTTGGTAGAAGAAGATATGTGCAATTGTGGAGAAGGGGTAGCAGATCCAGAACATTTGATCTTCAAATGTAGAGAAACGGAGGCTTGCAGAAATAATTTGTATAGAGTTTTGGTGAAAAATGGAGTGGAGTTGCCTACGAGTATGGAGGTAATACTAAAATATCCGAGGTGGCCAGTGTGCCTAGTCATAGACAGGTTATGGCATAAAGCGGGGTTAAAAGTTTAGGTAGAAATAATAATAATGAAATGTAAATAGTTAAAATGTAAATAAAATAAAGTAAGAAGGGCGAAAAAATGACCGTGGTCCTAAGAAGCCCGTGAAGTATTAATAAAAAATAAATTAAAGAATATATATACATATAAGACACTGATAGATGACACTCAGATGTTTAACTGTTTTTTTTATAGGTTAACTGTGATAAAGTTAAAATGTTTTACTTATTATATTCAATTTGATTTAATCATATATATTACTTGTCGAGAGAGTTTAGGTGTTTAATATCAACTCAAATGTTTCCTTTACTCATTATTGTATTGTTCCATAGTTGTTTGATGTTGCAACATCCTAATTGATTAGGTAGATTGTATAATGAGTGGTTTCCAATTAAAATTAATTAGGCGTATTGTCACTTGAAATTGACTAGAAACATACAACATAAATGTAATATGCCTGAAGAGTATAAGCACAAATTTGAAAGCAGGGAAAGTCTTACAACCCTTATTGACTTCATCAATGAAACTAATTTAATCTCCTTATTTTAAATACCTATAATGTTTATATGTTGTAAATTATGTATTGAATAACTGTCAAAAGTTTATGCACTCAAATACATATTAAAAGAAAAGAAAAATACATAAGAAAAACAGCAATAGAAAAAGACATAAAACACATAAGAAGAACAGCAAGGTTTAGATTGGAAAATGAGGAAAAAGGAAACAGATACTGGGAAAAGAGTGAGGAAAGAAACCCAGTAAACATTTTGGAGTCACTTTGACATCATATTGAAGATGCGTCATAATTTTTTTGTCATAAAAGAATTCATTTATAGTTCAGTTTCTCACATTTTTTCATATAAAATGTCTACTTTATCGGCTACAAATGGCGAAATTACTCCACCTGTCGGAATACAAATGAAGATAAAGTTGATGCGAACTATAATTGAAGTGAAATAGTGATAGAAGCGTCACTAAATAGGGCACTTCACCTAATTGTTTACTGGGAAGTGTAGAATGTGTGGAGCGGAGGACGAAACACTGGAGCACATTAAGTTTGAGTGTAAGGAAAAAGTAGCGAGCGAAAGGAATATTGGCCAGCTATTAAAGGGAGGCAGTGAAGGAAAGAGGTGGATGGCGGAAATAGTAAGAAGGAAAGGAAAAACAGGAGAATAAATAAGCTGGTGGAGAATAATAGAGAGGGTCAAAAGAAGAAGAAGCAGAAAGCACTTTTGGAAGTAGTAAAAGTCTAGAATATTTTAAGTTTAGTTTTAAGTTTGAATGTATATAGGAATGAAATGTATTAGAAATATAATACTGTAGATTGTAAAGCCGAAAGGCACACACATTTAATATATATAATATAATATTAAAAGAAAAGAAAACGTGTATGTTAAAATAAGTAACGGTAAAATTTTACGCACAAGTTTATTAATATTTACTTATGAATATTGCAAATAACTCTTATCATGTGTAATGCCGGTTTCACACCAGAGAGACAGTTCAATAAAACAAGAACAAAAACTTGTTTTTCTGAACAAAAACAACAATGTTTACACCAAACAGACACTTCTTAAAACATTTTTGTCTTTAAAAATTGTTTTAGTAAACAAAACACATTCCCATCTGAAGTCGTTAAGATCAAGGGAAAACACGTTTGTTGTTGTTTTTTAGTTTGTTGGTTTGACCACGCAGTTTTGTTTTTTGTGAATATTTACGCTTGTCAGTTCCCAGTAAACATTTTGGAGTCACTTTGACATCATATTGAAGATGCGTCATGATTTTTTTGTCATAAAAGAGTTCATTTATAGTTCAGATTCTCACATTTTTTCATATAAAATGTCTACTTTATCGGCTACAGATTTCGAAATTACTCCACCTGTCGGAATACAAATGAAGATAAAGTTGATGCGAACTATAATTGAAGTGAAATAGTGATAGAAACGTCACTAAATAGGGCACTTCACCAAATTGTTTACTGGGTTGTTGTTTATCATCTTTATAATTTTTATATGACACAGAAAAACATTAAAGACAAAACCAGTCTGTTCAGTATGAACAGTCTATTTTCGAAAAACAGAACTGTTTTAAAATAAAACAAAAGATGTTTTTGTTTCGTTTTTTTGACAACAAAACTGTTTTCAAACTGTTTCTCTGGTGTGAAACCGGCATAAGATAGTTAGACCGTATACTCCAACACTCGGAATACCGGAAATACAATATACTTTATTCCATGACTAAATAGATCTTATAAGTAGCCTTAAGTTCATTTTCCTAAATAAAGAAAAATAGCATTCGTATGTTTTACTATACTTAGAATATGAAGTTAGAATATAAACTTGTTTCTAACATCAAATTATTCATTCTATCCGCTTTACAAATAAACCTGTTATAAAATTTATACCAGGTATAAAGCCCGTCCGGACAGGCTTATTATCAGTTTAAACCTGGTATAAATTTTATAACATGTTTATTTGTAGGGCTGTGTCAGTTTAGGAAACGCTGGTACATTTGTTATAAAATAATATTTTTACACAAAACAAAAAAGAGAAAATAATAAATTCTTTTTATTTGTTTACAGAACCACCCCGTCACAATCCTGTTATTGTAGGGGTGCGACCCCGTTACAAGCCGGGAGACATCTTGCGTGGCAATTGTACTTCAAAGCATTCCAGACCAGCCGCCAATCTCACCTGGCAGATTAATGGACAGCAGGTATGTGCACATTAAAACAAATATATATAAATATAAAAAATCTACCTCTGTTGAATATTAAAGGCTCGCAGTCATATTATTAATTTAAATAATTTGCTTTTCTCTTTAATGTGAACGGTATAGTAGAAACAAATAACTCACTGAGCTTTTGTGCTTTAAAATTTAAAGCCCATGAGTAATTAAATAATCATTATCCGTTCTATCAAAATGGCTTTGTCTTTTCTTAATACTTATTCAACTTTATCAACTACATCATCTTTAGCAAGTTGTTAGCATTGGTATATAAATATTTAAAATTATCATACTAAAATTATATACTTATTTGCCTTGACTTTCTTTCGTCATAGCCACTATCAAACATTTTTTATACATCTTTTATAATTTATAATTCAATTTTACAAATTTCTAAATATTTCAATAATTCACTAATTCATTTTGAATCACTTAACAAAAATTTAGTATTAACTGGAAAAGTTTTAATCACATCTAATATATCACTATTCAATTTTGATCTTTTTAAACTATAATTTATGCATTCAAATATAATATGATCCAAAGTTCCTTCTTCACCACATTGACATCTATCGTCGGATTTAGTATTAATTTTGTACAGGTGAGCTGGATTTTTGCAATGATAACTTTTGATTCTGATTATAGTTGATATAATTTTGCCAGACTCATTTCTAAACCATCTTTTCTTACTTAAATTTGATGTAACATATAATAATCTCTTCCTTTTAACTGACCTTTGTTAATGAAATCTGTGTTTCTCAAATTGAAGTTTATTTTTTTGATTATATTAAAAATTTCATATGAAGGTAATTTCACTTTCATCTCAATTTCTAAATTTATTGATTCCTTTGCCAATTTATCCGCAATTTCGTTTCCTCTTATTCCACAATGTCCTGGTATCCACATCAATTTTATGGTATTATTCATATTTATTATATTGAAATACATCTCCTTAATTTTGCATGTCAAAATATCATTATTTGATTTCTTATCATTAGAACTTAAATTTTTTAAAACACTTAAAGAATCCGTTATTATTATAATTTTATTATTGTTGATATTTTCATTAATTTCCAATGCTTTTAATAATGCTAATTTTTCACCAGTATAATATATCTTAAATTATATTTATAATATCTTAAATTTATTTGTTCATATACAGCAAATCCTGCTTTATTTCTTTCTAAATCAATGGATGCATCTGTATATATTATTTTTCTAAAATTTGTAATAAATTGATGCATTAGTTTAAAAAAAAATTAATTATTTATCGCATTATTAAATGATTTTGACAATAATTTTGTGTTAATATATATATATATATATATATATATATATATATATATATATATATATATATATATATATATATCCATAGGTTTAATTAATGATTCAAAAGGAATAGAGTATATAAGAGATTTGGACATACTAAAATTAATATATAAAACTTCTTATATACTTCTTAGATAAAGTATTTAGCATATATCAACATAATTGTTCCAATCCCTATTGCTGCATGCACCTTTTCCCTCGCTTTTTTCACTTGCAATTTTAATTCGAAAAATCTAGCCATTGGACGCTTACTATATTAGTACATGATGTATTTAACTTTCTATACAATAAAAACAAACATGTGCAAAACACATTAAAAGTAACGCTTAAGTAACTATAATATTGTTATCAAGGAGTGTACAACTAGTAAAGTTGGTGATATTTTATATTTAGCATCATTTTCACTTGGGATTTCATAGTATGTGTGTAACATGTATAATCTAACAGCGTGTAATTATTTGGGGCTGGTGCGTAGGTATTCATATAATGCTGACATGCAAAAACAAAACTTTAGTGGGGTACATACGACGTGAAATAATATGCAATGATTTTTAAGTTGATAAACAAGAGATATTGAATAATGGTCAAAAACTTGCAGTGTTCTTAATAGCTATATATACGTAGTGGGTGTATTTATATTTTCTATTTATTTTAAATCTTTTATTTAATCTGCACAGCACGAATATTGTATTACACTAACGTCAAGCTAACTATCGTGGAAGACACGTCCGCATTTTGTGGGGGTAAAAGCTCCCAAAAAGCTCTGCGGGACTCCATGTTACTTAAGTAGAAACCATTCCTCCCGAGAACGTAACCAATGCTTCTATTGCCTATAGTGAAGAACACCGCTACCAACTATACAACTTCTAAACTATAGCATGTATACTGGGTGACTCAGAAACCACATGTCAAACAAAAATTATAAAAAAGGAATTATATTCTAGTTGCAAGAATAGCTTTTTTTAAATTTATTTATATTGCCATCTTTCATATAGTTGACAATTGGTTTTCAATAAAATTCAACTTGCACTATATCTATTTATTCTATCATTTAATTAATGCCTAAGACGTCTTCTCTTCCGTCTTCTATTAGCTTGGTCATATTTCACCGTCCGAGTTTTAATTTCTTCTCTCACTGTGTTGGCAGATATGTTTTTAAAGGAAATCTTAGTAAAATCTCAATGCTGGAGTTATAATTGTACGGCATATGGCGTAATCGTTTCTAACATACGTTTTAGTTTTATGTATTAATTTTTATAAGTATGTGCATACTCCAACTTTCTAAAACTTAACATAAATATAAAACATGACAATTACAACTTAATTGTGTTTTGTTCATGAACATTTCGAAGGTACTTTGATAAATCAGTCATTTTTTTTTTAAGAAGCACTTTATTTCTCTATCAAAGATATTTTTTTCGGAAAAAAAACTTTATTTATCAAGCTCGAAAAATTTAGTCCAGTGTTTTTCCAAATTTTTAATTCGTTCCAAATTATAAGTTTTCTCAAGGTCCTCAAAATAGGCGTTTGTTTCAGTTAGTTCAGTGATGATCTTTTTGTTAGACCCAAATCTCTTATGGCGCAGCCTTTTCTTCAGGTTTGGAAACAGGAAATAGTCGCAGGGGGTAAAATCTAGCAGTTCATAGCCCAATTTATGGATTTTTGCCATGGTGACTACACACTTATCTAGCAATCGTGGCATCCATCGCGCAGATAGCTGTTTTCAATGGATGTCAAACACAAATTAAATGATGCTGCTTGCGCAAAATTGGACAGTAGTCTATTAATAGATGGCAGTTGATAAGAGCTGCGCGGGAAATTTAAAAAGACAGTTGAAAGAGCTTGCTTAGTGCAATGACAGTGAATTTATAGTAATTTATTCACAGATGTGGGGGAATTAACTGCATAAAAGATGAAATGGAATATATCTAGTTACTGTTGTAACCTTTAATTTCGTTCACTGGTGATAGGATGGCTATCATGAATTTAAAGTTAGAATAATAACAAAATGGCAAAAAATAATAACAAATATATCATAATTTCCATAAGTTACTGCTAAAGATTTGAACAATTACACTATTTAGCTAATACTATTCTTTAACAATAAAATTAAAACTTAAAATGGAAACAGTAAACATCTTTTAATTCTCTGATTTTTAAAGTTTCTCATAAATATCTGACAATAATAAAATATGGATTTACATTCGAGGACTGCACATTCAAAGTATAATCAGTTTCAATATTATCTTATTTCAATCACCCTGCATCTATCTACATAAAACACTATACGAAGAAGAGGTGTGTTGTAAAACAAAGAGAAAATGAGAAACTGGAATAATGACGCATGTTTATACTTATATATTGGCTGTTTTAATTAAATACTTCGTATAGTGAGACTAGAAAAAGAAAAAGAAAACGAAAACGAACGCCTTTACTTTATAGATAAAGTTAAACGAATGATTAAAACAGCAAAAGACTCATAAACACGGTGTTACGGTATTTAACATAAAATATGGGACTCGTCTTATATTTTTATTTGTTCAGGATCTCATATAAATGGTAATTACGAAAACTACGAGTATGTGATACTTCACAACGACACTTGTTTGTATTATGTACAAGTAAATACAATTAATTTATGGCAAATATTTAAACTTAGGATAAATATTAGTTAGTTATGTTGAACAATATTTCATTGTCTTAAACTTAACGATATTTATTGTTTGAACTAGTAAATTACTAGTTTTATATGTATTATATTTTATTTTATTGCATATGTCTTTTTGGCCTTACAATCTTTTTACAAATAATTCTCATTACATTCTCTAATTTAACAAATTTAAAATCTAATTCCATTCATTCTTAAAAATCTGTCTCCTTTATCTTCGTTCACTCTACTCTTCCTTCCCTTTTCTTTGCCATATCTCCTCCCGGCCTAATCGACTTTCAATTTCATCCTGACATCTACTCTTAGGCCCACCGCACACGAGGCGACTGGTTGCAAACCTTAGCCCCGAATCTGCCCGAACTGAATGAGAATGGAATTGTGTATACGAGTGAGAGAACGAACGTGTATACGAGTGAGATAAAACACCACGTACGAGCGAAGCTAAACCGGTAGTCGAGCCGTGTATTGTGACTCTATAGAATTTTTGTTAATAGTTTTTTAGTTTAGTCGTTTTCTTTTTTTAATAATAATTCATGGGCTTCCTAGGACCATGGTCCATTGTGCCATATTTGATTGTATGTATGTATTTAAATACTTTTGAATAGTATTCGTACACATCTCTGTTGATGATGTCATCATCAAAAGGATGCTCTGAGACTGAGAAATAGACTCGCTGCAAACGTATTCAAAACTAGTTTAGTTACGTTCGTGCCGTGTGTTTTATCTCACTCGTATACACGTTCGTTCTCTCACTAATAACACAGCTCCATTCTCATTCGGCTCGGGCAGATTCGGGGCTAAGGTTTGCAACCAGTTGCCTCGTGTGCGGACGCCCTTTATGTGTTCTAAATTGTTCTCTTCTTTCCCACACATCCTGCCTACTTTCCCTTCTTCCATTCCACTATATGTATCATGTATTACGTTACATCCTCCCCTGTTCTTATATCCTCCATTCTTCTGTCTTTTACCTCCTTCATCCATTTCACTCCATTCACCCTCCTTTTCCTTTCCTGTTACACGTATTCTTTATATGTTCAAGCGTTTCCTCTTCTCGTCGTTAAAACGGTAGCATTAGAAGCATCTAGATGTAACAGCCTAGGTATATAGAGTTTTCATTTCCGTGTACACATTTACTGTCCGGTATGGTACAAGCACAATTTTATTATAGGAGATCAAAGTTAAAAAAAAAAATGTTTCAACAAAATTAATTTGAAACATGAGTCTTTTTTTAGGTTATATTCTAACCTTGCCACATTAAGTAAATTTTAAATGAATCCACTTTACCTAGGAATTACTTTTTGGAACGCGGAAGGCCCATCATCTGCAGTCGCTTCCGCCACGTTCTCTCCCTTTCCTTGCCCCGGACAACATTCTGTGTAACCCATGTTGTTTTTTATGTCCGGAATATAAAAAGCCATTTTGTGAACATCGTACCCCAGGGTTCTAACAGCTGTTGAGTATTTTTTAAGCGTTAAATGGTTGAACTTGAAATAATATTGTAATGTTTTTATTTAAAAGATAAAACATAAAACCAAAACGCGAACTAACATTGGCGAAAACATTATTTTTTATTAGTTTTAACCTTAACCTTAAATATATATTATTTTAAGTGAAATAAAACCACTTTATAGTTACCTTATTATATAACATTGTCTCATATATCTTTCACATATTATATAAATGATATGATATGTAAGTGTCCCTTTGTGTGACGTTTCTATCACTATCACTATTGCACTTCAATTATAGTTCGCATCAACTTTATCTTCATTTGCATTCCGACAGGTGGAGTGGTTTCACCAATTGTATTCGATAAAATAGACATTTCATATGAACGACTGTGAGAAACTGAACTGTAAATGAACTCTTTCATAACAAAAAAATCATACGCATCTTCAATATGATGGCAAAGTGACTCCAAACCCAGTTCTTTTGATCAGCTGGAAATGGACAAACCTTGGTTTTCATCATACTCTTAGCTGCAGCGGCGATATTTTTACTAACTTATCTAAAAGGCACGAATTTATCGATTAAGTTAACTATATCCGTTAAGCCAAGAAGGTGCTTGATGATGACCAACAGCAGTACAAACATTACGAACCGTCTCTGCGATACCTTTTCAATATTTGTAATTAATTTTTACTACTTCAAGTCGATATGCGAGTGTGTATCGAGCCATATCTGAAAACCTCCTAGTTTTTACTTGTCCAATGTTATCGCAATGACGACTATATTTTGACAGCTCAAAATTGGTGCTAAATTTAAAATGACACCTGTTGTTGAAAGACCTTTACATACCATATAAGGTCGATTTTATAAAAAAAATCAGAATAGGGCTCTAAATGTCTTAAATATTATCTTACATTAATTAGTCTGCGGTATAGTTTACAAACTTAATTGTATAATTTTGGTGCCTGCATGCTTCTTTGATTAAATTCAAATCGTACAAGCATAATTTTTTTTAAATTGACCACGCCATTGTAAGACCGTAATTTTAACACGGAGAATATAATTTGTATGAGAATTTTTTTCTTTAAATTCCAAACGTAATGCAGTTGTAAAAATCGTATTCACAAAACTCATAAAAAGAATGAAAATTATTGATCACGTCGTTATCGAGATTTTACAATTTAAAATGTAAATTTTTCAATTAATTTGAGAGGTTAACCGAACAGTGCTAGTGATGTGGCAACAGCGCTTTTATATTGCTAATAAATAAGCGTGGTTGTTGGTTATGTCTGCAATGTGTTACGGCGATTAACAGCCTGCGTTGTTGCCACGTTTATTTTTGTATTACTAAGGATTTGTGTATAGAAGTACGTGTTGATGCTATTCGATTCGTTTGAGAGTATACAAACGTTTTTAGCTTGGTCTAACTTATATTCGTCGTGCACTAAGCTATACTTTTGATTCAGACTGTTCAGTCAACTAATTAAATAGAAATAAATATTCTAACATTTTCACAGAATTAAGTAAAACATTTTTCGGTTTATCTTTGTGTATTTTGTATGTATGTGTGTGTTAACTAATTTTTCACGTTTATAAGATAAAGTATTCATCGACTTCTAATTAACATTTAAATATGGTGGACTACAATAGAACCCGTTTATTTCCGTCTAATGATTCATTTCCATCTAGATTACAAAGTAATTAATATTCAAATAATGTAATTAGAGAAATGCGCCTACGTACTCCTCGTATTATTACTAGAAGGAAGATAGAAGCAAAAATAAACGTTAATGAGAAAGATAGATTAAGATTAAAAGAGATAGAATATGTTGAAAAGAGAGAAAAAAAGAGCGAACAGTTAGTATTCGAGATAGTTATGTGTAAGGGTATTAACGCGTTTAGGAAATTGGATGGAATTGTATTTTGGCATTTAGATGATTTATTGAACTTAACAAAAATATTTTTGTTTTTCGTATTTAGTATAAAATTCGTTGCAATTGAATTATAATTGCTGCAATAAGTAATTGCAAAAAATAGCAGATAAATTTCTGATTGCAAATTTTGTTTCCCAGATGTATTGTTGGAACTAGTTTGACCTGACACACAGTAGTTTAAAATAAGAATCTAGCTGGACAAAACTAAAATGTGAAATTGTTTTAACGCTCCAGCCACTCAGCGTTTCTTGTATTATAATGGAATTTAGTACATTTTTTGCTTGATTAATTGATAGATAATAATTTATTTTAAATTTTAATGTCAACCCTACTGCTAATATACAAGACAATAATTCGGCCAATATGGACTTATGGTATACAACTATGGGGCTGCGCTAGCATGTCAAACATAGAATGTCAAACATTGAAACAAATATTAAATGTCCCAAGATATGTCCCTAGCTGGTTAGTACATAAAGACCTTCGAATGCCCCTGGTCAAAGAGGAAATCCAAAGCTACAGTAGGAAGTACCACCTTCGATTGCAGAATCATCCCAATGAAGCAGCAGTGAAGTTGTTCCATCATAGGCCCGTAAGACGACTGAAAAGAGCAGATCCCAAAGACTTAGCGAGTTTAATCCCAAATGAAAACTAAAATTGAAATGTCATCGTACTAATAAAATATATACGAAACTCAGTTATTGTACATAGTATAAAGGGGTAAGGTGTAAGGGGGAGTCATCAATGGATGGCAACCTCACATGTCACTTATGTCATACAATTTTACTTAATGTCCTCGGACAGATTGTAAATTAATTAAAAGGGGAAAAAAAAAAAAAAAAAAAATGTCAACCCTAAAGTAACTTCAACAATGTAATGTCAATTTTAAAGTTACCTTTAAAGTTATCAAAACACAACATTAGTGGTGAACTAAACTAAAGGACATACTTGCAGACAATACAGAAAAAATTCAAAAAGTGCTGGAATTCCTTAATGATATAAATATAATAAACCAAATTTAAATAAAATAAACGAACTTCAGGCGAATATGATCTTGTTGTTGAAATCGCACTAAATTTTAAAATAAGAAAAAGCAACCTTGAAGCCGGTATAAGTAGCCTAATTTAGAAAATATATCATTGTAAGAAAAAAATGGTCGGAAAATGGTTTTAGACGCCTCTTTCTTAAACTAACGTTGCACTGCGAAAAAGAATAGTGCGGTAATAATAATAATATAATATATAATATGATAATAATTTTAAATCAGCAGAGTGTATATTAGAGTGGCCCTTATTTTCATAGTTAAATTTTTTTTGCGGCACCCTCCCATTTGGTGCCAATGCCTAAAAATATGATCTGTGTAAAATTTTAGGTCAATCGGATAACGGGAAAACGTGCCCCAAGAGCCTCGAAAATTGAAAAATCACAGATTTTTCTTTTAAAATTCTTATATCTTCAGAAATATTAATTTTATGCAAAAACTTATTACGCAAAAGTTGTAGATCTAATAAAAATACATATTTCTATTACTATATTCATATTCTATTACTTTTTCTCGTATAACTAACAATTTTCGAGAAATACGTGAAAATCAGTTCCTTTACTATAAATCCACGAGAATCGAAAAATTACAAAATCACGATTTTATATATTTATTTTACAAAATATTTATTATACACAGAAAAGTGTATAATAAAATAATATAATTAAATAATATAGTATAATGTATTTAATTATTATTTCGCAAAATAAATAAATTTTTTAAAAAATGTATGGGATTTTATAATTTTCCGGGCTTTTGGGGCACCCTTTCCCATTATCCGATTGATCTGAAATTTTACACCTATTATTTTTTCATGCAATTGAACCAAACTGAGGGGTGCCGCAATAAAAAATCTCAAAAATAATTTTCACCAAGAGTAAATAAGGGCCACTCTAGTGTATATACATTTATATGGTTCACTGTATTACAGAATTACGGATTAATTACAGCGCTATTATCTTACCTTGCCAGTGTATCTTAGAAAAATCGTCTAAAGTTAAAAGACGTCTTTAAAAAGTTACAAAACAAAGTTCTTAACAACAATGTGTAGTTTTTACTACAAAAATGTTTATAAACATAAAACTTCCATGGACTAAATAATGAAAAATACATTTTCAACCCCGTTTTGCGCATGCTTTTCTAAATAATAAAATCAGACACGCAGTCGATTTGAATTTAAATAACTTTATTATTTTCCTTTCTTGTTTTTGTTTTGATATTAGATATAAGGCCTCAGATAAATAAGAAAATTTAGTTTTACATGTATTGGTTCAATTTAAATCCCCCACATATATATGTATATATATATATATATATATATATATATAGGGCTTTAAATTCTACCTAATTAAATGCTAGTACTGCACTTGAATTTAACAAGGAAATAAAATGACAAAAACGATAATCCAACAGTTCAACACAAATTCACAAATAAAATCAACTCGTCCAGCTAATTAACTCATCCACAATTAAATTAAAATTACGTCTTAGCAATATTTTAATTAAAAGCTATTTTAGCTTTTATTACACATTGATTAATACGGAGTCCGAATAATACTTGTCAAGCCATTGCTTTGCTTGAACGGTATTTTTTCCCATTGAAAATCAATGCTTTGTCAACACACGAAATTAAATTTTTTTCATTGTTTTGTATTGTAATTTTGACACATATCGTTTGAAGGTTGATACTATCTAAAACTATAGGTTTGACAATAGTGGCGACATTTGTACGTCATCTTACGAACTTGAGTAATATATGTGTTATACATATAAATATATATATAATAACTAGCTGTCCCGGCCACGCGTTGCTGTGTCTAACGTTTTTGTCATATTACATTACATAGCGCCATCTATTGAATATTTACTCAATCTAGTCAACAGATGTCGCCATCATCGTCGCCAGATGTCATATGTCATATACAGATAATTAATAGACAAATAATTTGCAATAAGATAATATTGCAATCATAAATTGAGATGTAAGCTATCCTATCTTTCAAGTTGGATCAAACTGCACACGGTGTACAAATTTGATTAAAATCGGTTAAGTAGTTTAGGAGTCCATCGCGGACAGACAACGTGACACGTAATTTATATATATTAAGATATACATACAACAAATTTAATATAAATTTCTATCTGTAAAGTGCAAGAAATAAAAAGAAAACAACAGAGGTATTATTTACTTGTGTCCATATAATAAATTAAAAATAAATACGACTACACATTAAAATAAAGATAAAAGTTTGCTGAGTTTCTTAACACAATTTATGATAAAAGTAATCCTTTCCCTTAGATCAATGTTACAAAGAAAGTAAAGACCATCATTATAATTTAATTTAAAATACATTAATATCAGTGATATAAATATAGGTATATAAATTTAACATAAACTTATACTTTTAAAAAATATATTCAAAACGATTAGATTAAGGTATTAAACTTTAAAATCCTTTTTAATGTCCTTCTGTATTTTATTTCTTCCTTTCATCTTCCCTTATCTACCCGTCTAAGTAAACTTATGAAAAATTACTAAGTCTGTATAACTCTTGTAAAATATAAACGTACTCAAAAAAGTAGGGCATCTAAAAAGTGGAGCATACATGAAAATATATAAGTGAAATTTTAAATAAATGTGTTCTGATAACGAACCGAATATTTAACAAGTTCATTTTTACATTCATGTTCAGTCGGTATTCGCTACTTTCTAATTGCTAAATTAATTTGTAGCGTATTTGTTACTATTTTAAAATTTAAAAAAGTTAGGCCGCAGTAGTTACTGTATTTTAGAAACAGTGATAGGGAGTAAAACTAAGAGAGAGCTAAATATTTGTAGTGAATTTTCCTTGCTTTTACTTTTTTATTTTTACTTATCTACTAACATCAAGCATAATTACAGAGTATAGTTTTGTTTCTATATGCTTTGTTAAGATGCGCAGTATTAGAAACCGATCAACTGCGTACAAGGCTTGCGCATATAGCTGAAAGAGCGGCAAAGATTAGGCTGGAGGGATTAGTCCGTTATTATCAGTACGTTATGCTGTGCTTATACAGGCCAATAAATTTGGATTATATCATTGCAGATGTGACTGAATTAATAACATTATATTTGAAAATTATTATTGATTAGGGTTTTTCAGTTTTTTGTAACATAGAAGTAGAGGTAACACAAGTATAAAAAACTGCAAATGATACCGGTCGGACTAAATAGAAGGCTGGAAGTAGTAATATATAGACTCATGATAGGTGATACAAATCTCACTCATACTTACTTATTCAAAAGAGAACCACAAACAATATGTTAACAATAAAACAGCGCTCTAACAGTAAAGCATATTATTCTTCGATGCTCAAGACAAGGCTGTAATATGCCTGAGGAATACAGGCAGATGTTTGAAAGCAAGGAAAGTCTGAAAAACCTTATTGACTTATTCAATAAAACTAATTTAATCTCTTTATTTTAAATACCCATACTCGTGTTTATAAGTTGTAAATTATGTATTGTAAATGTTTATAAATGTATATATTGTTTTAAGTGCTAATAACTGTTAAAGGGTGATGGTCACAAATAAATGTTAAAAAAAAAAATAAGTGATAAGATTCTGGAATTTTACGCCACTGTAAAAAGATGACTCTGGCCATTGAATACAGTGCCGTCACTTTTTTATAATTAAACTGTATAATAAATTAAGAAAATGTTACTATGTTAATAAGACTACAACACTGTATAGTTAAATATAATCAAATTAATAAACGTTATATTTAAATACCATTATCTTTAATTAATTAATGGTATATTTCGAAACACCTTATAATTGTAACTACATGAGAGAATAAGGTTTCGTTTACACGCAAACACGATTTAACTGATATTGTTAAAAAAAACTTTTTACGATGATATTCACTCTAATATATCAAGATAGGATCTTCTTCGTACTTCAATTTGTAACTAAAAAAAAATACAATAAGAAAAGTTTATAACAGTTTTAAGGTTATTTAATATCGATTTCCATTTTACGAACATTTCCCCGTTACGGATGGAAAAATTCAATCTGTTTTTGTCATTGAAATTCTATTCGTTTTTATCTTTTTCTTTTTTTTAAATAACTAAATTGTTTTATTCGTAAATGTAAAAAAGATTGTATCTTTTTTATAATATATTTGTGGTATGTAGGTATATAGGTATATATTTGCCGTTACGATATTAATATAGCATTATAGTTTGTAATTCATTTCGTATTCTGTATCTGCAAGCGTAGAAATGGAAACTTCAGACTGTAAAAATAAAACATGTATCTCTTGTAACTGCAAACCAGGCGTAATTCCAACGTTTCGACTGAAACTACTATATAAACAGAAATACAGATTTGTTAGATTAAATAAATCATATTTAAAAGGCAAATATAACAAAAATTAAACTGTTTTATATTATTACTGGATATTCAATTTAATTTTATATATACGTATTCTGCAAATATACCACAGCTATATTTATACACGGAGATGGCAAGATATGCAAATAAAGAATAATTTCAATTGGATGGACATAGAAATGATACATCAGTGATCCCTACCTTAACAGACAAAAATTAATCTAATAATATTTTATATATTTACAACCCGGATATGTCTGTTTGTTTTTAAAGTAATAGAATCATTTTTACATGATTTTATTAAGGGGGTAGCCCACCCTAATATTTTCATAAAAGCGAATTCTTTTTTTTACTTAGATGTGTTGATTTTATACGTTTACCAATACTTTAAAGGTTATTTATGCCAATATATATACTTGAACAAGTTTGTTTTTCTTTTGCGTTTATCTGGAAATTACTTTGTAATACGAAATTTAACGGATCGAAACGATTTCTCGAGAAAATCTTATCCGATCCTAATAAAAATGACATCATATCTTCTTTTAATACGAGTGGAGTCTTGCAATTGATTACCTCACACATTTTTTATTCAATTTTTTAACTTAAAACTTTAATTTAATTTTTTCCCTATGCTACTCGATAGGTATTACGTTTGTTTACAAGAAAATATTTATAAATTTTATTTTTAACTATCCCGAGCCTCCCGACAACAGTGTCCCACGGAACAGCATATATCTTCAAGCCATTGGTTTGCTTGAACGGTTTCTTTTTTCAATTAAAAAACAATACTTTATTAATACACGGAATCCAGATTTTTGCTTTGTTGAAAATTGCAAAAGTAGAGTCACTAAAACCGCTATAACTCATAATCTAATGGTCGGTATGTCATGGAATTTTTGCACATATCGTTTGAAGAAAACAACAATCTAAAAATCATGCCGCCATTTATATGATATGTCATCCTACGAACTTATTGAGCGATATTTAGAAAATATATTCTCTTTATGCGAGTTTTTCCGAGCGCCAGGGTGGCTAACCCCTTAATAAAAAGGGCTCCCAATGAAACAGGGTTATTACCTTTTCTGTTATGGATATATTTTTATAAAATATTTACCAAACCAGAGAAGATTGTTGATTTAAATAAAACAATTTGGTTTAAAAGCTTTTTTTTGTAACTTTTTTGAATAATTTAAAATCTGACAGTAGATTACCACATTCACAACTTCCGTTGCACTAGACTGAAAATTCTAATGACGTTGTCAGAAACACCCAACGATAAAAATTATAATTTTATTAATATATTCATTACATACCCTATGTATAATACATCCGGTATTTTTTTAAACAAAAAGACATTATAGGATGATGGGTTTATTACGCCGTTTTTGCGAGACCATTGTTTGATTTACTCGTTTCGTACGTTTCGCTGCTAACGGTCATATGCCATTTACCTCATTATCTGAACAACAAATACGTTTTTGTACTATTTCAGTTGATTTGCATGAATACGAGATAATGATTACAACGCTCCAAATACTATTCATTCAATTTCATGGAAATGAGCGACAGAAAAATCTCCTTGTAAACGAATTTCTCATGAGCGCTTTTTTCGTCCTGTAAATTACAATAACATTAATTTACATTACGTTCCTTACTTGCATGATCATTTTATACATTTCTTTGCTTGATTCTTTCTGGTAACTCCGTTCCCTACTTAATTTCCCTTTTTCTATTTCATATTTCTACCTCCTCTGCTTCCCCATCCTTACTTGAATTCTCTTCATTTCTCTATTTCGTTTTGTTTCCATTGAAGCTAACTGCACCTAAACCACCGTCTTCCTTCTATTTTCTTATCCTATTCCTTTTTCTTTTTTCTCCTTCTTGTTACGTTGTCTTTCATCCTCCTATTTCTCTTTCTCATCATCGCCTTCATCATCTTCCTTTTTCTCCTCATCAACTAGATCTTCTTTATCTTCCTTTTCCTGTTATACGTCTTCCTCATTATCTTCTTCATTCTCTTCTTCTTTTTTATAGCCTTAACTTTGACTATTATGTACTTTACTCCTTTCTGAGACTCTTCCGTTGTCACTTTTGGTCTCACCTTCGTATAATTGAACTGACGTAAGTCTTTGGCTGTCTTTTCCATTTTGCAATCTTCTCTAATGTGTCCGGATTTCACACTCATGAAACATCTCCTGGCCTTACCTTTTTCTATCATTGTCACCCATGTTTTATCTAAAAACATTTTTACTGAGATTACTCACATTTTTTTAATAGTATTGCGTTTTCAACCGCTGAATTATAATTGCTTTTCAAAAACGCTAATTACGTACAAAGAGAATCGTACAAAGTTAAATCAATATAGAGGAGATACGGCTTGAATGAAGAAAGTTTTAGCTAGAATTGTTGATTCGTACGACTTCTGTGGAGAGCATAAATTAGTACAGATATGTTACATTAAGAGATCATTTTCTGTATTGTATTAGTCACAACCATTTGTCAAGCACCTCGAGTCCCATTTTAAGTAAACAGGTAGTAAAGACGAATAATGAAATTTGCATTAACAAATCGCAAATGTTACATAAGAAAATTTACGTAAAATATGCATAAATGTATTTATAAGATAACACTCTGGAATATTGATTTTTACTTTTCTGCGTTAATACTACGTTTATATGAAACTTAAATATATTAGTAGTTGCGTCATTTAAAATCTAATTTAAAATATAAGCTGTTAGTTTTGTTTATAATGTGCAAGGTTATGTGTAGAGTATCCTACGTTACTTGTAATATAACGCTAAAGTAGATTAGTGGATTAAATATCGGTACACTCTGAAAGCTTTGTTCGTGTTCATATTGTTTCTTTATATAAATAGTAATATTTTATATACCAAGATCACTTGTAGCCAAGATATGGTAACAATTAGCTCTTATTTTTTAGAATAAGGAGAACCTACTTTTAAAATATACGAAATTAAATTTACTAACTCGAAATATGTATATGTAATTACAAAAATTTTTATGAGTTTGACTTCTCTCTTTCTCTCCCTCTTTCTCTCTCTCTTTCTCTCTTTCTCTCTACCACCCCCCCCCCTCCCCCCCCCCTCTCTCTCTCTCTAACTCCACTCCATTTTTTCTGCAGGCCTCCGTAACGTGTACATTGGAAGATCAAATGTTCTGGATATTGCAACATATCTTCTTGTACCAAGTGATTTCTTTTCAGATGTGCCAATGCCCCTGTATGGTCTACCCTCAGTCTCGAGATAAGTGATAACACTCTTCTCGGACCTTGGGCTTTCCACCACCAACGACGTCCGCACACCGAAGATTGTAAACTGAAAACTGAATCTTCCTTTCTCTGAATTGTTCCACATACCCTGCCACTTTTCTTTCACTTCATTTTTGCTACATCATATTAGTAAGCGTAATTTTATAATTGTTGCTTAGGGTACTATTCCAAGACATATTGAAAGCAGCCCGACCAATCCGAAGTTCCAAACATCCCGCCAGACACAATTAAAGCTCCGCCAAAAATTTCTGAAAATTTCGATGTTCGAATTTACTGACAAATCTGGGTCAATACTTACTCACCTAATCTTTAGTTACCCTTACGCATAATCGTTTACCACCACTGAAGTGGACCATCCTTTACACACACCTGTCAGTTTAATTCCTTTAATCACTGTTAGATAAGTCCACACCTGTTAATTACGTTTAATTAACAATATATTACAGTCTGGTGTTTATTTACGTATAATCAAAATGTTATAAATAGTTGAATATATATATTTAATACATTAGATTCTACTTTAAATAAAGCTCTGTAATACTAAAGAGCTTTTAGATTCTGAAATGCTGTTCATTTGAGCTTAATATGTGTAAAACACATTACTTGTATGTGTATGTGGATGGGTTTTGTTTTAGGAGCAATTAGTATGGGTTTTATATGGGTATTTACGTTCACTAGATGAATATAGGAGCATAATTAAACATATATTTGTGTTAACTAGTCTCTATTGGAATACGAGTGTTTTATAATGTGTGTGTGTGTGGGTGTATTATTTATAAAATGTTATTCACAACTCAAATAACTGCCATTTAGCGTTATACATACGGGTGATGTAGCTAAAATCTATTTCACGGTAAAATATAGAGCTTAAAGCTCCAAAGCTTCAATCAGAAATTGTATGTGTCCATCGATATGTGCAAATTATAGTAAACATAGTAATGGTCTTAAATGTTAAGCCAAGTTAGTCGGTTAATTTAAAGTTTTGTATACGCTCTATTTGTTATCTTGATATACATAAATCTGAATTTAAAAGAAAACACAAATTATGCAAAAAGCTTTAACTCTACGTATGTTTTAAACATGCGAAAGAATTCTTCGTCTATGGTCTTTTAGAAATAAGAACGTTTAAAAAAGAAACGTTTGTTGTGTCTCTTGTGTTTGTCTTCCTATATACTACACATCAATCGTCCAATTAATAAGTGAGACAACTCTAAAGTATCATTCCCACTCACTGCTTTGGCCATATGCTAAATTGTTTAGCATATGGCAATACGCGTAGTCATTCACAGTACCATTTTTAATTTAATTTATTTTTTAAGTTTTTTTAGTTTTTTTAGAACCTTACAAGATCCAATGTTTTGGGTTTTTAAAGATTTTAAAAGAAGTTTAATGTCAGTTTTTGAAAAATATAGAAGTGAAAATAATTTCTATTACTAATAGTTATTAAAAATAGCAATTTTAATTATTTCACATACAATTTTGTCGAACTGTCAAAATTTAATTACATACGATGCATACGCACCAACTAAATTAAGTAAACTGGAACTAAAACACAAATGTGAAAAGGAATGCTTCGAAAACCTGAAAGCTAGATTACAATATTATATAAAAACAGTATATTAAATATCAAAACAGTTAGTGGGAATGAGGCTTAACAAATCGAAATTTTGTCTGACTTATGACCTGGACGATAAATTGGCGATTTGGCGTTGCAAACTTATTACAAATTAATCTCATTATATTATCTAAGTTAACCAATTTTAAAATCTAATTCAATTCTTTCATTGTCTTAAAAATTATCTCTCGTTTATCCCTGCTTCTCTTTCTTCCCTCTACTCTTTCTACTGAAAACCGCCTTCCACGTTCTCCTTTCCGTTTTCCTTGTCATATCTCTTCCCGGCTTAATGAATTTCCCTTTTCTCCTGACACTTACTCTTAATGTGTTCTAACTTGTCTTCTTCCTTCCCGCACATCCAGTCTACTTTCCATTCTTCCATTCCCATATATGTGTCATGTATTACGTTACATACTTCAGTCTTTATTTTCCATTCTCCTGCCTTTCACCTTAATCCATTTTATTCCTTTTGCTTTCCTTTTTAGGATTTTCTCATCAGGTCGCTTTTGCTTGATATGCTCAAGTTTTTCCTCTTCCGTGTCACACTATTTCTCCTGCAACGTTTCTCTTCTTCTGTTCTCCAATACATCTCTTCATTCCCAAGTCTATATCTAGCAATCATTTTCTTTTCCATTCCCTCTTGTTTCTCCAGGTATCGTGGCAATCCATTCGTCCATAACCTTCTGCATCTTGTATGTACCTTCCTTCGTCTATCTTCCTCATTATGTCCTTTTGCTAAATTTCCATATCTCCTTCTTAGTACATAGACATCAATACATAAACGACGCAATTCTAAATGATATTATAATAGACGCTGGTACTTGCAATTGTTTTGTTATAAACGCGTGTAAAAAATTATTGATTCTGATAACATTATTAACAAGTTTGCAAAGCAAAAACATTTTTTTCTCAGCCTGGAGCCTTAACCTCACAAAATCCGTCTCTACATATCGACTACAGTCTAGCTACTACGACTATTATTACTTATCAATTCTAGTAGTGTTAGGATTTCGACGTTAATTCTCCAACTGTCAATTATCATTTACTCATTACTACAACACAGACTGACGTATTGGTTTAGTTATAAGTCTTTCTTTGGTTATTTGTTATGATTATTATTAGAAGCACGTAAGTTTGTTTTTGCTTCGATAATTGAACACCAGACCAGACTAAAAACAAAATAACAGCTGAGGATTATAATGTTTATAAACCTAAATTGATTTATAATATTTCTTGTTAAGTCCTCTGGGTGCCGAGGTAGTTAAGTCATAGAGTCTAACACTCGGCTACAGCTCAGCTTGTCAACGGACATACCATGTTGAACACGCCAATTAGATCAACTGTGGTGGTATGTGAATGAGGGTATTTCCGCTGACATTGCATCACTCGTGCCATCGGTGAGCAGTGTTCGGTTCACTACATACCATATTTCCCTTCCGGAAGAACACTCTTCAGTGATCCATATTAGTTTGGGATGTATTAGCTATAGCCCCAGTTATATTATGCAGATGCAATTTTTGCTCAAACTTTGCGAGTTTAGGGTCCATAAAGACTGGCATCGCACCCCTCTAGAAGTGGGGAAAATCAACCATGATGTAGTGTATAACTCTAACTCCGTTTTTTAACACTCAGCTATGCTTAGGTCAGGGTTCGATTCCTAGAGATGAAATAAATGTATTCTATGACTATATATAAATAAATAAATCCACAAAAACACTCAATTATTATACTACAATTAGTGCGAAATATCACCTAGCTGTTTAAATTGTAGTATAATATTATAAAGAAAAGGTCTAACAAATGTAGATGAATGTAATGGTTAAAAATAGATAAATTATTTTCATCTACTTTTATTTGGTGACAATTTAATATCCCCAGGTTAAAAGTCTGACTATAAAGATGCGACGGGGTCGAAATGCTCGAAGCTCCGTTTCATAGAGCTTTTATTTCAACATCTTAAGTTGGCTTTTTAAAATAATGGCTGTTTTAAAACATTTGTGTTCTGAAATAAAACGAATATCTATTTTACGAGAAACATAAATAAAAGATTATTAGAATTCTTAAGACTCTGTGTTGTTTGGGGTCGTTAGTTTTGTGTTTTCTTACTTGAAAACATGGTCAACGGTATATTTGCGAACGCGTTAAGTCGTTATGCTGACTGTAGGTGAGACAGATCTTCTTCAAGAAGTTAACTTCAATTTCGACGAAACTTATCAAATCACTCAATAAGTTAGTAGGTTTCATTGGTTTTCATGTGAGAGTTAAGAAAAACTCATAGGTACGAGGCCTGTTTTTTAAGTAAGTACCGTTTTGGAATTAAAAAAAGACGTGCAAAGATATCGCAATAATTTTATTTTTACATGAAAGCCTGTACCTTAATCTACTTTTCTACATAATTTCCGTGAATATTGAGGCACTTGTCATAACGTGGCACCAGTTTTTGAATACCCTCCTCATAAAATTCTGCCGCCTGACTTGTTAACCACTGTATCACAACTGTTTTGACTTCGTTATCGTCTTGAAGACGGTGCGGCCATCTTTAAATGCTCTCACCCATTTCCTTACCATTCCATCACTCATAATGTTTTGTCCGTAAACTTCACAGATCTCACGATGAATATCGATCGGTTTTACGCCTTTAGCACCAAGAAATCGTATAACAGCCCGTACTTCACAATCGGCGGGACTCACGATTGTCGGAGGCATCTTAAACACTCAGTAAACAACGTATACAATGAAGAATCAGACTGTAATGGCGTCAGTGCGTAGACAAGAGATGTAGGTAACCAGCGCGCATACGCGGAACGCCGACCGTAGCGCTGCAAAGACGGAATCGCAAAACGGTACTTACTTAAAAAACATGCCTCGTAATATATGAACAAGGTAAACCTTATTTCCACCCAAGAAATGAGTAAAAAGTGTTAGGTTTTTTCTGGGTTTATTTAAAATTTGTGGTTGAGAGTTCTAAGAAGTCTAAAGAGAAACGTTTTACATTTTATAATAATAAACGCGTTATTCATTTCTACAAGATATTTGAAGATACTTCTTTTTTTCTACCTAATATGAGGATTTTAAAAATCGTGTAATATATTGACTAACATAATTGTCTTTTCTTATTACATGACTGTGTTTAGTAAAATATATTAAGAAATATGAGAAACAATTAATAATACCAACATTTGTAAAGTTATTTATTGCTTTTCCTACATTTATACTCATTTAAGCGAGAAGCCTTATTAATATTAATCTTCTTTTTCTTTTCAGGCAAACGTCGGTTACATTCGCCATTACCGACCAGTTCGAGATCGCAATGGCCTTGAGACGTCAATCATGGGAATCCATTTTGTGGTTACGCATCCACATTTTGTAACAGGCAGACTAAAGGTAGGTCAGTTCTCATAGCTTGCTTTTCGACCTTTATAGCCTATACTCTACAGTGTATACTATATGTACACTATACGCCCTTATTTTCTAACACTGGTAAACCCCCCAGGATCATTTGTGAGTATAACACTCCCTTCATCGTAACCCCGCGACCCACAAGGGTGTGTGAAGTCAGAATTACAAAGGAAATTCAAATTAACACTGATTTCATAAATATCACATGACCTTGTGAGATCATCTAAAGCTTTTATAAATATTTCAATATCTTTTTTTTTAATTATTTATTTGGAAGGCATCAATTGGTAAATGGAAACTGGCCATTTAGTTATAGTTTGTAATTTTATTGTTTTTATATTGTGTATCTTTTTTATTTTCTACGTTAAAACGCACGCGTCGTTATACCAATGCTGACTTCTCCTACTCTGCACTAACTCCGAAGTCTACCTAATAATCCAATAGAGAATTTATTGCGCAATTTCTATTTGTATATTTGAGATTAGTAGTGAAAATCCAAATTTTTCATTTTGAAAGACCTTTTCAGAAAGAAGAAAATTTTTGAACTTTTCTCTTCAAATATCTAGGCATTGATTGGTTCTAAGGGTTGAGTAGTAGTATTCATTTCAACAATGTTTTTCTAGACCCAATGACCAGCACAATTTTCCAAGTTAACGAGAGAAACACAAATCTCAGTTTTTTGTCATCAGTTTTACTCATGTAGATTAAGAGTATTAAATAATATATTAAGGGCACAAACTACGCCTAGTTTTATTGATATAAATACCCCGTATTGGAGGCCCTATCCGTTCCTCCTTTCAGAGTCGGTGTCTTCTTTAGCTCAAACTCTACTGCACCGATCTTTTTGAAATTTTGCACACTCTTTACATAAATTCCGAGATAACGCTGTCGAGATTTTTTTTTAACGTATTTTAAAATAACAAAGTTTCTGATTTTTTTCATGAAACATCGATATTTTGAATTCTAAGTACTGTAAAAAATTGAAAAATCAATTAAAAAAAGCAGAGTTACTGCAGAAACTTATCAACTAATGAAATCATTTTGGTTATTCGATTTCAGAAAATGCAGTGATGAGTTATATTTTTTTTGTAACGTCTGCGGAAATTCACTGTCAATGCCTCATTTCTTGATATTTATTTATGAAAATTTCACAAAGTATTCTATAAATGTTATTTTATAATGTAGTAATTATCGAAATAATTATATATTAACTGTGTTGCCAAAAAACATTATCGAAAATATGCTTTTTTTGTATCGATTTGACCGTACCTCCATTTAAGCATGAGTATTCGCCAAACTGTCAAATTTGAACTATATAAAACAATTTATTTAATAAAATTTATTTTTACATGATTTTCTAAAAATAAAATCATATTTTATTTATTAAAAAAATGCATATTATTTAGCTGTTTAATCCAGTCTTTTATACCCTTTTAAACACTCCCTAAAACACAAGTCCATGCATGAGTCCATGGGGGTTGACGGCTATAGGTTAAGTGTTAGGGTATGTAGGATCTCTTAGAATGATAAATTAGGGTTGAAAATATCTAACAAACCTTCTAACGAAAAGTTACAAACCAACTAAGGTTAAAAGGGTTGCAAATTGTGCAAAGAGATGGAAATATGAAAATATATATAAGCTAGGTGTAAATATACACGTACAAGGTAATTATATATTTAAAATAGTTCATTTATAAATATTCAACATTTATTTTAGTTATTTATGACGTCATGACATAGATATATAGCCGTGTTATTTGTTCGAGTAGATCTATCTGTTTAGGTGTTATATTTTTAGACAACATTATACCAGTGTTTTATGTACCTGGTTTTAATTGGTCGGAATTTAATTAGAAAAGATTTGAATAGCATTTTAAAGCCATCAAAAGTACAATCATAAAATCTTTTTAAAGTGTTTTATCAAAAAAAATACATTTCTTGAAATAACGTTAATTAATTTTAATTACAGAATTTGAATAAGAATAATTTAATTATTGAATGTCTTTAAAGAGAATTATGTCAGCAGTCTGAACTACTGTTGTATTATAAAATTATTTTTATCTCAGATTCAAATAATAACTTGATGAAAACTCCATTGTACTAGTAACAGATAATAGCGCGCCCGAAATAAACGTTTGGTCAGATTTCTATCAGCAGAATGCTTCCAAACTAATCTTTAACACTATTTTCTTTTCATTACGTAATTTCACACACTTTGTTTTTTTTTACACTGTTTGTGTAACATCGTACAGTGTTGCGCCGTATTTTAAAGTTTTACATCAATTTTATTGTTTCTTTGGCTATGGATAGAATAAAAAGAAGTGCAATAAAATGTAAATGTTGTTCGACAGTAAAGAGACTCTTTTCCTAAAAGAAATTGTTAATTCTTGTAATGCTAATTGTTAAATGGTTTTTCTTAGATTATTCCCATTCACTGTTTTAATTGTGTTTTTAATTTTGTATTTAATTTTATTTGTATAGCACATGGGAATAAGAGTAGTCATTCCCTGCACCATTTTTAATTTACAATTTAATTTCTTTGTTTTTTTTTAACTTTGCAAGGTCCAATTTAAAGAAAATTACAGTATATTACAACCTCCAAAATGTGACAATCTCTGAAAATACAGTAGAATTTATTTTTAAAAGATGTTCATTGTCTTCATTGTTGTCAAAAATAAAGAAATAAAAACAATTTCTATTACTAATTTTTATTAAAAACAAACATTCAAATTTGTCCAACTGTCGAACTGTCAAAATGTATATTACTAACGACGCATGCGCACCAACTGAATTAACTAAACTCAAATTAAAATACAATTGTGACAAAGAATGCCTTTCTGAAAACCTAAAATCCAGATTAAAATATTAAATAAAAACGTAAATTCAATTTCAAAACAGTGACTGTGAATGAGGCTTAACAGTCTCAGTACATGACTCATCGATAATATTTTAGGTTATGTAATACATACATTTATATTATGTACATACAGAAGAAGTATAACTATCATTAAAATTTTATTACACATTGTAAAAATAATAACTGTATGGTAATGGTGCCATTACATTAGAATATTTCTTCCAGGTAAATATTAAAATTAAAATTTTTGAATATTTTAGCTTCACGAAATATTGAAATATTCATTTAAAAATTAAGTATAATTACCGGATGCTTCTAATCATTTATTTTTTATGAACCATTTAAGAAAGAAATTCTTGGAGAAAATATTTTTTGTAGTTACAGCTAAGTGTGTCAGATATAATATAGTCACAGAAAATACCTTTATTACTTTAATAGCGTTTAAAGAGTTTGAAATTTTTTTGACATTTGTGAGAATAATAAAAAAGCTATATACTTATACATACACTCGCTTAATATTAATATTTGGCTGAAATTATTTTGGCATTTATACCAGGGCGCATTGCGTTTAGGTTCGATTTAAAACTCACGTTATATTTTAATTTGGTGTGTAATTGAACATATGTTAATTTTTCCTCACTAACACTGTTACAAATGTGTAAAAGTCATCTTATTTTTTATATTTACCACCATCTAACATTTTTTATGTATATTTAACATTTTATAATTCTATTTTACAATTTTCTAAATAATTCACTAATTAATTTTGAATCACTTAACAAAAATTTAGTATTAACTGGAAAAGTTTTAATCACATCTAATATTTCACTATTGAATTTAGATCTTTCTAAACTATAATTTATGCATTCAAATATAATATGATCCAAAGTTCCTTCTTCACCACATTGACATCTATCGTCAGATTTAATATTAATTTTGTACAGGTGAGCAGGTGTTTTACAATGATTGCTTTTGATTCTGATTATAGTTGATATAATTTTGCGGGACTTATTTCTAAACCATCTTTTCTTATTTAAATTTGGATGAAACATATAATAATCTCTTCCTTTTAGCAGACTTTTGTTAATGAAATCTTGAATTCTCAAATTGAAGTTCAATTTTTTGATTATATTGAAATATGAAAGTAATTTCACTTTTATCTCAATTTTTCAAATTTATTGTTTACTTTGCCAATTTATCCGCAATTTCGTTTCCTCTAATTCCACAATGTCCTGGTATCCACATAAATTTTATGGTATTATTTTTAGTTATTTAGTTGAAATACAACTTCTTAATTTTGCATGTAAAAGTCATCTTAATTTAGTAATTTTCTTATACAGTGTTAATTATCACTGTATAATCAAGTTATCAACCCAAAATTTTCAGAACTTGGATGAAGAACCGCTTCTATACTATAAATTACTATTTATAGTCTATAGATTACTGCTTCATAACCTTCTTATTATAAAAATTATTAATACAAGTTCTAAATAATATTATTATCCACAAAAAAGCTCATCACAAAATTTTTGTTGAGGTATTTATTTACTGGTAATATTTAAATCCACATTTTGTGTTTTGCGGATTAAAACCATTTCAAAGTAATATCGAAAAATTAATACCAAATATTGATACATTATGCAGATTATTTATTGCATCAATCATCTAAAAATAATATGACACCAAAACTAACATATCCATCCAAAAACTCATAAAACTTTTCAAGCTTTTAAGCTCAAAAGTTTGCGCTTTGCAGCAATATACATGAATCAAATTTGAAGCGCTTACATTTTTTTCTTTGTGTTGATTTTTCAAACGTAGGAAGGAAATGCATTTTATTATCATATAAATAATAATAAGTAATGCAAAATGTTTTTCTCTTTTAACGTTGCAAATAGCTTCTTGAACATTACGTTCAGAATGGCATGATATCTGCAAGCTCAGCTTTGTAAATCGATCTCTTTACTTTATTCTATAGCTGATTGCCTCGGGGCATCTGCATCTTTATTACTGGATATATCTTATTCAGTTTTATTATACTTTTGTTGGGAGAATCACTGTCTGAAATGTAATTTAATTAATTAATAACTATTATGTTATATCTTGGGTAGCAATCATTGAGTAATATTGTGCTGTAATTTGAGTTTTAATAGTCGCCTAGGGAGTCAATCAATCTCAAATGACTTCATGCCTATAAGGTCGGCTCTGACATTATGTGCGTTGATTGACGGGAACAAAAAAATTGTATGGTAATAGAAAAGCTAGCTAAAGTTTTACCTCTACGATGAAAAGATATTTTTTAAGAAAATAACGAGTTTTTTGGTAATTTAACATTAGATATTTCTTGATTATTCATATATGCTCGATAATGTGAAAATAATATCCTGTATATGCATTTCATATGCACTGAAGTGAATAAACATGACCGTACATACTATGTACATGCAGTAATATTTAAATATGCACATATTTTTACATTTGCACGTAAATATGACACACAGTGTAGATTTTACATCACAACAGCATATACATAGGATATGCAATGTACATTAATGTATATACTTTGAATATAGAATGTATATGTTATGTATGTATATGCTTACAAGATGCAATATTGTTACTAATTCAAATTAATGTAATTGTCACAATATAAAGTATACACAAGACGGCTTGTTGACAATTGAACAACATATAATCAATTGATAAAGTAATACCATTTCATTACTTTATTAAAAGTATTGTGTTTATTCAGGTCTTTACTTTATGTCATTTTCCTTGTCAATTTTTCATGTATGAGTAATCACTCCCATGCTTCACTTTGTTATGTATTTTTCAATATTTTTAGTACAATATAAAAAACCATGTATTATTTTCAATTTTACACCATTAGTTATATGTAACTATACATTTCAATCAAGTTTTACAGCCGGTAAAAAAAACGAAAAAAAATAAAATTATTGCCCATAAACTTTTACCAGAAACTATAAATTGTTTGAAATTAAAGTATAATTTGAAATTTTATTACTTTATTATATTTTATTATACTACTATAATAAAAGCATAAACCAATAAAATTACAAAGCAAAAGTAATAAATACATCTTTATTCTGACACTTGGAGCTTTGGTAAGCTTTTGGTTGGTTAAAAGTGTTTGTGACAAAGTAAGCTTTGAAGTACTCGTAAATCGAGATATATTCTATCTTATGTGAACTTTAGTAACCCTTGGAAGCTTTTTGATCTGAAGACTTGTTTATTCTCGAATGCAAATTCAATGCAAGCTTTTGTTTTTACTCAAATAGAAACTTGGTCATCTAAATATAAATTCACATGAATAACTTTAGAGTTAGAAGTTAAAAGCCATTCATAGCTATTGAGTTTTAGTTTTAGGTTTATGTTTTAATCTTAATGGGCTTGTGTCCTATGTCTTAATTTCTATAAAAGTGTACTATATATTGATAAAGTGGGTTACTAGAACCTCAAATATTCCATTATTTTTTAATAACTCCTTATATGTTAAAAGATATTAACAATTAAAAAAGTAATTTTGTCTCTTTAATTATTAAAAGGATTCAACGTTGTACACATTCCAAGTGCATGTGAAGTCACAATCCTTGTGTAAGGTTACCAACCTTACAGCTCATAAATCTCTGCTATATGTATTTATATATCAAAATATGAAATATGATTTACAGCTGTTTCAAGGAACAATCAAATTTCAATATTATGTCTGCCTTAGCAGGATTAAATAAAATAAAAACTTATTACTCTTTGACTTGACTTGATTATTTCAACTACCAACAGCTGCAGAACATTACCACAGCACTGACCTACTTAACAAATAACTGACGTTAAAATGCATTTCACGTCTTACAAATATGGCCGACCATTTCTAGCGCTAAAACTACAATTCAAACTTTTAATTGCTATATCTCCGTCAATATTTAGATATTTAATAAAATAGACACGCCAATACACATTTATTAACATCAATTTCAATTAACAATTGAAAAATCGACCACTAAAAAATGAGGACACAAGCCTATTGTAATTTAGCTATTAAATATAATAGTTTATATTTATAATTACGCTAAACGCATTTCAAAAATCTCGTAATGTTGGCCCAATCGGGTAATCATAAGGAATACCACATAAGGCCACATAGGAACGCACCCGACAAGTTCCATATCAGGCCCTAGCAAGAAATACCTTACAATTAATATATATTAAATTGTACATCTCCAATTAAATTATACATCGCCTACTACATTGATTCTGTTACATATATGTTTGTATGCCATAAATATATGTGTCTTATTTAATCTTGGTAATAAAAGCATCTGTCTGACCTTGACCAGTAAACTTTGTGAATTAATTATCACAAGAATACTCGTACTCGAGTGCTCTCACCTTAAGAACCCTTCAAGAATGTTTTATTTGTATGATATAAGATGTCTAGCGTCTAGACCTTTCGTGTTTTAATAGAGAATTCTCAATTCTTGTTTCATTGTTACAGATACGATGCATTGCCAGCATTCACGCAATTTACTGGAAAAGTACAGAGAAAAGCATTGAAGAAGATCGTCCTCGTATTCAACTAATTCCAGCAACCGCTGCTCCAGTTGGTCATAACGTAAATCTATTGCAACCGCCGACTTATTTGAATAATGGAAATGAAAATTCAATCATAGACGGTGAAATGAGGGACCAGGATGACAGTGCCATCACTCAGATCAAAGGTAAGACGTTCACTTATATGTAGTTTAAATTAGGTTGTGCCGTATAAATCTACGATACAATGACGACTGCTTTGTAAAACCTAGTCTAAATCTAATATCATCCGTTCTTACGTCTAACATAATAATATCCGTTGTTTAAAAATATGTTCTTAAGAAGTTTCATGATCCAAACAGGTAGATTTCTTTTCTAAAAAGCAGTAACATAGGTCAGAAAATGTTTTATATTAGCTAAAAACTTTTATTATGTTGGACAAGCCTTAACTATGATAAAACTATGTCATAACTTTCGTTCGTTTTGTAAGGTGAAAGCAGAAAAGAAACCTCTACTTTTATATTTATGAATACACCACTGGGCATCTTTACTCTTCTATAACCACTGTATACCTGTATTTCTTTGCCTTCTCACCAATAGTAATAATACTGCTCATGTTATTTACAAATATGCATGCATTCTTATAAAATTCTTCTAATGTATTATACAGTTTGCGTTCCATTAAGCGTTCACAACAATCACGCTCTTGATCGCAGTTTTTCCCGTTCCACTTATTTGCGAGCGTTGCAAGCATACACTTAAGTGCAATGGATTATGGAGTGGTTTTGAGTGTTGGAATAATAAAAAATAAGGATTGCGATAGTTGATTAAATAGCTCTGTAGCAAAAGCTATATTCACACAACAAAATAAATTTTTCATAAAAGAAATATATTCTAAATGATAATGAACATTGTTTATTTATTAAGTTAGGTTATGGTATAAGGAAAAGTGTATAAATGACAGTCAAATATGAATTATAATTAATTTTATTAAGCTTATTTAACATAAGTATATAATAAAATAAAATCCAATAAAATATCGTTTTCCGAATCATATAAAGTAATTTTTTCTGTCATCGTCACTTTTGCGTTATGTTTAAACATTGCGCCGAAATTCTCAATAACGACCACGACGACCCAACTCTTCAGATGGGTCGTTGTGAGCTTAGCGTGAGCGAAGATAATGACGTCATTACTACTATAACTTATTTACTATATATACATATTTTACAGATAATAAAATCATATTAAATTAACATTAAATTAATTTTTTCGGAAATAGGTTCGTCCCACTTTCAAAATAAACGCCTCTGTACTATTCTATTACATCTAATCTATTTTAAATCTCGTTTAATAATATTAAAGGTAGTCAATCAAAAAGAGTTTACTATTATATAAATATTTCCCCCGCTATAAAGAATTTAATAACGCAGAAAACTTTGTTTTCTTTTTTGGCATATCCCCTTTAATAAACTTTGATTCCTGTTACATTTCTTTATCATATTAGCACGCAGCTACAGCGTAGTCTTCTATAGTTATTAATATTATATTGTGTCGGTTTGTATTATTTGTATAATATGTTGATAGAAAACGACAAAAAAAATCATATGTCACTGACAAAACAGTATATACAAGGTGTTCATAAATCTGTTTCTCCTAATAATAAAACTACAAACTAACCATGAGAAGAATCGTACGCATCAAAACGAATCGTAAACTGTATGTTTATATTCTTATCTTATATTATAATGTCCGAGGTGTATGTTTGTTTTCTTATATTCTTATATGTTTATATTCTTATATTCTTATATGTTTACGCGATTCGTATGGTAGCTCGAAAACGGCTCCATGGAAGTTTTTAAAAATTTCCTATTTTGTAGAGAAAAAAATTCTAAGACTTTTGGCGTCCCCGGATTTTTCCCTGAATTTCCTGGAAACCCGTAATTTTGGAAAAACTGGAAAAAAAGTGTACCCTTTTTTGGTGTATTACTTTTAAGTCGTAAAAGATAGAAAGTTGAAATTTTGCATGTGCATTAAGCTTTTTAATGCTGACATTTCTCAAAAAGTAGCAATTTAAAAATTGAAAAAGGGGGGCTTGAAGAAATTCGGGGGCCCGGTAAGGAACGTTGGAAAAAGTTCATATTCTGGATTCTAGAATAATTAAGTATATTATTAATAAAAAAAAATTCAAAATTTCAAAATTTTATTAAGGGGCACGGGGGCAGTATTTGCCGACAGTAAAAATTGTGCTAGAAAGTTGAAATTTTGTATATAGGCTAACCTTGGTAACTTATTTACGAATCGAAAAAAAAAATCCCAAATTTTGAAAAAAAGTTGGTCAAATAACGCATAAATTGAAAATATTTTTTATTTTGATAAAAGAATATATTTTTTTAGTCAATTTATATGTGTTAATGTATATGTGCGCGAGTTTATTTATTATTTCAATTTAAAAATAGAATTAAATATGAATTGTAATTACGAATTATTTTATTGGATTCAAATCATACACGCCAAATAGACGTCGCCTTGCGACGGGGGTAAACCCTGAACTTTAAAAGAGACTTTAAATACTTTAAAGAGAAAAAAATTCTAAGACTTTTGGCGTCCCTGGATTTTTCCCTGAATTTCCTGGAAACCCGTAATTTTGGAAAAACTGGAAATAAAGTGAGCCCTTTTTTGCTGGAAATTAAATTTGACATGAAACTAAAGCCATACACAAAAGACAGACGTCGCTTGCGACGGGGGTAAAAGCTAGTATGTTTATATTCTTATATGTTTGGTACTGAATTTTGTATGGTAGCTCGAAAACGGTTGATGGAGCCGTTACCATGTTTTTGAAAATTTCCTATTTCGTAGAGAAAAAAATTCTAAGACTTTTGGCGTCCCCGGATTTTTCACTGAATTTCCTGGAAACCCGTAATTTTGGAAAAACTGGAAAAAAGTGAGCTCTTTTTTCCTGTATTACTTTTAATTCGTAAAAGGTAGAAAGTTGAAATTTTGCATGTGTATTAAGGTATTCAATGCTGACATTTCTCAAAAATTAGAAATTCAAAAATTGAAAAAAGGGGGGTTGAAGAAATTCGGGGGCCCTGTAGGGAACTTTGGAGAAAGTTCATATTCTGGATTCTAGAATAATTAAGTATATTATTAATAAAAATAAATTCAAAATTTTATTTGGGGGCACGGGAGCAGTATTTGCCGAGAGTAAAAATTGTGCTAGAAAGTTAAAATTTTGCACATAGGCTAACCTTGGTAACTTATTTACGAATCGAAAAAAAAATCCCAAATTTTGAAAAAAAGTTGGTCAAATAACGCATAAATTGAAAATATTTTTTATTTTTATAAATTAAAAAATTATTTTATTATTGTGCGAGTTTATTATTTCAATTTAAAAATAGAATTAAATATGAAATGTAATTACGAATTATTTTATTGGTTTCAAATCATACACGCAAAAAAGACGGGGGTAAACTCTAGTCGTATTAAAATCGTATAATTGTTTGTAAGGCAAGAATAATAATTATCTAATCTATTTAAGATATATTATTTATGTATGCATTTTTTCAATTTCAACTTTGACACAAAGAGTTTGCAAACTTAAAATATTAATACAAATATGCTATACTACTTTTATGTGTCTCTAGTAACTTAATTTTTAGGTCACCCATTATTTTATCCACGTAAAAGCCAGAAACAGATGACGCTTATCACACACGACGCGACAGTTATTTGTGATTTGAAGTGTTTTCTCTTTTGCCTATATACACTTTTCTCATAATGTGGAATGTAGATTTTACTGTCATAAAATGTAAATTCATCTGCTTCAATTTTTGTAAGCACTAAAGAACTATTTATTTTCAGAAATATTAAATGAAATTCCATTGCAGTATTCTCTTACCAGTTTACAATCTTATATAATAGAGAATTATTTTCATAAGCAGCTGCTATTGTCTATCTATCACGTTTCTGTAACAGTATAATGCAGATATGCAATAAATGTCTTGAAGAAACAACGAAACCCTTTTTAGATATCGCATTACAGTGCAAACATTTTTAAAATGCATCAGTGTTTGAATTTGATTGCAGAGAATTACAATTCGAGTGTACACGTACTTAAAGTTTATTGACATGTTTCTAATGTAATGTTCTAGATGTGTGTATTTTTATTTTCGTTTTTATATTTAGTACCAAACTTTGTGTGATAGCTAGATAATGGTTCCTTTCCTGTTTTTGAAAAATACTTATTCTAAAAGTTCATAGAAACTTGTAGTTTTGACACTTTTTGCTCTATGGTAGTTTAATAATTCAGTGATTTTCTTTTTTTGAAAAATCGCTTTATTTCTTAATAAAAGATATTTTTTAGTCCAAAAAGTGCTTTATTTATCAACATAGTCTCCTTTAAGCTCGAAACATTTAGTCCAGTGTTTGTCCAATTTGTTTTATTCCTTCCAAGTAATAGTTTTCTCTTTGTTAGACCTAAATTTCTTACCGCTCAGCCATTTCTTATTTCTCAGTCTTTCTTGGTGAATAAATTTGGAAAATATGCTGAATGGGAAGTACTTCGTAGCTCAATTTACGGATTTTTGCCATGGTGATGGAACAGCGGTATCTATCGCTCGGATAGCTACTTTCAATGCCTGGTTGTCTGTTTTCAATGGCAATCAAACATAAGCTCAAAATATATATAGTTTAGAAAGATTAAAATTCAATAGTGAAATATTACATGTGATTAAAACTTTTCCTGTTAATACCAAATTTTTGTTAAGTGATTTAAATATTTAGAAATTTGTAAAATTGAATTATAAATTATAAAATATGTATAAAAAAAAGTTTGATGGTGGCTATGACGAATAAAAGTCAAGGCAAATAAATAAATAAATATAAAAAAAAAAGTCAATTACATAAAAAAATATTCTCGATTTGTAATTAACAATTCCTTAAAGCTCCTCAAAATACTCCTAACTTAGAATTATACTATTTAATTGATAAATCCTCTCAGAATTCTTGTATACATAATAATTAAAGGAACTAATGACTTAATCCGGAAAGAATAAGTTTCCTAAATACAATTATACTCGACTCGTGCATAGTCTTATATTTAAATATCTTCACAAAACGTGCTTTTATACTTGTATACTCGTAATCCTCTCGTTGTCTCGCTCCTCTTCTAATTTCTGTTCGAGTATGTTCAAGAACCATGTAATAGGTTTATTGAGTTAGTCAATTAATCGTTGCCACAAGAACTTAAGACAATAGAGCTTCTGATTATACTGATGTTTTGCTCGCACTGTTACTAGTAACGGTAAGATGTAATCAGGAGCTTTCTGAAAGGTACGAGCATTATATGTCTTTCACAACTTATGACATTTATATGACTATTATGTATTTAGATATAATTATATTATGTTAAGATTAGATTACTAGAGCTTTAATTAAAATGGTTTAATTATGAGATTACTTTGATTTTATGTTATCAAAGTTTTTGATGATAAGTTTACTATCGTATCATTAAGTTGATATTTTAACTAACGGCGAATACGTTATGTGCAAATAAAATAAAGTAGTATAAAACTATTGTAGTATCTAACAGATTTCATCGTGTAATTGTTTTATCGCTGTACGGGAAGCTTTGGCTAATCTAAATAACGGTGAAAATTATTGTTCTTCTTAAATTCTTTTTTACTGTTACTTTACCTGCAAACTATTTGTAATAATTGTTTAGTAGCCAAACTATTCTCATTCCTGGTACTGGTTTTTAACTCACGAGGGTTATTTTCATACTGTTTACTTCATGAAAATAACATTAGTACCAAACATTCACACTTTTGGTGCTAGTTTATTTCACAAAACATGTAAACGTTTGTAAAAGAGTAAGATTCGAGAACCCCAGGACCTACGTCGTTTGAGCAAAGCTGAAATTATAAGAGTAATTAGTTTCTTATGTAGTTAAGAATGTATGCGTAATTGCTAGCTCGAAAGTATAATGGCTAGTTTTTATATACTGTTAAAAATCAACATTCAGTATTGCCAGATCACTTCCGTGGGCCCTATCATCCGCCAGGAGCTTTAAAAACTCTTTAAAAAATTAGGTAAAAAAGACGTATGAATTAAAGGTATATAGGTACTATGAAGCATTTGACGACTTTTCTTTAAAGAAGAAAAAAAGAGAGAAAGAAACCAAAAGAAATTTGTATTCTTCATAAGAATCTTTTTTTATAAAAGTGATGTGTTCTATTTTAAAATAACTGGACTCATCTGATTTCTATTTAATCAAAGAATAGTTGAGCAAAGTTTTTATTACAATCCAGCATCCAGAGAATAGCTGTCTAAAAAGGAGAGAAGGGAAATAGTTTTCTAGAATATACTGACCACAAGTAAAATACTCAACAAGAAAATGAACATGAAAACTGTTTTCAATTCTCTTATTGCAAATGTATTACATTTTCCGATATGCAAATTCCTCTTTGGCGAATACACGGAGGTATTCTCTAATACTACCATATGAGTTACATCCAGAGTTCCAGTAAAGCAAGAGTAGTTCTACTTCAGTTGTCTACTCAACCCTCAATTATGAATTCCCGTGCATATATGGAATGTACCCATGCTAAGTATGATTGAGCTCAGTCAATTATTGGGATGCCTAGCTGAGAGATACATAGAACAAGAAGGGATTCCCGGAGTTGTGGAAACTTAAATACTACAATACTTAATTACGACAAAGTAGTGGAGTAGGATAAAGTTATCTGATGTAACTACAATGAATGCACCACATTGTATGAAGGTTTGGAATTAGTTGAAAGATAGCAATACGCCACTAAAACTTTTAGAAAACGTTAGATAATAAAACGGGTGAAGGAACGTGTTGACAAATTAGCATGGAATTGTTGGACGAAGAGGTGGATTGCGGAAATATAGAAAAGGAACGAGAAAAGAAAAGTAACGCCAGAGCAGAAGTGAATTTAATCTGAAGTGACGAAGAGACAAAGAAGACAAGAGGTTACGAAATGATGAGAATGAAGGAGGACTACGGAAAATGGAGGAAGAGGGTCAAGAGAAGAAGAAGCAGAAAAGTACTTTTGGAAATGGTGGCAGTAAAGTAACCGCTCCTGGATCAACTGCCCTTGATAAAACCAGCGCTAAGAAATTCTGGGAAGTGTCGTTAAAACTCATAGGAATAGAACAGGATCCGTATCCGCTTCCTGAGTGAGCCCTAAAATGTAAAAAGAAGATTGTGTGGAGATAGAGAGAAGGAAGAGCAGAGTACAAACAGGAGTATCAGGAAGAGATAAGCAGTAGGGGTTTCAATTTATCTGTTTTGTTTGTATATTTATTTTTTCTTTTGTAAAAAATGAAAATGGATAGATAGTATGTAATTAAGCACAATGATATGTAATTTATTAATAAATTACTAAATAATATTAATGGCAAAAACATTACAATAAATAATAATAATAATAAAGTTCTGAAATTCTGAACGAACATGGTGTATATTTAAAAACACCTTGTACTTTTATTAAATACATTCGTTCTTAATTTAAAATTAATTGCTTTGGTTTTTTCATACATATTCTATATCCTAGCTCAACTTAAAAGCTCAACACGTTAAAATGTACCCGTACTCGTATATTTATTACTTGACACTACAAAGTGGCGCGTGGTTCATTTATTATTCAATTCAAAGTAGTTTCACCGTGTATTCGCTCTGCTCATCAATTATGCTCATTGTACTAATACAGACGTAATTAAAACGCGTACCCCTGAATAAGTAATTCGTGGTTGTATGATGATACTTACAACTACATATGTGTAACACACATGTAATATACTTACATCAATGTGAGTGAGGGAATTATAAAGTTGTAACTCACGGTACAATTAGAGATAATATTATATAATGTCGAAGGAACGAACCTATGTACTAGTACTACTAGGTACATCAAACGATTCGCTTTTCATTTTGTCTCCGTGTAGCAGAAAGCGGAAATGTTTCTTACTTAGTGAGGCTCAGTTATCGGAGACTTACGTATTTGCAAAAGAATATATTAATATTGAAAATAGCAAATTTTGTCTCTTTAATTAGGAAAACAACAAATGTCTTACTCTTGTCTTCTATGGCCGCTTGCGTGTTTCGTTTGGCAAACATTTGGAATTCGTACACAACGACAAACATTTTCGGTGTAGTGCCGGCAAAATAAAATAGATGAAAACGCCCAAATATTTGCTTCGGCCATGTTGGCCGTACTATGCACACATGCTTTGACGATTATGGCATTAAAACATAACCTATCAACATTTAGTACCTTTAATTAACAATTTTTATCAACTATTAATGTTATAGTAAACAAATAACTAATAGCCTAACTCTTATTTTATTTAAATGAATGTGTCTTAAGATTAGATAAATGTTTGGGTATTATTTTAAAAAACGGTGTGGGCAAGTGGTTCGGCAAATAATCGTGCACGTCTACTAGACCTCAAATAATCGAAATCGCATGTTTCTATATACATCTATTACCGTTTCCGTTTCGAAGTGGGTGTTGCACTTTTTCATTCAGTTTTTCTGAACTTGCGACACTGTGTAAGTATTCCCACCAATAAAAGTTACCTAGTGCGTAAAAAATGCTACTGACTATAAAACGTATTGTGACTTATTTTTTAAGGTATTGAAAAATAAGTCTACTCCTTTACCCAATAACTTAATCTTTTTAAGAATAACAGGCTTTTGAAATAGCTATACATATAATAATAATATCCTTTTAGATGAAATGTTACTAAGTTTTCTATAAGAAGTGTATTACAGAAACTTGAAGATTCTGATATTTAAATGAATGAATGAAATAATAAATGATATAAAATGAATCATCTCATAGGATGTATTAGCATATAAATCTATGTTACAAAAACATTGGTTTCCTAATAAAAAACAAAGAAAAGCAAAACGGAAATGTGTTTTTCTCATGTGTGAACAGAATTTGGCTCTAGACTCTTGGATTTCAATACGTGTCGGTAAATATTTTCTGATCTAACGTTAAAGTAGTTTGTTTGAAAGTTTAAATTAGCATAATTGCGTTTAACAATCGTATGATGTTTGTTAAAACATTCCTTAACCTTATTTATACATCTTTCATGAAAGTAAACACTCGTATGTGACAGTTACGATCCTTGGTTGGTTCGTTCGTTCTTCAGATGTCGGTAATCCCGTACGCAAATAATATAATATTATATAATTAAGTTTATCTAAGTCTTTGATTAATCAGTGAGATTAAATAGTGTTAAGTTTCTTGAACACAAAGTGCCGCATCCCTTGTGATAAATTGGTTGATTCGTGTAAATATAACAAATAACATGAGGGTGAATATCAGGGTTGCAGGCCGGTAAAAAGAATTCCGTACAACCGTCACATGTAGCATAAAATATATAATATTTTTGGAAAAAAATATAGCTTAATTAAATTAAATTTTATTAAAATTTCGCGAGGAGCAATATAATTTTTTCGGGCTTACAAAAAGAAAACGTAAATTCTTTAAAAAATGTACAAAATGTGACAAAGACGGGAAGCGAGTCAAAACTGCAGGAAATTTGTATGACGTAATTTATGGATGGCCCCTTAGTTCTATCACCGACGAGTTCCTACATTGTTGGCGGTCTTTGTGGTCAGAGACGGCCGTAGGAGGGCAAGCAGGACAATCGCCCGGGGCCTCGCATTCTTGCGCAACAACCCAAATAGAAAAATTCATTGCTATATATGTATTTGAATCTCGCGACTCGCTTTTTAGAAATCCCACTAGAATTACTGCGTATATCTTTTAAGGCATTCATGTGTCTTAGTTTATCATTATTCATATTTGTCGTCTTTGAGCTTGTTAACTTTTATAAATCTTCCAATATAAAATTTTATTTCTCGTCAATTATCATCAAAAATACTTTCTTACAAATTACATAAGTTATACAAAGAACAAGTGCCTCGCAAAGTTCTGCAGCCCGGGGCCACGCAATAACTAAGGCCTTTGGGGCCTGTTTGTGGTATCGTTGCTTCATACATGTGGGCTTGAGTACCACACTCTTTGGTCAAGGATATTTATGCTTGATGATTCATTTGGGTTTGGTTTGATTGTTGTCAAGTTATAATGATTATATACATACATAGTCGTAAACTTATTAAGCTGCGATATAGTTGACACCACAAATACTGCAACATATTAAATATGCGTCATTGATGGGACTCAGCATCAAAAATAGGCCGATGTTAAATAAATTAAATCAAAACAAATATTAAAATAAATATACAAAATTACTATTTTTGCAAATGTAGTGCAAAATCTAAATGAAATGTATTAACAATTGCAAATAAAGACCGTAGTCCTAGGAAGCCCGGTAAATTATTAATAAAAAAACTATAGTTCATCAAACTTTTCGAAGTTATTACTATATACAATCTACAGAAGATTGTTTCAATATTAATTGTGTTGCGAAACCTTTCTAATTAATCGATCACAGTATTTGTATGTAAAACCTATTTCTTTTTATTCATTCTGATGGCGAAAAGGTTTTTCATCCCTCTCTGACGTCTATATCACCAGCATCCCCTTGTTATTCATCACCCACTTTATATATCAGCGAGTTATGTGGTTCGACTGCGCTGATTCCCATATATTCCTAGAATATTCATACGGTTTGGGTATATGGTGGGGCAGGGGGGAGTTGAGGTTGGTCGGGGAAGTCCCCAAATGTTTGATGACGTGTAATATATGACGTGACGACAACTAGTTGGCTAGGGAACCCACCAGGAGAGGAAACAGAAGGGAATACGGGAATAGGATAGTACGATCATATAACCAAGGGAATGACAATTGTAAGTCGAGAATTGCTAATATAATTTCCATATAAAATTATTCGAGAGACGTCTGTTCCATCGGTTTCCATCTCTATTCCTATTGACCCGACCTGACGCCCGAAGAATGCCCTTCTGACGTCATTATACTGGCGTTTTACTACATTCTTATCACTAGTATCCATGCATAAAAATACTTTTTGAAGGATTACTGAGCTTAGTAAAGAATTGATTCAATTGGGACATACTATACTCGTACACCTATGACATATTGAACATGATCAATGATTTTATTTTTTTTATCAATTTATTGAATTCTATGTTTTTTCTATGAATACTCGCAATCAAAGCAAGTACCATACATGAAAATTATCTGTTGTTCGTGCTTTCTAGGTGGAGACGTAGTTTATACATTACTGTAATTGGTAAAGTAAAGTTAACCATATGCAGTTACAGTGTGCAGCTTCCAGATATTTTTCTTTTATTTTTAAGTTTGTTAATTTATTTTATATATGTAGTTATACTACATAATTAAATAATACATTGTTTTTCAACTTATTAAGTTTATTGTGTGAAAATTTGAAATCTGTCGGAGATATAGAGTTTTAAGTCTTCACCTCTCTGGTCTGCTTTCGTCTTACTTTGAAACTTTTAAATGCGTTTCCTCAGACTTAGCTTTCAGAGTCGGTGCAATCTCTAGCAAAAAATCTACTGGACTGATTCTTTTAAAATTTTGAACACTCTTTCTTTACATAAATGCCGAGGTAACGCTGTCGAGTTTTTCTTAATTTTTTAATTTTAACTTGTTTTAAAATAACAAAGTTTGACTTTTAAGTGCTGTAGAAAATTGAAAAATGAATAAAATAGAAAAAAATCGACAACGTTACCTGCAGAATCTTATCAACTAATGAAATCATTTTGGATTTTCGATTTCAGAAAATCCAGTGATGAGTTATGAGTGGCACCGCAATGTTACTTTTTTTTGTGACGTCATCGAAGATTCGCTGTCAATGCCTCATTTCACATTTGCTTGATATTTATTTATAAAAATTTCACAAAGTATTCTTCAAATATCATTTTATCATGTAGTAATTATAGAAATAATGATATATTAACTGTGTCATCAAAAAACTTTATCGAAAATATACTTCTTATCGTTTTGACCTAATGAATTCTAAATACGAGTATTTTATAATCCTTAAAAACGTGTTAATCCACAAAAGGATAGATTTATTTTTGGTAAAAGGTAACTTTTATTATGTTAGATAAACCTTAAATACATGTAAATGGGCTCATACAGAGCTAACATATCGATGTATATCTATCTACCTTACTTTACCTTCCTATATAGAACAAAACGTTACCTCTTAGAAGTAATTTTCTACACTTTCACCTCTGGTAATATTTTAGAGCATATTTTATTTTCCTCAGGCACCCCATTTTAACAGCCAATGATTTTTCATACGTCGCACAGCCTTCATAATGTACCACTCACTTAGCTTCTGGACTTCTTTCTTGAATTTTAAATTGAGAACATTTTCTTACAAGCACGTATTTTCTTTATTTCCCCATAACAACCCAGTACAGTACTTTGCTTATTTTATTTATAGCTTCATAATAAGAAGAATAAAAACTATAGAATATTTTCTAGTAGTCGTAGAATTTAGTTTTTAAATTTAAAGTAAACATTTTTGATAAAACTTGATTTGATTTTTAGGGTAATTAACTACCATTTTCATTGCTTCGTTTTTATTTTATTTTTCCCTAAAATATCATTCCCACTCACTGCTTTAATTTAATTTTGTATTTCATTTAAATTGTTTAGCATATGGCAATACGCATAGTCATTCACAGTACTATTTTTAATTTAATTAATTTTTTAAGTTTTCCAATAAGTCCAATGTTTTAATTAAAAATATTAAATTAAGAAAAACTATATTATATTATAACCTCCAAAAGGTGACAATCTGTCAAAATGCAAGAGGATTTACTTTTAAAAGAAGTTTAATGTTAGTTTTTGAAAAATATAGAAGAGAAAACAATTTCTATTACTAATTGTTATTAGAAATAGCAATTTTAATTATTTCACATACAATTTTGTCGAACTGTCAAAATTTATAATGCTAACGATGCATACGCACGAAACTAAATTATCTAAAGTTTAATTAAAATACAAATATGAAAAGGAATGCTCAAACGAAAACCTGAAATTTAGATTACAATATTAAATAAAAACAGTAAATTAAATATCAAAACAGTGAGTGGGAATGAGGCTAACGCTTATCTTTATAAATATAATAAATGAAGAACAAAAAGATGAATTTTATTTCTTGATCTGAAGAATAACGAACAGAATAATTGTCTGTTTTGAGTCCCTGATATTCTGCATCTCTTATTCACCGCCTCCGCTTGTTCCACTTATTGTATTGTAGACATCCCTTAATATTCTTATTTGCTTATCTAAATAAATAAGTTGTGTAATTATCAAATGTATGTCACAAGTTAAATAAAAGAGTTCCAGGAATTGTGTACCATACATATAATTACGTCCCGTTTTAATTACGATAGTTTGTAAAAGTTTTTATTCCCAGTTCTCGAGAAATACAATTAATTATATCTTTTTAATAAAGTTTTATTTAACAAATGTCAATTGTTGATTCTAATTGTACTGCTGTTCTTTATTTAATTATATCTTTTTATTAAAACTCGTGAAGTGAAAATAAAAGTCGACACATGGTGAACTAGTGACCTTTTGAAAAATTTTACATTTTATTCTTTCGAATATAAAGTTATGAATTATCAAAAGTAGTCAAGTTTTTTTTCTTTCCATTTTTTTATTATATTCTTGTAATATAAATCTTGTAATATATTAAGTTTATTGTGTAAAAATTTGAAGTCGATTGGAGTAAAACTGTCGGAGATATAGAGTTTTAAGTCTTCATCTCTCTGGTCTGCTTTCGTGATACTTTGAAACTTTTAAATACGATTTCTCACACATAGCTTTTTCAGAGTCGGTGTCCTCTCTAGGTCAAAATCTACTGGACTGGTTCTATTGAAATTGTGCACACTCTTTTCATAAAAAATCGGTATTTTGACTTTTAAGTGCTGTAAAGAACTGAAAAATCAATAAAAAAAAGAAAAACTCGACAGCGTGCAGAAACTTATGAACAACTAATGAAATCATTTTGATTTTTTGAATTCAAGTAATCCAGTTATGAGAGGCACCGCAATGTTAATATTTTTTGTGACGTCTGTGGAGATTCGCTGTCAGTGCCTCATTTCTTGTCATTTATTTATGAAAATTTCACAAAGTATTCTTCAAATGTCATTTTATCATGTAGTAATTATAGAAATAATTATATATCAACTGTGTCGTCAAAAAACATTATCGAAAATACTTCTATGCATCTTCTATAGTATTTTATTATTTTAGAAAGCATAATAACCTAAAGAAGGTTGTTGTAAGATTTTGTTACAATTTAAAATTGCTACAAAGTAAAAAGATTCGGTGCAATTTTGTAATATTTGCAATAATCTGTAGCTAGAAACTGAGCAATAAGTATTTTATTTGTTATTACAAATGTAATATATCTACGTAAAGCAGTGGCTTGATCGTTGATTTTAAAAGCATTTGTTATTTACGATTTCATACAAATATTTTTAATTGCTGTAATGCACGCTACGCCATGCAACTTCCAAGTATTACTTTAATTTATAGCCATGAAAGTATTTTTCCGAGTGTTGAAACTTTTTAATGAAGTACCTGTACAAGTTGAAACGCTAAAAATGTTAGTTTCGCTCCACTTCGTCTAAATATCATTAAATCAAACACATTTTCTTTAGGTGTAATATCCATAACTAATTTTGTTTATTAATTTTTTGAAATGGTAAATGCAAAACAAAAATGATACCTTAAATATATGTAACATTTTACTTAATTAAATCCTCATAGTACAAGTGTAGTTGGATAATGTGACTTTTTGAATTTCCCGCGCAGCTCCCGTCAACCGCCATCTATTAATAGAGTTCTGTCAAATTTTGAACATGTTGCGTAATATAGGTTATCTTTGACAGCCATTGAAAGCAGCTATCCGATTGAGTTTGTAGTCACCATGGCAAAAATTCGTAATGGCTACGAAATGCTATTCGCATAATCTCCAGATTTAGCCCCATGCAACTATTTCCTGTTTCCTAAACTGAAGAAACGGCTGCGCAGGAAGAGATTTGGATCTAACAAAGAGGCCCTAACAAAAATCACTGTAAATGTATAGAACTTAAAGCAAAAAAAATATCTTGTATTGAGAAATAAAGCGCTTTTAAAAAAAAAAAGTTTCTGAAATATGGAACTATAGCGTTCACATTACACACTCATGATTGCTATTTATTATAAATAAATTGTAGTATAAGGGTTTAATCATCATCACGTCATATTCACAGTCCATACGAGCACATCATTATAGTTAACGCCACGTGACTGGCTAAGGCCTGTCGCACACTGTAAGCGTTTTTAAGCGACGACGAATGCGAGCGTAAATCGACGGCTTGTGATGTGTCACGATACATACACACCACGTTCCGATACGACAGTACGTCAAGTCAAACTTTTGTACTGTAGGGTGTATTGAAGTTGTTTTGCACTAAATTAATTTATCAAGACAATCTTTTGAGCAAACTTTCACTTTACTTTTTAACGATACATCACCGTTATGAAAGAGACTATTGCATTCTCTTCCATATTCATTCCAGTCTGAGAAATCTATTTGCATTTACAAGCTAGGGATACGTATAGCGTTGTAGCATGTAATGGCTTAGTTAAAATTAGCTTCCTCTATGAGAACTACGTAACGCCCGTATTCGGACGGCTTTGCCGCTTGCAGTGTGCGAATTTCATTACATTTAGGCCTGTCTCAGTATGGGACCGTATTTAAGCGACGGCGAATTCGGACGTAAATCGGCGGATTGGATGAGCGACAAAGCAAACCGCCTATGTGTGTAACAATACATGTTTATACTAATTTATTTATCTATATTTTTGATACAGCATTCGTTGTTGTTTACGTCTTAAATCTGGTGTGCCTGGATGTTATCTTATTATGTTATTGGATACCGAGCAGATAACATAATCAAACGCATATGCTTACTGCATAATATTATAATGGATAGTGAAGGTCTTCCTATAAATTTTGATTCCACATCCAGCGGAACTCAACTAACCTCAGACACGAATCGATCAAGTACTACAGGTGAAAAACATGCTGCTGGAAAAGCTTGCGATGTTCGCGAAAAATTCAAGACTTTTGAATGCTGAACATACTCGTCACAAGCGATGTCGCCGATAGATCTCATTTGATCCGTATTGCAACGAAACAACAAGCGATCTTAGGTATCAGATAACAGAACAAAGGTTCAGATAGGATATCGTTGTAGTAGTAATAACGCTTGGATAAAATTCGCCTTTATACGGTTCTAATGTACGAGGTAGTGCCGCCCGTATTCAGACGGCTTTGTAGCTTGCAGTCAGAGAGGTCCAGAGAGGTCTCATTACATTTACAGGGTTCGGATAGGGAAAGCGTAGTAGCCCGTATACGTCCTTTCAAAATTCGCTTGAATACGCTTCCAGTGTGTGACGAGCGTTACGTGATTTCATTTATCACGTCACGATGCAAATGTAAATGAACTGTCAGACAGTTCTCGTCAACATAACCTTAAATTACGATGTCAGTATTATAACACAAAAGCAAACATTTTAATAAAACGTCTTTACTTGTAAACGAGTGTATCGTATATCGTAGTCCTACAATCTTATTGTGGGGTTAACCTTATTTAAATAAGTTGAGCTATGAGATTTTCGCGTGGAAGTTTAATAAATAAAGTAAAAAAAAAAAAAAAAAAAAGGGAGAACGAAAACCTTGACATGCAAATATTGTAAGAAGCTTTTATACTGTTCATTGTGTCACAAATTTCTTTATTATAATAATATTTTAACCAAATAACATATTATTACATGAATAAAATGATAAAATATAACGAGAAATTATGCTTTTTAATGTACTGGGTGATTCTACGTGTTTTGTACCGAAAACAATTCGTAACAACAATAAATAAATAAATTAACAATAAATAATTCTCAATAATAAATAGTAGTTAAGGTGAAACGATACTTGGCCATTTTTTCTAGCGAAATATAGATGGCGATACTATACAGCAGTTTAAATATTATCAAAAAAAACCATGTTTTTTATGTTTAATTCGTTTTATGTAAATAACTATAAACGCGAATCAAAATCTAAAGCTGCAATTAGTTAGATGAATAACGTATCTATATTTTAAGCTTTCTTCCACTAACTTTTAATGAGTTGGAATCGCAAAAATAACTTTTGAAAATTAATATTGTTATACTTTCTAGTTAAATTCCAATTTTTATATGACTGGTAACATTTCTAAGGGTTCATAAATTTTATAACCTTTATTATGTTCTCAAACTTACGCTTAAGATTTAAAAATATATAGAGTATAAAAATATAAAATATTAATTTTCAAAAGTTATTTTTGCGATTCCAACTCATTAAAAGTCAGCGGAAGACAGCTTAAAATGTAGATACGTTATTCATTTAACTAATTGCAGCTTTAGATTTTGATTCGCGTTTATAGTTACTTACATAAAACGATTTAAACATAAAAAACATGGTTTTTTTGATAATATTTAACCTACTGTATAGTATCGCCATCTATATTTCGCTAGAAAAATGGCTAAGTATCGTTTCACCTTAAAGTGATTCATAAAATGTTTCACTCATATAAATCATGTCTGTTCGTTCACGACCATTGTTCGCAGGACTCAGTAACAGGGCTAGTCCGTACGCAACATATCCGATTCCTTACAGAATATTTTGCAACAGATATATTTTTCTCACATAAAAATGCATTGAATAAAAGTTCCGACACTAATCAGTTTTCAAAACACCCTGTATTATGTAGATGCAGAACGTTGAAATATTTTTAGGGTTTATTATTTCATATTAAAATAATTATGTTAGTTCAAAATACCACCACCGTCGTTTCTAAGTTTTTAGGACTAAAATCCCTTTATTTTTGCTTTGCCATTGTTGTATAATATTCTGTCTTAGAGAAATTAACTTTGCTTTTCTCTTTAAAATTAACTTTAATGAGTAACAAAGAATATTATTACACAAAGGGTTTTTGAAGATATAATTTATAGACCAACTTTGTTTTTGCAATGTTTCCGAAATATACAAAATAAACATAATTTGTGTATGGCATAAAATACAGTAACTTTTAAGTATTTCTTTAGAAGAACAATGTGAGGATATTCCCTATACTCTATAGGATGTCACCCTACTTACCCCCTTCCCCTCCCACTACCCTTTTTTAACATTCCTACTAAGGTTTAATTTACCACGTTTCATTAAAATTCATAAAACTCATAAATTTCATTACTACTAGGAGTACAATCAATACCTTTCCAGTCCTCTGGGTGGCCGTAGTCTGTAGACTCACGAAGGTAGAAAATTGCTATCTTACCACAAGCTAATATTTTCTACTTTTCATATAGAAATTATCTTGCAATGCAAGGTTCAAAAGATAATTTTAACTACTTGATTCTGAGTTCGATTCCGAAGATGGAATAAATTTATTCCATGACATACCCGTATTTATAGACTATAAACTATATATTATAAATGTATATATTATTTTAAGTGCTAATAACTATCGAAAATGAATATGCACTTAAATAAAAAAAGGAATCAAATATACCTATCATATAAATAAAACAAATCTACAAAAACCTACAGAAGTCATAAATATGCCCTCTTAAACACAAAACGTAAACTCATGTATTATTAAACGTAATATTTTTTACCTAAGGTAACATTTTCTTAATTACAGAAGTTTAATATAATTATTTTTCATTACCATTAAATAAATGTAAAACACATTAAAAATCTTTTACTAATACTCCGAAAAAAGAAAATTCTATTCTATATTAAGTTTACGTAGATTTTTCATTTGTGAATCGTTATAGCACTGGAATCTTAAGTTAAGTTTAGTGTTTAATTTCAAGTACACCTCTGGTATGATATAATCCTCGTCCTCTTGAATTTCGAATATTATATAACAAACATTCAATCAAATTCAAATTCATTAGCTTTCATTCATCCCACCTCGGCACAGCATACCGAAACTGCAAGAATGTAGTAATAATTATAACACACTTGGAGTTACAAAACCGCACACAGATGGGAATGTACAAGTGTCCTCTGTGAATATAGCAAACGGATGAAATAGTACTCCTATAGTCCGAAAATGTATGGCTAAAGATTCAAATAATTGAGTAAATGGCAATTAAAAAAATCAACATTTATAAAATATGCTATTATATATATAAGGTTTATTAGGAATTGTAAATTTTAAATAAACTCATGTGTTGCTTCCGAAATTTAAAGTTTATTTTTTTAATTTACATACATATTTTAATAATTACATAGTTTATCTTAAATCATACCTGAAATTTAAAGAAACGACATTTAAAGTTTATTATTTACCATAAATTCTCAATTCCTTTTTATCTAATTGTAACCTCACAATATGCACTTAAGTAATTAACCATAACTAACTGACTAAAAACGTGAGTTCTGTCGACTCCAAATATCAAGTGTTGGCCGTTATTCCTATAGCGACATCTATTGCGTTCATGAGTATATGTTTTTACTGAAGGGTCACTGTTTTTCCGCCAGGCGAGCTTTGTACTAACTAAAGAAATATGATTTCTTTACATATATTTATCAATTTATGAATCAAACAAACGTAAGTTTGAAAGTTGCTAGTTTACCACAAGCTAATTCCAAGATTAATTTCTCTAGTCCCAAGTGTACGTGTTTTCATATTTTTCCATGTACTATGCACCGAGTATCCGTATTTTGTGCCCTAAATAAATAACAGCTTCTTTTATTACTTCTAATATAGAAAAATTTCTTGCAGCATAGTTTCACAGTAGCTAGTTTGCCACATGGTAATTCCAAGATTTATTATCTACTTCTGATATACAAAAGTGTCTTCTGGGTAATTTCACACTTGCTAGCTTACCACAAGCTAATTACACGCGTTACATTTTCTACCTAGGTTTTTTATTCAAATAAAATCCTGTACTTGTTGATATAATTTGGTTGGAGTAGTGACGGACGTTTGCAGGATGCCATAGCGATTGTCAATTATTTGTACGTTATGCTATACCAAATTATGGCACACATAGAGAGCGCTTGCCATGGTTGGATGGGATAGGATTGGGTTGGGTTTGTTGTACCATTCTGTTTGCTATAGAATTATGTATTCAAGTTATTCTAATTTCTCCTTTATGTATTCAGTGCTAATTGTGAAACGGAATAATGTATGTGCAATTCAATTATATTTCAAATATGCTTACTAAATATACTATTACATATATATGTACATGTATATTATATAATAAAATGAATGTAACATCTCTAAAACTAAGATTTTCTTGTTGTAATCTATATTTGTAAATAAGGAGATACTATCTGTAAGCTTAATTAAGGATGGAGACCACAAAAACTATCACTCAGTGGATTTTAACCTTTTTTTTAAATATTTTTAATATTATAAACCGATTGAAAATTATTTTTTAACGCTCTATATTTTCTAAATTACTCTACACTGTAGAAAGAACTGGTAAGGACATGCTCTAGACGCCTCTTTCTTAGGTTAATGCCACACTTTTAATCATCGGAGTGCATGCAAATTTGTGATTACTCTGTACACCCGAGTCGAAATTTTAGACCTATCCTGATCCTTGAAATGGATCTTTGCCCCTCTTTTCGTCCTGAAAACAGTAAAGTGAACCTCGTCTCATACTAAACACTATTATATGACCCTCGCTTGATCCTAAATGTCATCATGATTCTCGTCTTATTTTAAGTCTGAGCTATTTTACTACTGTGTGAACCTCATTTAAACCTAAGATGGACAAAAAGAAGGTTAAGAAATGTATTTATACCTGTACGACATGGATTTTATTGTTAAGTACATGTAGGCTCAAAGAAGGTCGTCAATAGGGTCAAAGTTTCAACTCGGGCAATGATTCAATGTATTACAGAATTGCGAATTATTTCCGCGCAATTTATTTTTCGCAGTGTGGCATTAGCCTAAAAAAGAGGCGTCTAAAACATTTTTTCGACCAACTTTTTTTACAGTGTTCTTATGCTCGCTCCAAGGTAATAACCCATTTTCACCCCAATACACCCTTTCCTTTCTACCCAGCTACTGAATGTTACGTTACATTCATGTAATATTTTACTAAAACAAAACCTTGTAATATTTATTATAAAAGAGTACCACATTATTATTTTTTATCTATTCTAAATAAATAATTCAATTGCAAAAAATTTGTTTAATTTGAAAAAGCTTTAAATAATGTCACTATGTGTGTATATTCTGTCAATCGTTGGCAACCTATACCTTACCTGTTGCACAAACGTATAAAACGTAAACCCCGATAGAAGCAAGCACTTGGTAATGAAAGTAACATCTTAACGAGTGACAATAAATATAGTTAATGTACTACATGTGTTCTTTAGTAAAATAGTTATTAAACATATGTCTAAAAATATTACCGCTCACATAATAATATTTGTTTCTTCTATTGCAGCGGACATGTCAGCCACAAGTTCTTCAAGGAGTACAACGCAGTCGAGGATACTCTTCGTGATGGTGCTAATATCGCAGTTATGTTTGTTTTCAACGGTCCGATGGAAATAGGTGCCAAATTAAAATTATATTACGAATAACGAATCTATAAAATATAGTTTTACTATTTAACAAAAAAAAGAAAAAAATGCCTAACATAACAGGTTAAATTTGAACACTGTAAAAATACACACAAAATTTGATGAAAATTTTAGAAATGAACTATATTCAAAATGTAGATATTTTTCAAAATTCTTACTTTTTATTCTACATTCCAATAACTAGTAATATATTTTTTATATGTAGAGTATAATTTACATTTTTGAAATTGCTTGTATTCTAAGATGTTCTGTATTCATTTTGACAATTACAATTTTGTCAATAGCATTTATTTAGAAAATGGAATAAGTCTATTTTTTATTATTACGATAAATTTAAATGTTTTTGTAACTGCCGCTCTTTTGAATAATCGCTTGTAACATTGTTCCTATTCATATATTTTAAATAGACATATGTGGGTACATAATTTACCTTCTGTAAGAGGACCCACTCGAAATTCCTTTACAACCTATCTGAATGTCTCTTTTCTTAACATTAACACTCGTGACACTTTCAAAATTAACGGCTCAGATATAGAACATCTTATAAATACATCATCGTTGAATAATAAATACTGGATGAATAAATTTAAATTTAACAGCGAGATGTGCAAAAACAAGGAAACTTTACTTTTAATAAATTTCCATAAAATAGAAAAGCCGACACGTTTTCCAATCATTAACGAAATTCCTAACACTTGCACCGCCGGCTGTTAACTTTCTATTTATAACTGTAAATAAAACTACAAAAAATAAAATTAAAACATGAGCCACGACTGGCCGATAATGTAAATGTTAAAATTTATTATTCAACAATTTATTATTTTAAGAATATTAACATAAATTCGTATAGTTTCAACGTAGCATCCTTATGCGCCAACTACATCAGTGTGACACCAATTGGTGAAAGAGGTTGTACATCATAATGTATCGAATACATCGATATGCTTTGTCAATACTACGTATTCACTCAAGCAGGGTTATGATTTTATAAATAATAGTAAGAAATTAAGCAATTAAACCCAGCTCAGTTTTTATAACTCATATTTAAAAAACGTCAAGTTATGAATGAAAAAATGGAAATGTATGATGTCGCATTGATAGGGACGACGCATTATATAATTTTAAATATAATAAACTGAAGCTTCAATTATATTTTATTATTCTAGTATTTTAATAAATAAAAATAATATATATAAATGGAGTGATAATATAAATATATATTAGGCAGCTAAATTAATAAAAATAAAAAAACTATGACAAACTCAAAAATAATTTCATAAACCAAAGAAAGCGTCGTGCAAAAATCTGTAAATTAATAAAGTTGTAAAATAATTGAAAATGTTAAAATTAATAATTTTATAAGTAATTTTAGGTTTAAACATATTAATAATAATTTGTTAATTATGATTGATTTGATAGCTTGAATAATTCGCTTGACATTTGTGGACCAAGAGGAAACCTATACACAGATGAATTCGCTGAAATCCATAAATAGGCCCAAATAAACATCACCAAAAACATTTATTAGAACTATATGTAGTCTGATATATACTTTGATTGATTGTTTAAAAGTTAAATTTTCTACAGCTTTGTTTTTCTTGTTTATTTTTAAAACGTATTCAATTTTATTCAAAAATAACAATAAATGTTCATAAATGTCTACAAATTAATAAATAATATATATTATATGTTTAATAGGTCTAATATTCATAATTAAATAAAATAACTAATTAACACATTTGTAAATATTTGTAATACATTATATTATATATTTTGAACAGAAGTTATTGTTTGTTCAGATATTATAGGCAGAATAATTTATACGTAGTAAAATATTTGAGACACATCTAATGTATCATCTTATCCACATCTATTAAATTTGGTATCTTAATAACACGGGGCCATATGTTGGATGCAATTTCAATTGCATTGCAGAATATACTTCATAAATTTTATACCTGGTTTAAGTCTTAGATATCCAAAACATAAACCACTAAACAATGCTGAGTGTATCTAAGGTCAGTTAATTTTTAGATTAATGTTATAACTATAGTTTAACTGACTATTGGCCCTGTAAAACCTACAAGAAATTCCAATACAGTTTGCAACTCTATACATATTGCATAAACTAAATAAAATACACATTTTACCTTTAAAAGCAATATTTGTGGAATCCTCTCTACTTTAATATTTTACTAGCGTGTTCTCTTCACATATAATAAATCATTATTGTTTATGATATCTGAAAATATATCTTCCTAAAATAGATATGGTTCAGATGGTTATTATTTTATTCTGATAATTTAATAATCTTCTAAATTCATATAAAAGAATAAAGTTAATATTAGAAGCTACAGATCCTAGATTTATATATTATAAGTAAATTGATATAATATGGAAAGTATATATTAATAATAATATTTTATTTGTCTAATAACAGTGTATCATAATTTACAACGTTTACATTCTATAAAGATATCTATAAATGTTAACAATGTTATAATTTGTTTTTAGTTAATGCAACGATGTACACAAGAGCAATGATTAATATATAGTACAGTGAAATAAGGTGATAAAAAGGGTAAATTGCGGAATAAAAGTTAGAAAAGTGAAACCTTAATTTTGACACTCTGAAGACCGGCTTATGCAAGGTTTATACAAAAGTTAACTCTCCATCTTTCATTCCGAGATTGAATCCTAAATAGAGTGTGTTAATGAAATTAAAACATACTTATAAACTAATTTATAACTATTTAGTATCATGTCAGTTTTAAAACAAGTTGTTGTATCACTACATATGTTACTGATTACGACTACTGACGATTTTATTAAATAGTTCAAGTTTAATGATTTTCAAGAATAAATAATGTTTTTAATAAGAGATGCTAATTTATGTGCAAAAGACAAATCTATGTGACTGAACGCGTGAAAATCATTAGGCGCATCGTATCAAAGGAATTCAATAAAAATAGCGCGTTGTTTAAAAGATGCGTTCACAGGTTCGCATCGTGTGTATCGTGTTACATGGATTTTAATATTATTTTTATAACTGTTATAATTATAAAACTACACTCGCTGATCCACATCAGACCGGGTGGGGATCTTCTTCTTTTTCTTCTTCTCCCAACACACTAGTAAGTACGATAGGGCTACGAAAATCAGAATACCAATGCTAAAAATACGATAATACGTTTATAATAAATTTGTTTGATATAAACCTTCCAGTTCCGACCTGTTGACGCATGTAAGGCACACAATGAATACTTGATACGATGCGTCCAATGACTTCCATGCGGCACAGTGAACGCTTGCCTTAACAAGTCATTTTATTTTAAAACGTCTCTCTTATAAAAAGTATTTTATTTAATATTTCTGATGTTGTAATCTTGCAGAAAAGTTTTAATTCTAAGAGGTACATCATAGGCTTACTTTGCTTTACATGGCGTCCGCATTCAGTAAGATGTGCCAACAGTGTTCTTTCAATGTGACTATACAAAACTTTCAACTGTTTATGTATTTTAAAATAATTTAATTTCTGTTTTTTACTTTGTTCAAATAGTTGCTATCATTTCAGGCGCTTTGGTGTTATTGAAATACCTTTGCATTGTAAACTGAACAATTCTTTGACTAAAATAATTAAAAATTGATAATGTCTTTATTTTTTAATAATTCATTTATATTATGGTATTATCTTTTATCTAGTACTAAATGTAAAATTATTAGATGACATATTTTTTTAATAACAAATAAATTTTATCTTTATACTTTTCACAACCGTCGTAGATATTAAAATATAAAACGTAATGAAATTCGTAGAAACGTTTGATCAAAGTAAAAAATATAACTATGTATATATGTATAACAATTATGATGAATGCTTCACGCTATTTTCTGAGTACAACAATTGATTTTTTATTAAATCCTCTTTTAAAATTGATGATATATATATATATATATATATATATATATATATATATATATATATATATATATATATATATATATATATATATATATATATATATATATATATATTATATTTACATACATGTATGTATAATAAAAATATGAATAAAACATTTTTCAATAGAAATTGTTTGGTTTTCTTTCTCTGACAATACATTTTGTATAGGTGCATTTTTTCATCAAAATATTACTTTAACTAAAAACAACACAATAATTTATCGAACATCTCAACAGAGCATATGAACTGAAGGATATTTCTAGGATGATAATTTCTACATACCGAACCAGGTGAAAACAAAAGTAGAATTGTGCATAGATATTCGGCACCCTGGAAACTGGTTTCTGTCTTAAGAACAGGCTGGGATCGCCACAGTAAGTTAATAATAATAATTAGATCCAAATAAATTGTGTAATAAAATGTTTTGAACATTTGTTTACTTCTAGATTTAAAAACAAACTATTAAGTTATATTGCAAATATTCTATTTTATTTTTTCGAAAGAAGACTATAATCTTGTTAAAAATGATGAAAAGGTTCAGTTTTAGACTTAAAACAATCATACATTTTCTGTTATTTTTTCAACGAAAGAAGACTATAAACTTGTTAAAAATGATGAAAAGGTTCAGTTTTAGATTTTAAAAAATCATAAATTTTCTGTTATTTTTTCAACGAAAGAAGGTTATACTCTTGTTAAAAATGATAAAAAAGTTGAATTTTAAACTTTAAAAAATCATAAATTTCTGTTATTTTTTCAACGAAAGAAGACTATAATCTTGTTAAAAATGATGAAAAGGTTCAGTTTTAGATTTTAAAAAATCATAAATTTTCTGTTATTTTTTCAACGAAAGAAGGTTATACTCTTGTTAAAAATGATAAAAAAGTTGAATTTTAAACTTTAAAAAATCATAAAATTTCTGTTATTTTTTCATCGAAAGAAGGTTATCTTGTTAAAAATGATGAAAAAGTTGAATTTTAAACTTTAAAAAATCATAAAATTTCTGTTATTTTTTCAACGAAAGAAGACTATAATCTTGTTAAAAATGATGAAAAGATTCAGTTTTAGATTTTAAAAAATCATAAAATTTCTGTTATTTTTTCAACGAAAGAAGGTTATACTCTTGTTAAAAATGATGAAAAAGTTGAATTTTAAACTTTAAAAAATCATAAAATTTCTGTTATTTTTTCAACGAAAGAAGGTACTCTTGTTAAAAATGATGAAAAAGTTGAATTTTAAACTTTAAAAAATCATAAATTTTCTGTTATTTTCTCAACGAAAGAAGGTTATACTCTTGTTAAAAATGATGAAAAGATTCAGTTTTAGATTTTAAAAAATCATAAAATTTCTGTTATATTTTCATCGAAAGAAGACTATAATCTTGTTAAAAATGATGAAAAGGTTCAGTTTTAGATTTTAAAAATCATAAATTTTCTGTTATTTTTTCAACGAAAGAAGGTTATACTCTTGTTAAAAATGATGAAAAAGTTGAATTTTAAACTTTAAAAAATCATAAAATTTCTGTTATTTTTTCATCGAAAGAAGACTATAATCTTGTTAAAAATGATGAAAAGGTTCAGTTTTAGATTTTAAAAATCATAAATTTTCTGTTATTTTTTCAACGAAAGAAGGTTATCTTGTTAAAAATGATGAAAAAGTTGAATTTTAAACTTTAAAAAATCATAAAATTTCTGTTATTTTTTCATCGAAAGAAGACTATAATCTTGTTAAAAATGATGAAAAGGTTCAGTTTTAGATTTTAAAAATCATAAATTTTCTGTTATTTTTTCAACGAAAGAAGACTATAATCTTGTTAAAAATGATGAAAAAGTTGAATTTTAAACTTTAAAAAATCATAAAATTTCTGTTATTTTTTCATCGAAAGAAGACTATAATCTTGTTAAAAATGATGAAAAGATTCAGTTTTAGATTTTAAAAAATCATAAAATTTCTGTTATTTTTTCAACGAAAGAAGGTTATATATACTCTTGTTAAAAATGATAAAAAAGTTGAATTTTAAACTTTAAAAAATCATAAAATTTCTGTTATTTTTTCAACGAAAGAAGACTATAATCTTGTTAAAAATGATGAAAAGATTCAGTTTTAGATTTTAAAAAATCATAAAATTTCTGTTATTTTTTCAACGAAAGAAGGTTATACTCTTGTTAAAAATGATGAAAAAGTTGAATTTTAAACTTTAAAAAATCATAAAATTTCTGTTATTTTTTCATCGAAAGAAGACTATAATCTTGTTAAAAATGATGAAAAGATTCAGTTTTAGATTTTAAAAAATCATAAAATTTCTGTTATTTTTTCAACGAAAGAAGGTTATACTCTTGTTAAAAATGATGAAAAGATTCAGTTTTAGATTTTAAAGAATCATAAAATTTATGTTATTTTTTCAACGAAAGAAGACTATAATCTTGTTAAAAATGATGAAAAGATTCAGTTTTAGATTTTAAAAAATCATAAAATTTCTGTTATTTTTTCAACGAAAGAAGGTTATACTCTTGTTAAAAATGATGAAAAAGTTGAATTTTAAACTTTAAAAAATCATAAAATTTCTGTTATTTTTTCAACGAAAGAAGACTATAATCTTGTTAAAAATGATGAAAAGGTTCAGTTTTAGATTTTAAAAATCATAAATTTTCTGTTATTTTTTCAACGAAAGAAGCTCTTGTTAAAAATGATGAAAAAGTTGAATTTTAAACTTTAAAAAATCATAAAATTTCTGTTAATTTTCATCGAAAGAAGATTATAATCTTGTTAATAATGATGAAAAGGTTCAGTTTTAAATTTTAAAAATCATAAATTTTCTGTTATTTTTTCAACGAAAGAAGGTTATTTTTAATACTCTTTTTAAAAATGATGAAAAGGTTTAGTTTTAGTCGTAGAGTATTGTGAAATATTCATTTACATTTTAGAAATTAGAGTTTTTAATAATAAGAAATATCTGTTTGTGTTAATGTCACGCCTGATTTACATGCAACACAACTAACTTGATATGTTATTATCGTTACTATAAAATCAGGTTGTTGCCAAAATTGCTAAAGTGTTTAATTTAATTTGAAATACTTACGCTATGCTGAATTTTCTGCAACCGTTTGCTATTTTCTAAATGTTAATCTTTTATATTTTAATTTCTCTTTTATGAAATTAAGGGTTGCAGTGCAGCTTTAACCTTTACTCCAAACTTTTATTTCCATCTAGTAGCAAATAGGTAAACTAAGGTTAGTTAATATATAAGATTAAAGATGGCGATGAATACCCATTTTATCTTCATCTAGTGGCGAATAGAAAAAGTAGGATTAGTTCATGTATAAGATAATAGATGGCCGTTAGCACTAGCAAAAAAATTAACCTTGTTTAGTCTTCCTATTAATAAATAGATGGCAAGTATTTGCTAATTATTAACATAATTTAAATTTAATATTAAAATTAATAATTATGATTAATATAATATATATTCTGCTTTTACTATTTGCATTTATATTTAAAATTACCTCTTAAAATCAAAGATAAATTTTGATTACGTCTATAGGAATTGTTTTTAAAAATACATTTGAGGATTATACAAATTTTCACTGGGTGGAGTTGAATTAGAGATTTTGACTATGTTCCTAATAACTTTTGACAACTTGTAACTGATAATAAATTAAAACAAGTTATTACAAGATAGGGTTCATGCTTTTTGAAACAAGTATTGTAGAAATGCTGGAGATATTAGCAATAAGACTACTACTGCTTACTCTTTCCGCTCTCTTCTAAGCGTCATTCCCAAATCCAATGCGTTGACTTACCGTGCTGAATAGAGGACCTTTATTTTAATAATACAATGGGCTTGTGTCCTATGTCTTAATTTCTATAAAAGTGTACTATATATTAATAAAGTGGGTTACTAGAACCTCAAATGTTCAATTATTTTTTAATAACTCCTTATATGTTAGGAGATATTAACAATTAAAAAAGTCATTTTGTCTCTTTAATTATTAAAGGGATTCAACGTTGTACAAACTCCAAATGCATGTGACATCACAATCCTTGTGTAAGGTTATCAACCTTACAGATCATAAATCTCTGCTATATGTATTTATATATTAAAATATCAAATATTATTTACAGTTATTTCAAGGAACAATAAAATTTCAATATTATGTCTGCCTTAACAGGGTTAAATAAAGTAAAAACTTATTATTCTTTGACTTGACTGGATTGTTTGAGTACCAACAGCTACAAAACATTACCACAACACTGACCTACTCAACAAATAACTGACGTTAAAATGCATTTCATGTCATACAAATATGGGCGACCATTTCTAGCGCTAAAACTACAATTCAAATTTTTAATTGCTATATCTCCGTCAATATTTAGATATTTAATAAAATAGACACGCCAATACACATTTATTAACATCAATTTCAATCAACAATTGAAAAATCGACCACTAAAAAATGAGGACACAAGCCCATTTATTGGGTTGGTTATAATATAACTTTATTATAAAATAATCAATACAAATATAATACTTTTAAGAATACAGAATAATTAACACAGATTAAATTTACAACGCAATTGTTACAACACTAAAGTAGCAACTATTTTTCTCTGATTATTAATTTAAATGTTGATATACAAACTCCTATACATAGAAATAAAATAAATGTATAATGTATAAAAGCCGGAAGGAAGCATATTATCACAAAAGATATGTAAAAAAAACAACTAAAAAACACTTAATCGTAAAATATGCTATAATTCTAAATGGCTTATCTATTTAGGAAAAAATAATTTTATTATTAGAAGAAATTTGTTTCTAATTTGTACTTATATTATTTTTTAATCAATTATGTTAAATAATTCAATGTTTTTAAAATTAATAATTTAGTTATCAGATTCGAGCAATACTCAATAGGACATATATGTTATATTCATTCCTTAAGTATGCGTTAACAGTTTTTGTATTTACAATATTCGGCATCTTGGCGAGTTTTTTGATATTCGAATTGATATTTGTTAATGTTATTTTTAACAAAAGACAACGTTTTATTTTATTTAACATTTCAATATATACAAAGTTGATTTTACTTAATCAAAAGCATAAACTAGTTTATTAGTTTTTATTATTCATGGCGTTTTTAAATATGAATATCGCAATTATTCTCTACCTAGCTTTACGACCCCTCTATGTAAATTTTCCAAATAATAGTATTTTTAATTATGTTTCAATTTCGATATATGAAAAGAAGAAGTCAGAGAATTCCATAAATGTGTATTTTAGTGGATTAATGACTCAACTAAACGGTTTCTGCAATATATATTTTCTCAGAAATAGTATTTAACTCAAATTTCAGAAACCCTTTCGAATAAATAACATAATTCGTTTCGAAATATATACATGGAGATCATAGTGACTACATTCATTTAAGTTTTCAATCAGTAAAGACTATAGCTTAATTTTATATTAATTACTTAGTTTAATTTTCAAATATTATTAATAGACGCAGAAATATAATATAAGTAACTTAGTATTATCAAAAATTATTTATATATGACTATATATCGAAAAATTACCACATTATGTATGATCAAAAATATCGTGTAGTAAATTTGGTAAACATTTTTTAAAAATATGTCGACCAAATGAGAAAATAGTCCAAATTTGTGTTTAATCCAGTTTAAATTAGCCTACATATACTGAATGTTTAAAATAATAATACACTTAATTAAATGATTGTTTTTAAGCAAAAGAAATGAACATTTTTATAAATATTCACTAATTATCGACAATATAATAAAACTTACTTTATTATATTAATATGATGGGCTAACAAATATATACACAAATAAATATAAAAATAACTTTTAACATTTGTTATCTTAGAGATAATATATAATACATATTTCAAATATAAAAATCATACGTTAAAACAATTTCTGTAGTCTATGAATTTTTTTTTTCTTTTTTGTTTTTTAAGTTCATATGTACATAAAAAAAGTAACATAACAAAACCTATAAAATGAAATGACGAATGGTTAAATGGTACACAAAATTAAACGAAAAGAACTGAATATTATTTATGCAGGTTATAGTTCCAATTGCACAAATAATTATTTGTTGTTTTTATGTATTTACTACTATTAAACATGTTTTCTCTCACTTAAACACAAGGAAATAACGAACATATACACACAAAAAAACATAATATACTACACGATGAACTTAAACATATAACATAAATATTATAATATGGATTATAGTCTACACTGACTATAAATGACAAAAAAAAAAGGTCTGTTTTAACCTGAACATGTTTAACAGAAATAAATATATAAATAATGTATAATATTTAATATGAAAAATGTAGAAAAAAAAGAGCTTCAAACTATATATAAACTATACTATATAATCCTAAATATTCTGAATATAACTCGGAAAGTACTTGATTTTGTAAGTATGTGTTATTAAGCAGACCTTTTTATTGCATTTTAGAAACTTCGAATTTAGTATTCATAATTTCTTCATCAGAATCTAATACTGGCAAAGTGGCATCTCCCATTGTAGCTGGTATATTTTCTTCTACCCACCTTAAATCATCTTCGTGATTTGTCGTGCTTTTTGGTTTTGGTGAAGCACTTCTATTATATCCCCGCATTTTCACACCAAAGGCATCTGACACAAACTGATCGTCTTCATCTACAATTAAAAGATTCGAGTCAAAATTTATAAATATAAATAATTGTGCCATCTATTCGGTATTACCATCATCATCGTCTTCCGGATTATCAAGTAGTGGTGTAAAAGCGTATCTTTGGTTATTATTTGTAGGCCTCCATAAAATCATAATAACCAAAAGCAAAACAGAAAATAGGACGTGCCAAAATGCTTCATCCACCCAAATTTCTTTCCAATCCTGTTAATATACCTCATAGTTACAAATATATAAAAATAAAATTTCATAAAATAAATATTCAGATACTCACAGTCAAACAAGTAGCTAATTTGTGTGTCTTTATTGAATACAACATAAATATTACCGACGACAGAACAGCAAAAATTAGAGTGTTCGTAAAATGTCTATAAAGCGAAAGCTTTACCATGTTTCTAAAATAAATAATAAAATTTCAATTACCTATTCTTTATAATCATAAAACATATCTATATGGTAAATCACCTTCGTAATCGTAGGGTTCTAGTTGTTTGTACTAAAGAAGTAAATATCCACCAACAAATTGCAGAATCTAGCACAGCTAATGGTATACTAGCAACCAATATTTGATTGCTGGGGTCATTTTTAGGATGCATAACTCTTAAGTAACTTTCAACCGAAGCTAAGATAAAGTACAACGCTCCAGTGCCAACAACACGATGAAGCATGGGTCCAAGACGAGGCCTTGAAAAATAAATTGACGGAAACATTTATAATAAATATTTAATAAGAAAAAAAATATAACTATATACATACTTAACAATTCCAAAACCCAGTGACACAATGATCACTAGCATTCTGGCTAAAGTCCTTTTCCCGCATGATACCCACTCAGCAAACAATACAGCACCCCGAACGGAAACACCAGTAGTATTAATACTTTGATATTCCGCATAAAAAGTAGCTTTCTCTAACATTCCAAGTAATATAACGCCTCCTATCCAAAACTGTATTCGTAGTAAATCTCTCCACTGTAGAAATGAAACAAGTAGCCATATCAATCCCAGCAGTACATAGACGATACACATTCCTCCGTAAAACTGTAAATACATTAACAACATATAAAGCGAGCCCAGCATTAACAATATATTACTTCCAGTCAAATACCGGTAGCAATGGCCAATCCACTGCTGATAAGTAACCATAAGTACCCCGCATTTTTACAGTCACATTGGCATTAAACGATTTATTTGAAGTTATATTTATATTAAATAAATATATGCCATCTTTAAAAATAGCTGGAGCAATAGCTTTCTGCAAATAATAAAGATATGGGTTTATTTTCCTTTATTAGACGACATGTTCTGAAAATGAAAATTAACTAATACAATTCTGTATCATACACGCAAATATTAAATACTTACAGATCCTGTTTCAATATTCACTAGGTCTATATGTTCATTACATTTATGAGGGGGCTCAATTTTCGTTATACTTCGATTAGGAAACATAGATCTTTCGTTCAAAAACATCTAAAAAAAAAAATGAAAACAAACTTAAATAAGGAAAATACCGTACGAGAATAATATTCATGAGTATGTAAATAAAAGATAAGGCTTATCGTATAGATTAGTAAAAATTATGAAATAAACCTAAATTAGCAATGCAAATATTGTAGAAAATGGTTTTAATAAACTAAGTTAGAATTGGGCACATCATCATAGAAATAATTCTCTACCAAACTTCCTCAAACACAGAAAGGGGACACTGAGGTGGAACTGTTCTTTTATAATAATCCCAAAACAAAGCATATGGTAATATTATAGAATTGAATTTATATATGTTTCAAAAAGACTTTAGAAACAATTTAAATGAATTTAAAGCCCAAAAGAAACTTTAATATCAAGGAAGTAAGAATTAAAGGGTGGCGAATATTGATTTATACATACTTCGTTATTTTGATTATCCCTCCAGCATTCATCCTGACTCAAGGTCCACCTTATATTTATATAAGTATCCTTGTCTGCAGAATCGCAACTTACTTGAAAATAATATTTTTCAATTACATTAGGGATGGGTTATCATAAAAAATGACAGAAAATTATATATTTATGACTCTGTTACTTACTATGTAAAAATATCTGTGAGCCATTATAAAGAGACTTTGTAATTGTCACAGAACTATTCGCCTATAATTTAAGAAAAAAAATTGGCATGAAACGTATTGGAAAACACTCATCATAAATCTATATTATTAGAATACAATATTAACGTAAATTTACCGGAACCATTGTTATATCCCAAACACCCTGATCAGGAAAACCATTTGTCAAGTTAATTATTAACAATGCAAAAGTAATTATTTGCAGAAAACGAGACATGATGACAGCAAAATTAAATGACAGGTTCTTATTATAAAAGTCGGCAAATTATATTTTGTTATCACCAAATTTGGTGTGGCCATATTGAAATAATGCACTCCCATCTCTGGTGAAGTATGATGCAATAAGGGCAATCCATTTTCAAAGATCCACACCAGTGCTAGAGTTCTAACTTTGGGTAGAACTAATTTGAAGTGAATTTGAATACTAACTATATACATAAATAAATGTGAAGTGCTATGAAGTGCCACATGTTATTTTATTAATGTTTATTTTGGTTTATTTATTTATAAAAATGGAATTATGCTGTAATTATAGAATTTATAATGAAGTGTAAATTTTCATTTGAATTATTTTATTTGAACTGATTTTTTAGTATCCAATATATCTTAATGTAAAATAAGGATACAGTATGCTAATTAATTTGACCTCCTTATGCATCTGTCAATGAAGAAGTAAACAAGAACATTCAACATGTTGACATTACTGAGTGAGGCGAGATTTTGGAGTTTTAGCGACGATATAAATATAAAAGACACGGATTTTGGTGCATATAGGTGCGATTTCATTACATATAAATAAATAGGATATTCAGCCCTCAATAATGGCATCCATTGAATTTTAGGTACCAAGAAAAGAAAGATTCTATTGACTACCTTTATTATGAAGGGAAAAAGGATTATTCGGAAAAGCGGGGCATCACGTGGACACCAACTAACAAAAGGCCTTATAAATTGAAAGATTGTATTAGAGAGTTGGAGGAACAATTAAATCAGCACAAAGTTGTTTACTGTCAATGGAGAGATCATTGTGTTTTGCAAATAATGTTTTCCTCGGGATTATTCGTCCATGTATGCATTGATATATTTACTGGGGATGTAATTAAGATGTCCTTTGATAAATATCTTGTTGGAAAGTTGCTCTCTGAATACATTTCTAATGGTAATTCATTTTATCTATAAAAAACGAACGCTAAACTTATTTACGTTAAATATATCTAAAATTTTATGTAAGCGAGACGTACGTTGATGTATTTTCTTTTTTACATAACGTTACGTATTATAAGTTACCGAAGTTTATCATAATTTTGTTATATAGTCATTAAATAATTGCAAAATATTAATCTTTTATAACAAGTTTCAAGGTAATTTTTTTATGTAATGTAATATAATATAAGGTAAACCATTTTATTATGTTAAATAATCCTTAAATATATATAACTGTTTGGATAGAACTAATAGTAAAATATTTTTCTAGTTATATGTACGAGAACGCACATTATTTGTACTTACAATGATAATCAAATTTCATTAGTTCATTTCACTAAACCAAGTATAAAACGTAATGCTCCAGAAAAAATGAGTCACATGGACCCGAAAATACAAACAATTGAAATAGCTGGCCCATCTGGACGTCGTTTAGAAAGGAGTATGACTATTAATACAAGTGGCGATATGGTTATAATATGGTGGAGATGTTCACAGGATGAAGTATATCCTTGGGCACCATCCGTAAAAGATCACGACAGAGCTAATGTTCACGTATACGGCTTATGCGGGTAATTCATTTTAGTGTATATACTTCGACGCGTAATGAATTACGCAATGATTTTGAATATTTTTACTTACAGGACAAAGATGGACCTTATTTGCTATTATCGAACAGAACAGGATCCAATTTGCGTTACATTCTCTCAAATTCTTCAAAATATTATAAGAACTATTGAACAGAAAGTTTCTCGAAAAGTAAAATTTAAAAATTCTCAATATACATGTAACCTTAGATAAGTTTTTTTCATGCAATATTATTTCAGGGCGATGTTACAGTAGAAAATTGCACTTACGAAATTACTAAAAGTAAAATGCAAAGGACAGCAGTTACATCGATACCACTGCAGACGCAGGTCTGCTGTCATGGATTTAGCCCAGATGATGAAAAGTTATTGCTTGGATGTATCGACGGGTCCGTCGTTTTGTTTGATGAAGGCCGTGGAATTACTCATTTAGTTAAAGCTGCTTTTGTAAGTTTTTTTTAAAAACAATGTAAATAGTGATTTTCCAGTTTTTTATAACACTATCTTATTTCCTGTTAGATTCCGACAATGATATCATGGCATTTAGACGGAGCAATAGTTATGATAGCAAATGAGAGAAGTCTTTTTCAATTTTTTGATATTTCATTATCTTGCATTAAAAACCAAATTGTTAGCGAAGATATGACACCATCGAATCTGTTGGATCTTGCTACATATTTTAGGTTTTATAAAAATAATAATTAATGTGCTTATCTACTTAATGTTTATAATATTTACTTAACAAAATTTGCAGTTTTCAACCCACGTTATTAAAAATGGGCTGGAGTAAAAAATGTGATGTTTCTATATATTCGGAACCGTACGCTCAAACAGATTGTTTTCTTTTATTATTGTTTGAACATGGCCCAATTGCAACGTTAAGATTGTTTGGTGGAAATGGAATGACTGGTAATTTTGCATTTAATTAGTTAAACATTTATGAATTACACATCAGATGTTAAATTTTTTTATTTCAGGAGATTTCCATAATTCTGGTCTAACAGCAGATGTCTTAGTATATAAGTATTTAACTTTAAATCAAGTTGACCGTGCAATTAATTTATTATTAAGTTTAAACTGGGATACTTATGGCTCCATGTGCTTAACGTCATTACATAAGATTGTGAATTATTTATTTAAACAATCTTTAAATGCTGAAAGAGAAGTTCAACTGCAAACTGCATTGGCTAGTTTTCACGTACCGTTAAGACCTATTTCTTATGAAACGGAGGTTGAATTTGGAGATCAAGTTAAAGATTTGACAAGAAGATTTTTTCATCATTTACTTAGGTAAATTAATTTGTTATAAGTCATAAATACAATTTAAATATAGAGACATATTTCCAACAACTCATATTATTTTTAGACATGATTCATTTGATAAAGCGTTTTGTTTAGCGATAGATATAAATGACTACGACTTATTTATGGATATTTATTTTTGTGCTAAAGACATGGGAGACGACGAAATGGCAAGTGCAGCTAAGTTAAAAGCTGAGGAATTGTATAATCGCTCTAATAGTAGAGGAAGTGATCGTAAGTTGTATTTTATGTTATGAAAATTATTAAAATGGTCTTTTAATTAAAATTATTTTTCAGATTCCACATGTTCAAATTCATCCTGTTCAATATGCACAGATGAAAGTTCGACAAATTCTGAATGTAGTTGTAATAGTGAAAGTTGTTTGGCACATGAACCAAATTATGCAACTAGTTCTAAATCCACAAACATTCCACCGCCCTTACCGAATCCCACATGTACCAAATTTGCAAAAAATCCAATGTGTTCTTCACTAATACCCACGTATACTCCACCACTTCCTTTTACAAAGTTGTCAATGGAAGCCAATTATAATTTACGTGACCGCCTTAATGATCCTCCGTTACCTGATTTAAACACGAGTAGTTCGCATAGAACTCACAAACCACTACAGACTGATTACTTACATGCTAAACCATTTAATTTACCACAAACAAGTTTTAGTTCTCGATATTCTGAATCAATTACGAAATATGGAACTGAATCTGCACCTAATTTATGTAAACCCCAATTTAGTTCAAGTAGTGATCTACTGTTTCCAATTAAAGCAAATAAACCTCCAATTGCATTACCGCGTACACTGCCTAAACACCATGTCGTCGATATTATACCTAAACCAATATTAAATAGAGCGCAATCCATACAAAGTGTTTATCAAAATTATAACACCATTGATCAAACATTGGGTATACCGCTATCGACCCAAAACTATCCACCTAAAACTTATCCTAAGAAACCTAAATCCGAAAGTTTATTGAATTTAAATGCGCCTCTTTATCACCAATATCCACTGGTATCTGGTCAAATACCTCGGCAATCTATATTAATGAATTTAAGCTCAAAAGTTTCAAATCCTCAAATAAAAAATGTACCTAGAATTCCTCCTCCACCCTCTATAACAAATGCAATGTCCCTTTTAAATCTTACACAAGAGCCAACAGTTGCAGCTTGTAATCTTTCAACCAGTGTACAAAATTTACAAAGTCTAGTTTTAAAACCACATGGAGAAAAAAATAAGGTCAAATTTTCGGATACAGTTACGGTAACAGTTGTTCCTGTAAGTGGCATTGAAGAACCATGAATATATTAAATAAAGAAATATAAAATGAAGTTATATGAGCACATATTTTCATAGGAAATTCCCCGAAAAGAAAAGTCTGCACCAGGACAAAGACGTGGTAGTACTTTTTATCACATGGACCCAAAACAAGAATTAGCGGACAGTTTACCTCTGTGTCACCCTAATGAAGATTACTTAAAGGACTTTACACCAATACAAGGTTAATTACTTTTCTTATCTTATTATATATTTATCACGTAAAAGTAAATATCGGTAATAATTTCAGAAAATGAAGATGATGATAACAGAGCAACAATCAAGGTTGTACATTTTGGAGTTGTATAAGGCACTGCATTCTTATAAAGAAACAATGTTTTAATAGGTTTTTATTCACGCAGCAATATATCATTCCATATTCATTCAAAATGAATTATTCATTAATTAAACCCGCATAGAAAATAAGCATATTTAACAATCTAATTTATATTATACGTTTTACTCATTTAGAATAGCTACGCACTTATATAGTATAACATGTAAGTATAAGCTTAAAAAGATATATGTACCATTATTTTACTTAAGTATATAACAAATAGATATTTTTTTATATAATAAAAAACAAACAAATTTAATTTGTACTACGTAAATATTTTATATTATATTTTTATACAAATGCAAAAAAATGTACTGATAAAACTTGCCAATAAAATTATTTTAATACCTTGAAAGTTATTTCCTTTTAGTATTAGGGCCTCCTAACTCATCTAACTGAGCTTTCAATTCTATAAGGTCTTTGTCAGGAACATATCTAATTTCTTCATGATCTTCGCAGTGTTCATGAACATGAATAGATACACCTTCTGGTAGAGATGCTTTAGCAAGACGCAAAAAGATAGGATACTTTGTTGCGGGAACGTCGCTAATCTAAAATGAGATAATACAATGTATACATAACAATTCAAATTACTACTATTATCATGAATTATCTCAAAGTATAATACACCTTTTGTTATTAAAAACAAATTATTATGCGATAAAAATACCTGAATATTTCGTTCATAAATAGAGAGTTTATATTCAGTATCTATAACAGAACTTTGTGGTTTATATTTTTGTATTTGCAAATGCTGTGGTGGGGTTGCCCAGCTGTGGATAATAAAAAATGTTATTGTTATTGCTAGCGTAAAACCAACTGATTAAATTCTTGATAAAAATATGAACGAGTAATAACTTTTGCACATTTATAAAGAAAATATATTATGTGTTTGTGGTATGTATACTTTATTATTTTGTTACTACTTAAGAAATGTTTTAGTTAATAAATTTTTCTTAGGAATTTAATGATTAGAAATCTTACCTGTCTGAAACATCAATTTCTAAACTATCAGCAATGTTATGAACAAACTTTTGATAACTTTCTAAAATAGGGTAATCGTATCCTTTTATTTGTATATTTAAGGTATCATATAAAGGAATTTTAGATCGCATACTCTGAAAAATATATATTTTTTTAAAAAACATTAATATGTACCGACAATCATATGTTCAAAACTTACCTCTAAATATTCCGGCTCATAAATACTAGAATACTTCTTTTGATGTAAATATAATGGTGTTACTTCAAGATATCTACAAAAACTTTTTCCAAACTAAAACAAAAGTTAAATTTCAATAATAAATACATAACCTCATTTTCTATAACTACATTATGTAAGAGTATCATTTAATTAATACACACCGTAATTGCATGTCTTTGAATTAAATTATTCATTTTAAAAATATAATTTGCTTTAAATTATGTCACAGAAAATAACAAAATTATAATCGTGCTAACTTTATGACAACTTTATGAATTTCTTGCGGGGATCGCTGAGACGAAGAATCTTCAAATAGGTGCCGTAAGAGTGCACTTTGATTTCTTATAGTAAATATTCAAACCTATACATGCAAAAATTAGTTATATTTCAAATAACGTGAGTTCTGCGTATAAATTACAATGCGATGGTGAATTTTATCTTATTTGCTTCTTTATACATTATAAAACAACGTGTGACATAATGAATTTTGAATATAACTTAAATCTAAACAATACAACTTATTATAAGTATGAGTTACCGCCGAACTCTCGTTATTTGAACTATGTAAAAGTTAATAGAAACAATGTTCATTAACATTGCAAAGTTTGGTCCCTATGTACACTAGCAAATCATATACATTGATATGAAAAACAATTAGAATTAATAAATAAATCTAAATGAAGTCTCCATTTATTTATATTTGGTATTCTCATCCAAAACAAATCAGAAAATCTAAAATCTAAAAATGCTATTGCTCTTAAATGAAACTTGTTCGTATGCACATGCCTTTAGTTTGTCATTTTGTTATTCTAGAACTACAGCAGGAGGCCGTAAATTAAATTATAATTTATACTCAAATTCAAATGAACACAAACAATATTTTTTTACATTTTTATGGTTTATTTAATTTTCATTGCAAATCATATTTGAATTTGCAACAATTTGCCATTACAGCTGATAACAGAATTGGTGTATTATATGGGTCCCGTAAGAAAACAAATAACAAACAGGTAAAAATTATAACTAATTTGTATTTTGTTGCATTTGTTTTTCTTTGGCAGAGAAAAATGCAATATTGTTATTTAAATTAAGACTATCGAAATATATAGATGTACAAGTATATTTTAGGACATCTCTCAGAGATGGGGCTGCTTTATAACCTATAAAATGAATTGAATTAAATACTATAAATTTTAAAATACTTCATTAAAAATCATATGTTTACTATAATACTATGGTCATGGATTATTTATATTGTTTAAACAAATGAAATTTAATAAATATTGGAAACCTTAAATAAATTATTAATAGCTGATGCACAGGGACTAAAAATTACAATATATATTATTAAAAACATGTAAGGATTTATAGTGTTTTCCAGTTAAATGAAATGAAACTTTTAATAAACAATTAATATTTTTATTTTTAATTTATTACAGACTTTATAAGAAACACATTATGGATAAACTTTTTTTTGAAGATTTACATCAACAGTTTGAAAACTCTAAAGCATTAATGAAAGAAAAAAGCGTCGTCGTGGGGGCTGGTAAGACATTTTTCAACTATTATGAATTGCGAAAGTTGCGAAATTCAACTTCATTGCGTTACTTTTAATTCATCTTATTGAAATAGATGGCGCTTGTTACTAACGAGTTTGTTACTAATCGCTAAAATTTTGTTGAAATAAGGTTAATTATATACATTGGCGTTTTTATTATTTTTAATATTACAAAGTTGATAAAGATATAGCTATTTAAAATATAAATATCTGTTTGCCGCTTGTGTTAATTGCGCGTATAACGTCACTGAAGAAATAAGTAATCGAGATTATTTTCTGTGTTCACAACAATAATAATTTAAAATTTAATTATTATATCAAAATATCAAATATTATTTACAGCTATTTCAAGGAACAATAAAATTTCAATATTATGTCTGCCTTAGCAGGGTTAAATAAAATAAAAACTTATTATTCTTTGATTTGACTTGATTATTTGACTACCAAGAGCTACAAAACATTACCACAGCACTGACCTACTGAACAAATAACTGACGTTAAAATGCATTTCACGTCATACAAATATGGCCGACCGTTTCTTGCGCTAAAACTACAATTCAAACTTTTAATTGCTATATCTCCGTCAATATTTGGATATTTAATAAAATAGACACGCCAATACACATTTATTAACATCAATTTCAATCAGTAATTGAATTAATTATTAAAGTACTTCAAACATGGCGGCTAAAATTGAGCGGGAAACAGATTTCAAATTTTAAATTGCTTTATTTTCGTCAATTCTTTATATTTAAAAAAATAAAATTCCCAATAGGAATATCCCGCTAAAAATAATTACGTTTAATTAAGGTGTATTTAACATAACAAAAGTTACTTTATACGAAAACAATGTTATCTAATATACAACATTCTGTGACCTATTTTTCAGTTATTTGGAAAATAGGGCTACGTTTCTGTCCATGAAACTTCTAACCCTTTTAATCATTTTAAAATGTTAGAACACCGTTTTTGGATTAAACAATTTTAAAATAATAAAAATTGACATTTTTGGATTTGATATTACTAGATTTTGAATTCATTCATGATTCATGAACAATCATTCATGATTTGCGTTTAGCGGGTTTTTATCATATATTTCAATAAACAATCAAAAGAACCTATCAGGGTAAAGATTAGAGGCGCCAAATTTTAGGTTATATAAGGAAGAGAGATGCAATACAGCAAATCTTTGAAATAGAATGGAAGGAGTGCTAAATTAATATCTTACATCTTTAAAAAAATTCTCTCGAAAGAGCCATAATTCATTTTAAAGTGTCATTGTATCATTTTCAGAGCAAAACGCATTAGAAGCATGGAACAAACATGAAGCGAAAGATATGTTTAACATCATAATAGAACGATTAGACAAAGCAATAGATAAATGTAATCCAGAAAGCGATCCGAATTATTATCGATTACTCGCGATGAAAGCATCGATATATTATGAAGAAGCAAAACAACTAACAACATTATTCGATTGCGAAACAGCGGGAAATCTTTTAGCAAAAGCCCTAGCAATAATTCAGCCATATGCCTTAAGAATAGAAATAGTATTTTTAATACTACGCGTGATGAACCATTACGCATATATCTTAATATCCAAAGACGATAAAATAGAAACAGCTCAAATATTATTACAAGAAGCTGAAAATATTTATAATAATATGTGTTTGAGTGGGCAAGATACATCACTTTTTTTTACTACAGATGATTTATTTTCAAGTGATACAGAACCGATAACCAAAATTGAAAGTTCGGGAAAATTAGAAAAATTAGCGACGAACAATATGCAAATGTTGGGGTATATTTATCATAAGCAAGGTTTAATGGATAAGTTTGTTATTTATCACCATTTTGTGCTGAACAGACATTTAGAATTGCAAGACCACGATCCTTTGGCGTGGGCCACCAAAGCTGAACGGTTGGCATCATATTTTCTGAGAGTTAGAAGGTATAGGTAAGTCCATTTATCATTTTTAATTTAAATTATTTAACGTTGGCCTATTTGCCAACCACCAACAAACTCTTCCTATGATGCCAGTTTCTGCGGTGTAGTAGACTTATATATGGACTGCACCACTGCTTCATAAGTCAATCAATCAATTTAACTTGGTAACAACCAAACCCAGAAAACATAACTTTGGTCCGGGGATCGAACTCGAAAACACAGCGTCAAGCATTAATGCCCACGTCTACTATGTCGCCTAACCCAATTTAATTTAGTAATACATTTTATGTTGTTTTATTTTAAATTATTAGTTCAAAATCTCAAAAATCTGAGGATAAAATTTTCTACCAAAATTCCAAAATTTCTTGTACCGAGAGCTTGTGTCCTATGTGTCTTAATTTCTAAAAAAGTGTACTATATATTGATAAAGTGGGTTACTAGAACTTCAAATGTTCAATTATTTTTTAATAACTCCTTATATGTTAGGAGATATTAACAATTCAAAAAATCATTTTGTCGCACATTCCAAATGCATGTGACCTAACAACCGCTAGTTGCTATCTCTTTTATACAACAGGGCCTAAAAGAAATATATTCTTGACAGAACCTTGACAAGAAACAATAAAATTTCAATATTATATCTTTAATCTTATTCTTTAACTTGATTCGATTATTTCGACTACCAACAGCTACAGAACATTACCACAGCACTGGCCTACTCAACAAATAACTGACGTTTAAAATGCATTTCACGTCATACAAATGGCCGACTATCTCTAGCGCTAAAACTACAATTCAAATTTTTAATTACTGTATCTCCGTCAACATTAAGATATTTCATAAAATAGACACATTTATTACCATCAATTTCAATCAACAATTGAAAAATCGACAACTAAAAAATGAGGACACAGGACTTTGCTCATATACAAACCAAATTTTGAAAAAAAGTTGATCACAAAGACCGCATAAATTTTGAAAATTGAAATTATTTGTTATTTTCTTAAAGAAATGAAAAAAAAAATAATTTAAGATTGAACCACCTGTTAAAAATTATATTCAAGTAATAAAATTAGAATTAATTTAATAAATTTAAATGAAAACAAGCTGTATGTATAATGAACTTGTTTTTTTTATTACAGAGATGCCCGACATCATTTAACTGCAGCTTGGACAGTAGTTAATCGTTTAGAACGAATAACAAAATCCCGAAAACCTTCAGATCAAGTATTAGCGACATTAAAAAAAATAGAATTTATGTATAACAAATTAGCAACATCGTGGGTTTATTATGGAACGAGTTTATTTGGATATTCAAAAGTTATACTTCTCCACGAGTTATCAGAAGGAGTAGAAGATACAATTTGGACAACATCATATCCAACGCAAGCACAAGCGTCATCAACTACCGGTCATTCTCATCAAAGCAGCTCATCTACAATACATGGTAGAGAAGAAAAAATTGATGCAAAAACTTTAATTGAGAACAAGATGGAACCAGAAACAATGATGGCATTTGATGCATCCAGTGATATTTGTCTTCCCCTTAAGAGAACTTCAGAATACAGCATCCATGATAAACTCTCTCAGGAAACTCTAGGTTATTCTTATTTAAATCAATTAGCAAACAGTTTGGTAAAATTATGACTATATTTGTTCACTATTTCTTAATGAAATCTCAAAACTTTTTTAGGAGCTTATAATCCACCAAGCAAAGAAACAATAGAAGACACTTTTGATCCAAGGATTAGCTGCGTACGATCGACTCCAGCTAATCTCTCCGAGGCTGAAGCAGCACTTGTTAAAAATATGTCAGATAATTCAGCAGATGATACGTTAAAAGCATTACTTAAAGAAGATTTAATAACTAAAACCGAGCATGATATTGGTATTAATATTTTAAATAAACATTCATCATCATCATCACAAATTGATTCCAGCAAAAAATCAACTGGTAGTCTTCCTAAATCTGAAACAAAATCTGAATCAAATATCACTGTTGGTAGACCAAGTGGGGAAGAAACAGCAAATATTCCACACGATAATGGAGATAGTCAGAATCATGATATCCCTTTGATATTTCATTCGTTAAGGATAGCTGGAATTGAGAGGAAGGTTCCAGCGGATCTTATTGATACAACTCATGCAGCTAGAGCGTTGTTTAACCACACTTATGATATGTTGAAGATTGCGAAGAGATATCACAACGTGCGAGATCACCCTAGTGATTATGAACATTGGGTCCTAACTTTGTGTGATCTTTACGATTTTCTGGCGTTTTATGAACAAGATATCTATGCGTAGGTATACTTTTAATTAATAAGTAATTATGTCAGAAGCGTACCGAGGGTAGAGAGACGCGGGGTTGGTTCCCATTACTTGCGAAAAGGCCTTTAAATTCTATGATTAGGGTGAAATTCATACGAACGCCTCTGCCCGAATATACGCTGGTTTTACGCTGGTTCAGTTACGTAGACTCGACTTTTAAGATAACATTAAAATTGGCTGGAGTTAGATTCAGGGTGTGAGGAGGTCATGGAATATCTCCTCTGCGCGGGATGAGCTTGTTAGGGATATTTCTTCAACGACAGATATACTCTTGTTGGATGGTTGCACCACTTGCTGCATCTAAGTCATATTGTTCTAAGCAATGAACTGCAAATGTGGTCCCGCTCCCGTCCCCCGTGCGCGGTTGGGTTTCCCTGCTAGCACGACTACAAAAGGGCAAAAATGGATGCCCCACTATGTTACTTAATTACCGAAGTTTAAGAATTTTGTTACATTGTCATTGAATAAATGCAAAAGCTATTAGAAATATTTCACTAAATTTGATTTAGTATCCCAGTAAACATTTTGCCATCATATTGAAGATGCGTATTATTTTTTTGTCATGAAAAAGTTCGTTTACAGATTTCAGTTCATATAAAATATCTATTTTATCGGTTACAAATGTCAAAACCAATCCACCTGTCGGAATACAAATGAAGATAAAGGTGATGACAAAACAGGACACTTCACCAAATTGTTTACTGGGATGTAACAATATGTAACTTTAGAGTTAACACAAACGGCAAAATTGTATGCTGAAAATAGTAATTATAAATATTAATTTATCTAAAATAAATTTCAGTCAATATGAATTGCAGCTTCACAGAGCAGAATCCTTGGAATCTTTAACATTTGTCTTAAGACGTGTTCGTCCTGATTATTATTTAACAGTAAACATTGAATTATTAAGGGAATTATCAAATATACAAATGGAATTATTAGAGTTGAATTTTCGTAAGATGTTCTGTGCACAAATGCCTGTTATGTCCGACATATCCACTAGCCTACATAACATGAAATCTTTTGTTGATGCCAAAAACAGGTATTGGCTTTTTTTGAGATTTGTCATAATCAATATGATATTAGAGATCATCCATAAATTACGTCACAAAAACTTCATGATTTTCTTCAAAAGCAGGAAGAAATATATAAACATACTAGCTGTCCCGGCCACGCGTTGCTGTGACTAACGTTTTTGTCATATTACATTACATAGCGCCATCTATTGAATATTTACTCAATCTAGTCAACAGAATATTTACTCAATCTAGTCAACAGATGTCGCCATCATCTTCGCCAGATGTCATCGATGATAATTAATAGACAAATAATTTGCAATAAGATAATATTGCAATCATAAATTGAGATGTAAGCTATCCTATCTTTCAAGTTGGATCAAACTGCACACGGTGTACAAATTTGATTAAAATCGGTTAAGTAGTTTAGGAGTCCATCGCGGACAAACAACGTGACACGTAATTTATATATGTTAAGATGTGAAGTCATGCTAATATTTAATTGACTCAATTTTGATTATGACAAACGCACAACTAATATAAGTATTTTTTCTTAGCCCCATATATAATCAATTGTAAATAATTCTTTTGTAATTTTAGGTTAGATTCATTTGGTGATAAATTAAAAGCAGATAAATTAGAGCACCAGCAATCATCATCATCAGCAGCAGCAGGAGACCAACATGAAAATGTTTCGGTTTAGAAAATATATATATATTTTTATGTTTGTAAATTTTAATTTTTTTTTTTTGGAAAACTGTTGATGTGAATCTTTCTTTATTCAATATTATTTTTTTATAAATTTTAATTTTTAGGTATTTTATAGAGGAAAAAGGATTGTGTTAAATTTTTAAAATAAAATTAATATTTTTTTATTTCTTTTATTTTACACAAATTTTACTTTACTTCTAGAAAGTAGTAATCTTTTTTTTTTGTTCTGGGATTATCACAAGAAAGTAGACACAAATCAGTTTGTTTAATAAATTTTAAGGTTTTATAAATTGCTTGCATATTGTTTGTATAGTAGCGAAGTTTCTTATTAAATAATTTTACATACACTTTTACCGCCTTACAAATAAACCTGTTATAAAATTTATACCAGGTGTAAATGATTATAAGCCTGTCTGTACGGGCTTTATACCTGGATACATTTTATAACAGGTTTATTTGTAAGGCGGTTAAAGTTTTATAATTTGCTTATTAGATATTCCCACTAGATGGTGATAGTTATCTCATAGAATTTTCTACAAAACGCCATTACATTTGATCAAATAGTAATGAATAGTAAGGTAATGAAAATGATTTTAAATGGGCTTGTGTCCTTGGTCGATTTTTCAATTGTTGATTGAAATTGATGTTAATAAATGTGTATTGGCGTGTCTATTTTATTAAATATCTAAATGTTGACGGAGATATAGCAATCAAAAATTTGAATTGTAGTTTTAGCGCTAGAAATGGTCGGCCATATTTATATGACGTGAAATGCATTTTAACGTCAGTTATTTGTTGAGTAGGTCAGTGCTGTGGTAATGTTCTCTACTTCTCTGTAGCTGTTTGTATTCAATATAATTCAAATGTTACGGGAGACATAATATTGGAATTTTATTGTTCCTCGAAACTGCTGCAAATAATATTTGGTATTTTGATATATAAATACATATAGCAGAGATTTATGAGCTGTAAGGTTGGTAACCTTACACAAGGATTGTGATGTCACATGCACTTGGAATGTGTACAACGTTGAATCCCTTTAATAATTAAAGAGACAAAATGACTTTTTTAATTGTTATTATCTTTTAACATATAAGGAGTTATTAAAAAATAATTAAACATTTGAGGTTCTAGTAACCCACTTTAGCAATATATAGTACAGTTTTATAGAAAGTAAGACATAGGACACAAGCCCATTGTGTAGCTTATTATTCAATATCACAAGTGTCCTAAATATGAGAACCAGATGTAAGTGTGTGTTAAAAGACTTCTATTTTACAAAAATGGCTTTAAGAATTCTTTCATATATCCATTCTCATCATAATCTAAAGCAATTTTGTCGTTGAAGTCCTTAATCTTTAGATCAGCTCCTACTGCTACCAGCATGCTTGCTATGTGGAAGCAATCCTGTTGAACAGCTTTATGCATAGCTGTGCCGCCTAACGCATCCTGCCTATTAACGTCTGCTCCATATTTCAGCAACAATTCTACTATCTCAACACTTTTTGATGCTGCTGAAATTAAAGGCGTTTCGCCGTTTACATTCGTCAGTATATCTACATTCGCGCCTTTTTTCAAAATATATTCCAAGGCTGTAATATTACCACGTTCCATCAACGTCTGAATCGCGCATGTGCCATCATATGATTTGCTATTCAAATCAGGATTACTACAACTAATAATCTTCTCAAATAATTCAACGGGGGCGTTTTTAACATTACAAGCCAGTAGAAATATAGTACGACCCTGATAATCACACCCCGTATATTCAAAAAGTGATTCAAATTTTTTCTCTTTAAAAATTTCTTGATATGTGTTATAACAATAATCAACATCTTGTAATATATAATGTAAAAGATTTTGATTTTCGAAATTAATTATAGAATAATCAATGTCAAAGTTTAAATGATTTAAAATACTAACATCTCTATCGACGGTATAGGTTTTATTAAATACATCAAATTCAATTCTCGCGGCCATTAACAAATATGGCGTATTCCCTTTATTATCCAACGCCATCTGGTCAGCGCCATTTTTAATTAAAAGTTCAATAACATCCGGTTTTCTAGCGTAATGCAACGCTGTATAATTAAAATTGTTAACTGCCAAAACATCAGCACCACCTTTTATCAATTCATCACAAATTAAATAATTTTGAGATTTAGCTGCTAGCATTAATAAACTTTGACCCTTAAAATTACGCATTTCTATGTTGGTATCACTGTTAAATAGCAGTTTGAATGTTTCATAACTTCCTGATTTGGTGGCTAAATGTACAGCAGTATTTCCTTGGTCATTAATTTGCTTTGTGTTAACATCGTTTTCAATTAAAATCTTGACATGTTCGAAATTACCAGTTCGGCTTGCATTTAACAAAGCAGACCACCCATGTGTATCGCTTTCATCAATATTCGCGCCCTGTTCTATAAGATATTTAAATATATCTAAAGTCGTGTTGTATCTAGTAGTTAAAGGAGTATTTCCATAGGCATCCTTTGTATCTATATGTATACACTTTCTTGTAATTGGATCAACTTTAAGATTATTAATTACAAATTTAACTTTATCGATATCTTCAGTCCAGGCTGCAGAAACTAGGCTTGTTCTAGTCCGGTATAAACTATTTAGATCCATTCCTAGATCCAATAGCATTTGTGAACATTCAATTGGCTGATATTCAACAGAACTGTGTAATGCATCCACTGCAGTATTTAAATCTTTCTTAAAAACATGCGAAAACATTTTTATAACTTCCGTAAACAGTTCTGGACTACTTTCTGCTGCAATTTCATTTAATGCATTTATCTGTATGTCTAAAAATGTATAAATCTTATTATACCTCAGTAAATCTGCTCCATGAATAAGTAAAGCTTTCAGTAGTTCAATGCTATTTTCCTCAGCAGCTGCTTCTAATAGCGGCCCTGGCAAATTATCACCTTCTCGAATTAATACATTTAAATTAGGTTTATATTTCAATAATTCAATTACGCAGTCGAAACGTTTTGCAAACACTAATTTGTGAAGAACAGTACTAAAGTCATATGAGCTTCTGTGTTCCAATAAGGTTTTTATTATATTAAATTTATACTTTTCGTTATCTTCTATACGTTCCTTGCTAATTTGTTGTTCTACTAATAAATTTAGGATTAAATTAAAAACTTCTACATTGCCTCCTCTAGCAGCGTGATGTAAAAGTTCTATGTTATCTTCATCGTTTATCAATTCATATGAATCGTACTTTAGCATTTCTTCGATAATTTCAAGAACACCATTATAAAGAGCTTGATAAAGTGTAGTGCGAAAGTGAACCTTATTTTTACCAACAGCTCCTAACTTTAATAATCTTTTTACCGCATTTATACAATTAAACTGAACAGCAATATCTAAAATTGATTTATCACTTTTATTTCTAACATTAACATCTATTAATCCATTTTTATTTAAATTATTCAAGATATTTAAATCATTTTTTATATTTATGTATTTAATTTTTAATTCATTTAAAATTTCGCGGTTTTTTATATATATTTTCACAGGTGTACCACCATTATTAATATCACATAACTTTGAAACTTCTATTTCTTCTTCTTCAGTTGCGATGTAAACCAATTCACTGAACTGTTTTTTTATAAGTGTTATGTCCGTTTCATATTGTATTAAAAGTGCATTTATAATTTCTTTTTGATCATTTAAAAGTGCAATAGATAAAGCACAGTTACCTTCACTATCAAGTTTATAAATATTTTGTTCAATGTTAGAAAGAATAATGTGTTCCACTTCTTGGTCTTGAGAATACCCAGCATCTTTGTAAGATGTATCAGATGCCATTATTAAGAGTAAATTAATATCCGTAAAAAGATAAATATTAAGAATGTAATGCGTTATTTTTAGGTTAATTTGTCTATTATTTATTTTATAATCACCTTAACGATTACGATATCGATCTTGTAAGTTGCTATAATATTAAAAAAAAAATTAACAAGTAAAATACACTTTACGAATTCAAAGTTTATATAGATATTTTGTTATCTAATGTAATTTTTACGAATACAAGTACACCGCCCGCACCGGCGCATGCTTCGATAAAAAGTAAATCCAACGATGGAAAGGGAATATTTTTGAGTCATAGTTTTCATCAAGTTATGCAATACTTTATTGTATATATTTGTTACAAATTTTGGTGCAAATGTTAGTAGTGAAAATTAATTGAAATAACTTAATTAGTATTTTCCTTGTTTATAATTAAGGTAAAATATAAATAGTGATTAATATTTATTTGTGGTAAAGTTTATTGAAATAATTGACATTTAATTTTCTGCAATCATCCGCATCTCTTAAAGGAAACCATGCAATACTTAATTCGAGTGTTCAAATAAAAATGTCCTCATTTTTTAGTGGTCGATTTTTCGATTGTTGATTGAAATTGATGTTAATAAATGTGTATTCGTGTGTCTATTTTATTAAATATCTAAATATTGACGGAGATATAGTAATTAAAAGTTTGAATTGTAGTTTTAGCGCTAGAAATGGTCGGCCATATTTGTAAGACGTAAAATGCATTTTAACGTCAGTTATTTGTTGAGTAGGTCAGTGCTGTGGTAATGTTTTGTAGCTGTTGATAGTCGAAATAATTAAGTCAAATCAAAGAATTATAAGTTTTTATTTTATTTAACCCTGCTAAGGCAGACATAATATTGAAATTTGATTGTTCCTTCAAATAGCTGTAAATAATATTTGATATTTTGATATATAAATACATATAGCAGAGATTTATGAGCTGTAAGGTTGGTAACCTTACACAAAGATTGTGATGTCACATGCACTAGGAATCCCACTAGAATCCCTTTAATAATTAAAGAGATAGTCCGAAAAAAGAGACTTTTTTAATTGTTAATATCTCTTAACATATAAGGAGTTATTAAAAAATAATTGAGTATTTGAGGTTCTAGTAACCCACTTTATCAATATATAGTACACTTTTATAGAAATTAAGACATAGGACACAAGCCCATTTCATATTATTCAAGATAGATTATAAACAAGTACGAATATACTGTTTATGTAGTCTAATAACATAAGTCACTAAATGAAGAAGACTTAAAAGTTAAGAGAAATAGACTAGAAAATGTTTTACTTTGGATTACTTTCTAGCAATATTCATATCTTTTAAATTTAAAAAATGAAATATTATTAGTTTTACATTAAATTTAAATTACCCAGTAAACATTTTAGTGAAACGGCATAGCTAGGTGAAGTTCCAGTCAAGAAATCAATTCCTTTTCATTTAGATTTCATATACATGTCACCTATGAAAAAAAAAATTGTCAGAATCTTTTCATAAGAATATTCTTTCTCTTTCCAACATCATACATTTAAATGAAGATATAGTTGTTGTCTCTTTTACATTTGAAAATATTTATTTATTTATTTTAGTAGAGATAATATGCTGAACATAGAAAAAGAAACAAGATATATCTGTCTCTGTTACACTTTAATGGTTTATTTGTAACTTCATTCAATACTGGTACGGTAGTGAGGCCAGGTGAAGTGATTTTACCATTTGTAGTTCATATCACTCCCAGTAAACATTTTGGAGTAAATTCTACTTAATTTCTATTATGTATCATGAATTTTTTGTCTGGAACGTGTTCGTTTTCTATTCAGTCGTTCAAAGGAAAGGTCCTTTTTATGAGCTACAGACATTGCAACGACGGTTCACTGCTGAATTAAAAGCGGAGTAGGTTTATGATTTATGACCGGATAATAAAAATATACCCATGTGGGAAAGAAACAGAAATACTTAATGAATGATGTTGGAAAAAGAAAGAATATTATTATGAAAAACTAACACAAAATCTGTGACAGCTAGAGAACTTGTAAAGCGTTAGAATAGAATTGTACGAGTGACTCGAACTTCACCAAATAGGACACTTCACCAAATTGTTTACTGGGCTGACATTTCCTTGAACGAGTGAAATCAAATTGAATTGCTTCATGACAAAAACATCATACGTATCTTCAATATGATGTCAAAGTGACTGCAAAATATTTGAATATTTGTTTGAAGACATTTAATTAAATAATTTATGTTTTAACAGATGTATAACTAGAATGGAATCAATGGAGCAACATTTCGAAATTTATGAAGCTGCACGATGTGGGAACGTATCCCAAATTAGAAAGATCATTGAAGCTGGAGGAAATATTTACAAACTAGATAATGAGAACAACAGTGCTCTAAGTATCGCAGTTGCAGCTAAACTAGAAGACACTGTCAGTTTCTTGTTATCACATTATGAACTAGATTTAAATAATAAAAATTTGAGTGATTTAGAGTACAGTGGTTTAGTTTACATTGCAAGCAGTGAAGTGGAAATAGATACAGTTTTAAATTGGTGTAATACTGATAATGTTGGTACACTTGTTAAAATATATCTAAAAAATGCCGCTAAAAATTTATATAAAGTAGTAGATGTTTATTTGACTACAAAAAACCATTTAGAAATTTTGATTAATTTAAATAAAAACGGTTTAATAAATGTTAATGTCCGAAATTTGGAAAACAAGTCACTTTTAGAACTTGCTATCGTTAATAATAACAGTTTAACTATTGTTAAACGATTATTAAAATTAGCTTCTAGAAACAGTTTAGGCGCCGATAATTATCCTAAATTATTTGCAGTTGCTATTCGTTGTGGTAATCTAAATGTTGTTAAAGAAATTTTAAAATATAAAAATTTTGAATCTTTTAATACAAGAGAAAATAATGAATTATTACACTTTGCAGCTAGTAGTGGCAATGCAGATGTATTTAATTTAATTTTAACTTTACGAACACAACAGCTTTTACAAAATGAAGAAGAAAGTCATAAATGTTATGTTGTAAGACGTTTATTAGATAATGTATGCACAAAAGATTGTGTTGGAGTTCTGCAAAAGTTGATTCTCACAAAACAATTTGCTTTAGTTTGTGAATTATTGAGATATAAGCCAAATTTAAAATCGTATTATAACCGATATACTTTATTAGATTTCGCAATACAAGAACATAGTTTAGAATTAGTAAAAGCATTAATAGATAACGGAGTAGATGTCCTTAAGTTTGCTAAAAAAAAACATGAACACGATAAAGAGAGTAGTGCGTTAATTAATAGTGCCTTGCAAGGAAATGCTGAAATATTTAAGGAAGTTGTAAAACGATGTCCGAAAGATATATTTAAAAATAATAGCCACGGGTCTCTTCAAACGTTGTACTGGAGTATAGAAAAACAACCAATAGACTGTGTTAAATTACTGATAGATTTGGGAATGGATTTAAAAAAACGTTATAACACTGGTACAACGTTAATGCAAGCTGTCATGTCTGACGATCTTGAAAAAGTTAAGTTTGTTGTTAACAACTTGGGTATTGATAAATCCACTGGTAAATGTTTATACTTAGACGCACAAAATAATGATGGAAATTCGGTTTTAACTATTCGTGCAGATATGTCTTTAGAAATAGTCAAATATCTTATAGATCTAGGCGCAAATATAAATTTATGTAATAATGATGGATGGTCGGCTTTACTTTTTGCTTGTAAACATGGACATCATGATTTGGTTAAAGTTTTGTTAGAGAATAAAGTTAATACCAACCAAATAAACTACAGAGGTAATTTACCTATACACCTAGCGGCTAGATCTGGGAGTTTTGAAACATTTAAATTATTGTTTAACATAACCACAAACCTAGAAGTACGAAATTTTAAAGGTAATACAATTTTGATGTTAGCTGTTAAGTATAATAATTATTTGATTTGTAAAGAATTATTGAATACTGGTGCTGATGTTAGAGCTGTTAATAGTTGGAATTACACGGCTTTGCATTTCGCAAGGGATTTAAATATAATTAATCTGTTAATCGAACATGGCGCGGATAAGATGGCGCTGACAAACTATGGAAATACGCCATATTTAGAAATGGCGGTTCATTTAAATAAAAACAAAGAACGAAAACACAAAATATGTCATGAAACAAGCATTAAAAATCATTTAAACTTTGATATAAATTATTCTGTCGTTAATAATAATAAACAAAATATTCTCCATTGTGTTCTTGATGACGCAAAGCGCTGTAAAGATATATTTCCTGAAATTTTTGAAGATAAATTTAAATCTTTATTTAAAGAAACATGTGATGATTATTTCGGTAGAACATTGTTTATATTAGCGTGTTGTGGAAAAAACGCACCTGTTGAAATTATTGATTGTATTTATAAAAACACTTCCCCAGATATAAATTTGATATCACTTGACGGCACTAACGCCGTAGAACAATTAGTACTTAATAATAACGAAGCTGGATTAGAATATATTTTAAAAGCGGGGGCGAATATAAATTTACCAAATTATATTTACAATAAAACACCTTTGATAGTAGCATCAAGTAATAATAATTATCGAATAGTTAAATTGTTATTAAAATATGGCGCAAATGTTAATCTCCAAGATAATGCCGGTGACACAGCTTTGCATAAAGCTGTTCAAAATAACAGATTTGATATTGCAAGCGTACTTGTTGCAGCGGGATCAGATTTAAATATTATTAATTATAGAAATAAAACTGCTTTTCAATATGATCAACAAGGGTTCATATCTACTTTCTTTAAATCTATCAAATAAATATTTAAATTCGGCCTATTTCGTATACATATACATTAAAGTAGCAACTTTCCTTCATAATAAAGCGTTTTTATGCGAAACTATTTGAATACATCATACTGATAAAGTCGTTGGTTGCAAATAGTCTGTTCCAGTGTGACTGTTTATCCGTTTAGCAAGCTTAATTGATTTTAATTGTAATTTTAAGTAAAAGTTAACTATTGTAAAATAAAACTTTTATATTAGTTGTTATCATTAGGTTGATAGCTTGTAAATTCTCGTAGTTATTAAAAATATATATTACTTTTAAACAAACCATACTTTTTATTTGGAAGCACTTATCCGGTCCGTAAGGACCAAGATGGAAGTGCAAACTTTGATTCAACAATTTAATGTTAAACAAAACTTATTTGTTGACAGTGGACTGTTGAGACAATGGGCTTGTGTCCTATGTCTTAATTTCTATAAAACTGTAATTCGTTCAAGGAAATGTCAGTGATATGAACTACAAATAGCAAAATCACTTCACTTGGCCTCACTACCTTACCAGTGTTGAACGAAGTTACAAATAAACCATTGAAGTGTAACAGAGACAGATATATCTTGTTTCTGTTTGTATGATATTCTGGTGAAATAAATGTAGAATATTATCTCTACTAAAATAAATATTTTCAAATGTAAAAGAGACAACAAATTTATCTTCATTAGAAAGAGAAAGAATATTCTTATGAAAAGATTCTAACAATATTTTTTTTTCATAGGAATTGATTTCTTGACTGGAATTTCACCTAGCTATGCCGTTTCACTAAAATGTTTACTGGGTAATTTAAATTTAATGTAAAACTAATAATATTTTATTTTTTAAATTTAAAAGATATAAATATTGCTAGAAAGTAATCCAAAGTAAAACATTTCCTAGTCTATTTCTTTTAACTTTTAAGTCTTCTTCATTTAATGACTTATGTTATTAGACTACATAAACAGTATATTCGTACTAGTTTATAATCTATCTTGAATAATATGAAATGGGCTTGTGTCCTATGTCTTAATTTCTATAAAAGTGTACTATATGTATATTAATAAAGTGGGTTATTAGAACCTCAAATGTTCAATTATTTTTTAATAACTCCTTATATGTTAAGAGATATTAACAATTAAAAAAGTCATTTTGTCTCTTTAATTTTTAAAGGCATTCAACGTTCTACACATTCCGAGTGCATGTGACATCACAATCCTTGTGTAAGGTTACCAACCTTACAGCTCATAAATCTCTGCTGTATGTATTTATATATCAAAATAACATATATTATTTACAGCTATTTCAAGGAATAATCAAATTCCAATATTATGTCTGCCGTAACAGGATTAAATAAAGCAAAAACTTATTATTCTTTGATTTGACTTGATTATTTCGACTACCAACAGCTACAAAACATTACCACAGTACTGACCTACTCAACAAATAACTGACGTTAATTCTAGCCGACCATTTCTAGCGCTAAAACTACAATTCAAAATTTTTAATTCCTATATCTCCGTCAATATTTAGATATTTAATAAAATAGACACATCAATACACATTTATTAACATCAATTTCAATCAACAATTGAAAAATCGACCACCAAAAAATGAGGATAGGCAGTTAAGTTAGTGATAGATTTAAATTCACAAAAGTGTGATATTGAACATAGTAAATATTTAATACTTGCATCAAATTTTAAACTCGGTTCTCGCTAGAATGATGAATAATGTTTTTGCATATTTAAATCATCTTCATATGTTCAGAATCCAAACAAACACATGAAATACATGTTTTTATCATCGACATTTTTATCTCGAGAATCAGTTCAATGGTATTCTCCTCAAATCTCCCCATTCAATAATTCGGCAAATCAGTAATCCAGCAAGGTCACGGTCCCGTGATAACCGTGGTCCCGACAGTGCCGAACGACCGACGTTTACTGTATTTTGTGTTTCTAAACACAATCAAATATGAACTGTGAGCACCATGACGTCATTGCTCATGTAGGAGTATTATAATTTCAATTTCATTAATGAATCTCTTCGGTTGTTATTTAATTACGACAAAACAGGCTTGTGAATCATGACTTAATTTCTAATAAATCAAATTGGCTGTCAAACTTAAAAATATTATAGGAGATATTACAAGACCTATACGTAAATGAGGAAAATGTTGTCCTATTTGGAAGGTCGATAAAAATAGTTAAAATACATGCTGTCTCTAAATTTTAATGACCCAGCGTTCATAGTTTTCTTTTTAGAAATGATTAAAAATAGCCAATTTCCATATTTTTCCATAAGTTTTAGCTCAATTTCACCACATAACATAACTTTTAACTATGAAAAAATGGTGACATGGGTTTCAAAAACTATGTGTATATAAAAAAATATTTTTTGAAACTATTAAATAAAAACTATCACAAAGATACCTATTTTCGAAAATAATTAAATAAAACCAGTAAAAAATGATAAATTTTTTTAAATATTTAATTTGAATTGAATTAATATAAATTTGACACCAGTTGTAGGTAATATTTTAATTAATAAATTATTAAATAAAAATTCATTTTCTAAGGTGCAGTATTGATATTTATTTGTCCCTCATCTATTTTGAATTTCGTATTATCGAGATATAAGCTTTTTACATTGGCGGTAGGTCCACTAAATCCTTAACAAATAAGGTCGTCAGTTTTGTTTGCGTATAACGCCACATCCGATGATTTTCCATCTCTTTCATACAACAGAGATGGTATGTCATTTACTATTAACATCTGAGTCGTGCATCCCATGAAGTTTTATATTATGAATAACCATCTAAACTAGCTAACTTCAAGCTTAGTTAATCGTAAGAATATATTTCATAGACTAAATAGAAAAACAAGAAGACCTAATTAGTCTAATCTAATTATTGTATTCTTCAACTATCGGATATGTCATTGGACATATACCGTAGAAGCCTATTACATTACATAAATATAGCGGAATGTTTTCATAGACAGATTGCATTATTTCATTATTTAATTAAAAAATTAAAGAGATATATTATGATTGTCATAAGAAAAAAATAATCTGAAATACGTATTACTTCTGTGACGTCATATGCAGAGCTTGCACTAGCAACAAAACTGAAATTCAAATTAGTCAACTTGTGAATATTAAAACAGATAGCAACGTTAATCAACATTAATTAACCAATATTGCAGTGAATTCATTTATTGTTAACGCATCAACATTTAATGAATAAAACTGCACCTCCACAGCGCAACAACTGTCAGACGCAAGTAACAGTTCATCATCTCCTAGTAACCTTCCCACAATATCAAGCTCAACGAACCACACACAGCATCAACGGTGAACTAAAGGACATGTTTTTAGACAATTCAGGCGAACATGATCTTGATGTTGAAATCGTCTCAAATTGTAAATAAATAAAAAAACCTATTATATTATAAAAATATTTATTTATTACACAAAAAACTATATATCAAATACGTATGTAAACAGGGACTCCTGCAATTATTAGTTCGTTTGCTTTCACAAACTCCGATTAAACTCCGTTTAAATATTTTCTTTAATTTTATTCTTATCTTTCCGTTGGGCTTTGAAATAGACAAAAGAGTTATATTTAATAATACAAATATTTTTGTACTCTGTTTCTCCATATACTCGAAATACTTTTTAAATATTCATATTGTCTGCACGTGTTCAAAATGAGCGTAAACACATAAAATATATATTTTTAATAGTTTGTTTATCTAGTGTGGTTTATCTTTGGTATTTTCGTTAATAACTTGGTAAGGCCATGGCACATAACCTATCGAATTTATGATTCTGCTGACTGATAACTTTACACCCCATGTATATGTAGAATTGAGTTTTTAGGAATTCTTCGGAGTGTTAGAGCAATAGCGCTCTGACCGCCAGTCATTAATATGGGCTCATGCGCTTGGTCGCGAAATGTCATTGTCAAATATTATACTCATACTTCATATGTAATGGCTCGTACATATTGATGCCACTTAAGGTAGTTGTATCGTGGAATGACTTTTCAAAGGATTTTAATAAAACTTCATTTAATTGCTCTTTAATTAATTATAAGACATATTGACCTCAGGTCGATTAAAATTTACCACTCCATTATTGAGAAAAACGATATTAAAGTTTTGTTATTTTAACACAGGCTCTTATGGGAAATAGTAATTTCAATGTTATTTTTATCGAATAAAATAAAAACGATTCAAAGGAATTCAATAAAAATTTAATATATTATAGAAACAGTAGTTATTAATCACATAAAAAAAATGGAAATTATTGTCCACGCCATTACAGAAATAAAATTTTGTAAACATTGAAAATTTTTATAAAATCAAGAAATGACTGTGTTGTGTATGTACGTGTAGATACTATTTACATGTAGTGAGAACAGTGAGACTGTACTTTCACAAAAGTTTTTAACGAGACTATTTGACACTAACGTTTCAGCTACATTATAATTTTAGGTTGCTGAGTTATACTTTTGAGCATGACTATCACGATACAACTACCTTAAACAAGCGACATCCAACATTTGTTGGAAGAAGTTGTACAACACGTCCCCACTGGCGTGAAATGTAATATCACGTATTACGGCATCTTTAATAATTCATAAGAAATCATCAACTAGTTTTATATGTTTAGAAAAAGAAGTCATAAAATTCAATGCGTTAGCTGCTTTCCATATAGGTGGTTACTTTGTGAACAGAGATAATATTTTATTTAATTAATGGGCTCGTGTCCTCATTTTTTAGTGGTCGATTTTTCACTTGTTGATTGAAATTGATGTTAATAAATGTGTATTGGTGTGTCTATTTTATTAAATATCTAAATATTGACGGAGATATAGCAATTAAAAATTTGAATTGTAGTTTTAGCGCTAGAAATGGTCGGCCATATTTGTATGACGTGAAATGCATTTTATACGTCAGTTATTTCTTGAGTAGGTCAGTGCTGTGGTAATGTTTTGTAGCTGTTGGTAGCCGAAATAATCAAGTCAAGTCAAAGAATAATAAGTTTTTATTTTATTTAACCCTGTTACGGCAGACATAATATTGGAATTTTATTGTTCCTTGAAATAGCTGTAAATAATATTTGATATTTTGATATATAAATACAAATAGCAGAGATTTATGAGCTGTAAGGTTGGTAACCTTACACAAGGATTGTGATATCACATGCATTTGGAATGTGTACAACGTTGAATCCCTTTAATAATTAAAGAGACAAAATGACTTTTTTAATTGTTAATATCTCTTAACATATAAGGAGTTATTAAAAATAATTGGACATTTGAGGTTGTAGTAACCAACTTTACCAATATATAGTACACTTTTATAGAAATTAAGACATAGGACATAAGCCTATTGTTTTTGGAAACTTGTCATGTCCGACGGCTCAATTTTATATACCATGTGCAATAATGAAGATGTTCTGTACGCAGTACCTGCTTGTATTAGAATAGCTATTAAGATTGTATTAGACACCTACTCGACACATTTGTTCGAGATCACAGAGTTTTAAAGAATAGCATAAGTAGAGTTTCTGAACGTTAAAATTACAACACATTTAGTACACTCATGTCTAACTTATGAATGAAAATATATAAGAGTTGGATGTCGCATGTATAAAACGCACCAATGTGTACAAAACATATAACTAGTCGTGTATCTCACTCACAATCACTGTATTAAAATAAGTGTGAGTGAAACACATAACACGTCACATGTTGATCTGGTCTGTTGCGTCATAACCCAACTCAATCAATGACTGATATAATTTCAAGGTATTGTGCAATCTTTTATAATACTATATAAGTATAGGTGATATGTAAACAAAGTCGTAAAAATATATATTAGTATTCATCTGACGGTAGGACTAGACGTCAGGATATTTACGCTTTTTATGTTTCATTTTTACTACCGACGGGCCCCGGTTTTTTGTGTGTGCCGAATCTTAAATATAATTACGTCAAGTTATTGGTATGTATTTTTAGCTAGTATAATAAATGAATCATAATATAATTTCACTTAACCACTTAACATAAAAAATGATCCTATATTATAATGTTCCAACTTTATGTTTATTTTCTTATATGTTTGGTTCGAATTTTGTATGGTAGCTCGACCCCTGAATTTCCTGGGAACCTGTCATTTTGGCAAAACAAAAAAAAAGTTTTTACTTTTTGCTCTGTAACTTTTAATTCATAAAAGATAGAAAGTTGAAATTTTGCACGTGTATTACGGTTTTCAATGCTAAGATTTTTTGAAAATTAGAAATTAAAAAATGGGCGTTGAAAAAATTAGGGGGCGCGGTATGAAACTTTGGAGGAAACTCAAATTTTGAAATACATAATAATGAAATATGTTATTAAAAAAAAATTCCAAATTTTGAAAAAAAGTTGGTCAAATAATGAACAAATATATTTTTTTAGTCAGTTTATATGAAAAATTATTTGTTGTTATATGTAAAATAAATATGGAATGAGTTTAATATTGAAATTTAAAAATGAAATTAAAATTTGAAATGACATTCAATTCACACACAAAAGACAGTCGTTGCTTGCGACGGGGGTAAACTCTAGTAATAATAAATTTTTATTAAATACAATAAACTTCCTTAAACTGTTACTGCGTAATTTTGGGGCGCTGTGTCTTCGGGTTCGATCTCCGGACCTGATATATATTCTGGGTTTGGTTATTATCAACTTATATTGATTTTAAATATACATAATCGTACACTTATTAGGCAGCGGTGTAGTTTACATATATAGGGCTTCTGAAAACACGGGGTTTTAATACACGCATGCAAAAATTTGCAGACACCGAGAATGTTGTAAATAGTTACTTAAATTACTTTTATCGTGTTTGTTCTTTATTTTTATTGGTCTCGTATCTGGTAGTCGTCGTATATTACTTTATGCTAATCCTTTATTACATTTTATGATTTATTTGTTTAGTAACGATACTATCATATTAAATATATATATATATATATATATATATAGGTATATAAATATATATTTAAGAAATATTTTAAATTTCTGGGCTGTGTAATTCGGGCGACGTGCATTGGATTTTATTTAATTTTGCATTTACGCTTCGGATCCGTCAGGTTTTCTACCTGGTTCCCGGGTTCGGTTTTGTTGCCAATACCCGACGGATTCGGGTCCGGGTCGGGTTGAGTCCTAGCCACGACGCCACACACACTGGTTTTTTTTTAAATTTAATATATTTAACGTCGTTCTATTCTGAGTCGTTTAATACTGAGTCCTATCACTCCCGACCTCGTACTATGCTGGCAATTTTAATAATGACAAAATATTAAAATACTTGTAAAAATTCTGTTTCAGATAAAATATGGATATTTCTAATTCATTCAAGCAACAAAACTCGGAGTTATGTCTGCAAGAAGCTATTCAAAATGAAAATATAGAAGAACTTCGAAAACTAATTCAAAATGGTGCAAGTGTTTTCAAAATGGATTCCGAAAACAACTGTGCTTTAGCTATAGCGCTTGAAACTAACAAAGAAATGTTTGTGCAAGAATTAGTGACACATTACGAAGTACCTCTCTTACTTCTAGATAAGCAATATGATAATCCAATATACACTGTTTTAAATGATAAAGATATTGAATTAATTTCCACTTGGTGTACACTTGATAATATTGGTACACCTGTAAAAATATATTTTAAAAAATGGCGCGAACTTAAAACATATTATGTTACAAACAGAGATCACTTAAATATTTTAAATAAATTATATAAAAATGGTTTAGTAGATTTAAATTTAAGAACTAAAACTAATGACTCTTTGTTAGATATTGCAGTTACATCAAGTAATGTAAAAAATGTGACGAATTTATTGAAATTAAAAGTTAAAAATAATATTAATTCTGAAAATCGAATAAATGCTTTCAGAAAAGCTATTGAAAAAGCTCCTTTGGATGTTATTAAAGAGCTTTTGAAGTACAATTCGTTTAATGAGTTATGTCAGGAAGGTAATAGAGAATTATTGCATATTGCAGCTGCTAGAGGTGATGTTGATATTTTCACTTTCATTTTCGAACAATTAGTCGAGGATGACCAAAATAAAACCCAAGTAGTTAAGAAATTGTTGGAGCATCAAAGCGTGAAAGATGGTACAACAATTCTTCAAAAATTAATACTTTCCAATTGCTTTCAGTTAGTAATTGATCTTTTGAAATACAAACCAAATTTGGAGATGCTAGTCAATGATAACCATACGCACCGAGATTCTTTGTTAAATTTAGCGATTTCTGAAAATAGTTTAGACTTAGTTAAATACTTAATCGGTGAAGGGGCAAATGTTTTAAAATTTTCGAATAAACTTGGCGAAATTCGTAATGAAACGAATGCATTAATGAATGCTGCTTGCTATGGTACCCCTGAAATATTCAAAGAAGTTGTAAAAGCTTGCCCAGTCGATATTTTTCAAAATGGGACGTACGGTTCCGGTCAAGCGTTACTTGATTGTATAGAAAATCAACCAATAGATTGTATAAAACTTTTATTAAATTTGGGAGTGAATAAAAAAACTGTCATAAACACCCATAATGTTTTTTCACAAGCCGTGTGGACCAATAGTGTCAAAAAAATGAAATTTATAGTTGATCAATTCGATAGATACAAATTTTTAAATAAACAAAATGGTTTTGGTGATTCTGCTTTAACAATTCACGTAAAAAATCAAGTAGATGTCGTTGATTACTTTTTAAGGCTTGGTGGTAAACTAAATCTAATTAACCGGAAGGGGATGTCGCCGCTACATTACGCTTGTTTGAGCGGTAATTATGAAGTTGTAAAGATGTTGCTAGTAAATGGAGCTGACACAGAGCAAGTAAATAACAAAGGTAACATACCAGTACAATCAGCTGCTAAATCAAGAAGTGTGGAGACTTTTAAACTGCTTTTTAATTCAAACTCTCACCTAGAAATTCGTAATTTCAAAGGTAACACTTTATTAATGACAGCAACTAAATCTAATAGTTACTTCATTGTTAAGGAATTAATAGATGCAGGTGCTGACGTTAATGATGTTAACTTCAATAATAATACAGCCTTGCATTTTGCTGAGGATTTAGATATAATAAATATATTAATACAAAATGGTGCAAACAAAATGGCTGTCAATAATGAACGTAATACGCCATATTTAACAATGGCCGTTAAAATTGAGAATGATATGGAAACGAAAAAATACACCACAAACCGTGAAATTAGTATTAAAAATCATTTAAGTTTTGACATCGATTATTCGAAAGTTAATTACGCAAAGCAAAATCTTTTGCATTATATATTACAAGATGTTGATAATTGTTATGAAACATATCCAGCAATTTTTAAAGAGAAAAAATTTGAATCACTCTTTGAATATGCTGGATGTGATTGCAGGGGTCGAACTATATTTCTGCTGGCTTGTAATGTTAAAAACGCCCCCGTTGAATTATTTGAGAAAATTATTAGTTGTAGTAATCCTGATTTGAATAGTAAATCTTATGATGGTACGGGCGCGATTCAGACGTTGATGGAACGTGGTAATATTACAGCATTGGAATATATTTTGAAAAAAGGCGCGAATGTAGATATACTGACGAATGTAAACTGCGAAACGCCTTTAATTTCAGCAGCATCAAAAAGTGTTGAGATAGTAGAATTGTTGCTGAAATATGGAGCAGACGTTAATAAGCAGGATGCGTTAGGCAGTACGCCTATGCATAAAGCTGTTCAGCAGGATTGCATTCACATAGCAAGGATGCTGGTAGCAGCAGGAGCTGACCTAAAGATTAAGGATTTCAACGACAAAATTGCTTTAGATTATGATGAGAATGGATATATGAAGGAATTCTTTAAACCATTTTACTGTTTTTAAATGATGTAACATATTTTAACGCTTAAAATTTGGTAATAAAATATGTACATAAATATAAATAATTGTTTTCTTACATTTTCTTGCAAAGCCGGTTTTTAGAAACATTCCATGTTATTTATTAACATTTACAAATATAGGATCATAAATTATTTAGGCGTAGATCACCGAGAAAGAATTCCACGCGGAAAAATCGCGAATTCTGTAACACATGGAATCTTATAAACATACACTCACTCCAGTTTCAATTAATTAAACCCGACCCTATATAGGTTCCAATAATTCGACTGGTACGTAAAAAATATTAAAGAAAATGAAAAAGAAATTGTTGTTAAAAATTAATTTTTTTTGTACAGAGGGGCGATTTTTATATTTTGTCTATGCCCCGCTAAAGGCTTATGCTAACCATATTATATTTCCATAATAACTATAAAATAAATACTATAAAATTAATGTAAAGTTTAAAAAAATCTTTCATTTGTTTGTAACAAAGAAACAGATGAAGGTTTTTTTTATTAAAAGTTTATTTTATAATTATCTTTAATATTTAAGTTTATGGTTTCTAAAAAATGGTAAAGTTCTTTTATTGCTCTACTAAATATATGAAACAATCATGAGTAATCAAAAATCTGGAGCTACAGTAATATCAACAGCTGAAAAATCACAAAGTTTAGGATCAATAAAAAAGAAAATTTATGAAAGTAGAATACCTTCTATAGTATCCGCAAAACCATCCAGCTTGACGCAAGTTAGGCTTAGACCGGTTTACAAGAAATCTCTTATCAAATTATTTCCTGAAGAAAATCCTGGTGATACTGTATTTTCTAAAGTAGAGTCTATAGTAAAATTACCAAATAATAGTGGGGATGCCATGCCAGTAAATGATGATGTCATCAAGGAATTTGATAGAGAAGAGAAACCAGAGGTAAAAGGAGAAGAGGCAAAGGAAAATTGTATCGAAATCAAAATAGAAGAAGAAAATTTGTTATTAAATGTCGAAGAATCGGAGAATATTATTAATTTAGGAGAGGTTCCATCAGACGATGAGGAAGAGCGTCAGCAGTCAGTGAGCATTGATTCTTCTGAATCAGCGCTTGGAGATGAAGATGTTGATTTGGAAAACAGCCCACAGGACGCTCAAGACACTGTGAGGACGACATACGAAGATATAATAGCTTTGTTTGAATCCAAAAATGACGCTAGTAAGTCTGCAAGACCGAAAGAGATGTTTTGTCCAGTTAAGCTTAATTCATCAAGATCCACTCATCCGAATCAATGTGAGGTAGCTATACCCATGAAAGCAGTATCCTCAATTCGTAGCATTGGTAAAAACAGCACCAACTCGAAAGAATCAGATATTTTAGCAGACCTACAGAAAGCTGATCAACAGGCTACCAGTACTGTGAAAACTGTGGAAGAATTAAAACGCCGTCTTGGTGAGCTACAAGGTAAGGATAAAATGTCCGATGAAGATAACAATGAACTACAAGAAATAAATAATCAGATGAAAGCAGAATTAGGGCAATTAGAAGATATAACAAAAAGGGTTCAGAAATTAGTTGGCTTGGAAGAAATGAGTCAAGCAGAATTTAAAGATATTAAGTTTTTAAGTCCACCATTTGTACCTTCAGATAGTGAATCATATGTATCAACTTCAGCTTCATCAAAAGTAAACTCGTTTATTGAAAGTAATTTTAATTCTAAAATAAGTTCCAGCAATGAAACAACCAGTGAAGTAACTTCAGTCAGCTCGCGGGATAATGTAAGATCAGAAAATGTTCATAAGGAGGTGTTTACTATGCCCGATCCAAACATCCCAGTGATAACAAGACAGCTAAGAGAGAGCTATAACATGCAAGAGAAGTTAGCTGCCGATAATGTTGATCTCGAAGGTGAGAAATACAAACTGCAAGAAGAATTATTGAAGAAAGATCAAGCTTGCGATATCCTACAAAACAAACTAACTGCTTTAGAAAATGAAATGCGTTTGGTAAGTAAAGAGAATGTAAGTCTATCTGAAAGGTTATCAAAGTTTACAAGTCAGGATGAAGATCCTAGTTCTTCGATGGATGTTTGTGATGGGGCTTGTATATCAAAAATAGAATGCGAGTTGCTAATGTATAAAAACAATACTTCGTTGTTGGAAGAACAGCTCCTTGTTATGAAGAACGAAATAAATTGTTTGCAGATTGAGTTATCACAAGTTCATAAGGAGCGGCATCAGTTAGATAATATAATGAAATGCCATTGCTCGTCTTCAGATCAGTCAAATAGCAATGAGCTTGTTCAACTGCGAGATAAATACAAGCAGCTTAAAGCTGATTATTTGGTTAAGGAAGAAGAAGCAGAGCAATACTGTGATGATATACAGAAATTAACCTCTGCCTTGAATCAAGAGAGAAAGTTATATTTTCAAGAATTTGATAGCATAAGAGAACTCGAAGTTAACGTGCAATGTCAATGTAATTCACACTACAGCCGAACGGTTTCAGATCTTGAACACGAGCTAAATGCTGTGAAAGAATCGCTGTCAGAATGCCAAGACGAACTAGAGCAACAAGTAATAGTAAATGACAGCCAGAAAGTCAAATTTGAAGAGTATAGGAACAAGTATTTAGCAAGTCAACACATTGTAGAAGAACAACGAAAAGAGATCGATGCTGTGCGTTTAGAAAACGCAAAGATAACTGAAAGAATTAACATAGAAGTTCAAAGAGCGCGTAATTCTTTTAATGATAAATTGAAAAATTTAACACAATTGCCTTTTATATTAGAAGATATGCAGCACAAGCTTGAGGAAGCTATTCAAGCTAGAGAATCAGCTGAGAAACTGGCAGAAACAATTGCAATTGAGTTTAACGACTTTAAAGAAAAGACAAAAATGTTTGGCAAAGACTTGGAAGATATTTCAAAATTTCATCAGGAAACTGTAATGAATAATCTGACAAATAAAGCTATTGTAAAGGAATATTCATATTTGAAACAAGAAAATGACCTTCTACGCAATGCTGCTGATATAACTGCTCAAAAAGAAAAAAGACTGGAAACAAAAATACAAGAAACAATGCATTTAGCAAGACAGTTAGAAAGTGTTTTAGAAAAATCATCTACACAAGTTTCACAAGTAAAAGAAAGAAACGATCTTGCAAGAAAAAAATTGCAATCACAAATAACTGAACTAGAATTGAACTTGGCTCAAACTCGCACAGCAGCTGCAAGTGCTCAAAATGAAAGTGATGAAATAAGACATCGTATGCAGTCGCAAATAAATCTTCTCAATCATAATTTTGAAGATGCAAAAATGCGAATACAACGTTTACAAGAGCATGTTACGTTTTTAAAAAAATCTATTTTTATAAATCGAAATTCAAGTAATCTTAATAACAACGATGACAGTTATATAAGTAACGTTTAGATAAACAATTTTAAATGTGTTTGCATTGTTTATTATTATATTATAAATTTGCCAAGTTCTTAACAAGATGTTTTCCATGTATAAACATTAATTTTATAAACCTCATTTGCAAACTAATTATAAAGATATATTTTAATTAGATTAAAGATTTAGAAATTATAATTATATTCAATTGTTGAACAAATTGTAATATTAATTTACATTTAAATTATACCGCCATAGTAAATGTTGTACAAACTGAACTTATATATTGGCAACACTATAAAATATAAAATGGCCGCAAACGAAGTTGTCAGTTGCCAGTTGAATGAAGTAATTTAACCTATAATATTTGTATAATAATAAAACTTATTTAAACATAAAATGTCAAATATTTTTACTAAATCTTTTCAAAACGTTAAGTCTTTAACTTATTTCTACAGAGCACTTAATACACAAACGCAAACAAATAAACCGCAATGGGATCTTATAAGTGCTGTTTGTTTGGAAAGGGGCCCAGTAATTACAAGGAAGTTGGGAGTCTTAGAAGCAAGTTTTCAGGATATGTTACAAAAAATTGAATTAGAAAATAGTTTGAAATCGGATCACGAGATTAGAAAAGAAAATGACAAGTAAAACTTACTTTTAAAATGACAATTATCACTGTTGATTATAATTATAAGTGTGGATTATATTTTATCTACAGAAAGCAGTTTGATAAATTAAAAGCAGGAGGGGATTTATCAGATTTAGACATTGATGCTGGAGCCAAGCAAACCGCACAAGATTTTGAAGATGCTTGCTTTGAAGAATTTAATACATTTAAAAGCACTGAAAGAAATTCTGGTTTGTTTACACCGATATTATGTTAATGTATTGTATTAAAATTCGAAAATAAGTTTTATTATATATTATAGATTCAAACAATGACTTAACTTCTCTGCATCGTAATTTAGACTCTTCTCTTGTTTTATTAGTAAAACAAAGCATTGGAGCTCAAGATCATTTTCTTCCTCCTCAAGGAGTTCGACAACCTGGAGAAACAATGAGACAAGTAAAGTATTTTATACTAATAAGTTGTATTTGATAAAAATTGTATAAACAATGTTCATTAACTTATCAGGCTGCTGAACGGGTACTCAGTGAAAAATGTGGCCCTAATTTAAAAGCACAATTCTTTGGAAATGCGCCAAGTGGTTTCTACAAATACAAATACCCTCAAGATGTAAGAAATAAAGATGGGGTTGTTGGGGCAAAGGTAAGAAACATGATAAAAATATTTTCATAGGACTGAATTAAAGATTAACTATTTAATTGTTGCAGGTATTCTTCTTCACAGCTCAACTTTTATCTGGTCAAGTAGGGACCGATAAAAATCCATCTTTTAAATGGCTTGATAGAACAGAATTGGAAAAGGAACTACCGCAGTCTTATTATGATAGCTTCAAACAATTTTTAATTGACGAAGATAAACCTGAATAATTCTTAATTGTTGTTATGTAGAAATACAGTAGAAAATAAATTGTTTTATAAATCTTTATTAATTTTCTTTTCGTGAGTTCTAGCGTTTTTAATTTATTCAGTGTTGGTCCGCATTGATCCGACTATGGTATCAAATAAAAATAAAAAGCAGGGAGTAATTATTTGTATATAAACTTAATATATGCAAAGCAAGTATTGTGCTGCACCACCAAATTTATGGTCTGTGTGGTGCTTGATTATGTGAAAAAACTATAAATAACAGAATATAATCTGTATGAGGTCATCTAAGATCCGTTATCAAAATATAACCATCATATATGTGTAAAAACATTTTAATCATTAAGCTACTTTTTATAAAAAATGGTATTTCAAAACATGGCTAAGTTATGTTAGTTTTAAATTTATCAGAACCTCAATTTTGTAATTATTTTTAAATTATTTTATATTATTTAAGATGTAACGTCATTTACTATTGGATCCAATGGAGTATTATTATATTACGAAGGTTGTGAAAAAGTAAAAGATAATCTCGATTACTTATTTCTTCTGTGACTTATTATGCATATCTAAAACACGGCAAAACTGAGATTTAAGTTTGATATAGCTATAACTCTGTCAACGTTTAGATATTTAAAAAGTTAAAAACGTCAATGTACTAAAATTTATTTCAATCGAATATTAAAAAAGAGTACACAAACCCGTTAGGTTATAATGGGGCAACGACACCATAGATACTGCCAATATCAATATCCGTAGCAAATAGGCGACGTTAAATAAAATAAAATTAAAAACGGATCAGGAAACATAAAAGTTTCATAGTTCTTATAAATAATACCGCACTGTAAGGATTGAAATTATGAACAGCAGTCCGATAGTTTTTTAATTTCGTGAGTAGAGTGGTTATGCGAAGATCTTTCATTTTGATAAGCCAGCCATTGCTTCTTTATTATTAGCGCTCAGTTTCAGACCGCAGCTGATGTAGTTCACATCAATGCGAAATACATTGTACAATACTTTTACGTGTTTAGTTTTATACTATTGTGTTTTATATATGTGCTATTAGTTTTATTTTATAAAGTGTACTATCTAGTTTTATACATGTGCTGTAAACGGATATATTGTTTAATTCCATTAATTTTTTTAATAAATATTATTTCTGCACAAGATGCGTGTGACTTCGATATATCTAAAAATATTGAATATACTATTCAAGATAATGATTTCGGAATTATGAATGTAAATTTATTAGTAAAACATAGTTTGGATTGCAATTATTACAAAATATTGTTATACGTGTATGATGATATTCAAAATGAGACAGATTGTAAAGTGACTAGTTTTAATCGTACTGTTCAGGATTTTCACACAAAATATGATATTGATGATGAAAAAAACTGTGAAAACGGGGAGTCATCTACAATCTGTGATTTGGTAAGTAACTATCAGGCCAGGATTTCAGGGAGCGCAGGCGGGGCTACTGCCCCGGGACCTCCACAATAGAGATAAAAGCAATAAATTTTTGAAAGATTCTTTTGGAAAATAATTACGGGCCTCTAATAATTACACCTCTAAATCCGGCCCTGGTAACTATAATAATATAGATACGACATAGAAAGGTGAACTAGCAATTAAAATATTAGAATTAAAGTCTAAACTTTAAGTTTTATTTTTAACGATAAATTGATTTAAGTATCATTCCCACTCACTGTTTTTAGTTTTAATTTAAAACTGAAGTATAAAGATCGAAAGTGTTAAATAAACCATTGTACTGCGAGCAAACTCTTTCATTACAATAATTAAGAGATTTTAATAAATAGGATAAAATTAAGTATTTAGGTTTTTTTAATTAAAATATTAAATTAAATTAAAATAAAAATAATATATAATTTGTGGGCATATAGCAGGATGTGGGTTTAAAACCACTAAACAAGATTTGAATTTCCGGTTCCTAATTTAGATATATTTTTCTTTAATTAATTTAAAAATAACGATTTTAATTATTATCAATAATCTAATAGAGTAAGATCACAGATCTGGCAGACCTACGTCGTTTAAGCAAAACTGAGGATAAATAGTGTAATATGTAGTTAAGAACGTATGCGTATTTGCTAGCTTGAAAGCGGGGTCCTTTTATTATCCTTAAAAACCTCATTTACCTGAGTGAAAATATAATGGCTCATTTTCCATCAGAGTCAACTTTCAACTTTTCTATGAACAGACTATTTATGGGAATTAGAGTCGTATCTGCTCGTGGAAAGACCCCTTAAAACTGATTTTAAGACACATATTTCAGGTGTTTACAAACACAGATTCAAGTAATATTCAACTTTCGTTAAATAAAGTATTACAGATCCATTCAACTCGCCTCGTGAGAACGCCCTTTTAAATTTGAAACCTAAAATTAAAACTTGTAGGAATGCACAGTTTTTTCGTGTGTTAACTGGTTTCATAATGATTCATATAAGTATTTCTCAATTACAGACACTTCCCTTGAAGTATAAGTTTATTGTCACAGGATGTTACCAAATCTTAGTACTCCAAGATGACTCAAAAGATCATACATACGGTTTTTGGGTAAATAGTACGTATGAGAAACGGGAAATAAATGACACACGTCCTCACTATTCCTTTTCAATAGACAAAAAAGACGAAACAGTGTGAGTATTTTATTTATAATATGTACGAGTATGTGAGTGATATCCACTTCTCCCAATAAGTTTGTCGGATGCCATATAGATGGTGCCATATGCCGAATTATGCTTTATAAGCCATTACTTTGCTTGAACGGTATTTTTCACAATTACACGAAATGGGCTTGTGTCCTCATTTTTTAGTGGTCGATTTTTCAATTGTTGATTGATATTGATGTTAATAAATGTGTATTGGCGTGTCTATTTTATTAAATATCTAAATATTGACGGAGATATAGCAATTAAAAATTTGAATTGTAGTTTTAGCGCTAGAAATGGTCGGCCATATTTGTATGATGTGAAATCCCAGTAAACAATTTGGTGAAGTGTCCTATTTGGTGAAGTTCGAGTCACTCGTACAATTCTATTCTAACGCTTTACAAGTTCTCTACCTGTCACAGATTTTGTGTTAGTTTTTCATAATAATATTCTTTCTTTTTCCAACATCATTCATTAAGTATTTCTGTTTCTTTCCCACATGGGTATATTTTTATTATCCGGTCATAAATCATAAGCCTACTCCGCTTTTAATTCAGCAGTGAACCGTCGTTGCAATGTCTGTAGCTCATAAAAAGGACCTTTCCTTTGAACGACTGAATAGAAAACGAACACGTTCCAGACAAAAAATTCATGATATGTAATAGAAATTAAGTAGAATTTACTCCAAAATGTTTACTGGGATGCATTTTAACGTCAGTTATTTGTTAAGTAGGTCAGTGCTGTGGTAGTGTTTTCCCAGTAAACAATTTGGTGAAGTGCCCTATTTAGTGACGTTACTATCACTATTTCACTTCAATTATAGTTCGCATCAACTTTATCTTCATTTGTATTCCGACAGGTGGAGTAATTTCGCCATTTCTAGCCGATAAAGTAGACATTTTATATGAAAAAATGTGAGAAACTGAACTATAAATGAACTCTTTAATGACAAAAAAATCATGACGCATCTTCAATATGATGTCAAAGTGACTCCAAAATGTTTACTGGGTTGTAGCTGTTGGTAGTGGAAATAATCAAGTCAAGTCAAGAATAATAAGTTTTTATTTTATTTAACCCTGCTAAGACAGACATAATATTGAAATTTGATTGTTCCTTGAAATAGCTGTAAATAATATTTGATATATAAATACATATAGCAGAGATTTATGAGCTGTAAGGTTGGTAACCTTACACAAGGATTGTGATATCACATGCATTTGGAATGTGTACAACGTTGAATCCCTTTAATAATTAAAGAGACAAAATGACTTTTTTAATTGTTAATATCTCTTAACATATAAGGAGTTATTAAAAATTAATTGAACATTTGAGGTTCTAGTAACCCATTTTATCAATATATAGTACACTTTTATAGAAATTAAGACATTGGACACAACCCTATTCAAATTTTTTCATTGGTTTGAAAATTACAAAAGTAACGTTAGTAAAACCACTGTAATTCGTAAACTAATGATGAAAACGTCATGAAATTTCAATATATATCGTTTGAGAAGGTTGGTACTATCTGAAAATTATATGATTTGTAAAAAGTGGCGCCAACTATATGTCATCTTACAAACTTATTGAGTAATGTAATAGAATAACTCTCACCATTCTAATTGTTTTTTTATTCTTATATAGATATACAGTGTTAGTAAAATTCAATTATACGTACCTGGATATGTTGGTATGGGATAACATATTATCTTTTGAAATTTATAACGAATCAACACCTAAAGTTGAAAAAGACAATTACTGTGTGACGTGGAATCTCGAAGATGAAATAACTTCTAACAAAATTTCAAATAATGTAAGTTACAATATTCTCCTTAAAAAACATACACATATGCGGTATATTAGGTCGTCATCATTGTAACAAGTATTGCTCCGATACACAATCATTTTATTCACATGCAAATGTCAGAACTCATTAACAATGGCTGGTTGAGATTTTCCAGCAAATACAAAGCAATAACGAATTTTATTTCGTTAACTTTTTTTAACTACGACGTAAAACGACTGACATAAACATAAAACATAACAAACTGACGCTTGTCAAAAAATAACCGCGCTGTCATTAGCCATTTAGTGAAGTTGGTAATACTTCAAGTGCGGACCACTGTATAGATATATTATCTTCAATTAATGGGCTTGTGTCCTCATTTTTTAGTGGTCGATTTTTCAATTGTTTATTGAAATTGATGTTAATAAATGTATATTGGCGTGTTTATTTTATTAAATATCTAAATGTTGACGGAGATATAGCAATTAAAATTTTAAATTGTACTTTTAGCGCTAGAGATGGTCGGCCATTTTATACGTCAGTTATTTGTTGAGTAGGTCAGTGCTGTGGTAATGTTTTGCAGCTGTTGGTAGGCGAAATAATCAAGTCAAGTCAAATTATATTTTATTTAATCCTGTTGCGGCAGACGCATAATATTGAAATTTTATTGTTCCTTGAAATAGCTGTAAATAATATTTGATATTTTGATATATACAGGTTGGTAACCTGTAAACTTGTCAGAGTTCTGTCAAGAATATATCTCTTTTACGCTCTGTTGTATAAAAGAGATAGCAACTAGCGGTTGTGATGTCACATGCAATTGGAATGTTGTACAACGTTGAATTCCTTTAATAATTAAATAGAAAAAATGACTTTTTTAATTGTCAATATCTCCTATAACATATAAGGAATTATTAAAAAATAATTAAATATTCGAAGACATAGGACACAAGCCCATTAACTATAAATCAATTTTGGTATTATGGATAAATTTAACTATATTTTGTGCAGCATCACATTTCCTAAACTAGCACGTACTGAACCAACACCACCTAGATGCAAGAAAAAGAAAATTAATTACTTTAATAAAATAAATATAATTCAATCCATTCTTTTTTTCTTAAAGATAATCATATATCTTAACTTTAATATTATTAATTTTTTATTGTACTTTGTAAATAAATCTTTATATGCATAACGATTAGACTGTTTAAATTAAAATTAAAAAATTTAATACACTTACAAAAATTTTACTAATTTTATATGGATATTTATAGATACAATACGTTTTGGTTGTATATCCGGACTACAATGCGTGACGTCATAAATTCATTGTTAGGCTTTGTATCTAGGTGGTGTTGACTGAACAGAATATATTCAGTTGTCTCCTTTTCTCCGCAAACATAGTTGGAGACTGTAATATTTTGATCTTTTGGAATATCTCTTTTTTTATTTTCGTTTATTATTTCAGGATATACCTATCGCACCTAATAGTTGCAATAGAGAGGGTTTTAAAAATGCCGAAAAATGTGTATTCAACTTGGTAAGTATATAGATTACAAAGATATAGCTGTACCCTTTAATTGATCGATCCCATAACAGGGGGATGTGGTTCGCAATGTGAAGCTAGGACGTAACAATAGGATGGGAGAGGATTTTTAATTTGTGTGACGTAATTTATGGATGACTCCTAAATAACATTTTTAGGAACGCAGGACAATACGGTGCTTGTTTAATGTAAGAAAGTTTGATAACGCAACCGCTGCTATAGACATTAAAAATGCTAAATATTGCAAAACTGCTCCTTTGTGTTATGTCGCTAAGTCAGAATGCCGTTTTCAACTGGAACGTACGACTTTTTTTTATCTATTACCTCTTATTCAAATAGAGAATAATACACTAACATGAATTATACGAATTTTCAGCATTTTCACAAAAAACCGATATAACTATACCACCGCCACCTGAACGTAATGGCATAACATGGGCTACAGTTGTTGCGCCATTAGGCGCCTTGCTGATATTACTGTTGATCTTTTTGATCTTGTACAAATGGTTTGTACCAGGACTTTATGTATTCATCAAATGGAAGAGGCGAATATTTTTAATTTATCCACGCGATTGTGAGGAACCATTTCCAACGATTATTAAAACATTTAAAAAACTTCTACACAGTTTAGGAAACTTTGAGGTAATTAACAAATATCACTTAATCAAGCTTAAGATATAATAGATTTATTTTACAACGTTTGATAAAGTTTAAACATAATAATAACTCTCCGTGTGTACACTCGGTTTTTTAAGGAACAGTTGAAATGTCAAACTCTTATTTCTCTCTTATGGGTATACAGCGCGTTTCACCTGTGCCCCCTATAAAATCTAGGTAGTGGTAGGGATTTAACGGTCCAGCAGCGTCCGCGTCTGGCAGGTTACTTGCAAAGGCGAGCCAGTTAAACTTGCCTGTACAAACGACGTTAGTATTTTCCAATGTTAGTAAATGCACTTTTTTCTTCGTTGTTTTACTGTTTTTTCATGGTTAAAATAAATGTTTTATGTAATTTAATATATTATTTTTTAGATTGTATCTATAGATTTTTTTTTATTAGTTCTTCTTTTTACTACAATAAGTTTTTAAAGATGGGTGACCATTCAACGGGTAAACTAGAAAAGCGAAAACGATGTTCTCTTTGCACTTCGAAGGAAAAGAAAAAAAACAATGTATTCTTGTGTATCATGCGGTGTGCCGGTTTGAGATAATCATTGTAGCCAGTTTTGTCCCAGTTGAGCACAGTAAATTCTATTTTTCATACTAATTATTATTAACTATTATTAATTATTATTTCAAAACTTTTGTATTTTCAACATTAAAAACTTATTTTGTGCCGAATAATCACCATTCAGTTTATTATGATATACCTGAATCCGTAAAATATTCTCCACTTTCAGGTGCACAAATAATTCCATTTTTTGGAGCCCACGTCAAAGACACTACATTCTTTCGAAAGCTTATAGTCTAAGATAAAAAATGCTAAAACCGTTTTTCTTAATATTTGTTTGTTCTAAAGTTATGAATTTTTTAATAATATTTCGTTTTTTACACGTTTTTCACTATTTGTGAATTTTTATTAACAACGGTTTTAAACTTTGGATTTTGGCAACTTCTGGACCATGTAGTAGACACTTCAAGAAGTATTCCAGAATTTCTTCAGATTCTTTGAAGGCTTAGAAAACTCGAAAGACTCAACTGTTCCCTCAAAGACCCAGTGTACACACCGTGTCTCGAAAAATATAGTGTTCATACGCAGGGTTAATGTTTTTCCATTTGGCACTACATTTTTGTACCTTAACTCATTTATTTACATGTCATTGTGCTTAATTCAATTTTGATCTTTATTAAATCTAGACATTCTCACTCCTTTCAAACGACTAAAAATATATAAATTTATCCTTATAAAAATAAAAACATAACTGATACTGCTACTGCTTCGCTCCTCCTACTACTCTCCCAGTAAACATTTTGGAGTAAATTCTACTTAATTTCTATTACATATCATGAATTTTTTGTCTGGAACGTGTTCGTTTTCTATTCAGTCGTTCAAAGGAAAGGTCCTTTTTATGAGCTACAGACATTGCAACGACGGTTCACTGCTGAATTAAAAGCGGAGTAGGTTTATGATTTATGACCGGATAATAAAAATATACCCATGTGAGAAAGAAACAGAAATACTTATTGAATGATGTTGGAAAAAGAAAGAATATTATTATGAAAAACTAACACAAAATCTGTGACAGGTAGAGAACTTGTAAAGCGTTAGAATAGAATTGTACGAGTGACTCGAACTTCACCAAATAGGACACTTCACCAAATTGTTTACTGGGCTCCCTCCTGTTTCTACTCCGCCATGCATTCCCTTTCCTAGTTCCTTTTCTCTATCTCCGCCATCCACCTCCCTTTAATAACTGCCCAATATTCTTTTCATTTATTATCTTTTTCTCACATGAAAACTTAATGTGCTCCAATGTCCAATCTACGTTCCACACACTCTGCACATCCTTTCCTCGCTATTTGCCTAGTATCTGTTTCCTTTCTCCTCGTTTCCTAATCTAAATCTGGCAATCCTTCTCATGTTTTTTGTGTCTTTTTCTTTTAAGTATTGTGATATCTCTCTCCCAAATCCTTTTATATATTTTGTTGGAATTGCTCTTCTCAATCAAAGGTGCCCTTAATTTAGTTTGTAAATATTCATTATATTTTATAATAAAATCTATACTCAATTATTTCTACAATATTATAAACAAATTTACCATTAACATTTATATCTACGATGATGCTTTCGCGTAATACGAGTATAACGAACTGCAAACTATACTATATTCTCATCTCTTTCAACTTTATCTTTTGTCTCATACAACATAGTGGCAACGAACATCAGAAATTAAATTATCACACTTTTTTTTTGCTCGTACTTCAAGAGTAATAAAATATTATTTCAGATATATGACATTGAAGACGAACAGTATTATGAAGATATTGCGTCAGAGCCACCGGAATGGGTTCAGCATAAAGTTAAAGAATCCGACTTCGTATTCTACATTCCTACGAGACGCGGGGAAGAACTATACGAACAGACCGCTCATTGCAATGGAAATCTTAAAGATCTCCAGGTGTATTTCTGCATTAATCGTGGCCAAGCTTTTGATCATTTGTTTCCTTTTGCATACAAACTATCCTGGCATCAAAATAAGTTCATTAAAATTGAGTAAGTAAATATTACGTAAAAAATTCACCACCATTTAAAAACGACCCCTAAAAGATGAATTTACAAGTTCCTTACATGTTGCGTTTTTCTCGTACGAGTCTTTTAATTTTAAATTCCATATTTTGTTTCTTACCTGCTTCTAATTTTTGTTTTTTTAATTTTATCTTGTTGTTTGCATATTGATAAATCCGGCTCCTACATATTAATATATACATAGTATAGTTTATTAATATAATATATTTTATTATTTCAAGCTTTGCCGATTTTACAAAAGATTTAAAAAATGATGTAATGAAATCTAATGGAACAACGTATAACATGCCCAAGGAGTCGATAGAATTATGCAAAAAATTACGAGTTTATAAGAAAAACTGCATTTCAAATAATGAAAATTATTCTTCAATGATTGATGCCATCAGAGAAGCCAAGTTATCAACATCCGGCAGGGAAGATAATCCAACCAGCCCTTTGCTGCAATGCATTCGTCCCAGCAACAACAACGACAGTGTGGACGATTCTATAGTGTAATAGTGTAAAATTAAAAATGAACCAAATCTTTGTTTTGTTGTTGTTTTATAATTTAGAGGGCTTCTTATACCGGTTTTACACCAAAGAGACAGTTTTGTTTTCAAAAAACAAAACATAAGCATGTTTTGTTTCGAACAGAACTGTTCACATTGAACAGACTGGTTTTGTTTCTAGTGTTTTTTTGTGTGTCTCATAAAAATTTAGTATCCCGCAAATTATTGTGTTGCTGATACATTTCTATTAAATTGCTGGTCTTATCTTTTGTCCACTGTACTTATTTATAACTAGTTGCTAGCCAAATGATAAACAACAACTGACAAACGCAAATATTCACAAAAAACAAAAGTGCGTGTTCAAACCAAACAGACTAAAAATCAACAACAAACGTGTTTTGCTTTGATATGATCGACTCCATATGGGAATGTGTTTTGTTTACTAAAACAGTTTTTAAAGACAAAAATGTTTTAAGAACTGTTCAGTTTTTACAAAACATTGGTGTTTTTGTTTCGAGAAACAGTTTTTGTTCGTGTTTTATTGTTTTGTCTTTTTGGTGTAAAATCGGCATTAGGCATTTAGTCTTTTATTGCTCTTAACATAAGTAACGCATGTTCCTACTAAATCCTTTGTACTTAAGTCATTAAAATATTTATCATCCACCACAGTAGAGAAATTACAGTTGTTATAGTTTTACTAAAATATCTAAATAATATAAATAAAATAATAATGAACTAAAATTATTTTTTTTATTAAAAAACTTTATCAACACTCGAAATTCAGATATTTTCACTGTTTTATGAAAATTACAAAAGTAGCTTTATTAAAACCACTACTGGTCGGTACGTCATGAAAATTATTCCAATTATTTTTCAAAATGGAAAATGAACTATACTACTCTACATGATAGCTTTAAACAATTTTTAATTGACGAAGATAAGCCTTAATGACTGAATAATTATTAATTGTTGCCATGGAGAAACAAAATGAGTAGTGACGAATTGCTGAATCAATTCATATCAATTTATTTTTTATTTCCTTAGTTTATGTGTTTTTGTTCAACAGTAGTTCGTAGAATTGGTAGGCTTATACAAAAAGATACCAATGATCCAGAAAAATTATCTGGAATACAAAAGAATAAGGCGTAAATTACACAATAACAATAAATTAGATATAATAGAATAGATGTAATATATAGGATAGATGATCATTGTAATTAGAATATCTTAAGAATTAAATTTAAAAAAGATTGGTTAGACTAATATAAAACTAGTATAAACAATAATATAAGACTATTATAAAACAAAATAGTTGATTACAGCATTTTTGGTTCATAGGACTTAAAAATAAGTAATAGTTATTTGTAAAGAAATATTAATATCATTGGTCCTGATATAACCGCAGGAGTCTCGGGTTTAACGCACTAGGTCCCGACAAATTGCCATTTTCAGCCGTTTCATTCATTTCCATTTTAATTCTATTTTTAAACAGAAATTTTTATATCAAATAGAATTTTTTTTTTTACTAAAATCTTTATTCGATTTGTTAATTAGGCAATACATTTCTAGCTTTTCTTTGCCTTCCAAAAAGTATGATTTGTCAAACTCCTCAGTCTGAAAAATAGAATGAATTTAGAAACAATTCATAGTATATTCGTAGCAATTTTGGTAATTTTACTCTTTCAATTACACAGGAATTTATTAGTTATATACGTATATTTCTTTTATACGACAACTGTTATACTTTCAAAACAATAATGTGAACCACTAGTGGTCTACAAACTTTTAGAGACTGATAATAGATTACATATATATATAAATAAAATACTTCTCATATAATTAGTATAAGGAAAAAAATAAATCTAGCTAGCATCCGTTCTACTGTTTTAATCAGTACCATTTAATCTACCATAACATGGTTATTGCAGATATTAACTATAGAAGGAACAAGAATCTACTGTGTACTGTGATTAGGTTCAGAGCTCTATTTTTCGGGTTTTAGTTGTTAACAGAGACAATTTGATAAAATGAAAAAAAAATCGGTAATCCAATTCGATCTGACCGTCAGTTAAGTATTCGTGCGATTGCTGAATTTTGCACAACAATTTTAACATGCAAAAAGTGTGCGCCAAAATGGTGCCTTATTCTTATGTTTGAAAAACAACAAGCTCGTAAAAATGTTTATACTGACACTATTTTTCTATGGATTGTCACTAATTTGATTCGTTCTTTTGGCGGCGTATGTCCTAATTCTTTCTTATTCTGTCAATAAATAAGTAAGCAAGTCACAAAAATTTCCCCTCCTCTTTCCCTCTTGGTGAATGTATGACATATTCCAATAAATTTTTCTTGTAATATTTTATAGTTTTCTTTTCTTTATGGAAATTCAAGAAATTTAATTTACTACACTTTTCTACAATTCTTTTTACATTGCCTCTCACGTAATTATGGCAAATTCGCCAAATTACCTTTTATTCTAACCAATTTTTTAACACATTGTTTATATATTTTATACCGCACTTAACTAACTTCTCCTCTTTGCGTATGGCATAATTTATGGATTTCCCCTAAAAGGGCTACGAGGCTAAACATAAAGTCAAAACCATTGTGGAATATATGATTATATCCGTGCAGTACTGCGTTTTTAGTTAATTTAGTTTAGTAGATAGTCACTCCTTTCATTCATCTGCAATACAATGGTGGAAGCCATTCTCGTTCGTAAGGCCCTCCGCACACGAGTCGACCGATTGCAAACTAGTCGAGTCGTATTTCGTGACTCCATCGAATTTTTAACAATAGCATTTAACATAGGGGATTTTATTGTGTCTTTGAATAGTATTTGTGCACAACTCTGCTCATGATATCACCATCAAAAACATGCCCTGCGACCGAGAAACATAGTCGTTCAAAACGTACTCAAAACCAGTTTAGTTTCGTTCGTGCCGTGTGTTTTCTCTCACTCGTACACACGTGCGTTCTCTCACTAACAGCACAGTTCCATTCTCATTCGGTTCGGACAGATTCGGGGCTAAGGTTTGCAATCAATCGACCCGTGTGGGGACGGCATAATGCTGTTATTTGGACGCGTACGATGCTGAATAGTGGACGCACATGCAAGAGTAGCCATACGTAATGCGTACGATTGCCATACGCAATAATAACCAAAGAATACGTAATGCGGTCCTGTGCATGCAATAACTTGATCTTGATTAACAAGCTAATACGTCAATGCGGACTTTAATCAAACACCGAACAAGCCATCTTTTTCATTAATTTTTTTGTTAAAAGTTGTGATTTTTTAATGGGTTTCACGAAACGAGTTTCTAGGAAGCACCGCTATTTAGTTTTTCGAATACGAGTGATTCATTCATATGTAAGAGCTCCTCTGGCATATAAATAGTGCGAGATAATAGAGCCCCAGCAGTCCACATCCGTTCACATCACTGTGAAATACATTGTGTTGTATGTTCATGCACTAAGTTTTATTTAACATGTGCTGTAAAGAGAATTGTTGTTTACTAATTTTATTAAATGTTTTAATAAATATTATTTCTGCACAACATGTAAATCAAGTGGAAACTTCTAAAAATTTAGATGAACACTGCAAATTGAGTGGAATATCTAAAAATATAACATATAATATTCGAGAGAATAATGAGTTGGGAATTATGGATGTAAATTTATTCATAAATCGTAAACGTTTTGCCGAAAGAAATTATTACAAAATTATGTTATTTGTGAATGAAACTATAAAAGAGTCAGAATGTAAAAAGGATATTATTTTTAAACAAGTTGACCTCAGAGAACATCGTTATCACACAATAAATTACGTTGATACTAGGTGGAAAACTTGGAATGATACGTCCTTGATTACAGCTTGTAATGAGGTAAGTAACCGTCGCACTTTTAAGCCTTATTCTCATTCACTGTTTTCATATTTAATTTACGGTATTTTTAGACATTCGTGTTTTAAACGGGCTTGTGTCCTCATTTTTTAGGGGTCGATTTTCTAATTACTGATTGCAATAGATGTTAATAAATGTATATTAGTGTTTCTATTTTATTAAATATCCAAATGTTGATGGAGATATCCCAGTAAACAATTTGGTGAAGTGCCCTATTTGGTGAAGGTCGAGTCACTCGTACAATTCTATTCTAACGCTTTACAAGTTCGAAGCAACAACACAGAAACCAATTTTAGTTCAAATTCATTCTCTACCTGTCACAGATTTTGTGTTAGTTGTTAGAATTTTTTCATAATAATATTCTTTCTTTTTCCAACATCATTCATTAAGTAGCAGTTGTTTCTTTCATATTTTTCTTAGTTCACTTTCATTTCAAAGTGAGAGAGAAACGAGATGCGGTTAGACAAGTAAAATATATTTTTCACCGTTACACTTGTATACTTGTATAGTATTTTGTTCAGTACAGTATGTTTAAAGTATATGCTATCCTTTTTCAACAAATATTTCTTTAATGGTAATAGACAGACGCTATCTCCCTCAATCCCCGAATATAATGTATTTAAACGAAGATAGTATCCAGCGATGGTAAGACAGAGGTTTTAAACCTAATGCAGACCTGCCGATCGTGGATTTTTGAATCACCAAAACAATGTAAAAAAACTAATATAACGAGTATTGTTGAAGATGAATAATATTCATTAAAAAAATCACGATCCGTACTAAAGATTACATCTATTTATTTCTTCATTCCAGTAGACTTCCATTAAGTTTTATACCCCTGCTAGTGTCAAGTTTATAACTCCGGTCATAAATCATAAACCGACTCCGCTTTTAATTCAGCAGTGAACCGTCGTTGCGATCTCTGTAGGTCATAAAAAGGGCCTTTCCTATGAACGACTGAATAGAAAACGAACACGTTCCAGACAAAAAACTCATGATATGTAATAGAAATTAAGTAGAATTTACTCCAAAATGTTTACTGGGATAGCAATTAAAAATTCGAAATCTAGTTTTAGCACTACAGATGTCGGCCATATTTATGACGTAACATGAAGAGGGATAGATCAATTATTTGTTATATGTATAAGAATTCTTTGTTAAGTGTGCTTTCTCTTTTACGCTCTCCTGTATAAAAGAGATGGTAACTTAGTAGATATTACGTTATATGTATTGGAATGTTCTATAACGTTAAATCCCTTTAATAATCAAATGGAAAAAACCATTTTTTTATTTGTTATTATCTTCTAACTCCTTAAGGAGTTATTAAAAAACAATTGCACATTTGGGGTTCTAGTGGAATATGTGGAATAATTAAAGTTGCTGTTTTTAATAACAAACTTCTTCTAAAAATAAATCATACTGCATTTCGACTGATTGTCACATTTTGGAGGCTATAATATAATACAGTTTTTTTTAATTTAGAAACATTAAACCTTGTAAAGGTTTAAGAAAACGTAAATTAAATTCTAAATTAAAAATGATGCAGGGAATGATTACGCATATTCCCATATGCTATACAATTTAAATTAAATATAAAATTAAAAAAAAAATTGAATGATACTTAAGTTACTAATTGGCTTGTTACACATCTTTTACAATTCATTTTTTAATTATTAGTTAGTACAGCGGTTCTCAAACTTTTTACTTCGAGCCCCCCTGCATAATCCAGCTGTAAGCCGGGCCCCCCTACATGTAAGCGTACTATATATTTTAAGGGAGTCGCATTTGACATTTTACAGTCAATTTTTATTTAGTTAAGTTTTGCACATTCTATGCATACTCTAATTGGGCAATAGGTTTAATCGTAATCAAACAACAAATTCTATACAAACAATTACAATTTATGTAGGTATTTTAGCTACTATAGTACATAATTGTTATTTGTAACTCAAAGCAATAATAATAAAAAGAGCTCCAGTGTGAAGGATGTGCTTATTTTTTTCTGCGCATAGTTTCTTGAAACGCGGTGTCAGTTCTGATAACGCTACTCTGAGTTCCTTGGTCACATCCAGTCTTGAGCGATATTTACTCTTCATGGCAGCTAGAGCAGAAAATCCTGTTTCACAAAAGTGAGTGAGTATTGCGAATGGAGTGAGTATTTTCAATGCCCTTTCACTCAAAATTGGGTGTTTCTTTTGTACACCAATCCAGAAGGATGTGAGAGAAGATTCTTTAAACTTCATTTCAAGCCCAGTGTCACCTTGGAGGTAGCACTCATCGACTGATGGTTTGAACGGGTTTTGAATCCATGCCAAACCATCCAAGTTCTCATTAAAATATTTTTCAAAACGAGATTTGAGGATTTCTAAGTGTTTAAGAAAGCATATCTTTGCATTGGTTGGAATAGTTTTGAGATTAATTTCTTCAATCATAATTTTAAGATTAGGAAATAGCTCCAAATTGTCACTTTTCAGACTGCCCTCGTACAAACTTAGCTTCATTATAAAGCTTTTCACCTTTTCAGTCCATTGCAGAAGGTTTGCATCTTTTTTCTGTATTTTCTGATAAACTAAAAAAAATAAAATGTTCGGCGCTCTTACGACGTTGACTAAAAATTATACACTTGTAATTTCAAAAAATAAAAAGTTTGCTTTATTATTTTGTAAGTAAATTTAATTAATTTTTCAACCAAGCTTTGAGCCCCCCCTGAGCCTTCATTGCGCCCCCCCTTAGGGGTCGCGCCCCACACTTTGAGAATCGCTGAGTTAGTATATGAATATTGAATTAGTAATATTTTTTAGTTTTTTAATTAAAAAGTTTAAAACAATTAATTTTTAATTAAGTTAAATAAATGTAATCCTTAACTCTTTGGTTGAAGCAGGAAACGGAAGTCTGCTTACGCAAAATATTGCGTCTTTAGTGACCTAGGACCCATTAAAGTTTGTAAACCACACACATTCACCAATAATTTAACTGGAAATATGCAAAGGTGACGTATAATTTGTGATAGAATGCGTCATTTAAAATTCTTAATATTACCGCTAAATGACATAATATTGTATAGTATAGAAAAAGACATTTTGAAGATTCATTTTTAAGCGATTAACCACCCCGGCGTTCAAGAGAGAAAGAGAGACGTTGGGGCATATAAAAGAAACATGCCAGGGTAATGCTTGGTATAGATTGGTGCGACATAAACATGCGACATCCAACATTTATATATTTTCATTCATAACTTGACATTATTTAGACATGAGTGTATTAAATGTGTTGTACTTTTAACGTACAGACTAGTGCGACATAAACATGCGGCACTAATAAAACCATTAATTATGCTATTTTTAACAGTTAATTATTATTTATGAAACAAAAATGTTTCAAAGCAATGTCGGTACATCAAAGAAATTAAGGTTTTAAATATGATCTCGAACAATAGGGTCGAGTACCTACTCAGTCTCCAGTATAATCTCATTGTGCGTTAACTTTTCTTTTTTAGTTCTGTTTGGTAAATAAATTAAAAGTAATTGAAAATGATGTTAAATGGACAAATTAAATCAACCTGAGCAATAGACCCATCACGAGTTAGCAGAGATCTTGTTAAATAACTGAGTTTTATTACTTTCTTTTGTATATTTTTTTTTTTTTGGAAAGCAAGTTGAAAGAATTCTTTCGAAATATGAAAGTTTCCGACGTATTAAGTTGCATGTCGCACTATTGTGGACGTGTTGTACAACTTCTTACAACAAATGTTGGATGTCGACATATACATATTTCTTTATTTATAAAATTCCACCATGGCAAAGTATGGTCTTTTAACCACGTTTCCTTACACAAATATACAAGACAAAATTATAATACAAAACATCAACTAAGAACATCGACAATGCGCCAGGTGTATGGTGCCAGGCCAGGCACCATACGTTAGACTGGTTCTAATGTTAGAAGGTGAAGTGAGGATAAAACAAAAGGACGAGGTGATACAGAGAAGAGAAGAGAAGAGAAGAAGGAATGAAGTAGTGTAAAAGGGAGAGCGGAAGAGAGGGGAGCAGATGATAAGGAGTAGAATACATGCTCACATGATAACACATTAAGATTATGCTGGAATACAGAAATAGTTTTAAGTTGTACTCATTTTTTAGTGGTCGATTTTTCAATTGTTGATTGAAATTGATGTTAATAAATGTGTATTGGCGTGTCTATTTTATTAAATATCTAAATGTTGACGGAGATATAGCAATTAAAAATTTGAATTGTAGTTTTAGCGCTAGAAATGTCGGCCATTTGTATAACGTGAAAATTTATTGTATAGGTCAGTTATTTGTTGATTAGGTGGTAATGTTTTGTAGCTGTTGGTAGTCGAAATAATCAAGTCAAGTCAAAGAATAATAAGTTGTTATTTATTTAAACATGTTACAGCAAACATAATATTGGAATTTTATTGTTCCTTGAAATAGCTGTAAATAATATTTGATATTTTGATATATAATAAGATATAGCAGAGATTTATGAGCTGTAAGGTTGGTAACCTGTAAACTTGTCAGAGTTCTGTCAAGAATATATCTCTTTTATGCTCTGTCGTATAAAAGAGATAGTAACTAGCGACTGTGATATCACAAGCAGTTGGAATGTTGTCCAACGTTGAATCCCTTTAATAACTAAAGAGACAAAATGACTTTTTTAATTGTTAATATCTCTTGAAATACGAGTATAAGGAGTTATTAAAAAATAATTAAACATTTGGGGTTCTAGTAACCAACTTTATCAATATATAGGGCAATTTTATAGAAATTAAGACATAGGACACAAGCCCATTGAAATAATTTGTATTCAATTTTTTGACAATATTTCTTATTCTGAATGTGTCTTTATTACAGAAATATCCAATGAAATATAAGTTAGTCTTCACAGGATGCTACCAAATCAGAATTCAGAAAAGGGGATCAGATAAGAGATTTGATACACAAGCTTTTTGGGTTGATAGTTCGTACGAAAAGCAAGTTTTACGCAAGCCTCAATATTCGTTTTCAAGAGACCAAACAACGTGAGTATTTCCGATGTAAAATATTGTGACAAATTTAGGTGACTATCTTCTTCAGCTTCTAACACTAAATGTTACAAACAAAGGGCATGTAGGTGGGTTGAGGGGAGCCTGATTCTCGAACCTTCTATATTTGCAGACACCGCGCACGCGACGTCACATGGGATATACGTCATTTGCTAATTTAAATTCAAAATGGTTGATAGCGGTCAGAGTCATACGTCATATGGCCATAAACGAAGCCATAAATGAAGCAAATTAGTATCTGACGTTTACATTTAGGTTATAACCCAGTAAACTTTTTGGAGTCATTTTGACATCATATTGAAGATGCGTCATGATTTTTTTGTCATAAAAGAGTTCATTTATAGTTCAGTTTCTCACATTTTTTCATATAAAATGTCTACTTTATCGGCTACAAATGGCGAAATTACTCCACCTGTCGGAATACAAATGAAGATAAAGTTGATACGAACTATAATTGAAGTGAAATAGTAATAGAAACGTCACTAAATAGGGCACTTCACCAAATTGTTTACTGGGAATAAACAAATTTACAACTCGTTCAAGTTATCTTCTTCTTTTCTCCGTGGAGAAAACGGCGTTCTCACGAAGCGAGTTAATTTCAAATTCTATCAAATCGCTACCTCAAAATCTCAACAATTTCAAAAAAGTTCAACAACAACTCGTTTTTCTTCTTTCCAAGCAACTAGGATCGGTGAACTAAACTCGCTTCGTGAAAACGCGCCTTTACAATAATTATCACCTTTCTAATTGTTGTTTATTTTTATATAGGAACACAGCTATGCTGATGCTACAATACAAGCATTCGGATTTCTTGCTTTGGAGAAACGAATTCCGTTTTGAAATTTATAATGAAACAGAACCTGAGAAGAAAGATTATTACTGTGTGGAATGGAATTTCGAAGAAGAAATAATTTCTAACAAAATTTCAAATAATGTAAGTTACAATATTCTTACCAAAAAACATACATATTATATATAAGTACATAAAAGTTTAATAGTATTACTCAATGTAAAACCATTTTCCGTAAGAGATTTTACATAAAAATTTGTATGCCAAGGTTTAATACGGGGTATTTTTCGATCGCATTAGAGTTGTTTTTTGTTTCACCAAAAAAAATGTTAAGTGTAACAATAGAGCAACTAATTCTTGTGAAATTTCACATGAAACTTGGAAAAACCGCTACTAAAACTTATAATTTAATATCTTTCAGTGGAAAAGCACAATAATAGAATTTCAGTCTCTTTTCTTTAACAGATATTTTGAAACTAGATTATTTTTTAAATAAAATTATTTCATTTTTTCTATTATTTCAGGAAATACCAATCACATGCAATGGTTGCCTTGGGTCAAGTGAAAACTCTCCCGAAAAATGTACTTTCCGAACCCATCTGGTAAGTATGTAGATTGCAAAGAAGGAGTCCTTTCAATTGATCGATCGACAATCGACTTCCCGGAAAAAATTGATTTTGAATTTGCTTATTTTTTCCTTAACGTAATTAATAGCTTTAAACATTTTTAGGAAAGTAGAACAATACAATGCACCTATAATGTAAGAAATTTTGATAAAATGAATGGTGCTGTGTCACTCAAGGATTCTGGTTGTTGCGGGGGATCTTCCTTATGGTATGAAGATAACCCAGAATGCACATTTCAGCTGGATGGTACGACTTTTTTATATCTTTAACCTCTTATTTAAAAAGAGAATAATATACTAATTTAAATTATACAAATTTTCAGAATTTGCACAAAAAACCGATATAACTATACCACCGCCACCTGAACGTAATGGCATAACATGGGCTACAGTTGTTGCGCCATTAGGCGCCTTGCTGATATTACTGTTGATCTTTTTGATCTTGTACAAATGGTTTGTACCAGGACTTTATGTATTCATCAAAAGGAAGAGGCGAATATTTTTAATTTATCCACGCGATTGTGAGGAACCATTTCCAACGATTATTAAAACATTTAAAAAACTTCTACACAGTTTAGGAAACTTTGAGGTAATTAACAAATATCACTTAATCAAGCTTAAGATATAATAGAATTACTCTGCTCGAATAGTGATTTCGCCACTAATCATACGAATTCAACTTTGCCATGACTTAATTTCTATAAAACTGTACTATCCTATATTATAATGTTCCAAGTGAAAGTTTATTTGTTTATATGTTTATATATTTTCTTGAAAATTGCCTATTTCGTAGAGAAAAAATTCTAAGGCTTTTGGCATACTCGGATTTTTCCTTGAATTTCCTGGAAGCCCGTAATTGTGAAAAAATAAAAAATAAAAATTTATTTTTTGCTCTATAACTTTTAATTGTTACGGTGTTCAATGCTAAATTTTTTTGAAAATTAAAAATTGAAAAAGGGGGCGTTAAAAAAGTTAGGGGGCCCGGTAAGAAACTTTGGAGAGCACTCAAATTTCGGATTACTTAATAATAAAATATGTTATTAAAAAAAAAATTCCAAATTCAAAACTTTTATTTGGAGGCAGTTTTTGCCGAGAGTAAAAATTTTGCTAGAAAGTTGAAATTTTGTATATAGGCTAACCTTGGTAACTTATTTACGAATTGAAAAAAAGTTCAAAAAACGCATAAATTGAAAATATTTTTTATTTTGTTTATATAAAAAAGTATTTTATTATACTTGGAACGAGTTAAATATTTCTATTTAAAAATGGAATATAAATTTGACATGAAATTAAAGCCACACATAAAAGACATTGTCGCTTGCGACGGGGGTAAACTCTAGTATATATTGATAAAGTAGGTTTGCTTTTAAAAACTCGCAATATTTTAAGACATAGTCAAGTAGGAACGTTGTCCGTCCTATTTCCGATGCTGAGTCCTACAATTGAATATAATTTTTAAAATTTACGCTGCAATATGTTTTTATTTAAAGTATACAAAACAAAAAAATCTTTCTGCTCGTACTTTAACTAGAGTAATAAAATATTATTTCAGATATATGACATTTGGGACGAACAATACTTTGAATCTATTTCACTAAGTGCTCCCGAATGGGTTCAGCATAAAATTCAAGAATCTGACTTCGTATTCCACATTCCCACGAGACGTGGAGAAACCTTATACGAACAGAGCGTTTCTTTCAATGGGAATCTTAAAATGCTAAAGGAGCAATCCTGCATGAATAGAGGCGAAGTTTTCGATCATTACTTTCCTTATGCATATAAACTGTCTTCTGGTCAAAAGAATTTTATTAACATTAAGTAAGTATATAAGACTATTCATAAATATTACGTAGAAAAATCTACCACAAAAAAAACTGTGGTTCTAGGAAGCCCTGCAAATTATGAATAATAATATGAAAATCTACCACAATTTTTATAATCACGTACGTAAAATATTTTATTTTACCGACCTGTATTTTATTGACCTGTTTTTGTTATATTTTGGTAGTTCGTGGAAACATATATGTTATACTGGTTATGCCAACAGCACCTCTAATGTTTTTGCCATTTGGCCCTACATTCTTGTGCCTTAACTCATTTATTTACATGTCATTGTCTTTCATTCGATTTTGATTAATATTATATCTAAACATTCTCACTCCTTCCAAAAGAGAAAAAAGAAAAAATTGTACTTATAAAAATAAAAACAAAACTGCTATTGCTACTGCTTCGCTCCACCTGTTCCTTTTCTCTATCTCCGCCATCCACCTCTTCCCTTCACTGCCTCCCTTTAATAACAGCCCAATATTCTTTTCGCTTATAACCTTTTTCTCACATAAAAACTTAATGTGCTCCAATGTTTCTATCTCCGTTCCACACACCCTGCACGTCCTTTTCTCGCTATTTGCCCAGTATCTGTTTCCTCCCAATCTGAATCTGCCAAATCCTTTTATATCTTTTGTTATAATTGTTCTTCTCAATTTTTTCCATTCTTTCCTGTTGTTGTATCTCCCTGTCTTTTCTCCTTAGCTCCTCTTCCACACTTGTGCCTTCTTCTCTATGCCTCCTCTGTTGTCATTCCATTCCTTTCTTAATACTCCTTTCTACTCCCCTCCTTAATTTTTCTTAGGATTTCGCCTTCAGCGTTACTCATTTTCTCCTCGAACTTGACTGCTTCTATTCTTATCTTATCCCTTTTTAATTCCTCCATTATCATGTACCCCGAGTGCCCTGGTATCCATTTAATGTATCTCTCCTGGATTCTTTCCAATTTCTCTTACTCCTTCCATCCCCATATCTTTGTTCCGTACATCATCATACTCGTTATTACTCTTCTAGAAGCCTAATTAGCCTCTTAAGCCCGGTCTGTCTCTAGCTAAAACTAGATTTTTCCAAATATGTTTCTTTTTTTAATAAATATAATTCTTTTTCAAGCTTCACGGATTTTACCAAAGAGTTAAAAAATTATGTGATGAAATCCAATGGAATTACGTACAAGCTGCCCAAGGAAATGAAACAAATGTGCAAAAAATTACAAATTTATAAGAAATTCTCCATTTCAAATAATGAAAATTATTCTTCAATGATTGATGCCATTACAGAAGCCAAATTATTAACATCTATCAGTGAAGGTAATCCAACCAGCCCTTTGCTGCAATGCATTCGTCCTAGCGTGGTCCTAGCGACAACAACGACAGTGGCCTCGATTCTATAGTGTATAGTGTGGTTTAGTGTAATAATTAAAAATGGACAAACTCTTTTTTATTTTTATTTTATAATTTAGAGGACTTCTTAGGCTATTAATTTTTTATCACCCTTAATATAAGAAATATTTATTTTAACTAATCTATTTTGTAATTAATATTTAACTGAGGTTTCCACCAGTCTATATATTGATAAAGTAAGTGGGTTACTAGAACCTCAAATGTTCAATTATTTTTTAATAACTCCTTATATGTTAAGAGATATTAACAATTAAAAAAGTCATTTTATCTCTTTAATTATTAAAGGGATTCAACGTTGTACACATTCCAAGTGCATGTGACATCACAATCGCTGCCAACCTTACAGCTGATAAATCTCTGCTATATGTATTTATATATCAAAATATCAAATATTATTTACAGCTATTTCAAAGAACAATAAAATTCCAATATTATGTCTGCCTTAGCAGGGTTAAATAAAATAAAAACTTATTATTCTTTAACTTGACTTGATTATTTCGACTACCAACAGCTACAAAACATTACCACAGCACTGACCTACTCAACAAATAACTGACGTTAAAATGCATATCACGTCATACAAATATGGCCGACCATTTCTAGCGCTAAAACTACAATTCAAACTTTTAATTGCTATATCTCCGTCAATATTTAGATATTTAATAAAATAGACACGCCAATACACATTTATTAACATCAATTTCAATCAAGAATTGAAAAATCGACCACTAAAAAATGAAGACACAAGCGCATTAAATTTCTATTACTTATACTTATATTAAAATAATATAAATCAAACTAGCGTTCATCCCCGTCGCAAAGGGGGTCGACGTCTGTCTTTTATCGTGACGGTACTTTTTTACCGTCACTTGGAACATTATAATATAGGATGATAATTTAAAAACTTAAAATACACTGTTTACTATAAAAAAATTTATGATGGTGTTTCATTATTTTTATGAATAGAAAACTATCTGACCTTAACTTTAAAATGTCAAACACAAATATAAGCCTATACTGACATTGCATAACAATTTTAAAACATGTAAAACAAGTAAAATGTTGATCTTGAAATTCAGTTGCTATTTAAATATTTAAACAGTAAATAAAGATATAACTAACCGTGATTAACCGTAATATGAATATTCATATTTTATATATTATGTTATATACATACATTTTAATGGGCTTGGATACTCCTTTTTCAGGCGTCGATTTTAATAGATGTTAATAAATGTAACATTGGCGTTTTTATTTTAATAAATATCTAAATGTTGACGGAGATATAACAATTAAAAATTAGTATTGTAGTTTTAGAGCTAGAAATAGTCGGCCATATTTATGACGTAACATGTCTGTACTATTAAGCGTAGGTCAGTTATGTTTTCTATGGATAAGAGTTCTGTGTTGAATGTGCTATCTCTTTTACTCTCTGTTGTTTAAAAGAGATAGCAACTTAGCGGTCGTGAGGTCACATGTTTCGGAATGTTGTATGACGTTGAATCGCTTTAATAATTAAAGGGACAAAATTACATTTTTAATTGTTAATATATCCCAACATATAAGGAGTTATTAAAAAGTAATTGGACATTTAAGGTTCTAGTAACCAACTTTATCAATATATAGATTTATAGAAATTAAGACATAGGACACAAGCCCATTACAAATAAAAAAATTACATAATGTTGTAATATTTGCTACTACTCCCAAGATCTACCCGATCTTCAGTAAATATCTTCTTTATTAACTATTCGAATGTTTACAGAGACCTGTAAGAATCGATGCTTCAGAGTTTTATGTGTCATATCAAGTTCACAAAAATGTTTTATCAAAAACAAGCATTAGATATAAAAATTGAATTATTATTTATTTGTGAGTTATAGATTCCTACTATTACTTTTGATGGTGGTTTGAATAATGACTAAGATACTTCAGATGAAACTAATCTGACAGTTGCCTCAGGTATTATCTTTGCTCAGTGATTCACCCAGATTCACTTCAGGTGAAGCTGGCTATTTACTGCTTCATTAAAGTAGCAAGAAATTTGTTTTTTTTAGTTGCTTAATAGATCTTACCATTGTATTCTACAACGGCAATTGCTTTACTCTAATAATATTTTTATTTATTGTGAAAAGTTTTTCATTTTTTAATAAAGTGTGTTTCTAATTAGTAAACGCTATCACCATAAAGATAAAATAAAATCAAGGGATTAAATAAATGTTATAGTAATTATAAATTTAAGTGCAAAATGTGTGTCAAAACTAAAATGTTTATATTATTGTTTACCATAGCAACTACTTTAGATATCAATGTTGCGCAATATGCTTGCACGCCGTATCTTTGCTCTCCGAAAGAAAGAAATGAAAATAATTATCGCTCTTCAAATTGCAGTGTTATAGATATAACAAATTTCAGTTACATTTTTCGTAAAGAAAATGAATCTGGAATTCTAAATGCAAACATAACCTTACCTTCAGTATATGATTGTGGTTTTAGCAAGTATAGTATAAGATTATACGTTCTCGAGAATATTAAACGTAAATCTGATTGTCACAATAATGCTGATGATGATGCTGGTGATGATGATGATTATAAGGATTATGATGAATCAGAATTAGACCAAAGGTATCACACTGATCATGAATTTTGTAATTCATTGACTACAACTTGTAATAGTTCTCCTGTAATTTGTGATGAAGTAAGTATAACAATAAAACTTATATTTAGTAAAATAAAATATTAAGCCTAGTACTGTATATTTTACTTAATTCTAAAGGGTATTCATATCGGCACTTGACAATTTTTGCAATTTTAATATTGTTTACGTCTTACTAGATGTTAGAGACGTCATTTACTGTCAGTGCAAATTAAATTAACTGGAATATACAAGTGTTGCCAGAGGTAGAAAATAATATATTAACCTCCAGAAGATTTAAACAAAGTATTGAAATATCTAATTAATGAATTGCGCTAAATACTTAAAATAAAACTACGAAAAATATATAATTTTGATCAATTGCTTTATTAAATCATATTCCGTTTACTGTTTATAAAACACCTATCAATTTTAATCCTGTTTATTATAAAATAAATAAATAGACTGATTTTTCTCAGATGCTCTAATTAATTACGTGTTATATAAATATTTTCGTTGTGTTTCATAAATATTTAACTTTAAACATTTTTGTCTGTTACATCACTTGACTTTTGCATTTGATAATGAAGAAAATCCAGTTTTTATGTTCTTTTCTGGTTTTAGCTAACAAAAAGTATGAAATTAAATTTATAAATTATTTAGACCTGCGATACTTGTGACCATCTCATCACCTACGTAGCAGAGGCGGTCTAACTACTAGGCGTAAATAAATGTTTTCGTAGAGCTATTTACAAATTATTGGCGTAAACTTCTCTCTAAGCCCCGAGCCGTTGATTGCAAAATTTGTTAGAGGTCATCCGTAAATTTCATCACACAAATTTCATGGTTTTTTATAATGGTAAACTTCATGGCCGCAGTCACCTTTGCACAAGGTCAAGGTTATGTAAGGTGCAATCCTCTATCTTGAAATTTATCCGAATCTTTACCAAATTTACACTAGCTAGATCTTGTTGCAATTTATATATGTAACCATAAATTAATTTACATTCGCACAAATTTACAGAAATATTTTTTGTCATAATCACATAAAAATACAGAAATATTTTTTGTTTCAGAACATCCCATTGGAGTATTGGTTTGTATTTACTGGTTGTTACCATATTGAAGTAAGGCCATTTAAAGGTCAAAGTTCTGGAATGCCTTCTAGTACAAAATCGTTCTGGATAGATAGTCATTATGAAAAACATTATTTACGCGACTATACACCCATCCTCCACGCTAAAAAGGATAATGTAATGTAAGTGAATCATCATATATTCAACTTTTACTTTTTATTTTATTTCCTTATGTTTCGAAAGTATTTTTGTATTCGTTCCAGTGTGTTTTTTTGTAATATTTTAAATAATTTATCTTTGTGTAAATATATTCGAATACATTTTATTTAAGTTTATTTGTTATATCTCAAAATACAAGAGATTTATGCAGAAGAACTTGTTTTAGATATGAGTCACCGCCGAATTGTCGTAATTTGAAATACAATATCATTAAATAAACATAAAATACACTTAAAATCTTGTATTACTTTAATAAGTAATGCGTTGTCCACATAAGTGCGATACCAACATGCAACATTCAACATTTGTTGGAAGTTTGTACAAACCGTCAAAACCGAAGTAACATGCAACTTAATACATCGGTATCCCTTATCGGTACTATACATATTACTATATAAGTTTAATATGTTTAGAAAAGAAAGTAATATTAATCAGGTCAATGGGCTTGTGTCCTCATTTTTTAGTAGTCGATTTTTCAATTGTTGATTAAAATTGATGTTAATAAATGGTTATTGGCGTGTCTATTTTAGTAAATATCTAAAAATTGACGGAGATATAGCAATTAAAAGTTTGAATTGTAGTTTTACCGCTAGAAATGGTCGGCCATATTTGTATGACGTGAAATGCATTTTAATGTCAGTTATTTGTTGAGTAGGTCAGTGCTGTGGTAATGTTTTGTAGCTGTTGGTAGTCAAATAATCAAGTCAAATCAAAGAATAATAAGTTTTTATTTTATTTAATCCTGCTAAGGCAGACATAATATTGAAATTTGATTGTTCCTTGAAATAGCTGTAAATAATATTTGATATTTTGATATATAAATACATATAGCAGAGATTTATGAGCTGTAAGGTTGGTAACCTTACACAAGGATTGTGATATCACATGCACTTGCAATGTGTACAACGTTGAATCCCTTTAATAATTAAAGAGACAAAATGACTTTTTTAATTGTTAATATCTCTTAACATATAAGGAGTTATTAAAAAATAATTGAACATTTGAGGTTCTAGTAGCCCACTTTATCAATATATAGTACACTTTTATAGAAATTAAGACATAGGACACAAGCCCATTCTTTAACATTTGGGTCTAGAACCACAAAAGAGAGAGAATATTTTATGTATTTAATTTTTTTAATATCAGTGTCATATACTATGTACGATAATAATATTATCTATCTATTCTATTATATATCTATTGCACAAGGAATTGTGCATTAATCGATATAGGCAGTCGGTCAGATAGACCACAATAAAAATACTCTAATGCCTTGTACAGTTCTAACCCAGTAAACTTTTTGCAGTCACTTCCCCATCATATTGAAGCTGCGCTTGACATTTTTCTCATGAAAGAGTTCATTTACAGTTCAGTTTCTCACAGTCGTTCATATGAAATATCTATTTTATCGGATGGCCGATACGAATGCCTAACAACTCTACCTGGAATACAAATGAAAATAAAGTTGATGCAACTTCCCTACAAATAATGTTGACAAGATTCGTATAGGATTCGTATTAGATTCGAATGGATTGAACCGAATCGCATTAGAATCGTATTAGATTCGGACGAGATTTAGAAAAATTGTTTGTAGAGGGTTATGAATGAAAATATATAAATATTGGATGTCGCATGTTGTAGTCGCACTGAAGTGGCCGATACATTATATAAGCCTCCATAAAGAGTTGAATTTTTCAAATTGTCTATATATTATTTTTTTTATATAAAATAAACCTGTGCTTCCCTGTATATATATAACTTATGCCTTCTGCTATGTTTGCTTTGTTCTTTATTATAATATTAAAATAAAAACTATTTACCATAGATAAAAATTAGTAACTACTTTAATTTAATGCAGCTACACTAACGCTTAAGCTATATTAAGTATGAATATTCGCATCTACCTTCAAATCAAAATTATAGCTTGATGGAAAACAACAAGTATACAAAATTAAACGTGCGTGGTGTCTTGGAAAATTTAATAACTTCCGGTGGTGGATCCCAGCTTTATCTTGTAAGCTTATTATAGTAATTACTGTTATCATAATATTTGTATTTATTCCCATTGTGAATGCTATTAAATCCGCCATATGTTGTTATATCAATTGTCAACAACAGAATATATTACATAGATGTAGGTGTGCCATTCACATTAATTTTATGAGAGTATGAGAGTCATGACTCATGGGTTCTCCTGAGGATAACCAGTCACAATAATATTAAAAATAACAAAAATGTACCGTTAGACAGCAAGTGTACTTTATCAGGGACCAGTGCCGTATTAACCATTTTGTACGCCTGGCTCCACAGCAAAAATATCCACTGTTGTTTCATCAAAACCAATCAGGTCCTTTCCTTTAAAAATAAATTACCTTTTTTTTCGAGTGTTTAGGATTATAATATGTAGCACTTTTGATAATATATATTACATATATCAAACTAAACTATTTTTTAATGAATTTTTAGGTAGGAAAATATCTCTTGTATATTGCCATTAGAAAGTTTACTAAATATTAGGTTTAAATCGCAAGCTAATTCATTTACGTCATATATAGAAAGTGTGATATATAGCAGCGATTCTGTTAAACGAAAACAAGAAACACTTAAGAGCTTCCCGTTGCTATACTTGTGGGTATGTTTTTATGGGATCGTTTGTCCTTGCTTCTGCTTTTTTAAATTTTTAATAGCATATCTAAATCGGAATAATAACAAAACTGAAAATGTTGAAGTTTTTCTAATGTTTAAAAATGCAAAATTAAATTACTTTTTTTTTTAGATCATTCTTGATAATTATTATTATTTTTTCATAATTCATAGGAATGAAATTACCGTAATTGCCAAATTTAATTTTACTTGGATTTGGAACATTACAATTGAACTGGAAAATTCGAAATTATATGAAGACCATGATTATTCTATGGACCCTATAAGCTGCAGCATGTGCAATGTATGTATAACGATTTAAAATCATTTGGCATCCTATGTGAAGTACGAATACTTAATAATAACTTATTATATATATTTCAGGATGGATCATCAGATGCATTTTGTAAACCGAATAATGCAAATTACACTTGCTCTTTCTTAAAAAATGTAAGAGTTTTTCTAATGTTATATTCTAATTATATTTTATTATAAAAATCTAGAATACTCTTTCAATAAGTATAACTAAGCATTTAGAACTCACAAATATCTGACAATTAAATAACTAATATTTTCAGGACCCCGACGCAAGGACCACTATCCAATGCATATTTCCAAACGTTAATTTTACGAACTACACTGCTACGCTTTTTGCTGAAAGTAATGGGGCTCAATGTCAAGGACTATCTTTATGGAAAGCTGATAGTTGTGCTTGGGAGTTAAGAAATTGTATGTTAACTTGATGCACGTAAAATAACAATTAAGATTTTGTAATATGCCTCCCTCTCCTTTTACTAACACTACTTTAATTAATAAAAATAATAATTAAAAAGTTTTTCTTAGAAGTACTCGAAATATAATTATACTAATATAACTGAGTATATATTACAACTATTATAAATATTTTATCTGAAATAAAATAAATAAGTTAGAGTTTGCAAAACTTCTTTTTATTTATTCAGAGAAGTTTGTGAAACCCGTCTTTAAATAGAGGTCACCCCTGCATTTTACGTAAGCAGCAATTTTTTTGTTTCTTCATATAACAAGTTATTTATATTTTCGAGTTAGCGAAAGCCAGTTTTTTCATCTTAAAAACTGTAGTCCTAAAAAAAATATTAAATAGCTTTTCTGTAGATAATCCGCAACTTTACTTATAACTTTGGTAATAATGTTATTATCTACAAAAAGCATATTACAAAAATTGTGTGGGAGGTATAGTTTTCAAAATGAACAAAAAAATTGATTACAACCTTATTTTCCAACCGGAAAATTCATATTTAAACCCAGGTTTAACTTCATTACATGATGAAAAAAGAAAATTATTGTGTACTCCGAATGCACAGTTTGATTTTAGATTTCCCCCGCTATATAGTTCTATATATTTTGATATTTCTAGATGCTCCACTGCCAGGGCAAAATATAACTTATTCCACAGGAGATAATGACAAACCAATTCATATTATTATACCTGCAGTATTCATTGGATCGATCCTAATGGTATGTTTGGCGTATTACTATATTAGGCATTACCGAAAAACAAATTACGTGGACCCCACCATTAGACGAACTATCTTTTTAGTCTATGCACGAGATTGTGAAGAAATAATGAGAGTTATTTCTGGGTTTTCCTCTGTTTTGACACATGCTGCTAATTTTGAGGTAAATTAGAATGTATATTTATAGTTATAACACGTACTAACACAATTTGAAAACAGGAAAGATTTAATGTTAAATTCTTAGAATTATTTAAAATAACCTTGATTATATATACGAGTATACATACTACATCTTTACATTTCAGTGTATTTAAATAATTCAAAGTGTATTCTATTTTTCAGGTGTACGATATTTTCAATAATAAATATTTCGATGAGATAAGTTTAAGTCCTAAGGAATGGGTACAATCAAAACTAGAACATTCGGACTTTGTTTTCTTTATTTCAACAAAATGTGGCCAAACTTTATTGAAGTATAATTTAGAATTGCTGAACTCTTGTAAAGAATATATATTTAATGGGAATCTATTAAGTCAGAAATGCGCCTACAATTTACCTGAATGTTTTGATAATTTATTTATTCACGGTTATAAAATTTCATCACAATGGAATAATTTTTATATGATACAGTAAGTTTTATTTATGTGGTCTAATTGCATGTTACAAACTACTATTTATAATGAAATACGTAATATTTATTTTCAGATTTAATGAAATATCAAAATATGCAATTAATAAATCCATGCAACCAGCAAGAGGACGTTGTTTTACAATACCAAAACATGTTTCTAGATTATTTAAAGAATTGTCTATTAAAAACATGGAGGAAACCATGGACAGTGAACATTATCATCAATTCATACTGCGTCTTAGCGAAGCAAAATTATTTTTAAGTGAAAATGAACATTACTTGTCACAATTGCTAATGCATTACACTTCTGAGAACAGCATGTGAATATATTTTGATATTTAAGAAGTGAATATTTTACACTAACAACAACAATATACCTCGAAACACGTTCTATTAACAATTATATCAAAACGTGTCTGCTTGAAACGGTTTATTGACAGATGATATGAATTACATGCAGGGTATCCTGTAAACAATTTCCTGAAATGTCAAGTTTATGAAAATTTTATCACTATTGCGCTTCAGGTGAAGTTCGCAATCAACTTGTTCGTCGTTGGGATTCTGACAGGTGAAATGATTTTGCCATTTGTATCCTATAATAACGACATTTTATATGAAGGACTGTATACTGTATAAGACTTAGGACTGTAACTGTTCGAAATATGACTTCAAATAGAATTCAAAATATTTACTGGGTTACTTAATATAATAGTAAGAGATTAAACTATAAGTACTGTGTGTTTTTGTTTAAAACACTTTACAAATATTTTCTAAAATAGATCTTCAATTAGAATAGGATGTTAAAAATATAGTCGCTCTTTCGTATTTGTTTTCTTTTATAAATAACAATGCAGCTTTTAGAAATAACCAAAAACTTATAGCTAGATTTTATACGTTACATATTCATGTATAAAGTAAAATGTATCGAATTTTAAAATTGTATTTTATATCTAGCAATAATATATGTGTTTGGGGAGTTTGGACCTTTGTAGATCTATAAGCAGGCTGTGGGCTTATCTGCGATCTGGTAGCGGTTTCCAAGTTCTCGAACGGCAAGTGTCGCTCAGTTCCTTTCAATAGCTTAGGGTGCGCACAATTTGTTATGAAGGACCTTTTTGTTATTAACTAATTAATAACAATTTTTTATTTATATCAAAAGACACAGCAAAACATCAGAACTTTTTTAGATTACATTTATTTTAAAACTACACTATTGAATTACATAAATTTATTAAATATTTTAATTGATAAAAATACTAGTTACGACACTAAGTAAATGTAACTCGCGGTTTTAGTTAGGTATAATAATATGTGTAATTATTATTTCTTGTATATGCACTAATAGGTTAAAGCGTGCGTTACGTTCCAGGTTTGAGTTAATAAGAAGGAATCGGAAACATTTACGTAGTGTCGAACCCTAGAGAAGTGACTCATATAAACAAAGGATGTTTACATAAGAAATAGTATCGTTTGCCCAAAGCGAGAAGTATATATGTGTGTATAAAAACAAATAGGCATAAAATATAAATGAATTAAAACATAGAAATCTTAAAACTAACATTAATTAAAAATAAAGGCAAGATATTGATATATAAATATGAATATTGCATGCATTTATGAACATTCTCCCGGGCGTTGAAATTGGGATATGTTATCAAAGTTTCAATTAATGTTCGATTGGTAGTGGAGCAAGATGTCGCACTAGACGTTTTAATTCGCCTTTGATTGTTTTTATAGTGGCTAGACGAGCCGTTAAATCATCACTGACACTCACTTTCACAATGCGACCCAACATCCAGTGTGATGGAGGTAGATTAGGTTCTTTGATTAAAACCAAACTTCCGGGCTGCGGTACAACACCTGTAGAAGTTTTCCATTTTGAAAGTTGATTGCAGTGTCCAAGATAATCATTCGACCAGCGTTTCCAGAAGTTTTGAATGCAGTCCTGAAGCTGTGCGAAGCGCTGCATTCTGCTAAGATTGATTGGAGCGTCCTCTGCAGGAGCGATGCTAGTAAACTGCCGTCCTATTAGCAGGTGTCCAGGTGTGATGGGAACTAGGTCGTTAGGATCATTGGAAGCGGGATAAAGAGGGCGAGAATTGAGTATTGCCTCTATTTGGGTTAGCAATGTGTAAGTGTCTTCGAAAGTAAAGTGATTATTTTGTATGACGCGTTTAAGATGTGCTTTTGTGGACTTGATGTTACTCTCCCACAAACCTCCCCAACTAGGCGAGTATGGTGGAATGAACTTCCATGTAATGGTTAAATCAGAAGCCACAGTTTCAATTGTTTTTGCATTATTTCCATCCGATAAAAATTTACCTAAGGCCCGGCTGGCGCCAACAAAGTTTGTGCCGTTATCAGAATAAATGATATTAGGTTTGCCTCTGCGCGATATGAATCGATTCAGAGCAGCTAAGAAGCACTGAGTCGTAAGTTCAGTAACCAATTCTAAATGTATAGCCTTTGTTGCGAAGCAGATAAATAAGCAAATATAAGATTTTAATAGTTTACTACCTCGGCCATATTTGTTTCTGACCATAATAGGGCCAGCATAATCGACGCCGGTGTCTTTGAACGGAAAGTCCAAAGAAACTCTTGCAAATGGAAGAGAACCCATTTTTGGTGATGGAAAACGCGGTTTTTGTCTAAAACATGTCACACAGCGATGTACGATGTTTTTTGCTAAAGAAATGCCTTTAATGGGCCAATATTGGTCCCTTATGCTGAATAATAATTTTTGAGGGCCTGGATGAAATAATCTCAGGTGTTCCTTCTCCATTATCAGCGTTGTTAATTTGTGTTTGTTGTGTAGAACAATAGGATGCCGTCTGTGAAATTCGAAATTTGAATATTTTAGTCTGCCACCTACTCTAATGATGTCGTTATCGTCGAGAAAGGGATTGAGACAAAGCAGTGTGCTTTTATTTGCTAAAGGTGCGTTACACTTTAGAGCTTTTAATTCAGACGCAAAATGTTCTTTTTGTGCTAACTTCACAAGAAGTTGCATTGAATCTTGTAATTCTGTAACCGTTAAAATGCCGTTTGCCTTATTTTGTTTGTTTCTACAGTTGTGTATAAAACGTAGGCAATACGCGGTGACTCTATTGAGAGTTCTTAAGTTTGAAAATGTATCAAATATAGGATTTGATTTGGTTATGGAATGATTCGCCAATATAATTGATTTATATTGCTCGTTATTAGCACACTTTCTTTCAAGTGACAGAAAGCGTTTAGTAGTGGCCGTCTTGGAATCTCCTAGCATTGATGCAGGCAATTTTAGTGGTAAAGTTACTACAAATCTACCATCGGAATCGCGAGTGGTAGTTTTATTGAAATGTTCTTGACACGCCTGTTCCTCTATCGTTAAAGAGCTACATTCCTTAACAGACTCAATTTCCCGAAACTTGGACATTTGAGTTTGTAAAGATGCGTGGTAACAATGAGCATCGTTGTTGTTAGTATTAACTTTATAGTTGGTAACTATCCAACCCAAGGAGGTACGTTGCAAATTTAATCGATTATTAAAAAGCTTTGTATTGCCAACACGTAGGAGTCTCCAAAATACATCGGCACCCAATAATAAATCCACCGATTGTGGTTTATTAAAACTAGGATCCGCTAGTTTTATATTAGAGGGTATTGCTAAATTGTTAATATCCAATGTAGTGTGTGGAATATTATCAGTTATTTTGTCTATTAGGAGACAGTTTACAAATGTTTTGTAATTTGTATTTGCAGAATGTAAAGCGATTTTTACCTGCTGATTTATTTTAGTTTCCGAATTACCGATTCCCGAAATTACCACGTGCGATTGTTTGGTAGGAATATTTAATTTGCTAATTAAACGATTGGTAATGAAACTAGTTTGACTACCATTGTCAAGAAGAGCGCGAGCGATAATTGGCTTACCGTCTTTATCAAGAATGCTTACCAAAGCGGTCGAAAGTATTACTTGATTCGTCTGATTGACATGCGTAGTCAAAGCGTTAGAAGTGCTAGCTGTAGGAACAGAAGTATCCGAATCTTCTGTTTCAATATGTAGCAATGAATGGTGTTTTTTGTTGCAAGTAATGCAACTGTATTTTGAAGTACAGCTGTTAATAGTGTGACCTTTGCTCAAACAATTTAGGCACTGCTGTCTTCTTCGGATCTCGTTAATTCGAGCCCTTATGTTGAGTTTTAAAAAATTATTACAATGTCTTATACTGTGATCTTTATTGCAAAACAGGCATTTGTCGCGTTGTGAAACTAAAAGGGATTTATGAGGTCTGGATTTGTGCGTAACATTAGAATCGCAATTGTGTTCATCTAACTCGTGAGCACGCTCGAGAATAAAAGAAAGCATAGTATCAATTTCCTGATAGTCAGTTTTAGAAATGTCTGAAGCTAGCCAATGCTTTTTTGTTTCAGAATCTAGTTTTTTAGAAATTAATATTGACACTATGTGATTCCATCTATTTTCCTCCGGAATAATATTTTCCAAAGCCTTGATGTGCTTTCTAATTAAGGCTGCAGTAGCTCTTAATTTATTACTACTCTCAGAGGTAATAGCAGGAATTTTTAGAAAAGAATTAAGGTGATGTGAAATCATTTTTCTTTTATTATCGTACGCAGTCACTAGCAAATCCCAGCATAATTGATAATTGTTAGGATCTAATTGCACCGATGCAATAGTATCAAATGCCTCATCTTTCAACGAACGACGTAAGATGTGTAACTTTTTAAAGTTAGAATATTTAACTTGATTGTGAACCAAGCTTTCAAATGTGGCTTTGAACTCATCCCATTTTTCTATATTTCCGGAAAACGTTGGAACGTTAATGGAGGATAAATGCATGTCCTCATCTGAAAATACTGATGGTTTTGTATCAGATGCAGCTACTGTCTGAATTGCAAGCGATTCAGAAGCTGAAATAATTTCATTGAAAATGCTGCCTACTTTCGTGTATTGCATAAAAAGATCGTTATTTTCTTTATCAATGACTTCTAATTCGTTTTCATCTTCTATTAATTCTCTCATTTGAGCGTGAATTTTATCAATAGAAGACATTAGTGGTTGCCATTGCTTATGAAGAATCTTTATTTCTTCTAATTTGTATGTAGAAGAATCTGCTATGTCAACATTGTCAATCGACTGGCTACATTGTTTCAATTTCAATTTGATTCCGTGTAATTTAACTTTTAAAGATTTTGACGACATTGTGAATGGAGCTTTAAATAATTTTTACGAACTCTTTTTAAATGTATATTTAAAACTGATTTAATGTATATATTATTGTTCGAAATAATATTAGTTGTGGGCTATTACGTAACAGACGTAATACGAACCCTGTGTTCGATAACACACAAATAGGTTAGTTTGAATGTATATTCAAACGTTTACAATGGTATATATGCCCTACCCAGTCATAGTCCAGTAGTAGAACGTTAAATGACTGAAGTATAAACGGCAAAAGTTGTGTCCAAATAACACGAAAATACGTTGCTCTTAAACAGAACAGTCATAGTCTAGTAGTGACGTTAAATGACTGGAATATACGAGCGAACGGCTTATCAAGTTCAACAGAACTCACATAAACAATAATAAATTATGTGAGTGAGCATGAATGACGTAATGAATGTTAAAAATATTCATTGATGGCCAAACACCTTGAAATAATGCATTAACAACTAAAACGTAATATATGTAAAAGTGTATAAAAAATAAAATGTAAATGAAAAACCCAAAATAGAGATAATATTAAGGATAGGTGGAAATTATAAGAGTAATGTTCAGGAATACCTTGACCACCACTGGCGTGTGAAGTTCTTTGTTCAAAGCTGAACCCAAAATGGCTGCAACTTGCTGCGTAGTTTTTGATGAAAATTGGGCGCAAAAATGAGGTTTTTTGCTGGTATGTTCACCTTGCTGATGAATATCCGGTTCGAAGAAGGACCAAAATGTTTGGGGAGTTTGGACCTTTGTAGATCTATAAGCAGGCTGTGGGCTTATCTGCGATCTGGTAGCGGTTTCCAAGTTCTCGAACGGCAAGTGTCGCTCAGTTCCTTTCAATAGCTTAGGGTGCGCACAATTTGTTATGAAGGACCTTTTTGTTATTAACTAATTAATAACAATTTTTTATTTATATCAAAAGACACAGCAAAACATCAGAACTTTTTTAGATTACATTTATTTTAAAACTACACTATTGAATTACATAAATTTATTAAATATTTTAATTGATAAAAATACTAGTTACGACACTAAGTAAATGTAACTCGCGGTTTTAGTTAGGTATAATAATATGTGTAATTATTATTTCTTGTATATGCACTAATAGGTTAAAGCGTGCGTTACGTTCCAGGTTTGAGTTAATAAGAAGGAATCGGAAACATTTACGTAGTGTCGAACCCTAGAGAAGTGACTCATATAAACAAAGGATGTTTACATAAGAAATAGTATCGTTTGCCCAAAGCGAGAAGTATATATGTGTGTATAAAAACAAATAGGCATAAAATATAAATGAATTAAAACATAGAAATCTTAAAACTAACATTAATTAAAAATAAAGGCAAGATATTGATATATAAATATGAATATTGCATGCATTTATGAACAATATGTTTAGTTAAAGATATTTATAATGTAAATATTGTACTACATAATTGTTGGCTTGAGTAGTATTTTCATCATAGATTTAGATTACATTTTTATTTTTAGAGGATAGAAGTCACTAGATAAAATAGTAGTTTTTAATTATTATGAAACTACGTAATGGGCTTGTGTCCTCATTTTTTAGTGGTCGATTTTTCAATTGTTGATTGAAATTGATGTTAATCAATGTGTATTGGCGTGTTTATTTTATTAAATATCTAAATGTTGACGGAGATATAGCAATTAAAAGTTTGAATTGTAGTTTCAGCGCTAAAATTGGTCGGCTATATTTTTATGACATGAAATGCATTTTAACGTCAGTTATTTGTTGAGTAGGTCAGTGCTGTGGTAATCTTCTGTAGCTGTTGGTAGTCGAATAATCAAGTCAAATCAAAGAATAATAAGTTTTTATTTTATTTAACCCTGCTAAGGCAGACATAATATTGGAATTTGAGTGTTCCTTGAAATATAGAGATTTATGAGCTGTAAGGTTGGTAACCTTACACAAGGATTGTGATGTCACATGCACTTGGATCCCTTTAATAATTAAAGAGACAAAATGACTTTTTTAATTGTTAATATCTCCTGAAATATAAGGAGTTCTTAAAAAATAATTGAACATTTGAGGTTCTAGTAACCCACTTTATCAATATATAGTACACTTTTATAGAAATTAAGACATAGGACACAAGCCCATTACCCAATAACATACTGAACTGTAACAAAATATAGTTCTAATGCATTGTAAGATAATTATTTTTTAATATTCGTTTATTATCTTTAATAATAGTTGGACCGCTATTATAATTTGTAAGTAATTTCAGACAATCTATATCGCGTTGTAGCTAATGAAAAATGCATATTACTTTTGGTACGCCACTGCTTTGGGTCCCTCTTAGTTTCCGCTACTGTTTTCTATAAAATCTTTTATGGTTCTGAACTGACCTTAGCTTCAAAATGCCAAATCTAAATATAAACCCATATGATTTGCATATCAGGTTTATTAATACCGTTGTTGTTATAATTCAGTTGCAATTTTAATATTTAATAAGTATAAGAAGATAAGAACGACGTAAAATATGAATATAAATATTTTTAAATACCAACAATTATAGAGCAACAAATAATGATAAAACAGTATGTCTAATTATATAATTATTGAAAAACTAACATATGTACGTCGGCGAGAAATCGCAGCATAATTATTGAAACTTGTTGGAAAAATTTGAATCATTTGAAAGTTCTTTGTCAATTTATGATATATATTTTCTTTATATTAACAAAAAACCTGCTAATTAACAACAAGAAATAACCTATAACTACACACAAAATATTTAGATAATATTTAAATATTTATACTTTTAATAAATATGAAATACTCTCACTAATATATATAATATGTTCCTTAATAAATATTCGTACCACTATTAGATTAAGTTTACAGAGACCTGAAAGATTCTACTAGATTATATGAAAAAAGCATCAAATTATTGTTATTTAACATTTATAAATTAACTAATTAATTATTTATTTGTGAGTCTGCGAAAACAGTAGCACCAAATAATTTAGAGCTACAGGGCAAACATTTTACGTTGTATGCGTTAAGTGTGATTAAATGTGATTTTAATGTTAAAGATTTTCAATTTTTGTTTAAAATTATTTTGTATATTTATAAATCTATATTATTATAATGGATAATATTATTATTTCATTATAATAAATATTATTATGAATTATTTTATTATATTAATAAAACATAAATAAATAAATATAGTTTTGATTATTGTTTTTTTTAAATCAGCTATAAAAAAATAAGTATAAGAAAAACAAATTTTGCTAAAATATATAAGTTTTAACATTTATAAATTTTGTTAAAACATATCAAAGTTCAGATATTCAATTTTTATTCAGTTAGTAATATTATAGAAGTTGTTAACGAATGAAATAGTCATTGTTGACCCTTTAATTTTTTTATTTTAATAAAAATTATAATTCAATTAAAGGGATATTCCATTTCCTTCCTTACCGTCTTCCCCACTACCACCCTACAAACATTTTTTCGTATCGTAGTAGTGTCGAATGGCCTGATTACAATTTCAGTAAGATTTGTCGAAGCACGTTCTAAAGCACACGTAAAAAATATAATTGGGTACGTCCAGGAAAACAAATTTCGTATTTTAAAGCTTAAGTTATGGGGTGGGGGTCTGCAATTTTGCTTCTGAAATTTTCGCCGTCATTTCATTTATTTTAATTATTTGTACGTATCAGTACGTATTATTCTAGTACATAAGGTACGAAACGTCCCCTTTTAGTATTCGATTTATCCGCAGTGTACGCTGGTATCGGTTTTATTCTCCGAACGAAGCCAATCACAGATAACTACTATTAGTTTAAATGGTGGTTTGAATAATGGCTAAAATATTTGAGATTTAAATAACGGGAATTGTATTGACAGCTGCCACAGGAATTATCTGTGCGCAGTGGTTCATTCAGATTAATTCGGGGCCCATTGCTGGTTCAGCATCGGTGAAGCTCAAGCTGGTCATTATTCATTTATTAAAATAGCAAAAATTGATGATACAAAATATATTTGATTAATACATTTTAATTTCATAACCTTTTATCCTACAACGACGATTGCTTTACTTTAATAATATTTTTATTTATTTTAAAGTTTTATTTTGTTATTAATTTAAGTGTGTTTATAATTAGTAAATGCTATCACCATAAAGATAAAATAAAATCAGGGATTAAATAAATGTTATAGTAATTAAAAAAAGTGCAAAATGTGTGCCAAAACTAAAATGTTTATATTTTTGTTTACAATAACAAGTACTTTAGATATCAATGTTGCGCAATATGCTTGCAAGCCGTATGTTTGCCCTCCGAAAGAAAGAAATGAAAATATTAATCTCTCTCCGAATTGTGAATCTATTGATATAACAAATTTCAGTTACATATTTCTTAAAGAAATAGAATCTGGAATTTTAAATGCAAATATAACCTTACCTTCAGTGTATGATTGTGATTTTAGCGAGTATAGTATAAGACTATATGTTCTTGAGAATATAAAAAGTAAATCTGATTGTCACAAGAATGCTAATAATGATGCTGGTGATGATGATTATTATAATGATTATGATTATACAGAATTAGACCTAAGGTATCACACTGATCATGAATTTTGTAATTCATTGACTACAACTTGTAATAGATCTCCTGTAATTTGTAATGAAGTAAGTACAACATAATAAAACTTATGATTTTTAATAAAATAAAATAATAAACCTATGTTTGCTAATTTTTCTTTCAAGTATTATGTCTTTTACTTAATTCTGAAGCTGCTTATAACACTTGATTCATATTATTATTGAGACTTTTATTATTCTTTGCCTTTCACGATACATAATATATAATTACTATTCCTAGCAATCTAGTTAGGTTTAAAAAGCACCTATTAATTTTATCCTGTTTATTATAAAATAAATAAACAAATTGATTTTTCTCAAAATGTAATATAAATGTTTTCATTATGTTTCATAAATATTTAACTTTAAATAGTTTTGTCTGTTACATCACTTGACTTTTGCATTCGTTAATGAGGAAAATCGGGCTTTAATTGTCTTTTCTGATCTCGCACTAGAGCATATTACGTGTAGCGACACGAGCACAAACCACTAAATTGTGTGGTTTGTGGACACGAGTAAAATATAGGATGGCACTTTGATATAAATACGTTATCTCTGATACGTACATGTGAACCATGTTATGAACACGGACGAATTAACTATAGAGTTCTTCGCTACAGTGGTGTATTGATAAACATTAAAATAAAAACTTCCTGTAATGATAAAGTGTATTTTTCACATACATATTGAACGTAATTTTAATTATTTTATTCTATTTGTGTTTTTAGTTCTCAATTAAACTCAATTAATGAATGCACGTTTTGCATGGTCTAATAATCTTATAAACTAAGGAATATTAAATCTATTATCTCTAAAGTATTGTTACGTATTGTCCTCTCTGGTGTCATCTTCCACAAATTTAATAAATAAACACTTTGCTATTAAATGAAATAAGTAAACAATTAATCACGTAATATTTATTCTGAACCAGAAGCATTAATATTTTCAATATTCTTTGTTTTATGTTATATGATTTCTTAATGATTCCAAACTGAAATCTCATAATTACTTGAAAATACAAAAATATATTTTTTTTTTCAGAACGTGCAGTTGGAATATTGGTTTGTATTTACTGGTTGTTACTATATTGAAGTAAGACCAAAGAAAGGTGGAAGGTATAGAAAGCCTTCTAGTACAGATTTGTTTTGGATAGATAGTCATTATGAAAAACATTATTTACGTGACTATACACCTATCCTTCATGCTAAAAAGGATAATGTAAGGTAAGTGAATCATCATATTCTACTTTTACTTTTTCATTTTTTCCTGTTCTATTTTTGTATACGTGTCAGTGTTTTTGGTATTTATCTTTGTGTAAATATAATCGAATATATTTTGTCAAAATTTATTTACATAAGTTTTTTTGCAATGTCATTAAATAAATATAAAATGATGAAATAATATTAAATTTTTTTAGTAAATATATTGGTTTAATAAGTAATGCGTTGTCCATATAAGTGCGACACCAACATGCAATATCTAACAATTGTTGTAAGATGTTTAGCAACATGTCCTAATCGAAGTAACATGTAATTTAGTACATCAGCTAGCAGTTTTAAATAATTAGAAAATTAAGAAAAAAAAATCAAATTAATACTTAACATTTGGAAGACACAAAAGAGAGTAAATATGTTATTTATTTAATGTTTTCAAGCCTTAGTCCATGCAAATCTAAGTAATGTTTTCGATCTACTCTAAATGTATGTTGGAGACGCACTTGCACGCATAAAGAGTTTAATTTAAATGTATGTAGATTATATATTTGCTATGTAAAATAAACCTGTGCCTCCTTGTATATATAACTTATGCCTTCTGATATGTTTGCTTTGTTCTTTATTATAATATTAAAATGTAAACTATGTAGATAACAATAAATAACTAATTCAATTTAATGCAGCTACACTAACGCTTAGTCTAAATTAAGTATCTACCTTCAAATCAAATTTATATCTTGATGGAAAACAACAAGTATACAATACTAAATCTGCAGAGGTGGTTTGGAAAATTTAATAACTTCTGATGGCGGACTTCAGTTTTATCTTGTAAGCTTTTTATTGGTGATTAATTTGTATCAAAATATTTGTACTTATTCTCATTGTGAATGCTTTTAAATCTGCCATATGTTATTATGTGAAGGGTCAACAACGGAATATATTACATGAGTGTGCCATTTACATTAATTTATGAGAGTATGAAGAGAAACATGACTCATGGGTTCTTCCGAGGATAACTTGTCAGAATCCCTAAACAATCAAAAACCAATTGTATCCAGTCCCATAGCCATCCGTTGTAATAAATGATTTTCTTTCAATCAAAACTTTCAATCATATATTTTCTATCTTGGCTTGCTTTTAATAAAAATTAGGTCGTCAACTAATTCATCAAATATAAAAAGTAAGATAAACCATTACACAGCGATTAAAACCATACTTTGAAGCTTCCTGTTGCCAGGCAGATAGTTATAACTGTTCTATCTAAAACAATTATGTAATCTGCATGATATTAACCGTATTGTTTCCCCTTGCCTCTGCTTTTTTAATTTTTAATAGCATATCTCAAAACATTCAAGTACTTTTTCTATTAGACACGATAATGCATATTTCTTATATATTTATATATTTTTTTTTTCATATTTCATAGGAACGAAATTACCGTCATTGCTAAATTTAATTTTACTTGGATTTGGAACATTACAATTGAACTGATAGATGGATCGAAACAGACATTAAATGACGACAATAATATTGAGTGTACCATGTGCAATGTATGTCATAATTCATTTCTAAGTTAGAATATATTTCTAATATATTAGTTAATATCTAAATAAACAACAGGTTATAATGCATCAAGTTTCCGGGATTACGAACCATGTCTTAATTTTTACAAATCTATACAATGTATTGATAATTTGACTATAAAAACCTCAATCAAATGTCAAGGTAATTTTTGACGTTTTAATTATTAAAAAGATTAAAAGTTATAAAAAATAAGTTGCTCCGTGACGTCACGTTAGATTCCTACGGTCTTCTCTTTTATAAATCAATGGGCTTGTGTCCTATGTCTTCATTTCTATAAAAGTGTACTATATATTAATAAAGTGGGTTACTAGAACCTCAAATGTCCAACTTCTTATATGTTAAGAGATATTAACAATTAAAAAAGTCATTTTATCACTTCAATTATTAAAGGGATTCAACGTTGTACACATTCCAAGTGCATGTGACATCACAATCCTTGTGAAAGCTTACCAATTTACAGCTCATAAATCTCTGCTATATGTATTTATATATCAAATATTATATACAGCTATTTCAAGGAACAATCAAATTTCAATACTATGTCTGCCTTAGCAGGGTTAAATAAAATAAAAACTTATTATGCTTTGATTTGACTTAATTATTTGACTACCAACCGCTATAAAACATTACCACAGCGCTGACCTACTCAACAACTGACGTTAAAATGCATTTCACGTCATACAAATATGGCCGACCATTTCTTAATTACTATATCTCCGTCAATATTTAGATATTTAATAAAATAGACACGCCAATATACATTTATTAACATCAATTTCAATCAACAATTGAAAAATCGACCAATAAAAAATGAGGACACAAGCCCATTACAGAATCTCAAATTTTAAATAGTCTCAACTTTTGAATATTTAAAATAATAAAAAAGGCCAATATAAATATATTAATCTATATTTTAATCAAAAATTTAAATAAAACCAGCCGTGACATGAATTCAGAAACCCAATTGATTAAAATATTTTCTATAATTATTAAGATTGTTCTAATATTTCAGGATGGATCATCAGATGCTTTTTGTAAACCGAATAATGCAAATTACACTTGCTCTTTCTTAAAAAATGTAAGAGTTTTTCTAATGTTATATTCTAATTATATTTTATTATAAAAATCTAGAAAACTCTTTCAATAAGTATAACTAAGCATTTAGTTACAAATATCTTTAGCATTTAACTCACAAATATCTGACAATTAAATAACTAATATTTTCAGGACCCCGATGCGAGGACCACAATCCAATGCATATTTCCAAACGTTAATTTTACAAACTACACTGGTTTGTTTCATGCAAACGGTAATGGGGCTCAATGTCAAGGACTATCTTTATGGAATGCTGATAACTGTAGCTGGGATTTAAAAAATTGTACGTTAGCATGATGTACGTTAAAGAACAATAAATATTTTGTCATACATAATTAGTAGAAACTTGCTTCAACTTCTCGACTAAATATAAAATACATACATAACTGTGTAATATGTCCCGAGTATTACAAATGTTGTATGCGAAATCTATAAATAAATAATATTAAGTTTACTACACTTTTTTAATTTATTCTAGATGATCCATTACTAGAGATAGATCCTTATATTCCCAGAGAAGATAAAGACAAGACAATTTATATTATTATGTCTGCTGTATTCATTGGATCGATTCTAATGGTATGTTTGGCGTATTACTATATTAGGCATTACCGAAAAACAAATTACGTGGACCCCACCATCAGACGAACTATCTTTTTAGTCTATGCACGAGATTGTGAAGAAATAATGAGAGTTATTTCTGGGTTTTCCTCTGTTTTGACACATGCTGCGAATTTTGAGGTAAATTAGAATGTATATTTATAGTTATAACACAATTTGAAAACAGTTATTTAAAATAACCTTGATTATATATACGAGTATACATACTACATCTTTACATTTCAGTGTATTTAAATAATTGAAAGTGTATTCTATTTTTCAGGTGTACGATATTTTCAATAATAAATATTTCGATGAGATAAGTTTAAGTCCTAAGGAATGGGTACAATCAAAACTAGAACATTCGGACTTTGTTTTCTTTATTTCAACAAAATGTGGGCAAACTTTATTGAAGTATAATTTAGAATTGCTGAACTCTTGTAAAGAATATATATATAATGGGAATCTATTAAGTCAGAAATGCGCCTACAATTTACCTGAATGTTTTGATAATTTATTTATTCACGGTTATAAAATTTCATCACAATGGGATAATTTTTATATGATACAGTAAGTTTTATTTATGTCGTCTAATTGCATGTTACAAACTACTATTTATAATGAAATACGTAATATTTATTTTCAGATTTAATGAAATATCAAAATATATAATAAATAAATCCATGCAACCAGCAAGAGGACGTTGTTTTACAATACCAAAACATGTTTCTAAGTTATTTAAAGAATTGTCGATTAAAAACATGAAAGAAACCATGGACAGTGAACATTATCATCAATTCATACTTCGTCTTAACGAAGCAAAATTATTTTTAAGCGAAAATGAAAATTACTTGTCACAATTGCTAATGCATTACACTTCTGAGGACAGCACGTGAATATATTTTGATATTTAAGAAGTGATAATTTTGATCACTTTAATTTAGCATTTACATCAAAATGTGTCTGCTATAAACGGTTAATTGAACGATAATGTAAATTATATACAATGGTTATTATATTATGAGATTAAAATGTAAGTACTGGGTGTTTTTGTGTAAAACACTTTATAGATAGTTACTAAAACATATATTCAATTAGAATAGGATGTTAAAAATAACGTCGCTTTTTCGCATTGGTATTATTTTTTTTAATAAATAACACTCCAGCTCTCAGAATGCAGCTAAAACCTTTATCTAGAATTTATACATAGAATTATATATTTATGTATAAAATAAAATAAATCGAATTTAAAAATTATATTTTACTCTTCCAATTTATGTTTGTGTTTGTTGTTAATTGAAACTATTTATTATGTTATGTTAATATTATTATTTATTATAATGTTAATATTAACATTTATTGATAATAAATATAATAATTGTTGTTAATTTACTATGTTTTATTTAAAGAGGTCATACATACCACTACAAAAATTGTTATTTCAGATTCAAACCAATTTCTTTTAACTAACCTTTAAACCTTTCCAAGATATAGTTATTATCCGGTGCTGCCATCTTTATTCATTTTCAATAAGTGGTTTTCAGCATTTAAATACGCTTTGATTTAAATAAATAATACAAGATAACAAAATAATTAAAATTATATCTAATCAGTATATAAAATAGAGTAATGAATAATTAAAATGATTCCTAATTAGTGATAATGACTTTTATCAGTCTATTTACGTAGTTGTATGATAAGAAATTCTTTTTGTCTAATTTTTACAAATTTTTTAAATACATATTTTATAATAATATTCAAATGCAATAAATATTACAATGAAATAAACTATCTTTGCTTTAACAACTATTTAACCAGTTTTTATTTGATAACAAGGTTTTTATAATTAGAGACAGCAAGAGTTGCTTTACCTTGCATAAAACAGAAATTTATATACAAACTCATTGTATGTATAATTTGAATAAATCAATTTTTCAATATCATTTTCAATCCGAAGAAATTAAATATATTTGTTGTTTTAGGCAAACGTCCACAGGTCCGCATTGCGTTCCTATGCCCGCTTATCTTTTGGTGGTTAAAATATTCTGGGCCTGTGATAAATTTTCTAAGTTTTGTTGTTGCTTCTATAGAATGAGTATATGTAATATATTCATCAATTAAATAGGTGCGGAATAGTTCAGTTATATAAATGAGGCTTCGACACCATAAAAAGTCCACCAAACATAGAAGAATGACATTAAAGGAAATATATAAATGAAACTGCTTTTGTTATAATACATCGTACACATTTCTATTTTAGTGCGCATTAGAAATCGAACTTACACTATATAATTTATAACACTATACATGCACAAGAATTTCCAGTTCAAATAGAATACTTCTTTTTAAATACGTATTTTCAGGAGCATGCAATTTATATAGATGTATATTCTTTTGAACGATTAATAAAGTATTTAAAAGAATTCTAAAATGAAAGACAATTTCAAAAATTGATGAGTAACAAATACGAACATTGCTATTAATATATATAAAGATTTAAAAAGTTGTAAATTAGAAAAGATGCAAACCAATCTATATTTTTGGCCATATACCATTAGCAATAATTAGGCACATCATCACAAAACCACTAGAAAACAAACGTACATTAAATTGATAATTAGTATAATTATATTTTCAAAGAAGAGTATTTATAAAGAAATCTTTTTGTTTAAATATAGCTGATATTGTACGTCTAGCCAAATTATATTGTCTATGGCGCCATGTATATTTTAATATCAGATGTTGCGTTCCCAGACTCCGCAGACTCCATTTACCATTATTACAAGCATTACAAGTGTTTTCGTTGAGGGTGACTGTGATAGTAATAGACTGTTGTTTCCTCAATCAGTTTAATTATTAAAAATATAAATTACAGTACTTAAATTTCGTGAATACATACAAATACGTATTACTAAAAATAACAAAACACCGGCAATAGAATTTCAAAACAAATGTAATCATAATAGATAAAATGTAAAAACAATTGAATATATATTTTTTACAACATTTTACAATAATAAACAATCAAATAAATACACATTAAGTTATACAAAATTATTTCGGAAGTTTTTCATTAATAAAAATTATGAAATTTGCAACTTAACCTAAAAATATTGTGACGTTTTCGAAATTGTGTTTGAATTTTATTGCATATTAATTAATCAGTTACAAAATCTTACCAGTTCGCATAGAAATAAAAATATATCAAATATCATTTCTTTTAGAAAACATATTTTTAAAGTAGTACCACCTACTTTTCATTTATAAATTTGTTTATAAATAATTGTACGTGCTAAAAGAAGATACTTAACTTCTGGTCCAGGCAGATTATTTTTAGATCTGGTTCGCACGTGGTTTAAATACGGAGATTTATAAGCAGTGTTTTCAAGATATATTAACATGATTTTAAAATAATTACGAAGTGGAAAACAGAGAATAATTCAGACAAATTTTATTAAGCAATACGTAGTCAATTTTTATAATAGTAACAATAAGACAACAAATATACAATGGGGACAAAATATTTATCAGACCTGCATTTAAAAGGATTTGAAAAGTACAAGGTAGGTTTATATTTATTCGTAATTAAAGTACGTCTGTATAGGCCTAGGACAATATAACCACAGATTTCTGTAACACAGATTGAATGATTTGGAATACTTAGAGCAGATTTTACTAAATTTTCTATATGTTTAACAAAATAGATAACGACTTGTTCTTCCTTAGCAATATTACAGTATTATTTGGTATTTACTCTTTTATATGAATCTATAGCATTAATTACGTGTGGTATTAGTGTAATACCTGGGGATACTAATTGGTTGAAACTTTTAAATGATATAACAAGAATGTCGGTTAAAGGCATAATACAAAAATAGATAAATATTTACGTTTATTATTCTTAAGTGATTGAAAGATAATCCATATGTACTATATATGCAATTACAGTATAAACATCTGTATTTTGTAATTATAATTATCATAAGACGGATTCAGCAATATTTGAGTATCAATAATACTGAATTAAACAGTATTATCCAGCATTGTAACGGCTTTATACGTAGTAATTTCGAACGTAGCAATAGAAAAGAACCTTGAAATAGAATATTGATTTTTTATCTTTAACAAAATGTTTTTATACAAATTATTACAGTCAGAAGATATCGTATGTTAAACACATGGGGCCAAATATTTTACAAATGGATGAATGTTATTGGTTGCCTTTTTTATCTTCTATTATCACCCTTTGATCTATTAAGATATCTATCGTGTTCATAATTTCCTACTAGTATATATACATCAGTATAGTATAAATACACATTATATTATAATTATTACAAAAAAATATGTTTCGTTTTTTTATCATTAAAACCTTTGGTCTCTGATAGCACAACACGCCACTTCTATCTCCGGGTGTAGTTGTCAGTTATTTATACTAGGATAACGTTAACTGGTTATTCTAAAGAATCTTATGTTCTCAAATAGGACAAAATCAATCCTTTTGCAATTTATTTAACAATGTCTTTTGTCCTATCACCAAAAATATCCCGATACCTAACGTTCTCTAAATATTTGTACAATCGTAAAATATTCACAAAAGTTGTCATAAAATTAGAATTTACTTCTAAAATGAAAACATTAAACAAAACTAAATAGTTTTACAAAGAAATCTAATTAAAAAAATTCAATGTTATAAGTTAAAAACAATGAAAGGTAAAGATTGATAGTATAAAAGTTTATTAATTCATCTTTCTTACCTTTTCATATTTTCTTCTTTTAACTTTTTCTTATCACTTCACTCTTTAGGTTAGACTATTGTATATTCATTAAAACACTCTTATAACACTATTTATTTAACTATAACATTTATTTATGTAATAGATTACTTAGTCAAAGGATAACCACATTATTTAAATAATAATTTGTACGTATTATTAAAAATTAGAGAGCCGACGTGGCTGCACTTTGAATATGAAGATTCGAATCTTATTTCAGTTATGATCATAACTAAGAATTAGTTTTGGGGTAAAATAAATATTCAGAATTAAAGAATAAAGATTTATATATAATCACAACTAATTTTTACATTTTCAAAATCACTTTATTTATTAACAAAATTAATTGGAAGATTTAAACGAACACTGACATTTGACATTTTGACAAGGTCGCGCCAATACTGAAGTTCGCCACTTCCGCATTTCTTAAATCATTTATTATTATTTGCTATCGTTAATTTTATTTGATTAATTTTTCATACTTCATTAAAATACGATCTATTCTTTCGGCTCACTTATGGAGTTTCTATACAAATGTGTTATAGAATTCATTCATCTTGTCCCATTACAAATAAATGAAATGAAACTTTAAAGATAGTAATTTTAAAAATTTGAAATTAGACTTTAAGAAATGCATTATTTGTTTCTATATTTTGAATTATCTTTAAAGTTATTAAAATAATTATTTCTGTTAGAAAAAAGTATGTTTAATATTTAATATATATATATATAAAAGTATCTAGACGATACTCCATAGTTAGAATTAAAAAATAATTAACTTTTGTAATATAGTCAAGCTATTTATTAATTGTAAGCTAGTTATAGCAAATAAATGTCACTAGATAAAGAGAAAAACATATATTTTAAACATAAATATTTTTCTTTCCAGTACAATTCGGTGGACACATGTATCCTCAGCGTATATGTTATGCATCCGTTTTGGAATAAATGCGTACAGGTAAGAACTCGAAAATATTTATTAGTATCATTGAAATGAATATGTTATTAGAATACAGCACTTTTATAATGATGTATATGTTTTAAAAATATTTAATGATTTGCGCCTTACAGTTATGCAATACATTTTACTTATAAGCATTTTTAAATAAAGATTAAAATAAGGTGAAGTTGTTACATCTACATAATCAAAACCTTTTTTAAATTTGGGAATTTCTCTCTAATCAGAATCCGTAAATACACAAAGCCCTGGTTATTTCCGTTTCTTTATTATATAATATAAGTTTATTGTAAAACATTTGTTCAATGTATTCAAATATTTTCTAGTAAATATTTTTTTTTTTTCAGTATTGTCCAAGATGGGTTGCACCAAACCTTCTTACATTTTCGGGGTTCCTGTTAACAGTTTTTAATTTCTTATTACTGGGCTGGTATGACTATGGTTTTGAAGCCGCAACAGCTGAGGTGGATCCAATACCAAACTGGCTTTGGACATTTGTAGGAGTAAATTTATTTATAGCTTATACTTTAGGTAAATTAAAAATTGGAAAGAGGTTGTAATAAACTTTTTTTTTTAATTATTTGAAGATGATATTATGTTGATATTATTTTAGATGGAATTGATGGTAAGCAAGCCAGAAGGACAGGAACAAGTGGACCACTGGGTGAACTTTTTGATCATGGACTTGATTCCTGGTCATCAGTTTTGATTCCCATTTTTATATATAGGTATTATTTATTTAATAATTATTTTGGCTATTTCACTTTTAAATTGTAATTTACAATCCTTATTAGATACCAATTGTTAAATTAATTATTTAAAAACTTTCATTTTTTCTAAGTCTTAAGAAATAATATTTTTTGAAGGATACAACCAAAATGTTAAAAAAAAATATTTTATCTTTGGTTTATTAGTTAATTGCACTTCTTATTCTTCCAGTATGTTTGGACGAGGAACGGGCTTGAGTCCTTTCAGATTTTACTTCGTTGTTTGGAATATATTTTTCAATTTTTATTTTACACATTTTGAAAAATACAACACTGGAATTATGTTTCTACCATGGGGATACGATTTTACGATGGCGGTATGTTTCAAAAATGTCAATTTACAAACTTCCGTTTTAACTCCTATATAATATAATGGGCTTGTGTCCTATGTCTTAATTTCTATAAAAGTGTACTATATATTGATAAAGTGGGTTACTAGAACCTCAAATGTTCAATTATTTTTTAATAACTCCTTATATGTTAGGAGATATTAACAATTAAAAAAGTCATTTTGTCTCTTTAATTATTAAAGGGATTCAACGTTGTACAAACTCCAAATGCATGTGACATCACAATCCTTGTGTAAGGTTACCAACCTTACAGATCATAAATCTCTGCTATATATATTTATATATCAAAATATCAAATATTATTTACAGTTATTTCAAGGAACAATAAAATTTCAATATTATGTCTGCCTTAACAGGGTTAAATAAAGTAAAAACTTATTATTCCTTGACTTGGCTGGATTGTTTGAGTACCAACAGCTACAAAACATTACCACAACACTGACCTACTCAATAAATAACTGACATTAAAATGCATTTCATGTCATACAAATATGGGCGACCATTTCTAGCGCTAAAACTACAATTCAAATTTTTAATTGCTATATCTCCGTCAATATTTAGATATTTAATAAAATAGACACGCCAATACACATTTATTAACATCAATTTCAATCAACAATTGAAAAATGGACCACTAAAAAATGAGGACACAAGCCCATTTATTATTTCTTTACAGGGCTCTTCTGTAATACTAGTTATAACTGGATTTGTGGGACCTTGGGTCTGGAGGACAACATTACCTTATGGAATAAGTCCTGCACAAGTTTTCGAATTTGTTTTATACTCCTCAGCAGCATTAACTAGTCAAACAATGATTGCGTGGAATATTTACAAGTAATGAAATCAGTTTGATATTTCTCTTTAATGGAAGTATTCCATCATAAAACAAGATAATGTATTTTGTTATCGTTTTTAGATCATATCGGGATAAAACTGGGAAAATGCGTCCATTCTTAGAAGCAGCAAGACCATTATTTCCAGTAATAATTTTAGTAATCGTAACCAGTTATTGGGCAGTTTATTCAAAAAATGATGTTTGTAGTTTGGATCCTCGTATTTTATGTGTTATGACTGGAACTGTTTTTTCAAATATAAGTGTAAGATAAGAAATATTATCTGTAGTAATATTTTCAAATTTTTTCAAGTCTTTAGTTATTTATAATTATTTTGCTTAGTGTCGCCTGATAGTTGCGCAAATGACTGATTTACGCTGTGATGCGACAAATTGGCTTATACTTCCAGTAGCAATTGTTACTGCAATATGTACTGCTCTGCCGGTTACAGCTTTAGTAGAAGTGAACCTTCTATATGCATTGTGTGCTCTTACTGTAATAGTCCATATTCATTATGGATATGGAGTGGTACGTATTATGTTTTATTTAAATCAATAACTACTACAATAAAATTTCATTTTTTAAATCATTTTATATTTTGTTACAGGTAAATGAAATGTGCGATCATTTTAAAATAAAATGTTTTAAAGTGCCTGAAAAAAAGAATGCCAAATAAAATATACCAAGAATATACTTAATTTTACACCTTAATTCATAATTTAATTATAGTTACTTTCTTCTTGCCATATTGAACTGATATTTCACCTAATTTTAAAAATAACTAAGTCATATTACCTCTAATCAAATTATTTTGTAATATATAACTGTTAATATTAAATTAAATATATTTTACATACAGGAACCCTATTGTTATAAATATATTGATTCTATTTTCACACATATGTATATATAATCGAAGTTCTCTGGAAAAAATTAAAAAGAGATGTCATAAAATTTACTCTAAAGATGTAAGATCTTCATAAGTTTTATATTGATTATTACTAGTTCCGGCAGAAAAGAAAAACAATAATTCTGTGCCTCGTCTCTTCTTTGCTTTCTTTTTGAGTCTTCTATTCTCATGTTTTATATATTTTTCAAAACCTGGATGTATTACGATTTCGCTTTCATCTTTTTTATATTTTTCGCCATCACTGTATGAGGAACACACTTCATAATTGGAAGTCCTATTTCTCAGAGGTTCAAACATTTTCACGGCATCAAATGAATCTGTTAAGCTTTTTATTTTGAGGTCTTGTTCCATGGCTGATGGAGGAGCATAATTATTATTTTTTGCATTATCTTTATTTATAGAAATTTGTAGTTGATTTAGACCATTTAATATTCCTTCTGTAAGTTGGTTTTCTTTATCTGAAAAATTAGTAAACTTTTTGCATCGTGGTCTAGAATTTTCTTCATCGGAGAAGTCTACTTGAAGATTTCGTCGTTGGTCATTTAATTTTTGCCTACTTAAAGTTCTACTACGCTTTCTTGTGATGAAATCAGTTTTAGTAGAGGTTCTTATTTTAAAGTTATTCTGAAAATAATCGAAATATGTTATTTTAAGAAAACTTCGTAGAATTCAATTAACTTCTCACAACAAATATTCAACAACAAAATAAACGTATTTACTATTTATAGTTTTGATTAATTTGATTTTCTTTCGGAAAAGCATTATCCACCAAAGAATCCGCTAAATGTAATTTAGATTTATTTAACATAACAAAAGTTACCTATTACATAAACAATATTACCTGTTACATAAACAACCTTTTTGCTCAATAATATAACCATAAAACTTATTAAGACTTAAGGATTTAATGATTATAAAAGTATCTTTGTTTATACGTTTTTACATTAAATATTACTAGGTTTCTTTTGAGTAAAATATTACATAAAAGGTAAAAGATCTATATTTCGTATGTACCATAAAAACGACTTAACTAATACAGTATATTAAGTCGTTGACATAACGTAAAATTACTTGTTTGAATTTGTTTTCTAGGTAAAATTTTGGAATGCCTAATATGTTTAACAAAAGTTTAATAGAAAACCAATTTAAGCATAACGGGTTTAATATGCTTATAAGTGTTTTTAAACTATTAATTAAATTTTAATTGTTATTTCTAAAGGTTTTGTGACGTACGAAGAAATTACTTCAGCTAGTGAAATAAATATATTATTATTAATTGTAAATGACAAAAATATTTAATTTTAGGTAGTGAAACTTATAGCAGAGCAAATCTAACGATTTAAACAAAACTATTTATTGTTTTATTTGACATTATTTGCTACAATGACAAAAGTATACAATTGTTAAATACCAAGAATAAATTCATTCGTTTCATAATAAACAATAATTCTCATAAAAGAAACATTGGAATAATAAGAATACGTAATATTTACCATATTTATAACTTAATACAATAGAAGATAGTAGTCCAGTTAACAAAGTACATAAAATTTTATTTGTATTAAAAATTTCATTCACGATTTCGTTGTATAAATGTTAAAATTTTGGATTTTTAAATTCAAAATAACTACTGGCACCACTCGGCAATTTTTATGTTACCAAAAGATTTGTAAAGGGTTGCCAGATGTACTATATAATATAAGTTTGAATGAAAGCGATTAATTTCTTAGCAAGAAAAATTATATCTTTCCTTATATTTACACGTAACTAATTCTTACTTGTTAACTTAATTTAACTTTTAACTTAATTTAGTCTAAGAAAAATTACTGCAACTTATTTGACAATTTCACCCCATTGAAGTTTGCGTTTGAATTCAGTCGCTAACACGCATGAAATTAGCAACGTTCCAACACCGCTGCCTAGTAAATTTATGATTATTTTAGAAATTCTTTATTTAAAATTTGGTTAATTAAAGTATATTAGCGTTTTTATTTTATTAGGTATTCAAAAATTGACGGGGATATATCTATTTGAAGTTTGAATTTCGTTTTACCGCTTAAAATTCCTTGACGTCACGAAGTCAGTAATCGAATTTTTTTGATTTTGACTGTTTTTTAAGATTGTTTGACCAACTAGTAAAAAAGATATAAACATTTAAAGTTGATATCTTATTAAAATATCATACGCGTATTGGGGATAGCTGTCACATGCTTTGCGCGCGTTAGTATGCGTGCATGCATGTCATATTTCTCAACAGTGTGGTTGTATTTAGTTTGTATCTGTATATAAAAGCCTACATGTACGACAAAATCAAATACTATCATATATGGAGTGTACGCAACGTTTCTACCTGTTCAGCTTATGCCTCAGATTGTCATTAATTTGAATTTTAAAAATATTATATAAAAAAAATTAATACGATGTTTGTTTGGTGGGGATTTCAGATATCACGTGCGCATGCGTATGAAGAATCATTTGCAACACTCATTTAATTTATATCTTATTGCTTGTTAAGTGGTCCAAGTTGTCAGACCTCGATTATCTGGAGCCAGCTGATAGTACGTAGTGTAACTGCAGGCAGCCATCAAACAAATTCACATACTTATGTAAGTTAATATACAATTTTTATATTCAACAACGGTAAATAATATACATTTATATACGTATGCTTACGCATACAAAAAACAACATAAATTATTACTATTCGAATTTACACGTTATCAACCTAATTAAATGTTGTGTCACTGAAATACTGATTTGTGAAGAGTGATCCACTTCCTCCTACTATAATTTATAATTGTATGTACTTATATATTTTTGTATATTAATTTGTCGGTAAAAGCTATTTATTAAGCAAGAAGAAATCAGAAAAAATATAACAATATATTCCATATGAGTTATATACATTGCATATTTTCCAGGCGTTCATAATTTTGTGAGCTGTAATTTTGTGAACTATTTTACTGCATTTGAAAATAAATATACCCTTTCAAGGATTATTGAATATTAAGGAATCCTATTGGTGATTAAAATTGTACTTATATTAATAATAGTTGGTTTTTATCTCGTCTGCAACGTCACACCAAACAGTGAACAATGGGCTTGTGTCCTCATTTTTTAGTGGTCGATTTTTCAATTGTTGATTGAAATTGATGTTAATAAATGTGTATTAGTGTGTCTATTTTATTAACTATCTAAATGTTGACGGAGATATAGCAATTAAAAGTTTGAATTGTAGTTTTAGCGCTAGAAATGGTCGGCCATATTTGTATGACGTGAAATGCATTTTAACGTCAGTTATTTGTTGAGTAGGTCAGTGCTGTGGTAATGTTCTGTAGCTGTTGGTAGTCAAATAATCAAGTTAAGTCCAAGAATAATAAGTTTTTATTTTATTTAACCCTGCTAAGGCAGACATAATATTTAAATTTTATTGTTCCTTGAAGTAAAGCTGTAAATAATATTTGATATTTTGATATATAAATACATATAGCAGAGATTTATGAGCTGTAAGGTTGGTAACCTTACACAAGGATTGTGATGTCACATGCACTTGGAATGTGTACAACGTTGAATCCCTTTATAATTAAAGAGACAAAATGACTTTTTTAATTGTTAATATCTCATAACATATAAGGAGTTAATAAGAAATAATTGAACATTTGAGGTTCTAGTAGCCCACTTTATCAATATATAGTACACTTTTATAGAAATTAAGACATAGGACACAAGCCCATTGTTGAAAGATTAGCGTATTTTTTTTAATGATTTGAGGTTAAAAAATTTCACTGCAATAATGCGTTTGCTATACGTAATATTTTAAATAATTTCTGCAATAGATACCACTTAATAATCATGTCAACTGAGAAATTTGAAAATGATGTTTTGACGGAAATTCCTTTAGAAGAATGGCCTGCTCTTCGAGATATGTTCAAGGTGAATTGGCCTGATCACGTGTTACCTTTCATGGCAATTAACAGCTACTTGGACAAGAAGAAACGAAATGTTTTATTTGGCATCAGCATTCATTGTTTGAATGGAGATTGGTCGGATGGAACAATTATTATAAGGGTAATAATCAAGAGAATTCTGTAATTTTGTAATTTTGTAGATAGTTGAAGCACGTTGTAGTCGTGTTATAAGAATATTTTATATACAATAGATATCCCTGTAACGCGAATTCGAGGTGTGCAATTTCATGTAACATAACCAAAATATTTTAGCTACTACTGGCTTTGTTTAAGACTCTCTCTCAGTGAAACGGTATTCTTTTCTAACATTCTGAATCTTATTAATTATTTATTATTATTTCAAACTTGCGGGTCGGTTCCACTAGCTATAAATATTAATGTAGATCTATAATGAAGATCTGTCAGTCGATATGTAGTTGCGGTGTTGCCATATGAATTCGCATTATAGAAACTCGCGTTACAGAGGGATTACGACTATAGTCCAAATCACGATAGTTCGGCGGCGACTTATACTTAAAAGAGGTTATAAGAGCAGTATAAATCTATAATACGATAATTAATTTTATCTTATTAGTTTCTATATACATTATAGAAAAATAAGTAAGTCAGTGCTTTTTAGTTATATGGGCAGTTTATACCCTGCAACTTGTTTTAAGTATGAGTCGCCCAACTCTCGTAATTTTAACTATACGTATTTATTTCTGTTATTATATGCATAGGAAAGATTTCTTAGGAATGTATATTCTTTGGAAGAGAGCTGTGAACGCCTAAAGAGAGCATTACTTCTTGATGATTGGAGCCACACACCAAAATTTAACCCATACCATATTAATCATAAAGCTGCTATTGATTACGTGTTTGGGAAATTAAATCTGGAACCACTTTACTTAGATTTGACGAACATGTATTGGCTTCCAATTGAAGAAGTCTTAGAAAGAGAACTTGTGTAAGGCTTCGGTTTTTATATAGGGTCTCCTTATCATTTTAGTATCATCTTATATAAAACACCGTGGTGCAACTTATATGGATATACAGCGTGTTTTTTTTATATGAGATGGTACTAAATCTGGTACTCTTATTGAAGACTGTATACAACTTTTGAATTAGTTTTTGTGTCTGATTGCACTCTATGTATTCTAGAGTTCCAGCTGGATTTTATATAGCTCCTGTAAAACCAGAGTATGCGGAGTTTATAATGTCAATATGGCCTCATAGGAATAATCATTCAAAGAATTATCTTCATGAATTAATTACAACGAATATTTCAAGAGGGTTATATAAAGAAGATACCCACGAATTGGTGTCTTGGATGTTGAGGTCTTACACTTAATGTTTGAATATATCTAATCGGGATAAGTAACAAATATCTCAAACTTTGCACGTTATTTTCAGAGCTCACAATGGAGTGATGGGCATGCTTCACACTCATCCAGATCATACAAGAAAAGGTAACATTAAACAAACTATTCGTGTAATCGGGGTCTCTAAATTTAAGTTAGGCTAACTGATCAAATATTCTTTTCTGCATTTTAAACCAATTTTAGGTTATGCAGAGATTGTCGTGAGAGCTATAACGAAAGCTATAGCTGAAAGTGGCGAAGAAACCATGGCTACTATCATTGAAGGCAACGTGCCTTCAGAGAAACTGTACTTGAAACTAGGCTATAGAATCATTGGGCAATGTTATTGGTGCAGACCTAAAAATCCGCTGCCAGGATCAAACGGATTGTATAATGATCCTTACTGTTAGGATAATAATTACGCAAAAAATGTGTTTTCTAATTTTTGTTAAATGTTGTGCAACTTTGAAATAGCAGAATAAAGTATTATTTTACCCATTAAACTATACAATTTCAAATATTATTCACAGTTCTTTATTGTATTATTGCGATTTCATCATTTAGGTTATATCTACCTAGGTTATCACTTGTTCATCATTTAAATTTATTCCATATCCAAGAATCAAACCTGTGTGTCTACAACCTAAATACGTCGACCACTTAAGAGCAAGAATGTTTACTGAATTCTAATTGAGCCACTATCAAATTTCCAGTCAAGAATAGACGACTCCGTTTATACTTTCTCTGATTTATGTTTTTATCTCTTTTGTGATCGCTGTTTTAATGAGATAAGATAGAAAATTACTAAATCACTAAACATGAACCGTATCAGATGCTTATCTTCTTTAGCAACATCTCTTAATGGGCTTGTGTCCTATGTCTTAATTTCTATAAAAGTGTACTATATATTGATAAAGTGGGTTACTAGAACCTCAAATGTCCAATTATTTTTTAATAACTCCTTATATGTTAAGAGATTTTATCTACGAGATCTTTAATTATTAAAGGGATTCAACGTTGTACACATTCCAAGTGCATGTGACATCAGAACCACTGCCAACCTTACAGCATATAGCAGAGATTTGTGAGCTTACAACTATTTCAAGGAACAATCAAATTTCAATATTATGTCTGCCGTAACAGAGTTAAATAAAATAAAAACTTATTATTCTTTGATTTGACTTGATTATTCGACTACCAACAGCTACAGAACATTACCACAGCACTGACCTACTCAACAAATAACTGACGTTAAAATTCATATCACGTCATACAAATATGGCCGACCATTTCTAGCGCTAAAACTACAATTCAAACTTTTAAATGCTATATCTCCGTCAATATTTAGATATTTTATAAAATAGACACGTTAATACACATTTATTAACATCAATTTCAATCAACAATTGAAAAATCGACCACTAAAAAATGAGGACACAAGCCCAATCTTTGGTTTTAGCTTGAGCCTGGGTCGATCTCACCCTTCCCAGTAAACATTTTGGAGTAAATTCTACTTAATTTCTATTACATATCATGAGTTTTTTGTCTGGAACGTGTTCGTTTTCTATTCAGTCGTTCATAGGAAAGGCCCTTTTTATGAGTTACAGACATTGCAACGACGGTTCACTGCTGAATTAAAAGCGGAGTCGGTTTATGATTTATGACCGGAGTTATAAACTTGACACTAGCAGGGGTATAAAACTTAATGGAATTCTACTCTTTAGAGTCTGCAAAATATAAATATTTAAATGAAGAAATAAATAGATGTAATCTTTAGTACGGATCGTGATTTTTTTAATGAATATTATTCATCTTCAACAATACTCGTTATATTAGTTTTTTACATTGTTTTGGTGATTCAAAAATCCACGATCGGCAGGTCTGCGTTAGGTTTAAAACGTCTGTCTTACCATCGCTAGATTCTATCTCCGTTTATATACATTATATTCGGGGATTGAGAGAGATAGTGTCTGTCTATTACCATTAAAGAAATATTTGTTGAAAAAGGATAGCATATACTTTAAGCATACTGTACTGAACAAAATACTATACAAGTATTCAAGTGTAACGGTGAAAAATATATTTTACTTGTCTAACCGCATCTCGTTTCTCTCTCACTTTGGAATAAATGAGATGAAAGTGTACTTAAAAAAAATATATCCATGTGTGAAAGAAACAGAAATACTTAATGAATGATGTTGGAAAAAGAAAGAATATTATTATGAAAAACTAACACAAAATGTGTGACAGGTAGAGAACTTGTAAAGCGTTAGAATAGAATTGTACGAGTGACTCGAACTTCACCAAATAGGGCACTTCACCAAATTGTTTACTGGGTTGGACATTTATTATAAAACATTTAATTGAGTTAAATCTAGTATTTCATTGTATACAGTTTCTATATTTCTTAATAACTAATATTATATCAATATTATATACGGCGTATGATTTGTAATTAGTAAATCCTAATTATTCTTGACAGTATTTTTTTATTAAAACTTTTAACTATGTTTAGTGATACTTAATATGTTAAATATTAAGTCTTCTAGTTCGTCTCTGCACAAACATCTGGTTTTTAATTACAGCTATTACGCAATCTATAATCGTACTTATCAACTTGTTATTATAATTTACATGATCGTTCCCAACAAATCTTTCTAACGATAACAATATTTGAGTTGTTCGTATCATATTTAAATGCCTAAATATCATATGGAAAGTTTTATTTAAATTGTAACATTGCGTTGACAAAGTGAGTTATATTTATGGCGTTTCTTTAATACATATAATCCAATTGAACATAAATAGAAAAATTATCTAACAGGTATATGTATTTATTATTTATTTACTATAAATAATTACTGTTTCGTAAGCTTTTATTTGCGCTTATATTTATTTAAGCTTATATATATCTCTGTAAGATCAACATTCAAAATTAAGTTTAAAACCGTTATAAAATTAAGATATTCAGTTCAATCGTACTTTTATAAAAATGTACCAAAATAGTATCTTATTTTTATAATAGTAATTAACATAATTTTGAATGCTAATTTCAAATTTTCAATTCATTTTTAGATAAGTGTTTAGGTTTACAAGATATCAGCATATTTTATAATTTTTATAAGAAAATGTCTTACTGAATGCATTTTCAAAAGGTAAAATGTAATGACGCAATTCTTTATTTTATAGCATAAGGAATATAGCTGCATTAAGAAATATAAAAGAAAGATAATTTTTTGTAAAAAATGTCCATAAAATCATAAGCCAGAGAAATGTAAAAAATAAAATTGGAATGAAGCAATTAGTTGTCTTGAAGTACACAATTTGTAAATCTATGTGTTATAGTATTAGCATGAGGATCAGGCGCTTTGAAACGTTTAATGTCAAAAACATTTTTAAATTCAAAGACCTTTTTTTCTAAATCTAACCCTTAATATATTTTTTTAATATATTTTTTTATGTATCTTATATTTTTGACATTTGCATTTGTTAAAAAGAAACTTTAAACCAGAATAAAAACTGTATTATTTTTCGTAATATAATTTCGATAATATCACGCGGTACTTAGATATTTTAGGATTATTAAAAATTGTGTTGGTAATGTAGAAGTACTCGCTTTATCGATTATTAACAATTATACATTAAATTTAACATACAGATATAAATATGACCAAAGAGAATACCACAAATGATGTGCTAACGGAAATCCCAGAGGAAAAATGGCCAGCACTACGAGATCTCTTCAAAAATAACTGGCCGAAGGATTTATTAGCTTATATACAAATTGAGAGCCAAATCGATCTTAAGAAACGAAATGCACTTCCTGATTTGAAAATATATTCCTTAAACGATGATTGGTCTGACGGTACCTTTATTCTAAAGGTTCAAAACTTTGCTATTTTCTTCTAATAACTTCTATATAATTCTTTAATTAATTAAAGTATTCTTTTAGGAAAGCGATACTAGAAATGTGTATACTTTGGAAGAAAGTTGTGATCGTTTAAAAAGGATAATGCTGTTAGATGATTACTCAGGTTTTCCGAAATTTCATCCATATCATGAGAAGCACAAAGATGTTATTGAAGTTGTGTTTGATAAATTAGGATTCGAAGCTCTTTATTATGACGTCACAACAATGTGGTGGATACCAAAAGAAAAAGCTTTAAACTTAGACGTCAAGTAGGTATTATTCCTTCAAATGGAAAACGTAAATATTACATAAACTAATTTGTAAATACCCTATAATTTTTGCTATGTTTTCCTTTAGCGTACCAGATGATTTGTATGTAGCGCCACTAAAACCAGAACATGCCTCCTTTATGAATTCTCTATGGCCTCATAGATGGCCTGGATCCGAAAATTATTTACGGCAATTAGTGACCACAAATATATCTCTTGGTTTGTACGCAAAAGATACGAATAATCTAAGGGCTTGGATATTAAGGTAACTATTTGAAAATCAATCAAACTTTAACCACATATTTTGAAAAATTCTTTCTTTTAAGAACAAACAATGGTATCGTTGGAAAACTACACACGCATCCTGACCATTTGAGAAAAGGTAATATTACTAAACCTTCTACAAGAACAATTATATTCTGAATTTATATTTATAGACTATATTTCCAGGATATGCATTCATTCTTTTGAAAGCCATGACGAAAACCATTGCTGAAGCTGGCTGGGAGACAGTGGCTTGCATTGTTGAAGGAAACAACCCTTCTGTCAATCTATTTCGGAAGACTGGTTTCGTTCAACTAGGAAAATGTTGGTATACAAGACCAACTCCTATTAATAGCAGTTGTTCTCTAGCAGACCTAATTTAGGTTGCGAGCTGTGCTAAAATTAAATGAAATATGTTGAACTTAACCTACGTTCTAATAGATGGCGTTAATAGATATTATATTAAAAAAATTAATTTCTTTTTTTTTACGCTACAATTTTTTACTGTACAAGTACCTACACGAGAATGGGCTTGTGTCCTCATTTTTTAGTGGTCGATTTTTCAATTGTTGATTGAAATTGATGTTAATAAATGTGTATTGGCGTGTCTATTTTATTAAATATCTAACCTTACAGCTCATAAATCTCTGCTATATATCAAATATCAAATATTATTTACAGCTATTTCAAGGAACAATAAAATTTCAATATTATGTCTGCCTTAGCAGGGTTAAATAAAATAAAAACTTATTATTCTTTGACTTGACTTGATTATTTGACTACCAACAGCTATAGAACATACTCAACAAATAACGGACGTTAAAATGCATTTCACGTCATACAAATATGGCCGACCATTTCTAGCGCTAAAACTACAATTCAAATTTTTAATTGCTATATCTCCGTCAATATTTAGATATTTAATAAAATAGACACGCCAATACACATTTATTAACATAAATTTCAATCAACAAGTGAAAAATCGACCACTAAAAAATGAAGACACAAGCCCATTGAAGTGCAATAGTGATAGAAGAAACGTGACAAAAACAGGACACTTCTCCAAATTGTTTACTGGGTTGCGTCGAAAAACGTAAATTCTTTTTGCGTTAGTTTTTTCCACTGATTACATCTCATCACTGTATATACAAACATATTACGTAAATGAAACATATGTGTATAATGTTATGTATTATATATAAGTAAATACATCAAATGGTGTATTGTTCATAAAGTACATACAATGTGATATTTGTTATACGATATTATCGGAACAATACTTATTTATTACGTAAATGAATTTTAATGGATCTTAAGTCAATAACAACTGTACTAATTACTGATAAACCATGGAGTCCTCTGAGTGAGACATTCCATCTCTTTTCTTCTTCTACCATTATATTAGCATAATGTTGAAATTTAAACTTTACGCATGAATCGATTGCAGTAGCGGATTGAATTAAAGGCTTGTGGCCCCGGTTAAACTCCAATTAATTTTACATATTTCTTATGACATTAGGTTTGGTTTTGTACTATTTTAATTTCATCAAAATTTTTTTTACGCCTGGGGTGGTCTCAACCTACCACCGCCACTGGTCGTTTAGGTAACAATATTTTACTCTGATAGTTAGCTCAGTCGCCCGATCTCGGTTTCAGTTTATTATTGGATATTTTGAAGTTTAGCTGATACAATTGCTGCATCAATATGTAAGTTAACCAAAAGATTTATACAAAATAATCATCCAAGTTTGGCAAACTATTATATTATCTATTACACATATTCTATTATCTATTATAATTAAACATAATAATTAAAACTGGTTTTGATAAGAAGTGTGAGGTTGTGTTTCTTTAATTATATACTAAGCTCGTTAGTAATATACTAGGACGAATTGATAAGAAAGTTACTTTCTGGAATTCCGAATCTACCACTTGTTGAAGGCAAGGTAAACATAAATTATATCATTAGCATAAATTATCTCTCACAAATGTCTGGGTATTTAATATCCCCCACATTCTCCTCCTAATTGTCACGTGTTGTTATACATTGTGGATCTCCATATTGTGGCATTTTTTTATTTCTTTTTTCTTTTGACGTCGAATTTTACACTTACAGCCCCCTACTCTCTCTTTCCTACACACACACACACACACACATGAATTCACAAATATAGTGCAACAGAGATAAAATTTAAAAAATATATATATGGTAATATCGTTGTACCCAAATATGTATATTTTGCGTTCGCCGACCTAAGTAGAATTTTACCGCAGATGTTGCACGGATCCTGATTAGGACCTTGTCAGGTTTTCCTCTGTTTTAAATAATCAATTTCAGATATTTACTATATTATTGTCAAATTTCAGTGACATAAAATTAAGGTGAAGAACTACCGAAAATGGCAACTAACTTTAACGATAAATTATGTGAAATTCCAATGAGTGAATGGCCAAAGCTACGAGACTTATTTAGAGAGAATTGGCCGGAGCATTTATTGGCCTACGCAACAATTGATAACAGAATTTTTCTAAAGAAAAAGTTTCCCGCTATGAATTTTCAAATATTTGGATTAAATGATGATTGGTCTGATGGGACATTTATTTTAGTGGTAATATGAATATCATACATTCTATTAATTAATAAATATAGTTATGTTGAAACGATACTTGGCCATTTTTTTTCGCAAATTTGGAGTTTAACTAGAAAATATAGCAATATTCATTTTCAAAAGTCATTTTTGCGGTTCCAACTCATTAAAAGTCAGTGGAAGAGAGCTTAAAATGTAGATACGTTATTCATCTAACTAATTGCAGCTTTACTTATATATTATATATAGTTACTTACAAAAATGGATTTAAACATAAAGAAACATGGTTTTTCGCCATCTATATTTCGCGAGAAAAAATGGCCAAGTATCTTTTCACCTTAAGGCAGAGCCGTCCCCCTGGGGGGTACTCTGGATTCAAAAACTTAGACTAACCTTAACGGGTCGTGGAAGATATTTAGTAAAAATAGTTTGAAAATTAGTAAATAGAACAAATTTATCCTTTTCCTATGATAATTTTCTTTCAGGATGGAGTTCATAGAAGTGTTTACACCTTGGAAGCAACTTGTGATCGTCTTAAAAGGGCAATGCTTCTCCACGATTGGAGTTCCGGGCCAAGAATAGCGCCTAACATGTCCCAATTTACGTCAACTGTTGAAGACGTTTTTAAACAACTTGGCTATGAGATAGAATTTCACGTAAAATCTGTGTTGTGGTGGCTGCCGAAAGAGAAAGCTCTCAAAATTGAATTGGAGTAAATTAGCATAACGGAATGGGGTTGTGTCCTCATTTTTTAGTGGTCGATTTTCAATTGTTGATGGAAATTGATGTTAATAAATGCGTATTGGCGTGTCTATTTTATTAAATATCTAAATGTTGACAGAGATATAGTAATTAAAAGTTTGAATTGTAGTTTTAGCGCTAGAAATGTCGGCCATTTGTACGACGTGAAATGCATTTTAATGTCAGTTATTTGTTGAGTTGGTCAGTGCTGTGGTAATGTTTTATAACCTTTGGTAGTCGAAATAATCAAGTCAAGTCAAAAAATAATAAGTTTTTATTTTATTTAACCCTGTTACGGCAGACATAATATTGGAATTTTATTGTTCCTTGAAATAGCTGTAAATAATATTTGATATTTTGATATATAAATACATATAGCAGAGATTTATGAGCTGCAAGGTTAACAGCGGTTGTGATGTCACATGCATTTGAAATGTTGTACAACGTTGAATCCCTTTGATTGACTTTTTCAATTGTTATTATCTCTTAACATATAAGGAGTTATTAAAAAATATTTGGACATTTGAGGTTCTAGTAACCCACTTTATCAATATACTAGCTTTTACCCCCGTCGCAAGCGACGTCTGTCTTTTGTGTGTAACTTGAACTTCATGTAAAAATTTAAATTCCACCACAGTTTACCCTCGTCACAAAGGTTCTTTTTGGCGTGTATCATTTGAATCCAATAAAATAATTTGTAATTACATATTATATTTAACTTTATTTTTAAATTGAAATAATAAACTCGCACACATATACATTATTAACACATATAAATTGACTAAGAAAATATATTTTTTTCAACAAAATATAAAATATTTTCAATTTATTCGTTATTGGATCAACTTTTTTTCAAAATTTGGGATTTTTTTTTCGATTCGTAAATAAGTTACCAAGGTTAGCTTATATACAAAATTTAAAATTTCTAGCACAATTTTTACTCTCGGAAAATACTGCCCCCGTGCCCCCAAATAAAATTTTGAAATTTTGAATTTTTTTTTATTAATGCTATACTTAATTATTCTAAAATCCAGAATATAAACTATCTCCAAAGTTCCCTACCGGGCCCCCGAATTTCTTCAACCCCCCCTTTGTCAATTTTTGAATTTTTAATTTTTGAGAAATGTCAGCTTTGAATACCTTAATACACATGCAAAATTTCAACTTTCTATCTTATACGAATTAAAAGTGATACAGCAAAAAAGGGCTCAATTTTTTTCCAGTTTTTCCAAAATTACGGGTTTCCAGGAAATTTAGGGAAAAATCTGGGGACGCCAAAAGTCTTAGAATTTTTTTCTCTACGAAATAGGAAATTTTCAAAAACATTGATGGAGCCGTTTTCGCGCTGCCATACAAAATTCAGTACCAAACATATAAACATATAAGAATATAAGAATAGATTCAAACAGTTGGAACATTATAATATAGGATAAGAATATAATAATAGATTCAAACAGTTGGAACATTATAATATAGGATATTTTTTAAACTATAGCCCTATCCTATATTATAATGTTCCAACTGTTTGTTTATATTCTTATGATCTTATGTTCTTATGATCTTATATGTTTGGTACTGAATTTTGTATGGCAGTGCGAAAACGGCTCCGGCGATCTTTTTAAAAACTTCCTATTTCGTAGAGAAAAAAATTCTAAGACTTTTGGCGTCCCCGGATTTTTCCCTGAATTTCCTGGAAACCCGTAATTTTGGAAAAACTGGAAAATTCGAAAAAATACTTTTGCAAATATCTGACGAACTAGAAAAGATAGAAAACTGAAATTTGGTATGTGTATTGAGATTATAATTGTGCACATTTTCCAATAGTTGGAAATTTGAAATTTGAGTTCAGTAGCGGCGCTAATTTTTGGGGGCAATGTTAGAATAGAGTTAGGACGTTTAAATTTAATATGTAGGCTCGCTGTAGACAGTAATTAATGAAAAAAAATAAACAGCCCCAAATTTCCAGTGGCGGCGGGAGTTGAGACAGTAAAAGCCAAAAATATTGAAAATGTAGTATTATAACTTAGGGTATGTATTAAGACACTAATTGCGAGAGTGTCATTAAAGACACACTATAGAAAATTGCAACTTTCCAGAGGCGGCGGGCGCTGCGGGCCAAAGACCAGAAATATGAAATATATAGAGATAGGGCTATAGTTTAAAAAATATCCTATATTATAATGTTCCAACTGTTTGAATCTATTATTATATTCTTATCCTATATTATAATGTTCCAACTGTTTGAATCTATTCTTATATTCTTATATGTTTATATGTTTGGTACTGAATTTTGTATGGCAGCGCGAAAACGGCTCCATCAATGTTTTTGAAAATTTCCTATTTCGTAGAGAAAAAAATTCTAAGACTTTTGGCGTCCCCAGATTTTTCCCTAAATTTCCTGGAAACCCGTAATTTTGGAAAAACTGGAAAAAAATTGAGCCCTTTTTTGCTGTATCACTTTTAATTCGTATAAGATAGAAAGTTGAAATTTTGCATGTGTATTAAGGTATTCAAAGCTGACATTTCTCAAAAATTAAAAATTCAAAAATTGACAAAGGGGGGGTTGAAGAAATTCGGGGGCCCGGTAGGGAACTTTGGAGATAGTTTATATTCTGGATTTTAGAATAATTAAGTATAGCATTAATAAAAAAAAATTCAAAATTTCAAAATTTTATTTGGGGGCACGGGGGCAGTATTTTCCGAGAGTAAAAATTGTGCTAGAAATTTTAAATTTTGTATATAAGCTAACCTTGGTAACTTATTTACGAATCGAAAAAAAAATCCCAAATTTTGAAAAAAAGTTGATCCAATAACGAATAAATTGAAAATATTTTATATTTTGTTGAAAAAAATATATTTTCTTAGTCAATTTATATGTGTTAATAATGTATATGTGTGCGAGTTTATTATTTCAATTTAAAAATAAAGTTAAATATAATATGTAATTACAAATTATTTTATTGGATTCAAATGATACACGCCAAAAAGAACCTTTGTGACGAGGGTAAACTGTGGTGGAATTTAAATTTTTACATGAAGTTCAAGTTACACACAAAAGACAGACGTCGCTTGCGACGGGGGTAAAAGCTAGTCTCTATATATTTCATATTTCTGGTCTTTGGCCCGCAGCGCCCGCCGCCTCTGGAAAGTTGCAATTTTCTATAGTGTGTCTTTAATGACACTCTCGCAATTAGTGTCTTAATACATACCCTAAGTTATAATACTACATTTTCAATATTTTTGGCTTTTACTGTCTCAACTCCCGCCGCCACTGGAAATTTGGGGCTGTTTATTTTTTTTCATTAATTACTGTCTACAGCGAGCCTACATATTAAATTTAAACGTCCTAACTCTATTCTAACATTGCCCCCAAAAATTAGCGCCGCTACTGAACTCAAATTTCAAATTTCCAACTATTGGAAAATGTGCACAATTATAATCTCAATACACATACCAAATTTCAGTTTTCTATCTTTTCTAGTTCGTCAGATATTTGCAAAAGTATTTTTTCGAATTTTCCAGTTTTTCCAAAATTACGGGTTTCCAGGAAATTCAGGGAAAAATCCGGGGACGCCAAAAGTCTTAGAATTTTTTTCTCTACGAAATAGGAAGTTTTTAAAAAGATCGCCGGAGCCGTTTTCGCACTGCCATACAAAATTCAGTACCAAACATATAAGATCATAAGAACATAAGATCATAAGAATATAAACAAACAGTTGGAACATTATAATCAATATATAGTACACTTTTATAGAAATTAAGACTTAGGACACAAGCCTATTCAAAATATAATTAATTATCTTTGTCATATTTCTATGTGATTTCTTTGTAGAATTTCAGATGATGTTTATTTATCGTCATTGAAACTAGAACATTTGGATCAAATTAATGCAGTCTGGCCACACAAAGATGAGGGTTCAAAAACTTATCTTAGAGATATACTTATTACAAATCGTACTATTGCCATTTTTGGAAAACAAGAAAATGAACTTCGAGCGTGGGTATTAAGGTAAAGATCCATCAGATTCAGACTCGATTTTGATCCGATTTTTTAAGCAGATCTGAGCTCAGTTCCCTTTATAATCAATACGATATCGTGTCTGACAGTATGGTCTTCAAATATTGTCGCTATAATCAAAATTTGAGTCGTATCTGTTCGTGTAAAAGGCCTATATACCTGAAAATCGTAACAGAGGTCGATTTTTTAATGCTTTATGGAAATATAGGTTAATTAAAGTATATTTCCGCTTATAAATTGACGCATACGTCTGACCACGTGGTATTGTTATTGAATTCGTTTGATACGATGCGTGTACAATGGCTTCCATGCTGATCTGTGGACGCATATCTTAAGACAGTTTGTGGTTGCACTTAGATTAACGTTGAACAAAGATCAATTGTATAATTACTAACCTTTTCAGATTAAATAACGGATTTTTGGCAGCGTTACAAACAGATGAACATCATTATAGAAAAGGTATTGGTATATATTAATAACGTCATAATTCAAATGACTTTCAATTTTTTTACAATGTTTTAAATCTAATAGGTTATGGAGCACTAGTATTGCAAGCAATGGCAAAAGCCGAAGCCGAAGAAGGTCGAGATACGTTCGGAGGCATCGTTGAAGGCAATACTGCGTCTAGTAAATTGTTTGAAAAAATTGGTTTTAAAAAAACTGGGGCTGTACTTTGGATTAAAAACATTCCAAAATAATAACACAGCAATATGTTAAATAAAATATTTTAAAACAAAGATTAAAAAGATATCTCTTGTAAAGTTAGTTTTTATTTATTTGAATCAGGGATTCAAACCTGAAATTATTCTGTGCGGTTCAGAAGCGCTTCAATTTCTGACTGCTGACTAGTAATATGACAGAAAACTTTTCTTCAAATTCTATATGCTTTTTCAGTTATTTGGAAATCGTTTTCAAACTCCATTCAGTCCGCGGATGATTGATATGCACGGATTATTATGGTGTTAATTAGGTTGCTGCTTTCGTAGGCGCAATGAAATTAAGATCTATTCAAGAAACAAACCGTATATATTTTAAGCTCATGGTACTCGAATATAATATAATCTGAGATAGGTTAATGTGTCGTTGCCTCTTATACGTGTAAAACACCGCTGCCTAATGATTTTATGATTGTATAAGTATATAATCAATTAAGATTTGATAACAACGAAATCCAGATAATATAACACTGATTTAGAGAACATACAGGAAGATACAGCAGTCTGTAATCAAGCGAAACATTTTTTAAACTTTACCAAATAAGCAACTTTGAACAGATAGGAGTTAATGTAAAAATAAACTGCCAATCTGTTTTCGGATGGAACAAAATTCTCTGCAGGAGACTTTTAGCTCTCATATCAGATTTTGAAATATAAAAATAGATTAAAATAATCAGATAAATAAATAAATAAATTATAAACAAGTATAAATATTTTCGTTGTATTCATCACTGCAGTCAGTTTATGTATTTAATCAAATATTTGAACTTCAAACTGATAGCAGAAATATCACATTTCTTTAGAGGAATTTAAACAAAAATTTGTTGGTGAATGATTACATGCAATAACATTCAAGCATTATCAAAATCTATTCAAAAACATGAGTCATTTAATATTTAACAAATATGTATCCATCCTACTTTAACTTATACACAAGCATATCTTTTGATTTCATTTGTTTGTTGTTTCACACTTACCACTAAATTCTTATAATCATTTACATCGCATATCGACAAGTACATTTACGCAGTGCCGAATTAATCCAGCCTGTTACAAATATTAAATAGTAGTCAGCGGGGGCCTCTAGCAAAAATATTATTGCAATTACATTATATTTGTAGTTGCCTTGGTACAGCGAGTGCTTGTGCATTACTTTTACAATTTATAATAAATAAAAATACACAAAATTTTTTTAGGACCGCGTGGTATATTTGTAATATAGGTGTATTTCATTATTTTACGAAAAATAATACAGTTTTGACGAATGGTTTCAAGTTTTTTTAAATAACGCAAATGTGCAATAATAAGTTTTAAAAGTAAGTACAAAACCGGATGTGATTGTAAAAACCGGAATGATTAAGGTTAGTATTACCCAGAATGTCACGCGTTTATGATGCTCTATTGCTAGATCTGAAGAAAAATACTTAAACCAACATTTTACAAGATGAACATTTTCTGTTCTATGCGCGTGGCATGCAGAAACGTGGGGCCCGTTGCATTTGCACTTCTGCTATATCCCTAATGCACCACTGCATTTACGTGATGAACCAACGTTGAACAGGCAAGCTACAGTTTGCAAAACACACAAATGAACACAAGCATTGTAAAGTCGAACCGGCACATACGTTTCATACGGCACAAACAAAGAAGCACAAATTAAATTAATAGAATAGTTAGTAAATTTGTTGTAGCTGCTTTAGACATTGTTTCGACAAACTAAGGTAAGATTAAATATAAGACAGAAGTTATTTGTCGCTGACAGTTTAGTGGTTTTTAATATGAAAGTTTAATTCATATTAAAACAGTTCTTTTTATGGAATTCCCTAAACCCTACCTATGAAACACATGGGTATTTACACTTATAAATAAATATATAATATTATATTAACATAATGTTACAGTCTCATTCCGTCATATTGTTTTAGTTTTTATTGTAAATGTACATACCCATTAAACACAAATTGTAACTTGATGTTTAATATTTAAACATAATATTTTTTACCTAATGATCTACCTACTTACCTAACTTAATATTAATTTATTATTTACCAAACTTTAAAATAATTCTGTTACTTTGTTATTAAATAAATGCAAAATACATTAGAAATATTTTACTAATAAATAAGTCAGAAAGCATAAATTTTTGTCAAAACATAACTTTTATTATGTTGTTGTAAAATTGTGTCGTATTGTCGTTCTGGAGGAGATTACTCAGCTTACTAGTACATTCTGCAGGGATGCTAGCTTCTGGTAGTAGATTCTTCAGTTGACGACTTCCAACACCAATTACAGTAGTAATCGAATATCTTTCTTAAGATGATTAATAAGGATTCTTGTTCAGACGGTGTATTGTTGCAATTAGAGAATACTTGAGCGGTCTAAAGTAACCTCGTTGCGACATGCGACGGTTGAACAATTAGTATCTTTTTATTACTATTAATACAAACACTTTTATTAAAATATATCATTTATTCGTTGTAATATTATATCTGCTTACTTAATTACAATAGTATTTTATTAGATTAACGAAGATGACAGATATAAAACAAAATGTAATTCTATAGTGTTATAATTTAATTAATAGTTGAAATGTGCTCACTATTCAATACGTACGAAGTTGCGAATAGTAATGCTTGCTTTGAGACTCAGGAGAAGACTGGCTTTCAGCGTCTTGTGCAATTTAATATATAATAATTTATTTCACATCACAGAACGCCAATACTGAATTACCAGCATTAAATCAATATTAATCTCCACAAACCAGAGACAATATTTATAAGCGCTAAACTTAAATAATTATTCTTTACAATCTTAATACTAATACAAAAACTGTTTACATAATATAATTCTATTACATAATTAACATTTAATATCATTAAAAATAAAAGGTAAGTGCGACATATGCGTACTTACAACACTCCTCAACCAAAGAAAAGGAACGCATATAAAACAAAACATATGCGTTTCTGCTCTAAGGAAAAGAAAAAGGAAAAAATTGTGATAGGGGAGATGTCGTACATATCACAACACCCCCTTTCAAAAAAAAAGGGACACGTATAAAAACAAAATATACGAGTTACAATTCTAGAAAAAAACAAAAAGAGAAGCAAAGTGTCGACAACGATTCTGATCCCATCGTATAGAGTTAACACTGCTCCACAAAACAATCATCCCTGACAAAATCCATTTCATTCGTCAAGTTTTTATTCATTGGTACAAAATCTCTTCAACCTATTATTATGAACTACCGTATGTTTTTTACCAATTAGTATTTCTGTATTAACAGGGGATATAATTTTAGTAACTTTATACGGTCCTACGTATAAGGGTAAAAGTTTTTTTGACTGTCCTTTAGTTGGTAACTGTTCATTTCTTAATAAAACTAGTTCGTTTACTTCAGGTGTGAAAAGAGAATTGACCCTTTTATCAAAATATAATTTTGTTTTTTCTTTGCTTTTAACCAAGTTATTTATAGCAAGTTCCCTCGCTACTTGTAACCTGTGTTTGAGTTCTACTATAAAATTATTATAAGTATTTACCTCAATTGGTTCTTTATAAAAAATTGAAGGCAGATTTGCCTTATGTCCATAAATTAGTTCGAAAGGAGTAAAACCGGTCGCTGTATGCGGAGTTGTGTTATACACGAACATTGCATAGGGAATCCAATTTATCCAATCATCCTGCTTTTTACAAAAATTCCTTAGATACTCGGCAAGGGTTCTATGAACTCTTTCTAAGGCACCGTTGGTTGCTGGTCTAAATGCTGTTGTTTTTAATTGTTTAATTTTTAACAATTTGCATATATCTTTAAAAATTTTTGACATGAAATTTGTTCCTTGGTCTGTTAAGATCATATTAGGAACTCCGTACCTACAAATAACGTTAGTTACTAATGCTTTCGCGACAGTATTTGCCTCCTGGTTTATAATAGGAATAGCTTCCGTAAATTTAGTAAGGTCATCCTGTATTGTTAGTAAGTATTTGTATTTGTCGTTGTCGTCTTTCTTGGGAAGATATACTATGTCCAAAGCCAACCTTTCGAAACTATGTTTCGAAGTCGATGTAATTGTTAATGGGCATTTATTTAATTTGCACACTTTATTCTTTTGACATGATACACATTGTCTAATAAAATTTTTAACTTTTCTAATCATACTTGGAAATTTAAAGTGTGATTTTAATCGTTTAATTGTTTTAGAAACTCCTAAGTGGCCTGCTGTGGGATTAACATGAAATTCCGAAATTACATTGTTTATTAACTCAGGGTCACTAATTTTAAGTATATTGTCATTATAAATGTGTACTATTATATTTGTTTTATCAAAGATATGTCTGATCATAGTTCGTAACTGGGCAAAATCTAATTTACTTAGTTCAGACTCGAACCTGTTCATAGCTATGTTAGTAATTTTGTGTAAAGTACAAAAGTTTTTCAGATTCACTAATGCCAAAAATATTTCTTTATAATTTGGTAGATTAAAATGAAATTCCTTAATTATTAAACAGATAATAAATCTAGTATCAATTTCAACATATGCAATTTCTGATACTTCTTTTTCTTGTATTAGAAATGCATTGATACTACTAAATTTATTGATTAATTCAGGAGAATTTCCAATTGAATTTTTAAAATCTTTTGATACAAAATCTACTAATGAAAATGACGTCGGTGCGTCATATAAACTTTTATCATGTTCAATTACTTTATTGTTTATGATAATTTTATTTTTAATTATTTCTAAATAATTTTCGTATGTGACATCCATTGTTTCAACCTGAAGTGAGTATACGCGACTTAGGGCATCTACGTGTGGAATCGAACTACCTGGTCTATATATTACTTCGTAATTATATTCTTCTAGTTTTATCCGCCAACGCATAAGTCTAGAACTCGGGTCCTTAATACTCATTAACCAAGTCAAGGCTTGATGGTCTGTTACGATACTAAAAAACTTTCCATAGAGATAGGGTCTAAAATGAGCCACAGCCCATACTACTGCTAATAACTCACGTTCAGTAGTTGTGTAATTTTGTTGTGCCTTATTTAGAGTTCTTGAAGCATATGCTATTGGGTGGCTTTCCTTAATAGTACCTTGTGAAAGGACTGCACCTATAGCATATTTACTTGCATCCGTGGTTACAACGAAATTTTTACTAAAGTCCGGGTATTGCAAAACAGGTGATATGGTTAATTTATTTTTTAAAGTTTTAAATGATTCGTCGCATTGGTCTGACCATTCTAATACTTTAACATTACTGTTTGCTGCATTATATAGTGGTTTGGCTATCTCTGCGTAATGCGGTATATGTCGGCGATAATAACCAGACATACCCAAAAATGTTTTAATTTGTTTAGGACTGTTTGGAATGGGGAAATTCTTTATTGCTTCTACTTTAGAAGGATCTGGTAGAATACCTGTTTCATTAATAACGTGACCTAAATAAATCAAATCTTTATGTAGAAAGTTACATTTGGATGGTTGGAGCTTCAAATTATGTTCCCGTAATTTAGAAAAAACGTTTTTTAATCTTTGGTTGTGCTCAGAAATGTTTTTTCCAAAAATGACTACATCGTCCAGATAGATTAAGCAATCTATTCCTTGCAAACCTGTGAGAACGTGAGACATAAGTCTCTGAAACATGGGGGGGGCTCCTTTAAGTCCGAATGGCATTCTTACAAATTGATAGTGTTTAAAGTTCGCACTAAATGCTGTTTTCTCTTTATCTTCGGGAAGCATAGGGACCTGGTGAAAACCGCTTGCTAAGTCAAGGGTAGAGAAAAATTTTGCACCACTAAGTTGGTCCAGTATATCATGTATAAGAGGCAAAGGATAGGCGTCACTTGTTGTCTGCTCGTTAAGTTTACGGAAATCGACTACTACGCGGAATTGTTTATTACCTAACGCATCTGGTTTTTTTGGTACTACTAATAAAGGTGCGTTATAGGGTGAGTCGCTTTCTTCAATTATGTTGTTGACCAACAGTTCCTGAATATGCTTTTCCACAATCTCTTTTTGCGCATGGGGCAATCGATACGGTTTAACGTTAACGGGTTTAGAAGAATTAATCTTTATCTTATGACTTAATGCGCTCGTACAAGATAACTTGTCTCCCGGTAAAAAAAATATGTCATTAAAGCTGTCACAGATTTCTATTAATTCTGTTACTAATTCTGAATTGACATGTGAAAGATTTAAATTGTTTAATAAAAGTTCCTTACGGTTGTTAGGACTTGATTTTGAAAAATGGTAAATACTAAATTGATCTATCGGTATGATATTCGGTTTGAAATTACTAAGTATTATATTTTTTATTGAAGAATTTATTATTGAAATATAGAAAATATTTTTGACGGGCTTGATTAATGCATTAGCTAAAAAAACTTCAGGTAACAATTCCCTGGCTACACAAACTCCTACTGTAGAACCTGACATAGGAATTATCTTCCTCGTACGTGCTGGTAAAACGATATTGTTTATATTTATAAGTGGGAGCTCAATTACTTTGCCACATTCTGAGAATTGTACACTGTTCATTTTTAGATTAATTACTGCATTTAGTTTCCGTAAAATATCTAACCCTATAATTCCATCGTGTTTAATGGGGAAATTTTCTGACACAACCTGTAAAGTTTGTTTCGACTTATTACTATCTAAAATTATAGAAGTTTTCAGTGAACCTAAGGTATAAGGCGTGCCTTCAGAAATACCCTTCAATAGAATTTTAGATTTATTATTAATTCTGACATTGTTATTTAAAATATTTTGTTTAATCAAGGAGATTTGAGAACCAGTATCTAATAAAAATGATACGGTTTTAGCTTTGGCTGCGACCATCTTGAATTGGATAGTGTCAACTGTTTGCTTAGCCTTAACATTTTTATTTTTACTGTCAAAACTTAGAATATCATTATTATTTTGTAAATTACCCGTATTGATCTCATCAAAATCATAAAAAAAACATAATTCATTATTTGAATTGTGTTGTGTCTTGTTAGTAAAAGATACTTGAGAACCATCAGATATAAGATGTTTCGATCTTTCACAACAAGTAGAAGGTTCTGATAAAATTGTGGCCTCCCTACAAGTATTAACTTGAGCAATAGGGTTACCCGTATCTAGATTTTCCTTCTTAATAAAACAATACTTTTCTGTATGACCACTTTTCTTACAATGGTTACAGAACAAATTTTTAGTTTTTGTTTCGACCTTATTAGGAATTTGCTTGCTTGAAACTGGTTTACTATTAGAATTAGGAACGCTTGGATATGTTTTGACTTTAATATGCCTTCTTCTTTCTAGATTGCGCCACCGTCTCTCCAGAAACTCTGTAAATTCATTTAAGGTTGGTAATTCAGAATTATTTCTGTTTTCCCATTCCTTTGACGAATTAAAATCTAATTTGGTCTTTAAAATATGTATTAACATAAAATCTGAATGATTAGAATATATCCCCAATTCGGTTAATGCTCTAATCGATTCATTAATTTCATCTAGTAGTTTTTTGATATTGATTTCGGACTCTAAACGTATAACATTGTAGTTTATTAAATTGTTTAAACAGGTTTCAATAAGTGCTACCTTGTTATCATAACGTTTACAAAGGATGTTCCAAACAATTTCGTAATTATCATTTGTTAAAGGATAATTCTTTATGAGTTTGAGTGGTTCTCCTGACAAATTTAACTTTAAATAATGCATTTTTTCAATGCTTGATAGTTTACTATTATTACGAATTAAATTTGTAAATAATTCCATAAAACTTTGCCAATTAATATATTCTCCATCAAAAACGGTTAGTTGCATTGGACTTAAGTTCAGATTTTTTATTGAATCTATACTTTTTGAGTCGTCTACAATATGTGTATCATTCTCAAATGTTTGCTTATAATTCAACAAGTAAATAAGAGTGTCGTCATAAATACTTTCAACTTCCATAGACTTACTAACGATAGCCGAAGCTTCTTCATTTTTTAGAGTTGGAAGCAATGCTTCTACGATACTACTATATTTAACCCAAGCTTTGTCTAAGTTTTTGATTTTTAATTCAACTATTGTTAAGGATGTTGATTGGACTTCTAGATTTTTTGAAAACTCATTAATTAGATTGATTGTATTCTCAACTAGTGTGAGTGAATGAACGTTCGGTGCCATAGTACTTAATTAAAGTTATATATAATATACAGACTAAAGATTATTTTGTACCAATAAACGACTCTCCGAAAAATAGGATTCTGACAAGGAAAAATTGTTAGCGAAAACAGTAACTCACTGGAAATTTCCGATGGGGCTCAGACACCGCAGTTGTAACAGGAAGGTAGTCTCTCTGATTGAACAGACTGCTATCTAACTGCTTCAGCTCTTTACTTCTCCTTTTCAAAATTCTTTCTCGTTCATAAAGATGTTCTAAAAATATTAAACATGAATTAATATAATTGTAGAAACAATTATAGGAAATATTATAGTAGATATTCAAAAGTATTGGATATAATACTAAAAATATTGAACAATGATGCTACAAAATTGTTATTTTATAACAAATATTCAAAAGTATTGAATATAATACTAAAAAATAATAGCTTCAATGAATTACAAGGATGCTACTAATAGATAGGTTATAGCAAATATTCAAAAGTATTGAATATAATACTAAAAAAATAATAGCTTCAATGAACTACAAGGATGCTACTAATAGAAAAAAATACAATTATCAATTTATGATAATAATTGTATACAAGATAAAAAGATACTGTCTTATTATACTTAACAAAAAAAACTTTCGATTTTGATCTATGTACAGCTGTGTGCAGGGTTCTGGAAACGATTAACATCAGTTTAGATTATTCCATTTGTTCTAGAAGCATCCATCCATTCGCTGGGGGCAAAAGATTTCTTTTTTTCTGGTTCAGCGGGCTGTTGTTTTACATCCACCGGACTTGTAGAAAAATTATGTGAAATACAGATGAATTGACGTTCTATCTCGTACTCTTCGGCAATCTTGGAAATAATCGATCGACGTAGTGGTATCCAGAATAATTGATCTGCATCCAGGTGTAGAATATATAGAAAAAAATTTTGGGCGTACCTCTTGGATATTTATGTGTAGGAATATCTCTTCGAGACCCCACCTGACACCAATGTTGTAAAATTGTGTCGTATTGTCGTTCTGGAGGAGATTACTCAGCTTACTAGTACATTCTGCAGGGATGCTAGCTTCTGGTAGTAGATTCTTCAGTTGACGACTTCCAACACCAATTACAGTAGTAATCGAATATCTTTCTTAAGATGATTAATAAGGATTCTTGTTCAGACGGTGTATTGTTGCAATTAGAGAATACTTGAGCGGTCTAAAGTAACCTCGTTGCGACATGCGACGGTTGAACAATTAGTATCTTTTTATTACTATTAATACAAACACTTTTATTAAAATATATCATTTATTCGTTGTAATATTATATCTGCTTACTTAATTACAATAGTATTTTATTAGATTAACGAAGATGACAGATATAAAACAAAATGTAATTCTATAGTGTTATAATTTAATTAATAGTTGAAATGTGCTCACTATTCAATACGTACGAAGTTGCGAATAGTAATGCTTGCTTTGAGACTCAGGAGAAGACTGGCTTTCAGCGTCTTGTGCAATTTAATATATAATAATTTATTTCACATCACAGAACGCCAATACTGAATTACCAGCATTAAATCAATATTAATCTCCACAAACCAGAGACAATATTTATAAGCGCTAAACTTAAATAATTATTCTTTACAATCTTAATACTAATACAAAAACTGTTTACATAATATAATTCTATTACATAATTAACATTTAATATCATTAAAAATAAAAGGTAAGTGCGACATATGCGTACTTACAACAATGTAATCTTACAGAAAATGTATGTAACAGATAAACTTTATTATTTTAAATAAACCTTACATTTACATAACTGTGTTTAGCGGGTATAGTGTGCATCAGTAATATACTTTATTTAATACTAATTAGTTTATTATCAAATATCTTCTTTTAAGTACAGTAACAGTAGCGTTTTAAGTTTCAGAATCTAATATTTATATAAAAAGAAATATCGTCAAGATGGCAACCAACACCAAAGACGAAATGACCGAGATTCCAATTACTGATTGGCCAAATCTTCGAGACCTTTTTAAAGATAATTTACCGCAACACTGGTTAGCCTATTCCACTGTCGAAAATCGCATTCAACTGAAGAAGAAATTCCCATCAAGAGATTTCCAGCTGTTCGCATTAAATAACGATTGGTCTGATGGAACATTTCTATTAGTGGTAATTGATAATTAACTTAAGGTTTTAGTTAGTGCAGAATTACCTACATTTAAAAAAACTATATATTAAAAAAGATAACTATCAGGACATCTAATAACCAATTATTATTTATTAATTATAATATTATAAAAAATGTTGTTACTACTTAATGATTGTTGTCCAAAAAATGTTTTTTAAGGACGGGGTCCACAGAAACCTTTACACTTTGCAAGAAAACAGCAGCCGCTTGAATAGATTGCTGTCTCTTCACGACTGGAATTCAGGACCAAGGATTCATCCTTATATGTCGCAGCATAAATTAGCTGTTGATAATACATTTCAAAAATTGGGCTACGAAGTAGAATATAATGATCCCGTTACGTTATGGTGGTTGCCTAAAGAAAAGGGGCTGGAAATAAAATTAGAGTAAGACTATAAAAGTCAATGAAATGCTACGTTCTTTAAAATAATTAGTTTGTTATTGTTTTATTATTTCCAGAATTCCTGATGATGTTTATATCTCATCACTAAAATTGGAACATAGTATTCTTATAAACTCAGTCTGGCCAAATAGTTTTCCTGGGTCTGTTCGTTATATTGAAAATTTGATTGTCACAAATCAAAGTCGTGGTGTCTTTGCAAAGGAAACTAATGAACTTCGAGCTTGGGTTTTAAGGTAAATATTATTGTATGAATGTGTATAAATTAGTTTTTCTCAACAACAAGTAACTATCATTTTTCTTTTAGTAACATAACATTTCTTTAACATCTTTAAAACCCCATTTTTTAGTTTAAATTTAATCCTAAATATTCTTTCTTCATTTTCTTTAATAAAATGTTTAAAATAAAACTTAGGCAGGGGACGAATACGCGTTTTGTTATATACTATACAATTAAAACAAAAATTAAAAGTACAATTACCTGAGAATGATACTTACGTAATTAACATCAAACTTCTAATAATTACAGATTAAACAATGGAGTACTAACAGCGTTGCAGACACACGACAGTCATTTCAGAAAAGGTACATATTATATTCAAATGTATGATGCCTTTACGTAAATTTAACTTTCTTCTTGAACAAGTCGTTTAAGAGTACCTGTATATATTTATCTATAAGCTATCGACAGGTAGTATCCATTGAGATTTAATTTTTACAAAATCTTTCCGAAAGTAGAGCGATCAGAGTATAGTCATTTATTTTTTTCTGAGTCGCACTTTACTTTGCATATAAATGCTTCTAATTTAAAAGAAAAAAGATTCTTAATAATTATTTTTTTCTATTCAGGATATGGTAGTTTAGTTCTACAAGCTATGGCAAAAGCTGAAGCAGAAGAAGGTCGTGATACTGCCGGAGGTGTAAACGAAAACAATATACCATCAACTAAAATGTTCGAAAAACTTGGTTTTCAAAATATAGGAATTGTTTATTTTTGTAGAAATCTTCCAAAAGATTAATGAAACAACAAAGAACTGTCAAGACTAAAACAATGTACGAGTGTAAAGTGCAATTATAATTTATCATGATATTTAACTGAATAATAATTTAAATCTGTAATTTTATGCCATCAGTTTTTGCCCACCATTTTGATCCAACTACCTGAAAGCCTAATTTTTTAAACATATTTTTAGCAATTAGGTCTCCTCTTGGTGGCTCAATTACACATGCTATAGTATCTTCTCCTTGATTAGCAATAAGTTGTGATATAGATTTAATTAAGAGATATCCGTATCCTAAAAATTGAATATAAATTAATCAACAGATTATATTTTGGAAACGCAAGAATCTTCTATACATTGAAACGTATTTTCTTGAAAAACTAATAAATATACATTTCTTACCTTTTCTAATATGTTCTAATTTAGTTTGAAGTGCAGTCAGGATACCATTATTCAATCTGATATTAAAATACAGACATTTTTATATGAAGGATAAGATTTGTTTAATATTTGTTTGCACATAAGAAAGATACCTTAGAACCCATGCACGTAGTTCGTTATCTTCCTTTCCAAAAATACCACATGATAAATTATTTTTTACAATTGACTTTAAATATACATCCGACCCCTGATGCTTATGTCGCCAATGGTCATCTGCTATTTTAGCGTGCTCTGGTTTCAATTGTGCGATGTATACGTCAGAGGGAACTCTAAAATTAATTACGTTGTATATGTGAAATATTTAATTAAAATGTGTAAATTACATAATTGTACTATAAGATAAGAGTCATAAGAAAACTGCTTAAAAAGTTTCAAGAATGTGCAAATAAACTTACTGTAACTCAAAATTTAAGGCTCTTTCTCTTGGTAACCAAAGCATTGTTGTTTCATTATCATATATAACATTTAAATTTAAAGTATTAAATACTGAATTAATAGTTTCTTTATGTTTAGCATTGTATGGATGAATTTTAATTTCTTTATTCCAAGAAAATTGTAGTAATGCTTCTTTTAATTCATCGCAAGATTCTTGCAAAGTATATACGCAAGTTATTGCGCGTTCCTAAACAACAATAGCAAATTTAATAATATGTATGTGAATTAAATATTAAGAGTATAAATTTATATAATCTTACTTGCAAAATGAATGTCCCATGTTTCCCTTCATTTATACATAGCAATTTTGAATCTGGTGCCATATATTCTTTATTTAATCGAATATAATTCGTAAGTGTTGAATATGCTAATATATGTTTTGGCCAATCTTGAAGAAATAAATCCCTCAGTTCAGCCCATTTTTTAAAATCTAGTTCGGTTAATAGTAATTTATTTTCCATTTTAAGAATACACGTTTGTACAAAGATAATCGCTAATGTATCATAGCATACAAATCCTTGTATTATTAATTATTAACATCGTATTAGCTGATCCAATCTTCCCTATCATTACAACACACTAACTACTTAATATATTATGCTTATGTAATCACAATTATTATGTAATGCTGGAAAGATGCAGACATTGTAATCAATTGCAATTAAAAATTGCAAAAAGAAGATTTCCCCTATTAAATTAGCCGCGATAGCGAAACAGATTTATCAGAAATTAATAAGAGAGTCATCTATTGGCGACGCTACAAGACATTCGAAAGTGAACATAATCTGGCAGAATCAAATAATTTGATTGAATTTGACAGAATTCGATCTAATGCTTTATTACAAATAGATTTTAAATATTTATATAAATAATGAATACAAGTTTTGAAATTAATAAGATTTGTAGAGCATGCCTAAACAGTAGTGATTCACTGAAACATATTTATAATTCGCAATTAAAAGATATTTTTAAAAACTTAACAAACTTGGAGGTTAGTTTGCAGTTAATAAATTACATTTAATTTTTTGAATAAATGTAGAAAATAAATAAATAAAGATCATTTATTTCATAATTATAGATAGTTGAAAATGACGGGCTTCCTTGTCATCTATGTTTAACATGTGTTGAGCGTCTGGAAATATGTAACTCTTTTCGACAGCTTTGTATTAAAAGCGATCATTTGTTCAAGGAAAGGAAGGTTATAATAGACTATAATTTATGTATTATTCATTATACTTTATTTAATCTTTACGTACCTTTTTTCAGATTAATTTGGAGACTGCCACTCGCTCTTTGAAAAGCAATATACAAAGTAATGATTCTTTTTAAATGTTAAATAGCACATCTATATTGAAACGTTAATTTCTGGAAATTCATATTCGCATTTTACAGATCCAGAAAACAATACAAGTGCAGTTTTTTCAAGAAGTACTTCATCCATACCACAGTTACACGAATTAGTAAATAAAAATGAAGAGTTTTCTTCTGAAATCGAAATTAAGGAGGATAGTCATTGTTTTTCCGAGGAGGAACCTATTATTAATCATAAAGAAAACGATAATCAAATAGACACGAAACGAGTAAAGCTATTACATACTTGTCAAAAATGTGATAAAAGTTTTGTGCTCCTCGATTCACTAAATAAACATATTCAGAAGAAACACCAACTTGAAGATGATACTAATAATAAGTATAAACTCTTCTCAATAATATGCGCATGTAATTTCGAAGTAGCAACTTTTGTCTCATAAAATATATATTTTCTCTCCTTGTTTTAGACTCATATACAAAAAGAAAGAAAATAAACAATCAACTCGCAAATTAAAACTGAATCTTTCATGTCCTAAGTGCGGACAAGCTTTTAAAAAACCAGACAGATTAGAAGCTCATTTAAGAGTCCATGCAGGGAAGAAGGTTCGCATTTCAAATTACATACTCGTACATAAGTCTATACGTACAGTAGTACCCCGTTTTTCTGGTAACGCTTCATGCAAGCCGTGTTATGCACTTTAGAAAGTTGCTTCAGAAAATATTCGTTAAAGTAGTTCGATAGTAAAACACTTTTCTGTAGAATTTTATAAAACTTAAATATGGTGGTAATATAATTCTTGTGTGCCTTTAATTTAATTGCAAAATTTCAAATGATTTGACCGAGAGAGGAGAACCGTTTTGAAGATAAGATTTTAATAATTCAAGTGCGCATATTTAACATGCAGATGCAGAACAAAAAGTGTTGACTATTTTTTTAAGATAGCTTTATCAGTTAATAAAAAGGACAAAGACTTTTCTTAAATCAGTGTACGCGTAGTTAGAATAGCTATTGTAACTTGACGTTAATGGTTGCGTTGTCATATTTCTCAACGTACGTAACGTTTGAACTTAATATCCGACTATACTTTCTAATACGATTTTCACTAGTGGACTAAGTGTTGTTAAACGGGATACTACTGCAAAATTATACACTTATTTTTATAATAAATCTACTTCTACTTGTTGCAGCCTGAAGTATGTAAAGAATGTAACGGAGAATACGCAAATTGGAAGTCTTTAAAGTTGCATATGTTAACTCACACAGGCGTTAAAAAATATGTTTGCATAGAATGTGGTAAACGGTTTACATATCCAACAGCTTTGCGCATCCATGAAAGAATTCATAGTGGAATTCGGTCTTATATTTGTGATATTTGTGGAAATTCATTCCTAACTAGTACCAATTTAAAGGTATTAATATGTTTACATTACAAAAAAATGTAATAATGAATTTATTTATTTATGGGAATAATTTTTATAGTTGCATATTGCTACACATAGCGAAGAGCGGCCATATGCTTGTGACACGTGCCCCCAGAAGTTCAAATGTGCTGCTACGTTACGGATGCATGTTTTTAGACACAGTGGAGTTAAGAACTTTATTTGTACATTATGTGCGCACAGATCAGCAACAAAGGGAGAACTGAATGCACATATGAAAACTCATAGTCAAGAAAAACCGTTTGCATGTTTAGTTTGTTCTAAAAAATATAAAACAGCAAATGAATTAAATGTACATAACAGGAAGCATACAGGAGAACGTCCTTATAAATGTGATATATGTCACATGACTTTTACAATTTCAAAAGTACTTAAGCATCACAGGATGACACATACTGGTGAGAAACCTCATGCATGCGGTGTGTGTCATAGAGCTTTTACTCAAAGAAGTGCATTAAAAACGCACATGAAAACGCATAATAGAGTAAACATTTCTTTTTAATAATTATAAACCAACGTCTATTCTATAGTTTGAATATTTGAAGTTATGATTTTGTAATGCTTTTATAAAATTTGGTACAATTTTGTAAAATATAGAACAATATGAATTAAAGATTTATTGCAATTCAGATGTTTAAATTCAGCCCAATCTACTCTTCTAAATATGACTATAGTTAAACCTACAAACTTGTTATTAGAATAATATTTGTAATAAAATAAATATTATTAATTAGGCCTAAAAATTTCAGTTTAGAATTCGATTCCTGGGCCAGTATGGATTTCGACATACAACGAGCACATGAAACATCAATATAGGCTATAAATTGAACATAAAATTTAAGAAAGTTAGTATTATCAAAACTATATTGTTATAAATATGAGCTAATATTTTAATATTATATTTAAGTGGTGGTTACGTTATTTAAACCGCAACTAGTTTAAATCAAATATTGGTGTTGTAACATTACAAATTATCACATATCGGGTAACACTTATAATGTCAAACTCCATTTTGTGTTTTGACATTTAATAAAAGTATTTTTTATTTTTTGAACACAAATATTATAATCATGACAGATTTGTTTACAGAAGATGAAACAAATAATATTTGCAGAGCCTGTTTGAAAAATAGTGATTGTCTGAGGCCTATTTATATTTCACACCTAAAAGATATATTTGTAAAACTGACAAGTTTGGAGGTTAATAGAAACCTTTCGCATTTTAATATAAATTTGTCATAGATGCCCTATAAATAAAATGTCCTTTGCAATTGCAGATTTTAGAGAATGACGGGTATCCTTCTCACTTATGTGTAAATTGTGTGGAGCGCTTACAAGCTAGTAATTCATTTCGGGAACTTTGCATTAAGAGTGATAAATATTTAAAATCAAGAAAGGTAACAATTTTAGATTGTTAAAGAATTTATTAAAGAATCAAAATATGTTTTCCCATGTTTAACGAATATTTGAAACCTTTTCAGACTAAAAAGGATGATACAGGGAACAAACTGTCAACAGATACAGGTATTTCCACAATTTAATTCGTTTATGTACAGGAAAATATGTTTTGTTATATTTTGGAAATAGTTGCAAATCATAATTCTAAAGAAACTGTTGCAGATATTGTTTTAACAAAAGATGAAGAATATTGGAAAACCGAAGAAGAATCAGACCATTTGCATGAAGATACTATTCAAAATGATGATAGTAGTTTTCATTATGACTCTGACAGAGAAGACGAAACTAAAAATGAAGAGGCTGAGGAGAAAGCAATTATTAAGCAAAAACGTGCACTACATCCATGTCAACAATGTGATAAGAAATTTGCTCTATTAATTACACTAAAGAAGCATGTTCAAAAGAAACATCCAACTTCTGATAATAATAATAAAGGCTACAAAAAGAAACTATCACGCACTCTAATAGCAGATCTGTCTTGCCCAAAGTGTGGACAAGGTTTTAAGAAACAAGACCGTCTTGAAGCGCATTTACGAGTACATCAAGGGAAAAAGGTATTTTGCTCTGCTGTATTGTTATATAAAAATTCCATATTATATTTTTAAATAAATGGTTTTAGCCAGAAGTATGCACAGAGTGCAATGCTGAGTTTGACCATTTACGAAATTTAAAAATACATATGCTAAAACATCCCGGATTAAGAAAGTTTGAATGCTTGGAATGCGGTAAATGTTTTACTTATCAATCAAAACTTCGTCTGCATGAAAGAATTCATTTGGGTATCCGGCCATATATCTGTGACATTTGCGGAAAATCATTTCACACTTGCCATAACTTGAAGGTAATTTATTATTACAAATTATATAACAATGAAACAACATATTGTATTAACAATTTAATTTTAGTTGCATATGACTTCACATAGCGTTGAGAGACCGTACGCCTGTGAGTCTTGTCCTAAGAAATTTAAATGTTCTGCTTCATTAAGAACACACGTATTTCGCAGACATACTGGAATTAAGAACTTCATCTGTACATTGTGTGGCCATAGATCTACAATGAAAGGAGATTTAAAGGAGCATATGAAAATTCATAGCCAAGAAAAACCGTATGCCTGTTCGTTCTGCCCTAAAAAATTTAAAAAGGAAAATAATTTAACAACTCATAATAGAACGCATACGGGAGAACGTCCTTATAAATGTGACTTATGCCCCATGTCATTCACAGCCTCTAAAGTGCTTAAACACCACAGAATGACACATACGGGTGAAAAGCCACACGTGTGCACTGTTTGTCATAGAGCATTTATACAAAAAAGTGCATTAAAAATACACATGAAAACTCACAACAGGCCAAAAGTTTCTTATTAATTTGGTTTAATGGTAATATTTTCGTATAAACTAAGAGTTAAATAATAATAGCTATAAATATAGGGAAGAAAATTAACTTAATGGAAATACTAGTTATACGGTGCGAGCTACTGACTTGAAAGTAGACAGCTACTGTCTCTGTACACTGCAACGGTGCACAGTACCTGTCATGAAACAGGCGAGTAATTGCTATGAATTGTGTTGCATGCTGATTTCCTGCTGCTTTGTGACGTGTTGTGGAAGGTCAGTGAAATGATATTGAAAAAAAAGTCGCGATGACTCAATTTCACATGACAGTAACTCGCATGAGTAGCTGTACTGCAATAACTGTCGAGACCAACTCGGATCGTGTAACATCGCCATAAGTTATAAATGTTAATTTACATAATTTTTTTTTTAGCAATGGATATAGATTTTCAAATTTTCTTTGGTATAAATATTCCTTAATTACAAAAAACGGCATTTGCTATACATCACATATAGTCATGGTAATCCCAGCATACAAGAATGTACCCAAGAATGTGTAAAGAAGAACTTGATGTAATGACTGTAAATTCCTACTTTTCTCGAGCTGTTGTATTTGTTTGTTAATAGAAAAAAAAATTTCATACTTGTAGTAATTTTGTATATGAATCTTGCATTTAATCAATCAGTACTGCACAACAGTTAAGTTTAAACACAGTAAGTTTACGAGCAGAATCCAAATTGCTAAGGAACTTTTAACGATAAAGAACGATAAGCGTTATCGTGAAGTTAACAATATGCTGGCAGATGTAAGGTTTTTCAGTAATGGGCTTGTGTCCTACGTCTTAATTTCTATAAAAGTGTACTATATATTGATAAAGTGGGTTACTAGAACCTCAAATGTTCAATTATTTTTTAATAACTCCTTATATGTTAAGAGATATTAACAATTTAAAAAGTCATTTTGTCTTTTTAATTATTAAAGGGATTCAACGTTGTACACATCCCAAGTGCATGTGACATCACAATCCTTGTGTAAGGTTACCAACCTTACAGATCATAAATCTCTGCTATATGTATTTATATATCAAATATTATTTACAGCTATTTCAAGGAACAATCAAATTTGAATATTATGTCTGCCTTAGCAGGGTTAAATAAAATAAAAACTTATTATTCTTTGATTTGACTTGATTATTTGACTACCAACAGCTACAGAACATTACCACAGCACTGACCTACTCAACAAATAACTGACGTTAAAATGCATTTCACGTCATACAAATATGGCCGATCATTTCTAGCGCTAAAACTACAATTCAAACTTTTAATTGCTATATCTCCGTCAATATTTAGATATTTAATAAAATAGACACGCCAATACACATTTATTAACATCAATTTCAATCAACAATTGAAAAATCGACCTCTAAAAAATGAGGACACAAGCCCATTTACAGAATAAAAATGTTTGATAATCAGTACATCTGACAAGACTTTTCGTTAACAATATCAAATAGTTATTAAGAAAGTTAGGGAATTCAGCTACTGAAAAGTGCTGAGAGTAAAGAATTGTTAACTTTTCTAATTTAATTTAAACCTTAAACTAATTGTAAAACTCAGTGAGTGTGAATGGGCGCTTTTGGTATAATATTTAAATTATAGTTTAAAAATTACAAAGGTAGATTTTATGTTATTTTTTATGTACAAGTATATTCTATAAAGTTTTGTAAGAGCATAATTTGTAGCAAAACATTTATTTTTAAATCCTAAATAGATATATCTATGGAAATAATACTTTGAAATTTTTTTAATAAAATAATATGTGTTTTATACAAAAACACAAAACGTAGTGGTTAAGGATTTGAACTCGGAGAAAAGATTTTTTTTTTCAATTTATGTATTATTATCATATTAGTTTATGTATAATAATAAATGATTAAATGTTCGTAATCATTCATAGTTATTTAATACGTTATAAGATACATTTAAACATTTGAAATATTTTATTTTACTTTTTAATATTTATATTTTGTGTGACAATGCAGCCAACACAATGTAGCCAAATGTAGTACTTAATCAAAGATTACCTGAAGATTACTTCACTCAATCGTGTCAAATCAATCTAGGCAGAGGAAATTGTAAAGGTTTTAACATTTTTTCTGTTTTGTTTATTAACTATAAGCTAAAAATTTCGAACACTAACTAAGTTTTCAATTTTAATCGTGTAATATGTATTATTTGAAAATTTATTATTAAATAAAAACAGAAGTTTACACTTTAATATAAAACAATAACCTCAAAAACATTTGTTTATTTTCTTTTAGAAAGTGCTTTCAATTATAACTTGGATTTACTGTTAAAAGTACGAAGTTCTTATAAAAAACTATGGATCCATCATTGTTAAGAGAACGAGAAGCCTTTAGAAGGCGAGCTCTAGCAACACCAACGTAAGTCGTTTTATTATTTGCAAATGAATATAACAAAGAAATGTATTTAATTACATAATTTAAACAGTGTTGAAAAGAAGAAACGAGATGATCTTCCTCCGCCTCGGGATGAACCTCCGAAAAAGAAAACAAAAACATTTACGTCTTCAGCTCCAAAAGTTGATAGCTCTAAGTACGTATTATAAGAATTGCATACTTATGTTGGTCATAAATATAATAGTTAAGCAGTGTTTTGATATACGACATAATTTTATTTAAGCTATAAGTCTATGAGCGGTAGCTCTCAGTATAGATTCAGTGTTCTGGCAAAGATTGTTAAGCATATGCGAACTAGACATCAAGAGGGTGATGATCATCCTTTGTCTCTTGACGAAATTTTAGATGAAACTAATCAACTTGATGTGGGGTCTAAAGTAAAGCAGGTAAACGCATATTTAAATCACCGTTAACCTACTCTGTCCTACTTATTTATATATGAAAATCTTTTTCTTTCAGTGGTTGCAGAAAGAAGCTCTGATTGATAACCCAAAAATTGAAGTCTCCCCTGAAGGAACCTTTTCTTTTAAAGCTGTATATAGAATAAAAGATAAGAAGAGTCTACTGAGGTTATTTTAATACTGAATTATATGATTTTTGAGTATATGAAATAAGTAATGTTTCTATTTGATAATATTGTTCTATTATGTTATTGAAATATTTATTTTTAATAGGTTATTAAAGCAACAGGACTTAAAAGGACTTGGAGGTATTCTTCTAGAAGATGTTCAAGAATCGTTACCACATTGTGAACGAGTACTTAAAAGCTTACAGGCTGAAATAATATACATTATACGACCCATGGATAAAAAGAAAATATTGTTTTATAACGATAAAACAGCTACACTTCCTGTAAGTATATAAATTCGATTATAGTTCATGGTGGTGGTAGTTTTCACGACTGTGATGACTAGTTTTTGGGGCCTATTTTGTAACTGCTTACCTAACGTTCTGACGATTTTTCAAAGGTCTATTTTTTCTAAACTAAGCTATGTAGGATTACACAAAACTATCAGAAGACCTTAAAAAAAAGCAAAATGGATCCTATACCTTGAAACTTGCATAAGTAGCATAATTTGTAAATTATAGGGTTTTGAAAAATCGTCAGAAGTTAACAGACGTCAGGTAAGCAGTTACAAAATAGGTCCCTTTGTGTCAGTCAATATTTATATTAAGAGTAGATGGATTGCAATATTTAAACCACACCAATGTCTGCAAAAGTTTCAGTTCTTGACTCATCAGACTTGATACGTTAATATGCTAAAACGTTGTTTCTCATTCGATAATAAATGTTACAGATTGATGAAGAATTTCAGAAACTTTGGCGATCCGTTGCTGTAGATGCAATAGATGATGCGAAAATTGACGATTACTTGGACAAACAAGGTATATTATTGATAGTTATAATAGTAATGAAGAGTTGTGCTTAATAATATCTTTCATAACTCGTAATGTTTTATTTTAGGTATTAAATCTATGCAAGATCATGGTCCGAAGAAGCCAATTATACCAAAACGAAAGAAGGTGGGCCAAAAGAAACGGCAGTTTAAGAAACCAAGAGATAACGAACATTTGGCAGATGTTTTGGAAACTTATGAAGATAATACATTAACTCTAAAAGGAGCTAATGTAAAATAGGAAATTCTTATACTATATTTGTATATTTATTTATATTAGATAGTTCTATGTAAATTATTAATGTTTAAGCAAATTTCTTATATAACACGTTAATGATTATTCCACACTTAAATGTATTTGTATGAAATACATTTAAAAGTGTGAATAAAACTAAACTAGAATTACTAAGATGAATGCTATAATTTCTTCCATGATAAATACGTGCTTAAGTTTTTATAATTATTAATCTATAATTTTTACTTATTAAAGGAAAGAACTTTTATAAACATATTTTATTTTCCATTTGAAAGATAACTTCTATATATTTTCTTAATTTAATATAATTACCATTGGTCTATTACCGATGCTTAGTACTATCACTGACGACCTTCTACTATGTTAGCGGCTTTTATAGTGTCCTGGCATTATTTATGAACCACACCACTGTCTAATACGTTTTATAAAATTTTAATTTGTATCCGAGTGTTTAAGTGAATTTTTGCGCGCCATCTATTAGCAGGTAACGAGACTAACATCTATAAGAATTCAGAAATAGATGGTGCTCGTGTAATATTACTATGATCTTCAGGTTACGGTTTGAAGCATTTTTTGACAGTAGTTACAAGTTATACAATAAATTGCAATAAATATTGATGCAATATATTCAAATTTACTTAAATTTTATATAAAAGGCAAAATAAAAATTGGTGTGGTAACATATAACGTTTAAATAAACCACAATATTAATATATAACAGGTATGTTGTGAATTGTTTTATTCAATGCTTTAATTTGATATATTAAAATTAGTGGCTAAATTTTGTATTTACATAATCGTAAACTTATTAGGCAATGGTTCTAATATCTAATTAATACAAATTCATCATTTATGTAGTAGTTACATTATTTGTTATAGGTGAAAATGACGGAGAATTATTCCCGACAAATAAAGCTGGAAGTTTTAGAAGATGTAAATGAAACATTAGAAATGGACAACATTTTTATAGAATGTGATATTAAAAAAGAAGATGTCAATAACTGTGTACATAGTGAATTGAAGGTTGAAAATTCATCTAACGTTATTACTGAGACTAGTTCTTCTCAATTCCAAAATTCTGTTAAATTAGAGGACCATCCAGAAACTACACTTGTTGACAGAGGAGATGATTATCCTACGTTTGCCAGATCGGATAAATTATTAGAAGGTAATTGTAATGAATTTCTGGTTGAACCAGGAAACAGTTGCCCAACAAAAGAATATATATGTGAAATTTGCGATAAATCTTTCAACGATTCGACTCAAGTCTTAAGACATATGCGTGTACATTCTAAAAAAAAGTTATTTTCATGTGATAAATGTCCTAAAACGTTTGTTCAAAATAAAAGTTTAAAAATTCATGAGCTAAGTCATACAGGCGAAAAGCCATTTTCATGTAACGAATGTGATAAAGCTTTTTCCAGTGTATGTAATTTGAGACAACATATCAAGAGACACTTGGACGTAAAACCTTTTTCTTGCAAAGATTGCAATAAATCATTTAGTCAATTAGGTTCTTTAAATCAACATATTAAAATTACACATTGTAATATCAAACCATATTCATGTGAATATTGTTCTAAAACCTTTGCTTTCATAAGTGATATGAAACATCATATAAATAGGCATTTGGGTTTAAAAGCATTTCCTTGCAAATATTGCACAAACTCGTTTGTAAGTGTCGGTGAATTAAATTTACATGTAAATAGGCATTTAGGTTTAAGACCCTTTCCTTGCAAACATTGCAATAAAACATTTGCAAGTTCTTGTGAATTAAAAATACATACTAACAGGCACTTAAATGTAAAACCGTATTCTTGCAACGTATGTCACAAATCGTTTGCAAGTTCGGGTAATTTAAGAAATCATAAGAATACGCATTTAGATGTAAAGCCATATCCTTGTACTGATTGCCATAAATCGTTTGCAACGTCTGGAGAATTGAAACAACATATAGTCACACATGTACGTTTAAAAGAAACTATGTTGATGGTGGAAAAAATTGCCTCTTCAGGGATATTAACACATATGAGCACAGCAAAAAAGAAATGAAAGGATGTAATTTTCCAGATTAAATTTACGCATCAAATTAAATTAAAAAAATATAGTTAGTGTATTTTATGATTAAAAATATAACTAAGAATACAAAGTATAAAATAAAACATTTTTTATTAAATAAATGTCTATTTATTTAAAATGTATAAAATATTTATTGCATTAAAACGAGAAAAACCATTTATCATATAGTTCAACATTAAATTATTGAAGCTAGCTGGCCATTAGAGTTTTGTTTCCATTAGAGCAAAATTTGCTGAGATTGATGCACCAAGTAGCTTTTAAACCAGGATTGTATATTGAATCAGATCCTAGAATATGCTTAAACCTAATAACACTTAAAACAGATATATGGTATGTAAATAATATAAAATTATATCAAATAAAATGTTTGTTAATCTCACTAATTTGTTTAAATTACCCTAAGAACTTAAAATTAATTATTATAAAAATTGGATACAAATGTTATCAATACGAATAAGTCTACCTTACTGTAATAAGTTTTTGCAGCACTTTTACATAATACAAAACATATTTAATATTAATTTAATAATTTAACGTAATTCGAAAGTAAAAGGATATTTATCTAACGATTCACATAACATAAACATCGGAAATTAATAAAAATTACATGATTAAATTGTATAAACTAAGATCCAAAAAGAAATAAAACATTTATGAAAGATAACGCCTGTATTTAATGTCTCTGTAAATGTTTTCGTAAATATATTTCTCTTGAAAATGTTTTGGAACACTTATTACAGTTAAAGGATTTTTCTACTGATTCGTGCGTCAGCATATGGCGCTTCAGCACACTTTTATAAGTAAACGGTTTACCACATACGGTACAGGAATGTGGCTTAACATTAGCATGTGTTAATTTATGATCTTTTAAATCACCCTTTTGAGTAAATGATTTGTTACATTCATCACAAGGGAATGGTTTTCGCGCTCCTGTGTGATTGTACATGTGACTATCCAAAGATTTCTTTTGTGAAAATGTTTTATTACATTCAGGACAACAATAAGGCTTTTCATTTAAATGTGTTCTTTTATGTCGCACCAGCGCACTTTGATGATTAAACGACTTATCGCATTCGCTACACGTAAAAAGTTTATCATTTGAATGCGTTAATTTATGACTAATCAACGCACCTTTTTGATTAAACAATTTGTGGCACTCGTCACACGAAAAAGGTTTATCAGCAGAATGTGTTATGTAATGTTTTTTTAATGTATTTTTATATTTGAAGGGTTTGTTGCATAATTTACAATAATAAGGCTTAAATTGTAAATGTATTATTTTATGACTATTCAAATTTCCATTGTTTGTAAAAGTTTTGTTGCATATATCACATACGAAAGGTCTTTCTCCAGTATGTAATCGAAAATGTTCCACTAACGCATTTCTTTTTTTATAAGCCTTTTTGCATACGTTACAAACGTGCATCTTCTTCACAGAAATTTGACTTAAATCATCAGGGGTGTTCATTATTTCATCTGGTGGTAGATATACCTGGAACCCATTATCTTTGCAATGCTCTGTAATATTTTTAATGTTATTTATGTTCCAATTTGCATCAGCCTCCTCGTCATATTTATGCTGAGTTTGTATGTGTTCTCGTAAACTAATTACATCCTTGAAAACAATGGTGCACATATCACAATGCAGCCAATCTGAATCTGCTATTTTCATTGACACCTCATCATCTACCTCTTCTGTATACTTATGTTGCATTTGTATATGATCACGTAATGTTATTACATCCTTAAATACATTGGTACACATATCGCAATGTAACCATTCTGAATTTACAGGTTCACTGTGTGACTCTTCTGTATGTTTGTAACTGATCACATCCTTGACTACAATTGAAGACATGTTAGAATTCTCGCAACTGGAATCTACAATTTGACATGACAGTACCTCACCTTCCTTATCTGGTAACAATACTATATTTCTTTCACTTAATTCATGTTCTAACACTTCTTCATTATCCTCTTTACAAATTTTGTTTAAGGCACCGCTGTCAATGTCAATCTTCAAAGTTATATTCTGCTTTTCTATATATTGATTGTAATCATTTTCCTTTTTAATATTCACACTGCTCATTTCACTTAATGGTTCATTTTTAATGTTTCTTAAGGGTAGTACATCAATAACATCGACATTCATTTTAAGATTGTGATTTAATATATCTTTTATTGAATCATTTAATTTTGACACCGACATTTTCAATTGTACATTACGTTTTAAAAATTATGAATAGTTAAGATATATTAGTATATAAAAATAATCACAATTTTATGATTAAAATATAAATTAGGATGCTTTATTAATGAATTAAAATCACAACAAGACAATTAAAAATATCTTTCAAGTGACAGCAATTATATCTGTTGAGAGCTAGGCAAATTGACAGACCTACATATATGTAGCTTTCCAGTAGGCCTCTGTGCTGCATTTGCTGCATCCTTTTTAAAAAGGGTGACAGGTTCTACGGTTGTGTATAACATTAAATAAATTAGTAATATAAAAAGTAATATGTAAAACGAATTTATTTTACTGTAACGACTAATGTTTTACTAAATGTTTACTTGGTGTTTATTTAATTTATTTTTTGCAATAGTTTATTTTGCCGTATAAATGATATTTGTATTGTGATAGATTAAAAGAAGATAAACATCAATTTTTATATAGACAATTTTTGTTTTCAGTTATTATTTACCAAAATGTCACTAACTCTATCTCAGAACCATCTAATAAGTGAAAATAATATAGTTAAAGAAGAGGCCTTATGTGTTGAATTAAAAGTAGAAGTCAAGCAAGAAGTAGATGACGCTACTTCAGAAGAAAATACTTGGCATGATAAATTTGAATTTGTAAAATGTGAAAATATTGAAAACTCTTCTTACGTCTGCAAAAATTGTCACGAGACATTTGTTAATTTGTTATTACTGGAGGAACATATAAAATCAATGAAAGGATGCTTGCAAGGCGACGCGCTATCAGAGTCTGAAAATAATTATGTGTGTGACGTCTGTAACAATCAATTCAAGAACGCTGAAGCATTAAAAAGTCATATTATAATTCACATTAATAAGAATCCAATTATAAAAACTTTTGCTTGCAAAGAATGTTCAAAATCTTTTCGAAGCTCATGGAAATTAAAGCGGCATGAATCTACTCATTTGTATGTAAAATCATTTCCATGCAATGATTGCAATAAATCTTTTTTTTCTCTCAGAGAATTAAATGAGCATCATAACTCGCATTTAGATGAAAAACCCTTTAAATGTGAAGTTTGTCTTAAAAGTTTTGCCACTTCGTATTATTTAAAACAACATAAAATTACTCATTTAGTTAATAAGCCTTATCCTTGTAATGAATGCACAAGGTCGTTTTCTAATTTAGAGGGATTAAAATATCATAAAAACACACATTTAAAAGAAAAGCATTTTTCTTGTGATATATGTTCTACATCCTATGTAAATTTACAAAATTTAAAATACCATATAAACACTCGTCACTCTCGCAGTAAGCCATCGATTTGCAAAATATGTCACAAGTCTTTTTTAACTTCTCAACTTTTAAAGCAACACCAAAGCACTCATGTCAGTGTTAAAGATTTTGCGTGCAACCAATGTTCTAAATCGTTTGCTAGTAATAAGCGATTAAAGTCACATCAAAACACACATAATGACACAAAACCATACAGTTGCAACATTTGTAAAAAATGTTTTACAATTTCAAGAAACTTAACTGTTCATAAAAAAACCCACTTCCCACTGGAAAAGAAATTTCATTGCAAAGAATGCACTAAGTGTTTTACAACTATAAAGATATTACAAATTCATACAAATCTTCATTTAGGTATTAAATCTTTTAGCTGCGACATCTGCAATAAATGTTTCACTTCTAAAGACTATTTATGGAACCATAAAAGAATTCATGAAGCAAACCTTTTTACTTGTGATGAGTGTGGGATGTCGTTTACTTTTAGGCATAATTTAAAGGATCATAAAACTACTCATAACGCAGAGAAAACTTTCATTTGTAGTTTCTGCAATAAATCATTTGCAACTTCTGCTAATTTAAGATATTATAGTAAAAGTCATTTAACAGATAAACCTTTTTCTTGCGATGAATGCATGAAGTCATTTTATTATTCTTACGCTTTGAAAAAACACAAACGGATTCATTCTGGCGAGAAACCTTTCTCGTGCAATGTTTGTTTAAAATCTTTTGGGTATTCCAGCCATTTGACCCAGTAAACAATTTGGTGAAGTGTCCTATTTGGTGAAGTTCGAGTCACTCGTACAATTCTATTCTAACGCTTTACAAGTTCTCTACCTGTCACAGATTTTGTGTTAGTTTTTCATAATAATATTCTTTCTTTTTCCAACATCATTCATTAAGTATTTCTGTTTCTTTCCCACATGGGTATATTTTTATTATCCGGTCATAAATCATAAACCTACTCCGCTTTTAATTCAGCAGTGAACCGTCGTTGAAATGTCTGTAGCTCATAAAAAGGACCTTTCCTTTGAACGACTGAATAGAAAACGAACACGTTCCAGACAAAAAATTCATGATATGTAATAGAAATTAAGTCGAATTTACTCCAAAATGTTTACTGGGGAAGCGGCACAAAATAACACAACACTAATTCTATTGATTCTATGAAATTGATTTTCATGAAAATAACATTTAAAAAAATCACCAATTTAAAAATTGCAGTGGATGCTTCACTCCTATAATATAGAGGCACCATCACTATAAATCAATCTACTCTATTCTAAGCTGATTATCAAATTCACATTTTGTCTTTAAATAATTTTTGCAAATCCACAATCTTAATGCGATTACAAACAAGCAATATATTTTATAAGAGGCTTTTTATGTATTTATAATAACGATTCATAATCTTTTTGTTTTGTCTAAACTAAGCCTCAGCTCTATAAATATGGTTGCAACAGGATAAAATACTACTCTTTTATTATTGGCACTTATCAAATTTATATTCGCGAATCATTTCGAAATGGATAAACCAGAGCTATATCTTAGTGCGAATCATTATCAGCGCCGTGACTCTGCCGAAATTGTTATCGATTTTAAAGAGAAATTAAATTGGCAAAAGAATGATGGTGAAACTCTGTTAGATATTGGTTGCGGGTCAGGTGACGTCACTACTGATATTGTGTTGCCATTATTGTCAACCAACTTTGGAAAAATAGTAGGTGCTGATATTTCTGAAGAAATGATTAATTACTCCAAAAATACATTAGAATCCAAACATCCAAGAGTTCATTTCAAAGTGATGGACATAGGGGATGAGGATTTAGAAATATCGGAGCGATATGATCACATTACTTCGTTTTTTTGTCTTCATTGGGTGCAGAATCAGAGGTAAGATTCATTAAGTATCGTAAAGTCAAGATAAATATATTACTAAAGATATAGTATAGTTTTTAAGAAATTAAGTCATGGTTCACAACCCTAATCCTAAACAAATGGGCTTGTATCTTATGTCTTAATTTCTATAAAAGTGTACTATATATTAATAAAGCGGATTACTAGAACCTCAAATGTTCAATTATTTTATAATAACTCCTTATATGTTAAGAGATATTAACAATTAAAAAAGTCATTTTGTCTCTTTAATTATTAAAGGGATTCAACGTTGTACACATTCCAAATGCATGTGACATCACAATCCTTGTGTAAGGTTACAACCTTACAGCTTATAAATCTCTGCTATATGTATTTATACTCGTATATCAAAATATCAAATATTATTTACAGCTACTTCGAGGAACAATATAATTCTAATACTATGTCTGCCGTAACAGGGTTAAATAAAATAAAAACTTATTATTCTTTGACTTGACTTGTTTATTTCGGTTACCAACAGGTTCAAAACATTACCACAGCACTGACCTACTCAACAAATAACTGACCTATACAATGCATTTCACGTCATACAAATGGCCGACCATCTCTAGCACCAAAACTACAATTCAAATTTTTAATTGCTATATCTCCGTCAACATTTAGATATTTAACAAAATAGACTCTCCAATACACATTTATTAACATCAATTTCAATCGACAATTGAAAAATCGACCACCATCCATGGACCATCAATCATCACAAAATGATATTAAAATATAAAAATAATTGTTGATAATTACAGACAGGCTGTTAAGAATATCTACAGTCTCCTTGAACCTGGTGGTGACATCTTACTAATGTTTATTGCTCGGACCCATCTCTATGATATCTTTTCTGTCATGGCAGCTGATCTTAAGTGGGCCCCTTATTTGAAGACGCTTCCAGCAATTGTGTCTCCTTATCAATATTCTAACAATCCTTCTGATGAATTTAGAGAGCACTTGGAGATGGCACAATTCACAAACATACATTGCGAAGAGCGTGACAAAATTTTCAATTTTGAAACATTTAAAGATTTTAGTGGTAAGAGAGAATTGCATGATATTTTATATTATTATTTATTTATTTAATGTTTTACCTTTCGGCATTACATTATATATATATATATATATATATATATATATATATATATATATATATATATATATATATATATATATATATATATATATATATTTCCTTCTACCAGAACCAAATACAAAAACCTCAATTCTCCTAATATCTACAAGAAAATAAATGGTTTTGCACATTTTAAAAAGATTTAAATAGCTTCAGCCTTCCTTCTTCTAGTTATTTCTGCCATCCATCTGTTCCCTTCCTTGCCCCCTTTTAAGAGCTGCCCAATATTCATCTCACTCCCTACTTTTTCCTTACAATCAAACTTAATGTGCTCCAGTGTTTCGTCCTCCGTTCCGCACACTCTACACATTCTTTCCTCTCTACTTTCCCAGTATCTGTTTCCTTTTTCCTCATTTCCTAATCTAAACCTTGCTGTCCTTCTTATGTTTTTTTATGTCATTTTCTATTAAGTACTGAGGTATATTACTTTCCCAAATCCTTTTATATCTTGTATTGTAATTGCTTTTCTCGATTTCTCCCATTCTTTCCTGTTGCTGTATCTCCTTATCCCTTCTCCTTAGCTCCTCTTCCACACTTGCGCCATTCCATTACTTTTAAAGTACTCCTTTCTCTTTTTCGGGCCTTATTTTTGTTTTTTCTGCATTTAGTTCTAGCCCTTTATTGTCTATATATCCCTGTCTATATGATATTTTATATGATACGATTACGATTTAAGAAAAGTTGAATACCCAGAAAGCATTTGGATATTCAGATTGTATAAACTACAATGAATGCCATATGTATGTACAAATGCAGAGGTATATGTATATTTAAACATTGCTGCATGCACATAGTAGGTGCAACTATAAAACTGTTTCAAGTAATATTCAACTTTTCTATGACCAAACTGTATCTACGTATATATTTATGTAATTTTATTGTTCTAGTTTTCCTAAAATCATTAAATCCATTTGATAACGTCACGCCAGATCATCTGAGAGATGATTTTTACAAGGAGTACTTCCAGATAATGAAAGACAAAGACATGGTTAAGGAAGATGGTGATACCTTGGATGCTGCCATTCCGTACAAGCTGATTTTAGCAACAGCGACTAAGCATTAGCAAAGGATATCTACAAACTAAAATATTTTAAGTGCGCTATGGAGATGAACAATACCCAAATTCTCTTAGAGTAATATTAGTATAAACAATTTTAAGGTATTACGATTATATGGACTCTCAATAATTAAATTAGTAATACATTTTTTTGTTCGTATTATATCCATAAGTTGTTAAAGACATAGGTAGTTAAAACTTGAATTTGTCTTTTTTCATTTCGTTTTTTGATGTCACGGCTGTTGATTGATAAGTAATCGATTTTATTTTTCTGAGTTTATAAGGTTTTATAATATCAAAACTTATGTGTTGGACAAACCAGCTGTAAATAGTAACTGATGCTGAGACTGTCTTGCATCTCTTTTAAACTCCGTTGATAATGGGCTTGTGTCCTCATTTTTTAGTGGTCGATTTTTCAATTGTTGATTGAAATTGATGTTAATAAATGTGTATTGGCGTATCTATTTTATTAAATATCTAAATGTTGACGGAGATATAGCAATTAAAAGTTTGAATTGTAGTTTTAGCGCTAGAAATGGTCGGCCATATTTGTATGACGTGAAATGCATTTTAACGTCAAGTCAAAGAATAATAAGTTTTTATTTTATTTAAACCTGCTAAGGCACACATAATATTGGAATTTTATTGTTCCTTGAAATAGCTGTAAATAATATTTGATATATAAATACATATAGCAGAGATTTATGAGCTGTAAGGTTGGCAGCGGTAGTGATGTCACATGCATTTGGAATGTGTACAACGTTGAATCCCTTTAATAATCAAAGAGACAAAATGACTTTTTTAATTGTTAATATCTCTTAACATATAAGGAGTTATTAAAAAATCAATATATAGTGCACTTTTGTAGAAATTAAGATATAAGACACAAGCCCATTCATAGAAAAGAAGAGGGGTGTGACGTCACAGAACAAGCTATTTATTTTATAAGTTTCTGTTATAGTTAAAAACATTTTGAATAAATAGTTAAAAACATTTACAGTTGGTTTCAAAAATGTTATAGTGAATACAAAAAGAAAAAGTGTATTTTTAAGTTTACGACACTTTCAGTTAGACAGAAAAACCAAATATATCTTTGAAATAATTCAAATTGTTATATAAAGAAGTAATAACCCTTTAAATAAAGTTACGTGTATTAAAGGTTTATTGAACATATAAAAAGTTATATGTTATGTAAACGATTTTACCTAATATACAACGTTTGAAACAGCTTTTAGAAAAATGAATCTGTCTTTTAACATGTATTTTAAGAACACCGTTTTAAGGATTATAAAATCTTAAGCAAGTCTTTAGAGGTCATCCATAAATTACGCCACAACATTCATGAATTTGTAACAACCCCCCTCCCCTCTCCTCATCCCGTTGTGACGTCACACATTTGAAAAAAATATCTTTTTAGTATTCTAATATTATTTTTTTATGTCTAATTTTAGATTAGATGTGATATCACAAATGTAATCGGAGGGACCGCTTCCCCCTGGTATTGTAATTAATGGATGGCCTTTTATGAATGATTAAAGGCTTTTAGAAAGTTTCATTAAAGTAAAATATTATATGAATATAAGGTAGCATCCATGTTTGATGAGTTTTGCTGTTCTACTGTAAAGTTCGATTTAGAATATCTGAAGCCTGTTTAGATTGTTGCTATGCCCTAGTACTGCGATTATTATTGTGTTCAGACAAGTTAAATCAATAATCACATAATACATATATACGTAGATGAAATGGGAGAACACACGCATGAGCAGATTCTGCCGAAGCTACAGAAAACGTAAAAGCATTTTAAAAAGACCGTCAATCGTGTCATCGCATTTCCAGTGGTGAGTAATACACTTATTGTAGTGAGTACAGCAGATACTGTAAGTCATTCATGTTTATTTAATACTATTTAGACATTATTAAATTCATATTTATTTGGATTTGTCTGAAAAATATGTTCGCTGTATCTATTCTAACGGAAGACATCATTTGGTACAGCGCAGTTTCCGAAAGTATTGCGTTTTAGGTTTTTGTTTGTGGGCTTTAAAACAATAATAATAATAGCCATTTTCTTTTCATAACTGGGGCGATTTAATAATCTATTTTATGATATTAAGGATATTTTGTGTCATTAGCTAGAGATTGTAGTTATTATATATAAAAATTGCTAGATAAGCAAATTTGCTTAGTTGTAATTACCTTGTAAATAAAAAAAAAAAAAAAATTAGCTAGAGAGTAGTAGATGCAGCGATTAATTTCTCCGTAATTAATTCCTAATAGTGAAAATCTGATTACTAGATAACTCAGTTTAAAATAAATACAAATTGAAAAACGTATTTATTTTATTCTATCCAATACAACTCTTGCGTGCTAAGCTCAGCGCTATTGACAATTTTATACCTGTGAATCAGATCAAGGCTTTCTAAAAGTCTTGGAAATATTTGTTTAACATTTTGTGAAATATTAAAAATTTGAAGGGGCGTATCAGAGATTAAATAATGTTTTTCTCTTTTTGCGTTTTATGTTCCTTATTATATTCAAATTGCGTCATTGGTGTCTCCATATGTTCTAAGATTTTGGTTTCGATGTATATCTGAAATACAACAAATTGTGACAATAGGTGGAGCAGTCAATAGCGTTGTGACGTCACATGCAATATAAAATATAGAAGCTCCGAAAAATAGTGCAGGTTTAAAAATTAGAGTTAAATAAAAGGTAATTTCGTGGAAAAAGTATATATTTCCATGACCGCTAAAAAAAGAAAAGATAATTTATTCACAATATGTGAAAAGAGGGGGAGGAGGAGGTATCGGGGTAGCAGGAAATTTGTGTGACGTAATGTTACATATTAAACTTATACATTAAATAGTTCCAAGACAATTAGTTAAGTGTAATTTCGATTTACTTAACGGGGCACTGGTGTGTCTTCGGGTTCGATCTCCGGATCAGAGTTATATTTTGAGGGTTTGATTATTGTTAACTATTATTGATTAAATATATCGTCGTACACTTATTAGGCAGCGGTGTGGTTCACCTATATAAGACTGCCAGCATAGTAGAAGGTCGTCGATGCTAGGACTCAACATCCGAAATAGGCCGATGTTAAATAAAATTAATTTAAAAAAACTTATTGATATTATAAAACAAATTATGTAAACATATATAAGAGGGTAAAAAATATAACATGAGTTTGCAGTTACATTTTGTAGTTAACGGGCGGTTTTCTAATTATCCAAACAACGCAATAAGCTAATTGCGTATTTACGATAAATGGACCCTTCGAAGCTCATAATCCTCATACCAGGTCGTCACACATCGCGCGCATGTCCGCCTACGCAGGTAACCGTTCCATGTATTGATTTTCTATGTGACCTTGACGCATTTCTATACAGGTGGTTTTGACATTTACGAAAACAACAACGTAATAAATAATGTATGCAGCAAAAACTAATTATCGGCTGTACATAAGTTCGATAAACGGCGAACTGTGTTTGTACAGCTTGCGGTGTTCAGACAATTTGATAAATTGCTGTAGGGTGCGGAGGTAAAATATATCAGTAGTGAACGCCGTGGAAATTAATAGCTACCATATTAAACTATTTTATTTCGTTATAATTAAATTTCAAAAATATATTTTTATTAATACATAATTATAATTTTAATAAGTGTTCGTAAGGCAGGCATCAAACGCATTGAATGTATTGTATCAAACTTAGAAGATTAGTGATGCGGAGAGGGGGGAAGTCGTACGCATGATTCATGAGTGGAAGTGTATGTTTATTAATACACTAATATTTTATTACGTATCTGTAGTTACGTAGATCAGCGGTTCTCAAAGTGTGGGGCGCGACCCCTAAGGGGGGCGCAATGAAGGCTCAAGGGGGGGCCAAAGCTTGGTTGAAAAATTAATTAAATTTACTTACAAAATAATAATGCAAACTTTTTTATTTTTAAAATTACAACAAGTGTATAATTTTTAGTGAACGTCGTAAGAGTGCCGAACATTTTATTTTTTTTGGTTTATCAGAAAATACAGAAAAAAGATGCAAACCTTCTGCAATGGACTGAAAAGGTGTTTGTAATGAAGCTAAGTTTGTACGAGCGCTGTCTGAAAAGTGACAATTTGGAGCTATTTCCTAATCTTAAAATTATGATTGAAGAAATCTATCTTAAAACTATTCCAATCAATGCAAAGAAATGCTTTCTTAAACACTTAGAAATCCTCAAATCTCGTTTTGAAAAATATTTTAATGAAAACTTGGATGGTTTGGCATGGATTCAAAACCCGTTCAAACCGTCAGTCGATGAGTGCTTTCTCAATATGAAGGAAAAAGAAAATCTTATTGACCTTGGCACTGGGTTTGAAATGAAGTTTAAAGAATCTTCTCTCACATCCTTCTGGATTGGTGTACAAAAGGAACATCCAATTTTGAGTGAAAGGGCATTGAATATACTCACTCCATTCGCAATATTCACTCACTCTTGTGAAACTGGGTTTTCTGCTCTAGATGTCATGAAGAGTAAATATCGCTCAAGACTGGATGTGACCAAGGAATTCAGAATAGCGTTATCAGAACTGACACCGCGTTTCAAGAAACTATCAAGCAAAAAACAAGCACATCCTTCACACTGAAGCTCTTTTTATTATTATTGCTTTGAGTTACAAATATGTACTATAGTAGCTAAAATACCTACATAAATTGTAATTCTTTGTATAGAATTTGTTGTTAGATTACGATTAAACCTATTGCCCCATTAGAGTATGCATAGAATGTGCAAAACGCTTACATTTAGGGGGGCCCGGCTTACAGCTGGATAATGCAGGGGGGCTCGAAGTAAAAAGTTTGAGAACCGCTGACGTAGATCATAGTACCGCCTTACGTTCTTCTCGGAGCCGTATGCATCCCAACTTTTTGGGTTACGTACAACTCCGTACAGAACGTGCGCGGTCCTCGTTGTGTTTACGATTTCATGGACAGGACTTCTTTCAAAGAGAAAAACGATACAAATATATATTATGCAGTATTATTACTTTAGAGTGGTGTATTGATAAATATTACAGTAGACGCTTCATCTCTCGATAAAGTGTGTTAATTGGAAACAACCGGAATACACCCTGCTAAAATAGTCGAGTTAGGCCGTCTGCACACCGGTCGACTGATTGCAAACGAACCGTGTTTCGTGACTCTATAGAATTTTTAACAATAGCATAATATGGGATTTTATTATGTCGTATTATGAGGTATTTGTATGTATTTAAATTCTTTTGAAAAGTATTTGTGCACATCTCTGCTCATGATGTCACCATCAATAGCATGCAACGTAATTGCCCCGCGACCAAGAAACATGGTCACTCAAAACCCATTTCAAATCAGTTTTTTTTCATTCGAGCTTGTGCGTTCTCTCACTAACAACACAGTTGCATTCTCATTCGGGGCTCGCGTTTGCAATCAGTCGACCCATGTGCGGACAGCCTTCGAAGCAACCACGTAGAAAATGCTGACGATAACACATTTATACGACTAATCACCCAGATATCACTAAAACCTTTACTCCTTCCCGCTTCGTTTCCACGTTTCATGCGTTTGACGAGCTATTGTGAAGCTTTTTAAAATTTTGCGATATTAATTCGCTATTTCATTTGAATTTTTAGTTCTATTTTGTTTCTACTTGAATATAATTTATAACAGGTGTTCAACGTTCTGGCAGGTGTTCATTTCTTAAACAAAATAAAAATATTTTCAATTTTCAAAATTTATGCGTTATTTTACTAATTTTTTTCTTAGAATTTGGAATACATTTTATCCCCAACGTATAAGAATATAAATATACCATACACCTGGAACATTATAACAGGAGATATAATTTTGCAGGATTAAAGCTTCCGCTGGTAATCGATAACACGATGGGCACCATCATTATAGGATTGCAGATATGCATTATGTTCGTGGTCGCTATAGCTGCCAATGGGGGCGTTGGCTATCTGCCAGTAAAGGTAATCTACACAAAAATATTTATGTTTTCATTTCTTAACACTTAAAGCGAACACATCGATAGTTCGTTTCATTAGCGAGACAACTCCAAAAATAGTTCAGATTGTATTAAATTTAAATTTGCAGGATCATTTCCTGAGTGATGCACTTCTTCGAGAAGTTGTGGAGCGGATGGGGCGTGTGGTGGACATGGAGGATTCCGCAGATTACATGGGAATGGGAGTAGACTTTCCAGGTACGTACATCTTGTTCATTTTGTAGTTTTTTCGAAATTGTTAAAAGCAAATAGATAATTATAAACTCGATTGACTCCAACATGCGACATTAATATAAACCTGTCTGTCGCTAAAACGCAGAATATTTAGTAGACTAGAACGAAAATATTATTTACGTTTGCATTATCGGACATGGTATATGAGACTTCGAAGAATTAAATAAATAAAATATACCGATTCTTTTGTGATCAAAACCAAAATGTAAAAAACAAATTTGACCTTTACTAATTTTTTTTCTAAACATACAAAACTGGTTAAATAAATACGTACAAACAGCAAAGGATGCCGATGTATTAAGTATCATGCTACTTCGGTTTGGACATGTTGTACAACTTGTGCTAACATATGTTGGATGTTGCATATTGTAGCAGAACTTATGTGAACGACACATTACATTTCAATAAAATAAAACATATAAAAGTGTCTCAAAATAAATAAAAACGGTATTTCAGGAGTTGGTCCTATATTGTCACGCTCCAATAAGGGTTTGCAGGCTGAGCAGGAGGATTATGATTCAATTCTAGAAGGGAACTTGAACCCAAGTCTTCGGGACCAGGAATATCTTCAACACAGGTAAAGCTTACCTATTTTTATTAGTAATTAAAGGCAGTGATGTTTAAATATTCCTAGTCACATGTTTTTTTAATTTGAGTCTAGCTCATTAAGTTGGTGCCCATGCGTCTCTAGTAATATAAATTTTGACAGTTCGACAGTTGGACAAAATTGATGGTAAAATAATTAAAATTGCTGTTTTTAATAACAATTAGTAATAGAAATTGTTTTTATTTATTTATTTTTGACAAACTGACATTAAACTTATTTTAAATATAAATTCTACTGCAGTTTGACAGATTGTCACATTTTGGAGGTTATAATATAATATATGTAGCTTTTCTTAATTTAAAACATTGGATCTTATATTATACTTTACTGATCTTTATATGATACTTTATTGTAGGTGGGGCAGTGTGTTTGGATTGTATCCATATGTTCAAATTTAATCGCCTTTTTTCTCTTTTATACATACTAGTGTTCTCTTTGCAACTCCTTTCTTCTATCTTCCGTTCTCTACCCTTCCTAGTTCATTTATTACTCCCTCTCCTCGCTTTTCATGTTTTGTGTTTAGTGGGGATAAATGTTATAAAGAAAGACCACCAGAAACGACGAGAAATGGAATAAGATATTTCTCTTTTATTTTAGTTCGTTATGGGGCCATCAGTATATCAGCGGTGGAACTGGAGAGGGTCAGCAAAGAATGAAACCAGATGGAAATTCACACAACCAGCAAGTAAAGAGCGACACTCTGCCAGCTTATTGTAATCCTCCTAATCCTTGCCCTGTGGGATACACAGGTATATAACAAATATGAATTATTCAAACTAAAAATACATTCAAAATAAGAACTATAAGCGTTAAAACACTTTAAGAAACGGGTACACTATGCTGTGGCCAAACATATAAGGCTTTGTCCTCATTTTTTAATGGTCGATTTTTCAATTATTGATTGAAATTGATGTTAAGAAATGTGTATTGGCGTATCTATTTTATTAAATAGCTAAATATAGACGGAGATATAGCAATTAAAAGTTTGAATTGTAGTTTTAGCGCTAGAGATGGTCGGCCATATTTGTATGAGGTGAAATGCATTTTAACGTCAGTTATTTGTTGAGTAGGTCAGTGCTGTGGTAATGTTCTGTAGCTGTTGGTAGTCGAAATAATCAAGTCAAGTCAAAGAATAATAAGTTTTTATTTTATTTAACCCTGTTACAGCACACATAATATTGCAATTTTATTGTTCCTTGAAATAGCTGTAAATAATATTTGATATTTTGATATATAAATACATATAGCAGAGATTTATGAGCTGTAAGGTTGGCAGCGGTTGTGATGTCACATGCATTTGGAATGTTGTACAACGTTGAATACCTTTAATAATTAAAGAGACAAAATGACTTTTTTAATTGTTAATATCTTGTAACATATAAGGAGTTATTAAAAAATAATTGAACATTTGAGGTTCTAGTAACCCACTTTATCAATATATAGTACAGTTTTATAGAAATTAAGACATAGGACACAAGCCCAATTAAGATTATCTTTCTTATTCCGTATGTCACTGTCACGCGATCTGGATAATGGCGCTACAAGCATATCTAGGGAATCAGATCAAATCGTCAATCAGACTCTGATTCAGACAGATCTACTTATAATATTTGCCTAAATCTGAAACAAATTGATCAATAGTATAAAGCGCCCATAATAATAAGATCACAAATAAGAATAAACATAAAATTAAAACAATAGGTGGGAATTAGAAGTAAGATCTTTGTTTTAAAAATAATAATAATGTATTCTTCTTAGTGCTATTCCAAAACTACTCAAGTTTTTTTTAAGCTCTTAGAGTAGAATTATATGTATTTCTCCAAGCAGATGTAAAGTTTAATTTTTAAGGTAGATTTGAATAATTTGAGTAGCATGTTCATTATGCATTACAGAAGAACAAGGTTGCACGCAACACTTTGAGAACACCGCAGGTTTTAGCAGAGACTTCCAGGCAGCTCAAAGGTGCATGTGTGATGGAGAGCACATGTTCCAATGCCCTAGTGAACAAAGTGATATGGATAGTACTATTGAAGCTGGAGATTTGGATATTGGTCCATCAACAGCTGATAATGATTTGTCAGATTACTTGACAAGACAATATCAATATCAACATAAAAACTTAGTCGCCAAAAAGTTTCATGTTAAAAAAGTAAGTTTATCAGTTGACTTGTTCCCTCTAACCACTAAGCAAATACTATTATATTTATAAAATATTTCCAGGATTCTAACCCATACCTGCAAGGTGAGAAACTACCAGTGGCAGCGAAAAAAGGAATTCACGTAAATCTTTAAATGAAATGGTAAATATTTGAAAAATCAGTTTTTTTTATTTATATATCAATAACTAATGCATTTCTTATAACACGCTTGAAATTATTAAAAAACTTCAGAAGAAACTTTTAGGAATGTAAATAGTTTTAAAGAAAGTTATTGATATAAAAGTAAAATATTATCACGACCTTTGCTAACGGAAATATGGTATATTCTATTTGAAAAACAAACATAAGAATCCAATATAATATTATACTATACCCAAAACTCCTTAAGTGTTTAAATACCCAAAAGCATGTTTTAAAAATATAATATGTATATGTCTTAAAGGAAAATGTTTAGCTTAAAAAAATTAAATATTTCACTTAACATAAATATGTCAAGGAAAAAGAGGCCCATATATCTAGGAATAAAAATACTTATTACTACGAAAATATGTAAAATTGTTCTAAGCAATTATACATACATTTGTAAAACTTCTGTAGGTTTTACGGAAAATAATGATAATATAAACGTAGCTTTATGATATAATGTTTATCTAAAAACCCCTTTAAAACATAAAACACCATTTTTCATTCCAGTTTTTGTGGTTTAAATTGTTCAAAGTATTTCAGTCTTCTTAGTAAATACTTTACACGATTTTTATCCTGGGTTTTTAGATAAAATAACTATATTATAATTCAATATCTAGTTTAGTTCAATAATAGTTAAGTTTCAAACTAAGCCAGATTGAATAAATAAAGAATAAACATCACAAATATGACTAAATTTTGTCATCCCAAAGAAACATCAAAATCTAAATAAATGTTGCAGAATACCAACAATGCAACTGAAAATATTTGGGTTTAATAATATTGTATCGCACCTTGTTTTCGATATAAAGTGTGATTCGTTCACATTTTATATTAATATATAGCAGAGTAATGTTGTTGAATCCAGCAAATATTTTTTACATTAGCTGCTAATTAAAATTAAAATCATTTGCAATTAATGAGTCAGGCCCAATTTAATTCGAAACGTAAAATCAATTTGATAAATGGATAATTGCAAATATTAGCAGAAACGACATCAAAATAAAACTGACATTTTAAAATATCGATAAGATTCGATTAATAATTTAACTTAAAAAAATAATTACTTGTCAAAAAGTAAAATAGTTAAATTCAACTTAAACTGAAGAAAATAGTGAATTCTCAAAGTCATCCCTATCTTGAATTATAAAAAAGCTGTTTTACAATGATGAGGCATTTGTTTGAATTAATGTAAACTATCTAGAGGATACACTAAACACGCGTAATGAAAAACAACTTAAAAAAAGTAAAAAAAAAAATATATGATTTAAATAAGATTTCCCAAAGATATTTTATTTTCAAATTTTAATATTTTGTTAAATATATTTATATAAACGATTTATTTAATAAACATAAATGATATATAAAAAAGATGTGTTTTAAAAATAAACTTTATTGTGAATTACTAAATATGAAAATGCATGAAAAAATCTATATATTTTATTGGATCTATAAATGTTAGAAAGTTTAAATATATTTCAAAGTTTAATTAATATGCAAAAAATGTAATGCTTAATATTGGTTAAAATAAAATCACGCAAATCATTTTACTGCTAAGTATTATCATTAAAAAAATTAATCAATTTTGAGTCAATATTTTTGGAAGTAATTGCATGAAATATAAAAATATATATGTCAAAATATAATATGAAAAATAGAATGTTTAAATAAATGTGTATTTTAAAATTCAAAGAAAACATATAATCGTTAACAAGTAGTGCATGCTTCAATCAATTAAATGTACAAATATTAATTAGTAGGTGTCATTCAAAGAAAAGTAATATATATCAGATTTATTTATCATTCATTAAAGTTACTTAGCAGATTTATTTTGTTTTCCTTCATTAAAGAAAAATGCTGACACTATTAATAGAACAATATATATTCTTTCAATGTAATTTAAAATTTAATGAAAACAAATTTGAAATTCAGAAATATTGATGTTGAAAATATTTCGTCTATCAAAAATAGTTCATATTTTATAATTACATTCAAGAAATATTTAGTCGTCATAAGAAATTAAAATGTAATTAAAAGTAAATCAATATAGACAAATATGGAAACTTCTTTACAAATTATAACACCTAATTAGGAGGTAAAGAAGTAGAAGTATACTAACAATTCAAAATGTTTCTTCTAAAATTACATCCTTTGACGCATTAGAAGAAATAAAACACAACAAGTAAAAGGTGAAAAGTAGTTTGAAATTACTTGATATTGAAGTAACATTATTCAAAATGAGATATATAATATGACAAAAAATAACATGATTAATGTTAAATTATAGTACAACAGTTAAACAAATTACATCTTAAAAAAAAACAACCATTAAGATTGTAAATTTAGAAATGAATTCATAAGATATGTATTAAATATTAATATACAATGTTTTAAAAATGAAGCTAATAAAAGAATGTAATTTTTAAAAAATTTAGAAAATAATTTAAAAAAAAAAGTATAAATATTAAAATGACGTCACGCACAATCTTTAAAAATCTGTCAGATTTTGACTTATACTTTATACAAATTAAACGCACAAGTAATTGTAATACAAATGGGAATCTAATTGTTTTACATTTAAATTATTATGCCATATATATATTTGAATTAAACATTTTAAATGAAATATAAACCTGACAGAATTAAACAGTAAAATTTACGTATTTATAATTCATGTAAGATAAGGAATGCATTTTATTAAAGTTGCTTTCAGTTTCTTGAAATTTTAATTAATATTACAAAATAATTAATTGAATGTACATGCTTCAGTGCTTTTAAAGAATTTTTTAAATGAAAATAAGAGAAACGAATAAGCAAAATATATTTAAGGTTAAATCTATTGAATTAATTTCATTTTTAAAAATCATTGTAACATTCATTTGTATAATATACATGGAATTTGTTAAATAATTTATGTATATTAATTAGCTAAACTCACTAAACATAAAACGTAAATTTTAGATAAAATATGAATACAATGAGACGTAAAATACCTACTAAAATATTATTTGTATTAAAGTTTTTCATATATATTACAAAAATATTAGATTTAGAACTTTTATGTAAACCGTAAAATAATTTAAGTAAAAAATACATAATTATGTTTAGTGGGTTATTGATGCACCACCATCAATAAATAACAATACGAATAAAATAAACATACATGTACTATATTTAGAAGAAAAGATCGTTTAAATAATAAGCAATGGATGGAAAATATTATAATAAATTATCTAAAACTTTAAAATTTAATAACTATATGTGTTTTAAAGATTACTGCGAAGAACGTAAGATTTATTAAGAAAAAATAACGGTTAATTCATTACACGGATCTCAAAATATATATAATAATTCAAAATGAAATCATGGTTATTATTACGTTATGTATTTTACTTAACACTTAAATATTCATATACTCAAAAATGTAAATGCTTAACATTAAATATATTAACAACTTGCTATAATAAGTGTTACTTTTAAAGTAAGATAAAGGAATACTATATTATATTGCCAGATTATTTATTATTACTTATATAGATTAATAAAGATTATTTGTGTATGGAATATTTGCTGTTAAGTAGAATATGAAATTTATGTTCAAAGAGAGTTGGCAAGAAAATTGTGGTTGAATATACATTTAATATTGGTGATTATATACACATATATCAGGCATTCCAGTAGTACCTGTTATATACAAAATACATACTTTTTTTTATTTAGGAAGACTTGAATATTCAAGCCAATTATAATTATTCACTTCATTTATTTCATTTATTACAAATATAACTATTTTTGATATGTAATGAGGATTACTGTAATACCTGATATATACTTATAAAAAGAAACAATAAAATTTCTGAAATAAATAAAAAGCAAATGAATTAACTGATTCCTAAATGAAATATTCTATAAAATAAAATGTTTTAAAATTTTTGCATTCGTATAATTGGCAAGAAACCCTTATTTTTAAAATAAAAGTAAAATGCAAAGATTTTTAACGTAATAAATAAATAACAACAACAACAACAAAGGTAAATAACAAATGCAATCGAATTAATATTAGTCTAATTTAGATCTTCAGGTACAATTATGACATCCTGTTGTAATATACAATTGAGTATAGTTCTGGGATCGATTTCGGGTTATTATTATGACCATTGGAGTATTTATTATTAACATATATAAGTCGAATTAATTCCAGAAATATACAGTTTTCAAAGAATTTAATAAAATAGCTGTGAAACTATTACGTAATCAAAATCTTCAAATAAAATGTAGAAATGATTAAAAGGAAAATGGTATAAGATTGGAATCATTGAGGCCGGAAAGATATATAAATAAATTTTAATTAAAAGCAATGGAATAATAAAAAAAATTCGTTTGAAAATAAAGAATGTCGTAGCGGAATGTTTTTGAAAGCTATGGATTTTGAATTATTAAAAGAATCACTTTGTTAAACATCTAAAAATATATATTAAAAACATATAGTTATTCGGTTTTGTTTTATAAATATTAAATAATAAAAACATTTAAATTTTAAAATACAATAAATAATAGGTATTATGTATTTTATGGATTAATGATTATCATAAAAATTGGAGAATACGTATGCAGAAGCAAGTTGCATTTCTTCTTTGTACAGAATTGTGGTATTAACGAAGAAGAAAAACAGAAATAAAATTTAGAAATATATTTAATATATAAATAGATATAATTAAATGAATATGTCATCGCTGTGGGAACTAAACAATTCACAGGACCGGCTTAAATAAAAGCTATTAAAAAGAAAGAAAATGAAACCATTTTAATTTTGCAAAATTAGTCAACAACGTGGGCTTTGTGACATTGTTCGCACCTCTCGCGGGCCGGCCCTGACAACTTAACATAATTAAATGATAATTACAATAACAAAATCACATATTTAATAAAAACATATTCTTATGAATTTATTTCATCGTTGAGAAGTATAATAAAGTATGTTCTATTCTAAGGTGAATTTGTGTAACTAATGTATTATACTTTCAAAGTTGTATTACTTAAAAATAAATAACTATCACGCAAGTAATATCAAAGAGCAAAAGTACTGTAGTAGTATTACTGTTGCATAAGTAAATATACAATTCATTATAAAATATTTCTTGATGGTCATACAGTACCTAGAAATGACTAAAACATAATTAAACATTCTGATCTGTAAATGAAATGGATTATGTAACAAGCAAACATTTGTAAACTTCTAATAAACAAATATGTGTCAGCAATAGTTGTGTTTTATTGTCTTGCCTTACCCACTAAACACAGTTATGATAATTTAAGGTTCATCTAACATAATAAAAGTTACCTGTTACGTAAAGAAAGTTACCTAATATTCAACGCTTTGTAACCGATTATTACGATTTTTTGAATAACAAGCCTACTTTATTTTGCCCATTTATATATTCATTAAACTTCATAGAACAGCTATTAAGGTAAAATCTGTGTTTGCTAATTAATTAATAGGGGATTATCATATTGACCAATATTTATATTATTGGTATTTATGTTATATTAGAAATAGAATGCAAATAATCGTAGAAAATGAAATTTAAAATTGTAGCAATGAAGCATCACACAACCTCACTGTCTATCAGTGCCATCTTACTATGGTTGTGAACAACTTTAAACACTTTTCTCTAAGGATAACATTATTTTAAATGGAGTGCACTTAAATTTTTACGAACGCTACAGCACATGTAGAGTCTTGGCCTTCTTTAAGATTTTCTTCTATTCCTAAGCGCCTTTCTCTTATAATTCATCATACTTATCTTATATAACCATCTGTACCTCATGACAGAGACATTTTGTATGAACTACTGAATTATTAAAAAGCTCTTTCATGGAAATATTTCATAGAATTTAAGACAGATGATTTCGAAAGAAGTCCAAATTGTTTACTTATATAGTTGAATGTGAAAAGAATATCGTATATTTTTATCTCACAAGTCTTATTGAGCATTGAAAAAGTAAAGAATTTATATTTAAGCAACTTATGTAATGAATCTCTTACTACGTTTTGTTTCTGCTAAATAAATTATAACTAAAAGTAGTTCCTTTTATTGTTCTCTTTTATCCGGCCTTCTGTACTGGGGATTCCAATGCAAGAAACTTCACAACCGCAAGAATTTGGTAAAATATTTAAATAGTATCCAGTGTTTGCACAATCCTTCCGCCTGCAGATTGCGAAATTATTAATATAACTTAAAATATAAAAATAAAATATTTAAAAAAAGAAATTAAAATATTTTATGAACTTCTCATATTATCTGGTTATATTATTGAGTTGGTTATATTGTTGAATAAGCTTGTGTCCTCATTTTTTAGTGGTCGATTTTTCAATTGTTGATTAAAATTGATGTTAATAAATGTGTATTGGCCTGTCTATTTTACTGAATATCTAAATATTGACGGAGATATAGCAATTAAAAATTTAAATTGTAGTTTTAGCGCTAGAAATGGTCGGCCATATTTGTATGACGTGAAATGCATTTTAACGTCAGTTATTTGTTGAGTAGGTCAGTGCTGTGGTAATGTTCTGTAGCTGTTGGTAGTCAAATAATCAAGTCAAACCAAGAATAATAAGTTTTTATTTTATTTAATCCTGCTAAGGCAGACATAATATTGGTATTTTATTGTTCCTTGAAATAGCTGTAAATAATATTTGATATTTTGATATATAAATACATATAGCAGAGATTTATGAGGTGTAAGGTTGGTAACCTTACACAAGGATTGTGATGTCACATGCACTTGGAATGTGTACAACGTTGAATCCCTTTAATAATTAAAGAGACAAAATGACTTTTTTAATTGTTAATATCTCTTAACATATAAGGAGTTATTAAAAAATAATTGAACATTTGAGGTTCTAGTAACCCACTTTATCAATATATAGTACACTTTTATAGAAATTAAGACATAGGACACAAGCCCATTGCAAAGAGATTATTAGTTATAACAACCATTTTTAAGTCTTAAGCGTAAGTTTGAGAACCATAATAAAGGTTATAAAATGTATGACAAACCCTTAGAAATGTTACCAGTCATATAAAAGTTGGAATTTAACTAGAAAATATAGCAATATTCATTTTCAAAACTTATTTTTGCGGTTCCAACTCATTAAAAATCAGTGGAAGAAAGCTTAAAATGTAGATACGTTATTCATCTAACTAATTGCAGCTTTAGATTTTGATTCGCGTTTATAGTTATTTACATAAAACGATTTAAACATAAAAAAACATGTTTTTTTTGATAATATTTAACCTGCTGTATAGTATCGCCATCTATATTTCGCGATCAAAAATGGCAAGTATCGTTTCACCTTAATATAAAACTAAAAATATAATTTTTAGATATAAATTCTTTTTATGAGGTTACTTAAATTTGTTATGCAAGATTATATTATGTTACATATTAAGCTAATATATTACTAAAAGGGATAAATGTATTTAATGACATTTATTTAATGACAACCCAGTAAACATTTGATGAAGTGTCCCTTTTTGTGACATTTCTATCACTATTTCTCTTCAATTATAGTTCGCATCAACTTTATCTTCATTTGTATTCCGACAGGTGAAGTGGTTCCGTCATCTGTAGCCGATAAAACAGACATTTCATATAAACGATTGTGAGAAACTGAACTATAAATGAACTCTTTCATAACAAAAAAATCATACACATCTCCAATATGATGTCAAAGTGACTCCAAAATGCTCCAAAATGTTTACTGGGAATGTAACAAATCTATGTTAAACTTCGGTAAATAATAAAACATAACGTTATAAGTAAAAAATTAAATATCGCTTATTGCAAATTTTACATGTATTGAATGTAATATTTATGTTTTGTCTTTGGAATAAAAAAAACAATTATTTTATTGCTAATATGGTAAATATTTTCTTTTCGATAATTTTAATGGATTTTTTCTTCTTCATTTATGTTCAGTAGATTTCTTCTAATTTAGAAAATAAAGATTTTTGCAAAATCATCTCATGTTAACGGGCGCTCTTAAATTGGGTAAGACCGTTCCAGATATCAGCGCCTATTTTTTATCTGAAAATGGGAAGACAGAAAATCAGATTTATGATAGCGTCTTCGAATGTGAACAGAATTTTTCATACGATTCTCCAAGTATTCTAAAAGTTTTTCTAAGCCTATATTAATATATACGTATTGTATTGTGTCAGTTTTTAAGCACAATTTTGTTGACGTCACGCGTTATATACTCGTATGAATCTGTAAGAGACAAAAATATATTTTTAGTACTATCTCGAGTCCAACAGTACTAATACGTATTCCAAATCCGTTCCAGCCTCTGTGTCTAAAAATAGAACTCAGCATACATCCCCCCTTCTTCCTCCGCCCCTCTCACCAACACCCACCATCCTTCTGCCACACAATGAATTTAGCACTCGCGTCATCGTGTTTCCACCACTCCTACGGCAATAGTGGGGATAGGTAGGGGATGAATCAACCCCCCCGAATAACCCCGCTTCTTCACTTGGTCTACGTCAGACGCCCACGCGACTGGGATGTGGATGGAATTGCGAATTTCTAACTATTTAATGTAACGTCTGTGGAATAAATAAAAATGTTATTTAAAAGTAACTTATATATAATTATCTTAAATTAGAGATGCAGTAATAATAAAAGAATTAAGTTAATACGTTGATTACAGTTTAATGGACAGCAAATCATGATGACCATCAGTCGTGCACAATCTGAAGAAAAATCGCTATATGTTGAAGTTGAAAACCATCAAGAGTAGCTCACTTTCAACGCATTTTACCGCTTACTGTAATTTTCTTTACAGGACAATGTTTATCATATTCTCAATGCACGATTCCAAGTTTTTCAAAACAATCGTAAGAAAATTAACTATCCCAGTAAACATTTTGGAGTAAATTCTACTTCATTTCTATTACTTATCATGAGTTTTTTGTCTGGAACGTGTTCGTTTTCTATTCAGCCGTTCATAGGAAAGGCCCTTTTTATGAGCTACAGACATCGCAACGACGGCTCACTACTGAATTAAAAGCGACTCCGGTTTATGATTTATGACCGGAGTTATAAACTTGACACTAGTTGAAGGCCTGTTGTCTTCGTCAGGGATGGCAGGGGTATAAAACTTAATGGAATTCTACTTTTTAGAGTCTGCAAAATATAAATATTTAAATGAAGAAATAAATAGATGTAATCTTTAGTACGGATCGTGATTTTTTTAATGAATATTATTCATCTTCAACAATACTCGTTATATTAGTTTTTTACATTGTTTTGGTGATTCAAAAATCCAAGATCGGTAGGTCTGCGTTAGGTTTAAAACCTCTGTCTTAGCATCGCAGCTTAAAGTATTCGTTTAAACACATTATATTCGGAGATTAAGGGAGACAGCGTGTGCCTATTACCATTAAAGAAATATTTGTTGAAAAAGGATAGCATATACTTTAAACATACTGTACTGAACGAAATACTATACAAGTATACAAGTGTAACGGTAAAAAATATATTTTACTTGTCTAACCGCATCTCGTTTCTCTCTCACTTTGGAATGAAAATGAACTAAAAAAAATATATCCTAGTGTGAAAGAAACAACTGCTACTTAATGAATGATGTTGGAAAAAGAAAGAATATTATTATGAAAAAATTCTAACAACTAACACAAATTCTGTGACAGGTAGAGAATCAATTTGAACTAAAAGCGACTTTTGTGTACCACTTTTGAACTATTAACGAACTTGCTAAGACTACATATATCAGATTTTATTTCACAAAATCTTGACAGGTAGGGAATAAATTTGAACTAAAATTGGTTTCTGTGTTGTTGCTTCGAACTTGTAAAGCGTTAGAATTGAATTGTACGAGTGACTCGAACGTCACTACATAGGGCACATCACCAAATTGTTTACTGGGTTGTTATATCACAAAACATTCGTTTCAAAAAAGGTTAAAGGTATAAGGTTCGTATGTTAAAAATGCAAATTTTACAAATACAAGTACAAAATGGAAAAAATATAAAACATTTTAAATGTCAGCTTAAATGTCAAAACCTTACAGAACAATATCAATACGGAATTCACAAAAAGAAAAACAAAAACAACAATTTTAAATAACCATCCACAATTTATGCAAAATAAGCAAAGGTCGTTTGCATCGGGATAATGCTTATTATGATGATGATAATTAACTTTTGGAAATCCTGAAAGATCCATCGCTAAACTCTTTAAGGTAAAGAATAATGGGCTTGTGTCCTCATTTTTTAGTGGTCGATTTTTCAATTGTTGATTGAAATTGATGTGAATAAATGTGTATTGGTGTGTCTATTTTATTAAATATCTAAATATTGACGGAGATATAGCAATTAAAATTTGAATTGTAGTTTTAGCGCTAGAAATGGTAGGCCATATTTGTATAACGTGAAATGCATTTTAACGTCAGTTATTTGTTGAGTAGGTCAGTGCTGTGGTAATGTTCTGTAGCTGTTGGTAGTCAAATAATCAAGTCAAATCAAAGAATAATAAGTTTTTATTTTATTTAACCCTGTTACGGCAGACATAGTATTGAAATTTTATTGTTCCTTGAAATAGCTGTAAATAATATTTGATATTTTGATATATAAATACATATAGCAGAGATTTATGAGCTGTAAGGTTGGTAACCTTACACAAGGATTGTGATGTCACATGCACTTGGAATTGATGCCTTTAATAATTAAAGGGAAAAAATGACTTTTTTTATTTGTTAATATCTCCTAACATATAAGGAGTTATTAAAAAAATAATTAAACATTTGAGGTTCTAATAACCCACTTTATCAATATATAGTACACTTTTATAGAAATTAAGACGTAGGACACAAACCCCCATTATATGAAACAATGATCCGACGGTAGTGTATAGCGTAAAGAAGGACCGTCGCGACGTTCGGACTTAATTGCAAAACGTAGGTAGCTAAGTATGTAGATATCTACATATGTTACACTGGATCTATATGAACCCATTATTATAAGTGCTGCAACATTTCTTTTCGTTCTTCCCAAAAGAGAGTCAGCATAACCTTTCTCACCGATGATTGTGTCCGACGTCTGAGTTTTTTATTGAACCGTTGTTTTGTGGTTTGTAAAAGAAACCACCCAAAACGAATACACGCAGACGTATTCCTACATCTTAATGATTTTCTCCACAGAGACCTTAGGTAGGACCACTTCTAACTTCAAAGAAAACTCCTTTTATTTTTAAAATACAATGTTACAAACATTTCTTCTACAAGCTATTGTCTTGGAAAAGAAATGTTACTTCTTTGAGAAGGATAGTTCTTGTTTCTGGAATTTTAGGTTGGGAAGATGAGTATTAGCATTCTTTGTATTTTAAACTGTTTTAACATATCATGATTGATCCGATCTTTCAGATTTAAATTGATTTTTGTTGTTTTTCGGTATATTTGCAATCCTAAAATCCAATTTTTGTTCGTCTTAGGCTGTAACTCAAAGGTAATACTATTATAATTACACTGATAGAAGGATTTTTTTGTATTTAACAAGATTTATTAACAGTTAATAAATCATTTATTAGCAGCTATTTTTTTGTCCTAACCAAATATTTATTACTATTTAACAAACGATTTATTAATATATAAAAAATGATTTATTAACATTTAAAAAATGATTTAGTCGTATGTCGTATATTACCATGATGCGCACGCACACACGAGTATTCTGTTATGTATATATATACATATTTATTTACAACTACGCGTTAAGTATAGCCATCTACCAACACCGACCACCAACAAAATATTTTTTAACTATTAACAAATCTTATTTGGTGGAAATAAATATTTTTTTCAATATATTAAAGCTTCTTAATAGTTACAAAAATTTTGTTCTCATAAAAAATAGATTTAGTTAATACTAACGAATATTGTTAATAGTACAAAAATATTTTTGTATTTAATAAATTGATTTATTAAATACAAACAAATCCTTCTATCAGTGTACCTTCACGTTATGTTACATGTTTTACTTAAGTGTAAGTTGGTAATATTTAGTCTTAGGTTTGAATTTTGGTTAAAATTAGATTACAAACAAAATTTATAACCTAATAAAACTTTTTAAGACTCTATAATCCATAAAAAGGTTACTGAAAAATCATGTACTTGCACAAGCAGATAGATTTATTTTAAGAAAAGCAGCAACTATTACATAACATTGTCTACGTAGCAAGTAACTTTTGTTATCTTAGATAAACCTTAAAAATAAGTAACTGTTTCAACGGACTAAACGGACAACGGACCTTAGGAAACATATAGAAGTCGCACGGCGTAACATCCGGTGAATAAAGCATTCAAAGTGTCAGTTCCAACAGAATTTTAGGCAAACACTTTTAACATGTTAAAATTGTTATGTAAAATTTACCGTATGAATTCTTTATTAATTCCTATAGTTTCGAATCAGATTATCAATTTTTTCGATATTGTTATGCGTTTTGTACGTGGAAGAGCGACCCGGGCATGAATCATCTTGAACGTCTTCTCGGCCATCTTGAAAACGCTTAAACCACTCAAAAATACGAGCACGCGATAAACATTCATTGCCATACCAGTTTCAGTAGCGGTTTTATGTGAAAATTCACAACAATTCGATTCTCTATTGTTACACTTTTCCGGGGAAACAGAAAAACAACTCTAATGCGAATAAAGGTTACGGGTATCTGATTTGTTTACAGAAGCGAGAGGCACTAAGTTCGAAAGAGAAGGCTTCACGTTAAACAGCTCATAAACATATACATATCCCAGTAAACATTTTGGAGTAAATTCTACTTAATTTCTATTACATATCATGAGTTTTTTGTCTGCAACGTGTTCGTTTTCTATTCAGTCGTTCATAGGAAAGGCCCTTTTTATGACCTACAAAGATCGCAACGACGGTTCACTGCTGAATTAAAAGCGGAGTCGGTTTATGATTTATGACCGGAGTTATAAACTTGACACTAGCAGGGGTATAAAACTTAATGGAATTCTACTTTTTAGAGTCTGCAAAATATAAATATTTAAATGAAGAAATAAATAGATGTAATCTTTAGTACGGATCGTGATTTTTTTAATGAATATTATTCATCTTCAAGAATAGTCGTTATATTAGTTTTCTACATTGTTTTGGTGATTCAAAAATCCAAGATCGGCAGGTCTGCGTTAGGTTTAAAACCTCTGTCTTAGCATCGCAGCTTAAAGTATTCGTTTAAACACATTATATTCGGAGCCTATTACCATTAAAGAAATATTTGTTTAACTTCTTTTGTATACTTTAAACATACTGTACTGAACGAAATACTATACAAGTATACAAGTGTGACGGTGAAAAATATATTTTACTTGTCTAACCGAATCTCGTTTCTCTCTCACTTTGAAATGAAAATGAACTAAACAAATATATATCCTAGTGTGAAAGAAACAACTGCTACTTAATGAATGATGTTGGAAAAAGAAAGAATACTAGAAAGAATAACTAACACAAAATCTGTGACAGATAGAGAACTTGTAAAGCGTTAGAATTGAATTGTACGAGTGACTCGAACGTCACTAAATAGGGCACTTCACCAAATTGTTTACTGGGATATATCTGTTTGATCCTGTTAGTTATCAACAAGCACCTCTTATTGTATGGGTTTTACAATAATTGCGTCGAGACAGGTATATTATATTACATTTGAGTCTAGTAATATGAGTAGTACAACTATATTTTGTATTTTATCGCATAAACGAAGAAACATCCAAACCCACAAAATATATCGATAACCCAAGACTTGAACCTAAAACTCGTCTGCTTCGGCCAGCACAATGGGCTTGTGTCCTCATTTTTTAGTGGTCGATTTTTCAATTGTTGATTGATATTGATGTTAATAAATGTGTATTGGCGTGTTTATTTTATTAAATATCTAAATATTGACGGAGAAATAGCAATTAAAAATTTGAATTGTAGTTTTAGCGCTAGAAATGGTCGGCCATATTTGTATGACATGAAATGCATTTTAACGTCAGTTATTTGTTGAGTAGGTCAGTGTTGTGGTAATGTTTTGTAGCTGCTGGTAGTCAAACAATCCAGTCAAGTCAAAGAATAATAAGTTTTTACTTTATTTAACGCTGTTAAGGCAGACATAATATTGAAATTTTATTGTTCCTTGAAATAACTGTAAATAATATTTGATATTTTGATATATAAATACATATAGCAGAGATTTATGATCTGTAAGGTTGGTAAGCTTACACAAGGATTGTGAAGTCACATGCATTTGGAATGTGTACAACGTTGAATCCCTTTAATAATTAAAGAGACAAAATGACTTTTTTAATTGTTAATATCTTTTAACATATAAGGAGTTATTAAAAATTAATAGAACATTTGAGGTTCTAGTAACCCACTTTATCAATATATAGAACAGTTTTATAGAAATTAAGACATAGGACGCAAGCCTACAACATCACAAATATAACACGGACTACAAAGATTTTGAAGGGGATGATTTTTTTATTAATTGTATTTACTCAGTCGCTTGTTATGACTGCATACGACGGCGATGATGTTAGCACCTACGCTACTGGAGTCTGGATAGCTTTTGTCATATTTTATGCATTTTGTTTTGCAAGCTGAATGTCTCCTTACAAAATGTTTTTAGAGTAGTTTTGGAGAACATCCAAGTCCTATATAAACACCAGTCCCATACAAAGTACAGTTTTTAGAACGGTTACTTGGTTATTTATTCCCGCAAAACATCATCAGCTATAAGCAAACATTACAAGTCCGTCAGATTATTTCTCGTATTAAAAAACATTACTTTCTTTTCTTTATTGTTTTACAGCGATTTCAACTGCTAGGTCATATTCGCTGATTGTTGCCCCTTTATAACTTGTTTATGAGGTTTGTCTCGATGAGAAGCTCTCGTATTGCTGCAATTTGAACCTGGTCGTCTACCTTGACAATTGGTCCATTGATATTGTCTTCTTCTCGGAAAGTTTCGTATATTTTGCATGTTATCAATAGGTGCTGTTATTAAACAATCGGCTTGTGTCCTATGTCTTAATTTCTACAAAAGTGTACTATATAATAATAAAGTGGGTTACTAGAACCTCAAATGTTCAATTATTTTTTAATAACTCCTTATATGTTAAGAGATATTAACAATTAAAAAAATCATTTTGTCTCTTTAATTATTAAAGGGATTCAACGTTGTACACATTCTAAGTGCATGTGACATCACAATCCTTGTGTATGGTTACCAACCTTACAGCTCATAAATCTCTGCTATAAGTATTTATATATCAAAATATCAAATATTATTTACAGCTATTTCAAGGAACAATCAAATTTCAATACTATGTCTGCCGTAACAGGGTTAAATAAAATAAAAACTTATTATTCTTTGACTTAAGTTGATTATTCGACTACCAACAGCTACGGAAGATTACCACAGCACTGACCTACTCAACAAATAACCGACGTTAAAATGCATTTCACGTCATAAAAATATGACCGACCATTTCTAGCGCTAAAACTACAATTCAAACTTTTATTTGCTATATCTCCGTCAACATTTAGATATTTAATAAAATAAACACGCCAATACACATTTATTAACATCAATTTCAATCAACAATTGAAAAACCGACCACTAAAAAATGAGGACACAAGCCCATTACATATACTGCATTGAAGTGGGGGTTCTTTCTTCAATAGATGTCGATGTGAAGATTACTTTTAAATATCAATTTTAAATACTTTATCACAGGTAAGCTATCAATAAGATGTATAGATTAAGTGTTCTTAGATTAATTATAGTGAATATTACGAGTGAAAATTGGAAGACTGTCAGAACAAGGTTGCGATAAATGTATCGATCAGGACTAAAAAGCTTTGAAAACGTAACCGTAAACACATTTTTTTTGCTTTATCGAAAACTATAATTGCTGTAAAGACCACTACTTTCAAGAACCGATATTTCCAATAAATAATATTTAACCTGTCTCCGTTATGTACTAAAAATGGTAAGAACTATTCAAAGCTCTAATAAATATTTCCTAAAAAAATACGTTTTTTTTAAATGAGAAACTGAAAAAGTAAATACAAAAAATCGACTTTGATCTCAAGAGAATAATTTAAGTTTTTAAGGTTTATTTGTGATAACTTGGTAAATAACAAGAGATAAAGGGATGAACAAAAACAGTGATAAAGAGTGACAAAAATTGGTCAGAGTAAAATAATAGAAAATTGAAGCAAAAGAATGGCGAAAGGATGACACAAGAAATGGACTATAAGAGGAAGATTTCAAGGAAAATAGAACAAGTAGAAGAGAAACTTAAGGAGTAAACGAAAGGTAGTAGAATGAAAATGGGAAAAGATAGTAGGAGTGATGAAACTGGAGGAAGAAACTGAAACAAAAACAATTTCTTTTGTGTATCAGCAGATATTTTACTGTAGTTTGAATGTTGTGTTAACTTAGACCTAAAATGTTTAACCGTTTAAATAGTGTCCATTAATTTCTGACGGCATTTAAATGCCAATATTTTCTAAATTAGGCTATGTAAGTTTACCTAAAATTATCAGCAGATCTTAAATAAGGAACAAAATAAATCCAATAGCTTGAAGCGGGCATAAGTAGGCTAATTTATAAAATATAGGCATTTTGAAAACCGTTAGAAGTTAAATAGTCTTAGTCTGTCATATTTATTTTCGCATCAGAGCTTTCTCGAATAATCCGTCGCGGTGATTGGACGTACGCCATTTTTAATAATTAAATTTTTAAATATGTGTACAATATTATATCTAGATTATTATTATATATACATTATTATCGATTTGGAATAAAAAAATACTCGTAAAGGTGAAAGGTTAGTTGCCTATAATAATGTTTTTTCTATTAGATATCAATTTATTTTATGAAAACAACAATTTATATAAAAAGCATTTACGCTATAAATACTCGTATATTGCATATAGGTAATGGATACTTATGGTATATCTATAAATCGTTTTGTCTAATTCTATTTTAGATAAAATCTTGAATACCATAAAAATAGTGTTCTTTATTTTACAGGGTTACCATAAATAGTCTGGATAAAAAACCGAGACTTGAGACAAAATGCCACAAATTGGTGGAAAATGTAGGTAAAGAAACTTTTCTGAATAATTTAAATAATTTATTTACGAGCATCACTTGTAATGATTTAAGCCTCTGGAAAAAGTTGAGGTTAAAAACATTGTTTTTGCAATACCATTCGGTTCTAATGCCTGGTACACATTGGAGCGATTGTAATATGCAACACTAACAAAAACTCTACTTATGCTATTCTTTAAAACTCTACTGAGTGTTTTTATTATGCAGAAATGTTTCCAAAGCTTGGCGGTAAACCACAAAGGATTGCATATTTGAATGTGATCTCGAACAAATAGGTCGAGTAGATTCTCGGTATTTGCACCTATTATCACTCCCCAGTAAACATTTAGTGAAGTGCCCTATTTAGTGACGTTTCTATCGAATTTCACTTCAATTATAGTTCGCATCAACTTTATCTTCATTTGTATTCCGACAGGTGGAGTGGTTCCGTCATCTGTAGCCGATAAAACAGACATATGAACGATTGTGAGAAACTGAACTATAAATGAACTCTTTAATGACAAAAAAATCATATGCATCTTTAATATGATGTCAAAGTGACTCCAAAATGCTCCATAATGTTTACTGGGTCAAGCAGCTGCTGCCAACAGAACATCTTCATTATCGCACATAGTGTAGGAAACTGAGCCTTCCGACATGATAAGATTTCATATCCAATATCTAAAACAATTCAATAAATAAAATATTATCTTTATTCTTACAGTAAGTCTGCACAAAGTAATCACCTACATGGAAAGCAGCCAACGCATTGAATTTAATAAAAAAAGATATCGCTGCATACGCTTTCAATACGTTTTCTTGTAGAACAGACCCTATTGTTAAAGAATTGACTTTAATTACTTTTTTCCGTACAAGACATACCAAACTAGTTGAATGAATTCGTGCAAATTATAAAAGAAGTCGATGTATTAAGTTACATGTCACACCAGTGGGGACGTGTTGTACAACTTCTTCGCATGTCGCATGTCGCATGTTTAAGTCGCAACAATGTGTATAACAAACTGATAGAGGAGTGCATCCGTGTAAAATTAGTAATGATTCAAAACAGTAAATGACAGTTAACAGTCACTGCCTGCGCTTACAATTTTGCCTATCGAGTTATAAAATAACGACTCAGCGTTTAGGAACCTGTTAACAAACACCCCCACAAAATAGATACGTATTTCTTATCCACTAATTAGGTAATTAATGACGTCATAGTTCATGCATAGACACACACACACACACAACGATATAAATATCTGTACACAAAAACTAAATGACAAGTTCGTATGTTATCATGTACAGAATATTCACCGTAAATATGTCTCATAAAGATAATGCTCATGACATATTGTGTTCTCTACATAGTATGAGTGTATTAATACCATTGGTGGCCACCAGATATAACGCAAAGGGCCAAAATCAAATCACAAACCCAAATCAATCTTACCCTTACACCTAACTCTACTTTTACGCGGTAAATACGAATACCATGTAAAAAAATAAAATATATATGTAGCATATAGTAAAATGGGCTTGTGTCCTCATTTTTTAGTGTTCGATTTTCAATTGTAGATTGAAATTGATGTTAATAAATGTAAATTGGCGTGTCTATTTTATTAAATATCTAAATATTGACGGAGATATAGCAATTAAAAGTTTGAATTGTAGTTTTAGCGCTAGAAATGGTCGGCCATTTGTATGACGTGAAATGCATTTTATACGTCAGTTGTTTGTTAAGTAGGTCAGTGCTGTGGTAATGTTCTGTAGCTGTTGGTAGTCGAAATAATCAAGTCAAGTCAAAGAATAATAAGTTTTTATTTTATTTAACTCTGTTACGTCAGACATAATATTGGAATTTTATTGTTCCTTGAAATAGCTGTAAATAATATTTGATATTCTGATATATAAATACATATAGCAGAGATTTATGAGCTGTAAGGTTGGTAACCATACACAAGGATTGTGATGTCACATGCACTTGGAATGTGTACAACGTTGAATCCCTTTAATAATTAAAGAGACAAAATGACTTTTTTAATTGTTAATATCTTTTAACATATAAGGAGTTATTAAAAAACAATTGAACATTTGAGGTTCTAGTAACCCACTTTATCAATATATAGTACAGTTTTATAGAAATTAAGACATAGGACGCAAGCCCATTCAAGATGTCACATAACATTAGATATTCCCTGTACATACATATATGCTCCATAATTCGAAACATGAAATGAATATATATTGACAGTACATACTATGTATATCATATGACATACAGTGTAGGATTTACATCTCAAGAACATTTACATAGGGTATGCAATATACATGAATGTATATACCTCGAATATAGTATGTATATCCAAATGTTTACTGCGATATGTTTCACAACATTAAAAACACGGACAAGATGAAAAATAATTATTTGTATCAACGGCTGCTGAATAAGATGAAAACTGCTTATCGCAACAAACCAGCCAGAACGGTAGGCCAAAATTTATGAGTTGTTAATCATTGCATCGTTGGAGATGGAAGTCGTCAAACATATAAAAATACTTACTTGTCCGTAACTTTGACTAACACTGTCACACACGATAAACATTTATGAATTATGATATTGATTGTATGAAACAGGCGACGTAGTGACGTCACACCTACATGTCGCGTCTTTCAATGGGTTTGTGTTTGCAAACAGTGCCGTACCCAGCGATTGCTGTACCCTGTCTAGGTTTGTCCTTTCATGTCTCTAACATTTCCATGAAAATAAAAAAAAGTTTCTCTATGCAAATATCTATTTATTTAATTTTTATTAGTCGGTCTATATCTATTTACGATGCTGAGTCCTATTACCGACGATCTGCTACTATGCTGACAGTTCTTTATGGTGTCGCTGCCTTATATATGTGATCTAAATCGCTGCCTAATAAGTTTATGATTATTTATATACATAATCAATTTATCTTGATAATAACTAAACCAAGAAAATATTACTCTGTTTCGGGGATCCAACCCTAAGACACAGCATCACGCGTCAAGCATTATTGCTTTTAAAAAGGGTTTCCAATTTTGAAATCAGCGTATAAAACTGCACTCTAGAAAATATATTTATTACGTCAAAAGGTTATAGCCTTGATAATTTCATAAATGTTAACATATTCGTTTTGTTTTGCTGGTTTCAAATCTAAAATTTATTTTTAAATAGGTGTCTTGGTTTTCGAGATATCGGCATGCTAAGGCGTAAATAACGCAGATAGTAAACCCCAGGTAGCAAACTATTCATTCTCTACTTCTTATATAGATATTGTCTGGCAATAGGCTTGTGTCCTTATTTTTTAGGGGTTGATTTTTCAATTGTTGATTGAAATTGATTTTAATAAATTTGTATTGGCGTATCTATTTTATTAAATATCTAAATGTTGACTGAGATATAGCAATTAAAAGTTTGAATTGTAGTTTTAGCGCTAGAAATGTCGGTCATTTGTATACCGTGAAAATTTATTGTATAGGTTAGTTATTTGTTGAGTAGGTCAGTGCTGTGGTAATGTTTTGTAGCTGTTGGTAGTCGAAATAATCAAGTCAAGTCAAAGAATAATAAGTTTTTATTTTATTTAACCCTGTTACAGCAGACATAATATTTAAATTTTATTGTTCCTTGAAATAGCTGTAAATAATATTTGATATTTTGATATATAGATACATATAGCAGAGATTTATGAGCTGTAAGGTTGGTAGCGATTGTGATGTCACATGCATTTGGAATGTGTACAACGTTGAATCCTTTTAATAATTAAAGAGACAAAATTACTTTTTTAATTGTTAATATCTCCTAACATATAAGGAGTTATTAAAAAATAATTGAACATTTGAGGTTCTAGTAACCCACTTTATCAATATATAGTACACTTTTATAGAAATTAAGACATAGGACACAAGCACATTCTATTTCATACTTGCTGGCTTACTACAAGCTATTCTAAGTGTTCCACACAATTATATGTAATTTAATGATTTAAGCCGGAAGAATGTAGTGCCTAATGACATAAACATTAATATATAATATAATTTAAGTGTTCCATTGCGTTACAGTTTCTACCTAGGCCTAAAAGGACTGTTATAAATACCAGTCATCTAATTTATTCTACATGAATTAATTGTAATAAGCAATAATTAAAATTCACGGAATATTGGGTTACAATACTCGTGCATAAATAGCATACAGCGCAACAGGATTATAATAAAATAAAACGCGATAACTAGAAACTTGACAAGAATTTCCTAGAACCATTCTTCATGTTTTAAATGGCACCATTTGTTAGTTAGTCTAATGTTTGGGGAACCATTATACGACATATTTTATTCAGTACCAGGAAAAACAAAGTACAACTCTAGAAACACCAGTAGAATGTCGCAGCTACATTCACGAACTTCAATTGACTAGAGGGTAGTGGTAGTGGTAGGGGTAGGGGTATGGGTGGCAGTATGGGGTGCTCCCGGTGGAAATAATAAAGTTAACCTGCCATGGAAAGTTATAGAAAAGTATATTACAATACTAGGAAAAATAGACGCTTTTCCAATCACTCATAAATTATGTTTGTTATTAACAATTGAATTTCAAATTATTTTAAATATGTATGTATGTATGTAGTATATAGTATATCCCTACATTGCGTAAAAACCCACCCAATTTTATTTATCATTTAGTGAAAAATTTATTTTCATATTAACTAAAAACAATAATATTTTTTATGTAAAATATAGGCATAAGTTAATTTCTTTAATTAAAAAAACACGAAAATAACTTATATGTATGCATCATGTAATATTTTACTTAAGCAAACCTTGTAATATTTAATATAATTTATCTAAACTAATAATTATTTTATTTTAAAAGCCTTTCATTTTATTTTTTTTAATATGATTTCTCGGGCTTCCTAGGCACGTAGCTTTTTATCGCCCCTATAATGTTCTGCTTTTCTTTTTTTTAAGCTTTATATCCCGACAACAAGAATGATCTATTCATGGCCACTGCCGTTATACATTTCGGTAAAGCTTTTAATAGGCTTGTGTCCTCATTTTTTAGTGGTCGATTTTTCAATTTTTGATTGAAATTGATGTTAATAAATGTGTATTGGCGTGTCTATTTTATTAAATATCTAAATATTGACGGAGATATAGCAATTAAAAATTTGAATTGTAGTTTTAGCGCTAGAAATGGTCGGCCATATTTGTATGACGTGAAATGCATTTTAACGTCAGTTATTTGTTGAGTAGGTCAGTGCAGTGGTAATATTCTGTAGCTGTTGGTAGTCAAATAATCAAGTCAAATCAAAGAATAATAAGTTTTTATTTTATTTAACCCTGTTAAGGCAGACATAGTCAGTTCACTTGAGGTTCTAGTAACACGCTTTATCAATATATAGTACACTTTTATAGAAATTAAGATATAGGACACAAACCCATTCTTAAAAAGAATTTCTTCAGATTTTACAATCCACAAAAAGATGTTCTTTATACGTATATTTATAGTTAAACTAACATAACAAAAATTACCTGTTACGTAAACGATTTTACCTAACATACAACATTTTGTGATCTGTTTTATTGCTTCTTTGAAAAATAAATCTACTTATTTGTTCATTAGTATACTCATAAAACCACTCATACTTCTAGAGAATACCCTTTTAAGGATTATAACATTTTAAAAAGCCCTTTTAAGGATTAACGATTAGAATAGCTATAAAATTAAACCCTTTTAGATAAGATGTTATAAGGTTTTGCTTAAATGCATTCTTCTTTATATTGTTGTAAAATTGTGTCGTATTGTCGTTCTGGAGGAGATTACTCAGCTTACTAGTACATTCTGCAGGGATGCTAGCTTCTGGTAGTAGATTCTTCAGTTGACGACTTCCAACACCAATTACAGTAGTAATCGAATATCTTTCTTAAGATGATTAATAAGGATTCTTGTTCAGACGGTGTATTGTTGCAATTAGAGAATACTTGAGCGGTCTAAAGTAACCTCGTTGCGACATGCGACGGTTGAACAATTAGTATCTTTTTATTACTATTAATACAAACACTTTTATTAAAATATATCATTTATTCGTTGTAATATTATATCTGCTTACTTAATTACAATAGTATTTTATTAGATTAACGAAGATGACAGATATAAAACAAAATGTAATTCTATAGTGTTATAATTTAATTAATAGTTGAAATGTGCTCACTATTCAATACGTACGAAGTTGCGAATAGTAATGCTTGCTTTGAGACTCAGGAGAAGACTGGCTTTCAGCGTCTTGTGCAATTTAATATATAATAATTTATTTCACATCACAGAACGCCAATACTGAATTACCAGCATTAAATCAATATTAATCTCCACAAACCAGAGACAATATTTATAAGCGCTAAACTTAAATAATTATTCTTTACGATCTTAATACTAATACAAAAACTGTTTACATAATATAATTCTATTACATAATTAACATTTAATATCATTAAAAATAAAAGGTAAGTGCGACATATGCGTACTTACAACACTCCTCAACCAAAGAAAAGGAACGCATATAAAACAAAACATATGCGTTTCTGCTCTAAGGAAAAGAAAAAGGAAAAATTGTGATAGGGGAGATGTCGTACATATCACAACACCCCCTTTCAAAAAAAAAGGGACACGTATAAAAACAAAATATACGAGTTACAATTCTAGAAAAAAACAAAAAGAGAAGCAAAGTGTCGACAACGATTCTGATCCCATCGTATAGAGTTAACACTGCTCCACAAAACAATCATCCCTGACAAAATCCATTTCATTCGTCAAGTTTTTATTCATTGGTACAAAATCTCTTCAACCTATTATTATGAACTACCGTATGTTTTTTACCAATTAGTATTTCTGTATTAACAGGGGATATAATTTTAGTAACTTTATACGGTCCTACGTATAAGGGTAAAAGTTTTTTTGACTGTCCTTTAGTTGGTAACTGTTCATTTCTTAATAAAACTAGTTCGTTTACTTCAGGTGTGAAAAGAGAATTGACCCTTTTATCAAAATATAATTTTGTTTTTTCTTTGCTTTTAACCAAGTTATTTATAGCAAGTTCCCTCGCTACTTGTAACCTGTGTTTGAGTTCTACTATAAAATTATTATAAGTATTTACCTCAATTGGTTCTTTATAAAAAATTGAAGGCAGATTTGCCTTATGTCCATAAATTAGTTCGAAAGGAGTAAAACCGGTCGCTGTATGCGGAGTTGTGTTATACACGAACATTGCATAGGGAATCCAATTTATCCAATCATCCTGCTTTTTACAAAAATTCCTTAGATACTCGGCAAGGGTTCTATGAACTCTTTCTAAGGCACCGTTGGTTGCTGGTCTAAATGCTGTTGTTTTTAATTGTTTAATTTTTAACAATTTGCATATATCTTTAAAAATTTTTGACATGAAATTTGTTCCTTGGTCTGTTAAGATCATATTAGGAACTCCGTACCTACAAATAACGTTAGTTACTAATGCTTTCGCGACAGTATTTGCCTCCTGGTTTATAATAGGAATAGCTTCCGTAAATTTAGTAAGGTCATCCTGTATTGTTAGTAAGTATTTGTATTTGTCGTTGTCGTCTTTCTTGGGAAGATATACTATGTCCAAAGCCAACCTTTCGAAACTATGTTTCGAAGTCGATGTAATTGTTAATGGGCATTTATTTAATTTGCACACTTTATTCTTTTGACATGATACACATTGTCTAATAAAATTTTTAACTTTTCTAATCATACTTGGAAATTTAAAGTGTGATTTTAATCGTTTAATTGTTTTAGAAACTCCTAAGTGGCCTGCTGTGGGATTAACATGAAATTCCGAAATTACATTGTTTATTAACTCAGGGTCACTAATTTTAAGTATATTGTCATTATAAATGTGTACTATTATATTTGTTTTATCAAAGATATGTCTGATCATAGTTCGTAACTGGGCAAAATCTAATTTACTTAGTTCAGACTCGAACCTGTTCATAGCTATGTTAGTAATTTTGTGTAAAGTACAAAAGTTTTTCAGATTCACTAATGCCAAAAATATTTCTTTATAATTTGGTAGATTAAAATGAAATTCCTTAATTATTAAACAGATAATAAATCTAGTATCAATTTCAACATATGCAATTTCTGATACTTCTTTTTCTTGTATTAGAAATGCATTGATACTACTAAATTTATTGATTAATTCAGGAGAATTTCCAATTGAATTTTTAAAATCTTTTGATACAAAATCTACTAATGAAAATGACGTCGGTGCGTCATATAAACTTTTATCATGTTCAATTACTTTATTGTTTATGATAATTTTATTTTTAATTATTTCTAAATAATTTTCGTATGTGACATCCATTGTTTCAACCTGAAGTGAGTATACGCGACTTAGGGCATCTACGTGTGGAATCGAACTACCTGGTCTATATATTACTTCGTAATTATATTCCTCTAGTTTTATCCGCCAACGCATAAGTCTAGAACTCGGGTCCTTAATACTCATTAACCAAGTCAAGGCTTGATGGTCTGTTACGATACTAAAAAACTTTCCATAGAGATAGGGTCTAAAATGAGCCACAGCCCATACTACTGCTAATAACTCACGTTCAGTAGTTGTGTAATTTTGTTGTGCCTTATTTAGAGTTCTTGAAGCATATGCTATTGGGTGGCTTTCCTTAATAGTACCTTGTGAAAGGACTGCACCTATAGCATATTTACTTGCATCCGTGGTTACAACGAAATTTTTACTAAAGTCCGGGTATTGCAAAACAGGTGATATGGTTAATTTATTTTTTAAAGTTTTAAATGATTCGTCGCATTGGTCTGACCATTCTAATACTTTAACATTACTGTTTGCTGCATTATATAGTGGTTTGGCTATCTCTGCGTAATGCGGTATATGTCGGCGATAATAACCAGACATACCCAAAAATGTTTTAATTTGTTTAGGACTGTTTGGAATGGGGAAATTCTTTATTGCTTCTACTTTAGAAGGATCTGGTAGAATACCTGTTTCATTAATAACGTGACCTAAATAAATCAAATCTTTATGTAGAAAGTTACATTTGGATGGTTGGAGCTTCAAATTATGTTCCCGTAATTTAGAAAAAACGTTTTTTAATCTTTGGTTGTGCTCAGAAATGTTTTTTCCAAAAATGACTACATCGTCCAGATAGATTAAGCAATCTATTCCTTGCAAACCTGTGAGAACGTGAGACATAAGTCTCTGAAACATGGGGGGGGCTCCTTTAAGTCCGAATGGCATTCTTACAAATTGATAGTGTTTAAAGTTCGCACTAAATGCTGTTTTCTCTTTATCTTCGGGAAGCATAGGGACCTGGTGAAAACCGCTTGCTAAGTCAAGGGTAGAGAAAAATTTTGCACCACTAAGTTGGTCCAGTATATCATGTATAAGAGGCAAAGGATAGGCGTCACTTGTTGTCTGCTCGTTAAGTTTACGGAAATCGACTACTACGCGGAATTGTTTATTACCTAACGCATCTGGTTTTTTTGGTACTACTAATAAAGGTGCGTTATAGGGTGAGTCGCTTTCTTCAATTATGTTGTTGACCAACAGTTCCTGAATATGCTTTTCCACAATCTCTTTTTGCGCATGGGGCAATCGATACGGTTTAACGTTAACGGGTTTAGAAGAATTAATCTTTATCTTATGACTTAATGCGCTCGTACAAGATAACTTGTCTCCCGGTAAAAAAAATATGTCATTAAAGCTGTCACAGATTTCTATTAATTCTGTTACTAATTCTGAATTGACATGTGAAAGATTTAAATTGTTTAATAAAAGTTCCTTACGGTTGTTAGGACTTGATTTTGAAAAATGGTAAATACTAAATTGATCTATCGGTATGATATTCGGTTTGAAATTACTAAGTATTATATTTTTTATTGAAGAATTTATTATTGAAATATAGAAAATATTTTTGACGGGCTTGATTAATGCATTAGCTAAAAAAACTTCAGGTAACAATTCCCTGGCTACACAAACTCCTACTGTAGAACCTGACATAGGAATTATCTTCCTCGTACGTGCTGGTAAAACGATATTGTTTATATTTATAAGTGGGAGCTCAATTACTTTGCCACATTCTGAGAATTGTACACTGTTCATTTTTAGATTAATTACTGCATTTAGTTTCCGTAAAATATCTAACCCTATAATTCCATCGTGTTTAATGGGGAAATTTTCTGACACAACCTGTAAAGTTTGTTTCGACTTATTACTATCTAAAATTATAGAAGTTTTCAGTGAACCTAAGGTATAAGGCGTGCCTTCAGAAATACCCTTCAATAGAATTTTAGATTTATTATTAATTCTGACATTGTTATTTAAAATATTTTGTTTAATCAAGGAGATTTGAGAACCAGTATCTAATAAAAATGATACGGTTTTAGCTTTGGCTGCGACCATCTTGAATTGGATAGTGTCAACTGTTTGCTTAGCCTTAACATTTTTATTTTTACTGTCAAAACTTAGAATATCATTATTATTTTGTAAATTACCCGTATTGATCTCATCAAAATCATAAAAAAAACATAATTCATTATTTGAATTGTGTTGTGTCTTGTTAGTAAAAGATACTTGAGAACCATCAGATATAAGATGTTTCGATCTTTCACAACAAGTAGAAGGTTCTGATAAAATTGTGGCCTCCCTACAAGTATTAACTTGAGCAATAGGGTTACCCGTATCTAGATTTTCCTTCTTAATAAAACAATACTTTTCTGTATGACCACTTTTCTTACAATGGTTACAGAACAAATTTTTAGTTTTTGTTTCGACCTTATTAGGAATTTGCTTGCTTGAAACTGGTTTACTATTAGAATTAGGAACGCTTGGATATGTTTTGACTTTAATATGCCTTCTTCTTTCTAGATTGCGCCACCGTCTCTCCAGAAACTCTGTAAATTCATTTAAGGTTGGTAATTCAGAATTATTTCTGTTTTCCCATTCCTTTGACGAATTAAAATCTAATTTGGTCTTTAAAATATGTATTAACATAAAATCTGAATGATTAGAATATATCCCCAATTCGGTTAATGCTCTAATCGATTCATTAATTTCATCTAGTAGTTTTTTGATATTGATTTCGGACTCTAAACGTATAACATTGTAGTTTATTAAATTGTTTAAACAGGTTTCAATAAGTGCTACCTTGTTATCATAACGTTTACAAAGGATGTTCCAAACAATTTCGTAATTATCATTTGTTAAAGGATAATTCTTTATGAGTTTGAGTGGTTCTCCTGACAAATTTAACTTTAAATAATGCATTTTTTCAATGCTTGATAGTTTACTATTATTACGAATTAAATTTGTAAATAATTCCATAAAACTTTGCCAATTAATATATTCTCCATCAAAAACGGTTAGTTGCATTGGACTTAAGTTCAGATTTTTTATTGAATCTATACTTTTTGAGTCGTCTACAATATGTGTATCATTCTCAAATGTTTGCTTATAATTCAACAAGTAAATAAGAGTGTCGTCATAAAAATTCGTCAGCCCGCATATGTTTGTTTGCAAAGTTATAGAGAAGTATATTACAATACTAGGAAAAATAGACGCAGTGCATTCTTCTTTATACATAAAAATTCAGCCTGCATATGTTTGTAGACGCAAAACATTTACTTTGCCATTCATTTCATATCAGACTGAGCCACACCATAAGCAATTATATTTTCCACTGTAACCACAAAGAGTGTGTGTAAAAATTTGAACTCGAAAACATTATCAGGAACTACTTTAAAAATCTATGGCAAAGTTTTGACCATATCGGCAAACAGATGAGCTTATGAGAAGTGCTACTCCCCGGTACAGATTACTACGGACGAAGATTTGGATATAAAATGGAACACAAGAACACAACGGCTTGAATCATTTGTAGTATTGTGATTCAAAGTTAAACATATCGACAGCTGATTTCTAGAATACAGAACAGAATATTTTCTATAAGATTTAAATATAAAGTCATCTATGTATAGAATGATCAGGCAAACTCGAATTATAGTATCTCATTCCTTCTGCGAATAGAAAGGGTAATTAATTCCTATAATAACTTTTGTGTTTCTTTATTCATGTAATCCTATATAATAACAAAAGAGGATCCCGTAGGATTGCTGCTGGGAATGTCCCAACGAATTTGTGAATGAGTTTTCCACATGTAGGCAAGGGGTACAGTGGAGTAAAGGGTGTAGATGGTCCCAGCAGCCCGGGATACCCGGAAAACATCTCTTGCATTATATAATGTCTATACATCTCCCACAAGTAATATTAAGTATGCTGTCGTCATAATCTTTTGTCACATTCTAACACATTATAATATACATATAAATGAATGAGATAGATTATTTTATAGTACCATGTAGACAGATCAATACTCCTGGAAAAGCTTTAACCAATAGAAGAAGAGCTTTCAGAAAGCTCCTGCCAATAAACGTAGGCGTGACGTTCGTCCGCAGTTTGCGCGGTTTCCAGGCAGCTGTACTCCCCCCACTTCTACCCCGCAACGCAGATTTCATTCATTTTGTTTGTTAGGAGGTGGGGGAGATGCCTATATAAGTCAGCGTAAATCCGTCGCGGCGTTTTGTTACAATTCGACAGGCCATCAAACACCTTCGTACTGATATAAGTGCTACTTTGTGAAATCAAGTGACCATTCTAATAACTAGTGTTGAAAATTCAATAATATTGGATTCGAAATATTAGCAAAGTAAGTCAATAATAATTATTTATTAAATTAAATTATTTGTTAAATATTTCAAATTATTTTATTAAATTAAGAAAACAATTTTATAAGAGAACCCAAGAAAATAAAATTCCAAACTGTTTGTTAGCCCGTTGGGAAATAGACACGTTTACCAAACAGATGTTTTCATTAGAAAGAGATAGATATATTCAGAGCTACCTGTTGGAACTGGGTCATGTATCGACCTCGGTTAGACAGGGCCGAGAACACGGGACAAACTAGGGAATTATAGGGTTATTAACATATATTATTACCGAAGTTTAAAGTTAGAATAATAACATTACATCCCCCCCTCCTCCCCCCACTCTTCTTCTCCAAAACAAGATATTACTAATTCATGTATAATAATCCCCAAATTGAGATGTTGTAAAAGAAATAAGTAAAAATATATATTAGAAAGAAATAAAAGTTTCGTTATTTTGAATATAGTGATAGAAACTTTTAATAAATTGATGGCGTAACTCTATTTTGTTTCATTATGAACGTGGTAGTTTGGTGAAAGAAAAACTCCAAAGTAGTTCTAGAACTGAAAGCAGCAAACCCTTTACCAAAGAAGTAGGAATTATTTAAGTTTAAGTTCATTAGCTTTGAAGAGTTTGACATGTGGCTAAAATATCAAGTTTTACTATTGGAATCCTTGTTTTCTAATTCTTCCTTCATTTTGTCTTTACCAGATGCGGTTTGCGATTCTGGACCTATTTTTGATCTTCATCGTACCGAGCATAGCGTTGGCGTACCCCATCTTTGGAACGAAGCGATATGGGCGTTCCAACAATCCTCAATGGGCTCCAATGCCACTTTGGCAATCCGTTCCAATTCCTGCCCGATACTACGAGCACCCTTATTCCCCATACCAACTTGATAACTATTACTACATCCATCCTTCTGAATCCCTTCGTCGAAGACACTACCCCGTGTACTCCCATGCCGACGTGTACCAATCAATGATGCCATACTACTACGCCGAACGTCCGCCACATTACAGCTACTACGGCAATGACGAACTGGCGGATCCTGTAGAAGGATTGCAGGAAGAGATCCTCCAGGAAGAGGAACGCGAGGAAAGGGAGGAAGCTTTACCAATCGGTCAGGAAACTTGGTTTGAAAATAGCGAACCCAGACAAGATAGCATTGCTGACATTAACGCAGCGTTCCTCCAGAACCTGATCGCGCAGAATATGTACAACGACGCGTTGAATAACAAAGCAAAAGATCAACGCCAGCAGCAATACTATCAGAAGCCAATGTATGACGATTACGCGGACGCTTCATCTGGAGAATGGTACCCAGAAAGACCACAACGAGATTTTGAAGATGAAGATGTTAAGGAATTGAAATCCCTAGCAGGAAAACCACTAGCGCATGTCCCAAAAACGCATCCGCAATTTGCGCAACCCGATTATGATCGCTACCAAGATTCCTATGTCGATGACAACGATGACGCTTGGATAAATTGGGCAAGCAAGAGAAGCGTGAACGAAAGGAGTAAGGAGATGGGTAGTGTCAATGTCTTAACAACTCCTAATCCTCGAACAACCACGCCACCACCAACGAAAGCTCCCCTGAAAGATTCCCGTGGCGGACAAAAAGAGATGGTACAGCCTCGTCCCGCAACTCCTGTCCGACATCCTTTCTCTCAACCAATAATGGAGATGTTGGGATTGGAAGATAGTGACCAAGGAAGAGTTGTACATGAGCAGCAACATTCTGAAAGAAAGAGAACGCCATCTGTTTACGATACCATTAAACAACTGCTGGCTATGGAAAAAGACCTCGATAGGGTAAGATCAATATTTTACTTCTATTTCTATAAATTGACACTCTAAATTTAGATCACACGAACGAAAATAGCTGCATACTACACATAAACATTTCAACATGAAACTAGTATTGCAACTTTGTGTTTCATGTGCGAAGGTGTAAACGTCTTACAAAGTGTTTCCAGCTGAAATGTTCACAGTATAATTCATTCATAAAATATAACACTGCAACACTGTTATCTCAAAAGGGTGACTTTATTTTATATTGAAAAGATGAGGTGTTATTACTGTACACTTTAAAATTACAATTCGAGTCAGGGGCGGATTATGCGGTGCGCAGTAGTTAGAAATTTTAAATATTCTAACAATTCTCTAATTAAAACCACTAACTATTACATAAAACCAAGACTATTGTCTTCTGTCAAGGATAATTCTCATTAACTTTTAATTTTTAATGTTGAAATTTATTAAGTCTATATTTAAAAAAGATTTGAACCGACCAAGCATTAGAACCGACTATTTACATTATCCGACTGTATCAATACGACTTCAAGTTGTTTCGCGTTAGTACATAATAAACATTAAAATAGAAACTTCTTCTCATCCCATCAACTCGAATTGAAAAAGTCATGTCTTAAGTCGGTTGCAGTAATAGAGCATGTATTTACTGCGAATCTGCAAAAAAAAATGCCATCAGGTGACCATAGACAATGTATAACGAGCAGTTTCTTTCAACAAGAGCTGTCATTTCAAATCACAAACAAAAAACTCAATATTATCGTTAAAAGTTGTGATATTTTTAATTTTAATCTAAAGTACGAACCCTGAGCTTAGTAATGAAACACAATATCTGCCAAATATCACCACAATGATGGTTGTATGTTAAGAATTCTCCGATATTTACAATAACAGGTGTCGTAAAAAGAAAGTTCTATAGCACTACCCGAGTAGAAATGTTCCCCCGAGATACATAAGGGCCCGATCAGGCGCTGACAAGGTAGAACTAACCCGACAGAGTTGTAGTCAGGCGCTAGTAAGGTTCACCCGATCAGGTACTCAAAAGGAAATATCATATAATTCCCCGACCAGTTAGGTATGAAATTTTAGGTCTATTCAAACCATTTTAAAACGAGTATTATACCAAATTTTACATAAAAGATTGATTGCTTTGTTTATCCCTAAAAACATAATAGAACTATGTCGATGAAACTTCCCTTTGTAATCTACTCATAGTTTCATATGTGTCAGCGCGAGTACTACATGTCACATTACCTGATTGTTATTTCTGAACACAAATACAAAGCAATAAATATTCTAAAAATAGATTAGTGATTTAGATAGACTTTCGTTGTAGCAACAAAGCGTAAACATGAGAACATTCTATTTTAAGAGCGAGCTTTTAATACAAAAGTTTTAATTACTGTTTGAAATATTCATAGCTAAGCGCGTTACGTCATTAAATATTTATTATGAATTAGACACTTTCATATATAAGGTTATAGTAATTAACAAAGCACCGATTTTATGAATTTAACGTCAGCATATTTTTAATGCTGAGTTCTATCACCGACGATCTCTTGCTATTATAACAGTTTTTTTGGTGCCGTGACTTAAGGTAGTTGGTCCGAGATAGTCATGCTCAAAAGTATAACTCAGCAACCTAAAATTATAATGTAGCTGAAACGTTAGTGTCAAATAGTCTCGTTAAAAACTTTTGTGAAAGTACAGTCTCACTGTTCTCACTACATGTAAATAGTATCTACACATACATACACGTATATACACGTATTTTCAATGTTTACAAAATTTTATTTCTGTAATGGCGTGGACAATAATTTCCATTTTTTTTTATGTGATTAATAACTACTGTTTCTATAATATATTAAATTTTTATTGAATTCCTTTGAATCGTTTTTATTTTATTCGATAAAAATAACATTGAAATTACTATTTCCCATAAGAGCCTGTGTTAAAATAACAAAACTTTAATATCGTTTTTCTCAATAATGGAGTGGTAAATTTTAATCGACCTGAGGTCAATATGTCTTATAATTAATTAAAGAGCAATTAAATGAAGTTTTATTAAAATCCTTTGAAAAGTCATTCCACGATCCAACTACCTTAAATAGGTGACATGGGCTACTTTATAAGTTTATAATTATGTTGTACATACATTTATTTACAGGATCTCAGAAACCTACATTTTTAGACATTTAAATTTTTTATAACGTTGTTAAAAGTTGTATTTAACAGCAGTAAATAGAATCTATCCTTGACATAAGGCTATTCGTTAGGTTAGTTATTTTAACCAGAGAATTGTAAGTATATTTAAATTTTTTAAAATAGATCTGTTTTTATCTATTTTAAGAAGACTATAACCTTCTTACATCTCGAGGAATGCAGAAGATCTATTTTTTTGTAAAATTAAGAAAACAATATTTTTACCAATTTTAAGAAGACTATAACCTTCCTACATCTCGAGAAATACAATGAGAAATTCAATGTTTTTATTAATGTTAAGAAGACTACATTCTTACAACTTAAGAAATGCTATGTTTTTAACAATTTTAAGAAAACTATAATCTTCTTACATATGGAAGGATGCAGAAAATGTTATTTTTGGTAAAACTAAAAATTCAATTCTTTTACCAATTTTAAGAAGACTATATATAACCTTCTTATACCTCGAGAAATTCAATATTTTAATAAATTTAAGAAGACTATAACCAGAGGCGGCCTTAGGGGGTGGCAAGCAGGACAACCGCACGGGGCCTCGCATTCTTGCGCAACAACCCAAGTAGAAAAATTCATTACTAAATATGTATTTGAATATCGCGCCTCGCTCTTTAGAAATCTCACTAGAATCACTGCGTATATCTTTTAAGGCTTTCATGTGCCTTAGTTTATCATAATTAATATTTGTCGTCTTAGTGCTTGTTAATTTTTATAAAAATTTCCAATATAAAATTTTATTTATCGTCAATTATTATCAAAAATACTTACTTACAATTTACATAAATTATACAAAGAACAAGTGCCTCGCAAAGATCTGCTGCCCTGGAGCCTCGCAAAAATCTGCCACCCCGGGGCCTCGCTATGGCTAGGGCCACCCCTGACAATATCCTTCTTACATCTTGAGAAATGCAAGAACTTCTAATATTTGTTAAAATAAAGAATTGAAACAGTTATGTTATATTCAAATTATATAACATATATACCTAGCTATGATCGATATTTCAAGGCTAAAATATTTATAAGTCTATAAATAATACGTTGACTTCCAATAAATCACACACGCGTTATTAATTTTTAAATTTATATTAATTTCAATAAAATGAGGTACCAAGCTGAATGTGTCAGTTGTCCAAACAAATTATTTCAATAAAACGAACATCATTTCAATTGCATTTCATTTTCATAAAGTCTTAATGACTTAGGAGCCATTCCCTGTTCTAATTTTAAGATTTAGGTTTAATTTTTTCTTAGTACGCATACGTGGTGCGTCGATAATATTCTTTATTTAATATAAATTATTATATTTAAAATAATTATTTTTATATTTCATAAGTCAAAAAGAAATTGAACTTTGACATATTGCAGGTTATAAACTTGTTTGATAAAATAGAACACTGTACTGTTATGTTTTAGTTTTAGAAATTTTGAGTTAAAACATATATTTCAAACTAAAACATTTGTTGCTTATGATACTTTAGACTTCATACTTCGTAGCGAGTTCGGATTGAAATAGATAAACGAATTAAACGACGACACAGTTTCACTGTGATTCGTTGCCTGTTGCTTAACATTGCACCATTTAAACGTAAAACAATTAAAACACAATACAAATTTCCTTCCTTTACTAAATCGCATAAAAAGCTCATTTATACTACAGTCATAAAATGTTAAAAGCTCTGCGTATAGGTCACAGCGTAAGTGCAGGATGGTAGCCCCAACCCTCCGTACCTCCCAACCCTACACTCTTTTGTAGTTTCAATCTCCAGTTTAATAATGTTTTGTTAATTGGGGTTTATGGTGCTTTTGTTGTCTAATAATATTGGCTATAGAGATTTCACCCATAAAGTAGCTTTATGTAATAATGAAAAGATGGCGAATACATGAGCATAAGTGGACGATAATGTCGTAAAACGGGGGAAACGCGTTCAAATGGTACAGTTTCGTAACCCGGTTATTTATCTCGCTAAACAAAGTTACGTCTATTTAAAATTTCATTATCATCAAGGCGGTACAGCACTTGTAGAGCTTTAGCCTCTTTTAAGACTCTTGCATTCCTTCTTACTCGCCGTTTTCTTACAATTTTACATACCCAGTTTTGCTATGCTTTTATCCGCTTTTATCCTCTAAGTTCTCTTCGTGAAGTGTTGCATCTTTGTTAAATAGTTTTAATTTCCTTTAATCTCATTTTATGATTTTTGGGTCAAACCTTGATGTAAATTAGAATTTTCGAAGCTGTCATTCAAACGCCATCTTTATAATAAAGGTGTAATCAATTTTCTTGGTTTTCTTGAAAACTATTACTTGCACAAAAATTTTGCGTAGAGCTTTTTTGTAGATAATAATTATATCTGTAAGTTTAATATTCTTTTGTTGTAACTTTTACAACAAAAGAGTCATAAGCAAATAAATCTTAAATTAAGTGATGTATTGAACAGGCGGTATATTGTAATACGATCTATTAATTACACAAATATATTCATAACTTATTTAAAATTTATTTTTGTTTGTAACTTTTTTATTATAAAAGTTAAAGCAAAAAGATATTAAGAAAGATTGTAGATAATATAATAATCTACACAAAAATTATTTAGAATTTTTTGTGGAAGTTGTAGTTTTCAAGATAAACCAGAGAACTTATTACACCCTTATTTTCAAGATTGCAGCCGAACGGGTGCCCCTTCTATTCCAAAAATTTAAATTTAAATTCAGCTTTGGCCCTTTTACCTTATGAAACAAAAAAATGCCGCAAGCCTATCCAAAATGCTTACCTAATTATATTAAAAATAATAATAATAATATAATAATAATAATTAATCTATTCCGTGTAATTTCTTTAATATTGCTATAAGTATGCAAATTTTGTTTTTGCAAATTATTTGTTGAATGCACGAGAAAATAGATGATAAATTTAAACTGGACAGAATGGAATTTATAATGTAGTGTTTATAGTTTTAAATATTGGTGTCTCTTTTGTTACAGGATTTGAACAACCACGCGCAACCACGAATGCAGAAACGATTTATTTCCAGCGAAGAAAACTTAGTAAACGAATTAAATAGTCTGAAACAAATGTCAGCGTAATTTAACCGGTCTATTAACGAACAAACTCCGAATCGAACAAAGCAGAAAAACGAAACAAATATCTCCACATAAATAAAAAAAAAATATATTAAAATCTTATTGCAGGGACTTTATAAATTAATCGTCCTTCATATTGTACATTTCTTAATTTGAGACTGACTGTATATTAATTAAAACCAGAGACTTTATAACAAATACTAAATCACACGATATCGATACAAAAAACAATGATGACGACCTGGCAATGGCAACCGAAGCACAAAACTTCTTGATTATGCTAAAACATTTAGAAATATAAAACTATTTAATCACAAAAAGTGTATATTACTTCAATTTCAGTTTATTTATTTTTTTGATGATGATGATGATCCTTATCGTGTGATTCTGCATTGTTTTGTTGAGAAAAAGTCTTTAGTAGTTATTATCAGTGTATAACTACAATTATAGAAAAAAATTATTAAACTAATTAAAAAATAGAGTATTTAAATATTTATTCATATTATATAATAAACTTAACTAAAATATAACTACAATTACGAGTGGGCTTTTCGTTTGTTAGAGCTTTTACTTCATATATTCTATAAGAAGAGGCAAGCGGTGTAACACTTACAAAAGCTATTCTAAACAGAACGTACTTGACAAGGGAAGGAAGAGCTCTTAAGCCTACAATAGCAAAGGGGCATTTTTATAACGAAAAACAAAAACACTCAATTGATATAACAACTAAATTCTTTCTTTAAACGCTAACCATCACTAACACGAATTTTAACCATCACTAATTACGAAATTTACTAAATCACATATACATTTCGGGTTTATTGTGACTATTACATGGTCCTCTACACAGGTCTGTATCGACAGAACTTCACTCCAAACATAACCCCAAAATCATCTGTCAAATATGACAGAAACTTTATCAGAACAATGTACAATTTTATTAAATTTAAGACGAAGCACATAACATTTCATTATCTATGACATACAGATTTTAAACATACCTTGCAAAGGTAAACCGAGTTCATAACCTCACTTACACTTTTACTAAAACTTAGGTTATAAATCGCCAACACGTTCATAATAAAAACAGAGCGAAACTTGAAGACCTAAAAATGAATGCGAACTTTGAACCCTGTCTTGGCCAGATCTGTGTACAGGACCATAGACTATTACCATAAATTTTAATAAAACAAAGAACATTAATCTGATTGCAAGTTTTATTAATTTCGAAGTGATTGAGAAGGGACTTCAATGCTCAATGAAATTTAAGCTGGAGGCACTGCACTGGATCAAGCGCATGTAAGTGTTATTATCTTTCTTGTAACATGTAAAATAATCTTTCAGTGAAACTTGTGAATGACCTTAAGTACTCTAAAGGTGAAATACGTCAATTCTGTTAAAATGGAACGCCTAATTAATTGTAGTCAATTAACGTAACTAAAAGCATGCCACTCTTAATTGATAATTAATAAAAATAAATATATTTAAAAAGAAAATCTATATCTAATTTTAATAAGGTATTTGACTATTTTTAACGAAAAGTCATTTTCCCTTCCTTGGCATCTAGTACGCCTAATGAATTAACGAAAGAAATATTAATTGTAAATATACAACTAGAAATATGAATTAGTGAATGCGTTGAAACTTTGCACTGAGTTATTGAATTTGTTCTAAAATGTGAATTTTGTGAAATTTATGCCAAGTTTAATAGTGTTTATACAATTTCATAGCAGAGGTTTTAATTCGATTCAAGATGGCGCATTTAAAGTGAGTGAAATTGTTTGTTCAAATTTTCTAACTAAAAACAATCATAAAAAATTGTGAATTATATAAAGATAAGCGTCTACCGATTCGCATAAATCGCATTAGATTTAATATTTTGAGTATGATGTATTCGAAAAGTATCGGATTAGAACACTTTATCATGAGATGAACTTTTTAGATTAATGTTTATTAATACACAATTGAGCATCTTTAATATTGTGTACCTATATCGTCTTACTTCATACAGTTTCGCTCACAATGAAATAATAAACACAAAGGACAGCTCTTTGAGAGAACTCATACGTTATGTACGAATATGCATGTATCCTACTATGATTCAGATCTCTGCAACAACAAGTAGATAATAGTGCGATCTTTGTATGAATCATATTATGAATACATACCTATGAAATACATACAATGGCGTATTAGTAAATATTACAAAAAAACTTCCTCTCATGATATAGCGTGCTAATGCGACTACATCCTATTGAATAAGTTGCGAGTAAACGGTTGCAGTATGAGAAAGCTTTACGTTTTGAGAAAGCTTCCACAGGTGCGCATGGCTTTCAGATTTATCTAGAAATAAAGGAGTTTAAGAAATGGCAAAATTTTGCGGACGGCACCCTTAAGAAAATTATCTGAATATAACCTTAAATATTTATATTACACGTATTTAAATAAAGCCGTTTTCTCTAATCAATTGAACGTATATTAAAATAAAAACCTTTATATTTTTGTATTTAAAAATAGAATAATGATAACATCTATAGATAAGAAAATAAAAAATATGTATTTGTTCCTAACAAAATCACTTCTTTTAAAATTACGTTTATTTTGTTTGACGGAAATACCCGTTGATATCCGATTAACCGTCACGCAACCGGATTAACTTCCGTTTGATATTCGTTGCGTGTGCTTCACATTAAAAATAAATTTTTAATGTGATTATTTTTACTTGAATTTAATACGGGTATAGAAATTTTTAGCTGCATTTGATGTTATCAACAAGTTTTTCTTTTTTTAACTATGAGCTAAATTATAATCTGGCCATCTTTTATGGAAGAAGGGGTAAGCAAACAACACATGAACACCTTAAGGCTTAGGCAAATGCAGAGCCGTAGCTGGGCATCGAGAATTTGAAGTAGGGCCCCTTTGTCGTTTGGATCAGTTTGAAAAGTAGGTACATAATTATTCGATACAATCACACCTTTTGTTTTGAATCTTATAAAACAACTACTTCACTTTCTTATGTTTTATGGCGATTGTTGTATACTTAAAACATGTACAAATTACTATGTAATATACATTATACCACTTTTTATTTACAAATAGACAATATTAACGGTTAAAATTAACATTTCCAATTTGCGGTTAGAAATATTATGGCATTGTTCCATATATGTATAAGTGTAGTTATATTTCACATTTATTGGTCAATTTTAACTATAAATACTGCCTATTTCTTAATAAAAAGTGGTATAATGAATATTACATGGAGTTTTGTACATATTTTGACTATATAAAAAGCGCAATAAAATATACAAAATTACAGTAGTTGTTTTATAAGAATCAAAACAAAAGGTGTTGCTCTATCGAATAATTACCGAAATGGAGGGAATTAACATTTTATAGAAGAACGGTTCCCCTTTTTGAGCTAGAGTTTCTTTGTTACAATATTGTTATCTTTTACCAAAGACAAGATCCTTGCTAAACACAAAATTTACATATTACTTCAAATAATAGTAAAAAAGTGACAAAGAAATATCCCGATAAACATACACGTAACTACTTAATGTTTTCCTAAAACAATAAAAGTTACATAGCATATGTATAACAAAAACTATTTTAGATACTATATACTCTTTTGTGACCTATTTTTGCTGCTTTTATTTTGTAATTCACTAAAGAACTTGGCGTAAATGAACATGCATTTTCTCCTTTTTAAAAGAGCACCGGTAAATCTACATATATCTATTCGACCTCCTCCTCAAACACAGAAATATATATCTGGTCCGGAAGTCGAACCCGAAGATACAGCAGTCAAGCATCAATTACTGCGTGGTCATTATACGTATTATTGTAAATAATTACAATTGTGTTTGTTATCTTAAAATAAAGTTACGTAAATCTCAATTTTACGATGCTCTTCTCTTTAATTATTTTGTCATTTCAAAATGCCATCTTTTATTCATTTTAATTGTATTACCCGAAATGCAAATCTTAAAATAATGGAGAGAAGCATCAATAAATGGAATAATATAAAAAGTAATTACAAATTATTACATAAAACTTTTTCTATTAAAACTTTTTCGAACCGTATTTTCGATAATTACCTTTGCAGACCTAAAAAATCTGTGATTTTGTACAGAGAACTAAGGACTGCACCGTAGAATTGTTTCGGACTGAATGTCGTTTTTTTTATTTATTTAAAAATTATATTTTAGTATTGTTAGGTTCATGCCAATATTTTATTTATTTTATTAAAAGTGTAAAAACTAAAGAAGAGAACAAGTCACGCATGTTTTCATAGAAATTGTAATGCAGTTTTATATAAAATCGCATTGTTATTTGAAAGCAAGCTCTGTTCTTGATTCGGCTGAACATATACTTAGAGGAACGTATGCTGTTTAGATCTGAAAACGAATTAGTTCTTAGATATTAATTAAATTGATCCGATAATGATTTTTTTAAGTAATCAATATTGTATAACCTACAAATACAATATAAGTTTGTCCTTAACGGAATTCAAAATAAAAACATTTAAATATCTTCTCTCTTCTACAATAAGTTTTCTTGTTTCTTCTAAATCACAGTGTTAATTACATGAATAGTGCTGTTTTTAGAGTGTTTGCATTTCTTGAATATAATTTCAACATGCGGAATTATGGTAAACATAACCTAAAAGAATAACTGAAATTAAAATCACACTTGGCAGATATATATTGTATATTGCTCAGTTGCGTAAGCTTTAAACCTTTAGATAATTTATTTAATGATAAGTCTCATACAAAAATGTATAACCAAATAACCTACCCTAAATATTTGATGAACTGTCGTAATAATGCACAGAAATAACCATAAAGATGGCGATGTAAAACACATACATTTTTGATGATTGTGTTTTTGTTTGGTATTAAAATAATAGGAGTAACTAATAAAAACAAAACTTCTAACCAAACTTGTATTGTCGATTATTAAAATTATATATTATAAGTTATTTCTAGTTTCAAAACTTGAACAATCATTAAAAGTTTTATGTTCGGGTATGTGGCAATAATTTTCAATTTGAATAAAATATTATATTCAGATTGAAAATTATTGCCACATATAAGTATGTTTATAGTTTGAGATAATATGCGGTAAACACAGTTACATATATTTACGACTTATTTACCATAATACGATGTTTATAATGTAAGTTTACATAAAAGAAATTATCGTTTGATATAAAGTTGCTTTTGTTGACCTAATTTAATTTTTTTGGTTAAGGTTAAATAATGTTTCTCACCGAACAAATATATTAGTAAAATATTTCAAGTTACTTTATGAATATGTAACAAAATTATGTTATTCTTTGGTAAATTTACATTAAGGGGTTACATGGGTTTCGTCGGGTAAAAAAGGCCTATTTTCAATATTTTATTTCTATGTAAAAAATTATTTATTTAATTCAAACTTTTTTCTGTCTTATAGATACATATTTAAAGAATAATTTCTGAAATTTTCAAAAAAAAAAAATTAAAACTCCTCCATTGTGACGTCATTTCCGGTGACCCCTCGAAAAAAAGGTGCGTCCGCGTTCTCAGCATAACTCCTGACAGGATCATCAAAAATGAAAAAAAAAAAATAAGTGTTTTAGTTAAAACCATAAACTCGTGTTTGAACGAAGGAAAGAAAAAAAAAGTAAAAATTGGAATTTTGGAAGACATTTTTCCAAAAAAATGAAAATTTCAGTCAAATTTGCTTGACATTTTTTTTTTTTTTAAATAGTTGTAATTGAAAAAAGAAAAATCCTTCGTCCAAGCACGAGTAAATTGTATCTTGAACACCTGTGTAAAATTTCTACAAGATCGGTTGAGTAGTTTTCGAGAACATTTGACAACCGACTTTGAAAACACGGTTCCCAGAAAAACGCGTTTAAAGTTTTGAGTAACAATAAAACTGACTTGGAGCGCACACCTTCCAAAGGCTGTATCTCCGAAACTATTATTCGGATCGACTTGAAAATTTAGGATAATATTCTTGAGATGTTGTAGAAATTAATAAGCCAAAAAGAAAATCGATTTTTTTGAACCCACGAAAGCCATGTAACCCCTTAAGTAATATATGGGTATGAAATATTAGTAAGTCTCGCTTACATAAAATGTTATTTGTATTTATGGTAACAATTATGTTTTGTGTTTAGCGGATAATAATATAATGACAATGTAAAATCTTGTATCAATGGTATTATATGCAGAATTAACAACTTCAACGATTTCCGCGTATTTATACATATGTTCTAATTAATATTGCAACATTGCCAAGGTAGAACTTTCTGTACTTATCGAAAAAAAATGAATCTAATGCGTACTTGTTTTGCGGTTCCTATAGCATTTGCATTCTTATTGTATCTACTAGACTAAATTTTGAAATTGAGATCTCTATATTTATAAAAATCTTTCTTTATTTTATATTTAATTTTTAAATAAATAATAAGTAATTAATATATTTATTAGATGTAAAAAATAAATAAAATCGTACCTAATGCATTTATCCTCTGCTAGAATCTATATAACTGATATAATCTAAGCTACTACTAGATATGCTTATTTTTCTAATATTAATAAATATTCTAATATAAATAAATAAAATAATTAATAAAGTAAAAATATTCACAATAAAGTTTATTTTTAAATTTATGAAATTATTTTGATAAATATATAATAATAAAAACAGTTAGTACTCTAAGATATTTAAAATATTATATTGTTAATTATATAAAAAGAAATTCTATTTGTTCAATCTATTTTTTATTTATCCAAAAAACATAATTATTTTTTAAAGATATTTTTGTAGAAAATTAGATTTCTCAAATATGGTTAGTCACCTCAATACTTATGTGTGTTCATAATATTGCAGTTTTACTATTTGTAAATAAATTTACTTTCAGGTTTATTGGGTAATAAATAATTATTTGTATATATTTGGCTATAAATCGTGGTGCACAATTTTTTTCTTCTATTACGCTAATAATAATGTTATTGTTATATATGTATATTACGTATTACTGACATCCAGGTGAAAAATTGTCTTGCAGGCTAATTTCAAAGTTCATTTTCTACCTCTGACGTAGAAGTTGTAACTTAAGCACTACTTTTCACCTGGAAAACATATTTATGTAACATACGTTCTACGTAAAACATACGTAAATGTTATATAACTTTGTTAACTTTATTATTTAAAGTATTTTAATGTTTTCGAAATATGTTTAATAAACCAATTTGTTAAAATAGTTGAAAAGAAAAGATATAAGTTTAAGGTGATAACATTTAAATTATTTGACAAACCCTTTTGTAAATCTACGTTTTTTTTTTGTAAAATTGTACATATCCCCATTTCTGAAAACTTTTGTATTATGTATATAGAAACCCAATATATTTTGATATATTAAAAGAAAAATATAAATAATATATAAGAAAAATAATTTGTTTTTTCTGTAGAGAATTGAATTATTTTACGTTATATATTTAAAAACTAAGTAAAATAATGGATTCATATATCATTAATTTAAACATTATTTAAATATATAATGTATGTAATCTAATATAAAAAAGAGATATATAGGAAAAAGTGTTTCATGCTCCATCTGATGAAGAGAAAATGATATGTATTGTATTTTAGAACTAAAACTTGAAAGTGTTTAGTTTTAAAAATGACTGATTGTAAAAAGATTTAGCTGAAATAAAATCATGTGTATAATAAATAACATAAGGTTGTGTTTTAATTCATATTATTTTTTAATATATACTAGACACACATATATATATATATATATATATATATATATATATATATATATATATATATATATATATATATATATATATATATATATATATATATATATATATATATATATATATATATATATATATATATATATATATATATTGTTACAATTTTACTGGCGCGGATACGGAGAGACGGCTTGTGTGCACGTAGCAACTATCCTTTTCAGCTTGTAACACCAAATGATACAAACTTGTAAGGGCGTAAAAGGGGGATGAAGGGAGTCTGGCTCTGGAACCTTATAAGACGCCAAAGGTACAAAATTTGTATGTGTGAGCGAGGATTAAGGGAAGGGAGACCAAGATTCTCGAACCTTCTCAATATACGCCGTAGTACGCCTGCGACTGGGGTTCTTTTAGTTGCCGAGCGGAGCAATTGTTTACACTGTTTAGTCGCGTTGTAACTTATTAAATTAAGAAATAGCCACAATTAAAATAATAAGAAGGATTTACACTTTTACAGACATTATTTATTCACACAAAAACTATTACAACTACTTTATAATTATTACTGTTTAATATTTCACTTATTAGTTGCTCTGACTGATCTTTTCTTGCGGACTGACTGTTGTTGACTCACTGACTGACTGACTGTTGTTGACTAACTCGCGACGCGATGCTCTGCTCCTTTTATATTAGCGGTTTACGCAGTACAGTTCCCCTGGTCTCGACACTTCTGACTTTCTAGAATATTCCTATAATTATCCAAATACGCTGTTTGACCTTCCGGACTATTTCTATGACGTTCCACTCCATACGCGTAATATTTGGTTCTAGAAAGATCACATGTAAACAATAACAGAAGTGCATGGTATGCAGTTGTTTATGTTATCTCCAGGAACACGCGTATCAAGTCAAACAGCTTCGTTATCAAAATGTCTTGATATTTGTACAGGGATGCGCAACCTTTTCTGCTAATTCCAGTAATTATTTTATAACTATAATTTTTGTATGCTCAGACGCCCGCAAATTCGTAACAATATATATATATATATATATATATATATATATATATATATATATATATATATATATATATATATATATATATTTACAAATAGTTTTCTGTGATTGGTAAATGAAGTATATAAATGTTTTCAGTTTTCGAATAATCGGTGTTTACAAAAATATTCAGACTGTATTATGCTGATATCTCGTAAACAAAGTTTCAGTTAATAAAAATTAGGAACTTGCTTTTATCTGATGATAAAGAATTTTGTATGATATTTTGAAATTTTAAAATTATCACGAAATATGTCGCCATTAAAAAAACACTAAATAAGGATTGTTTGTACTTCACGTATTGTAATTTCGAAGCATGTTTGTCATATATTTGAAAATTACTTTATTATTATACATACTGAATTATATGTCACTTTAAAATTGAGGTTATGAAAACATTTATTTCTTATGGCTCTGGTTGCTAATGATTTTAAATGGAACTAGCTAAACCCAGCTAATCTGAAACGAATTGAAAAGTAAATAAAGGACACACACACAAACACAGATGACGATCAACTGAAAAGAAACGCAAGAAATGAATTTTGAAAACTCGCGCGTATTCGAATGTAAACTTGTATCAAAGTTTCAAGTCAATCGACCGACTACTTTTCGAATGGGCTTGTGTCCTCATTTTTTAGTGGTCGATTTTTCAATTGTTGATTGAAATTGATGTTAATAAATGTGTATTGGCGTGTCTATTTTATTAAATATCTAAATATTAACGGAGTTATGGCAATTGAAAGTTTGAATTGTAGTTTTAGCGCTAGAAATGGTCGGCCATGTTTGTATGACGTGAAATGTATTTTAACGTCAGTTATTTGTTGAGTAGGTCAGTGCTGTGGTAATGTTTTGTAGTTGTTGGTAATCAAATAAACAAGTCAGATCAAAGAATAATACGTTTTTATTTTATTTAACCCTGTTACGGCAGACATAATATTGAAGCTTAATTGTTCCTTGATATAGCTGTAAATAATATTTGATATTTTGATATATAAATACATATAGCAGAGATTTATGAGCTGTAAAGTTGGTAACCTTACACAAGGATTGTGATGTCACATACATTTGGAATGTGTATAACGTTGAATCCCTTTAATAATTAAAGAGACAAAATGACTTTTTTAATTGTTAATATCTCTTAACATATAAGGAGTTATTAAAAAATAATTGGACATTTGAAGTTCTAGTAACCCACTTTATCAATATATAGTACACTTTTATAGAAATTAAGACATAGGACACAAGCCCATTGCGTAAGTTGTTTGGGTAGTAAATACGTTCACTTGTTAATACTCGGTAACTTTAGTTACTATGCAAAAAGTTTATCATAAGCTTTGTTTGTCGCTAGGGTCAAACTATTTTAAAATATTTCGTAAAAGTTATAAGCCTATATTGTATACACAAACACAAATATATCTTATATTACTAAAATAATTATATTACTAAAGGAATATCGCTCGATAATAATATACAAAATTTATAAAGTTAAGTTAGCTGTCATTTTATAAGAAACTACATATTTTTAAGTATAATTGCAGTGTCCTCGTATTGAATGTTCGGTATTGATATTTCCCCCATGCAGTAATTATTCAGTAGCACCTGGAGTGTATGCCTAGAAGTAGACCGTTTTCTTGATATAGGCACTCCATATAGCGCACGTTCTATGAGACCAGGTCACTGATATTGAGGTCGTTGCCGGGTACTATTCAGCCTGAGTTCAACAACCCCGGTTCATCTCTTACTACCTTCACAAAATACACCCCCACTCACCCGTCGCTCTGCCAGCTCTTCAAACAGAAAGCTTCTAGTGCAATCAGTAGCGTAGGTCTCAAATAGGCCACTGGTTTTCTATTTATTTATGAGATTTGATTAGTCCTAATGTAGTCCTGCCCCACTAACTACAAAACTATTTAACGTAATACTTTTTACCTAACTACGTTTTTCTATTTACCATTTTAAGTTTAACATAAGTCTGTTATTTTATTATTAAATAACAAAAGACATAAAAAATATTGTACTCATATATTAACTTACTATAGTTCAAATTACGAGAGTTCGGCAGCTACTCATGCTTAAAACAAGTTGTGGGGTATAAACTGCCGATATAACTAAAAAGCACTGACTCACTTATTTTTCTATAATGTATATAGAAACGAATAAGACAAAATTCATTATCATATTTTAGATTTATACCGCTCTTATAACCCCTTTTATAACATTATATATAAGTATATAAGACAGGCTAACTTTAAATAAATTTAATAAAATAAATAGTAACATTATATTATCTTGTATAATAAGTTATATAATCCTAGGTAAAATAGTGTCTTGAGTGCTAGTTTTAAGTTTGCTACAAGCTCATTAAGTCTCACAGTTCATTTTTTTAAATTACTTTTTTCATTTTTTCAACTCACTGGCGTTCTAGAAGCTAACTACTCAAGCGTTACACTTCTACTTGGGAAAGCTAGAAAACATAATTTAATCTTGTATTTTGTATTTCTTATAATTGTTTTGCCTTCCGGCTTTATCATTTAATCTTATTTAAAATAAGGTTAACTTAATTTGGAATTAAAATCTATCTACCACTCATCTGTCTTCCTTCTCTCTTCTCTTTTTTATTACTTTCGCCGTCCATCCTTTTCCTTTTCTCTGTTCTTACAATATCTCTTTCAGCATATTTTCGCGTCCTCTATTCCCCAATACGCATTCTTAAGTAAATAACCCTACAAACAATTAATCGGAATCCAATTAGATGCGAATCGTATTACTCTGAATGGTGATTGGAATCCTATTAGACATTAGTGTGACATTACATGAAGCTTTGGACAGTATGTCTGCACCGGCCGGAACGCTCCGTACCCCCTCTGATTGCCATCCTAATTCTTTCCAAACGAGGTTTGCCGAGGTGCAAGTCGTGGTACCACATATGTTCTCCCGAACACTGTTTGTCTACTGTCTAACCGCTCTCTGATACGAGATTGCTAAGATACGACAAATTGTTTGTAGGGAAGTAACCTTATTTTATATTAACCTAAAAAAGTATATGTAAAAGTAAACTTTTTCATGTTCAATAAACCTTACGTAACTATGTTTAGCGGGTAATAATTAACAAATTTATGATTATTCCTATTAGTTTTTAATTAATTATTAAAGTTTACCACAAAAAAGCTGCATCATTGTCATTTTCCCATATATACATAATACAAACAGGGGGCATTTGTCTTTTCGCAGATTTTGTTAAAAACAATACAAAGTCAGAAATACAATGCAATATTTTCGTCCCCATTAGCGAAACATCATTTACGACACTGAGTTCAATCTAGTTATATTATATACTCGTATATATTTAGATGCAACTTTGTTTTGAACTCATTTTTAATGCCCCTAACTCTTCTGGTACTCCCTGACAGTGTGCTCTTGCACAACTACTTGACTTAGCCACCGGGCTCGACAGGTTCTCCACTAGCCACTAGAAAGGGTTGATGAATATGGAACAACCAATCGAAATGCACCACACCCGGCAAGGTGGTGTTTTGTAGAGCAACCTAAGCCTACGTTTATTACGGGTATAGTACGTTAGATATTTGAATGTTTTGTGAGTTTCTGCGAGCTCTATCATTACATCATTTCAAATTCATTTGACAACGGAATCGTTCACATATTGAGGCGTCTGCACCAACGTAAGCATCTAAAGATACGCATGGCTTGTAGCGAATTGATCGCAGAAAAAACTGCAGATATTTCGTGCAATCGTGCCCCTGAATTAACGGCAACATAAATAACACCGCGAGTTAGTTGTGTTGCTCGTTAATCAGGCGTGACAATAATCAGATATTTATTAAAATTCATGGACAATTTTAAAAAAAGAATTAGATTATTTAAAAAAATTGATACAGGTATATTATAAGGCATGTCGCTTTATGGAAGCGCATTTGGTCTGCCATCATCCGCATCGACAGTACTGAAGTAAACATTGTTACAAAAGTGAAACGTTTTAGAATTCAGAAGTAAATATAGTTTGTAGTGGCGACCTACTTTGGATGCTGCACTTACCTCCTACAAGCTACCGCAGCTTTCTACCAGCAAAATTTAAAAAGCTCTATATTAATAGGTGTGGAGCTTTAATAAGCTTAACGTATTAATAAGATTCTAGATCAAGATCTTCTTTTTCATAATGTTTCATTTGCCTAGCTTCCCGTATCTCAAGTTTACTTGAGAGAAAATATATATAACCATGAAATGAAAATACAAAAAAATATATAATTAAATTGAATACCTAAAATACTTAATATTATACGAATGTTAATTTATTTAGAATCTTTCAAAAGTAATATAGGAGAATAGCAGTTATTCATCTACTAAATAACTATTTAAAACATTAGTTTTAGAAAAAATGGTCTATAAAATTTAAAAAAAATTGCATAAATGACAAAGAACTGCAGATATTTCGTGCAATCGTGCCCCTGAATTCACGGCAACAAAAATAACACCCCCAAGTTAGTTGTGTTGCTCGTTAATCAGGCGTGACAATAATCTGATTAAAATTCAAGGAGAATTTTAAAAAAAATGGATACAGCTATATTCGCTATGCTTTTCAATTAAAAAACAGCTTCATTGTATTTTAAATAATTAGACGTGTCTGACTTTTACACGACCTTTTCTAAATTCATGGACTTTTTTTCTAAATTTTTTTTATTGATTCATTGAAATAATTTGATGTAGTTATGTTCGTTGTACTTTAAAATAAAGAACTGCTTCATTACATTTGGAATAACCACGCGTGTATGGATTTTATGCGACCTTTTTTAAATTCATGGACTTTTTTTTCCAAAATTTCTTTTTGGATTTCTTGAAATTTTTTGATGCAGTTATGTTCATTATGATCTAAAATAAAAAACTGCATTATTACATTTGAAATAACCACGCGTGTCTGGCTTTTATGCAACTTTCTTTCAATTCATGAACTTTTTTTTATAATTTTTTTTTTTTTATTCTTTGAAATATTTTGATGCAGTTATGTTCGTTGTGCTTTAAAATAAAGAACTGCTTCATTACATTTTAAATAACCACGCGTGTATGGATTTTATGCGACCTTTTTTAAATTCATGGACTTTTTTTTCCAACATTTTTTTTTTGATTTCTTGAATTTTTTTGATGCAGTTATGTTCATTATGCTCTAAAATAAAAAACTGCATCATTACATTTTAAATATCTACACGATTCTGACTTTTATGCGACATTTTTTAAATTCATGGACTTTTTTTCCAAAATTTTTTTTTAGATTTCTTGAAATTTTTTGATGCAGTTATGTTCATTATGTTTTAAATTAAAAAACTGCTTCATTACATTTTAAATAACCACGCGTGTCTGGATTTTATGCGACCTTTTTTAAATTCATGGACTTTTTTTTCTAATTTTTTTTTTAGATTTCTTGAATTTTTTTTATGCAATTATGTTTGTTAGGCTTTAAATTAAAAAACTGCATCATTAGATTTTAAATATTGACGCAGAAACTCAAAAAATTGCATTGCTCTTAAAATCATAAAAGTGAACCTTTTCATCATTTTTAACAAGATTATAGTCTTCTTTCATGACATACTTAATATATTGATATATTATAAACTAAAACACAGACTATACTAAAACTAAAATACCTATTTAAAAATGAATTATAAATATGAAATCAGCATTCAAAATTAAAAAAAGAAACGTAATAAAAATAAGAGATTTTTTTTCAATTTTTATGAAAAGTAAGAAGAGTATAACCTTCTTACTTTTCATAAAAATTTAAGAAAAATATATGTCATTTTATAACGGATTTTAACTTAATTTTGAATGCAGATTTTATATTTATAATTCATTTTAAATAAGTATTTTAGTTTATGATATATCAATATATTAAATATCTTTACCAGAGTATGCAATGAAAGAAGACTATAATCTTGTTAAAAATGATGAAAAGGTTCACTTTTATGATTTTAAGAGCAATGCAATTTTTTGAGTTTCCGCGTAGATATTTAAAATCTAATGATGTAGTTTTTTATTTTAGAGCATAACGAACATAACTGCATCAAAAAATTTCAAGAAATCCAAAAAAAAATATTAAGAAAAAAAAGTCCATGAATTTAAAAAAGGTCGCATAAAAGCCAGAACCGCGGAGAAATTTAAAATGTAATGATGAAGTTTTATATTTTAGAGCATAACGAACATAACTGCATCAAAAAATTTCAAGAAATCAAAAAAAAAATTTAAGAAAAAAAAGTCCATGAATTTAAAAAAGGTCGCATAAAAGTCAGAATCGCGGAGATATTTAAAATGTAATGATGCAGTTTTTTAATTTAAAGCTTAACGAACATAACTGCATCAAAAAATTTAAAGAAATTAAAAAAAAAAAATTTAAGAAAAAAAGTCCATGAATTTAAAAAAGGTCGCATAAAATCCAGAATCGCGTAGATATTGAAAATGTAATGAAGCAGGTTTTTAATTTAAAGCCTAACGAACATAACTGCATCAAAAAAAATTCAAGAAATCCAAAAAAAAATTTTAGAAAAAAAAGTCCATGAATTTAAAAAAGGTCGCATGAAATCCAGAATCGCGTAGATATTGAAAATGTAATGAAGCATTTATTTACTTTAAAGCCTAGCGAACATAACTGCATCAAAAAATTTAAAGAAATTAAAAAAAAAAATTTAAGAAAAAAAGTCCATGAATTTAAAAAAGGTCGCATAAAACCAGAATCGCGTAGATATTGAAAATGTAATGAAGCAGTTCTTTGATTTAAAACATTACGAACACACCTGCATCAAAAAAATTAAAAAAATCCAAAAAATAAATTTAGAAAAAAGTCCATGGATGTAAAAAAGGTCGAATTAAAGCCAGAATCGCGTATATATATAAAGTGTAATGAAGCAGTTATTTACTTTAAAGCCTAGCGAACATAACTGCATCAAAAAATTTAAAGAAATTAAAAAAAAAAATTTAAGAAAAAAAGTCCATGAATTTAAAAAAGGTCGCATAAAATCCAGAATCGCGTAGATATTGAAAATGTAATGAAGCAGGTTTTTAATTTAAAGCCTAACGAACATAACTGCATCAAAAAAATTTCAAGAAATCCAAAAAAAAATTTTAGAAAAAAAAGTCCATGAATTTAAAAAAGGTCGCATGAAATCCAGAATCGCGTAGATATTGAAAATGTAATGAAGCATTTATTTACTTTAAATCCTAGCGAACATAACTGCATCAAAATATTTCAATGAATCAAAAAAGAAATTTTAGAAAAAAAAGTCCATGAATTTAAAAAAGGTCGCATAAAATTCAGAATCGCGTAGATATTGAAAATGTAATGAAGCATTTATTTACTGTAAAGCCTAGCGAACATAACTGCATCAAAATATTTCAATGAATCAAAAAAGAAATTTTAGAAATAAAAGTCCATGAATTTAAAAAAAGTAGTATAAAAGTCATTCGTCAAGTAGTCAAAGTCAAAAGTCAAGACACGCGTGGTTATTTCAAATGTAATGAAGCAGTTCTTTATATTAGAGCACAACGAACAAAACTGCATCAAAGAAGTTAAATTAAATGAACATAAACTTTTTAATTAAAAGTCCATGAATTGAGAAAACGTTGCAAAAAAGCCAGAAAAGTGTAGATATTGTAAATTTAATTAAACAGTTTATTAATTTAACGTGGATATAACTCAATTAAAGAAACACTCACATTGAAAATAATAATTATTTTAAAAAAAAATTCTAGGCTTTATAAATATTTTTCGTTCTATAACAAGCACATAACTAACACTCGTTGCCTTGCAATGGGGCGACAGTTAGCCTTATTAAAAATGACGAAAAGGTTCAGTGTTAGACTTAAAAAAAACATAAATTTTCCAGTGTTTCATTTTATAATCTTGTTAAAAAAGGCAAACAGTTTCCCCAAGTGGTAGAACATAATACATATGTCGAATATGGATATAATTTTCGATACACATTTTCACTCTCTGGAAAGAGAGGATTATTGCTATGAAAAAAAATATATACAAAACGCCAATCTCTTAATATCTAGAATCTTATTATAAGAATAAAAAAGTTTAATTTAGTTTAAAAAAGCAATAATTACGCACTGACACACACTGACCCTTAGTATGAAAATGTCTGTTCAGTTTATATTTTAGATAAATGAAAATAATGTTAGGATATTTTTTATTCAATTTCTGGATGGATTACATTCATTCGCTGCGGGCGCCAACAGCTGCTGGGCCCGGGCTAGCCCTGTACTTGTTATACATTTACCCAATCAGACCTTTGCATTGTATATACATATACAATACAAGGGTCATATCCCATCGTAAACAAGCAATAGCTTGAAGTACAAATACACACTTTGTAATGTGTACTGCTTTCAGTTTATGAATGACCTTTGACATTTGCCTGTATCTTCCCACGCACTGTGGAACGAGGCAGCCGTGCTGAGCAGCGTTTGCCACTCGTTGATGCTGATGCTGCTAGCTGAATGTAGGGATACCGTCCTTATTTACAGCGGTATTTTCCACACAATTAATGATTTTCAGTAATCTAATCATCAATTTTAACTAAGAGTAAAATGTTATTTATTAAGAATTTAATTTTAAAGGAAACGCAGAAATACAAAGGAACGTAAAATCTTAAAGAAAACATACAAGGAAACAGGGTTGGATTTAGACTCAGGAAGGCATTAGGGCAAGAGAGTTGTTGAAAATCTATGCAACCCAGTAAACAATTTGGTAAACTGTCCTATTTTGTGACGGTTCTATCAGTATTACACTTCAATTATAGGTCGCATCAACTTTATCTTCATTTGTAATCCGACAGGTGGAGTGGTTTTGTCATTTGTAGCCGATAAAATAGACATTTTATATGAACGATTGTGAGAAACTGAACTGTAAATGAACTCTTTCATGACAAAAAAATCATACGCATCTTCAATATGTCAAAGTGACTCTAAAATTCATATAATAAACACGTGCAACCTTTAAAACTGTAGAGTATTTCTATTATAGTCAACATTACAGACTGGTTTTTGGTAAAATGTGGAATTTAGTACTAAGTTGGTTAGCTACAATTTTAAAACATAATTATAGAACGTTAAAAATCATTTTAAATGATATAAGTTTTGTTTATAAAGGAGTGCCATTCCAATTTAAACCGAAATTTTGTCCTTTTATGATGTAAGCAACGCAGCACTAAGAGGGTAGCCATACACACAGCCCTCACACTGACGTACGCAATTTCAGTATCGCTATGAGTGAACGGAAAGTACCAGTGCCTATTAAACAACGCGTTATAGGTCGTTTTCCCACCAACGAAGAGGTGAAATCAGATGAAATTTTAAAGAGATTCCAATCGCAGTTCAATGATGCTACTCTGAGTCAAACCCAAGTGTTTAATGGGGTCTAGAAGTTTCGAAATGGACGTGCTAAAATGGAAAATCATTGCTATAAACTGCGACCGGCGTTAGTAAAGACAATATTCAAGCCATGCTCGATATTTCCTAAAACCTGCTTATCGCAACAAACGACTGTGTAGAAAAATAAGCGACTACATTTATATTTTCATAAATCATCAATAAATCTTTATTAAAATCTTTCACTTTGTTTTTAAATGACCATCGCATTATAATGGGTTTAGGAAATACAGCGCACATTGTAAGTCATCCGCTGTTTTGAATCATTACTAATTTTCAGTGAAGTGCTCTACTTTACAACGGCCAGCTTAATACCTGTCAGATATACGGAAAATGTGGTATACACAAATTGTAGTAAATTGAGCTCTCAATCACATTGATAATACTTTAGAAAAAAACAAAAAAAAAACGAAAGTACCCAGTAAACATTTTGGAGTCACTTTGACATCATATTGGAGATGCGTATGATTTTTTTGTCTTGAGAGAGTTCATTTATAGTTCAGTTTCTCACAATTGTTCATGTGAAATGTCTTTTTTATCGGCTACAGATGACGGAACCACTCCACCTGTCGGAATACAAATGAAGATAAAGTAGATGCGAACTATAATTGAAGTGAAATAGTGATAGAAACGTTACAAGAAAGGCACTTCACCAAATGTTTACTGGGTAGTGACTGCATTAAAAAGTATATAAGTTCTAAAATAATAGATACGCTAATTTACATATTCTTTGTTCATATAACTGAAAATGAATGAAAATGAACCACGCTGTACCTTTATATCCTGAATCATAGTCAAAGGAAAGCACCAAGCCCAATTTAAAGAGATGTGACGAGCTGCGATCTCAGTCGGCATGTTGTTGTTGTTGTTGTCATAAACTTTGTGAAAAACAAATCCACGAAATGTCTAATGTCATTATTGCAGAAAAACATAACTTTTCCGTATTTCAACATGTTTACATAATTTCCACCTAATTTTTCGCTTCAATGCTTTGTGTTAGAATTATTATCAACGGTAAATAGAGGGTACTGTTTCCCCAACTTTAAAATGAAAATTTCCTGGAATACCGGGATTATTATTTATTTATTCTAAGTACATACAAGCAAGAGGACATACTGATACATACGGGGAAGATACAGGTAAATGTCAAAGGTCGTTGTTTATGACGTTGTTGTATTCAATTTACTTTTTATTTAAATTACATTTACAACAATAATCTGTTCAAACATGCTGGAATATGATGCTTATAAACCGACGAAGAAATAGCTAGTTTAAACAGCGATAGAAGCTTTAGATAATTCGGTCTGTTAACCTCTAACGATTTTTCAAAGGCCTATATTTTCTAAACTAAGCTATGTAAGTTTACACAAAACTTTTAGAAGACCATAAATAAAGTGCAGAATCTCATACCTTGATACTGGCATAAGTAGCCTAATTTGTAAATTATAGAGCTTGGAAAAATCGTCAAACGTCAGGTAAGCAGTTACAAAATAGGGCTTAAAGTCTCGTTTAAGAGCGATACATTTAGCACCAGAGATGTGCACAAATAGTTCTCAAAAGTATTTAAATACAAAATAGACCATGATCCCAGAGGAGTTTCGTTTGCAAACAGTTTAAGGTCTCAGAGCCTGGACTATTTTGTATTTAAATACTTTTGAAAACTATTTGTGCAAATTGTTGTAATTTTTTTATTCCTTCCAAATAATAAGTTTTCTCAAGGCCCTCAAAGCAGGCGTTTGCTTCAATGATTTCAGTGATGGCCCAAATCTCTGTATGCATAGTCGTTTCTTCAGGTTTGGAACAGGAAATCGTATGGGCTTGTGTCCTATGTCTTAATTTCTATAAAAGTGTACTATATATTGATAAACTGGGTTACTAGAACCTCAAATGTTCAATTATTTTTTAATAACTCTTTATATGTTAGGAGATATTAACAATTAAAAAAGTCATTTTGTCTCTTTAATTATTAAAGGGATACAACGTTGAACACATTCCAAGTGCATGTGACATCACAATCCTTGTGTAAGGTTACCAACCTTACAGCTCATAAATCTCTGCTATATGTATTTATATATCGAAATACCAAATATTATTTACAGCTATTTCAAGGAACAATAAAATTCCAATATTATGTCTGTCGTAACAGGGTTAAATAAAATAAAAACTTATTATTTTTTGATTTGACTTAATTATTTGACTACCAACAGCTACAGAACATTACCACAGCACTGACCTAATCAACAAATAACTGACGTTAAAATGCATTTCACGTCATACAAATATGGCCGACCATTTCTAGCGCTAAAATCTACAATTCGAATTTTGAATTGCTATATCTCCGTCAACATTTAGATATTTAATAAAATAGACACGCCAATACACATTTATTAACATCAATTTCAATCAACAATTGAAAAATCGACCACTAAAAAATGAGGATACAAGGCCATTCATGTATTTTTGCCTACACATTCAATCGCAATCGCGGGATCCATCGCACAAATACAGGACACAGCTTGCTCAAAATTTGTCATAAAGAAATTGTGCATTTTTCACGTAAACTTTGACTTAAAAATGTAAAACAAATAGAAATGACATTCATTTAACTCCATTGTAGAGAGACATTTGCTGAGTATTATGAACTTGTTCTTACATTATGTGTTTGTTAGAACGTGAATAGATGAGGTCATGTTGTGCTTTTCACGTTTGTGTCTTTGCCGTCTACTCCTACGCATCCCTAGAAATTCCCCTGTGAACTGCGTATTATGAACCTCATCCTTCTCCTATTGTACGAGTATGCCTCAAGAAACGTGGGTGGCTGGGTGGAAGCTGTGGAGGGGTGGGTTATTTGGAAGTTTCTGCCCACTCAACATTCCCATCTTGAAGGAATGCTACGATATATATCTAGAGTGACAACTGGGAGACAAATTTAAATAATAATGTTATTTAATTAGTATTTTATTTTATACGTCTTCCTCGCAATACACAAAACATTGATGTTTTATACCTTACATTCATGTATTACTTTACATAACCCAAACCTAGTTATATATAAACTAAAAGTTATTCTTATTTTATGCTATAATCCTTTAATCCTTAAAAAATGTACTTAAAGAGTAGATTTCTTCTTCAAAAAGCAGTAACGTTGTATTTTAGGTAAAATCGTTTACATTATAGATAACTTTTATCTCAGTAACAATAAGTAAAAACCATATAACATAAAGTAAAATGTTTATTTATTTGAAATGTATTCAAACAGTTAAGCCTTATTCCCACTCACTGTTTTAAGATTTAATTTACTGTTTTTATTTAATATTTTAATCTTAATTTGTGTTTTAATTTAAGTTTAGTTAATTTAGTTGGTGCGTATACTACGTTAGAAATATAAATTTTGACAGTCGCGACAAAATTGTATGTGAAATAATTAAAATTGCTATTTTTAATAACAATTAGTAATAGAAATTGTTTTCTGTTCTATATTTTTCAAAAACTGACATTAAACTTCTTTTAAAAATAAATCCTACTGCATTTGACAGATTGTCACGTTTTGGAGGTTATAATATAATATAGTTTTTCTTAATTTAATATTTTTAATTTAAAACATTGGACCGTGTAAGGTTCTAGAAAAACTAAGAAAACTTAAAAAATAAATTAAATTAAAAATGGTACTGTGAATAACTACGCGTATTGCCATATGCTAAAAAGTTCAGTTAGGTTCGTTATGTTCTAACATAAGGAACTATTTTTATAAAATTTACAAAGGTATAACCTTTAAAATACTTTAAGAAAACAACACTTTTTCTTTATTTTGATATATGGTTTACGTATTCTAACGTAGTCTTTTATGCTGATTTTAAAATTGAATACTTTTCATTATCTGTTATGGTTTTCGAATAATCAGCGTTTAAAGTCAGTATTTTGTATTTTAATAAACGTATAGCGGATAAAATTGCATCAAACATATTCAAAAATATAAAAAAATAGCAGTTAAAGGAAAAATGATAAAAGCAATAGACTTATGAACTGTTTTTTTATAACCCTAGAATACTAATATTTTATAAAAATTAAGAACACCGATGGTAATCTAATGTTTCTCTTTACTATAAGAGTTATAAACGTACGTAGAATGTTACGTTTGTCTTAAAATCTATTTTTGGAACTTCCCTAACATCCAGAAAACTTTTCACCTATCCCGACTAGCCATCGACTCTCCAACTCCCACAATGTGGAGACACAGGCGTCTCCCTTTGGTTTTCATTTCGGGGTTCATAAGAAATTTCAAGTTTAAACTTTCCGCGGTGATTGCTGTTAGTTTAGTTGCAGATCATTTAGGCGCAATGTTATCAATTACTCGTAAATGAGCTTGTGTACCTCAATATGGAATATTTCCAGTTTCTAATATAACTCTATCTCATCATTCAACCTTTTCTCCCAGATTTCAGTTGCCTCAAGTTGTCCTCTAATGGACGGCAATGGATATTGCTATTATACTCGCAGTCTTGATTGTTTGTGATCCTGATTATACTATTTCCTTTTACCCATTCGTGCTGAGATCTCTCTATCTTGTTTTCAAACCCTTTCCCACTGCATATAACCATAATAACCCCATCCGGATTTATTGATGAGTGTTTTTCAGTTTTTGGCAGCGTCCCGACATTCTGGCGTCATCCACCGTCATCTATTTTTAGTAATGTCTGTTACGTCACTTTCTATAAATGCACATACCAATACAATATGTATGTATATACACGTGTACCCCAATGCAATAGTCATGCATAAATCTCATTAAAGTATCTTTTTAATTGGGTTTTGAACAGATTTTTTGCGGTCGATTTTTTAATTCATTATTTAAATATTGAGTAATTAATATATATATTGACTTTTTTATTTTATTAAATATTCAAAAATTGAGAATCCGATATATAAATTTCCCCAACAGCTGCTAATGCTGTGACGTTTGATTCTGCATCTCCTTTACACTTCTCTTGTTTAACAGCGATGGCAAATGGAAACCTTAATCATTTTCATTATTACAGAGAAAAAAATGACTACCTTAAACTTGCAAATTAAATTAAAATATTTTGATATTTGAGGTTTGATAGCCACCTTTATCAACACACCAGCGTTTACTCCGTCGTAAAGCGACGTTTGTTTTATACATAACTTGAATATAATAATTTGTAATTCCATTTCGAATTTTAATTCATTTTTAAATTAAGACATTTGGATTCAATAAAAATATTAGCCGGTGTCCAATCACAAAAATATTTTTTTCATTTCATTAACAAAATAAAATTTGGGAATTTCTTCTTCGATTTATAAATTAACTACCAACATTACCATTTTTTTTGGGATGAAAGAAGGTTATACTCTTGTTAAAATTGATAAATTTGTTGTATTTTTAATTTTAGCAAAAGTAGGATTTTCTGTAATTCTTGGGATGAAAGAAGGTTATACTCTTGTTTAAATTGATAAATTTGTTGTATTTTTAATTTTAGCAAAATTAGGATTTTCTTCATTTCTTCAGATGAAAGAAGGTTATACTCTTGTTAAAATTGATAAATTTGTTGTATTTTTAATTTTAACAAAAATAAGATTTTCTGTAATTCTTGGGATGAAAGAAGGTTATACTCTTGTTAAAATGGATAAATTTGGTGTATTTTTAATTTTAGCAAAATTAAGATTTTCTGCATTTTCTTAAATGGAAGAAGGTTGGAAGAAAGACAGAAGGAACAAAGATTTTTAAGAATTTATGACAATAGATGTTTGTGTTTTGTCAACTGGTTGATATATTATTTATCATATATTATCTCTTATAATTAGTTAAGAGGTATCACTAATATTTTTTTTAAATTAATTGTTTAGCAATAAATTAAACATTAAATGCACCATCTATTAAACAGTAGATATAACACAATAAAGTTAATCATTTTTTTCATAGATGGCCATATCAGTTAAATTAAAACGCCTGAACAGTTTGCAACCACATGTACATTTATTTGTGTATTTATAGTTGCCTTTTGATGAGGCGTTAAAAATTAGATTCTTTGCATTATATATTATATATAAATATATATATAATACATGTAAAAAAAATCTATGAAATATTGCACTGTCAAACAAGAAAAAATGAATAATTTTTATAAATAATTTTATTAAATAAATAACAATATTTTATATAATTTAGTACCTTATTCTAACATACAATTTTTAATGTTCAAACATTAAAATTATGAAATCAATGTAAATTAAAATTGAATTAAAGAACCAACAAATTGTTCGACAGTTCGATGTTTGTTTATACAAGTGTAGACAGTTTTAGATTTTTTATTAAATCTAATTTAAATCTTTAATCTAAAAATTAATTTATCTAAATTAAAGTAACTGCTTTATAATTTTCTTTTTTAAAGTTTAACAGCATTTAGAAAAATCGAAAAAAATGAAGTTAAATAACATAACGCAAATCCAAATCAATATAATCCACATTTCTGCTCAACTAAAATACGTTTTTCAATCAATTTCAAGATAAATATTTAGATAGAAGGAACTAGGCAAGATTTATAACTTAATCTTACATCAAATAGTTTCAATATAAGTTATATGTTATAATAATAAATGGGTTCTTATCTCAAGTTGTATAAGAACTAGAACTCTCCATGTTTTATAAAATATTCTGCGCCGTCATGGAAGAATGTATTCTAAATTATATATGAGATGAAAATATAGAAATGAATTTATTACAAATGATTAATATTAATAAAACATTTTATTCCAAAAATAAACACTTTAATCACAAATAGGTATAACCGAATGACACTGATCAATATCATTCAACTGAAATTGTTCTTCTTTAAATAACATTGTTTAAGTTTAAATTTATTCTCTATACATTTATTCATTTGACATGTATAGTAATCCCAGAATATTTCTCTTTTTGGAAAATGTAACTTATCTAGAAATGATTTGTTCCCAGGTACATATATGGAGACATTGCAAAATGTGAAGCTACACCTACACCGTAATGTTCGAAATTTCAAAAAAGCAACCTTATGAGATACAAAATCAAATTTTCTACAGAATAATTAATATGCAATGTTCCCTTAAAGTGCGTCAAAATAGGAGTAAAAAAAGTACGTAACAATAAAACTTAGTACGTAAGTCAGAAAATAAAATGACAATATTACTTGCATTTTATTATAAGTATTATTACATAATACGTCTGAATTATTACGTAATATTATTACTCATTGTAAAATAAGAAGTCAAACTTAAAAAGTAATACGTATTAAAAAAAAATTTAATGAAACTCTAAAGTAAGTAAAAAAAATTATTTGCTGAAAGCAATATGTAGAATCTTAAAAATTAATTAAAATAAATAATTACTCTTAAATTATATATAACTAACTATATATATAAATATATACAAAACAATAAGTATAAAAAAATAGTATTACTTCTTCTTATAGCTTAATAAAGTTTCGTAAATTTTATCTAATGCAAGTGTAATATCATCACGAGTTTTAGCTCCAGTAAATACAATTTTTCCATTTACAAAAATTAGCAGTACAACCCTTGGGGTAACCATTCTATAGATCAAACCTGGAAATAACTCGGGCTCGTAGCTGCTAAATTGACAGTGTTGACCATACAAATCTTCTAGACGGATCGGAAAGCGCAGATCCACCGTTGCGACCAAATTTTGAATTTTAAAATTTGTAAAATGTACCTAAAAAAAGAGTTATATTTTAGATAAGATAAATACCATAAAAACTGGGTGGGTTTTACAATTAAGCATTGACATTTTTAATTAAAGTTAACACTGGTGAACCTTATTACATTTAAAAGTTAATCTATATTACCGGATATCCTAGTTTTTGTATGATCCTAGCCATTTTTCTTGCGGCTAGATTTGTGTCTTGTTCGGTACGTGCCCCGGTGCACACTAGTTTACCAGATCTAAATATGAGAGCAGTGCATCTTGGTTCTCTTATCCTCATAATAAGTCCAGTAAATCGACCTGGTCTATATTCTGAATTGCGAGTTCGACAATTTATATCACTTAAATTCAATTCACAGTTTAAGCTAACTGTCGCTACGCAATTCCTAAAAAATAAACCTTAAAGTTTATTTATTTGTTATTGATTCAATTTAAATAAATCTGATGTACTATTATCCATGTTGAACTTACTGTAATTTAATACTATTTTTAGCTTCAGCAGGAACACCTACTGCAGGAAATTGGTGTACCAACAAGTTATGTGGACCAGGTATTGAAGATTGAGATAATGAATTTTGCGAACTAGTTATTGTTGATGTTTGTGATTTAGAACCCGAACTCTGTAATTAAACATATTGCATTTTAATGTAGTACATAAAAACAATATGAAACTGTAACATGTACATTTATAGGTTATAAGCATATGGTCATAATAAAATTAATTAATGAAATAAAACTTACATGATTGTGTGTTGATTGTTTTACACTATTATCTGATGGGTATTGCGGATAATCCCGTAAAGGTGATTCAAGGATATTTGTTGCCATCGTAATTTACGTAAAAGTATAAATTCAAGTAAATAACTGAAACACCATGTGAAATATTTTAGAAAAGTACCACCCGAGCTAATCCAAGATCTGTGAACATCTGTGAAGCTACGTCAAGATTTCAATAATAATTTTGACTATTTTCTGACAGCAACTATTGCCAACACTGTAGCTTCTAAGATACAGCTGGAGTTTGTGGATAAAGTTTTCTCTATCTCAAAGTGGTTGCACTGGGTGTCAATCTTACATTTGCATAATCAAAGTACTAATAAAAATCAATTAAAATATAAATAGCTCTTCTATGTCTGTGACAGCAAAATATTTAAACCATTTTATTTAATTTGTTGTCCTCCTAAAAAATGGCAGCTGCACAACGGACTAGAGTTGTGAATCTTTATAAGACTGTAAAGCTATGTTATACTAATCAACAGGTAATATTTACAACAACAAAAAATAATAATTTTGTGTATTGCTATAGATGTTACATTTGGGGAAAGATTGGCCTAGTGGACCCGAACAATTTAGAAAAAGACTGCACGCTGTTTTTCTGAAAAATAGTAAAGAGACCGATCCGAAGAAAATAGAAGTTATGATAAATCACGGACAGTATGTCGTAAAGGAAATGGAAGCTTTGTACATGTTAAAAAAGTATAGAACTCTTAAAAGAAGGTATTATGATACCAATTAACATTTATTATGTTTCAGGCATGTACATATGTATAAAGAGTTAAATACGCGGTCATCCATGCATTCATATTTTTGTGACAGAAGTTTGTTTCTTTACTATTAAAAAATAGCAAATATCTTTCTTTGTAACGTTGGTACTTTCGAGTTAGCGCACGCTTCAGACAGGACTGTCTTAAGACAAATTTGTATTTATTGTAGAAAGAAACAACACAATAAACAGTTAAGACTTTACCTTGATATCACTTGATATATTATATACCAGTATCATACAAAGTTTTGTATTTTGTAAACTTTATGCGTTGGAATAATGATTTAGTATAAAGATCTTTCACAGTGTTGATGCTTCATGCTTGATCGTGTATTTATTGAATTTATTAAACAATAATATAAGGTGTGTAAAATTGGGGTAGTTTTTTAACTAATTAAAAATATGTTTGAAGCAGTCTATTTTAAAGCTATATTAATATATTCCAATTTGCTTGTGAAATATAGATTCTGTATAGTAGATGTAAATATTTTATTGTGAATTTTGATAAATAAAAATATATTCATAAAACAGTTTTTGTTTTATTCGTTTTTGGGCAATAATTAATATATTTATAATAAGAGACCATGGTACACACTGGAGACAAGACAGTTTTAAGACAAAATTATTATCTTTTATTTGCTTGTTCAATAAATGCAATTTGATATGTATATGAGAAATGCTGAAAAATAAAGGAGGAGAGGAGGAACGAAAAGGAGTGTTCTGAAAGGAACGGAGAAGACACAAGTGTGGAAGATGAGCAGAAACAGAGATACAGCAGTAGGAAAGAATGGAAAAAATTCATAATAGCAAATATAACGATAGATATGAGTGTTTGGGAAAGAGAGATAACGGAATACATACGAGAAAAAGGGACAAGGAACAAAAGAGGAATCGCAAGATTTAGATTGGGAAAGGAAGAGAAAGGCAGTAGATACTGCAAAAATAGAGAGGAAAGGATGACAGGGTGTGCTGCAGAGAGATAGAAACACTGGAGCATTTATTGGGTGTAATTTAATGATTTAAAGTGAAGGAATGTAGTACCTACTCGCAAAAACATTAAAATAAAAAATATATAATATAATAATATATATGTTTGATATTAATATCACATCCCTACCATTATCTTGTATTTTCTTGTTCAAAATAAAAAGCATATTTCAATTTCAATTATAATTTTAAGAAGTTTATAGATTGTCCTGCAAAGATGAATAAATGAAACACACATATCAATTGATCTTATTTTATTAAACAACTAAAAATTTTGTTATGTTTGTACAGATTATTGAAGAATATATGTATTTAGCGTTATAAAATAGGCACAATGATTTCCAGCGCTAAGTAGGCGCAAGTTGATATATCACAAAAGTTGAATTAATTTATTATCTTTCGGATTAAATTAAATTCTACTTATTATTTACAGTAAAATAATAACAAATAAAGTTTAATTTTTATTATATAGGAAAAGGTTGTATTTTCAACGTTAAAATATACAACGTTTCCAAAAAGTAAAAACCATTTTGAAGAGTGGAATTAAACAAAACAAATAACATGTAATTAAATATTTTAAGGTGAGCGTGGTTTGTGATTACATTCTGCATACGTTCGTGGCAATAAATATATAATTTATAAAACTAACAATTATTTTGTGTATTATTTATTAACCAAGATTTAAACGACAGTGTTCCAACGTTCACAAAATTAAAAACTTTTTAGAAACTTTATATATTATTTCTGATTTTTAAATTCGTTCAATATATATATAACAAATATATAACAACGGCAAGATTTAAATGTAAATAGAATTTAAAATACTTATCATTTAAAAATAACATGGAAACGATATGCTACATAACAATGTTATAAATTGTTCTAGTACTAAGTGTTTTTAAAAAATAGTATATTTAAGTGAATTTAAATGTTAATAAGAAACTAGGCACTTAAGTAAATGAGTTCGAAACGAATACTGTATAAGGCTGGACTCATACTGAAACAGTCTGCGAGTAACTTACGGTCTGATACACATGATCTCACTGGAAGAGGAGTGACGTAGTCGTGCGACCGAGATTCGTGCGTAATCTGTTCCAGTGTGAGAGCCTTAAATTATGAGTGTAATATATAAAGTATTGAACTGAAAATTTGTGACACTGGTTAACACAATACAATATCTACTATTTGTTACAAAACAAAACACTGATTTCAGTGAAATACAATTCTTAATATATATGTGCAATATTTTAAATTTGCTGCATTAGATAAGTGCATATTTTGGCAGTAAATCATATATAAATGTAAACATTATTCTGTTAGATCTCCCCATAGTTATTTGATATTCTCGAACTACATTTAGGTACAAATTAGTAAAACTTGTTCGTTAAAAATGGCAGTAAATGTAATAATAATTGTAATGTGTATGTAAAATTACGAATAAGAAGCATCCAAGTAATCAAAAAGGAAAAATGAATACAAAAAGTTTTATTTTTGTAATTACGGGGAAAATAATTTAGTGAATTGTGTTATTGTTTTAGAATATAATATTTTTATTAATATAATGAATGAATCGAAATCAGAAAACTGAAAAATAACAATTCAATTTATATTTTTTCAATAACTTAACGGTACTTTTTTACAGTTACGTTTTTAGCGTTACGGAATATAACACATTAAGCTTTTCATATAACATAATTGTAAAAAAAAACCTTAAATAACGATAGTGAAAAGAAATAATCATATCGTATCAAATTATAACGGGTTCACTGTCTCTGTACGTAAAATCGTTATGTTAGCGTTAATAAAAGTACCATTAGGTACTTGATAATATATAATTTCAATTGTTATTAAGTTTTAGTTTAAATTTATGTTATTTATCCAGTTCTGGATCAAAACCTACTTCATTACTTATTCCATCTATTAGAAAATAACTAACAGTTAGTACACCTTACTATTAATAATGTTTACATTTATAAGTAGAATCTTTAACAAACTAATATATATAGCAATTAAAATTATGAAAATATACGATAAGAACTACTGTATTTATATATACCCATATAAAATAAAATACAAATAATAAATTAGTCATAACAAAATTCCTAAAAAAACAATTAAGTAAAAAATAAGTACCAATTATAAACAAATTCACTTCTTATAGAAAAATATTTGTTATAGTTTGAAATTTAACTCAAAATAATGTGAATATTTGACATTATTCTTAAAGAATTAAGAAAACAATAATTAAGAAACAATGTTTACGCAACAATACCGGCATCTTTTGCCATACTGTAAAATGCAGATGATTTATTCGATAACAATTCTTGAGGTGGAGCAAATTCAGCAATTTTTCCTTTATCTAAGACAATAACTTTATCGCTATCCAGAATTGTGTTCAATCTGTGAGCGATGGTGAGAATAGTGCACTCTTTAAATTCGGTTCTGATTGTTGTCTGAAATTATTATTTTTATATTAGTATTTCATTAAAATTATTAAAAATAACAAGTCTGTAATAAATTTCTTAATAATACATTAAATTATACACTGGAAGCTAGAAGAGTAATAAGTTTTGTTACACAATTTATTAAATTAATTATTTGTTAAATTTTCCATACCTGAATAAGATCATCTGTTTCCAAATCAACAGCTGCTGTAGCTTCATCCAACACTAAGACTTTCGTCTTCCTAAGTAACGCCCTAGCAAGACAAACCAATTGTCTTTGACCAACTGACAAGTTTTCGCCACCCTCGGTAACCTCATGATTAATTCCTGCAGCCAAACCTGTTAACCAAATAGTATGACTTTTAGTTTAGCATAAGAGAATAACTCAAATATCACTTTCAATTTTATCCCTACTTAATACGCTTCTGTAGTCATTTTTTTAGGAGTCGATTTTTCAATTATTGATTAAAATTGATGGTAATAAATTTATATTTGGGTTTTTATTTTAATAAATATTTATATGTTGACGGAGATTTAAAAATTCGAATTTTAGTTTTAGTGCTACAGATGTCGGCCATATTTATGACGTAACATTTATGTACAATTAAGAGTAGGTCTGTTATTATTTATATGCATAAGAGTTTTGTGTTGAATATGCTATCTCTTTTACGCTCTGTTGTATAAAAGAGATAGCAACTTAGCGGACTTGATGCCACATGTCTTGGAATGTTCTATAACGTTGAATCCCTTTAATAATTAATGGAACAAAATGACTTTTTAATTGTTAATATCTCCTAACATAAGGAACATTTGAGGTTCTAGTAACCCACTTTATCAATATACAATACACTTTTATAAAAATTAAGACATAGGACACAAGCCCATTCCAAAAGAAACTCACGTGTTGTCATATTTAAATTTTACTATTTTGGATGTTTTCCAATTTGGTTCATTTCATATCGTGCATGGCTTTAAGACCGTGTTTTAAATTCATGTTCAAATTATAAATTTACCTTTCACAAAGCTTTTCAAATGGGCATGTTCTAAACATCTCCAAATATCGTCATCAGAATGTGTGTTGAATGGATCTAAGTTAAGTCTGAGTGTTCCAGAAAATAATACAGGATCCTGAGGGATAATTGTAAGTCTTGATCTCAGAGCATGGAGACCCATTTTAGAAACATCCAAACCATCTATATAGATAGTACCTCCAGCAGATTCTATAATTCTGAAATTATATTTTAAAAAATTATTTCAACTCTAGTATTTAATTGTGTCTTCTTCAATTTCGTTTTAAATGTTTAAATGGACTATTCAGAAATTAGAAGCAGTTTACCGGGTGCTGTAATTATTACATCGGTGCAATCTGTGTTCAGTAAGCTTGCAGCTGACTTAGGCCTGTCTCAGTATGGGACCGTATTTAAGCGACGGCGAATTCGGACGTAAATCGACGGATTGGATGAGCTACAAAGCAAACCGCCTATGTGTGTAACAATACATGTTTATACTAATTTATTTATCTATATTTTTGATACAGCATTCAGTTGTTGTTTACGTCTTAAATCTGGTGTGCCTGGATGTTATCTTATTATGTTATTGGATACCGAGCAGATAACATAATCAAACGCATATGCTTACTGCATAATATTATAATGGATAGTGAAGGTCTTCCCATAAATTTTGATTCCACATCCAGCGGAACTCAACAAACCTCAGACACGAATCGATCAAGTACTACAGATGAAAAACGTGCTAACGTTGGATAAAATTCGCCTTTATACGGTTCTAATGTGCGAGGTAGTGCCGCCCGTATTCGGACGGCTTTGTAGCTTGCAGTCTGAGAGGTCCAGAGAAGTCTCATTACATTTACAGGGTTCGGATAGGTAAAGCGTAGTAGCCCGTATACGTCCGGCAGAAATTCGCTTAAATACGGTGCCATACTGAGACAGGCCTTAGTAGCAGCATTTTGTTACCAAGCGTTTGCTCATATTATTCTAATAAACCTAGTAGAGGGTATCTCTACTCGTAACTATGATATAGAGAATAAAAACATTACGGTAAATAAATTCTTACCTGAATAAAGCCAACGTTAAGCTGGACTTTCCAGCACCAGTTCGTCCAACAATTCCAACCTTTTCTCCACCTTGGACCGTAAAACTGATACCTCGCAATACAAGGTCTAGACCTTCTCTGTAACGTACTTCAAAGTTTCTGAACTCAACTTGACCATTCTCTGGCCAATCCTTATTGGGTTGAGTTGCTGGAATATCCCAGGGTGCCTCTTGTTCCGTTTCCGCATATTCTTTAATTCTCTCAACAGCTACAATATTTGTTTCAACATCTGATGTCATGCGCACCAGCCAATTAAGGGTTTGTGTGATCTATTTATGATTAGGTTTGTTATTAAATTTATACATTTAATTCTAAATATTTCTAATTGTTTTTAGATTTACCTGTAGGGCATATGTGACGGACAGACCAACTGTACTACTGCGATCTATGACAGCGAATAAGGCGGCGAACAAAATGATTAAGTTTCCAACCATTTCCAATCGTACAGCCAACCAGCGGTTGGAGATTATACTCGGATAATAACATACTTGGTTGAAATCAACTTTATTCTCAGATTCCTTCACAAATCTGAAATAAAAAATTTATTTTATTGTTTTCGATTTAAAAGTGAATTTCTTTTAAATTCTTTTTGACAAAAGGAAGGTTGGTAGAGTAACAAGAAATGGGCTTGTGTCCTATGTTTTAATTTCTATAAAAGTGTACTATATATTGATAAAGTGGGTTACTAGAACATCAAATGTCCAATTATTTTTAAATAACTCCTTATATGTTAGGATATATTAACAATTAAAAAAGTCATTTTGTCTCTTTAATTATTAAAGGATTTCAACGTTGTACAACATTGCAAGACATGTGACCTCACGTCCGCTATGATGCTATCTCTTTTATACAACAGAGTGTAAAAGAGATAGCATATTCATGACAGAACTCTGACAAGTTTACTTATATATCAAAATATCAAATATTATTTACAGCTGTTTCGAGGAACAATAAAGTTTTAATATTATGTCTGCTAAAACTTATTATTCCTTGCTAATGCATGCGTACTAGATACACAGCACTACCAACAGCTGTAAAACATTACCACAGCACTGACTGAATCAATAAATAACTGATCTATCCCACTACATGGATATGTCATAAATACGGCCGATATCTGTAGCGCCAAAACTACAATTCAAATTTTTAATTGCTATATCTCCGTCAACATTTAGATATTTAATAAAATAGAAACGCCAATACACATTTATTAACATCAAGTTCAATCAACAATTGAAAAATTGACCACAAAAAAAAAGAGTACACAAGCCCATTTAATCGCATAGTTTGTTTCTAGTCCGCTAGGATCGCGTCAAGTCTTACTCCTTTTTACAGATGGCATATTATGAATATGTTGGCGATTTCTAACCTAACTTTTAGTAAATGTGTTACTGTGATTTTCTTTTTGAAATAAATTCGACTTAACATTTTAACTGGTTTTCTTTTAGCTTTTCATTTATGCTAGATGAAAGATTGCATATTATAATATTAACTAAGTACTAACCTGTCTTGTATTCCATACGCTCGAATAGTAGGTGCTCCAGTGACACTTTCACCAAAATGTGAATAAATTGGTGACCTTGAAACTGACTCTAAACGTTTCAATTGACGTGAAGTTGCTACGTAAAAACGTTGTATAAAGTAGTATAAAATGCCAATTGGTACAATAACCGCAATGAATAATGGCGTTGATATACTGATTACAACCAGTGTCGCTATAACCTAAACACCAATAAAATAAATATTAACATTACAATTTTTAGGTTATGATTATTTTATACTACGTACATAACTTTTAAATATAAACAAACACTGCAGTTTGAACAACACATAAACATTACATGATGCTGCTTATTGTTTAAAACGGTATCATTGATAAATATTGCCCATTACGATTACAAATTATGCCAATAATATATACGATTTGATATGGGTACATAACATGGACAATTACGAATTTGTTTCTCACATTTTAGCTCGAAAACTTAACCTAACATAATTAAATTTAACGTAAATCATAGAAATGCATGCATTAAAACTAAACACTCATAAATATAAATATCAACAACTTGTACAATTGGAACACAATTATTTGTTAAACACGATTTCAATATAACCTCAAACTTGTAATTGAATTTATGAATATAAATGAAATAGCCGGTAATGTTTATATAACATATAAAAATGTGTTAATATGTCTGATTACATGAAACAATTATTATTTGGAATATAAAACGTATACATGAATTTACATTTTGTGTTAGTGTGACAATAAGAAAAGACACTCCTCCAAAAGAAAACTATCTCCTCTACTGACGATACGATGTATATCCCGGTTTTGTGCAAATAAGTGACTATCCACAGAAATAATACTAAAATCCATTTGACACGTGCCCGACAAGGTTCTAATCAGGCACTCATACAGTTGCCCGATGTGCACAAGCACACCTTTCACCCTTAGAGCATAAATATATGGAAAGAATGTTGACCTGAAAGTGTGTCCAAAATGTGTGCGAGAGAGAAAGGTATATGTTTCTATTTGTTCTCTATGCGCATGCGTCAAAAATGACAGTTGTCAAGTCAGAGCTGTTTAGATATAATACGTGACAATTGTTAAATATGACATTATATTGATGTAGAATAATGTAGATATGTATAAATATACCTAAAAACATGAGTTCTATCCACTCCAAATATCAACTGTGTTGGCCATTAACTCTACAGCTACATCACAGTTTTACCGACAGACGAGGTTTTTACTATCTAAGGAAATATAATTTCTTTACATGTTTAATATTTATTATATCTTAATAGAATATTAATATTTATTATATCTAGACAGCTGTCACTTTAGACGCATGCGCATAGAGAACAAATAGGAACGTATACCTTTCTCTCTCGCACACATTTTGGACACACTCTCCATGTATACATATATATGCTCTAAGCTTTAACCACGAATTTGTTTGATACGATGCGTCTAATAACTTCCATGACAAACCTGACAAGGACCTTGTCAGGATCATGCAAAATTTAGGGAAAATTTCTACACGGGCAATAGATACTCTGTGATATTGTTTATTGAACGATTAATAATTATACATAGGGCATTTACAGACACTATTCAGACTTTATCTGTTCAACAGCTGAAATTTTGTTCTTATATTTATTACGAGTATATAGTGAACGTATATATCCGGTATACGTTTGTAAAGCTGTTGCGTGAGAGTTATACATAAACAAAAAGAAAAACATGCTTTTCTGGAAATTGCCCGTCAACCTGGTTTTATTTCAAATCCTGGGAATTCAATATTGAATATTCTTTCTAGAATCGTTACCTCAAAGAAACAATAAATCGCGTCAGATATCTGCTGCGGTAATGAGGTATCCAAGGCGTCAACATCTTTGGAAAACCGTTGAAGAATTCGACCAGTTGGTGTAGTATCAAAGAAAATATTTGGTAATCGCAACACCCCGGCCAGAAGAACATTGTGTAAAATTCTTGCAGCATTCCAACACCCCAATAATGGCAAAAGGTCGTTACCATATGCGAAAATGGCTAGAAATGTAAGTGTGATTGATTGCATTGTTATTGATGAGAGAAATTTGTTACATGATGCGACATTTTGGTGAATATTCTTTTTATGCTGGAAAACGGAGATGGTGATAATATTATTATTCAGGCGGATTTTACAATGGCAATATTTTAATATTGGTTTTAGTTGTAGCTTCTATAAACAAATAAGCAATCAATAAAAGTTGATTATTTTATACATCTATAAAATCGCTGAAAATTGTAAATCAAAATTCACTACAATTAGTTGTTCTACTTTAAAACCAAAAGTAAAAAGTTAGTTTTGAAAATGATGAAAATGTTAATAACGGTCAACTGAGAAAAGTAGTGCTGCAAAAATATTACATAATCAAAAGCACAAAACAAAAGAAAACATAGCCTTATGTTCTATGCTTTAGAGCAGTGGTGGGTAAACCTTTGTTTGTCCGATTTTAATATAATTAAAGTGTCACGCGAGTAGAAATTTTGCCCGAAATACAGCAATAAGGATATGTCTTATTACGGATTGCCCGACAAGGTTCCCTAGTTCAGTTGCCCGATCAGATGGTCATAAGGAAATATCAAATAAGGCCCCGATTGGGTAACCATGAGATTAGCAAATGCTTCTACTTCAAGCATCTTACTAAAAACTAATTCTGTGTTGGGACAAATAAATACTTCATTTCATTAACATAATAAAAGTTCCCTGTAACGTAAACCATGTTTTTTCCAAGGACACTTTCTTGTGTTAGTTATATTTTGTGTTAGCAGGTAATTTAGACAGTTTCTATGGCCGCTAAACACAAAACACAAATATTATCTTAAATAAACTTTATATTTTAAGTAAATGAAAAATAAAAAGTTCTAAATATTGTTTAAAATTGGTTTATTAAGTATTCTTTTAATCCATAAAAGATCTTTCTTCTACTGATTCCAGTAGTGTCTTATTCAAAATTCAATAAAAGAAATTAAACAATATTCTGCAAGACATATAACATATTGGGCATAACATTAAAGCTAGTAGTATTTTTTTTTTAATTATGTACAATCGCATTTTTAACGTTAATCATTTCTGTTCTAGTATGCGTATATTACCTCAGAATAACAATTTACAGTTTCGGCAATATCCCAGGGTAAATCTTCATCCAGCACATCAACATCTTTTGAAAATCGCGACAAAATTCTGCCCAATGGCGTTGTATCAAAGAAAGAGAGTGGCAAAAGCATCACTGCTTTTAACAGCGTATTATGTAATATTTTACCAGCTCTCCAACCTCCCAGAGATGGTGCCAAATCGGCAAAGATTGCTAATGCAGCTGGAATTATTTTTCATTCAAATTGATAATGTTTAATGAATGAAAGTTATGAATGAAAACTACGAATGGAGTGTGAGATGATATTCTGTATAATAGATACACATTAAAGGGTTAACCCACTCTGGCGCTCAAACAACTGGTACAAAAAGATGATATTTTTTCACACAACCCTCAAGAATATAGGTATTTTTTATTCGATGAGCACTTTCAGTATTTTATTTCTTGTGACCGCCGATTTTTTCAGTAAAGTAAACTTTACGCATTCGCAAACTTTATCATGAGAAGGAAGTTTCTAATTGGATGTTTATCGATACACATACGCATGTACATCAAAGTGCCGCACAACGTATTATCCGCAGTTGCATATATCCGGACCATGCTGGATTAATACATATTCCTACAAAAGCAGAGCTATCATCTTGTGTGTATTATTTAATTGCAAGCGGATCGTTGAGAGAGAAAACGATACAAATATATAATAAACACTTTTATTACCATCAGTACAGTAGTGTACTGATATACATTAAAATAGTGTTCATCTCATGATAAAGTGTTCTAATGTAAAACAAATCGAATACTGACAAATACGGTGTCGGTTGCAGACATGTCATGCTTCTCGAAAAATGAACAGATTAGTTTTATTAGTTTTTTAATTTGTGATTTATTAAACTAATTACTAGATATCTAAAAGCACGGCGTCTACATTTAAGTGGGTAATATTTACAGTTCTGAAACTGAACAATAGCTATATATTACGTATTACTAAAAGCATTTATAAATAAGTGCAAGTGCTAAATTTTTTTTTTAGGAAAATTGTGTTATTGTGTCTGCAGTGTGCACAGGTGCAAAATCAAATATAAAATTTGAAATTAAAGTTCATTTCCCGCTAGACACAGTTTCGCATACCCAAGTAGAAAATAAACCCTGGAATTAGCTTGCGGCAAGCTGGTAAGTGTAACATAATTATCTACCTGGGTATGGGTTTCTAAGGTGTATTTAAATAAAAAGGTTTAACTTTTTTTAGGTTGTCTTAGATTACATAACAAAAGATTATTTTTAATCCCCTAACGTTAATAAATCTTCTAATATCTTAATATATATAAATTACGTGTCACGTTGTTTGTCCGTGTATGTCCGCGAATAACTCCTAAACTACTTAACCGATTTTAATCAAATTTGTACACCGGGTGCAGTTTGATCCAACTTGAAAGATAGGATACCTTACATCTCCATTTATTTATCTTATTGCTAATTATTTGTCTATTAATTATCTGTATATGACATATGACATCTGGCGACGATGATGGCGACATCTGTTGACTAGATTGAGTAAATAGATTGAGTAAATATTCAATAGATGGCGCTATGTAATGTAATATGACAAAAACGTTAGTCACAGCAACGCGTGGCCGGGACAGCTAGTAATGTAATATATTAGTAAAAGATCTTTAATATCTTCTGCATTTATTTAATAACTATGTAACAGAACTATCTCAGTAAACATTTGGTGAAGTGCCCTATTTTGTGACGTTTCTATCACTATTTCACTTCAATTATAGTTCGCAACAACTTTATCTTCATTTGTATTCCGATAGGTGGAGTGGTTCTGTCATCTGTAGCCGATAAAACAGACATTTCATATGAACGATTGTGAGAAACTGAACTATAAATGAACTCTTTTAAGATAAAAAAATCATACGCATCTCCAATATGATGTCAAAGTGACTCCAAAATGCTCCAAAATGTTTACTGGGATGTTAAATGCTGGTAATGTTTAGTGAACTAACTATAATTAACTAAAATTTCTAGCACAACTAAATAAAGGACTTTCGAGAAATAATTTCAAAGATAAAAAGTGAAATCCAAATGATAACAAAACAAGAAGAAAATTTTCTAAAACTGTTATAAACTTAAATAACTTTATTAGTTCTATCTACATAAATAAATACTTGTCTCTAGATATAAGTTACTTGCTTTATTTTCTGGGTTCATTTATTGTAGGTCAAAGATAAATTTCCTAGTTTATAATTGTGTTCCTTATTCCATTTATTCTCACACGGGACCGCCATTGTTATTTTTTAAATACGTATTAAGTTGTTGCTTTGAGAAAAATATTGAGATGGAAATTTGAAGGAAAAGACTCCATTAATTAGGACATGTGGAACGAATGGAAAGAAACAAAACAACTAAAGGCCGATTTTTCAATAGTCCGTTAAACTGCAGTTATTACTCTAACGTAAAAAATAGATTTTCAATTCTACTTTTGTCAAAGACCGACCACAATTATCCATCGAAAAATGCAACACGAGTATTTTGCTTGATTAAGCTACAGTTAAGTTATAAACCACAGTTAACTAATAATATCAAAACCGGCTCTTAGGAGCTTTTGGAAGATAACCCAGTGAGTGCAAGAGTGCAAGAAAGATCTAGGGAAGATAGGTGTAAAGAATTGGAAGAGGAAGATGCGACCAATAGGAAAGAATGGACAAAAATCTTAAACTATTAATATAGAATTTATTACTAAATAATATAGAAGTCTTAATTACTTGTTTCTTTTCTAGATTTAATGTCTGCATGGAGAGACAAAGTAGAGGTTGACGCTAAGTACAACTTCGGAAAATACGTTAATTAATTTTGTCAAAAAGCAATCAATATTAATAACGTTTAAATCATTAATATCGTTACAAAAATTGCACATAAAACAGACAGATAGAAAGCGAAAAACAATTATAAAAAGGTCCCGATGTGCGCCGTCTTTTTTCAGTTCCTAGTAACGACGCAAATCGAAACCTTAGTGTACTTAAAATACCGTAATCATAAACTAACTTTAAATTTAGAAGAAACGGAATTTTAAATTCTTAGTGCTCTGTTTTATTACCTCAAACAAGAAATAAACTACCGCACTTATATTCCACGGGATAGTTGTATCCAAAGCATCAACATCTTTAGAAAATCTCGATAAAATACGGCCAATTGGAGTTGTATCGAAGAAAGTTAATGGTAATCTTAATACTCCCTTTAGAAGACCAGCATGAATAGATCTAGAAGCGTACCAGCATCCTAGCGCTGGTACCAAATCGCTGAGAAATGATGTGATGGCTGGAATGATAGTCCAAGATGTACGAATGAAAAATAAACTCTATGTTAGAAGATAAAAGTTATTTTTGTATGTTCTAATTTAATGCCGAAGCCACCAATTGTTCCATCCATAAAAACCATCCAAATTAACTAGTCTACTTGCTTGGGATAAGCTACCACATCCTGGTCTTTTACTGCAGCCTTCAGCTCGAAATTATTTAATATCAAAACAATTTGACTCAATAGAGCCTGCAATTATATTGAAGATATCTTCTTAATTCTAATTGTAAAATTTGTTCAATTCAAAACAAAGTTGTTTTGGATCAGCACCCTTGATGGTAATTAACAGCATTATTTGTAATTAGCATAGGAGATATGCATTGGTGAATCTTGCTTAAATGCTAGGGGAACATGCATAGAAGAAGAACCTTTTGCAAGTAAGGTTAAAAAAGAAGATTAATTTGATAGTCTTTCATTAGGTTATTCGATTCTATATTCGTCCCTCGTTTAAGCTACCATTTCACTATAACGTTTAAGGACCTATAACGCCCAATTTTGTCGCAGGTTTCTATCGGTTCTTTTCTGACCTTCTAAAAAATTGCCAGAAGTTTGTGACAACAAGCATGCAAGGGTGATAGACGTTGGGCGCACATAATCTATTCCAGTGTAAGATATTGGTTACTATATTGTCCGCACAATATTGTAAATTAATAAATGTATCCCTTTCCTAGGCAACACCTGTTAGGAGCCATTCATAGATTACGTTACATAAATTGAATGGGTTTTTAACTCACTCGTCCCCATTGTCAAACATTGCGGACACTCTCCTTATCTTATTTTTCTCTTTCGTCTTTTTTTTTCAATAATGCAAATTGTGACGTCAGGAAACTTGTGATTGTCCCCCCACTTGTCACACTTTAGAAACCCCCTTTACGTGTGACGTAATTACTCTACTTTGCCCATTTATGTAATAACAAGTACATAATATGTAGGTCGATTCCAAGGTATATAAATCTCTCAATAATCGATATAATCCACCCTTGTAAGTTTCACAGAAAGAGATATTTATATTAGTTACACATAATAATCTAATGGAGTACACACAATGTTAAAAAGTTTACAATATCAAACGAAGGATTACATTTCTTTGAAGGAAACTTATTAGATAACTTGATACAATGAATATGCGAATGGTAATATCTTGAAAATCTTTCGAAATTAATTTTTCTCTTAATATGAAATGATACTTTTTAGCTGAGTTTTAAATTGAAAACCGAAATGATTTGAGGTTTAAAGAAAAAATAATAAACTCTCTTTCTTAGGGTAACATTTTGGATTATTTCCGTATACAACATAAATGATCACATACAAAAATTAGAGTATCTTTTCTTCAAAATTATTGATGTTAGATTAGATACAGTGAAGATAGATATCATAAACTTCTAAAAAATTTGCACACAAAGCATTACTAACTAAATTACTAACACATCATCCAATAACTTGGTAATATGACATATAGATGATATTGACAAATCCATATGGGTTTTAGACAGTACCAACTTTCCAACGATATGTGTCGAAATTTCATAACATTTCGATCAATATTTTACGAATGGTTTTAGTAACGCTAGTTTTGTAATTTTTAAAACAATAGAAAAATCTTAATTTCGTGTGTCAATAAAGTGTTGCTTCTTAATGGGAAAAATATTGTTCAAGTTATTCAGACTACAGAATTTTTCCCATCTAGGAATCATACGGATTTATCAATAGAGCGCTATCTATATGTCATCCTGCGACTTTATTTAGTGATGTGTTAATTGCTATACATAATAATAACTCAAAACTTCGTGATCATAAAAACTCCGTGTCAAATAAAAGAAAAAAATAAGGGGTGTTTTCAATTCTATTTATTACCTCAAACAAGCAATAAACCAATCCAGATATATCCCATGGGATAGTTGTATCCAAGACGTCAATATCTTTAGAAAATCGCGATAAAATACGGCCAATTGGAGTTGTATCGAAGAATTGTAGTGGTAAACGTAAAACTCCTTTTAGAAGTACCTCATGTAAATGTCTTGCAGCGTACCAGCATCCAAGAGCTGGCATCAAATCGCTGAGAAATGATGTGATGGCTGGAATGATAGTCCGACATGTTGAATGGAATGTATCGATTCGCAAATTTAATGTAAGAGAAGTGAGCTAATGAATCGTTAGGATGTTATTGAAGATAAGTTTTAATTTGTAAGTTGTAGAAAATGATTACAATAAGCAATTTGTTCCTTTTTTAGCATTAGTCTATTTCTAAAAGAAGAAGAACGTGCAGCGGTTGTAGTGGCAATTATCAGTATTACTTGTACTGTATTTATTTGATTATTGAAAATATTTGAATTATAAATCCGAAAGAGTATTGTGCATAAATTAAGACCTAATATATGAAACGTAGAGCACTGAAGGGTCGATAAAAGAGAGTGCCCTCTATCACGGAAAAGAACACTTCCGTTAATAACATTTCTCAAATAAGCTAAGTGTAGTATGTTTCCACACAGTCCCAAAATAACTAAGCAATATACGGAAAAGTGAAAATGTTTATGAGCTATTGAATGCTCAAAACAAACTAGTTAAAGAAGCGACGAAATGTGGATCTTATGACCATCAAACGTCGTTTGGCAGAAGCCTATTTCGACCAAGTACGCGGGGTAAACCAGCTACGTTTCCTTTGCTTTAAAGAGACGAAAATCGAATTATATTAAGAGTATTTTCGAATACACAATTATAATATTCCAAATATTACTTAAGTTATAGCAATTTGAAAGGAGTGCGACAGTATATATACTAGCATTTCTCTAGCATTTAACTCGAAACTACTTTTTTCAAACTGTTGCCACGATATCGTGAAAACTACTAAACCGATTTTAATAAAAATTACACCATAATTTCTGTCTAGTATAAGATTAGATGCCAGGTGGTTATTTCATTAAAAAAACCGCAATTTCACAATTTCACCGCAAAAGAAAGTTTTACACGATAGCTATTACAATTGTTCAAAAGAAAATATTTAAAAAAAAATTATTTCTGACGATTCCTGCAAAAGTTGTTCCAAAGAACAGCTTATAATTTCGCCATTTTTAATAATTCTTTTATGTAAATAAATTTACAAATGCATACTAAATTTGTATATACTTAAAGGTTACTTAAAACATATGCTATTTGTGCTATTTTCTTCGAGCGCCAAGGTGAGCTAACCACTTAAATCACTGAAATTATTGACACGCATTGCACAAAAAAGAACTCAGATCACAAATAAAATGAGTGCTCTATAATGATTTGATGATTTCTAAATCGCATTCATCCATTTTACGATTTAGAAAATTTGTGCAAATCAAAACTTTTTTAAATTTCAATTATTCTTCTTGTAAATACTAGCGAAACTTGTGATACTGATCCGTAAATGATGAGCGAATGATGAGTATTCATCACAAATGATAAATGAATGACAACATGATTATGGTACATAAGTAGAACGTAAAATAAGAAGATATCAATCACCAGGGTTTTAAAGCAAACAACTACAGCAAAGATAGAAATAGAAGAATTACTTCAATGCATACATTATTTATTTTTTTTTTTTTATTTAATGATGAAACATACATTCAAAAGAATGTAAAAGTATGATTCCCATTCACTGTTCTTAGTTTTAATTTTATGTTTTTAACTTTAAATGTAAGTTTCAACTTGTGAACTTTACTTTATTTAATATTAATTACTATCTTTATTAAATATAAATTATTATATTTAATATAATTAGTTCACAAGTTGAAGTTAACAGAAAAAATCTTAAATTAACACTAAAACTTAGGGTCCTATTTAATATCTTTAACTCTGACGTCATGCGCCGTAAATTGGATTAGTGTGATATGCATTTGCATAAAGTTGCATTTTCACTAGAATGGGCTTGTGTCCTATGTCTTAATTTCGATAAAAGTGTACTATATATTGATAAAGTGGGTTACTAGAACTTTAAATGTTCAATTATTATTTAATAACTCCTTATATGTTAAGAGATATTAACAATTAAAAAAGTCATTTTGTCTCTTTAATTATTAAAGGGATTCAACGTTGTACACATTCCAAGTGCATGTGACATCACAATCCTTGTGTAAGGTTACCAACCTTACAGCTCTTAAATCTCTGCTATATGTATTTATATATCAAAATATCAAATATTATTTACAGCTATTTCAAGGAACAATCATATTCCAATATTATGTCTGCCTTAGCAGGGTTAAATAAAATAAAAACTTATTATTCTTTGATTTGACTTGATTATTTGACTACCAACAGCTGCAAACAAATATGGCCGACTATTTCTAGCGCTAAAACTACAATTCAAATTTTAATTGCTATATCTCCGTCAATATTTAGATATTTAATAAAATTGACACGCCAATACACATTTATAAACATCAATTTCAATCAACAATTGAAAAATCGACCACTAAAAAATGAGGACAGAAGCCCATTGTATTTGCAAATTTTTGCCGCACCAGTCCAATTCAAGACGCATTACGTCAGAGAAAAAGTTACAAAATAAGGCACTTAGTGAGTGGGATCGCTCCTTAAGGAAAACGGTTCATTAAATCTTAACGGATGAATCAAAGAATGATTTTTTATTTGATAATTTGATGATATGACTAAATTGATTAAGTACATAGATCGGTCCGTAATTGAATGTCAGTTGTTTTTACAAACTTAAAATTTTACATAATTTCGTCACTAGATAGATAAATCGTTTACTGTTGTAGTGTTGGTAACCATCCTAAATTGCCATTTGAGATAAATTATATAACATATTTATATACAATATACCTATAACAAATAATTGTGCTCTATTGTGTATTGGATACCATACCTATTCCAAATCACTCACAACACGCATTCCAATATGTTTACCTTAAACATAATTAAGGGATCGAAAACGCAAATCTTCGAATTTCTTATACTATAACTAAACATATATTAATTGTTCCAATTAATTTATTTTGATGCAACATTAAGTTATTTAAATAATACAAGTTTATATTTACAAGAATAAATTTTAAATATCGAACTTAACAAGCAAAATGTATCCAAATATCAGTAAATATTTTGGAGTCATGAAACAATTCATATTGATTTCACTCGTTCAAATGAAATGTCAGTGATATAAACTACAAACAACAAAATCACTTCACCTGGTCTTACTACCGTACCAGTATTGAATGAAGTTGCAAATAAACTATTAAAGTGTAACAGAGACAGATATATCTTGCTTCTTTTTCTATGATATCACTACTAACATACGTTTTATTAAATGAAAAGAGACAAGAACTATATATCTCCATTTAAATGTATGATGTTGAAAAGAGAAAAAATATTCTGACAATTTTCTTTTCATAAGTTCATCTAGATTTAAAAGACAAAAATATAAATTCTTTCATGCACAGAAGGCAGAAATTCGTTTGCTAATGCTAATGCTATTTTCTACTAAATCATAATCATTTTCTAACTTGTATTATTTAAATATAAGTACAAAAACATTTAAACAAATGCACAATTAGTAGAAGCACAATAATACAATAAGCAATAATATAAAAGCATAAAAAGTACAGATCATTTGTTACTTATGCAGTTTACATTGGGCTAATCTTTGATTTGGTGGCAACACAACACGAAAATAAACCCTCTACACAGTTACGTATATTTAAACTTAATCTAACATAACAAAAGTTACTTATTATGTAAACGATTTTACCTAATACATAATATTTTTGTGGGTTATGTTACTTCTTTTTAAAAAATAAATCTACACAATAAACGCAAAACATAAATGAACATGAACATGATATTTTAGATTTTAACAAAACCTAGTAATATTTATTCTAAAAGGGTTTTATCTTATAGTTATTTTAAAAACGTTTAATACTTAATAATGCCCTCAAGGTTCTCTAATCCTTAAAAGAACTCTTTAGAGAAGTTCTATGATTTTCTTAAGAAGTATCATTTCCACTCAGTGCTTTAATTTAAATTTTGTATTTAATTTAAATTGTTTAGCATATGGCAATACGCGTAGTCATTCACAGTACCATTTTTAATTAAATTTATTTTTTAAGTTTTCTTAGTTTTTTTAGAATCTTACAAAGTCCAATGTTTTAAATTAAAAATATTAAATTAAGAAAAACGATATTATGTTATAACCTCCAAAATGTGACAATCTGTCAAAATGCAGTACGATTTACTTTCAAAAGAAGTTCAATGTCAGTTTGTCAAAAATAAAAAGTGAAAACAATTTCTATTAGTAATTGTTATTAACAACAGCAATTTTAATTATTTCACATACAATTTTGTCTAACTGTCAAAATTTATATTACTAACGATGCATACGCACCAACTAAATTAACTAAACTTAAATTAAAACACAAATGTGAAAAGGAATGCTTAAACGAAAAACTGAAATCTAGATTACAATATTAAATAAAAACAGTAAATTAAATATCAAAACAGTGAGTGGCTTTATTTTTCAAAAACTAAAACATATACTATATAACGTTGTTAGATAAACTTTAAATATACATTACAGTGTTTAGCTTTAACAGCTTTGTGCATTAGCATGCACCTACCTATCGTACTATCCGAGTAAAAATATTATGAACCGAGAACCCGATCAGGTCCTGACAAGGTCCCCGCGTTTCTACGGATTGATGTTCAGAACCTTATCATGAATAAGGTGAATATGGTGTATTAATAACCGTTAAAATGGAACTTCCTTTCATGGTAAAGAGTTCCTGTTATTGCGACTGCGCCCTACTGACAAAATCTCAAATCTTAAGAAAACGATTGCAGTGTGACAGGGGGTGTAAGGGGTTAAATTCTGCATAAATAACAAATGATCTGGATATAGATGTACAAACACAACACAACACGTACCCTAAAAAAGCATGGTATCCACTGTCTTATGTTCATAGGCAAAGTTTGGTCCAGCACATTAACATCATGTGAAAAGCGCGCCAGAATGCGACCAGTGGGCGTGGTATCAAAGAACGACATAGGTAAATGAAACACCTGATTCAGCAACCAAGCATGTAACGCAAATGCTGAACTTAATGTTCCCGCTGCTATGGTGAGGGACGCCATACATGTGCTAATTACTGCAATTTGCAATAATGACTAAATATTTAATCTCTTTAATCCTTTCACGTTCTAAAAATAACTATAGAAGAACTAGTACAGTATAAGGGTTAAACAAGCAGAACTTTAATGCAAGCAAACACTTATAATGTACCTCTACTATTTTTTGAGTGATTGGATTAAATTGCATTTTAAAATTAAGTGATTTATATAATTCAAATGATTATTTAAAAAATATCGATCCATTTTTGAGTGGGTGTTTTAGATACGCTAAAATTTCTGCAGTAGTTTCATTTTACCAGCAGAACAGTGAATTGAACACTATAAACTTGGCGCTAAAATTATTACCACTAGATATTTTCTCTTGAACGAGGAAAGATAGAAAGTTGAAATTTGGGGTGTGTATTGAGATTTTGATTGAGCACATTGAAGAATAATGGTTCAGTAGCGATTTATCTGCGATCGATTTTAATAAATGATCTTTTATTTTTTAAAAATCTCGATATAACCGGATTATACCCGGACCTATTAAAATCCGCTAAACACAAAATATAAATATTACATAAAATGATCGGTAAAATATTGTGTAACGAAACTAACTAATATATTAGGTATTAATAATGTAATATTTCATTATTTACGTAAATTTTATATAACAGTAATTTAAAATTACAGTAATAGTATGGAAAATATAGAAAGAATATTTATTGATAGATGATAATAATGGTACGTAATAATTTAAATATTGTTTTAATCAAAAACATTCGTAAATAAGATGAAATTTTAATGTAAAATGTAATATTCGTTTATGTAAAATATACAAAATTGTGTTTAACGTGTTTATGGCGCAACTATATGACTTTTAGATAGTACCAAACTTCAAACGATATGTGTCAAAATTTCATGGCGTTCCGACCATTAGTTTACGATTTACGGTGGTTTTAGTAACGCTACTTTTGTAATTTTCAAAATCATGAAAAATCTGAATTTCGTGTGTTGATAAAGCATTGCTTTTTAATGGGAAATAATACCGTTCAAGCGGCATTTTTCCCATATTGCAAAGCAATCGATTAAGCTTAATGAATCATCATCATTAGCCTGTCCTTTGTCACACGACTACGTCTGTCCTTTTCTGACCTTGTGAATCCGAAAAGGACGGAAATTTTCGTGGATTTTAATAAAATAACATTAGAAGTAGTTTAGATGTTAATTTTCTATAATTAAGAACAGTGTTGAAACCTCATAAATATTTTGAATTTTTACCCAAAAACTTAATTTAATTTCTTATTAAGGAATCATCTTAGAAATAATAAAATGAATTATTCATAGAGTGGCATACTTAGTATGATTTACTTAAATCATAATATGCAAGCACAATTAGTAACAAAACCTTAAAAGTAAATATGCAAATAACAAAACACTACAAAAGCAAAGCAAAGAGACACACATACAAATAGCACATAAAAATAATAAATAATGAGCAAAAATGTGAGTTCGCGGCATGTACTAATTATATTAATTAATAACAGTGTAATTATAAGATACTCGTATACTACGTCCTTTGTTTAAAATATTATTTTTATCATTATTTTTGTTTTAATTCTTTTAAGACGTTTAATACGAAATATGAAAGCGTGGGGTGTAGACAACGCTATCGGGAATTCCCGAGAAATATTTTTATATTCATTTCCCGTTTTTTTAGCCTCTATATTCTTTAAAAAAAACTTTGTTTAGTTTAACATCTTCTAGTGGCACTTACTATTTACTATTTAACAATGAACCGTAAATTTTTAATGAGCAGTAATTTTATTCATCATGTATAAGGGTCAAACCTAGATTTAAATTTGATTTTCAGATTTTTAAAATGAAGACGTAATCTTTCTTAAGTTTCTTTTGTTAACTTAAAAACTTTAACTTCCACAAAAATTTTGTGCGAAGCTTTTTTGTAGATAATAGTATTGTCTACAACTTTTATTAACAACTTTTTGTTTTAGCTTTTATAACAAAAATGTTAAATGGAAATATAAATCTTAAGTGGTAGACATACATATTCATAGCCCATTGTCTTTTTCATTGACTTTTTTAATATAAAAGTTACAACCAAAATTTAGTAAGAAAAGCTGTAGACAATATTTATATCTACAAAAAAGCTCCGCACAAAAATTTTGTAAAGAGCTTTTTGTAGATAATAATATTGTCAACCACTTTTATTTTTATTAATAACTTTTTGTTTCAGCTTTTATAACAAAAAATAGGATTATGTACAGTTGTAGACAATATTTATAGCTACAAAAAAGCTTCTCACAAAAATTTTGTGGAAGTTATAGTTTTCAAGATGAGGGCAGGGCGCTTTATCTATCCGGAAAATACAAATATTAATTCAGCTTTAAATCGATTATGTGATGTAATAAAAAAACTGCTACTTACCCGAAATAAATGCTATCAAACTTACTTAAGGAACAAAACAAAATGAAAACAATGACAAAAACTCTATTTTAACAGGACTATAGCAACTACCAAAAAGTGTTGTATTTTCTTGTGTATGTATATATTTAATAATATGTAATTCTATTTATTTTCGGTTGGTTTTTTTTATTGAATAATCATACCGAAAAGAAACAGGTTATCCATCCTCTAAGTGTCATTGGCAGGACGTTGTCCATGGTGTCCACGTCCTTGCTGAAGCGATTTAAAATTCTACCAACAGGAGTAACATCAAAGAATGATGTCGTTGGAGCACGCATTACGTTTGCCAACATTAATGCGTGAAGAATTTTAGCGGCCATTAATGTCCCGACGTATAATGTGAGCGACGATATGAACACAGCGAACACTAAAGTCAAATGAATTAACGAACAATTCAACCATAATCCAAACGGAAATGTATATCATGTACGGGTACTTAATATATAATAAACTAATTATAAAGTTGAAATTATTACAAATGTTAATGAACAAGAATTTAAATAGTAAATGTAAGCAATTGAGTATACTATCAAAATTATCCTCCTATATTATAATGTTCCAGGTGTTGTTTATATGTTTGGTACTGAATTTTGTATGGTAGCTCGAAAACGGCTCCAGCGAAGTTTTTGAAAATTTTCTATTTCGTAAAGAAAAAAATTCTAAGACTTTTGGCGTCCACGGATTTTCCCCTGAATTTCCTGGAAAAACGTAATTTTGGAAAAATAATGGGCTCTTTTTTGCTGTATAACTTTGTATTCCTAAAAGCTAGAAAGGTGAAATTTTGTATGTGTATTACGCTATTAAATGCAAACATATTTCAAAACCCCTTCAAATTAGAGGGGCCGGTAGGAAACTTTGGAGAAAGCTTAAATTTTGAATTGTGTAATAATTAATAATAATATTAAAAAAAAAATACAAAATTTCAAAACTTTATTTGGGGCGGTTTTTGCCGAGGGTAAAAATTGTGCTAGCTTTGGTACCTAATTTACAAATCGAAAAAAAAAATTCCAAATTTTGAAAAATAGTTTGTTAAATATATTTTATTTTGTTGAAAAAATATATATGTGAAATTCATATAGAACGAGTTAAATATTTCAATTTAAAAATGGAATTAAAATTTTAAATGAAATTCAATTCATACATAGAAGCAGACGTCGCTTGCGAAAAAAAGATTTTTACAAAATAATTAGCAGGGGACTTTTTAAATTACAATTTCCTGTTACTTTCTGAACAAATCTCGAAATATGTAGAATTGAAAAAATAATTCACATGGCTCGCATCAAAGGCGTTGGATTTATCGTACCAAACGTGGAAGACAAGAGAAACGCCTACTGTTGCCGTGCGCCTTTAAAAAGTTACAAAATAGACGTCTAAGTAATTATATTTGTAAATAAACAACAAGAAAAACTAAATCTGGATCGAACCGACTACCCAGTAAACATTTTGGAGTCACTTTGACATCATATTGAAGATGCGTATGATTTTTTTGTCATAAAAGAGTTCATTTATAGTTCAGTTTCTCACATTTTTTCATATAAAATGTCTACTTTATCGGCTACAGATGGCGAAATTACTCCACCTGTCGGAATACAAATGAAGATAAAGTTGATGCGAACTATAATTGAAGTGAAATAGTGAGAGAAACGTCACTAAATAGGGCGCATCACCAAATTGTTTACTGGGTACCGAACCGAATAAAATATTGAATTTCAAAGAAATGGTAGAATCTGCTTTTAAAAAGTATAAAATTATTGTACAAAATAATGAAATGAGCAATCTAAAAACTGTAATTAATTGAATAAATTATATATTACGATTAAAATATAAAAATTGAATTTTATAATACTTTCAATTAAGTCTATCATATTAAGTTTTTAAACAAGAAAAAAAAACGGTTTCACGATTACTGGAAAATTTTGATAGTATACGAAGTTGCTTAATTTTGATAGGTTTTTTATATCTTATGTCAACCACATATCCACGCCTTATTAAACAAACAGAACTTTAGAAACAAAAAGCTTGGAGGAAACGAAGAGGCTCTTAAAACAAAATAAAATTTTCTGGAATAAGTTTCAATTTTCAGTTCATTTTTTGATGTTCGTAAAGGTAGAAAATTTGTTATAATTTATAATAAAATAAGTGCTGCCATCTAGGCTTACTTTATGTACTAAGGGGTCATCCAAAAATTAGGCTTTGTCACACATTGTGTCTATCCCATTTGTTGTGATGTCACATATTTGAAAAAAAAAATTATTTTTAGTTCTTTATTATTACATTTTTAAATCTAATTTTAAATTAGGTGTGACATCATAAATTCAATGACTCATCCTCTTCCTCATGTCACATCTTGTCCCCCACTTGTGGAGCCCCACCCCCCTGATTTGTGTGTGTGCCGTAATTAATGGATGGCCCCAAACAATGCTGTTAAAAATTACTTCATTCGTGTTCAGTCAAAGAAATAAAAACGTTTCATTTTAAAATCGGTTGACATAAAATATAAATAAATTTAAAAAATATATATTGTAATAATACAAAAATGTTGCCAACTACTTTTCATAAAATACAATAGCACATAAATAAATCTGCAATATAATATTACAGTCCACCACCAACATTAATAATAAATAATTAATAATTAGTAATTGTTACAATTAATTTACAAAACATTTGTAATAATTTCTTATAGTAGGTAATTAAATACGTCATATAACTATTTTCAGTTAAATGTTAATAACAAAGCAGAAAAGTTTAAACCAAAGCCAAAAAAAAAGCAAAGCATAAAATAAATATTTCTTAAAAAATATACGAATATAGATATACGATCAACACTACAACTTGTTCAATTTTACAAAATTTAAGATAATTACGAACAACGAAATAAATATATATCCCTAAATTAATAAGGAAGGTACAATACAACTGATAGTTATACAACCAATAACTCGCTAAACGCAATTACGTATATGTTACATTAAAAAAATCTATAAATATTTGTAGATTTTTTTGCGAAAAATTATACCATGTTTTAGGTAATATTTACATTTTGTGTTTAGCGGGTTAATTTTCAAACTATTATAATAAACTATTGTGCGTATTTGCGTAAACTAAATCCATTATAGTGTGTCACTAATGTCCATAAATCCAATATTTTTTTTAATTTTATTCATTACAGTCAACCTATTTTCGATACTGAGTTCTATCACTGGGTTGAAATGTATTGTAGCCTCATATATGTTGGAAACACCTCTCACTCATAAGTTTTCTGATTTTGAGAGCACATATTTAAATTAATTCTGACAGCGACCCAACCCGAGACTAGGAAATATATTGCTGGTCTTAGAAACGAAGCCGAAGATTTGGCGAAATTACCTAATTTGTCAGAAAAAATGTTTTGATAATTATTATATCATTCAAATGCATAAAGGGCTTGTGTACTATGTCTTAATTTCTACAAAACTGTACTATATATTGATAAAGTTGGCTACCAGGACCTCAAATGTCCCATTTATTTTTGATAACTCCTTATATATTAGGAGATATTAACAATTAGGAAAGTAATTCTGTCACTTTAATTATTGAAGGGATTTAACGTTATAGAACATTCCAAGACATATGACCTCAAGTCCGCTAAGTTGCTATCTCTTTTATACAACAGAGCATAAAAGAGATAGCACATTCAACATAGAACTCTTATCCATTGAAAAAATAACTGACCTACCCTTAATAGTACAGACATGTTACGTCAAAAAATATAAACATCAATTTCAATCAACAATTATAAAATCGACCCTTAAAAAATGAGTACATGAGCCCATAATTAACAATTAGGTTGAGAACCAATTGTCTCAATTTCTATAAAAATATGGATGGCGCAACTATTGACAAATCCATATGATTTTTAGATAGTACCCACCTTCAAACGATATGTATCAAAATGTCATGATATTCCGACTATTAATTTACGAGTTACACAAATCATTTCACCACAAACAAAACTTAAGTCAAACTTCTATGAAATATAATATGCAAACTAATAACTTTGAAAGAAGGAATAAGGTTGTTTTTTATGTTTTTTCTAATGATTCATGGGTTTATATGGACGGACATAAGTGACACATTATAATTACTAAATATTCAAACTATCCAGAATATTTGCTTTTCAATTGAAAACAAAAGCTATTATTATTTAAACAACTAATTTTAAAAACAGATACTTATGCATGAAGTTAGATAATATTAAATTTGCAATTACATTTTCCAATAGCTACTACGACGTCAGATTGCTGGAGATCTGTTGTGATTACTAGGAAGCTCTTAATGCTAAAAGTAACTGCACAAAGTAACACAAATACATGATTGTAACTAATATAATGTCTTCAATCTGTAAATTTAAATAATCAGTTAACACATTTATCTAGATATTGATTATTCGATGAAATCTTTCATGTTTCAGGCTGTGACCAACTATGCATGTGTTCGATTATTCATTCCGTTTGCCGATTATTCGAGGTTAAATAGGCGTGCACGATCATTCGGCGAACCACTTGTGGAAGAAGCAAAAAATTAATTTTAACTTAGGTGGTTTAATGAACAGAGTACTACTGTAATACACAATTACGTTTACTGAAGGTTAATCTTACATAAAAAAGTAACTATTAAGTAATCGAGTTTACCTAATATCCAACGTTTGGTGACCGTTTTACTGCTAATATAACGCATTAGCATACTCATAACCTTTTGAAGAATGGGCTTGTGTCCTATGTCTTAATTTCTACAAAAGTGTACTATATATTGATAAAGTGGGTTACTAGAACCTCAAATGTTCAATTACTTTTTAATAACTCCTTATATTTCAGGAGATATTAACAATTAAAAAAGTCATTTTGTCTCTTTAATTATTAAAGGAATTCAACGTTGTACACATTCCAAGTGCATGTGACATCACAATCCTTGTGTAAGGTTACCAACCTTACAGCTCATAAATCTCTGCTATATGTATTTATATATCAAAATATCAAATATTATTTACAGCTATATCAAGGAACAATAAAATTTCAATATTATGTCTGCCGTAACAGGGTTAAATAAAATAAAAACGTATTATTCTTTGACTTGACTTGATTATTTGACTACCAACAGCTACAGAACATTACCACAGCACTGACCTAATCAACAAATAACTGACGTTAAAATTCATTTCATGTCATACAAATATGGCCGATCATTTCTAGCGCTAAAACTACAATTCAAACTTTTAATTGCTATATCTCTGTCAATATTTAGATATTTAATAAAATAGACACGTCAATACGCATTTATTAACATCAATTTCAATCAACAATTGAAAAACCGACCACTAAAAAATGAGGACACAAGCCCATTTGAATTACAAAATCTTAATAAGTCCTTTGTAAGATTTAAAGGCTTTTAGAATAACTAAAAAATTATAAAATAAAATCTTTTTCTATTAAATATTACTAGGTTTTGCTCAATAGTACATTAATGTAAGGTAACCTCCATGTTTTGTGTTTTGCAAACATCTGTGTTCACACCACTTAATTTAAAATTTATTTTGACTTATAAAAACTTTTTACAACATTTTTGTGTAGTTAAGGCTGTTTTCCAATTACGGCACAAGAGCGCATAATGCGGCATTAAAAAGTTCTGCTCTCGTATGTGTGCGCAATTGATACCAACTAATTAGCTAGAATATTGTTGATTACTATTTCCAATACCATTGTATGAAATGATTTAATACCTTTAATAATAATCTTTATTTTATTTAAATCATAAAAATATTTTTTTAAATAAAATTAAAAGCAAAATTTTTTTAAATTGAGATAAAAAATATAAACAATATTTGAGAATAAAAATAAACAAGTATGGATGAAGGTACAGATTTAACTATGCGACACAGTTGCATTATGGTCTGTAATTGAAAAACACCCATAGTGTTTAAGATAAACAAAAAAAAATGATAACACCCTTATTTTTAAAACGACAGACGAAGCCAGAAAACTCTTATGAAAAAAAATTGCTCCCTACCTAATATTCACCCTACTAATAATCGATTATATGTGTTCGGTTCAATCCCTAAAATATTCTGGATACTTGGAATTTCTAAACTTATTTGTATATTATAATAGTGTATATACAATTTATCAGTTATATCGTATTACCATAACGAAAAACAATGAACACACCCAACAAAAAGTAAACGAGTAACCATATTCCATATAAATTTCTTTATAGAATATTTTACCGTAAAAGAAGTAGAAATCCAAGACCTTAGAAGGTGTGGAAGAGTATTGTCTACGACATCAACATCTTTTGAAAATCGATTCAGCATTCTACCAATTGGTGTTGTATCAAAATATTGCATCGGAAATTTCAATGCATTGTCCAATAAAACGTCATGCATTACCTTAGATGCATAGATGCATCCCAGCGATAGCATCACAGATGATATCAATAGTGTTATCGCTGGCCAATAATATAATCAATCATTATTTGTGTTAAAACAACAAATTATTATTTTAATGTGCTTTAGTGTGTCTCTCATAGTTGGTTTATACATCAGATAAATTATGAAATATTTAATGCGATTATCCTCAAATTATTCACAGTAAGCATACCATTATACAAAAGGTGTTCAGAAAATTATATTGACACTATCTGTGCTTAGTAAGAATCCAGCTGTAACAGCGAGAGTATTGTACTGCCACGCGTTTGCTCATAATAGCCTCACAAAATGAGTACTGCAATAGAAAATCCAACCAACTGCTAAGTGTGTGATGCGATAAGATTTATTTGAGCAAAAAATCTGTCACCAATTGTTTTGTATGAGGTTGCCACCAAAAAATTGTTGATTCCCGAAACTGCACAGGCGGCCTAGTTATATGCAGAAGAAATTTACATGTTGAAGAAACGATATAATAATTGCTTGAATTTAAATGGCGACTCTGTTGAAAAATAATGAAAAGTTGTAGCTTTAAGGAAAACATAGGAAAATATTTAATAATTTATATAACTGAAATATATAATGAAATTATACTCACTGTGATAACTTATGGAATTTGATTTCTCTATTTCAAATTCTAAGATAAAGTCGAAATTATTTTTATTGCCTTTTCTTTTTAATTATATTATCAAATACAATACTTTTAATGTTAATTTATTTTGTATATTTTAATCTTTCTGTATAAACCCACTATTAATTAAAATTATATTAATTATAATAAGCAAATAAAATATTAATAAATTAGTAAGCAACTACTTAATTATAGCTAAATACGATTATCAAAATATTGCTGAAATAAAAAATTACAATTAAACTGAAAATAAAAGAAAGAAGATTTAAAATGCAGAACATTTTCAATTATATATGAAATTTGATATATCTACAACATGCTCTTAAATTATTTATATAAACATAACTCTAATATAGCTGCGCATTCATAATTTTCTTCTCATTATCATTTTCGAATTAACCTATAACACTATACGAAGAAGGCATATAGATAACCTAAGATTCAAACCAACACAGATGACTTTATCTGAGTTGATTTATTTCTTAAATTATTTTGAGCTTATTTTTCAAAATGTTCATTAAAAATGATTACTTGTAAAACAATAACAGAAAAACCTTCAATTACATAAAAAGACTTCTAAAATATTATCACACAATCTTTTTATAGGTCCATTTAAAAATAATTAATGTTGAGAAGAAAATACAGCTTGTTAATAACAAACGAAAAATAAATACGATTTTGTTTGACTATATACACAAGATTATCCATAAATACATGTATAAAGATTATAAAATATGACTTACCTTGTCCAATTCCAAGCCCACCATAAACTCCAAGGTACATATCACGTTTTTCAGGTAATGAGGAATTGTTATCATCTGACCAAACTGATAGCCACATATTTGAGCCAATACTAAATCCTTGGTAAATCATATTTAACACAATTGTGCTGATAGATAGGAAGGTTCCTATACTTTTTAAATAATGTGAGTACACGCGCCATTTTACCTGTAAATAAAATAAACATAATTGTTTTAAAGTGGTATTGCCTTGCGAAAACATTTTCAGAAATAAGTGGTACATTTCAAGTCCAACACATAATACTGTAGTTAATTAGTAAACCGAGATTGATACAACCCATTTTTTAAGTTAACGTCATTAACTGTAGTACAACTGTCTATTAAAAAATCGGCCCAAAGAAAGATCCATAAAGCTTTTCACATAACATTTTAAAATAGATAAATATTTGATAACAGAGAATGGCAGAGAACTTCTTCTGTAGCTCGAAAAACTGATATTGTTTGGTAAAAGTGATGTTGCCGGTGTTGCCAAATATAAAACGAAGTTTTAATTAAGTGATTAGTGGCATCTATATTGATAACGACCAACCTTATAAACTTAACTTAGGTCGGTGAATGGGCTTATGTCCTATGTCTTAATTTCTATAAAACTGTACTATATATTGATAAAGTGAGTTACTAGAACCTCAAATGTTCAATTATTTTTTAATAACTCCTTATATTTCAGAAGATATTAACAATTAAAAAAGTCATTTTTTCTCTTTAATTATTAAAGAAATTCAACGTTGTACACATTCCAACTGCATGTGACATCACATCCGCTAGTTACTATCTCTTTTATACAACAGAGCGTAAAAGAGATAGCATATTCAAGATAGAACTCTGGCAAGTTTACAGTTACCAACCTTACAGCTCATAAATCTCTGTTATATGTATTTATATATCAAAATATCAAATATTATTTACAGCTATTTCAAGGAACAATAAAATTCCAATATTATGTCTGCCGTAACATGATTAAATAAAATAAAAACTTATTATTCTTGACTTGATTATTTCGACAACCAGCAGCTACAAAACATTACCACAGCACTGACCTACTCAACAAATAACTGACTTTAAAATGCATTTCACGTCACACAAATATAACCGACCATTTCTAGCGCTAAAACTACAATTCAATTTTTTAATTACAATATCTTCGTCAACATTTAGATATTTAATAACATAGACACGCCAATACACATTTATTAACATCAATTTCAATCAACAATTGAAAAATCGACCACTGAAAATGAGGACACAAGCCCATTAAAGAGAATGTCTGCACCAAAATTGAAAGCAGGAAACCACCCTGCCGTCATTTCATAATTATTTTAAGATGATATTAAAATACTTACACTGCCAGTTTCAGCTTTTTCTGCTTCAATGAGTTTTTCTCCTGTTTTGGGTAATAATTTCTCTGATTTATCAGTTTTTTCAGGTGTTCTTCTGCGTAAACTGCTATTGCTTCGGTTTAGGCTGTTATTCTTATCACTGGTGTCTATAGAAGCTTGCCTTGAAAAGGACCCATTAATAGATGCCGTATCAGATTGGCTGTCTGTTCTTGACCGAGCTCTCTGTAGTTTATGTTGTAAATCTTCAGCTCCTAAGTGATGTTCTAGTTGTTGTTTTATTTCACCTAATTCTAAAACAAAATGTAATTGAAAATTAGTATAAATAGATTTTCTTCAATAATGTGTTTCTAAAAACAAAAGGCACATTTATTAAATAGAAGCCAATTGGTATAAATGGATATACCTTCTTCATCTTCGCCAAATTCTTGTAAATGCTGAACAAGGAATTCAGCAAAAGCTCCCTTCTTATCCAATAATTGTTGGTAAGATCCACTTTCCGTAATTTGTCCTCCGTTAAGTACAGCAATGTTATCAGTCTTTGGTAAGTAGGTAATGCCATGGGTCACCAAAACACGAGTCTTCTTCTTCAAAATTCCAGTGGGACCAATAACCTAAAACATGAAAAAAACGTACATAAAATAAAATTTAAAAAACAAAACGAAAGAAACACAACAACAATCGAGAATTCAATTCAATTGTATTTATGGGAAGTACAAAAAGTAGCATAAATTAGTAAAGCCGAAAAATATACAATAAATAAATAACAGCATATTTTTACCACTCAGTTAAATATTTTAATGAAAATGATATTGACATTTTAATGTAAAATCTGGATAATATACCTGTTCAAATATGTGTTTTCCAACATGGCTGTCAACAGCGCTAAGAGGATCATCCAGGAAATATATATCTGCATCATTATAAACTGCTCTAGCAAGTGACACTCTTTGTTTTTGACCTCCAGATAAATTAATACCCTTTTCTCCAATTTCAGTTTGATCTCCTGCAGGTAACATATCAATATCTGGTTTCAAAGCGCAAGCTTCTACAACTCGGGCATATACTTTTTTATCCATTGGCTTTCCAAACAATATATTATCCTGGAGCGTAGAATTTTGAATCCATGCTTGTTGGGAAACATAAGCAATGGTACCTACAATACCAAATGCGATATTAGAAGATAATATTTGAAATAATTATAACATAAAATGGATCAGGATGATATACGAACCTATTGTATTTACTCGTCCATTAAGTTTATCCATTTCTCCAAGTAAAGCTGACAACAAAGAACTTTTTCCGGAACCAACAGTTCCTACAATTGCTTGCAGGGATCCATATGGTACGGACAAATTTATGTCGTGTAACGTTGGCTCTCCAGCTTCCCAGGCAAAGGTGCCATTTTCGATAACGAGTGGATTCACTGTAATATTTTTTAATATTAATACTAATAGTGAACGAAACGAGTTTATGTTATGAGTTTGCTAATAAATATAGAAGTTTACATTTCCTTTTATATTTTTTTACAGATATACTTTACAAAATAGACTTACCTTCTGATTTATCATGACCAACATTGTCGGGGTCCAATTCATCGCAATTCATAAATTTATTAATTCTAGTTAAAGAAACGCCGGCCTAGAAATTCATAAATTGTGGTGTAGATAATATGAAAACAATACTACATTAATAAATATTTCAACTAATAAAAATATGTTAAAATTATTACTGTTTGTTAATATTTAGCAAAAAAATTAGTAAACTAGTGAAAAAAAGGTATTTTAAGTATCATTAATTCGATAAATTTTAGAGAAACTTATTGATACATTGTCCACGTGATGAGTAGTGAAGTGTAGTATAATCGCTGGTTTATGCTAAAATATAAATACATAGCACATGAATGTTGCATATGTAACTAAAAAAAAAACAATGCTTTTACGAATCAAGTACTAGTTCAATTTTTTGGAGTCTTCATTTCGCGACCTTTTATGTAAGAGATACGCTTAATTTTTTTAAATTCTAAACTTATTTTCAATTGGTATACTCCACTTCACCAAAATTAGTCAGTCACGTGACAGAGAATCAATAATCTAGAAAAGAAAAACAGACAAATATTTAGAACAATAAATATCCTTACTTGAACCATATTGGAGATCATCATAGGCAGCATAGATAATGGGAACCGCAAAATGTTGAAGAGAGCCAATGATACAAAAGCAGTTTGGGAATCCAAGATGTTATTCTCATCCGAAAGTACAAATGTTGCGAATGATACTAATGATACCTGCCCCCACCAACGTCCAAAAATGTTAGTTAAAATGTTAAGGCAAAGATAGGGCACATGCGCAGTTGTAATATTTATTTACTGAACAGTTTAACCGTCCTAATATATTCGAAAGATTTCAGATCTCACAAAGAGATGGCGCTGATATATTTAAAAGATTAATAGCGGTTTCATAGCACATAATAGACCAGCAGATGTTTACTACTCCTGCCACATTCACGATGCTACTAACTGTGCGAATATCCGCCATAAAAACTGAGAGTTCATAAATAAATATTCTGAACGCAATCCATCTATATCATGATACCAACCTAATAAATTAATTTATGAAAGTCAATACAGGTTTGACTTTTACATAAGTTTTACGTAAAATGATTACGTAATTTTTACATTTTAAAAAATATAGCGATTAATTTTTATCAATTCAAATAAAATTATTACGGCTAAAATCATTGTCAGTATGCGCGTGCCCATAACAAAGAATAAATATAATACAAAATATAATATAGTATAATACAATAGTATGATAAAAAAAAAGTGTAATAGTGTAAATATCCAGCAGAAACTGCAACCATCTTAGAAGATAGTTTTACAAATGTTTAACGGTTACCTGTATTACATAGACAACCAATAAAGGCAGAAGCCCTAATGGTACATTTAATATGTTGAATAACGCAAGAGCAACAAATGCTTTCTCCGTGGTCAACACATTGTTACTATCCACCATTACATATGTAGTGAATGTCAGGCAGGATACCTGGATTACATTTATTCATAAAGTTTATTTCATTTAGAGAATAGAATAGGTTTGATTCTTTTGTAACTCTGCCGTTACGCATGTCAGTAGCTGGACTCTTTAACTTTATTGATAATTAACTATCCTGTTAACTAAAAGTATTGCCAGATGTCGATATTTTTATTCTGTAAATTATTGAAAAGCCCTACATCTGATAACACTATTGTTAACTTAACGATAACGTTTAGCATTGAAATAGTTAGGGAATTACGTTATTTTAGTTCAAATTTCTTTTTTGAAAGTGAACAATACATTTTCTAATGAGAAATGTAATCGAGAAAGAAAGAAATGTCTAAAATATATGTTTTCCTAAATGTTTATCGCATATGTTGTATGTTATGTTAGTTAACCAAGGGATAGTTAAACTATCGTTTGGTTGTATAAACAGTTGTTTCATATTGTTTTCTTCTGAGTATTGGGAAAAAAAAACTTGATAAATGTGTGAACTGAATAATATGAATTGTAAGACATACCAAAAAGGGAGCACATGACCAAATGAACGATGTTCCAGCATTAAGATATGCAGCTTCTTTCAATACTTGAATTTCCTTTTCTCGAATTTTCAATATTTGTTCTTCAAAACTAGGTTCCCAGGCGTATAATTTCAAAACCTGTAACATATTTACACCTAATAAATTATTATCAAAAATACTACAACATTTTTAATATCAATTTGTTATAATATTTACTATAGTTCAAATTACGAGAGTTCGACGGCGACTCATACTTAAAACAAGTTGTGGGGTATAAACTACCGATATAACTAAAAAGCACTGACTCACTTACTTTTCTATAATGTATATAGAAGCGAATAAGATAAAATTCATTATCGTATTATAGATTTATACCGCTCTTATAACCTCGTTTAAGTATAAGTCGCCGCCAAACTATCGTAGTTTGGACTATAATTATATATTTAGAATATTCATCAGGTAAAACAAAAAAATAATTATTGTTTCTAAATTTACAAAGGCAAGTAGCTAAGGTAAAGTAAGTAGCAGGAAAGTAATATTTATGAGACCTTCTGTTACCATGAAGGTTTAAAAAGTTTACCTTTAGCACATAAAATTAGATTCCATGAGGAAATGTATATAAAAAGCCACGAGGCTAATTTTTGTTTGATTATATATAGATTCAATCTAATTGGTTGTACCTTAATTCCACTAAGTACTTCATTCATAAGTTTAACACGTTCATCTTTACACTTCATTTGACGGATTTGCAGAGATTTGACTTTATTAGCGATGTAACCATTGACGGGAATGAGAATGATCATAACAGCAAGACCAGCCAAGACAGAAGGCCCCAGAGTGTCCCAAAGGAAGTACAAACAAAGTGCTATCTGCAGTGGGGCAGACCACAACATGTTGATATAAGCGGTTATGTCCATAAACCTAAAATAAAAATATGTATAATTGAAAATGAATTACAATCTATATTTTAAAATGATTTAGATATTTCATAAAACTTACCTTTGTGCGTCTACTGCCATTAAATTGACAATTTCTCCAACGGTGGATTCTTTTCTTGCACTGTTAGACATGCGCAAAGCTTTACGGTAAATTGCGCTAATTAGAGCTGTCCTAATTCTCAAACCCACAAGGAACATTCTATTGAAATATTGTGATAAAACAAGGGTTTGTATTGTCGCAGTTAGAAAGAGTAGAGCTGCGTAAAAGTAACCTTTCCATGGGTGTTCGTCTTTATTACTCACAAAAGCAATCAATAAGCTAAAAAAATTGCAACATTAATAAAAAACTCTTGAGCATATATTTTTTCTCGTAAAAGAATCATAAAAATCGACTTCAATCGACTATGTAATTTTATAAAAATAAATATAAATACCTTAGAATTTGTGGAGATGCAAATGTCATAATATCTTGCGACAATTTAAATAAAGAACCAAACACAAATGTTGGTCCAAAAGCTTTGCACAACGCCGGTAAAACTGAGGCCTGCTTCTTAGGTTTTCCATTATTTAAATCAACGTTTCCGGATACTTTACTGTAAGATGCTTTCACTGTTGCTGGACTAAAGAAGTAAATCAATAAATATATTAAAATATACCCAGTAAATACGAAACATACTTGTTACATAAATATTACTTTAATCCTGTATGATACGTAATCATACTTTCGTGTTTATTGGATATAATATATATGTACATTAAAATATACCTTTCATATTTCTTTACAGATTTGTTCCAATGTTTATCAAATAGAGGTATAACTTCGATGGCTGAATCTTCTGGATTCATGGACCACATATCATCTGTAGTTAATGGGTTCCTAAAACCTTTCCACGCAAAACTATCGAACCAACTGAAGAAGGTTCGTGAAAGGAAACTCGCACCGGCCTCTGGACAAGGATTCTAACAAAAATATAAAGTTAAAACTATGTTTAATGTATATTAAAATATAGAAAGACACATAGAAATTTAAGATTTGTTAAAGGGCGAGTTTAGGCAGAAGCTGTGTCGTCCATATCAATATATTGTATTTGTCTTAATTTTTCAGAGGTAATAATAGAGTAAAAATATTATCCTTATATAAACACTCACCGGAACTTTTGGATAGTCTGATTCTCTTGGAGGTTTGTCCGCAAAACAATTTAAAAATAATAGAACGAAAACAACTGGGAAATATATCATGTAAGATATAAAGTGATACGGGACCGGATCATCGCCCCGTTTTTGTTGTTGTCTAATTTCAGTTCTATATTGCGGTATTGCAAGGATAAGCAAAAAGAACCAAAACAGGAACAGTAGTCCTGATGTCTGGAGCCCATGTCGCTTGTTGTATAACAGTAATACAATCGTAACAACCTGAAAATATAAATAAATAAACGGAATTATACAAGAACATATTTAAATAAACTCTTCAGATTTTTTAATATACTATTCTAACATTCAAAGTTGTTTAAAAATTTAAATAATGCGTGTACCAAAATCCACATGGAAATTCTTACGTGAAAATATTAATTCAATTAAGTTGCGCACCATTACTTTATTTCTATGAAATTGTACTATATATTCGTCCAATTATTTTTAAGTAGTCACTTATTGACGTCATTTTGATACACTCTTCCTTCTATTAATGACCATCGTTATTATACAACATAATGTGAAAGAGATACATAAACAAACGTACGATACTATTTACAGATGTGTCGAGTTGTAAACACAGTTTTGATATTATACAGGTGATACACCAATGATAAATTAAATCGATTATTATGCTACAGACTACGGCAAAAATAAGGCGATATATCCGTCATTATTTGATTTAAAAAAAAAACATAGAGGCAGAACTCAGTATACTTAAATAATTTTAGAAATTGTATAACTTTTGATTGGATTTCAATATACACAATATAAAAATAACACAACAAGAAAACTACTCAATTTAGTAGTTTTCTTAGTTATAAGTTCTATAATAATATATTATAGATAATAATATATAATAACGTTTTTATATGACAAATATATGATTTAGACAATAGGGTATTGTCTAAACACAGTTACGTTTGTATAAGGTTTATTTAACATAAATAAGATTACTTTTTCCAAAATTTCTTTAGATTAATATCATGTAAGATTACATAACAAAAGTTATCTTTCGACATAAACTTACATTTTCTGACGTTAGTCAATCTTTTTATGCAAGACTGTATAATGTTAGATATTTAATTAATATATTAGTAACAGATGCATAGGCTTTTGCATTTATTTAATGACAATGTAGCAGAATTATGATAAACTGTGTTAAATAATAAAACGACACGCTAGGTAAAAAAAATATTGCTTTAAATATGAGTTTACGTTTGCGTTAAATTATAAAATTTGGAATATTGCATTGCTTGAAACCTATAAATTATAAATTATATATTATAAATTTAAGTTTAGGACCTAAATTAAAGAGCGAAAAGGGTTTATACGTCATTATTCTTCCTTATCTTTAATTATTGTTGTGTTTTGTAATATCGTTGCAAAATCTTATCAATATTGTGACAAATAATATATAAATCTGTATTTTAAGTTCTAATAAACAACTTTATCAATATATAAAACAATTTTACAGTATTTATGATTAAATATCTACTCAATTTTAACAATCTTTAAGCATGGTATGTATAAATATAATATGTTCTACTTACAAATGATAATAATTTAACAACAGGAGTCACAATATCCGCTGCAAACACTTCACTATCTTTATTGACAACTACAGCAAGATCAGCAATTGTTAAAATAATTAAAAATGCTGTTAAAATTAATTTACATATATTAAGTGAACTCCAAGGAACGAATCTTTTTTTACTGCTAAGGATATAATACACTTCCAAAGCACTAAACGTCCACAAAAATGCACAAGGTGTCCACACTAACACTGTTTGTTGAAAACATGGTGTGAGATCTGGATCATCTGTTTCCCAGGTCAAAGTTGTGTTCTGCAATTAAGTACACATAAAGATTAGTTATTATCTTTATATAAAATAAGTTTCATTTATTCAAAAGATTCAGATTTAAGTTTATTTAAGAATCTAACCAATTATAAGATTGTGAACCCGACTAAATAACAAGTGAAAGTTTTGACATATTGGCATTTAATAAATTATTAACAAAAAAATAATGATTTACATGAAAGGATGATGACTTACATTTTATTCATTAGATAAACAATACCTAATTACACCACGCGATATATGATAGAAATCAATATTTTCTTGTAGATAAGAGATAAAATTTAACCTAATCGTAATATTAAAAAAAACTAAAATGTGACATATTCATATCAAAAATAGACACGGCCTATAAATACACTTGAATGAAAATCTGATTACTTATTCTTAAATTACTTATACAGAAATAACCGTAATTTAAACGTAATTAATAACTTACCCAAAACTCAGATCCACAAAAAGCATCCATAGGGTGCTCCGCCATTTTCGAGGACCACTGTTATTCTGATCAGCTGTCCTTGGCACAATAAAACTTCTGGCACTAGCGCCTGGCGCCCTGAAACGTGAATTATTTTAACTATATTTCAAACAGTGACAAAAGTGAATCCATGACATCTGAGTACTAACAAACAAAAGCACGATATAGGTTAACCTTTTATTCCACAAAAAATAATTGTTTTAAAATATTTATAAGTGTTTAAGTGCATTAAAAATTAAGAAAACGTATAATTAAAATGTCGAAGAGTACAGAAAACAGTATTTTATTAGATGTTGATTCTAGTATTATGGAGAAAAATTTATTTGTAATGCCGGTAAATATGATGTTGATATTAAGACGTTCTAGAAAAGTTATGTGATTTACAAATTATTAATGGCTACGTTTTTTTTTCAGGAATCTGAACAGGATGCAGCAATGCAAAAGTTGTTCCCACCTTCAATGATGATGCCTTCGAAGATTGTTAAACCAACTCCAGGTACATATGTTTCACTTTTATGTTTAATATCACAAACACACCACAAGAACCAACATGCACGGCTGTTCGAGAACGACTGGCTTGACTAATGAATTTCAGAGACTAATAATCACAATCACTGGTAGAGCTTGACAGTGACATACCACATACATGTTACAACAAAAGATTTATATGATATCTAGTTAAAGATATTTCAATTGGAAGGTACTAAAATTTTTGCAATTCGGTATGATACGTTTTTTTTTATCTTATCTTGTAATGTTCTTAAGTATTTCAATTTACATATCTATAACAAAAGTAAATTCTCGAAACCCGATAGGATACTTTGTATAATGCAATATTTAATCAAACAATTATTATTTAATAACTATATATAAAATATGGTAAGAATGTTTTAAAAAGTATTATTGATATATTGCTATTTGTTTGATTATCGACGCATATTTCAAAAGAAGGAAATAACTTTTAATTTAAAGAACAAATATAGTGTGTAGTATAAGCGGCATAGTGTGTAGATGAATATGGTATGCCAGACTGCTGTATCTTCGAGTTTGAATAGTATTATTTTCTAATATTCCTGAATTATGTGCTAACATAATCATATAACCTTATTAGGCTGGTTATATAATTCGATTACTCGATACATCTTATTCAATTTTACGCTTCAGATTTTAGGAAAATAAGAAGCAAAAGGAATTTCTCTAATCAACAAAGTATAAATTTCCATTCATGAGTAATAGTTCTGCATACTTGCTAATTCAGTTAATAATGGATGGCAACAGTGTATTAAAATTAAAATGAGTATGTAATATTATTTTACCGCAACTTGTTTGCTAATATAAAAACGTTAGTTTTGTTACTGCTGTCTAAGTATATCAACAAAACTATTACTTATTATATAATGTTAATTTGAAGCAAAGCAATCCCTAATATATTTGTATGAATAATATTAAAAAGTTATAGAATTGCAAGTGAAAGAAATGCATCAAATGTAGGCATATCCGGTTTGATTTGAAAACATTGTTCAACTACTAGAAATTAATGATTATTTTTAATGATCAAAGAGATTGGTGTGGCTTATTAGAATAATTGAAAAGTTAAAAGGTTTTGCATTTTTTTTACAAAACATTTCAAAGTTTTTTCTTTAGTAAAACAGGTTTATATACTTAGAAATCAAGTTTCATAATATTATGTAACATCTTCATTGTATGAAGTTTTAATTATATAGTAAAGCCGGCATATGTTTGAAGGTTACTACTATACTCTCTACATTTTGTTATATTGATTAAAACACATTTATAAAGAAAATATATTCCAGCAGCACTGCATTAATTTATGGTTAGGCAAATTTCTGAAGGTTAAAAGTTTATATAAAGATATTTAAACATAAGTGTTTATTTCTTATATTTCACTATATATAAATAAAAACTAATTTTTTTTTTTATAGAATGATTTAACATACTGTAAATCTATAAATAAAACAGACAATTTTTAGTAAAGTTGCAATTATTTAATATTGTGTAATACATATTAAAGAATTTATTTATTTGTTTTTAACCCTCAAACAGGCTAATGGGCTTGTGTCCTCATTTTTTAGTGGTCGATTTTCCAATTGTTGATTGAAATTGATGTTAATAAATGTGTATTGGCGAGTCTATTTTATTAAATATCTAAATATTGACGGAGATATAGCAATTAAAAGTTTGAATTGTAGTTTTAGCGCTAGAAATGGTCGGCCATATTTGTATGACGTGAAATGCATTTTAAAGTCAGTTATTTGTTGACTAGGTCAGTGCTGTGGTAATGTTCTGTAGCTGTTGGTAGTCAAATAATCAAGTCAAGTCAAATAATAATAAGTTTTTATTTTATTTAACCCTGCTAAGGCAGACATAATATTGAAATTTTATTGTTCCTTGAAATAGCTATAAATAATATTTGATATTTTGATATATAAATACATATAGCAGAGATTTATAGCTGTAAGGTTGGTAACCTTACACAAGGATTGTGATGTCACATGCACTTGGAATGTGTACAACGTTGAATGCCTTTAATAATTAAAGAGACAAAATGACTTTTTTAATTGGTAATATCTCTTAACATTTAAGGAGTTATTACAAATTTATTGAACATTTGAGGTTCTAGTAACCCACTATCAATATATAGTACACTTTTATAGAAATTAAGACATAGGACACAAGCCCATTACGACCTCCGACTTGTTCAATTTCATGTTTATTAATATACCACTATATTGAAGTCTTTAGCCATACGTCCGTATTTATTTTATGGTTCACACGAACGTAGATCAAAGTATTATCTCACGTACTGCACAGAGCCGTATTCATCACAATTTTTTAGGAAACATACACCTCCGTACACACAGAACGTGTGCGGTCCTTTTTACGTTCATTGAGAGGGGAATATTTAATAAATGGATAAATATGTTTAAGACAAGTATTGTATATCTTTTATTTTATTTTGAATTTGCAAATAAATTTAATAACAACGCTTATATTAATGTATTTTATCTTCTAAGTAATATCTATTGCGGAACGGTACCAGGCAATAATCGCGATTGGGAGATATCGCGTTTCGCGACTTATTTGGTTTTGCAGTGTACGCATGACACGTCATATTTGCTTGGTTTGCGCTATGCGTAGATTGTGCATGTAAATGTCGAGTGCGCCTCCTCAGAAAAGCTTGTGAGTGCATACAATCGATTTATGTTATCTGCCAGTCCTTCGCGCATTCATTTTATCCTAAGCAGATTTATTTAATATCAAATCTTGAGTATAGTATAGACTTTGTACTCTTCCTTTTTGTTTGTTCAGCGGATACTAATAAGTCCTATTAATAGGCCACGACACCATTGGTGATAGGACTCAACATCTAAAATAGGCTGACGTTAAATACATGAATTTAAAAAAAAGTAATTTTTGTGGAATGAAGTTATATATAAGATTACATCCGTTTTGTAACTTTTGTATATATTTTACATAAAAAATATTACACTTTACATAAATAATTTGACGAAAAATTTCTTTTGCATACCAAAATAATGTATATAAATTTTTGCATAAATGCATAAAAAATGTCAATGAAAAATGTTTTGCATATATAAATATTCGAAAATTTTAGTAGGTTATTGTTTTTGCGTAAAATTTACGAATATTTTATGTAATATCTAACTATGTTTTATGTATGGCTAAACATGGATGCCGGCAGGATTACTTTCTGGAGGTTCTTGCTAAGTTTTTGTAAGAAAAGGGTAAAGAGGCACACTGAATTAATTGACAAGTTGTTGAACAAATTTGGACAACAATCTAGGGACCTAAAATGAATCCACTTACAACCTCCTCCTGACACTCATGTGACTGGATAAGCATTTACAACTGAAGACAATTGCAATTTCATAGTTACCATCTCAGCTAATTCTTAAAATCCCTTTCAATCAAATTTATGAAGAAATTTCAAAATCATATTTTTAAATTATTGCCATAATTCAGATAAGACTTAATTTATGTAATGTCATGAAAGACCTAGTGTCGAACAGGGATCCACGGCATTTTTGACAATTGACCACAATACTCTACCATTTTATTAATACCATATTAAGCTATAACAACGATTATTAATTATATATTAGCTATTTTAATCATATTTTCGTTTCATATCCAAATCTATAGATCGAACCGTAGTTTATAGCTAGTCTCATTTTAATAATTTTTTTATCTTTCCTAAAGTGAAATAAAAGCACTAACAAGTTCTTCAGCTAGTTACTTTGCTGTAAGTAAGATTAGTATCTCTGTTCACGATACTTTTATATAACTGCCATGTAAATGTAAATTTGTAGTATCGATATCTATATAGGAATTTTGAAATATCTTGCTCACAATATTTTCTTCATTCAGTATGTTAATCTGAATGAATAGTAGTTTTCAAATCCAAATCCAATATCAAAAACAATAAAATATGATCTCTGTTTTACGTTATACAAAGTGACCACCTACATGGAAAGCAGCCAACGCATTGAATTGAATGAAAGAAGATACCGCTGCATACGCTTTCAATGCGTTCCCTTGTAGAACAGACCCTATTGCTAAAAAACTTCTTCCAACAATTGTTGAATGTCGCATGCTTCAGTCGCACCAATGTGTACGAAGCATAATGATTTTGTACAGCACGCGGATTGTTTGTATGGTATGATTTGTTTTGTTATTTGTTTCCTATTGTTATTTGATATAAAATTAATATAACTATGAGTACTAAGGTTACCGTTATATAACACTATTGTTATCACAGATTTTATAATTAACACAATACAATACTCGAGTTATTTATAATACGAGTACATTAATACAGACCACCATTACGCTCACTGATTCAGACAAGCAATAAGTCACCAGAACTACATAATTATATTATTTCATTTTTTAATATTATAAAATATGTATAGGGTATTCACTGTTCATATAATACAATATATTTTTGAAATACTTTTTCTTTTAAATCAGGAGATATTGAAATCTGTCTATGAAGACATTTAGCTATATTTATGTAAAGTAGAAATAGGTTTGTACGGTATATGTCCAATGATAAAAGCCGGCTCCAGACGTATCGTCTGGAATATTGGAAGATTGACATGGCAAGTTTCATACTACACGGTGGAACGAATGTTTGATCCGAATGATTTATTTATTTTATTAATTTGTTGATATTATTGACACTGACACTGTTTAACAAATACTTTCAAGTAAATAAAGAAACTTTTAAGTATTTAAACCTTCCTTTGTTAGACGATTCGTGCAGCACTGCATGGCATGTGGATCAAGTGTGTGGTGGGGGTAGAAAAATCCCTTTTGACGTGGGTCAAAAGACTCTCTGACCAACGTTGGAAGGTGCTCGTAGCATTGTTTGGAGGCGGCTTAATCCGATAGTCAAAGAATACAATAATTACATTAGACTAATTACATCTTTTTATTCATTTTTTATATGGTTCACAAGCCGGGCTACACTTTTAAAAAGAACAATGGAGAAGAGGCTCAGATAAGGGAGGTAGCAAAGAAGGCAGAGCAAGCAATGCGACGGGTATGGGGACTAGGGGAAAAGGTATTTGGGGGGGACATACAAAAGAGAATATGGATATTTGATAGACTGATAGCCAGTATGATGTTGTGTGGAGCAGAGGTTTGGGGGTGGAAGGAGCAAGAAAAGTTGGAAAGAATACAGGTGAGATATATGAAATGGGTACTAGGGCTGGACAGGTGCACGCCAGGATACATGGTGATGGAGGAGCTAAAAAGGGATAAGATACGAATTAAAACAAGGGAAAGAGCAGTAAAATACGAGGAGAAATTGAACAGAGCGGAAAGCAAAATTTTAAAGAAAATAAGAGAGGATAGCATAAAGAATGGGGGGGAGGAGGTCCAAAAAAGAGAAAGGAGTACTTTGAAAGGAATGGAATGGCGATCGAGGAGGCAGAGAGGAGAAGAGAAGGTGGCGCAAGTGTGGAAGAGGAGCTAAGGAGAAGGGATAAGGAGATACAACAGCAGGAGAGAATGGGAAAAATAGAAAAAAGTAACTACAATAAAAGATATAAAAGGTTATGGGAAAATAATGTGCCTCAGTACCTTATAGAAAAAGACATAAAACACATAAGAAGAACAGCAAGGTTTAGATTGGGAAATGAGGAAAAAGGAAACAGATACTGGGAAAAGAGTGAGGAAAGAAAGTGTAGAGTGTGCGGAGCGGAGGACGAAACACTGGAGCACATTAAGTTTGAGTGTAAGGAAAAAGTAGCGAGCGAAAGGAATATTGGCCAGCTACTAAAGGGAGGCAGTGAAGGAAAGAGGTGGATGGCGGAAATAGTAAGAAGGAAAGGAAGAACAGGAGAATAAATAAGCTGGTGGAGAATAATGTAAATTTAATTGTAATTTGAAGTATATGAAATGTATTAAGAATGTAGATTGTAAAGCCGAAAGGCGAACAATAAACAATAAATAATATGGTTCACAAGCCTATTAATTTCATAGAAATAAAAAATATCATATACAGCAACTCTTATTTTAAATATGATTATGAAAAATAATATTTCTAAACGTCGTCTATTTGTTTAGTTAGCAATAGCTGCCAGATAAATAGAGGAAACATATTTTTTAATTATATTGTTACAAAAATAATATAACTGTTAACCTTGTAAAAATGTCAAGAAAATGATGTGGTTGAATTCTTTTGTTAAGTACCGTCCTAACTCTTTATTATGTAAGATATTAAGATGTTGTATAATATTATGTATTTACATTCTAGATATTTGAGTAATGGGTTAAGGTCGTTTAAGGACAAGCGTTATAATGTTAAGGTAATGAAAGTACCTTTAGTACGTTTTTGACCATTTAACTTATTTTATGACAAGTGCCCGGATTTATGTGCAAAAAAATTTCTATAAAATTGCACTATACATTGATAAAGTTGGAACCATAAGTGTCCCAATTATTTGTTAATAACTCCTTATATTTTGTCTCTTTAATTAATAATTGATCCCACGTTATAGAAAATTCTATATGTTCGTTATCCATTGTTATGATTAAATTATTTAATTTATTAATTAAATTAATGGATTTTGAATACCATGTATTTCTAGTCACCCACTTTATGTATATAAAAGTCATATATAAATTATTTTTAATAATGAAAATTTCAATGAGTTAACTTCGATAACGAGTATTTAATTATCTGGAAATACGCCGAGTCACTCAACGTAATCATTTTGTGACGAGTACATACTCCTTCCATAATTCTATTTTCGTTTTGTCAGGTGATGACGTCATGTTAGATATTTCACCATATTATGATTGCAGTAACTCGCATGGTGGTGAAAGACTCAACCATAGAAACAAATCGAACAGTTCATTATCGCGTTCATTATCAGCTGAATTACTGAATCGATAATATGTATTTTATTAAAAATGTATACAAATACAAGTACAGTTATATGTATCTACGGGAAAACAATAACGTATAAACCATACAAAATAAAATTGTACATAGTATGTATACCCTATATCCAGGATGCAAACCTGAATTCATTTTTAAGGGTCGCTTTTTTATTTTTGATTGAATATATCTTAATGTATTTATATTGGCGTTTCTATATATTTAAATATCCAAAAGTTGACGAAAATATAGCTATTTAAAATTAGAATGGGCTTGTGTCCTCATTTTTTAGTGGTGGATTTTTCAATTCTTGATTGAAATTGATGTTAATAAATGAATATTGGCGTGTCTATTTTATTAAATATCTAAATGTTGACGGAGATATAGCAATTAAAAATTGGAATTGTGGTTTTAGCGCTAGAAATGGTCGGCCATATTTGTATGACGTGAAATGCATTTTAACGTCAGTTATTTGTTGAGTAGGTCAGTGCTGTGGTAATGTTTTGTAGCTGTTGGTAGTCGAAATAATCAAGTCAAGTCAAAGAATAATAAGTTTTTATTTTATTTAACCCTGTTACGGCAGACATAATATTGGAATTTTGTTGTTCCTTGAAATAGCTGTAAATAATATTTGATATTTTGATATATAAATACATATAGCAGAGATTTATGAGCTGTAAGGTTGGTAACCTGTAAACTTGCCGGAGTTCTACCTTGAATATGCTATCTCTTTTACGCTCTGTTGTATAAAAGAGATACCAACTACCGGTTGTGATGTCACATTCATTTGGAATGTTGTACAACGTTGAATCCATTCAATAATTAAAGAGACAAAATATTTTTTTTAATTGTTAATATCTCCCAACATACAAGGAGTTATTAAATAATAATTGAACATTTGAGGTTCTAGTACTTCACTTTATCAATATATGCTACACTTTTATAGAAATTAAGACATAGGACACAAGCCCATTGTATGCGGTCTAAGATAAATATCCACTGGATACAATAGAATCTAAAAAAAAAAATATTTGCTTGAAGTTGAAGTGGGGTTATGATTTTTTTTTTCAAAATCTGATGTTTAATTTTACATCAAGGTACCCTACTTATGCAGAGATATTTTTATCAGCGCAAATAACAATTGGAACGTTTATTATAGTAGGTTATCTCTTATCACCGTGTCAACAATGACATTTGTTATTAATAAGCAAATATTTTACTAAACTCGTAGTATTCTATAAACGAGTATGTATTTGGTTATATTCAACAAAAACAATAGTTACAAATCATAAGTAAAACTACTTATGACAACCAGGTTGCATCGCGGGAAACCAATATTTGTGTACGTACTTGATAACATACGTCGTACTGCGATAGACGCCGTATTATTTATATTGTTAGGCCTGTCTCAGTATGGGACCGTATTTAAGCGACGGCGTATTCGGACGTAAATCGGCGGATTGGATGAGCTACAAAGCAAACCGCCTATGTGTGTCACAGATGTCTGTAGTCGTGTATTAGGGGGTGTATTGGAGTTCTTTAGCACTTATATAATTTATCATGAGAGCAAACTTTAACTTTAGTTTTTATCGATACACTACTAGTATTAAAGGGACTTTAGCATTTATTATATATCTGAGTTCTGGTGGGCGTGAATTTAAATTTAGTTCTATCGTATTGGTGTCGGTATCTGTGTCCATGATTCAGCAAATATATCTGAGTTCTGGTTAGCTCTCTTTCTTGAATTCAAAGAATTAATTTTTCGGTGTCCATGATTCACTGAAATACAAACATAAACTGAAGCATGCTGAACATACTCGTCATACGCGATGTCGCGATAGACCCGAAAAGACCCGTATTGCAGCGAAAGAACAAGCGATGTTAGGTATCCCCTCCAGTCTAGGCGGCTGTTTGCATTTACAAAGGTTCGGATAGGGTATCGTTGTAGTAGTGGTAACGCTTGGATAAAATTCGCCTTTATTCGGTTCTAATGTGCTAGGTAGTGCCGCCCGTATACGGACTGCTTTGTAGCGTGCAGTCTGAGAGCTCCAGAGCGATCTCATTACATTTACATGGTTCGGATAGGTAAAGCGTAGTAGCCCGAATACGTCCGGCAGAAATTCGCTTAAATACGGTGCCATACTGAGACAGGCCTTAGAATTCGTAATATGTCTATAATGTATACTATTGATTATTTGATAATATAATTATGTATTTGCTAGTAGCAGTATCGGCTGACCTTAAAAACACAATAACAGGTGTCATAACCTTCAATATAATAGTTCAAGATCCCAGAGCCGTTAGACTTGCGTCGTTTTAGCAAAGCTAAGGACATATGCATGTTTGCTAGCTCTAAGCTGGGCCCTTTTACAGGTGCAAAAGGTACATAAAAACCTCACTCTCCTGCGTGAAAGTATGATGACTGATTTGTATACATGTTTTACACAATATTGTTAAAAACCAATATTCACTATTCAATAATATTCTACACTAACAATATTCTGTAAAATATATATAAAAGCCAGCCAATTTGAATTTAATTTAGACAACATTGTATAATCTTTAAGACCTTACGGGCTTTCAATCTATTCAATTTTCAGATTCCTTTCCATCCTGTGTTAATGGGCTTGTGTCCTCATTTTTTAGTGGTCGATTTTCCAATTGTTGATTGAAATTGATGTTAATAAATGTGTATTGGCGTGTCTATTTTATTAAATATCTAAATATTGACGGAGATTTAGCAATTAAAAGTTTGAATTGTAGTTTTAGCGCTAGAAATGGTCGGCCATATTTGTATGACGTGAAATGCATTTTAACGTCAGTTATTTGTTGAGTAGGTCAGTGCTGTGGTAATGTTCTGTAGCTGTTGGTAGTCAAATAATCAAGTCAAATCAAAGAATAATAAGTTTTTATTTTATTTAACCCTGCTAAGGCAGACATAATATTGGAATTTGATAGTTCCTTGAAATAGCTGTAAATAATATTTGATATTTTGATATATAAATACATATAGCAGAGATTTATGAGCTGTAAGGTTGGTAACCTTACACAAGGATTGTGATGTCACATACACTTGGAATGTCTGCAACATTGAATCCCTTTAATAATTAAAGAGACAAAATGACTTTATATCTCAATATCTCTTAACATATAAGGATTTATTAAAAAATAATTGAACATTTGAGGTTCTAGTAACCCACTTTATCAATATATAGTACACTTTTATAGAAATTAAGACATAGGACACAAGCCCATTGATCTCAGATTACATTTTATCTAAATTTATACATTTATATAATTCAAGATACGAGAGTTCGGCGGTGTGTCTTGCTTGAAAGAGGTTATAAGAGCTGCATAAATTTACGATAGGGTAGTGAATTTTATTTTATTCGTTCCTATATACTTTACAAAAAAATTGTGAGTGGTTTTTCATTGTACCTCAGATTAAAACAGGGCACTTGTTGTACAGGAGTCTCTACCATTTTCTCGTAATTTGAACTATATATACATTTGTAACGTTTTTCGTAACGTTGTAATATTTAGATATTTAATATTTAATTTTAGATATATGGATATATAAAAATAGACACGCCAATACACATTTATTAACATCAATTTCAATCAACAATTGAAAAATCGACCACTAAAAAATGAGGACACTGGATGAAAATTAAATAAAATTAGTGATGGTCATGGTCTATGGTCAACCAAAAGTCACTGACCATCAATGTTGCATAGCCCGAATGAATCCAGAGCACTTAAAATACAGGCCTATTAATATTATAACACAGGATTATTTGTTTAACTTGTCTATTGGTTAATGCGAGTCTACACTAAGTTATAAACTGCAGTCGTTTTTATTTTTAAAAATCCAAAAGTACGCAATATTTTCGTTATTTTACGTACGTATAAATATTTTGCATAGTGGTAAGTGCGGCCCTACTTCCAATATAATTAAAATGAATTGTGCTATAAAAAAAACAATACTAGTAAAAACGCTACTTTCACTTTTCTACTTGCTGTCAATTTACTGAGCAGAATGTTAACACTTTGTTGCCCGAGGGAGTTTACGGAAAGTAACGCCTATGATCGGCTAATTTTTGTATTTATGTAGCGCTAGTTCCAGCAGTGCGAATTCTTGCAATGCAATAAAAATATTACGACGACAAATTCATTTAAGTGTAACATTTTTTTGCACTTTCATATAAACATATTCATGTTGCTCGTCCCATAGACTAGTTTACAGAATCTGATCCACTTAATTAATTGTTAATCTAATGTTAAATAAACCTTACATACATATAACTGTGTTTAGCGGATCATTCTTTATAAGACAATTAATAATTATTAGAAAGTTGAATAACACATTTATTAACCTATGGTAAATAGTCTTGTTTACGGACTTTACATACATTTGTATATAGTCAGTAATTAAATATAAGTTAACATTTTATTTATTTATAAAAAACATGTTGAAACTCGTCGGTACATACATACAATCATACGCATATATAAATTAAGCGAATACTGATGGCACAAGGTACACTGTACGGTTGTACGTTATTGCGCAATAAATAAATGACTCAGTCCTTAAAGACATATGTACTCGGAATTATAGATAAAAATTGTACTAAAAGGGAATAAAAAACATTTTTCTAATTCTATTAAAATCCCTACCCTAAATAAATATATAAATAAAGTGTTCAAAAGTATTTTCAGTTTAGGTTACAAGTTCAAAGATGCTTTTTTGGAGGTTAGAATTTGCTGTCATACTTCACCACTTCATAAAGAGTTCATAACAAAAAATGTTTGCCATTATCTATTACTCAAGGTGAAGTGTCATTATCGTTATGACAAATAAATCACTTGAATAATTATTATAGATTAACAACCTAATAAAAATTATGCAGTGTGTTCACGCAGATAAATTATGTTAAGTAGTGCATAATATATGTATCTATGAAATGAGTTATGTATATAATCTGTCATTTTTAATTGTATTACTGTGAAAAACCTAGATGGGAATCCTTCAACATTATGAAACAATAAAATATAGTTTACTAAGGTTATTTATATCATTTTTTATCTCTTCTTCATTTAACCCATTATCGAGAACGTTTTCTACAACTGTCTTAAACATACACCAAATTAAGATTTAATTTCTGTTGGTTCTTGAAATTCAGTTGTCAAAACTTGTCGAGTCATTGTGTACTGCAGCGGTTCTCAAACTTTTTACTTCGAGCCCCCCTGCATAATCCAGCTGTAAGCCGAGCCCCCTACATGTAAGCGTACTATATATTATAAGTGAGTCGCATTTGACATTTTACAGTCAATTTTTATTTAGTTAAGCTTTGCACATTAGCAATATTTTTAATCGCAATCAAACAACAAATTCTATACAAACAATTACTGTTTATTTAATTATTTTAGCTACTATAGTACATAATTGTTATTTGTAACTCAAAGCAATAATAATAAAAAGAGGTTCAGTGTGAAGGATGTGCTTGTTTTTTTTCTGCGCATAGTTTCTTGAAACGCGGTGTCAGTTCTGATAACGCTACTCTGAGATCTTTGGTCACATCCAGTCTTGAGCGATATTTACTCTGCCTGGAAGCTAGAGCAGAAAACCCAGTTTCACAAGAATAAGTGGTGGCGAATGGATGAGTATTGCAATGCCCTTTCACTCGAAATTGGGTGTTCCTTTTGTACACCAATCCAGAAGGATGTGAGAGAAGATACTTTAAACTTTATTTCAAGCCCAGTGTCACCTTCGAGGTCAATGAGATTTTCTTTTTCCTTCATATTGAGGGAGCACTCATCGACTGATGGTTTGAACGGGTTTTGAATCCATGCCAAACCATCCAAGTTCTCATTAAAATATATTTGAAAACGAGGTTTGAGGATTTCTAAGGGTTTCAGAAAGCATTTCTTTGCATTGGTTCGAATAGTTTTGAGATCCATTTCTTCAATCATAATTTTAAGATTAGGAAATAGCTCCAAATTGTCACTTTTCAGACCGCACTCGTACAAACTTAGCTTCATTACAAAGCTTTTCACCTTATCAGTCCATTGCAGAAGGTTTGCATCTTCTTTCTGTATTTTCTGATAAACTAAAAAAAATATAATGTTCGGCACTCTTACGACGTTGACTAAAAATTATACACTTGTTGTAATTTTAAAAATAAAAAGTTTGTTTCACTATTTTGTAAGTAAATATAAATAATTTTTCAACCAAGATTTGGGCCCCCCCCTGAGCCTTCATTGCGCCCCCCTTGGGGGTCGCGCCCCACACTTTGAGAACCGCTGGTGTACTGTATAACTGTACAACTATTTGAGGTGATGTAATTACAATGGGCTTGTGTCCTCATTTTTATGTGGTCGATTTTTCAATTGTTGATTGAAATTGATGTTAATAAATGTTTATTGGCGTGTCTATTTTATTAAATATCTAAATATTGACGGAGATATAGCAATTAAAAATTTGAATTGTAGTTTTAGCGCTAGAAATGGTCGGCCATATTTGTATGACATGAAATGCATTTTAATGTCAGTTATTTGTTGAGTAGGTCAGTGTTGTGGTAATGTTCTGTAGCTGTTGGTACTCAAACAATCCAGCCAAGTCAAGGAATAATAAGTTTTTACTTTATTTAACCCTGTTAAGGCAGACATAATATTGAAATTTTATTGTTCCTTGAAATAGCTGTAAATAATATTTGATATTTTGATATATAAATATATATAGCAGAGATTTATGATCTGTAAGGTTGGTAACCTTACACAAGAATTGTGATGTCACATGCATTTGGAGTTTGTACAACGTTGAATCCCTTTAATAATTAAAGAGACAAAATGACTTTTTTAATTGTTAATATCTCCTAACATATAAGGAGTTATTAAAAAATAATTGAACATTTGAGGTTCTAGTAACCCACTTTATCAATATATAGTACACTTTTATAGAAATTAAGACATAGGACACAAGCCCATTATCTTACGAAAACTACTCTTTAAGTGTGTCATAGGTTTTTGCATAATAGTAAGGCAGCACAAATATCTTACTACTGGTTCTTATCAACGGTTTGAGATAACGAGGAATTATTGATAACTCTGCCAATGGAAGAAGGTTTAATAAACGGATTTAATCAGTAGCAGCTGGTCTTAAGGGGCAGCAAGGCACGTTGACCAGTGTACAAAATATTGTAGTATTTGTTAAAAATTTAATTAAATGGTATGGCGTTCCCAGTCGTTTAACAATATACGTAGATACTATAGGCCTGTCGCACACTGCAAGCGTATTTAAGCGAATTTTTACCGGACGTATACGCGCTACAATCCTTTACCTATCCGAACCCTGTTTAATGTAATAAACCTTTTGTCTTGTTTAATTATTAAAGGATTCAACGTTGTACACATTCCAAGTGCATGTGACATCATAATCCTTGTGTAAGGTTACCAACCTTACAGCTCATAAATCTCTGCTATATGTATTTATATATCAAAATATCAAATATTATTTACAGCTATTTTAAGGAACAATCAAATTTCTATATTATGTCTGCTGTAACAGGGTTAAATAAAATAAAAACTTATTATTCTTTGACTTGACTTGATTATTTGACTACCAACAGCTACAGAACATTACCACAGCACTGACCTACTCAACAAATAACTGACGTTAAAATGCATTTCACGTCATACAAATATGGCGGACCATTTCTAGCGCTAAAACTACAATTCAAACTTTTAATTGCTATATATCCGTCAATATTTAGATATTTAATAAAATAGACACGCCAATACACATTTATTAACATCAATTTCAATCAACAATTGAAAAATCGACCACTAAAAAATGAGGACACAAGCCCATTCCTGTTTAGTTCCTATTTAAATGCTCCTCGTATATTAACTAGCAATTTTCTAGCTGTAGTACTTAGCTTTACGACTTTGCGAGAATACTCAGAACCTTATAATATCACCTTACGTTTACTTAACACTGAATCATTTTGTATTGTTTTAATAATAATTGCTATAAATGTTTATTAAATATAATAACCTTGAGTAATAATTAGTTGTTTGTACAACAGACGAGTATCAATTTATTTTTAACATCAAATATTTAGATACTAAATTAACAGATATAAACATACTAATAGAATTCATTAAACCCAATTATCTGTATCTTGAAGTGAATGGCTCAGAGCGAATGGCCGTCTGACTCAGTGACTCTAAAGGTCTCTACTCACACATCAGCTGACACGTGATGAGCAATGCTAGTGAAAAATTAGATTGTTCCATTTATTGGTACGAAGCTATTCGTACTATAGTTAAAAGCGACACGCACTGATATGTGTGAATAGACCTTAACGCCGTGTTATCACAAGGCGAGTTGACTTGAACATTGATGGTCCCTGAAACAAAATACAACTTCCCACGTTTGAACAAAAAACTGATTTGAGATTTGTATATTATAACGTAAATGTAAACGACAGTTAATAATGGCCTTGTGTCCTCATTTTTTAGTGGTCGATTTTTCAATTGTTGATTAAAATTGATGTTAATAAATGTGTATTAGCGTGTCTATTTTATTAAATATCTAAATGTTGACCGAGATATAGCAATTAAAAATTTTAATTGTAGTTTTAGCGCTAGAAATGGTCGGCTATATTTGTATGACGTGAAATGCATATTAACGTAAGTTATTTGTTGAATAGGCCAGTGCTGTGGTAATGTTTTGTAACTGTTGGTAGTCGAAATAATCAAGTCAAGTCAAAGAATAATAAGATTTTATTTTATTTAACCCTGCTAAGGCAGACATAATATTGAAATTTTACTGTTCCTTGAAATAGCTGTAAATAATATTTGATATTTTGATATATAAATACATATAGCAGAGATTTATGAGCTGTAAGGTTGGCAGCGGTTGTGATGTCACATGCATTTGGAATGTGTACACCGTTGAATCCCTTTAATAATTAAAGAGACAAAGTCACTTTTTTAATTGTTAATATCTCTTAACATATAAGGAGTTATTAAAAAATAATTGAACATTTGAAGTTCTAGTAACCCACTTTATCAATACACTTTTATAGAAATTAAGACGTAGGACACACGCCCATTTGCACAATTATTCATTTATGGTTCTTATGGATTTACACACTCTTACAGCTGACAACCATTGCGTAGTGAAGTCGAACGTAGTGACTCGATCGAAATATTTGACTAGGTCAAACAACAAAAAATATATTACATTTCATTTTAATTGTTTTCAACTATTTTGTTTCAGGGCTTTGTATAAAATCTCACACTCTCGAAGGAAAGAAACTTTTCATCAATATTTGCCAAACTGACGCTATACCGGCCCCTACAGACATAAATAACACAGAATTACTGGAAATCCTAGCTTCAGACGAACCTTCCAACTTCCGAGTCCCGATGAGCATTGGGGAACCGAAAGATGAACGTGATTCAAATGGTAAACCAGTCATCGTATGCGATGTAGCTATCCACCCGAAATTCTTTCAAAAATGCGAAAAGGAAGACATATTTAAAGCATTCCTGATAAGAATTTGTTTAGAAGCATTGGATGAAAAACATAAAATAACATCAAATCCTGAAAAATATGCTGTTTTGAAAAATAAGAAAGTGTTTGGTACTTTACAAGCCCACAGAATTCAAAATCGTGATGTTGCAAAAGCGAAACAAATGCAATTAGGTAATCAAAATGATAACAAGGATGAACCACAGAAAAAGAAGCCAATGATCGAGGTAGTTGCTGATTCTCCGCAACGAGGAATAAGAGAGCCGAAGTATAGAATTCTGCGAGAACCATCTACCGGAAAAATAGAATATCTTGTTGGGGAATTCAAACTTACTGGCGTGGTAAGATTACTTGGCGTTTTCATGTAACAAAAAATGTTGGCCTCTTTTTACATTTCATTTAATTTCCCAATGGATTACATTTTTAAAAATTGTTGCTCAGCATTTAAATGTGATTTCGGAGCAAGTTTTCTACACTGCAACATTTACGTTAATCTCGCTATATGATTACTAGTGAAAATCGACAATAGAATATCTATTAAAAATTAAAAAAAGAACTAGTAGAAATAACATTCAAAAATTGATTTGAATTAAAATTTCCCGTTCCCGAAAATATACAATAAATGATTACTTGATCTTACTTTATTGTATGTAGCTATTTCCTGTAATTTAAAAAATTGTTGTTGTTGGTTGTCGTTGGTTGGTAACTTTTCTTACGTTAGATAAACCTTAAATACACGTAACAGTGTTTAGCGAGTTAAAAGGCAATTCTTTAACGGTAATAGACAGACGCTATCTCCCTCAATCCCCGAATAGAATGTATATAAACGAAGATAGTACTTAGCGATGGTAAGACAGAGGTTTTAAACCTTACGCAGACCTGCCGATCGTGGATTTTTGACTCACCAAAACAATGTAAAAAACTAATATAACGAGTATTGTTGAAGATGAATAATATTCATTAAAAAAATCACGATCCGTACTAAAGATTACATCTATTTATTTCTTCATTTAAATATTTATATTTTGCAGACTCTAAAAAGTAAAATTCAATTAAGTTTTATACCCCTGCTAGTTTTAAGTTTATAACTCCGGTCATAAATCATAAACCGACTCCGCTTTTAATTCAGCAGTGAACCGTCGTTGCAATGTCTGTAACTCATAAAAAGGGCCTTTCCTATGAACGACTGAAAACGAACACGTTCCAGACAAAAAAACTCATGATATGTAACAGAAATTAAGTAGAATTTACTCCAAAATGTTTACTGGGTAGTCGCAGTATACGATATTTATATATAAAATGAAAAATTATTTTTCTAGGCTTCTGCTAGTGAAGTATCTCTTGATGTTGGAGAGGACAGAATTATACTAGATGCGAAATTGAGAGGGTACTTTTTGGACATATTTATACCTCACAATATTGTTCAAGACGATATTGCAGCTCAATTTAACCGCCATTCAAGTGTACGTATAATTGATTTTAAAATAGTACTTTAAGAAAATAATTTGATTGTTCATATAGCTAAATTTATAACTTGAAAACTGCTTGGTAAAATGCACCACTACCATAATAAACAAACGAGGAGGATTCTATAATCTTTATAACGGTTTACTTAAGAAGTTGTATGGATCTATAGTAATCGGTAATTTTCAAAAACCAGTCAAATTTGTCACAAAACGTTGTATTTTAAATTAACATCGTTTTTGTACTAGGTAACTTTTGTTATGTTAGATAAACCTTAAATACACATAACTGAATCTAGCGGATAATTAATCAACTTCTTTTTTTTTAAATATTTTTTGTTTGTTTCAGATTCTAACACTTACAATGCCTGTGGCAGCACCTGCTTAAAATTCTATAATAAAACGCTTCTATATTTTCGCAAAATTACATTTTATTCTTTGTATAATAAATTCCATAAATATAAGATTGAAATCATATTTTTACTGAGCAGCAATATTTTCTTCCAATTCCTTTTCCAGTGTCTCAATTAACGAATCTAATTCCTTTTTATTTAATTCTAAGTGTAAATTACCATTTGATAATGTATCATTGGTTCTTTCATCATAGATTAAATCAACTTCCAGTAAAGGCTCTTTTAAAGACGCTAAAGAACTGCTTCCCATAATCCATCGTAATTTCCAATCAAAGTCTCGTAATAGTGGTCCATTTTTTAAGTTTATTTCTTTTATAATTTGTTTTAATATCTCATCTTTTCTAATTTTAAAACATTCTAATATGCAATTTTGTTGAGATAAACTCAAGTCAGATAAATGGCTTAATAATTCTTCTTCAAATTTATGTTCATAAAAACATGTTGTAAATAATGAATTTAAGGCTTCGCGTGCTGTTTGAACCTCAGAAATTGTCCAATCCAATTGTAAAGTTTTTTCATATGGTAGGTTTAAATACTCATTTATTGTACCGTGGACAAACTGAAAATATTGAGATTGTATTGATTGTATAAATTTGAGGTTAATGTTCATTAATTTTGGAAGTTATATAACAGGTTGACAGAGAATAATTAAGATATAATGAACTAATTAATAGCAGTTTTTATACTGCAATTAATTTACTAATACGTTCTATAACTTCAGACTTTATAGTTACAACTGTCTAAAATAACACCTACCTCTTTCAAAATGTCGATATTTGTTAAATTTTGAAACAATTCAGTCATGGTAAAGATTTATTATGCTGTGTTTTATATAACAATATAATATATATAATTTTGGTATTAAATGGCACTAGATATAATTAATCATAACAATGAAATTAATAAGTATATTATTTGACAGCAGCCTTAACCAAAGATAATGTCTTAACTTTGACAGTTCTATTTAGCAACAAGTATTACCCGAGATGTAATAAGTTGTCGTCAGTCGCTTTCTATTATTCTGTAACTTAACGTTTTATAAGGGCTTATAAAATAGTTAGGAAATAGTAATAGCCATATATTATATATTAATAGTATATATTATCTTTGGTAATAGCTATAGGATGTAGGGCATAGAAACACAACTAAAATAATTAAAACGACAAATTATAAATAAAACGTTTTAATAAATTACGTATCACATCTTCTATTCTCATTACAATTTTTGTAATTCCCTACACAATTGAAATAGTATAAAATTATTTACATCTTAGATTATATGAAAATATACAAATTTAACGCATACACACAAACTAAATTATTAAGAAACTTTTGACCGGTTGTGAGTTTCCATGTGTTTCTTTAAAGAATATTTTTGTATAAATGCCTTATCACAGACAGTGCACACGTGGGGTCTTTCGCCTGTGTGTGTCTTTATGTGGTCTTTAAGCACTATAGGCGCTTTAAATGACATGGGACATAGTTCACATTTATAAGGGCGTTCACCAGTATGCGTTCTGATGTGAAGTGTTAAATGATGTTCCTGATTGAATGTTTTAGGACAAAACATGCAGGCATACGGTTTTTCTTGGCTATGAGTTCTCATATGCGCCTTCAAATCACCCTTCATTATAGACTTATGACCACACAACGTGCAGATAAAATTCTTAACTCCAGTATGTCTGCGAAACACGTGTGCCTTAAGTGAACCTAAGGATTTAAATTTCTCTTCACAGGACTCGCAATCGAATGGTTTCTCATCACTATGTGAAATCATGTGTTTCTGAAACAATTTCATTTTTAATTTAAATTTATGTAATTAATTTTTATTATAATTTGTACTGATAGATAGAATACCTTCAGGTGACTGCCAGTGTGAAACGATTTTTCACAAATGTTACAGCTGTACGGGCGGATATCCAAATGAATTCTTTCGTGTTTACTAAGTTTTGATTTAGTAATAAAACGTTTACCGCAATTCAAGCATTCAAACTTTCTTAGTCCGTGTGTCAGCATATGTTGTCTCAAATTTCGTAGAAGATCGAACTCGGCATTGCACTCCTTGCACACTTCTGGCTAAAATCAATTTTATTTTTTGAATAAACGAGGAAAAACACAAGGCTTATTAATTATTTAACAATTGGCACAGCAAAAAATACCTTTTTTCCAGCATGTTCTCGCAAGTGGGCTTCAAGACGATCTTGTTTCTTAAAACCTTTTCCACACTTTGGACAAATAAGATATGTGATTGCCCTGTTTTTGCTAACAGATGATTGATGTTTCTTTTGAATATGCTTCTTTAGAGCAATTAATAGAGGAAAATTCTCATCACATTGTTGACATGAGTGAGGTACAAATATTTGCTTATTCGTTGAATTCTCTTCTGCTTCTTCATTTTTGATTTCATCTTCTCTGTCAGAGTGACAACTACCACCATCACTTTGAAAAGTATCTTCTTCAATATGATGTGATTCTTCCTCTGTTTTTAAATGTTCCTCTTCTTTTATATCTATGATAGTTTCAATGACATAAGAATTATTTTCTGGAAATATTTCAAAGATATAACAATAATTATTTTGTTTAACATAAATGAATTAAATTATTTACGGGATATTTTTTTGGAAATACCTTTATCTGTTAATAGTTCTTTCCACGTATCTTCTTTTTTAATCTGAAATGGTCAACTTAGTTAAATATGAAAAAAATATTACTAAAAAAAACGTATGTATAAACCTTTACATATATTATACAACTTCAAATAGTAATCTTTAATCATTTAATTTATTTTACCTTTCTTGCTTTTAGGAATGTGTCACTCTTAATGCAAAGTTCCCGAAATGAGTTGCTAGCTTGTAAGCGCTCCACACAATTTATACATAAGAAAGAAGGATACTTGTCATTCTCCAGAATCTGTAAATGAAATGAACATTATAGAGTAATAAGTATGTATATACGCATATAAGAAATTTAATTTAAATGCAAAAGGTAAGGTGTTTGTTAACCTCCAAACTTGTCAGATTTACAAATATATCTTTTAAAGGTGAATTATAAATAGGCTTCAGACAATCACTATTTTCTAGGCAGGCTCTGCATATATTATTAGTTTCATTTTCTGAAAACAAATTTGTCATTTTGTGAGTAAAATATTCCAGTTAGAAAAAAAAAAAGATATATTGATAACTGTCAAACCAAAAACAACAAAGATAAATCAAAAGACTAAATGAAATTTGACACTATAAGTGTTACCCGAGATGTAATAAGCCGATAGTTGGGGTACCTGACAGTATTGTAATATTTTGTATCTAAATTGATGCAGGTTAGATACAAATATAAAACTCTTAAATACCTTTTCATATATAGTAAAAGTATCTAATAATTAACGTATCTAGACACACTGGTAACAACATTCCCTAAGTATATTGATAACTAAACTTTACTGTAACAACTATAGAGATGTTTTGCATAACTTTTTCAAAGGTAAACATTATCGATAAGTTTAAGATTTGTTGCCAAATATAGGATGTTATAATTTACGGAACATAAATTAATATAAAACATTGACAATCCCTACATCTAGCAACCTATTTGCCGTTAACAATATCGTTTAGTTATCAATAAAGTTAGGGTATCTAGTTACTAGTTAAAGAAGACTACTAAACTAATTTACATAACAGATTTTAAATTTATTAAGAATCATAATTTCCTTTTTTATTACCATTTCTGTATTTTCCTACATTATAGAAAGAGTGGAATAAGATATATAAATGAATCTTATAAATATGTATAATATAATTAGTACTCCATACTATAAATCTATCGACGTACAAATAATAATATTTTCAATACATTTTAAACATTAGTAATTCCAGATTTTTCCACTTGTTCTAATAAAGTTTGTAAATTAGACTCAAATAATTCGCATCTAACGGGCATTTCCAGTGAATAGAATGGATTTTTCAATGCATAATCCGCATAGAGTTCATATATTCGTTTTAATAATAATTCCATACCCGCTTGCAGTGGTTCAGCAACCACCATAAATTTTACACCTGTAAAATACATAGGTATGATTAATACCAAAAATACATATTCTGATTTATCACATCATTTACTCACCCGTAAGTGTTTGAAAACAGTATAGTTTGAATGTATCAGATTCTAAAACTTCAATTCCAGAACTCCTAGGTTCTGGACTTAATTGACTTGCAATTGCAAATAATGGGTAAAACATACTAGCTAAGAATATTTTCTCATTTACAGACATTTTTGGTCGACTGAACTTTAGCGTTATTGGAAAACTTTCCGGTTTTTCTAATAAATCTAAGATATCACGCGCATCTTCTACTGTACTATCTTTAACTTTAGTTCCATTTACCGCAGTTAGATGATGCCCAACTATAAAAATAATTCAATTATTTATACCATATTGAAATTCATCATTTTACAGATAATTATAAAGTCACAGTTACGTTTCATAATTATTAAGTAATCTTTATAATTCTGTATTTACCATGTACACCATCTCGTTGTCCAAAAACAACAACAACTTTTTTATTTTCACACTGTACTTTTATATCTAAAGGATACTGAAATACTTTTTCTGTTTCAATGACCGGAGAATTGTGATCATGATTGAATATAAGGCCTCCTGATTTACTAACTATATAAACTCCATAAATCACCATTTTTATGTCTATAAATGATGCAAAATACCTTAATGAAAAAATTATCTTTCTAAATATTTTGACAGATCCCTTCAAACCTCCATTTTCATTTTGTTCAGGGTACCCTCACTCAGTGTACAATTCAATGTCGCTTGCAGTCGCTTGTGGCGCCCTCCAATTGGAATAGTGAACTAAGATGCTCGGCGACTCAATGTCGCTTTATAAAATCAGACATGAAAGCAGAATTAGAAAAAAATGAAATGAAAAATTGGCAAGACAAGTGGGATAATTCTGATAAAGGTAGAGAATTTTATACAATACAACCAATATTGAGACGTAAGCCATGGTTTGCCAAACTAAAATGGCCAAGAAGATTAATTACAATGACCTCAAGACTAAGAATGAATCATACTGGAGCTCCGAAACATCTAGCAAGAAACAAAATCATTCCAAACACTAAATGCGAATGTGGTGAAGAAGAGGCAGACCCTGATCACATTCTGTGGCAATGTAAAAATACATCAATGGCAAGAAATGGACTCCAAAGGGCGGTGCTACAGACTTCGCAGACGCTTCCTGTTAACACCGCTTTTTTGATTGAGAAACCGAAATTTATAACTGCAGTAGCCAGGAATAGATCATTCTTGTTGTCCGGGTTTAATATATAAGAAGGCAGAATAATATTAGGGGCGATAAAAGGCTACGTGCCTACGAAGCCCGAGAAACTATAATATAAAAAAAAAAGTAGGAATGATACATGTGCTTATTTTAATTTAAAACCATTCACACGACGTTCATACTGCAAAAAAACGTACACAGCTAAACACGTTTATCGAATACTCACCGGACTTATCAAGGAAATCGAATGAATTTTAACGAATTCGCATTGCAGAGGCGCATAGTATTATGCGGTATCTTTCACACGGCGTGACTTTTATCGAATAGTAAGCGAACAAGTATTTAGTGGTGAAGTGGTGGTGAAGTATCATTTGCACGTGCGTCATGTTTATTACTAGAAAAAGTTCGACGAATCTTTTATAGATAATGATTTATTGATTTCTTTGGTGGAAAAAAACCCCGTTTTGTGGGATCCCAGTAAACATTTTGGAGTATTTTGGAGTCGCTTTGACATCATATTGGAGATGCGTATGATTTTTTTGTTATGAAAGACTTCATTTATAGTTCAGTTTCTCACAATCGTTCATATGAAATGTCTGTTTTAAAGTTGATGCGAACTATAATTGAAGTGAAATAGTGATAGAAACGTCACTAAATAGGGGGCACTTCACTATATGTTTACTGGGACAAAACTATGGAATTTTATAAAAATCGCGTTGTAACTCAAGCGGTGTCACAGACAACATTTTATCCAAGAATTCCAAATCAACAATAATTCGGCTACAATAATGGGCTTGTGTATTCATTTTTTAGAGGACGATTTTTCAATTGTTGATTGAAATTGATGTTAATAAATGTGTATTGGCGTGTCTATTTTATTAAATATCTAAATGTTGACTGAGATATAGTAATTAACAAACAATTAAAAAATCGATCCTTAAAAAATAAGCCCATTGATAAAAAGAATGTTTTGTCCCCGGTAGCACAAAGTGAGAGTCCCAGTAAACATTTTGGAGTCACTTTGACATCATATTGAAGATGCGTCATGATTTTTTTGTCATGAAAGAGTTCATTTACAGTTCAGTTTCTCACATTTTTTCATATGGCGATACAAATGGCGAAATTACTCCACTTGTCGGAGTACAAATGAAGATAAAGTTGATGCGAACTATAATTGAAGTGAAATAGTGTTAGAAACGTCACAAAACAAGACACTTCACGAAAAAGTGCAGAATCTTTAATTTTAAATACCATACCATACCATATTTATTTATTTATTTACATTTTTTAGTAGTTTTTAGTAAAGGTATTTCAGGAATTTAATGTATTGTACGTCATCATTATTACAATTAAGATATTATAATAAATTGTAATGGTTATTGAATGGAATCCCGAAGATGAAGGGAATTTTAAACCAACAACCTTACTGAAATATATATTTATTTAATAATTTAAGATTTTTTTTATATCTTCAAGTTCACAATGGTGTAGTTTAATATTTAAGGATTCAAGAAGTGTTTGACAAGTTCATCTGCGTTATATTATGACTGCATAATCAACTCAAACTATAATTGTTACTAAAAATATATTTAATTTATCAGGTGCTGCCATCTCTTGGAAATAAAGTTTTCCAAACTAACTCCTGCTATATATGCAACTTCTTTCACATTAATTATTCATATCTCGTTGACCAAAACTTTTAAAATTTTGCAATTATATTAAGGACACTTGTATTAACCTATTTAAATTTTATCAAATTCTGCAGAAAAGTGTAAAATATTTAAGGTAAAAATTTATTTAGGCTGTAAACGGGAACTGATGTCAAAGGATAATTTTTATGTAATTCGACGTAAAACAACGTATGTTAAAGGTAAACCATGTTATATTTAATAAACTTTTAAAGTTATGATGCATATTTCATATTATTAACACTAATTACGCAAAATATAGGTATATTAATAAATTATTTAGAAAAAATAATATAAAATATATATTTAATTGATTTCTACTTTCCTGTATAATTGACACATAATTAGTTACGATACTTTACCTCTTACAACAACAGAATTTTTAAAACTATTGTATTTAAATAATTTTTTTTATTATTATTTTTGAATTTTCCGCGTCTTTTACCATCTTTATGCAAAAACATCACCAAATTTCAGAACGGAACCAAAATATTATATTATAGATAATTTCGGTTTTAAAATATGTAATATTTATATAAATTTTATATTCAATGTAAAAAATGGTTAGCAACTTCGATAAACTCAGAATTAATTTAATATGTGCAAAATTTGTCACATTTTTTTATGTTGGTATATAGCCAAATTATTCTAGCAGCATCTAAGGTATTAAATATACCTATTCATTATTCTCTTTGACTTCTAATAACTCAAGTAAGTGTCCATTCATCAAGAGGCTTCCATTTTCTAAAGACAAACTTTTTGTGCATATTTTTTGAGGTAAGTTATTTAAAAATTAATAGTATTTTTTTCTTTTAATTTATAGTAAAATCTGATTTGTTTTTTGTTGTAAATATTACTTTTTTTAACATTAGTTAGATTGTGTTAGTAATAAAGCGATCCATTTTGAGACTGATGCTTGTTTGAATGTTAAAATATTGTTTTTTATATATTAAAATTTACTTGTATTTGGAAAAGAATAGAAAAATAGTATAACTAATATTTAATTTAAGTTATTTGATAATTATTTGCAAAAATTAATCATTCTTATTTTTTGTACACGAGCATAAAGCTAGGGCAAATGATGGCCGATTTGTTATTGTTTTGATTTGTGTGGTTTTTAAAAAGTAAATATTTTTTAACAATGATTTTTGCAATATGCATAAAAAACGTTCGATTGCATAAAAACTGAAATAAATCATTTATGGTAACGGGGGGTACAATATTTTGAAGCCCTAGCGTTTCTTGAATAAATATGATTATATTTTATCTCCATCTATTTAATTTTGGTAATTTATAATTTGACACTTAACCATTTCAACTAGATCAAAAAAATCACTTTCATGTGTTTAAAAATTATACAATTTATACAAAATTGCTATGAAGCTCTGGATGATATAGAATGTGCAACCTTCTACCGTTCTAGATCAATCTGTATTTCATAGGTTCACAGAAACACTTGTTTGCTTATTTGCATGTGAAAATAAGTGAGAATATTATTCATTATTATAAAACTTTTTATAGTTTAAAATTTGTTGAAAATATAATACTAAAAGAAAGTTTAAATTAAAAAATACACTTTAGTAGTTCTATAACCCAAGATTTTTAGTAGAAAAATAGAATTATTTTTAGCAGTTAAATATGAATATTAACCCTTAAATAAATAATTAAATAACTAATCAAATTTGCCATTTAAAACGTGAGTTATACACGTGGCCTAATTAGAACCAATCACGAGTCTGTAATCATATTTTCGATAATTTGTTTGCTTTAAATTCAACAATTTCACTATATAATTTTTACAAAACATCTAACCCAGGGTACCCTCACTTAGTGTACAATGGGCTTGTGTCCTATGTCTTAATTTCTATAAAAGTGTACTATATATTGATAAAGTGGGTTACTAGAACCTCAAATGTTCAATTATTTTTTAATAACTCCTTATATGTTAGGAGATATTAACAATTAAAAAAGTCATTTTGTCTCTTTAGTTATTAAAGGGATTCAACGTTGTACAAACTCCAAATGCATGTGACATCACAATCCTTGTGTAAGGATACCAACCTTACAGATCATAAATCTCTGCTGTATGTATTTATATATCAAAATATCAATATAATATTATTTACAGTTATTTCAAGGAACAATAAAATTTCAATATTATGTCTGCTGTAACAGTGTTAAATAAAGTAAAAACTTATTATTCTTTTGACTGGATTGTTTGAGTACCAACAGCTACAAAACATTACCACAGCACTGACCTACTCAACAAATAACTGACGTTAAAATGCATTTCATGTCATACAAATATGGCCGACCATTTCTAGCGCTAGAACTGCAATTCAAATTTTTAATTGCTATATCTCCGTCAATATTTAGATATTTAATAAAATAGACACGCCAATACACATTTATTAACATCAATTTCAATCAACAATTGAAAAATCGACCACTAAAAAATGAGGACACAAGCCAATGTCGCTTTAGGCGCCATAAGTCGCCATTTTTGGAATAGTGAACTAAGATGCTCGGCGACTCAACATTTGAAGGGAATGAAGGGTGAAGGGAGTGCACTGAGCTAAAGTTCAGTGCAGTTCAGTGATACCACATATTAAAACATAATATTTTTTACGTTTACAATTTCTGTTGGTAGAAATATATTTAAAGTTTTATATTTAAAGCTCAGACATTATCTCTGGCTCAGAATTGCTTTCACTTGCTTTGGAACTGTTTGGACAGTCACAACGTATTATATTATTCCTTGTCATATTATAAATAATAAAATATATAATAATATATTTTTATTATAAATGTGTTTTTAATTAAATTGTGTGAAATAATATTTTATTTTGTATTTCTTTGATAATTTGTCAAACAATTTACATCTTTGCTTTTATGTTAGTTATACCCCCCCCCCCTTTTGTCAATTTTTGAATTTATAATTTTTGAGAAATGTCAGCATTAAATACCTTAATACACATGCAAAATTTCAACTTTCTATCTTTTACGAATTTAAAGTATTGCAGCAAAAAAGGGCTCACTTTTTTTCCAGTTTTTCCAAAAGTAAAGTGGTCATAAAACTTTAAATATATTTCTACCAAGGTGCACGCCAGGATACATGGTGATGGAGGAGCTAAAGAGTGATAAGATACGAATTAAAACAGGGGAAAGAGCGGTAAAATACGAGGAGAAATTGAACAGAGCGGAAAGCAAAATCTTAAAGAAAATAAGAGAGGATTACATAAAGAATGGGGGGGGAGGAGGTCCAAAAAAGAGAAAAGAATACTTTGAAAGGAATGGAATGGCGATCGAGGAGGCAGAGAGGAGAAGAGAAGGTGGCGCAAGTGTGGCAGAGGAGCTAAGGAGAAGGGATAAGGAGACACAGCAGCAGGAGAGAATGGGAAAAATAGAAAAAAGTAACTACAATAAAAGATATAAGAGGTTATGGGAAAATAATGTGCCTCAGTACCTTATAGAAAAAGACATAAAACACATAAGAAGTACAGCAAGGTTTAGATTGGGAAATGAGGAAAAAGGAAACAGATACTGGGAAAAGAGTGAGGAAAGAAAGTGTAGAATGTGTGGAGCGGAGGACGAAACACTGGAGCACATTAAGTTTGAGTGTAAGGAAAAAGTAGCAAGCGAAAGGAATATTGGCCAGCTATTAAAGGGAGGCAGTGAAGGAAAGAGGTGGATGGCGGAAATAGTAAGAAGGAAAGGAAAAACAGGAGAATAAATAAGATGGTGGAGAATAATAGAGAGGGTCAAAAGAAGAAGAAGCAGAAAGCACTTTTGGAAGTAGTAAAAGTCGAGAAGATTTTAAGTTTATTTTAAGTTTAGTTTTAAGTTTGGAATGTATATAGGAATGAAATGTATTAGAAATATAATACTGTAGATTGTAAAGCCGAAAGGCATACACAATTAATATATAAATAAATAATGGCGACTTATGGCGCCTAAAGCGACATTGAGTCGCCGAGCATCTTAGTTCACTCTTCCAATAATGGCGGACGGAGGGCGCCATAAGCGACATTGAAGAATTATACACTGAGTGAGGGTACCCTGAGCGGTTGGTTGAAATATTAGCTGAAAACTTTTTTGATAAATTTATGATGTTTATCTATAATATATTTTGTATTTAATTCCTTTTTTGATATTATTATTTTTACAATATTAATTAACCAAAAGGAAACTTTGATCAGCTTTTACCAACGCTTAATAAGAAATATTTGATTCGGAGGCAACAGTTATTTAGTTGTCTCTGAAGCTAGGTGCCATGCGTGCCATGTATATCTTTGCCATGTATTATTGTTGATGGTGTGTGTAAATGTGAATCATGTCAAATTAAATTGAATCAAATCATGTATGTGTATAAAATAATTTGCATTTGACTAGTACGATGCACTAAACCTACGTAAAGTAGTCAAAATAAAAGTGTTTAAAATTACATTCATATTTAATTATATAACAGCATAAGATAATAATATATTTATTTTCAGTGATTTGATGATAGATGCGTGAAAAATGTCAAAAAATAAAATTATTACTTCAAGAGCTGACGGTGACAAAGTAGCAGTAAAAAGCAATGTAAGTAGTTGAGGATACGTACATAAATCCTACAAATTCTGTCAAAATTTACTTATTAGTCAACTGATAATCGATTACATTTATTAAGAGATATATATTTGGTTCTAAATATAAACAGAGACTACTTTTAAGACGACTTCTTTTTAGGTATCTGTTCATTTTTGTTTACTTATTTATTCTTTAGTGTTTAGATCTATCATATTCTTCGACAATTATTTTATATTATTACTAAGTAGTTAAGGAATATTTATTATACATTCATTAATGGATTACTGTTAATTATATTATATTTATTTCTGAAATTTGTTTCTATTTTCGAACATTAAAGAACATTCAAATTTTAGTGTGTCTGTTATTTTACATATATATGTCACTTTTAGAAAAAAGAAATACATTAAATATAATTAATATGAAAGTACAACACATGAACATAAGTTTACGTATTATTTATGACCAACTGTATTTATTTTTTAATAAAGTACCGTTACAATTAATAACATTACTTGATATGCTGAAAGGAAGAAATATACTTTTACTTTGAAATCAGTAATTATTTACATTGTTTCACTATTTATCAATTGTGAATAATTTTCTATCAAAACGGTCACTTGTTCTATATGATTTTAACACAACATTTAAATAATATACTCTTATAAAATTCATTTCATTTGTTAACCGAAAATATTGGCATTAACTACTGTCTCTTTTACTAATTGAGCTATATATTTTATTAACCTCTGCTCATTTACATTTTTAGTAATCATCTTGACAAATATTTAAACTATCCATTTATATTATGGTCAACTTAACTTTTTCAAGTAATGGAAAAGTTAAGTTGACACCAAAGTAAGTATTAATTAAATATATTTTGTTACATCATTATTAGTTTTATTTACATAACAATAGCGTAAACATTCAAACTTTAAAGTTATTTATATATTTGCTCTTCCCGATTAATAATTTACTATAATATTATTTCAACTTTCAGTCGAGTAACTGTTAATGAAACATAAACCTAAATCATTTATATTTCTGCAGTTTGAAGCTGAGTTTCGACGGTTTTCTGCGGCTGGCTCCGAAACACATCATTTTGATGAGTTCAGGACACTAGTTGAACGTCTTCATGGCCTCAGTAGTATACCATTTCTAATTTTTTACGCCGATCCCATAGATGGAGATAGTCTACCGATAAATAATGATGATAATTTGAGAAGAGCTATTGCTACTACTAAACCATTACTTAAAATAATTATTCGGAGAAAAGGTGTGTTACAAAAATATGTTTGTAGATTGAAATATGTATAAAGTAATATAACAGGCATTTTCTGACTTGCTGCTGTTAGATATTATGTTTTGTGCAACAGAAAAATTTATGAGTCATCATTGAAAAATGTACTTTTTTCTTTTTATTACTTGTACTAGTCATATATACCAAGGATTTTACAGTTACACACTTATGAAGAAGTGAATGTTTGAAATTTTTAATTTTAAGTTTGCAAAATGTATACAAAACGGTTTGAAATTAATAGTACATTCAAATAAAACAATCTATAATTCCTGGTTGAAAAGACAGACAATGCTAAGATTAGTTTTCCTCAATTTCGAGACATACGGTTCCACAGCTTCTTAAAAAATACAATGTATAAAATTTAATGAAAAGCAAAGAAAAGTTGTTTGACTTGAAAACTGATTGTTATTCAATTATTTGATATTTGTAAATTTACATATTGGAATTATTTATCTTACAGGTGATTCTCAAGAGGAATTAACTGGATATCCAGGAAAATCCAGGAACTTAATATCATCAATTTTAGGAGGTACACCCGGTAAAGGTCTTGGATTGACTATTTCAAATCCACATGACTTTCGACAAGTTTCAGCCATTATAGATGTGCACACAATTCCAGAAACTTGGCGACGAGTTAGATTACTAAAACACGGCAGTGAAAAACCTTTAGGATTTTACATAAGGTATATTAATATAAATTATATTATAAAGCTTATATAAAATGAAACTGGAGAAATTATTAATTAATAAAATATATTAGAGATGGAACAAATGTTAAAGTAACACCAACTGGATTAGAAAAACATCCTGGAATATTCATATCACGGCTAGTACCTGGAGGACTCGCTGAAAGTACAGGACTCTTAGCTGTAAATGATGAGGTCCTTGAAGTTAATGGCATTGAAGTAGTTGGAAAAACGTTAGATCAGGTTAGTTAACATTTTGTTAATGTTAGTCAATGGATAACAATTTTATAAAAGAGAATATAGTGCAATGATAAACTATATTAAACATTATATATAAATTACATTTTAAATGTAATAATATGTTTAAATTCTTAATACGTTTCCATTAATTATTGTTTTAATATTCATAATAATTGATTTCAGGTAACAGACATGATGGTGGCAAATAGCTCCAATTTAATAATAACAGTAAAACCTGCAAACCAAAGAACGGTAGCACCCCGAAGGGGATCATTTTCAAGGGCTAGCCAAGTATCTACAGGTTCACAACATTCACAACCTACAACAGGTTCTGATTCTGAAGACAGGTAACTATGTCTTGCCTTTTGATTTGTAGAATTGTAGAAAATATATAATATTTTCCATTTATCATAATTCACTTAATTTCACCTGTTATGCAAATTAACATTATATAGTGGGCTCTCCTTTGTTTTTTCCACTTATAGTTTCACATCGTTTCCATTCATTTTTTCATCCATCTCTCTCTTTTCTTTATTTTAATATGTTCTCTGTGTTTCATAATATCTTCTGTATATTTTCCTGTTTTTCCGTTTGCAATTTACTCTATTTACTTCATAAATATTTTCTTATATACATCAATAAATTTTGTTTTATTATAGAGATGAAATAGTTGATCTAACAGGAATAGCTCTTGATGAAAATTCATTAATTGCGCCAATGACTCCTCCGAAGAATGATGGTGTCTTACATTTATAAATTAAGAGCGAAAGCGATTGCGTTATGAAGATAAGTTGTTTTTTTAAAACATTCCATTATATTTTATCAAATATCTTAAAAGGTCACCCAGTAAACACAAGTCTTATTATGTTTACTAGGTGATATACGTTTACAATTTTAATTGTTTCAAGTTATTTTAATTTTTCTATTTTGTGACCTGATAATAAATACATAAATATAATTAATTGTAATTAACATATCTGTGAGCAAATCGTTCTTTTTATAGTAATAATTAAGTATGAATACTGTAGTGTATAATAGATTTGTTTGTTTCTTCATTCTGCTGCACACATAAAATCGTTGCTTAAGAATCCTGTCAATGCATTCGAAAATTAAAGAGAGCACATCCTCCACATACATGATAAATCGCCTGCTACTAACTATAGTGTGATATTTCTCAGAAAATGTTTAAACCGATGCCAGGAGATGATTGATAACTAAACAATATTGTTAACGGTTAGGGACTGTTAATAATTTGTATCCAGTAAACTAAAACCGTACATCTGGCAACACTATCGTTAACTTAATAATAACGTTTATCGTTAAAACAGTACAGGAATTTGTCTACTAGAAAAATTGTAGTAAAACGTCGTTAACTAAAAGCTTAAGATTAAGCAGTGTGATGAAAGAAACAAACGTATTATTTATTTTTATATTAAAAGATAATAATTATTCATTCAAAAATATTACATTTTTGTCATAAAAATATTAACAATGTTACATCTTATTCATTCTACATTATATAAATAGTGACTATGAATTATATAAATGAATCTTAATTTTAATATAAAGATAAATGTTCACTAAAGTTATATAACAAAATATTCTGAAATAATTGCCTTAACTAAATTATGGAAAAGCCTTAATAATTAATATCCTTAAAGTATTTGTAACATAATTTAGTGCAAAAATATCATTTTCCAGCTCAGATCTCACATCCTCTGAGATAATCTGATTGTATTAAATTGAAGTTAAAAACATTATATTTAATGTTTAATTAAGTTGAATATATTACTAAATTATTAACAACAAACTGTGTGGCCTATTTAGATTATGTTTGAGAAGTTGTTCTTTTTTGTAAAACGACCTGCTCTTGAACAATAAAAAGTGCTACATTGAAAATTGTTAAAGAAGACAAAATCACTGCACAAATGAACATTATTTATTGCTTATGTTTCTATTTTCTCGATAATATTGTCTTCCAAAATTTTCCAATATAAATATTATAATGTTATAAATTTGCACTAAATTATTTACAAGTACAATAATTTTTACATTTATTTATTTTCTATAAAAACATTTTTTTTTAATTTTTCAATTTTATATAAAAATATATTCATACATATATAAAAATGGATATTTTATATTAGCCAAAAATTATCTAAATAATTGATAATAAGGATAGTTTAAGGGACATTAATTGTTCTTTATTATTTACATATTGGTATAAAAAATATTTACTAATATTAATCCTGCTAAACACAAAACATACAATTATTACCTTAAATAGATGGTAAACTATTTACCTAAGCGAAACCTAGTAATATTTAATCTAAGAAAAGCCTAAATTCGGTGAAGCATGAGATTATAACGTTACTTTATATTTTTTAAACGTTAAAATGACCATAAGATTTTATTACTCCGAAAAAAGCTACGTTTATTTCTAAAAAGCCATAATTTTAATGGCAACTTACATATGAAGTTATACAATTTTCTTCTGTGACCAGTTCCACAATATATCAATTAAATAGGTCACGCAATGTTAAATATTAGGTAACATTTTTCTAGTAAAGAATTTTTTTTCTTTTTATATAAAGTGTAAGCTACGTATATCTGTGTTTTGCGGGATAATATTTAAGCATTTAGACTTTACATACAGTGACCGTAGAAAAATTGATTTTATTGAAGACGGAAGCGTTAAAACAGTTAGGAAATTTGGCTACGGTACTTAACATGAATAACGACAAGCAATAACGCTTTTAATTCAACACATTTTTATTAACTGATTTTCCAGTTTCATTTTGTTATGATTTTACTGTAAAATTTTATTTTTAATAAGCTAATATTTCAATTAAATAATATAATCTCATAACATAGTTCATATAACAAAAAATTGAGCAATATTTCTAACTTTTTGTATAGAACAATATTCAGTATTACTAGAAAATGGCAGTTATTAAAAATAAAAGTATTTTGGTTTAATTATATTAAAACTAAAACTATGTGCCTTTATGAAATATACATGTCAAAAATTTGTTGATCTTAAAACAAAAATGTGTATTTCCAATAGGGAGCTAAAAATTAACGATTTTTGTAGTTCGTAATGATAATATATTGTTAAAACAACTAATAATACGTATTCTAAAATAAAAACACCATCTCATAGGTGTAGTCAAGAAAACACTGCTTCAAAATAAATAATTCCAATCGCGTGATTATAGCTACTTTTTTTTTAAATTAAATATTCATTCTCAAATTACTAAACGTCGTACTTTTGAAGCTAGAAAATTTTATTTAAACGCTATTTAAGGTAAAAACCGAATAATTTAATACATAAATTTAATAATTTCTTGCTATATGCATTGTGTCCTTCCAGCTGTAAACAAACTATTTAAAAGAATTTTGTTCCGGATTAATTTAATTTAATTCTAAATTAATTTTTTTTTAATTTAAATGTGTTGTATTGAATTTATAAAGTAATTTATGATAACATATCACTGCTGTGCTACAGCTGATAAGAAAATCAATTCTAAAAATAATTTGATATATCTTTAAATGCATTAAAATCTCAAAGAGTTTACATTTCTGAAAGAACTTATTTACTATTTATGATTGTTTGGCTTCAAAAAAATCAAGTCCATGGACTTAAAGATTGTTTATAAATATATAAATAAAATTCTACTTTTGACGAAAGAACGCAAACAATTTTGTCTTAAGGCAGTTTTAAAAAATGGTTTTCTGAAGAATAATTATTTGTTTTTTCCATTTACACGATTTCGTATTTATTGCAATAAAAATACATGGCTGTAGAAATTTTTAAAATTTATAAATCATTTGCATAAATCGAATATAAATAAAATTCATGAAAATATTTTTGCAAGGTGATACATTTTTCTTATAAATTTATTAATTAATAGAAGTACTGTTATAACTTTATTTAGATGTATGTTAGAAATTCCAAAATACATTCCGTCCATTTTTATGTAAACAATGGATCAATTATAAATATTGCTACAACTAGCCCAAATATACAATATGTAGTATTCATTTGTTTATATCAATTAATCTCAATCTCATTTTATCTCATAATTAATGGCGTTCTGGTAGCTAAGTAAAACGGTTATAAGGAATATAAAATCGATATTTTATAATGCCACGAGGGTAGTAACCTCTGCAATACTATACTCTCTATAGATGCAAAACTATATACAACCTACAACTGCATAAATATATTTTTATTCTACAATATATATCGATCGTCTGAATTATTTATACACTTTTGGAAAAATGAATTTTAAGTTGAAACAAACTTTGATTGTCTATCTCGGTCTCTCGTAATATATTTTAATGACTAAATATGTAGTTTATTGAGGTACTTGAATACTGCATATTTACGTAATTACACATTTAAAAATATTTATATGTATAATACATTTTCACGTTAGTTACAAATTAATTTTGAAAAGTTAGTTATAGTTTTGTATTACGTTTTGTTCATGCATATGTAATTATAGGTGTACTATAGAGGTAAATAACGTAGCACCCTGTAATTATTGTATACCGGATATCATAATATCAATTATATTGAAAAAATATGTAAAAAAAAAGTTTACTATTAGTTAAATTAATAATAGTTTCTATGATGTTTTAAAGAATAATTATTCTTTAATATGTTATACAAATATTTTTTAGTTTTACTGTTATTTATCTATAAATTGTAGCCTATAATTTGTACCGATACATATTTTATGTTACTGTTTCATTTTCAAATCATTTGAAATCAGATTTCAAAACTATTAATGTTTTCTAAATTGTCCGAACAAAAGAAAATTCATCAATCAATATTTGAGAGTTTCGATGTTCTATTTTGACAATCTAATTAACTATTTATAATTAGAAAATTACTCTACATTTTTATAGTCGTATATCAAGAACTGATGACATATTTAAAATGGAGCTAAAAAATGTAAATATAAGATTGAAATTAAAGTATTTGATATATTTGGGCTAAAACAAACACATATATTCCTTAGTGTACTTAATAATTCAAGTTTTTATCAATATTATATTATAGCAGCATCTACACTGCTTAATAAATATATATTTTATTTATAAAAATAATCTGTGTTTTAATTTCGTCAGAAATTCCAATTAAAGCGTTTACCCAATGTTATTGTAAGTATAGAATTAAACAATATAGGTTTTTTATATATATATATATTATTTATTTATAAATAATAACTTACAATTCCTTAAAATCTAATGTGCAAAAAACTTAAATAATAATTATCAATTTACAATTAACATAAATAATATTTATAATAAACATAAGTAGTAACAAAACTTTATACATAATTTGGCCAGTACGTTAACTTTAACAATAATGTCATGCATTTGCTAATCAGATAAACGTTCGAAAAGGTTTCTTATAAAAATCAGAGTATATGTTACTGCTAAATTTCTAATAGCGTTAATGTAAGAACAACCTACTCATCTCAACATTAATCAGATTCTTTGGTTAAAGTATGCAAAATATATAGTTCAAATTACGAGAGTTAGCCAGCAACTCATACTTAAAAGAGGTTATAAGAGCCGTATAAATCCATGATACGATAATGAATTTAATCTTATTCGTTCTTATATACATTATAGAACAATAAGTGAGTCAGTGCTATTCGTTGTATCAGCAGTTTATACGGCACAACTTGTTTTAAGTATGAGTCGACGCCGAACTCTCGTAAATTGAACTATACTAGATTTTATCAAGTGAATGGCGGGAAATCGTTAAAATATTTAGTTTGAACATTAAAGCAATTTTGGGCATTAGCAGTAACATATAATCTCCTTGAAATCATATGTGTATGACTAACTCTTATAAAAGCGTAGGAAATAGCTCAGATAAATTGTCATCCCAATAATCTTGACATATAGTGGAGGCTGGCGAACTATTGCTACCTGGAGAACTAAAACTTTCATAGCCGCAGTCACCCAGGTCTGACCAGTCCATCAAGCTTTCTAGTGTTTTATCACTCGGACAAGGTGAGGTGTGATTACTAAAGTGTGATTGTTGATAATGTGCTGAATCATCTGCATTTTGTTGTTCATTTAAAACAATTGTGAGACAATTTGTATTTTCATCATAAGTTCCAAATAATGTATCATCATTTTTGAAATTTTTTGATTCTTTTTCTATTTGTAATTCTATTAAATTATTAATATCGTTAACTTTCATCGTGTTACTATTAGTTTTATTGTAAGTATGTATTTGTTTCATTGATTCTATTGTATTTTTGTTAGTTAAGTTTGTTTGCGACTTTGTACTTGTGTTTGATTTTAGTGGACCTATTCTGGTATTTGTGAGATATTTTGTCAATTGGCTGTTACTTCCGAAACTATGTTCCATGAATTCTGGTTCATTCCTCGTTCTGGACACCATTTCACAGTATCCGGGCGAATTAATGCGTTGACACGACTGCTCATCCTGAAAGTAAAGCTTTTGTTAATATGCGTATAATTACATTTATATTACTAACAACAATAAATAAATGTTATGGTGAAATTACCTTAATATTTTCTTGAAACACGGCGCCCGATAGTAAAGTGTTGGCGATATGTTCAAGGCATTCCTCGGAGTTGATGACTTCGAGTAGATCTGGGAAATCAAGCTCATTAGCATTATCCAAGCTGCTGGTGTCTGACTGTTTAGAAGGTTTTCCTGAGATGCCGATGACGTCACGCCTTCCTGCTGCAGAGGATAGGACACGGCTGGTCCAGTAAGGCTGTCGTAATCGACACTTCGGGTAAGATCCTGTTTCTCTAAATGTTTTCGTAGACTTTTATTTTCAGAGGATAATCTTATGTTCTGTTCACGTAGTTTGTCACATTCTGCTTTTAATAGGTTTACTTCTGTAATTAATTCGTCCATCTTTGCTTTTTTACGGTCGCGTGATGTTTGAGCAGCAACACGATTCTTCAATTTCCTGTAAGTAATATTGCGTCATATTAGAAAATGTTGCATATTAAAAACAATATTAATAATGTTTTACCAAAGGATGCAGTTTATATAAATAAACATAAACAAATATATGTAAATGAGTTAACAAAATAAATATTAGAATATGACATACCTGCCAAACTGACATATGGTTAAATAAGTAAGAATTACGAAACAGTGCAAGTTGAAAAAATTGTACATATAAGTATATATTAAATTAAAACTTACTTTCTTTGTATTTTTTCGTCCCATGTTAGATGATCCAGTCGTCTTTTTTTGCCAGGAACAACTATATTATCAACATCTTCATCAGAAGAAGCACTACCACCAACATATTTGGGGTTAACACTTATTATTATCGGAGTACTCATCATAAGTGTTTGTTTATTACACTTCTAATACTATAATATATATTACGTTTGATATTTACAATATCTGAAGACGTAAAACTTTAGTTTTGTTCATTTCACTGTTTATATAACTTTGCCTGATGTAACAAATTACCCATTCTCATCAATATGAAAATTGAAACTGATGTGGTGGACTGTGATTGGCTTTGTTACATTCCCGGAGGATGACGTCAAAGAAATTCCAAACTATCATGCTTATTATAAACGAGACATACCGAAAACTACCGATAAAGTAAAATACAACTTTATATACAGAACGAAAATAATAATAAATCAATAACTAATAAAATATTTAACGCAGTAACTCCTTTTATTAAGGCCATATCCGGCAAATTGCGCTATTTCTTTTTAAGAAAAATTGAAAGACGTTTCCTTTTAACGTTGTCGTTCAAAATTCGATCGAGAGTCGATCAAATGATTATTTCTTGAGCTATATAATTAACACTGGCTTTTAAAAGAGTATCGATATAAATCTCATTAAAGATTAAGTGATTGTATTGATTAAATTGTCTTTTTCAATTATATTTGAGATCTTTCAGATAGTGCAAAAAAAAAATGTTGCTAAATTTCTCGGACAGCCTGCATAAGTTTACAAAATCAAATAGATTATACCTCTTATAGTAAGAATATGTGTATGTTTACTGGGAGTGTATTAAAGTTACATAGAAACTGTTTCCTATATACATATAATAAGAATAATAACATTTCTTAAGAAAAACAGGATTAAATGATTTTAAAGTATCTATAAAATCATAAAATAAAACTTCTTCAAATTACCTAGGTACCAAAAAGTCATCTTATGATTCTAATAGCAATAAAGTAGGTAATTAAACACAATATTGATATTCTTCGCAAATGGTAATTTTTTATGTTAAATAAATCTTCAATACAAGTAATTATGCTTAAGTGTGGGTATTCATTTTTTTTTAATAATATTTACAATCAATATTATAAATAATAAATATATCATCATAATAAATGACTCTTGTTGTATTTTTAATTTTAGCGAAAATAAGATTTTCTGCATTTCTTGAGATGAAAGAAGGAACAGAGATTTATAAATGTTTGTAACAATAGGTATTTGTACTTTGTCAGCACCATATTAAATTAGTTTATGATACAATATGATAATTAGTTGCAAATATTCATTCGTCATTCATTTTCTTAAAATAATTGTTACATTTAGCAACATTTTAACCACTACACGCGCCATCTATTAAGGAATAGGTATAACTGTTCAAGTTAATCATTTATTTCATAGAGGGTACTATTAATTTCCATATTACAACGCCTGTTCAGTATGCAAACATATATACTTTATTATTATTTATTTTTATTTCATTATTTAAAAAAGTTGCAAAAAGGAACAGAAATGATTGTAACGATAGATATTTGTATTTTGTCAACAACTAATCTGTAAAATATAAATTATTTGTCATATAAATTCTGCATTATTAAGTTGACAGATGTTATTAATTAATTGTGTATGAGCCAGCCTGTAGAAAATTAGTTAGTAGCCAGCGCGGGGTATCTAGCAATAAATATTATTATAATTTCATTATATTTGTTTTTCATTGCCTTGTTATAGCGAGTGTTTGTGCATTACTCTTACAATTTAAATAATTGCAGTTTATACTCATAAAATTTCTCAGGATTCCGCGTGATATTTTCGTAATGTAGGTGCATTTGATTATTTTAGAATAAATAATACAGTTTTTACTGTCGTTTAAAGTTTTTTTTAATAACGCAAATGCCAAAGACATAAGATACATAAAATAATTTCAAAAAGTTAGAAAAAATATCCATTAATTTAAAAAATTTAAAACATTATACGTTTCAAAGCGCCTGATCCTTGTGCTAATACTACAACACATTTATCAACTTTCCACACATGCGATTTTATTTTTTACGTTTCTCTGATTTATGATTTCATGGAATTTTTTCTCAAAATTAATTTACATTTATTTTATATTTTTTAGATACAGTTATGTTCGTTCTGCTATAAAATAAAGAACTGCGTAATTACATTTTACATATCTACGGTTTTCTGGCATTTATGTCACTTTTTTTAAATTCATGGACTTTTTTTTTCTAATTTTTCTTTTGGATTTCTTAAAATTTTTTGATGCAGTTATGTTCGTTAAGCTTTAAATTAAAAAACTGCATTATTACATTTTAAATATCTCCGCAATTCTGACTTTTATGCGACCTTTTTTAAATTCATGGACTTTATTTTTCTAAATTTTTTTTTGGATTTCTTGAAATTTTTTGATGCAGTTATGTTCGTTAAGCTTTAAATTAAAAAACTGCATTATTACATTTTAAATATCTCCGCAAATCTGACTTTTATGCGACCCTTTTTAAATTCATGGACTTTTTTTTTTCTTAATTTTTTTTTGGATTTCTTGAAATTTTTTGATGCAGTTATGTTCGTTAAGCTTTAAATTAAAAAACTGCATCATTACATTTTAAATTCATGGACTTTTTTTTTCTAAATTTTTTTTTGGATTTCTTGAAATTTTTTGATGCAGTTATGTTCGTTAAGATTTAAATTAAAAACTGCATTATTACATTTTAAATATCTCCGCAATTCTGACTTTTATGCGACCTTCTTTAAATTCATGGACTTTTCTTTCTTAAAATTTTTTTTGGATTTCTTGAAATTTTTTGATGCAGTTATGTTCGTTATGCTCTAAAATAAAAAACTGCATCATTACATTTTAAATTTCTCCGCGGTTCTGGCTTTTATGCGACCTTTTTTAATTCCATGGACATTTTTTTCTTAATATTTTTTTTGGATTTCTTGAAATTTTTTGATGCACTTATGTTCGTTATGCTCTAAAATAAAAAACTGCATCATTAGATTTTAAATATCTACGCAGAAACTCAAAAAATTGCATTGCTCTTAAAATCATAAAAGTGAACCTTTTCATCATTTTTAACAAGATTATAGTCTTCTTTCATTGCATACTCTGGTAAAGATATTTGATATATTGATATATCATAAACTGAAATACTTATTTAAAATGAATTATAAATATAAAATCTGCATTCAAAATTAAGTTAAAATCCGTTATAAAATGACATATATTTTTCATAAATTTTTATGAAAAGTAAGAAGGTTATACTCTTCTTACTTTCATAAAAATTGAAAAAAAATCTCTTATTTTCATTTTGAATGCTGATTTCATATTTATAATTCATTTTTAATTAAGTATTTTAGTTTATGATATATCAATATATTAAATCTCTTTATCAGAGTATGCAATGAAAGAAGACTATAATCTTGTTAAAAATGATGAAAAGGTTCACTTTTATGATTTTAAGAGCAATGCAATTTTTTCAGAAAGAAGACTATAATCTTGTTAAAAATGATGAAAAGGTTCACTTTTATGATTTTAAGAGCAATGCAATTTCTGGAGTTTCCGCGTAGATATTTAAAATCTAATGATGCAGTTTTTTATTTTAGAGCATAACGAACATAAGTGCATCAAAAGTTTCAAGAAATCCAAAAAAAAAATTTAAGAAAAAAAAGTCCATGAATTTATGAAAGGTCGCATAAAAGTCAGAATCGCGGAGATATTTAAAATGTAATGATGCAGTTTTTTATTTTAGAGCATAACGAACAGAAGTGCATCAAAAAATTTCAAGAAATCCAAAAAAAATTTTAAGAAAAAAATGTCCATGAATTTATAAAAGGTCGCATAAAAGTCAGAATCGCGGAGATATTTAAAATTTAATGATGCAGTTTTTTATTTTAGAGCATAACGAACAGAAGTGCATCAAAAAATTTCAAGAAATCCAAAAAAAATTTTAAGAAAAAAATGTCCATGAATTTATAAAAGGTCGCATAAAAGTCAGAATCGCGGAGATATTTAAAATGTAATGATGCAGTTTTTTATTTTAGAGCATAACGAACAGAAGTGCATCAAAAAATTTCAAGAAATCCAAAAAAAATTTTAAGAAAAAAATGTCCATGAATTTATAAAAGGTCGCATAAAAGTCAGAATCGCGGAGATATTTAAAATGTAATGATGCAGTTTTTTATTTTAGAGCATAACGAACAGAAGTGCATCAAAAAATTTCAAGAAATCCAAAAAAAAATTTAAGAGAAAAAAGTCCATGAATTTATAAAAGGTCGCATGAAAGTCAGAATCGCGGAGATATTTAAAATGTAATGGTGCAGTTTTTTATTTTAGAGCATAACGAACAGAAGTGCATCAAAAAATTTCAAGAAATCCAAAAAAAATTTTAAGAAAAAAAAGTCCATGAATTTATAAAAGGTCGCATAAAAGTCAGAATCGCGGAGATATTTAAAATGTAATGATGCAGTTTTTTAATTTAAAGCTTAACGAACATAACTGCATCAAAAAATTTCAAGAAATCCAAAAAAAAATTTAGAAAAATAAAGTCCATGAATTTAAAAAAGGTCGCATAAAAGTCAGAATCGCGGAGATATTTAAAATGTAATGATGCAGTTTTTTAATTTAAAGCTTAACGAACATAACTGCTTCAAAAAATTTCAAGAAATCTAAAAAAAAAATTAGAAAGGAAAAGTCCATGAATTTAAAAAAAAGTCGTATAAATGCCAAAATCTCGTAGATATTTAAAATCTAATGATGCGTTCTTTTATTTTAGAGCATAACGAACATAACTGCATCAAACTATTTCAAAGAATCAAAAAAGAAATTTAGAAGGAAAGTCCATGAATTTAATAAAAGTTCCATAAAAGCTGGAAATGCGAAAATATTTTTAGTTTAATTGAATAGTTCACAAATTAAATGTGTAACAGACAATAATCCATCAAAGAAATTCAAAAATCTAATTATTAATGTTTTAGAAAAAACAGTCCACAAAAACGTAGATATTTTAAATTTAATTTAGCAGCTTATCAAGTAGCAGTGTAGCGGAACAAAGCCTAAAAAAATATTAAATGAATTTAGTAAATTAATCTTAAAGCCAGAAATTCGTAGATCTATTTCAAACTGAATTAAACAGTTGATCAATTTAACGTATTTATAGTCATTATAATATAGTAATTTATAGTAAACTTTAATTTACTTTACTTTAAACTTTATAGTAACTTTTAGAAAATAATATACTTATCTTGTATATAAGCTGCAAAAGTTATTTTTAAACAACGTAATTTAGGTTACCTACTCTTCAGGCTTCAAAATTAAGCTTATATTTACTTACATCAAATGTCCATCTATTAAACAGTAGATATAACAGATAAAGTTAGTCATTTGTCTTATAGATGGCACTATTAGTTTTTAAATTGCAACTGCCTGATAAGTATGCAACTATATTTACTTGTGTGTAATTTAAATCAATTAAATTTAAAAATTGTTACTAACAGTTACTACGGTTTATGTTTTAATTCATCTCATCTTCATTTTATATTTTCTACGAAATATTTCATAATAAATTTTCTAATAAAATAAAAAGAAAACGCAAAATTTGTTAATAGAGTTATATTCATTAAATAATATTTAAAATATAATATAATTACAGAGTATTAATAACATTATTGTGTGTTTTCATATGAGTTTTTAAAGTAACTTTTTGAGTGAAGGCCTTCCTGCAAACACTGCATACATGTGGTTTTTCACCCGTATGAGTCATTCTATGATTTTTTAATATCTTAGAAATAGTAAAAGTCATTGGACATAGATCACATTTGTGAGGACGTTCTCCAGTATGAGTTCTGTTATGAACTACTAATTCCTTTGAAGTTTTGTAACACTTTGTACATGTCGTACAAGCAAACGGTTTGTCTTGGCTGTGCGTCTTCATATGCATATTTAATTCGCCCTTAGTTGTAGAACCATGACCACATATCGAACATATAAAATTTTTAATTCCGGAATGTCGTAACACATGTCGTTTTAAAGTTGACGAATTCTTGAATGTTTGTGGACAATTATTGCAAGCAAATGGTCTTTCATCGCTATGTTTGTTAGCAATATGCAACTGAAAAGAATTATACTTTAAATACGTTACATATTTTACTTAAGAGTGTTTACACATACAATGTTACCTTCAAGTTATTATTTGTTAGAAATGAATTACCGCATACGTCACAAACATAACTTCGTATTCCTTTATGAACTTTTTCATGCATTCGGAGAACAGTGAGATATGCAAAACATTTTCCGCATTCTAGACATACATGATTCTTAACACCAGTATGTCTTAACATATGTAGTTTCAGTGACTGCCAGCTTGCAAACTCCCCGTTACATTCTTTACATACTTCCGGCTGAAATAGTACAACTACATTAAATAACATTGGCTATAAAATGCGGTAAATATGCGTTTAACTTGAACAACCTTCATTCCAGAATGCATTCTAAAATGAGCTTCTAGTCGGTTGGCTTTCTTAAAAAACTTTCCGCACTTAGGACATGAAAGATTCAAATTATAGCTTTGTGTATTTGTTTCTTCTTTTTCTACTTTAAAAGACCTCTTTTCTGCTTTTAATTTGTACATTCTTGAAGCTCTACAAATAAAGTTTCAATTAAATGGACTTTACATTTGAAAGCAAAAATAATGTGCCTACTTTTTATCGATAGAGTTGACTAACACACACTTTATTTTTAGGTCTCTTGTTCGTTTATTTCTATTCGATATTTCTACTAACTCAGCCTTTGGTCTTCTTTTGCTTTTTTTAATTATTGTTACTTTTCTTTTAGAAGTTTCCTCATCTTTTTTTAATGTATTTTCGTTCAATATGTGAGATGTGTTTTCATTAAATGCATTTGGTTTGTAATTTAATTTCGTACTTGATAATTCGACAGGAAGAGTAGTTTCATTTCTTTCCATAAATGAGAGTTCCAAAAAATGACTTATTGTTACATCTGATACGTTATTAGCAAACGTATTATCTATTAATAAAAAGTTAAGTCTTTAAAAAACAAATATTCTGAGCGTTTGGTAAAATTAACTATGGGCAATGGAAAAGTACCTTGCAATTCACCATCTGTTTCAGTTTTAATCATCTACAATAAAGTTGAAGATTAGTTACATAATATACTAAGAGAATAGAGAATTTATTTTCGTTTGTATACTTTAGTCTGTTTCAAAATTGAATCACTTTTTATGCATAACTCTCGAAATGAAGAACATATATTTAGACGCTCCACACAAATCAAGCACATATTTGCGGGTAATCCATCATTTTCTGTTATCTGAATAAAATATAAACAAACTATCATCCTTAGTTATATATTTAAAATTCGACATAAAACTGTTTCAATCTAACCTCTAAATTAGTCAAACTAATAAATAAATCTTTCAAATAAGAGTTATATATTGGTTCCAAAATATCTTTATTGTTTAAACATGATCTACATGTTTTATTAATTTCATATTGCACGTTATTAACATTTGTGTTTGTATTCATTTTATTAATTATTTAAATTTACTATTTTTTGTGGTTTTGTATTTTGACTGACACATAGAATTATTGCCAGATTAGATTAAATTGGAGCGATGTTACCATATATAAAAAATACATTTTTTTAAATAGTTTTTTATTAACTATTAACAAAAATTTCTAAAAAATTTCATACTATTTAGATTTACTTATAAAATTCATTGGACAGTCTTAAATTTGATAGGAATTAGTTGCCGCTATCATCGTCATCATCGAACATATCTTCAGAGAATCCGTTACTTACACTTGAAATCTGAAATATTAAATGAAAATTTAGTTACACTTTAGTTACTATTTTTTCATAATTTAGATAAAATCTCACCTGCAAAATTCCACTTGCAAACGCATAACCAGCCATTGCAGTTAAAGAAACTAGCCCAGCAAGAAATAGGGATCGACCCTTATTTGGAAAATCATCTAAATCTGTAGCCTCTGCTTCTGATTTTGGCGTATTCTTATTTTCTTTCGCTTTTTGTTCAGCGTCTATTTCTTGTAATTGTCTAGTGTATTCTATAAGAGGAAGAAAAATGTTAGTTCTATAATTACAAACAATATTTTAATGTAAATATCTTCATATTAGAGATATTTTTATACCTTCGTCCAAGTCTGGATAACATAATTTTGATATTCGATTGATGTATGTTATTAAGTTTGGACACATATGTAAATGATTTTTTAAGGCTGCTGATGGCAAGGGTGCTCTTGAAAGAGGTGCTAAATAGCCAAATATTATAGCATCCAAAGTGCTTGGTTCTGCCCCGAAGAAATACGTTGAATCTCCAAGCCTATTTGACAATAGTGTAATACATTTCTGCGCCTCAGAATAAACCTATTAAAAGAAATAATTAGTCTATATATAATAAAAGAATTGTGTTTACAGGATTCTTCATTAACTTACGGACTCTTCTTTCTGCTTTGGATCCACTTCTTCTCCATATAAAACTTGCAGTAACTCAACAGCACTTCTTTCATATCTGGAATACAAGTTTAAGAAAAACTGTTATATTAATTTAAAGAACATATTTTATACCTAATACACAAATAATATGATATTCTTAAGAACAAAATTACTTAGGAAGGTCTAAACTACTAACATATAAGAAAAGAAATCTACATGCTTACCTTCCAGGATATATGTAATTTAGTGGAAATGGTAGAGCTTTTGCATACCATGATCTTGTAAATTCTATATAATTTTTAGCATCAATCCACCAAACGTATAATAAGCCAGGCAGTAATTTATTTTCTAGGTGCATGTTATAGGCCTCTATTTGACTACGTTGGGAGCCTGATAAGTCACTATTAATTGCATATCCCTGTAGTACAAAGATAATGAATAGACATATTTATTTATAATTTCTCAAAATCTTATTTACTGTACCTTTTTTTCGATATAACTTATAATTGCATCATATCCACTAATGCTTTCACTGCCATCTCTAAGAACAGGCAAGCTGCCTTTTGGTGTTTTAAATGGATTATTTGTTGCACATACTTTAACTGGTGCACCACATATTTTCATAAAGGTCTACATATAATATTTATATTAATTTTTATAGTAATTAGTATTTAACAATATCTGTAGTAAAGTCTAACCTTACTTTTAGACTAAACTGTATATTTATGTTTTAACTTACTAAAATTCTTAAACAATCTGTATCTATAGAGGGTAAACCCCAATCACCTTTCCAAATATCAAGTTCCATTACTTATATTTTTTTTTTTATAAATATCTAATTTATAATGTCACCGGTAATAAATTCGATTTTTATTAATTTTTAATCTGTTTTTCCAAATGTTCTCATAGATGTTCCCAAAGTGTCATATATAGTTCAATCTCTCACCACAGTGGAGCTACTTCTGCTAACAAAAGAAAGGATTTATAATATGATTTTAGGATATCAAACTTTACTGATAACGAAGTGTTTGTACCATTATTGAAGTTGTACGATATATATTTGCAAAAACATATATCTTTTTATATACTCTTTACTTTACTTTAATAGTCTTCGAGCACATATTATAGTAGAAAGGTATATAATGAACTAGTAATAGGTTTTTGATCACGCGGTTCCGGGAGAGAACGCAAAAAGTATATTTGTTATTAACACCATTTTTTCCCAATCAAAATGTAAAATATATAAGTACATAAACAAGCAAAAAATAGACTTATAATATAATATAAGAGGACCGTTTGAAAATTTCCGTGCCTTACATAAATAGCCTACCTATAACTATAACTAGAAGAAGAAAGGCTGAAGCTATTTAAATCTTCTTAAAATGTGCAAAACCATGCATTATCTTTTAGATATTAGGAGAATTGATGTTTTTTTTTTTGGTTTTGGTAGAAGGAAATAGATATATATTTAAGGAATAAAATGTATTGTACTAAGGCAGAAGAATGTAATGCCGAAATGTAAACAATAAATAAATAAATAATAATAAATTGCCTACCTATACGCTCTGTGCAAAATAAAAGAGCGATAGCGAAGTAGTAATAATAATGCGATCGCGGCGGTCAGAGTAAGAACAATGTGATCAAGACGTCGCTACTTCCGTTCCAAAGAAGTACCCTCGTATTTAGACCTGAAATTTTAATTTTAATTAAACCAATTCACCTGTCAGAATCCAAGCGACGAGAAAATTGATTCATATTAATGGCTGAAACCACACAAAGCTTGTCATAAAAGAGAATTCGAAGTATAAACATATAAAAACATGACACCAGCAGATTTTAAAAATGGTGTTGTCATATTCAGTAAATTATTTGGTATAATATTTCTTTGGTTGTCTTACAGTTCGATTATTTACTTTATATATCAAGTCAAACATTTAGCAGATTATAATACAAAAACTGAATTCAGCATGTGGTCATAGTCAATGAAACTTTACGAAAACGATATACACTTCTTTACATACGAAATACACTTCGAACTACGTACTTTGTTTTAATGGTTCATTTGTAGGACAAGTAAAGTTTGTGCCAACACATTTAGCTCTATACTTGCTATTTTTAATTAGCTATTAATTAATATAACTTATAGGAGCGTTCAATTTATAAATGAAAAATCTTTTTTTATTAAAATAAATTAGGAAGACGTAGTGACGTACGCCTGATACGTCAAATATCCTAATAAATATTAATATTCTTTATTCTTACATTAAGTTTTCCATGAAAAATATATTGAAATTATATATGGTATGCTTAAAATTATTACATATGAAATAAAAATACTATTCACTAAAATCTAGTATTATCTGGCATTTTTACAAAATATGCAACTTTATCTAGAGGTACTTTGTAGTTATGAATCCAGCGGCTTCCTTTTCTAAGTGATCCATCAATTCCGTCTTTCCAAACTCCAGCAGGAAGATACACTGTAAATAATTTGGAATTGTTAAAAATAAATTCTATAATATTGTATAATATATTGATAAAGTTGGCAATTATTTTAGTCAAAACATTTAATTAGATAAAGTATGCTAATGTGAAACAACTCCAATACGATCTACTGACAGTGGTAAATGCGCATAAAGATAAGGTGCATTACCACAATTAATAAAAGACGATGGGTCACAATTTATAAAGATAAAAATTGTCCGAAAAAGTAAATTTTAGAAAGAAAAGTAATAGAATAGAATAACATATCAAATAAACCAGATATTACTTATGTACTGTATTGCATCATAGATGGCGCTATGGTCGAAATGGACTAAGAGGGCTCAGCGTGGCTAGGCCATTCCAGTTGATTATTATACATTTAAATTTATACTCCATTTTTGAGACGAGAAAGATTGCCATAAGTAAGACAAACCTTCTCTTTGTGTGTTTCCCTTGTATAAAACTGGAGCAATAATAAGCTCTTCTCCAACTGCAAATTCATCATCAGTTTGTAAGCAAGCTGTATCTGTCGGATCCAGAAGCCACAGTGGACGAATCAGGGGCAGCCCTACGTCTAATGCTTGTCGCGAATATTTCTTAAGCAGCGGCGTAACCTGGAAGGAATCAATAGAACTTTAAATCGAATTCATCATTCAAATTAATAGAAAGAACAGTAAATTTGAATCTTACGGTTTTCTGTCTCAAATTAGTCAATGATTTGGCAATATCCAAGATATTTTCATCATTATATTTATTCGGTAAGTACGTAAACCTAATAACTGGCAAGAATGTTGCCAATTGGAACCATCGAATGTACAACTCTTTATCAGGAAGCGTTTGCCCATTATTGGAAGAAGTCTCCAATATAAATTTCTCATCGATATCACCTCCAACGGCACCAGGCAGTAGAAACGGGTATCCTATCACACCATACGAAAGAACAGTTGGTATGAGGCGTTGCAGCGATTCCCAAGTTGAATTAAATGGCGGCAGTGATACAAATGTTGGCGGTTTTGGAACCTTCACTGCTCCAGAGACACCTATCAGATTTGTGGTGGTCGATAAAGTGCTAGTCAATAAAGTTTTGTACTGATCTGGATTTGTCAACATCTTCTCACATTGATAGTAATGCGGCATGTTGTATGCAACACCATAATCCAAATAAAACGCATCAATTTTATAACTTTCTAAAATTTTAGCCAACTTTGCATTCAGCCATGGTATCGTGCGATTATTCGTAACGTCCAATACTCCAGCACTCGTCAACGACTTATACCTTGATAAAGCTGGTATCCTCCTATCACTAAATCTCTCGCTAATCAACAGCCTCTGTTGAACACATTCAGCGAAATTATGACTTTCAGTGCTTATGAATGGTTGGAATGAGAACACGATACGAAATCCACGTCTGTGAATGACCTTGACAGTGTCTTCCAAAGTTGGGAATCTTTCAGTATCCAGTGTAAAGTCTCCAATGTTGTTCTGCCAAAACTCATTCACCAAAACATGTCCTTGTTTGAGATACCCCGAAGCGATTATATCCTCCGTGTAGTTGTAAATCATAGCTTCAGTTAATTCCTGTTTATTTGGTGGGGAAATCTGCCAAACAGGCTCGCTAAGAAGACTGTTGATGACGTCGTTATCAGCGGTGGTTAATCCATCCCAGAGAGATTGCTCGGACATCGCTGTGTACAGCATCTTCATGTTGGAAGCGGTACAAATCCGGTAATTCAATTCGGGTAATTCCGTTATACGATTAACGTACGCAAAATCATCTTGTTGGGCTCTCAAACAGAATTGCTCGTTGCCGTTGTTGTTAATGCTAATATGCAAGGGAGTGTCATCATTAATAACAATAGCAGCACCTTTGGAATTTATAAAATAACGTTTCAGAACATTTCCCCATTGGTGTTTCTTCACATCTCCTGTTACAAATGGTGCAAAATCATGTGATCCTTTTTCTAAGGGCCATTTTGAGTCTCTCGTTTGGCCACCACCGTACCAACTTCCTTGACTCTTTGACCAATCGTAGCAATCCGTTGGATTTATGTTTTTATTGAGAGATTGCCAACGTATGGTGTAGCAGTGCAATTCACTGTCACGTGACTCATAGTTCAGGTATAACCGAGCGTGATCCATCCACTCCAAGCAAATTCCACCGTTGTCTTCTTGCGATGGATCCTTTATGCATTTGTAGGAGTGTTCCAAATTGACAGTGGTTCCTAAAACCAATAATAAGTTACATCAAAACTGAAATAATCCTCTTAATACACAATCTAATACACTCACCCAATTTCCCAGAGACTATTTCGAGTCCCTGTTTATCGTATACCCTGATGAGGCGTTTAGCTTTGTTGAATTTGATTTTGTCGAAGTATGTTTTCGCAAGAACTTGTTGGTGATAAACAACATAAGCATAACCAACTAAAAATACAATAATTAGAAATAGGAGGCCCACAAAAGCTCGTATTCTATATTCGGAGTTTGGTTTTTTCTTCTTTTTTATCATGGCGGGGAACATCTAAAAATAATACACATGTTAATATTTAAAATAAGATAAGTAGATAGAAATACGTATTTTTTCTACTCAAAATGTTATATGCACAATCTATCAACGCGATATTTAATACAAGTTAAATTGTGGAAAATTTAGTGGATAACAGATATTTTGAATCAGTATCTTCGTTTTTCAAATATGAGTATAAAGTGCGTTTTACATGACTCAAGCACAGGCTATATATTATAATCTCAAGATTGCTCAAGCCCATAAAACAAGCATAAAACCTTAGCTTTAAACCATTTATAGGGTAAGATCGATTATCGTCTTGAGGTTTGAAACTTTGCTCATAGTATGATTGTTTCAAGATTATTAAATAGCATGTTTGGACATGTTATATTAAGGAATAACAACTCAATTAACTGTAGTTTAACTGCCTGTTGAAATCGACGCTTAGTGTGCTGTTTAAATAGTAATAATTAGTACTTTTACCTGCATTTTCTCTTTAAGCAAACTTGCTAACGAATTTATAGACGTGATTGAATTTTGTGCCGATATGTCCGATACGTTATCCATTGGTAATCCCAACTGATCCGTTATGCGAAGTGCTGGAAGTGGGGCCACACTTTTCCGTCTTGGCATACGAAGAGGAACTCTAAAAAGTTATAAAATAATTAATAGTTTGATAAATACAATAGTTCTTTATACTAAACATAGTTATATTACATTGGATTTGGATTTTCTTAATAAAATAGTAAATAACATTATGTAAAACTTCGGTAAATAGTAAAACGTTATATTACATTAAATAATGCTTGAATTTACGTTTAGTGTTTAGCGGTTTATTATTGTGTGAATAGATACATATTAAATTGAATTACATTTATATGAAGCAACCGGTCCGGCGTCTAGCGGACTCGTCGAACTCAGATTTTATACTCAATTACAACAAATATTATTGAAAACTACGCGACTGTGAATCTGTGATGGTCTACTACAGTGGAAGAACCGTGTGGTTTAGAATTTAGCCAGAGTCGTACTTGTCGAAAAAATACGCTAGATAAAATTAAAATTAAATTACAACATCCACCCTGTTTTAGACCATTTTGATTTAGCCATGATTTCAGTACTGAAAATTAGAAATTAGAATTTGTTTTTTGTAATATGTAAAGAATGAATGAAATCTCATTTCTGTAGGAACAAAATTTTCATTTACGAATACGAATTACGAAGTAGTCTGCAATATACTTTTTTCAATGTTCGAAAAATGACTGACTTTAATGTATCAATTGACCGAATCTTTGGCATAATCTTTACCTATATATCGATATAAATATTTTATTGAAATAATGATTTATTTAAATAATATTCATGAATAAAATTTCTATGTTTCTTTTGAAAAAATATACAAATTTGTATCTTTTTTTTTTATATATAGTTTTTCGGGCTTCCTAGGCTGCCACATGAAAATAAACGACAATTTTTTACATTACTTGTTAAGTTTAAAAGTTTTTACCAAACACATAAAGATGATTCAAAATTCGTGTTATGGCCTAAGGGGATTACATCTGCCCACTCCGCTGCCCTTCAGCAGAATCTTATTTGGATGAATAACGGGGCCTTATGCAAACAGTGAAATAGTAAAGTTTAAGGTTAGAATATGTTAATAACAATCTTAGAGCATATGTATAAGGAGAGAGAATGCTGGACCTGAAAGTGTGTCCAAAATGTGTGCAAGAGAGAAAGGTATATGTTCCTATTTGTTCCCTATGCGCATGCGTCGAAAGTGACAGTTGTCAAGTCAAAGCTGTCTAGATATAATACGTGACAGTTGTTAAATATGACATTATATTGATGTAGAATCAGTGGCGAAGCGTGTCTTGTCGGGGCCCCGTATAAAAAATTTGCTTGGAGGCCCTTATATGGGGGTAAAGATTTTTAACAAAAGAAAAAAAACCTTCCTTACACACTTTGGGGGCCCCGTATAATTGATACGGCAGATACGGCGGTAGCTACGCCCCTGTGTAGAATAATAAAACTATATATAAATATAACTAAAAACGTGAGTTCTGTCCACTCCAAATATCAACTGTGTTTGACCGTTATCCCTACAGCGATATCTATGGCGTTCATGAGTATATGTTTTCACTGAACGGTCACTGTTTTACCGACAGAAAAGCTTTGTACTAACTAAAAAAATATAATTTCTTTATATATATTTTATTTATTATATCTAATTTATTTTATATATTATATAGAATATTAATATTTATTGTATCTAGACAGCTGTCACTTTCAACGCATGCGCATAGAGAACAAATAGGAACATATACCTTTCTCTGTCGCACACATTTTGGCCACACTTTTAATCTATAGGAATCATACGCTATTCACACTCCATATATATATGCCCTGAGATAACAATACGTCAACTGGCTAGTCTATTTACTGTGTTAAAGATAAAGTGGTAAAATTCAATATATTTTTGAAAAAACTAGCTTTAGGTCCGCTTACTATTTAGCTGACGATTACTATGGTTCGAAGACCGTGCAACTCTGTAGTCATATGTATGTCGTATGTCTTGTACGATAAACAATTGAAACGTTTGTTTTCAATTTATTTCATTATCTGAACGTGAAGGGAGCGACTCTTTCTCTGTGTGAAGACTGCAATGATGTCTCACTGTACAGTGTCTAGTTCACATGTAGTCATACATACACAATACACCCACACAATTGCTGCATCTGAGCAGCTGTATCGTATAGCCTCTGACTTTTAACCTGTCAATGCACGCTGTGTGATCTCTAACCTTCTCCTCCCCACTACCCACCGCGTCATCTTGTCGAGTAGGAAATGATTCACTTTACTTTAATTACAAAATCCAAAGAGTTCTTAAGAATTGTTTAACGTTTTAATTGTTTTAAGAAATACATTCGGTGGTTTTTTCTGGTTCATAAAGAATTAGTTAATTTACTCATGTGTCAAACCCAATCAAACGCAATACAACCCTGGACCTTACCTTAAGATAAACAATCTTTAAATGACTGGCAATGTGGTGTTCTACATATATTTCTCAAAATTAAAAGAGTTTCACGTTTAGTTTTATTTTAAAACAGTTCTGTTTTTCGAAAACTGACTGTTCACACTGAACAGACAGACTGGTTTTGTTTTTAGTGTTTTTCTGTGTGTCCCATAAAAATTATAAACATGATAAACAACAACTGATAAGCGCAAATGTTTACATAAAACAAAACTGCGTGTTCAAACCAAGCAGACTAAAAAACAACAACAAACGTGTTTTCCTTTGATTTTACCGACTCCAGATGGGAATGTGTTTTGTTTACTAAAACAGCAACAAAAGACAAAAATTGGTGTTTTTGTTCGTGTTTTATTGAACGGTCTCTCTGGTGTGAAACCGACATAATAGACAAATGAGTTACATCCATACTTGGATTGTACTAGTGTTTATATTTCTTAAAAAATATAATTGTATAAACGGCTTGTAATTTGTGATTAATAAATCCTAATTTTTTCTGACATAAAATATATTTTAAAAGTATTCTGATTATTTTCTTGCTTAATGGATAACTTTGATTATAAGCAGAAGAAGAATTATTTTTTACACCACAAAAAAATTGTTCCTGAAAAGGTAGAAAATATACGTCATTTTCAAAGCCTGTTGAGGCAATGTTTTGATAGTTCTCCACTTCTCGTTTGTTAACATTACATAACATTAGCGTAACCTAATTATGAAATCTAGATGTGAAGAAATAAATTATCAAAGCTGTACATACCGTACAGGTATGAGCAAATAATAATAGACAGCATCTGACGTCATTGTTATGGGATTCCTCAAACCTCAATACTTGCTTAATGCGCATATGTTAAAAGAATTAAACCAAAAAAACCTGTTTTAATTTCGTATCGAATACGTTGTTGTTTTGAAGATGTGTTGTTTAAAAACTTATGTAAGGCGTTCTCACACTGGAATTTGCTCTTAAGACATTTGACATATTCAGTATTATTATAGCGTTGTATTGATAAACATTAAACGAGAAACTTCATCTATTGATAAAATGCACTATAGAACTAAAAATGTCGGCGTCGCCGATTTAGTTAGATTTGGAGTAGCTACAGTAGTAAAAACAGCTCTCACAAAAATATTGTATTAATATTATATTATTGTATACGAAAGTGCAAGAAATGAACTTATAGTAGTTGGGTTTTTAGTTAAGTTAAAAAGAGGATCACGCCAACAGAAGAAAAGGATTCTTAGGATTGCACAAGCATTTAAATATTGGTGGTTTAATATTATAGAAACCTACTTGCATTCGTCGTCTGTAATATCATCATCGTCCATAGCCGTTATGCTGCAGGAATGGGAAGTTGTGTTACTGTTGGAGTCATCTTCTGTAACCTGTAGCAGTAAATCAATACTATGTAATATGCTTTCAGTTTGGTAAATCATGACCTACATCATGAGTATACATCTATATATATTATATCTCCACCTATCATTCAACAAGTAAACGCCTAAATGGTTCACTATAAAATACAATAGCAAGAACGCAAACCTTTTATAATCTACACTAAAAGGTGCGAATCTTAAAGATTTTAATTTTAGTTAGTGCTCTGTGCTTATTGGAAAACTACTACATGGTAAAATTATACTGGATATAAAGAAATTGAGATTAAAAACCTAACAACATATTTGTGGTCCTGATAACCTACTTTATAAATAGGTGTATAATACAATACTATATAAATTAAGACATGGTTTATAACCTAGTCTTTGCTGAAATAAAAATTCTAATAAGGGGAAAATAAAACATACCTGTCACTTATATTCTAAAAGATATGCTATGCTATAGCTGAAAAATTTCTGACCACTGAATAAGCCATAAAAGTTTAAACACTACGTAGTAAAATAGTTAGTAGTACAAGAAAAGAAAAACAACTGAAAGAAAGCCTATCTTTTCAAAACGCAGACGGTTCTCAGCACTGGTTATGGTTTGAAATTTAATTGATTGAAACTTCAGCTAAGTAGTATATTCATGAACACGCGCACATATGTTTATAGAACTATGTGGTAATATGAAAATTCTGTAGAGATTTCAAAATAAATTGTAAATACCAGACGACCTACGATGTATTCCAAACTGGTTAACACCAGCAGTGATGCCACACACCAAGGACGAAATTAAAAATACCAGCAAGAAATACCTAAAACTATTGGTTGGATAGATCGCTAGGGCTAGTGACGTTTCAGTTATTTGTTTATTTCAATTCTACCGTTAGAATATAGCTGACAATAACACGCACTTTCATCACAGACTAATATGAGGACTGAAATGTAAAGGTTGCCATATTTTATAAAATATATTATAGAAGAAATCATTTAATACCAATTTCGGATTAAAAACGAGTTTTAATTAATGTTATTTAACTAAATTTTAAAATAGACGCAATTATATTTTCCTTTTATTTCCGTTATCAGTTTTAAAAATTGTTATTTATAAAAATTACGCCATTTAATTTAACGCTTATAGAAAGAAAACCATTTTTAATCAGTATCAGAACAATCACCCACTTGCCTGCATATCCAAGAAATTATTAAGGCTGTCATCACTAGACCGGAAATGAATTCCTTCACGTTTTAGTTTATTCGGATGAACTGTTTTTCCAATATTTCCTGACATTATTTACAAAATATAAACAGACTTCTATAAAATTGAATAGAACGGTTTATTTTTGTATTCTTTGAATGTTTTTGTGTAGTTTTGTTATTCGCTTATAGTTTTGACTTTGACTTAAGTTGAATTGGTTCCAATGATTATCTGAGTTTGTCCAGAATCATTGCAAACTAACACAACACGATAATAGTGACGCACACACACACGCGGATGAACTGATGTGACTGTATTTGTGTGTCGGTATGAATTTAATGATAATTACATTCTAGTTCAAATGAACCGCGATCCCCGATCTGCGAAGCTATCTTAAGTATATATCTCAATTGGTACAAAAGAAATTTTGATTATAAAGGTGGTCCCAATAAGAGTGCCGGATTCTCGAAGCAACTTAACCTGCTAAATATAAATCGTAAAATTATTTATAATTTAACATAATATTTTTTACCGAACGTTTTATTATTTACCAAAGTTTAACATTATTTGTTTACGTTGTCATTAGATATTAAAATCTTTTGCTAATAAATGAAGTTAATATGTAACAATATACAATCTTGCATAAATAGCTTTATTAACGCCAGCAAAATAATAAAAGATGAAATAGAATGTAATAAATTTATATTGAAAGATATTATTTGTTATGTAATTTTACAATATATTAATTAATTAATTAGAAATTAGCGCGTATCATAGATGCCTGAGATGCATGAGCGCCCCATTATGTGTTGCCTAGAATGTCTTATAAGGCATGTCGGGTGGGGTCTTAATTGGATACCCACAAGACTTGCGTAACTAAGAAAATATCTTAGTCCTAATAAAGTAGTCGCTGTTAACTGAGGGTTATTTTAAACCTTGCATCTGAGCTTTCATTTTTGTTCTAGTCTAATATAAATGAAGCCTAACCAAGCAAAATATATAAGTTCAATTATGTCACAAAAACGGCTATAAGAACATCCCTTATCAGAAAGTGAGGCATACCTGACAAGCACCTTGTCAGGGTCTTGCAAGATCTAGTGCAAAATTCTTCTCGGATAAATTTAGTAAACTAGAAATGATTTAAGTTTTATTGGTTAAAGGGTGTATATCAATACACAAGGTAATAACATTGTAAGAAGACAATCTTTGATACAATCCAGTAAACATTTTGGAGTCACTTTGCCATCATATTGACTATGCGTATGATATTTTTGTCATGAAAGAGTTCATTTACAGTTCAGTTTCTCAAAGTCAAATGACGCTACAAATGGTGAAACCACTCCACTAGTCGGAATACAAATGAAGATAAAGTTGATGCGAACTATAATTGAAGTGTAATAGTGATAGAAACGTCACAAAGTATATTTATACGAGTAGAATATATTCGATTCCGATCAGGCATAGGTAAACTGACAAAACATGCAGTAGTTTGAAAAGTAGTTATAAATAAATCTACAGTATACTATATTTACAAATTGTGATGCAGCGTTACTTTCTAGAGTGCTCGCTTTACAAATATATAATTTAACCTTCACACACTAACGAAATAATTCGTTGCCGTTCAACCTCTCGCACTAAGACAGCAAGTAAAGTAGCTACCGCTTATTAGTACAAAACTAATATTTAAAGAGCGAAGATCAAATATTTAAAGATTATAAATAATTTCAGTGTTAAGATAATATTTTAATTAAAATCGTGTAGTTTTATGACCATATTACTTTGTTAAATGAATGAAATGGTTCGAGTTGTGAACTATGAAAAATATAACCCTCTATAAGCCTGACACGGTTTTGTCTAAGAACGTTTTTTAATATATATGATACTGATAGATTAAATAAAATTTGTAAGTTAACAAGAAATTATATAATATAAATTTATTTTTATATAAAACTCACCGCCATTATTTTGTTTATGCCCAAGATGAGTTAACAACTATAATTTTATTGTAGAATATGTACTATTACTGACATAAATATAATACCTGATAAATCCGATAAAAATAGAATTAAATTTGATTTGAACAAGCGATTAAATAACATACAACGTATCTAATCTACGAGTATATAGCAATGATTTGATTATTGAAATACATATGTTTTTGTAAGATTGGAATCCCATGGCTTGTGTAAATCATGTGATATTCTTCAATTATTCATGTATTATTTAAATAATGACAAAATAATAAAGAAAAAAAATAAACATACATTGAGATTTTTGAATAGTGTTAAAAATAAAAGTACGCCAAGATGAATGCAACCATAGTAACACCTGCTGTAAGAATTGTTGCATATTCTTTAGGAAGTGTTTAACGAAGTATTTGGTTATTTCTCCATCCGGTTTCTATCTTAACTCGTAATTTGAGTGAGGTTCGTGTATGTTTAACTTACCCGATTAGCAGGGTGGTCAATGTGAGATGCTCGTAGCGCTTCCAGGTCGATCTGCTCCAGACCAGTAGGAAGCGAAATGGAGTTCCTCCGTAGACTGCGCTTTCGATGTTCTCTCGTTGTATTTATAGTCTCAGCTAATGGGCCCAACTCGTCCCCTAAATAATTTTACAATAATTGTTATTAATACATTGCAAAATAGAAAGTTTTGTTATTATTTTCATTAGTGTCACTCTCGTATTTATATAATTTGTGTTATTTAGTAAAATCGTTTACAATTTACGAATGCTTCTAAATTGTACGAGATTATCAGAATCGTAAATAACCCGCGATCATTATACGATTTAAATTATTTGGCCATGAACAATATCATCTTCGTGCTTGCATTCATTCCCACAGACTATTGCCATCTCTCTTCTATACATTTCTATTAGAACGAATATGATTTTAGTAATATTTAATGTCTTTATACAAAGTGAACAAAAAGGAAACGTACACATACGTCGAAAAAAATGACCGAACAGACAACGATAACAATTTATCGTAAGTATGAATACGTAGACTGTTTAAAAATAACCTTATCTTTATTATGCGCCTGGAATAGCGTTTAAACATACTACAACCTTTAAAAAACCTCAATGGGCTTGTGTCCTCATTTTTTATTGGTCGATTTTTCAAAATATAGAGATGGTCGGCCATTTCTCTGACGTAAAATGCATTGTATACGTCAGTTATTTGTTGATTAAGTCAGTGCTGTTGTAATGTTTTGTACCGGTTGGTAGTCAAATAATCAAGTCAAGTCAAAGAATAATAAGTTTTTACTTTATTTAACCCTGTTACGGCAGACATAATATTGGAATTATATTGTTCCTTGAAATATCTGTAAATAATATTTGATATTTTGATATATAAATACATATAGCACAGATTTATGAGCTGTAATGTTGTTAACCTGTAAACTGGTCACAGTTCTGTCAAGAATATATCTCTTTTACGCTCTGTTGTATAAAAGAGATAGCAACTAGCGGTTGTGATGTCACATGCAGTTGGAATGTTGTACAACGTTGAATCCCTTTAATAATTAAAGAGACAAAATCTTTTTTAATTGATAATATCTCTTAACATATAAGGAGTTATTAAAAAATAATTGAACATTTGAGGTTCTAGTAACCCACTTTATCAATATATAGTACACTTTTATAGAAATTAAGACATAGGACACAAGCCCATTTTCATGTATATAATTGTTGCAATAAAATTTTGTATGTTACACCAATGGAATCGTTTCGTAATATGCATAAAAATTCAAAATGTGATATTGTCTTGAGGCTTTAACTACGATTAAGATTGCATGCAACAGTGAAATTAAATCCGTTGTGGATTAACGTGTTGAATGGTAATCAAGTCACACATACACACATACATACAGTCATGGGCATTGTCTTATCTGTGTATACATGCAAACATAATTATTACATCAAATACCATTATTTGTTGAACCTGAAGGTCACCTTGCATTGTCGCTAGTTGCTCTAGTACATTATGTTATACACGTCTAAAAGAATGTACGAGAATTGTATACAATGCGAACAATAATGTACGATTGCTTTTAGGACTGTTTTTTTCAATTATTCGTTAACTGTGGATTATTATTGGACCTTGGTTGATAATTTTGTTTCTCAGTTTTGTTGAAATTGAAAATAACTGTAGCTTAAACAAGCAAAATACCTTGGTGTGTGACAAAACAAGAATGGGCTTGTGCTAAAGTTGGTTACTATAACCTCAAATGTCTCCTTATATGTTAGGAGATATCAACAATTTAAAAAAGTCATTCTTTTACTTTAATTATTAAAGAGAACCAACGTTATAGAACATTCCAAGACATGTGACGTCACATTTAGCAAATATTCCATCTCTTTTATACCGAAGGTTGCCAACAAGGAAAAATCATCTCTATTACTTATTACTTTTAAAGCAAGCGGCAAAACTGAAATTCGAATTTGATATAGCTGTAACTCCGTTAACATTTGAATATTTAAAAAAATAAAAACGCCAATATACATATACTATTTATTTCAATCAAAAATTAAAAAATCAACCCTTAAAAATTGCAAACTAGTCGAGTCGTGTTTCGTGACTCTATAGAATTTTAGTAATAGCATAATAGGGGATTTTATAGTGTCGTATTTGTATGTATTTAAATACTAATTGAAAAGTATTTGTGAACATCTCTGCTCATGATGTCATCATCAAAAGCCTGCAACCAAGCCGTGCGACTAAGAAACATAGTCGATCAAAACGTGCCCAAAACCAGTTTAGTTTCGTTCGCGCCATGTGTTTTCTCTCACTCGTATACACGTGCCTTCTCTCACTAACAACAGAGTTCCATTCTCATTCGGTTCGGGCAGATTTGGGGCTGAGGTTTGCAATCAGTCGACCAATGTGCGGTCGACCTTAGGCTACTTTCACATTGAAACAGACTATTGCAACGTCGACTTTTTCAGTAGCATGAATTTAACTTGTTTTACATTAACACACTTTATCTTGAGGTGAAGTTTCTACTTTAATATATATTTAATTCACCACTGTATCGGAGAAGTATACATGTATTCCATACGTGAGAGAACATTTCTCTAATACTGGACTTATATTTTTACTAATTGTTATTCTCTTTATGCTTTGTAACTTTGTGAACTTGCTACTTGAAAAACCTCTCGAAAACAATTAAAATATTATTCATGTAAGTTATATATAATGCATATATTCCAGGCTGAATATTTTAGAAATGGACAACTAATATTTTTTAGTATTTTCGTCCTATGTCTTCCATTCTGATATGTCGCCTATTTTGACATCTCTATCTGTGCACGTTCAAAAAGTTATCTCGTTTTTATAATATAAAAATTTAGAATTTTAGTGATGACATTTAATTATAAAAGTAAACAAATCATCATCGTCTATTTTTGAAAATATCTACGAGTATATTAAAATATATAAAGGTTATCTCGTATTTGATATAACTTACTGTCTAATCTAAATATAAAATTAGTAAGAATTTTAATAGAATAAAAATTACCTCCTTCCACGCATGGTGACGCTACCCCATTGGCGCCCTCCTTGTCTTTCTCGGGGCTGTTGATCACGATTTGAGGGTTGTTCTTGTATTTTCCAGGCCCGTTAAATTCGTGGACTTTACTGGAGATGAGCTGACTGTTTGGATTTGAATTATCTTCATCCGCGAATGGAAAATTTGATAATGCTGATATTTTTCGAGACATTTTAAAGTATTTTTATGTTTTAAAGTTCAATTTTTAAAGAAATTATCCACTTGGTTCATATATACTGTTTCGCATTTTAGATTTGGATTTTCTTGGATCAGTCTTCCTTGAATAAATTGTATTAATATAGCATCCTTGAGAGAGCTCTAAAGGTAATGATGAAATATTATTATATTATAAAGTATTTTATATAAAACTAGCTGTCCCGGCCACGCGTTGCTGTGACTAACGTTTTTGTCATATTACATTACATAGCGCCATCTATTGAATATTTACTCAATCTAGTCAACAGATGTCGCCATCATCGTCGCCAGATGTCATATGTCATATACAGATAATTAATAGACAAATAATTTGCAATAAGATAATAATAAATTGAGATGTAAGCTATCCTATCTTTCAAGTTGGATCAAACTGCACCCGGTGTACAAATTTGATTAAAATCGGTTAAGTAGTTTAGGAGTCCATCGCGGAGAGACAACGTGACACGTAATTTATATATATTAAGAAGATTATAACGAGTTAAAATTTCCTGGTGAGGAATACAGAAAAGTCTTCTTGTTTTACTGCTTCCTTTTTAGATTAAATATTACTAGGTTTTGCTCAAGTAAAATATTACATGAATGTAAGGTAACATTCATGTTTTTTGTTTAGCGGGTTTCCTGCTTGCAAGTAGGCTCCCAACGATGTAATGACAACCGCGATCTTTTGTTTTCATCGACAAAAACATGTAAATGCACATTATTACAAAAGATTTATCCTCAATAATTGGCTGTACCGAAAATATTTTTAATTGGGCTGTAAACCATTTCTTAAGTTCTATAAAAATTGATAAAGATGGATATCAACAATTTGTTTTTAAGTAGTCACCAAATTATAAAAGATATTTCCAAAAAGAACTCAGATAATTAAAGAGACAAAACTGTATACTCAAAAGTCAAAACTGATATTCATCTGTTAGTTTTTGCTCAGATAAAAAACAAATTTACTGTTTTTGTTTTCATGTAGCATAATGAAAATATACTCATACATATGTGAGGACGTAATACCTTTATTGATTTCTTCAAAAACTTTACTACATCCACAAAATTAGTAACTATAGCAACTTAAGGATGACGTTGATAAACATGACAGGAAATTGAGCAGGAAGCCAAAAAATAAAGTCAATAGTAGGAATATTTCCGTTAACAAATACCAATAAAAAAAACAACATTTTTATCAGTTTTATCTTTGTTTAAGGTTTATCTAGCATAACAAAAGTCACAATGTTACGCAAACTACGTTTTTAACACGTTTTCTGACCCTCTTTACTGCTCCTTTGAAAAAATACGTCTCTTTATGCATTAGCACAATCTTAATACTCCATAATAACTTTACAGAATCTAAAGAAGTACTTTTTAAAGATTAAAGACATTAAGAATAGCTATAAATTAATAAAATAAAACCTTTTTACTTTAAATATGACTAGGTTGTGTAAATAACACATTACATAATTGTAAATAATACGTTTTAAATTTTAACTGCTCATTCAGTCTCCCAAAAGTGCGAGTAAAGCAAAATTTTAATTCGATTTTAAATGTAACAGAAAGGTTTACCCATACTTTCAGATTCAGTCCCACCGTTCAGATTTCAGAGAATATGAAGATCTGATCGTCTAAAAGTCGTGTACTACAAGGTTTTAGGACAAAATTTTATATTAGGTCATAGCTGAAAAACTATACAGTATTAAGTACTCCCACGCACTAAGTTTTGGTTTCAAATTTAGGTTTTAACCTCAAATCTAAGTAACAAGTTGTGAAATCATGCGTCGTTCGTTAGTAATATACTCTATTTAATACAACTATTTGTATTCTTTCATATTTCAACTTTATATTAAACTTGTATTTAGAGTTAAAACCTAAGACTAAACGAATCATAAACTTATTTTAAAAACATTAACACTTGAATTATTATTACAATTATTAATTAAAAAAACACTATTAACTGTTATGAATTTATAGGAACTTGATATTTAAACTGTTAACGATAATTTTAATGTGTAAACTACACTTAAAACAATAATATTTCACGAGAATTTATTTTAATTGTTTTTCGTGTTTCAATATCTTATTTTATATCAACAGTAAGGTTAAATTAGAACACGTCAATGCGTCTTTTATATACTTAGCGTAAAAATATTCTTCAACACCACAAATAGTAGATTCCAGTGTATATATTTTGAAACTAAACATTCAACTTGGAGCAAATTCTGTGTAAAAATAGACGCACATTTGCCATGTAAATACTAACTGCTGTTGCATGCCTGTGCCTACCATGCTTGCTGTGAACAACTCAGTGGTAAAGTATAAGGTGTTTAAAAATGCTGAGATTCTTTTGTTTACCATACGTTTAACCTAGACGCACACTGAAGACAAGACTACCGTTGAATAGATTTGTTCACTAGCGGACTTCTTTATTGGCTTTTCTATTCTCTCATCCTTAATTCTATTCGTAGACGTTTTCTTTTAACCGAAATAAATAACAAATTTGTGGCTCACAAGCCGCGTGAATGTCAATTATGACTAGATACATAGACAAGAAATCTAAATCGTTGAGTGTTGATACTTAGCTCTTTTGACTAATGGCATAGACCAAGGGTAATCTTTTACTACTAAAGCGATTGCTGTCGCAATGTCTTCAGTTAATAACAGATCCTCCACCATTAAAGAACACGTTATTTAGACAAAGAGAGCATGAACGAGATCTGCTATCCTTATCTAACTGATGAATCAAATGACGGTCGGGAAGAATATCGTGGATCCCTGTGTTATTTTCAGGAACACCTTATACTGCTGTAATGTTATTCTCGCAGTTGTAACTGATACGACAGGCATAATGAAACCTCATAATACTTGAATACAACAAGATATTCCCTAGCCTATACGTAAATATATGTGAATTAACATAACCACATATAATTATAATGTTTATTTACATAAACTTTAACCATTAGTAAATTAAATTTACGCTAAAACAGGTCGCATCTAATGTGCGAGTAGACCAAGGTCCACTGTTGATAACGAGATAACTGTCATTACAGAAATTGCTTAGATCTTAAAAATGAATAAGGTTATAAAAAATCAGTTAATCTTTATGGATAAGAAACTTGGATTTTTTATGTGATCTCTTGCAGATTTGGTAAAGAAAAATTTTGCGAACATTTTAAGGTTAAATATATGAAAACGGACAGTGCAGGACAAAAACAAATATGGAAATGTATGACAGATATTAGAAATCAACATTGTGACCGAAATTAAACGAAAAATCTCCAATGATATATAGGCCTTTGGAAAGTTGTGTAATGTTAAAGGATGCACTTAATAAATTACAAAAAAAGGATCTAGAATAAGTGACAATATCGACGATAGCACATTTTTATAACATACACGTTCTCTTGCACGCTCAACACGATAAATTCAATACGTCTGATGCGAGTCGTACGCATCTGTGGACGTTCACCTCAAGACATTATTATTTTCTGTGACCCGAAAAGACAGGGACCATTGGGTTGTTATACTTGCGATTGTTTTGTGTGAACCGACATTTCGAGAGGACTTTTACTCCGTATGCAGTTGTCTTTTTACAAAACCGGTTTTATGAATTGCATGTCGTTGCATGAACGTGAAGTCGTAAACATTGCATTCCTTTCATACAGATAAATTTGTTTACATATGCTAATTACAAAACCAGTTACTTTGTTTAAACGACTCACGTGTGTTTAGCTTTCAACGAAAAAGCTTTTTACACTAGTGACTGTGAATTCATTTAGTTTTGATTATATTTACAGAAGAATATAGTGACTTATATAACCTAGAAGTGAATCATCCTAATCTATCATTATTATATTTTGACTTTAAATAAGTTACAAAACAGGTTCAATACTTAAGATACTTAATATGGGAATCTATTTTCTCAATCGTTTCCAACCTATCTGAAATTAAAGATAAAGAATAAGGACATTCTACAGCCAAACCTTTCACTTAGCATAATTGAACACTGTTTTTCTTGTCAGATATTATTAAAACGTCAAAACTAAGTTACAATGGGTCTAATACTCTTAGTGCCGGTTGCTGAACTCATAGGTGGTTATTGTTGAAACGATCACTTTATCTATGTTTTGCAATAACTATGAGTTCATGTTTTCAAATCACAATTAAGCTTTCGTTATAGCTTAACTGAAATTTAAATAAAGAAATGATATTACGTGATTAGAGGAGTTATCCTCTTTTAAATGTCACTCATCATGCGTTTGTAGTAAACTTGTTTTGATTAATTTAGTGGAAAATGTTATCATACTCGTTTAATATGTTTTATAAACACAGTTCTTGAAGCACACAATAAAAACACTTAACTGCACTTTTAAAAACTCACTTTTTAACATTTTAAAGTACATATGTTTGAATTACTTGAGTAATACATATAAACTGATAACTACCAAGTTGAGTACCTTTAACTTTGGTTGACGTTTACTCGTCGCAACTCGTGGATACGTTAATACAGCCTTGTAAAAGTCCAGTGAAATCGACTTGACATTCACTGATTAATGATCGTATAATTCGACAACAAAACATGTAATCCTCGTTGTATTTCATAAAGAATTAACCTGCCTTTTTACGATTTATAGTTATTTAGATAAGACGTTCATATCAAGAGTGAGACTTTGATATTTTCAAACTATTGGAGTCATAAGTTGGTAACACTGTTATAAAATAAAGAATAACATAACCTGAAAATGTCCGCCGAGTATCGAAATTCAAGACTCTTCTCATTATTTTTTTTGTAATCAACATTAACATATGCTTTATCATATGACTTTTATTGTAGTAATTATTATTTACATATTTACTTATTTTTTTTACAATTTACATATTTATACAAACGTAATTATAAACGTTTACGTCAGAGTTATTTTTATTGCGAAGGATATACATTAATGTTAAATATTTAAATGATAATAAAAATAACACATCTTAGAAATTGTTACATAATTAGAAAAATTAACATATTACGTTGAAGACCATCTGTATAGCAAATTGAATAAGATTAGTACGAAACATTAAAATAATTTAGAATAAGTTCATGGACGTAGGGAATGTAGGATTTACATGCATATTCGTACATAACGTGAGCTGTATTAAGTGGTTGTCTTTTGTGTTTGGCAGCGAAATTCGTGAAACTTAAATCGAATTTAAATCTGATCTGTGCACAGAAATTGTCGCGGTGTGTACTAATTTGAAATCGTGGAACATCATGTAGTCTTAGCAGACTCTTGCTTTTGTTCTTATATAATGTTAATTAAAACATCCGAATATGACACAAGAGAACGGGAGGGTGAGGAGGAGGAGAAGGAGGTCACAACACGTTTATCACATGAATACTAATTACTTACAACATGTACTTGTAGTTTTTTAACTAAATAAGACGTAGTCGAAATTGTAAATCATAATTATTTGATTGAAATCCAAGAATGCGCAAGTTATTTATTATTTCTTTCAATATTTTTGCTATTAGGCACTACGTTTTTGCGCCTTAAATCATTAAATTACATATCATTGTGCTTAATTACAATTTGTGATCCTTATTCTATCTACCCATTCTGAATCGCGAAGAAAAAATAAAAATAAAAACAAAACAGATAAATTTAAAGCTACTTACCCTCCTCTTTCTACTCTGCCCTTCCTTCACTTTCCTCGCTCCGCTTTCCTTCACTGCTTCCCTTTAACAGCTGCACAATCTTCTTTTCACTTAATGTGCTTCAGCGTTTCTATCTCTCTCCAGCACATATTGCACATCCTTTCCTCTCTATATTCCCCGTATCTGCTGTCTTTCTCTTCGTTGATAATGCGGGAGCCTAAGCGCCAAACATGCCGCACAGTGGTTTGAAATGTGAATCTACCTGGACAAAGGATGAGAGCATCTCTGTTGTATAAAAAAAATGGCAAATCGTCGAATGTGACGTACCATGCGTATTAATTTCTAGAGACAAAATAACTTTTTTAATGCTTAATATCTGGTTAAATATAAGAAGTTATTTAAATTTAAAGTTAATGGGCTTGTGTCCTATGTCTTAATTTCTATAAAAGTGTACTATATATTGATAAAGTGGGTTACTAGAACCTCAAATGTTCAATTATTCTTTAATAACTCCTTATATGTTAGGAGATATTAACAATTAAAAAAGTCATTTTGTCTCTTTAATTATTAAAGGGATTCAACGTTGTACAAACTCCAAGTGCATGTGACATCACAATCCTTGTGTAAGGTTACCAACCTTACAGATCATAAATCTCTGCTATATGTATTTATATATCAAAATATCAAATATTATTTACAGTTATTTCAAGGAACAATAAAATTTCAATATTATTAGCAGGGTTAAATAAAATAAAAACTTATTATTCTTTGATTTGACTTGATTATTTGACTACCAATAACTACAGAACATTACCACAGCACTGACCTACTCAACAAATAGTTGACGTTAAAATGCATTTCACGTAATACAAATATGGCCGACCATTTCTAGCGCTAAAACTACAATTCAAACTTTTAATTGCTATATGCCCGTCAATATTTAGATATTTAATAAAATAGACACGCCAATACACATTTATTAACATCAATTTCAACCAACAATTGAAAAATCGACCACTAAAAATTGAAGACACAAGCCCATTGGACATTTAAAGTTGTCGTAGCCAACTTTATCAATAAAGAGAACAGATTTTTTGTGTTCTCCATAAGTCATTGATTCCTATATACTAGGTCGAGTTCTAGAATATCGTATTCGAATCTTATACGCTTCGCATCCAAATTGTTTGTAGGGTTGTTACAATATGGCTAACAATATGAGCTGCCACAAGATGGCCAACGGTGCTGATAAAAAAGGAAAACAAATAAAATGACATTACCATATTTTCTTAAGTATCTAGTTTTCAAATCAATTAAAACAAAACATTTATGGTTTAACTTAATTCAAATGAACAATTCAAAATTCCTTACAAAATTATACAAGAGATATTTATACTAAACTTATTAATTCAAGATATTTATAGTAAAAATCAATACAAGAAATTAATATCTGAAAGCAAAAAAACAAAAATTAATTCATAAAAATGACATTCCGAAATTTATCAAAAAGCTCCTTTAAGACTATTCTCAATAAGTCACTACTTAATAATAATCATGTGCGCAAGTTCAATCAAACAAAAACAGTTGTTTACGCGGACCCCCTTTGCTACGCCAGTGGAGGAAAAGGTTTAATCTTGGGGTTGTATTTGGATGAAACCGACGCCACTGATATTGGTCTCTTGACTCCTACAGCAACAAGGTATACATTCAAAACTTATTGAAGTTAGTTTCTAAACAAGTCTGAACACGTTTTGGTAAATATTTTCTCTTACAGATTTAATAAAAGAAGCTGCGGTCGTCTACTGGATCTAGTGAGATGCTTCTCAATACCCAAAAAAGGGGAGGTTCGAATTATATACGGAATTGAGAACGAGTGGTCCTGCGTGGCAGTAGTGGGTTTAGGAAAGGAGTGTCTAGGGTACAATTCCGTGGAGGAACTGGATGAAGGAAAGGAGGCCGTACGGTATGCAGCAGCGGTAGGATGTAGAGCAATACAAGAACTGGATGCTCGAAGGATTTACGTAGAGACCTTAGGAAACGCTGAGTCTGCTGCAGAAGGAGCAGCAATGTCGGTGTTTATTTATCAAGAGCATAAGACAAACAAGTACAAGTTGCCCATTATAGAAATGTACGCAGATGGTGATTGTGATTGGGAAGGATGGCAAATTGGTTTACAAAAAGCAGCAGCCCAAAATCTTGCAAGAGCATTAACAGAAGCCCCAGGTAATTTTATGACACCAACTATTTTTGCACAAAATGCTGTAGAAGTACTTTGCAAAACGGGTGTAAATGTTGAGGTTAAAGTAGGGGCATGGGCCGAAAGTCAGAAGATGCACGCATTTTTAGCAGTTGCTAAAGGTTCGTGCGAGGCTCCGATTTTCTTAGAACTGAGTTATTACGGTGCCGGAAGAACAGAACGACCAATCGTAATTATTGGGAAGGGATGTACTTTTGACAGTGGAGGAACATGCCTACTCTTTGACGACTATCAAAAAGAAATGCGGGGAGATATGACTGGAGCTGCTATCGTAGTAGCTGTCTGCAGAGCAATTGCTTCGTTGCAGTTGCCTTTGAACATTAGAGGCCTGGTACCTCTGTGTGAACACATGCCTGGCTGTAACGCTATGAAACCTGGGGATATTGTGACTGCTATGAATGGAAAATCCATTGAAATTCAAGATACGGACAAAGAAGGGCGACTAATGTTAGCGGACGCTCTATTATACGCCCAGAACTACTGGCCTCGATTTATTCTCGACATAGGAACATTAACAAAATGTTTGCCCGAAGGGTTAGGTCAAGTGTTGACCCCAGTGTATACGAACTCGGAAGATCTATGGCAAAACATGAGAATGGCTGGTGTCCACACTGGGGATCGCGTTTGGCGGTTTCCGCTTTGGAACTACTATTCAGAGCAGGTAACTTCGCAACGAAATGTCGAAGTACAGAACACTGGAATTGGCCGAGGCGGCGATCCGTGCAAAGCTGCTGCCTTCCTAAGAGAATTCGTTCCTTGCGGAGAATGGATTCATGTTGACAATTACAATGTGATGCTGACGGATGGTCATGATTATCCATATTTGAGAAGAACCATGACAGGTCGCCCCACACGAACTATTGTTGAATTCCTAGCGCAACTTGTATGCCGCGGTGATGACGAATGTCCATGAAAAAAAAAATAATCAAAAAACGTAAATCTAAAAGTAAACATTGTGATCTGTATCTTAGTTTTCTGGTCCATTTTTAATAATAACACGAATATATACAAATTATAAAAAAAAAAATTAAGTGTAAACTGTTCTGTAACGAAGAATGTAATAGTAATAATAAACTTTGTGTTTTCATATTGTTTTGGTTGTTTAATGCTCATGTGATCATGTGACACAAAGTGATTGTAAAAGGAACAAACATTATTATTTTGTTAACTTTTATTCCAAATTTTTGGACCTTTTTTCTGCCAAAGTTAACAACATTTAAACTTTCTAACACAACTTTTACCCTCTCCAAAATCCGCCCACGTGCCCGCAAGTTTTCATTAATTAGATTCCTCTTTTTTTGTCGGTCATCATACTAGCTCAAATGGCTTAGTTCTCTTTAATCTTCTTGTCAGTCCATCCGTGTGCAGCAGTTCAAGCGCTTCCACGTTGACATGGTGTTGGAGACGTTGCTCGTGCTTTCTTGTTATTTTCGTAATTTCTTCAGCTACTGTAGTTACTTTGAGATCCCTATGTATATCGCTATTGCGGACATACCATAGTACATTCACTATGTTCCTCAGAACTTTATTTTGGAAAGTCTGAATGCATATGATGTTGCATTTCTTAGTACAGCCCCATAGCTAGATTCCATATGTCTAAACTGGCTTCAATATTTGCTTATACAGCATTAGTTTGTTATGTACGGATAATGTGGATTTGCGTTCCATTAGCCAGTACATTTTCTTATATCTTATTCCCGAGATAATTAATAACAAAGTTAACAATTTTCATGCTCACCTCCCATTAAAATAATTGAGAGTCATCTATTTTAGTGGAAGACAAACTTTGAGAATAAAGCAAGATATGTTTATATTACATAGAAAAATACTTTATTTATGGATTTTTAACGTTTTTAAAAATTAACAGTTACACTTAAATCTGATATATGGTACAATTATTGTTTTTTAAATATGGACTGAAAATGCATTTACAAACATATTGACTTGGGCATTGTTTTTTTTTTATGCGCATTCGTCATCTCCGCGGCATACAAGTTGCGCTAGGAATTCAACAATAGTTCGTGTGGGGCGGCCCGTCATGGTTCTCTTCAAATAAGGGACGTCATGACCATCAGTCACCATAACGTTGTAGTTGTCTACATGAATCCATTCTCCGCAAGGAACGAATTCTCTTAGGAAGGCAGCAGCTTTGCAGGGATCGCCGCCTCGGCCAATTCCAGTGTTCTGGACTTCAACATTTCGTTGGGCAGTTACTTGTTCTGAATAATAACGCCACAGGGGAAACCGCCAAACACGATCTCCAGTATGGACACCAGCCATTCTCATGTTCTGCCATAAATCTTCTGAGTTTGTGAATATTGGAGTTGCAACCTGACCTAACCCTTCGGGCAAGCATTTTGTCAACGTTCCTATATCAAGAATAAATCGAGGCCAGTAGTTCTGGGCGTATAATAGAGCGTCCGCTAACATAAGTCGCCCTTCTTTGTCCGTATCTTGAATTTCAATGGATTTTCCATTCATAGCAGTCACAATATCCCCAGGTTTCATAGCGTTACAGCCAGGCATGTGTTCACACAGAGGTATCAGGCCTCTAATGTTCAGAGGCAGCTGTAATGAAGCTATCGTTCGACATGCAGCTACTACTATAGCAGCTCCAGTCATGTCTCCTCGCATTTCTCTTTGATATTCGTCAAACAAAAGACAAGTTCCACCACTGTCAAAAGTACATCCTTTGCCAATTATAACGATTGGTCGTTCCGTTCTTCCGGCACCGTAATAACTCAACTCCAGAAAGATAGGTGGCTCACAAGACCCCTTAGCTGCTGCTAGAAATGCGTGCATCTTCTGGCTTTCCGCCCATGCCCCTACTTTCACTTCAACATTTACACCCGTCTTACAAAGAACCTCCACAGCTGTTTGGGCAAATATTGTGGGAGTCATTAAATTGGCTGGAGATTCGGATAACTGTCTCGCTAGGTTTTGTGCTGCTGCTTTTTGTAGCCCGATTTGCCATCCCTCCCAATCACAATCTCCATCTGCGTACATCTCCAAGACTGGAAGAGTAACTTTCTTTGTTTTATGCTCTTGATAAATATATATTGCCATCGCAGATCCTTCTGCAGCAGATTCTGCATTTCCTAAAGTTTCTACGTATATTTTCTTAGCACGGATATCTTGTAGAAATCTACAGCCAACTGCAGCTGCATGTCTCACTGCCTCTTTGCCTTCATCCATTTCCTCCATGGAGTTATATCCTAGACATTCTTTGCCCAATCCTACAACTGCCACTGCCGGCCAATCTTGCTCCAACCCGTAGATGACTCTCACTTCTCCTTTCTTGGGAACCGAGAATACCCTCACGAGATCCAACAAACGACCACATGTTCTCTTATTGAATCTGAAAAGATACAAATTAATCAATACAATAGATACAATAAATCAAAAGGCGGAATGGCGCAATGTCGCAAGGGAACACGTTACGTACCTCGTCGCAGTTGGTGTTAACAGACCGTTGTCCGTCTGGTCGGTTTCATCGAGATATAATCCTAAAATCAATGCTTTCGAAGAAGAATCCGCACACTGCGGATCTGAATATACGACTTGCTTTGCAGCATTACGTTTGAAAATTTTGTAGACCATAAGCCGCCCAGAATAGTTACGAAAAATATTGAACGCCATTTTTAATAATTTTTTAATTAACTTTCAAATTTTAGAACATGGTTTATAAAAAAAAGTAGATGTTAGGAATTTTGAAGGGGTGAATACTGTTTAATTTGAAATAATTTTGAAAAATGTTAGTTGGAAAATGAATTTAGGGATCTATAACCGTTAATTGTGACTATTTGTTGCAATGTGAATTTTGTTTTGTGTAATTTTAATATTTTAATTTAGCAGTGAACTAGATATTTATTGTAAAACGGGGTGCATTATGGGTAGCTTTGGTTTGTTACGATCATCTTGGCAAGCGTTTTATGAATAAAACAATAAAATAAAATAAATTCCTAAATTGTGCTTTAACGGTTGTGTTTCCCGTCCTCTATTGGACATGTTTATAGAATTTTAAGAAATCTGTTGTGAACCTGCGTATGATGTCCCAGAAGAAATAAGTAATCTAGATTATTTTGATTCATGCAGATTAATCTTAATATAAAGTTTATGGGTTGAATAAATCAGCTGTAAGTAGTAACCAAAGAGATGCACCTCTCTTAATACTCTGTTGTGAGAGATGGCAATTCATATAAGAGAAGAGGATAGTGAATGTGACATCACATGCAGCCCGACTTTTTATAACTTTGGATCTTTAAATATTAAAGAGTCAAAAATGTCCAGAAAAAAGTAATACCATATCATGTACGATAATGCAAACGCTAATAATATTTTCGTTTTTACCATGCCAGAGTCGGTTAATGAATATAACAAAGAAAATACTATATATGAACTTAACCTTGCGAGGTCTATTAAAGAATTGCTAAAATTACATAAATTTCTTATTGGTTCAATAGATGGCACATCACGCTTATTGCGCCAAGACAATATGCAATCTGATTAAAGCATATATTTTATTAAAAGTCTATGTATATATCATTGATATATAATAAGAACATAAATACAAAAACGCAAGTAATCCAAAGTATAAATTATAAAGTAAACATAACTTCCTTTGTTACTTAATAAAATACTTTCTCTGTTACAGAAAAAACGTAAAGCAAATAATTTTTACGTAAAGAATATATAATTCGTGAATTCATAATTAGTAATACGTACCTAAATGCATAGATTTCTGAATCATAATTATTTTCCGAGACCGGTGTTGTGATTTGTGTTGCACAATAGATTCTTGTGGTGTCGCTTTGTTCAGGTATATCCTGGTTATAGTCGACATCCTAATAAAACAACAATGCATTCTTTACTGAAACAAAGATATGAAAACCTATTGTCCACTGCGTCTTCGGGTTCGACCCCCGGATCTGACATATATTCTGGGTTTGGTTCTTATCAATTTGAATTAATTTTGTACAAACCTAAAATAATAAACACAATCATAAACTTATCAGGTAGCATTGTAGTTCACATATATGAGGGCACGACACCACAAAACTGCCAACATAGTAGAAGATCGTCGCTCAAAGCACTCGGCATCGGAAATAGGTCGACGTTAAATAAATGAAACAACACCCAGTGATAGAGAATACATATTTTCATTTTATAAATTTATTGAACTAGGTATATTTATATAATACTTTCTAACAATATTAAAACTTTAACTGAATAGAATTAATAATATAAAGGCACTGGAATGGTACCTGATTCATTTAATGTTTTTCCGCGTTTTTACCATTAAAATCTTACTTTTAGAGACCAAATTAAAACTATGCTAACAATAAGTGGTATAAATAAAATTATTTTATGTTTAACTTATGCTAAATTATACACAAATAATAATACTATATAATTCAACAAGAATTTGTACATAAATATATATATTTTGAACATAAATAATAAATTTAAATTACTTTTGAATATTAAAAAATTACAATTATTATAAAATACTAATATATAATTATATATATTTATTTGGTCATGAAATTTTTTTTATAATTACTAGTTAATATTTATCTTATGCTGAACAGTATTATTTTGATGTGTAATTTTAAAGATAACACATGGCTTTTAAACTTCTGTTATTTTCGTGTTTACTAGATCTGCTTTCATGCATACATTATAAGTATTTAAAAGAGGTTAACAGAAGTCAACTTAAAACATTATCAAAATGGCGTATTACTTTTGAAATTCCTACTGATTCATTGACATAAGTAAAGCAATGACTTCTGTAGTTTGAGCTTTTGAAATCTCAAAACTTAAACAACAAGTTATCTTGTCTTGTTCCGATAACGTATGACTAAGGCATTCTGCTAAATATTTGGAAGAACTAGAATTATTTCTATACAAAGTGCTCGTGGTGCAAATCAATATATTATCATACACATTGATTTGTACTTTTTATGTAAAACATTAACACCCAGCATTTAACAATTTATATTAAAACTATATAATACAATAGATATACTAAAACACAATAATTTTAAAATACATTTGTACGCACACATTATAAAAGTAAGCGAAATTCAATAATACTTTACCTTGAACATTCAAAAATATAAAGAAAAACACTAAACCTAGTGTTACTGTGTTTGAAAGAGAAACTATGTTTCTATTCACACAAACATTCACTTTCATTGTCTATCTAATGTTTGAAAAAACCATTCAGTAAACCTCCTTAGTTGTTGAGCTGCTGTTTGACTTTCATCTTGTAATCTCCTATTTTCTTCTTTTAATCGACGTACTTCGTCCTCCAATGTTTGACGCTGTCTAGTTTCACGAGCTACCTGATTTTTCAGATTGGACACATGATTCTGGAGTTCTGGTACACTTGTACTATGTGATATGGACTGCATTCCAGATTCAGTGCTATTGCGATCGTCATGAGACCAGGACTGAATAATTTCGTTAGTTGCTGCTGACGTGTGTTGGAACTCTGAATCTTCACGAACCTTATAACAAAATATATGATATTATTAAAAATATCATTAAACGTATTATAATAATTATTAAATATGTTACCTGTAACATAGCCCTTGTGGCGGTGTCCACCAAACTTGGCCAATCCATTTCTTTTGCATCCGGTAACGGAAGCGGTTCATGTACAACGTTTAAAGCTGATGAAGACTTCTTTACGGGATTCGTAACTCTTGGAGATAATCTTTCCTCCTTGCTTAATTTCATTTCATTGGGATTGGGGCTAGAAGCCGAACTTGCATTTGATATTACCGTAGCAGGTCTAGCCATTGTAAAAATTACTTCTGCAATATCATTTGAAGCGTTCTTCAACGAGTGACTTGATAGTGATTGGGGTAATTTATCAGCCTCTTTATTTTGGCGTTTCTTCTGATCTGTTATTGATGATATATTTACCATACTACAGCTTTCTTTCTTTTTTTGTGCTGTTAAATTATCTTCAGGTATATAATCTGGGTTAATAAGTTTCATCAAGTCTTCCTGCAGTGTACTGTTTAAGTTTGCACTGTGTCTATTGGCATAGCGGTTGTTTATTCCAGTTCTTAGTTTTGCTTCTGCACTAGGTCTTGGACTTTGATTTCTGCTGTTATTACATGATGGTGTTAATGTGCCTCTATGTTTACTAGATCGTCTTAATCTTGGAGAAACATTGCTACTTCCTACAGACTCATCTTCCGATTGTATTCCTACTAAGCGATCACTTTGTGAGCTTGTGTCTGAATGTGCATCTGCTGCTTTCTGATTTTGAACTTCCGACACTGTATATTCTGTCAAATTCTTCGGTGCGCGTGTTACTAGGTACTCAATATTTGCCGTGCGAGGAAGTGGGCGAGATTCATTGATACTGCCTTTCAAAGTTACCTTATCACCTAATTTAAACTCATTACTTTCAAATTCATAACGGTTAATATTATTATTAGTACTTAAACTTAAGTTTCCATGTACTAAAGGTAAAGAGTGACTGTTCTGTACCTTTGTGTGCATATTGTGATTATTTAACTGTAATACTTCTTGCTTTTTTGGTGTTGAACTTTGGAAATTCACTCTATTTGGTAAAGGAGGTGGGGTTTTAGAGTTTGTTAAATTTACGTTGTATTCCTGGTCTGCTGATTCCAAAAGTTCATACCACCGTTCGTCGCTGTGTCCACTAGAAGATGAAATCATTGTACTCTCGTTATTCATCGGAAACCTTGGATCAGTAAATGATTTGCTACTGCTTCCTGTTCCATATCCGGAACTGTTGCTCGATCTTGGTGGAGAGAAGCTGCGTTCATATTTACGTCTATGATTTGACGCTAATTGCATTTGAGCACCTTTTTTATGTCCTTTGTTATCTTCATTATTAGACAAATTTTCGTAATCACCTTCATAGTTACCAGCAATGTATTTACAATTTTGTAAACTGCAGCCTCGTCTTGCAGCTCCGTCATTGTGAGGGGGAATTACTGTTACCGTCACTAATATAGATGTTTTCAAGAGGTCCACCATTTGATCGTGACTTAATGTAGCCACTGCGACTTTACATATTTCTACAAGTCGCGCTCCTTGACGTAATCCTGACGACCATGCTAATCCATTTGCTTCCACCTGGATAAGATAATTGTCAGAAACAACATTCACAAATCAAAAGAAACAAACTTATGAGCATTATTTACCTGTGTTACAACGCCGTCAGGTTGAACGTGAAAACCTAGTTGACCCATGTTATTCCTCTTCAAGCTCAATTCCTGAGCCATGCACCCGCCACTGACAGCTCGGAGGCGTCCTATGATCTCCATTTGCTCATCCCTATCGCCTGAATCTCGCATATGTAACGTTACACATTCTCCTTGATGGTGATAAATTCGCAAACTATTTGTGTTAGCCGACCACCCTAAAATAATAATAAATCATGTTCTTAACATTCCTATACATTCCATTCACATGAACATTTCTAACAATAACTTACCCAGAATGGCAGTACAAGGTGTAACGAAAACAATTTGTCGAGAACATTCTTCTATTAAGACAAGAGTGTCAGTAGATATACCTAGGAAACAATCAACTGTCGAAGATTGTCCACTGTCATCTAAAACCACTTGCCAACAGATGGCCCCGCGTTGCGTGGCATCAGCATTAAAACGTGGTCGAGGACGATCCTTCTTCTTGCTTGAGAAAATTGCTAAATAAAGTACAATTGTTATTATTAAAAATTAGAAAAATATTAAATGGATTTATACAAATACAAGAAATGGATACTAAATATATACTTACAAAACTTTTGTCCAGTATCTACTAATGTAGAAGTTGTATAATTATTAGCCAAATCTTTAAGATATTCTTGTCTAGTTCTGGTGGCCATTGTCGCAAACTTTTCAGACCGATGAGCTGCATTTTCAGCATTAACAACTTTGGCTAATAGAAAATCAGCAAAATTTTTCCCTTTTGGAAAAATAGCACCATCTTTAATTGGTGGTCCGAAAACTGGAACTTCTTTAGACCTGCTTACAGCTACACTATAATGTGTATTATCTGAACAGGGGTTGATAACTCGTACTATAATGAACACGTGTTGAAACTGAGATCTAATATTCTTAGGTGTAAAAGGTTGAGCACCTGGTTCTTGAAAAACAATTGTCACAATATCATTTCCTATATGACGTTTCCGTAATAATTGCTGTCTGTTATTTGGCGTAAAAGGTAATAAAGTAGAAACGTGGAACATTACTTCACAATCTTGATAATTAGCGTATACAGAGTACAGTCCAGTAGAGTCGGTTTTATTATCTAATCCAGCTTTGTATTTCTCAAAACCTTTCAAACGAACTCTATTTCCTATGGTATCCAAGAATTCGTTGAAGGCAGGTCCACTGTCTTCATTGTTGTACATATCCTCTTCTGAACATTGTCCAGCGCGACAATACATTATTCCAACCTTGTAATGATTCGTCAAACCTTGTTCGTCCAGTTTCAACAATTGTTCTTCACATTGCGACGATTGTACACCCAATCTATAATAATAACGTTACTTTAGTCACAGTCTTTATTAAACACTGTGGAACTAGTATGAACAATCTAATTTAAATACCTTAAACAAGAAAGTAGTATTTCTGGAGCAACATACTCTAGTACTTCTTTTGTTCCTAATCCCTTTACACTATTTGTATTGGAGCTTCTAGAACTTGGTATTGCATCTTCTAAGACAGCTCCACGCAACGTTAATAATTCCGAAGTTCTAATAACCAGGCGATATTGATACAAGGAAGAGTTGGAGATATCTTCTACACGCTCTCGACGAAGAGATATAGCTACTGGTCCCAACTGCTCATCCATCCCGAACCAATTTTGATGCTCTAAAATACAATATGAAAATATAATATAGCAGGATATTTGAGTTGAGAATTTGCTTTATTAGATATCTTACCTTGGCCGTAAAAATATTGCCTGTAGTATAAGGCACCTTGATCTCTAGTTTCAATAGGCCGTGGAAGTTTCTGATAAGGACAGGTGGCATGCTTCCAATGTGTATCTCCTGTGGAATATTCTAGTATAGCAACGCCATAGGCCATAGGCGGTCTGTGTATAGCGCAATGGTTAGTGCTGCGACTTCCACAACGGCCATATCCAGAGGTTTGGGGATTTGACACTCGTGCCAGACTAACAACACGTTCTTCCTCGCCTGTAAAACAAATGTTATTATTCGTTCCATGAATGAATACACAAGATTCGTTTGTTATTTACCTCCAATCTCATTTCTAAAATAAGGACAACTTTCTAACAAGTCATTTCCTTGCCCATCACCAAAATCCTCGTCCCCACTATCAGCGTCGGGAGTTGATGATCTGGTATTAATCATTGAAGCAGCTGATGCTCCAGTTGTTGTGTTTCTTCTTCTAGCTAAGAGAAGTCCTCTTAATTTAGCTGCATATCCAAGATTGGCGGTTAAAGATTGGCAGTCAAAATGGGCGAATGCTCTTCTTCTTTGCCGTTCTTCAATATCTGCAGAGGATGATGCAACACTAGTGGAATTCATGTTGGAGTTTGAAATAGTGTCATCCATTGCAAGTTGGCGGGCTGCTTTTGTAACTGAATTATTCATGGCTCCTGTATTAGTGCCTCCCCAAAATCGTTGTAGTTTTAAGCGTAATTTCGGACTTGTATTCGATGGTATTCTTTCGTTGGATGCAATTGATTCGTGACCAATCGCTAATTGATGTGCTGCTGTTGCTGATGATTGATCCACTTTGCCGCGTAAATATTCGGATGGGCCTAATGATTAATTTGATTAGATTTGGTTTTTTAAATTAATATATACAATTAGCAAAGAAATTTACCTGGAGATCTTTGATCTGTTCCATTAACTCCTAAAACAGCTGGTCGATAATCTTGTAGCATAGCAAAAAAGCTTTCACTAGTACCTCCTGCACCTCTGTCTGCTGCTATCACATCGATTGATCCATGGCTTCCATATTCTCGTCGCAACGACGGAGGATGTACAGTTTCTTGGTGAACGTGATCGTTTTTAAGTTCCAAACTGGAATTGCTACGATAGAGAGCATTTTGTGGGGAACAAATGCGTCTAAAAATAAACCATTATTTACACAATGTCAAATTAATTCTAATACGAGTATTCAGGTGGTTTTCAGTCTATTACCTGTACACCTGGTGATTATCTTGGTGGCGATCTGTGTAAGGCCTTGGACCCACAAGTCCTGCTCCTACTCGAGCGCGAAGAACAGAGCTGTTGTAAAATTCGACAGCTTGTTGGGCACGTTCGCGAGCGGTCCCTCGTGGAGATACGGACACGCCGCCACCCGCCTCTGGTTGCTCTCTGATCATCTCATTACGAAAACCAACATAGCCCTGAAAAAGAAGATCAATTGTTATAAGGGAGCTCACTAGTGACAATCGAAAGGTATCTAAAAAAATAGTCAAAACTTTCCAAACTTATTCTTAAATGAACCTAGTAATACAAAATTTACAGGGCACTAAATAAGGATACATTATGACCATTTAATATTTAAAAAGAGCTTCTTAAGTTTAAATCACTTTTAAAACGATCTACTTAAGAAGTTTTATAATTATGTTAACGGGAAAAAAGATAGATTTATTTTTTAAAAAGTAGTACAATAACTCACAAAACGTTGTAGTTTAGATAACATTGTTTTGTAACAGGTAACTTTTCTTATATGTATAAGATAACCTTTAAATACACGTAACTGTGTTTAGCTTGAAGTAAATTTGCAACAGCCCTTTCTATGTTTTAATAAATGATCAGATTCCACAATTTAATAAAACCTTGAGCTCGGAAACCCAAGAAGTCAATAGCAATCTGAAGCCCTACAATTACGTAGCAGTAAATGCAATAATACGGGATACATCGTAAAGTAAATTTACTTCAGAAGTAATAAAGAAAAATCTACAATGTCGAAAATCATTTGCAGGTTAAATTGTATGTTCACATATGTGTTTTATTTTGTTGTCTAAAATTCATGAGGTTCGTTACTGATCCATGGAGAGTGGACACCAAGTGCTTGGCTTGCTTTGACAGGAAGTCGGTCAGCGGTTGCAACGAGGAGGTATGCTTCATTTGAACTGTCCGTGTCTGTGTCCATGATGGACTCGGATTCAGGATGCGGCGATAGACTTGGTTTACGCTTAAATACTGTATATAAAATATATTTCCGTACAATATATGCCCTTGATATCTTCAAAAACAATAAAGGTACATTGATACTTTAAACATTTAAAATATAACGTCATTTTACAACTATATGAGATATAAAATGTGTCACAAACGTCATATATAGATAATATATAACAGATAAGTTTTTTTTTAGAAAATCCTTAAATAAACATAACTGTTTTAGCGGGTCCTGTCCTGGCTATAGTCCTGTTAGTACTATCAGTACTTTTAACAATATAAGCAACAAATTAATATCCAAGTTTGAATCTTTCGTATACAAAATAAATGAATGCAGCCTACCCAAAATGCAAGGTTCGATGACGAATTTGCTAGACTAAATGCATGTTTTTACTTTTTATTAATAAAAATATGACAGCTTATATTTACAGTGACATTTCTAGCATTATTATATTTCTCTTATTTTATAATGCATTCCAAATTCTAAATGATACGAGTTCAATGGACTTGTGTCCTATGTTTTAATTACTATAAAATTGTCCTATATATTGATAAAGTTGGTTACTAGAACCTCAAATGTCCAATTATTTTTTAATAACTCCTTATATTTCAAAAGATATTAATAATTAAAAAAGTCATTTTGTCTCTTTAATTATTAAAGAGATTCAACGTTGTACAACATTCCAAATGCATGTGACATCACAACCGGTAGTTGCTATCTCTTTTATACAACAGAGCGTAAAAGAAGTATATTCTTGACAGAACTCTGACAAGTTTACAGGTTACCAACCTTACAGGTCATAAATCTCTGCTATATGTATTTATATATCAAAATATCAAATATTATTTACAGCTATTTCAAGGAACAATAAAATTTCAATATTATGTCTGCCGTAACAGGGTTAAATAAAATAAAAACTTATTTTTCTTTGACTTGACTTGATTATTTCGACTAGTAACAGCTACAAAACATTACCACAACACTGACCTACTCAAGAAATACGTGACGTATAAAATGCATTCACGTCATACAAATGGCCGACATGTGTCTAAAACTGTCTCCGTCAACAGTTAGATATTTAATAAAATCAACAATTGAAAAATCGACCACTAAAAAATGAGGACACAAGCCCATTTAAAATATAAATAATAATTTGTGAAAGTAGTAATCCCTGTTACTGAACTTGACCATGCCTGCTATAAAGCCTCAAACTAAATGATTTAATATAGTATTACGTACTGCTGGCGAGTTCGTTGATCTGCAAACGCACTATTTATACACATTTGAAGTATGTACTTATCGCAATGATGGTTTACTGCAACATCTGTCGCAGCCACAACTACGAGTAATCGTAAATGCTCGTGGAGTACCACCAGACCCCAGCAGCAATGCAGCAGCCTCACGATCACCAAGTTGCACCAACACCGGGCTGGACAATGGACCTATACCGTAGTCACCGAGTACACTGCACAGTGACTGTCAGTTCAAAATAGCGTCCGGCCTAGTGACCGAGACATTGCCACAATTGTGATATAACCGATTCAATGCCAATAAGACCAATAAATAGCTAGAAGAATATTTGATAAAAAAATATAAGCATGTAATACGTATTAACTATTCCATTGGCAGTGTTTAGAATTATAATATTTTGACATTACATTATTTACGAAAATACGAGAGTTCTTAATATAACGCGAGAAAACGTTTTCCCCTACCCATAGAGGTATAAGAATAGAGTGCGTGAAGTGTACGGCCGCGTGTAAAAGGAAGCGATAGATGCAAAACAAGAGATAGCCTACCGAGTGTCCTATCTGTTTCTCCCTAACCGAACCGCACTTGCTGGCTTGGTTGATTGGCGATATGGTAGAGGGTAAACAAGCAAGCAGACGCTATTGTTAAAATAAAAATAAAGATAAAAATATTTGTAAATAGTTAGTGTAGCATACAGTAAATTTTAAATAATATATTCAAAGCATTTTAACGTCCAGACAATGAATAAAGACACCGACAGCCCCCAACTATTATAGCTATATTTTCGTTAACGCGGCAGTCAATCACAGTACTTGGCTCGAAAGAGACACAGAGGACATTCGTGGCTATCTCTCTCTTTGCCTATATTACAGTATTCAGCCTCTTGCGCACTCTAGTCTTATATCTCTATGCCCGTACCACATTGCACTGTTAAAAAGAACTGTAACGTTTTTAAACGACATTTTTTATACATATTCTGTTTATTTATGCAATGCTTTTTCGTAATAAGTCTGTAGTAAAATTAAAAGAATAGGTATATAATAAAATAGTGCACAACTCATATGACTTATTTCACTACCCGTAATTAGCAAAAGTGTTCTCGACCTCTGTACATTGCAGTCAGGTGTAGCCTGATGTCTTTTGATTCAATACACATTCATATAGATATATTTAAAATATTCATATAATGCTGACTCGTACTGCGTGTAACACATTAATTGCGTTATAGTGAGAACACGAGGAATTACGTCACGAGGGGGAAGTAGCCCCCAAAATGTGACAAGATGTAACACGGGAGAGAAAGAATCTTTTTTTTTAATTTATTTATTTACCTTGAAGGAGAAAGAATCATTGGATTTGTGATGTCACATTTAATTTAAAATTAGATTAGACTTTAAAAAAATTAATATTAAGACCAATAAGCAAAAGTAGACTAAAAAGAAATTATTTTTTTCTTCAAATGTGTGCTATGTGTGTAAAAAGAGTGACAATGGCAACGGGGGACGCTTAAAAAATCATGAAATTTGTGTGGCGTAATTTATGGTGACCCCTATGTAGCTGTTTAAAAAATAAGTCCCAGAAGTGAGAATCATTATCGCGTAGTATAAATTTGTATACCCTTTGTAAGGAAGATGAAAGTGGTTCGTATGATGTTCATATTAAATATGTACGATAAAATATATATTGGATAATTTTAGACTGCTGAAACATTTCAGCTCTATATATAGTGTCATTTTAAAAATACTTCAAAGCGAAATTTGTCTAACCAACTGCGTAAACCTCTGATAAAACATTTTATTAACAAATAATTTCACTAATTTGTCTCGTAAAGATGCGTCCGTAGAACGAACGACAAACCTATTACAGCGGTTATTCCAATTGGACGAGCATTAAACTTACGCTGGACGTATTCAGCAGCAGTGGCAGCATATCACCATTTGTGGATGGGGTATAATAATGGAAATTTAAAAAAGAAACGTGGTTTTGTATAATAAGATAGTGTGAAACCACAGTTGAGTGTATTTACTAAGATAAGTTATACACTGCAGTATTGTCCTCATGAACGAGACGTCACTGTTTCGAGTGTATTTTAAAATATGAGAGAGACAGAAGAGAAGTACACGGAGTATATCCCGTGGACTTGTCACGGACAAATAACAAGTCCACCGCAATGTTAATGTAATTGAATTTGACGCCGGGTTCTATTAATTTAATGACCCTGGTTGAAAAAACTAATTTGTTATGTTTATTAATTACTTCTCTTTTATACTTGCATTTACTTTATTTAATGAAAATATAATTATACATTAATTATTAGAATGGGCATGTGTCCTATGTCTTAATTTCTATAAAACTATACTTTATATTGATCTGTACTTGATAACTCCTTATATTTTAGGAGATATTAACAATTAAAAAAGTAATTTTTTCTCTTTAATTATTAACGGGATTGTACACATTCCAACTGCATGTGACATCATAACCGCTAGTTGCTATCTCTTTTATACAACAGAGCGTAAAAGACAGGTTACCAACCTTACAGCTCATAAATCTCTGCTATATGCATTTATATATCAAACATTATTTACAGCTATTTCAAGGAACAATAAAATTCCAATATTATATCTGCCGTAACAGGGTTAAATAAAACAAGAACTTGTTATTCTTTGACTTGACTTGATTATTTCGACTACTAAAACGTTACCACAGCACTGACCTACTCAACAAATAACTGACGTTAAAATGCATTTCACGTCATACAAATATGGCCGACCATTTTTAGCGCTAAAACTACAATTCAAACTTTTAATTGTTATATCTCCGTCAACATTTAGATATTTAATAAAATAGACACGCCAATACACATTTATTAACATCAATTTCAATCAACAATTGAAAAATCAACCACTAAAAAATGAAGACACAAGCCCATTACGTGTTAAACCGATAATGCTACTGAATCAGAGTTTAATTATTAGTCTACATATAAAAAAAAACATTGTCTTTGTCGTAGAAACGTTAAGACAACACCATCTGAATCTTAAGAATGTTATCTAAATACGGTTTAAACACAGGTACATATATTTAAAGTTTATTTTACATAAAAAAGTTTACCTCTTACATAACATTGTTTAGATTAATATAAGGTTAAGGTTTTCTGACAATAATAAAGCTTTTGTGTAAGATTACATAATATAAAATAACAGATTAATATATAACTAAAAGATTTTCAATTTCTTTTGCATTTGTTTAATGATAATGTAGCAGAATTATGTTAAACTTGTGTCAATGTCAAACGTCAATGGGAGATATGTATACATGGCATAAAAGAATCGAGTGATGAGCGTCTTGTCCACCCCTGCTTTACAACCTATTGTGTTATTATTATTCGCCACTATACTACAATACATCAAGTACTTTATTAATTATGTTTTTGTTCCTTGTAATCAAATTCTATTGTTCCCTATAATCGATTTTGATTGATTGTGCCCGCATATTATAAAATAGTGCATCGTGTTACTTCCTGTATGTACGAATATGCTGTACTAGTTTAATGAGGTTACGTATTCAGTAGTAAACAATGTTGCGCAGCATCAACAACATTTATATGACGTATTTTCTGTCAGCATCAGTTATAAATCAGCATGAATCATTTTCACTGTAAACCTTTTTTCAGAATTTCTTGAGTAAAATTTGTCTACGTGCATGATTTATTTAGAAACTTCACAATAATATATCCGAGTATAAGCACATTTCATATTTAATTCTATTTTTAAATTGAAATAAAAAATATTTTCAATTTATGCGTTATTTGACCAACTTTTTTTCAAAATTTGGGATTTTTTTTTTCGATTCGTAAATAAGTTACCAAGGTAACTATACACAAAATTTCAACTTCATAGCACAATTTTTACTCTCGGCAAATACTTTTTTATCATCCTCATAATTGTGATCACCTTATTTGGTATAAGATTGTGCTTCTGAAATTTCCATTTCAAATGCTTACTTCAATTCTATGCTGTAACAGTATTAATAGATATATCCATCCACTGCATAGTCAAAAATATCAAATGGAATGAATAAATCAAATATCTTACTGTTTTATTAGGAACAAATTTATGAAACGTGGGAGAGGATGTACCAGAAAAATATGTTTCATTATTTACCCAGGGCGAATAATTTGCGTCCTTAACAAGTTACGCCCTGATATCGCTCTATTTGTTAAAAAACTAAATGCACTAGTATCCAGTTAAATAATTAACAATAGTATAATCTTAAATGTGGTTGCTGCGACTCATGTATCCGATACGATGTTGCGCAGCATAATCAGCCAGTGAATACACGGCACACATGCACTGTACTCATTGCCAGTTTCCACCATGTCTAACAGATTATTGCTGATATTAACTTGATAAACCCAGTCTCTGTTATGTTTATTTTGAAACTATTATTTGTTTAAGAAATATAAATAAATAGTAAAATTATATTTACTTATCGATATAACTTCAAACATCTTGTAGTTTATGTGTACTGCATACATAAGCCTTTAGCGTTATCTCATAATCGATATATTAGTTTAATGACCTTGCACCAGCAAGTAGATCGTCCATATTTTATTTGCATTGAATATGAATATATAATTTAAAAACACATTTCTTTATAATTTAGTGTGCAGTGTCGTTTTGTTAGAGAAAGGATTATAATAAATCGACGCAACAATGATAATGTAAGGCATTATTATTTGAGTCCGTATTTGTATAATAAAATTACATCTTTACGCATAAAATTGACAGTTGCTTTTGTAGTATCTGAAAACCCAGCCGTGGGGACAAAAAGACAAAGTACAGTAAAATGTTGAAAGATGTCTTAAAAAGTCACTACAGTCCAGGAATGCGTGGGACAGTCCGCACAGGACTGATGTCCCGCGTCCCGTATAAACATTAAAATGTCCTGCACATTTTGCGGCACAACAAAAAGTACTTGTTTTAATCGAAGTTATTTTTCCTTTCAACGAGTTCTATAGTGAAATTTAAGTCAAAAATTACATTACTTTTTCCAATTTATACATAGACGTCTGTAGAAAAAATGTTAAGAAGGGAAAGAATGCTCGTGTACTTAGGGAAGTACTATTGCCGCTGCCTGCGGGCGCCCATGCATGTATATTACATAATAATGGTAATAATCTGCCTCAAAAACTGTCAGAAAGTGATAAAAAATGAAACGAACCCCATAATCTCCATAGAACGTCATAAAAATATCAGGAGTTTAAGCGTTCAACGTTATCTTTATTGCATTGTAAATCTAAACATATAAAATGCAGCACTCTGAGAAAATAATATTTAAAAAAACATAAAAATACGTTCAAAATAGTCGTATTGTTCAAGCAATGTCTGCAGATAAGCACACAGAAAAACTGTGCTTCAATAAGAGCTGTCACTTTAAATTTCGCATCATTTTTTAACTGTAAACATATCAGCGTCATTGTGGAGACATTTGGCAGATGTTGTGTTCCATTATTAACCTCAGAAATTGTACTTTGGATTAATATAAAAATACCACTACTTTTCACGAAAATATTGCTGTTTTCTGTTGATTTAAAATGAAACTTCTTGATGAAAGACCATCGACTAACTAATATCTCTTCGGTTTAAGGTAGTTTGGCTTATACCGACTTTTCTTAAGAATTTGATAAAATTAAAATACAGTGTTAATCTAGGTGTATTTAATTTGTCAAAAAATAAAAATGAAATTTTTTCTCTGATCGTGAAGCGAGATATTTGTAATTATGCAACGGGTCGATTAGGTATAAAATAAAAAACTTAAAGACATAGTTTCGTGTACATCTGACAAACTGTTCTTAGGAATGCTCTAAAAAAACTAATATTTAATAAAACAAAGAATTAGGAAAATTTAAAAATGAATATAATTTTTGAAAAAATAGCCGTGTAATGTTATTCTATTAGTGTGTCTGCATATGAAAGTTTGTATATAGATCGAGTACAGTCTCTGACAAAAATATTTTAACATTTTCGTATTGACTGGTCGGACTATGCTTTTCTCTCCGATTGTCACGAACAAACTACCTTAAACTCATTTATAGCCTTTTCTAATTTTAATTTTACTTAACTTAGCCAGTGACTAGTGAGTAATATCACGTTATCTTTTCCGTGTGTAAATAATTGAACAAAAACAATTAATACTTGTAATTGCTGATACTGGCATGATAATGAGTTATCATTTTCATTAATCATCATCAGCTGGTGTAACATATCTTTATCTTGTATCTTCGTTCATGAAAAGCAAATATTTTTTCGTACTCCAAATTAAAGTAAATATTGAAGTGAACAGATCCTTTTGTTTGCTTATTAAAACAAACTGATGTGATGGATGATCCACGTAGCCCTCTGGTGACTCGTATTAGAATGAGTAATATCTTTAGTAATTAAAGTAATTAACCATTGAGTTAAAACTAATTGATAATGTTAATGACATCTCTTTAAAATGACGTCATTTATTGTTTTTAGTCAACGGCCATTCTATCTTAAGTGGGAGCCTGATTGTCAACTAAAAAAACGTCATAATGCGAAACACAACTTGGAAAATGAATCTGATCTGATCGTATAAAAGAGCCTTTAAATGTCACACCTACCCCTCCCTATTAAGGTAGATGGGTTGTTCTGTGTTTGATGGTCCCACTCAGCTGTAAGTGTTATTTGTCAAGAGCTATTAGAATCAGCAGCTACTTTTTTCTACGGCAGTTACTAAAGCAATTATGACAGACAGATTCTGTCAAAGAATTACAGCTCGGTGTTTCGAGTAAGAGGATATTGATCTGAATTGTATTACAATAAAATTGTGTGTCTCGAAAAACAGATTTTATTTTCTTTCTCTAATGCCGGTTTCACACCAGAGAGACAGTTCAATAAAACACAAACAAAAACTTGTTTTTCTGAATATAAACACCAACCAGTAAACATATTCTATTTCATTTCTATTACTTTTCATTAGTTTTTTGTCATGAACTCGTTAGTTTTCTATTCAGTCGTTCATAGGGAATGTCTCTTTTATGAGCTACAAACAACGCAACGACTGCTCATTGTTGATTAAAAGCGACTCCTGTGACAGGTAGGGAATCAATTTGAACTAAAATTGATTTTCTGTGTGTTGCTCCAACTTGTAAAACGTTAGAATTGAAATGTACGAATGACTAGAACTTCTATTTCACCAAATGTTTACTGGGCAATGTTTACACCAAAGAGACAGTTCTTAAAACATTTTTGTCTTTTGTTGCTGTTTTAGTAAAGAAAACACATTCACATCTGGAGTCGGTAAGATCAAAGGAAAACACATTTTTTGTTGTTTTTTTAGTCTGCTTGGTTTGAACTCGCAGTTTTGTTTTTTGTGAACATTTGCGTTTGTCAGTTGTTGTTTATTATGTTTATAATTTTTATGGGACACATAAAAAACACTAAAAACAAAACCAGTCTGTTTTCGAAAAACAGAACTGTTTTAATATAAAACAAAACATGTATTTGTTTTGGTTTTTTATCAACAAAATTGTTTTCAAAACTGTCTCTCTGGTGTAAAACCGGCAATAAGGTGGTTGCGGACTAAAAGCAAACGTGTCTGAACACAATTTATTTACTACTACTATTTTATCTTTTAAAAAGAAACATAAAACACACAGCACGTATTGTAGTGGAGATGCTTCATTTAACTACACATTTATATTAACGTTCTGTTTAAAGCCACCAACACGGTAACGTTTTATCGATGTGGTGTCAAACCGAAGCAACGAGTTTAGCAGTTCACGGGCAAACGCATAACAACATCAAAAAAAAAAACACAAAATGAAAAAAAAAACCTAACAAGAAGCAGCTTGTGTAACAGTATCTGACAATTACTTCATTGAAAAATAAACAAGTAAGTCGTGAACAGGGACGAGTTGGAGCTAGTAACCAAATTAACATTCATGTTATAAGCTTAATACATTATGTTGTTGCTAAAATGATCATAAAATAGTCTGGATTTATAGAATCATTCATTTTACCATTATGGATTAGCAAAATCTTAAAGAGACATTTTTTCCGCTTTAGTTGCAGTTTTATTTAGAAGAGGTTCTCCGTGGACGAAGACAAATTTGCTGTTACGAGTCTATCTGCTTTTTATTATAAAATAAATTTATGCCACCATCAACAAAACACGAATCACAAACATGTACGTACAAATAAGAGCACAATAGAAACAAAATGGAGCTAGATTCTTAGATTATTTATAATATTTCATAAGTGCCATAAGTGTTTAGATTTGTCATAAATCTTTTATTTATAATTTGCACTTTACAATTGGTGAAGTATCCAGTTTTGTGACGCTTCTATCACTATTGCACTTCAATTATTTTGTATTCCGACAGATGGAGTGGTTCCGACATTTGTAGCCGATAAAATAGATATTTCATATGATCGACTATGAGATATACTATCTTTCATGACTAAAAAATCATACGCATCTTCAATATGATGCCAAAGTGACTTCAAAATGTTTACTAGGACATTGCAATAATATCTGAAACTTTAAATCCCACCACGCTCCATATCCTGCCAATAATCAAGCACGTATGGTTCATAAATCTTTTGTTAGTGTCACTTTCAATATATTGCGATTGATAAGGCTAATTACCTTAAAAACACTGATATCACCTTACCCTTAGAAATCATAACTCATCATCTTCAAACTCATGACTATGTTCTATATGGATCTTCTTGATCATAAAATGAGTCCTATAGGAATAAATCGGCTTTACCATTAGTTTATTTTTATAAAGAAGAGAATGGTAACAGGACTTCTTAACTAATTAACATCGAAGTATTGAAAAATTCATATTAAAAACTGACAAATGGAAAAAATCAGAAAAACTTCATTCTTCAAGGTTTGCGTCATAAGTTCGTTAAGTCCTCACCTTAAGGTGAAACATTACTTCATGGTTATATAGTTAGATATAGATGCCAACAGTGTACTAAAATGACAATCGATTTGCAACTTTGTACTAGTACTTCATGTTTTCAAATATAAAAACGTTAATAACTTTGCACACGATTGAGCTATTTAAATAATATAAACGTTAGGAGTTAGATAAATGTTCAAGCTTTGTTTATAAATAGATCATTAATTAGTATATCAATTATTTATAAACATATAGCGTGTTAAAAATGAAATTTATATTTTCTGTTAATATTTTAATACCTGTTCATTATAAAATTAAATAAAACCCCCAAATTTTTGTAATAAATATCAAATAATTGTGGGTGTGAATAAGTATTTTATTCTATACACTGTTAAATATCTCTTAAATTCACCGCAGATTTAATACGAAAAGACATTGTAATATAAATAACTGTGTATACTATTTATTAGTAACGTACCTGATAAGATTGGGTATGCATAAACCTACATAAATGCTATCTTAAAATGTAGTAAATATTAACGGCCGAAATATAACCGTATCGAGAAAATAAATTCAATCGTTTTATTATAGACGGTGTTCTATATTTCAAATAATACTTTAAAAACAACCATAAGTTCGCCTCTGTATTATTTTCGTATATAACACGTAGATTACGTATTCATTGAGAACGGTTCGTCAGCAATCTGCAGCTGGAGGTGGCAGAGGAATGCGAGCCAATATCCGCAATGCGTGAAGAATACCTGGTGGGATTATCGTTTATCTGGATACGAGGACAGAGAAGTATATACCTTTAACAGGGCAAATGTGCGGGGGATGGGGGTGGGTGGTTACACGATACACGAATCATCTCGGAATGCATGGTAACGTCGCATACACAAAAGAATGTTCACAGGAATTTCAATAAATAGACGACCTGTCCCAATATTTAATATGTGTGTCCAACAAAGTAGAAATTGTTTCTTCTTTGGTCGTCTTGGAGAATATCGTAAGGTCCCATTGCAGTGGACCTTTTGAAGATATTAGTACGATAAAATATAATATAGGCAAAAAAGACTTGTTTTTCAAAAATACAAATAATAAAAGGGTTGTAAAGTACGTAAAATTATTTAAGTGGTGTCCGTAAGAATTTTTGTGCGTATGCTAATGAACAAAGGGTAGACTTACTTCTCAACCGATAACATTTTTTGTGTTAGATAAAGCTTAAATAACAAGACTGTGTTTAGCGGACTTTTTAGTTCATTTTTATATTACAGTGGCGTAGCGAGCCTTAGACGAGTCCTGTATCAAAATTTGTTGGGGGACCCAAGTTCTGCGTTAAGATTTTTAACAAAAGGAACAAAACGCTCGAATTGAATTAAAATAATTATATATTGATTATACGTTAATACTCATAATTAAAATACTTACAGTTAATACTCTTACGAATTAAGCTAACCAAACAATTCAAATCAAATATACACTTTTCTTGCCTTTTGTTCGGCGAACTTATTTATTAAATCATTTGTAGCTGAAGACGATTTTAGTTTTTCTAAATTTTCTGCCTCTATAGACAATAGTGACAAGTCTGATAGGCTTTCCTGTCTCATAGAAGGTTTTAGGTAATTTTTTATCAGTTTTAATTTCGAAACTGATGCAGTTGTTCTGGTTACAGAAGGGTAAAGAATAGAAAGCATGCTGTATTAGCTCCGGAAAACTGGATGCAAGGCTATTGAATTTTATCAGCAATAATTTCATGAGTTCCTTAATGTAATTAATTTTCTGATATGTCTTTACTCTATTTAGCAGACAGTTTTCCGGCTTATTTTTCTATTATTTCGTTTGAAAAAGATAAGAGTTTCTCCGGTTGTAATACTTCGAACATATTACTTAGGTCAAAGAGGCTCTGAAATCTTTGTTTACTTTGAGAAATTAATATATCTAATAATACGAATTTTTGGTTACACATGTTTGGGGCCCTGTACACCGGGGATCCCGTATCCTCGATACGGCAGATACGGCGGTAGCTACGTCCCTGCACACACTTCAAAACGTCTTAGTATTTATTGTGATAAGAATAGAAGCAGGAGTCGAATGTTTTTTTTACCGATTTCGCAGCCCTGGTTAAGACTTAAAAATTTTACGATGGTGTTCTATAACTAAAATTATTTCTGCAGATTATTATAGAAATATGTTTAAAATTACAAAGCCCTTTTTTTAATTTTCAGATTTATAATAGCATTTACTTTCACAGAGGAATGCAGCATTCAACATTCCGCATAGTCGTTCCAACATTTCGTCTGACACATGATAATGCGTTTGTTTAATTCGTCTAAAGCAGTCGCGTGCTGTCTGCTCGGGTTCGTGACCCCGTGGACTAATACAGTCACGTGACTCGTATAGGTATAGAACATTGGTTCTTGTTATATATTGTATATTCTTAGAATATACCTCATTGGACACAACAGATAAAATCTATTTATGTTTAAATTACTTTTTATCGAATATGAGAATAATAACTCTATAGCTATAGCCGGATCCAGACGATGCGATGAACGTTCGATTGCCACCAACGTGTGAGTCAAATATTGGAAGATTGACATGGCAAGTTTCCTACTACGCGGTGGAACGAATGTTTGATCCGAATGATTTATTTATTTTATTAATTTGTTGATATTATTGACACTGACACTGCTTAACAAAAACTTTCAAGTAAATAGTGTGTGTTGAGGGTAGAAAAATTCTTTTTGACGCGGGTCAAAAGACCAACAACAGCCCGAACTTCTTCCACAGAAACACTTAGTTCCAGCATCGGCTACACGATGCGTCCAACGTTGGTGCGTGTAGCATTGTTTGGCGCCGGCTTAAATCTAGAGCCGAATGATGGTATTGAGGCTCGAGGCTTTGTGCACAATTGTATTAATATATTTGCAGCGCTGTAGCACTTGTTGTGTAGGTATGAGAATAGCAAATATAAAATTGAACACATCAAGAATTCAGCCTGGTACTAAAAATTCTGTGGTACTATATTTATTTTCATTTCAATTCTAAGTAATACTCCGTAACAATTCTAAATCACTTGCCATTGGGATTAATTAAGTAAGCCGAATAATACCAGGTATTTATTATTAGCACATAATTAAATATCTTTTCATTAGTGCGTAAATTCAGTAAACTCATCGTGAGAATGTTAATATGATGTTGTAAATATGAACACATTTATGAGAACATAAAAGCAGCAATATGTCGCATCGAGTGTCGCATCACAAGACTAACAAATAGGACAAAGTTGTACTTAACAAATAAAAATTATAAATCGCCCACATGTTTTCATTAAATAACTATCTGGTTCGTCTATTACAGGGATGGGGAACATTAAGGTCGCTTAATGTTTCTTTGCTGGTTTATGATATGCAAAGACACTAAAATGGATAGCAGAAAGTAAAATATATGATATTAATACAAAAGTCAGTAAAAGGTAAAAAGCGAAAAGAATATTGTGCAGTTATTAAAGGAAGGCAGTGACGGGAAGAGTTGTATGGTGGATATAGAGGGAAGAAGCGAGGAAAGGGAAGGAATGGCAGAGTAGAAACAGAAGGAGTGAAGCAGTAGGGGCTTTAATTTACATGTTTTGTTTTTATTTTTCTTTTTTTTTTCCTTTTGGAAGGAGTGAGAATGTTTAGATATGGATTAATAAGGATCACAAATAAATTAAGAACAATGATATGTAATTTAATTTATGGCAAAAACATAAAAAAAAAATAATAAATACAAAAGTCAGCAAGTTCCAAATCCATCCTTAGACAATTCTATACAAAGGTAATGAAATAACTCTCGTAAATTTACAGTTAAAAACTATTAATTAATTAATTAATCAACAAGTATAATAATTATTTTTCGTATACTTAGTGGTCTGTGTCTTCTTAATTTGAATAAAGTACTCTTTACTATTCAGATCTGATATACTGTCTTAACATTTTTTTTCCTTTTATTATTATTTTGTTTTTCTTAACACCACCAAGGAACTATTAAGAATCTTTTATTAGATAATTTCTCTTCACGTGTTATTATTTTAGCAGAAGATAAGTTTTTACCATTATATCAATATCTTTACTTAAATGATCTTCTTAGGCTGATAATATTGTGGTACTTATAAATAAATAAGTGGTATTCTTCTTGAAATCCTATCTTAGTAATGTAGGTTTCATTATTTGCTTTGCACTTATAATTGCCAGATATATTTAACAACACAATGGCCAAAAAGATGCTGATTTATATAATCGGGTTTGATCTTCGAACATATTTTCTGAGTTTGGTTGATATCAAAGTTAAATAGCAAATATACCATAATGTGCAGTCTGTTTACTATCTCTAATATTAGAAATGGTAAAGGGTTCACCAACTCTGGACTATTACATTATACGCACACCCGTACTCTCGCATGCAGCAAGCGCAAACAGTGTTCTTTAATGTTTAAATTACTCTAGTGTTTTGGGATCGGCTTACAATGGCATAAATATAACAGCCTGACAAACACACACACACAAACATACAAGAACAGTGTGACATAAAAACCAACGCATATGTTACCATTATTAACGACCGCTCTTCTGACAACTATTTTAATGATTTCCAAGTTACGGTTCACTGAAAATATAAACTTTGTGATCTATTACAATATAAGTGTATTGTAGGGTCCGAAGAAAATTTGACATTGTGAGCACATTGTAAACAACCACATTTTATTTTTATATCTCTTATAAATTTGTAAAGATTTTAATGTATAAAAATGTACTAGTTTACAATCTATATAGCTTATATTTTAATATCCGAGGAAGCCTGGAATTCAAGTTCATAAATGCAGTAACACGTAGAAATTTCTTGCTAAACCGAAAGAGAAATAGCAGAGGTTAACTCGAACAAGAGAAATAAATTCTTCAAAATACAGCATTCGGTTTGTATGCATGTATATGCAAGTTCCGAGAAGAGTGTTGTCAATTATCTCGAGATTGAGAGTGGACCAATACAGAGACGTTGGGGCATCTGAGAAAAAACATAATGCGGGAAGATACTTGTAGATATGGAGAGGAAGTAACCGACCCAGAATATAGAATTATGAAATATAGCATTAAAGAAAGATGCAGTTCAAAATAATCTGTATAGGTAGCCATACGTTCTGTATTTCACTACACCGTCCCGTATTACTATTTGTCTGTTTTTATTCCGTTTTCTTCCTAAACTCTAGGTAAGACGTATAAGACTATTGCATTAAATCATTTGATTTTTATCAGAGTAAAATAAACCTACTTTTTCATGTTTTATTTACTTAGCATTTAGATTTTAGTCCCGCAATGGCATATTATGATAACAATTAGTTTTTTCAACAAGGTTTAAGTCTTGCTCACAAATTCTACATGATCATTTAAAGGATGGCAGAATATATATATTTATAGATACAGATATAGTAAATTAAAGGACAAAAACCATAACTGGCTCAATGGCAACAGTAGAATGGCCAGCACTGATTTGTTTCAGCTCTCATGCAATTTATACACTAGTTCCACTGTGTATACATTATCAAATTACATAAATTCAACACAAATGTTTTATAAAATCCCCTTAAATAAATAATATATATTTAGATATGATTAATTATTATATCATCAGTGATGATGGGTACTTAATTAGATTATAAAACGATTTTTGAATTGTCGGACATGAGTTATGATCATCTGTGCCAAATAGTTATTGAAATTCCACAATCAATCAACTTTTTTGGGTATTGATCCTTAAAATACAATACAATATATGTTTTTTAATCTTAGAATTAAATTAGAAATTTATAGCTACCCAGTAAACGTTTTGCAGACACTTTGACATCATATTGAAGATGAAGTATGATGTTTTTGTCATGAAATAATTCAATTTGATTTTACTCGTTCAAGGTAAATGTCACTGATATGAACTACAAATAGTAAAATCTCTTCACCTGTCCTCACCAGTATTGCCAGTATTGATGCAGTTGCAAATAAACCATTCAAGTGTAATAGAGACAAATATATCTTGTTTCTTTTTCTGTGTCGTTCTCGTGAAATGAATTTGAAATTTTATCTCTACTAAATTAAATAATTTCAAATGTAAAAGGGACAAAAACTATATCTGCATTTAATTGTATAATGCTAAAAACTATATCTGGCAATATTTTTTCTATAGGTGACATCTTTCTGAAATCTGAGTGAAAAAGAATTGATTTCTTGACTAACTATGTCATTTCACCCAAATGTTTACTGGCAATGACGATTTTAAGTATAGATACTATATTGAGTGCTACGCAAAGCATATATTTAAAACTAAGGAAATGTTATTGAGTGAAGAAGAAGAAATGCAGAAATACACTGAGAGAATACACTGTAACAATTACTAAGATTAGTAAGACTATACTAATTTTTATTTGAATTTACATTTGTCAAGTATTCTATTGAAGTTAGTAAAAATGTGTATAAATTTTTATTTTTTTTTATATTTATTTACTTATTTGCCTTGACTTTCTTTCGTCATAGCCACCATCAAACATTTTTTATACATCTTATATAATTTATAATTCATTTTTACAAATTTCTAAATATTTCAATAATTCACTAATTAATTTAGAATCACTTAACAAAAATTTAGTATTAACAGGAAAAGTTTTAATCACATCTAATATATCTATTCAATTTTGATCTTTCTAAACTATAATTTATGCATTCAAATATAATATGATCCAAACTTCCTTCTTCACCACATTGACATCTATCGTCAGATTTAATATTAATTTTGTACAGGTGAGCTGGAGTTTTACAATGATTACTTTTGATTCAGATTATAGTTGATATAATTTTGCGGGATTCATTTCTAAACCATCTCTTCTTACTTAAATTTGGATGTAACATATAATAATCTCTTCCTTTTAACTGACTTTTGTTAATGAAATCTGTGTTTCTCAAATTGAAGTTTAATTTTTTGATTATATTCAAAATTTCATATGGAGGTAATTTCACTTTCAGTTCAATTTCTGAATTTATTGATTCCTTTGCCAATTTATTCGCAATTTCGTTTCCTCTTATTCCACAAATTGTGTAAATATTTTCACGTTTAAGTTATGTACTTTTATGAAACTTCAGATATTATCTATTATAGCTCTACTTATATGGATAGAAGTCCATTTTTTCAAATAACGACTACGCAGACTATATTGCATCCCTCTGCACAAAACAGGTACACTCATACGTGCCTACGAATGACGTATTTGTTTTAATAAATTGTGAAATTAATCTGCAATGATAACGCTGCTTGGCTTATCGACCGCTATGACTATGATAATATTGCTATTGTTATAAAAAAAGTAATGAAATTTTTATAGCCACACACACATACACACAACAGCTTTCAAAATGTATTATAATATATAAAGTAAAGAAAATTACATTTTATATTTCATGCAAATATTTAATATAAAAAAAGAAGAAAAACACATAAAAAACCCATCAGCAACGAAGGTACATAAACGGTAAGTACCCTCACGATCAAGCAACAGTATTATCTATGTGGATGATACTTGTACCACTCAGAAATTTTATGATAATGAAAATATTAAAGTGTCGCAAAGTGAAGCCAGAAGATCGATTATGTAAATTAAATAATGGTTCATTCAAGGTCAATTTAACAAGAATTGACCTTGTAATGCCGGTTTCACACCAGAGAGACAGTTCAATAAAACACGAACAAAAACACCAATGTTTACAACTTAAAACATGTTTGTCTTTTGTTGCTGTTTAAGTAAACAAAACACATTCCCATCTGGAGTCTGTAAGATCATAGGAAAACACGTTTGTTGTTGTTTTTCAGTCTGCTTGGTTTGAACACCCAGTTTTGTTTTTTGTGAACATTTGCGCTTGTCAGTTGTTGTTTATCATGTTTATAATTTTTATGGGACACATAGAAAAACACTAAAAACTGTTTTCGAAAAACAGAACTGTTTTAAAATAAAACAAAACATGATTTTGTTTTGTTTTTTGACAACAAAACTGTTTCTTTGGTGTGAAACCGGCATTAAATAATTAAAGTTGAAATTTTAAGAAAGCCGTGTAGTGTGAAATATAAAAGTTTCTATGTATCGAGTACAGTCTCTGACAAAGTTTTCGTATTGACTGCCAGACTATACTTCTGTCTCCGATTGTCACGGCTAAACTACCTTAAGAAAAGTTTCTCTCAAAATTCATATAACTGTTTGATTTATTTGTTACAAAACATTGAAAGAGAAAAGAAATTAATACATCATAACAGTTGAACGATTTCCGGTATAATACCAATTATTAATCAAACGTTGTTACTAAATCAAATGCATATATTACAGTAAACAATGCAATACTAACAATAGATGACTGACATGACGAGGAAAGTAGACATGCGGACAGCAGAAGTCATGCAGCCGTGGTTGCGGATGGCATCCGTCCGGATTCACGACCCGTCGACCCGACATGTTGTGTGCTGTATTGTTGTGTAATACCTCTGTTTATTTTACATTTCTAGTTACCTTGATTAATTAGAATTTACTAAATACAAATCATAACCCGTTTATAATATTAGCACAGTATTATTTATCAACAAATATGGAGAATGTATACATTGCAAGACTAGATGTAACTCAATTGACTGCTGTATAATGAATGTCTCAGGCTGAGATTGACCCAGGCCTTAACCAGTTGTATCTAGTCAAACTGTTACCTTTTTCGAGGGTCGATAGGTAGCGTCCACGTAGCGTCACTTCATTTGCACGGTTTCCTAATTTACCGCTTCTTGTATGCTTTCTTGTAGCTTGCATTTAAACAAATGAGGCTCTGTCCACGCAGCTGCAACATGTCATAGCTCTAGCGTACTGCACGACGCATAGACGTAGGGGCGGCCTTAGCCATTGCGAGGCCCCGGAGTGGCAGATCTTTGCGAGCCACTTGTTCTTTGTATAATTTATGTAAATTGTAAGTAAATATTTTTGATGATAATTGACGAGAAATAAAATTTAATATTGGAAGATTTATAAAAGTTAACAAGCACAAAGACGACAAATATTAATAATGATAAACATGATTCGCAGTGATTCTAGTGGGATTTCTAAAGAGCGAGCCGCGAGATTCAAATACATATATAGTAATGAGTTTTTATACTTGGGTTGTTGCGCAAGAATGCTATGCTCCAGGCGGTTGCCCTGCTTCCATCCCCTAATGGCGCCTCTGCATAGACGTAATATTCTTTAAAAAATGACGGGCTCGGTTGTCAATTTTGTTCATATTATTAAATAATAGTCATTCGATATACTGATTGAAATACTGAATCATCCTCTGATAACTCTCTTGCAGCAACAAACAATCTGCGGTTAATGTTCTTTTCAATGTATGGATGAAGCCAATACGTTCTATGTATGATTCGTCGTCTTCCAATAAGAGCGTATGCTATAATCACATCTTCTTCATCACTTGACATTTTCCCAATGAAAAAATGATAAACTTCAGAGAGATGACCCTATTTGCAGCTTGCAAGAAGCTTGTATGACGTTACGTGGACAGAACTGAGATGCAGAATAGGTCTGGCTTCATTTGCAGCTTGCATGCAGCCTACAAAGGACAGTAGCCCTAAAGATTTATCCACGGCATGGGTATAGGTTAAGAAGGCATAACGGATACCACTGATTACGATTAAAGTTTACTACAAACGTAAAACACCGTATTAAATGAATAAATAAATAAAATAATTAAAATACAGTAGCTGAATTTCCTGCTATGTTGAAACAAAGGCAAGTGAAACGCATTTCGCTAGTTTCAGTTATATAATATGTGATACGGTGTCGGTGATTACTCAAACAAAGAAAGAAGAACAATCGTAACATTACCATTGGTGGAATCACTCTAGCATCCTTGTACTATACTATAGCTATGTATATGTATATTATATAACAAAAGATTTTAAAATAATAGGTAATGAGCGTTAGCATTGAATAGATTTGTTTCCTCCCATGCGGCACTGTATCCGGTTGCGATTTATTTAATAACATGTTATTAAATAGATATGGTAAAGTGAAAATGTCAGAATTCACATTTGCTAATGTCATGCGCCGTTGATGCATTTGAGCATGTGCATCAATATGCATCCTTTAGAGATCACAATAAGTGTTAACAATGGTAACAGCATCCTCACGCACTAGATTAGGTTGTTTTCACACTGAAACAGACTATGTGCGCTCACCGATTAGGTTCCACGGATGGAGCTCACGCAATGGAGCATATTTGTCGGAGTCGTTTGTTCTTTACATGTGGCAAAAACCACATACCCAGTAAACATTTTGGTGAAAAGAAATCAATCTTACTCAGATTTCAAATAGATTTCATTTATGAAAAAATTAAAAAATATTTATTTTAGTAGAGATACAATTCCATATTCCATCATAGAAAAAAAAAACAAGATATATCTGTCTCTGTTACACTTTAATGGTTTGTTTGCAACTTCATTCTATACTGGTACGGTAGTGAAGCCAGGTGAAGTGATTTTGCTATTTCTAGTTCATATCACTGACATTTCCTTGAACGAGTCAAATCAAATTGAATTGTTTCATGACAAAGAAATCATACGCATGATGTCAAAGTGACTCCAAAATATTTATTGGGAAACTTTTGGCGTATTGTGTCCGGTGGGATATATAGGAGTTGTATCACATTAGCACGCTTTCTCTTTATGATAAGAAATGTAATTAAAATCAGCCGATAACTTCCGATGTATCTTAGGTGTAACTAATTCATTAAAAAACGCCCGGTGTTATCGATCAACCTTAAATAGTTACAATGAAATCAGCAACCTAGGGCGATGAATCCCTGAATGCAGCCCTGGAATTCTGATTTTTTATTTATCTTAAAAAATAAACAACTACACCGACAGAACCTTTCTTCTTTCATCTAATCGCTTGATACCAGTTTGTCTTCCCTTTACCCTTGGCCTAAGCCTACTCGTAAACGTTGTTAGATATGAGAATCGTCTGATAAGAGATAAATTGGCCACTCCCCTTGCAACACGATAAAGGATATGTTTGCTATTATTAAATCTTATCGCATCCGGTGTTTTAAAATATTCCTAAATTAAATATTTTTGTTATTAAAAATAGATGTTGAAAAAAAAATTGTAAAAGATATATATATGATTTGTACTTAAAAATTAAACCTTTGAAATTAATCACTTTGACATCATATTGAAGATACATAAGATTTTTGTGTCATGAAACAATTCGATTTGATTTCACTTGTTAAGGCCTGTCTCAGTATGGCACCGTATTTAAGCGAATTTCTGCCGGATGTATACGGGCTACTACGCTTTACCTATCCGAACCATGTAAATGTAATGAGATCGCTCTGGAGCTCTCAGACTGCCAGCTACAAAGCAGTCCGAATACGGGTTGCACTACCTCGCACATTAGAACCGAATAAAGGCGAATTTTATCCAAGCGTTACCACTACTACAACGATATCCTATCCGAACCTTTGTAAATGCAAACAGCCGCCTCAGACTGGAGGGGATACCTAAGATCGCTTGTTCTTTCGCTGCAGTACGGTTCAAATGAAATCTATCGGCGACATGGGTATGTTCTGCATGCAGTTTATGTTTGTCTTTCGGTGAATCATGGACACCGATACCGATACCGATACGATAGAACTAAATTTAAATTCACGCCCACCAGAACTCAGATATATAATAAATGCTAAAATCCCTTCAATATCAGTAGTGTATCGATAAAAATTAAAGTTCAAGTTTGCTCTCATGATAAATTATATAAGTGCTAAAGAACTCCAATACACCCCCTAATACACGACTACAGACATCTGTGACACACATAGGCGGTTTGCTTTGTAGCTCATCCAATCCGCCGATTTACGTCCGAATACGCCGTCGCTTAAATACGGTCCCATACTGAGACAGGCCTAAAGGAAATGTCAGAAAATTGAAAAATCACTGCACCTGGTTCAGGTACTATCGAACCAGTATGGAATGAAGTTGCAAAAAAAACCATTCAAGTGTAACAGAGACATATATATCTTGTTTCTTTTTTACTGATGACTGAATCTCTACTAAAATAAATATTTTCGAATGTAAAAGAGACAACAACTATATCTCAAATTAAACGTATGATGTTGGAAAGAGAAAGAATATGATTATTAATTTTTTTTTATAGGTAACATCTATCTCCTAGTTATGCCATTTCACCAAAATGTTTACTTGGAAATTAAAATAATAATAATTCTGCTACTGACTGTACTTGTAATAGTTGTTATTTTAAATTTCTGCAGACACTGTCTTGTCTTCATTTAACTCTGAATTACAGTTATTTAAATATATTTCTCCTTCTCTCTCCCTCTCTTACAAATACAGACACACTTCCCCACCCAGCAGTTGCATGTTTAAGTCCTTTGTCTTATTAAACGTCTTATTTAAATAACAAGTACTTTAAAACTCGGAAGTTTCATTTAGTGTTTAAAAAGCTTTTAGTAATACTATGTTGTTTTGCATTTATTCTGAATAATCTGCATATTTTGATTCCGTTTTGTATATTATGTTTTTCTGTTTTGAATTGGTTAACAAGGATATATTTTTTATTAAATTAATAGTAGAATGAGAGTTAGTAGGACGTTCACGTCAGTATAATTGACAAGACGGGAGCAATAGAAAAATTATTGTCATTTTGTTTCTGAAACTGCAGCCGCAGTTTCTAATCAGAAACGCATTCGAAATGGTTACGCTTTGTTGTCCATAAGTCGCACTATATCGCCAACATGTCGATTCAGATACTAGGTCGTGTCTGAGAAAATCGTATTCAAATTATATAAGCTTCGGATGCATATTGTTTGTAGGGAGCACCATTGGTTTTACAAATAATAGGTTAACAAGTGAGGGTGAATATTCTTAATGGGCTTGTGTCCTATGTCTTAATTTCCATAAAACTATACTATACATTGATAAAATGGGTTACTAGAACCTCAAATGTACAATTACTTTTTAATAACTCCTTATATGTTAAGAGATATTAACAATTAAAAAAGTCTCTTTAATTTTTTAGGGGGTTCAACGTAGTGCACATTCCAAATGCATGTGACATCATAACCGCTACCAACCTTACAGCTCATAAATCTCTGCTATATGTATTTATATATCAAAATATCAAATATTATTTACAGCTATTTCAAGGAACAAATAAAATTTTAATATTTTTTTTATTTTATATATTAATTGTGTATGCCTTTCGGCTTTACAATCTACAGTATTATATTTCTAATACATTTCATTCCTATATACATTCCAAACTTAAAACTAAACTTAAAATAAACTTAAAATCTTCTCGACTTTTACTACTTCCAAAAGTGCTTTCTGCTTCTTCTTCTTTTGACCCTCTCTATTATTCTCCACCAGCTTATTTATTCTCCTGTTTTTCCTTTCCTTCTTACTATTTCCGCCATCCACCTCTTTCCTTCACTGCCTCCCTTTAATAGCTGGCCAATATTCCTTTCGCTTGCTACTTTTTCCTTACACTCAAACTTAATGTGCTCCAGTGTTTCGTCCTCCGCTCCACACATTCTACACTTTCTTTCCTCACTCTTTTCCCAGTATCTGTTTCCTTTTTCCTCATTTCCCAATCTAAACCTTGCTGTTCTTCTTATGTGTTTTATGTCTTTTTCTATAAGGTACTGAGGCACATTATTTTTCCATAACCTCTTATATCTTTTATTGTAGTTACTTTTTTCTATTTTTCCCATTCTCTTTTTTTTTTAATTTTAATATTATGTCTGCCTTAGCAGGGTTAAATAACATAAAAACTTATTATTCTTTGACTTGACTTGATTATTCGACTACCAACAGCTACAAAACAGTACCACAGCACTGACCTACTCAACAAATAACTGACGTTAAAAAGCATTTCACGTCATACAAATATGGCCGACCATTTCTAGCGCTAAAACTACAATTCAAAGTTTTAATTGCTATATCTCCGTCAACATTTAGATATTTAATAAAATAGACACATTTATTAACATTAGTTTCAATCAATAATTGAAAAATAGACCACTAAAAAATGAGGACACAAGCCCATTTAGTAATATATGTTTTGCAAAATAATATAAAATATGTTTTAAACATCCTTATAATTAAGAAATTATTACAACCTCATCAATAGCCTATGGACGCATGATTTTTCAATTAGTAAAATTGTTAATCAGAGTGCAGCATTTTCATTTCATCTTTGTACTTGTAATTACAGTAAAATGTTGGATATTATACAATTTAGGATGCTCAGTAGTTAATAATGCACAAATTGAGGTATACATTTATTAGAACCGCATATAACTGTTTATTTGTATTCTTTGACGGGGGCTAATACCCCCACCCCCCCCCCTCGCTGCGGTTCTGCTGATAACAGGAAAATGATGAAACAAAGTAAATAAATGAATGAATGACTTGCCTTGTTTTACGTTGTACGGCTGACTGCCAAACGGAAGTACGTATTAACTAATGAAATAACTGATTAGGTCTAATTGCCATGAGATTACGTGTATCTATCAAGGTTTTCATTATATGAAATTAAAAAAACAACGGATATACTACGACTCAGGAAAATGTATATATTAGCCATGCTGCTTATGCTACTTATAAGATTTAACTTGTGTTGTAACAGTATAATATTTAAATTAGTTTATTTGAAGTGTCCCTTGAGACAAGCCGTCACTGGAATTAATAACACCACACGACATCGTTAACCTCTGATAACCAATACCACAAATGCTCCTGGTGTAATAGCTAATGCATTTTTTCAATTACGCCATTCTGTGAGTAATTTTATTATTACCGCCTGTAATTACATCATTGTACCTTATCCTAAAACCATTGTTGTTTGTGTACGAGTATGTTGCAAGAAAACTGGATATTTTCAATTAGTAATATCGCTGAAACATTTTTTCACGGCTGACATTTAAAATATTACCCATAAAAATATATATTCGCGAAAATGCGTCATCGAACCGTGCATTTTGAACAGTCCTAGGATAAACTTAAATTTCCGAGAGCCATTTTAAAAATAAGTTTTTTGATTATCTTGAATAAAGTGGGTTACTAGAACCTCAAATGTTCAATAAGTTTTTAATAACTCCTTATATGCTAGAGATATTAACAATTAAAAAGTCATTTTGTGTCTTTAATTATTAAACATATTCAACATTGTACAACATTCCAAATGCATGTGACCTCACAACCGCTATGTTGTTTCTCTTTCATACAACAGAGCGTAAAAGAGATATATTCTTGACAGAACTCGGACAACTTTACAGGTTACAAACCTTACAGCTCATAAATCTCTGCTTTATGTATTTATATATCAAAATATCAAATATTATTTACAGATATTTTGAGGAACAATAAAATTTCAATATAATGTCTGCCGTAACGGGGTCAATAAAATAAAAACTTATTATTCTTTGACTTGACTTGATTATTTCAACTACCAACAGCTACAAAACATTACGACAGCACTGTCTTAATCAATAAATAACTGACGTATACAATGCATTTCATGTCATACAAATGGCCGACCATCTCACAGCGCTAAAACTACAATTCAAATTTTTAATTGCTATATCTTCGTTAATATTTAATAATATAGACACGCCAATACATATTTATTAACATCAATTTCAATCAACAATTGAAAAATCGTCCACTAAGAAATGAGGACACAAGCACATTGAAATATTACAAAAGTTTTGTAATATGTACTTGACTTTATTTGTGTAACTTTTTGTTGTAAGTTTTATAATAAAAAAATCATAAGCAAAATTAATGTCAAATTTACTGATATAATGAACAGACATCCAATTTTGAAAATAACCAGATTTAGCCAAAATTCACAAGTTTTTAGTCGTATGTAGCTTTCGATTGAGCAAATTGCAATATTTTGGCCTTATTTGGATATCGTTTTTAGTCTGATTTTAATGAGCTTGTGAACCATGGCTTAATATCTGTAACTATATACTGTTAAAATGGCTATCGAAATCATATTAACAATTAAAATGGTTATTGACCCTTAAATTATTAAAGCCACACAAAGTTATAAAAGAATAAGAGTCTGCGTGTGATGTCACATTCAAATGATTTGCTATCTCTCTTATACAACAGAGATACATACGAGTGTGTGTGTGATACGTTATTGTCTAATAGCATTTGGATCGTGCATTCCAAGTTTTATATTATCCTTGACGTAAAAAAAGAAAAATAATCTCCATTAGTTATTTCGCCTGTGACGTCAGACGCAGAGCTAACAAAAGCACAAACCCGAAATTCAAATTTGAAATAGCTATATTTCTGTCAACGTTTGGATATTTAAAGAAAATGAAAACGCCCATATTTATATATTAACTTAAATTTCAATTAAAAATTGAAAAAAACGACCCCGAAAAATGAGTTTACAAGCCAATTATTAATTTTATTTTATTTATCCTTATCACAAGAAATATTCACAAATAGTTTTCAAAAATATTTAAATACAATATATACCAGTTCCGACAGACATTTCACATAATTTTACCGCATTTATGACTAAGGACACTACCCAAGAGGAATTTAAATTAAATTCGACAGATGACGCTTACAAAGAACAGGTCCGTTGCAACCGTACATATTGTCTCCAACGGCTGCTGGTTTAACGGCATGAATAACACCTCTGTCCCAGTCTTTGGTTCTGACGTACACCATAGTAAATAATTTAAGCATTAGTAACAACAAATGGGTGTGACATGACGTTGTCGCGAACGCGAACAGGAGTCCAGCACGGATGCAGGCGCCAGAACTTTATACCAGCATCAGGAGAGTACAGAGGGTTAGGAGAAGAGAAGCAACAAATCCAGTGATTGATTCAATCTAATAAGACACTGGGTGTTGAAGGTTCTTTCTGACATTATTAATGTGACACTAATACGAAATATATTGAATTAGCTTTTAGATTTAGATTTAGCATTGAGTGTATTTAGACTCCAGCGGGCCATAAGCTGGTAATATAAATTGGGCCACATTTGTCGAGTGAAATAGTCACAATTTTTACAGGTTGTCGATTCAATTTTTGACCGAAATAAATTTTAATATATGTACATTGGCCGTTTTATTTTTAGTATTATAGTATGTCACAGAAAAAGTAAGTAATCGAGATTATTTTTGCTTTTTCAGAACTCTTATAATATATTACTTCATGGGATGTATAAATGTGCTGAATAAACATGAGTTGTATAAAGGAGATGGCATATAGTCGGATGTGACGTACCATTGGAATAGTCTATAACGTTGGATCTCTTTAACAATTAAAAAAGACAAAATGACTTTTATAATTGTTAACATCTCCTAAAATATAAAGAGTTATTAAAAAATAATTGGACATTTATGTTTCTGAGAGCTAACTTTATCAATATATAGTACACTTTTATAGAAATTTAATCATGATTCACAAGCTCATTTTTTTAAGTTCATATGCGAAATCAATTGTATTAATTGCGTTAAATAGTGTTTTGAGTCTGGCCTGGACGGGGTCAATCAGAGCTGAGGTGAGTGCATTATGACGATCTAAAATTATTCTATTTCCGCTCGATTAGCATTTGTCATTAAAAAGTTACGAGGAATTTTATTTCTATTAAAAAATGTTTAATTTATTTTTTATTCATTTTAATTATACGTTGACACAAAAATGGTGAAAGTTGACGAATGTCACTACATTTGGATGGACATTTATCGGATGAGCGTTCTTTATCAAGCTTGATATGTTAGATTGAATGCACAGTGTTAAGAGTATTAGGGTCACATAATTTGGTAAGAACATAATCAGTTGTTCTATGAAATAAATGGCATTTTTCAGGTATTTCTCGCTATCAAATATTTAGTTAAAATCTGTTTGAATGTTGTAGATTTATCGTAGCACAGTGACCGAGAGTATTTATCCATCGGATTCGATCTCTGTACGAGTCCTATATTTTCTGGATTAAGATATTATCGATAAGCTTGTATCTTATCTCCAGCTGAGGTCGTCGAAGATACGACAAATATTGTTAATAAATGCATGCAATATTCATATTTGTATATCAATATCTTGCTTTTATTTTTAATTAATGTTAGAATTAAGATTTCTTTGTCTCAATTCATTTATATTTTATACCTAGTTGTTTCATATACACTGCTCTCTGTGGGCAAACCATAATATTTCTTATGCAAACATCCTTTGTTTTACGATTCACTTCTACTAGGCTTCGACACTACGCATTTGGTCCTAATTCGTTCTTATTGCTTCAACACTCAAACCTACAGCACGCTTAACCTTTGGTGCATATACATAAAATAATAAATACACATATTTTATTTTATAACTTAAACCGCGAGTTACATTTACTTAGTGTCGTAACTAGTATTATTATTAACTAAAGTATTTAATCAATTGATATGTAATTGATTTCTACGACAAAAAGAGTCGCTTTTAGGACCACCATATATACAGCAAAATTTTCTTTTTACTTATAAACGCGTGAGAAAAAAATGTATATTTAAAAATGAAGGTTTCTTGTTTCTTTTTTGTGGTGTGTAAAAGCACCCCTAACGAAAAAAGCAAGCTTTGACTCCACTAGCCTAGTCTTATTAAATTCATTTATGACTATCATGACCTTCTGACACGATTAAACAAATTTGACATGACAAAAGTATTATTTTCCTGACATATTTATATCTACAGTGCCTATGCAGTCTAAATGATATTCCAGTTACCAGCCAACTGGCAGGGTTCCCAGTTGTATATTATGTTATCTCTGCACCCCACCCCACCCCTTCGACGCCATTAGAGCCTCTAGGAGTCCATATCAGCTTCTGCAGAGGTTTTATAAGTAATATATAACATGACTGTCAAAAACAAAAACCTCTGCTAAATTAACTGTAGTTGTTGATAAAGGAACTTATCTGTTCATGTTCTTTTGTTATTAAAATTTTTCTAAATGTGAAATTATGTGCATGTGGATCAGGATTATTATAAGTCTTTGAAAAATAAAAATAAATAAATAATTTCGCTAAATTTTCTCAGCCTCCGACCATATTAATCATTCTTCACCAACTTCATCTAATGGTAATGTTTCTCATTATAATTTAGAATGCTTGAAACTGGAATATTCTTTCACGTAGTTGTCTCACTAATGAACTGGATGATTGATATTTTATCTACGTTACGTTTTAAGTATAAAAAGTTTAATTTACACCGCAAAACATAAATTTATAACAAAGAAATTGTTTGAGGAAATGATTGAGGAAGGATTATTGACAGCCTGGAATAAGATATGGAAAGGAGGAAACTTGCCAGAAAGCTGGAGAGAAGGGATAGAAGTCCAATATACAAAAAGGGAAACAGACACGAAGCCAAGAATTATATGGGAATGGGCTTGTGTCCTCATTTTTTAGTGGTCGATTTTTCAATTGTTGATTGAAATTGATGTTAATAAATGTGTATTGGCGTGTCTATTTTATTAACTATCTAAATATTGACGGAGATATAGCAATTAAAAGTTTGAATTGTAGTTTTAGGGCTAGAAATGGTCGGCCATATTTGTATGACGTGAAATGCATTTTAACGTCAGTTATTTGTTGAGTAGGTAGGTCAGTGATAATGTTTTGTAGCTGTTGGTAGTCAAATATTCAAGTCAAATCAAAGAATAATAAGTTTTTATTTTATTTAACTTTGCTAAGGCAGACATAATATTGAAATTTTATTGTTCTTTGAAATAGATGTAAATAATATTTGATATTTTGATATATAAATACATATAGCAGAGTTTTAAGAGCTGTAAATTGGTAACCTTACACAAGGATTGTGATGTCACATGCACTTGGAATGTGTACAACGTTGAATCTCTTTAATAATTAAAGAGACAAAATGACTTTTTTAATTGTTAATATCTCCTGAAATATAAGGAGTTCTTAAAAAATAATTGAACATTTGAGGTTCTAGTAACCCACTTTATCAATATATAGTACACTTTTATAGAAATTAAGACATAGGACACAAGCCCATCAACTATTGAACACAAAGATATTAATATTTATATAAAAAGAATACCTTATCTCAAATAAACCTTAAAATAAACGTACTTATGTTAGGTAGATATACGATTGTCTAGTTCATTAGTGAGACAACTCAGAAAATAATTTGAATTCAGTATGTAGGTATGTGTAAACAATTTATTTTCAATCTGATTCAGTATGAAGATAACTAAAAAATGTAAACAAACGAAATTATAATGCAGATAACTTCTCCACTGGAATGCATACAACTCGAATGTTGCTTTCAGTGTTATCTGAAAAATTAATGTTCATAGTTGTCCCACTAATGAACTGGATATATCATCGTCATTGACATTAAGGTTTATTTAAAATCGCGTGGAAATAAATCAAACTGAAAATTTTTTTGCGCGACTTTTAAATCAACAGAGCGCGTGTATATTTATATGATCCAATGTATTACAGAATTACGGATTTATTTCTGCGCTATTCTCTTTCGCAGTGCACCCTTAACCTAATCATCTAAAACATTTTTTCAACCAATTTTTTTTATATTCATAAAATATGTAAAATCATAGTAATAATACAAAACGATTTTAGGGAAAATTTAACCATTTTAAATTCATTTATTTAAGGTAATATTCATGAAATATTGAAATGTATCTACATAAGACTTAGACTTTCGTGAATCTAGATACAAGACGTGCAGTCGTTATAACTAATTAGTTATAATTTTTATATTATTCTTTAGTTTAGTGAACTTTGCTTATTTAGAATTCGTTGTAGTTTAAGGATTTATTATTGAGTAGGTAAGATTTCTACTTAGTATTTAAAGGATTTAATCAAACATTAAACGTAGTTAGTAATACAAAGGTTTAATGTGGACCAGACTAATGAGTGGACAAAATTATTACGGAATATAGATTAATTTTAATTGGATAATTTTTCCAATAGGGTATAAAAACCTAAGGGCCCTAGAATCGCTCTCTCTCTCTCTTGTAAGTTTGTCTGTTGTGGAATAAAGAATAAAGCTATTTTAAATTATAATTTAATACACATAGTTTTAATTGGTAAAATAACGTTTATTTTAATTCTACATGTATATTTTGATTATGTAGCAAATAACTATAGTTCAAATTATGAGAGTTCGGCGGCGACTCATACTTAAACAAGTTGTGAAGTGTAAACTACCGGTTTAAGTAAAAAGCAATGACTCACTTATTTTTCTATAATGTGTATAGAAATAAATAAGATAAAATTCATTATCGTATTATAGATTTATACCGCTCTTATAACCTCTTTTAAGTATAAGTCACCACCAAACTATCGTGATTTGGATTATAATAAACAAAAATGGTAGACGTGACAAGACGTCAAACCGTTTGCTAAATCGTAACAAGGTGACATTGCAATGTTTAAAGAATATTACAGTCTTATATGGGAAACATTGAAATGATGCATCACTTATATAAGTCTCTATACATCAATTAAACAAGTAATGAGTCACTGTAATCAGTACCACTGCACTACACTACACGTAATAATATTTCTCTATTAACTCCAAATAATTGCATCGCTACTATTTATACGAATATGTTTTTTCTTATAATTTACCAGTATATCCCATCGCGCGGTCTATTAAATATTTTCATTAGAATTATTTTGAAGTCATACCTTGTAGATATAGGTATATGTTATTGTGCTGTTGTAATTAAATTTCCTTTTGTAATTTATTATATCACCCGTGCAAAGAGGCTTGACTGCTGATATACAAGTACAGGCGACCATACAGGTCTCGCGAGATTTACGGACTTTGTTCAATTAATAATTATTTCCATTATTTTAATTGTTTGAATTTGTTCGATATATTAGGCGTAGGATTATATGACCCATAAATTTTATAGCGTGTCGCACTAAATGAACTAAATGAAATTATTAAAACAGAGTCGAATTTGTGGATAGGCTAATTTGAAATAATATCAAAATAGATTGTGGCGTCAAGGAGTAAATTATAACACCTATGCACATAATGTGTGCGACTTAAGCATGCGACATCCAAAATTTATATATTTTCATTCATAAGTTGACATTATTTAGACATGAGTGTATTAAATGTGTTTGACTTTTAGGCCCTCCGCACATGGGTCAACTGATTGCAAACCTTAGCCCCGAATCTGTCCGAACCGAATGAGAATGGAATTGTGTTGTTAGTGAGAGAATGTATGTGTATACGAGTGAGAGAACATACACGGCACGGACGAAACTAAACTGATTTGATATTAGTTTTGAGCGACTATGTTTTTTGGTCGCAGGGTAATTACGTTTTGCATGCTTTTGAAGGTGACATCATGAACAGATATGTGCACAAATACTATTCAAAAGTATTGAAATACATACAAATAACTCAAAACACGACACAATAAAATCCCCTATTATGCTACTGTTAAAAATTCTATAGTCACGAAACACGGCTCGCCATGGCTTGATTTCCGTTTTCTTTGGAAACTTCGTTGCGTGACTAGTTTGCAATCAGTCGACCCGTGTGCAGACGGCCTTAACGTACAGACTAGTGCGACTAAAACATGCGACACTAACAATACTCTTATTTAGGCTATTTTTTTAAATTCTAGGTTGTGTTTTGATAAAACAAAAATGTTTCAATCATCCAGCGGTACTTCTGAAAGGATTGCGATTTTGAATGTGATCTCGAGGGTCGAAATATGAAAGCGAGTGTAAGTTGCATATCACACTAGTGTGGACGTATTATATAACTTCTTTCAACAAATGTTGGATGACGCAAGTTTAAGTCGCACACATTATGTGCATAGGTGTTATAATTTACTCCTTGACGCCACAATCTATTTTGATATTATTTAAAATGTGTACAACGTTTAATCGTCTTTGATTAATACTGCTGTTTGTCCAATGGATATAAATGATCATTCGGAGAACCACCTATCCATCTTTGTTTTAAAATACGGCAAATCGTCAATACACGAACATTCATCTAAATTTTTGATTTACTCATTATATTCGTTTAAATAAAATAAGAGTTACGATATTGCAGTTAAGTATCATTTTGTATTTGATTTAAATGGTATAGCATATGGGAATATGCGTAGTCATTCCCTGCATTCCCTGTAATGACTATTAACACGAAAAATATATTTTGACAATTACGTATGGCCTAAATATTGTTCAATACGTAGTATAAGTACAGTGCATACTTTCGTCTCAAGAGTTACGTGTTTAAACTTCGAAAGTAAATAATATTCAGTATGGACCGTTCCATGGTTCCTTCAACGGCCATGGGAATGTTTAAATACGCAGGGAGTAGGGAAGCATACTAAACACAGATGGTTCGGTTACATTTGTATGCAACAACGACAATAGACATGAGATTCTAAAAACCACCAAACACAAAAGCAGGACAATGGCAATGCGTCGGCATATATGAATATGAAACTAGGAATTACTATATTCATATATAATTTGTTATTTATTTTTGTTGATTTCATAATTTTGTGAAAGATATTTTGTCTGTTATTCTTACTTTCACGCTGGAAACAAGACAGTCTTTAGAGTTATCAACAAAATTATCTGCGTTGTTTTTATATTTGTACGACGAGGGCAAATTGTTTTAGGACAGTCATATCGCTCTAACTCCATAAAAATGTGCAGGTATGAAAAACTGTTCAACGTTGGTTGTTGATTTTTTGTTCATGCGTAGATTCCTAGAAATTATAAAAAAAAATGGTAGATATTTTTAACCATATAAAAGTAGAAGTAATTGTAGCTCTCTTATCTTCTAACAGCGATAGAATTTCGTGTATGAACACCCTAGCTCCCTTCTACACGGACCCCCAATCCCGCCACCCTTCCTATTCGACTGGACCTTGTTTATTAAGTTCGCCCGAGTGCAAAAATAATTAAATACGTTGTTCTGGAAACCAGCATTTATTTAAGCCGTTTTTAGATTATCAAATTCAGTTTCGATTTAAGATTCATTTTAATACTCTTCAGATTTTTGGAATTCGGTAGTTTACACGATCTGATTCGATTTCAAAGAGTGCATTTTCAATTTTTACTTGTGGTTCGCATTAAATATACAGCACATTATACAAAATAAAGAACATAAATGAAGACTCCTCATTGCAGAAGTCGTAGTTTGGCTAATTATACATGAGTACATCAAATATTGAAAATTACCGTCTATTACAGAAATCAACTCACTCACTCACTCACGGCGATTGCAACTTTGTATTAAATCAATGGACTAGGAGACATTTTTTAAATTTTCGATTGAAATAAAATTTAATATATGTTTGACGTTTTAATTTCTTGAAATATTCAAAAGTTGACAGAATTATAGCTGTATCAAATTTGATGTGCATAATACGTCATAGACAATACGTCAACAAAATTCGTAATAGCTATAATACTTCATGGAGTAAATGGCGTATCACACACACAACTGTATGCATCTCTCTTGTATAAAAGAGATGGCAAATAGTCGGATGTGACGTTGGAATTTTCTATAACGTTGAATCTCTTTAATAATTAAGGAGACAGAGGGATTTTATTAATTGTTAATATCTCCTAAAATATAAGGAGTTATTAAAAAATAATTAGATATTTGAGGATATGGTAGCCAACTTTATCAATATATAGTACAGTTTTACAGTAATTAATTCATTGCTGATTACAGTGAAAGAAACGCTACTTTAAACTCTATAGGTCTATATTAAATAGTCTATAATTACTGAATACAACATGTATGTGTTAATTACTGATAATTAAATAGAAAACAATTTAATTAATGATTCCTTGTCAGAAATGTTGAAGTACTAACCCAGTCCGCGGTCCAAGATGGTCTACTTAATATAGCTGTACGAGTGTTTACATTGGGATAGTCGTAAAAAGTGTGTATATAATGTAAACAATGAAAAGCAGAATTTTCACAGCATTGTTTACATCTTGAACGCATTATTTCACACGCATAAAACATAACAAACAAGATCAGGCATTTTGATGTCCGCTATTAGAATGCTTTATGTTAATTAGATAAACAATTACGTTAGGAAGAGTTACGCCCCTTTCTGCGTACAGTAGTTGTATATCTCTTTGTGGTTTCAGAGAGTAAATGTCAGCAACAAAGCTTCTGAGACGGCAAAGCTGTTCCCGGCTTCGATCTCCGGACTAGCTCTCTATTTTAACTGGTTTTAAGATGTATAAGAATACATTTATATAAAATATTATAGCAGAAACTCAGGGAGGCCCGTATTCCTGAGTCTTCCTACTAATGGTCGTGATCGAACAGATCCGATTTATATGAGTGAAACATTTTAAACATTATTTAAAGAGTATTTCTAAACTATAATAATAATTAATAATAAAATTCAGGAATAGTACAGGAATATTTTTTTAAAAGTGATTCGTAAAATGTTTCACTCATATAAATCAGATCTTATATATTTTCGTATATAGGTATCCTTTTGATAATTGTCTTTTTGCAATAGTTACAGAAAAGATTATTTTATATACACCTAGATTATGAAAGCCGTGTCACCATTTTTTTTATAGTTAAAAGTTATATTATGTGGTGAAATTGAGCTAAAAATTATGATTTGTATGGAAAATGACTATTTTTAATCATGTATAAACAGAAAACTAGGAACTCTAGATCTCTAAAATTTTGAGACAGCATGTATTTTAACTATTTGTATCGACCAAATTTGGTTTATCTCCAAATTTCACAACGTTTTCATCATTTACATTAACGTCCTGTACCTCCTTAAGTATATCTTCGAAACCTTTTTCAATTCACATTTAAATTTCAGTTATGGCATAATTGAAAGTTAACATAAAAAGGGATTTTATAACTCTAGTTCTGTAAAAGACCGACTACAGTTAACTATCGAAGGGTTAAGCTAAGGTTATGTTTGATTAGAACAAAAATGAGAGTCGAGCGAAGCGAAAGTATTAACCAAGGTTAATAATATATCATAAGAAGGGTTGTAACGAAGATGTCCCATTAATGTTGATGCCCATGGACTGAGTGTGGACACAGATCCTCCACTTAGTACGCTATTAAGCTAATCCGGTCGATGCTTAACTCCTAGTTATAGTCGAAGACATGAACATATTGACTATGTTGATTGAACAAAGGCCATAAGAAGGTGTCTAAAAATAAGTGCATACTAAAATATAAAAAAAACATATATATATTTTTGCAAATTACAAAAACGATAGATTAAAATACAAGAAAATGATATTTTAAAAGTAAACTACCTGAGACAATTCAAAAGAAACGAAAATAAGAGAATTTAAAATTATTTCTTAAGTTACTTTACTTTCTAATAGAAATTGTTAGTATGCATAATAGAAAGCTACAGCTACGTTGTTAAAAATGAACCTTTTTGTAACTTTATTAAAATCTTTTGTGAAATATGGAACAAAAAAAATTGTTTCTTAATGTTAGGTCGAAAATAGAATATTTAAAATGTTAGCTTTACTCGCTTGAAAATCAGAAATTAATTCGAATTATTTCTTAAAATATTAATTATCTGTAACGGAAAGATGTTTCATTCTTTCGTAAATTTTGAATACAGGACTAATGTGCAAATATCCTATTTAAAATATGCAAGATTTGTGTTTTTTCTAGCAACCGTTACAAAATTAATTCAGCGATTGCAATAAATATTAATTTTATATTATTTAGTTTGTATCAGTGTGAACAAGACATGACCTATCGGTACAGCAAAGTGGTACCGTCGTTTTTGTGTTGGCTGCACTGTTGTACAAGCACCTTTTTTACTCAAATAACCTAGACGACGAGTTTCATGTCTTCGTTAATAATGAGTCGATCCGGGACAACTTTACTGATAAAGTATCTATGTATTAGGCCTGTCTCAGTATGGGACCGTATTTAAGCGGCGGCGTATTCGGACGTAAATCGGCGTGTTGGATGAGCTACAAAGCAAACCGCCTATGTGTGTCACAATACATGTTTATACTAATTTATTTATCTATATTTATGATACAGCATCCTCTTGATGTTTACGTCATAAATCTGGTGTGCTTGGATAATAAGATAAGGGTATATTATCTTATTATGTATTGGTCCATGATTCACTGAAATACAAACATAAACTGAAGCATGCTGAATTATTAGACCCGAAAAGACCCGTATTGCAGCGAAAGAACAAGCGAGGTTAGGTATCCCCTCCAGTCTAGGCGGCTGTTTGCATTTACAAAGGTTCGGATAGGATATCGTTGTAGTAGTGTTAACGCTTGGATAAAATTCGTCTTTATTCGGTTCTAATGTGCGAGGTAGTGCCGCCCGTATTCGGACTGCTTTGTAGCGTGCAGTCTGAGAGCTCCAGAGCGATCTCATTACATTTACATGGTTCGGATAGGTAAAGCGTAGTAGCCCGTATACGTCCGGCAGAAATTCGCTTAAATACGGTCCCATACTGAGACAGGCCTTAAACAGAAGATGTGAGTTCGAATCCACTTCCGAGCAGACATTTTATTACTCATTTAATATTGAAACATGAAAGAGAAATTGAACTCCCGTATTCACAACACATTCAAACTAAGTCACTATTAGAATTAACTAAGTAGGATCCCGATAATCAGAACTAACAGAGATTCGGAATACAAAACAATATTTTTACTTAAGCCGGATTATCGAGATGTACTATACCAACTTCAAGAATTATTGACGTATTATGTGTACTACGACACGGAAAAATAAGTTTCAAAAAGGATAAAAGTAGCAGCTGTGCTGCAGGTTTACATTTTATTTTTATAACTTAAAAACATAAAAGGAAAAAAATAAATGACAATTTTAAATGTACATATACAATAGTAATGGGGGGGAGAGGAGCGTGTTAAGAAATTATTTTATGAATTAACCTTCTGTGTTATGGATGACCAAAGCAATAAAACTAGAATTGAGTCAGACATTTGTAGTCCCCACTTCTCCCCATATTAACGAACAAGGATTGGTCATATTTCAGCTTGGGATGTTTTTGAATGAAGATATTTTTATATGCTTGTGCTTATGATCAAAGAACAAATAGTTTCAAGCACGTACTGTATAAATTTAGTCGCATTTTACCCCACTGCAAAGTTACGTGTCCCTAATATACATATTTACACAGGGTTTAGAACAGTGTACGATTCTAATACGACTAACGTTTAATAATATTGTTTTTTTGGTCAGTATCTTCAATTATTAAGGGGCGAAACGTAAATGTTTTGATATTATAAACTTGATAAACAATGACAATAAAATAGATTATTTATTAAGTTCTTTGCGTATGCTATTGATGTTGATGGTAATATATCTTAATTATAAGGAGGTTTATTAACGTTTAATATCTATTTTATTTGATAACACATGTACTACATAACCAATATCCGTCGTCACGTTTTCTATACGTCTGCGCACAAATCAAATACAATTTTTGTCACGTTCAGTTACCAACTGATAGAAGTAAAATGAAATTATTTAAGGTGGTAAAGGTTAAAAATAACTGTTTACATTTGATTAAAAAAATAAATTAAAAAAACCATATTGTTTAAATTTTAGTAACAATTACAAATATCAAACCATAAAAAGTAATTCACAAACTTTGCTGCTAATTTCCCTAAACATAAATTCTCATATCTTAGTTGCGTAGCATAAATAGTATTCACAACTATGTAATTAAAAAACCAAGGAAGTTGATTATTAAAAATAACAAATATATATATACAGAGTGGGCTAAAACTCAAGAGTAGTATTGAACAGGTAACTAATTTCAAGGCATGCACATGTACATTTAGCAAAACTTTCTTTACTACATTCTTTTAACTATATAAAAGAAATATTTTTCAAGTAATATTCTATTCAAAAAGGTCTAAATCTTATCTAAAATTATTAAATTTTATTAAGCATGCATTACACTGAAGATAAATTGATCTAATCATAGTAATCATTCTTGCAGTTTAATAAAGAACAAGGAGCCATATATATTACATTAAAAACATGTTTTTTTATGTTTAAATCGTTTTATGTAAGTAACTACAAACGCGAATCGAAATCTAAAGCTACAATTAGTTAGATGAATAACGTATTTACATTTTAAGCTTTCTTCCACTGACTTTTAATGAGTTGGAAAGTTGGAACCGCAAAAATAAGTTTTGAAAATGAATATTGCTCTATTTTCTAGTTAAATTCCAATTTTTATATGACTGGTAACATTTCTAATGGTTTGTCATAAATTTTATAACCTTTATTTATGACAAAGTATCGTTTCACCTTAATAAATATAGTAAAAAATAAGTATGCTTAAATCCAACTTAAGAAACATCATATAAGGCCCAACTCTGGCTGTCTGAAGCAGTCTGATAAGAGCATGTTCGTCAGGGTCCTAATTGAGTATTCAAAAAGCTTGCTCAACTAATGAACTATCGTATAAGGCACTGGTCAACTCGTCCTGAGATAGCCTGACTAGGGCATTTTCGACAGGATTATAATCAGATACCTATAAAGCTTGTCCACCAAAGTTACATTCGTTACCAGGACATGAGCCGTGACCGACAAGATCCTTATCATGGCCTTGTAACATCTAGGGCAAAATTCAACCAGATTTTTTTAACCCTTTTTCATCGAAGTACAATTAATTAAAAAAACATTGACTAAAACCCTTTTTCTCAATTTTGACCCACTCTGTATTAAATAATTACTGAATATATTAAAAAACACAACCAAGCGTTACACTACCGACTAGTATTATTAGTAATACAAGTAGTACATGTAAAATATAAGAACACTTTAATTCTTATATGTTTAGAAATTATTAAATATATAGTTGTTTAATTGGCTGTCAGATATTTGCTCTGATTAACATGATGTGTAGGACTTGAATTATCTAACGATGTGTTAGTTTATCTGCATGTGTGTGTGTTTATGTGTGTTTGTACGAATACAGTTGATTAACTTACAGTTAACTACACTCACTGGTTATTTCGATTCATTAGGGTTAGAGAATAATATAACATTTTAGAAAAGTTTTACATAAAAATATTTTAGAAATTCTCTTTCTTTAAATGTGCGCAATGGGCTTGTGTCCTCATTTTTTAGTGGTCGATTTTTCAATTGCTGATCGAAATGGATGTTAATAAATGTGTATTTTATTAAATATCTAAATATTGACAGAGATATAGCAATTAAAACTTTGAATTGTAGTTTTAGCGCTAGAAATGGTCGGCCATATTTTTATGACGTGAAATGCATTTTTACGTCAGTTATTTGTTGAGTAGGTTCTGTGTAGCTGTGGGTAGTCAAATAATCAAGTCAAATCAAAGAATAATAAGTTTTTATTTTATTTAACCCTGCTAAGGCAGACATAATATTGAAATTTGATTGTTCCTTGAAATAGCTGTAAATAATATTTGATATGTTGATATATAAATACATATAACAGAGATTTATGAGCTGTAGTTGGTAACTTTACACAAGGATTGTGATGTCACATGCACTTGGAATGTGTACAACGTTGAATCCCTTTAATAATTAAAGAGACAAAATAACTTTTTTAATTGTTAATATCTCTTAACATATAAGGAGTTATTAAAAAATAATTGAACATTTGAGGTTCTAGTAACCCACTTTATCAATATATAGTACACTTTTATAGAAATTAAGACATAGGACACAAGCCC